>CM036627.1:0-2804618 GCA_020746105.1 Trogon surrucura
TACTTTACTTCCCCAGACAAAAACCCTCTTTATAAAACACTAACTTTGATCACACTTGCTTGTAGGGACAGTCTTTAGGGATCTAAATACTGGAGATACAGACATTTTTTAATAGACTTTTGAACAACTGAATCAGTGTAGCATGCACATTACAGAAGTGCCAGCTAGAAGGAACCACTGCGGGTCATCTTGTTCAGCCTCCCCCTCAAGCAGGAGTGTTGCCAACATTAACCAGGTCAGCCATGGCTTTGTCTAGCTGGATCTTGAAAACATCCAGGGATGAAAATCCCACAGTCTCTTTGGGGAACTTGTTTCAATGCTACACTCCTAATCATTTTTTTTCCCTAATATACAACCCGAACCTCTTATTGGTTTTTTGTTGTACTCTTTGGCATATCTGAGAAGAATTTGACTATACATGTCATTAGCTTAATAAATTGGCAGTTGCACTGGTGTTTCTTATAGAAGCACACAGACGCTAAAGTGCTTGAAAAAAAAATACATATACTCCAGGATTCTAAAATGAAGAGTGAGAATATAAACTATTTAGAAAGGAATGACAAGAGAAACAAAAACTCAGTAAAAGAAACTGCAAAGTTACCTTTTGTGCAAATGAACTTCCACAGTGTCAGAGAAAAAATTGTGCAGTTTGCTGGTACTTCTTCCGTAAGTTATCTAATTGGACTTTACAGGATCATGTGTTAATTAAAAGTTATTAATTTGATGTTGGTTTTTACTTCTCTCATAGTTTTTTTAATATGGAAAATCCTCTGTTCTGTAAGCAAATGACCCTTTAGTTTCTGTTACAGAGTCTATTTTCAGAACTCCTAGCGGTAGATGTGCTACTCACTGTTTTGCATTAGACATTAATACCTACAAATTCTGTGTGAGTAGCTGCATACTGACCAGAGCTGAGCAAAACTTGGAACTTCGTATCATGAACTTCAGGCTTCCTAAGAAACACCAGCTGCATTTTAATCCTGTAATTCCTGTGATACTCCACATTTCAGTCAGAGACGAAAGTAATGCATCCAGAAATGGGTGATGTAGCCAAGAATTACAAAGATAATTGCAAGATCGCGTCCTTGAATAGGACAGTATAGTAGCTACAAGAGTTTTGAGTTTGATGTTGATCTAACCCAGATTCAGGTTAATCTAATACGATGAAATATTTAATTCAGATTTTCCTAGTGAAACAAAAAAAATGTGCAATTCTGCCACCAAAATTTTGTATAGACTAGGGCCCAAAAAAGGTAGACCATGGGTTCCATTACAATGGATGCATCCCAGCCTGTAGTCTACATCTACCTTTCCCCAAATCACGGTAGCTGTTCATCATCTTCCCTCGCCCGCCACGTCAATTCTAGGTAGATCAGAGAAGTCCCAAATGCAGCAGCTATTGAGTCATGCTCTAAGTTGTCACGGGCAACGCATAGCCCACAGACTGGTCACCTATCTGTGCAGTGAAACAGCAGGTACGTGAGAGGTGATCCTGAGACGTTCCCGCTGGCAGCTCTGCATGTGTAGGGAGATCATACCTATATATTATCTAACCTGCAAGGTCATACAGCTCAGTATCGGAAGCGCTGGCCAGAGCTTCTTCTAGTTCTGGATCCAGGGTCACTTTCTCTTCTGTACGGGTTTCTATGGGCTTTTCTTTCGGGATAAATATTTTTCCTAAAAGAAGAAAAAAGTGAGAGTGAGTAATGAATTACTGGAACAACTCCACTGTCTCCTGGCAGTGGGGGCAATAGGTCTGTGGCAGTGGAATGGCTTGGAAATATTATCAAGGGCATGTTTTCCTCTTTCTTACTTGATCCTATCCTTTGCGTCAGGACCTTAACAACAGTCTAAAAGTAAAAGGTGCAGGCTTCTGCTCTGTGTTGGTGATTGTTAATGTGGAAGCAAATTTCCTAAAATAAATCCCCAGGAGCAGACACAGCGAGGATTTTTCTGAAGTTCCTGAGTCCTTATATTTATGAATAGAATCAGGTCTACACAAAAAGCTCGCAGAAATTTCATCCTTATACTTAAATGAGGCACTAGAAGCATTTAAAAGCCACTGCAAGAGCTCTTCAGTTCACCAAATTCCATACAAGAGCCTGAAAGCTCAGCAAAGCCGTTCTCTTCCAGTAACTCAATTTAATTCCCAGCCTCGCCGTGTTTCCCCTCTGTGTCTCCTGCTGATCACTCACACAAATAGCCTTGTCCTGATCATCCGCGCAGGCCTGAGAAGACCTGAAGTGAACCACATGTTCACCAAGAAAGACTCTGACTTATCCGTCTCTCTTTGAATACCGCTGTTATGTTGGGGTTAGCAGGTGTGTGTTTCCATGGGATATTCCCCCAAGGCTCAGATCATTGGTCCTTTGGCTGAAATGAGAAAACTGTAGGATAAATCCAGAAACAACACAGAAAAGTCCCATTAGTCTTTGGCCCGCGGTTACGGCTAACCTCAGCAGCGTGACGAGGTAACGGCAAACGCTCGGCGCGAGGCCCTTCCACTCCAAGCCAGGGCTGCGCTTCAGCCACCAGCACTGCCAGGGCTTTGCTTCCCCTCAGCTCTTTCCTGTACCAAACCTGGGCAGTCAGTAAAACATTAGATGATGCCACATGCAACAGACAGTGTCATTGCTCCAAAAATTCTGTGAACTCCTATATTCTACTGCGGAGTAGTTCCCCTCACTTTGTCCCTCAGAACTACTTCTCAAACGGGCTTTAGTTAATCCCATCGTAGTGAAGCTGTGATGACCATGGATGCAGGTGGCTTTGGCGCACTGTCAACTTTGAATTGTCTTTTTTGCGGTTTTGTACATTATAGACGTAATGCTTGAAGCATATCCTCTGGCTTTCTGAAATGTCTCTAAAATAATTTAATGTTAACTGTATTAGTGATATTATTTTGTTACCATTAATAAATGCAGTTCTAATATTTAGTGTTGAATTACAGGTGCTTTGCCTTCGGTTTTTCAACACTGTCATCCTTTTGTGGCTTACTTTTTCCCCATTATGGTCCCAAAGTACCACTTTCATGTAGATAAGACCAAATTCATTTATCTCTTTCATAGGAGTTTGTCCACAGCAATTTTTATACTTGTCAGCATCCATGGCTGAGGTCACTGAATAAGCTGAGAAAAAAAAGATTAACAGAAATTTCTGAAACACTGGCAAGGTTTGCTGATACAGGATTCGATATTTGTACCAAAGCTAAATAATTTCCGAGCACAGAACTGAACAGAAGGTTATACAGAAAGACAAAGTAGTTTCATATTATGATTCATTCTTCATGTGGTATTTTAAATAAGTCAATTTTTGGAAGAGGTTTCTAGAAGATAAAAGTCTCTGTGGGCTAAAGGTAAGAATAGTTTTAGCTTTCACTGTGCACTGGGTGATCTGAATTGGAGACAGCCATCCCAGCAACATCAAACAAAAGACAAGTGTAAATCTGAGGTGAGAAATACCCTGTGAAGACAGATCAGTCACACTCTCCACGGTTCATAACAGCACAGGTGCTAAGATTTCAGACTCACTGTACTACCACCTAATCTGACGTGTTAATCTGAAATGTTCCAGACACCACTGACCAAGACCTAACTTGATGCCAGCTTGACTGGTAAGGATAACGCAGAAGGAAGATAGAAGATCAAAATTAATCAGAAAGTAAGAGTAAACCATCAACAGTGAGGAGTACTTCCATAAAATATTTTCCTTTCACATCACTGGTGTTCCCATCTGAGTTTCAAGTAATCAGTATGTCATCTGAGATCTTGAGGAAATCCTACTTATCCCTACCCTGACTGATAATACGGTTCCCTAACAGCTACACTCCACAGAGCCATAGCTTGCATGAAACGTCTCCATCAGGCAACATGAGATTCTTCAGAGAAGAAACCCCAGCCACACTGTTTATCAAATCCTGTGGAAGTCTATACTTTCACACATAACATTTAAGGGCACACAGGACCTCGAGTCAGGTGTAAACTGGACACAACATGTAATATAGTTCGTCCTTTTCTATGAACTTTGGCTGGGGGTAGGCCAGTTACCCTGCGTAACAAGAAATCCAGGGGTAACGGAAACCAGTAGAGGCTCATACTGCTTCTGTGCAGTTCACGTATACAGAACATAATTTTTAAGCATTTGTTTCAGGCATATGTAATCCTTGGACGGCAGCCCAAATCTTTTAAAATGTGTATATGTCTCCCAATGACAGTTTCTTTTAAAGCATTCTTGGCAAACGTTTTTAGAATAAAATTCTATTACTAGTTATACAAAATATTTAAAGGGACAAGGTCACATCAAAGATGGTAATATGTATCTTTAATATATGTGGGCCTTGCTGGCCTCCAGTGGCATTTTAAAAATATTCTTTTTTGCTATCTAGATAAGAACATTCTTTTGCATTACCCCACCGTGAAGAGATGATGTAGCATACCAGAGGTTAGAACTTACGCATTTAGCACACTATCAGGAATTAATTACCTGTCCACCAACAGCAAAACTATGTCTGTGATTACAGACAGCTGTCAACCAGTTTTTCTTCATTGTTTTAAGGACAAAGTTCAAAGATTCAGGAGATCCCTCCCAGTCCCACATCCGTGCATTGTAAATTCATTATCCAGTGCCATAATAGAAGTCGGTGACAAAATAAAACATGGATTCTGGCTTGCTTGTTTCAGTGGCCCAGCTTAAATTTAAAATTTATTACTCGGAAGAAGTCTTTGAAGAATAGTGACATTTTATTATTTTAAAGTGAGATTTGTGAAGAAAGGCTGCTGCTTTTGGTGCTCTTTAAATTCACATTGCATTTTAGAAGGTGCTTTATTATAACATTCAATGTGATGTAATTAATGTTGTCTGTGTTACCATTTGCTTCCAAAATACGCTGATGTACTGTGCTATGTCTTAATAGTAATAGCTTATCTTTCTACCAATGAAAAGCACAGTAACGAGTTATGCTTATACATATCACACCCCAGCTACATCAGTGTTAACACAGATATTCTTGTGTTTAACAGCAAAACAAAATTAATTCCAGTTAAAAAAAAAAAAATAGTAGCCGTTAAAATATCATTTGACTTTTACACATGTATAGAAACCCAAAATGTCTGGAATCCAAAGTGTTGTTTTTCAACATGAAACGCTAAGCCTAAATCAATGTAATTGTGCTCTTCTTTCTATCAAACTGGGATGAGTGCCTGGGGTGACCTGGATGATGACTGGTGCATCCTATTATACCCAGGGAGTTCCTGACTGCGGTCGCAGTGAATAGAGGTTTGTCCTGGCTCAGTCGAACAGCAGACCTGCTCCTTTTCAAAACTGCTATTCAAACTGAAATGTGATATGGCTCATGTTTTACTCAAAAGAGGCTGAGGGAAAAAAAAAAATCCATTGAAAACCAGAGAGAAGGATTCAGTAAAAAGGACTACAGAGAGACACAGAAACACAGAGTGAGGTAAAAGGAAAGCAAACTCCATAAAAAAGAGAAATACACTGGGTACAGTCATAAAACCCTAGACATAATTTTGCCATGTGGTTTCAGCAAGCTCTTTTTCTTCATTATGCAAATGCCCCCATTAAGGAATGTCAAAGTAAATCAAGGAAATGAGATGTATCCCTAACTTCATCTCCTTACACGATTATAGTTAACTGCATAACCACATATGCACATCTACAGGAGAAAGTATTAATTGAGCAGGGAACTACTTCAAGTGTATTTCCCTGAAGTAAGCTTGTTTATTGTTATATAAGAGGAAAAATATTTGAACAGCATAGTTTGTAGGATTTTACTAATGTGTCTAATCTAAAAAACATTTTGAAGATTTCATCTTCCAGTTTTCCGCTCTCTGCCTTACTTCTTACATCATTAGACTGTTGTGAATCAATAGAAATTGCCACCATTTTTACTTAGTATTAATACTTAGTATTTATTCCCACCTTGTACAAGCCAAAACTCAACAAGGCACAGAGCAATGGGAAATAAGCCCATTTACACTAGCTCTAAAAAACGTCCTTTTATTTACCATCAGTTTTATTAAAGAGTTATTTAACTTTATAATACAAATGCATTTTCTGCCACAATTGTAAAACAACAAGGTACTTTCTTTTCCTATAAACTGTAGTTCAGATTATTGTACTTTCAAGAAAATATCTGGTTACACTTACTACTTTTCAATGAATCACTGACTACAGTGACTGCCTGCTTATTCTCAATTACAGAACGGTAAACTGACCTTAGAAGTGAAATTCAATAATCTCGGAAATCTGCCATGCGTAAATCATAGGCACCTGATTCACTTTTTCCATTTTGCACTATTCTCCTCTTTTGAGGCTTACTTAAACTCCTCCTTACAAATATTCTATGGAAATGGGGCTACATTAGTTCCTACCAGGATTAAGTTTGTGTTATGAAGAAGAAAACAGGCCAAGTTCAAATAAGTGTGAAGCTGAAAGCTAGTAGTAATTAAAACGTGGTATCATAATTGCTGCTGTACTGTTACTTTTGGGTTAGTGTCTGCATATTCCAGGCCTTCGAAGCTACGATAATGGAAGAGGAAGGTTACCAAGCTAAGCTTCCCAAAGTTATTAATAAACACAGGGTGAAGTTAAATTGCACCAGCATTTTTGGATTTGATTCTGCCACCTTAGCAATACCCTTTAAAGCATTCTTCTGAAAAGTATACTTTCTCAAATAAAGATAAAGAAAAGCCAACCTATAGTCTTTAAAACAGAAGGAAGCCCATAATTTCAGCAGAGCCTCACATGGATTATCACAGCAGTGAGGATCCCCGCAGTCCTACAGCAGTCCTCTGGATTACCACCTGGATTAACCTGCTTCTCCAGCAAAGCAGAAAGCTCTTACGGCTGACGTGGAACAGCAGCAGAGGAGGAAGAGAGTTAAGCTGTGTCGCTGGGCTTCAGGTTCTCAGGGACATCAAAGACCTTGAAACTTGGACAGAGTCAGATGCCACACTCGCTATACTCCTCTCTGACTTATCTTCTTCCATCCCATGTATCCTTCTGTTCCTTTCCTCATTGCTCCCTGTGCCTTGCCCATGCCCCCTGGTTTTGCACATTCTGAATCCTGACTCTTCCCACCACCTCGTTTCTCACTGTCCTCTCTTCCTTTCCCACTTCCACAGCTCCTTTCCCCAGAGCTGCCACATCTAGTCCTTCGCCCTAAGGGCCTCTCTGCCGGCTGTTCATAGTCATTTCTTCTCATTTATGGCACCCTTACAAAGTGAGGGGAGCACTGTCAGAGCAGGAGAGAATCTCCCTGCCCTTGGTTCTGCTGGGAGAAGCCGTTCCAAAGGGGATCCCGCAGAGCCCACGCACCCTGCAGGCGACCAGCCCGGGTCTGGGTCTCTGCAGGCACCGCTGGGCTGTCGCAGGAGGTGTCGCACATGCAGGTAGAAGCTCTGAGGACATCACTAACTCTCACTGCAGGGGGAGTGTTTGGAGAACACTGTAAGAAACTGGATGCACAAGAAAGCACGATATTTTGAAGATGCCAAATTCAAGTGTATTTCCCTGGGGATTACAAAGGGCATACATTTCAAGTCCCCTCTTCAAAGCCCAGAGGCACTGCAGCTCATAAAAAAAACAGCTGGAAAAATTTACTTTAGATGGCTAAAACAATGTGTTTTCTCCTGATCTGGTTCTTGGAAACAGCTACGTCTTTTTTGCTGACACTTCAGCCTGAGGCAGACTCTCAGCATGGGAAATTTCAGTGTGAACTGTGCAAGTTTGGCAAAGTCATGAGCAACTAAAACAGGGTCTCACAAAAGCAAGCAGTGAAAGGCACTGTCTAGAGGCATTACTATCAGCAACTGCAGCACTTTCAGTGCTTTAAGAAAAAAACGTTGGTTCTAAATTTAAGCCTTGAAGAATAGGAAGAAGGTGGCAAAATTATAAACAAGCCATTTCAGCATTGGGGTGAAAAGACTGCTTTTGTCAATCCAAGAAAGATACCCTGTCTCTAAACTAAATGCTAACTTCATATAGACTCTGTTAGAGAAACTGGAATTGGAACTCATTAGCATCTACTCCAATACTTTGACCTTCTGAAAATGACTGTCATTATTACTAGTGCTGTGTATCGATACGCTGCTTGGCAGAGCACAACACGCCAGATATATGGTCTCTGCCAGGGCAACTGGAAATGGGTTTGGCCAAAAGTTCCCTGGTTTAATCATCCTTATTTTCTTCCTTTTCCCATTTATCAGTTGGCTAAAAATGTTAGCATTTAATTACATAGAAGCATGTTCCACTTCCCTTTCCAGCCACAAATAACAACAGCCCAATCCACTGGAGATTTTCCATGACTCCGAGAACTGGATCGGATCCAAAATGAAATGGTTTGGCAAGGAGCAGAAGACCTTGTAGAAAACAGGGATAGTAGTGAAGGGTTGAAACAGCATTCCTTAGAGCGATTAAAAATGGCATGGCCAGCTTTTCCTATCTAATGACATTTCACAACAAGAGAA
Organism: Trogon surrucura; assembly: GCA_020746105.1. Classification (NCBI taxonomy): domain Eukaryota; kingdom Metazoa; phylum Chordata; class Aves; order Trogoniformes; family Trogonidae; genus Trogon; species Trogon surrucura. Next base: position 8,487 of record CM036627.1, read on the forward strand.
CTTTTTTCAATTATATTTCATTAGTATCACGGAGCTCAGGGAAGTACTGCAACAAAGCAGAAACAGAAACGCTGTGAATCATTTATGCCTGTGTTACAGTAGTGCTCAGATCTTAACTGGAATCAGACGTACGTACCACATTCAGTAAGAAAACGTGCAGCATCAACATCACTTTCTAATATTTTGTGCCTGCAATGCCCCTTACATTCTCCAAGTAAACATGTGCTGTAAAAATACCTTTTATTTTCTTTTTATTCCTGGACCTTTCACGACCTTGAAAATGGTACAGAAACATGTTCACAGCGATCAAAGTGTGATACCTGGCAGTTCCAGCTCTATGTGTTAAACGCAGCGGGTCAGTTTAAGTACCTTCCGTAGTTCATTTTATGTAAAGATTTCTAGAATATGCTATCCTAAGTAGGAACCAATCCAAAAGGACATAAAACAAATACAAACTGCCAATCACTATGGTTACAATTATCAGCCCTAACGCCCTGTACCTCCGTTGCTCATTAATAAGGAACCCTCTGTTCGTTTGGGAAGGGCTGACTAACAGCTGCGCTGCACAACAGCTCCTGAAAGCCACCACATCGCTCGCACACCGCAACGGGAGCAAAGACCTGCCACGGGGACGTCCAAATGAAGTACCCACCCCGATGTGTGCTGCGGAGGGTGCAGGGTAAAGCAGCCCCAAAAAATTGCTCGGTGGCCAGTTCAGGTGTGTGCCTGGCAGGCTGGGACCGTCCTGGCCCTGGCTCGGTGCAAAACTTGAGTTTTCTTTGAAATTTGAGAACCAGCCCATACAGGCTTAAAACCTTCTTTTTGTACAGCAATTAATGTGTTACGTTAACAAGCTGGAATACGGCAGAGGGCCAAAAGCCTAATGCATTCCATACATTTGATTGTCTTCGCCAAACATGTCCAACCTCTTGAAACCACAATTACAGTCAAAACGAATTCCCTGCACGATCAGCCCCCCACCTTGAGCTCATATTTAACACTTCCTGTGTTTTAACCGCTCAGAATACCCCTGTCAGCTCTGAAGTATGTTTTGGCTTGTTTTCTAGGACAATCAAAACCTTATGGTTCTGTTCGGCGTGTACAGACCAATGTAGGGAACTGAATCTTGTCCTTCAGTAGCTGCTTGGTACTGCTTTTTGGTCAAGAATTCTCTAATAAAGCATTAACAAGAAAAGAAAAAAAAAAAAAAGAGAGGCAGAGACAGTAGATAAAAAATAGTGATGTATTAGAAACTGTTCTGGAGAGAGGATATTTTTAATGCCACCTTCTTTTTGGTTCATTACTGAGTTTTCAAGTCAGTATCAGATATGCATGATAATTGTAGGAACTGACAGAAATATCACTTAACATTTGGTCGAAGGATCCCACTTCCTAAATTTGAAAAAATAGATGCTTTCATCGCAGCAGACAAATATCAAAGTACAAAACACTGACAGAAGCTTAAACTGCACTTGATGTAGTCTAATCCTACTGCCACACAAATATTCTCAGGTGGTGAATAATGCCAAATGGTACGCTAGCATCACCACCTCTCATTTCTAATTATCCCAGCTGGATGCCTTTTAGAGATATCCCAGAACTTAATTTTTAACTAGCACAATTAGTGTAAAAATTAATTTGGGGCTATGGCTATATTACAGTGCTGTTACAATGTAAGGAAATCATTTAACAGGCATATATATAATAGAATCATGTAAATATTTACCAATCTGTAAACACGCCTTTGAGACTATGAACAAGCAGAAGGTGAGGAATAAGCTTTTCCTCAAGGAGATATCCTTCTTTTGAGGACACATTTTAGAAATCTAAATTATTTATCCTGAACTAATTACTGAGCTTTGAAAAAAATACTAATAATTCTCCAATTAAAGTGATTTTAAATCTAGTATGTAATATCATATCTTGGAAAGGTCATTGCAGGATTGCTTTATTTCCTTGCATGGAAAATATCTTCTTACAAATGCAAATCAAGTAACTAATATTTTAATACAGTCATTCTGTTACTGTTTTTTCAACTGAGTGTCAGCATAAGTAATGCTGCAGTTATGAGTGTGGATTCTAAGATCCAGAGCCAGCCATGCACGGCCTTTTTGCACCAGTCAGCATGTTTCATTAGATTCACCCAATTAGCAGGATCATTATACAATTTATGGGAAGGTTTCAGTACATTTGGCAGGTGGAGATTTCGGTCGTATGTTTTGTAAGGCTCAGCAAGTCTTTGCAGGGCAGAGGAAGAAGAACAAGAAGAGAAGCCCACTTCTTGAACTCTGGGGCTTTTCTGTAGGACACCTCCTGCCAAGCAAGCCACAGGCAGCAGAAGAGATACTCAAATACCAATATGGGCTATGGCCAAGCTCCACATAAACAGTTTCTTTCTCAAAGCCAGTTCCCTTAAAGCAGCACAAAACCAACACTGTGCAGCCCATCCAGTTCTCAATCGTCAAGGTACCGGAACTCATCAGATCTCAGATTGACTCAGTTATTTCTAATATTAACAAAGAAACAAAGAGTATTTTCATGGTATTTGGCCTTTGACTTCCAAGAAAATTTAGTAGAATTCTTTGTGTTTAGATTGTAATTGTAAAACGACTGCAGAAATCACAGAACACACGGTTGTTTTCATTTGAGTTAATCTTCTAAAGCTGATACTGAGGATTTTGTCAGGAAGTGGTGCTGTACAAGGAACAAGAGAAATTAAGGGAATAATTCCTTTAGCCTAAAATGCTGTCACAATCTCATAATTGTGATAATTCTTAAAATTGCAATTTTGAAGTAAATGCTCACAGTGAACCAAAAGCCAAAATAAGAATAGCTTCAAATGCTAGCATGGCTGAATTCACTCTGTGCTAGGAGAAAAGTGAAATGTCTGGTTATTCGTGTTCGTAACGCAGTGATACGTCCACACCAGAGGCAGCAGGAATTAAGCACTAATAAGCACTTTAAGGAAGTTTGGAAGCAAATGCAGGAATAATACTGCTTTAGCTTCATCAAAATAAAACTGAAATAGAACAAACAGGTCAGTACATACAGCAACACCATCAGGGACAACATGGGGATTGGTTTTGCACAGTTCAAGTGCCAGCCCGATGGGTTTATGTGAGTCCACGTGCTGCAGCTTTTTGTGTACTTATGTTTCAGGCATGTTTGGAGATCTCGGACATGACTGCAGTGCAAAATGCAAAGTTTTAGCCCTAAGTCAGTAAATCTCAGTAAGGTGAAACCTGACTGAAGGTGCTGGTATATGCAGACACCTGCAAGCAGTTGCTGGTACAATCTAACAGAGCACTGTGTAGGAGACTGGAAACAACTGGTAATAAATCCACACTCCAGTAAAGCATTTTCCTTTTTGTACAGTATGTGCTTGATCACTCCTGCTATGCGCAGGATCACTGCGGTGTAACTGCATTTCACTGGGCTCAGGATCAACCCTGTGAATAGCAGTAAGGACAAGTTTCAATGGAGATAAAAGTAGGTAAAAGAATAAGCAATATTATAAAATAACACTGCAATCGCATCTAGCTGAAAAAATGTCTCATTTGTATAAAAGCATTGTTTCAAAGACTGAGAACATAATGCAATGACAGTAACAACTCCTGGCCTGAAAATAACATTGCATATCTTTGGTAATGATACATAAGGAAAAAAAGTTGCCTTTGACATTCTTGAAATAATCTGCTTTCTCTTAAGCAGATCACACTGAAATAGTGGCAAATTCATTAGATGGTCAGAAATGGACCCAGACATAGTTAGTTCCTCCTTGAATGAAGGGGTGGCCTGAGGTAGGCATTTTCATTCCCTATATATCATGAGCAAAAGCAGATAATGGTGTTAAAGGAACACTGTTTGCTTAGAAATATGACTGTTCCTGCCCCAAGGTTATCCTGCCAATGTTTGAATTACTAGAATTGGGTTTTCTTGGTTTCCCCTTTTTTCCTGTAGCTGCAGGGCAAGGGGAAGCAGAGAAACTGTCTGCATGAATAGCATTGCCAGATGTGCTAGTAAACAAGTGGAAAAATACTTATTATTTGTAAGTGTATTCCCTGAACTATTACTTACAGGAACTGTAGGCAATACTTACTTAGAAAGGCATTTATATGTTTCTTCCTAACTACCTCCACCACCACGGCACCCTTGCACGTGGATGCTCCCAGGGAGGCACCTCTGGCCATCCTTGACTGCAAACAGAGGCATTTGCTGCTCTGGGAGCTGCTGACCGAGCCCTCTGACTGGTGTTCCTGGGTTCCCACACCTGCCAACGGGCCCGGTTAAACCCACCCTTGTAACTCCAAACCAGTCAGGCAGACCACTACCCAGGAGACAGAACCAACGCTTCATCTCCTGGACTTCTGAGCTTCACTCTGCACAGGGACAGCCTCCACCTCTTTTGTCCCAGCATATTCCACAAGAAGGCCGGGCAGCCATGGTTGCCTGTGCCCAGGCAGCCCAGTGCTCAGCACCCACACAGAGACAGGCGGTACCTTTCTTTTCCCCAGTAAATGGCACAAAGTCTTCTCTGTCTTTGTGCTCAAGCGCTTGCTTCTCCAAGTACAAGAGCAGGCGCTCTCTGTCGAAAGGTCCCGTGGCAGGTTTAGTGGTCTGGTCCTTTTGCCGAAATCCTGCTGGAAGTAAGGCATTCTGTGGAAGAGAGGGAGGCATGGAAAGGAGATGAGGCAACTTCCTACAGTATTCCAAATTTCATTTCAGTGTTGTTGTTTTTTAGGTGAAATCACTCTTTGCGCTTTACTTCACGTAACGTTCTTTGGTGAGAGCAGTAACACACACTACCTAAATGTAACTATACACTATTAATATTTTTACTAACTATATTTACAATCACAGCATCAAAGAAGTAAGCAGGACCAAAGCCCTTTGTATTATGCATATTGTAACTGCAGAGATTGCAGTCTGGGTAAATAGACCAGGATAAGCTTTCTACATGTTTTCTTCTCTTCATTGCCTCTTTTCCCTCCCCATTTTTCCCTCTCTTTTCATTTTTTCAGAAATTCCTTTCATTCTAATACAGATGTCTCTTAGACTTCAGAACTGAATGGCACACACACAAAGTAATCGGTGAATCATGTGGACTTCAGCTATTTAGGGCATGCAGGAAGCAATCAGATGAAGCCCCACTTTAAACATGTAGCTGTGTGACCGTGTGATTGCATCTGCATCCCGTAATATAGGAAGATGCATAAGGCTCTCACATTTCAGTCCAGAAAATCCCAGAAAGGGATGCAGGTACATGGACTTTGCAGCGCAGAGTACTCCAGCTGGTCAGAACACACACAGTAAAGCTGTGCATACAGCACGGCAAATATCCCGTCAGTTCCGAGCGCATCCAGTGAACTCAAGCCACTGGACATTTTCTCCATACGTGCACAAATGTGCCCAGCGTGCTAAAAATTTACTGCACTTACGTCTCCTGACTACAATGCACCATGGCCTGTTTTATTCGGTTTGGGTATTTTTTTTCATGTTCTGTGTCTCCGTTTGAAAATAAACGCGCTGCGGAAATAGTAGTAGTGAAGAAAGTGGCAACACGGAGGGAGAAAACAGCAAAGCCCACCCTTAATTTCTACATAAATTTGTGCTATAAACTATAATGTATTTCTTTACGTAGAGTTCTTCAAATTTATTTTGTCTACAGGGTAGAACGGATTTTATCTGCCAGTTTACCTGCCAGTTTTCAAACTCCTCCCTCAGTCTGGCAGGTTTTGGGGTGAGTGCAGTCAGAATTCCCATCCAGCATGCTCGTGACTCTCAACTTTGTTACTGTAGGACCAAGTGGTTCCCAGACAAGAATCTTTACATTCTTTGTAAGTGTCTTCAAATTAGCCTTGCTCTCTAGAAAGTGGTAGTTGTGTAGCTGAATCTTATTTTTATTAATCAAGGCCAAAATATATTGCCTTCGGCTAAAAAGATCTGTACTGAATAACACAGTCAACAGATTTCAGAAGTTCAAAACACCCGATCTTCACAAACACACATTTCATTTGTCTACTGCTGTGCTCAGAAAGAGCAGCGATAAAAACCTCATCACGCTGCAGTGTACAAACATGATTAAAGATTTAGATGGCAGACAAGCTCATATCTAAATAGACAAGGGGTAGAGAAAGGGCACAGTGACTTGTACAAAAGCAAGAAGCACACCACAGCAGGCAAAAACCAAAACACCCCTAGCTGAGCTGCTCATACTTCAGAGTACACTGCCTCTGCTGTAACAGAACACAAACACAAACTGCTGCAGCACGTGGCATTTATACAGGCAGGTTTTGAACTATGATCCCCCTGGCCCCCCATCACTAACCTCAGGATCAAGGTCATCAAGAACATGCTCTAGCTGTTTCAGTTCATCCTCTGAGAGTTTGCTGAGTATTTCATCTTCGTTGATATTCTTGTATTTCTCCAACTCTTTTTGGAAGGGCAGAGACATGGTTTCTGCTGCACTGCTCGGCTGATGCTCCTTGTCGAGATTTCGACCATCCAGGAGCACTGAGCTTGCGGCTTCACTCACTGCTAACAACAAAGCATTATGAGTATCTCCGCTTAGCTGATACAGCCCTAAACAGCCCGCGTGCCAAGAGTCACATTTACACTTTATTCACGAAAACAAAGCAGCAAGATGTCCTGGCTCAGCGGTCGGCCGGGGTGTGGGAAGCGCCAGGGCTGCCTGTGCAGCAGGAGCCAAGGAACAGTCAGGAGGGCTCCAGAACACCGGAGAACCTCATGGGTGCAGCAGCAAAGAGAAGCTTTAAGACCTAGATAACAAAAAACATTGGAAACTCATCCTTTTCCACAGAGATAAATCTGGGTTATTTCATTTGCTTAGAAACAGCAGTATCTGCCTGTTCTTTTGGCTAAAGGCAGAAGAAAGCAATAGAGTCACAGAAAACAGTCCAAGAAACAAAATGTTGAGGAATTCTGTCTTATCCCAGCTTTGCTGAAAGCTTGCCTACTTCATCTCAGCTGGCTTTTTGGTACATTCAGGTTACCCAAGCGGCTTTAAAGTATTTTGGTTGGTAGTCTTATTTCAAAATGTTTGACCACAAATGATGGCGCTTATCATCAAAATAATTCCTGCAGTGAGGATATGTTATTTATAGCTCAAAAGATCATCTGTACATTAGGCTCCTGTGAGGGGCACCCGCAGACATTCAAAGCACAGTCATGAAAAAAATATGGACTTAGTATTTCACAATTTTTCTCTAAGTTTTAAAACTTGACTGTGGTTCCTTGTTACCTGATCCTGACTGATCAGTAACACAAAAATGTCATTTGTGCGGCCACAATAGTTACTGTCATATAATTTGTCTTATGGTGAAGGACTCTCTGTCTTTACTCTCTCTTTTTTCCTGTCCAGAGTTAATCCTGGAGCCAGGATCTGCCTGTAAATGGATGGAGTGAAAAAAGAATTAATCTATGATCAGAAACAGCACTTTAATCATGCGCTTGGCCCTCCCAAGTCTGCCCAGTTTCCCACACCAGCACCAGACCTCCCTGAATGACACAGCGAGCTGCGCAGTTTTACAGCACAGTTTTGCATTCACAAATTTCAAAGTTATGGCTGATAGAGAAACCAGCCAAGTGGCACCCACATCTGTCTTACGTATCAACCCAAACTCCGATTTCCTTTGGCCAAGTCCTCAGCTGCCACAAGCTAGTAAAATCCATGTGGGGTCTGCTGCTCTTCGTATGAGCTGAAAGCCTCATCTTTATTTTTCTTTTATTCAAAATCCAAAGGAAAATGTTGCATTTACTTAGAGTTTCACTATTAAAATACTGAGAATTACAACATATCTCATTTTCCTACTTATCAAGAAGACTAGAAATCAGCAACCTATAGAAACAGAAGAGAGTAGTGTAATTACAAATTCGAAAAATCTGGTATCCTATGAATACTGCAAGGTATGATAAGCCTTGACTTGAAACACAGCCTATTCCAAAAAAAAAAAAAAAGCATTATTCCCCCATGCGCTCTCTTTTTTTTCCCTTATTACTGCTCTATTTGTTCTCATAGCATGACATCATTGTCAAGCCATTCCAAATGTCACAGTAGAATTCAACTCTTCTTTAAATCGCAAGTTTCCTTTAGGAAGTTAGTCGGCATCCAATGTTTCACAAAGTCACAGCAGCTGTGGAAAGTTCTTACATTATTAAAATTCTACCCTATGTGACGAGTATGAGATACATTTTGGCCAAAAAAAAAGTGCAGAAGGGCTAACGTTTTTGTTTACTCGGTGCTTAACAAGAACACTTAGTTCTACACACATTCAATCAATACAATTTGTTAGCAAAATTACTTGTTAAATAAGGAAAACGTTTTATTTTAAAGTGACAAATATATTTTTGTTTAAACTGTAAAAACAAATTCAGTTGCAGTACAATATTTCTGTTCTAATGCACCGGGTGCCTGCTCTAAGTTTCTTTAGATAAACTCATTAAAAACGCAACATTTCAGCTCGCAGTCATTAACTGGGCTGAAAAATTTCTTTGAGGGGATTAGGGCTTTTTAAAACTCTATTTAACAGTTTAAACGGTTATTTTATAAGAGTTTAATCGCACCCCTGGAAAAGACAGAAATGTAATCCCAAGGTTTGGTTAATTAAATACTGTTGCACAAGTAACTAGTACGAGCTCGTCAGAGTTTCCCTGGCTGAGGTTCCGCACTTGTGCTGCGCAGGATGCCTGGTACCAGCACCTCCGCCTCGGCTCTGCAGCACGGCACGATTCCCACCCGGGAACACTGCTGAGAGTTGTTTTACTGGTATCAGCAGGACCACGTAGGTAATGGCTTCTGTGAAAAGGTTTGCAGTCTCGGATTCAGGCACTAATGGGCAATTACTGCAGAGTACAGTTTGTCTGTACCAGACACTTCTGGCTTCTTTGTGAGGTACCTGAGTGCTCAGCCATAAAGGGAAGAACTGCCAGGACACGCTTTTCAGTAGGTGACGCGTTTTCAATATTTTAACTGTTTCCTTCTAATTATTAGGAAGAGAAGGTATTTGATCATCTGCAGCAGGGACACCCAAAGAGAAATACAAACCCAGATATTAAAGATGTATCAGTTTAACTCTCTCACGTCGTGAAGCCCTATGTTGGATATCCCTTGTTAGACTAGTGGTGCGTGGAAGAGCTTGAAATCATGCTTTTCTCTGACACATAAATTTACAACAGAAATCCCCTTGATATTTTCCCTTCCACAGCTGAATCCTGCTCTTCTGTGACTGGACAAAAGCAGAAGACACCACTTGCGGAATTTCTTTGTCCACAGTCTCTGTAGGTAATAAAGCTTTTCTGGAGCTTGCACCCTGCAGTACAGGCTACTGCAAGCTCTGCTGAAACGCCTGTCGTTCATGGCTTTATGCTCTCTATCGACCTTACGCCATAATCACGTTATCGGAAACCAAGGGAACGAGATAAATCAAACAATTCAGCATCATTCAGCCTGGGAAGGAAATGCTGAAGTCTTGAGTTCATATACTCTGGAAATTGCTGTCTAATGTGATAATTATGATCTCCACCTTTCTAATTGGATTTCATAATGATAATTTTGTGTATGTAAACAGGGCCACATGCTGTCTGTGCTGCTTCTTACTGTGGTTTGACTTTTCTGAGTGCGCACATACTGCTTGCTTTTTATGGATTATATCCAATGGATTTTCTTTATTATGATTGCTGTATGAAAAAATTTATCAGTTAAAGAAGCAATGCTAACTAACCAACAGCTCCTAGCTACTGTTATTTTGAGTGTAAAAAAAAAAGTAGATCAGGTGTCACACAGAAAGGAGACGTGCAACCAAACTGCAGAGGTGGTAACGCTGTTCAGTGTTACACTGCACTGAGGACACTGAGGGAAGCAGAATGAGAGACCATGGGCAAGACTGGAGTTTCCCATCAAACTTGCTGGGAAGACCGAACAAGAAAAGGAAGGAACAGAGGAGCACAAATCCTTTTTTTTTTTTTTCCTTCCCATTTAGTTTCAATATGGAGCATCACTGTTCACCATGGGCTCAAACACACACGGTCCGACAGCAAAGCATGCCGCTAGATGCCCGACACTGAGATCTGTGCTGATTCAGGATCATGCACAACTGTAGAGGAAGCATTTCTGCTAACCATGTGCTGCTACTTTTAAATCCACGTGGAGCACAGACGTTTCGCAGTGAGCTTCAAAGACTTCAATGCAATACTTTTATCTGTGATTCCTTCTAAAGAAATACAGATTTCTTTTTTATTCGGAGCAGTTTTTCACCCGTGCATGTCAACATCAGGATCCAAAATGTATTTTCAGAGACAAAAAGGGTGTCATTAGTCAGCCTGCATAAAATTATTGCTGCTCTATGTAGTCAACACCCACTGTGCTATAACTCCTCTATACTTTGCTGTGTTCCATAAGTACTTTTCGGTATAAACCTTAAACACTACTAGAGTAGCTAGGCTGTAGTTTCTGCTGATACCATAATACCAGCATAATTTTCTACTGCTGACGAAACTATTTCTTTCTGAGATGGAATCAGTCCTCTACCAAATCAATGTTCTATGTCAGAGATCCAACTGTTCATGCCACTGAGCTCAGGGCTGGCTCTGGCTGAGTAGGCACATCGCCAAACCGATTGCACTCCGAGCCCAGTTTGCCAGCTTTTGTCATATCATAGCAAAGAATCCCTACAACTCCCCAGATATTTAAAATGCTCTTTTTCTCTAGGGTTAATATAGGGTTATTTCACATTCTGTTCCCAGCAGCTGGTTTAGTCCCATATAGAAACTAGTAAATAATTAACAATTATGTTGTTCTAATATTAGACTAGGCCTGAACTTTTAGGATAATCATTCAGTGATCAGAAATTCTGCTTCACAATTGAATGAGCCTTTCTGAACCTTGGTAATGCTCACGCCACTCCCTAGTTTCCATAACAGTTGGCTTCTACTGAGGGACTGGTAACTCCTATGCAAATAAAATGCAAGACATCAATTCACTTTAATGGGATTTCAATCGTGCCCTTTATAAGAAAATAACCATCATGTATATTGCAAAATTATCCATATGAATGAACCATTATTTATAGAAGACACAAAGTGATGTACTCCCTTGGATTCAGATAACATAAAAGGTTTTTCACTGGTGGTTAAAGAAAGATGGAGCATTAATGCTTCTCACACTGATACAGAATAAAGTTATACGATAACTAACTTCTGTTTGTTTCTAAAATAACATTAGTAGTATTATTCATGACCATTCAGAAAATAAAAGTAACTCCTGGGAAGGAAGAAGATTTCTTTACAATGCCTGATGAATTTATAACCTGTTTCTGGGTATCACCTTATTTTTAGAATTGATACCATACAAAAAAATATGACTAATTATACAGTGACCGTATGATGGTTTAAACCAGTCTTACTTGGAAAAAGCAACCTCTATATCACTCAATTTCTACCTACAGACAGAGGATGACAAAACAAAGCTAAGTGTTACAGGTATCAGTGGGACTGTGTATGGCGTAGGAAAAAACTGAGACCTGTCCCTCTGTCAGGTGTCCTGCAGGGAGAGACTCCCCCTTGCTTTTAGAGGAGTAAAGTTTATTTATAAAATAATGAAGCAATCATCTTCTATTTCTGCTCATTGCAACTGGTAACTTTGTGGAACTGGAAGGTAGGTTCCTTCAATCTTTAGACTCTAAGTGATTCTTTGAAAATCCATGCAAGGTTAATTAGCTTTTCTAAAATAAAAACAAAACACAGTTACTGTCTGAAACCGAGGGCGGTGTGAAGTGCTGGGCTGAAAATCCTGGAGAGCAGAGTCTTTTTATACAGACAAAATGGACTATGAAATGGCAGCTCCACCCACAATTCATCATCTATAAACTTCAGCTCTGACAAGAAAAGAAACACTCTGCTGCTGAGCCGCACCAGTCGTGGTTGACTGATGGTCCCTTGGATAAGCCTCAATATCACAACTGACTGAGCCCATCAGTAATGATGCTGATGAGTGTCATAAAATGACAGTGTAAGTGCCCATTTGGTAGCAACTGGAAGAAAACAGCCTCGTTATTTTCTGTTGGGCACCAATGACATTTTAACCTCGACTACGTGGGTTTAACTCTGCAGTAGAGGGGTGCTGATCTACCTTGGAACAAGAGGGTGCACCTCCCCTGGTGAGCACTGCGCGGGAGCCTACATGCTCCCACTCTTGTGCCACAGCAGCCCGTGGCTCTGTGGTCCCCAGACGAGCACGGATGAATCGGTTCCTACACCGTGCACCTTACGGTACCAGCTGTGGCATTTACAAGACGGTGTCTTCATCTAGTTCAGTCTCGCAGATTGTGTGTTAAGAATTTGAATTCTTGTCAACCACAATCTACCATAAGTGCAAAGCAAAGCACGCACTGGGGTAGGAATTATCTGCCGCGTTGTAAAAAGGCATCCTCAGAAAGCCAAGGGCCACATTCTGGTATCCTGACTGACTGACCATGTTTACATGGAACCAACTGTTGTGCTGCATTAAATCACCAGCCGCAGAAGAGCCGCTCCACTTACTGTCCTGTCAGGAGGAAAGAAATGCCTTGTTCAAGGTCAAAAAGAAAGTTGGCAAGTGACAAAACAAGGAGCTGAACAAACTTCCAAGTATCAAGCATTGGACAGCCTCTCCTTTGGCTATGGGTCCCTTCCTCCACGGACACTCTCATTCCTTTAAATGGATTTTTTAAATAAACAATATACACCAAGTGAAAACACAGCAGAGAGAACCAAAGGCTGGGTTAAGAGCATATACTGCTGATGGCAGAACTATGATCCTTAATAATGATCACTGTTAGATAACTTCTAAAAAACCCCTCTTTTGGCATCTTTCCTAAGCTGTTTTTTCTCCTTACAATGTACAGAGACATTGTAACTACTTCTTTTGCATTTTAGCTGTAAGCCAAAACCAGAGAGCTGAAACAATAAATGGGAAAAGGAATTGTACCTGGAAATAGACTTTATTTTTACAACAAAATAGATCAGACTAGCCCTGGAGAAGACAACACTGGTGTTTGTTTTTCACATGTTGGAAACATCAACAGGAAAAAAAGGACACTGGGTAATATTAACAAAAGCATTGGTCTACCCATGCTGCCAAGAGATAGCAAATGGTGTGCTTCCTTTTTGTCATTGCCATTCTCAGATTTCCCTATTTTAGAAGAGCACAGACCTAGATGTTCCTTGAAATAATCCTAATAAATAAGTTAAAAAATAAGTTTACAAATTTCCGTGGCACCAAATAACGACAAAGAAACTCCAGGGCTGAACAGAAGCCACTGCTACGTTTGCTTGCTACGATCACTAAACCGAAAATATGCATTCACCCCAGTACTGACCTACCATGTGCAAACGCACGTGGCTACAGGATGCTGCTACCAATGCAAAACCCTCCACAGCTACCACAGCCTCGGCCAAAAGGATACTCAATCACAGGTACACATCAAACTATGAGAGTCAATAACTTAGGAATGCTCCAAAAAAGCCCTAGAGCAAACTAGTAACAGCAGAAATGCACGAACTTGGTTTGCCAGAAGTTGTAAAATACTGGAAATAACTCTTCTTCCTTCCCCAAATTATTATTATGTAACAAGAGAGCAAAGCACACCATTTTGAACAAAATTATTTAGACTGTCAAGATGAAAGAGGCTACCGGCTCAGTTCAGATAAATCCAACCAAGCTAGATGAATGGGAGAAAAGATACATATGGAACTTAAGTTAGCAAAGTCACTAGAATGATTCACATAACCTTCCTTATTTTTTACAAAGTGGTAAAAATTTAAAGATAGATATGTTGTGGAAGTCAGTCAAGAGCTGCACGGCACACTGCACCACAGCAAAGGCAGAAAGTCTATTAGATAGCAAATGGGTGCAGAATAAACACGGAAAAGATTGTAATATCGTTAGTGTAATTCAGTGAGACACCTCCATACATCCCTGAGTTTGAGTTCATTTTTCTAAGAATTGCTCTCCAGCGGATGCAATGCCTGCGGTACTAGGCCAGTTGGTCCCAGGTGTTTCTTTCACATTACATGTTCCCATTCCCAGAACTGGAGGGCAGAACACAGGAAGTTCAAGGACAATTTCTGAGAATAATCAGTTAAAGAAGAGTTTTCACGTGAAAAGAAATTGAAAGACTGCACCTTTTTACTACAAATACGCAACTCGGTAATTTACTGAAGACCTCCTCTACTAATGTGTCATTCGTGGTGTAAAATCTTATTGCTTCTTCCAATTATTTTTAATTTTATATTTTAAATTTTACATTTCTGCATTTGCTTCCTCATTAATGATGACACAATGTGCTTTTTGGTAAATTTCTCTTACTCCTAAGCTCAGAGTGGTCACAGGAATCTAACCTGTTGTCATTCATTTATTTCTCAGCATTACAGTCCTCAGATTTCTCTACATATTTCTCATTGATCAACTGTGAATTTTTACTCTGGCAAAGCAAATGCCCCTAGAGCTTCCATCAAAGCAAACCGCCTTGAATTAGCAGAGACCCACCCCAACAATTTTGTAATCGGAAGATGACAAAACAGAGCATGTGTGATACCTCATGCCCATGTGCAGGTTTTGAGGGCACATGATGCTCATAGAGAGCTTGGAAATGTTACTAAACGTTACTAAATCCGCATCCTTTTCCTGAACCTGTCACTGGCACATCTGCTCCGACCTGCTCCACGGCAGCAGCGCAGAACCACGCTGCAGCAGTCCTGCTGGATTCCTGACGTACAAAAGGCAGGAGATCTCTAGGGAGAGACAGCTCATCTCCATTTATAAAAACACCTTCCTTTCACAATTTATTAAATTGCTTCATGCAGTTTTTGTCATTCAACGCCCGGCATAAAGGATGCGGGCACGTGGGAAAAAAATACATACAACGCATTAATGCCTTCAATGGCGCAAAACGCGCTACTGAAAACAAAAAGGCGGCGGGGGGAAAGGCGCTCCGGGCACCGCGGGAGCCTCGGACACGCCGCGGCCGCCCGGGCCAGCCCCGCCGGTGTTTGCACGGTCCGGACGGCGCCCGCCTGGGGGGCTCGGAGCCGGCCGCCGCCCCGCGCCGGGGATGCTCCCCCCCCTCCCCCGCCGCCGCCGCACTGCGCGGAGCCCCGCGGAGCCTCCGCCCCACCGCGGGCGACGCCCTGGCGGCCCCCCCGGCCGCGGCCCCTGCCCCGTCCCGCCGCCTTACCCCGCCGTGGGGCCGGCCCTCGCCGCCTGCGCCACCTCCGCGCCCGAGCGCAGCGTCGCCCGCCGGCTGCGCGCCCCTCCGCGCCCCGAGCCCGGCGGCGGCGGCAGGTGGGTGCCCGGCGCGGCGGCTGCGCACCGCGGCCCCGGCCCTGCCGGGCACGCTGGGACTAGTAGTCCGGCGGCCGCCAGCAGCCGCCGCGGGCACCGGCTGCAGCGCCGGCACTGCCCGCCGGGGCAGCCCCTCGGCCCGGCAGCAGCTCCTCCAGCAGCGCCCCCCCGCCCCACCTGCCCAGGTCGCCCCCTTAATCCTCCCTCGCCCCTCTCCGTTTCTTTCTTGTCCCGAGCCTGCCGGTGAAGTCCCACCTAACCCACATCCAGGCCACGTTTAATTCCCCTCACCCTTGACTTGGCAGGACGTACCCTCAGCCCCGTGCAGCCCCATCGAGTGGAAACCAGGAGAGCGGAGTGCCCGTGGCAGGGGGGCGCTGGTGGCTGCCGCTGTCGCCCCTGCCCAGGCGCATCCCCAAGGAGCCGAGTGAGGATGTGTGGCCGGACAGTGGTGGTCAAACGCGTAGGCTGCCCACCCTAAAGAACGTGGTTTGCTCCCCTCACACACCCTCTGCAAACTGAACCAGGCAAACAGGGTCCTGCAGCAGAAGCCTGACAGCCCCAAGGTGTGTCCCTCCAAGGAGCCAATTCTGGAGTGGAGGGTGCCGGCCTCTGAGAACATTTTGATGGTTTTCCTCTCTTCTTTTAATTAGTTTTGTCAATTCAATTTATATTTGTGCTTTTATTCTAAACTAAATTTAACTGTTGGTTGAAATTGTTTATAATATGCAACACAATTTGAATATACCCCCTGTAATCAAGATTGTCCATAATTCAATTTATCAGATCGCCTTCATTCGATACTGAGTTTTAGCTGAACTGAGGCCCTTGGTTCTGAGCACTAACTGATGAGTCACTAGCAGCAGAAAAGCTATTTCCGTTATTAAAATGTCTTTAAGTTTCATGATATGTTGGCAGAAAACCAAGATATTGCCTTGTTAAGAAGCAGATGCTGCACCAGAGATGAATTTTCCTATGGAAAAAAAAGAAAAAAAAGAGTACAACTAGGAAATACAATGCCTTCGGCTTCACTCTGTGCCCTGCCAGACACCTCCAGCATCTGTTGCAAGACTTACGGCAGAAAATTCAGATCAGTATCAGGGTGTGAAGGGTTACCTTGGGCATTTTGCCACTGCTGCTCAGCAAAACGCCTGTACCCACAACAATGCACAGGGTGCACAAAGATGTTCCAAAGCTGCAATTACCTACTTGGAGCCTCCTTGCCTCAAACTTCTTATCAAATGGGATATTTGGCCACAAGTTAAAACAGCTTTTGCCAAACGTCTAAGATGTTATCAGCTCAAGAGAAATGGAAAAGAAACAGATCTGTTTATTTCACATTCTTACCCTCTCTTTCTGCTTTGAAGGGTACCAGAAGTGTCAGGGAAGCTGAGCTGAATTGCTTTGAAATCTGCTGCTTGGCAACTTGGTGGCTGAAGACAAGTCTGTTGGTTTGGTGTTGGGGTTGAAGCTCCACCACAAACAAGGCTGAGTCAGACATGAGACTGAGAAATGTGGATTTAGCTCGTAATATGGATTAAGCCCTCTTTTGGTGCTTCATCTTGGTCTGTAGGATCCAGGATTGAATGAGTTACTCAACCCATAATCAGACAAATACCTGGAAAGAGAAATGCACAATATCAACAAAGAGCAAAAGTTAACTTTGGGATGTTTGTTTTTTGATCAACTTCTGCAAGTTTTTCACTCAGATTTTCCTGTCATGCCCTAAAATATATTTGTTAAGTTGAAACTCTTTCTCAGTTGATACGAATGGGAAGAACCCCTCCCATGCTGACTTTTGCATTTGCAGTTGCCTTGTATCTGCTGACAAACTCACTTCACACTAGTTTCTGTTAGAAACGTAACAATCCAAGACCTCTGCAGGGAGTGTAGAATTTGGCTGGAGTCAAGATTCTTGTCTTCTTTGGCCGTGGTTTCAGGTTTCTTTCTTTCTTTTACCTCATGCACAGAATTTGCAATCAAAAAATTTAGAAATACCATCAGTCTTTGAGAGAAGATGCAGATCACCTGTGCTCATGAAGCATACAGACAAAAATATACAGACACACACAAGATTATACCCACATGTATAGGAGTAACACTCCTTAAATTGCAGCATACAAACTAAACTGCATTAGACTTCAATCTCATGTACAGAGTATGTGTTCTAAACAACTTTTCGTTCTTCCCAAACCACAAAATTAAAAGGCAAAATACACAAGGCATTTCAGACATCTAGGATATATCTCTTGCCTGGGACGTACCCACTACAATATATCTACATCAAATGACTGTGACTACCCGGACTGACTGTATTTCCAGTGTATGCGACTTCACAGACAGCACTCGGAAAGCACATCCAAAAGTGCAGGGTAAGGCTCCAAAGCAGTCCTTTTCTCTAGTGTGAATCTGGCATAACATTTTGCCCATCTAGACTATTTATTTTTGTATTTAAGTTGACTTGTTGAAAGAAGGGCACTGGTGGAATTGACACCCTAAGGATACAATATACTCAGGGACAACTACTCTGGAAAAAATTTTGCTCCCCTCTGAGGGGCATCTTCGAGAGCAAGCAGTCCCGTGGGTCCCAAAATAAAGTATTTCCTGGCTCTGCCTTCCCTTTGACCAGTCAGTTTGGTTTCAGGCTGCTGCACGGTGAATGCAACGTAGGGGTTTGGTGCTTTTCCAGTGCTGCCCAAACTGAGCTCTCTGCCAGCAGGCTGCACCAGTAAATCTTTATCTGTGGCACCCAAAAGCAAGTTTTACTTCACCGAACTATTTGCAGTCAAACTGTGGCCAGTTGTTTTAAATAGTTTGTTATATTTTTTCAATAAAAAAGCAGAGAGGCTGTTGTGATCTTTTCATCTGTTTTTCTTATAACACAGCTTGTAAGATTTTGCTTAATTCCTGCTTGAGCTGGAGCTTGTCTTTCAGACAAACATCTGGTCTTGATTACTGTGTTGTGCATGTTTTGATCTCTTCCCTTAAAGACCAGCTGTTGATCAAATTCAGTGACCTGTATATAAAAACCCTTGGTTCAATGCCTGATCAGCAAATCTTGGACCTAGGGTAGAGAAAAAAATTGACTCTTGTTCACATGTAAAATTACTGAGTTGTGGTGGTACTTGCTGAAATGGCTTTGAAAGAGAACCAAGGTATGTGGTCAGCACTGGTTCATAGGAGCCTGGTGGTCCAGGCCTTAAAATGCTGGCCAGCAGTATCTCAGGTGGTCAAACCCCAGCTATATTTAGGCTAGAATTTTTTAATTACATTGGTTTGACAGATAATAGGATTTTCTTGGACTGTTTTATAAAGCAGAATAGAGTAATACAATAAATAAGAGTAACTTCATCTGTTATTTCATCCAGTTTTGACATCTGTGAACCCTTCTATATCCATAGTACTCTAACTCCTGAAGAAATGCATTTATATTTTGGCCCAGGACCTGCCATGGTAGTAACAGTAATCATCTGTACCAATTACTTCGCAGCAGTAGATCTCAAATTGAATCATCACTTCCATTTTGCAGGTGTGGAAAGCAAGACACAGAACAGATGGTCATTTTAAGTCTGGGGCCCCCTTCAGTGGGCATGTCATTGGAGACAGGAACACGGGATCCCAGACGGCTGAAAGGTGGAAAGAACTGGCCAAGGACATACGAAGACCACTGCTGACCCTGGGACCAGACCCTATCAGCTCACTGTCCTCTACAGCCCACTTACAGAGCTATGAAGCACTGCATCGCTCCAGGCAGCGTGTCCAAAACTGTGCCTTGGGGTTGGCTCACACTTCCCTGGAGTCACCCCTAAGCAGAGGCAATATGACTTCTGCTCCATCCACAGACACAGCTCCTCCATCCGCCCCAGCTCCGCTGGCTGTGCTGGTATGAGAAGGAGCATGCTTTGGAGGTACAGGCCAATTCTCCACCTCCTTTAAACTGTCTCTTTTAAAGCGATTCGCTCCACAGAAGGGAGCAGGAGCTAACAGATCTTTCTGCACCACCTCTTCTTCATTAACAGTTCTGCAGGAGAGCTTGTTCAGTGTTGGATTTCCTTCTTCACCCAAGGACCATGAGGCCTGAGGTCAGACCAAGGCCCTCTGCAGCTCACAAGTATGCACTCTTTGCCCGTATTTATTTTATACAGCCAGTTCACAGTAAATTGGATCATTCTGGATATGCCTAAACTGTCTCAAAGGTACACTCGAGAAACAAACCCCCGTGCAGCGTGGTCCCAGGTGCTGGGACAGCGTGTGGCCTCCAGCAGATAGGGCTTAGAATGCTGAGAGTCTGGTGGTCGGTGCTTGAGCTTGTGTTTCCAGACACGCCTCGGCAGGCTGGCCCCAGGCTGGCCACAAGGCAGCCACCTGCAAGATGAGGGAAAAATTCCAAACCACATGTAGGTAGCCACCCCTGTGGCCTCCTACGAAAAGCTTTGTAACTCAGCCTGCTCATGGGAATGTGCTCGTCTTAACCCTTCATGTCAGAACATACAATTCTCACAGCATTAGGGCTGTGTCTCAGGAGAACCAGGACTGAACAATGTCCTTCGTTGCGGCCATTGGAAAGAATATGATTTTCTCACTCATCTTTTGTTTCAATCTGAGTTTGGCCACTCTCATTGAAAAATTATGTAGGATAGAGGGTCCATGCATCACTTTTTATTATCTAGTTTAATGACAACATACTTCCTGTCTATATCCTGCGTAAACTCTCCAGGCAGGAAGGTATTTCTGTCTCAGGCCATACACATCAAACCCATGTTCTTCATTCGTACCACATCAGCATTGTAGAAAGCAGATGTATTATGATTTAATCAGTTCAGGAGTAGGTCTGAGGCTTTGGATGTTCCTTTCCTGCCGCAGCTCAGCACAGTGGATGGCAGCGAGGATGCTTCATGCTGTATCCGCTCTTGCTTTGCACGTGCATCGTTTCAGCACTAGTGGAAGTTCCACTTCTACATCCTGTGAGGTTTTGTATTTACAACACTGCACTCACACATGTATGATTGTCTTACATTATATCACAGCCTTTGAAAAAGAAATCCCTCTACTAATCCTTTTGAGAACATGTTTGCCCTCTGATACACGCACCGGTCTGCCAGCTTGGAAAACGCCAGCCTTCTAATGGCTGGAGGATTATGAATCTATTGCTGAGAGTTTGCAGAAGTGCTCTTGTGCTTATAAAAGTGTCTCTTCATTCATCCATGGGCTCGGTGCCAGAAGGGCTCAGCGAGGCTTTGTGGGTCTCTTGCCTCCAGCGCTCAACAAGTGAGAATCTCAGCGGTCAAAAGCCCAGCTCCATCACCCACCCACCACCCCCAGCCTCCTCCTTTGCACACACTGGGAGTTTCTTTCTTTGAAGTGAAGCACTCTTAGATGGTTCAGCCCAACACACTGGACCGCTCCATTTTAAGCTCAATTTTAATGTAGTTCATCAGATGAACTTCTGTCTCAAAGTTAGTGAGACCCTCGCTAATGACTTTGGCACAGCCAGGACTCTACAAAACATCTTTAATTAGTCTATTAATCGTAAGTTACCAGAATTTAAATGATTTTAAATAAAGTCCATATTAAATAAGATGGATTATGTATGGTATGTTACATTCTACATCTTACGCAAAAGAAATCTTGGCACTACTGAAGCAGACAGCAGAACTTACACTGATGCCAGCACTGACTACCCCCAGTTTCTTTTCACAGATCTGCCAAGAGTTTCCAGCGACTCTGAAAAAATCAGCATGTGAGTATTACCTGCTGCATAAGCCTGGGAATCTTTTTTCTCCAAGTCTGTAGGGCCCTTGGTATCTGGCAAATGCAAGTTTGAACTGCTATATCTGTACTTATGATTATTGTTTATTATTTTTATGCTACAAATGCTTTATCCTGAAAGTAGGAATGGCAATGTCTCCTGTGAAAGTTACTCAAATGACACATGCCAGACAACTGCCTTTATTTTAATTGTGGTGGGGTTTTTTTTTATTATTTTGAGGTGTGGAAAGTTTAACTGTTTCCAACAAGAACATAAGAAATAAACCCATGAAGACTGCTGTCTCTGAGCAAGTCCAGCTTTCTTGTACACTGAAATCCAACAGAGACCAAATCAAGTAAGATCTTTCACTGCTTCCAAGACAAGCTGCTCAGGCTGCTTTCACATCATAAACCTTTAAAAAAATTTTACATTGCTAACGCTTACTAGCACACAGTGTTTACTAGTATGCTTGGCAGCTTAAATATCCAAAAATTCATGCTTGTTAAGCGCACGCTGGCCCTTAGCAGGGCACGCTGGTGTTTGGACTGCACCAGCCTGATGCCAGTGGGAGTGTGGAAGGTGCTCGGGGCACCCAGCTTGGCAGGAGAAGCCGCCGCATCTCTGTACTTGCTCCTTTTGCCAGGCACGGAGGGACAGGGCGTTGAACACAACCACAAAGCCCTGCCCAGCCGCCTGGCAGAGAAAGCTGCGTGTGTTGAACAGAAAGAACTAAAACGCAAGCCGAGACGAAGCGCCCGGAGAAGCTAAAGGAAAGAAGAAGGTGCCACGGTGATACACAAGCACACAGGGGGACATCCCGGCCTGTCAGGGAGAGCCAGGCCCGGCCCCGCTGACCCCCAGGTCCCGCACATCACACCCAGGCGCAAACCCTGTGCCTCGGCCGGGCCCTGCAGGCTCCCCGCCCTCTCCAACACCCACCCTGGCTGCCGGGGCACCGGTACCGCCTGTGCCAGCTCCCCACCCCACAGCCGCGGTTCCGAGGGTGACTTTGGGTAACGCCGGGGGGGGAGGTGCCATGAGGCCGGGAGCCTCTCAGCCGCCGCCCCGCGAAGGCAAACCCCGCCCGGGGCAGCCGAGGCGCAGGGCCGGGCGGGAGGCAGGGGCGCAGCCTGGCCTGCAGGCACGCTGCGCCCCCTCTGCGGCCGCATTTCGGCGCCCTGCCGGGTCCCGGTGCTTTGCGAGATGGCGGGAGCCGAACCACCCCGCTCGGCCTCCCGCGGCTCCGCCCGGGCTCCAGCCACCCCGCCCCGCCGGCGCAGGCGCGGTGCCCCGCGGCCGGACTACAGCTCCCGGCATGCTGGGGCGGGAGCGCAGGCGCGGCGCTGCTGGTGGTGGCTGAGGGAGCTGGGTCGCTGCCGCCGCCCGGGTGAGCGGGGCGCGGCCGTCGGCGGGCGGGGGTCGGGGCCGGAGAGCGGCCGCTCGGTCAGTGCCGGGCGCGTTCGCGGGAGTGGGGGGGCGGGGGGGGGCGGGTACGGGAGGGGGATCGGTGGTGGGCGCAGCTCCCCCCGCCCGCTGCCCCCGCCCGGCGGGAAGAGGAGGAAGAAGAAGAAGGGGTTGGGTCGGCTCCCGTCCGCCCCGGACCGCGGCGGCTCACCGGGGAGGGGGGAGGCCGAAACCTCGGTTGGTTTTCCGGAGCGGGGAGGTCAGGGCTTCGGTAGCGCGGAGCCGAAGGGCGCAGGGCGGGGTTTTCGCATTTCCCTTGGGAAATGGGCTCTCGGCAGCGGCTTCCCCCGCCGCAGGCGGGGCTGAGAGGGAGCGGGGCCGTGTCTGCGCTCAGGCGGACGATGTCGCTGGGTTTTGCTGTGAAATCTGGAAGCTGTAACTTTAAAAACTTTGCCCGTAGGTTTGGCGAGCGTAGTGCTCTCAGCGAGCTGTGTGTGTTTCCTGCGAGTCCGAGCGGGACGCGGCGGGCGGGGGCGGGCGCCGGGCCTGGGCTGCGGGGTTCGCGGGGAGGCCGTGGGAGCGGGGCCGAGGCTCCGGGGGCTCCCGCACGCCCGCGCTCTGCATCGCCCGAGAACGCCGTGTGTAAACCCGCCGTGCGAGCCTCCGGAGCCTGCTGGCTGTTGCTCTGCAGGTGGGCGCAGGTCATGTCGAAAGTAAGGGCTGTTGTCGAGGGATTGCTTTGCGCTTCGGGTTTGTTGCCGTGTGTGGAACGTGTCCTCGAGACTCGTGCTTTGCTCCTGTGTCAGAGGTGCGGAGCTTGGCAGTCACCTGGGGTGTGAGGGAGAACCAGAAATTGTCTGGTACTGAGCTTTCCTTAAGTAACGTAATAGGAATAAAGTAAACTTCTTCTGCTGTGTCATTCGAGGCTTGTAAGTTTCGCCGCTGTTCTGTGATGGGTACGCATATCTGATGTTTCTGTAAGCCGCCTTTTTGGCTGAAACGCCTGTAGGTAGTTCCTCCAGAAAGAGATGCTGTGTCTCAGTGTCCATGGGCAGCACATCTCTGCTGAAGAAAATCTGGGTGGTGACTGAAAGAGCATCCCTCATCCTGGCTGGTCAGTAACTCCCAACGTGGTGCTGCGGCTTCCGTGTGTTGGGAGAGGGAACGCACAGCTGGAGCTTCTCAGAGCAGGCAGTACCTGTGATACTTGGGATTTCTGGCTCATCCCAGCCTTATACGTATTTATGATCGTAACACCTGCCCTGCAGCTAGTTGGATGAGTGCGCCTGGAAATGTTGTGGAGACGGGTGAGCTGAAATGCCACCTCCTGTGCTGCCAAGGCTGCTGCTTCCATGCCCCGTGCAGCTTGCTGAATGCGTGCTTTGAGGCTCCTGGCTCTGTTGCCTCTGCTATTACCTGGGCTGGATGGATACGTCCGTGCAGCCCTGCAACGGGAGTGACCGATCTTCGAGAACGGGCCCACAGGAGTAAGTTTTTATGGGACCACACCAATTTGTCAGCTTGGCTGTCACTCAGAGCACCCTGCCTGCGAGACAGCTGTGTCCTGTGTAATGGCATACAGGACATATAAAAGAGCAAAGTGGGCTTTGTTTCCAGGTGCCCTCTGATACAGAGATGGAACTGGCAGGCACTGGAAGTACAGGTGTTATCTGATTTCCTTCATCAGAGAGGAATCTCGGTGGTTGGTGTAGTTACTCTGCAGTAGCTCTCTGCCCCTGGAGTCACTGTATGGACAAGTGTGAAGCTGGGGAAGCTCAATTTGCCATGTGTAAAGCTTAGTGAATTGTTTCTTTGAACCAAATGCAGCCTTGGGCTTGCTTTTTTAGCAAAATAGCCCAGAATAGCTATTTCTTACTGCCTAGAAAACACAGTTTACCCAGACCAAAAGCGTAGGCAAAGATGAGCTGCCACCTGCTGGCTCCCGAAGCTTTGGGCTAGGTTCTGCTGGTTCCCTGGCGGGAGGAACCTGGCTTGTGTACTCCACCCCAGGCTGGGCATTTGGAAGGCTCAGGTGGGGTTTTTAGAGCTTTCTGCTAAGAGAAACAGCATTGGGTGGGCTGTTCAGCAGAGTTATTGTAAGGCATTACGAAAACATCCTAAGGAACCTGCTGGGTTTATGATAATATTTATATTTACTCTTTTTTTTTTCCCCAAGATTTGGTAAATAAAGATAGCTCTTTCAAGTGCAGCACATTCTTTGTAAACAGTTCCGCGTAATCTTGCGCATTGGAAAATAAAATAGTTGCCGTTGTTGGGGTTCCCCAGGGAAGTGCTCAGATTAGGCTCCTTCAAGCAGCTGGGACAGTCTGGGGCCCCGACTGGTGCAGGAATGCCAGCAGCCCTGCAAGCCCCCTGCTCCAGACCTCCCTGCTCCGGGTCGGGTTCACCCAGAGGCTTGGTGGAAGGAGGCTCTGAAGGAACAAATTAGATTAAAGTGAACTCAGTGAACATGCTGGCCAAAACCGGCTCGGTTTGTTTTTCATGATGTCACTTCTATTTTAAAATCCAAGTTACGGAAACCGTTTACAGTGGACTTTAACAAGACTGTCGTTTCCTGTGGGCCAGATATTTCTAAAGAGTTCCTTCTGTTAGGGTCCCAAGAAATTTTGTTCTTAAGTATAACAGAACTTTCTGGGGGGTGAGCTTTTGAAAGAAAATTGGAAGCTAGCTATTTTTCAGAATATTTTAGGTTTTAAAAACATGCTTTCGGAGAGGAGAAACCAAAAATATTTTAACTTGGAGGTGTACGTTGGTTACTTGACAGTCTTTCAGGGGATGATTCAGGTAATTTTATATAGTGGCCTAAACCAAATTTCAACTGTCTTCTAATTTCTTTAGTTGTTCGTTGATTTCTTGGGTGCAAGGATAATGGCAAGATTTTTATCTTCGTTTCTAATTTCTCAGCTTCTGCTTAACAAGCAGAGAATTGAAATTTGACTGATTGGAAGTGATGGCTTTGTTTCCATTTCCCCCGAGTGTTTCTCATGTGACTATGAAGTTGCTAGAGTGGAGAACCTAACTTTCCCTTATAGTTACTTATCTGAAAAAAGAATACTAGCCCTTTTGGCTTTTCATGTATGTAACGTTTTCCTGGTCAAGCTAAGAAGGATACTTAGAAGAAAACTAGCTCCACTCACAAAGAAGTGCAAAGTATTTGCAAAACCAAAATTGCTGGTTACGGTTTTGCCTGGGATTTTTGCACCAAGATGTGCCACAAATATTCACAGTCTGAATAGTTTCACCTTCTAAAAACTTGTCATTTATTTCGCGTGTATCTTTCTCTGTGTCACACTGCCACAGCGAGTGGTGGGAAGCAAAGAGTACCCAGTATGTTTAATGGGAGGTGAAAGGGCTTGTTTGATTAGATTAAGGCTTCAGTTAACCTTCATGCCCTTTTTAGGCAATGAGAATTCCTAAGACCACGTTTTAAAACACGATTTTTAGCCGTTATGTGTGAGTATCATACATGCTGTGCTTTCTGTTGTAGGGAGCGTTTTTGGAAGTTGTTACCAAGCAATCTCTGTGTAGTACAGGCATGATAATCAGTGCTACCGTTGTAACTTTGTAAAGGTGTTTCAGGTTAGTTATACTTTTGTATTTTAAAAAACACTTTTGATTGACAGGCATTAGAAAATAACGTACAAAACTCTTTAAATTTAAATTTGCCCGGCCGCATGTGATCCCCTTCCTCTTGCTGAAGTGACGACTTTGTTACAGAAATAGTGTGGGGTTTGTCTTCTTCTTTATTTTTCACTTTTTATCTGTGTTTGGACGTTGTAGCTCAGGATTTGAAATGGCTACTCTGATCATACTATAGAAACAAGTGAGGCTAAGGGTTATGACCCGAACATTAGTTAATGTATTACAAAGGATAAGTAGTCTTCCAATGAAAAGCATAGCAATGCAGTAAATAAAAGGTAATTAATTCTGGGTGACGGGATTTTACAGCAACTCATGGAGAGGAAATACAGCCTACGTGAATGTAATGTATAGTTATGCAGTACTCCTCTCTGACAGAGTAAGGGGAGCATTATCCTGCATTATGCTAACTATTCTGCTCTTTGTAATTACCTGTTAAAACTCCACCTTTTAATATTTTGATGCAAATGGCTGTGGAGAAATGTGGTAAAGAGCAGCCTGTTGTTGCAGGATTCAGACAGTGCAGCCTGGTCACAAACAATGCTGTGTAATCAGCTGCAGGAAATGTTTTCCTATTATGATAGTGTGTAATGGCTTAAAATGTAAGGAAGGGCAAAGCATTAAGGCTCTAGGAATGAGAGGTTTGCATGCAGATTGTGTGGCATCTGCTGTAGCCATCAGCTAATTGTCCTGCAGCTGTTAGGCACCTGGAGAAACGAATACTGGAGGAGGTAGGACATGAGACCATAGAGACACTCCTGTAGTTACATTTGGAACACGACATAGAAAATGCAGAGGGTAGCACATGTATGTTTTTCAACAGCCATAAACTCGGATGTTCTCAGCTCTGCTGCCTCTTGCAAAAGTTCCAGGCTCTTCCAACGTGACTGATTTTAGTTCAGAGGAAGCCAGACACTGTTCTTGTGGCATAATTTACCATGGAATTGGGAATTCTTCCTGGGTTTGTTACATTCAAGAGAACTTTACCAGAGTTGATAGTTCAGCTTTGGAGTTGTGTCCTATCAATGCCAACTGCGGTTTACAAGTAAGCTCTAGTGTTTAGATATCAGTAATTTTTTTAAAAAGCAGACATCCTGAAAATAGCTATAAGTATATTCCTTTTTCAGGTGTGCATGTTGGTAGGAACTGAAAATTTACCATTCTTGCAAAGGGAGTTGTTAAAATCAGGTTTACTTTAAGGGTGAACTTGACTGAATGGCATGGATGAACCTTTATGTGCTCGTGGCTGTTCAGTGTCTCTGAATGAAAATATCACCCTGTGTAACTGTGACAACCAGGAAGACCTTTCTTGATGTAAACAAGTAAGGTGAAGTAATTCTGTAAGCAGGATTCCACGATATAGTATGTATATACAGCCCTCTCTTCCTTTTATTTAAGAGACAATAACTTGAAGTTGATCTGGTTTCGAAGTACCATGTAAGTGCAGGTTTGAAGGAATGCAGTATATGTGGTGTGAGCATCTGAAATGGAATGTGGATTAATGCAGAACAAATAACATTTGCTGTGTGTCTGATCAGTGTTGAATATTGCTGTAGAGCCAAGAAAGGTGTTAGGGAGGCACCCCAAATACGTTATGGACACTCTTGCTCCCATTCGTGTTATCTTTCTGTGCGTGTGCTCAGCTTGAAGCCAGAATTTGGCTGAACCAAAGGAGAATTCCAGAACAGCTTACGGCAAAATGAAACCAAGTTGTCTCCTTCAACACTGTGATTAACTTGTTTTTCCAAGTTTCCAAATGTTAAGAAATTGTGACTATTGGAAAAAAAGTTTCCCTGTTCTCTCCTTGTCCGTGAGAAGTGCCACAAAGATTGTACATCTTCTGAAGGATCCCAGTTTTCTCCAAGTATAATATTTAGTCAGCACTTATGCAGTCTGTTCTGTATTTTCAATTCTTTTTGGGAGGGGGGGCTAGTAGGATTGACTGGAGTGCTGCTGTTTAGGAGCTGTATTCCCTAAGCCTTTCATCAAGGTATTTTACTTTTCCTCAGACAGAACAGAGTGTTGCTTCAATAGTAGTGCTGTAATTAACTCTGAGGCAAACTTCCTTTGTTCCCTCTATAGGTAATACACAGGGGTATGACTCAGTAATAACCAACAAGCTTGTTTGTAGTGAAGTTCTTTGCTGTTCTTGACAGCAGCAGCGAGAAGCATAAAGCATCTTAACTGTTGACTGCAGTATCTGAAAACCCGGAGTGTTAAGCTCAAGTCGTAAATCCTAGGTATGGTTGGTATCTCCTTCCTCTTACCCTGCAACCTGCTCTGCTTTGTGGGAATTATGGCCTTGAAGTTCTCATCACGGAAACTGGCGTTCATCTGAAGGTAGATATAGAGAGAGATATATATAAATATAGCTTAGTTACTGCTGGAAAATGGCACGGCAGGATGGGATTCTTGTCGGTGAAGAAGCAAGGTGTAGACAGGCTCCAAGTGCTCTTTGTCTGTACTTGAATAACAGATAGATATGAATATTGGATGAAAAACTTTCAGAAATGTGAAGGCTCTAGTTGGGATATTTACCTTAACTATGGTTATTTCTTTTTTAAACTTTTTTTTTAATAGGACTCGTTAAGAATAAGACTTGAGTTTTGAAGTGTTTGAGCGACTTGCTCCTGACCAAGTCATGACACTCCCGTTTCGAAAGGACTTGGACAAGTACAAAGACCTCGATGAGGATGAAATTCTTGGCAAACTTTCGGAAGAAGAGCTGAAACAACTGGAAACTGTTTTAGATGATCTTGACCCTGAGGTAGGTGTTAGCCAAGAGAAGTTTTATTTTTTCCATTTGGTCAGAAACTAGTCTGCTATAAATTGATACTTTTTTTTTCACTTGTACAATATACTTGTGGACAGAGTTTTTTCCTAGTCTGTCAGTGGTCATAGGTACAGATCTATATGTGTATATAATGTTTCAACTGTTTATTTCCTGTTTGCAATGTGAATGCAACTGCAGTAGAGGAAGATGGAAGAAGGGATTCTCAGGAGGAGCTTTCTGAGACTTATCTGTAAATAAAAATTGCTCTTAGTAATGCTCTTGGAAAGAAAGTTTGTAGAAAGGCTTGTTTAACTTTTGCATGCGTTTTTATTTTGTTGCATCTACAGATGGGAGAGGGAAGGTGGTAACTTCTAAAGATTCCTAGTCCTCTATCTGGCAGCCTGTATCGATTCCTGTCCTTGTGCTGACATTGCAAAGAGGAGGCAAATAATTGCTCAGCTCCTGAAATCATTATGTCAGCACGGAGTATTGAATAAGGAATGTTTTAGCTTTCTGTTATAAAGAGCTGTGTCCTCTACTGATGCTTCAGCTAATGTGTTTTAACCTCCTTATTCTCTGTTCTTGCTTTAAGAGTACCAGGATTAAATTAAATCTTAATGGATCACAAGAATATTCTGATCAACTATTTTGTTGCACTGCAAGATATTCTTGATATTTTTATTTGCTTTGGCTTTACAGAGATTTTAACAAAAGAGAACTGGAAGAAGTGATTGACTGTCTTTTATGACAGTCTGAATTTCTATATACTCTAGTCTTTCCATACTTGTATCCTCTTTTTTCTTCTTTGGCATGTTGACGATAGCAAAAAAAACACTCCACTTTGCGTTGGGTCAAAAGCAGAAATACTCTGTGTGAAATGCTGGATGATAATGTAGGCAGTTGTCTTAAAGATTTAGAACCATGTGGATGTAAGTGATGGAGGAAACAGTCTCTTGCTGAATGTCTAAACTGTAAATATCTGTGTTTTATTTACTCCTACTCACTTATCTAAAAAAAAAATGCAAAGTAGCAAGTCTAGTGCTGGGAGCTGTTGTACTGAAGAATTGTTTCAGTCCTGTTCATAGTGCAGTGTGCTCTACTTTTAATTATATTCTTGGTACCTAAAGAATAATTACTAAATGTCATCCTCTGCCCCCAAAAAGGAAGTTGGCAAGGGATCAAAGGTGCCTAAAAAGGATGATGTATCAGATTTGAACCCTGGGGAGAGTGAGGAGGGAAATGAAAGTAAGCAGGTGCTCACCGAGGCTTTCTGAGCTGTACTTAATTGCTCCATTTTGTTTTGCAGAACGCGCTTCTGCCGGCAGGCTTCCGGCAGAAAGACCAGACTGCTAAAAAGGCTTCAGGTCCCTTCGACAGGGAGCGTCTCCTTGCCTATTTAGAGAAGCAGGCTCTTGAGCACAAAGACAGGGAAGACTATGTGCCTTTTACAAGAGAAAAGAAAGGTAACGCCACCCTTTCCGGCGCGGTTGTGAAATCTCTGAAGTGGACTAGCCAGAACCACTGTGAACTAAAGTTTACTGAAGCACTGGCAGCTCCGATGCTTTTTAATTTGCAGCGTTTCCAAACGAGCGCCGCTGTGCAGAGGCGGATGCTTCCTGTTGAGGCACTCCGTGACGCCGGGGCTGTTTGCATGTAGCACAGGAAGGAAATAAGACTCAAACGATTTTATCAAAGATTGCAAAGCTCTGATGGGGATGGTATCCTCAGTGCAAGAGCTATGTCCGATGTGTGTCAATAATAACAAATGCCGTCATTGTGCCTGCAGATTATGCCCTTTGGTGCCGAGTACAGACAGTAAAATACTGCATTAAATTTAAAAAAAGAGCAATAGAATGGTGTTGTGGTACATAGTAATTATGTTCAAAGGCATTGTAGGCTGAGGAAGACAGACAAGTGGCGTATGCGGTGTGTTGTCTTTCTAGTATCCTTAGAGTTTTAATAAGATTGCATAGTTATTTTTAACTAATTACATAGTTAACTTTGCAAGAGACTTTGAAATCTGGCAGTGGCTTGTGCTTTAAAAACCGCAGAAACATTGACCCAGTGAGTGGACGGACGCGTTAAAACCTGTTTTGGTTCTAGTCTTCTGGTTGACTTGATGGGAAGCATTTTCCTTTTCAGGAGAAAATTTTAAAAGAATTTGCAACTTAAATATTCTTAAGAATAGATTTATTCATTTTTTTTGTTTTCCCTCCCCCCCGCAAAACCAGAGTTCCCAGATATGTTGTGCCTTACTAAGCACTGTTGGTGGAGCCAGAAACTTCCACTCCTGTGCTGAGCACATATGCACAGGAGGAGGCTTTCAGCTGTCAATGCAGTGTTTGTGTATTACTTGCTAATCCTGGTGTCTGAACCTTCCCCAGCAGCTGGGCACATCTGCTTCAGTAAGACTTTAGTAGATAGTTTGAGTTGTATTCCAGCTGCCCGAGATGAACAGACTCCTCTCTTCTTAAGGATGTGAAACCCTTTAATTCTACTTAATTCACTGGCTTATTTCAGACTTGAGTCTTCATTCATCTACTGAGTTTGTATATATGATTGTGACTGTGGTGTATATATTGGTGAAAACTTTGTTGGGGGCATTTCCATTTTCTCTGCAAGTACCAGACAGCTATTACTTGGCAATCTCGGTCTTCCCTTTTATTTTCCTTGAAGTAGCAGTGGAATTGTGACTTTATAAAACGTGCTGCACTGGATATGATGTAGCACTTCCTTAATACACTGTGCTTTGCTTTTTTTCTGTAGTTTAACACCACTTTTATGGAGAGATATCTGTGACACTCCTTTGCTGACAGGAAAACAGAAGTTTGCTGACTCACTCTGTAAGAGTAGCTGAGTTAAGGCTAATGCAACATCTTGAAAGCAGAAGGCAGCCAAAGGTACCTGTGGCAGCGGTGCCCCTGGGCCACCTCTGCTGCTCACAAGTCCCTCTGGATCTCCTGTCTGGCTGTGGGGTGTGCTGCTGCTCCCTCCCCTGTTCTGCTTCTTGCCTGACATGTTAGCTGGTGTTCGTTGGGGACAGCCTAATGGCTTCACAAGATGGAGTTTCAGCATGTTCAGGCCTCATAACTGGTTTGGGGAAACCCTTGCAGCCCGGCCAGCATGTGCACTGCTCCTTCAGGAGGTGAGGCTGGGCATGGAGCGTTTGATCTAGTTAGTACTTCTTTTTCTACCGAGTACTAGTGCTTCATTCACGTAGGAGATTCTTTAAGCTTGCGTATACGTACACATGGCAAAACTATTCGTTTTGGTAGATAAAAATCTCTAAGAATCACGTAGAAAACCAAAGGGTCCAGCTGTGATGGTTAAGAAAGATCAAATGTCACTTCCTTTATAGAATAAAGTGCTGCTAAAGAGCAGTCTGTCTGGATGTTGCAATAATGTCACACAGGAAATTTTACTAGCTAAACTGGTATCTCTTAAAAAAAAAAGTTGCTATTTAATATCTTTTTTCCTACCATTTATTTTAGTACCATAGAAGAAGAGAAAATGTGATGAAAACTGAAATGTAGCTTACTTGCATTAAAACTAAAAATATGAGAACAACTGTTCAGTGTGGCAGTTCCTGCTCTGTGAAATGAGCAGGGGAAGGCAAGAAGGGTAGGCTCATATCCTAGCAGGTGAGGGATAACCTCATGAGGATGTTACAGTTCAGCATTGACTTGCTGCTCTGTTTGTAGTCATTTTGTACAAAAATAGCAAACCTAGGTAATTAGTCTTTTAAATCAAGAAGTTGTGATCTTTGTCTAGATGCAAAACCTGTGAAGGGAGGGGAATGAAACTTCATACTTGTGTAGGATGTTTCATCTAGATGAAACTCTTGTCCTAATGTGCTTTTCTCAATGTTGAAAAAGCAAACAAATGACTAAGCTGGCTCATGATTTTTCTCTTTGGCTACATAAATGTATTATGGAGAAACACTAACAAATTGTGGTGTGGGGTAGGTGAAAATGTTGCTTGATTAGTCTGTTAATTCAGAAGAAAACTGACAATTGTAACTCTCAGGTCTGAGGGTTTTGGAGGAAGAGATGGAGTTGCAGCTGTTTTCTTGGTGCCATTTCTGTGTGTCAGTCTTTCCTAAATTTCTGTGTGTCGAGCTGGTATCATTGCTCTGACTTTGTCCAATTATTCATTTCATGAAATAGAAAGAGGGGGTGGGAAATCTCTCTCTTTTTCTCTTTCCTTTTCCTATTTTAGTAGAAACAAAGAGGGTTATTAACCTGAGTTAACTTTAAACATCCCGAGTTGCTACAGGTTCAGGTAACCTTACTTCCCTAGTCCGGTATAAAAAAAAAATAAAATCTTTTCCTCTGGTTGTCTTAAGTACCACATTTTAGAGTAACATTATTAAAGCTGTGTAACATCTCTTGCAGACAGATGACAGATTTATCCACATCTCTGAAACTTTCCTTAGCTGTGCCCTATGAAATATGGAATATCTGAAATAAAGTGTCCTGCTGCAGTGAGATGAACAGTGCTAAAGAAATGGGAAGTTTAACAATCGCTAAATTATATTCTATTGCATTTTTCCTGTGCCTGATCTTGTTTCTAAAAGCATCCTTAAAAACATACTTTGTTTTTAAATACGATTTGATGACTTAAGTCACATTCTGTTCCAATTAAGTGTTGAACTATACAGCAAGCCATTGTTCAAGAGATTCATGAGAGCAATGTGGTAACAATTTCAACAAAACTATCTTTGTCTCAGTCCGTACGTCGGTATGTCATAAAGATTTTACAAGGCGTGCTGCAAGGAGGAGGGTCTCGTCTAAACAGTGAAGTGAGGTTTCACGCTGGAGCCTGTTGCCCTCGTGTGTGTCCCATGCATCTGACCAAGGCTGACCAACGCTCCTCGCTTCTCTTGAAACAGCGAAAGATGAGGATTGTTGAACCTGAAATAAAACCGTATCTAACAGTGATGTACTTTGTGCTGAATGGTGCAAGGCACTGGCAAGCTTTACATTTCTAGCCTTTGCACTCTTCCTAATTGTGGCTTTCTCTTCCAACTCGCCCTCTGTCTTCCTGTTGGGGTGTATTTGTTCTGCGTAGATTTGCATTTCGGGTGACTACAGCTTTAATGTTGCCAGTTTGGTTTTTTTCCTGCTGTTATCACCCGGAACATATTGTTAGGCTGAAACTGTAGTCGCCTGGCTAGAGCTCTTCTGTTGCTGCCTTCCTTAGTTATTGCTCTAGATCACCATTTGCTTCTCTTGCAGCAGGATTTGAGATGCCGTGTCCTCTGCCTTTCAATTCCTGGTCTTTAAAGGAAGTGTTATATGTTGCAAAATGAAGGTAATATCCTGTAAGAGCTTTGGAGAAACCAGCTTGTTGAATTGGTATTGTTCATACAAGACCACTAGAGCGTAACAACATGTGATACTCCAGCTTTAATTTGAAACAGTTTTCTCACTGCTATATGCTCTGTAATCAGATAACAAATAATAGTGCTGTTTTTACAATAGGACACTGAGGGAGTCACTTGTAAGTAGAATTTAATACTTTTTTAATTCAACTTACAAGTGAATTGGTGAACCTAAACCTGTCACGTGGCAAGAATTGGTGATTTGTGAATTATATCAATTTTTTCAATTGAGGAAACGTTAAGGAACATAAGATGTAAGAAATACATCGAATGTTGTTCACTCTTCTTCATGAAGTCATTAACGAGACAAGCTTGTATTCGGCTGTCCATGGGTGACACTTGATTCCTTTTCTGCAGACCACTGCAAAAGGGATTTTAGACTTGCGTCTGATGCCCAGGTCGTGGCCGCTCACTGGCTGCTGGCACAGGGACAGGACTGTGGGGTATGTAAGAATAGTGCCAGCAACATGCAGTGCATGGCCACGCTGAACAGACCTGAAGATTTTCAGTCCCACCTTAGAAACTGTGATTCTATGTATGAAATGTTGAGGGCACTTCAACAGACATCATCCAATATTTCTGCCTTTTAAGCAGTACAATTGTGTGGAACTTGGAACTGAAAGTTCATTCTGTAGCAGAGAAAACCTGTGAATTAATCCTGGGATGTGCATCATTTAACATGTTAGCTAAAGGCATAGAAGACCCAAATATGTAATCATTACAGAAATTACGTGATCTCTGAATTTTGCCTCTTCATGTTGTGTTGCTTAATCTTTGCAGTACCCTTGCTGGTGAGCAGGAGGATGTCGTGTTCCTTCATATGATCAAATCCCCGCTGTTTGGAAATGTTCCACCTGGGGAATGAAAAAGCTGTTCATCTCATGGGCTGCCACGTGTAGTTTTGGGGGGATTCTTGTTTGTTTTGGGTTTGTTTGTTGTTTTTTTTTTAAGCTTACTTTAGTAAGGAGGGGGAAGGAGTTGCCAAACTTGCTTGGCAGCAGGCCTTGAGTTAGATCATTGTCTGCAGAGACACAGGGACTTACCCTTTTTTGAAGTGAGTTTGTTACTAGAAGGGGGGGAGTGGGAAAGGACCTGCTTTCATATGTGCATTATAAACCTCTGAACTCTGGGCAAGGCTGAGATGAAGCCAGTGAATGAGAAATTATATACACAAGGGTGTGACCTGTTCTGTAACAAAGCTGCTTCTGACCCAGTTCATGTGACTGGAGTTGGCAGTTGTGAAGACTTGTTGAGGGCAGGAGTGGCTTTTAGCACTTCTGCTTTAATAAAAATAGAGTATACTTCTCTTACTTTAGGTTATCTTAAGAGTCAAGCACATGTGGATAAATTCAGTCTTACTCTTAGGAAGCAAATGCTTAGAACCAGAAGTTCCCAACCTAAGAATTTAAGAATTACTTCAAGTAACGTCAGGAAAAGTAGTTCTTTTTTTGTGACTGCTGTGTGATGAACCAGATTAGGAGGATGATCTAGGTTGAAATACATTTCTAGGTAGTTGCCTTTAGCTGAGATCTGTTTCCTTCTCCTGCTCACTGCCTGCTGCATGGATACTGGGAGTTGGATGACAGGAACAAAAGCTCAGGTGCTCAAATCACACTTCTTTTTCTTTTACTTTGAAGTCCTTCTAGTCTGTATTACTGAGGGAAGGCAACACAAACATAGCTAATGAAAGGCTTTAGATCGTGTGTGTGCTGGTCAGAGTGTTTCATGGGTTAATGAAAACCTTGCCGAATACTCTCCTATCTCTTGTGAAAATAACAATTTAAGTTGAAAGTTAATCTCTCCCCAGTAGATGGTGCTGGTGAAATAAAACAGAGGTAGAAATGTTTTGAATCAATTATATCAAAATAACGTTAGACATTTACTACCTAAACCTTCAGTTTATGAAGGTTTTCTTCAAATCACCACAAACATAGTTTATTTTGCACCATCCATCAAACCTGAGGCATGGGTGGTAATGCATGTCAACTGCTCTCAGCTACTGTAGTCAGTACAGTTATGTAAGGAGATGTATTTTCTGCTTCTAAATATGGATAATGAACATTTATACAACTTTCCAAAGAGATAGCAACCCAGGAACAAAAATACTGTGTTGCTAGCAACAGATCTTGGTCATCAGACTGTGTTGTCAGAGAAAAACCTGATACACTTCTTTGAAATCTGTGCTCGTGGTAATGAATTAAGTTCCTTTAAAAAGAAAATGAACCACAAACTACTGTAATCTAGAATGGGAAGTCAGAGAGAGAGAGACCAGGTGGATGGGTTTTGTTACGCCTGTGTCTGTTGTGGGATGCAGGAACTGACTTCAGGCACTGCTTCCCAGAAGTGGTGAAACCAACATCCCGCTGCTTTGGAATTTCCCAGAAATAAAACTGAAACATCCCTATAAAGTTTCTTGTCACTGGTAGGCATTTAAAAATGCTAAATTTAGTCTTAGTCCAAACATGTAGCAAGATACACTTGTATGCAGTACTAGGACAAAAAAAAAAATAATCTTAGACTTCTGACTTTTGCCCAGCTGGTCTGATTCTGGTGCGTGGTGGGTTTTCATCGTGTAACTGAGATGAGCGAGGGTGATTTATGTGTGAAAATGTTTTTTAGCTATGAGTGTGGGTTCCCAAATTGGCACTGAGAATTCGTAGGGGAATTATCAATACCGATTCCTGCTTTGGGAAATAACTGAAGGAAGCTGGAACCCCTTTCCCGGAGCTCTATCTACTGATAGCTCAGGCAGCTTGGAAAGTTTGAAAAATCAAAGTTAGATTTGCAGTTTTCTTGTTGTGAATTACTGCTATCAAATGCATCGGTTCTCTCTTGCAGTACTGGAGCTTTTATTACCATGCTGATTTGTTACCTCTCCTGGGTTCTTACCCAGGTACGCTTCTTCGCTCTGAAAGGCCAGTTCTAAAGCACTCAAATCTGAGCTGTTCTCAGAATAACTGTCTCGTATTGCGATTTCTTACTCGGACTTTTTAGCTGAAGATAAACAGTTGTCATTCTCTAGTGGTACTCTATTTTCCTTACAGGTACTTTCTAGGTTATTTAAAATGTGCAATGGAGGCTTATATTTTAGTATCTAATCCTTAGGAGAAACAAATTAGATGGGAGTCATGGTGCAGACTCCTGAGAAACTTGGAAGCAGTAATTTTATATTCCTGTTTATGGTCTTTCCTCATCTCTGACCTTCAAGAACGGACACAATAAACCTCATTCCTTTGTGTTGTCCCTGATGTTTGGCTCGGTATTTACTAAATGTAACATGCATTCCTTAAGGAGAGAAGAGTCTAAAGGTAAGTACCTGTGTCATGCAGAGTAACATCACACTTCTCATTTTGCTTTACTCCAGGGAAAGTATTTATCCCCAAACAAAAGCCTGTACAGTCCTACACGGAAGAAAAATTCTCTCTTGATCCAGAGCTAGAGGAAGCCTTGACCAGTGCCACAGACACAGAATTAGATGACCTTGCAGGTGAGTTTTCTTAAAGTGTGAATGGGCTGGTGTGTTTTTAGACAAGAAAGCTTTATAATTGATGTGGTTGTGTATTTGTTACCTGAAATGTGACTGTAGGGAAGCTGCAGTTGTGATAGAAACCAGGTCATGTTATATACTGGTTTGCTTGTAGTGTACCAACTTTGTTGATTGGTGGTAATTTGTAGGAAGGTAGACTATTTGGGCCTGCATAAGATACCTGATTTTCAGACTGAAAATCCTTAAGTCCATTCCTTAGACTGGCTGATTTTTGTTGTGTACACTACTGCTTCTTCTTAAGTATAATAATGTGTTGCTTTGTGCCTGTATCCCTAAAGTTTCAGTCAAGAATTTTGGGATTGAATTGCATTTTTAACTTTAATGCTTGAACCTGGTGAGGTCAAGTCTAAGATGTGAAAGCTGACTAAAAAGTCTAGAATTAATGATTTTTATTTTTTCTGCTTTTAAATCAATAAGAGATTGATTGGCTTGTTGCAATGATAACTGCGTGTTTTACAAACATCGGTTTTTATTATTTAAAGGAACTCTATTTGAGCTGAATTAGTGAGCAACAGTAAAATTGGGGTTTTTTCTTTTTTTTCGTTTTGCAGCTATACTGGGAATGTCCAACTTGATAACAAACAATCAGTTCTGTGATGTAGTGGGAAGCAGAAATGGGATTGACAAAGACAGCTTCTCAAGTAAGTGCACACAAGAGCTACATAAATGTGTTTTGGACTGCACACAGTTACTGTCGCATTAACTCTTTTCTGTTGCACTATTTCTTTAGACTATGTTCATGTCTAACATGGCTAACTGAGTTCTGGGAGAAGTGGAATTAATATATATGTACACTAAAATCTGTTCTGCAATTAAGTTACATCGGGGGGATAGAAGTAGGCATAAACATACATTTGTGTGTGTTGGTTTTTATGTTTCATGTTTGTGTTTATAATTCAACTCTTACGTGCTTTCCAACAAAATATGATGGTCAAGAAAAGCAGTAAGGCTGGGAGGGCCTTTGGAAAAGAGTTTAACTTTATGAAAATATGGTCAGGAGAGGATGGCATGCTTTTTTGGTGGGGGAGAGATATAGAGAGGAAATTATCTTTAAATACAGTAAATATTTAGTATATGTATCATTTATTCACAGTGAATGTATGTGACACGTTCGATTACAATTGCTTTTCAGATATAGTAAAAAGTGAAAAAATGTTGCCTGTTTTTGATGAACCGCCAAATCCCACAAATGTGGAGGAGACATTGCAGAGAATTAAAGATAACGATTCTCGACTGGCTGAAGTTAATCTAAATAACATAAAGGTAATTGCCTGAAGTGCGTAGTAAATATGCTGCTTTTTCTCAGAAGAAGACACTTCAAGGTGCAAAACTCTGTAAAAGAGCATGATAGGCTTACTGCAAGTACAGTGTGTGTAATCTCAGAAACATGGAGCTAAACCAATAAGCCATCTTGGTTTCTTTTGCCAAATGTGTATTTAAAAAGTTTTAGATTTTCTTGCTGCCAGCCCGGATTCCTGTTGCTGCCAAGCTGGCAGCAGTTCCAGCAGCTCACACTGTGGAGTTAACTGCTTCTTTGAATCCTTTGTCCCGGAGGAAACAACATGCTCGTGGTTCTTGCTATTGCAAACAAAGCGATATTTTTACCTGACATCCTTCTGATTCTTGTACAAAAGAACTGTTGGCAATTAGGGCAGCTTCTGCTCCGAAGTGTAACAGTTGTGTTTGTAAACATGACTAAAGCTTTGGTATATTTGAGTGCAAGAAGTCAGAACTGTAGTGCTCCTGACTTAGAGCGCAGAAGCTGTGGCAGGCTGCTAGCTGCAGCCTCCCTAGCAGCTGAGCCTACTTGTTGCCTTGACAGGAGGAAGAAACCTGGTTTGTCAATATTGTCCAGTTGAGCAATGCTAGCCAAAATAAATGCCTAAAAAAAGGCAACAGAACAAACTTTCTGATATTCTAAACTGAGAAATTTGCTACCCTAATTAGTTATCTAAAATTATTCCCTTTAAGCTTGGTTGCCACTATACTGTAAAAATCTAATTATAAATTGGTGAGTTCTGGAAGTGTTCCTAGTAGAACATGAGGAATGAAATGCTAATGGTTTCACCAGTCTGAAGTTCTAAATCTTTTTGTATTTGAGAGGTTCACCTGGTATTGATTGTTAACGGGATGTTCAGTTCATGTAAATTTTGCTCAGTAACACTCCCAAGTCAGCTAAATATTAACCCTGTGGCAACAGCATCAATGCAATAAAGAAGACTTTGCTTTACAGCCATTGTATCTTATATGTAGCCTTTACTGTGGGACTGCTGGAAACCAGTGAGAGTTCGTGTTGTTATTGGATGTTTTACTGTAAAGAGAGTAAGATAATGGAAGAAGCTGGGGGAAGGGGATAAACTTGTGTATCTCAAGAGGGTGAAATGCTATTTTTAATTCAAGAACATACCAATTCCGACGCTGAAAGAATTTGCAAAAGCTTTAGAAACCAACACGCACGTGAAGAATTTTAGCCTTGCAGCCACCCGAAGCAACGATCCTGTTGCTGTTGTAAGTACTCCTGCTAACATGCTACAGTGGGGTGCAGGGGAAGTTAAGATGGGAAAACAAGGGCAGGGGATCGAATTGAATCTTGTTTAGATATTTAGGGATGAAAATGATTGAATTCTGTTGCGCTGTGAAGTATGTTTTCTTTAATCATCCTTCGTGGTACTAATGTCGGTAAATGGTTACCAGTTGGCTCATATGCCACAATGGATTGAAAATATGAGACACGAGAACTCTTTTTTCCAGTTCCTTCCCCCTGATTTTTCATTCTGCTAGTTTCCCTTCTGTTTTTATTGCTTTCTTAATTGTTTAGCTCCTGGTGCTCATTCCATGAGCCAATAGTATATTCAAAACTAACTGCAAAAGAAGCACGTTTGAGGACCGAAAAAGCTCATAATCTTGTTCAAATAGCTAGTTTTAATGGAAGAAAGTTGTAAAATACCTGTTTCTCTGGTTTCCTTGCTACCAAAAGTTGGCTTAAGGACTTGGCATATAAAGCACAATATGAGTCTAGTTTGACACAAATGAAACTTACATATTTTATCTTCTGACTGTTTTTTTCTATGTTGAATCAAAAGCAGTAGCTTATTTAATTGCAAATAAAGAGGGCAGAAAATAGCTCTAACTCTTTGGCCAGGACTATCCTTTGCCTGTGTTTTAATTTCAGATTAGAAATAAGACTAGTTTGAAAGTCTCCATTAAAGGGAGAAATGAACATTTGACAGCTTCTTTTTTTGGGTCCATTAAAAAGTTCCTTTTCAGTTGAACCAAAACATTTGTAATAAAAATTTGTAAAGGCTTGTTTTCTTGGGCATGGTTTTGTTGGGGTTTTTTTGCATTGTGACTCAAAGTTACAATTTTTGACACTAAACCTCAGCAGTTACCTATTCTTGTTTTCTTATTTTCTCAGAAATAGGATCAGGTACATACCATTTCCACAAGAGTGCTTTTAGCTACGTGCTGGTACTGTGCTTAGGGCTTTGAATTTTACCTCTTCCTACCCAATCTGCATACATAAGCATTCTGAAAGTGAGATACCTTGTTTACAAATTAACCCTATATAATTCTCCTTTTAGTTGACTAACGCCCTTTCTTTGGCCTTCACTTACCATCTTGCATTACTCAATGCATGTTGTGAGGGTTTACAACGTGGAATTGGTCCAATATGCTAATTTCAGGCAATTTATATTCTGTGTAGCTTTTTAGTTTGTAACAAGAGAAAGACAGGCCTTTCTGACAGGCTTTCTTGACTGAATACTGTTAAAAAGGGAATGCAGATAATGCCTCATTGAAGACTCACTTCAGTTTCAAGGAATTCGTGAAAACTCACGTTAGTTACGCCATGTATCTGTGAACTTGCTGCTCCTTTTGAACTAGTTAGTGGAAATGGTTATCACCGTCTTAATCATGGACTGTAGCAAAATTCAAAAGTTGAATAATGCTTTCTTGTATTCAAAGGCTCTTGCAGATATGCTGAGAGTAAACACAAAATTGAAAAGTTTAAACATAGAATCGAACTTCATCACTGGAGTTGGAATTTTGGCACTGGTTGATGCACTGAAAGACAATGAAACGTTGACAGAGATCAAAATTGATAATCAGGTAAGTAAGGGAGTTGTACGATCATCATTAAGATCAGTCTGTCTTAGCTGACTGAATATTTTTAGAGGGCAGCTTGTGATAAGCTGTCCAAATTACTTCTAAATATGTTAACCCCATGAATGATTGTCCTTAAGATTCTCAGAAACATCCAGTTGAAGCTGATTCCTGGTCACTTCTGTGCTTCCTTGTGCGTTGAAGTGCGCAGATGAATTTTATGACCTTCTTCCATTCAGATTAATCAAAGTGAACCGAAGTGTTTATTGACTAATGGTGAAGAAAGTATTCGGATTTCCTTTAGGGTGAATACACATAAGCTCTGTTGTCTTTTATACCTTTTATCTTAACAGAGGCAGCAGCTGGGCACAGTTGCAGAAGTAGAAATTGCCAAAATGCTTGAAGAAAACACCAAGATCCTCAAATTTGGATACCATTTCACACAACAGGGACCTCGAGCCAGAGCAGCTGCAGCTATCACGAAAAATAATGATTTGGGTAAGATGTGTCAGTGGAGAGTGGCTGCTAAATGAATGTGAATGTGGCACAGGTTCTGAAGGTGCCTGGTTTTTCTGTTGACGTAACCAGGGTAGCAAAATACAAGTAGATCCATTTCAGATTTCTCCTGTGC
Organism: Trogon surrucura; assembly: GCA_020746105.1. Lineage (NCBI taxonomy): Eukaryota > Metazoa > Chordata > Aves > Trogoniformes > Trogonidae > Trogon > Trogon surrucura. The sequence goes on from CM036627.1 coordinate 51,072, forward strand.
TTTACTCCTACTCTTCTGTTGCTGCTTGGTGTTCTTTTACTTTGTTGCAGTGTGTTTAGGTGTATGAGTTGAGGCTTTTTAGCATAGTCTAGAAGAACATTCAAATTCCACAAGTTGTGGCAAAGGGAGGGAAAGTGATGGTTTTGATTGCTCAGTTTTATTCAGATGGGATTCATTGTTTCTTTTAAAAGCAGTACTGGAAAGTAATAGTGCAGTAGGCGGGCAGGAGTAACAGAATAGAGCACAGAGAGGAGGGCACTCAAGACACTGCGTAAATGTTTCTCAAAATAGATTCTAAGCCAGTAATTCTGATTTTTCATTGTAACATTTCAGATGTCTCCCTACTTCCAAGTTTTCTCTTTTCACTAGTTCTCATCTTAGTGTTGGAAATCTGTGTTTCTACAGATATCTTACCTTTTTTTCCTTTGCTTTCTTAGTCTGGAGTATGCAAGTAAAAGTTTCTGCAAATACCTTTTCATCTCTCCAGCCCTGAAGCTACCAAGACAGGTCACTGTGAATACCCAGTTGGGTACTGTGCACTGAAAACTGAGATGTTCCAAGTCCCTCATATTTCTGTCTTTGTAGGTTTCTACTAAAAAAAAGTCTATCATCTTCTTTCTTCCTTGTTTACACGGTGGTGTACTACTTTCCTTTTCTTTGTCTGAAACTGTTTATGTGTTGCTTCTAACTGCATGATTGGAGAAGCCTAAGGCTGGAAACTCTCCCATGAAGGCCGATACGCATACCTTCTGCCCCTGATGAAAACGATTTGGATTAAAATGGAGATAAGTCTGTGGGTTACTCTCAAAGTGAGCCATGCATTGGCTTTGTAAAGAGTAAAATTCTGGCATGATTTTATTCTGATTCGTTTCTACAGACTGTATCTAAAGCATTTTTGAGACAGGAAAACAGAAGGGGAACAAAAGAGCTTTCCCTATCCTACTTTGATCTGAAGATCAACTCAAATTGCAAATATCTGTAAAATCATATAATTTTCCAATGAGTGGATTTGAGAATAGAATCACTTTTACACCTAAGTGCTTTCTTGGCGTTTTTAAAAAAAATGGAGATGGCCTATAATTTTGAGGACCCTTAGCCTCATGTGTTATGTCTGCACAGGAAAAAAAAAATTGGTAGGGGAAAAAGAAAATACCAATTAAAAATACTGCAAATACTGAGCAAAACTCCAGTCATTCAGTGGGTCTTGCCTGTTCTTAAGTCTAAACAGCATGTGAGCTTTCAGTGATTTTAATCACAAGCTTTTGTTGCTGGTGCATTTTCTGACGATTGAATATCTTTCTATTAATAAATAAAATGTTTTAGACTATTGAATGTTTGTTTTTTTTTAACTTGCAAAGCATATTGAATACACTACGAAACTCTTGTCCTGTTTCTTTTTGACATCATGTAAACTTAATTCTCCACCACTAGAAAACTGCAATATAAAAAAAGAGTACTGGCTAAATCTGCTCACCAAACATCAGATGATTAATGTTTCCCCCAAGTCTCCTCTCGGAAATATGTGAAGTTGTTAACAAATAACCCAATAAGTACTGCTAATGCATAAGCTTAAAGTGATGGATAATACTAGGTGTTAATTACCTTAAGTTGTACTGTGTGAAACTCTATGTGACAAAGTAACGTTTGATGTGGTAGAAATAATGAAAAGTAGTAAAACTTTTTTTTTTTCTCCTCCCTCTCGTTACAGTTCGCAAGAGAAGGGTTGAAGGTGACAACTAGAAGATCTTGTTATCAAAACTGCGTGGAGATTTCAAGGGTCGTCAAGGCACGCTTTGGCAATCTTGGACTACGGTTAGAAGGGAAAAGACTGGAAACCCCATTCCTTAAAAAGCAAAGCTGTATTAATAACCTGCTGGTATGCACCGTGTTTTTCAGATTGAGACACAGTAACTGGACCAGTCTCTGTACAATAGCTCTTGATTTATTTTTTTTAAGAACTTTTTTTGTATTTCAGGACTTCAGCTGTTCTTTCTACTAAAAATACAATTGCGAATCAGTGGTGTAATTGTCTTTAGTCAAAGAATGGGACATTCAAGATCGTTGTGCAGATAATGACCCAATTGAAATGTTTGTTAGAAAATCTGGGGGTGCTTATTTACATGGAGGGGTGCGTATATTCTTGAAAACAATATATTAGTGATAAGGGATTCTTCACACAACAGTTGTACTCATGGTGTAGAGCTGTTTAGCCTTGTTCATATGCACTGAAATATTTCACAGCTATCTTGCGTGTAATTGTACTATATTTTTTATTAGTTCTTGATCCTGTGATTAAGGTTAAACATGTCCTTCTAAATCAAAAAAAAAAATTGGCTAAGGACTGCTCCCAAGAGATTTGAGTGACTAATAAAAAAGTGGAAGCCTTGCAAAAAAAACACACAAAAAAGTGGGTTTTCCTATTACACCTAAATCCTTAAAGTCTTTTTCAAAAGGTCAAAAAAATATACCCTGCTCTTTATCTGAACTGGATATGTTTTTAGAGTGATTTCATGCATTCATCAGCATTAACTTACTTTATATTCTTTGTTTAAAAATATTTGTCTATGTTCATAGGTATCAATTTCTCTAGAAGTAGTGGACGTGCTTGCTTTCTTTTTTCTTTTTTTTTTTTTTTTTTTTTAAATTCTGCATAATTCTGTACAGGAAAAGCTGCCTTAACTGTAAAACCACTGTTCTAAGTTGCCGGCAAGTGGAAAAATCCCTTTATTCAAGCTGTTGCATTAAGCTATTAGTACTTCATATAAAATCTATCATTTTTTTAAATGAAGCAATCAAGCTTTAGGAAAGGATTTTTCTATTCTAATGTTGAAACACTATGCAGAAATTAACCAATATGCAGTGTCAAATCTGTGTGGCGTAGTAATTATTATTAAAAGTTGTATAGCTAACCAAACTAATAGGGCAACAAGAATCGCTTCAACTTCTCTACATAATCACAGCAGACTTCTGTGAAATAATATGAAAACCTCGAGGCTTTTTGGTGTAGGTCTTCAGACTGCTGTACTAGATTGCTCAATATCATGAGATCTTAAACTCACAAAAATGTTCTGAGGGACTGCTGGGCTATAGCTGGGCTACAGCAACAGAGAACTCAACTGACAGTGATTTTCATCAAAGGGTCATAATAGGGTGAGCATCTTCTGTATAGAGAACATATTGGACTGAAATATTTGCATCGGGTTGTATATGTGATAAAAATTTACCAGAGCAACTTTCTCACACTGTGCCCATGTTTTAATTTGCTGCAAATCGTGTTTTGGATCTTTAAAGATAGGCTTTGTTCTGCAGGTGACTTTGAATTTTACTGCAATTGTACAGAGAATTTTAAACTTATAGTGCCTTCAGTGCAGATGTATATAACTTGTGGAAGAACATGGGTTTTTTTTGTCTATTTCAAAATCAGATGTTTATTACAATTACAAATAAATGTGCACTCCGATAAGCAAGTTGGAATTCTGTTGAAACCAAAGACTATATACATGTTACAGCTTTGAAACAGCTAGAAGTGATCTGACTAATAACAAAGAGGGCTTCTTTTAGTTTTGGCTTTTGTAAATTGTGAAGAACTTTTTATATTTCAAAATCCTGGTTCTTTATGTAGGACGTGTAAAGTCACAAGTTAAGTGTCTTTTTACAGACAGTACTGCATAAACATGGCCAAAGCATGTCATGTGCTGAGTTGCCTAAAGCTGTACTTGATCTTTTTTCTTGCTAGGCACCGTAATAATTTTGTGTCAAAAACCAGGTTCTGATGTCTTCCTTCATTTGTTGAAGGGCTGCATGTTCATGGAATCTGTTCACGTGTTGTGATTCTATGATGATTTTTTTTTTTTATCACTATCTGACAAGATTAGGCAGTTATCTCCTACTTGAAGGAGAAGAATGAAAGGCTGGATTATGGAAATGGTAGCCCAAATCCCTTTCTTTATTAAATCAAGTTTAGCTCCTTAAAGATTTATATTCCAATCAAAGGTACAGGGCCTTTTAAGATGCAACTCTCAGCTGTCACAGATGACCATAGTGGACCTTAGTACTTGGTTTAGCTCTGTAGAGAGCAGAGTTGTAGACACAGTTGTAGACTGCTGGTTGGTGCTGCCAGGACAAACTTAAAAGATGTCCCTGCTTGCTGCAGGGGGGTTGGAGGTTCCTACCTGGCAGGGTGGGCATAGGAAACCAGGGGGTTTTCAACCAGAAGGATTCGGCTCTCTAGATTGTCGCAAGATGTTTTTGGCGTGGGGCATGGAACAGTAACAACACTCGCTTTTGTGCCCGCAATGTGTATCCTTTTTGGAATAAATGAAGGAATTCAGCCTGTAGGCTGGAACCGTAAACAGTCTCAACAAGTAAAGTCAGCACTCTGATGTAATGCTGTCGACCGTAGGGAGATCTTGTGTACGACTTGATTATTTTTGAGTGCAGAAGTGGTATTACTTTGACAGCCAGCCTACTGTAAACACAAGATTTTTTTTCCCCAGAGGTGATACTTTTTTCTTCTTGAATTCTGCATTAAGCCTGAGAAATAATCAGACGACCACGTACATTGATTCTGTTGATTCCAAACTAGGCATGGAAGCATGGCCTGTATTCCAAAGCAATTACCTGTTTACCGTTGTGTTTTCTAGAAATAGCCTCATTCTCTCTACAGCTTGAGTAATACTGTTTGTAAGCTACAAACGAGCAAGTGTTCCATTTAAATTTCCATTGAGGAAACATGAATTGAGTGTTTTTGCGTATCGGCACTGTATGCTGTCAGATTGTAAACTGTAAAAGGACGATTAAAGTATTGTATTCTTGTTGTGGTGCGGGAGCTTTATTTGCTCGGGGTTTTTTAAAGAGTACACTGAAGTGCTGAAAGCTGTCCCCTGCATTTATGTCAAACCGTCACTTTTGCTTTTTCGGTAGCAGAGTGACCAAAGGCTCCTTCTGGAAATAAAGAGCTGTTGATGCGGAACTTGATTTTTCACACAGCAGGTAGCGGAAAGAGGGGTAAGAGCCCTTAACACAGGAGTGACAGCATCTTGTCGCGCCTCTTCACTCCGTGCAAGCAAGTGCGGGAGAAGGAGACCACGGGCTGCTTTGTGCAGGGTTATTTCAGCCCTGCTGGGCAAGGGGAAGGTGTAACGGCGGGCACGGTGCGACCCTTTTCTCCCCCCGGCGGCGGGGCTGCGTGTGTGCGCGGTGTCACAGCAGCACCAGGAGCCGGGTCCGGGCTCCGGGCGGTGCCGGGCTGACGGCTGGGCTCGGTGACGGGGGAGGAGGCGCTCTCCAGCCTTAACGCTTCTATGAAAAGCGGCGGGTTGAGCAATGCCCCCGTCAGGGCCCCGTGTCACGGGCAGGGGAGCCGGGTTAGCGCCACGCCGAAGGCAGCCGGGCAGGGCCACCGGTGCTCAGGGAGCGCTGCCGGCAGGGATCCAACGCCGGCATCCCCGCGCCCGGCCGGGTCGGTGCCTCCGGGCAGCGCCTCGCAACCCCGATTTGCTCTTTCGCTGCCGGCCTCTGCCGCCGGCTCCTCGGGCCCCTCCGGCAGCGCCCCGCCCGCCTCCGCCTCTTCCCGAAGCGCCGCTCTCCGCGCCGATCACCGGGAGGCCGCAGTCCCGCCCGGCCGCTGCCGCGCCTCCACCGCTCCTGCCGCGGCCCCTTTAAGAGGAGGAGCCGGTGGCGCCCGGTGCTCGCGTCACTGAGCGGCGCCGGCGGCGGGCGCGGAGCGGCGGCGGGCCCGGCCTCCCGCCATGGCCGACATGGAGGATCTCTTCGGCAGCGACGCCGACTCGGAGGCCGAGCAGAAAGGTGCGGGGCGGGCGGGAGGCCCCGGCCCGCGGGGGTGAGGCGCGTCCCTGCGCGCAGCGGCCTCGCCCGGGGCTGCCCCGCGCCCCCGCCGGCGGCGGCCGCGCTGTGGGATCGAGGCCCCTTGAGCCGGCGGCCCGTAACGGCTGCGGCCGCGGAGAGGCCCCGCGGGGCGGCAGGAGCGGGGCGCGCTCCCGAGCCGGGGCCGGGTGGTCGCGTCCCCGCCTGGAGCCGGAGCCCGGCGCGGGGGGCGCGGCGTGTCGGCTCTTGGCCCCTCGTTGCCCGGGAAAGTTTTAAGTCTCAGCATCGTCTGGAGAAAAGTGACGGGACGCCTCCCGATTTAAGTAATGCGTGTTTCTTTAAACGCCTGTCTGTGTTTCTGTAAACCACTTTTCAAGGCAAGTTGCTTTTTTGTTCCCCGCTTGAAACGGCTTTTGCCAGTCCCGGTGTCCGTCATTTTTCATTGTGACTTTAACTGGCCGTGCCTTTATGAGCAGACATGATGCTTCGTTGTTCCCCGTAACTTTTATAGTTCTTTCTCTAGCTTCTCTCTCTTGGGTTAGCATTTTTATGTATTCATTCATTCATTTATTTATTTAGCAATCCCTATCATCTTTTGTGGATCCTTGTAGGAATTCTTGAAAAGGTGATTTTTTTTTTAATTTTTTTTAATTTTTTTTTTTCAGATTCTGATTCTGGATCTGAATCTGATTCCGATCAGGAGAATGCTGGCTCTGGTAGTAACGCCTCTGGAAGCGACAGCGACCAGGATGATGACAGAGAGGCAATAAAACCCAGTAACAAGGAGCTATTTGGAGACGACAGCGAGGATGAAGGGGCATCCCATCACACAGCGAGTGACAACCATTCCGAAAGATCCTACAATCGCTCTGAAGCTTCGGGACACTCTGAGCACGAAGACAATGATCAGTCAGACGTGGACCAGCACAGTGTTTCAGAAGCTGCTCACGATGACGAGGAGGATGATCGTGGGCATGGGTCAGATGAAGGCAGTCGTCATTCAGAGGGAGATGGTTCTGAGAAAGCACATTCAGAGGATGAGAAATGGGGAAAGGAGGACAAAAGCGATCAGTCAGACGATGAGGAGAGACAGCAGAACTCTGATGATGAGGAGAGACAGCAGAACTCTGACGATGAGGAGAAAGCCCAGAACTCTGATGAAGATGAAAAGCCGCAGGTATCTGATGACGAGGAAAGACTCCAAAACTCGGATGAGGAGAAAATGCAGAACTCGGACGATGAGGAGAGGCCGCAGGTCTCGGATGAGGAGAAGATGCAGAATTCGGATGACGAGGAAAGGGCCCAGCACTCTGACGAGGAGAAGATGCAGAACTCTGACGATGACGAAAGGGCCCAGCACTCCGATGAGGACGACCAAGAGCATAAGTCTGGTAGGACTGAATACAGTAGTAATGATTTGATTCTGGCTTGATCACTGTTTATGGTTTAATTTATATTGGCCTGGAAAGTTTCAGACTCCAATGTAAAGGCATTAATCCTGTAGCTTTCGACTACAGTAATTTTTGTAGGGTTTTTTATGCAGCTCTTTTAAATTCCTTTTCATCTGAATAAACTTATTAATAGAAAGGAATTTTAAAATATGTGGAACAAAATTTTTAATTTGCTGAGATTGATTATGCTCCTTAGTAGAGTCTGCAAGGGGCAGTGATAGTGAAGATGAAGTTCTGCGAATGAAGCGAAAGAAGCCAATTGCATCAGATTCAGAAGTGGACAGTGATACAGAAGGACAGAAAGGTAAACGGTGGCGTTTTGTGGGTTTCTGGTTCATTTAATCCTCATCTTAATCGTGCCATTCATCTTCTGTAGAACTTGGTAACATTTATAACACTTGCTGTACTCTGTAACTACAGTGCCGTGGAAATAACAAAACACCACAGCAAGAATTCTGTGTGAGGAAGTACACGCTGTGTTTCTGCTGATTATCTCTAAGTAACTCTACCAGTTGTTCAGTTTCCTCCATGAGAGGCAGAGCTTTTCTTTTGAGAGTGTTATTACACACGTTTACTAAAATATGTTAAGAAATGGTGCCTCTAATCAGAGTAATCCAGAGAACCTGCACTGTTTTCTGTGATGTTTAACTGGCTAAGAAAGGTGTTGGTTGTTCTGAGTGGTAAAACCACCAAAATGTGGTGGTGAGTTCCTGTTTACGTATGTATTTAACTTGTTTACTTGAGTAATGCTTGAGATCTTACCCTCTTCTGTTGCCATTTTTCAGCTAGATTCTCTTATTGATAGAACCTTTCCAGAAAAATACACCTTGAGTCCTTAGCTTGAGAAAACTGTTTTTCGGGATAAGAGAGTAACGTGTGCTTCATAAACATCAGCAGTTTTAAAACTTTGTAGGTAGTTCTAAGTGATAATAAAAGTGAAGGATGTGTTAATCTTTTCTGTGGCTGTGCTTGCATGTGGGGTGGGTGGTGTGTGTGTGTCTATTAAAATAGTAATTTTTCTGCTCAAGAGCATGCAGATGTCATGGATCTGTTTGGAGGTGCAGATGACATTTCCTCTGGCAGTGATGGAGAAGACAAGCCACCAACTCCAGGACAGCCCATTGTGAGTAGACGTGACTTTTGAAATAATTAACATGCCATTCCACTCTGAAGTGTAGAGCACTGGTTGAGTCTGATCATATTTCAGTGAAAAAAGAGTAAGGACGTTAAGTAAGCATTACTGATAATTTTGAACTAACTGAAAGAATTGTTGAAGTTTTACCCAGTTAACTCTCCAGTGCTTAGCTGAAGACTGTATGTCAGCTCCCTTGCTATTTCCTTACTGCTTTTGGTCTCTTGAATTGGGACTGGTATTTGAAATCTTTTTCAGTGGTATATGAAAATGCTGAATGAAATTGCTTTCACTGAAAATGTGCAGATTCTTTTACTGAAAGCTTCCTGATCTCATGTCTGTGCGTATGGATGACGTTTCTTTAAGCAAAATGTAAGTGCTTGTTAGAGCAGCAGTAGCCAGGTCGGCTTTTTTTCAGTTATGCTCCTCTTCTCCTTTTTTTCATCAGGATGAGAATGGGCTGAGTCAGGAACAGCAGGAAGAAGAGCCTATTCCAGAGACTAGAATAGAAGTAGAAATACCAAAAGTAAACACAGATTTGGGTAATGATTTGTATTTTGTGAAGCTGCCCAACTTCCTTAGTGTGGAGCCCAGGTAATTGCGTATTAAATATGTGGGGTTTTTAATGTTTCCCTATATTGCCTTTGGTTTAGTAATAAAATTAAATATATTGGCCATGTTCAAAATGGTTGACGTTAAGATGCGCGCTTTTGGTTGTGATCAGCCAAGGGTAGCATCTGTTGTTACCAAATGAAGTGCTGAGTAATTTTCTGTTGAACTTGAGTTTCATCTTGATTGCATAACTTTCTGTCTGTAAAAAAACAAACAAAAATACTGTTTAATTGAAAGCACATGCTGTCAGTTGAATTTCAAACGTAAGTTCAGGCTCTCAGAGGTATGAAAGCCAAACGCGCTTCTGAGCGATGAAAACATAATTTTGAATTTTAGAATAAGCCCTTTTTTATTTGTGTGTTCTAAATCTACTGTTAAACTACAAAGAGGGTGGTTATTCGTTTTCTTACCTAACTCAAGCTAAAGTTCTTTTTCTGAAAATGATAAGGAGAAACAGAATAAATTCTTAACAGTTGTTTGTGCTGTTGGGTTTGGCCCTAAAGCCATTTTCGGCACTTCTAGCAAATTGCTATTAAATCCATCTCTTCGAGTGTTTTGTTAAGAGACGTTACTATGTTGTTGGAGAGGTGTGTGTTGTTAGCTGGTAGCATAGCCTTGTCTCTGTTCTGCATGACGTAAATCATTCTTCCCAGCTTTCATGCTCCAGACTGTTTCAGAGGAGAACTGGTGGGAGCCCAGTTAGTGGCTGTCAGCAGTGAGAGAAGTCCTGGAGGTCTTTCAGACGGGGCTGACAGTAGGATTGGGCAGTAGCAGAGTCTGTCTGTCCCTTCCTGCCCTTACAGCAGCCTGGAAACTGTTAGGAAGGAGGCCAAGGAATGGCCTTCCCCCACTCGCTCTCACCTCAGGTTTTTTGAAAGAAGACGGGAAAACCAATCTCATCTTCCTTTCCTTTTGGTTGGTTTTGAGATTGAAATAAAAATTACAAAGATCGTGCTCTTAGAACAATCCCTAATTCACCACATTTCTAAGATGATAACTTTTCCTTTTATTTTCTCTGCACGGAATTGTATAGATTTTATTCCAGGCTTAACCCTGACCTCATCATTCTGACACTAAGGAGGCAGCATTTTCTGAGGCAGACTTGCTCTCTTTAGCTAGAGCCATTTAGAGAGTCTGAGTGTTCAAGTGGCTGTAATTGCAGGTCGGGAAGACACTTGGGTCGGGCTCCTGCAGTGTACAATCAGTGCAGGAAATTACATTACTGCAGAAATGGCCGTCTCACAGCTGCAGTGCCTACTGCTGTGTGCACTGTAGAATTTAAACCTTTCAAGCACCTGTTGTTTTGCACAACCCTAGAATAAACTGGGTTAATTCCAAAAGAATAAAGACCGTATTATGTAATTTATTGCAGGCCTTTTGATCCTCAGTATTATGAAGATGAATTTGAAGATGAGGAGATGCTTGATGAAGAGGGTAGAACTAGGTTAAAACTCAAGGTATAGTGTTCATTTTCCTTTTCTCTTTTACACTCATCTAGTCATGTTTCTTCAAAGCCTGTTTCAGGTATTCAGAATGGTGTTCTGAATTTTGGTTCAGGTCATGAAAGTGTGGACCAGTCCAGCACTGAGGAAAGTTGATCCATTTTAGGCATAAATTTTTAAAAAGCTTGACAGCTGTGTTTCACGTGTAACGGCGATACCTTTCACCTTCATTCCTTTGCATCGTGTAGCAAATTATCTAGCCTTTCCGACTGTAATTCTTGACCTATACAGAGTATGTTTTACTACAGTATTCCTTGCTATGAGTTAGAAAAAGCGTTTTGCTTTTTTCCCCCCCACAGGTAGAAAACACAATACGATGGCGTATGCGACGAGATGAGGAAGGGAATGAGATCAGAGAGAGTAATGCGCGGATAGTCAAATGGTCAGATGGAAGGTTAGTTTGGGCTTTCTGCGATTGAACGGGACAGTTGTTCTTACAGTGAAACGCCGCGGTGTTCAAACTTGGAAGGTCAGCGAGCTTCGATGTCAGTTCTGCACAGCAGAAATTAGTTTAGTCTTATGCTTTGTAAATTTTATGCTCTGCTTAGTTTGGATCGAAATACAGTTTTCGGCTATGTATAAAAAAGAAACATGAAGGCATTATCCATCTCTAAATGAGACCAAAAATAGACTGTAGTAGCTTCATCAAGTAACTGGTATATGAATCTCTTTTAAGCATGTCTCTCCACTTGGGCAATGAGGTCTTTGACGTGTACAAGGCGCCTCTACAGGGAGATCACAACCATTTGTTTATCAGACAAGGGACAGGACTACAAGGACAGGCTGTTTTCAAGACAAAGTTAACCTTCAGGTAAACATGCTATTCTGTGTCAAATGCTGATGCTGCTTCTGCAATTAAGTGTTGTAACTGGGATACAAAGACTAGAGATGACAGTTCATAAACCTTCAGATCTTAACTGTTTATTAAGAATGTTCTGTTTTCTGAGGTCAATATTCTGGTAAGATCTTTCCTAAATTAGCTGACCCAGCTGGTAAGGTTAATGTGCTTTTCACTGTAAGATGTAGATGACATGTATTTTTTTTACATATATTTTAGTTAGTTTTCAAGTGCAAGTCCTCATGTGAATGAGAAAGAATATTCTTATTCCTTGAAATTAATCCTTCTTCTGATGCACAGTTGCCATCACGGTGTTGATTTCATCTTGTGATATTGATGCTTGTTCAGGCTGGTAATAGACTGTAGGTGGTTGCTGGGAGTGGAGTTAGTGTCTCCAGTACCTGTTACAATGCACATAAATAAACAAACAAAAAGGATGATGCTTTACTTTTATGCAGATGAAACTTTGAAACCTTTAGTATGCTGGCCCTACCGTTGTCCTTTAAAAACGGATACGTGCCTTGAAGAAGTATTTAACCCGTAGCCATTTTTTAACAGGCCACACTCTACAGATAGTGCCACTCACAGGAAGATGACTCTGTCTCTGGCAGATCGATGTTCAAAGACACAGAAAATTCGTATTTTGCCAATGGCAGGTCGTGATCCAGAGTCTCAGCGCACAGAAATGATTAAGGTATTGTGGCATGAATATTTCTCCAAAAAATTAGAATATTACGGTCTTTACACTGCTGCAAAATTATTTCAGTAGCTACAGTAGAATACAAGGTGCTCTTGAATTGATTTGGTTTTTTCTCCTCAATGTTTGTATATTCTTGCTGTGGACAGAAAGAAGAGGAGAGATTAAGAGCTTCCATTCGTAGAGAATCTCAGCAACGAAGAATGCGGGAGAAGCAGCATCAGCGCGGTCTGAGTGCAAATTATCTGGAACCTGATCGCTATGATGAAGAGGATGAGGGAGATGATGCAATCAGTCTAGCAGCTATCAAAAACAGATACAAAGGTGGCATCAGAGGTAATAATAAGCCTTAACAGAAAGTAAAGTTGTTAGATGTAATCCATCTGTGTGATTCAGAGAGATTGATTTCACAGGAAAGTCCTGGTAAGGACTTCTTGCACATAAGGAGACATGAATTCAGTTCGTATAAATTTATTTTGTTTACTCTGGAGTTAGATTTTGCCAACTTTGTGTTGGACTAAATGTAGAAGAATTATTTTGAATACCCTCTCTTCCTCACCAATTTCAGGTAAATATTTGTCTATTAATTTTTCTCTGTAGAGGAACGTGCTAGAATCTACTCTTCTGACAGTGATGAAGGCTCAGATGAAGATAAAACACAAAGATTGCTCAAGGCAAAGAAACTTACTAGCGATGAGGTAAGACAAGGAGTTTGTTCTTAAGCTACTCATTTTCAATCAGGAACATTTTGTGCACTAAACTTGGGTTTTTTTGAAGCTGAGACTTTTGTAGTTTAATTTATGCTGTGATGAATGTATTATTTGACTTGGCATGCTTTCCATGGTAATTAATCACCAGTTTCTTACACACTACATTAGTTCATAGACCTGAGTGATTCCCAAAGGAGGTCACTATTGTTACTGCTGATTTAAAGATGGAAAAAATTATGCAGAGCTATGTAAAATTGCGTTACCAAAATCACGCAAGGAGGAAGAAGACGTAGGATCAGAATCCTAGTGCAGTTTTGTCTCCTAAGCTACATGGTCCTCTTCTGTTTAGAAATAGCAGAGGCATTTTCACATAGTATCTCTGCTTTTTACAGAGAAGAGTTAAAACACTGAGTTAAAAAGCATTAATGTCTGTTGGTAAATATAAGTTAGCCATCCCCCAAGTATCATCCTAAATGTTAGGCCATGATCAGGCTAACTGGTAGCTACATCAGTAGTACTGTTTCCTCTTCTAAAATTCTGGTTTACTGATTGATCACTCCAGGGTATAAGCAAATGAATCTTTGTGTAAATCACATCTTGAGGTGTCGGTTATTTTAAGTATAACTTCACTTTTCTGATGCAGCACTGCAGTGTAGCACCTGTCAGAACTGACAGACACTATTTCTGAGATGAAAGCTTGACTGTTTTCCTACCGTGATTTCATCAGTGGTAGAAGTGGAATCAGGGAGCGTGTGGCCCCTGTCCTACATCAGCTGTACCTGTGCGGTCTGTTTGTGTGACTTGCTTCTCGTTGCAAAATGCCTCCTTTGGCAGAGACCTGTGGGACTTAGAGCGTGTACCCTGGGAAGCTGAAAGAAGAGGCGATTTTGGAATCCATGGCAAAGGGCAATTGATGCTGCCTCCCTGGCCTCCCACTGCTCTGTTCAAGAGGGAGTTGGGCTGGGTCGGGTGTTTGGCCTCCTTGGTGTCAGTTCCCCGTTGGGTGGCTTTTGTTTAGACGTCCCCAGTTCTGTCTCTGTGTAATCTCTGCTGATCAATACAGCGCAGCCCCGAGCTGCAGCTGTGCCTGCATCTCTCTCTCAAGCCAAGCACGGCTTAGGAGTGGCAGTTTGGTCACAGTGAGCTCTGCTGCAGTCACCTTCGCTTGTGTGGCAGAATAGTAAGCATAAACTAACTTAGGTTAGCCGTAGAACTGTAGAATCATTGATTACTGGGTTGGAAGGGGCCTCAGGGATAATCTAGCCCAACCTTTTAAGGTAAAGAAGGTTCTTACTATTACCTTGTAGGTTATGAGAGATGGTTTTATTCTGGTATTCATCTTCCTGTCCTGTTTCACTGTAAATTATATTTTATTTAAAAGTTTATGCCTCTTTATCCTGCAAAAGTTTAAAAAAAGAAGTCTGAGTAAGTCGGTGTAAGCTAATAGAATATTTTTTAATGCTTTATATCACCATTTCCTTTCCAAGATTATTTTCACTACTGCCCTAAGATTTCTTTCAGCTCATTTCCTACACTCATAGCTAGTGTGCTACTACAACAGCTGCTGAAGTGGCTGAAACCTCATTCTTCAATTTTGGAGGCTTCCATAATAAAGCATCCTTTTCTTAAAAGAGTAATTTTGCACTGTAGCTTGCTATGTGTCCTTTCTCGAGAACGAATCCGTGTCAGGCTTCTGTAATCACAGCTGCCAAAATTCCAAAGTTGTGTTTAAATAACAGGTAGAGGACACAGTCTGACATGTACCTCTTGATTTTTGAAGGAGTATGTTTGCTCTCATTTGCACTTCCTCACTGTGCTTCCTGTAAACTTTTCAGGAGGTGTGTCCTGTTTCCTCACCTGCGGGGTGTTTGCTACATTCTGAATGCGTGTTCTTGCTCATGTGACACTGTCAGCTGAGTATTTGCTCTAATAGACATTGTAATACAAAGCAGAAGTAACATTTTTTCTTTTAAAGACTATATAGGTTCTGGCTTTTTATTATACATGGAGGACAATTTAGTATTTCAAAAAACATTACAGTAATCCTGGAGACAGCCACAGTGACGCATATGAACAAAGCTGTAATTTTTGAGCTCTGTTAGCGTTTGTTAGTAGAAATTGAGCTGTTGGTTTGTATGACACTGTTAGTTGCTAGTTCGCGATGCGGGGATGTCACAGTTCCAGTCTGTCAGAAGAACAGGTCTAGTCAACAGCATTTCTCTGCTGCTCGAGGAGTGACAACAGCCTCCATTTTAAAATTGCTACGTGACTTAAAGGTTGTGTTCCCATCAGGGCCACCGAGGGGTGCTGCAGTATTAGGAAGGAAACGCGGTGATGCAGAGCTACTTGCTTTGAGTCGGGGCGTAGGAAGCGCCGTGTTTGTAACCACATACGTGAAACACAACCTGCCGTGTGCACAGGCTTGCTTTCACGTGCTGTCAGTGGACAGCACAGCACACATCTGTGTCCTGGTGGCAATTTGTGACCTTTACTGAAAACGTCAATCCATTATTAATACGCTTTGTCACCCCCTGGCAAGTAGTTTTACTGTTACTGTAGTTAAGGGGGATATTCTGCTAGACAGGAAGATGAATCATTTAACAATAGCCTAGATAGATTACAAGAGAATGCTTGTTCTGAGGAAGGAGCTATCACTGAGATTCCCACTCCTACTGATTTTTTTCCATGCTTAAAATTCCTTCCTAACTCCCTTACTAACTTGAGAAGTTAATATAGAATAAAATGCTTTGACTAAAAAAGTATTCATTAGACTTCTGAAACACCAGTAATTCAGTAAAGTTCTGAAACTCAATCTTTGCTGCTGCTTCAAATCTAAGTAATGTGTTGCTTGCTTTAAAACAAACAAAAAAACCCACACCAAAAAAACCAAGCTGCATCCAAACAAAAATAATAATATGAGAAGGTGGCAACGCTGCACAAGCTGCCTGAAGGGAAAGTTCCTGGGCATTGAAAAATTCACTAAAAATTCTAGGAATTCCCCAGACTGGTCAGACTTGCTGAGGATGCTGCTGCACACGCCATAAGTCCGGATCGTGACGTAAATGACTTCCGTGCCGTAGTTGAGTGTGAAGCACGCATGGTTTCGTGTCCAGGGAGGTAACTGGAGCTGCAGGGCTGCTCCGACCCTCTCAGGTTGGGCTTTGGGACTGCTGGCAGCAGGAACTGAGCTGCTTCACGTACTGATACATAAGCGGTCCTGCGTCACGGTAGCACAAAGTGGAAAAACTAGAACTTATAATTTGCTTTTCTTGCAAGAAAGACTTTGAGGTATTCTTGTTGTTCTTTTTGTTTTACCTAAAGTATGTTGGTTTATTTTTGTCCTTTTTGGCCTTTAGGAAGGTGAACCTTCTGGAAAGAGAAAAGCAGACGATGATGACAAATCAAGTAAGAAGCATAAGAAATATGTGATCAGTGATGAAGAGGAAGATGATGATGATTAAGGAGGCACAAAAGTTGATTTTTCTTTTATATATATATATTTATATATATATTGTACAGTTCTCTTACAGCAAAGATGTATGCAACCATAATGGGGCTATTTTGATAAATGAAAATTCCATTTAAGTCTGCGTTACTGGTGTGAATAAAGTTTTTTGACTTCCTTTTACTTTTTAAGATTTTTCTCTTGGAGCAACAGAATATTCTAATCTTTATAGAATGTTTTCGTGGTAAGTTTGCCTGACAAGGACATGGTGATTTAGCTGCTGTTTGTATGGAGGGATTGGAAGAACGTGTCAGTTGGCACAGTACAGTTCTGGTTTATTCGTAGATATTCCTTATATCGTGTTGACTCTGGACAGTGCATTATTATGCCGGTATATTTTGATGACTGAAAATATTTCTTATCATGTTTGAGTAAACTGTGAATTTCCTGAAGTTAGAATGGTTAACCGATTGCAAAAGACATTTCCTTTTCATGCGTTGCAGCCCAGAATGAAAATCTGTGTCTTGCCTGAGCGTTGTTAATAACGATAATAATAGTAATAGGCACATGCTAGTGGTGTGAATGTCAAAGCACTTACTGAAACAAAACTACAACGTTTCTACCAGCAGAGATGAAAGTCTCCTTTAAAAGCTGAAATGAACCACAGTGCAAAAATGTATCCTAATAATAGTGTCTCGATAGTCTCACATAATCCTTATGGTGCTATTTCCTTTTGTGCCTGCTTGGTTTTATAAATAAGTTTGTTTGGCTGACAAGTCACCGGAGGAGAATGTTCTGGAGAGAATCATTGCTGCTTTTACACTATTTCTAAACACCTTGATTATGCAAAGTTGTAAAGTGGGGAAAGGCTAGAAGAAATATTTGAACTTTTCATCTCATTCTGAGATGAAATGCCCCATTCTTAGTTTCTGGTTGGTGAGAGAGCAGTCGGATGGTACCTGGGTTGCTTTTTTAACTGACTTTTTGCACAGTCCCACAGAGCGGGGTTGCGGCTTGAAAAGAGGTAACCGAAAGAAACCAGAAGTAGCTTAATGCCTCTTTAACCAAAACCACTCACTGATGCTGTGAGAAGTTTATTATGTGGATTTGTGTTATGTAAGATGAAATAAAGTAGCTGATAGTTACATAAGAAGGACTGTTACCATCTCTCTCCTGCCCAGCTGAATTCTGCTTTTTTATGAAGGGTGCAAGTGCCTCATTGTGAGTGTTTTGCTCTCATGACATTCCCTGGTTCTTTGACGTGCAGCTTTCAGCCTGGGCATCTTGCTTTTGTCATTAGGCCAGTAATTAGGCCAGTAGTTTGACAAGATACCTCCATTTCGCCTGCCTGGAAGGTACGGGAAGCGTTGTAGCTGCAGTAAGACAGAGCTCTGCATGTGCTAATATATTCTGCTGAGCAGCTGACTGCAGTATTTGCAAGTACGAAACCAAAGTGAAAAATTTTAACTCGGCAGTCTGAGTGCCTGAGAAACTTGTTTTTTTTCTGTAATTAAATTGTTATCTAAGAGTTCCTGTACCTCTTTCATGTGCAGATAAAACCTATCTCCATCTGCTGGAATTTTGACCCTGTAATCCTCTTAGTTTTGACCTCTGCTGGGAGACTGGTTGTGACATGAGGTTACCTGCTTTCCCCTTGTAACCTACTCAGGAAGGAGCCAGCTGTGGAGAAAGGGGCTCGTGCTCTGTGGGGGTAACACGCTGGACTTGCACGTAAAAGCCTCCCAAATACCTCTTAAACAACAAATTCGGCCGATGGGAACATGCTGCCGTTTCACTGGTGATGTGTTTCTTTTATGTCAGTTTAATTAATGTGTTTATTCTTGCTGCACTCCAAAGAGTGGAAATGTTTTACTCACTTTCATAGGTTCGATGCTGACTAAGCCTTTACTAAGTGATCCACTTTAGCTCCCCAAAATGAGGCTTTTTGTGGATTACGAAGATGAAAAGAAGTAATTTTTTACACTGTCTTCCTTTGTAAATTGCTCTTTTAAAGCCTTACTTAAACGTGGAATTTTAGAAAGTGTTTTCTCAGCTTAAATTGGTTTAACAATCATTTTGTAATTGAAGTCACTCAAATGAGTTTATCCATGGTGTTTTTTAGTCGTGAGTCCAATGTAGTTTATTTAACTTGAAGACAGTTTTTGCTACCCCTTTTCCCAGCCTCCAAGTATTAAGGGAATTACTTGAAATTGGTTTATTTTACCCGAATTAAAAATACTAAGCCAAAGAAAAGAGAATGTGGATTGAACTGGTTTTACTCTGGTACTGACTGGTCAGGATACTTGTTCCAGAACGGGCGTGATTCAAACAACTTCCAACACAGAAAAATTTCTTTGAAGAGCTGATACTAAGCTGTGCGACTACTTAGATTTTCTGGCTTGTGGCAGAGCGCAGGATAAATTCTCTTGCAGCAGTCACTGAAAGCTGTTTTTGGCTATGTCGCTTGGTTCTTTCAGATATATCCATCAAATGCTTTCCATTCGTTGATCTGGAACTTTCTTTCTGGTACCTGGTAGCGTTTCCCGACAGCTATTTTTCACCAACCTCACCGCGCGACTTGGCGAGGATTTCCTGTTGCAGCACACCTGATGGATCTGGGGGCGCCCGCTGAAAGGAGCAGCTGCTCACGCGGTCCTTCGCCCTTCTAGCAGCAGGTTTGGCAATAACTAGCCCCGCTGAGCGAGTCAGCTTGCTAATCCGTCCGGATATTTCTTTTCTGCCGAGTTGTCGTGTTTTCTGCCAGGCGTGCCTGCAGAGAGCTGCCTTGCTGGCCACAGGAGCATCCTGAGCTGGTGTGGTCATGAGTTGAGGGACATCAGGGAAGGGTGATCTATTTTGGCAGAGGTAAACATTGACTTCGCTTTCTTTTGAAAACTTCCCCGGACCACACAGAAAGCAGTGAATAGTTTCCTGCGGGTGTGCCCGACCGGCACAGTGAAAAGTCAGCCGCGCCTTGACGTGGTGCACGGGGTAGCAGAGGTGGAGCAGGACAGGTCCTGGATATGGCAGCAAATTTTATCTCAGCGCTGATACGAAGCCGCAGCCTGAGGAATGTGTTAAACACGAGACGGTGACTTTCCTATGAAGTCATGAGTATTTATTTCTCAGCCAGCAGGCACGGAGGTCCTCGGTGTCGGCCTGTTCTTTTGTTTAACAGCCTTGAGAGTGCTAAACAAATGCTCTGGGAGTTATTGAATGTTCAGAGACTGGTACGTGGGAATGATTAAGATGATAATTTTGTTTCTGATAAGTGCTCTCTTAATTTTTTGCTCTAAGAGGTGTAATGTCTTACGCTTGTGAAACGTAGGTGGGCTCTTCTAACACTTGCCTGTGAGTAATGCCTGCTGTTGCCTGGTGATGCCCTTTGACTCGAGCTGGTTTTTTTGATACTTGTCTGGACAGGAAAGACTTGCAGAAAAGCTGCAAACTGGTATCGATTATTAGCTTGTATCTTTAATTGTTTTAAAACTTGGACATTCTGAGGAATTGTATAAGCTAAGTAGCTGAGAAAACAAAATTCAGGAAATCTGTGGTGAAATTATTTGCTGACACAAAGTCTTTATTAAAAATAGTCCTTTGGCAAGACTTGGTTTCTTGACGTGTTTGGTGGTTGTTTTTAGAGGATACTTTAATGCTTCAAAAGTCTATGAATCTTAGTTTATTTTGCTTATATTTGGAAGAAATCAGTTATTAAAGTGGAAGCTTCGGTTCAGAAAGTGTTTTTTGTTTTGGCCTGTTTTGTTTTTTTTTCCTTTAAGGCTTAGTCTTGAAGAAATGAGAGGTGGTAGAGCCAGGTTACCGGCAAACACAACTTCATGTCTCTGGATTATGTTGAAATTTTCTGGGAAGCAGTAGCATTCATGCAGTTACCGTTTGTCATGGAATCATATCCATGTTGTATTCTTTATTTATTGTAAATTAAAGATGAAAAAAATTATAAAACAGTGGAAGTATTGGCTAACATACCTTCTCAAAAGTAACTGGAAAATGCCAAAATCACAGTTGTGCAATCTGAAACTGAACCTGGGCAGCTCACAAATTTCCAAATTCTCCTTTCTTGCAAGCAAGTTAATCTATGTTGGTTTAAAGGAAACTGCTAATTTAGACTCTGAAAGGCATCCTTATGTAAATGAAGATAGATCCTTTACATTTTTCTTAGAGGATACTTTGTTTTTTTATTAACATTAACACAACTTGACTTATTACCCCTTTTCCATACCCATCTTGCTACACTATGTCAATAATTTTTCTTTTCAGATGAATTTTCTGTGTTATTTTTCTCAGTACAGGTTTTTCTGGTGATTAGGAAAGGAAACGAGAATATTCTTCCTCTGGAAAAAAAAAAATGCAAAATACCTCCTGTCATTTTGAGAAGCATCGGGGATCATTTTACAGCTTTGTGTCCAATTATGAAACAAGAGGCTTAAATAACAAGGACAAAAATAATAGAAAAATTAGCTTACTGACTAAAAATGTTGCCTGTTGTTCTTCCCAACAGAGCTGTGAATTGCCTTGGGGTGTAGATGGTGTCCCTCTTTTCTTAATGGAATTTATACCAGTGTTTTATTGAACGTAGACAGTCTAATGGAAAAACCTTGTGGAAATGTAAATTTTGGCCCAAATATGTTTGGATTCTTAAATCACCCTTCTGAAAATGACCGGGGCACGTTCTTATGTTGGGAGTAACTACATTTAGATCACAGAATCACAGAATGTCAGGGATTGGAAGGGACCTCGAAAGATCATCAAGTCCAATCCCCCTGCCAGAGCAGGAATGCCTAGACTATGCCACACAGGAACATGTCCAGGCAGGTCTTGAATGTCTCCAGAGAAGGAGACTCCACAACCTCCCTGGGCAGCCTGTTCCAGTGTTCCGTCACCCTCACTGAGAAGTTTCTTCTCGAGTTTAAGCGGAACCTCTTATGTTCCAGTTTCAGCCCATTACCCCTTGTCCTATCATTGGTTGTCACCGAGACGAGCCTGGCTCCATCCTTGTGACACTCCCCCTTGACATATTTATAAACATTAATGAGGTCACCCCTCAGCCTCCTCTTCTCCAAGCTAAAGAGCCCCAGCTCCCTCAGCCTTTTCTCATAAGGGAGATGCTCCACTCCCTTAATCATCCCAGTTGCCCTGTGCTGGACTCTCTCCAGCAGTTCCCTGTCTTTCTTGAACTGAGGGGCCCAGAACTGGACACAATATTCCAGATGGGGTCTCACCAGGGCAGAGTAGAGGGGCAGGAGAACCTCTCTCGACCTACTAACCACCCCCCTTCTAATACACCCCAGGATGCCATTGGCCTTCCTGGCCACAAGGGCACACTGCTGGCTCATGGTCATCCTGCTGCCCACCAAGACTCCCAGGTCCCTTTCCCCTACACTGCTCTCTAATAAGTCATTCCTCAATTTATACTGGAACCTGGGGTTGTTCCTACCCAGATGCAAGACTCTACACTTACCCTTGTTATATTTCATTAAAATTTTCACCTCCCAACCCTCCAGCCTGTCCAGGTCTCGCTGAATGGCAGCACAGCCTTCTGGTGTGTCAGTCACTCCTCCCAGCTTGGTGTCATCAGCAAACTTGCTGATAGTACTCATCCAAGTCATCGATGAAGATATTGAATAATACTGGTCCCAGTACCGACCCTTGAGGGACTCCACTGGATACAGGCCTCCAACCAGACTCCGCCCCATTGACCACAACTCTTTGGCTTCTTCCCCTCAGCCAGTTCACAGTCCACCTCACTACCCGAGAGTCTAGACCACACTTCCTCAGTTTAGCAGCAAGGATGCTGTGGGAGACTGTGTCAAATGCTTTACTGAAGTCAAGGTAGACCACATCCACCACTCTGCCATCATCTATCCACCTTGTTATATCCTCGTAAAAGGCTATGAGGTTAGTCAAGCACGACTTCCCCTTGGTGAAGCCATGTTGACTGTCTCTAATGACCCTCAACCTAGTGGAAGAACACAGGATACAGACCAAACTCTCGCAGTACCTACAGTAAGCAACCTCCTGTATTTTAAAAAGAGTTAAACTGATGAAGGCTAATCTTTCAGATGATAGTTTCAGGAAAATATGTGGGTTTTGCAACAGTCCAGCTGTGTATAAATGGTCTAACATAGCTAAGGTGTACATTGCTGTGGTCTGTATGGAACAATGAACGGAAATCAAATTAGAGGGGGACAAGTCAGCAAGTTGACTCGAGAGGCCCGTGGTTTTTAAAGAAAGTTGGCCCTTTCAGAAGTATTTGAGCTTATGGTGAAGGAGAGCCAGTCTGACCTGAAGTATTCTAGAGATAAAATGGTCAGCTTCCAGAGTAAACACACAGGATGCTTAACCCAGTGAACTATAGGCACTCACTGGAGGATGTGCATGTTTTCTTAAGGAAAAAATCTGTCTATTCATCTAGTGAGGGTGTATAGAGCCTGTTATAGTCCCTGGTGAGCATTTGTGGTAGTTTTGTAAAAGACTGAAGAAATGTGTTGTACAGTGACTATCTCAGCATTGACCTGTTGCTGTGTGACCAGGAATTGCTACAGAACCAAAAGATTTAGTTGTTTCAGGTAAAAGGGGGATCAGAGTCCCTGAGAAAGTAAGTTTTCTTAAGCAGAATGTGCAAATAAAGCTTCCTTGGGAAGAAAAAGATGTCTAGACAAGTACCTTCATTAGAAAAATACAGGAATTTGTTACTGGCTGTTCTCCTCTCTGGGTTTATCAAGACAAATTGGTCTTCATTTCAGCACCCAATGAAGTGTGCAGTTACAGGATGTGCCTGGTGACTGTCACTATTACTTTCAGGTCTGTACTGAAACTTTTCCAGGAATTCACAGAACAAGCCAGCAAGTGGCAATGCAGATGCCATTTGGGCAGGTTTTGAACAGGGTCCGTCAGAGCCCAGAGCATGGAGTGCAGTGTTGTAGCAGGTACCGAGCTCGGTTAACCTTCAGGTTAGGAAAGAGAAGTCCAGCTGAGCACAGCACCCTTAAGGCATTGCTATCCACCGAGTCGAAGTATTTCAGCGTGGGATTATAAATCCAATTAACACACGAGCACTCTCTTCTCTTGCAGTCGTGTTTAGTCATGGATAGCAGGATATATAGAGAGAATATGTTTATTTTTATCTTGACAGCCAGTTGACTTGATCCGGCTACTCTTGCTCTATAGACACGATAGGTAGGATATTGCTGTAAATAAAAAAGTTTGATGGATATTAAAATATCTACATCTGAGTTTAAACATACTTAATTGCAACAGAATGAAAAAGATTATGAGGTGGGGGAATTAATATTCAAGGATAGCAGGAGTTGTCTTATACTGCCTGAATGAGATCCAGAGTTTTCTGCAGCTCTGACTGCCCCCGTTCTTATCACAGAAGTAAC
This sequence comes from Trogon surrucura, assembly GCA_020746105.1. Taxonomy (NCBI): domain Eukaryota; kingdom Metazoa; phylum Chordata; class Aves; order Trogoniformes; family Trogonidae; genus Trogon; species Trogon surrucura. Next base: position 74,688 of record CM036627.1, read on the forward strand.
ATCTGTGCATCTATTTAGGTTATTTGTGGTGCTTGTCTGGTTGATAATTAGGTTTGTGTCTGCTGTAACCATTTAGATAACGTTCTCCCAGGATCTCCACTGGCAGGTGGCTGGCTTTCTGCTTTTGGAGTAGAGTGTGGTAGGAAGCTGTTTCAGAGGGGTCCCTTCCTGCCCCTCGGGTGCTGTTGGTGGTTTGATGCTGCAGGCAACTCCGTCCACCGAGCTGCATTTCCCCGGGATCTGAGCGGACTGCGTTTTCTTTCGAAAGCAGTTCGTTCCCAGTTGCCTCGGGTGGAAGCTTCTCTGTTGTGAGCTGCTGTTCTCATCGCAGTGGCAGAGCACAAAGAGTTGAGAGCAAAGACATGGAAGTTTCGCATCTAAGCCCTCGTTAACGACCTTGTCAGCAGGGAGCTCTGGGAAGCTCTGCAGAACTGTTAATTGCTGTAATTGCAGGTATGGTTAGGCATAAACCCATGTGCTGGGTTATAAGACACTTGCATCAGTGCATCATTTTAGATTGACTGGATTAATTGTAGATAATATCAGCATGGACTTTGCTTAAACCAGTGGAATTTTGATGGTATCTTTACTTTCTTCTGAAGAAAGCCTTGCTTAGAAAAGTCAATTACTAGAGGATATTTTTTTCTTTCCGAGGGAAGATAGTGTTCTCTGTTGATGTATTCACTTTGTTGATAGTACATATGGCTGTGGGACAACTTTTCTGTATCAATAAGTGAGTCAAAATTTGTATGAAGGGTAGATAAGGGTGGATTGGTATTTTATGAATACCAGTCCCAGTCTTTTTTATACCTATTCATATATATGAATGCATATTTTCCATATAGTTCTCTGGAGATGGTTAAAAACTTTATTATCTACAGATGAAAATGCTTTCTGAACATGACTGCAAAGTGACCATACTTAAACTGAGAATATTTCAGTAATCTGTGGATATGTTACCCTTTTGCAAATCCTGCTTGATCTCTTGGAACTAAATAGGATTATTCTGGCTCTCAGACTTTCTCAAACACTCAATCTGGAGTAGCTGCTGGCATGTAGCATGTATGTGGTTGTCTGTCTTAGATTTAGTCATTCCATAGCATGACATTGCTCGATGCTGGGGAAAACTAAATCTACGAATGCTGCACTACCAGTTTGAAGAGTTGAGTCACTTTGTAATTTGGCACTTTGCAGGGCTCGGAGCTGCTGTTTTCCTTAGCTATTTCCTACTTCTGCTCCTGTATTTTTAATTTTTAAAACAACTTTCTCTTCAGATAGCCAGCAAAGTTTTTAAGCAGGATTATCCAAGCTTTTTCAAGTCACTTAAATGCCCTTAATACATGTGACAATGACATTTGTTAAAGGAAGTTCTGGATTTACATCATGTGAATTATGTAAGTGTGTAATGCGTTGTGATTGCAGTATGTTTGTTAGAAATACTTACACCTCTGCGTAAGTCACAGAGCTGCCTAAAGCAGGATTTTTAAATCTGATTTCTGTCTCTGAACTTACTTGCAAGGGATCCACACCATGGAACTCGGAAAAGCTGGCCAGTTGTGAATAGGCTTATGTGGGATATGCTAATGCTGCTGTTGAGAATCGAGGCTGCAGAGTGGAAAAGGTTGAGCGTGCTGACCTGGATGCTTGGGACAGTTCATAGTGGTGTCCGTAGTGCTGGGTATGACAGTAGTTTGCATCAGAGATACACTTGCCTGCAAAATAAAAAACGATTCCCAGGTGATCTGGAAGGAAGCCTTTTTAAGGGAATAAATTATTCTGAGGTATGTTTCATAAACTCTTTTCAAACCTATTTTTATCCCCTTTTCTTTTGCCTTCCTTTCACAATGTCTTATTAAATCTCTTCAGACCTTCCTAGGCCAAACAGGTTTTTGTTGTTACACAACATCATCCAAGGTGCACTGGCAGATCAGCCACTATTGCTGGGGAGCTCGAAATGAGAGCTCAAGGTTTTTGACACAGTTGAGAAACCAAGGTGTCACGTTTGAGTTGGGCATCTCTGGGATTGGTGTAAGACAGATGCGTGGCATGCTGCAGGGCTGAACTCTGAGAAAAAGTGGTTTTGTTTAGTGTTTTTTTTCCAGCAGACTGATTGTAAAATCTAAAAAGACTACAGTTTTCCTATCAGAGATTTTAGGTAAATTGGCTTTTTGAAGCCCTTTGATCTCAAAGGAGTCCGGCTTTTAGATATTTTTTTAATCAGGTTGTATAGGTGTTTCAAAAACCAAAAGAGCTTTAAAATTCAAGGAAGTCTGAAATAGAAGGAGTAGATGGGAAAAAAAAAAATCTGTTGTTTTGGAAGCCGAGAAATGGCAGAACTCTCGGCAGGTGTTTAATGGAGCAGAGGAGCTTTGGTGTGTGATATCCTGGCCTTGTGCACGGGGGTTTTCTGCAGCCGAGTTTGAGAGAGGCAGAACGTTGTTTCTCGCTCTTTGGGAAATGTGGTAATCAGTGAAGAGTGGGCTCACAAATAAAAAACCCCAAGCGTGCCCCATCTTTCTGTAAACACACACTAATTACTCAGCAGTGCACAAGCTGTCTGCCAGAAGGATGTGTTTTTCAGGACGTGATTCCAGATGGTTCTTTCTGAACCATATAAATGTATGTATTTTAAAACTGGTAACAAAGTAGACTGTCAAATAAACTGAAAACTCGCAGGAAAACCCCCAGTGTTTGGAACACACACTCATGCAGTTTAGACTGAAAAATTATGTGGACTCAACAACAGAAGTATGTGATACTTCACATCCAGACACACGCACAGATTCTGAGCCTTTGCACCCCATCGATGATTTGACCAAGCTGAGTGTCCCCGTGTGCCGGCGCAGCAGAGCTCCTCGTGCCCCGCTGTCCCGTGTGGAGCCGCCACGTGCGTGTCCTCCCCTCTTAGTCATTTGTTTATCGTTCCATCTCGACAGCTGAGCCGTCATGGTGTGTTTCTGCTCTTGCAAGGCAGGGCTGCTCTTTTCTACATACGAAATGTTTGGCTGTCGCACAAGTTGCGATCTGTGAAGGTTTTTTCGAGACCAGGTGCAATTTTATTCTGCTGCAAGATAGTCAGTTTACGGGAAGGATCCTGTGGGTGTGCGGCTGTCGGTAGCTTTGGGGTTTAGCCTGTGTGTGAAGCCTTTCTGAGGGTTGGGGTGGTGAGTTTAGCGCCGTGGTGTGACACGGCAGGGGGAGACCGGGGGGGGGGCCGGGTGTTAGGTAGATGGGAGCAGAGCTTACAAATCCTATGGAGAGTTTACTTAAATGTTTAGCAAGCTGGAAAATGTTTGCTGAGGTGTGCAGAGTAGCAAATACCTAAAGCCAAAATTCTGCAGTACAGAATACTGGGTGCTTTGATTCCCAGGTTGCTCGGTATGAAACACCAGTGGGTTTAGGTTCATAGAAAAATAGGCTTGGATGTGGACCTCCATACTCCCCATGAAGCAGGATAAACTTGATGTAAGCCTTCCCGGCAGGTTTTAACCTGTAAATTCCCAGTGATGTTTGTGCTGCCTAGCTGTCTCCAATTTTCCAAAGGTTTTCTGAGCCTCAGCTTACCTTTTGCTACAACTTCAGTCAGTACATTTTCTGCTTTTAGCAGAGGAGGACAAGCTGCAATTTTCACAGTTGCTTTATGAGCCATTCCTCTGAATGTGGTGGTGTCTCCTTCATTCAGTTGTGGACCACCAAGCTCCTGCCAGCTCCCACTTGCTTGGACTTCTGGATTATTCCTGCTTCGGGGTAGGGGGGCGAGGGGAAGAAAAGTGTTTTAAGGCCTTACAGCTTAAAGGTCAGTTGTCTGGCTTTATGTGGGGAGGCCGTTTTGCACAGATGAAGCACGGCTGCACATTGTGCGAGGTCATCTGGAGGTTGCAGGTGAAATATCTTTATGCTTTAGTGTGACCCTTGATAATACATTGGCAGAGCTTTGATATGAAAAGCTTTTAGATTGCTGCTTTGGACCGGCTGTAACTAGTCCGTGTCGCCGTTCATCAGTTTTAGGGTTTCGGAAGGGAACAGGGCAGATTAGGGGAGAGAAGCACATGAAGTTCTTGTCTTTGGGCGGCTTTTTGGTTCTTGTGACCGGTTTCCATAGCAGGAAAATGCGCAGCTTTGTTAAACTTGTTACGTGTGATTTTGTTGTTGCGCTCTAAGACGGGTTCCTGTATTTCACAGCAGTGTTGAGCAGCGTAAAATCTGCTGTTGCCAGATAGCGAGTGGGTGTTGTGCCAGCGTGTGTGTGCTGACAGGAGCTGCTCCGGCAGATGAAGGGCAGCTGGCAGCTCTCCTGCCTCATCATGCGCGTTGGCGCGCTCTCGCCAGCCCACTGAACTCATTCACCACACCAAAATTTGCAGGTCTGGGGCGTTCTTGTGAGCCCTCCTGGCATCTTGGCATGGTCAAGGGTGGAAAATAAGACTGCGTTCTGCATGCAGCTGGTAGCTGGGAGACTGTGTGTTGCTAACACTGAATGTGAGGGGAATTTGTGTATTGAGCTGAAGATCCCAGAACATGCTGGGAGTGTTCTTGTTCAAAGCCACACACCTTGGGGCAAAACATGTTAAGCAGGGATTTTTTGGTTTTGCTGCCAGATCCACCAAAGTGATCCCACAGGTGTGTTTATATGGAGTTTGCTGCAAGTGTGGGGGCTTGCGCACCACGTGTGCTCTTCCACTGGCTAAAGGAGTCTCATAGTCCCAATGCTGACCAAATTATCATCTGCTCAACAGCAATGGAAAAATTTAATGAAATATAACAAGTGTAGACCCTTGCATCTGGGTAGGAACAACCCCAGGTTCCAGTATAAGTTGAGGAATGACTTATTAGAGAGTAGTGTAGGGGAAATGGACCTGGGAGTCTTGGTGGGCAGCAGGATGGCCATGAGCCAGCACTGTGCCCTTGTGGCCAAGAAGGCCAATGGCATCCTGGGGTGTATTAGAAGGGGGGTGGTTAGTAGGTGGAGAGAGGTTCTCCTGCCCCTCTACTCTGCCCTGGTGAGACCCCATCTGGAATATTGTGTCCAGTTCTGGGCCCCTCAGTTCAAGAAAGACAGGGAACTGCTGGAGAGAGTCCAGCACAGGGCAACTGGGATGATTAAGGGAGTGGAGCATCTCCCTTATGAGAAAAGACTGAGGGAGCTGGGGCTCTTTAGTTTGGAGGAGACTGAGGGGTGACCTCACTAATGTTTACAAATACATAAAGGGTGAGTGTCAGGAGGATGGAGCCAGGCTCTTCTCGGTGACAACCAATGACAGGACAAGGGGTAATGGGCTGAAACTGGAACATAAGAGGTTCTGCTTAAACTTGAGAAGAAACTTCTTCTCAGTGAGGGTGATGGAGCACTGGCACAGGCTGCCCAGGGAGGTTGTGGAGTCTCCTTCTCTGGAGACATTCAAGACCTGCCTGGGCATGTTCCTATGTAGCATTATCGAGGCGTTCCTGCTCTGGCAGGGGGATTGGACTTGATGATCTTTCGAGGTCCCTTCCAATCCCTGACATTCTGTGATTCTGTGATTCTGTGATGCCTCATAGCAGTTTTTTCTTTTTCTGAAAATCTGCCAACTCTATAAAACAAGTGATTCACAGCTGCCATTTGGAAAAAGGTGGTGGCAAGGAAGGATTTCAGATTTTGTAGGAGTAGGGGATTTCCCCGGGGAATGTTTGTAGTAAAAACCTGCTAATTTCCCCCCCTAGCAAACCCCAGCTACTCCTTTCTGAAATGGACAGATGTCTTGCCTAAATTCCATTCCTGTGCTGAATGTGGGCAGCCTGTTGTGCCACAGCAGCTCTCTGAGGGGCCTCGGGGAGGTACCGGGCAGCTGTCCCATCATTCTCACCAGGGCATATTCTGTGCTTTGCGACCACATTCCCCTCCTTTGCCTGGGGTCCTTTAACTTCTCTACAGAAGTCAATACTGTGTCTTCTTTCTGCCTGTGGTAAATTCTGGTCCGAAGTGTGTATTCAGCAATGATTTTAATCTCTTCAAAAAAAAAAAATGTAGTCGTGCTTGTTTCTGTTTTCAAGAGCAACTAAACACCTTGTTTTTCTCCAACCTCCTTCCACCTCCCCAGCCCTCCACTGCAGGGTGCTAAGGTGCAGAATTGCTCTATCTGCAGCTGCTTTTAACTGATAATAGTTAATCACTGCCTTTTGCAAAACAACCTGTAATGTATTTTCTTTCTCTTGCTCTTCTGCTGGCCTGCTCTGTTCTCTTTCATTAAGATTTATAGCTCTACACGTGGGTATGTTAATGGAAAAACCTTGAAGGGGACAGATTGTGTATGCTCAGACAGCCACTTCAGGAGGTGGCTTAGATTTCCATGTACGTACTGTGTTATGGCTCGGTGGAGCAAGTGGGTTGTGCATTTAATTTAGTAATTTAGTAAATGTCTTTCCTAACCTGCCACAGTTCTGCTTGTTTTCACTAGAGCATATGCTCTGATGGGGGCTGTTGATTCAGCAAAAACAACGATGGCCAGTAAAGCTGATCAAATGCTCCAGAAATCATTTATCACATAAATTATTCAGCGACTGTTGCTGTTTCTTATCACGTAATGTGTTTGACCAGTTGGAGGTTGGTGTGCTGTGGTGCAGAAGCCTGCTGAGGGGGGCTTTCTGCTTCACTCCCCTTTGGTGCAGGTACAAAGGTTTCCCATTCTCCTCACGGGTGGTGCAGGTGAGAAGTGAGAGCCTGGGCAGTCCGGTAAAGGCTTGAAGTCCTCTTAAAGCATTTCCAAGCTGGAGCCTGTCAGTTAGTGAAGCCATGGAGAGCCCCTGAGAACCGCTAATCGTGCATGTTCAAGATGTTACTACTGTTCATTTTTGCCCATCAGTTGGACACGGCTGTGCCAGTTGAAGGGATCGTTGAGGGTGCACTGGCTGGTGACTTCAGGCAGCCCGGCTGGCTGTGCCCAAAGCTGGGCTCGCACAACTCCTGGGGCTGACAGAGCTGTAGGAGTGCTGGGGAACTTCAAGCAGAAGCCCCGGGTTGTTTGGGGAGTGGGCCCCTGGCCATGTTGCAGCTCAGGGTTGCACAGCTCTGCCAGCAGCAAACCACTGGAGTAAGTTCTCATGTGCTCCAGTAATTCATTCTTTCCCTCTGCCACAGCAGCTGTAGAAATGAGCAAATTTAGGTTCAAGAGTGTGATGCATCCTTTTGTTTGGGTGAAGTGTTTTCCCTTCCCCAGTGCTGGAGTCAGCTTGCTGGGGGTGTGCAACATCAAAATACCGTCTGATGCTGGTGGGTGGCTTGGGTGTTGGTCTCGGTAAAGGTCGGCAGTAACATTGGGAATGCAGGGAGACTCCCAAGACTATGGATTTTCTTCCAGAGAAATCTTTGTTGAACTGCATTTGAAATAGTTGTCCCTCCTCTAGCAGTTGGCCGCTGGGCAGTGCTCATGAACACCTATAGTGAAAATCCCAGTTTCCCTTTCAGAAGTGAGAGATCAGACTTGCAAATCTGTCTGGGATGACAACTTGCCTCTGCACAGACATTTTGCATTGCAGATGTGGTTTCCTCACGAGCCAGGGGCTGGAAGGCCGGCTGTTCTCCACAGGCATCCTTTGGCCTCCACACCCATCTTTGCTTATTGTGCACCACTGAGCAGCCTCTGCAGTATTTTAACCCAGAGCTTCTTGGGATGGTGAGTGGCCAAAGCAGCCAGTTAACCCCTGCTCTGCCAGCCCAGCACTTGTTTCCTTGGTGCTGAGATAACTCCCAGTTGGTGTCTGGTGGAGGTGTTGGTTTCTGTGGTATTTTAGGTATGTCCACTCCTTCTTGAAACATCTCTTAAGGAGTTATGGGTCCCCTTAGATCTGTGAAGAAAGGTTGTGGCGAGAAGAGAATGCGAAGCCATGGCCCTGGCCGTGCTCCAGGACACTGTCATTGGTGTGTGGAGCTTAGGAGGCACCATCGGTAGGATTACCTCCCATAATGACGTTCTTTTCCACGTCCACCTGTTCCACATGGAAGAAGAGGGGAGAGGAGGCTTCCCTTGAAGAGCTCCGTGTGATCTGAAGGCTCTGCTTCCCTGCCCGACTTGGGAGGGCTCTCAGGGACTTGTGCAGCTGGGCACCTGCTCTCAACCTGCTCACTACTGCTGCCCCTGTCGTGGTGGTTCGGTGGGAAGCTGTGGGGTGAAGGACAGGGCTGTTCTTGCAGCGGGCTGGTGTGGGTGTAGTTTCATAGTGCAGGCACTTTGGTGGCAATGTTCCCCACTCCACCCTTGGCTTCTCATCCGGGCTTCTGGAACTGAGCGAACCTCTCCTCGTGGTGATGCAACTGTGCGTGGGACTCTGTGCTGAGCAGGTCTGCGTTTAAAGCAAACACAAGCCTGATTTTATCTTTCTTGCTTTTAATATTGTTAATTTTAAGACCTAGATCTGTCCCTCAGTTAGCGAAGCCCTATAAAAAGTTCTGTCGCTGATAACCTAAGGGGCAACGTGATGTGAGGTGAGGTGTCAGCTGCCTCTGCAGCCCGAGGGAGGTGAACTCCACCTTCCTGCAGAACCAGGCAGGATTTTCAGCTTCTTGGTGACTGATCATCCCTAGGTTAGATGGACCTCATGGAAGCTGGACATCACAGTCAGAGGTTCTGTGGCAGTTTGTGCTGCTCATACCATTTTGTGCACCAAGAATTCAATAAATCGATTGGAGGAGGAAGGATTTAAGTCACAAGCCAAGAGCTAAATGTCTCCTAATGTTACCTCAGTGCTGTAGGCACCACCTGTCACATGCCTCTTGGCTCCCAGTGGGGTGGGATTCAGCCTGCTCTTAATAAATCTCCATGTGTAGAGAGAGCAAGGGGAAACTGCAGCCTGTGAGGATATTTCATGTATGAAAATGTGATTCCTCAGTGCACCTCAGTGTCATGTTTTTTTTAGCAACAAAACCAGCCAAAGCCACTTGACAGAACTTCCTGCTCCAACAACCTGGGCTTTCCCTCACACCGCCTTGCTGATAGACCTACTGGCAGGGTCACAGTGCAGGGAGTATTGAAATGATCAGTTTGTTTATTTATTTTTTTTAAATAATCCCTGTAAAAAGAGGAAAAATTGTTCCTGAACTAAAATCCTTCATTTGTGAACTGTACTGTCCTTCAGCTCCTGATAACATTGTAAAGCAGCAGAGAGTGTTATTGGCCTTGCAAGTGTGTGTCTGAGGAATCTGTCTCCACCCTGAAACTGGGGGGAGGAAGCGGGAAGGAGAGGAGGCACCTGGTATTGGCAAAGGTTCCTTTGTGTATTTACATTTTCTGCTGAGACAAATTACCTGTAATGGCCAAATCTGGAAGATTAGTTTGTTTGGGTTCCCCACCACCCCCCCTCCCTGTGGTAGTTCTGCGGTGCTGCACAGGGGAGCAGATCAGAGGCTATTAAAACATTGGTTACTTTTGCAGTTTATCATAATCCTTCTTGACCCTTCCTTCTGCCAGTGAAGTGATGGTTAAATATCTGTTGCAGAGCAAGCATTCAGGTTGCTAGGGTCAGTATTCCTTAATGGCTGAGGAGGTCATGCTGGCTGAGCTCAGCATCCTCAGGGCGGTGGTGCCAACTGTGCCAGTCACACTGCAGCTGGGAAAACCACTCCAAAAGACAGCTGTGATGCCAGCCTATCCCTGAGAGTGGTGAATGAGGCAACTGAGCTTAGATGAGCAGCACGGTGGTGCATCGGGGCTGGAGCTGATGCCCTGCTTCCTCATGCAGGTGTTTCAGAGCTGTTGTTGAGCTTCCCCCTTTGCAACGTGGTTCTGTCCCACCCCACAGTGCCAGCTCTCCCTCCTGCGGGCAGCGGTGTGTGAAGCGAGGGCAGCAGTGCTGCTCCTCTCGTTCAGCCATTGGGTGAGGGTGGCTCTGCCAGCCCCAAAGGCTGCCTGAAATCAAACGCTGGGGACAAAGCGTGGAGCAGAGCAGCGCGCTGTGCCGGTAATCGATGTGCCGCGGTCGGTTAAAATAGCTGCTGCCCCTGGGGCTGCTTGAGGAAGGACAGTGCTTGGAGTCTGGGCTGCCTTCACACAGACTTCCCGGTGGCACAGATGTGCCAGGCCAGCCGCTGTGGAGGCTCCTGAGCGGGACCGGGGTGTGTTGAGAAACCGAGCCAGAGAAGGAGCTGCTTGCAAGACTGGAGTCTACAGGACAAGGTGGAAGCACGTGGGCAGACATCAGTGTAGACATCCAGTCACACTCCAGAAGGTATGTTGTTATTCTGACTTGCAATTTGCTTCCAAGATGTTACTCTGACCAGGGTTTTATTTTTCTTTTATTTGAGTAGCTGAATCTTTCCTGAGAATGTGCAGTTCTAGGCAGAAAGGAGTTACTTCTCTGCTGTGATACTAATTTGGGCAGTGCCTGGCTTTTCATTGTCACAGTAAAGGGTCTTATGTGGCGTGAAAATAAGATGAAATCTTCTCCATCATCGCTTTCAGCAATAAATGCAGCATCCACCAAGGACTGTGAGTCCTGGCACTCATTCTGCGAAAAGCAGGGACTCTGGGAAGCCATACCAGATAGGTTACACACGGGTAACCTAACCCAGCCATAGTAAGGGGAAACTGGCTTGAACATGAGAAGGTCACGTAGCGTTGCTTCTCTGATTTCCCAAGCTAAGGCCCACTGTGTGTCCCTGAAAGACCTAGGTAAAGCTAAAATTAAGTCAGTCAGATAAATATTTATAGTAGATATGTTAGGATATAATCCTCAAGGGGTCTGATTGCTCTCTCTGTGCTCTGAAATGTACTAAAGGGGAAATAATAGCACTATAAATACAGTTTTCAGCTAGGTCATTACCTTAGGGGTGTTTATGGTTGTTCTCTGGGTACTAGAGTTGCAGCAGTGAAAAAAATGAGCAGGGAACTGAAAAACCAGCCGAGGCTGATCCCTTTGCAAAGGGTACTTCAGTTGCAAGGCTTCAGTTGTGCAATGATTCATCATTACAGCACCAATCAGGTTTGAAGTGCTTGAATGTGCAAGTCGTGGCAGCAACTCGTGCAGGGGTTGTACAGGCTGGTCAGACCATTTTGTTGCAGATTTCTTTGGAGAAGCCTCAGCCATCAGCTCTTCTGGTTTGTGGTGGCATTTTTTTAATTTCTTTTTCCTTACATTAGAAAACAGTGCACAGGACTTTGAGCATTCGGACAAAAATAATGAAACTATGTTATTTTTCCACTCTCAGTTTTCCACACCAGTTTACTTAGACATCTTCCATAGTATTGAAGATCTATACAGAGACAAAAGTGCAATTTTTTTTTTTATTTGGTTTTGCTCTTTGCCCTTTATAGGAGCAAAGCTCGATGTGCTGCTCAGTATATGCTTCCACCCACAACTGCTGTCTCCAATTTCAGTAATAAAGTGGGTAAAGTTTACAAGAATTAAAAACGGCTTGCGCAGAAAGAAAAAGGACCTAACTTTCACAAACCCATAATCCCCAGCTTCTGTGGGAAAAACTTTGAGGTTAATGGGCTTCTCCTTTGACCAAGAAGTTCCTGGTATGTGAAAGCCTGGCTGGGAAATGTTTAGTTTTTAATCTGGTCCACTGATTCCCGCCACAGACAAAGGAAGGTCACGAGGAATGTGGGGGTGTGCCACGAGCCCTTCTGCTGGCTGTCGGGAAGAGCTCTCCAGAAGAGTCAGCAGGGAGCTGTGCAGAACAGCACTTGCTCTGTTTTCCGAGGGGAAGTCAGCGTACATGCAGGGACTCTTTATCCATCCTCTTTCCTATCTGGTAACTGGAGCCCGTGTTATCTCCTTAATGTCATTTAGTCTCTACGTGTTAGATCTTAGCAACCTCGCTGCTTTAATTCCTGTTTCTCTGTTGTTAACTCTGAAATTAAGTTCCTGCAGCACAGCAGCCTTTAATGCAGTGAAGCAATTTTGGATAAGCATGTATTGTTTATCCTACACGTGACACCAATACTGAAATAAATCTGGCTAGCTGGTCCACGCATAGTGTTTTCCTCTATGCAGAGAGTACATGGGGCATATGGAGGGTCATGACTATATTTAGTATGTCATTCTGAAATACCTGACAGCCAAGAGATCTGGGTTGTGGAAACTTCGGCTTTTGAGTATCAACAGCAAGCTGAAACCTTCTCCTGTGCCATTGGTGTTTGGGCTACACAAACAGCAAAGGATTGGTTCTGCTTGAATTTATGTCATCACTCTGTTGTTGATTTTCAGCTTCTCTGTAACAAAAGCTCTGGAAGAGAAGGAGTAAAATCTCTTTCCTTTGCTGAATATAGTGGCAATAATGATCAAGGAGTAAGCGTACAGAGCGTGCTGTGAGCTTGTTGTGGCCTGGGATTACTGGGGTTTTCAACTGGTTGTTCCAGCATATCTGACTATGCATGGACCTGTCATGGTCAGCGTTGCCTGTAACAGGGACCAACTGACTTGCCCTCACCCAGAAAAAGAATTTAAGTTCTCTACTGTAAATCATGTTTGGAAAAAAATTTATTTGGTTTCATCATTCATCTTCACACATAACTTCCTGCACTCTTTCTCCTTTGACCTCTGTTTTGGTTCTTTCTCTTGTGGTTGTGTATTGTTGTGTTCATCCGGCGGCTGTAGTCACTCCCCAAACACCTGCTGAGCTCTGGCAATTTTATCACAGATCAGTCACCATCACGTGGTGGAACTAGAATATACCGAAACAAAATTGTCTGAATTTCTCTCTTTTTTTTTTTTTTTTTTTTTTCTCCTTCCAGGTGAATAGCTGAAAATAGCTGTGTTCAAACAGACCTCCCACAGAAGCCTGTATGAGTCTGGCAGACACTAGAGATTGAATAAGTGCTTTATGATTTGGTTTTGACTTAATAGTTCGTATAGGCATTTGAAAAAAAATAATAATGCTACCCCTTCTTCACTGAAGAGCTTTCAGCTTTGTCCTTGACAACTGCATTTATCTGATCATGTACAAGAAGAGTGATTTTCATGTGATTTCCTTCTAATGTCAAGTCACGACGCAGCCTGGAGTCTCATCCCAGAAGACCTTACCCAGCACTGTCTGCTGGCTGCAGCAATCTGATTTCTTGTGAATAATTAAATCCCTGGGGAGCATCAATAGCTGTGTTGCTAATATCACATTTAGATAAGAAGGAGGAACTGTAGGCGATGTGGAAGAATTACTTTGACGAATCTGCTGTCTTTCTAAAGCACTTTCTGAGGGCAGATGTCTATCAAACCTTCCTCTTGCCAATTAAATTTATGGCTGAAATTGCTGCTACTACAGAGCTTCAGGAGGTCCAGCCCTTCATGTGCACATCAGCTTGTCGCTCCAGTTGTCTTCTGCACTGGGGCAGGCTGAGGCTGTGATCAGACGTGTCCCAAAGCACCCCAGACCTGCCGTGCTCTCCCCACTCCTGGCTACCTTTAACTGCAGGTATCAAGGCAAGAACTGGAGTCAAATTTTACTTGGCAGGTGGAGCCTATTCCCATCCCTGCTCAGGGCAGCCCCGTGCTCGAGGTCCATGGACATGGTGTGTGAGAGGCCTCCCCGAGAACGTGCTCACACTTGCCCCTCACATCAGGAGTGGAAACTCACTGGATGCATCCCGAGCCTGCGGTCAGAGCGGGGGTGCATAGCTCCCCTCCACACATCAAACTGGTGTGTTTCAGAAGAGCTAAACACTCGCAGCTTCTGCCACAGCTAATGGGAGCTGTGCTAAGAGCTCAGCAGTCATGGAAATCAAGCCTTCAGTTGGACTCTTGGGAATGAAAGGAGATGGCTTATCCTGCCATGAACCTTTAAAAGCCCTGGTAGTGCAGTGGAAGTGGTTTGTAATAGCAGGAATTCGTTTGTTAATAAATTTCCCTTTGCTTGTCCTGTCACTAATTCAGCAGGCTTCCAGGTCGAGCCTCTGCTGCAAGGTGGCTGCTGCTTAAACTGGGGAAGAGCATCTCCGTGCTTTGCAGATCTTGGTAGTATCATGGTTCTGAAAAAAGCTTCCTAACTCATCTCAGTATAGATGGGGTAACAGATGTACCTATTTAATAGCTTGATTAGCGGCTTGTTTCCTTCTGGAGTACATGCTGTACATAAAGAATAGCAACTGTTGTATTTTTAGGAGAGTAACTTCAAATAAAATACACAGGAAAGAGAGACTGGCCATATGAAATAGTAGCAGGCAACAGTCTTGTGCTGGCAAGAAGAAGAAAAATGTTTTAATGGTTTCCCTGATTATTGAGGAAATTCCAAACTTTTACGTATCAAAAATACAAAGGCATGAACCTGGAAGGCAGAGGGCAACTGGTGTTCTTCAGTGTCACCCAGGTCTTGTCCCACCAGGAAGAGTGCTTGTGGCTCCTGGTGCTTGGTGCGTGATGGCAGTGCCCAGCACGTGTCTCCTCCGGCTCGGCACCGCTTCCCAGGGCCTCGGGCTCCAACTCTATCTGAGGGAGCAAGGAGCTACAGCTGCACAGTGTCACCTTGAGCCATTTCTCAGGCTTCTTGGGGCAGCAGGGGACATGTGTCCACATCTCTGGGACTTTGGTTCCTGGTCTAGCATCTTAGTGCAAACCCATCTTTGGTGGCATTTGGTGGCTAAATTGAGAACTGGCCTGACCTGGACACAGACTCAGGAGCAGCATTTTCCAGGAGGGACCAGGGAGGTGGCTCAGGAGAGTGACACGTCCTTGAGGGACTGCAGAGAGCCCTGCTGGAGCTCCCAGGCCGGAGCGCAGAGTCTGGCTGCTCTGCCTCACTTCCGGGTCCTGCAGCTGCACGTTCTGTTCTTTAATTTTCCCGTAACTTGTTTCTGCTGCCTATTTTTGGTCTCTTTATCATCTGCCACAGTCCCTCTGCAGACTGGCTGTTTGCCACAGGGGGTCCCCTCACCTAACCGTGGCTGCATTTGGGGATGTTATGGAAATCATTTGCCCTGGCAGAAGGCAGAGTTTGCTGCCTGTCACTGCGGCGGGTTTTGTGCAACGTCAAGGAGGGCTGGCCTTTCGGCCCTGCCGCACAGCACAGGATTGACTGGAAGTTGTTTTATAATTAAGCTATAAAACAAGACATGCCATGTGTTTCAGGGTAACTGAAACATGCTCCGGGTGATGGTTGTTCTGAGGCGAAAGGATAAAGAGACTTAAGTGTAATACTCGCCTGCCCGAAGTGCATTCCCAGAGCCTGCAGTATTTTTATAATAATCATGCTTAATGCTGAGTACTTAGCACTCTTCATCTTCAAAGCACCTTGCAAATATTAACTAATTAATCGTCACAACAGCCCAGTGAGGGAGGCGAGACCAGGGAGAGGATGTTAAAAGCAGAGTGGGTCCTTGAGGAAGGATTAAGTGGGCGAGATAGGTAACATTTTATTGCACAACTGTTTTAGCACAATGGGAAACTCCAAAGTGAAACATACGGGTTGGACAAAAACCTTTCTTGCATGTTACCCAGGCAGGGAGGAAAGGGCCTCTGGGTCCAGGAGGTTCAACTGTGCCCCGAGTGCTGAACCACGGAGACCCAGGCTGTGCCAGCTTCATGGGCTGCTACTCCAGGGCTCTATGTGCATATCAGGGCTGTGTTTTATAGTACGTCTGGAAAAGCCACAACATAAACTGGACTGTTTGCAAAATGAGCCTGTGAATTCTGTTGAATTCTGTCGCTTTTCTGACTTAGTAGAACCCCCTACTTTCCTTAATGAGAAATAGCTGAAGTCTCCTGACTATAGGAGTGACCTGTGCACCACAGCTTTGCTTGAGGGAGAAGAAAAGTAGAGCAGAAGTGGTGTTCCTGGAAGAGGTGGCAGTATTCAGTTATTTACGGTTAAGTCTTTTGGAAGAAATGAAATGGTACTATACCAGAATAATTTATTGCATCTCACATGGTTTGTTATCCTCTCCTGAAAATAAGAAGTTAAATGTGTAATCATAAATGTCAGAAGTGGTGTTTCTTTTGTTAGTTTCTTTTGAGAAAGTCTTGCTCTTAAAAAAGTAGAGAGGGTTAGGAGGTTGGTGGTGTTTTCAGAATGGCTTGTAAATGTGAAATATGGAGAGGTGCTACAGAGCTTCTCCACTAGGTAACAGATCCCTCTGGGAAGAGGTGGCAAAGCAGAGGCAATAACAGATTTCCACTAGTGACCCTGGCACAGCAAAAGGCTGTTGAAGCCTTGTGCTGTGCCATGGTCACAAGTGGAAATCAAGTTTTGTAAGTGGAAATCAATTCCAAAGCAGAACTCCCTTTTTCCTTACAGTTTCTGTTTGTACCAGATCGGTGCCCAGGTGGTGGGAGTGGGGCTCTCTCATGGAGCTCTGCAGGCACAACTGCAGGGCTTTGGCCAGGGAGAGCTGGGCTGTGCCGGGTTCAGGCACAACTTGTTCTCGTGATCCACATACCAGGGAATGGCTGCCCTCCTGCTTGTAGACAGGGAGAAGTGTTGGAGTGGTTTCTCCGATAGCTGTTGGTGTGGGAATGTAACACTTGAGGGTGAAAATACAGGGATCCTCCTGGCACCAGGGAAGTTTTGCAGAAGTCATGCCTGGTGTGGAAAAGAGGAGGCAGTGAGGAGGGGTGGGTGTACAGGGGAGAGAACTTGGTGTTTTATAGTTGATCTTGTCAGTTGGTTTTGGTCAAATAAAACGGAATTCTCTGCAGGCCCGTATAATGCTCAACACTTAACACGCCCCATGTCCCTTACAAAGGTGAAAGCCGGTGGCCTCCCACATCCCCTGCAGTCAGACTTGCCGTTGGAGGCAAACTCCAGCGTGGTTTGTCTGTACAGAGCTTCTCATCCTGGAGTAGATCCAAGAGCTCTTGTGCTTTATGTACAAGCATATCCTTGGAAGGGTGTGCTGTTTCCTGATACTCCTGGAAAACCGTTTCCTCCCTCGAGATAACCAGAAGTCACTAAGCTTAGCCAGGATTTGTCCAGACATCCGATTCACTACCAAGGCCCATGCAGGAACTGTAGGAGCAGATAAGGCTGTTGGTGAGCCAAGGTCTTCCATGGGGCTCCTCAGGCCGGAGCAGCAAAGGCAGTCTGGGCTTAGCTAACATTGGTTGAGCGAAGAGAGGAGGACGAGGGGAAAGACAGAATGCAAAGTTTGTCCTTTCTTTCATTTGCATGTATTTTCTGGACAGATTTTCCTGCTCTGACTCAACTTACTAATAGTAAGTCCCTGTTTCCCACTGTGTAATTGTTCTCTGCTGATAGAGGAGGAAGGAGGCTGTGTCATGTGCAGTTGGTGAAATGGCCTCTGACATTTCTGTTAACTTGTTTAAACAAATACGTCTCAAAACCAGTTCTGTTTAAGAGGGCAGTACATAGAGGTTAACTCTGTGTGTGCTAGTGAGTACTTGTATATGATGTTCTACCGTTTCAAGGAGGCATAGATATATTTCCACAGAGCTTGATCTCCTGGCAGCAGCTGATTTGGGATTATTCAGCAAGATACAGCCCTGTTGCACATAAGTTAACATGAATGCGTTTTCTTCTGGTTGTGGAGTTTATCTTGCTCGGTAGGTGAATATAATGCAAATATTCTGCTTGCCTATCCAGGTTTTTGTAAGTCTGGTCTTGTTTATGAAACTGGGAAGATTCTTTTCTGGTTTTTAAGAGGGCTATGGCACAGAACTATTATGAATAGACAGTGTTTAATAGTGACAGTGTTCAACAGTGATCCCTTTATGTCCCTCATTACTGCAGACATGCCTGCTTTCTCCCAACAAATTCATGGCATCCTTTGATTAATCCCTGGGCCTGCACACGTTTTAGTCTCATGTTCGTGCATGTCTCGCAGGGTGAAAGAAGCGTAGTCTGGAAAGAAGCAGCTGGAAATCAGAAGGGATTTCTTGAGGCGTTTTCTGTCGTTTTTGTTTCACTGACCAGTTCCAGCCTACCCAAGGGGAGCCACTGCCACCTCTCTGGGACCACATAAAGCCTGGGTGTGAGGTGCAGTGTACTCCAGCTGAAGCCCCCCATTTTCCATGCTTGTGGAAAAACATGATGAGTTTCCAGATGACTGGCAAGATGTTTCAAAGTGAAATAATGCCCAGGCTTGTTCCGTTTCTGACATCTAACCCCCCCCAGTTCTCACTCTGGCATCTCAGACATTTTGTATAATTCAGAAGTAGCCTGGGTGCAGCAGGTTTGCTGAGGGCTTTTGGAAAGTCCTTGACAAAGACCTTCCTTGGTGTGCTAAGGTAGAGAAATCTTTTAAGGATTTGGGTTAGCTAAATTGTGATAAGCTGCCGGAAGAGATTTTTAGGTTGCATTGAGCTCAAGGGAAAAAACTTTAATCCACAAATCATACCTCACTGAAGGAGGTTTTGTGTTTGTGTAACTGGTCAAATGGCAGTTTTCCTTTCTGCTTAGAGCTTAGGAAAAAAACACTGGCCTATTTGAACCCTGGAAAGGGTTGTACAGAGCCTGGCAAAACGAAAGACCTTCTCCCTTAGAACAAGGAGTCACCAGACTCAGAGCTGTGTTGTGTGAAGGGCAGAAATCGACCCAGTAAGGCTGTGAATTCGATCCATGAGCTGAGAGCTGGAAAGAAAACAGTGCAGAGAGCTGCTGGTGATAGCTGGTGGTCCAAGAGGAGATTCCTGTCCAGGTTTATGCTCGCTTTTGGACTAAGTATTATTAATACAAGGAAGTCCCGCTTGGATTTCAACTGAAGTTTCTGTCCTCATTCCTCCACCCCCAGGGGAAGCCCACAGAGGTGTGAGTAGCAGCTGTGAATATTCAGTGTTTGAGGAGACACTGCAGGGAAACGTTCTCCTGAAGCACATCAGAGAGTGCTGCTGTCCTCAGCCTGTCACCTCTCTGCTGAGACCACCAGCACGAATCCCGTTTGGGAACCCAGTGTGCCAGTGGCTTGCCGAGCAGTTCTTGGACAGGTTGTGGTCAACCTGTGGGCCCTAGAGAGGTCTAGCTTGCATTTTTGCAAACGTTTAGCATTTAGTGTTTCTGCCCATAGGATCGGTTTACACAAAGTGTTCAGGAGTTCATATGCTTTGCTAATGTAGGAATCTGTCTCTGATTCCTCTCCAGTGCCCATCGGCATAACTGGAGAATCTCTCCGAGAATCTACTTGTGTTTTATTTTTAGGACTAAATTGCACTTTCTTCTCTGCCAGTTCAGTAATCTTTCCCAGAATGCATCCTCATTCTTGCTTCTTTTTTCCCCATGCAAACATGACTAGCATTCTTTCTAGCTAACAGACAGAATTTGTGTGGCTTCAGATGACCTTGTAGTAAGTAGTGCTTATGTTGATGATCATCTTGCACGTAAGTATTTGACACAGTTTCAGATATTCAGATATTTGAGATTAGAAGAAATCCTGGGAGTGGAGCCATTGCAGATACAGTTTGGATTAATTCATTTCTCTCCAGGGACCTGCCTGGGAGTGAAACACGCCTGCAGAGATCTCCTCACCCCTCAGTGGTGCTCCTGAGGTGACTCACTGATGAGCATCAGGCAGGAGCGATGCTCCTGTGCCAGCTTCTGACTGCACAGTGTCAAGCAGATGAAGCCAATTACATTTCGTCACCTGAGAGCCCTTCCATGGTCCAAACCACGGCTGATGTGAACAGGCTTCAGTTCCACACACATGTCTTTCCCAGCATGACCTCTGTTTCAGGGTTGGGAGAACAACCCTCAGAAAACTGTCTGTCAGCTGACAATCCTTCCTGCAAGAATTGCTGGTGAAGATCAACCCCTCTCTGAAGCAGTATGAGCCCCATGGAGGTTGAGATGAGGAGCAGCTGGCCATCAGGAGCTGGGCAACCTGCTGCTCAGGGACACTGCGAGGAGGTGTGCTCATGTCCAGGCTGTGCCTGCTGTGAACAAAACCTGTGCGGATCTAAATGAGGTCAAAAAATTCTGGGTGCAGGTGGGGGAGCTGGTATGGAGGGCTCCTTGGCAGCCCTGGCAACAGGAATAAGGCAGCAAACCTTGAGGGATTAGGGGTACCATCTTCCATGTGAAAAGACCCTGGTGTTGTAAATCT
Organism: Trogon surrucura; assembly: GCA_020746105.1. Taxonomy (NCBI): domain Eukaryota; kingdom Metazoa; phylum Chordata; class Aves; order Trogoniformes; family Trogonidae; genus Trogon; species Trogon surrucura. The sequence goes on from CM036627.1 coordinate 94,640, forward strand.
CAGTTTCCTGGATCTTCAGGTAAAACTGCACTTTAGAAATATTTCTTCTGAGACCTGACCTGGTTTTGCACCAATGTAGCTGAAGGAACGGCTTTAGACCAATAGAGCACCAGTCCTCTTTATGTCCACTCATGTACGGAGAAGTGATATGCTTCTGTTTGGCTTGGATACAGCTCCGGGACAAATGCCTTCTTCCAGCTCCTGCCTTCATAGCAGAACCATCTGCTTTCACAGAGGTTTCCTCAGATCCGCCTCTGGAGGTGCCCAATCAAAATGAATTTTGATTGGAGCTACGTTTTATGTGTTTATACATAGAACATGTGAAGTTTACCGCAACTGTTTTCCTAAAAATGTTGCTGTAAGCTTCTCTAACAAAGACTAATCCTTGACAAATGTTTCACAGCCTCCTAATAACATCACAGCTTGAAGAGCCACACTTTGGAGGCCTCTCCTGTCGCAACAGGTTTTGAAATTTGTGCTTTAACGTCTGATTTCTGGTCATGGGAATGAGATTTCCCACTCTGCTGCAGGAACAATCATGGCTTTTATCTGATCCACACTTCAAAGCGAGCCTTGTGCTGCAAACCCTGTGGTGCAGGAGAGTCCACACAGGAGCCTGGCACTGACCCCCATCTGAGAGCGATGGTTCCATCTGCTGCAAACATCTGCAGCGGGAGCATCATCAGGGGCAATGAGATTTTCTGACAAAACTCTTTTTTTAAGGGAATCATCCAGTTTGCGTGGAGAGCTGGTAGCATGTCTTTTCCTTTATTGCCTTTGAGATTCAGAATGTGCTTGGAACTCTGCTCTAACCATGAATGGTCACTGGGTTCAGCAGATGGCCTTGGGGAAGAGATCTTGTCACTCCATGTTTTGATTTCCCCTCTGTAACGCGTTAGGGATGCCTCCCTCGCTGTCGCACTGCATCTCTCTTGTAGTACTTTGAGGCAACAGTTAGTAAGTACAGACTATCATTGTGGGATGAAGTCACATGAAGCTCTTTAGAAATGGAGAGAAAAGGAAATCACTTAATCTCTGGTTTCTCCATTGTGAATGATGTTTTTAGATAACATCAAATCAAGCGCATTGCACTCAGATTACAAAGTAGTTTTTGGTCCCAGATGTTAAGGAGTTCCTTCCTTTGCTGTTACAGCCTCATCTGAAATTGTATGAAATACAGCAAGCCACTTACTTATAACATGTCCAAGCAGGCCAAAGGAAAAAAAGACCAACAACTAGTACTCTGGTAAGTCAGCAGATGGAAAGTCTGGCAGTTAAGTATGTCAGGCATACCTCGGCCGGCTCTGTGCTGGTTAGTTCAGGCACTGGAGCACTCCAGCAGCGCTCAGCACAGGTTACAGGAACTGGCTAAACAAATGCTTAATCCTTGGTAAGACCTTATGTTGCTGCAGGTAAATTTTGTACTGTAACCCCAGCAGTTGTGCTGTAGTTAAAGGTGTCAGCAGCATGAGTGAGCCCTTGTGCACCGTGTTCTGTAAAACATTGCTATTTTGAGATTACTGCTCTTGCAGTTGCCTTTGCACCCAATTAGGCTGGTGCCTGAGAATATTCTCTACCAACTCTGATTAGTTCACAGTGTTTTCTTCTGGTAGCTGTTTAAAAAAAAATTTTTTGTCCTAATTTTAACTGTGCTTAAGCGGGAAACTTTAATGAGTAGACATATTGTTTAGACACTGGGAGAATTAAAAGTGTGAAATAAGGCAGTTTATTTTTCCTGTCCTAGCTAGCCAACCTCCTCAGTCAGTCATGGCTGGATCCCTTACAGGACATACCCATTGTTCCCAGCTAATTGCTTACTCTTGTGCAGAAGCTGACTTCTTTTGAACTGCAGTACAATGTGACACCAAGCATCACATTTCCTTCTAGCTCACTCTCCTGTGGTACGTAGCAAACTGATGCTGCTACAACCAAGATAAATGCATGAGGCTGTTAAAGTCAACACGACTTCCCCATGGTTTATGAGAGCATTGAAAAGAGAAATGCTGATGTGATGCGGTCTTGCACGAGCCTTCACTGTTGTTTGAATTAACTAGGTTGGTCTTCTTCCCTGCTTTCAGACAAGCTAAGCTGTATTAATCACTTTATAAAGAAATAGCACAGTGCAATGGGGTAAGCTTTCTGTAAGCTCAGTAACACAGAAGAAAAAGCAGTGTAAATCTCTAGTCTAGAGCTAAGACAGTTTCACCTGGGCTTTAACTGGGCTGACCAAGTTCCGCTGCAGGCAGCTTGTCTCAATTTTCTGCCTTACCCCTGTAACGTGTGAACTCCCAGCGTGGCTCAGTTTCTCCTCTGGTTCCCTGTGCAGACAGACGCTCAGTGGCAAGGCTCCCTCTGGACTTTCAAGTCTTAACATCTCCAAGTCATCCCTGAGCAACTCTTTCGTCTGGTTGCTTTCACTGCCCTCCTAGCCCTTTGCTTGACTGCAGCATGTCAGGACGTAAATTAATACCCCATTGTCCAGCGCTTTCTGTGGGCTCTGGTGATGTATTTGCAATGTGAAAGCAGCTGCTGCATTCAAGGTTCCTCCCAGCAGTAAGACTTACCCTGCCGTGGCACCGTGTTGTAACTCAGCGGTGTCCCATCTGCACCCCAGCCTGCTCTGGCATGCACAGGTGAGATTAAGGCTTTTTTCATTGCAAGTCCTAGTTTGATGGGGTTTTTTGGTTTTGTTTTGAAGGATTGTAATGCAGGGCTATTACACGGTTGTACTGTGAGTTGTTCTTCTCCCCAGCAGAGGAACAAATGCTGCTGCAAGTCACTCCCTCCGCAGGGTAAATAGCTTGCAGATGGGCCCACAGTCTTTTGAGATCTATTTGCATCTCACAGCTCATGACATGCCTCAATAGCTTGTTCAAGTGAAAGAGGGAGTGTTTCTTCATAGCTCGGATCCCTTTTGTGTGTCTGTATGCAAATCCATGATTATACTCTCTAATCAAAGAAGTTCTGGGGATTCCCTGCTGCGCTTGACATGACTCAAAGCAAATTTTTCCCTTTGGTACTAGTTTCTATTTAGTTTGGGGTTGTAGGTTTCATTCTGTTTGTTTGTTTGTTTTTAAAAGCAGGAATGAATTAGCCCCATTTTCTGTGAAACAACAGAGGCGATGGAAGTTCCTTACATAAGAAACTTGCTCCAGCTTCTTCCTGATAAGGATGAATCTAGATACAATTTAGATAGAATAATGCTTCACCACTTGGATGGGGTGATTGGACACTATTGTCATAGTAAATACGAGTCACAAGCGTTCTTAACCTTCAAAATGAAACTGAAAAAGCAAGAAGAAATCTGTGTCTGTAGCACTACCAGCCTTCCCCAGACACCTCTGGGTCCATCAGGTCTGGACAGCATTTTTCTCTCCAGCCTCTACAAGATGACCTGGCTCCACGGCTTCAGCCTTCCACTCTTCCAAGGCTGGTTCTGTGGAAGTTGTGTCAAGTGTGTGCTCTCTGTCCAGCTGGATTTGTCCTGTTTTAAGATGTGCTGAGTTAGGGTTTGCTGTTGCTGGTGCTTTCAGATACTAGCAGATTAATGTTAGGATCCTCGTTCTATATTCTGGTATGTACATATGCTGCTATTCAGGATTTACACCACGTTGAATTACTTTCATCATGAATTATTCCCAAGTCCTTAAATATCTCACGTGGAGGTTGATTTGAAAGCAAAAATGAATTTGTATCTTCAGAGGGATGGGAACTGAGGCAAGTAACTTGTTGATTTAAAGTATTTACTGAGGAACCAAGATACGAAGGTGCTAATCCTGTTTGATGTCAATTTGTTGTGTCACTTTATCTAAACTGAGTTTCCGGTATGTCTTGTTTCCTTCTGTTTAAGCTGGGACACTGCTACTGCTGGGCCTCCCGAGAAACCCCGCAGCACTGGATGGCGTTGCCCATTAAGAAGGTTGTCAGAACCAGTTAAAGTCCTGTATGAAGTAGTAGCTGATCCCCCTGCCTAGCACAGGTCACCATACAAAAAATCAGAGCACATTGATGGAAAGGATTTGATGGCTCCTGTTTCCAGGAGCTCGGAGGTATATGCTTGATGGACACAGACCAGCAGAGAGAAAAGAGAGGAAGCAAAAAATAATCACAGCTGTAGCAGGAATTTAAAGAGTTACTCTGGAAGGGCCATCCCACTAAAACTATTTCTGATTAACTTGTCTCAGAAATATATTTCAGGCTGAGCGCTTTTTATTTTTGTGGATTAGCTTAATGTATTTCCAAAGGCATTTTTGCTCTAGAACAGCAGTCTCTATAACATTCACTCAAAATAGCCATTTCAACTTTAAAGTTGTACTATTTTTCCATTTGAATTAATTTTCCTAAAAAGAGAGAGAGAACCTCTGGGGTTAATTGGTAACTCTCAGGAAGAAAATCGGTGCAAGGAGCCCGGCTGCAGCTACTGAATTCCTTTACCATGCAGGGAAATAGGATTTTGCATGTTCCTTGAAAGTCAATTCACTGATTTTTAAGTTTTAAAGTAAAATTAATTTTTCACAGAGTTACGTTGTTTTGATGGGTGACTTTGACGGGTGACCTGAAAATACAAAACAAGCAAAACAAAAGTGAAATTTTTACCAGTTTCCCTCCTGCCTCCATTTTTATAGGAGGTATACTCAGATCTATTTCACTTGGGAATAAAAATGGATGGAAAGGCTACTGAACAGAGGAAGACAGAGGCAGTCCAAGGAAGGGAACGGTGGATTTCCGTATTTCTTCCCACATTGCATAGCTGGGGCCTGGAGCGCTGCTGCTTCACCGTCTGCTTATTAATGTAAATTTTAAAACTTCCTCTTTGCTCTCAGTGAGTGGATCCCATTGGGTTTATGGGCCTGGATTCCACAGATTGTAATTGTATATGTATTAATCTTATGAAAGTTAATAACCACAAAACAGCTGCATAGATTTATTAGAGTAAGTCCTTTGTAGTAATGTTTGCCTCTGATCAAACGCAGAAGACTCAGGAGTTTGTAAGAGAACCTTCAACAACAATCGATGAATGATGACGTCCTCAGTCCCCAGCTTGAGCTACCATTTATTTTATGAATAATTATCCACGGACATGGTCAGTTAGAACAAGCAGGGTTCCCACCGCACTCTGCTTATGCTGAAAGTTGTAATAACTCCGGAATGGTTGTGTTCTGGCTGCTGACAGCTGTAGAAAATCCTTTTTCTCTCGGTGTCCTTACAAGTGATGGTCTTTAGTCAGTGTTGCAAACAATCTACTGGCAATGCTAATCTGTGAAACCTGAAACAAACAAAGAGAAACAGAAATATAAAGTGGGCAGGATATCCCGCTTCTTACAGAAACGCACCAGAGACTTGAAATATCCTGAATCTTTTCTCTCCACTGAAACAAAAAAACCTGAATGGTCAAATAGCTGATTAAGAAGTTGGTATTATCTAGTGATAGAAATCTGCTCTGGTGAGGAAACCCAATTTCTGTCTGATTTTTTTGCTGCTTAGACGTGGTGGCGTGGGGTTTTTTTTTAAATTCTGTTTGCATGGGTTTGGGGTTTTTTTTAAATCCCTGCAGAGAGTCAATGTGCTTTCGCTAGAGCTGTGTGTCATCAACCAAACTGCCAACTCAGGTTTAATTCTTGATCGCGAAGTCAGAGTAAGTGGGAGAGATCTTGTCTTCTCCCAGTGCTGGTTCCCATGTGCTGCAGCAAATAACTCCCTGAAGGGGAATATCTTGAGGCAAATGCTACACCTGATAGCTGTAGCTGGCATTATGTTCCCTCAGCGAAGCCTCGGCCATGGGACAAAGGGAGTTGCAGAGCATGAGACCCTTGATCCCTGCATGCAAAGAATACAAAATGCCTTATGAACCGTCCCCCAGCGGTGCCCTTTGCATGTAAGATATTTGAGCATGAGGGTGGAACCTCTACCATAAGGTCTCGTTGCCCGTTATAAAACTATCCAAATGTCAGGACCAGATGCTATCTTTTTTCCTCGGAGCGCAGGTGAGAGAGATCCGGCGATTTTTGTGTTGTTCTATATGTAAACCTACCCATGCAGAGCCTTTAGGAGAGCTTACCCAGCCAGCCTGGACCTTCCGATTCCACCCACCCCTCAGGGTGGGGTCATCAGCAGTAACTGGTAAAGGCTGGTTACAGTTTAAGGATTAGCCATAAAAGGACATGCAAGTTTGAACTTTCAAACAGAAACTGTAAAGCAGCTCCTGTGGCCTGGGGGAATGATCGCAGAGGGCTCTCCAGTCTTATACTGCGATCCTCTGTGGAAGCAACGTTGGCTTTGGCTTCAAAATGTGGCCAGCGGCATGAGGCAGTCTTAAAATTAGTGCAGTGTTTCACCGTTATCGATCAGATTGGTTAAACTGAGTCTTTGTGAATGGATTTTTTTAATTGTGAAAAACATTGTATTATTCTTACTGAATCCTAAAATCAGCCTATAATTATTATCGGTTACTAACTAGAAAAACCAGTGGAAATGCAATCCAGAGAGAGAGAAAGTTCTGGGTTGAAGTTCAAGAGCAAACAGAAAGCTCTGCTCTGGAAGCTCCTAATTTTTCACAAATAAACTGAGCGATGACTTCCAACCACTTCCCTCATCTGGAAACGTGCTACAAGAGATGCGTTTGTAACTACCTTTACTGTGGAGCTCATGTATTTTCCGTAAATGTGTCTCTCGCAGTGTGCTTTGTGAGCCTTACCTGGTGAAGAATAAGAGCTGGTGGCAAATGGTGCAAGCAGACAAGGCTCTCCAGCTCTTGCTGCAGCTTCTTCTGGAGGTATGTAGACCAAAATAGGGAGGACTGTGACTTCTGTGCTGTTGGTAGCGTCACATCTGATGCAAAAGGAGGCTATTTCAAGCCAGGCATATAAAAACGTGGCTGGGTGGGGTCTGGGACAACGGCTGGCAGGGAAGGAGCTGCTCGTGCTTGGTGGGTGTGTGGAAGGACAGTGAAGTGGCATCAAATTTAAAGCTGCTTTTGATCCCTTATAATGAATTTCCGTAAAGTTAGATATTTAGTGGTTTTCTTTTTTTTTAAATTCACTTTTTCAACTTTGAAATATCATAGTGTTTTAATGTTCTGCTCTGTAACAGTGATTAGTTTGGGAATTTCTTCAGATCTTCAGTGATGCCACAGTTTTTTCCTTGACAATATAATAATATATGAGAGCCCATCTTGGATGCAGACTATGCTAATTAGCTTGTTTTGGTATAAAGTTGTTCTGACAGTGCTTTCAAGCTACGCCAGCTCATAGAGCCCTTTAACTCAGCTAGGGCCATGCAAGATGCCGAGAACTGCAGGTTACTTTTATTGATGTTAGTCTCTAAATCTACATGTGGCAAATGTTGCAGACAGCAGAAATCCAGCTGAATTCTGCGGGTTCAAAGACTGTATCAAGAAGTCCTGTGTAAACACTGCATTTTGGCAAAAATATTCTTCCTCTGGCAATGAGTGAAGAAGCTAGGCAATAATGGTCCAAAGAAAAGAAGTGAGAAAACTCATCTCTGCAGTGAATGTGAGGCTGATTAATTCTTACCTAAATCAGACATTGATATGCTCTGGTTTTATTTTCTCTCGACTATGTTCCTGTGATGATCAAAAAAGCTGGATTATTTCCAGAAGCATATATCTTTCAGAGACTTTGGATGGTTACTTGAAGTTTAAAGAAATCTAGAAGGATGCTGCTCAGAAGATACTTTACATAAAAAAAATGTACTTGGAAAAGGCAGTGAAGAGGAGGGCGGCTAGGAGACAAATCTAATTAAACAGTCCAAGAATAGGATTCCTGATTGATCAGATGCATTTGCCTGTATATATGCTTTTAAGAGTCTTTTAGAAATTAATTCATGATTTAAGTCCTTTGTCTTATAGTAATGCAAGTGTTTTCTAATATCTCTGCTATATTGTCTTTATTTTTTATTTGTAACATATGGCTCTCTCTACTACGCATGCTTCCTCCTTGTAAGTAACACCTCATAAGCATTCAAGATTATATCTTTAAATGAAAATATAATATGCCGTGTTTGTCCTAAAGAACAAAAAGCTATAGCACAAGCTATTATTTACCACTCTGGGTCTGAGTCAACAAAGGCGCAAAAGAGTTCTGATGTTCAACAGTAACTACAGCTGAATACGAGTAGTTTTTAAGACTGCTGCTCTCTTGCCTTTATTATATGACTGCTTAACCTTATTTACATTATGTTTCTTTGGAAAAGAAACCTACCAGCTCCTTCTCACATCGGTGATCTAGAAGCTGTGTTGCTTTTTAGCATCCGCATCAGGTACTGGCTGAACTGCCGTGGAGATCTTTGCCCAAATGCCAGTAAGGTCACGACAAGAGATTGCTGTGGCTGTTCTTCGTTAGGTCTGACCACATCACAACCCCCAGGGAGGCTACAGCTTGCATGAGATCAGCTCGTGGAGGAAAACCAGCTGCCACGGCAGACAAAGAGCATTCTTGGGGACAGAAGAAAGCATTCTGAAGAGTCTTAAGACAAGGTACGGTGTCCTTGGTTAGAAGTACAAAGCTGTAATTGTCCAATTCCATCTGCAGTTTAGGAGTATTGTCAGATTTCACAGCACTGCTAAGCTTTCTCACAATAGCACCCATTTGTCACTCTTCCCAGTACCTCAGATTGGCTTGAAGATCCTGGGTCATTTCATCATTTTGACAAAATGTTCCCACAAATGGCCAGAGAGCTATGAAGTCAGATTGTTCAATACCTGCTGGGCAGCTTTCAGTCACGTCTAATAATGAAATTCCACCCCCGTTCTAAGCAAGGAGACTTACCTCTAGACGTGTACTTTCTTCCACCTACAAGTTTTATCCAAGGGGAAGCTGGACATTTTGCACATTTATTGGGATTCCTGGATGTCTGGAAATCCCAGCATATGCAAGTGCTCACCTGGGTTTCAGTGTTTTCTGGCTGGTTTGGACCTCTTGTACCTTTCTGGCAGAGACAGGCTGTAGGTATCAAATCCGACGCGTTTTGTATGTCAGGCATTTTGCACTTTTGCAACCTGTGGCAAGTGCATTCTCAGCAGGCTGCGTACCTCTCAAAAACACTGATGTTTTGAGGCAAGCCATGCCTCGAAGAGACAAGGAAAGTGAACTGCAAGTGCCTTGCTGTCTGCAACAAAAAAGAGTGTTGGACACAGGTGAAGTGAAAATGGAGGATTTGACTAGTTTCACAAATAGGGCTCTTCTGTTTTGTACCTTCGTCGTGGTTCAGTCCTGGTCCCCTCCATCATCTCCAGGGGAACGATGAAACCTGCCACTGAATTCCTCCCGATTTCATCCCCTTGTCCTGCTCTTTCCTCAATGCCCTGTGTGGGCCAGTGTCAGGAAAAGGGTTAGGCTAGACTGCCTGTTGGTCTGATCCAGTCTGACCTGCTACAGTTGTTCTCTCCTTAAGGAGCACTGCTAAGACCACAGCCTTTGCTCTTGTGTTGGAAGTCATCGCTCGTTAGTCACGGGGGCTGGGTCTTTACTGCGAACCTAACCCTGCAGAAACTAATGGGTGCAAATGCTCTCGGAGAGTAAAGAGTACTTGTGAGGGCTGCTGGGAGGAGAGAGCAGCCAGAGCGAGAGTTTGCCTGGTGTAAGGGCACTGGACACCAGGCGCTTTGGGGATTCAAGTCTCAAAGCTCACTGCTATAGGAGGTACTTTGCAATTATATAGTCTGGTACCTTCGGGCTTTAGGAAAAAACATGATTTTCTTAATAATTTCCTGTTGCACTTTTCCTACTGCCTCTTGTCAAGCAAAACATATCTGGACAGTGCTGGGCAGGCTCTGTCATCCCAGCTCTCCCATCAACACCACTTCGATGTGGGCTTCCCGCACTTGCTTTGCCATGGGGTTTTGTGCACAGAGCTCCAGGGCTGTTTGCTGGCTCTTGACCTGCTTCACAGTGGAAAATTCTTCCACAAGTGTTACTTACAGGAAGTAAACGAACATCTCCTTTAAATGGTCTGGCCGCACAGGGAGGAAATGGGTCATTTGGTGAAGTATACTGTTTACCGGATAGCCAATGGACCCTCTCCAAAATATATACTTAGCCTGAAGGAAGAAAAATATCCGAGGTGATTCAGTTTTTATGGCAGTGTTTAAATATTATGTAGTTCATAGCTAATGAAAATGTGCATTTTTACATGGGCTAAAAAAATCCTATTCTGTACCAGGAAATTGGTAAACCCAAGTTTTAAATTTAAGTAAAAAGTCCGATGCGTGTATGGCTTGACAAGCTTTATTTTATTGTAACACTTTATAGCTTTATTATAATGGTTTGTGGTGGGGGTATGAGACAAAGATAATGCCTCCCATTGATACTGATAAATTTCGTACTTCTTTTACTCAGTAATTCTAAGGTAACAGCCAGCACAAGGCTGGAGCATGATCCCGTTTTTATGCAGAGCTGGTTTCATGATGTCTGCATTTATAATTACAGTTTCTGCCAGCATCTCTTTGGTATTTTTGGTCCAACCTCAGGCTGAAGGGAAAGTGCCACATTCCCTAACACAGGAGACGTGAGTAAGAGTGTTGACATCAATTTGGTGCAAGATTAGGGCTGCTTTGGCTTCAGATTATCTAGATCATGTCACGTCATGAGAAACTCATTCACTCAAATTCAAAACATTGTAATTTGGCAGAAACAAAATGCAGCCAAACACGATATTCAGTGAGGAGTTAAGGCCAATTTTTTCATCGTGGCAAGGACACTGCACAGTTGTCAGGGAAGGCAAGGACAAGTGAAGGTGTGTAGATCAGTGCAGCACCAGCCTCCTGATGGTCCCTTCGGGGAAACTGCTTGTAAGCAGTAACAGAAATGGCTGTAACATTGACTACGTGGGTGCTCATTACTTCATGCTGTTAAGTAGGTATCGTCTTTTGATAACTGACAAATGTAAAAGAAAATAGGAAAAAAATGCAGCAGAAATGTCCAGGTGTAGAGGCAGAGCCCCATGAAAATAAGCAGGATGTTTTGGGCTCCTCTGAAGATTAGTAGCTGGTGAACACCCAAGGCCATCCAAAGTTTCGTGGTCAACATCTGAGACTGTATCAGAGCACAGGAAGGATCCAGCGTGTGTCTGTCTCTGGATGAGCTGCGTGATCTCTGTCAGGTTTTGTGTTATCTGTCACGTGACTCCTCGTGTTTCCAACAAGCAGGTGTTTGCACAGTGGGTAGGAGCCTTCATTTTAAATCCAAAACCATTCAGCGGTCTGCTCCAGAGGTCAAATCCTCACACCGTTTGGTAATTCCACCACCATCTTCTTCATGTTATTCCAGTGCAACCTGGTTATGACTTTTACTTGAAAGTGTGCCCAGGGCTACAGCAAACTGCTCTGAACTGTTTTGTTAAGCAAACTGCCGTATCTCTAGACTTTGCTTAACAACTGCAAAATTGTTAGCCAGTTAATATTTATCTCATTGTTACTAAAACTCACAATTAAGTATATCTTTCTTCAGAGAGCAGTATACATGTCAGTAGTAATTACAAGTTGTTCCATGAGTTAAAGCCTCCCAAGCTAAATTAAAAGCAACTGTGGTTTGAGCTAAATGATTAAAGGACATGTTTTCAAATGCAGACAATCCCTGAAAGATGCAGTTACATTCAGTTCCTATCACCTATCCTTTGGATGGGGATTTTATTAATTTACTATCGGTTCTTTCTGAGTGCCTGGGGATAGCTACCCATCTTAAAATATATACATTTTTTTTTTTAATCCTGCTTGAAATCTTCCAGCTGATGACTATTTCAGTCTAGCATCTTCTGTGCATGACATGCGGAATGGCACAAACCACATCCTGTCTGGAGACTGCATCACTTCATGAAGAGCAAAAAACCCAGCAGTCATCAAGGAGAAAAACAGTTGTAGAGCTGTTCCGCCAGATGTAGGTTTTACTAGGTTTTGAAAGTTTTTTAGTACTCGGAATTAGGATGTCTCAAAGGGACAACATTTGTGTGAAGTAGTCTGCGAGAGAACGCAAGTAAGTCTGGGACATGACAGAAAGGAGGGAACGGTAGTTTTAATCCATCTGCCCTGGCTCTGGATTGTAGTCGCCCGTGTGGAAGAGCTGCAGCCGGCGTCTGCCTCCTTTCAACTCCTCGGGAGCTCTGCTGCCTTTTGTACCCCACGAAGTGTCACAGCCACCTCCATTGCTTTCCGGACCACATGAGGTGCCTGTAAAGAGGCTGGGAGGTGCCAGCTGGGGACGTTAAGAAACTCCCTCCTTTTTGCATTGGGCACTTCTCCATCAGCCGGAGTCACTCTCTCAAAATGCAGCGGCACGCTCCTGAGAGGGCTGCTAGTGGATGAAACGTGCTGGATTGCCAGTGTGGCTTCGCTATAAAACTGGCGGCAAGTCTGTGTCACACGGACTTGTTTCCTGGTGTAGAAGGAGCAACTTTGGTCCAGTTTGGAGCCAGCCGGCTGCCGGCAGCCTGGCTGTGAGAAGTGATTCAGCGTGGCCAGCCGCTGCCCGGGAGGCTGTACCCGACCACGCGGTTCCTGTGCCGAACAACTGGAAAAAATGACTTGCTTAATGGGATGCAGGCGCACGAGCTGAATCAGCCTCAGCAGGGTTTTTGTTGTTTCAACTGTTTGTTGTATTGAAAGCTCTGCTCCGTGGCCATCTGTGAGGGCTGGCTGTGTACCAGTGGTGTCAAACCAGTGCTGATGATCGGTGTTAACTGGTGAGGGCAAGCCCTGGCCCTGAGCAGTGAGAGGAGGTGGAGAGGGGCAAGTGAAACCTCGACCCTTTGCTCTGGGGCAGGTCAGCCAAGGCAAGGGAGGGTGTATAGCCCAGCCAGCAGTGCATCTTCTCTGCCCCGGGGCAGCAAAGTACAAACTGTGCATTTTTGTGGAGAGGAGAGAGACAGCGAGAGGGTTGCAGCTGTGTCAACCCACGCTGCATGCTCAGTCTATTAAGGTTTTGTCTGTCAAACGCATGTGGGTCCTGCTGCCTCCAAACGTTGCAGCCACAGCCCTTGCTGTCCTTTGTTTGGTGGAGGCAACTGTGCTGGGGCTGTGCTTTCCAGGGGGGTTTCAAAATCTGGTGGCTTGCAAAACAAAGAGCTTTTCAGACTTCCTTTTCCCCTGCCATGTAGAAATGAACATGAAGAGAAATTGGGCATGAAATCAGGGAGCACCCTGAGTTCCTGACATTGCCTTTGCCTTGCCTGAGTGCTGCAAAACTGCATTCACATTACGTAGTGGGGGACTATGCAGGGGGACTGTCAGACCAGCTCAGAGAAGCAGCCAGGTAGTGAGTAAGACCCAGATGAGTGATTCCCTGGCCATGGTCAGTAGAGGTGCACCTTCACCAGGATGACCATAAGCCAGCAGTGTGCCCTTGTGGCCAAGAAGGCCAATGGCATCCTGGGGTGTGTTAGAAGGGGAGTAGCAAGTAGGTCAAAAGAGGTCCTCCTGCCCCTCTACTCTGCCCTGGTGAGGCCACATCTGGAATATTGTGTCCAGTTCTGGGCCCCTCAGTTCAAGAAGGACAGGGAACTGCTGGAGAGAGTCCAGCGCAGAGCCACAAAGATGGTTAAGGGAGTGGAGCATCTCCCTTATGAGGAAAGGCTGAAGGAGCTGGGTCTCTTTAGCTTGGAGAGGAGGAGGCTGAGGGGTGACCTCATTAATGTTTATAAATATGTCAAGGGGGAATGTCAGGAGGACAGAGCCAGGCTCTTTTCAGCGGCGTCCACTGACAGGACAAGGGGCAATGGGTGGAAGCTGGAACACAGGAGGTTCCAGAAAAATATGAGGAAAAACTTTTTTACTGTGAGGGTGACAGAGCCCTGGAACAGGCTGCCCAGGGAGGTTGTGGAATCTCCTTCTTTGGAGACATTCAAAACCCGCCTGGACGCATTCCTGTGCGCTCTGCTGTAGGTGATCCTGCTCTGGCAGGGGGGGTTGGACTAGATGATCTTTGAGGTCCCTTCCAACCTCTAACATTCTGTGATTCTGTGATTCTGATTCAGCTGAAAGTCTGGGTATGGGCTTTGTGTGCTCTAGTCAAAGAAAGTCGTGGATCACACTAGAGGGAAGGAGCAAAAATGAAAGTGGCAAAGCCCAGCAAGAGTAATAGCAGCATGACTCTCCCACCCCATATTCTGCATGGAACAACTGAAATAAGGGTTGTTCAACCTAAGCTAAAAATAGTTAGAGAGGGAGAGAATAGGCTTCAAGTGTGAAGTGAGGACCATATAGGAGGGCCTGCTCCCTAGGTCTGTGGTTGGTTGTACAAGGAGAAATGGGCTGAATCTGCATCAAGAAGGGTTGGCGTTAGGCAGGAGGAGCCTGGGGCTGGACTTCTGCCTTTCTGCTGCAGGGAACGTGATCTTCACACTATGTGCATGTGTGCAGTGTTGAGTTCCTTTACAGTCTTACAGACTTACAATGCTTCCCTCCTTGCTTGCATGTCTTCACTGCACATGGTGGCCCTATGGGAAAGAGCACCATGTAAACGCCACGCATGAAACCTGCAGGAGCAGGTCTGCAGCAGAAAAAATGTCTGGTTGCTTTTATCCCAGCAATCTGCTTGCTACTGAACTACTCAAGTGTGGCAGAGAGGTGGAAGGGAGCTCAGCCAAGCATTGCACTTGAGCAGCCCGTAAGGCTGTAGCTTGTGAGCATGTGCGCACAAGAATGAGTGTGCGCGTGTGTGCCCGTGCCCGAGTCGATGGCACTCGCTGCACACACAGCAGATGCTTCCTGCATGTAGAGCCACCGAAGCCTGGTGGCTGCATCCTGGAGAGCAGACGGTGTTTTGTCTTGTGACTGTATCAGTGTGGCTGCTGGCATTTTCTGGTCTGTTTTAAAGTGCGGCAGACGGTTGGTGCTGTATACAAAAAGAATCTGATTTTGCTGTCAGCAGGTTTCTGCACTGAGTATCTCAGGGCCGTGAGAATTTATGTAGTCAACACTCTATCTCGTGTGAGTCTTGTGGATGGTAGAAATAAGGCCCAAAGCAGGGATGTGGCTTGCCTTTCATCTCCCAGAGCCTCCTCAACTACACACACAGGCAGCTTTATCAGCTCTTGAGACTCCATTGTGAGTCTCAAGATACTTGGTAGCTTGGCAAAGAGACAGCTGCTTAATGCACAATATTTCAGGGAAAGCTAAGTATTTTTCTAAAGGGAGATGAGGAAGGGGAGATATTTCTAAGTCTTGTGCTTTCAGGAAGGGATTTGAAAATGTGAAGGGATGATAATCTCTTTTCCACGCTGAGCACTGGTTTTAAGTTCAGATCTATGCAAAGTTTCGTACTGGTCCTACTGTCTTGAAAAGCACCTAATTCAGAGTATTCCACTCCCAGACACATGCCAGACTAATGAACAGCAAAGAAATTACTACTAAAAGAAGAGCCCTTCATTAGGCTTGTCTGGCAAGCAGAGGAAGGTGCTTTAGCTGCCTCCTAAGAGAAGTGTGATGGAGGAAGAAGGATGGTGCTGGGGAGAGGTTCCCAGTGCTGCTCTGGATTCCCTTGTAATCGCCACCACTTCAGACAAGCAGCAGTGTGCTTGCTGCAAGGTTTGTCTGTGCGGGGCTCAGCGCAGTTCCCACAAGGCGCGGCGCTGCTCAGCTGTGTGTTTGTCTCTCTGTCTTTACCTGGGTGCTCGGCGTTGGCTCCAGCTCCCAGCAAAGCGCTTAAAGTCCTGTCAAGATGGCTGGATTTGAGTGCTTCTACCACTCTCTTCATGAGAGGATCTGAGCACCTGGCTGTGAGGGAGCACTGAGGTTTAAGCTTTACGCCAGTGTCTCCAGTTTGTACTTTTGCGGGATTTTATAAATAGCAAGAAGGATGGTAGTTTTCAGTGTGCTTTTCTAAAACCCCAATTACTCACCCTGCAGCGCAGCATCTTCTACAGCTAAGGCAGTCTATAATTTCTAGTCTCGGCAGCCTTGACCATGACCTGGTTGGAATCAGACCTCTCTGAGCACTGCAGGGCATCTTGGAAGGATGTTTCAGCAGGGATCTGCTTCTGCCTGATCTGATGATGGTAGGAGCTGAAAGCTCTCCCCATGCAGATTGCTCATTGAAATGCAAACCTCATCCCAGTAAAGCTTCTGTCTGCCAGCATCCCCTTTGACACACTGATAATCCATGATAATAGAGAATTTTATCTCCATTCTTAAACATCGTCAGGCATGATTATTTATGTCTTCCTATTGCACAATAAACAACGCTGAGGCCTCAGCTTTTCTGAAAGCAGAAGGCTTGCGAGTTACATCTGCACTGTGGGTGAGCTGCTGCTTCTGCAATCAGCCAACAAACCCCTCCAGATTTCCGAGGCCAGACTGTTGCTGCTGGCAGCTTATCTCCTTACTCAACAGCACAGCAGACTCTCAGGGTGAAAAGCTGGGCCTGTTGAAATCAGTGGCAAAGTCCTGCTCATTTCACTTGAGTCAGGATTTCTTGCTTGATCTCTTCATTCCTGAGTGGGCAGAGAAAAATGTCCGTTCTTTTCCGAGTGCCTTTTCTGGAGTGCAGACTGTATCGATGTTCTGCATTTGGCTGTGCAGAAGGCGTGTGAGGTGCTAGAGGTCCCGCAGTCCTACCCTGTCCCAAGCGAGCTGTGCTTGGGAAGGCAGAACTGGGAGGACTGGGTCTGTCTGTGCCCTCCGCAAGTGACTTGTCAACCTGAATACAGCACCTGGTTTTCACCCCATCAGGACTGAAACATATCTCAACAACATGCCCTGGAGAATTCTGATTAGAGTATAGGTCAGGAACTTCTTTTGCTTCCTTTGGTAACTTGTGTGACCCCTCGTCTGATTAGGCAAACTCTGGTTAGTGCTGCTAGAGTCAGGTTCATAATTCTCTTTGTCAGGCAGGAACTTCACTACAGGCAGACTTGGCTTGTTCACAAGTGTGTGTATAAAGTGCTCCTCTTGCATGTAATGAAAGTACGAGTGTCTGTGCCACCTTCCTGGTGGCTGCAGCAGGCATTGACAGAGCTGAAAGGTCCACAAGAGAATCAGTGGGAAATCCAGTGGCTGCAACCACACCATATACATGTTTATGGTCAATTTTGAATCAGGAAAAGCCCTGGAACTTGCAGTTCAAAGATGATTTCTGATGAAGTATAGATCAAATAGCCACTACACTAGATCTAACTGGGAATAGAACCTTATATAACTCCCAATTCTGTTGCTCCTAATGACACACTAAGGCATGTGTGTCGCAAGGCGCTGTGGCAAGTACCTTGCTGCTTTCCAGAGAATACTCTGACCCGTCAACTGGCTGCTTCTGGCTTCTGTGAACGGAGCAAAGACATGGGAGCCAACTGCTCCAGAGGGCAAAGACCTCATGCTTTGCCTCTCAGCCACTGCAGCAGAATTGGCTTTTCTTTCACAGTTCCTGAAACCTGCCCTGATTTGCTGTCTAGAGAGCAATTATGCAAACCTTTATCTCATCTGCTTTTTTTGGCGAAGACCTCAACTGCACCTGGTTTTGTTTGTTGGGTTTTTTTGGCTGTTGTTGTTGTTTTCTCCCCTTTATTTCCTAAAGACTTTGATGTGCCTGGCCCCTCGTTTTAGGTCACCACCTTGATCACAGAGCACTTTACAGATCATTCTGATTGTGTTGTTTCAAGGGATTTCCTCCTTCTCTCTCTTTTTGCAGTAAACATTTGTAGAGTTTTGCTGAAACACTGAAGCCCAGTGCGGGTTTTGACTTCTGGAGAAATCCTTCTAAGATGACTTTTCTTGTGCTCAGCAAGTGCCCATAACAAAATCCCAGGTGAGGTGGAGGTAGAAGGAATTCAGCTGTGAGTAGCCATGCTTGCAGTGATGCGGGGTTTACTGGTTTTGACCTGAATGCTGCCCAGTGCCTACATGCCTGTGCTGCACCTCTGTAGAGCTGACATGTGCCTGAGTCAGCATTAAACCCTGCTCCTGGCACAGCCTTTGTCAAACTTGATCAAATAAGGAAAAAACAGAGGTAGAGAACAGAGGCTGGATTCTCCACAGCTGAGGCATTGCTGGGCTCTAGACTACAACTGCAGAGGTTTTCTGACAGCTGTCTGCAGAGGGAGAATTTGGCAGCCTTATTTACCATTCGCATTTTCTGGTGTTTGTTTTTACATGCATTAAAATAAGCAACGCCCCCGTGGAAATGATTCAGTTTGAAAAGGTGCTGGGAGAGTTCCCAGCTGTCCTCACCAGGCTGTGAGGGCCTGGTCCGTTTACCCCTACACAGATGCTGCCAGACGCTGGTCCAAGATGCCCAGCAATACCTGGGACTTTTCATGCCTTCTCCTGGGAACTGACCCGGGTGCCATGCTGGCCGTCAGTGGCAAACTCCTAAAGCAGGGCAAGAAAGAGTGAATTATAAGCAAGATGGTCACTAGCTTCTCTGTAGTACAGCCTGTTCAGCAACTGGAATGGCAAGGTCCGGTGTCTGGTCTCCAACCTCCCTGTGCAGAACAGAGAACACACTCCATCCCCATTCCGAGCAGGCAGGCAGGGATCTCCCCGGGCAGGGCAGGGCAGAGAGGGTTGCTTCTGGGAGCTGCTTCAGGCTCGTCTCCACCCCAAGGGGCAGTGTGGCATGACGGCCCCACACTTTCAGGCTGAGGACACGAGGAAGATGGACCTTGGTTGGCATCCCTCTTTGTGAAGGGCATTGATTTAGCAGTTGCAAGTTATGGTGGGCCTGCTTGTCCACAGTGGAAAACTCTTCTGCGAAGCAGTGGGGTTGTGGTTTGGATCTGAGCCCAGCACTCGCTCGGGTACCATGGCAGACTTCGGCAACGGGAACATAATACCTGGGATCCTGGAGTACACGGGGGGAAAAGACCTAAAAACAAGCTCACCTGAACGCCTCATTTTGATACTTTTTTTCCTTCTTCTTCAAAAAACTGGTACCAGAATCTATGGGACATACCAGCTCTTGGTCACTTGTGGCTTGACACGGTTCACACCAACTCACCTGGTCTTTGGCTGCAAGTGAAGCTTCTTTGTGCTCCCAGCAGTGATTACACCCACATCCCCGGTATTCACAGCAATATGTGCTCACCAGGTAAGAAATCCAACCAATCATTGGATTGTAGGAAAATCTGTAAGGTATTTCATTTTTGTGGGAAACATGGAGATGGGCACTTGCCCGGTCTTTTCACCTTTCACAATGACCTGCGTTAAGCTGCTGTCTGGCTGAAGGAGCAAGGCTGGACAGGACTCTAGAGAGACAGTTTCTGTTGCTCCTCACTCAGCTGGAGGCACGGGTGTTGAGCAACTCTGGGCACACCTTTCCCCCCAGCCCAAACATGCTGCAGACGCATGTGTTGGCACTCACCTGCAGCAGAGCCCGGCCACCAGCCCCGTCGTGCCACCGTCCCCATGGTGCTGCCAGTGCCGCGGCCCCCAGCAGAAGCAGGAGCAGCGGTGCTGAGCCCCTTCCTGGCTTACAGGGCTGGGGTTGTAAATCCAGCAGCTGGTCCAGTGCTAAGGTAATCAAACCCTGAATACTGGGGCTGGATCCAATGCCAAGCATCTGCTGGAGGGGTGCTAGGCATGGTGTTAGCTGCAAACGGGAGCTCCCTTTGCTGTGAGATGCAGATATTCATGTGTGCCTGTGTGTGCACTTGCATGCTCAAGACATCAAACTGGTTCATTGCTATTTGGATTACCTCCTATTTTCATGCATTTAAACACTGCCAGCGGTGTTAATGATGACTGTAGCGCATCAGCAGCTTCTGTTCTCTCCCACACTTGTTATTTTTCCCACCGGTGGTTCTATTTCATGAGAATGCTACAGTGCAGTTTCTTTTGCACAGTCTCAGGTAGGAAACTGTAGTGTAGATTATGTATTTTTAGCACTACTTAATTTGGACTGACAGGATCCCGTTAGAGCAGAGAGAGACCTCATCGCAGGGATCAGCTAGCTACAGAGGCTGAGGCAGACTGAAAAAAAAAGAGTATACTATCATCTCTGGGAGATTTAAAAAACATATGCATCAGTTTTACTGCAAACGACAAATGCTTTTTGTGTAATGACAGCTCTTTAATTAGAACTTGGAAACCATAGCATCTGCTGATTATAGCATGGTCCAGCGTGTTCATATTCCTCAGTTTTATTTCCAACTCTGCGACTAAATTGGTGCATGCCTCAAGGCAAGTGAGTTCACCTCAGTGTCTTTACTTCCCCAGATGAGATTAAAACCTCCTCTAGAGCTCCCTGGACAGAACCGGCTCAGATGGCAGCGTCTTGGGTTACTTTTCAATCCTGTGCACATCTGGGAACCCATGTATCAGTTCAGTGGATGAAGGTTTGGGATTTGCTTTATCCAGGCATACCTGTAAGGTGCTTCAGGTTTGAACAATGGAAATTTTATAGGCTTCAATTAACTGTCTGGGCAAGAAACAACAGCTTTGCAGTAATGAGTCCTCACTTGCATGGAATGCCGTTTCCTGTCTGATCTCTCCTTGCCAAAGAGAGATATTAAAATCTGTCGATCCAGAGTGCATTTCTAGAGTGATGAAAAAGGGGAAAAACCCTCTCAGTTTGAAGCAATCTTCAGTTTTGTTAGTAAAAGGGTTTGTTTTCCAAGAGGGTTATTATATACTAGTGATTACGGAAAAAATGAAACGACGCAGTTCAGAGAGAGACAGCACAGCTAATTCTGCTGCCTGCAATCTTTTCCCCCCACCTCAGTGGGGATACTGGTGTAGATGAAGATGACAGCGGTTGCCGCGATGATGCCTCTCTCGAAATCCTTTGTTCTGGGATTGCCAGTGTGAACAACGGGAACAGAACATTTATCCTTACAGCCAAAGGTAGCAGAGTGCTGCGCAGTCCCGTGCCAAGTCCCTTTCCTTAAGGATTTCAAATGCATTCAAACGCAGGCAGTGGCAGATTGTTTTAAAGTAGCCCCAGTCACTAGATCAAACTGGGAAAGTCAGAAGGGAAGTACCCAAGGAAACAGAAGTCAAATCAGTACCGAGAAGTGGCAGAAAGGACAGTAAATTAGTGTTATGTATGCTTACGGGACAGCAGTGGTATAAATCGCAACAAGCAAGTTACAATTTTTTTTTCCTAGTCTTACTTAAAAATGTTCCCAAAATCCATGAGTACAGCGTCACAGAACGCCTGATATTTGGTAATGCCGCAAATGCTGACCTTAAAAGACACCAGAAATCTCATTGGGAGTTTTATCCATTTGCAGTGGAAACATGAGGTCTTTAGTAGTAAGAATGTTTCAATAACTTTCTGGGATTTTTCCACTTTGGCACAGCTGTTCCCTGACAGATTGCAAAAGAGAGGAATTCAGTAGTAACAGCTTGATCCTGCAGGATGCTAAAGCCTTTCTGCCCTGGGCCGCGTGCCCTCAGCCCCTACCCAGGGCAGGATTACTCAGCTTTTTGCAGTGTGGAGCCTTTCTTACAAACCTGGCCTTGCCACGACTTTTCTATTTCTATTTATGTGGAAATGAGCCAAAACTGGTGCAATTCTCTGAAGGGACTCGTTAGCCTTTCTGTCTAGGAAGGGGCTTGGTGTTGCCGTAGGAAAACTGTGGAGCGATGATATGACTTGAAAATTTATGCCTCAGTTCTTCCCACTTAGACTAAGCAGCATCTCGATGCTAGATTCAGTAACAGCAGCATAACTGAACTGTTTATTACATTATATTAAGGTTACGTAGAGGAAATGTCAAGGGAAATAGCTTCCTCCCCCTGTTTCTAAAACTAAGTGTAGGCTACAAACGGGTGTTTAATCTGATAGACTTTAACAGTTTGGGCAGAGATGGTTTTTTTTTGTTGATTAAACAACAACAACAAAAAGGTGTCTGGTATGGCTAACACGATCAACAATAACTAAACCCCTAGTTCAGACTTAAAACATCCGCTGTTGAATAAACAGTCCCTGGGCTTTACCCGTACAGCACTGCAAGGGTCAGTGGTAAGGTTCTTGCCAGCTTCAGCAGGCCAAAGGGACTTCATGCTGTTCTGTCCCTTCCTGGTATTTGCTGCCTCACGGATCAGTGTATTGCAGAATCCTCTGTTGTTCAAAAGAAGGCAGAAAACATGTTTTCCCTCTTTTCACCGTGTTCCTTCCTTGTCAGAACAAGGGAGAAAGGCAGGAGGCTGAAGCAAAACAAACATGAGCAGGGCAGGATGATATTGGGTTACTTTGGGGGCAGCTTAGCTGGAATGAACTGCTCGCTGTTCTTAATGCAGATGTGGCAGTCTACACAAGAGAAAGACATCCCCACTCCCCCCCAGGTACCCCCAGGCTGATGCTGCTTTGCACTGGGAAGGGCTCTGCCCTGTTCAAGGGGGTGCTTTCCCCAGAATCAGACCCAAACTGCTGCACAGCTGGGAATGGCAGTTTTGCTCTTTAGCTGGTCCAGTACCCGGAAATCCCACCACCTTGCAGCACGGCGTGTCCATCGTTACTTTAGCACTGATGCCAAATTTCCCGCTGCCAGAGCGCAGACCCGGGGAGAGCAGGAAGGCATCCTCTCCCTCCCTGTCTAATTTTGGAAGCGCCGTATCTTGTGCTTTAAGGACCCCCTGGATGAGCCTGTGCCACCGCAGGAAGGATGGCCAGGCCACCAGCTGGGGTGCTCGGGAAGTGTTGGCTCTCTCCCCAAGGCCACGTGAACCAGAGTTGTTTGTGCTGGGGATCAGTCAGGACACCTCCAGTACCCTGCTGGTCAGGGTGGAGCTTTTCGGTTGCTGGGATGGTAATTTTTTTTTAATTGCTCCAACTTGATTGCATGTAATCATCTGCCCTTTAAGGGGAAAATACAAGGAAGGATATTTTAACACTGAGTTCAACCTCTTCTCATTACTCCTTCAGGCCTGCTTTGCACACTTCCTACTTGACCAGTGTTGAAACTCAGACAAGCGTTTATCCGCATGGAGGCTGCTTTTGCTGTCCTTCACTAACCTCTCAGTCACTAACTACAGAAATTAATGCAGGGTCTTGGCTCATACATACGTAAAAAAGTAGATCTATAGCGCAATGTTGGATTGCAGTCCACTGAAATAGTTGTGTGACCAAGTGGGTCAGATCCTACAGTACTATCATTCCCGTGCCGATTTTTAAAACACAAAGCCATGTGTTGATTTCAAACGTAAGCCTTGCTTTAGTTTGGTTTTGGGGGTTTTTCTTATTAAAAAGCTTTTCAGCGATGAACTGCAAAGCCTGGCTTTGAAGCTGTCGGTTGGACGGGACGGGACGTTGCGCTGACCCAGCGAGCGCAGGGCTGGGCGCTGGGTGCTGCGGGACCTGCCGGGCTCGGGCTCGCCGTGGGGCCTCCTGCTCCCCCGGCACTCGTTTCCTGCCTCTGAGAAGCAGAGCTTGGGCTTTCCCTCCTCCCCACGGCAGCGTGACCTTGCGTGTTTACTTTGAAAAGCTGTCTGCAAAACTCTTTAGAGTTGTTCTCGATGGTAAGGGGGAAAATTAAACTCAAGTGAACCTGTTTTCTTTTTAAAAAAAACCCAACAAAGCAAGCGATTTTTGCTTTGTGTAGGAGGGTGCACTGGCTTCTGCATCTGCAAAGGATAATGGCTACAGATTTTTCCAGCATAAAGTGATTTACGGCTTAAATTTGTCCTACAAGTCCCTAAGGACTACATTAGAAACTTATTATCATAAGGAAATGCTGGTTAAAGAAAAGTTCCTTTTATGCCATTTCAGTATCATTAGAACCCCATTGTAGGTGTATAATTAAATCAACATGGTTTTGGTTTTTTTCCTGTTTGGGTCATTCTACTCACTGAATTGAGTTTGCAGCAAAAGTACCCTTACTGGAAAAGTTTGTCATTGTTACTGCACTGAGAAAATCTGGTGTTAGAGACAGAGCTGTTATGTCAAGGCTTTTTTTAGTCTAGACTGTGTCTTCAGACCAGATATTTAAGAGTATTTTGGAGAGCAGGCAGTTGCCAAACTGCCTTTAGCAGCCTGACTCCTGGGGGCCAAAGCCCGTCAACTGTCAGAGTCACTTCTGACAAGGTGACCGCCTGTTCATACCACCCAGCAGTATCTGTCTTGCCCACGAAAAACTAATTTGTTAGACATAAGCAGTCTTTCCTACAGAAATGCCAGCATCAAAAGCATGGAGGGGAAAGAAGATATATTTCACTTGCCTGTGCTGCTAAAGTAAATAGCATAACTGACGTATCAAAGCAACTTTCAAGTGAAGAATCTGAGTACTCTTGTGATTCTGATTCAGCAAACTGTTTAAGCATATGCTTATCTCAGCTATAGATCTGCCTGGTTAAAAAATAAAAGAGATAACTAAAGTGTAGTAGCCAAATCTCCAATGCTGATTTAAGGCTTTTCTTCCCTCTGTGGTTTGGGGGTGGGGGGGAAGAGAGCAGCTTCTGGCCATTCTGGCAGCCCTGAACGGCAGCTGAAAGGCGCGGAATGGCCTTTTAGCCAGGGAGGAGAGCAGCAGATCCAACACACAGGAGAGAAGAGCTGTTCCCACATTCTTTTCTCCTAGCCTTGCAGTGGTGTTTGTCAAGCTGCAGTCCTGCTCAGAGAGCCAGGGGAGCTATTCCTGACATCGGGTGTCCTGTCCAAGTGCTGTTGTGTCCTATGTTTTTAGTATTGCTGAGTTTAAAACAGATAAGGAGAATAGGCTGCTAAAAAGAGTGAGTGAAGTAGGCTCCCAGCTGGGATTACGATGGTGAGGGAAGGCACAAGGTCATGGCTGGAGCATGAGCAGACCGTGGGGTGCTCAACCTACAGCATGGCCACAAAGTGTGGGGAGCAGAAAGATCGTCAAACATCTCTGCAAGGTTTACGGTCCTTATTCCCAGTGGGCAGCAAATAGATGTGGTAATTAAGGCAAAGAACCTCATCGTCACATAAAAAGATTTACATTTAGAAATGCTGACAGCTCAGGAACAGGTCTGATGGTTCAAGCAATAGATATGCAGAGCTGCTGGGCTGCACCGAGTACGGTTTGCTGCTCAGACAAGCAGGGCTGGGCTCCTGACCTGCCTGTTCCTTCTCTCCCTTAGTCCTTCCCTCTGGAGCCCCCAGCTGCTGTTTTCCTCACCAGCCTGAAACCCCATGCCTGCCCCACAAGAGAGATTTGAATTTTGAGCAATCCTCTGCTAAGGTAGTTATTGTTGGCAGAGAGTCCATAAAAGCCTGTGGTTTCAGCAGTTTCGAGTTTTGGGTGGAAACCTGCACTCAAAGCAAGGTTCTCATGCTGCAAGAGAACCCAGCAGAAGTGTTCACACAAACTTCTGAAAATTAAAGTTTCAGACTTGTTCAGCCCCAGAACACTCTCTTTTCTCAGGGTGCTGGGGCATAAATCTGTCTCTCAGCAAGAGCAGAGGCAGCGCACATCCTTCTGCTTCTCACCTTTCTCCCTCTCCAGCCTTACCTCCAGGAGGTTTTATCTGAGGGGCTTCTGGCCGGCATCTGTTTGGATCGTTCCACCATCCTAACCTTGTCTGCTGCCTGTGGCAGTGAGACCCCACAGTGCACAGCTGCCTGGTAATGCACCGACTATCAGCTCTCGTGGGGTCGCCTTGGCTGAGGAGACAGAGGTGATGAGACCTGCTGCTCACACTCTGGAGGTGGTGGAGGAGAGAGGCAGGATGCAGCGGAGGTGATCCTACTGTGGACTTCAAATCTTGCAGGCCTGCTGAAGACCAAGGAAATTGCATGGCTGAGTGCTTTAATGGCAAAAAGAGTGGCAGCCTGGGATTTGAGTTCCAGCCTTCCCTCTGATGGTGGGAGCTGTGAATGGTAAAGGTGGACATCTGAGAAACATGGGAACAGTCAATCCTATTTACAGGAGATGATGATATAGAGTGGTAGCGTGGCCTGCAGCAGTCCTGCTGCTTATCTGTATGGTCCTTCAGACTTTTTGGCCCTTTGGTTGTGTGTATTGAATATAGTTGTTGAACCTTATGGACTCTTGACCTGCTTCTCTTTGGCAGTGGGCCTGTTACTGGTTCCCAGGTAATTATTGGTCCAGCTGCATGGGTAGTATCTGGGCTTCTATCAAGCCCAGATTTTGAGAGTGCTATATATCATTGAGCTCAATCTTTATTTCAGTGCTAATCCACTGGCAGGTCACACGTGTAGTATTCTTTCCCTTCATTTGTCCTGTAGTCCTGGCTGGATGCCTTGGCTGCATGCTGGAGGATTTCTTCAGAGGTGTCCTTTGAAGAATAAGGTCCCTGCTTCCTGCAGGGGGGTTGGAGTAGATGACCTTTAAAGGTCCCTTCCAACCCTATGTATTCTATGATTCTGTAAGGTTGTGACTGTGCCCTTCATTGTATAAGACCAGTATCTTTTGGAATTGCCTGGGTTGAAATTTGTGAGTAAGGAAAGAAGGGATCCAAGTGCAGGTGGGCTCCCAGACCTCCCTTCCTTCCCTGCCTTCTCAGCCCTGAGGGAGAAGCAGTATCGCTCTTAGGTCTCAGTGTCATGTCTGAATTCATGTAGTAGCTCTGTCCTGTAACAGGCTAAATGAAGAGCCAACTATTAATACTACAGATCTTGGGGGAGCCTGTCTGATTTGAGATCCAACTGTGTGGCATGTTTCTAATTGTCATTGTCTGTGTTCATCCCTAAAGCCATCCCCTCTCCAAATATACAAATGGAGCATCTAGAAGAAAGGAGCCCTGTGAGTTTTCAAGCTGCGGACAGACACTGCTCCGTTTGTCCTCCTCCAGCGTGCTTTCAACGCCGGAGCTGGAAGTCATTAACTGGCAAGTTTCCACCAACTTTGGACTCTGATCTAAGCTTATTACGGCAGAGTTTCCTCTTTGGATCTGAGCAGCGCTGTTTTCACCCTTGCTCTGATGAAAGAATAGCTGTTTGGTGGCTGAAACACTACCTCTTTGCTTCTCACATGCCCTTGTGACCTGCTCAGGAAGATATGGGATTAATAATGCAGGATTGTAGGTACTTAGGGTCCCACCTGTGCGATGGGAAGGAAGCGTGTGCCTGTTTAAAAGGGAAGCTGCCTGGGATACAGGAAATCTGCTCCGGAACAGGCAGTGCTGGAAGGCCCTGGCAGTATATATGAGCCATATGTAACCTGGAGTGTTATTAAGTATGTTTCTTGTCCCATGGGACAAAATGAGGAAATGAACCCCATTCATCTTTGCAATCAGTGAGATTTTGTCTCAGCAGGCAGAGTAGGACTCGAGATGTTGACTGTCTGGCAAAAGCAAAGATTGAAATAACGAAGTGTAATGCTGTACTAACTCTGCCTCTAGTTAACTCAGTTAACTAGAGGAGGAAAGGTTTTAAAATTAGGGTATCGAAAGCAAACCCCTGACTAGGTGGTCCTGGAGAGATTTAATTGAGAGATATCTAAACTGTTTGTCCTTTCCCAGGGGTAAGAAGAGTCATGAATAAACTGATGTGTGCTTTGATTGACAGTTAATGACTGTATTCAATTCTGTCCCTTATCTCACCATGAGAAATGGTTATTGAACAAAGCCCTATCCAGCCTGGGTGTATAAATATATTAAACAGTTTCCATTTGAACCTGATACGCTGATCTAAAGTATTTTGTCAGTATGCAGGTACGTACCACTAGTGATAGCATCTGGTTCAAAAAGCAGAAAATACTGCATGAGCCATGCTATTGTAATAATCACTGGGAGTAGGTACAGTTTCCTTGAGAATAGCTGCTATTTCATTTTACTGCAAGAACATTTGTATAAAGGATTTTACAGCACTTTAAGCTGCCTGATCCTCATGCACAATACAACCTCTGTTGAATTTTTTCCCCTTCCTTCTTTCCCGTTCCTCTTTCCCCTGTTCCCCTTCCCTGTAACAGTTGTTTGTTCTAACATTTATCTTCCTGAGAGAGGTTTTGCTATATCGCCAACATTAGGCACTCTTCTTTTACAGGGTCAGGACTGAACCAGCCACACTGAGGATGTACCAGGAATGTCCCCGTGTTTGGGGTGGTGTATCTGTTGTGGGTGTTATGCTTGTAGCCTTTGAATATACGCAGCCAAACCTCTTGGGTCAAGTCAGTAGGCAGCAGGGTGAATTTTCTTTATGGATTTACCTCTCGTGGTTGGGCATGTACAGCAGGCACTAACACCTTCTCTTACATGTGACCACCTGTTTTCAGAGAGCTTGTGGGACTGTATAAGGATGGTTGTATCTATGCTGCCCTGTTATAGCTATGACCTTAAGGCTAAATCTTTTACCATCCCAGTTGCTGAAGTGGCTTTAGCTGGGCCAAGGAAAGGCTGTAAGGGAGGCTTGGGCAGGTAAAGCAGGTAGAGCAGAGAGCTGGGTTTCTCAAGCAATATCTCAGCCTGCTTTAGCGTCTCTGTTGAAAGTGTAAGTGCTGCTATTGCTGAAGGCAAAACAATGAGAGTTCAGCCACAAGCTCTAGAGCAACATGCAGCCAAGAGAGTATCCCATAGGTAGTTCCACTGACAACTCCTTCCTGCTGAACAGGCAAAAGGCTGAGGACTCACTGGGTGGCCAGCACCCGGTGCTGCACAGCAGTCCACACAGGTGGGTTTCTTCTGGTGAGCCTTGCAGATTGGTATTGGACACCTTCTAATGAGCATGCAAATGGGCAGCTGAAAGCCTGAGTCTCATGTCCAGAAGCGCAGGGCAGCTTAGAGCCCTTTGTTACCTTGTGCTTGGCAGAGCTTGGCCAGGACAAGGCATGTGCTCTGTTCCCTGTGTCCCTCAGGAGCTACCAAGGGTCCCAGGAATCCCAAGCTCCAAACTGAAGCCAGGGCATGAGGGCAAGAGAGGGACCTGCCTGTGCCAGACTTGGCCAACTCTGGTGAAAGCGTGAGGCCCTCCAGCGAGCTGCGGGCTCCAAGCTGTGTGAGCCTGTTCCCATAAATTGACCTAATCTCTCCTTGGCTGTCCTGGTTGTGCTGTGACAAGTGTGTGCAGGTTGCAGGCAGAAGGCTGACTTCTGAGTAAGAGTGGGGCTTTTGTTTGTTTGTTTTGGCTTTTTTCTTTCTCCTAGCACAGCACTGTCAAGCCTGGGCCAGCTAGCAGGGCTGTTACAGCCTTTCTGCAGGAGGCTGTGCAGTCTGCTTGCACTGAAGGAAAAGTGGGGTTTGTTTGTTAGAGAAAAGAAAAATATTTTCCTTTTTTTTTTTGTTTTCTGGATCAGTACTCTTTGTGAGAACATTAAACTGGCTTATTTTTCCTTACGCAGCCTTTTCCACAAAATACTCTTCTATACTTGTCTCTTTTAACAACTCCTCTTGCTCAAGTGAAGCAAACGAATTATAAAAATAGCTCTGGGCTGCTGGCGCAGGCTTGGCAAAGCCATGCAGCCCTCCTGAGATGGATACTTGTGCAGGGCCATGCCACCAGGCGTAAAGCTCCACTTGGTTCAAGGCAGGAAGGGAGATCTGGTGTTCTGCTTGGTTTGTACCCCAAGCGTAGGGGCCTGAACGAGGCTTCTTTTTCTGGGCTAGCTAGCAAGAGTGAATAGTGTGGCGTGGGCTTGTCAGCACAGCCAGGCTGAGTATTATGACAGGTGGAGGAGAGAGAATTTTGTGTGGAGAAGTGTGGGTGTAGAGAAACTACTCAGTGGAGGGGTGAGGTTGGAAGGAGTAGGTAGGGAAGAGCCAGAGGCATACGTGTCAGTTAGGATACTGGTGAGGTAGCTCCTGCCCATGTACTGCTCTGGCATCGTGCATGACTTTTTTCTGGGCAGACCCTCTCTGGTGGGGTTGTTGGAGTGAGGTGGGGTCTCCCAGAGCATCTCACCCTCTGAAAGCTTCAGGATTTTACCACGAGGTCTTGAAGCTCCATGGGACAACAGCCTTGGTGTCTCCAGTGTCACAGGTCCTGCCCAGCAGCAATGGCTACAAATTTGTGCCCTGTCTTGCTGCACATACGTGTACAGGGAGCTCTGTCAGGGATGTGTTGTGTCACATAGGGTGGCCCCTCTGGTCCTATAGCCATCTGGTCCTGCAGTGGGCATCTGCCCTCGTTCTCTCTGGGACTGTATTTCTCCTCTTTCTCCCCAGCTCTCGGAGCCACAGCTCTTCTGAGTGTGCTGGAGCAGCAAATCCCTCGGTGATGGTAGACAGAGCCCTCTGCGTCAGGCAACACCACTGTGAGGTGTGCATGTCACGGAAGCTGAGCACCCTTGGGTGAGGAACAGGTGGTTCTGGCACTATCTGCCCCCTCTCGCTGTATATAATGCCCAGTCAGAGACAGGGAAGAAATGAAGGTTGCTTTCTCCCATCTGCTTCTTTAAATGTAGGTGCCACGTAACTCAATCTCAGACCTCAAGGAGATGTGCTGAAAATACAGGAGACCACAGTAAGGTCAGTCATGGGTCATGAAGCAGCAAAATGTAGTCTCTGCCACCATGGAGCAGGGAAGGAGGTTAATGTTTCACAGTATAGTTAGCCGAGCGGAGTAGCACTGTCAGTATTTCACTTGGCAGAAATTATTTATTGACAAGGAGGGTTTCCATACTGTCCCAAGGAAAACACTTTGGGAAATTGTTGGAATTTCTTCTAAGTCAAGACGAGCTATTTGGATCATGAGTTGAAAATTGACCCAGGGATGCACACTCCTGTCAATCACTAACATTTAGGAAAGCAAAGATTAAAAAAATCTGAGGTAGAGCCAAACACTTAAAACGCAGAAGTCTTTGCATTGATTCCAGTGGTAAAATGCCAAGTCTTGTAAAGTTTTCCTGGACCAAGTGCAAGAGAAATGAAAAATATGAATAGGCCAAATACTGAGATCCTCATTACAGAAAAGGGCCACTTGAGAGTACCTAAGATCTGGCCTCTCATCAGGGAGAGACAATAATTGAGGAAGCTCTCACTGCAGTCCTCAGCCATGCCCTTGTGCTCAGTGTGCTCAGCAGCCTTCACTTTCCTCATCTGCCAGTTTTCTTTTTGTTTCCATTCCAATTAAAAAAAAAAGAGATGAAACTACCTGTTCTATTTTTAATCCTATTTGTCTGTAGATAAACTGCATGTTAGATGATTCATAGATCTTTATCACTTCATAAAGTTTAGACTATAAAAAGGCTACCCCTCTTTTTTGGCTGATAAACAACTATGTAAGCCTTGCTCCTGTTACTAGAAATCCAAGGTAGACACAGCACTTCTGAGAGCTTTTGTTGGTTCCTCAAGTGGCCCATGTGGCCTTTGTGGAGCCAGAGGGGAGTTTGTCCACTTGTGTGGCCTTCAGGAAGCATGACTGTCCAGGTTCGTCTAGAAAGACCAAGCTATGGAGCCCATCTGGTTAAGGAGACGTTGGGCAC
Organism: Trogon surrucura; assembly: GCA_020746105.1. NCBI lineage: Eukaryota > Metazoa > Chordata > Aves > Trogoniformes > Trogonidae > Trogon > Trogon surrucura. The sequence continues at coordinate 125,861 of CM036627.1, forward strand.
GGGTGCAGGCTGTGTTTGACCATGCTAGGGGCTGGGCCCAGCAGTCCGCACCTGGTGCTCGTACCTTTAAACCTTAGTGCTGCTAATTAAATTAGAATTTGCATGTGGTGAGGGTTTGGGGTTTTTGGTGCCAGCGTGGCTCTTCACTCTGAGCTCTCTGTTCCTAGGCAAGGGCAGCAGCCAGCCTTGCAGTGAACTCTGCTCTGTCCCTGAGCTCTGCTGGGACTCTGACGGGTGCTTGGTTATAAGAGAAATGAATGAACGGTGTGATACCTCCCCCTGAGCTAGGAGTTGGGTTGCTTTCTTGAAACAAAGCTCACCAAGGGAGCTAACTGCCACTGACCAATCTTTGAATTTTGCGCTCAATCCTTCTCTAATTGGCACATCTTCTCCAAGGTGAATGGAGGCTACCACAGGAGCGGAATTTCATCACAGAAGTGCACCCAAGGGCACTTGAGAAATTAGTGGCAGCCTCCTTGGGCAGGACTTCCTTGTTAATATTGTATTTTAGAAAGAAGAAGAATTACACACGAATTTGCCTTTTTTTTTTCTCTTTTTAACTAACAGCATAGGCTGGAATGAGGTGGGATTTGGGTAGACATTGGGCAAAGCCTGAAAAATCCTTCAGCTCAAAGATAGTTGTCAACAGAGGCTGAAGCCTCTTCTGAACCAAGAGCATGGATTTGGACTAAATTAGCAACTTCTGTCACTGGAAGAAGAGCAAATTTGAGCCTGGGTTTTGGGGCCTCCTCAAACTTTGCATACTGATCTGGTTGCCACCAAAAGCAGCTGGAAATGAATGGCTGCCCATAAGAAACAGTATAAAAGCTGTTGCAAAGTGGTATTTTATGGAAGTTATTAAATCTGTCAACTGAAATCTGTACCTGAAAATGCTTATCTTCTACCACACATTCACCTTCAATTAACAATTCAGTGGTTGCAAAGACTTTTTAGCCTTTGTTCGCAGTTTTTTTCTGATTTAAAACAATACGTTAACCTTCTCTCCTTGTTAATGTGTATTACTATGCTTCAAGCAGTTGCTTTTTAAAATGCACACTAAAAGGAAGGAGGGACTAGTCGTGAGACCTCTTTGAACTTGCTAACCTTTTCAGGCTACTGAAGATCAGTGGGAAAAACTGGAGGCTGCTCTGCAGATTACTTTAGCAATTGCACATGAATGCTTTGAAATCTGGAAAACTGCTTGTGCAGGAAGATTCTGGTTCTGAAATAATATGTGTGTACGTAGTGTGGAGGAGGATGTACAAGGATGAAGAGGGCAAGTCCAACTTATTTTAAGTCATGTTTGGTACTGCTAGTGTAGAGAGCAGCAAATATTTTGCATTCCAGCGGACCAGACCCCACCCTTTAATGTAGAAGGCAAGGTTTGCTGATTTAGAAACTCTTCTGTTTCTTCCAGCGTTTTTCTTCAACTCTTCTGTGGCTAGTGACACAACTCAACATCCAAGTCGGCTGAAGACTGGGTCCTCCGAATGCTGAGCTACTGGTGAGGCTGCAGCTTTGGGAGAGCAAATGGTCTTCAACCTCACAGCAATGAGACGATACTTGTTGGGGCAGGAGTTGTCACTAGAGGCTGACACAGACGCTCCAGGAGTTGGAGGGCAGCTTCTGCCTCCGCACGTGACTTGGAACACGTGAGTCCCAGCCGGGAGTTGCTAACAGGGTAGGTGGCTAATTCCAGCCTCGTGTATCTGTTCTACCCGTGAGGCAGCAGCAGTGGTGGAGCTAGAGGGAGGGTTCTGCTGGGGATTAAAGCCAGTGTGACAGGTCTGTTTTTCAAGTACTCCCAAAATCCAAGGAGGAAGAGCCCAACCTCTGCTGCACTAGTGAAATTACTAATACAGAGGAGATGGTATCTGTCTGATATTGCTTTTATGTACAAACCTTTCTGGCAAGTTATGAAGACCAGTTTTAAATGGTCACTCTACTGGGACACTGACAATGGATATGGAGAAGAACTGACAAGTGGTGTTTTCTGCAATGTGTTAATAACACAAATCCTGTTGTACAGGATGCAGCAAATAAAATTTCCATATCAGTCAGCTAAAAATAACATCAACTCAGGCTGTTTGCAAACCTCAGCTCGAAGGATTAGGGTAATGAAATGAAGGGGAGGGGAAAAGTCTTTGCCTAAACAGCAAAAAATTAGAAAATTTCTGATGAATTTACATTGGTGTGCTGAAAACTGATGCTACTACACGAGTTTGGCAGCTAACGGTTGTACTTAGTGTTTGGTATGAAAATAGAAGGTACATAAAGCTGAATGCTTCTCTGTGGATTTGTTCTGTTACAACCTATTTGTTATTTAGCCTCATGGCCATTTCTGGAGCCTGTGTCTGTATGTCTGGTTGAATGGTTGCTTATTACCTTTACAGAGTTACATAGGCAACGAGGCGATGCTCAGCTAAGAGTGTCACAGTAACACCCTTCCTGCTAGCAAGGAGCAGTTGTACAGATTTAAAAAGAAAAACCCAATCCCCCCGAAAAAACACTAGCATGTGAGAAGTGTGTTTATATTGAATTGCTGGATAAAGTTGTGCAACCCTATGTGCAGCCAAGCACGGTCAGGCTGCCTCTCCTGCCAGGGATGCCACCCACATCTGTCTGGGTTATGCCTGCATCAGCTGTTCCCTCCAGCCCTCCACCTTGTGCTGAGCCTGCTGCTGTTGCTGGGTGTTGCTGCTCTACCTCTTGAGGTTCCCCGGGGCTCCCTGGGGCTGAGGCTCTGCTCCTCGCAGCACCTCCTCCTGCAGGCGCCCACTCCTGCTCCTCCTCAGCTCTCCTGATCCTACCCGTGCCAGAGCGATGGGTCAGGATAATGCAACAAGCCTGGAGGTGACTAAGTCCTGACTAAAGAAAAGGTTTTTATCAACGTGTCTGTAGAGACATGGCAAAGCACAGCAGCGATTCGGCAGTTCCCTGCGAGGAACTTCTAGGCAAGGCTCCCGCCGGCAGCTCTTTGCAGGAAGTGTAGAAGCTTGCTGGAAATACACCGAAATCCAAGAAACACCACGTACAGACCTAGAGCACTATTGCTGGATCAAATTGTTCATTAGGTAATGGCTGCTTCTGAGAATAGAAACAGAATTTAACATGCAATAGGAAACCCAGGATAATTTCTAGACTTCTTCAGGGACCAGTTTGCCCACTTTTATTCACGAGGTACTGAAAACAAACTTTCCCACCCTATAGCTCCTAATGCTCTTTCTGTATTGGTGGCCTATTTTTCTGCTTAAGGACAGGGAGGGACTGTTGAGTCACACACGATCTCGTGCCCTCCTCCTCCTCTCATTTAAATATTAATATGATGAATTATTACTAGAGTAACAGCTGTGCACTACTCATATCACAGCAACATAACCTTCCCTTCCTCATCGGAGCACAGCTATTCCTGACTTGCATTTTCTAGTCGACCTTCTCACTTCTGGATGACTTTTTAAAAATTACTTCGTTAGTTCTGGTGTTGTTTCATTAGGATAATTGTTTGTTCTGCTCTTTCTGCTTAAATATTAATGATACTGAGGAAGTCAAAAGATAGCTTCAGTAATGGTAAGTTAAATGTCTGTGTGTATCTGTTTCTTTAGAGAGAAAGAAGTATAACGGACTAAAATCGATCTTTCTAACACTTAAAAACACCCTTCCCTTTGAGAGAAATAATAACAATAATAGCAGATTGTCTTTATATAAATAAAATGATTGTATATTAGCCAGCTCGTGTCTCTAGATTGTTCAGACTGTGCAGTGCACAAGGCAATAAATTGCATTCTCTGTCGTAAAGTAGCATAAGAGAGACTGCTAATAAAATCGTAAGACAACTCTGTATAGACCACTGAAAATAAATATTTGGCATCAAACAAAGAAGGGGAGGGAATATGAAGGAAAGATAAACCACCACGAGTTAGCTCAATATTACGGGAAATATCAAGGTCAAGCATTCCCAGGTAGATTTGGAAATGTTAGTAGGTGTTAAGTTTTCTGAGTAAAAGTCTTCCTCTGCTGAGCACCTTTTGCATGGTTCTCGTGTTTGTATTTGTGTGTTTTTGTGGTTTACAAACCCCCGTCATTTTTCCTCCTTGAAAATGTCACTCCTTGGAGTACTTTCGTGCTGCAGAACGGGCAGCTAGGTTTGTTGGTTTCTGGACCACTGTTGTGGAAAACTAAATGCCAGCAGGAGAGTGTGGAAATCAGTTTTACTGGATTTGCTCAATTGATCATATTTAGCATTGGTTAAAATTTTTAGTTCACTGTTATGTTACTTAGGGAGAAAAAAAATCACAGAATCACAGATACTTTTAAATGAAATGTCCAGATTTGAATTTGAAATTTTTTTTTATTGCAAAATTTTGATTTAGTAAATCAGTGTTCTTAAGTCAAGTGAAATGCTTTCCATTTGAATAAAATACTGTTTTATTGTTTTGTTGGGGTTTTCGAAATAGTGGGGAACTTAAAAAAATTAATCCAAATTTATAAATTGTGCCCTTATTTTCCCATTCCTGAAGAAATCAGTTTTTTTCCCAGTCTGCCTTAGCAGTGACAAGAGCAAGGGAGGTGGGAGGCTTCTGCTGCCAAAGAACTCTTCCCATTCAAAGTCAGCATCTAACTCCATGCCTGGTTAGGGGCTGAGAAGAAAAATGAAGAGGGTACTGCAGAACGTGTTTCTAAGTCACTGACTGCTCTGATGTAATGCTAAAAGTAGTGCTGTTACTTCTCGAATAATTTTTCTACTCTGCTTTTTTTCTGAACAAGTACTTAGAGGAAACAAAGAGCCCAATCCTGACTATTTGCAATTCCCACTATAGTCAACAAGACTAAACTTGTGGGCTGACACGTGCTCAGCTCACCTGTATAACTACATATATGTATATGTTGGAGTTTACCCCTCTGGGTTGGGTGTTCCTCCTCATAGTTTGTGGGAGTTGGAATTTTTTTTTCCTCGATTTACCATTCACATCAGGGAATTTTTAGTTCTTACACAGGTTACTGTATTGCAAGTTTTTGGCAAAAATGCTGCTTTTATAAAATGCCTTGATAACTTGTAGCATATCCCCTAGATAAAAATCTCATTTCAGACAGTCCCTTCAGATGATTTTCTGCAGTGATTGCAAATCAACCTTGTAGCAATCTCATAACAACCGTCCTCATGAACGGAAGAGAAACCTGCTGTCAGAACTAAAAATAATTTACGTAACCAAATTTAAAGCTCTAACAAAATGTTCCCTTGTTAAGAGGATTGTTATACTTAACGTGCGAGATGAAAATACTTTCTGAAGGTCAGGAATGCACAGATAGATTAGATCTCTTGAAAAGACAAAAAAAAAGGTTTTTACCAGAAGTTTTGCCTCTGTCAGACATTCAGCTTGGCATTATCAGAAGCTTATATAAGCACAGCTTTACTCCTGCAAATGCTGTGTTTGCTCTGCAGAGGGAGAGGAGCCTCAGAGTTTCAGCTCTGCATATGAGAAGATATAACTGAAGGTAGTCCAGGGACTTGGGTTATTTTTTGCCACCAGCAGCAGCATAAATAAACGTTTGGTTTCAAGGGCAGGTCTGGGGATGCATTTCCTAGATTTTGCCTGCTGCAGCTGCCCTCGTTTTGCTGAGGCGTTTTGCGTACCTGCTGCAGGTGGGACAGCCAGCCTGCAGGGCCAGCCGGGCACGGGAGGCAGTGGCGTGGGAGCGGTGGGCTCACTGTTGCGCTGCGGCATTATCATCTCGTGTGAGCAGCACCAGCGGGACTGAGCTGTCCCTTTTTGAGGTCTTCTGCTCCTGCCCACGGCTTGGTAAAGGTCCTGGGAACTGACCTGCCTGTCCCTGAATGATGGAAGGGTGGGGCAGACTGCTGAGGCTGGAGGTGGGGGCTCCAAGAAGTACATCACACCGAGACAAGGCATCGGGGCACTGAGTTGTGCACTTCTGGTATTGGGCGACCTGGTTGCTTATGCTCACTTGGGAGTTAATGCTGTCTCCATAAAACTGTCAAATGGAGCCACAAAACCTGAATTTGACATGTTGGAAAACAGCTTTGTGAGATCCAGCTTTTCATAATAGGATCTGGGGGGTGGGACAGGTCTTGAAATGCTTTTCACGTAGGGTACAGGGGAAATAAAAAGAAATTACAGCCTCTGTAACCATCAGAATGTCAGGCTAATGTTGCTGTTGTCCCCAGCCCCTGCACACAGTCACATGTAGTTGCTGCCTTTTTTGCCAAACAGCCAAAAACTGACATCATGGAGAAGCTGATGAAGGAGGTTATTTAAACGCTTATCTCCCCACCACCTTCACTGTTGCATTCCCCTAATTCCTGGGGTCCCTCCCTGTAACCCCAGGTCTTCTGTCTGCCCCGACTGGCTGCCTCGCAGCCCCGTGATGGCAGCAGGGTCTGTGTCCAGGGCACAGGGCCAGCAGCAGGGTTTGGATGGTAGGAGAAGCTGTGTGACTGCACATCAGAGCAAAACAATAGTAAGTAACTTTGTCCTGTGGAGTGGGATATTTTCTTACAGGAAATGTCCTCTTGCTTATCCCTGCTGAGAGCTTTTTCCTAAAGTAGCTTTGCAAAGGGCAAAAGAAGCTTCAATCGGGCCCTCTACATCCCAGCAATGAGCACCCAGTGCCCCTGTGGGGCTTCCCTGTGCTCCCCCAGCAACCTCTTACCAACCAATGGGAAGGACCCTGACAGTGCCACATCTTCCTCAGAAACTGTCCAGTCCATATTTTTGTCCTCCCTAATGCATTCCTGTGTAGGAAGACCCTTTTACCACCACCTTCCCCGAGAGCTAGTGGCTTTCCAGCCCCAGGGATGGCAGGAGAAGGCTTCCTGGAGAGGTGATGCAGCCTGCGTTAGCTTTCTGGGCACTTTCTGCTGAGGGACGAGAAGGTGCGAGTGTTCCTGCTCCTTTGCCCAGGCAGGGGGGTGGTGATGGAGGGAGGCTGTACATGTGGGGAGCAGTGGCAGGGCAAAGCCAAACATGGCACTTGCAGTCCCTTGGTGGCTTGGGCCACAAGAGCTGGGAAGCTCTTGTGTTGGGTTTGCTTTGTTCTCAGTGCTTGCCTTAGTTTCAATAGACTGTGGTTTTGCTGTCAGCTGATCCTTTGGATGGAAACATTTTCTTTCCAAATCTGAACTTTGCTGGAACTCTTAACTTGGCTATGTTGTTGTTTTACAAGAACAGGGGTGGAGGAGAGCATTGGTTTTGCCCTACTTAAAAACAGGCAAGCAAAAAAAAAATTTCTAAAAAGTTCTTGCCTGTTCCAGAAGAGGAGGGCACTTATGAAATCCAGAATAAAAGCTGCACGTTCTATCTTTGTGGAAAATCTCTTGATGTCTATGAACTGGAGACCTCAGGTTTCACAGATGGGATGGATTGTGGTAGCATATAAATTCTCACACTGTCTGTCTGCCCTGGGTGCGCTCCAGCCTGGTGAACTTCTGAACAGAAATTTTCCTGTGACTGCATCCACAGGCTGCTGCAGGCTGTGTTGGGTTTGGGCACCTTAATTGGATATAAGTGGACTGTTCCTCCCATGCACTGCTTTTAGTGGCTCCCATTGGCTCCAGTTAAGAAGCTGAGGTAGTTACCTGACTCATGTGGAGAAGAAACAAGGACTGAATAGGTAGGAAATTTTTAAGGAGTAGGTTGGGAGAAAAAGCTTGTAAAAATGCAATTTGAATTGAAAGGAGAAAAGAAAACACAAACTGAGAGATGAGAAGAGACTTGGAGAACCCAAGTGAGCACTGAGAGGAGCAGAGAAGCTGGTGTCGGGGATGTGCAACATAGCTACTCAGGGTGTACAGGCACAGCTACTGAGGGGCTTCTGGTACTGGGGAAAATCAGAATTGCTGAGCAAAGCCTACAATAACTTGCAAAACCTGATAATTCAGAGCTTTGGGGATCTGCACTTAGTGCAAGAAGCTCCAAACTCTGTGAAAAGTGGCTTGAAAAGTTGAACAGCAGACCAAAGTACAATCCCTTGCAAAACTCAATTCTAGCAATGTTAAATTGTGCCTCTGCTCTTAAGGGCTACTGTGACCTTGATTTTTGTGACTCAGTTCAGGGAAGTGGAAGTGATAATATCCTGACATTCTCGCAGATTGTAGAAATCAATTTAACGGGTATTTGCAGAGCCCTTAAACCCTCATGGTTCTGTCCTCAGACTGGGTCAATCTGTGATGAACAAGACATAGGGCAGTACAATGATTTTATTTTTTCCTGGTATCCAATTACCAGTAATCAGGTGAGCGCTGTATCTCCTATGCAACGAATGAAGCAGAGCATTGAGCACTTGTGAGGAAAAAAAGGAGTATATGCTCATGCAGTAAAGCTGTATCAGAGCAGATAGAGCTTTGTTCTGATTACTGTGATTGTCATGTCACACAGAGTTCCCTTCAAAGGTCAGAGAAGTTTACTAGCTGACATCAAGGCCCATATTCCCATGTTCTCCTGCTATCTGAAACATTCGAGCCATCAGGAAGATAAATCTTGTTCCTCTGCGTGAAAAGGTTCAAAAGTTTCCATTACTACTCTGCTGTTTCGCTTGACTTCAGCAGTTACCACGGGTTCTTGGTTGAAGTTTTCCTGCCTGACAGCAGTCTGTTCAAGCCTTGCCACTGATTTACTAGTGCCTAGCAATGATTACATTTGTATTGTTTACTAACAAATGTCACTGGACCTAGGATTATAAATACGGTGTACAGGGTAGTACTTTGATCGCAAATTGTACATGTAGTCCTTGAATCATTTTTACTACAGGCAAATGAATTGCCTTAATTACTTCAACAGGGATATTATAACAAACCATGATAATCCCACTTTACTCTGTACTTCGAGGAAGTATTTAGATAGTCCATGCAGCTGTGAAAACACCAGCTTGGATAGTCTGACAGGGAAAAAAAAAAAAAAGAGCTGATATCTTGACACCTTTGCTAAGTTGGGGGGAAAACTACCACCTTGGTGTTGATTAATGTGGCATTGTCTTGTAAAGCCTTTGTGAAGCATCTCTGACAGACAGGCTGGAGAGTGTTAAGTCCTCCTTGGAGCTGCCCTTGGAGCAAGACGGTTTGGGCAGCAGTAATAAGACTCCTAGTCCAGCCCCAGTACAATGGTTCAACCCCGAAAGCACGGGCTGAGACTCATATCCGTCCTTGATTTCTGGGATGTACCTTTTCCAAGACGGTCTGCAGCTAGAGAGGCCGTCTGTCCTGGTAAAGTTAACAGCAAGGAGAAGCTGAGAAGCTTGTGAGTTTCAATCTTACCCCCCTGGGCCACCATTTCAAGACACAGACTACCAGGAAACGTTTGTCCACTACTGTCTGGTGGCTGAAGCCTGATTCATCATTGCTTTGGGTGGCCAAGTGAGATCTCTCACTGCACGGCCTGACCTTGTGACAGACAAGTATCCCACTGCTGAACACGAGTGAATGGATTTGTGCCCCTGACTTCTGTGGTAATGGATGCAAGGGAACAGAAGGTCTTTCAGCTGGTTTGTGGTGCTGTGAGCCACTGGGAACATCAGGTTACAGAGAGGAACCACCTGGCAGCTCTTGCTGTCATCCGGGGCAATGCTGGAGTAGGTTGTGGAGGACACGTGAATGCTGTAATCATATTGGAGATTGCTGAGAACCAGGTATTGCAATTAGAGCTGGTCCAAAGGTCGAAATTCCTCTTTAAATCATCTCGATTGCTTTTGTTTTAGGAGTGTCCAGATTAAAGAAATTTGAGATAATGGTTAGCAACTTTTTGTGTTTACTAAAATAGGTTTATCAGGAATTGATTCTATTTTAACTGAGGCTTAAATGGTTCTCCAGTGTTCCCTAAAGCAGAAAGAATGAGGGAGGAATACTTTCCGCTGTCATGAAATATGGTATTAGGTATACGCGATATCTCTTAAGTTCTCATTTAACAGTTTTTGAATGAATGCAACTGGAAACCATTTAGAGATATGCTGGAGATAAAAGAATGCTGATGCACTAAAAAGCACAAGGTTTCTCTACCTTTTTATCTTTCTTAATTCCAGCTCACTTGCAACTCAGATCTCATATTCAGATCACAAAAGAACCCCTAGGCATAACTACACAGTGAAATGTTTGCCTATACGAGATAACTGTCCGGTTTGAGGACTGCTGCTCAGTGACTGCTCCGCACCGGGGTATTCTGTGGAGGTATTTCTGAGAAGCAGCCTGTCTGCATGAGCCCTCAGCACGAAGAGCATGTCTGTGGAGGAGGCTATCCAGTGGTGCAGTAAGTAGGCATGTGAGACATATTTCCTCGTAGGTCAAGAAGCAAAAAAGATATACAAGATCTCTTTCCAAGTGCAGAAAAGAATTAAGTCTGAGTTTACAGTTTGAGGGGGTTTATGTTTGTGGTCGCTAAGGACAGGTGGATCTCATGCACAGGAGCTATCATTGCTCTGCAAAGGCTGACAGCTTCGTCTGCCTTCTCTTGTACCCTTCTCTTCTGCGCACACACACAGTGTGTGAACACCCACTAACAAGTGGATTTGCTTTTACATCCTGCAATGTATACCTGGAAAGCTGCATTCTGTTTCTGTTTGCACAACCTTTAAATGAGAAAGTTTGAGATGTCCCAGTTTCAGCACTGTCATACCTCTAATAGAGGTAATAAATTTTACATTTCCGAAATAAAGATTCAGTCAGATTTAATGTCTTTAATGGGAAGAAAAAAAAAATCAAGTTCTTTTTTAGACTTACAGAAATTTAGAACGTGAGTAAAATCAGTTTCTCAGTACAAAAGCTCAAAAAACCTGTCATGTATTATTTACTCCTTTCATAGGTAGGAGTGCTTCTAGGCTCTCTTCTGTGTGTCATGGGAACAGATCACTTACAAGCGATGGGTAGAAAGCGCGCTCCTGAAGGCAGGCTGCCTCTGAGGTATGGTCATGAGAGGGATCAAATATGCAATTTTCTGTTAAATTAAAATCTCAGCAGAAGTCTGAGGCTAGCCTCCCCAACACTGGGCCTGTGGGAGAAAGCGCTGTGGGTGGTTATAATGCTGCCCTTGAGCAGACGAGCCGTGCTTACACGCTCACGCGCTTCTAGTGCCCAGCGCAGAAAGGAGACAGCCCCGTGGCTGCTTTGAGACCAGCTCTTAACTGCAGTGTGGGAACATAGAGGACTTAAATGCATCACTCTCTGGACTGAATGACTCAAAAAGCGCATCTGCTGGGGCGGTACACTGCCTAGTTCTCACTAATACTTGTAGTCTTCCACGTAGAGCACGCTGTTCAGTCATCAGCCGTGTGAAAGTGTGGCGAGGAGTGGGCTGAGAGGTGCTTGCTGCTGTTGCGAGAGCCAGCCTGGTAGTGGGGGAGAAGGCTGGAGTCACTGTGTTGAAGCTAAATCTGTTAAGAGTTTTGCTATGGACTTAAGAATGCTGAGAGTTTGCTCCTGTTCCCAATAAACCATTTATTTGGGGTTAAATTACCATATTTTATCTTCATGGAAGCCAACAGAAACAAAATGAGTCAATGAGTTGAGGCTCCATTCTATATTACTATTGCAAAGAGGAACAGATAGTTCCTGAGATCAGATGAGTAGACACAGATTAACCTCTAAGTAGCAATTATTGGAGCCCATTTAAAGCAGTTTGAGTTGGAAGAGCCTTTGCTGAAGCTGATGGGAAATGCCAGGGTAAAAAGATGATCCCAGCGTTTGGCACCAGTTGGAGTCTGGAGAATCTCCAATGCGTGCTGGTATTTTTATCATGTCAGGAACAGGAGGCTCCTCCTCGAGAGTAAAAGACAAAGCAAGTTTAGACAATTCTGGTCAGTTTTTCCTCTTCAAAAGAAAATTTAGTTTTCCTAGTTTTCATTGTAGTGTATTTACAAGCAAATAGACTCTTCCCTGAGCTGAAATAAGATAGAGATCTTGTGCTTCATAAGCTTGATACACTCTGTAGTAAATGATGCTCCTATGCATTTTCCTCCCTATGTAGTCAATGGTGCAAGTCCCTTTTTTCTGAGCACTCAGACAGTTGCCCTCTGCGGAGTGGCCTGAGATCTTGCATCATTTCCTGTCATCTGTCCAAAGCTATTTATGAAATGGCTGATGATTCTGGCACATAGGGAAAGCCAGTTTTCATGAGAAACAAATAGCTTGGAAATGTATTCCCTCCCAGCAAGTGTCTCAAAACTGTGAAGAAAACCTCAAACACCTTAGAAAATCTTCATGAAAGCTAAGATATAATGGGATCGGGGAACATAGGGAATTGAATAGTCCTACATATGTCTAGTGGAAATGTTTAGAAATAGATGGGGCAACATGTGCTGAGAAGTTAAAGAGTATTAAGTGAATTTGTGTTAGCAAAATAAAAACATTAGGTTTTGATGTCTAAAGACAGAACAAAAGCAACTCAAAGTAGCTTTTGTGATGCTGAATATTTGTGGTATAAATTGATGGCAGTTGTTCTATAAAAAGTTTCTACTTTTTGGTACTTCTTAGGTTTTCCATCTTTTTATCTTCAGGAGGCTGACTGGGGTAGGAGTCTGGCGGGGACAGTAGGAAGCATTAAGCAAAGCAGTGTGCTTCCCAGCCAATCTGCTGTTTATGATAAGTGCTATTCTGGGAATCTTGAAAAAGCATGTTGGACACAGACAAAACACACCCTGAGCAACAGCGCTCACATCAGCTTCCTACTGGCCTGCCTTGACCCTACTGGCTTCTTGCTTCTTTACCTTTAGCCATCTAGTATGGTGCTTCCTCGTGAAACAGCTGCGCCCATGGGCTTTGGGCATGTTGGAGACCACTGTGTGCAGGGGAAAGTGAATGGATGATGGCCTTTGCCTGAGCACTCACAAAGACATGATTTCTTAACCTGCCTTCCAATCCAGCTTGTTTCATCCCATTTTCACAAACCACCACAAGAAGTGTCAGTGCCACAGGTGGCCTTGGAGTCCGTGTCCCACTCATGTACCCACAGGGTACAACTCCAAGTAGCAGTAGAGGTCTGACTCTTCCACTGTGACCAATTAGTATTGGTTTTCCAACCCCCAAGTTTCTCATGGCAGCAACAGATCGTCTTCTTCATGGGTGACAAAGATTTACTCCTGGCCACGTCGTTCAAATGTAGTTTATTGAAGAATAGTATCTGAAAATGTTTGAAACGCCTCAACTCACTGCACCTCTCTTCTCCCCTTGTAAGCTTGTAGATAACGTTTGTTTCTATTTGATACGTGCCCATGTACACGTATTGATCTCTAAATGTATTTCAAGAGGATTCTAGTGTTGGTTAAAATGTTGGCAAATGTTAGTCTGATTTTTTTTTTTCTCTCTGCAACAGACAAGCTCTGCAGCACCAGCTGTATTTACAATTGCACAGCAGAGGCTTTATCTCTGTAATGCAATAGCCAACAAAATGCTGCATGTGGGAAGGTTTACTGTTCTACAGGAATGAGCAAGAACAGTTCTACACAGCAATATGTATAGTTCTGCAATTAAATGCAATAGCTCCACAACAACCTACGTAAATCCATCATCAGGCCTTTATAACTTTTGCTCAAGAGCTGGTGTATTTTCCAGTAGGGATCCAAAACCAAATGCATTTTTTGCTGAGTGCATCCCACCCTGCTTCCAGGACATCTCTCCACATTGGAGTACTCAAGGTATTACAGCTATTTAAATAATATCTGTACAGTCAGATGCTGCCTTACAACTCCAGCAGCACTGCAGCCAATGCAATAACTAGCACTGAGATGCCTTAGGCAATTGCTCTGGTGCCACTCCAGTGGGCAGACACGCTCTCCTGACTACTTCACTTGAGGTTTTGGAGGTGGGGATGAGACCAGGGCCTTCCTGCAGGTCTGAACAGGGGAGAACTGCAGCACACAGAATTCTCTTGTACCCGAAATGCTAGGAAAAAAAAGCTGTGGCGCTTCTTGTTTCCACTTTATCCTATGTTTTGCTTTGTCACAACAGCACTGCTCCTCTTTCTGTAGAATGTTTTTCAGCTGTAGATTCATCTGCTCACTGGTCACTTGGAAGCACCCAAGTATGAAAATGTTGGTACTAGTCATCCTTTAAAAGTGGTTAAACCTAACACATACCGCCTTAATCGCCTACCTTGGTGAATTTCTCTACATGTTTGCTGTTTTGCGCATGGAAAAAACGATAGCTATCTCTATTCAAGATTAACTAATGAGGAACTAATGAAAGGCTGAGAAATTTGGGCGAACTCTAGCCCTAAAGTGAATTTCACACAGAGGGCTGATGCTTTCAGTGATGGCCCAGTTACAAGGCAACTTTTCTAAGCTCTCCTCTTCTCCCAGCATTGCCATAGCTTTGCCAACTCCTGCTTTAGGCAGCTGCTCTGTCCCCTGTGCTAAGTGTTGGTTAAGACATAGAAGAAATAAGCAGTGGAACTGCCTGACTTGATAAAATTGTACAATATTAAGCAGGGAGTGTGCATGCGGCTGGCTGTACCGAAGTGTCCTAGATTGCTGATGATCTACCAAGGGGGAAGAATGACTTGTTCTAAGTGCTTAATGACTTTTTTTCCTGCAGATTCGTAGAATTCCCAAAGTATGCCACAGAACCCATTTATTTCTAACCTCAAAGCTGAACATCTTCTGTGACTTTCTTTTTCCACCTTCATTTGCCTTTTGTACTTTGCTGCCTTTGGTTTGAATTGGTCTCTGTTAACGGTCGGTTCCTTTCCAGTCTTTCTATTGTTTCACACAGGGATGAAGATCTTAGGGTTTGCCTTTTTTCTAAGTCCCCTAATATTGTCATAGCTTCTCTCCTGATCAGAATGTAGATGGTACAAAGCTTGCTCTAGCAAAGTCAGTTCTACCAAGTGAGTGCATATGAGGTGACAGCATGCTGTCTGTGTCCAGGCAGCTTCAGCTGCTGCCAAGTAGACTTTAACTGGAAAAGGATTTTGATGCAAAAATTTGTCAGAAGTTTCTAAGATGGCAACTTCTGTATGGTTGCCCGCTAATGAAATACACGTCAAGATTTATTGGGAAAACTTGAAAGGCTGCAAACCCAGAGAGCATTTGTTAGGAAAATGTGAGTTTTTTAAAAAAAAGAACAAATAGAAGAACCCTACATCCATTATGCAAAGGTGTAGTCTGACTGTTTCTAGGAAGCTAAGGTGAAGTGAAGCTACCTGAGCTGTTGGGATGTCAGTGAAACTCAAATTTGTCTGGACTGTTTGTGCTGGTTGTCAGCAGTATGAAAGTGTAAGCTGGAAGAGCAAGTGATTTGTAAAGGCTTTGCTTAACACCAGTGGAGAACTAGGCTAACTGGAGAAGGCAGCAGTTAAAGGAGACCAAAAAAACTATTAAAAACTCTTGGGACCAGTGCCAGGAAAACCAAATGGTACTTCAGGGCCCAGATCAGCCAGCAGAACCAGGTAAGCACAACAGGCCAAGAAGGCAGCCAAAACTGAGTGTTTCTTGAAGCTCTCTCCATCCTCATTTAAAAAGTCGGATTTTCTCTCTAAATTCGTCCCTATCCTCATGCAAAATGAATCCTAGAGATAGGTAAGAAGTATGTTGAGTCTTTAAAAATGTATTCTAGGATGCATTTCCTTTCCTCTCGGACGATGTGTAAGTAGAGCAGGGGCGATCCGGTGGGCGCCGCCGGGGCTCTCTGCTGTTAGAGTCTTTCCCTGTGCATCTGAGCCAACTTGGCTGCCCAGGAGACTGGTCCTGCAGAACAGGTCAAGAATCAGGTACATACTGTCACCTCCACAGGGGGTGGAGGCTGCTTGATGTGAGGCACACGCTTCAGTTGAGCCTCTTCTGAAAATACCTGGAATCATTAGAGAGAACCGCATAACACCAGAAAACAAAGATTTCCTGCAGAAAATCCCAGTGAAGTGGTGGAAATGAGACAAAAGCCTGGAGCTGCCAAGTCACCTTGGGCACCTTTTCAAACCATCTCCAATTCTTTCTTCCCTTGCCAATCATAATGGGTGTGGACACTTACAAGTATTTCATTCCCTTTTATGTCACAAGTAACAATTCACACAGAGGACTGAAATATTACATTGGAATTTACTCTTTTATCTTTTTGAACTTGGATCTAATAAATGAATCATTGTTTCGGTTCAAATTATTTTTTAATTGCTGGGCTTTATGACCTTTGAAGTCCAGTTCTTTTCTTACTCTGCATTTTACTGACAGTTAATATCTGGAAATATTTTAGAATGGGTTGGTATCATATAGCATAACATCCGCATGTTATGTAATTGCAGTCTTGTAGGGAATGATGAAACAATTTGACAAAGTAATTTATAGCCTAATCAATAGGATATTAACAACCTGAGAATAGATTAGCAATTTGCTGGGTTAAATAGTTATAAATTGCCACGTGACACACAATTAAATCCTGAGTAACTCTCTCTCACATGTGTTGTAATTCTGTAGTGACAGTGAAGACAGGTAATGTTCCTGCACCTTTGTTGTATTATTTTCCTCTAGACTGAAGGATCTCATTCACTAGATCCTACCACAGACTATGCTCCTAGAACGGCAGAAAAGAATTTGGAGGGGGAAAAAGAAAGTAAATTGCTCTCAATTTGTTAATTAGGAACCCAGACAAATGTGATACCTCTGGATTACGTGAGATTTCTGAGTGAGCATGTGCTACCCAGGTGAGGAAGCTTGCCACTGACTGCAAACCTCCTCCGTGTTTGCCAAACCCCTTTTCGAACAGTCTGGGCTGCTGCAGAGCAGACTCTGTGGATGTGTAACTTCACCCGGCTGAAACGGCGACATGGGCATTGGCAAATAGTCCCAATGGGCTATGATGGGCTCTCCAGGTGCTGTTGCAAGGCTGTAATATAAATTTTTTCTTAGCGCAGTACCCTAAGATCACTTTGCTCTTTTGTCTCTCGTAATTAAAAAACTTCTTATGGGTGGAAGGATTCTTTAATTAACTAAATAGCTCTGGATGTAGACACAACCGCTGCTGCTCCTGCCTTTTTTGAGTCCCAAATCTCTTCCTTTAACGCAAGTAAATACTCCTCTGTGGCTTGGCCCTGGTTGCTGTCCTAACATCACCTCTTCCAAATATGCACTCCTGCAGGTTTTTTTTATAGACTGCATTTAAATACAGGCCTTCTGGAGCAGCCAGTGCTGTCACCTTCCAACTCTGTTTTGCTGGGTGGGCAGAAGAATTGCAACTTTATTTCTGACTTTTCTCCACTGTTGGCAGCATAGTTAGCTGCCTATAAATTAGCAAATATAGTATAAAGTGTCCATTATCTACTCACTTCTGTACATGTGCTATTAGCGCAGTGCTTAATTTTCAAATGCCAAGGCACCTCTCCTGCTGGTGGGGGCAATGTAAGGCTTAGTAACACATCTGACTAAATTACAGCAGTTAACGCTTGGCTCCGTAACTGAAGTTGTTTTAAAAGTTATTCAAATAATTTAAGAAAAGCTGGGTAGGTAGGTCCTGCATGTTGATATATGACTCGTTTATTAAAATCATAATGTGATTTGAAAGTGCAAGGGCCAACTGGATGACTTTATCCCGATGGCAACAGAACAAGCCATAGAACCCTATGCAATGTGATTAACTTCTATCCTAGTACTAACCAGTTTAACCAGTTTAATGTTTAACCAGTAAAAATGAGTGTTAATTGTTTTATCTTTTTTTGAGTCATCCCGCACCAAAAAGGCATACAAAGGACCTACGGAAACCGCACCCTGTCTTGACAGTCGTACCAACGCTGTGCTAGTGGAGGCATAAAGCCCTTCCGATACCTACTGGCCTGGTGTTTTCATGCCTCTCTTTCCCCATTAAGACTGTTGTATAGAAGTCTCACAGGGGAAAAAAATACCATTTTAACTATTTTGCTTTATTTTGATGTATCAGTTGTGATTTTCAGGGTAAAGCAGACTTTTATGGTGTCTGCCTACATCCATTAAGGAACACGCCATAGCAAGAGAGACGTTCTTTCCTGCATCTACAGAGGCGACAGCCATGGCAAACAGTTTGTAGATGCTCATGGGAACAACATACAGGTCCCCCGTGACACTAAAACAGCAGAAGATATGAGCCAGAATGCCACCTTCTGAGAAGGAAAGCCTGCCTCCACTGTTCTCATTTTCTGCCTTCCAACTGCATCTGTTTCTTTACTGTGAGGGATGTTTAAGGCCAGGATGTACGAACTGGTCCCACACAACCAGTGCTGTCGTTGGGACTCCCACCCGCTCACGTCCTCGGGCACAGGGACCGATGCTGGGCCTCCTTGTCCCAGTCCTCTCTTCCCCTTCCTCCTCCGGGCTGTCACAGGGCCTGTAAGCAGGGCACAGAGCCAAGGCCTGGCTCTCCTCCCCAGATCCCCCCAGCCGCAGAAAACCCACATTCCTCCTCCCTTTTCCGCCTGCCTCCTTCCTCTTGGTATGCTCTGACCGAGGGAAATGCGTAAGAACGAAGCCTTAGGCCTCGCAGCGCCTCCTTTGGCTTCTGTCTGGCTAGAGTGAAGGTGTCGGGAGGCAGCGGAGATCAAACAGGAGAAGGAAGCAGAAATATAACTGAAGCTTTGAGCATTAACGCAGCTTTGAGAGCCTCTGTCAGTGCCTGCAGGCCCGTAGTTTGCGTTCACCTCGGTGCCGGCACTCAGCCCCCGCACACAGCTCCGCCGGGCCCATTTCTCCGAGGTGTCTGACTCGGCCGGACTTTGAGCCCCGGCTGCACTGCCCCGACCGCCCGGACACGCAGCCTGCCGGCAGCCGCCACACTCCGTGAGGGCAGGCTGGGCCGTGAGGGGACCGCTCAGCCAGAGCGTGTCCTGCCGCGGCGCCCTAGGCCAACCCCGCCGGGGAAGAGGGTCGGGGGGGGCTCCCCCGGACTCGAGGGCGCGGGGCCGCCGGCGGGAGGGCCCCGCAGCACGCGCAGGCCTCAGGCCCCGGCACTCGGGCGACTCGGCCGGAGGGCGGGGGAGCAGGCCGGCGGGACCCGGCCGGGCCGCGCCCCTCGGGGGCGGAGCTGGAGCCGGCCCCGCCCCTCCCTGCCCTCCGCGCCGGGTTACATGGCGGCGGCTGCGGTAGCGGCAGCTGCGGCGAGGCGGGCGGGCGCCGGGCGGGAGCCGGTGGCGGGGCCGCGGGGCGCGGCCGTGTGAGCAGCGCAGCGCAGCCCCCGATGAGCCTGGGAAGGCCCGTGAGTGCGGCGGGGCGGCCGGCGAGGGCGGGGAGGGAGGGGAGAAGGAGAGGAGAGGGGGGTCTCGGGCCGCCACACGCGCGGGCCCGTCCCTGCCGCACAAAGGCGCTTTGTTCCTTCCCGCCGGACGGCGGCAGCGGCGGCCCCCGGCCCGGCCCGGCCCGGCCCGGCCCGCTCCGCTCCGCCGGGGCCCGGCCCGGCCCCTCCGCACTGCGGCGGCCGCGGCCCGGGGGGCAGCGGCGGCCCCGGGCTCGAGGGGGCCAGCGGGCGCTGACACGGTGGTCGGGGGCGGCGGTTCCCACCGGCTGCGGCCCGGGCGGCGCCGCAGCGGGCCCGGGGGTCGCTTCCACCGTCGGAGCGGGGGGCAGTGGGGCCGCGGCCCGGAGGCGGCGGCCGCGCCCTGAAGGGCGTTTGAAGGTAGGGCTCCTCCGCACCTCGGTGCGGCGCGGCCGGGGGCACGGCGGCGCTGGGTCCCCTCTGCCCGAGCGGTCGCCGGTGTCTGGAGCGGGCTGGGCCCGGAGGGGTGGCGGAAGGGAGGGGGTGTCCTGTGCCGGGACGGCCGCGGGCTGGCGGCTGCCGGCGGGCCCGGCCTGGCCCGAGTCGGCGGAAGTTTTGCTGCTGAATTCGGTGCCGGCGGCTGCGGGCGGGGGCTCGGCTCCACTCTCCAGCCGCGGTGCCGGGAGCGATGGGAACGGGGGCGGCTCGGTGCTGCCGCCAGGGCGCCCACAGGTTCCCCGGTAACCTCGGGCAGCTCTCGTGGAGAAAGTGACTTAATGCTTGTCAGAAGTAGCCTGAAACACCTGGTGCAAGTAGCTTGGAAGAGAGGCCGCTCGAGTCCCAGGGTTTGGCAGAGGCGGTGTCCTTGGCTGGCAGGCAGGAGGCACCCACCTGGCTTCTGTATGAGGACTCCTGCTAATCCAGTGCCCCTCGGGATCAGCCTGACAGTGGTGAAATTAATTGTGCTGGGGAAAGAAACGGTGGTTGGTGTGTAATTGTATGTTGGTATGTCATGGCATGTTGTCATACATCACAAAAGTGCTGTTGCCGACAAGCTTTTTTTATGTATATGCCAATATATAGGTATACGTGTGTATATCTATTTTATACACATGTGTTTATATGTATACGTGTGTATAAAAATAACATTGTGATTGCGTGATGCGTTTACAAATTCTAGAAAGCGGTGGCTGGAAATAGAGGTAGATTTTAGTTCGGTAACGGGGTTCAGAAAATGCGTTCTATAAAGCTGAAATGGGAGCTTTCATTTCAGCCTCTCGCTCGGGCTCAGCCCTTGCTGGTGTGGTTGTTATCTTTCATTCCCTCTGGACCAGTTAACCGTTCAGTGGAGCAACAAACGGTAACAGGTCTGCCGAGGTGCAGAAGGCTGTGGTTAGCTGGTGCCAGGCTTTTTCAGCGGTGAGTTTTCAGTGGATTATCCGAAGAGAGGACCAAATGTTTTTCATTTATGATACAGAAAAACTGCAGTAGATTTGTGTGTGCTTTTACAGATCCTTCGAAGATTATTTATAAACTAATAGTAACATTTGCTGACTATTGGCACAGAGTTCCCTCAGCAGTGTGGGGAGCAAGTAGGAGGCTTCAGAAAAGCAGCAGTTTCGTGAGTTGGACGATGACTCACTCTGCCTACTGACTGCAACGTGGCTGATGTAAAAAAAATACTGATGTGCCCCGTGTTTTTATAGTCAAAGGGATGGTACTTAGCAGGTTGTATAATATGTCATTAGTCATTCTTGGTCTTTCTCTTGTGAGTAATGATTTGATCATTATGTGGTCTGCGTAATAAAATTTACTGGTGTCTTTCTGTCTTATTTGTATTTTTGAAAGAGTAAACATCTCGTACTTCACTGTGTTTCAGTGTACATCCTGGTTCCTGAAAACTGTGATGAGTCCACGTGCAAAAGTTGAGCACGAATTGAAGGGGCTGCTTGCACAGTGCAGGAAGCTGGCCATGTGTGATGGTGTCTGCCAGCACAAAGAATGATTTCAAAGGCAGCGGCCCTTCTGTGGGTCACTGCTGTTGCCTTCTCCTGAGAACTGATCAGTTTTAAAGGCGTAGGTGTAAACCACTGAAGAAACTAGTATCTTTATGTTTCCCTCTTGAAACTTTGTGGGAGGACAGAACAAAAGTACTGCTCAAAAAGTACGATAGTCTTGGAAAGGTCACAGCCTAGATCAAGACATCAGTGCCTGTGTGAACAGCCTATTTGGCACAAACTGGGCTGGTAAATCCACCTTTTTTTTATACCGTAGTCCACCATGTGTTTCAAATGGTTAGAGCAAGTGGCACAACTGAAGAGAAATTCATCATTTTTGTTTATCTAGTGTGCATTTTCAGGACAGACAGTTGGACCAATTTTAGGACTGACATTGAAACTGGAAAGGTATAAATATAATGTTGCTCTTTGTAAGTATTGGTGTTTAAAAAGTGCACCTCATTGTTTTCCAAAATGAAAAAAGACCGTAAAATGCAAAGAAGAAAATTTGTTCCTTTGAGCTCTTTTTGGCTTGAGAAGAACCTCAATTTCTTCTTGAAAGTACCTTTTGTTTGCTTTTAGTTTTAGTAATTATCATCTTAGTCAAAGTGAAAGAAGGTTGGGGGTTAACTTCTTATTTTCCATCCTTCCTGTCTGCAACTGGTCCACAGGACTACGTGTCCGAAATGTGTCCGTTTGCTGTTAACTCGTGGATGGGGAAACTAGTGGAGGACTTCCCGGCGGGAGCAGCGCTTGGGTGCTGCAGGCGAGGGGCTGGCTTGAGACCGAGGCGGTGAAGGGGCTGTGGTGTGTGACCAGGGGCTGTGCTGAGCCAGAGATTGAGCTGGCACAGGGAGAGAATCCTGTCTTTAATGTGGAAGAGGAGATAAGTGTAGTTCAGGAGTGGGGTTGGTTTAGAAGCTCTATTTTTTTGCTTGGATGAGGATATCCAAACCTGCTACAGCATTGTCATCTGTTACGTTTACGAGGCAGAATTATTACTGGCAGTAAATCACTCCCATTTGCTGAATGTTAATTTAATTTGTTTTAATAGTGGGGCATTTTCACTAGGGCAGTCTCTAATTGCCCTCACCACGCTCTTGTGAGGTGCTGCACCTTTTGGTAGATAGGCTGCCCTCTGGCCAGCTTCCTAGGGCCAAACCCTGTGCTGAACGATAGCTGGGCCCTGCTTTTTGTGCCATTTGGATTCAGTCATTTGCTCATAGTTACATGGAAAGTTTGTAGCAGGATAGGTGAGGTCACTGAAGGCTGCAATGGGTTGCCTGTTTTTAACACTTGTTTTCTTGGCTAAACCACTCCGATTCTGAAAGTCGTTACACACCTTATGAAAATGTACTTGGTGATCACCCAATACAAGGACATACTAGAAGCTGATGTCTGAAAATACACGATTTTGGTGATACAGAATGAAAACTCAGAACTCCTACTTCAGTAAGCAAGCGGGCCGTGGCTCCCTTTCTCCTTGGAGCAGCGGCGTCCTTACTGCCTTTGTTTTGTCGTGTGGGTAAGGGCTGGGATCTAAGTTCCACTGAGGAGATCAGCAGATCTTACGTTTTGCTTCCGACGAGAGTCTTTCTGGATCTGATCCCCTGCTGTCTGATGGAGCTAGCTAAAAGGGAGGTTCCAGATTTGTCACCCAGCTGGTGCAAACTGCTTTGGTATGGCTGCATATTGAAGACATCGGCAATGTGAAACAATAAGCCTAATTATGAGGAAGAATACAACTGGTCTTAGATAGTCCCAAGGATATAAAATGCAGCTTATCGCAGGGTATTTGAGCAGAGACCTCGGACCTTGAGTTAACATGAGGTTTAAAGAGTTAGTATAAGCTATAAAACTGAATTTCAGTAAATTCAGCTGAAGAAATTAATAACTTTTGGGGGGGGGCAAATGAAAGGAAGATGGTTTGAGGTGTTATAAACTTTTTTACAGGCAGCAGCTCGAAATGATTGAGCCTGAAAGTGGTGCCTGTGCTGAGAAAATATTTTCAGGTTTAAAAAAAAAAAAAGTTAAAAATCAAGAGGCTAAAGACTTCTGTGTTTTTGTAATTATGAACAAAGAACTGGATAGTCACTGGTGCTATTCTCATTAACTGTAAGATAAATTTTATATTTCTTCTTTAAGTAAGTTCATGGGTATTACATAAAGGGTCCTCACACTGATGTTTTAATACTAATACAAATTCAAGACAGTTCTGGGAAGAGTAACAGCATTACCTCACCATGTTTGTAGTAAGGTTATAATAACGCTTTTAAAACACTGCCTAAAATTAGGACTCTTGGCGGTGTGCGAAGGAAGGAATCACAAGACAATAGTCATTCGTGCTGAGTAAAGGAAACTCTGAAGATCACCCTTGTGGCAGGGTACTGCCCAGCGCTTCTCGGATTAGACACACGAGGTTTGGTCATCTTTCATTTACAAAGAAAAACCCAGCAGAGGACAGCGTGTGTTTCCTTCTCCATCCTGGGTTTGTCACGGGGTGGTACAAGTACCTGGAGGCAGGTGGTGCTGGCAGGAGGGGGTGAGCCAGGGCACCGGGGCACTGTCTTGGTGGCAGTCGGGCTGGAACCTACGGAATGGGAACATTTAAATGCGGTAAAACAGCCTTGTTTCGGTTTACCAGTGTGCTGCCTTTTTTGTTTTTTTTTCTTCCTTGCATGCAATTCTGATTACTTTGGTGAATTGAGACCATTATTTAGAAGGTTAATAATTTGTCAGCTGCTTTTGCTGCCCTTTTAGGAGTGGGGAGGCTTGTTTTGCCGGGTCCTGGTTGTCCCACTGAAGTGCTGGCATAGTTTTAAGGGAAAACACTCACACAATTAATTCTGAAGTGTTGGGATAGTTTAGAGAATTTACATTTACTTAGAGAGCTGGCTGAAGAGCTAAAATGTGTTAATCTAAGATCAAACAGAAGCCGTTTAGTGGTTTGATTTGACCTATAGTTGTTGGGGAAGAACATACAAGTGACTTGTAATGGAATTGCCCAGACCTTACCACACTGTGTAAGGTACACTTTTGACTTTTCTCTTTGTGGCATCTTTGAGCTTTTAAAAGAAATGAGGATGTTGTGCACAAATGTCACGTGTGGTCTTTATGACTGTATTCTGCTGCTGCAGACAGGGAAACTTGCTGAGAAAATTACCACTTTTGTTTTCATAAATAGCGGTTGCATTCATTAGACTATTAAAAAATAAATGAGGTCTGAAAGTGCCCATATGTTTAGGGGAAACAATTGCAGAATATGTCAATTACTGTGTAAGATGTACTCGCTGTTAGTTTTTCTCTGGATGGGTGTGGAAATAATTGATAAAGTAATAATGTTTGTCTAATATGCAGGAATTATCCACGATTCCTGCAACAATGAACCTATAGAGGCAAAAGTTACAATTTGAGCCGTTGGTAAAATTTATCCAAAATCACAAGGATTTAAGCTTTGGAAGTGACGTTGGATGTGTGCTGTATATTTTGGAACGTCAACGAATGCTGAGAGTGCAGAGACCTTACTCCTTTTGTCTGAATGGTACCCACTTATTTCTTGGTACCCATTTATTTCTTATTACGGTTAAATAGTTAAAACCCTGATTTTGTCTTTGAGAAGTTTAGTGGAAAGAATTATTCAAAAATTTGGTGACTGAGGTGCAGGATGTTATTGTTTTCTACTTGTCTCTTAACAGCTGTGTTGGAGAATTACCAAGTTTTCTGTGATAATCCCTATATTAAGATTCAGTAGGATTTCTCATTGAATGGGTTATATCTAAAACTTTCACAATGCATGTTCAGAAATCTCGGTTGGTGATTATTGTTAGCGTTCCTTGACAGGAATGAAAAATGTAATTTTTAATTAGTTTAGCTTGTATGATGATTTCTTATTTTGTAACTGGACACTAAGTAAGTTATATATTTACGACAACTTAAGGAGCTGGGGGAGGAGGAAGACTTGTGTATGTGCCAGAGTACTGACGTATTTTTCTCTCCTTTTCAGGTTGCTACAGAGTAAAATGGATGGTAGCTTTGATTGTGATTGTGGTGAGCTGGAGCCACCTGATCATTAACAGAAGGCATCTTTTGTAAATCAAGAGCTGCCAGTTTCCCGTTTAACTAGACTGTAAACAAAGGAGAGAAAAAGGAGGAAGAAGGAAAAAAAAAAAAAATAGTGCTTACCGGCACCATAGAATGACGCTGCTCAGGACCAGTCCAACACTGAATGTATCTGCACTGTGAGGAGGAGGATGTTAATAGAAGCCTATTATGTGCATATTTATTCACACTTTTGTTAAATGTTAACCAGTTTAGCACAATAGAGCTGAGTGCATAGTATGTCATTTCATTCCGTTTGAGTTTCTCGTGAGTATTTTCTTCAATGTCTGCAGAAATGCTGCACCTTTCTTGAACTATGAATGCTGCAATCTTTCTATCTTACGCTCGGTTTGAGTTCTAGAGCTTACGGGCTCTAAATTCAAGGGGACACAACAGGCCTGGCTGGCTCATAATGAAATGAGAGTGTCAAGAAACCATCTTGCAGTCAAAGCCAAGTGTTTCTTCTCCCTTCCTGTAAGACCTTTCCTTCAGATACCAGTGGAAGTGTCTCCGCGTGTTTACAGAAGCTTAGTAGTTTGAGGAAAAAGAAACGTAAAGAATTTAAAAATGGCAGAAAAATTTGAAAGTCTCATGAACATTCATGGTTTTGATCTTGGCTCCCGGTATATGGACTTAAAACCACTGGGCTGTGGTGGAAATGGCTTAGTTTTTTCTGCTGTCGACAATGACTGTGACAAAAGAGTGGCTGTCAAGAAAATTGTCCTTACGGATCCCCAGAGTGTTAAACATGCTCTACGCGAGATCAAAATTATTAGAAGACTTGACCACGATAACATTGTCAAAGTATTTGAAATTCTTGGTCCTAGTGGAAGCCAGTTAACGGATGACGTGGGCTCCCTTACAGAATTGAACTGTGTTTACATTGTCCAGGAATACATGGAGACAGATCTGGCTAATCTGCTCGAGCAAGGCCCTTTACTGGAAGATCATGCCAGACTTTTCATGTACCAGCTGCTACGTGGGCTCAAGTATATTCACTCTGCAAATGTTCTGCATAGAGATCTCAAACCAGCTAATCTTTTCATTAATACTGAAGACTTGGTGCTGAAGATTGGTGACTTTGGTCTTGCACGAATCATGGATCCTCATTATTCCCACAAGGTAGGTGAAGAGTGGGAATATTCAAGCCAGGTGCCAGCACCTGGGCCTTCTTTAATTAGCATCTTTCTGCCTTTCGCAGGGGTAGATTGTGAGAGGCCTCATTGGTGGGCGGGATATCATGTTAGTGATCACACAGCAGAGCTGGATTGCTCGCAAATGAAGTGAAACAGATTGACAGGTGGCATGTTTTGTCTCTGATAGGGCTACTGCAAGCATAAAATAAAACTTTTTCTTTTTTTTTTTCTTACTAGATGTGTTCAGAAAAGCAGATTCTTAACGGTGAATATAGAACCTGAGATTAAAAGCAACATTTAGAGGCACAATTACAGAAGCCTTAGATAAGTTTGTAGCTGGTGCGTTCATAGTAGGAAAAGTTGTCTCCTTCCTGGGATTGATTTGAGATACTATCTTCCTGGTTTAGATGGTTTTTCACGAGAGAGTTCATTATCATCAGCATTTATTTGGGAATATGCATTTGCATGTTTGGGAATATGAAGGTTTTGCTGCAGTAACCCATTTGAATAGTAGTGTCATAGCCCTGTATTGTTGCCATTCACTCGTAAAGATATTGCTGTTCCATTTTAAAAGGTAGAAAGGCTTATTAGGGGGCATGTGGTACAATTCCTAGGATCTTGAGACCAAAAAATATTGTAGTAGTGCATTAAAACAGAAGAAACAAGTAGTTAAAAAGTATCTCTTAAAATGTATTTTATTAAAATGTATTTTATTTTAATTACATTAAAATGTAATTATTTTTTTTTTAAATTAATTTAATCAGGGCCATCTTTCTGAAGGATTGGTTACTAAATGGTACAGATCGCCCCGTCTTTTGCTTTCTCCTAACAACTACACTAAAGCCATTGACATGTGGGCTGCAGGTTGCATCTTCGCTGAAATGCTGACTGGGAAAACCCTCTTTGCAGGTGGGTAGAATAAAAATGTGTGTGTATATTCCTGAAAGGAGTGGTATTGCTTAATTATCTTCCTCAGGAAAGGTTGGTTCTCATGGCTCATGTCAACAGTTATCGACTGTCAGGGTGTGCTATGTTGTCATGCAGTTATATAAGCAAACTGTAAGTTGATGCATTTGTAAAGCAGAAGACATTTCAATTTTTGTTACTCATCAGTGTGTAGATAAATATCGTAATTTAATCTAGTACTCATATATGGTAAATCTGTCTGCAGTTAGTTTAAACTAAATTTATTGGATGCCTGAGAAGTGTTCTAAATATGTGAATTTTAGTGAACTCATGTATCCAGGGAGTGTTTGAGGATTATGAACGCTCTGAGTATCATATTCATAAAGTTTTTTTTAATGTAGTCACTTCCCACATTTAAATTATGAATGAGTAGTCTTTTTTTTTTTTTGATATAGCAATGGCTTATGATTTAAAATTTATACATACCAAGGAAATGTGTAGCCTCCACGTGTTTTGGTAAGGTAGGAGCCAGTACTCTGGTGTCACTGGGTGCATCTCCAGTAGTGCTTTGGTTAGGATCAGGAGCAAATTTTCGAAGCCAATCTCTTGCTGGCCCTCCCGTACCACCTCGCTGATCTAGGTCCGTGCACAGCGTAGAGTCTTTCTAGATAAAAACAAACTGTTGTTTGTGCTGCAGGAAATCACGCAGCGTTCAGTCCGTGGGGGCGGATGAGCTCGTGTAGAGTAAACCCCCGAAATGCTGATTTTGTGTGTACCCTGGGGCCTCGGCAGCCGCTGTCTGATTGAGGCTTGCTCCCGGATTTGCTGCTGTTGGTCTAAGTTACTAGTAATACAGATAAAATCTCTAGGAATTGAGCTTGCAGTTCAAAGTTCATTTTCTTTTAGATACCTGTGGACTAAAAGCACACCTCTGCAGCGATTCTGAGCTTTGTGTGGCAAGGTACTGAAGTTGAGAGCTTTTCCCCATTAAGTACTGTTAATGGGGTACTGTCACCTTGAAACCATTATTCTGTAGAAATCAGTGATTAATATGTGAAGCGGGTTTTCTTAACTTGCAGTGAGTTACTAATTCTTTGAGTTACTAACAGTTCAGGTAATGTCCTCAGTGTATTAAATGCTCGGCTGATAAAGAGATTTATGAGGTTTTCATTGCATCGTGCGTGTCCACAATTTCACTATTTTCCAGTAGGAGAAAGTCTGCAGGTTTCAGCATTCAGCATAGATGAGTTGCACCTGCTGGCATTTTGGCCCTTTTTTGAGCAGCATTGGTACTAGCCAAAAGTTTTTTGTTGGTCTAAGAGCTGTACAGTGAGGTGGGATTTCTTATTATTTTTTTCAAAGCACAGCAGCCAAAATCTGAAGTTTGTAGTCATGCTTATGTGCCCTAATTGCATTATGTAGATTCCCTAGAAAAATATTTTTAGATATGGATGTGTCCCTCTGAAAATTTAGCGCTGCCATAGTTTTCTGATCTAAAGAAGACAACTTCTTAAGTTCATGCAGTTGGAAAGGGAAAAAGTTTGGAGATAGGACAGTTAGCCCGTCCTGAGAGTCTGAATAAAGCTCTTTAGCAGAGCTGTTTGGAGGGCTTGATTTGGTTAATTTGCAGCTCCCTGTCTACTTCTGAACCATCCCTTAGGAATCCTGCTGTCTGGAAAGCTGACAGGAATGGGAGGAAGAATGCAGATTAAAACTGCAGAATACGTGAGACGAGGGAGGAAAAGGAAGTTGAGGGCAAATAGTTCAGTAGCTGCTCAAAAAAAACTTCTCTGTCTTCTAAATGAGTATTTTAAAATGCTCATTTTGTGTATGGCGGAAAGAAAACTGATTAGTTTTTAAGATGGAAATACTGATACAGTAGGATCTGTTTTCCAGCAAATTACAGATGGTGTAACAACTGTTAGATTATATTAAGTAATTTGTAGTAGTCTGAAGTAGGAGGACAAAGCAGCTTTTCCAATCCATCATATAAGTTACTATGAGGCAGTACTGATTGGTTTGTGGAACGCAGGTCTTGGTCAGATTTTTCTGTAGAGGCTTTGTCTCGGCTTTTCTTGAAATCAACTGGCAGATGTATGGCAGGGTGTCCAGTGCAGACTGCTGTGCACACTGCTGGAGTGAGCTGAGAGTGCATAGATTTTGAGATAATACAATCTCCTTCTGGCCCCTTTTTTTTTTTTTTTTTTTTGTATTTAATGTCACATGTATCAGTCTCGCTGATGATTGCCCAGAGCTGCTTGTTGAAGGAGGTAAACACTGGCTTGAAAATAATCCCATATAATTTCATCTCTAATTGAGTCTCTAGGGTGCTAAATGCTTCCTGGAGCTGAACAATAAATTGAGGTAGACAAGCTGTGTTTCTGGGTGCTCTGGCTACACCGGTGCCGAGTATAGATGCTCTTCATTATTCAGAATTGACCTGCTCTATAGGCCCTTACAGTTCTTAGCCAGGGAAGCTTCAGCCAGTGCTGAAAGTGTACTATAGTTTCAATCATAATGTGGTACTCTTTTCTTACACTGCTTAATGGCAGGTCATTTTTGTCTTGCACCTGACGGTAATACAGGGTTTGAGAGTAGAATGTTAATACAAATGGTTGTGACCTGTAAGGTCTCTTGCTGAGTTAAACCACTACTGTTTTTATTAATAAGCAACATATAAGTCAAAGTGAGGTCAAATAATGAATTAATTTGGTGGATTAGTTCAAAGGGGAGGATTGTGATATATGGTATGTATCAAAAAGATAGGGAGTTGCTGTAGAGTACCTCATCCATAGCGAGAGCATCTTTGCAAATCTTATCTGTGTGTAGCAGCCCTGCTACGCGTTCTTCATAAGCAACAGCATTTTTGAGAGCTCTTCGGATTTATTATCACTCAAATTGAGAACTTCAGCCTTTCTTCTGTTGTAGGAGATAATAGTCTTCTACTGAAAATAGCTGCTCAGAGCACAAAATTTTGACAGGCCTTTTGTATGGGGGATCAGAAGTGTTTGAAGTTGAAGTGGCAGCTTGTATTTCCTCTTGATGCTTAGGTGCGCACGAACTTGAACAGATGCAGTTGATTCTAGAATCAATTCCTGTTGTACATGAGGAGGACCGCCAGGAGCTTCTCAATGTAATTCCGGTTTACATTAGAAATGATATGACTGAGCCACACAAACCTTTAACTCAGTTGCTTCCAGGCATCAGTCCTGAAGGTGAGTAATTCAGAAAAAATACTTCCTGCATTTCGAAATTATAAAATAGTGAACAACTTCACAGTGCTTGTATGTGATTGTTCAGAGCAAATTTCAGTTAGAATACTCCACACATCCCCTGAAGAAATGTCTTTGGCTGTAATAAAAAAAAAAAAAAAAAGAATTTCCTACACGATAGCTATGTGGTTGTCTTTGGAGTAGAATTATGAATCTCTACTGGACCTGTTTGTGCTGGAATTGCTCTAACTTGAGGTACTGGCCTTCTAAATATAAGGGAATGTTGGAATGGCATCAGTATAAAACAACTGTCTTTCAAATGTTTTGAAAGGAAAGTCCCCCAACCAAACGGGCAGCCCTGTTTCCTGATAGCTGTTGGTGGATACTGATTCAGCTTGAAATACTCAGTCTCTTAGTAATTTTTTCCTGCATGGAGTTAAATGTGTTGACCTTAGATTTGACCTCTACTCTACCAGCTTTCTGTGGCTACAGAACACATACTGGGCAGTTATACTGTCAGTAGCTGATATTTCACAGAAAACTACTTTTTAAGGAAATGAACACCTCTAGAGCAAAACACTGCACTGTAATCTTGAATTGTAGATGTCTGAAATGTCTTTTTTTTTTTTTCCTGTTCAATGATAACTTTTTCTCCACAGCGCTGGACTTTCTGGAGCAAATTTTGACGTTTAGTCCCATGGATCGGTTGACAGCAGAAGAAGCTTTGTCCCATCCTTATATGAGCATTTATTCCTTTCCAACGGATGAGCCTATTTCAAGTCATCCTTTTCACATTGAAGATGAGGTTGATGATATTCTGCTGATGGATGAAAGTCACAGCCATATTTATAATTGGGAAAGGTAAATTTATCCCTTATTGTGGCATATAACATAACTGGTTATGTACTTGAAGTAATGTTGCTTCATGGGCGTAACTTATTTTTCTGTTTGTTTCTTATTCTTAAGTTGACCTGGGGATAAGTTTTTCCCTTATACACAGTGCATTGGGTTTGTAATTCATTAGACTGACTTGGATTTGCTGATGCATTCCTGAGATGCACCTCAGAAGTCCATTACTTTTTTTTTTCCCCCCGAAAAAATATTTATTGAAAAAACAAACTTTGAGTTTTAAGTATGGTTGTCTTGTCCAGTGCATAGCACATGTGATAGTTGGGAGGTTCACAGTAGCCAGTTAAAGCTGGCTCAGCACACTGTAAGGAAGAGGTTTTGTAAATGGAGTGAGCTATTGCACGGAATCCTGGACTTAAATCTTTTAGAAGTGCATATGAGCGTTGCTTGGGGACAGATTAAATGAAAAACCTGGAGGAGGTACCCGGTCGGATTGGGAAAAAACTTTATCTGTGTTGAATTGTCATTATTGTGTCAGGAATTTTCTAAACTTAACTGTCTGTGTCTCGGGAGTTAGAAGACTGGTTTTTAGCTGCTAACACTTAGGAAATTGTTTTACAGATACCATGAAAGTCAGTTTTCAGACCATGACTGGCCTATTCATAATAACTATGAAACTGATGAAGTTCAGCGCGATCCAAGGGCTCTTTCTGATGTTACTGATGAGGAAGAAGTGCAAGTCGATCCTCGCAAATATTTGGATGGAGATCGCGAAAAGTATCTGGAGGATCCTGCCTTTGACACCCACTTCTCTACTGAGCCTTGCTGGCAGTATTCAGATCACCATGAAAACAAGTATTGTGATCTGGAATGTAGTCACACTTGTAATTACAAAATGAGGTCATCTTCATACCTAGATAATTTAGTTTGGCGAGACAGTGAAGTTAACCATTACTATGAGCCCAAGCTTATTATAGACCTTTCAAACTGGAAGGAACAGAGCAAGGAAAAGTCCGATAAGAAAGGCAAGTCTAA
Source organism: Trogon surrucura (assembly GCA_020746105.1). NCBI lineage: Eukaryota > Metazoa > Chordata > Aves > Trogoniformes > Trogonidae > Trogon > Trogon surrucura. Next base: position 158,235 of record CM036627.1, read on the forward strand.
ATGTGAAAGGAATGGGTTGGTGAAAGCTCAGATAGCGCTTGAGGAAGCATCACAGCAACTTGTTGAAAAAGAAAGGGAGAAGAATCAAGGATTTGACTTTGATTCATTCATAGCAGAAACCATTCAGCTTAGTTTACAACACGAGTCTACTGATGTTGATAAATTAAACGACTTGAATAGCTCAGTGTCTCAGATTGAGTTGAAAGGGTTAATATCAAAGTCAGTCAGCAGAGAGAAACAGGAGAAAGGAATGGCTAACTTGGCCCAGTTGGAAGCTCTGTACCAAACCTCTTGGGACAGCCAGTTTGTAAGCAGCGGGGAGGAGTGCTTCCTCATCGACCAGTTCTGTTGCGAGGTAAGGAAGGACGAACAAGCTGAAAAAGAAAATACTTACACCAGTTACTTGGACAAATTCTTTAGTAAGAAAGAAGATGCTGAAATGCTAGAACCTGAGCCAGTAGAGGAGGGGAAGCTTGGGGAGAAGGAGAGAGAAGAGAGCTTTCTCAGTAACAGTGGAGAACTCCTGTTCAACAAGCAGCTCGAGGCTATAGGTATTCCTCAGTTTCACAGCCCGGTGGGTTCACCACTGAAATCAATACAGGCCACGTTAACGCCTTCTGCTATGAAATCATCTCCCCAAATTCCCCACAAAACATACAGCAGCATTCTGAAACATCTAAATTAAAAACGCTCAGCAGACATTTCTTTTATATCCATGAGATGTGTTTGTCTTTTTTATTATGAGTGTAAGTAATTTTTTTACTTGAATCAGACAGTGTAATTTTGGTATGGATTTCATTTAGTTTTCTGTTTACCATTGTAATTACTTTCTATACATGAGTTAGTTTTGTTTTTAAACTGGCATGTCGTTTGCACACAAAATTAAAGAATAGAGCAAAATAATGCAAAATGCAGGAGGTAACAAAAAATGCACTAAACCAAGATAAAAAAAAAACATTCTCTCAGTAAACCAGTGTCCATGTTTTGCAGAAAAAGAACCTTGCCTTGAAATTTACACAGTGAGACTGTACATAATTGCATGAAAATATCTATTTTTTCCCAAAACCATTTTTTTCCACTCATGCGTATTTTAGAGTTTTTCATACTGTACACATTTCTTAGACACATGATACCAGCAGCAACTGAAACGAATGCAGAATTTGGTACGCATGTGTTATCTACCTCAAGGTAACAGCAGTATGTGGCAAAACATTAACCACCCATAGTGCTTCTCATTATGCACTTCTATTTAGCCAGCATTATTGTAGTAGCTATTCTTATGGAAAAATCATTCAATATTTATAAATGTTCTGGTATGCATTCTTTATAGTGAAGTGTTAATATGCAGCACTTTTATTTATTTTAGCAAATAAGTATATTTCTGTAATTATAGAAAGTCAACTTAATTTTTGAGTTACTTTTCAGATAAAAGGTTTTGTTTAGCACTATGGTTTTATTGCCTACATAGCTGGATATATATTAACATCGGCTTATTCTGAGGCTATCCAATACATTTTTATTTTTTTTTTACTTCTGTTTTTTAGCTTTCATTTCAAGTAAAACACTCACTGTGTATAGGAATTTGTAATTGGAGGTGCTTGATCTCTACAAAAGAAATTAGGAATTGCTTTATTATCAGATGCTCCTAGAAGTCTTAATTGTGTTCATTTTAAAAAAAATTTTGTAATGTTAGTTGTGTGCATGGAAATAATTAAGGTACAACATTACTGTAGGTTAAAGTTCTATATGGTGAGACATTTTGTTTTTACTGTATGTTTTTACTGAATGATTCCTGTCCCGCTCCCGACCCCCCTTCAAAAGCAAGCATGATTAAAATTAGGTTAAATATAGCATGTAGCATCTCGGTCTTCTGAAAATTTGTTTTACCTTCTGATTTTTTTGAAATACTGGATGTATCATTGGCTCCCCTGTTTAAAATGAAAAACAAATAAAAACATGGCCAGCAAAAACGACGTCTGGTTTTTTGATGCTTTGCACAGTGGAAGGTGAAGAGCTGCTGCTGTATCGTGAAGGCGGGAGCACTCACCTGCCCTCCCGAGAATGAGGTGCTCGAGGAAGCACGAGAAGTGGTTTTGGGGCTCTGCCCTAGAAGCACCGCTGGGGATGCAGCGCCCTGGAAGGGAACTCCAGAAAGTAAACTTCTGTCCCACTGGCTGTGGCATGTATTGAAGAAAATCTTGTGTAATAGCACGGCTGTGAAAGCAGAAGCGTGCGGTGATGTCGGTCACCGTTTCTGTTGAAAATACAGTTGACTTCTGGAGCGCGAGTGAGCATTACTCGTTTATCGGCTTTTCAGATGGGACAGTGGTAAAATGGAAAAGCTGCTGTGCGCGTGTGTGGGCACCTTGCGTGATGCTGGCAGCCTGGAGCGGAGGTAATCGTGCGCGTCCCTCAGCCCAGAGCCTGTCTGGAGCCGGAGATGGCAACTCCTGTGGGGTCTCTCAAAAGGTGCCTTCGGGCCTGTGTCACAGCAAGCCCTGAGAGTGGTACGTGTTTCTCTTCCTGACAGAGCTGTTCCTGAGGGAGCTCATTAGCCATGCAATAAAGCTACGTCTTTTGGCAAGCTCCTACCACTTTTTCCACGACCGTGTCTTAGTTCCTCCAACTTTTTCCATCCCTCCTCCCCTGCTCTGGCAGGTAGCGTGGCTGCATCTTACCTGAAACAAGGAGCTGCCGCTTCAGCGTGACAGGAAATGGTCACCTGGGGGCTGGGACTCAGGGTGTGTCCTTGGGCAGGTGCTGGGCATCTCTGTGCAGCCACCTGGGGTTGTGGGGAGGAGGAGGTGGCTGGCTGCTCTCTCCTAGGCAAGGGACTGTTGTGAAGGGGCGCGGTAGGTTTGGTTGAGATTGGATGAAAGGAGCGAGTGGAAACTGGAAACAAAAGTCAGCCTAAATACACATCTTGTGCGAACGAAGTATTTAATTTTTTTTGAAGAACACCAGTGAAAACAGTGCTTAGGAAGTCTGTAATGGTTGGTAGAAAGGGAACATTTTGCACTCAAGAAAGGGAGTCGAGTGTTGAGCCTCAACTCGGCGTGGTGCTTCACTGCCTTCACCTTCTAGTCGTGCTGGGAGAACGATGCTGTACGGGCACGGTGCTTGCTGCAAACCCTGCCCTCCTAACAGTGTCCGTGGGTCGTTGGAGTGTGCAGCCAGCGGTCTGCCGTGTTGAATAGAAGGAATTTGCTGTGCGAAGAGGATTAAAGAAAGCAGAAGTGTTTCTTAAGGGCCGTGCAAAGTGAAATCTACTGGTAGAAAGTGAAGATACTCTGCTGTGGTGGGGGGCTCTCCCTTGGCAAACAGCAGGAGGCCTGTGTTGGGAGAGCAGCCTCCAGAGTGTGGGGTTTCACGGGGTGGGAGGTGGTTGTTGTCACACTCTCATCAGCTGTGCCCATCCCTGCAAGAAAAAAAATAGGACAGGTACATGTGGAGCCCTTTGGCTGTGACCTAGCAACTGAATTGTCTTTAAAAACAAATTCTGGAAGAGGCTTAAATTATAAACCAGATAAAGGGACCACTGTCGTATGCCAAGGTGCTTGCCAAGTAAAATGCAACACTCTTTATTGAACAAAAAATCAGTAAGAAATGAGGATGCTGACCATCTTTTAAAAATACCTTTTTTTTCTCTATGTGGTCTTTGGTTAAGAGGCAGCATTTTAAAGCACATCTAATAAGAACTTCAGCTGGAGGATGATGTCCAGCCCAAACTGTTCTATGATTCTATTTTTAGCCTTAATGAACTGACCGGGACAGAGCTTTTTCCATGTACTGTCATCACTTGAGATCTAATAATTGCGAACTGGCACAACGCTGAACACTTCGTTCTGATCTGAGTTCTCAGTCCCAGTCAGTTAACTTTCTCAGAATTGCATTTAATTTTAATGAAGTAAAAGTTGCTGTGTGTTGTCTCAGCTATTTATGTAGACTTTGCCCACGCTGCTGTTAGTGGTGTGCTTACAGTAGGGGTGTCTGTGCCTTGAGCCAGGCAGGTGTGCTGGGGCCCTGGGTTGGACGTCGGGTCCTGCGAACCGGCTGGGACCTGGGGTGGCTGGGCAGTCCCTGCTGCTGCATCTCCTCTGCCCCGGCCTGCAGGGTAGCCCGTATCTGCAGCAGCGAGTCTGCTCCCTACAGCTAAATTTGTGTGCCTTGATTCGATTTGTTTTCCTGTCCCCTTGCTATTGCTTTTCCTGTGCTGCAGAAGTTCTTAGAGGCGTGCCTGGTACATACATTTAAAGCCTCACTGAGTTCTCGCTTATGTCTGGCTTATTGGCTGGAGGCGTTAGTTTACGAACGGGTTTTTAATGCCTTTTTTACAGGGGGGAGGCTTCCTTCTGGAGAGTTTTTCTTCCATATGGAACTACATTGCTCTCAAGCTATTTTTGCTGTTTTTCTTTCTGTCTCCTTCTAAACTCTGCAGTAGTCAGTGGTAGCAAGTTTTTCCACGTGCGGACTTTTCGTTCCCTGCTCTGCAGGTGTGTATACTACGAAACACAGAAAATTATGGTACTTGGAGTCCTGAGGAATTTGGTGACAGTGTTGTGGTGCAGGTTATTTCTGGATATCATTAGAATGGAAAAGCATCCTTGAACTGAACTTGCTCTCACGTGTCTTTTTTCCTTTTTTTTATACTCATGTTGCTGAGATTTGGAAGTGCCTTAAGTTTTACATGTAATTGAATAATAAGCTGTCCTTGTTCTTCCGAAGATGCCATCCTGAGCAACAGCCATTTGTTCCTTATTCCCTGAATTATTTCAGTGCTTACAGAATCCTGCAAATTCTTGTTTGTTGTTCTGCCGCCGTTTGCGTCAGGCTTGAGCTGAACAACCTGGGCAGCAGTGTTGTGGGGTATTTAGTAACAAGCAAATAATCCAGATCACTGCTGGCACCCACCGCTCTTGGGCTTCCATTCCAGTGCCTCTATATTTAAAAGGGTTATCTGCTTACTCAGAGTGCTATTTGAGAACTCCTTAAAATATCGACCGTTGAAAAGTTCAATGACTTCTTTCCACTGAGAATTGCCGATAAGGTGATTTGCGTACACCAGGCCATATGCAGAGGGAGCTCTGCCCTGGTAGCCCACATGGATGTGGCGGTAGCCGGGCACAGCCGTGCTCTGCAAACAGCCGTGTCGGTAGCTGGCAGCAGTGGCACAGCATCCCTGGCTTTCCTTTGGAATCTGCCTCTTGCGTCCTGACTGCAAAGCAGCCCTTCTATAGTGAACCCTGATAATAAAATTCCTCTTGTAATCTGCGTGCTGCTCTACCGCAGCCAAAATTACTTTTAACCTTTATGTCACCCAGCCTGGATGTTACGCGTGGTGTGAAATACGAAAGCGTACTGCTTGCGGTTGGCTGTAGGACAGGGAGCTTAACGACTCGCCCGGCTTCGGAGCCAGCCATGCCATCGCCTTTCGCAACTCACTCATCCTCCGCGGCTTTGGTTCTCTTGTTGCTAAAACACAGGCGGGGGCTGTGACTGGTGGCGGGGCTGCAGGCTGCGTTGAGGGCTCCTGCTCTGGCCAGGGCATCCCGTGCTGCCGGGGGTCCCCTGCTGTCCCCTGGGATGGAGGCTGCAGAGCAAGAGCACGGCTGTACGGAAAGGGACTCGGGGAAGGACTTATTCTGCACTTATGGGGCATTTGGGCCAGTCTACCTTAATGATAACACGTGACTGGTGTTTCAGTCATTACTGAACTGGTGGCTGATGGTTTGTTGGGTTGTTATTCAGTTTCAACGTGCATTTCCTAGTTGGTAGAAGGCTGATACATTTTGGTCTAATTCGATATAGTTCCCCATTACTTGTGTCTTTGCTTAACACTTTCGGTTCTTCCAAATTTCTTGTAACTTCTGATTTAGGCTTGCTATATTTTTCTAGTTATTGTTCCTGGCTGAGTACAGTCCAAGGCATGTGGACGACCTCCTCCCTGCTTGGTTAAAGATTGCTGGCTGGTCTCAGAGTAGATGTTAGACCTAATAAAATACAAAATCTGAATTTTGCCACGTTCCTCAAACCATACCCCAAGGCACTGGTGCTGTGCGGTGCGGAAGCTTCTTTGCCACACTAATCCCACCCTGGCTGGTGCAAGGTAAATGTAAACCCTGTCACTTTCCTGTGTCATCATCTCCACAGCATCTTCCTCAAAAGGTGTCTCCACACTGCAAGTGTAGCCAGGGTAGAGTTTCTGCTTTACAAGATGGTTGATCCTTAGACACACTTTTAGTTTGTGGCTCAGTCTTCAGCTATGGATACTCTGAACCCAGACTCTGGCTATAAAAGTACATTTTCTCATTCTTGGGAATGCTGTTCAGACTGGATTAGAGCATAAATCTTCAGTGCTAGAGGCTGTAGAGAAGCAGTGTTTCCATTTAATGTCTGTCTTGAATTTTATCATTTTTAATCATTTAAAGCTGTAGACCTGAATAACTGAATGACAGGTTTATTGTGACTACTGGGTTTGTTTGAATATAGATTTGAACACTACAGCTCTTGAAATAGCTGAAATGTTTTTAAAGCCTTTGATTAAGAAAGCAGATGGGTTTAATTTTTATTTTGTGTTATGTCTGCCTGAGATTTTTTTATTTCTGCTAATGCTACATAGCGTCTGAGCAAATTGGATGTTGACACTGAAAAATTGTTGCTTCTACAAACTGAATTCTCTCTTCGACCCTTAGGCATGATGTTTCACTGATTTTCCATGCTTACTTTCTTTTTACCTGCTTTATGCAGAGAGACCTTCAACAATTTGAGTATCTAAGTTTTACATCATACCCAGCCCTGTGAAGTAGCAAGGTGCCAGCCTAGAGAGCTATTGGAGTGCAGAGAGGTCAGGAATGTCCTTTGGGTATTGCTGCCACTTGCATCCGTATTGACCTTGTGACCTGCGTTGCCCTGGCGTACGACATCGATTCCCAACGGGACAAGGAACAAAACCTCACTGTGACTGGCTTAGGGACCTGAACAGGGCCAGGATGGAGGCGGTCCAAGAATAAAGCAAGCTCTGGAGTCCCAAGCTGGGCAGCCACCGAGCAGCTCACAGTTTGGAGCTGCCAAGAATTCACCACTAGCTAGGAAAAACATGAAAGACTCTGGCTGTCCACACCTGTATGGCTCTTGGATAGTTAATAAGCACCTTGCGTCATTTCTCTTGTCCTGATAAAAGCATAATTATGTTAGTTAGCAGTGAAGCAGGTTTTTCGGTGTGTCAGCTGTCATGGAGCAAAATATGCACAGAGTTGCTGGAGCGATCCAGTGGCTGAGGGAACTCCAACTGACCTGACGTGAAGCGTTCAGTTGGCCGTGGTGGGGCTTTGGGGCCAGCAGCAGGTACCGGTACCGGCCGCAGAGAGGAGCCGAGTGCGACCAGGAGGGAGTCCGGCTCATCCTCTAAAATGCTGGCACAGCCCAGGGAGGAGATTTCCACCCCGACTGCCAGGAATTACAGTCTGTGCTGGCATCAGCTGGAGGAAAAATACGATGGGAAACAGGGAGATGAAAATAACCAGCCCCGGTAAAAACAGGATGTTGGGAAGCCGGGCCTGGAGCAGGGCCGCAGGGCTGGCTGCCCGCGCGGGGCTGCCGGGAGCAGGGAGGCTCTCACTCCGCGGCTGTTTCGGGGAACACACCCCGTCCCCCTGTGGCTGTAGGCTCACACACCAAAGCCCTGAGGCAGAGGCAGCCGGTTGGCGTCTTGGGTTCCCCAAAATGTGACTGATCGTGCCTATTTACACAAATGGGTTCGCTCACCTTCTCTCACCACTCGCCTGCTCTCTCTCTCATCATCTGAAGGTCGTAAACCATTCCATACAACACATCAGCCTGGCATCATATTTATTTAACTGATATGACCTCCCAGGCACTTCCAGGCAGTGAAATGAAGCTCTATTTCACAGCCAGGCTGTCACAGGGGTGCTGTATTTCTCTCAGTAGCCTGCTCTCCACACTGTGATCCATGGCTTCCTTCTAGCCTAAGACAGAATAAAAACCAAACAGTGTTTTTTTTCTTCCTAAGTGACTCTTCTTTTCCGGGGCTGACAGCAGCAGTTACTGGTGTGGATTTACAGCAGGGGTGGCAGGGCCCTGCAGGCAGGGGAGCTGATCCCCATCACCAGTAGCCGGTTCACGGACCATCAGAGGCTTTTGCTGCAGATGGTGGTGGGCTGCTGGCTGCTGCTCGACCAGCTCATCAACTCCCTCACATAGCCCTTGATTTAAGCTTTAAGATAAAACAAAAATTGCTCTTTTTTTTCCATGAGTCCAAACTGCTATTCACTTATTTACCTTCTGTGGTCAAACTGAATTTGCTACGTGCGTTGCAAGTCACCCGTGTTGGTTAACGCAATGCAGAATCAGGTGGATGCAAAACAGTCCTTGGGTGAGGACCAGGTCATCAGTTTTAATCAGCTGAGCTGATTAACACAGAGCAATTCTTCTCGTCATCTGGTCTTCTCCCAGTCAGGTGTCACAGCTAGGCAGGCTGTGGTGCTCTGCAGCCTTTCAGCAGAGGAAGGAGAGAGACAGGTTTGACTTCCAGGTCCATACAACAATTGAAATACTATGCTCATCCATGAACATGACAGATGTTCACTACATCACTTGACTTTTATGACAGGTGAGAAATAATAGCAGATGGTGGGGTGCATAAAGTGAAATAATTAGCTGGAGTTAGTGGCTGGGAGCTCTGGCAGTTCCCTGGAGCAGGGGGATGCCCAGCTCCTTTAACAATCAGCTCCAATAAAATTTTTGTCCAAGCAGAACTGAAAAGATATGTTTTAAAGCTGAACTTCTTCACTGCTGCAGGTTTTTACTTGAATATTGACATCTGTGGGCAGTGTCACAGGAGAGCTGACTTCAAACCCATGGAGCTGGAGCTGGGGATGCCCTGCATGCAGAAGGTGAGGGGCACCCCAGAAAACAGTTCAAATTCATGTTAGTTTTGAATATTTGGCTCTAGAATTCTCTCCAGGCACCACTTTAATCCAATTTACAACGTCTGGCTCAAGTGAAGTATGGGAAGAATTTGCTTAAGCTATTTGAGCAGCGATGTGCAGGGGCAGGGAGCTGGACAAGGAGACAGGGCAGATGCCCGGCACCATCCCTGATCCACGGTGCTGGAGGGCTCAGGCAGCCCCAGGTCCTTTCCTGCCTTCAAACACTCATGAAGCTGCTGTAAAAAACAAGTTGGAGACTCCATCACTTGTGCCCTTGGGGGGTTTGCCAGCAGGGCAAGTTGCCTTGGGGCACCCTGTTGCCATCTCACTGCCACACCCAGCCCCATCACCAGACCACATCGCCAGACCAGCTGAGCTCGCAGAAATTTGGGAATGAGATCATTCTCAAATAATTCAAGCCACTTTTGTGAGGGAAAGAATGTCTGAGAAGGCTTTGCAGCACGCTCAGATATTAACTGCTTTCCTCCTGCACCATTAAGAAATTGATGTGTTTTCTTAACAGCAGGGAAAATGTAAGCTGAAGCAGTTGAGCCTTGCCCTGCTGGAGCAGGGTTCTGGCTGGGCTGGGCTCTACCAGATGCCGGAATTTGAGTCACCTTGCAAGAAACCTTAAAGTAAGGAGAGAAAGTAATTTAAAGCTTTAGCTCTTACTTTGTCCCTGAAATCCATGCAATGTCCTGGCCATTTATAGAAACTAATGAACTGTGTCATCTGAATATGGAGCAGCTGCAGGGAGGATTGGAGCGGTGGTGGTGATTAAAGGTAGCGCCCAGACGAGAAGGTGGTGGGAGAGCTCAGCGCCGCTCCTTTCGGAGAAAGCGCTGCAATGTGTGATGGGGGGGGGGTAGCGTCGTGTGCACCCACGGCCTGACCACGCAGGGCAGTCTTACCTCAACCTGGCAATAACACGGTTTGTTCTGGTGTGTGCCAGGAAAGTAACCTCCCTACAGCCGCAGTAGAGCAGCCTGAGCTGGCCCGAAGGCTGACTTCTGCAGTCACGGAGCCGTGCAGCCAAAGCAGTTCAACTGCCTCCGGTGCAGCTGTACGTGTATTTTATGGCCGTCGCCACCACCTCTCCTGCCTTGGGGAATAATCAATTAGCAAATACCACTGCAAGAATGCCAAGGTAAGTTATTTCATGTTGCTAAAGAGTCACTTCCAGTTAATGCTTTTTTTTTAATTTCTGAGAATGATGTGGCAGTCACTCAGGTGATGTCAACAGCGTTCCTGCACGCTCTCCCAGCCCACACTTCAGGAGGCTGGCCGGCAGTGATGGGCTGCCGGCTCTGCTGCGTTGGCAACACATCCAGAGCATTACAAGATGAAAATTTCCAAGCATGAAGGCAGAACTGAGGGAGAAGCGACATATTCTGCTATCGTCAGGGCAGTAAGGAGTGAAAGCAAAGAGGATTTCGAGACCAGCTTTTGGCTGCCCATTGAGGCTCTGATTATAAACCGCAGCCTGAATGCACCGTGCCTGAACCAGCCCCCCCCCTCCCCAAACCTTAAGCCAAAGGATTTAAACAAGCTCTTATGTAATATGGTTTTAGTGTTTCCAGTAGAAATAGGTGTTCTAAATATAAATGATTTGCAGATAAAACAGGCTTATATAAACTGCTTTTCCATTTATATAACCCTATATTGGCATTGCACCCGACACTTCCTTCAGCCATGAACCCGGTGCTGGGAGGGCGAGTGCGGGGCTGGCTCAGGGCTCAGGGCTGCAGCAGCAACTGTGGTCACAGCCTCGTCCCTGTCCAGTCCCCAACACCCCTGTCAGCACCTCTCTGAGGATGGTGCCTGCTGGAAATGTACTTGGGACGATACCTCTGAAGTTGAACTCCCTTCCTTCTCCCTGCCAGGGAACCCACTCCCAGCAGCCATCACAGGATGTGTCCGTGGTGTTCCCATTAGTGCTGGCTCCTGGGGTTTCTAGCAGCAGTGCCATAGTGGTGGTAATGGGCCAGACTCAGCAGCTGGACACTGCGGATACTGTCCCTTGGGGCTGGCTGCTTTGGTTCTTCAGGCAAAGTCGTTATGAACATTGAGAGCTGGAACTGTCCTTCAACCTGACATACACGCAGAGATGTTTGTGCATAGATTATGTGTGTGTGTCTGGGTCTACTTTATCAATGTTGGCCCAAATTCGAGCGGCCATGGGCTAGTTGCAGAAGACTGTTGGCAAGTAACTGCTCTACTTTAATGTCTGTGCAGTTTTGGCCGCTGAGACAAGTTTCTTTAGTTGGGTGATAAACAAACCCTATGTGTTTAATTAATCTACACACACACACACACACATTTGTATACACACATACATACACACACACACACACACACACACATACATATGTCACAGTAAAAGAGTTGACTGCCTCCAGCTCAGGGTTTGCAGCGTGGCCTCAGGCTGTGGGGTCTTCCCAAGCTGTGGCCACAAGCCCAGTCAGCAGGTGGGCACATCTTACTGTGACAGCAAGGCTGTCAGAACACTTCAGGCTCTTAAGCTAAATATCTCCTCACCACAGAGCGTGCTAGCAAAGGGTGAGCCCTTGTTTGTGATACCTGTTCTCCACAGCCAACTTCATCAAGGCTGTAGTTGCTGAAAGCCACTTTTTGTCTGGCTCAGCAGGAGCCGTGACAGCGGCCACTAATAAGGCCAGCAACAATTAGCTTGGAAATCGCATCTTCTGAGCAGAAAACAACGGCTGCCATGTTACGACCTTTATGTATGGGAAAGATAGTCAAATCTTGCAAAACAGCCTTCAGTGCATCACACCCACCATTCGCTCTTAGGGGAAGGATGGTTACTAAGTATTTTTAGCTACCAACATGTGTACAACACATGCATAGAATTATACATAAATATATAAAGATACAAATAGATATGCATATCTTGATTATACACACACACACATTTTCATATATATGAGAAACAGGAATGCATTTTTCACCTACAGTGTAATTTTACAACAGGGCAATATGATTTATATCTCTTTGCCATTAACATTTCCATTCAAGTAATGCCTTATTTATGACCATACTGCAGAAGCTCTTTTGACAACGTGGGCAGATGCTTTTTATTGTGAAGCCAGAACTGTCAACAGCCTCTATTATTTCTGGTGGGACTGTCAGTTCTCCAAGTAACATGACTTCATTTTAAATCCAGGTCTGTTAGAAGACAATTGATCTTTTGTCAGTCACGGACAGCAAACTCGCCATAAAGAAATGGTATTTGTGACCTTCGAAAATGACTGTCACCCTCTCCGTCTTGGTCTGTGCTCTATTTTTCATAAAAGCCTGTTTCTGTGGTGCATTACGGTGGAAGTGAGCCGTTCATCTTTGTCTCTGCTGCCCTCGCTTCTGCTGGGGCCCTCACTTGCTGAGCATGTGGAGAGCACTGGGTCAAGCAGCACTTGGGCATCTTCTAGAGCAGGACCTGCAGTGATTCATCAGTCGCTCCCCTTGAGGAAATCAATGCCAGGTAATACGGAGCAAAATCGAGTTTGCTCTTCATACAGTGAAGCGCTGGCTCCCAGGTAAGGCAGCAAAGCACGAAGAAATGCTGACCCTTGGTCTAAATGCCTGATGCTGGCGTTGCTGCTTAAACCAAGGGCTCTGCCAGTTCCCACCTGCTGTGGCAGACAGTGAAGTACTGCAGCCCTTCTGCCAAGCGTGATGGGGCTAACAAATACGATTTTTTAAAAAAAACACAGCTGCAGAGAGGGCTGCAAACCAGTTACATCCCCTGAGGCTCCTTAGGGATGGCTTGATCTCAACAATAAAAAAGTTAGATTATATAATAATGTTTTTTATATATGTATAAAATATATAGAGATAAAACATTATAGCATTATCTGTAATATAACTTTATATACACCCCTATGCATATATACGTATATATAAACATTATATATGTATAACATACAAATGGATGTATATAGACATCTTATATATGCATATGTGTATATATCTACGTGTATGTCTATATATAGATATATATGTGTATGCATATAAGGTATATACATATATTAAGTGCCTTTGCAGTACTTGCAGCCAGGTAGGAAGCACAGAGCTAGCGACCAAAGTCTGGTTTTAATGTCTAGAACTGCAGATGGGAAAAAGAGAAGACATTTTACAAGCAAAAATATTCAGGTGAGTACTTTTGCAGGCACAAAGCAAGCAGCTGCTTGGTGGCCAGGTAGCAAGTGGTTGGGAGAAGACTGTGTGTTGCTATGGACAATGCAACTGAATTCATGCTCATGGAAAGCTGACAGCAACATTTCTTAGACATCTCTGCAGAGGGGAAGGCAGCTGAAAACCCTTGTTAAGGGAGTAAATCCTATTTGGTTTTGCAAAAGGCATGGCAGGCATACTTCTGTTAAAGTAACAGCACAAAGCACCACCAGCAACCACTGGAAATGTGGCAACACCTGGTTTTCAGTGCTGAAAACATGCCAGCTGGCATGCTGAAAAACGTCCCAGGCAACACGGGACAATTTTAGGAGATGAAAGACAGAAGAAGAAACAGAGCTGCCTTGTATCAGGTGTGGCAAGAGGCTGGTTGCCACGCTCTCGTGCTCCGTGGGCTGGCTGGCAGCCTGCTGCCATCTGGGCTTGTCCTGCCATCACCAGCTCAGGAGCAAAGCTTGCAGGGAACGGGGCCTTGATCTGCAAATGAGATGGTCTCTTGCTCACCAAACAGCGCTGCTTGCCCTTGGCCAGCTCAGTTTTCATTTCCACCGTAAAGACGCAGTCCCAGCCTGCTCCTAACAGAGCACCTGTGCTGCTCCAGTCTCCCCTGCTGAGCCCAGTTTGCTGGGTAGCAGCATAATAATTAAAAAAATGAAAACAGCAACAACCTCAGTGTACACATTTTTGTACACCATGATCAGAAAGACAACATTACAAATTTTCAGAAATTGCACTGTATTTAAAAAACTCTCTTAGAATCTGCTCCACTTCTACGTATGGCTACTGAGGCTGCCTGACACAGTTCTTTTCCGCTTCAATTGCCAACCTGTGGAGGCCCTTCAGGGATGAGTGATGTGAAGAAAGTTGTGATAAAGGACCAAGCAGAAGCCATGAATCCAGGCTGCTGCTCTGTATTGACATCTTCTCCGCTGTCTTCATCAATCCAATCATCCGTAAGTCGTTCCATCTCTTCAAGATCAGGATTATTTGCATGTTGCCCATCACGGTTCACCTCCACATTATTGGTCACCTGTTGCTGGCCTCCCTCTGCTTTGGTAGTTTATCCTGGACAATGAGATGAAATGACATGAAGGCCCCACCCTGCCTGACCCCCAGGAGCACCAGCAGCAGCAGAGCTCCAAGGGTCTGGCCCTTCACCAGCTTTGCTCTGGTGCATCTGGGTCCGGACCTCTGCCCACAGCAGGAGCCGATGTTACAGATCGGGTTGTATTCACGGGCCTCCTTCACCATGTGACCTTCACCTCCCATTCTTTGAGGCTGTACCTAAGGAATCTAGATTTAAATTAATCCTTTGGCACCATCAGGTTCAGGACTTCCACCCTGAAAACTAATGAGCCGCATTAAGACTAAATCCCATCAAGGAGAATACCAATGTCTTTGCTCCTCAGTGCTCGTTCAGCTCCTTCCGAAATCGCTATCGCAGTGCCATGGTTCACACTGTGCAGGCTCCAGGGGCTCATTGCCGCTGAGCAGCCCAATGGAGCTGAGCAAGAGGGAGGCCAGATGGACTCAGGAGGCATCTTCCAACTAAAGTTTCCCTGTGGTTCTGTACTGAAAGCCATCTCATGGAAATAAACTGAAAACTACCCATGATGGACAGAGCTTCTGTCTTCCGCTATTGTCTTTGTGTATAACGTGGTCACAAACAGCACTTTCTTCTGTGCCCATCCTATCAAGAATGAAAGTGACAAAGAAAACATGCAAGAAAAGAGTCATCTTCTAGTAATGCCTTTGGCATAAATGAACTGTGACTTCTAGGGCTTTTACTTGGACTCTCTCATCTCTCTGGCTGAAGTCCACGTGAAATGTAAGCCCAGCCACGCTCCACAAGCCACGGCCACTTTTGAAATAGCAGTTGCATGAAAGTAGCTTTAAAAATAAACAAAGACAGAAATCTACACAATGCTCAGGCCTCGCACAGCTGAACCAAAGCCCTCCATTTGCCTCTTGAACTTGGGAAGATCGTCTCGGGATTTGGATGCAGATTTGTGCCTCTCAGCCATCTCAAACATGCAGCTTAAACTCTTCAGTAACCTCCAGTCTTTCAGGGTTAATGATCAGACGCAACGCTGAAGCCACTGAACTTGTGAACCAGAATGTGTTGGGAAAGGCCAAGGCATGTAAAGATTAGCCCTTTCTCAGGCAGAGAGTGTTAGCTGAAGTGATGGGGAGGGTTTGCATTTGGTGGGGATTTCACTAATGGGGGAGTGATGCCACAGGTCTGCACACCCACGCCAGCCCCTGTGCTTCAAGGAGCTCAAGCAGCTTTTCCCCCTTTGGTGTCCATGCTCTCACAGTGCTGTGAAACCAGCAGCAGGCATAAACCCACAGCTGCTGCATTGTGCTAGATGGAATTGGGTGGGGTTGTGGGGTTCTTTTAGATTGTTTCAGCTTGGATGAGATCAAACCCCATCATTTACTACATTTTTTTCCGCAAAACATTCCCCTCATCACCCTGCAGGTACTCACCCAAGCCATCACCTTGTGACTCATTCGGAGAAAGGTGGAGGTTCAGCCCAGCCTTCAACCGTGGGAGGAGGCAGCTCTGCAATCCCCACTCGGGGCAGCATGGCCATTCCTGGATGCACCCCAAAAACACTGCTCTGCACCAGGCTGCTGCCCCGCTGCTGCGTGTGAGCCCCAGCCCAAGCCAGGACAACCCCTGCTTTACCCCTGATTCTTTTGCCCCTCACTCTTCCTGGGTGTAATTTCCGCAATTACTTCTGTTTTACAAGCTTTAGGTTATTATCTGGTACAAAAACATAAGCAAAGCAATTCTAATGGGATGCAAGATGTGGTTGTGTGAAAATCCATTTCTAAAAGAGGTAAGTTTAAAAACTGTGTGCTCCAGAAGACGCTATTTTCTTCCCATTTCTCCATCACATATTTTAAAGCCGAATCACTTAAGATAGTGAAGTATTAATCTTTTCACAACTGTGCTCAACTTGGAATCACACCCATTCTGTTACCTCCTCAGCAAATCTGGATTTTGCCATGGAGCGACGTAAATAAGAAGGGTAACACCCTTAGGGTTGAGAAAACACCTGTATAAAATCGAGACTGCTGCATTAAACACCGGTGTCCTGCTCCCGTTCTCCTTCTCTGCATTGCACGGTGTCCCATTGCAGGCAACCCTCCGGGGCTTTGCTGTTCTCTCCAAACGGCCAAAGCAAGGGCAGGGATCCAGCGGGGCTCTGGCTGCCCTGGCGCTCGCCTGTACCCTCGCACAGCTCAAAATCTGCTCCAACGCAGAATTTCCCGGTGTCGGAGGCCCAGCCCGGCGGGGCTCGCAGCGGTTGCGAGGGCGAACAGCGCCCCCCTGCGGGCTCCGGCGGAACGGGTCGGGGCTGCAGTGAGGGGCACGGACAGAGCCGCAGCCCGCTCGGGCTGTGAAGAGGAAACACTGCGATTTTTAAATAGATGAGAAATTGTATACACACACATATGCACTTGTAAACGGAATACGTGTGTATACACCATACACATATATACGAGTGTACGTGTCTATATCAGAGGAGGGCGACAAAAATGATCAGGGGGCTGGAGCACCTCTCCTGCGGAGAAAGGACGAGAGAGTTGGGGGTGTTCAGCCTGGAGAAGAGAAGGCTCTGGGAAACCTGGCTGCAGCTTTCCAGTACCTGAAGAGTGTTTGTAAGAAAGATGGGGACAATCTTTTCAGTAGGGCCTGTTGCAATAGGACAGGGGGTAATGGTTTTAAACTAAAAGAGGGTAGATTTACACTAGATGCAAGGAAGAAATTCTCTACAATGAGGATGGTGAAACACTGGAATGGGTTGTCCAGAGGGGTGGTGGAAGCTCCAACCCTGGAAACATTCAGGGTCAGGTTGGAGCAGCCTGATCCTAGTTAAAGGTGTCCGTGTGCACTGCAGGGGATTGGACTAGATGTGCTTTAAAGATCCCTTCCAACCTAAACCATTCCATGGTTCTCTTATATATATGTGTGTGTGTGTATATATATATATATATATATGCATGGTATATATGTGTATATATACACATGTATACATGTATATATATATAAACGATGCATGTATGTATATAAATAAGTTGCTTGTGTATGTATATATAACTTGTTTCTATATCCAGCTCATGCTATTCATTTCGCCTCTCGGGGAAAAGCCTGCTGTGGCAGCTGTGCCCTGGGAACGCGGCTGCTCTGGGACAGCAGTTGCGCACCAGGCACCAGCCCGGGCTGCCGCGGGGGGGCGGCCGCGCCCGGGGAGGGACGCAAAGAGGCAGGCAGGGATGGAAAGGGGTGGAAAGGGGTGGAGGGAGGCAGAGATGGAGCGCTGCAGTCGCAGCCTGCGGGAAGCCGAACTGCTGGGGAGCCCGATCCCAAAGAGGCCACTTCACACCCATGCCCAGACAGCTCGGCCAAGAGCAGAGGTGTCTGAAGCCTTTTAATGCCATCACTCACCTGCTGCTTTGGCTGGCTGTAGGGTACCAGACAAAATACTCTCCTCATCTAGTTATTCTCTGGTGTCAACAAGAAGTGAGCTGAGAGAAGTGAAAGGTGGGAATGGAAATATGAGCCTCAACAAGTAGCCTAACGTTCATTTAGAAGCAGCAATTGTGTCAGGGCAGTGTTGGTTTGCTTCTGTTCTGTGTGGTGTGTAGTCAGGAAGCTCAGACACCCCAGCCACTGCAAACCCAGGCTCAGGCAGTGGGGTGAAGCCTGGCTTTCCTGAGACCAGACCCCAGAAAGCTTCCTGCTGGGGCTCACAACCCAGGTGGCTCTGTCCTGCAGGACAAAGCAATAATGCCAGCCTGTCACTGCTGCACAGATAGTGCCAAATGCATCCAGGCAAAGCACTAAAGGCCTTCAGAAAATTAACCCCCTGCAAGTGGATAAGATCTTTCAACACGCAAAAAAGAAAAAAGTGTAAAACTAAGTGTAAAACTCCAATCTCTGCCTAGTGCTGCAACCTGGGCTAGAGTCAAGCTGGACATCCACCTGGAGGCCTCCTGCTACAGCAAGGTAAGCCTTTAAAGCTCAGCTTCCTATGACCTGACATGATAAAACATATACTTGTAAGTACAAAGTGAAGCAGAACGTTAAGACTAACTATTAGCAATTGTATTTCCTACAGCCAGCCTCCAACAATATCAGGTTTCTGCCATTATCTCATCTGGAAAGTCTGAAGCCTCCCTAGATGGGACACTTCATCGGAAAGGTCTCATCTATTTTAGAAGCAAAAGATCCCCTCAGTACCCAATGAAAAACACGTCCCATAACCAGCCTTTAGAACTTAAAAAAGTCTGTACAAAATGAACTTTTATGGAGTAAGGGGAGGGGAAAATTTTTTTCCTTATCTTTCAGTTTTGGCATTGCCAAGGCACTTTCATGTCCTGATTTTTGGAGTCACTTGGTTACTGCTGCAAGATGCACCACATGATCCCAGCACATGACACAGCATTTGACAGCAGGGAGCTGTGGCACTGTGTGCCGCAGTGCTGACATCCCCACGCTGGTCCCCAACACAGACACTGCTCCTGTAGTGCAGGTAGGATTGATCTGGGTAACTGCAGCACGCTGTGGGGATAGGCAGAGCACAGCTGTGACTTGGGGCTGCACTTCATTAGGGCATCTTGTGAAAGCCCTAACTTCTTGCACATGTCACCTGGACTTTCCTCTCCCCCGCACTGATGTGCTGCCCAGCTGCCCACAGAGCCCCGCTGGCAGCTCACCCAGGAGGGCTGAGGGTGCTGGAAGGGGCTGAGCCCCAGCTTGGCTCACTTACAGCCCAATGCACGGCAAGTTCTAGTGAAGGGAATCTGCAGTGCTCCCCAATATTTTGCACATGCCACCCTCCAGCCCAGCAGCCCCACAGCGCACATAAGTGGTCTGCTGTGGAGACTGGTGCTGGTGAGCTGTGCAGTGCCTCCAGCTCGTGTCCTTCATGCAGGTTAAATAGCCTCCAGGACGTGTAATCATTACTAAACATACTGCTTCAACCAGCAGCTTTGCTCCTGGGAAATACTCAGAGCCTCCCAGACTGACTGCTGGACCTACTCATTCATCTACATCTTTGTCTCATCACAGAGACAAAGGTTGGAACACAAGGAGCTATCAGGCTGAAACACGGGCACTGGCGGTGGGGAGATAGTGGGTGCCCTGCTTGCCTTACCCCAGCAGGACAGGGTGACCCGGAAAGGTGCTGCTCACCCGACAGGACAGGGAGTGGAGCGGCTGGGATGGGTTTCACAACCAGGGCTGGCTCACCGCTACTCAGCAGGGCTTTGGTGGCAGCCCAGACCCTCTGCCCGGGTGCAGCCCAGAGCAGGCTCCCTGATGTCCACAGCTTTACTGCAGCCCATTCACATATGGAAAGGCCGTGTCAGCTCTCAGCAAGAAAGCCCTGTGACGGCCAGTGGCTAAGGCAGTGAGCTACCAGCTGCTTTGACAGGCCAAGACCCAGGAGTCTGCAATGAAAAACATAAATCCCAAAGCAGCAAACCGAAGCATCTCTGAGCAATAACAATGTGCCCCGCAGGAACGCTCAGCAGACCGGACACACTGGAGACATTGCACAGAGCCGTGCTGGCTTTGCTCTGATCAGATGAGGACGAGGTTGGCTTTTGCAATTTGTGATAACAGCATTTTGCAAGCACGAGGAAAATGTGCGGTAAACCCCAAGGCGAGCTGGAGCAGCCTGTGCACACAAACCATGCAGCACGGGTTTCCAGCCGAGTCAGGCTAAGGGCTTTAACTCTGCTGTGCCGGTCCCCTGCAGCCCCGTGCTCAGACCTTGGCCACCTCCTGTGACCACCGCGATTCCTCCGGGGCCTGCACGCGGGTTTGGGCAGTGCTGCCGTGGGGGTGACTTGCGGTGTGGGCGGCCCCAGTCCTGTGGGGGCACAGCCATGGTTCAGCAGCTGGTAAATCCCCACAGCCAGGGCAGCAGGGACAATGAGCCCCAGAGAAGCAGCTTGCGGCCAGTGAGCAAAAGAGAAGAAAAAAAATAGTAGAAAAAAACCCCACTTGCTGTCACAGAGTGTCCTTACTGGCTGTGAACTGGTTTGTATTGATAAAATCATTACAGCAGGAGAGAGAATTGCTCATTTGTCTCATTAGTTTGCTTTGCTCAGAAGAATGCAACACTGAAGTGTCCTTCACATCCACTTTCTTTCCTAAAATACATGTTGTACCTGGACTAATTGAGGACATCGGCACCGGCACAGGGAGCAGCCATGTGTCCTGCTGCAGAGGGACTCATCCGAGAAAAATCTAAGACGCCAGTATTTTGAAAGAGTAAACAGGACAATGCTAGAGGCAAATCACTGTGACCAGGCACACGCTGATCAATTCAGTTCCCCTCCCTTAATTAGTTTATTTCTGCTAATCAAGAAAGGCTCGCAGAAAACAGATCTGGTCACAGTCGCTTGCTGTGGTGCCGATACAGGATGCTTACATCTGGAGCACCTCTTACTTGGGATGCCAAAGGTAATGCAGCACATAATAACTGTGGCAAAACCTGGCCAGCTCATGTCTGAAAACCAATTCTAAGCTGTGGACCAGCATCAAGTAGAAACCTCGTCAGAGAACAATTTTTAACTTGCCTCTTCAAAATTTTACATTTCTAATCAACAACGTGGGTGAAACCACTATAACTAACGCAGAATCCAGGCCCCACGTCCAGAGCTGGGCACACTGGACACACAGTAAATGTTCTGCTACTGACAAAATTAAAAATCACAGTTAAAACTAAGAGAGACTCAGGGACGAGATATGGTGGTTGGACCAGCCCTGGGGAGGGCACAACGGACCCTCATGGAACTAACAGGGCTCATCCAAGCCACTTGTGACCCACCAGGTCTGCTCCAGATAACCAGCCCTCGTGCAATGTCCCTGCTTGCCAGCGAGCCCACACAGCCGTGAGCGTGGGAGGGAATCCTTGTGCTTTGGAGGCAACACCACGATTAACACTGAGCTGCATCCAACAGACAACTGCAGGTGGCACCAGCAGAAACAGACCCCAGAAAAGAACCGCAGAGTCTGTAAAATCTTTTATGGCAAGACAGGCTAAGACCAGTCAGGCTCAGGGCCGAATTTTAAAAGAAACACAACGTTTGGGGGACCATTTTTACAGTTGCACATACTTCTCATCATCTATGGTGAGATTATTAAAGGCTCTTCTTGCAAGTGAGAAGCCACAAACAGTGCAGAGCAAAAGGTACCTTGAAAACACTACCAGGTCCATGAGAAAGCCTCTCAGCTGAAGAGCATCCGCAGGCCCACAACAAACACACCAGAAATACCCTTTGGTGGGACACAGTTAAGCCATACTGGCCTGGGCAGCTGGATGCCTGAGACAATGGCTGCTGTAGCCTACTGCTCTCACACAGGATTTTTTTCTGGTTAGTAGCTAAGTCAGTTTTGAGACTTCACTCCTTAAAAATCTTCAGTTATCTCAGAGGAGCAAGGAGGCAAGAAAGCTCAGTCGCTACCTAAGCAAGACGCTGGCAGCTCTGGGCATCCTTTCCTTTTCTTTGTGACAAGTAAGGGTGACCAAAGCTGGCCAAGAAACTTCTGCTATTCTCCAGTCACAAGCCTCAGAAATAAATGCTCTTGGACTTCTCTTTTGTTTGGTTATTATCTCCCTGAGGAGTCTCTAGGACACTTTGGAGGCTTCAGATAAGATTATGGCAAATTACAAAGGGAAGAACGAGTTCATCTCTCAGTATCTTTTTGGACAAACAATCTGGGGCAAACAAGGTTTAGCAACCTCTCTGGGCTCACAGGGTTTAGGATCCCAATAACTTATCCTGACGCTGCAAACCCAAAATGCGGCCCAGGCATTTTCCATCATGGCAGTATCTTATCTGCTCTGACCCCTCGCTCCTGCTGGCCAAACCCACCAGACAACATTTTTATTGCAATCTGCTCATGAAGGGCTGTAGGGATGATACGGTTTCTTCACCTTTTGTCCCGCTCTTCAGAACTTCACGTGGCCATCGGCTGCCTCGCACCCTGCTGGGTGTGAGGGTCACAGAGGAAACAGGCACGGTTTGGGTTGGCTGTGTTGGGGGTGTCTCTGGGTCCCCAACACAGCCAACGCAAACCCTGCATGTCTCCTTTGTGACCCTCACGAATCCCCAGTGCAGCTGCTCCAGCAGGCTGGCGAACAAGCCCAGTGTTCTGCCCAAGAGCAAACAACTCCTCCAGAGGAGCTGCTGTTCCTGGCACCCCCCTGCATCGGCGTTACTGCCACTGCAGCCCACGCCTGGCACCACTGAAGTGAAAAAAGAAAAGAAGGTAAAATTCCTGTGCCCACACAACATCTTTTTATAGCCAAGGGGATGAGGTTTTTCACTCTCTCCTCATTTTCCACTTCGGGAATAAACAGGAAAACCAACCTGGCCTAGCAGCTAATTTGGGAGCACACAGTGTCTCTCTGTGTTCCTCCCCACGATGCTCCTGCTGTGCCAGGGGCGTCAGGAGGGCACTGGGGCCAACACCCCATGTCCCTAAAGCGTCCTTTAGAGAAGCCAGCAGCCCTTGGCCACTCCTGAACAGGGATGGAGACCCTGCCGGGGCTGTCACAGAGAGTCAGCACCGGGCGTGTGGGGCCACGCAGCACCTTGGCAGAGCCAAGAACGAGGCGTGAGCACAGAACCGCAGCCCCTCACAGGGGGCACACTGCCACCTCACTTTGCCACCGGGAACATTTTCTTATGCCCTTACCCCCCACGCCACTGCCTGCACCTCAGCACTCACCGCCTCCTCGACAACACTGCCCGAGAGAGAACACGTCTTCGCCTTCATCGGGGGAAAGGCATCGGCAACTGCAAAAGAGAAAAAAATAAGCGGTAGTGCTGGCAAGAAGTGGAACCCAAAACTGTGGCAAGCCTTCAGCCCCTAGGAGATGCAGCAGGTCCCTGGCCCACTCAGGGAGACCGCTGGTGTGCGAGCACTGAGGCCAGCAGAAGGAGCCTTGGTAGCAACACAGTGACCTGAGCCACAGTCACAAGGCTACCGCAGCCAGGAGGGGGAAGTTTTCTCAAATAGCAAATAGGAAAGTTGCATAACTTCTGCCCAGATCCTTCAAACAGGGCCTGATTTCCCCCTCCAAAATTAGGATGACTTCCCCTTGCATTAGTTTCCAGCTGCATCTGTGTCACAGAGCGAACTGGGAGGTTGGGGTGCTCTCCACGGGTTGGGCTAGGATGGGAGGCTGTGAATGGAGAGCATCCACCCAGCCACAGCTCTGCAACCTCCAGTGGGCCCTACATGCTCGAGGGGGTAGAAAAGCATCTTAAAAGCCATCACCTGCAAAGATAATCACAGCAGACAGCACTGAAATGCCTTCATTGAGAGCTCACATGCTCGTCATCGAAGGGCTGGACCCAGGGGATGCCTCCTGCCATGGTGCCTCCCGACGTGAGCCCAGGCAAGGCGCTGTGTCGTACCCGCTCCCAGGCTCTCCTCACCTCTCGGGCCACCTGTGACAACAGCAGGAAAGCTTCAAGAGGCTTGGTCAACAAGCCTACAGTAAGAGTTTAGGTTCAATTATTTTTGAGCCCCTTCCAAAAGGGACAACGAAAGCAAGGCAAACAGACCTCAGCTGTGGGTATGAGAACTCGCTGCCTACAAATGGGTGTTTGCCCAGTGCAAGGACATCCATGAGAGTGGTATGGGTACCCCTGAGCAGCAGGAAACAGGCTTGATGCTGGAATTAAAAAGCTGCCTCAGTCCGTGTTGCTCATTCCCAGGCACCATTCGTGTGCATGAATCATTGGCCTTCCCTTTGAATCATTAATCACTGCAAAATCAATAAAGGCCACATACGTTTTTCATGTATCAGCCATTAGTCTGACCTTGTGTCTATCTCTGTAGAGGGTATGAAATAAAAGCATTTCAGATCAAAGCAATCAGCACTAAATTTACCCAGCACTAGCACCCGCTGGAGCCTGCTGATTTACAGCCGCTGAGCTCATACCAAGGTTGTTTTGGTTCCCAAGAGCCCAGGGCAGTTACAAAGCCCTTGTTGTCCTCTAAAGACACAAGCAGGCAGGAGTGTGACGCTCCAGAAGGACGTTCTTCGTGATTTGTTTATTTCCTTAAAAAGAGGCACTGCTTCCTTGTCCCGCAGCACGTGCCTACACGGCACTCAGGGATGAGCAGATGCATCCCCCTTCCCAGGTGCTCACACGTGGCGTCATCGCATCCAGGGCTGCCATGTCCCCCTCCCACGGTGCTGCCCCAGCTGCCTCCCTCCACCTCAGCTCCTTCTGCTGCAGAGCAAACAGCTCACACTGCAAAATCTCTTGCAGACACCCTGTCACCAGAAAGGGAGACCAGAAGGACCAAAGCCATTCACCAAGGATGGGGCATGGTAGACTCAGCCCTCTGTGACCTTCAGACCGCGGGCTGAAGCCTCCTCCGGCTGATGCCCCAGCCACCGCAGCCAGACTGCCTACATTTTTTCTGGATGCATTTATTTCTTTTGGGCTGAAGCAACTGAGAGCCAAGCAGTGCTGCCGACTAATTACCATCACTATTGATCACTTCTGCATCCAGCTTTCTGGGTCAGGCCTGCTCTCATTTTGCTAGGGGCAGGCAAAGGGCCAGTGAATCGGGAAATCATAGTGCTCAGAGATGCTCCTGGGGCACTGAGATAGGTCAGCCAGGTCCAGGAGACCCAAACTCCTTCCAAATGCCCACAAGCTGGAGGCAGGCATGTCACTCCCCTGTACAGACCACCGATGACTGCACACCAAACTCCTCATTAGCCCAACACAGTGCTCGTAATGATCCCTGGCTAATGCTTACGCACAGGCCACAGAAATATTTGCCTAAGAGGATAGTTTACTTTTCGGAATAAAAAAATTGGTCTTTGTACTAAGTGGGGAGACGAAGGATGTGTTAGGACACTGCAAAGTGAAGCTCATACAACTCGGAACTTAAACAGCTTCAAGACTTCTCAAAATCTGAAATCGGAAATAACCCTGCTTATTAGAGACAGCTCTGTATTACAGATTGCTTTGATTTTAATTTAAAATCATCTCCTGTTCATGCTTTGACCCTAGGGACCATATCAGGTCCCAGCTATCTCTCACAAATGTCACAGTCCTGGCCAAGAGGCAGGACTTACAGGTCCACTTCTCACTGCAAGACCATCATTCAGTCACCCTCCCTGAAACATTGAGGTCATTCTTCAAACCACAGTCAAAACACCATTCACCACATCAAAGGCACCCAGCAGACACCCTCACTTTGTGCCATCCCTGTTGTGTGGGGTGTTTTTTTGCTGTGCCCCTCCATCCATTTGATCTAGTTAAAGATGTCCCTTCTTACTGCAGGGGGGTTGGGCTAGATGACCTTTAAAGGTCCCTTCCAACCCAACACATTCTACGATTCTGATTCTAGGATTGATTCCATGATTCTATCCTGCCTCCTCCCCAGCCTGCCTGACACCAGTGCGTGTTTTTACTGGAAATACCTCTGCTCTCAGCCCTCTCTTGGCACTGAAATAGCTGCGGTTGGGCTGTGGCCACGTGTGCTGCTCCTGCAGACAGCACTTTTGTAGCTCGGTTTGTACTGGCTGCCTCCTTCCGTCCCTCCCTCCTTCCCGTGTGACACCCACCCCTTTGCATTCCTCCTCACAGTCACTTATTTCCAGCACAGCTTCAGAGGCGTTCATTACCCCATGTGAGGCTGACACATACAGTCTGTCACACACAGGCACAACCTTCTGGTCCTGCCCAGAGCAGCCTCCCTTCCAGCGTCCATGCTGAGGCCAGGGCCACAGGTCAGTCTGGCCATCCATGACCCTGCAAGCCTGGACAGGCAGAGCCAGGAGACCTGCAGGCTTTAGCCAGGAAGGTATGAGGCTCACACGCCTCCCTCCCCAAAGACCATGAAGTTTCTGACTGATTTTGGGGCTCAGCCTCAGCAGACCAGCTGACTCTGCAGGCACCAACAGCCCCTGGGTCATGCCGTGACTCCCTGAACTATTACAAGGCCTTTTAGTTTTAAAGGAAACCACAAGCACCTTTTTGCCTGAACCCCTCTTCTCACTCACCCAGCTGTAGTTGCAGACACAGTCCTTGCCCTCCCATGCTCCCCAGTCCCCACCCCGAGCCTGGACGCACAGGGAGCCCCTGAGGGACCTGCCAGCACAGTGGCACGGCACAGCACGGCTCTGCAGGACACCGGCCCTGCATACATTTGTCCAGCAGCACCAGAGGTGAAGGACTGAGTAACCGGGGTGTGATGCCGGGCTGGTCATCCCACACACGGCTGCAGAGGATGCCCAGCCTCAGCTCTTCCCACAAACGCGAGTGCCTGGCAGAGGGGCAGCCAGGGGCATTCCATGGCGATGGGATTTTGGAAAGTATGGACTTGACTTGCTGCATTTTCCAGCTCTGTGTGGTTGCTCCCAGCACTGAACAGACAGACACATGCACACGCTGCCTGCCATTCCCAGGGTAATCCTGCCGTACACGCAAGTCAGGTTTGCTGCACGTATGCAAACCTCGGGCAGCAACATCCTTATTCAAATTTGGTAGTGAATAGTACACACCTCTTGGGTTCGGAAAATAAACAGCCCTGCCTCACTGCTTTGCCTTGATCTCTCCTCAGCCAGAAGCCCTCTCACACCAAAGCCTTCAACAGCCTGAAAGCTCACTTCCCAACAGCCCCCGTGTCAGCACCATGACAGGTTTCTGGGGGTTTTTGGTGTTTGCTAGGCATCATCTCACAGAAGTAAACATGGTCAAGCTGCACTAGCAAAAATCCCCAAAGATTATATGGGGGTTTTATTCAAGGGTGATTCTGGTTTAATCTCACAGCTGGGCTTACTACAAATCTTTGGACTGGAGTCCATATTGAATAACTCCATGGGCCTAGCTGATTATGCTGGGATAATCGTTATTTAAAAAAATGTTACTTTGACATTTATAATCAAACATGCCAATCTAATGCAAAAGGATGGCACAGGGCCAGTGCTGGGCAGCCCTGCTGGGAGGACAAATCCCCCTGCCCGTGCCAGGACAGGTCACCCTGGGATGGGCAGCCCCTGCCCACCTCTGCCAGCACACAGGAGGGGAGGACACCCACGGGGCTGGACACAGCAGCAGCACCCGTGGCCCTGCCCAAGCCGATGCTCTCCTCATCGACACCCCAGTGCTCTCCCTCATGGCCACAACCCATCGCACCGGAGCCTGTCTCCTGCCCTGCCCCACAACAAGCACAGTGCCTAGAGCAACGCTAACCAAAAGAGACAAGGGAGATTTCGTTGGGGTTTTTTCTCTGTTACACTGCTCTTTGCCGTTTTAAAATTCCCGATGAAAAAAGTAAATATTGGAAGGTTATCCTTTGCATCTCATGATCAGATCACAAGTTAGCATGTGACTTGGGAGGGAAAAACAAGTCTTTCCAGCAGATGTCAATGCAGGGAGCAAGCTCCGCTGGCTGCTGTACCTTGACGTCCACTGCCAAAGTCAATTCGTGGTGCATCCTTGAGGTAAAGAATCTCATGACTCATCAGGATCCTACTCTAATTAAAGAAAAATCAGATGACTTTCCTTTTGGCTTTGCCTGTTTAGCAACTCTGAATGTAATGTGTATGTGTATGTAATAAACAGCAGCCCTCAGCCACTGTTTTGTAAACAGGCTCCAGCTCAGGAAAGGCAAAGGCAAGTTTGGAGCCATCCTGTTAACTCTGTGCTTGGGGCACTGAGCAAAAATCTCCCACTGAGCAAAGGAACCCATCAACCAGGAGCCTGCTGGCCAATAACCTGCAAAATCACCGATAATGTACTCTGAAGTCCGGGGTAGGCATTGGCGAGCGGGGTCACGCTGCACTGGGGTAGCAGGGAGCCATCTCTCCGAAGTGGGGTCTGCTGGTATTGCTGCCTTCCCTCTGAAAGCACATCAGGGTTTGCCCGTTCCCAAAAGGCGAGTGCCCAGGTGCTGCCCATGTCCCAGCACACACAGGTGCCAGGAGCCTTTCCCCACCTGAGCACCGGGGCCTGCCCATGATCCTCACGCAGCTGGATAATCCGGTGATGCAGTATCTCGCTGCAGTGTCCCCATCCTGGCTGGATAATCCGGTGACGCCGCAACTCCCCGCAGTGGCCCTGGCCAGGCTGGATAATCCAGTGACGCCGTGTCTCACTGCAGCGGCCCCAGCACGGCTCCTGTCACATGATGGGTCAGCAGTTCATGGGAAGTCACAGGCTGAAAGCTTAAAAAAAACCACCCCAAAACATATTACTTTAGCCAGCTCCTTCCCCACAGGAAATAAAATCTGGAGCTGAACTTTTGCTGTTAGGGTTTGACCAGACTTATCTCGCCTGGGGCCCGGGGTGGGTTTGTCTTGCTTGCTCCTGACCAAGCTCCCATCCACGAAACCCGGCAGGGAAAGAACTCAGAGAAGGGCAGGAGGGGCAGAGACGGGCAGCTGGTGGGCCAAAGGGTGCTGCTGTAGCTCTCCTGGAACCTCGCATCAGGACAACTCTGCACAGAGAAGAAAGTGTCTCCCAGACCTTCCCACCCCCACGAGGCCGGTGGGAAAAGCCGGCACAGCGAATATTCCCACGGCCAACGTCCTCGTGGCCCAGCGAAGGCGATCCTGGCGCACGGTGCACAGCGCGACACGCAGAGGCTTTTGCCCTTCCTTCGCCCAGGCTCCACGGACAATCAGGCAGCTATTTTTAAACTGGCTTTGTCTTTTCCACTGCAAAGGCACATGAATGGCTTTCCCCTCGCACGGAAGCACAGGGAACTCGGACGTCGTCTCTCATTGTGATGGGAAAGGTTATCGCGTACAAAACAAAAGTGAAATCATCCGCTGGCATTCCCGGGACCAAAATAGCCGCCCCCTCTCTAGCGCTGATGTTATCACAGGGGAAGGAAGGCTCTGGATACAGGCAGTCCCGCTCCAGGGCTCACGTACAGGCCCTGCAGAAGCCAACAGCCAGGCTCGCTGTGAGCAAAAGTGAGATGAGGCATTCTTGCTGTGACAGACTAGAGAGAACTTAGTGGGTGAGGTCCCATAGTTGCCACCACTCCCAAGAAGCCACACAGCCCCACACGAGCATCATGCCAGCGACAGCCCAGCAAAAAACCTCTCCTGTCCCACGCTAACGTCAAGGGCCACAGAGCTCACTGTCCCCGCCTCAGCCCCCTCATTGCCCCTTGCCTTTTCACAGCCAGTCCCTCCAGGTTTTCTGCAAGAGACTCCAGGGAAGCACCTAGCTCCGGGGAATCCGGCTGCTTCATGGGAATCGCCTACACCTCCTACTACGGAAAACGCAACTACTGGGAAGTCCTTGTTATGATTTCTCTTCTCAAGGCAGGACTGTGTAGGTCCATCTGAGGGCAGGACCTCCAGGTATGGGGAATCACTGGGAGACTCCAACACCCCAGCCACCGGCAACGAAGCCAAAACCCTGGGTAAGAGCTGCCAGGCCAGGCTGGGCAGGGCTGTGGAGTGCTTTGCAGACGGAGAAGGCAGGGACACACAGTGGAGATGGAGCAACTGGCAGCCAGCACACCAGAGCTATGGCATTGGCCAGGACGTGGGGAGAGCAGGATTTGGAGAACCCTTCAGTGCTGAGCAGCCTGTGGTGATGCCCTTGGCACTTCCCAGCCTGGGAGAGGAGCTCATGTACTGGGCATCTGGGCTGAGGAGGTAAACGTTCTGCAAAATACAGAGACTTCATTAAACACCTATCTTAAATATCTCCCTGTGAGACAACAGCTGTGGGTCAGGGGTGAGTTGCAGCAGTGCTGAAGCTGAGAACTGAGGAACGCGAAAACTAGGGGCAAATTTTACTTCCCCCAGACAAACAATAGAATATTTACCAAAACTGTCCAAGGCATTTTCAAAATAAGCTGTGTGCTCCACTGCCTGCCAAATCCAAATGCTTTGCAGTGAAGATTTAGGATTCTTCTTCATTTGAATGGCAGTAATGAACTAATATTGAGTGCCTCCACCCGGCAGCAGCTGGATTGAACTCCACTGCACCCAAGAGCTGTGGAGCTGCCCCACAATTTGCCCAACCCAGATGGCAGGAGCAGCCCATGGGCACCACAAAAGTTGGTTCATGAAAAACCAAGCAGCCCAGGAAAGGCGAGCCAGCACTCTCCGTACTGACTGTGGCGGGGACAGCAGAGCCGCCAGCCTGGTCTCCAGCACCGCTTTCCTGGCTTTGTTGACAGGTACAGCTTTATCGCTGTTAAAACACCA
This sequence comes from Trogon surrucura, assembly GCA_020746105.1. NCBI lineage: Eukaryota > Metazoa > Chordata > Aves > Trogoniformes > Trogonidae > Trogon > Trogon surrucura. The sequence continues at coordinate 188,632 of CM036627.1, forward strand.
TTTGTTGCTGTGACTTTTTCCCCCCTTCTTAAATGTCAACTTGAAAAGAAAAATTCGGGAAAGGTCACTTACCAGAGGGACTGGAACAACTTCAGTCACTTGGATAAACACGTGTAGGATCAGCTGCTGTGAGAGGGGATTTTAAACCAGTTACTTACCTGGCTGAACGAGCGGTGTGTTCCTGCAGCAGGATGAGACATTATGTACCTTGTGGGAGGCAATCAATCTCCTTGCCACTCATCCATCAGCTGCTGGGATCATTAACTCTTCTGGACACCCAGGCGGAGAGGATGCTTCACTCGGGATGCCTAATTCCATATTCTAAGGGGGCACAAGCACCCGCCAAAGCCCCAGGCTTACCCCAGCACCACTGGTGTAACACTGTGGAGAGCTGGTCACTGCCAGACCCCTTCCCCAAGCACCCGCTGGGATTGCCTTGTGCCCCTGCATTGCACGTGGTTCCTCAAGCCAACTGAGTCCCTAACGTTGGGCTGGAAGAAACATGACAGAGAGCCCGTTACAGCGAGGAGCAGCATTACACGTACACAGATGTATGCAGAGCAGATCCAGAGTCAGGCACGCTGGATCCTGCTCTTGCTGGCAGCGTAAGCAGAGACCTGCTTCATTCCTCAGCTTCCCCCAGCTGCAAAACAACCCGACACCCAGGACACCCCACTGATAAAAAAGACTAGGGGAATGAGATGATTCGCTTACTGTCCAAGGATGCTCCAGCATCCAGCAAACACAGGGCAAACCTGGGCACCCAGAACAGAAGCCCTTTGCCAGCTGCCTCTTACCTCCCAGTCGGTGCCCGGCCACCTTCAGTTTGACTGTGTCCAGAACTCACAGCCTCCCGCCCCTGCACGCTGGTGGCAGTTTGTCCTCCGACTTGGCAAGTAGTCACCAAACCCGGTAATTGCCTCTGCTGACAGCCATAGAACAGGGCAGGAGTTTGCCAGCTGACCCAAGAACTGGGGAGGGTTTGGCAGCCCCAAGCACAGCCGCTATCATTTTCAGGGAGCCTGGGCAGCTTAGGAAGGGAGGAACTGCAGAGGGTTTCCTGCAGGGTCTCACCAAACATTGCGATACGCCCCTCGCCTGCCTGGCAGCAGAGCAGTGGGCTTTGCCAGCAGCTCTGAGCGCTCCCCTCGGCCCGAGCACTGGCCCTGTTTCACTGCCAGCAGGGCATCGTCAGAGCCCTGGTAATTCTGACTCCTTCAGGAAAATTGCCAGCTACCTAAGGCGCTGGTGGCGAGGGGCCGCTTTTGTGAAGAGGTCATCGTGTGTCCGTCAGGAGCAGTCCCTGCAGACACGGCCTCGTGACACCCTCTACCTGCTGCCACTGCGCTTGATCTCAGCCGGTGTGTTTGTCCCTCACCTGGTATATTTCCACGCCATCACCGAATGTGCTGGCTGCAGCCAAGTCAAGGATTTGACTAAAATAATGAACATTTTTCCATTTGTCTTGCCTTTCCCAGCCTTCATCCTCATGGCTTTTCAAGGCAGGAAATTCAGAATTTCATTAAACAAATTCCGTTGATTTTTTCCGTCACTTACACCCAGTATGCTCATGACTTGCACAGAGTGCTCCACAGCTCAGAAGCAGCCAAACTAGCACACGGACCAGAGCAGTTCCAGACAAATCTGCCACAAGATGGGCCTCCAAGCCACCACCACCGGCTGAACCTGTTTGGTTGCTCAAGATGCCTCTTCGACACACACCACCTCCATCCCTTCAGCATCCTCCTGCTGCCTAGTGCTCACCCGGCACCCAACACTTCCATGAGGGCCTGGATGAGATCGTCACCACCATGAGCTGCAAAGGCCAGAGTTACTCCAGAGGGTGCAGGTACGCCAAGGCACACACTGATCCAGACCGAGGTGTTTTGGTGTAAGCACTCTCCCCACAGCAAAAAGGGCACTGTCCCTGATCAAGTTGAGCTCTCTCAACAGTTGCTGTGCTTAACTCTAAACAACAGTGGAGCACACAGCTTTATTCAGGACAACTACTCAGCTGCAGGAACCTGAGGGCTTATGCTGACCACGCAAGGACACCAGTACTGGACAGGGACCTCCAGGCAGTCCTGTTCAAAGCAACCAATGCTGCTCGAACCTAAGCACTCACACTGTTGTGCACTACAAACAGCTTCATGGCCTCCAGCAGGCTTGCAAAGGGTACTGAAGCAGGGCAAAGTCAAAGGCATAAGGTCTCTGCACAGTGGGAAACCACTACCACGATGCTTTCAGAAGTTAAGCCAGACAGAAGAATTGTCAGCAGCAGGGAAAAGGGCAGCTGTTGATCCTGCCAGTAAAAACAAAAAAGGAGAAATCAGCCCACCACCGCTTCCGATCGGATGTGACAGCACTGTCTGAGGTCCTCAGCAAGCCCAGCCTGTGTCGCAAGCGAAGCAGGAGACCAGGAGCTCCGAAGGAAGGGGAAGTGGACACCCCCAGCTCCTGGGCCGCAGGAGGGGGACCCACCAAAAGCCACCCCTGCTTCTGCTCTTCCCCACAGCCAGCACTGTGCACCGGCTCACACATTCCCAGGAAGGAGCCCAGATCCCAGTCCTGTGCATGTCACAGCCCTGTAACGCAGGTGTCCTTTCCCGGCAGCCTTCCCTGAGCGGGGGGTGAGTTTCTCTAAGAAAACCAGACAGAGATCATTTCCTAGAGCTGAGGAATCAAAGAGCATCTCGCTCCTCTGGCCAGGGAAAACGGCTTCAGGCAGCCTGTTCCCAAATGCAGCAAAACGTTCCTACCAGGCCCCATACGCCCTTTGAAATAATTCACTTGTTGTGGAATTCAGTCACTTTCAAAAAAAAAAAAAAAAAAACCCCCGACAGAAAACCCTTCCACGGGCTTGCAGCAATACTTTGTCTGTAAATAATCTAGAGAGCAAGGTCACATTCCCAAGTGAGAGTCGAGCAGGGGAGGGTGGGCAGGGGGGCAGAGGAGGGGTGCAGCCCAAAGCCCCGCACACAGTCCAGGGAGGAGCAGTGAGGAAAGCAGAAAAATAGGTGTGGGGAAAGGGGCACAGAAGAAAGGGACCGTGGGGGTAAGAGGTGAAACGATTTCACCTTTCTTTCGCCCGCTGTCCTCGAAGCACCGACAAGTGACATCCCTGCCCTCCCGCACTCGGGCATGGCAGGATGGCGTGCTGGCACAGAGGTGCCCCGCTGCCAGCTCGCGGCCACGGTGGCAGCAGCAGGGTGGTGGGCACGGGCTGTCCTCACCCCTGGGCACGGGCTGCCCCGATCTCCAGGGAGCATCTAAACGCTGAGCGCTCCCGGCTGGGTGGCAGGGCTGGGAAGCGGGAGCACTACGGGAAACCACCCACGGCCCCGGATGAAGCCTAGAGCAGATGGTAAAACAAAGAGCACCGGGATTTCTGTTTCACATAATCTTTTGCCCTACTCACTCCCACGTTTAACCTTTTCCTCACATGAAGCAAACTTTCACTTGGAAAAGGTGACCAGGAACACTGTAAAGGTTTCAGAGGTGCTGTTCTGGTCTGAACATCACCAAGGACAATACACAAGATCCCAGAGGATTTTTATTTTTTTTCTGCTTTAAAGATTCAGGCTAGTTTTGTGTCCTTTTCAAAAGAGTTTACGAGAAATTAACCGGGTTTCTTCCTAGACCAAGGGAAGGGTAATGCTGCTGTGGCAGACTGGCCGTAAGAACTTTTCAGGATTCTTCACGCTGTGGCTGTGACTTGTCCTGAGCTGCAGCCCCGCACAGGAGGGGTGCTCAGGCTGGGACTGCCAGCAGGGCTACTGCAGGGACTCCTCCTTCAGGGCACATAAGGGTTAGGGGGACCAACAAAAGAAAAAAAAATTCAAGCCTTGTGCGTGTTTCACAGACTTCTCGTGCACCCGAAAGCTATGGGGTTTCTGTGGAGTCCTGGGACAGAAACCACTCACTGACTGGCTCACTCTGCAGGGCCGGGTTTCCCCCACGGCGGGCAGCGGCTGTGTGACACCGTGACAGCCCCGCACCCCATCGCAGGGGACACCGTCCCAGCCCCATGGGGCTGCATGAGGAGACAGGATCGGGCACAACCCAGGCAGGAATCCATCCCCCCTCAGCAGAGCTGGTACCCGCTGGACCACAGCCCACGTCCCGCTCGAAACTGCCACCATCCAGCTTGGGTATGAAATGCTCAGGGAACCACACCACTTGCAGACTCCTACTACAACAAAATTCAGCATTTAAAGTGCTTGTCTATATCAAGGCACCCATCGTGCATGTGCTGGCTATCAAGAAACAAGCGTTTGCCTTGCGTGTCAAGCCCCATCAGCTCTCGGCTGCTGCTGGTCTCATCGCCACTGTTTTACAAGGTTATTTTATGTGCGTCTGGTGGAATTTGTGCTTGCTTATGCATTCCAATCATCAGAAAGTCATCTAACCACCACCCACCCAGTACAGCACCAACATGAGCACTCCTTCACAGCCCCGTGCCTGGCACCGCAAGGCACTGTGGCCATGGTGCCAGGGGCAGGATAACTGAGCGCAGCCCAGCGTGGCCACGCTTCCATCAGGCAGGCTGCTGGGACCCCTGGGAGTGCACCCCCTGGCTCAGCAGAGGTGGGAAAGCCCCAGGCTGGCCAGGGCACAAAGCAGCCATGTCCAAGCAAAGGAGCAGGAGGGTCCAGCCCACGTACCAGGAGGTCCAGTGCTGAGCGAGCTTTGGCCGGCGGCTCCCGAGGAGACAAGATTTAACACTACCTGCCCTGCACTGACTCCTCTCCCGAGCTGCACGGCTCTGCCTGTATTTTAGGAGTTTCCAATGGGCTCAACATCAAGGTTCACAATTAACACTTGGAAATTAATTACAACAGTCTGGTATTCTTCTAAAGACACCAACAGCTACAAGGAAGACAACAACCAACCTACTAGCTCAGCACACTACAGACAGTGTTTTCTCTCTAGCACTGTGATGAAGCCAAGCACTTTTGCACCTTCACTATTATGCCTCGCAAATAAAAAGTGCCAGCAAGAGCTCCTGGCTTTGGTGTCAGGCTGCAGAGCTCCAGATACCATGCCTGGTCCTCCACAAGGTGCAATGCAACACAGACAACTTCCCTGCAATTAGACTGAACCTGTTAATCATTCCCCACAGACCCTGCTGGGTTTAAGTCACATTTTATAAAAATGACAGGAAAAAAAAAAAAGAGAAAAAAAGAAAGCGACAGTATCCAAAAGCTGTAAGCAGGGTGTGGGGTTCCTGCTGTTACTCACCATGTGCTGAGCTGTTCAGAGACAAACAAAAGAGCAGGTTGGGTCAAACACAGGAACTCCCTCAAGTGAACTGCTGTCACAGGTCAGAATCATTAAAGGGATTACACCCAGGGAGCACAAACTCTCTGCAGTGCCTACAATGGTTCTCTGCAGACAGGCTTTTCTAATTCCCTGCGCCACGGTGTCTCTTACTACAGAACATCATGGATTTCAATCCCCACGATAGCTGGCCCGGTCCCCTACCGAATTAAACCAGCCATTGTAATAGGTTTAATTCTTAACTAACAGAAACGTGTAACTCACATGAGCTCTGACACAAAATGGGTGAACGTCCAGAAACCATGAGATTGCCAACTGGTGAGTATCAGTTACAGGCTCTAGTACTAGAAACTTATCACAGGCTGGGCAGAAACAAGTGGCCTGTTTGAAAGGAGACCTATTTGACAAGGAAAGCCAGGTCCTCTCTTCCTCATCTCATTTGAATAAAACAAATAGACCAAGCCCAGGCAGAGAAAACAAAAATCCAATGAAACGATCTTGCTAGTTCAGCAGAGAGTTGATTTTTAGACTTCCTACATTTGTTGTTTGGGCTTTTTTTATTTTTAACTCTGTTCTCATTTAAGAATTGCAGCTTCTGACAGGATAATTGTTAAATGTTTGAAGGTAACATTTTTAAGTGCTCCAAAAACCAGTAGTATTTGTGAAGAAATTACACTGATTCAATGACCAAAAGTGAGCCATTTCCCAGCTGCGCCTGCTCTCCCCACACCACGTCATCCCAAGGATGACCCAGCTCGAGTCTTGCACAGAAAGCAGCCAGAGAGAAGTGAAACCCCAAATTTTGATATTATCATCCAACCTGAATGAACACAAGAAGCGACATTACGTGAAAAAATGCCACAAACCTGATCTTTTTTCCTTCCAAGGGAGGTGCTGGCTGCCCAATCAGCAAGTCATTTGGAACAGGGCTCTCCTGTCCTACCCAGGCTTAGGTACCACGCTGCAGGTCAGACCCACGCTGCACCTCCTCATGACAGCAGCATGCAGGGGCAGAAAAGCACACAGCACCAGCACCACTTCATTCAACGAGACACGCCGTACCAGATTTTTTGCATACCAAAGTAAAGCAGCTCACAAACTGCCATGTAACACCATTCTGCGACACGCAATTTTTTTGAGCTCTAATCGCGTCTCGTTTTTTTCCAAGTCAAAAAGAAACCCGCTAGCTAGTTCAGCGTTCTTAAGAAGCCCGATGAACAGATTGCTTTTTCCTTCAACAAGAGGCAGCTGCGCTCCTGCAACAGCACTGCAGCCTTCGCCTGTGATTACAAAGGATGCCCCTTCAGAAGGGAACCGCGCAGGGAGCAGGTGCAGTGCCTGCAGATAACACTAACAGCTCCAGTGAAACCATTGTGAACACTGCTGCAAGCTGGGAACCCTGCCTGCTGTTAGACAGGACCCCATCACCTGCCCGGGAAGCACACCAACGCTGAAGATCTGAAAGCTGTCATGAGGATTAGACGCAGCCTTGGACTTAAATACCACCCACTCGCCTTCTGCATTTAAAGAAAGGAACAGCAGCATCTCGCTTCCCTTTTCCGAGGCAGAAAAGAGGATGAGCAGCAGTTTTCTACTGAAATACAGGACTTCATTGAAATAAACTGTCGGGCTGAAACTGAAAAAAAATATACAAAAAAAAAAAAAAAAAGTCAGAAGAGTCACGCAAATATGAGTGAGTCTAAACTGCCCTGAAATCAAGGAGGCTTCATCGATTTAGGCCCTGGTCTTCGACTTTACATCCCCACAGCCCCCATGGCAGCGGAGCAGAGCTCAGGCAGGTTACCCCAGGGCAGCTGGGGGCAGCACCCTCGGGTGCAGGCTCCTAGCAGAGATCGGAGCAGCCTGCCTCAGGCGTTGGGAAGCATCGCTGCTACGCTGCTGAGCCACACTGCAGTCTCCTGACTCAACCTTACAGCTTTCCCAAATTACCTTTGGTTCTTCTAGCTCCTAGGAAATCCCTCCCCAGCTTCTCCCAGGCCAAAGAAGAGCACCAGATACTCTCCAAGCCACACCTGGTAAAGGGTCACGTTCATGCCAAAGGCTGCTGTGGTTGGATTCAAGGACATTTCCAGAGCACACTGTAAAAATCAGTGTAATACCCTCTCTGCTATTACTTTTGTGGGACCTATCAGATCAGGTTACACTGGAAATCAAGACACTGGTATTTTATCTTTTTTCTGCTTGGTATTGGAAAGACATTGAGATCCATAGCAGGACATTTCCACACGACACTTGACCTCTGTTTAGAGTAATTCTTGCCCTTTCATTTGCCCTGCCTTTCAGCACACACGCCCTGAGGCATCCCACATTTTGGAAATTACCTTGACCTCCCAGCATGGACCAGGCTTGCTCTCACCATAGCCAGGCCACACAGGAGGGCTGGAGCCAGGCATCCGAGAGCATCCACAGGAGCAGGCACCATCCCTGCAAGAACCTGAGAGAGGAACTGAGCATGATGGCCCCCCACTGCAGGCTCTTAATCCTTTCGCCAAGAGGAGCCCAGCCAGAGTTTAGAGAACTGGAAGTCAGAGAACAAGCAGACGTTTGTTCAGAGCTGGCGGCACAAGGGGGAGGACCAGCAGCTTCTTCCCGCCTCCGCGGGACTTACCATCCCTGAATGTCCCTTTTTGTCCTTCTCCTCGCATCTGTGGCTGGGCGGCACAACGCTGCTCTGTCCAGCAGCCCCTGCCACACGCCTCCCCAGGGCCCGGTGGCCAGCAGAAGGAGAAGTGGGACAGCCGCTGCCAGCCGCAGCGATGCCAACTTGGTCAAGCTTTCCCAAGAGGAAGTCTGCTACCCGCCCGGTGCTCTTCCTGCAAAGGCACGTACCTGCTCAGAGGGCAGAGCAACGGTCTGACAGAAGCTGAGCAACAGGCATCAGAGCCACCGGCACCACAGAAGCATCTGACTCAGAGAAAGGAGCATGAGACCGCTTTTTAAGAGTTCAGCCCAACACCCTCAAAAATTACAGCTGCTCAGTATTACTAAAGCGAGAAGGCCGAACTCCGTCACCTATGGCACAGTCGTTCTCATAACTCATATCAGAAATTCCAGTTTCAGTAAAGAAGTGCACATGTGTGAAAGAGAGAGGCAGCAGCAAGTCTTGACAGAGGAGAAACAAGAGCTCTGTCGCTGTCTACAAGCCAGAGCAGCTCTCAGAGAAGCCTATCTCTACCCATACGTGTTAAAAAACCCCACTGGGTTATTTCCAGTCACAGTGGTCAAGACAGGTCTTTTGGACTGGATTTTCCCCTTAGGCTGTCGTAGCTCTAGTTCTGAGTGCAAGACTTCTCTGCGATGAAGACTGGTATCACACCGCTCCGGTGCAGCACAGCTCCTCGTTTCTGCCCAAAGCACAAGGAAGGTGAATACAAACCGATGCACCTGGGTAACCATCGAAAAACTTGCTGTCCAAGTACCATCGCACACCCAATCAAATAAGCAGAAAGTTATTTAAAATAAAAATACTTCACATTTATTCACCTTTGAAGTCACCATAGTAAAATTGTACACACTATGAGTAACCCAGGAACGTTATTAAAAGCTACCAGAAACATAAGGCAATTTGTACAACCATCGAAAGAAATACACAGCACGTTGAAAACAAAGTGAAATATTACTCAAACAAGACAACGCTCAATACGCACTAGAGTTACAAGAACCAGCATTAAGTTTTACACAAAAATAAAGATGTCATGGCTACAAGTATTATACAGTGATAAATACTTCAAAAATATATTAAGATATATGGAAATTCTCATTTCGTCAAGGAAATCCAGAGAAATTCCAGCCTCCACTGGATTTCAAAATACCAATTAAGGTTCAATATTTAAATTCCTTTCAGTAAGAACCAGTACTGCAGCCATTAGCTTCCTGTATCAATACTCATCTTCTTGTAGTGTAGTGAAATCAGCCTTACATTACATTAAGCCCTAATGCCTCTTGCATCAGGGGCACTTTTCGGTTGCCTTTCGGTAACAAGTGCTGTGCACTGCATCTGAAGCCATAAACCACGTTAGATCACGGTCAACATTCGCCCACTTTACAGTATTAATGGAAGGTGGGTTCGAAGACTTGTGTCCACATAGCACGATGTCTCGGACAGAGGGTTTAGTAGCAAGTCCACCGTAACATTTTCCTAGCATAACATTGAGCACTCAGAAGTTACAGTACACGAACCATGCTAAGGTTTAGGTTACACCTTCAAAAAGAAAGTCCAGAGGATGTTTGGAGACAACAGATTTTGAACACACACAAATGTTGGTTTAGTACACATTTGTTTGTGCTGTTACTGGGTAGCAAGTGAAGCAGTTTATAGCCAAGGATTTGGTGAGACAGTTTTCTGAGCCAGTTTAAAAATATAAACTTCTTCTTACGAGGGTCTGTTCTATAGAAAATAGAATGAAATCTGGTAAATTCTCAGTTCTGAGAGTACTTTCCCATGGCAAGATCCATTCACCACCCTATCGCACCACCAAGAGAAAAGCCAATCCTGCTATTCCAAACCCCGCTGCGGCCATGATCGCATTGCTTATGGTACTGCTCTGCTCAGCCGTCTGTGAGCCGTGTCTGCCGAAGAAGCGACAGAAGCCATCCTAGAAAAGCAAGAGAAAGGACATTGAGTTGGTTGGCTCGCAACTAACTGGAGTTATTTTTTCTTTTTAGTACGTCTTTGAGCACAGTGTGGTTCGCACTCCCAGAACGGTGTTTGAAACTGAGGCTTGTGCAGGTGATAAACACGAAAGTCCAAGCCTGCTGTCTTGGGCACACAAAAAGACTTTGTGAGAGCCTCTGCACAAGGCAGCCAAAAGCAGCAACTACAAGTGTTTGTACGCTTTGCTCAAAAGACAATCGCAAACTTCCTATTGCAACGTTCGGCATGTCGCGATGTCACTTTTGCCCTTTCAGGCCAGTTTCTGATGGGAGCTGCCAGCATTGTTTCCCCTCATTCAAATTTCAGAGAGCATGTGAAACACAGGATATGGAAATTTCCACTTGAAAGACTGAAGCCGGTCCCATCTCAGTGGACACGGGACCAATTACACACTCTCTTGGAAGGGCTGAGTGGACACTGCTCAGAGCTGACCTATGACAGAGCAAAGCTGGCAGCTGCTCTCCCAGATCGTTATTTGTGATAATCAGAAGTGGCAGCAACACAGCTCCAGATGGTCGTGTTTGAACTCTGCTCCACAGATGTCTATGTAAACAAGTTATACTCTTAATTTCTTCCGGAACTTTGTTCTTTGCACTTTAATTTGTGCGAACAGGCAACGCGGTTTTGCCAAGCGACAGCGCACATTGCAGGCAACCCCACGCTGTCCTGAGCAGTCAGACGGACCCATGACCGCTGGAAAACCAAGTTCATTTTGGTCTCTGGAAAAGACAACGAAACCAGTGGCTGCTTCCCCCCCCTTGCTATCTTTAGTGCCTATTTGTACTGGCATAAAACATTCCACTAGGACCGAAAATAGGAAACGTGCGGCTCTGCGGCAGAGCTGACGTTTATTCAGGGCCGCAGGCAGAGCTGCACGAACGCCTTCGAGGCCGTGCTCCGAGCACACATCTCCGGCGGCAGAAGGGAAGCGCGGCCACCGCCGCACATCGCGGCGCGCAGCGACGCCGCTGCCGGCACCTTCGCCAGGCCCCGCCGGCCGCTTGCTGGACGGGCTGGAAGCGGAGCGGCAGGCCCGGCGGACGGGCGGGTTCTTCGTACACAACCACATTTAACCCCAGGAGGCACCTTTAACAAGGGGCATACGGGCGTTCTCTGTTTACGCCGGGGAGGAGACCCGCGACTCCCTGCTCTCCCAAACCCGAGGGCTGCGGACCCGCGGCGGGGACAAGCCTGGCCCCACAAGCCGGCATCCCCGGCCCTGCGCTTTCAGGAGGCTGCAGCCTGACGAGGCCAACTCCTTCGGAGAGCCGGCCTAAGCCACGACCCAGGGGCCCCCCAGCAGCGACCCACCGCCCGCCGCCGTGATCACCCAGACGCCGAGGCCGCCCGGCAGCGCCCCCCCCCGCAGCGGCGGGTCACCGTCCGGCACGCCGGCGCCTTCCCCGGCCGCACGCCGGGGCCGAGCCCCGCTACAGCGCGGGAGCCGGGCCCGCCGGTCCTCGCCGCGGGCCGCTCCGCCGGGCCGGGCTGCCGGCTCCCCGGCCGCGGTCTTCCCCGCCCCGCCGCCGCCCGGCCCCCCGCTCACCCATCCGCCGTGCGCCTCCATCCACTCGCCCCGCTCCTCGGCCAGGTAGGCGGCCAGCGCGGCGGCCAGGCAGCGCGGCCCGTCGCTGCAGCCCCGCTCGGCCAGCGCGGCGGCCAGCGTGCCCGCGAAGACCACCAGCGCCAGCAGCCGCCCCCAGTTGAGGCCGCCGTCGGCCTCCAGCTGCGCCGCCACCCGCGCCAGCAGCGCCGCCGCCTCCTGCGGCTCGGCCCGCGCCAGTGGCGCGCAGGAGCGGAAGAAGGGCCGCTCCCGCCGCTCCAGCTCGGCCGCCGCCCGCCGCAGCGCGGCCGCCGTGGGGCTCGGGGGCAGCGCGGCGCCGCCGCCGCGGTGCTGGAAGTAGTCCTCCAGCAGCAGCGCCGTCTCCTCCTTCAGCGAGCCCGGCATGGCGGCGGCCCACGGCGGCTGCGGCCCCGCAGCAGCAGCTGCCGCCGACTAAGAGACTGAGAGGCGGGGCGGCCCCTCCGCCCGGCCCGGCCCGGCCCGGCCCAGCCCGCCCCGGGCGCCGCGGAGCGCTCCCCCTCCTCCGGGGCGGGGCTCGGCGCGGTGGGCAGCCGGGCCCGGGGTGGGGGGTGGCGGTCGCGGGCCGGCACGTCCCGCGGCGCCGCCGGGGAGGGGGGCATCCCGAGGGTCCGGCCGCATCCCCGGGGGCTGCACCGCGGGCACAAAGCCGCGGGTTTCCCCGGGCAGACGAGCGAAACGCGGGGTTCCCGGGTGCCGGCTGCGAGGTGCTCTTTTCATCATGGGTTTTGTTCCACGTTAGTGGCCCAAGCCCGCGTTCTTTGCATCAGAGGACCTTGAGGTTTCCCAGCACTGCGGGATGCGCGTGTGCCGAGCAAATGCAGAGGCGTTTGCTTTACGTGAGGCGTATGGGCAAAAATTGAGGATGAGGAGCTGTATAGTGGAAAGGTTGGGCCCTTCTCTGCTGCTGGTGTGAAATAAAATGGCTGAGGACTGCAGTGGCCAAGTGCCGGGTTTGCACAGGGCACAGCTCCACGGTGACGCTGCAGCCACACACCTCCCCTGCATCCCCACTGTGCCCTTGGAGCTGTGAGTACAGTCAGCTGCTCGACAGACCATCAAAACTCCCATAAAAACCACCCCAGGGTTTATGGCAGGCCCAGTACAGGAACACCCAACCCCGCTCAGTGCCAGCTGGCAGGTGAGGTGCGGGTGGCGGCACGGCCTGGCGCGAGGCACGGCTGTGACCGCCCCGTCCCCAGGCAGCACCGCGCCGCAGCCGCCTGGGACTGGGTCGTGCTGTCACACCTCGTCACACAACGGGCTCAAGGTGCCCAACGTGCCAGCACGGGACCACTCGGCTTCACCTCACCTATCCTGAGCTACAGCTCTCTGCCTCCATTCTACACACCCGTCAGAAAATCTAAAAATAGATGGTTGGAATCAATCCTGTTTCGATTTCTGAGATCGCTATGAAGAATTGGCCTGATTTCTCAGAACCGTTCCTAAAGCAAACTCTTAGCTCTACATCCCCATATTTGGGGTTTGTTTTCTTTTTAAGCGGGGAAACCTGTGTGTATGTGCTAGAGCAGTAGCTGGAATGATGTCTTCACTTTTCCCCAATGCTCACACACATGCCTTTTCAACTAGAGTTTTCCTTGTGATTGTTAATCCTGGAGCAGGAATTTCCTATTGCATTCCTCATGGCTGGAGAGCAAGAGGGAGAGGCTGTTTTTTCTCTAGCAATATCCTTTTCCACCCTTCCTGTTTATGTAGCATTTTTGTTGAACAGGACAGAGCAGTCTGACAGTGACTTTGCCCGAGCTGTAGCTCCCTTGCTCTCCATACCCGGCTACAGGCTGCTTGCGCAGCCTTTCGGGACGGACTTTCCTTCACCTCCTCGCCTGAGCCAGGGAGCAGGTCGAGAAGGTCGGGCCAGCGCCAGGGCTCATCTGTGACACTGCTGCTTCCCAGAGCTGCACAGCTCTTCTCCAAGGCTGGGACACGCTGGGGAAAGGACCAGGCGCACGTTAAAACCTCTCTCTCCAGAAGGGAATGGAGACATTCCCAAGATACAAACAGCTTGATGGACCAAAGGGAGGTCTCGGAATGCTGAGTTTTCCAAAGCCTCCCTTGTCAACCTTTAGCAAGTAAGAGATACGATGGATACATCAGTGCCCTGTTCGTTTATCTGATGGGAAGGCCAGGCTCATCCTGACTCATGGCTTTCAGTATGACCTCAGGAACAAAAAGGTGATTTTCACAGGTGCCAAGTCCATAAAACCTGACTTACAAGTGCATGGGCAGTGGTCCTAAATGCAGGAACCACAGGATTTCTCCCTGTAAGAACCGAAGTGCAAGATGCAATGTCAGCCTCGTTGTCACTGGAACTGGTGACAACTTGAGCACTCAGAACAAGCTAGCTCAGCACTTTCCCCAGCCCCTCAGAGGAAAGGAAATGAAACAATGTGCCTAAATTAGGGAGGTGCTTTTTTCAGTGTTTAGTGAGCACTTCCACCAACCCACCTTCATGCTGGCCAGAAAACCTACACTCAAGTGGAGAGGACAGCTGACCCCAGCACAGTTCTCTCCTACTGACAGGGCAGAAAGCTGAACTGCTGCATCTCAAGGTGATCTGCAAACAGAGTTTACCCAAACAGTGGTAGCCCAAGCCCTCAACAGCATTTCGGTGCCCAGCTTTCCCTGGTGTCCCAACTGCAATGCACGGAGAATCCTGCGCTCCCACAAACCACATACTAAGCGTTTTCAAGCGCACTTCTAGGTACGGCGATGGGGATCTGGAGAGAAACCATTGCATTAGCTGTGATCCTTCTGAGCACGAAAACACAACCTGAATTCTGGCCTCCTGAATGCAGAAGGCACTCAGGTGGAGTTTCAGGTACTTTCAAGGACGGCTCACTGTCAGCTGCTGTGGCTCACTTTGGGTATTTCCAGAAGATATTCCAGAAACAGTTTGGATTTCACCCTAGGTTTTTGAAGGACAAATTACCTAAGAAACTGTATGGTGCAAAAGGAAATGCCAAAAAAAGAGAAAAAATAGCTACCATTACGAGTACCTAATGGAAGGGAAAAATGACCTTACACATCTTCTCAATATGTAAAATACAATTTATTGTATTTAGGCCATCCATAAGTATCAACACAATGTCGTATGTTTGAAACAAACATCTTACCAATAAATACTATCTAAACAATATTAATCTTTTGATCAAATGTGTACAGCGTATTGACTCAATATTGCACAGTGAGCTCTATATGACATTTCCATAGTGCATTCAGTTTGTTACAGGGATAGTTTGCCACATATATTGCAAAGCATCAGAGCTGACTTTTCCAAGTGCAAACAGCTGGACTATTTCATTAGGAACTGAAGGCTGACACGGTGTCAGTGTCCTGGGTTAACTGGTTAGGGATTCACGGAACCTAATGTTATCACGAATGAGGAGACTTTGTTTCTAATACAATTTTGACAGAATGGGAAAAAAAAAATCCCACTTTTGAATCAAATGAGGATATTGTCATCAAACCTATGTGAACAGCCAACTCACAGAATCACAGAATGTTGGGGGTTGGACTCCAGTGATCAGTGAGCTTGTGATCAAGCTTACTCCAGTAAGCTTGTTTTCTCCTGTTTCAATCTAAATATAAATCATATCTGTTATCTTTTCAGAGATGTATCTCACTACTTGCATTTCAAAGGTCAGACAGTGCAAGCCCCCAGCATTACTCCAGCACTTTGCTCCCTATGTGCCTCTGCTCAGGTTAGAGCGAGTGAGTACCTGTCAGTACGGGTGTAGGGGACGCATTCTCATCTCAATAGTTTTCAATGCATAAATGCAGATGTAATTCCCCAATAGTTCTATAATTAGCTGTATCTCAGCTTTATCTAATCAAATCTTAATTCTATAGCAGCAGCTCCGCACGGGGTAGGTCCTGCTGGTTTGTATGGCATTACCGTGCTCCCCCAGAGGGCCGGGTGCTGCCAGCAACGTGGCAGCCGTGCTGCTTCCTCGAAGCCCGGCAGCTCCTGGATCAGACGAGCTCGTGTGCTCGGGCGAGCGCAGTATCAAACGCTGGCAGGAACCATGGCTCACAGCAGGTTTTCAACAACCCGCTGCTGTTCTTTCTCCAATTGAACTGTGACAAAACTATGTCCACGCTGGTGGGAGACGACTGTGAGAATAAGGACGGTACGATTTGGCTTGTAAGGTTTCACCTGCATGTGCATGAACTTACATGGCTCCGGCGTTGCAGGAGGACGTTAAAAAGGGCACAGACTGCCTTAATACAGGTTGGAGCTACGGTGCCCTGAACCGCTCAAAATGCAAGTAAGAATCATGATCGTAGGAATGGCTACGACTGACTTGGAAAAGATTTGACCATCAGTATAATGGTGCTTGGTGCTTAGCGTGTAGTACCCCTTAGTGCTTAGCATGTAGTACTCCTTTAAGTCAAAGAAAATTCACTCACCAAGTGATACAATTAAAAATTTCTAAGAAACTACTGGTTAAGTATTACCTCATGATTATGTAAATCATGTTTATATCCCTCCTCTTTGCAGTTTATCAGTTTGTATATATTTAGATTCTTTATATTCAGGTAACAGAGATGAAATACTTCCATTTAAAAAGACGGCAGGAAAAAACAGGGATTGAAAGGATTTCTTTTCTGTACAAAAAATACATTTTTATGGTAACAGCCAGTACCTTCACAGTAGGTCCTTTGCTCCTCTACTTACCACAAGTTTCAGTCATCCATAATGCCATCATAAAGTATAATTTTTTTTTTTTTCCACTTTTCAACATCAAAATTCAATGCACTACTACGGAATGTTTCCAAAGTCTTATGCTACATCCTGATAAAATCAGGCCTCTTTTTTTCTTTTTTTTAAATTTAAAAAGGAACTAAATTCATGCAAATAAATACATAATGTGCACTGAAATACTCGATTCTATGATACAGGTGACTTCAGAGAAAAGTCCCTTTATAACTATCTAAAGTAATCCTAATAAAAGAAGATAGTTTCAAAACAGAATTCAAAACATTTCATTTGACTGCAAGTTGATGTTTGCTATGTGTTCAAGCCTAGTTGTGTTAATCTGTGGGTTCAGTGTCACTCTTTTGTAGTGTAGCAAATATTTGATTTTGAGGGGTGGCTTTTTTATGCAGTTCTTGTAGTCCAAGGTTTCAGTCTTCATTTGATTCTGCACACGGGGTCTCAGGTTAAGCCCAGATCTGCAGAGAGAGAGTTGAACAATTGTTTATGATATTGACTGTTCTGTCAACCAATTAAAATTTGGCAGGGCAGTCAGATTAGCGGTACAGAGAATCACCAGCAATGATCTTATTTAACTCTTAAGTCCAAAATTTAACAGTTCTGCTAGCATGTCGTGGGGATTTTTTAAATTCGAATTTTATGTTCCTGTTTTATGCTGTGTTTTTATATCCTCGTTAGTCCCTCCAGAATCCATTTTCCTGTAACAACCCTTTGCCCTCACTCGCTTTTTTTAAAACAATCCCTGAGAGAAACAAGCACCTGAAGTAGGTGCTCCCAGCACTTACCCGGAGGGTGTGGTCCCAGGAGCCCGAGCAGAACGCCGTCCCATCGGGAGAGACCCGCAAGGTGCTGACACGATTTTCATGCCCAAACAGAATGGATACACGGGACCCTTTCAGCACATCCCAGACATTTATGGTGTAATCGTTATAGCCTGCAAACAGTAGGCGACCTACAAAGAGAAGGAGGTTGTTGTACAAAGTGAGGTCTTCAGCAGGTAACACATCTTGAACGGGCAAGGACCTTCTGTGGGACGTTCATCACGCGGTGAGCTACAACCCAGCTTTCCCGTGCCACCCTCTGCACGCAGCGAGCCCCGAGCCCTGCTTCCTCCGGCCAGCTCTGCTCCTGCTCGGCAGCCCTGCTCCACTGCTGAGCCAGCTGAAACAAATGCTGAAGCAATTACAATCGATTGGTTAAAAATATAGTTAAAATTGAGTTTAATTATATAGAATCTGTTCAGTCATTAGAGATGGGGGAGGACTCCAAATCCCAACAGACTGAAGAGCATTTTAAGAGCTCTTATGCAGGGTAATGACATTTTGGTCAGACTTTAAGCAAGAAGTTGAATACAAATGGCTGAATGATTAGTAGACCATTTGGTGAGTGATTCATTGTCCCCAGTGAGACACGCCGTGGTGCTTGTGACCACGACAGAGAGATTCTGTCCCGGGCAGAGGGCGGTTCACCACCCACTCATCCCCACAGAGGGTGATGAGAGGAGCTCTGCATTTGTGCTGGCGCAGGAGAGAGAAGACTCGAGCTCACGTCTCTGGATCTGTAGTGAAAAATAGTAATGCATCTGTCTTCATGGTCCCCTAACGTACTTTTACTGTCTATTAATCATTTATTATCCTTTTAAAACTATTCATGTAAGTGCGGTTATTAGTCTAGTTACATTTCATGTTTCCCTTGAAATGTTCTTAATCATTATTGTGAAATTCTAAAGCTGTAGTTAACAGCAAAATATCTCCTGCCTTCAGTAGGGCCAGGAAAATACTATTCATTGCTTCAATGCAGATAGGCTATTTAAATGATAATTATTTTTACAGAGGCAAAAAAAGCTTTCATGTATTTTGGTATTTAGTATTACTTTTAATAACAAATGCTTTATCAAATTAAACTGGGAAATTTTTACAGTTCCCGTCATATCCCAACACTAAGACAACCTCCAAAGTTCAGGTCTCACCGCTGAGAGAGAAGTCCACACTGGATGCTCCAAAAATGATGCTCTCTTTGGAATAAATTGCTACTTCTCTGTCTGCACGGAGATCATATAAACGACACTAGGATTAAAACAAAACCAACACACATGCCTCAGTAAAGGCTGGAGTCAATGGCTATGACATTTCTTTGTAAAAATGGGAGTGGGAAGGACTGCAGCCTAACAGGCATCACGGGAAGTGGCTGCTTGGCTTCTTTCCTTCTGCTACTTCCACCCGCTGTAACCAGCACTTCTCTGGAGTCGAACAGGGATCTATGCAGCACAAGGCTGTTGTGTGTAAACTGAGTGAAGAACTTGCTTTTCCAAGCTACTTCTCTAAGCCTCCTCCCTGTCCTGGGCTTTGGACCCACTGAAAGTCTCCCCACCCCCTTGCTCCCCCACTGTGGTTTCCTACATATCAGGGCAGCCTGCTGCTGGGGAGGTGCAAGGGTACAGTCTCTCAAGACAACAGTTTAGCCACAGCTGGAGTCTGGGAGAGAGAGGATTAAATCTCTTTGTGAACACAGACCACATGGCGCAGTGCTCAGGCAGTCCCTTGGCATGGGGAAGCCTAGATGGTGGTGTCCTTGCTCAGAGTGAGGCAGGATAACAAATAGCCCCTGTCCTTCTGTGAGGCCTCTCTGTCTGAAAAACCGACATGAAAAATAATTCAAGTGAAATAATACGTTTTTACACAGATCTTTGCTTTTCATTTCTCATGGAAAATCTCCAATCACCTCTACAACCTGCACTTCCTGGTTTTATCATTTGCCAGCACACTTAGGCTTGTTTAACATGGAAATAATGCATAGACAGACCCGACTTCACGGCCATGCAGAAAGGCAGTCTGTTAGCCCTGAAATCAAAATGCACTTTTGAAACAATCTGAACTGAAAATCTTCCTTGATAAGTTTATGGATTTGATAAAATCCAGACTTTACTAATGAAAAGTGGCTGGTATTCAAGCCTGCACATGAAAGAGAGGCTGTTTCACTTGCAGGGCACTAGGGAGCTGCCAGGGATGTGAAGTCCAGGTCTCCCAGCGCTCCACGCTGATGAATAATTTCGTCAGACTGTCCTGAGAGGGAGTCAGGGTCACGGCAGGTGACAGCACTGCCACGTGAGCACACTTTTATGGTTTCCCTCCAGACAGTCAGGATTATCAGTTCCTCGAAATCCTGAAGTATATAAATCAGGTCAAGGATACCAGTCAGCCGGTATGATGCTGAAAACACCAACCTCTTTGGTTGAACAATGAAGTAGATGGAAACTGACAAAACCTCTGCTGAAAGTACAGAGATGGAATTTCCCATTCTCCTGCTCAAGCTGGAGGTGTCAGGAATAGTTAAGAGAGAAAAACCCGATCAAATAAATTAATAAGCATAGGAGCCATGAGCCTGTAGCGCTACGCATAAAAAGAGAGCGCTCTCATTGGAATTTAATGATGGACAATTTCTCCATCTCGATCCCTCAACATCTCAAGTGCTCACAGTACCATATCCGAACACGCAGAGAGCCACCGGGCTCACCACAGAGCTAGAGGTACTAACTTATAATTGCAGCTTTTAAGACCTAAAAGCAGCGTACACTCTCTCTATAAGAGCCTTGGAAGGTCTGACACCAGTGAAGACAAAAGGAATGTTTCTGTTGAGTTTAGTTGGTGTTGGAGAAGACTCAAAACATGCTCTGCAGGACTACTTTAGAAAGAGTCTCATGCAGCATCATGTGATGTTTGAATAAACAGGAGAAACAAGGTGCCAGGTGCCTCCCAAACATCTGCTCGAGTTACACTTAACTGCCAGCTCAGTTCGTGCAGGGCTGTGCTACAGGCAGAGCCTGGTCCCCATGGGGACCCACCAGCTGCAGCGAGAGCCACCGGCCATGTGCATCACTCAGGGGCCCGAAGGCACCAGGAGGCAAGTGGCATTTTGCATACAATGTGCTAACCAAAATCATCTGTCAGTACACACTGTGCCCCTCCTAGCAGCTTGCTCATAGATACGTAAGACCCAGTAAGAGCTATTGTATCATCTGGGATGACCTGTATGCAGTGACTCATGGCAGTGAAGAGCGTTGACAGTGAGTCAGGCTGACAGGGAGGAGATGCACCTAGCCAAGGCCACCCTGGGGCTGTGCTCTCAGGATGCACAGGGCTGTGGGGGGCAGCTGACTGGGTCTGCCCTGCTCTGCACTGAGCCCACAGCACCTCTGCTTGCCAGGACATGCACGGTCACGTGCAGGCTCCCTGTATGCACTTGCCCAGTGCTGCTCCTTCTGACACAAGCTGCAGCATTTCATAGAATCATAGAACGGTTTGGGTTGTAAAGGACCTTAAAGATCATCTAGCTCCAAACCCCCCTGCCATGGGCAAGGACACTTCCCACTAGGCCGGGTTGCTCAAAGTCCCATCCAACCTGGCCTTGAACACTTCCAGGAATGAGGCATTCTCAACTTCCCTGGGCAACCTGTTCCAGCATCTCATCACCTGCATAGTGAAGAACAGTTCATCTGGTTTCTCCCGTGTCATGATCAACAACTCTATGAAGCCAAACCTCTTCCCGTAAGACAATTAATTTTGAACTTCAAAACACAGAAAATCTGAAATTAATATTTGGACAGTACCTCACGTAGAAAGGTTTGCAGCGGAGACCTACAAAGTGTTACTAGACTTCCCCTATAGTATTATAAATAGTACTGAATATATATTACACTATAGCTTTATTATTTCTGCAACTTCGGTGTCACAAGCCCAGTTTAGTCAAAGTCCTCCATGGATGTAACTTATTCTTTTAGGAAAATTTGACTTGGGAAGTAACAGAATTTCCCTAAATAAGATTACTGAATTAACATACCGTGGCATCGTCTGAACCAGAAGCAAAAGCATCTCCACTTGGGTAATATCTGTGCATAAGTAAAAAAAGACCAGAACACATTACACTACTTGAATGAGGTCAGACTTCAAAAATAGAACCAGTGCATTGCTCAACATCGCAAATGTGTCCTCTACGAGAAACATACTGACCTGACACTGTTGATATCTGAATCGTGGGTTTCAAATGACTGGACGCACTGACCAGACCG
Organism: Trogon surrucura; assembly: GCA_020746105.1. Classification (NCBI taxonomy): domain Eukaryota; kingdom Metazoa; phylum Chordata; class Aves; order Trogoniformes; family Trogonidae; genus Trogon; species Trogon surrucura. The sequence continues at coordinate 209,972 of CM036627.1, forward strand.
CATATCCCAAACCATGGCTTTCTTGTCACAGCCCTAGTAAGACAAAAAAATGCCCTGCAGCTGTGCAAACGGTGACATTCACCCCTCATGTGCCTGATACACATCATCAAGCCCAGCCACATTCAAAGGCTCTGAAGGGATTCAAGCAGCAAAGCAGTAACTGGCTGTACCGGTACCCCCGAGCCTGGTGCAGCTGCAGTTAGGAGCAGAGTACGCCACCGAGGCTGGAGCCCCTGCAGAGCAGCCCAGGCAGAACACTGCCGGGCAGCACAGCAGGGCGCAGCCAGGCCAGGGGTGCTGGCACAGGCAGCCCCCTCCCCACCTGCACTCACGCCCCTCGCTGCTCGTGCTGCCGCCGCGCCTGCGCCTGCAGTCCCTCTGTGCCACAGAGCTGCGTAACTGACTCACTCCCTTACCACTTCACATGCCCAATATAAAAAATTAATACCCAGCATTTAAAGTTTTATAATTCATTCTTCTCGTATACTGAAATAGAAAATGAAATAAGGGCAGCAGCAGGAGGGTCTTGCCTGGCCTCCTCCCAGAGTTAACCCCTGCCACGGGTCTGCACCCATGTGCTCAGTGACATGGCTGCGATGAGAAAAGATGTATAACAGCATTTCATCTCATTGTCAAGCTCTAACCTGCCCTTCCAAGCTGTGCTCTGAAGAGGCTGCTTAACACTCGGTGCTTGCTGTGAGGTGCTCAGCACCCCGAATGCTTTGGGCAAGGGGCTCAGCCCATGTAGTCTGCAATGTCCTCGGGGCAGGAACCATCTCCTACTTGTAGGACCATGCTCGCAGCTGCGATGTCTCACCGCGATCACAACCACAATGACAGGAAAAAGAACATGGACTTTTCTTTTAGGAGTGACAGGAGATTTTAATAAACACAACCCTGCTGAAGGGCAGGCTGTAGGGAGGCTCAGCTCCGGGGAGGCTTGGCCTCTCTGAGGCTGCGTAGGAAGCCCAGGGCAGGCCAGGCAGTGGCTGCTTCTGCCAAGCTAGTGCATCCTGCCCAGCAGACCGTATCACACATGGTATCTATTTTTACACAAACATGATTGCTAATTAAACTTAACAGTCTCTTCACAATTCACGTCATTTTCTCTTTTTTTTTTTTTTCTGAATTCTCTTTTTTTTTATGAATCATGTCATTTTTTAAAAAAAAAGGTAATGTTCCTTTGTACCAACCTGTGGTGTCTGCTCAGGGGAAACCAAAGAGGACAGAGAACATTTCAGTCTCAGCATATTTCCCTCTGAAGCCCTGCCACAGCCCAAGCCCAGCCCTTCATATTGCTTCCATGTGCACTGTTCTTACTGACCTCTCAGGGAGTTTGAGAGCAAGACCAATCCGACTAGCTGGTGCTTTGACTCCTAACGTTTTGAAGGAGAAACTACCTGCAGAGAGATGGGTCCCCTGAGTGCCATCCAACTCGCCCTGAGGAGCAGCACTCAGAGGGCACAGAGTACAACAGCCCGGGACGTAGCCCTGAGCAAAACCAGGAGGGCTGAGACTTTCAGTTAAGTCCTTAAATGTAACAGCACCCAGTCTACAGGCAGATGTATTGGCATTGCTCATTCCAGCTCAGGGTTACTGCACTACATAGGTGGAACATACAGGGAGTCTCTCTGTGCCGCTATACCTTTAGGTTGCGCTGGTTTGGTTATACCTGCATTGACACGACACAAGATAGATCTTCACTGAAGTGAAACTTCACATGTGATGAATTAAGCGAGTCCCTCTAAGCACGGACATGCCCAAGCTGCTACATCAATGCAAGTATGACATATTCTGGTAGCACTACCATAGCTGCTTGCGATTCTTTGCCCTATTATAAGCTGAGCTGTTCCCAGGGAGAGTTAATCTATCCTTTCTGGGAAGCAAGCTCAGTGTCAGGAAAGCCCAGGAGGAGCAATGCACTTGTATGGAATTAGCTTTCAGTCACGCTTCGGAGCAGCTGTGCTAGCAGCAAGCAAACTGGGCCAGTGTGCTGGACTCTGCTCCTGAAGCGCCAGCCAAATTTGAGGAAAGGACCGTAACAGAAGAAGTCCAGGTTTATTGTACAGGGATGGGACCACGACCCCGAGCACAAGTGAAATCCCCTAATCCACGGTTCACACCCTCCGGCACAAGGGCCATTTCCATCAGCAAGCACAGGACCTGCCCTGGGCCAGTGCCGCTGAGGGTCACAAACCAGGTACCTTCAGCAAAGTTGCCAATAGCAACCTGTCTCCAGTAAGAGAGGTCATCCTTAGTTCCTGCCAGCTCTCACCTGCACTCTCAATTTATGACGTGGAGAAGACCAGGACCATCTCAGAAAGCAGCTGACCCCCATCCCACTCACCTTTATGCTTGCCTGCCTCACTGCCAGGCTGCATGCCAATGGCTTGGCTGTCCAGAAACAGCAAACCCTCAGCAGGACAAGATTTGGAAGATGCCCTGGGTACTTTCCCAGTCCAGTCCTGCAGCCCCAGCAAGGTTTGTGTGTTCCTCCGGGCCAGGACAGGGAGTGGGCAGCGTTCGACTGATGAAGGGGCTTTAAGTGCCTCTGGTACTGCTGCAAGGCACAGGGGATTCGGCAACAGCTGAAGATGTGGCCACACCTCATCTCCCTGCTACAACTTGTACGAGGGTTTAACCACCACCCAACCTAGCCCTTGGCTTCTGGGGAGTGGTTGAGGGACATGGTGGCACACAGGTTATTTGCAGCCCCACTTCAATTCCCTGAGCAGCCACCTGGCACACCCTGTCCAGCTCCAGAGAGCCAGGCGCAAGGAAGGAGCCAAATGCGGGACGTTGTCTGCTCTGCTGGGCTCCCATCCACAGGGGCTCACACCTCTGCTGCAGCACGAGCCCGCTGCATAACCCCAGGCCTTTCCTTTCTCAGCAGAAGCTTGTTTTGATCTCGGGCTGGACTGCTTTGGTGTGGGGTGGAATTTGCTAAGAAAGCAGAACTGCAGTCAGACTGGCTGGGTGGGTTTGATCCCACAGTCAGGGGTTTAATTTGCTCCAGCTTGGAAAATGTGCTTTGCAATGAGTGGATTGCACTGGGGCTTCCAACACATACTCCAGCGCTTCCTGAATAAGACTATGAGCCTCCTGCTTTGCTGCCTTTTCCCTTCCACATTCCTTATTTTATATTATGATAGGAAGCTCCTGCTTACCCCAGAAACAAATGTATTTCCCGTTTCAGAAGGGGCTAGGTCCAGGCACAGGACATCAGCTCCATGACCGTGGAAACTCTGTAGAAGCTGCCCACTCTCAACATCCCACAGAGCACAAGTTCCATCTCCACTTGCTGTCAGGATCTGTAGGATGTGGCAAGAAGAGTCACAACAGAAAATCAGCAAAGAAACAACTGACATTCAATACGTACATCAATTTCACGCAGTATTATTCAATAAAGCCATAAACCCAATGCGAGTCTAAGCACAGTTTATGTTTGTTATTTTTAAGGCAAGAAGTTAGAGTGGAACTCTGTTGACACAGGTACATCTCACGGTGTTTCAATAATGGTCAGTTTTGTGCAGTGGGTTTTGGAGAACCGATGGCAGTAAGGATCTGCTGGCATTTTCACACCCTCCAAAAAGAAGGTAGGTCCACACTGTTATTCTTGTCTGCTCCTGTATGTAACCCTACCCACATTTAGGCTGCTGGAATTCAACCCAGGTAAAAAGAACCGTTGGAGTTCAGTATACCTTTTTAACCCTCTATTTTTTTTTCTGCTTGAAATAACCAAGTTAAACCCAATTAATTGGGCTTAAGACATGGATTTTCTGAAAGGGAAGTAAGCCTGTCTAGACAGTTGTTTAATAAGACCATCATCTCTCACTTGTCCAAAACCATTTGTGTGTGAAAGGGCTTGAACATACACTGACTGAACACAGCTCCCAGCTCCCTTCATCTGCTACAGTGCTTGCAGAAAGCCCATGTGATCAGTGCTTGTTATTGTGGCTAAATCCTGGTGATAATTGTTCAAAATTTCCCCTTGGCACTCAATGCTGTTATGCAATCACCAATTCTATAAGCTGAAAGGGACCCTGTGCACTGGAGTGGAAAGAGGCAAGGGTGAACTGAGGAGGGCTCTCAGTCTTGTTCTTAGATTTTTCTCATGGTCAGTGAGGAAAACTCAAGGGATCCCAGAGGGTAGTTAGAAGTTAAAAAGAAAATGCTATTTGACAAGAAAATGATCACACAGTCATGAAACCATTCACAGAGTTGCATAAAGGTTGAACACCGAATATGTTTGACAGATGCACCAAAAACTCCTCCCATAAACAGAGGTCTGCAAACTGCAGAACAGACTGTTCCAAATCCTGCAGTAGAGGGACACTAATACTCTGAGACGGTAATAGCAGAAGAATGTCCTGACTTGTCTTTCTGGACAGCTTTTGAGCCCAGATCAATGAACTTCTCTGTTCTGAGGAATATTTGTACTTCGCTGAAGAATTAAGACGTTCAGCTCCGAGGATTTGTTCTTGTAATAGTGCGTAACAGAGATACAAAGGGAACAGGAGTAGGTAAAGGTGTAAGGAAAGGGTCAGCTGGCAAGCCAGAGATCCAGCTAATAAAGAGAAACATTACGGACTCACCTGCAGGATATTACTCTTAAAAACAAAACAAATTCAAACCAACCAACAAAAAAAAAATGCTCCCAAAGTCCAAAACCAGAAAGGAATTGACAGTCTTTGCTACCAGATTCCGGTTTGCTGCATGAGGGGCTCTGGCAGTGCCGGCTGCGGATCCTCGCCTGACAGCAAGAGGCAGCACTTGCACGGGGCACGGGACAGCAGGGACACGGGGACACAGGGACGTGGGGACACAGCCCCTGCTTCCCAGGAGTACACGCACCCACCGGGGCTGGGAGCAGCGGCAAGGGCAGAGGTACCACCCTCACCTCTGCCTCCTCTACCGTCACCACAGGCCTCATCCTGCTTCTCAGCCCTGCTGCACCAGCAGCGTAGCAGAACACTTGAGATCCCAATTAACTGTTGCTATTAATACACACGGAGCATTGTCACATGGGGAGCATTATCACGCTGCAGAACTGCAGATACCTAATTTAGGAAACGAGGCTCCCCGGCTCCCTGCGTACTGAGGCAGCAGAGGCTCCCTCTGGCAAGGCAGATTTGGGGCACCGAGGACAAGGCGTGCGGCTCGCCCTGCCCTGCAGCTCAGTGCTTGTCTTGGCCAAGGTGGGAACATGATGAGAGGCAAGGACGGGACCTCCTCTTTCAGCACCCACAGAACCTAAGACTGGCTTTAATCAATGAAGAACCACCCTCAGACCTCCTCTTTTTCCACTGCACTGCCAAAAGACCATGGGCACACCAGCTCCTAGGAAACTCCTGCTCTGTCTTTCATTCGTCTGAGGGACAGCCGAGCCGTAGTTTAAGAGAGCAGCCAAGGTAGAGCAGCAGCATTCACAGCACCCAGCAGCGGGTGGGAAAGCTCCTGCACAGCGTGCTTGATGCACCGTGTGCCCTCAGAGATACCGAGTAATTTTGAGGCTGCTATAGAAAAGGAAAAAGGGAGGAAATCTGGGATTCTCTAGAATCCCCTACAGGGCTAGGACAAAGGTTGGACTTGATGATCTTGAAGGTCTCGTCCAACCAAAACTGTTCTATGATTCTATGACTCTATGATAACAGTGCCCTAACAAAAGCTTGGCCAATCCACATGCTTGTATTTGTTTCGATAATATCATGCAGTGCTATAAATGATCACTTACCAGCCTATTAATCACAAGAAAATTTCTTTTTAAAGTCTTCAGAAATTACTGAATACAACGCACCTAAAGCCACTGTGGTATTATTTAACAGTAATAATACCTTCAATATCAATGCAATTTGCTGTACTTAATCTGGAGAAAAGAGACCCAACCTTTTTTTTAAAATTATAAAAAACAACTATTTTTCCTTTAATAAAATTTAATCACAATGCACACATGTACGGACAAGAAAAGAGAATAGTGGTTTTCTATTTAATCAGAAACATTCCCCTTAATTTAGCCTGCTCTAATTATTCAGGGCTCCTGCACAGTAAGGTCAGGGCTAAGCAAGCCTGAGAGCTGGGTACCTCCACCACTTGTTTCCATGGCAATGGACTTAAATTAGCACCTCCGAGTCATTACAGAAACCATAGAACGACAAACAAGAACATACTCTCAGGCATCATGTCCTGAAATAGAAGCAATGAAAGCTTATATTTCCTTCAGAAGAGCTCCAAATATCTGGAAGAAGGGGACAAGGTATTCCCTTTCCAGCAGCTCTGCTGACACAGAGAGCAATTAAAATCTGCCACTTATTTTGCTGCAGAGCTGCACCGAGCAGAGCTTCAACTAAACTGAAAAACCAGAGAGGACAAGGGGATTATCGTGGCTCCTTTCATCATCTTCCATGTTCCTGGAGAAAGAGATCTTTGAGATACTCACTACAGAGAAAGGCTGGCCTGATCTCAGAAGATCTGCGTTTAGTTCCCGGCTTTGCCATCATCTCTCACTGTGGGTCTCTGTGCTCCAGGCACCCCTGCGGCTGTGAGATGGGGATGGTGTCACTCCTTTCCCTCAAGGGAACACCACACTGTTGTATGGAGAATGGGGCTGGCCCTGTGGGGCCATCCTCAAGCTCAAATATCTCACGTGGTACAAACAAAAAGTACTAAGAATGAAAGCAAAAGCAAAGTTGGCTGGATGGTCAGGACGAAGCAGGCAAACAACACAGTCTCTATCGGTTGGCATAGCACATACCCAGCCCAGTCCTACCTGAACTGGGTTTTGAACTACTTGTCTTAGTTTGAGCTCCTGAAAACACAAGCCAGCACTGACCCACTGAGCAGAGAACACACCGGTACCAGCGAGCTCCCTCTGCAGAAGCAACAGGTTTTTGCAGGGCGCTGCTCTGGACAGCTGCCCACAGGCTGTGACAAGCGCTTCCTTATAGGGCGTTTGCAGCACCCTCATTGCCCCCAGTGAGGGTTTTCCAGCAGCCCCTGGCACAGGGTAGGACACGGCCCTGGATGCAACGAAGGTTACCTGCACCACATACAAGTGTAGCTCACGTTAGGTGTTGCCAGATGGTGAGAACGCGTCGCAAATGCATTTACCTGCATGTCTGAGTTAGTGAAGCTGCAGGCAGACAAGTAGTTTGTGTGCATCGCAACCGATTTCTTCTTTGCAGCCATGTTTTCATTTTTCTCAAATGTCAGAGGGTACACAGAACACTTGTTGTCCAGGCCACTAAAGAGAGTAATAATAGCAATACGGAGAGAGGAGAACTGGTTAAAACTGCAACGACAAAAGGCGAGTGGTGATAAGAAGGAAACCACCTGTCAGAGCTGCTCTGCCAAAGCCTTACAAGTACTGACTTCCCTGTATTGTGCTGTCTTGTCCGGGATCTCCCTGTGCAGGGAAGCCCCAGCTGCCTCACCAGGCTGGCTGCTTTACAGAACTTGAACAGCTGCACCTCAGTATTTTTTACCCTCATCAAGTTTATAAATTGCACTGAATGAAACCTCACGAAAATATAAACTGGGAGGTGACACAGCAGTCACCTTAGGGTTAATGTTTCACATACAGCCAAACTGCCGTGTTTCTGTTGACCATCATTGTGAGGTTCAGTATTTAAGCATCATTACTTACCTACCTTAATCAATTTGACCTAACTCCTATGGAAGAGATGGTACAGCAAGTAGTGGGTGTAAAGACAGGGCTTTTAGAAGAGCTCTGTAGCTGGCGTGTCCCTCCTGGTCAGTTGCACCAGTTAAGCTGTGTTCCTCAGGTCAAATGCAGGACTCTTTTCTAGAGAGTCTGTGCCTGTCCCTTTCCTAGAGCCACCGTAGATCAGTCCTGCCCTGCTCCCCAGGATCCCAGTACACCACACCACCAGCTGCTGGTTCTGTGCCGTACATTACGGTGCACAGCGCTTAACAGAAACGCAGAATGAGGCAGTGCAATGCATGTATGTCCTCCCTTTCTGTCTTACAAGTGTGAAGACAGAGCTTCTTGTCATTCTTTGATGTTTTGTCAGCATCTCATCTCTTTGTTTCTTCTCCTGTATAAACGCGCTTTTTTTTTTTTCCAAACCCGAGCTCCCAGAAAACTTGGAGAAGATTATCAAGCATGGGGTTCCTTCTCCTCACCTCCTTTTAGCAAGATCTATTCACGTGCTGGTAATCCTTCTCTACATGGTAGGAGAAAGAGTGTGAAGTACGAACAGGGTTAAAAACTCTCTCCCTTAGAAGATACATCCAACAGATAAAACCAAGCTGAAACAGGGAAGGTGCATGCATGCAGAATTCCTAACCCATGATATAAATGCTGAAATAGGATTATTTTCCATGCTTAGCCAACACATGTTATTGCACTGAAGTCAGTGGAGATAAATGTGTACAAGCGATTATAGGAACAGAATCAGAGGCACTGAGTGTAGTCCTTCCACCCACAATCGAGGCACACAAACCTCTAGCGGTCAGCATCTGCAGGCACTGGGACACCACTGCAAATCAAGCTTCTCCATGTAAGCAGTTGGGGAAACTGGGAACTTACCCGCAAGCAATTGCACATCCAGACGGGGCATACGCACACGCCATCACCCAGGTACACGGCATCGTCACTGCATGTTCCTGAAACACAGCATCTCTTTAAACTGGCATGTCACTGCGTCTCTAATCGGTGCAAGGAAAGGAATGTAGAGTAATAAGGTCAATATTTCTGTGGGGTATTCTTAGGGTGCTTCCTCCAGCCATAACTCACACACAAGGCTGGGACACCTTTACTGCAGAACCCAACAGAGGAGCAGAAGGATGGCTCAACTCTCCCTGACACTTTCCACCTTATTTATAGCCCCAAACTGATCACAGAGCATGTTTATCGAGTTATTCAGTGCTATAAAAGGTCCTCGCTGCTGCACGTGTAAAAGTGAGCTGTAGACAAACTTTTTTTTCTCGGCTGTGCGGAGCAGGGTGCCACTAGGCAGCCCTGGCTGTGGATACCCTACATTTTAGTTAGCTGTGCTGGCAGCACTGCTTGCAGAGTTAAGACTTTCATCCTTGAGCTCTTTTCTAAACAAGTACAAAACTCTTGCTCGCTAATTATGAAAAGAGACCCTGACCAGCCAAGTACAGCTCGTGTTGAGAGCTTGCCCGTGAGAATGAACAGATAAGGTGCTTCTTGTACACAAGATGCGCATGGGAGTGAATGGGAGAGTATGATCAAAACAGACCTAGCAAAATCTGTTTTCCCTGTGTGATAACAGAGTGATTGAAGGAGTACATGAGCTAATAACAACCCTGGCTGTATAGTCTGATCTCTTGTTTGTAACCCAAAAATAGTGCTTCGTGCTAGTAGGTATAAATATGTGTGCGTGCTTGCAATAAAGTGAATTCCGTTTTCCACCATCTCGGAGTTCGTGCGTGCTTCTCAACACCTGGCAGGGCCTGGAGGAGCAGCGGCACCATTTCACAGTGAGCACCACGGCTGAAGGGTCGCGGCTGATCACACACAGCACCTGGTACAGGGGCTACCCCAGGAGAGCCTCTGTTCTGCTCGATGGGCTTTGCCCCCCCGGTGGGAGCCCTTCCTGTCAGCAAAGAGGCGGGATAAGAGCCTCCCACTGGAGGCTACAACAAATCCCCACACCCTGACAGGGACTTGGCTCAGAGATAGGTCAAGGGCGGTGTTTGCCCTGGACTCCTCAGTTTGAGGTGCTAGTGGAGGTTTGCACGTAACCCCATCATTCTGCTGCCTCCTGTGATACCCGTGAGCCCTTCAGCCCTCCATCTTATCCCACTGTCATTTGCCCTGTGCACAGAAACTTTTGCTGAAGTTTCACTTACCTTGTTGGTAGTGAAGGAATCCCATACGATCACCTTCCCATCCTAAATGAAAGCACACAAACAGAGAGAAGTTGAGGCCTTCCAGAGACATGACTGTCAGTCAACTTCCCAGAACTGAGGAAAACTCTGTGGCTCATTTCCATCCCCCAGTTTGTTATGTCATGAAATTTTTGACTCCCATTTTAACAGCACAATGCAAAGCACCCAGGAGACACTCCTCAGTAATGTCAGTTACGTCTTAGACCACAAGAAAAGCAGATCTCCTCCTCACCGAGATGACTGATGTCACCTTCAAAGACTAATTTTTTAAACTATTTTTTCCCTTCCTTTTTAGGGGGTTTATGAGAACTCCTCTCACTTGCAGCACATGCCATGGACAGGGCCATCTCTTCGTGAGGGTGGCACCAGCGAGCCCTCACTTGCCTCTTCTCAGCCATAATGCCTCGCTCTCAGCCTGCAATCAGTACCTGAAAAGCCAGACACCTCTCCCAAGTGAGATCTGTCAGTGGCTCCACACGGGGCCTTGCAAATGCAAGAGGTGACCTCTATTACAAATCACTTGCCAGGCTGGCAGCACTCATGGGGACCATTTACAAACATTGCACTGTTTATGCCCTTTCCCTTTCCTGTCTTTTCCTGGTTTTCCCTTTGCTTTTCACTACACTGATTTAATCTTCAGTTACTCACTGATACGATCTGCTAAACAGCATTCGTTAAGAACCCTCCACAGAGAGTGACACAATCCCTTTGTGTGTGCCAGCTACACTCATGCCACCTACTTTGCCTCATACACATAATAAAATTATCCTCCCATATTGTGAAAGCGAAATATTTATTCTTGAGCAACAATTCTTGCTGTACCTGGACTCACTACAGTTCTTAAAATACAGCAAAAAAAAATGCATTACAATTTGCCTGTTCACCTTTCTGATCTATACACTGACGTTTTAACCACTTTAAAAAATGTGCCATCACTTATTTAAAATCATTCTTTTTGCTGAGATCACCACGAATGGTAAAAACTCACAGTAACTGAAGGTGGCTTGCAATGCAGATTGCCTATTTTTGGCCCTCAAGTGAGACCCCTGACAGATTTCATGTAAGTCGATGAACAGCTGTGAGATGGAACAAGCTCACTCACTGCCACACTGGGCTCAGGATGAAGCAGGGGATCTAGGAAGTAATTATCTCACTGCCTCCTCCAGCTCATGAGATTGGTTTTGAGCAGGTGTTAGGACTGTTTCTCAAAATATTCAAGTAAACGCGATAATTTTGGCAGGACGTTTGAGGCTTTCAAGGTCACACCAGCCATACAGACTTCAGAAGAAATTTCTGTGCACAGAAATCTCTAGAAGAATCAACATTTCTTCTCTTTCCTTTTCCTGATTATTTTCTCTGAACACATAAATGTAAATCATTACTGAATATTTCATCTGTAAAAAACAAGGAAGTAGAAGTGGCCTCAGATGAGTTCTGTTGTAGCAGGGAACACTGGGAAAATCTGTATACAACTGGACAAGAAATATTAAAGGTATTAGCTGCAACAGGTGTAGTGATGATCATCAACTTGCATCTATGCTCTTGGAACAAATACATCACCAATGAACTGCCTGAAAACATTTACACTATCCACAGGCATCATCTGCAAAGAGTAGCACATATCACAGCCAAAACACTTGCATAGCGTCCGGCAGCAGCTTTGAAAAATGTCTGCCCAACAACATACCTGGGAAGAGCTCACAATTCTTCTCTTGTCTTTGCACCAGTCCATACAGAGAACTTTATTTCCGTGGCCCTTCAGGGTCCTCCTGGTCTTCATCACAAACTGGCCCAGTGCCTCCACACGCTCTGCCACCTGATGAACTGCAAACAGCTGACGGTTAGAGAGCCCCGCACCAAAGCTCTGCCCAGGCAAATCTCTACAAGCAATGTCATTTGGAGGAGTTAATCCATGAAGTTTGAGTTTATGGTGTAAGCCAATGAATTCTGCTTCATGTGTAACACCAGGGAGGGTGTGAGTTGCTTAAAGTCTCACAGCAGAGTAGGGGTCCTGGGGCAGGAGACCCCACCAGCAGAACTAAAAATGAGTCTGTCTAGAGAAGGGCAAATAGGATCCAGCACTTCCCTGTGTGCGGTGTTTGCGCACACTGAAACCTAACACGATCCAGCTGCTGTTAGCTAAGCGGGCAATGACTGACTCAAACCTTTTGAAAGAAATGCAGAAGATCACACACTTTAACGAGCTAGTCGAGGAAATCTTAGCTTTTAATGCCGTGCTGGAGGCTGAGCTCCACATCCCACCGCTCTGGAGCTGCTCCACCCTTTGCCACGCTTCCAGATCTGCAAGAAAGCTCATGGGCAAGGAAGGGCTCTGGCAGCAAGAGAGCAGGTGTCCTAAACTTGGAGATCACTGCCTGGCACAGGGTCAAGGGGAGCAATTTCTGCCTAAAGCAGAGACGGATTTCTAGTGGATTAGCATTTCAAGCATTGTCTTTCAGAACCACCAGCCCCACAAGCTGTGCCAGAAGGATGTTCTCACCTGAGACTTGACCAGTCTCACACAGCCAAGGGACAAGTGCTGTCGACCACTTCTGACAATTTGTCCACCCCGTCTCTAACAGGAGGCCAGAAGCAAGTTTCTGAGGAAGTACCATATAAACCCACTCAGAAAAAGATACGTCTCCCCCTACTTTTACCTAAGAAAACCTGCCAGATGAACCAAAGACATAAAAACACAGGATAGTAGGTTGTTACAGCAGCTGGAAAGATGTTTGTGTCCAGAATATATCTGAAAAACCAAATGTTTCACAGACAATGGACAAAGTATTTCCACTACGTCAACGCAGCCAAGAACTCTGTGGAATTGTCTGGTTTAGCCTTAGTGATTCTCTGAGGACACTTATCTCCAACCACAGCCATAATAATACTGTACCCGCCTAGCACAGGTTTGAGAGTCAGATAATTATTTTGGAGAATTCTCCAATATTGTTTCAAGAAAGTTGAAATTTACGCACTCAGGCAAGTAGATTGGCTAAAGGCAATAGTGATTTTACAGAGATCCAGATAAAACAGGCTATTTTGACAAAACATATCATTTGACCCAATCCGGGGGTGTGGACTTGATGCAGATACTATCGGTTCTTTGATCTTTTCTTGGAACTCAGTTGGTCCTAATAGTCTCTTCTGGCTTTAAAAATTTATGGATTGCATGAACAGAACAAACTGTTCTAGCTACATGGAAAATTTTAAGCAATTGAATTGAACCCTTAAAACTGCAAGATTGCAAATCAAATGCATGTTTGGTATTTCCTTTTTTCTATCCGCATTTTTGAGAGCTGCTGTTCAAAACCAGTTGAACAAATAAGGGCAACCCTAGTTCAGCCAGCTGTTTGGTTTGGGAACCACAGAGGGAAAGTCATGATCAGAGAAAAAAAATGTGAAAGACACAATTTTATTTCAGGGAAAAAAAACCCAAAAACAAACAAAACCCCAAAACCCAGAAACTTACAATCTCTGCAGAAATAGTTCTCGAGGATAATTTAAGTGCAAAAAAGCTGTGATACAGAATCAATGATGTAAAAGGTTATGAGGGAGCACTGTTCTACAGCAGCATAGGACTACTATCTTAGAAATCATGTCATAGCTATGCAAACACAGCCTTCCGACAGAGATTTACAGATTTTCCATAGGACAACGACATAAATATCCTGTGACTACCAGTGACACAGACAGTTAAGGCATCACTGCAATCACAGATAAAATTCTTTGTGAGCAAAAACGGATTTAAGCGTCTGCTTGAAGAGGTCTGTCAGAGAGGCCCCACTACTGATACAGAAATTATACTGTAGGAATATGATGATTTATGGTAACGTTTCTGTAACAAGGCCATCTCCATTTGCTTCATGATCCCTATTAATAGGAAACTCACATATGATTGTCTCATTTAGACAAGAAAATGCCCTATTTATCTCAGAAAACAAAAACTTTTGACCCTCCCTCACCCGAAATTTAAGAATGTTTGCCAGTCTCTTGCTCTTACAAAACACTAAGAGCTGGATCACTGAATGCAGGCTCAGATTCCTTTTCAGCATTTAAGGCATCAAAATAGCTGAAATAAAGGTTTTAATGAGCCACTAATACTTCTAATAAAGTGAGCTCTGTGATTTCAGAAGAATACTGTAACTTACATCTTTTTCGGGGGAAAAAAAAAAAGAAAAAAGAGCTGCAATATATTAGATCAATAATAAAAATAAAAGGATTTTTCTATCTCAGGACAGGTGGATTAATAACTATTTGAGGGGTTCCATGAAAATAAGGCCAGCTTCTTCCTGAGTGGGGGGGGGAGGGCAGCATTAAAATCTCTCCGTGCAATTTCTATTACGTTATCCACGGATCCTGAAACCGCAGCTGGTCCCCGTGAGTTACGCGCTGAGAGCGCGGGCACCGACCCACCCGCACCTCTGAATCACCCCCGATCCCTGCAAGTCGTCTCCCTGGGAGAAGGGGGGCAGAAGGAGCTGGTTTTGGAAGCACTGCTCCTTTTTAAGCCCTTCCACCTTAGGCAAAACCCTGACCTCGTTAGGAGAAATTCCCACCGACTTCCACAAGGCTGGATTTAAGCTTCGTTTCTGCCGCTATGACACGCATTAAAATGATGCAAATAAATCTCGGAACCCACCGAGGGGGATGTTTCATGGCCTTTCCCCTTCCCCGCCTGCCCCACCCCCAGGCAGGGAGCGCCGCAGCGTGGGCACAGCCCCCGCCAGCCCCAAGGCCCCCGGGGTTGGGGCGATGCTGCGGGGCCATGTGGGTGGCCCTGGATGCCCAGGGAGGCTGCGTCGCCCGCGCTTCCCGGCCTCTTCCGTGCGGGGGCCGCGTATTGCCCGGGCAGCGCGGCCGAACACACGCACTCGTCGTGCTCTCGGCTGGGCTTCAGCAAACACGGACGAGGTGCTGTCACGGCAGCTGGTGCGCGCCCCAGCGCAGTTCTCTCCGCACCCTGCCCGGGAGCGGGACGCCCGGCTCTGGCTGCGGGGCGGCAGGAGCACGTTGCCCCCTTCTCCCGGCGAGGCCAGGCCCGCGGCACTGGGCGAGCGGCAGTCCCGCTCCTTGGCCCGCTGCCGCCCCGCGGCCCCACTCACGCTCCACATCGTGCAGCTTTGCCCGCTCCTCCTCCAGCTTGCCCTTCAGCGTCTCGGCTTCATTCTTCAGCGATGCCAAGGTCTCGTTCTCGTGCAGCCCCTCGGTTGCCATCTTTGCAAAGGAAGCAGGGAGAGAGACGAGATGAGAGCGGGAGGGAGGAGGAGTTTGCTCGCCTGGCTCTCAGGGATGCTGCTGAGGCTCCTGCTGCCTCAGCAACGGTGCGGGAGCCAGCCCGGGCTCCCCCTCCTCCCCATGCTGACGTCCAGGGCCGGACTGGACGCTCCTCCAGCCGGCACCTGAGCACACACCGTGCGGCAAAACACCCGCGAGAGCCAGCCTGGCTCCGCGCCGAGGGGCAGCACAGCGGGCTCAGCATCCCTGCCAGCCTCCGAGCAGGCAGCCGAGCCCGGCCTCACCTCCCGCCCTCCTCCTGCCCACGGGCTTCCACCAGCAGATCTTTGCTGTGCGTCCCCGGCCACCTGCACGGCCCAAAGGCTTCATTTCCTCAGAAATAAATGCAGAAGGGTGGTTCTGTTTTGCACCCAAAGTTGTTTGTAGCAGAGTTCCGTACTCTGGGGTGTGCATGGAGGAAAGTCATTGGTCACCTCAACAGCATTTTAAAATATCTGACTTGGAAGACAGGCCCTGCCTGTGCTCGGCAGCTCCCAGCTCTGCTCCTTCATTCCCTTCCACTCCTACGGGTGGGGGCCACTAGGAGACTCGGTCAGTCAGAAGGTCTCTGGCCCCGCTCCTGTGCCAGAAGGACAGAGGTAGTGGTGTGAACCCCGCTCTCCGCTATGCTTGGAATTCCTCATTTTTAAATTTGGTGTTATTAGGGTTTCTTTCTCTTGTCTTTCCCCCTTCAGCAAGTCACCTCTTTCCCCTGAACACAGATAAACACATGAGGGTCTGTGACCTTCCCAGACCTTGAAAGGGACCAGTTTCCAAAACCCCAAAGGGAACAGCAAACCCTCCAGTTTGGTGTTGGTGTGAGCCCAGGGCACAGCTCCACAGCTCTGCGGGCTCTGCTCGCGCACAGATTCGGAGTGTGTGCTGGGCACACGAAGCAGCTGGCCTGGCCTTCCAGAGAAAAGAGCCACAGCACATGGCCTTGCGCCTTTCTGTTCTCTTGTTTCTTGAAAACGTCCTCTTATTGCAGTAATTGTCCTTGATCTGCACGGAACAACTTCACTCCTGTTGCCTCCCATTGTCTCCCTTTCACCAGAAAACAGACAGTCCAATGGCTATTGTTCAACCTGGAGATGTGCCCAGATGGGGAAAGGAGATAAGAAAACAACACGTTTGCAGCTGTTGTTTAGACTTTGGGCACATCCTGGACACAGTGTGGCTCTCAGAGAAAATCAAAGTCCTTTCCCACACGGGTCTCAGCAGCACTGTCGCTGCCAATCGGGATGCACGGGCAGAGCTGTGAGGTGGGGCCCCGCTCTGGCCGTGTGCCCAGGGGCTCTCTCAGCCGGTGCAGATGTTCTCCCCGCTGCAGCTCAGCTGGGGGCTCTGGCAGGCACAGCTGCATTACTTTCCTGGCTGGACATGGGCAAAAACCCAGGCGCTGCTCTCTGTTCCAGTGCAGGGTTGCCTATATGGACAGTGAGGAGACATCCTTCAAAACCCCTCAGAGTAAGCAGCACCTTGGAAATGCCTTCCCGCACGCTGACAGTGCAAATACAAATCCAGTATTTTTAACGTAATACCAAAAGAACAAAAAAAGCACCTTTGGCAAGAAAGTGACAGGAAGGTTCTAGTATGTTATCTCACAGTCTGAAATATTAAACCTACGTATTAAACTCAATAATGTCCTGGAGGAGTGGCGAGGGCAAGATTTTGAAGAAGAAACTTCATTTTTGAAGGACTTTAATCTAGGACAAATGCCCTATTTCTCAGCCCTGGTGGTTGTGAAGGGGCCCAGAAGTTAAATCCAACAAAAACATAGGAAATTTCCTTGCCTTGGTAGGATCTACTCCAAGCAATTTGGTTTAAATAATGCCCATGTGTCAGAGAGTTGGCACAGTTCTAACAGTGATAAACCCAGGCTTTCTTGCCTTACTGATATAAACAGACTCACTGCCTTGGGGAATGGGATTAAAAAGTCTACAAAGAAGAGCACGGAAGGTGAGAGTCTTTGAGAATCACATGTATTCGGAGTGATACATGGTACCAGTCTGGAGATGACAACGATGAACAGAGCCATGAAGTACAAGAGCAGCCTCTACCAAACAGAGTGAGCTACAGAAGTGTGTGATGCATAACGTGTATTTCATTAGTTTGAGTGGGGGGAAAAAAAAAAGTATTTAGGTCATCTGACCAAGCTGCTTAACTACCCATGTAATCATTAGCTAACCATGCAAAAAACATAGGTTAAAGTAAGGCCATTTGTGAACTTGAAATAAGATGAACCAGGGTTGGATTAATTTAGAGGATACCATAGTACTAGGGCAACTAAAAATATTTACCATTTAGCAAACAATAAAGGCTTTTTGTTTCTCTCTTTTAATAAAATCTAACTTTTAACAATGCATTAGCAATTGCTTTAAAAATAAGGATAAATGATTTGTTAACACAGCATTAAAATTCGCTACGCTGAAGGCACGTTTAATCTGAAATGGCAGTTCAGTGGATAAAGTACAGCTTCTCTCAGTTTGGTCTCTGCTTTCAGGTGAGTTTCAAAACCCATCAGCAAGGGGACAAAAGGCTGTGAAGGCATCCTGCTCAGGAGGTGTGGTATGCAGAATGTATGGAATACGGAAAGTAACAAGTAACTGAACACCGTGTTGTAAGGTTATGATCCGTTAACTGTGCAACAATGACTGCCACAAAAAAGTAATTGTTGCTGTGGCTTCATCCTGACCACCAGCATTCCCCAGAAAACCGACCACTTCCAAACCGGCTGCTATGTCCTCAGCAGCAGCGACCTTCCAAGTTCCCCAAAACAAGGACAGCTTCGTGTAAGACAGTTTTTTTTTCCTCTGACACTTCCTGATGGAGCAAGGGCAAGCTGACCCTCGGCTTCATATATTTGGAAGTAACCACTCGGAAAGCAGTCAGCTCCCTATAGGGGTTGCTTCAGAAACATCCATCACCAAGAATTGTGGCAAAACCGGTCACTACTGCCTACCTTCTGCACAGGGGAAATACACCAGATCGTAGGGATGGTGATGCATAAAAGAAAGGTAGCACTGTTCTGTTAATAAGGACGCTTGTGACAGCATGTCACAAATTTCACGATGTCACAAATTTCACGTCACTCAATTTCACCAACTAAAAATTGTAAGCTAATTTATTAATATTCTGTGGGGATAATACACTGGCAAACACTGAGTTTCTACTGATTAGCAGCAATCTTCAAAGCAGGCAAAACCTTAGAGGGAAAAGATTATTTTGTCTAAAAGGCAAACAACTGGTGTGGGATGATCTTAACAGTGGGAATCAGCAACTTCCCATTCCGCTGTCCCTCAGCATATGTGAGGTTCTGGGGAAATCACAAAGGCTGGTCGACGAAAATGCATGTGAGCATCTGCTCGACTGAAACTAGGAGTTGCATGTGCGAATCGGCAAGTTGCAAAAAGCTCAGCCAATTAGGCGCTGTCTTATGCACAAACATCCACAAACGTGCATAAGCGTCGCAAGGATATACTGTGTGTTTTGACATAAGCCAAAGCATACCCACAGTTCTGAAAATCAATTTTAAAAACAGTATTATTTCCTTAACCCTATGTATTTCAGTGCTAGTGCAAAGAGCTCTCTTGTGTTCTGAATACCTGTTTTTAAATCTCTTAGGCAACAACCAAGAAGCAAGCTAAAGCCAGATAGACCAGAAAGCCTAAGATCCTACTGCAGTGCTACTAGGAAGCCTAACAGGCTGTTAGGTATTAATGCAATTCCTCCTGAAGGCTCAGTCTGCCTCCATCTAGTAGCTGTTTCAATTTGTAAGAGTCTAACTTCAACAATGTGAATAATGAAAATGCTGCAGGAACTGTAAGCAATAAACAGCCCTTTTCCTGCAATTCCAGCACGCGTTTATCAAGTTATGCAAAAAATTTACTGGATAAATAGCCGCTTATAGGCTGTTGGCCAAGATGGACCTGAACAAAGCAGCAATTTCAAAGCTGGGAGAAGCAAATAAACTCGGAAAAGACTGTCTTTTGTCTTGCAGTCATTACATCTAAATTTCCTCCCAATGTAAGGCATGAGAATGTGCTGTGTCAGCCAGTGAACTGTACAGATGGCACCACCCACAGCCACCAAATCAGTGCTCTCATCTGCCTGTAAAAGAGCGTTAGTAAACACACCCAGCTAAATCTTTTGTCTCTGACATTCAAACACAACAAGCTATTGGACCCTACTCAGTCATGGTAGAGACCAGTTTTGTGGAGCTAACAGTGAAGGATATCCTCTCCAACTGATAATACACAATAGTTCACGAAGATAAAATAAAGCTACTCCAAACTGGAGTATAATCTGGACAACAAAATTCTTATGTTTACAAAAGGTGTTTTGGAGACCAGTTCTTCAGTAGCCACATAGGTTCATGACCTTAGATTTGTGTTTCATCTAAAGAAAACCCACCATGAACTCTCTAGAACGGTGCTCCCTATCAGGAGAGCGGGATATCACCTCACCAGTCATTGCTGGAGATCAGAAAGACTCCAACATCACCCCTTCAGGTAGGACCTGCTGGCAGGCTAGCAGCTTTGCTTACCACCTTCTGCGCTGATGCACACACGGTGACAGAAAACACTCCACTGCCGTGCAGCCCCTCCCCACCTTTCCTTTATTGCAGCTACTTCCAACTCTCACCCAAGTACTGCACACAGCATACGGGACAACGTAGTATGAAATGTGAACCATGAAGCAGTTCTGACAGCACTTCACTTCTCTCTTATTTTTACTGAGACAGACTACACGGACTTCACTTTCCTTAGTTACTAGTGAATGAGTTTACTGCAACAGTTTCATCTTTTTTTTTATGTTCTGCTACAGGTAATGAGAAACACTCGGGTTTGTAGGCCAAGCAACCAGCACACATGTACCTCAGAGCACAGTTTAGACAGGCACATTTGCACAGCTGAGGAATTCAGTACCCTAGGGGAAAAAGCTCATGGCCATTTTCCAGTCAAGAATCATAAAAAGTATCCCTGAACGCCGGGACCACCTCCGATGCAGCCTTGGGGAAACACCAGCCGCCTCCAGAGGTGTTTGTTTGGTAGTCTACAGGCCTAGGCCTAGCAACGCTTATTTGCTGCCCAGAAAAATCCAACATAACGGACCATTAACACATCCAACCCCCATTTTTTGCAAGTCGTTCCACGTTCTGGCTGATAAAATCAATAACGTACCATTTCCACACATAGCGAGCAGTAGCTGAGTTGTTCTGATTTGATGTAAACAGCCCTAAGGGGCTTCTCTTTGAAGCACTTGTCGCACGGACCAAATACAACTGCTAAAAAGGTCTGGTCACACATCTCTGCGGTTGGAGAGAGCTGAAAGAGAGAAGGAGGAAAGTGTGTATTCCAGTCCAGTGCAAAGCCTCCCACAGGTGCTCTGTGAGCTGATGCAGCTTAGCCTGCACGCAGACATCCGCAGGCTGGATAATCTCTCGGTGACTAATCTCCCCAGTTTGATGAACGGTCGGGATCTGCAAGACAGTCACGTGCTCCGCAGATTATATTTTATGAATAAAAACACAAAGTAAAAAAGAAATTGGGTTACAATGTGCACTGATTAAACACGGTTGTAACGTGCACTGTGCACACGGATTCACACGTAGCAAATTACTCTGAAGTTTCTACTTAACTACTGTCAGCAGGCAGTAACCAGAAATGCGTAACAGCAGCTGGATTTGTGAGCAACCTGCACTGATCAGTATCTATTGCTTTTCTACTGCGTTGTTAAATAGTCAATATTATGTAGTATTTTTAAAGCTGAAAAGATGACCTAGCAGGATTCAGTCAGAAGCCGCAAAAATACTATGAACAATGTGCTGCTCGGGCAGAAACTGATGCTTCCAGCACACTTTTGTTCTCAAGCCAGGTGTCTCTAGGCTCAAAGCACTATCATCAACAGAGAATTTAAAACTATCTAAGAGTCAGAAAAACGAACAAAAATAATACTGTAGTGTCATTTTTCTGTGTGCATTTCTCACAGGGAAAATGGGATCTTTCACCACTTCTAAAATGAAAGTTAACATTATTTAGACATGTATATAAATAATGAGGTTATCGTTAACAATTAGAAGAAGCTATTGCAGGAGAGATTTAAGTGGAGCAAAAGAAATTCGACAAGCTAGGTATATTTTAGAATTTGTTTAGCTGGACATTACTCCAAACTCTATTCTACGCACCTGGTTCTATTCTAAAGCATTTCACGGGACTCCTTGAAAAATGAAATGATAAACTCAAGAATCCTGTCCACACTCAAGTTAACAAAAATTTAGCTGTTGTCTCCAAGAGATGTGTAACTTCCTCCCAAAACGTGGGAAGCAATCTGCCCTGAAGGGAGGCAGAGCACCTGGGCTCAGTTCTGCTAGATTCTTATGACTGAATAACCTGTTATTCCAAGGTTCTTAAAATCAGTGGTTCCCATTGAGAGCAACTCAGGTTGGATTTATATCATGGATTTATATACTTGGTGTGAAGCCTCAAGAGCCAACCAGACTGGGAGGAAAACTTCCACTTGAGCAGAACTGTAAAATCGAGATAGTATAGGTAAGAATACCATCTTATTTGAACAAAATAACATTACTAGATCTAGACTTTAGGGAATGATTTATCAGGCTTGGAATAAATGCTCCGAGCAGAATTAATCTTTGATAATGTGTGAGAATTTGCTGGAGTAACACACAGGGTGAATCATACCTGCTATCAGTATTTTACTTCAGAGGAGATTATGACACGATACAAAATTTTGCTACAAGAGAAGCCAATAAAACTTCTGGATAATTAAAAAGCAGTATTACGCCTTAGACTGTTTGTGATAATGATGGATTTGTACAGTATTTTATAAAAATATAACCTATTTAAACCAAAAAGGTCCAAAAAGATTACAACTTCTTGCACTGTAGCCTGAAATTTTAAATCTTAATAGGTTTTCAAAGTTACAATAGAAATTTAAAACTAGAAAAATGGTGAAGCATTAAGAAATATGCTACATACAGAGAAATTCCGTACAAAGTTCAATCTTTTTGATAAATATCCAGAATACCTACCTTTTCAAACAGCAAGAACCTGGAGACTCTCAAGATGACTAAACAGGCAACGCACAACTGCTAATGCAGAAAAGCAACTGTCCTAGTAAGTCTACTTAAAGGGTATTTAAAGCTTAGCCTCTCTGGTTGTATCACTTCAGGTCAGTTACGTACTGATGATTACAGTTTAAAGGCTTTATTTTAACTGCTCTCTTTCAGAATATAGAGTAAAGAACACACAACTATCTATTAGGCAAACCAAATCTTACCTGCCTGTTACATATAGCTGCAATCTTTTGGACGATTTACAAGTGTCAAAGTTTAAACTTACTGAGGACATGAGTGATGAGACTGGTTTTTCCCACTATCAAGTTGACATTCTGACAAACAGCACCGTCAATGTTAACTTTATCTCATACTCTTAATAAAATTTAAAACTCAAGCAGATTGGTTAGTGTCCTGGCTGGTTCTTCCTTGGATATACTTTTACTGTTCACCTGCTTTAAGACAATAAATTTAAAATCAGTAAGATTAAAAATTGCTGCCTTTTTGCACTCTTTGAAAAAAATTTGGGGAAATTTAAGAAAACACATCTTAAACATTTCAAAAGTGCTGCAGGTCACATCTACTATTGAAACTCTACTGAAGTCACTGAAATCGTGCCATTAACTGTTTCCATTTGATAGTCAAGGGATCTGAGCCAAAACAAGGAAAAAAAAAAATAGTTCCCAGGCCAGTAGAGACTTGGGAAGAAGCAACCTGTCCTTATCTTTCTTTTTTAGAATATTATAGGAACACGGGACTGAAAGGGACCACCTCTGCTGCTGAGACCTGTTCCCCGGAACTGCAGGAGCTGAACATCTCTACACCTCCAGAGATGCCAACAGCATCTTCATAAGCCATTTCAGTGCTCCCCCACTGCAGTAAGGACCATCATCCAGCACCCTCCCATTGGAATGAAATAGCTTTCTCCTTTATTATCATCCTAGGAAAGCTGATCTCAGTAATGCCTCTCTTATCTATCAGCTTTCACTAAAACTGCTCCTTGTACTTGGAGGAATTATAGATAACAAACAGAATTTTGTACTTACACACTGGCCAAAGGCATTAATGTCAGCAACAGTGAGCTACGTTTCTGATGGCACACAATAGACACCGATAATTTTGGATTTTTTTTTAAGAACATATTTCACTGCTTGCATACTCAGTGCTAATAGCATGCTTCACACAAAACTCTCAAAGCAACCAAGCATCAAACTACCAGAACAATTTTCCTTGATGGATAATTTTTGTCACAGACATACGTGCTTTCTCAAGCTCCTATGTGACGTAGGAGCGGGCTGTGATTTTACTCGTACCATCCCAGGGAACAGACATTCAGCTCCAGCGACTGCAAAAAAAAGGGCTATATGCAAATTACAGCAACCAAACTTGCTTGCATTAACATATTTACAGAAATTCATGAGGAGCCAAGGACAGCATACCATTGTGACAGGAAGATACACACTGTGACAGCAAAGCAACCAGGCCATTAAATAAATATTTATGGTGCAATACAAGACTGACAGTTTTCACTAACGCTCACATAGTTCCAAGTAACTTCTTTCCAATGATTCCACACTGAAAACATAAGTATTGCATCACTCAGAACAGTACAAATTTATTTAAAAGCTACTTTATTTAACAGATTAAAATATCAGTCTACCTACATGTCCGTGATATTTTGTACAGCTTTTATTGTAATTGAACAAAACACAAAATTCTTCCTTCATATAGAGTATCTCTCTGTGGATACCACTATGAGAATTTCACTGTACACAGTAAACGCCATGAACACTAAACAGCAAGAATGATCCTTTCCTTCTATTTACACACTGTTCTGTGAAACTGAACAAGCTATACTAACTCTGTGTAAAAAAAATAAATCATCAAATCAATTGTTTCTTCCTGTTACATCTAAATTAACTAAATTAACAAAAACCCTTTAAATATTTCAAAGCTCCAGTACCTGACTTTAATAAGCATGTCTAATAGACTAGCTAGAAAATTAGCATTATTTACCAAGAAATTTCTAAGGACAGTCACCACCACGGTGAGGTGAATGCCGTTTCTCCAGTTCTGACAAGGTCCTGTACTAAATAAAGTTACTGTTTGTTGCATTCTGACTACAGGGAGAAGGCTGAACAAAGCAAAACGGGGACCACTTCTGCTCCCAAGCATCCAGCAATTGGAAGGAAATGAAGACGAAATGTAAGGAATTGAGCTTAATCAACGAGACCAGGTCACGGTAGTTGCATTCACTTCTACTCAAGTGTCTCGGCTGGAGGAGGGAAACAAGCAAAAAAGAAAGGGAGCAAGACGATGTGCACGTGCGTGCAGCCTCAGTGGACATTCTGAAATGCACCACACTGGACGTGGAACCAAACCAGGAGATGACTCCTGCTTTTTAAATAAACAACCTTGTAATTCAAACCTGGATCATGGCATGAATTTTATATCTGACTTTTTTGTTATGGCGACCGATACGAAAACCCAGACTTGTCACTGCAGAGAACAAAACTGAAATCTGTCTTCAAGAGCACCTCAGGCAATTAATAGAAGGATAAAAGGGTGAAAGCTACTGTAAAACAGGTCTGGTATGTCATGGCAATTAATAGAATTACCTTGGAAAAATACTGCTGTTACAGGAAGCATAATCTGTATGGTTAGCTTTGTGTTCAGCCGATGATATAAAGTCATCATTGTAGGATTGTAATGAAGGGAGAAGAGTAGAAAAGAGAGAAGGAAATCACAAGTTGAAATTATTAATTCTTTTTAAGTCCTGACTCAAGATCTTAACATGTCTAACGGTTTAATTCACTCCAAGCTGCCACACTATGCACCAGCTGGAGAAATGACCCATGAAAGCCTCCTGTCTTTATATAGTCTCTGAGGAAATACCAAGGCACTGGTTTATTAAATCCTTGTGAGAAAGCCAAGTTTGAAGCTGCTAGGGACTTGTATCATTTCCAATGCATGCGGAGAGGGGGTGAAAGGAAACGTCACTTGAAAGACATATTTGGTATCAAGCATCAGCTGCGGAACATCCTCACGATTGTTTAGCACGGCCTGAAATTACAACAGAAAGGGTAAGAAAATATTGTACTAAGAATCAAAGCAAAACCAGTACATTGTTTGCTTCCCATTGCAAATCTTGCTTTCAAATGATTTTAAGGAGACTTGTTTAGTTCCCAATGTCTAGAAGCTGAGCAACTTAGCACTAACATGATGTAAAGGCCAAGTATAACTACGTAGCATATGTGTGCATGAAATATTCTGTAATTCATATTATGAAAAATAACAGGTGTGGCTCATACCTGGACTTTGCGAACAAATGACGGAGTCACTCTTTTCTCAAAATCGTCTATTGGAGTGTATGAGTTGAGGATCTTAACTATCTGTTCAAATTACAAGAAGAGTATTTTAGCACGTCACAAAAAGTGAGAACGCAAAGCTTCACTAAAGAATTTTACTATAAAGACGTAATTTTGACTGGTCACCTAATGAGTTGTTACATGTATGACGATTGCTAGGACTCATTTCCAGAGGTGTCAGCAGAACCAAGGAGATGGAGAAAAAGCTGAATCAATTAAGAAAAACAGCAAAAAAACCTTGTGACAGAGTAAATAAAATACATTGTGGAATAAAAACATGGAACAGCAAAAAGCAGACAAGTATTTACACAGGAGCAGCTAAAATGCTAACACAATCAGAAACAAGGAGTTAAAAGTCCAATTTAACAAGTGGTGATGTGGAATGCTAAGGAATGCTGTTTTAATCACATGAAAGGACAATAGCTCTTTGCAACAAATTATTTTAGAAAGCTAAGAGTCTGCAACTGGTGCTGCCAGAAGAAAACATGGCTCATTACCTGCACAGTAGAAAGAGATGTGCAGTGTTCACATATCTCCTTGGCATCATCATCTGTGATCTTTTTGACCTGCAGAAGCCAGGCTGCTTGAGAAAGCGGCTCCAAAGTTTCTTTGGCATTACTGCTTTGAAGATTCTTGTCTTTAAGCCATTCCTCCAAGTAGCTGATGTTACATCTGGATTAAACCATGAATGGACAACAGAAATGTCAGGTTTCCCCTAACAAGCAAGTTACATTAAAGACTTCTGAAGAAGGAATGCTCCTCTAATACAGTGTTCAATTCATATATTTTAAGTTAAAAAACATACCTGTAGATCATAAATATCAAACAATTAATAGCTTATTGATCTGTAAGTTTAATCCTTTGTATATTTCAGTTATTTTTATTTTTTTTATTTCAAAAAGCCTGGATAATGGAAAACAAGTCGTAAGTTCAGCTGCTGTTTACAGAAAATTATTAATATATACTAGCATTGCCTATTACACTGTAGCACTAGATGTCTTTAAAATATTCATTTATGGCTGAGCTTGTACAAGAGAACAATATTTGGACATTACAAAGCAGGGCTTCTAACTGATGTCCTACAGGTTACAGTGGTTTTCTTCTAATAGTATTCCCAGATGGGTCAAGATTTCACTGATTTTCTTTCACCTGAGTCTGCAGACCGTCTAATAGAGAACAAATGAACTGTATCTTCTGCAAAAAGAGTGGGGAGCATGTTCTCTTGATGCTCATAACTAGACAGATGATGCTTGATCTACACTCTCAAAGGCTCTGTCTCTGTGTCTTTCTCGTCACAGAGCACAAAAAACGCAAGTCAGCTTTTGCCTGTCTGCCAGCCACGCGACATCGCACCTGTTCACTACAGTAAGAAAGAATTAAAAATACTATCTGTAACATCCTGAGTGAGCTAGCATGGAAAGAATCCTAAACATGCCCGACATCAAACTCCAGACCACAATCTTCTGTCTCTTCCTCCATCAGTGTTTCAGTGGAAAGAACAATTTGTTGGAAAGAACAATCTGTAATACATTACGTTAAGAAAGCTTGTCCCAAACCGCAAAGACCTGCTCTTTCAAAGAGAGTAAAAAACCAACTGACTACGTCCAGCAGAACAGATACAGAATTATCCAGTGACTTAGAGATAACGGAGGTTACACAGAAGTGTTAAAAATTCCTTCTCAAGCTTGCTGAAACTTTACCAGCTTTACCTTATCTGCATTCCTTTTCTGCATGAGCACATGTCCTTGCGGAGGAAGAGGCTATTGAGGGTGACAGCTCCAATCAGAAAGAAAAGCTGCTTCACTGTCTGCTTCAGCAGCTCAGAGTCCAAGCCATTCTGGCACATAGTGCTATAAAAATAGCTGAGCTGTTGCAGGATAGAGGTCATTGTATAGGTGTCCGTGTCATCTATGCTAGAAGAACGTTTACGGAACCCTGTAGGTTTCAAGCCAGAAATTCCCTGAAGACTTTCATACTCCAGCATGCCTGGTACTGAAATACAACAGAAAATAACTTTTAAGACCAAAACTCTTAAAGCTCCCTTCAGTTATGTTAACTTAATTACTGAACAAAATCCACTTCCAGGATATTAAAAAAGTTAAATGATACAAGAAAAATAAGATATTGAGTTAAATTATACAAGACAGAACAAGATACTGACAAAGGCTTTTAGAGTACACAGATTTTAAAATGCCTTTTGGTTTTGTAGAATATTGATTGGTTTCAAAGCACTATCCCACACCAGGGAATGCTGCGAGGAAAAAGTCTTTCCAAACCCCTTCAGAAGAATTTATATGTGCAGAAACATACGTGCAGGTATGCGTGGGTATAAATCAACGGAAGGAAACAGTCCAGCCCATCCTTTGCCTCCATGTCTAATCTTTATATTTCACCAGCTATCTTTAGGTCTGGCTGCTGCTGTCTTACCGATCATGGGCTGAATGTTGTTCTCCATTACAGTAATGAACTGGTGATAGATATGAATGGCCAAATCACTAAGAATCTGTCTGTATTCTGAGAGATCAAAATGCTTCAAACAGTTCTTATTCTGACGTGGCGTGTTACACTTCAGAAATTCCTACAAGTGAGTTGTAAACACAACTATTAGAAATCACGTAACATTATAATTATTAACTGTTACTACAATATATGTGTTGGAGTAACTCATTCCATCTCTGGCTGACACAGTCTCAGAATGAGTCAAAGGTCCAGCTCACTTCACTGGACTCTTCCTGTTCTGGGTTTCCTGTTCTTAATTTTCCAGTTTATGTTGACATTTAGTCTGTTCCTAAAACCTGCTAAAGCCAAAGGAAAAGTATGCATAGATTTCAGTGAATGCTAGAATAATTCCTAGATCACTTAAATGTAAAGCAAACTCCCCCTGCCCTGCCCCATCCTCCCCACCCCCCCCCCCCCAAAAAAAAAGCCAAAATATAGTTGTTTAAACTGTGCTGGCAAACAAAAATAAATAATGACATTTTCTTGCTGCAGTGAGATCTCCTTTTTGGACAGCAAAGTTCTCGCTTCAGAATGTTGATTAGAAATACAGATTAAAACTCTAAATTCTGGATTCAGACCCTTCCGTACCGTTGCGACTAAATTATAAAAGACTGTTATCATTTAAGTTTTAAATGCTTCCAACTCTGCACGGCTCTGTAGAAGTTATCGATGTGACCGCAAGAGGGAGGGAGTATCGTTGTACAGACAGTTCACAGCTACTGTGATTCCAGGACTTTATGGAACCGCTTTGCTTTACCCCTGCAGGCTGTGTTCTTACGTGTCCACGCAATTACAGTACAGCCTAGCTAAGTCTGTAACACCCAGCAAAAAAACATCGGAAGAGCATTCAGTTTAAAAGAACTGAAAGAATTTTCATCTCAGGATAAAGCTTAGCTTAAACAAGCAAGTGAAATACGGAGGGAACAAAACAGTGAATTTTACTGTTTTGCCCCTTTCCTGAGGTTTTATTCTGTAAACTTATTTTGGTAGCAGTAGGTGTCTGAACAGTCCCAATTATAAAAGAGTAAAGCTGGCTTTTACATATACACATAGCTGGATATCTGAAGTACAGCTCACATTAAACTCACGGGGAAGAGTTCAAAATTAAGTAGCAGTTTCCATATCATGTCTTTAACCTCCTTTAGCACTTCAATGTTTCATTGGTTTTACTTGATCCATTAGTTCTACACTGTCTTATTATTTGTGCAACACATATAACACCACTACATAGCAACGTGAATATGTAAATACCTGGAAGGAACAGCAGTGAGGTGGTGAACAATTATCTATCTATCTATCTATCTATCTATCTATCTATCTATCTATCTATCTATCTATCTATCTATCTACCATCTATCTACTTACCTACCTATTATGACTATTTGTAATTCCAAATAAAGTTTGCCAAAAGCAAAATAATGAAATTATTTTATTAAATCAATCCTACCTCTTCCCCACTGTACTGCTTCAAACAGTTAAGAAAATAAAATGTATTGGAAAGCCAAAAGGACAACATCTCAAAGTCTTCTGAATGTTCCTGAAAATGACAAGTAAAGCAATCTTACAATGGTATTATCTGACTAAGTTTAATTTTATAACTGAACTTAAGACCATCATGGAATGGGTATAATAGAGTCTACCTACAGCAGAAGGAGCATACAGCATAGCAGAACAAATCATACTGTGATTTCAGGCTAATATACACAAAGATCCCTCTTCTATTGATAAAAACACTGTTTAGGTCTGCTTATATGACAGACTGGCTAAATAAATTAGCCTGGAGTTTTACACACTCCCATGCACAGCGTTGTCGTGCACTGGAAGTCTTCCTGCAACGAATCACGAACACCACCTCGGCACACGACTGAGACTGCACTACATATAAGCACGAGTCTATCTGTAAGGACGTTTTATTTTCATTATCTAACTAAATACAAGCTCTTCTAATGGATAAACTCTGGTATACATGTGTCTGTGAACAAACTAGAGGCATTCTCTGTGCAACAAGTTCAACTTCATAAATCATAGGCCATTCCTGCCAGTGCTACAAGAGCATGCTCACTCTTTAACTGCATTCTAAATCCATAATATGGCATTCACATAGCTGAACTCGTTACACAGGTGAGGCAACGAGCTAACAATTCTTATTTATAATTTGATTTTGTAAGCTGACTGGCAACGTAACTTTAATCATTTGGGTACTAACGCTGTAGCACCAAACGACGTGTCAAAAACAAAATCACCCTAGTAGAGCAGTAGTGTAAAAACCTCTTACAATGCCGACACTCGCCTGTTGCCAGACACACTAACCTTCATTTCTGTCCACCTGACTTCTACCAGTGCTGAAAGCACAGGTGCACTTCACCTAAGTAGCTACTCATTATAAAATACATTAAAAGATTTTGTCAACAAGCTCTTCAGATAAAAATAATTTTGGTTAATGCATTTTGCACATTCTGTGTTCAGCATACTAGCATCTTGGTGTCACTAATGATAATTATTCTATTACAGGAATACTAGTAGCAAATGAAAGTGTTAGCATTCCCCAGGTACTACGCACGCACCTTGTAAACCTTACATTATAAACCAAAAAGCTCCGAACAGTACAGCCAAACATAATTCTTACCTTAACAACTTGTTTGATACCATCAATGGTTACGTTCATGAAAGATTTCAGCATGTCAGCATCGTTCAGATAATCTGCATACCTCACACACATGAAGAGGATGTGAGCTGGAAGGCCAGGTATCATATTAACTACAACTCCACGTGGCTTTAAATCTGCATAAAGGAGAGTTATCAGGTTTATTACATGAAAATTCAATGATTCCATATATAATTCTGAAAAAGACAAGCACTACGAGGTTCACTTCTCCAGTGACCAGTCACTTGATAATTGACTTACTGATGAATTGCTTGTTTCTGAAAAATTCCATATTGTTCATGTAGGAGTAGTAAGTTTTCCAGAGAGGTAGGAGAGTATTGTGGCAAATTCTAAGGTCCATCATGGGTGGGCTATGCCAGACAGGACAACTTCAAAAAGCAATTTGCATTTAACTACTCACTAGAGGCCCTAACAAACTGAGGTGTTGCTTAACGACACACCCTTGTTCACAAGGCTGTAGTCAGAGAGAAGAGAGATGTTGTTCACAAGCGGTATTTAATAGTGGTGCTAATGTACATGGAAAATGCGTCAATCTAATGCAAATACAAGATAATGCAAAAAGCTGGTTTGGCAGGAAGATAGATATTGTAAAGTAACTCAGAGGACAAAATTCTTCTACAGCAGAAACACAAAACCATAGTTTCTTTCAGTGAAGGGAACGATACGGAAAGGACAGACAACAGAGTAATCCATCACACGTGGCTATAAGCCCAGCGACTTACAGATTTAGCAGGTGACCAGGAAGAAAGTGCATTCAAGTCCCTGATGTGCTCTTGAGATTTATAGCTTTTTAAGTGAATAAATAATAAGAAAGATAATAGAGTCAGCATTATGTAAAGTCAGACAAGTGTTTTTCACACAGATAAAGCACTTCTGTATTCAAAATGCCTGGCAGCAGAAAACGAGCAATATAGAACCTCCAGCTATAGTGGTGGTAAGAGAATTTAAAGTGTTACTAAAATACCGAGGATCAGATTTTGGATGATCCTTTCTTCATCCTCTTTTTTGTACTCCATCATTCCAACGTACTCTCTGGACAAAGCTGGCACGTGAGCTTCAGCTGTCAAAAACAAAAGCACTGTCACTGCCAGGTAAACAGCTAGGTTAACGTTCCTCTTAGAACAAACCATTGGAGAAAAGCAGTTTTCTCTGTAATAAGCAGAGAATGCGCCCTGTTCACAGTAATGTTCTCAGCTGACGGTTCTAAGCAGTGTGAGTTAAGTAATATTTACACCATTTGTGTGAGTAGTTGCACTGGATTCAGTGGAGTTATTTGCACTAGTAAGACAAACATAGCAACAATCCATCTCCACATCAGTCACCTCTGCAATGCTTTTAAGAGTACTCTATAGTGAAGAATTACTTGCTGTACAAACTAACTTCACAGCAGGAACCACCTGCTGCTCGAAGGCTAAGGGGAGGAGTTACTCACCTGATGCAAAACTAACATTCTGTTGACTCAGAAACAGTTTGTGTGAGCGTATGTATTGGCCTTTGTTGAAAGAAACGCCTCTGACTTGGTCTTTATTGTATAGTTTAGGTCTCATATGTGCCCATTATTTTGACAGGAAAAAACACCAAGAAATTACTTTTATGCAATTTCTGTTGATGGTTCCCCTGGCACTTTTTCCCAAGGCTTTAAATTTCTAACCTCACTCCAAACCTTCATTTCCTTCAAACACACGCTGAAGACTCGAAGCTATTTAAAAGAAAAACAACAAAAAAAGTACATAACAGTATCTTACCTTTTTCAATAGTCTTGGTAAGAGTTTTGATCTGATCCTCCAACTTTTTTATTATTCTGTCTTTCATGTCTAGTTTTTCTTCAAGATCCTGTCATAATCAAAGTCAGTGAGTTCAGAGCAAGCACAATTAAAAAGTATTGAAGTATAAAAGTATTAAAGCACAATTAAAAAGTATTGCCACAAATAAACAGTGGTACCATGTGCTTAAATTTTATTTGCAGGAAGAAACATGAAACCTTTGTATCTTTTTTCCTCCCACAATGAATTGAGAAAACATCCCGTCCATAGCATGAAATAACGATTTCTTTCTTTTTGTCCTGCATTTCAGGTACAGTTTCTTAGTGATGATTTCATTTCCTCACCATGTTTTCCACAGTAAGTCGAGTTGTCTCTTGCTTCATCTTGCTTTGTATTTCATCCTGGGTTTCATCTTGCATCAGACCGTTGCTCAGCCCCTCAATTTCTTGGGTTGTAACTTTCAGCCTCTCTTTTTCTTTTATATCTACATCATTCTGGGCCACATGAGTTCTGTAAGGCAAATCTTACACTGAATGTGGTGGAGTTTAAGCGACCTTGTTACCACAGCTTACAGCAGCTCCGTTTCTTAGATTTAAAAAATATGAAAAGAAAAAAAAATATATTTACCGTCTCTGTGTTTTATCCCCTTCCAGCTCATAAAGCAGCCGATTAGACATCTCTTTCATTTTTTTCAGTAATAATTAGCAACAGAACCCAAAACAAAAGGAAAACGAAATCAAATTTGTTTATTGCTCTGTACTAGTATTCAGTAAATCTCTTCTTACACGTAATTCTGTATCATCTAATAAAAGCGAATGACATGCCAAATAATGTATAGAAAAATATCTGACAACACTACATGTATTATATATATAGGATGAGAAATTCTGACAATACTAACTTCTTGCAATTGTCAATAAAACTACTTGCAAATTTCAGATCGGTTGCCTTAGGAGACGCTGCAGTCAGAGAGATTCAGAATCCTCAGCAGAGCATGCTTTCCTGAAGTGGGAAGAACTTTCTAATATGCAAATTTAGCAAGAACTTTTCCCTCTGTCTCCCACTCTGAATTTTTCAACATCCTCTGAAGTCCCCCTCAGAGCACGCCTTAAGTTCCAAATCACCTCTCCTTGCTGTGATTGCTTCCAAAGGGGCACGCTCTCTTACACACACTCTTAGCAGAGCCCTGTTGGATACTCTTGCAGACACCCAAACCATGGAACTGAATGACCTCAAAAAGATAAAAAAGCACACACACTTGCATGTATTTTACTCTTTAATAACAGAGGTTTAAAACTATACAAACTGCTTTTTCATCATGTTTCTTATATTTTACTAGCAAAAATGTAAGCAATAAGGCAATGATGTTATCACGTAATACTACCTGAATTTTTAAAAATTAAACGTAGGAAATTTGTTAATATGAAATGAAAGAGCAGGGACCATACTGGTACTTTACCTTTCAACTTTACAGTCTGCTCTTGAAGACGGTTTTCAAGATCTGATTTTTGATTTTCAAGTTCAGAAACTTGCTGCTTAAGATCTGGGATCACCTTTTGGAGAAAAAGAAGATTTGCCTATTTCAGTGCCTTCCTTCCTTTCTTGTGTCTGCAATAGCTCCTACGACACCAGAAGATCTTCAGCTGCAAATAGTCAAGTAGAGGGGAGAAACTGTGGGGGAATTCTGCTACCTGCTTGCCTGACTTTAACTTTTTGGAAGCATCTGCTGCTGGCCACTCGTAAAAACGAAACAGTGAACTACTGAAGTGTTTGGACTGGCCCAGCACAATCATTCTTCTGTTCTAGTTTAAAGGAAATCACACTGTGGCTTTAGTTTCCCTAACTCAGTTAACATTGGAAAAAAACATCAAGATATTATTAAAAAAACTGCACAAATAACATTCTAAAAATTTTTAAAAAATCATTCTAACTTTTCCTTATATTTTCAGCTCTGGTAACTTTGCTCAGAAAATATTTCTTCAGTTACATTTCAGTCAGCAGAAAAATACTACGGTGTACACTGTCTTCTGGAATACGAGTATTTCCCTGTGTTAGCTAGGTTTTACACAGCACTAGCAATGAGATCTGAAGCCTTGCCTGCCCTTTGTGGGCAACCCGAAACCCTGATCCGCCCTCTCGTGGGAAGAGCCTCAGAACTGAACCCGTCTGTAACCACCAGAACCCCAGGGGTGTCTGGTTTTTCACCATCAAACCATAGAACTTGTCAACCTGAGAG
Source organism: Trogon surrucura (assembly GCA_020746105.1). Lineage (NCBI taxonomy): Eukaryota > Metazoa > Chordata > Aves > Trogoniformes > Trogonidae > Trogon > Trogon surrucura. The sequence continues at coordinate 244,728 of CM036627.1, forward strand.
ACAGAACTAGCTTTCAAGAAAGCTCCTGAGAAAAATATGTTTATTTCTGTCCTCTGACTAAAAGGAAAGAATGAAGTACTCAAGGTGTGGCACTGGTGAGGCCGCACCTTGAGTGGTGTGTTCAGTTTTGGGAACCTCAGTATAGGAGGGATATCGAGGTGTTGGAGCGAGTGCAGGAAAGGGCGACAAAGCTGGTGAAGGGCCTGGAGATTAGACCTTACGGGGAGCGATTGAGGGAGCTGGGACTGTCCAGTTTGAGGAAGAGGAGGCTGAGGGGGGACCTCATCATGCTCTACAATTACTTGACAGGACATTGTAGAGAGGCTGGTGCTGGTCTCTTCTCACAGGTCATTAGGGACAGAACCAGGGGGAATGGGTTCAAGTTGCAACAGGGCAAGTTTAGACTGGACATCAGGAAGAAATTCTTCATGGAAAGAGTGGTCAGACACTGGAACAGACTGCCCAGGGAGGGGGTTGAGTTGCCATCCCTGGATGTGTTTAAGTGTCGCTGAGATGTGGTGTTGGGTGAGATGGTTTAGGGGTGAACTTGTAGTGTAGGGTTAATGGCTGTAGTGTAGGGTTAATGGTTGGACTCGATGATCCCAAGGGTCTTTTCCAACCTGAACTGTTCTACGATTCTATGAAGTAACTAAATTCTGAACTTCAGCACAACAAAACCACGCTCTGCTTTACTACACCCCGATCTCACCAGGTTTTCTGAAGTTAGCCTGCTAACTTCCAATCGAATGCCATCATTTATGTCATTTTCCTCTCGAAATAACTTCTGCAGATGATTAATTTCTTGGCTAAGATGCTCAACTTTAAAGTTCAAGCCTTCGATCTCATTTTCATATAATTCTTTCTGAGATTGGAAATGACTTTCCAATACTCTGTAAAAAAAAAGGGAGAAAGAACATGGCAGATGTGGTGCCACCTTGATGCAACAGCTCACGTTTAACATGAAGCAAAACTAAAGTTCTGCGGTTAACACACAGACATTCCATTACATCACCTGTGCACCAAGGGAGATGAAAGCTCTGCACCGTATCGCAGGGGAAGCACAGTTCTCCAGCTGCCACACACACACTTATCTCACTGGCTTAGTACTAAGTTTGTTAAACTGACTTTCATCTGCTTGGCCAGTCATATACTGTGGTGTTTGTTCATTTCTTAAACAGATGTTCAGTATCACACTGTCAAATGAATTACTCGCTAATCGTTCCACTTGTTTTCTAGATCACAGCTTGGAGTTACAAAAACATTTAAAAACTGAACTAACCTTGTAGCTTTCTTCAAGCCCTCATAAGCAAACCACAGTTCCCCATCCTCATTTAAGCGTTCCAAATCCTCTGTGGAGAGTCTAGATCAGAAGGCAGTATCATTAGTGTGCAGAGGAGCAAAATGCATTTCCTAAGCTTTTTTTTAAAAAACCAAAATTACCTGCTTCTTACATCTTCAAAATCGTAACTTTCAAGAAGCTGTTTTGTAACTTCTGACATCTTTTCTGGAAAAACCCGAAAGTTTATTACACAAATTATTTTCTCTGCACATTTCGAATTAAGTTTGATTATTAAAATATCAAACCAACCTCTCGCTAAGTCTACAGGGTTCCTTCCTGGTACTCAGTAAATATATCTAACTTACTACAATAATACGATAAAGCACTTGGTTCTACTTCTGGATATGTAAGGTGCACCATACAGGTATACCACCAACACTGTTTTTTTTCTAAACACACCAGATCTCCAATGCAAAGTTACATCTACCCGTTCTGAATTTGGACAACTGCTAGAGCCGGACAGATGATTTGTCACCTGGTGTTAAGCTCCTACACCAAATGTTGCAGATACAGATTTGCTCTATGGTCGTGTTAGCATTCTTAATAAGTACCTTTTCCCAAAGAGAACCCAAATCAGCAATTTATTTAAGTGTATTTGACATCTGTTGTGTGTAAGGCTAAAACCATGATGAATGAAAGTCAGATAATACATTGTTTCTGTATTCTTGGGTCTCTGTGAGCTACTTTGAAACGTCACTTAAAATTATTAGTATTGATTTTTAAACACAAAGGAAAAAATACTGAAATCAGAGTTTCAAAGGGATACCCCAGATCTCAGTGTTCAGGGATCTTCTTTGTAAAATTCACAGGTTGGGGTTTTTATCCCCGTGTGAATAAACTTACGACCAGAATAAAACCCCTATGGGATTTGAAAGAGAAATGGGATTTTGTCACAGCTGACGTGGAAGAAACAAATTTAAACTGACCTCGTTCACACTGTACTTGGAAAGTTCTCTGAATTATCTAGTATGTAGCTTACCCCTCAGTTCTCGCTTCTGTGACTGGGCCTGCTTTTCAACATCCAATTTTTGTGCCTGCAGCAGTTCAATTTCCTTTTGCAATTCAGGTATTCTCTGAATCAGACAAAAATTACAGACTGAGACCAGAAGCATATGACAAGGACTGAGTATCAGTTGAATCATAAAGATAATTATAATTAAGAACAAGTATGTATTGTAAAGGCTTAAAATGTGTTGTGTTAAATCAGTTGGTTCTTGGGCATCAGAGCAGAACAGTAACACGATGTAGTGAAAACATCACGGAACTGGCTCAGAGTAAAAAATATGACTTTACACAAAAGTATTACCTTCGGGTTCAGTTTATAAACTACACTTATGAAAAATCCCCTGAAAGAACGATGTTCTCTTAGAAAAAGTAAAAAAAAAAAAGATTCAAACATTTAAGCATATAAATATTCAGGCACAAATACTCCCAGGCGCATGGACTCTTTTTCTGTGAGCATTAACTTACTCACATTGTGTACTACATGAAAACAATGCAACATAGTGATGTGCGTATGTGAAGAGGATATGTATGTACATGTATGTGAAGAGGAGACTCAGGGGGGACCTCATCACTCTCTACAACTGCCTGAAGAGAGGCTGCAGTCAGGTGGGGGTCGGGCTCTTCTCCCGGGCAACGAGTGACAGGACAAGAGGACATGGCCTGAAACTGCATCAGGGGAGGTTCAGGTTGGATCTCGGGCAGCCCTTCCTCACAGAGAGGGTGCTCAGGCACTGGGATGCTCTGCCCAGGAAAAGTGGTGGAGTCACCGTCCCTGGAGGTGTCTAAGGAGAGGCTGGATGTGGCACTTAGTGCCGTGGTCTGGCTGATGTGGTGATGTTGGGTCATAGGTTGGACTTGATCTCGGAGGTCTTTTCCAGCCTCAATAATACTGTTATTCTGTGATCAGATGCAGCGTAAGAACTGCAACTTCATCTACAAATGCACTGGAGATAAAGAAATTAGTGAAGACAGTCTGTAAATAAAACACCCGCATTCTCTGCTTGCTTTCTATCTAGCAAAGGCTCCAAATTGAAATGTGTCACACTTCACCTGCGCTTGTTTTGTAAGTTGTCCTACTTCCATTTTCAAGCTGTCCTGAATGACAATTTCTTGCTGAATTTGATGTTGTAGCTGAGTTTTTTCTTCTTTCAGAATTTTAATTTCTCCCTTGTGCATTTCGATTTCCTTTTCATAGTCCTGCTTCTGATTTTGGAAATTTTTCTCAAGTATCCTAAAAAAGACAATGAAAAGGTGGTCTTACTCTCTCATATTCCTAAGTGAAAGAACCATATTTATGAAGCATAATTACTCGAAAATGCTATCCTACAGCCTCAAAATCATTCTACAAAATGGATGGTAATGACACGCTGCGGGAGCTGGGATTGTTCAGTCTTGAAAAGAGAAGACTTCGGGGGGACCTAAGAGCTGCCTTCCAATACCTGAAGGGATCCTACAGGAAGGCTGGGGAGGGACTTTTGACAAGAGCGTCCAGTGATAGGACAAGGGGAAAGGGGTTTAGGTTGAAGGAGAACAGATTTAGATTAGATCTTAGGAAGAAATTCTTCAGTACGAGGGTGACAAGGCTTTGGAATAAATTGCCCAGAGATGTTGTGGCTGCCCCCTCCCTGGAGGTGTTCAAGGCCAGGTTGGACAGAGCCTTGAGTAGCCTGATCTAGTTGAGAGGCGTCCCTGCCCGTGACAGGGAGGCCAACAGCATCCTGGCTTGTATTAGAAATTGTGTGACCAGCAGAAGTAGGGAGGTGATTGTCCCCCTGTACTCAGCACTGGTGAGGCCGCACCTTGAGTGGTGTGTTCAGTTTTGGGCACCTCAGTATAGGAGGGATATCGAGGTGTTGGAGCGAGTGCAGAAGAGGGCAACAAAGCTGGTGAAGGGCCTGGAGAACAGACCTTACGGGGAGCAATTGAGGGAGCTGGGACTGTCCAGTTTGAGGAAGAGGAGGCTGAGGGGGGACCTCATCATGCTCTACAATTACTTGACAGGACATTGTAGAGAGGCTGGTGCTGGTCTCTTCTCACAGGTCATTAGGGACAGAACCAGGGGGAACGGGTTCAAGTTGCAACAGGGCAAGTTTAGACTGGACATCAGGAAGAAATTCTTCATGGAAAGAGTGGTCAGACACTGGAACAGACTGCCTGGGGAGGGGGTTGAGTCGCCATCCCTGGATGTGTTTAAGTGTCGCTGAGATGTGGTGTTGGGTGAGATGGTTTAGGGGTGAACTTGTAGTGTAGGGTTAATGGTTGGACTTGATGATCCCAAGGGTCCTTTCCAGCCTGAACTGTGCTATGATTCTATGATTAGATGATCTTTAAGGTCCCTTCCAGCCTAGGTTATTCTATGATTCTATGATTCCCTAAATCTAATTCAGATATTGGGACTGAATTCAAGGCAAAAGTGATTTTTTTTTTCCACTTAAAGGCTAATTCTCTAACTCTTCGAGAGTTAGCCAACCTGAGCAGCTTTCTGCTACGCTTATGGCCACGGTCAGCACAGAAGGACATAACAGAAAGCCCTGTCTCTTCTTCAGTAAAACATCGCAAGCAGCTTTCCATTTCCTACTAGTCCCTACTGGAATGGACTGGCTTCCACCATAACACAGCTCATGGGCAAAGCAGGAAAACTAGCGGGGAAGTCCTTTTAGTATAGCCTGAAGTTATTTGCAGATGAAATGAGACTGAGCTGAGACACCACACAGCTTGCAATGCTCAGGAACAGTGACTGATTGCACTCCTCGCACTTCAGAGAACAGCACTTGTCTGGTTCTCTGTCTTGTCCTGGAAAAGAGTTACTGGGAAATAAACACTTAATCCAAGAAAATCATGCTACAAGCCATTTATTGCTACATGATACGATTTTTAATACTGCAAATGAAATACTGAAGGGGAAAAAAATAAAGTTTTCCCCTTGTATTTTTAACCAAATGTCCTTCACAAACATTGCCTTTCCTTCAAGCTGAATCTTGCAATTCTTTCCTTTAATATTAAACTTACAGGAATTCTGACCGGAATGGCCATCAGCTGCTCTTCCAGTCCTGCCTGAAGTCTGAGGCTACCTCCAAAGAAACCATTATGATGAGAGCTGCCTTTCCATTTTCAGAAAGACACACGAAAAGACAGGAAAGTTGCCAAAGCAAGAACAGTCTCAGGTCTGCTGTGTACTTCCTGCACGTGACTGACGCAGAAACAAGCACGTGCTTATCCTCAGCTCTACACAAAGGACTTCAGGACTAGCACTAATGTCCTAGAACACTGGCAGATCGGTGAGTGATGGGGGCATAACATATTTACAGCAGGAGAAAGCAAGGCACAGAAAGAGAAAAAATAAATGCTGTTCCAAAGGAAAAAAAAAAATCAGATTCCATACATTCTCTGGTTTTCTTCTTTTTGTACATCACTGAAGAGTTGCTTCGTGAGGTCATCCATTTTCTCTGTCAAAAGATATGAAATATTTCAAAGACTTTCATGCAGTTGTGCACATTTATTAAAACAGAATGACAATAACGTGAAGTTTTGTTTTAAAATGTAATCCTTAACATATTTTACAATAGAAAGCACTCTTTCAAGTGCCAAAAATTGTCACAGTAGATTTTAAAAGTAACGCTATGAAAACAAAAAGGTTCTGAAACACCAAAGTGTTTCCGTCTAAGTACGCTTGATCTCATGTGCTGCCGGTGTGCTTTGAAATCATATTCTGATAAGCAGTATATTAAAGGAATTGAAGCGGAAGCGACACTCTGAAGGAATGCACGTGCATGAGACACGAAACAGGAGAGCTTTTGCTTCTGAAGGAACAGATTTAATATAATTATTAAATTAAATTTTTTTAGAATAAAAGCCATTTACCTTTGCTGAAAACCTGACTTTACAACTTTACCCCATTGTAACTCCTTTATACGTATTTTAAAACTCCTTTTACTTATTGTACCTTTCATTTCCTCAGTTTTCTCTCGGAGCCTTACTTCCAAGGTTTCTTTCTGTTCTTGTAATTCTTTATTCTCATTCTCGAGTTTTAGGATTTTCTGTGCACATAAAAAGCAAGCATGATATACAAATTACAAAGGAGGAAGATACAAGTCACAGAAAGTTTCACATTTTAACAAGCATATAGAGAGTCCCTTCCTTCCCTGTTGCCCTCACCCAAGTTACTTAGTAACTCTCGAATCATACATTTGATAAATCCAGCAAGTTAAAAAAATATTTATACGAAAATAAAATCACCCAGATGCCAATTAAAACTTACCTGTTCACTGTCTTCTTTATATTTTTTCCCCTTCTCTTCACATGTTCTCTTTTGAGCAGTTACCTTTTCAAGATCTAATTCGAGTTTCTGTATTGTTTCCATGTCATTCACGTGAGTTGAAGCCAGATTGGTCAATCGTTCCAGCAAACCATGATTTTCTCTACTCTACAATGAGCAAGACAGGTTAAAGGAAAACAGAAAAACGCACACCTTACACTGTTTATCACAGCTTTGGAGGAAGCACCTGACCTATTTCTGCCCACCAGCCCATAACAGACATGGTTATTTCAACCCAGGACTGTTTCCAGCAACTAGATTAAAGCTACGATCTTAAAGATGATTTGGCTGGTATGGCTTTCAAAAGTAAGCTGCAAAGTAAATATAATATGGAATTCCCAGAAGTTACTAAATACGTTGCACCAGAGCAGTATCTCACACATCCTTCACGCTAATACAAGTAACCCCATGCAGAGATTGGACGGACTACTTAAGAAAGAGTAAAAGACATCTTCATTGCAGACTCTTATCATTAGCACAACTAATACAAAAATATAAGGAAAGCCTGGACAATTCTTCCTAATGTGGATGCAGGAAGAATACCAGTGGTTTGTAATAAAGGACTTCATCCCTTACATATTCTTCTGTCTTGTCAAGTAAAGTATGGATATTGTAATTCACGTAAGCCTCTAGTCAACATGAGAGCTCTGAATAAAATGGGTATGATGACAAAAATAGTACGAATCACAAACTGACTGGTGACCCTCACCTGCTCTTCTACCTTCTTCTGCAGTTGCTGAACTCTGTATGAAAGCTGGATATTCAATACAAACCGCCGAATATTCTGAAATCTGCGCCTGGCAAGCCATGCACGGGCGTATTTCTGGAGGATCACAGCTTTGTGTTCTTCAAGCATCTTCAAAATAAAATATTGACACCAGCCTGTAATTATCTATGGCTCAGTCAGAATCAATCATAACATTGTGTGATTCCGCAGACGCCGGTAATGACACCGCATCTCACGGAAGAATCAAAATGCTGAAATACACAAACTGCAGACACACTTGAACCAGTCGTAATAACACTAGATGATCTGCATCAAGTATAAACCACACAGGGCTCTTGTGTAGCTTGTAGATTAGATCTAAACTACTGTGTATCAGTAGTTTTATAGTTACAGTACAAAAACAGAGCAGAAGACATAAGAACCAGGTAAAGTATTAGGGATCACTACCCTCGTCTCCACCTTTCTCGTAGCACAATAGCTGTTTCCAGTTACTGAAGTACAATGTTTGACAGGACGTACCTTCCGATATTTTTTTCTTGCTAGAAATCCTCTTGTATAAGCTTGAATTGTTACAGCAGCCACATGGATGAGCTGGCAAAGTCTACGGACCAGGTAACCTCGACAGTATTTCTGAATAATTATAGCTGCCCACGTTTGCTTCAGAGTTCTTGCAGTTACAGCTTGCCTTAATTCAAAAGACAATAAAGTTTACTGAGGTCTCATTAGATTTCTCACGCAAATTACCTCAGTCAGTCAAATCACACACACACACACACACACACACACAAAAGATACTGAAAACAGGCACATACGCTCTAAAAATACAGGTTTTTCTTCAATCAAAGGGAAAGAGAGGGAATTATCCAGTCTTGGAAACCTGACCCACAAGCAAGTGTTCTATGGTCTCTTTTTGAAAATTTCAAAGCCTACGAAGAGCCACCTTCCGCTCAGTCTGCTTTGTGCAAGACCAGTGCAGTTTTTCTGCTGCCTTATTCCTTGTAATAATTTGTAGGCACTAATTTGTAGATCCTTGCAAATTACTTTTCCTTCTGCTGATTTCTTCTCTGGCTCTGAAGCTAAGGATTAAGCCCAAGCTGACAACTGGGTCATGCATCATTAGCTAAGGACTGAGCTTACAGGTAGACAGGCCTCTGGGGAACCTGGCAGACAGCATTTGAAATGGCCTCGAGCACTTTCTTCACACCAGCTGAATAACTTGAACATCTTCAAGTCCATAGTTACAACCAGAGGAAATGGAAACACAATCTGAATTACTCTTTTGTAACAATTACACTTCCAAATTAATGTTGCGTATTCGTTAGACCCTCTGTATCCCTTCAGGCAAACCCAAACAACAACAAATTCATTTTATCAGCCAAAAAATACCGCACAGTCCGCTGCCCTCGGAAATACTGCTGGATTATAACAGCTGCTTGTTTTACGCGAAGAAATTTCTTCCGCTGCAGCCAGCCTCGAACGCTCTTTTGGATCACGATGCATGCGTGTCTCAGTTTGTCTGATCGCAGTTTTTCCAAGTAAGCAACCTGTCCTGCTCGGAAGAAAATTTTTGTTCTCCCAAATTGATACTGGTTATGATCCTGAAAAAGAAAACAGACGTACTATATTTTTAGTTTATTATTGTAGACTAGACACTCTCTTCTTTCTATAAATTGTCACTTCATGCGAGCTCTTCTGCAACTACATCATCTTGCTAAACAAGAACATCCTCTCAGCCTGTGCCAGGGCTGTCCTGCGAGCACACCCCTGTTTGAACTCACAGACCCCCGAGTCTGAACTCAGTCCTGACGCACTGAGGCCAAGCACTGGCTTAACTCGGACCAGCCTCATCACCACAGGCTTGTCTAATAAGTAAGAGCAATATGCAAGATAGCACACATTTAAACCAGTTCTCCAATATGCTCCACCATCAAAAGCTCTCTTGCGTGTGTAAAACTCCTAATACTTGACAAATGTGCATCATTAACTGTTTGATGGTTTACAGATATGAGCAGAACATCTTCCACTTCACAAGTTTACAATATTAAGCATAGAGAGATTATACCAACTATCTATGGCCCCATCATGACTGTGTCATAACAAGAGGTTACTGACTTGCAAGCCTATCTGCAATACAGTAAATCAGGAAATAATGATGTCAATATCTTCCCTATTTGAGGAGTGAGATACTACACTTGGCAAAAGAGAGTTTTTGTAATTGATAGAAGCTGTAATACACAATGGGTCAGGGCCTACAAACTAACCCGGATTAGCCGCTGCAAAACAGTCTTGCAAATCTGCTTCTTATCGTTTATGGAGAGCTCCTGCTGCGTCATAAGAATGCTGTAACGGCTGAAAAACTCAATGTAAGTCCACCTGAAAAATTAAAAGTTAGGAAATGCAGTTCATTTAAGAGACACCCAAGTATTTTGGTCTCTTCTCCCAGGCAGTGAGCAACAGGACAAGGGGGCACGGGCTTAAGCTCTGCCAGGGGAAATTTAGGCTGGATATTAGAAAGAAATTCTTTACAGAGAGAGTGGTCAGGCATTGGAATGGCCTGCCCAGGGAGGTGGTGCATTCACCGTCCCTGGAGGTTTTTAAACTGAGGTTGGACGTGGCACTTAGTGCCATGATCTGGTAAACGGACGGGAGTTGGACCAAGGGTTGGACTTGGTGATCTCTGAGGTCTTTTCCAACCCAACCGATTCTATGATTCTATGATTTTCTGACACATGGAGGCCCACTGCTGTCCCTACCTGGATGGGTAGCTCTGCGCACTAATTCGAATAGTTTCCAAAACACCACAAGCTCGCAGTTGCTGAACAACTCTTTTCGAATCAAACCTAAAAAAGACAACTTACATTTTACATTTTTGCTGGGCTTAGCACGCTATAATAATTAGAACCATCTTACTAGCAGGATTTCTATTTCTGCCCATAGGACACAGGGCTCTCTACTTTTTCAGTGGTGTCCTAGGTTTGTTGGTGCTTTTTTATGTGTGAGGAGGAGTATCTGGGTTTTCTTTCTCTTCCTCAAAACAAAAGGAAGACTGTATTCTCTTCTGAAAAATTGTGTTTCCTTTCAATATTAACTGTGACAGTTCTATCAGTAAGTGACAAAGAATCACACCTCTCTCAGAATAAAACACACAGAAATAAATTCCCTCAGCAGTCTACTGGGAAGAAAAAGATGGTTATAGGAATTATGCAAATTATCTGGCAAATACGATTGTATTGTAAGATTAGAATTACATAAAACTGTTGGAAAATGCCTAGGCTATGTTTGACACTGCTTGTAGCTTTTCTCACTTGTAGAGCTCTTCTAAATATTTCTGTGGACAAAAGAAGTTCTCAAAGAAAATGGCAGTGACTTTTATTCCCTAAATATGAACTGGTACAAGAACAAAGATACCTATACAAAATACCCACCAATTTAAAATAAACCTGGACAACTTTTCCCCTAAAAATGTTATGACAATACACAAACATCCAACTTTAAAAATTTTACCATAATAAAGAGATTTTAAGGGATCTGTAACTATTACTGAATTACTTTATTTTTGTAAGAAGACAATATTCTTTTTACTTCAGCTACGGGAAGCTGTTCAACAATAAGAATTTGGCTTGCTAACACACAGATACCATGAAACAGAAGAATACTCTTTTAAAAGTAACATAACAGCTCAACACCACTAATGTACTTACTCAAAAGGCAACTTCTCATCATTCGGCTTTATGCATCGTACATAGTGAGGGGTGGTTGCATTGAGTGTCACCATAAGTAAAGACAAAGAACTCCGGAACTAGAAAACATCAGACATACCAGTTTTGCTAATAAAACATAGGCAGCTAAGTCAGGTATCAGTTTTTTAATTGTTTGTTCGGTTTTGGCTGGACACTGGAAAACTTTTTCGGGGTTTAGATCGTAAACGCAGGAAATCTAACTGTCCTGCCGTACCTACAGTCTCCTACACAAAAATTAAACACGCGTAGGTTCTAGCCAGAGCCGGAGCACTGCACTGCGGCTCGCTCCTGCTGTGCCAAAAACTGGCAAGTCCCCTGTGACCAGGAACAGGACACCGTGTCACAGCCCCAGGCTGCCCAGTGCCCTTCCCTGAAAGCACGAGCGTCACCGAAGAGCACATCTGTGTGGTACCTTACTGCCAACAGTCATCCGGAGCTGTCTGTTGGGTGGCTTGAGAACAGGCCTTGCAGATTTGATGTTTATAGTTGAACTGAAAGGTGAAACGGACACTGGATTGTCTTGGAAAAAATTTGCACACAGATGAAACTAAAAGTGTGGTGAAAGAATCACGGTTAAATACTGCGTCACTTGAATAACGTTTAATCAAAAACTACATTTACCGTAACACAAAATGCAAAACCCAACTTCATGCTTGGGCCAGGTATTGCAGGACTCAGTACCAAATCTTTAAGCCACAAAAAAGCAACAACCAAAGGAACAGTTGCAACAATTCTGAATCTGTTGTGAAGCACTTACACACTTCACAGACAGAACATGAGATCTGCTAAGCAAGCCTGCAAGAGCTATTTTGATATGAGCAAACATGGACACAAATACAGAACAGAGTTAAAAATAAGACCCCTTAAGGTTATACTCTCACAATATTTAATTTATATTACAGATATGGTTTTTAGTCAGATTAAGTCAGCTTCTTAATAGTAATCCTGAAGTCTCAAGGCTGTGCACATGAAAGGGACTGGGCCTTCAAGCAGATGGGAAGGGGCAGACACATCAGACATCTGATGTTTTCTCTGCCCTGGCACTCTCCTAATCTCTTCTGGAGAATAAACAAAGGCAGCTGTTACTGGTAAACTACCTACCAAAGCTACATGTAATGACTATAGGAAAACAAAATAAATAAATTGAATTGTTCCATTACAAGGATTCGTAAACACACATGTATGAAAAAGCTGAATACTATGGGTTTCTATCTTGTATGTTATTTTGATATTAAAAATACATAATTGTAGGATATCGATTAAAAAAAAAGACCAATTGCTTCAACCTATTAAACCCTCCCACTTTTTACCAGAAGAAATATTTTAGCATTAGATCTGAATGAATTCCAGTAAAATTAGGTATTCAGGAAACTAATCATTACTGATTGTTCACAAACCTTGCTCTCCTTCAAGACTTCAACCAATACTTCATGTACTGTATCTCTGTTTTTTTCCAGAAATCCTTCACATTTATATTCCACCTGTGCAAACAGGGTGAAACCATTAGCTTTTCAGCAATACACCAACCATTAACAAAACAATAATTTAACTGTGGAGGCCAACAGCTCTTTAGTCGGCTTAAAACTAGGGCTGAACAGTTTCATTCCGGCAGGCTCGCATACCTACACACCGCAAATTTAGAAGGAGGACAAATTGTCAGGATTCACTAGGGACTGCACTTTCCTTCTGCTTTCATTAGGAATTTCTTTCCTCCTCTCTTCATTATTTTACGGTTTCAAATCAAAACACCAAAGAAGGACTACTACATTTGAAATGTAAATAACTGAGACTAAAATGTGCACAGACTACAATCTTGACTACTTTATTTGCACACTGTACTCTTTTTCTATCTCTTTATCTTGATGACTTATTTTTATACTCTCAAATCCATTATATTCAGGTTTAAATGGCAACTTACGGGCAGCACTATCAATAAATAAATAGTACTATGTATTGAAGGTTGGTTTTATAGAAGTTCCAAACAAGTGTGGTTTGTATTTCCTCTATTTTCTAAGTTCGTTTCTTTTCTGAATGAGCTACTGCTAGAAACAGGGTGAAGTAATACTGGGTTGTTTACCTTATCAGCAAAGTGTTGAATGATGAAAGACATGTTCGACATCCTCGGCTTTTCAAAGAGTGTGTTTTTACTGACAAAATTATTATAGAGCTTCTGAAGCCAGTTTTCATCTGTTCCGTGAGGTAACTGTAAAAATGAGAAGGCCAATCTCTTTAACAAAACTCTTTTGGACTACTTAAAAGAGTAAAATTGCTCACTACCAATCAACAATCTGAATGAAACATATCCAGTGAGTTACCAGGCCTGGTAACAACCCACTCTTGGCTTTTCAGTCTAACCAGTGGCTCCCCGTAGCACGTAATTTTAAGAGAAAAGGTCACATTAATACACAGATTCGTTGACTAGAGTTAATTCTCTGATGAACCACAAATAATTCTGTCCTGAGAAGACGCTGCCTGCAATCAGGGGCAACCTGATCCCTGAGAATGCTAAGGAGCAGAAAAATGGATCAGCTAATGAGTTAGGGAACGTTCCCTAATTTCTCCCATCTTACTCACAGTTTGGATTCTGCCAATATCACCAGAACACCTCTTAGGGACCATTTTAACAGGGCTTACCTTTCCCTGCCCAGTTCTCCACTAACCAATCTGCCTCAGTAAGTCTGGAAGCCTAAGGGAACCACAGACATGCAGAAGAAAAAGAATACAGATTCAGGAATTGCTACAGTCAGGAGAGGGCACAGAGAAAGAAACAGTAAGGCTGAAGAAGAACAAGCAAAGATGTAGGTTTGGCAGATTAACTTATAAAAAGGAGAGGAAGAGTGGGGTTTTGTGTGATTTTTGGAAAACTGAATCACGGAAATATTGGTGGAAGAGACTCCTGGAGACCGGGTAGTCCAAATTCCTGCTCGGAGCAAGACGGTCATCAGTGCTAGATCGAGTTGCTGTTTGAACCTTTGCTTAACCTGTTCTAGTGCTGCACTGCCCTCACAGTTCCTGGGTTAGCTTCTAGGTAGGAATCTAGTTTTAAATTCTTTGTTTTATATGAGAAAAACAGACTAAGTGGCTCACAATTAAAATTACCAAATAGATGGCAAACATTAATGTTCGTTTTATGAGCAAAACACCCTATTTCCCATTTTAAAAGAAAAAAATATGTACTACAAGCCCAACTTGTAAAAATCTAAAGGTTTTTATGAGTTATAAATACAAGAATTTTTAAATTACCAAGCACTCTTCATCCAGAAGTTCTAAAATTCCCATTTTTGCTTCAATAAGGTCAATGACAGGCTGGTTGTCATAAAAGTCTATTAAAGTCCATGGGATATCTTCCTTCATATATTCCTCTTGTTCAAGTTTAAAGACATGCTGGATACATGCAAATAATGGAAATGTAAGGAAGAAAATAAGTATGTGTGCTTGCATGTGACTGCATACATAAGATAGAAACAAAATATTTCGTAGTATACCATATGCCTGTCTTGAAAGAAAACAAACTTGGAAATATTTTTTTTATATATCTGTGTATGTATGTACATATATAAAAATATTTTCATCTATTATAGGGTAGCCATTATCAAAGAATATCCACTACTCAAATACAAACAGTATTTGCTAAAATGCATTATAGATAATCTCAAAACTGAAGCAAAATAAGATAAAGAACTGTAATAAATAAAAGAACGTACCAGGTTAAACTGCTGCTGCAGCTTTTCATTGGCATAATTGATGCAAAACTGTTCAAAACTGTTCACATCAAATGTTTCAAAGCTGAAACACATGTCAAATAAGAAAAAAAAAATCCCTTGACATTTAAATACAAGTGGTAGTATTCTTGCAAGATTTTGGAGCTATCCTAATATTTCTAACTAAAATAAATAGCCATTAGACTAGTGATGCTCAGGCATTTCAAAACTTCCCTAGAAGTTCGTGTTACCAGATAAAACAGAGCTAAAAAATATAGATTTAAATCTAAATTTATCCCATCAAAAAGTTAAATTTAAACCTCATTCACAAAAAAATACTAGCATTTATAGCTGCTGAACCTTTTCACTACTCTGAATGCTAAAGAACTCACATGACCGTGACCTTTTAATAAAACAAACCCTTCCAAATTCATGAGCATCACAAACTGAAAAGTGCCTCTTATCAACTCCAAAGAAAAGGTACAACTTGAAAAGTAAATTTCTTCCCAGAACCATTCTTACCCATAGATGTCCAAAACACCAATGAAAGTATGTTGTTTGCCAGGGAACTGCAAAGCTTGGTTAATTCTTTCCACAATGAAGTCAAATAAATGTGAATAGATCTTCTTTGCCAGAGCATCCCTTGCATTAACAGCCTGAGCTCTTGTCATTGGTTTTATTACAGTCTCCGAGGTAGTGATAATCTTTCGATGGCACAACCACTGTGCCATTCTGTCACACTTTAAATCCAGGAGTTCACAGAATATACCGAGATGTTCATCTCCCAGCTTTAAAGAAGACAAATAAATACCATTAGATTACATTTCGTACTTGAACTGTTGTCTAGACAGTGAAATCCTGCCACCACTGATATCAAGCTACGACTTTTATTTTTAGATAGACAAGGAGCTCTGTTCAATTTTTCACCATGAAGAGCTAAAGTAAATAATATTGGATAGAGCTCCTGATACAGGAGAGAAAAAATTAAGACTGGGTGAGATGCTTTCGATTAAGACACTGAGAGAAAAGGTTACTGCAGTCTATGATTAGGTGTCCTTGTTTTCTTTGACTCGCACAGTCTGCTGGGACACATTCTGAGCAGCTTTGACAACACTGTTTCCTATATCCTGCAGACAGTCCCCAATGGCTTTTCCGACAGCTGTGGGTCAACTGGATCCCAGTGGGGTTCTTTTTGCCACATTCTGCCTCTCGTTCAGACTTTCCAAACTCGGGCACAAAAAAAGGATTCGCATAAACACTCGCTGCATTTCTATACAGAGAAAGGTGGAGAAATCTCTCAAATTTAGTACACCAGATTTAATGCAGCTCTGAGCCCCAGATACGAAAAAAAAATATTGCTAAAGGACTTTTGGCATAGAATGTGAAAGAAAACATTAGTATCTGAATGAGCTACTTCCTTACACTGATGGATGACCTTTCATCTCCAACAGCTGTTATTTCCACGTTGCCCAAGTGCAGGATTGCCGCCAGCATTTTGAAAACATCCATCTGAAAATCTCCCTTCAGACCTAAAAAAAACCCCAATTCTTCATTATGATACATACTCAGGACAGTGTAATTATTCAAAATAGCACAATGCTGGATTACTTGCTTTGTTGTGTAGCCAAGAATTGTAGAGTATCTCTGCAGACCACTATGCAAAGCCTTGGTTTTGCCTACTTTCTGCTTGTCTGATCAGATGAGAAGCTAGGCATAAATTCCTGTACCTCCCCCAAGTGCCAGCTCAAGACTGATTTGGTTTTCACATATAGGGGTGAAGACGCTTCCAATTCCACTTCTGCTGCAGCACATTAGCTTAGAGGCCAAGAAGACTCCAGTCCTTGGTGATTTTGACCATTAACCATAAATATCAATTACTAGCAGCCACATGCTCTTGCCTAGTACTTCTAAAACAGATCAACAGCACAGTGGGCAAGCTATGGAAAAAAATTATTTTGGGAATTACTAGTAACATCTATGGACATTTCAGAAACAATCCAACTTTGATCATTTCAGAAAAAAACCCAAACAAAACCCCAATTTTTAAATCTATTGACAAGGTATCCCCAACAATTTACCCAGCAAGGCAAATGTCTTCTGAGTCTCCACCATATTTGCTCTGTCATCAACTCCTTCTATTACTGGGCTGCCACCCATTCTTGTATAGTTAAATTCTTCCGCACTTCCTACAGACAAGAAGCAAAACTTGTAATGCTGGAAAACTTGGGTCTGGGGATAGCCACTTGTCAAAGACTCTTGTAACACCACAAAATTAAGGATGCTGTCAGATGACGGCAATGAGTTAGAAGCACTCTAAGAGAAATCCATGTGTCTAACTCCATTAAACTGACACAAATTAGTATTCACAATTCCTAGCAATCTAAACATGAACAGGAACGAAGACTGAGTAAACATATGTGTAAGGTCTGCTTCTCCAAGGTGGTACTAAAGCTTCCCTGGAGGTAAAAGAATCAAGGCATTAAACTGTCGTTATGGCATCCGTCACTACAGAAAGTATTAGAGTAAGATTTTCAAAGACATTAGGTGCTTGATCATGCACTATTCAAGTTACTAGGGATTTGCTACCAAGCTCAATACATGCAGGATTAACAGCTAAGTGACTTAAAAAGGCAAGTCCCATTGTTAACTCTGAGATCTATGTTATAAAGCACTTAACATCCCAGTATTTGAAAATCTGATTTTCAAAACACTGCACTGCGAAAGTGAAGAGTAAGTTATTTTCCTGAGACCTACCTAATTTAAGATGCTTAAATTCAGGTTGCATAGCAGATGCACACAACTGATAAAAGATATGATAGTTTCTCTCATTCTCTGACTGTAAATTAAAGCAAAGAATACCGTTAGAGAAGGAAAAAAACACCATCAAATAAAGAGAAAAACGTTCCATACACAACACTACTGTGAAGAGAGAGTGATACTTGAAGCCTAAATTCTGCTCCAACAGTCTGTCAAAGAAATTGCCCAATAATAAAAGGGCAGATCTTACGACTTCAGCAAAAGCTTTGAAAGTGATAAATTCAAGCATACTTTATTTCCGCTACCAATATGCTGAGTTCTTTCCCCAAGGCTGTTACCCTGATTTTTCTTCAGCTTGAACAACCTTATCTACAAATAAGAACTGAAAAACAGTGTAATGAACAACTGTGCAGGAGTGCCAGCTGAAACACTACCCCATGGTAACTTGGAAGACTCCTTCAGGCAGCAGGCATATAGAAGTACTTTTCATACTTAAAAAGTTACAGCAAGACTAAAAAGAAAAACTTTGTAAAAACAGCTTTATCAAATTAAATGCTTTCTTTAGCAGATTATCCTAATTATGCTCTGACACTGTAGCGAGTCACATTCAACAAGCCCTGGCCTTAGAAATCTTCAGCCAGTTCTTTTACCAAGGCTCTCTCTGCCCTGTATATCCTGTTCCCTTCCAGACACAACTGGCACGTGTTACCACTGTGACTGAAAGTCACAGTTGTCTCAAATATTTCTTGCACTTATCCCAGGGAATTCTCCCTGAGATACACCTTCTGTTTAACACAAAGAATAACATGGACTAAATTAGCTTCTTATTATAAATAAGACTAGGTCCTACTAAAAAATAAATGCTGCTTAGTCATACTATTCAGAACTTCACAAGACATTTTCTATATGAAACTAGTAAAGAGGAGTACATTAGTAGCTATACTGACATTGACTACTTTTAACTTTATTTTACCCACCTGAAAGACAACTCTGGATTTTTCAAGCAGGTATGTTCTCATGTTAGCTCCAATGATTTGGTAACTCTGATCAAAACTGATCTCAGTGTATTTTCCAAATCGACTGCTATTATCATTCCGTGTGGTTTTTGCGTTGCCGACAGCCTACAAAAAAATATAAACTTCTAGAATTTGTTTTGCTTGCACCATTCATTAGAAAAACTTTGTCAAAACATGACTCAACCACAGGTGCTCAAGGATCAATTTCAGCATTGAGCTGTGAGATTTAAACTGAGGCACAAATCTGAAGATAAACTATAAGTCAAATAGTGTAACAGTATATAACATGAGAATTAGAGCAAGTATGTAAGGAATCTTAACAAAACCAAACAAATGACTTGTTCAGCACTGTTCTCTCAACACCTAATTAAGAGGATGTGGTCAGATAGAACTCTGGAGGCAAACTAGTGCCTCCAAAGGGCCACTGGTAAATCAGGCAGAAGCTGGGTCTTCCTGAAGCTGACTACCAACTCCATCACTAACACCCAGAGGCTAAACTTCTAATTCAGGTATCTAACTCAGGCAGCTAAGACATCCCTAAAGATTTGAAACAAAGATGCCCAGCAGCTCTCAGAATTCTTTCCTCGGTAAGTACAGATTTGACAGGTCCTCTCTGAAACTTACCTCAGTTATTGGATTGGATGCCAACACTTTATCCTCCACATGTGCATTGCTGCTTGACTTACTCACAGTGGCAAAGTACCTCATAGTGTATCTTGCAGACACAGTCTTTCCAGCTCCTGATTCTCCACTGACTATAATAGACTGATTTTTGTTATTTCTGAAAGCAAATAATCAGACAGTTTAAACCAGACACATCTAAAAGGCATGTATAAATGCGAGAATTATATATATAAAACAAACACATGAAACACAGCTGCAGTCACTTCTCTGATCAGTCCCACCTTTCACCTGTTCTTCTCCTAATCCCCTTTGGTTGTAACGCTTAGGCTGATGCCATTGCAGCTAGGGCAGCATTCTGCCCCTCATCACACATGAAAATAGTTACAAGTTCTAGGAACTCCTCAGCTGGTTAAGGAATTGCTCTTCCTCCAGTTATACTACCCACTCAAAGGCATGCTTAATAGCCAGCGGCACATACAAAGTTAGATTAAATCACAATTAACACCCACTGCCACCAGACTTCAAGTGTAATTTACAGACATTAATTATAAAAACATAACAGAAAAAAATATATATTATAAACATTATGGACATACTGAACCTTGCCATTTGCTTGTATGCTTCTTCTGCCACAGCAAATATATGTGGATCCATGTCCCCCATGTTTTGCCCACTATACGCATGGATAATAGCATCTCCATATATCGGCAACTGTTTATACGGGTTTATTGCAACCAAAATTATTCCTAGAACCAAGTGGACAAAAGAAAAATAACACACAGGTCAGTTCAATGAAATGCCAGGTTTTGGCAACAACAGTTAAACTGACACAAAGCAACAAGATTTTCTAAATCAGGCAGGAGATCCTGATGCACAATCCAATCCACACCCATACAAAAATAAGTTAACTTGAATGAGTTACACCTGAGGAAAACATTACTCACATCATATTGCAAATGAACCCTTTTTTTTTTTAAAGGTTTTTTTTTTTAAACCTTGCATTTTACTTTGCTTACCACTATAGGTGTAGATAAGCTTAGACTCCATAAAACGAACTTTAAGATTGTGTAGAACAGCTGGTTCATGGAGATAACTAAGCGCGGTGAGATCATTTTCACCAACGAGTATGTCAGGATTTCGTAGGGGTGGCAAGGCAGCTGGATCAACAGGGTAATTCAGCTCCTGTCAACAAAAATGACTCGAAATACAAAACGCATTTTGTTTGCATAAACACAAATTGATGTTCTGCCTTTACACAAAGTTACAGGGTTGATGGAGCCCTGTCCTTATATTTTACCAATTCCATACATCCCACTGAACTTAGGGGACTTGGAGATCATGGAAGTAAGACAAAGCTCTTCTCTGTTTATGAAAGAGAAAGCTACATTCTCTTTATTTACAGTATTTTTTATCAAAATCTGTAAAAATGGGAAATGCCTTTAGCTCTTCAAACACGTGTATTTCAAGCACAGATGAAAAGAGCAGACCAGCTGCAACTGAATGAAAGCAGCCACCTGGCCAGATCTCCAGTCAGATCCCAAACCACACTTATTTGCAACCCTTCAGTCTTCTTTACACAGACTTTACATCTCACCTCTCTTTTTTTCAACAAATCCATTTAATCATATATTTAGTACTTGTCTTTACAGAACAGAAATGCAGAAATATCCTTTTCAAAACATTAAATCTGTAAAGAACTCAGATACTAAAATTAACAGATTTTACATAAAGCAACAACTTCAGGAATAAAAAGCGACAGCTAGCTCTGTGAGAAATACCCACACCTGCCTTAGCCTTCTGATATACTTCACCTTAGGACGACTTTCAGTGCTTGTTTCAAAAGTCAAGTGATGTTTGAGGTAATTGTTCTACACTAATGGTATACAGATAGTAGAACTGCACCCTTCATATTTTTTGGTAATAGCCTCTTACTGTACAAATTTCCATATGATAAAATTCTGGTCACTGCAGAGTTTGCATAAAATAAAATATAGACAGGTATTTCAGGTCCTGTTTTTCTACATAAACATATCTCAGCAAACCCCACAACAATTAAGGCTTTTCTCCTTACAGTTCCATCCTCTAATTGCACACAGAGAAAACGGTCTCCAGCCTTGTAGTTTTTCGTGATTTCTGCAGACTGCCAAACTTCATCATTGTCAGGGATCCAAACCCTATTGTACTACAGCAGAAAAACAAGATAACAGTTAGCTCAGCTACTATCATAATACCAGACCAGCACAAAAAAACCTAGTTTTCAAATGTCAAGTGCAACCTAAAAGCTGAGTGGGGTTATATTAGTGCTATAGAGCGGGCTTTATTTTTGTTATTCTTCATGAAAGGAAAAAAAAAAAAAAGAGAGGAGATTCATTAATCTCAGAGGGGCTTGTTCTGTTCATGTTTAACACAAAGTCTGCAGCACAACACAGTGTGCAGGAAAGTGAACAAGGGCCAGACTGCTGCGAGGCTCTTCAAACCCTCTAACACTGAACAAAGAGAATAAAATACACTTAAGGCAGAGCCCTAATTCCTAGGAGATTTGAAATGAGCAAGTACCAGAGAAAGCATCTCGATCAGAATTTAGACAATCACTGAATACAAGTATAGGATTCTGAACTTGGAAAGCATTTTGCCAGAGGCACAGACGTATACACGAGAAAGGCTCTGCACTGTTACCTTTCTTCTAACAGGACTGAAGTGCAACCTCCAGACAACAGCTTCCCCTGTTCTAGGGCGAGCTCCCAAGACTACTGGCAGCTCTCTCTGTACAAGCAACCAGCTGGTTAGCTAAGCCCAGTCCCAGTAAGGCACTTTTGCTCTGCCTTAGGAAGAAATTGTCCTTTCCAAAACCACTGATTTCCAATGGAGACAGATGAACTGCAACTTTCTTTTAGATATTTAAAGAATCAAGACAACAAGAATTACCTCTAGCCCTGTGAAGCACAAATGTTTTAACATACCACCTAGTTCTATGCTGAAGCATTAGCAACACCTTTAAATGCTCTGGCCTAGAAGCTATAGGAAACAGCATTTCTTAAAAGGATATAAACAGAGCTGGCAACCTCAGGAAGTCAGGAATTCGTCACTGATGTGGAGTGTGTCCTTCTCATCCTGCCAGGGTTTAACAAAGTCACAACATCCCTAAAAGTCTCCCTAATGCACCAACTATGCATTAATAGACACTGGTTTTAGTAACACTGATACTATTTCTGTTTAGGGATTTTCAGTTTGAGACAAATTCTGACAGCACCATCTTCCTTAAACCTTGGTGAAATTTTTTTTTTTTTAACAGCATAGCGTGTATCTCAGGTGGCAACAAAGGTAACACCGAAGACTAGTTTTGGATGTCTGGAAAGGAAGGGAGGAAGGACAGTGATGTCAGAAAAAAGCCTGAAAATCACCAGTACACCTACTGAGCTTCTAACGGGCCACCTCTCCTGTAATTCCTGATCAAGTAACACTAGAGAGCACAAATCTGCTCAGTCCCTACTTGCACACGCAACTGCGCCCCGTAATCTTCTACAGCACCTTTTTGTTTTGATAGCCCGAAACCCTTTATTGCATTTCCCTACCCCAGCTACATGCATGGCCAGTTTAAACCAACTGTGCTTAAACAAACCCGTGAGAACTGCTGCAGCTGCTTACTGCAAAAATTAACATTAGTCAAGGATTTCATCAAGTGCTAGCATACCCACATACACCTTGGAGACTTCTCTACCTCCTCATTTTAGTGTCACAACCGTTGCTCCTGGCACAAATGACTTTCTTCCCCTGCAATTTGGAGGAAGCCCAGAACTTGAGGGTCTCCACTCTGAGACCCCACTGCCCACAGTGCCAACGGTGAGCGCCTACAGAGATCCCTGCGGGCTGCACCGCACCGCCGCAGCAGCTTTCTCAACGCTGTTCCCTGAGGATGAACACCAAGTGATTCAGGGTAAGAGGGACTTTTGCAGGGGTGTCCTCCAAGTTACCTCAGGCTGCTCACTGACCTCTCCAGTCGAGTTTTCATTATCTCTCTGGAGACTGGCCTTTCTGTTCAACCACACACCACCCTGGCACGCCATGTCCGGTGATAAACACTAACTCAACGATCCGCCACTGTCACGGCAGCTCTTTGCTGATGCCTCCTTCAGCTTGATGGCATTTTTTTATGCAACATGTAAAATCACACAGACCTTTTCTGAATAACCCCAAACCACTTGGATGACAGTTTTCATCTATCCAACCAAAGACAGAAAAAACCCAGCTTCACAAATATCTATTTGATTGGCAAATATAACACATGGCTAAATTAAATCCATTTTAGCTTTTTCTATGTGTATCTAGGTATAAATTGACTTGTGTGCCACTCCTACACTAAGCTGATTTCCTGGCTTATAAGAAATAGTTATCGATATACAGCTGCTAAACTGAATTATTTGCTGTTACCCCATGTGAGCAAAGACTGTCGAATAGCCCCAAGGGCACAGAGAGAGTTCCCACGTAGGAAAGCGAACTGCACTCGGTCACGGACATGAAAGGGAGGAAAAGGCAGGCGACTACGATTCTTCGGAGACGGTCCCTGCAGCCCCGGGAGCCTCCACCGGCCAATGCGCCCGGGCCAGCCCAGTTCCCTTTCTCCCAGCCCTGCCTTACGAGCAAACAGAGCAGAGTTTGCTCATTTTCGTATCGAGTTACACCCACACTCCTTCCTCCCCTCCACCTGCCTCGCAGGATTCCTGATTCACGGAACACCACTGGGTCTTTGCAGCTCATACCAGCACAGCAAGCGAACAGAAACCGCTGAACCGCGCAGCTGAACGCGGCAGCTGCTTCTGCCACAGAAAACAGAGGCTCGAAAACTTCGCGTTACTTTCGCGTTGTTTCTGTTGTTTAAAGCTGA
Organism: Trogon surrucura; assembly: GCA_020746105.1. Taxonomy (NCBI): domain Eukaryota; kingdom Metazoa; phylum Chordata; class Aves; order Trogoniformes; family Trogonidae; genus Trogon; species Trogon surrucura. The sequence goes on from CM036627.1 coordinate 268,834, forward strand.
GCAAACAAACGGTACGTCACACCGCTCTGGTGACTACAGGAAGAGCGGGGAAAACTGTGTAAAAAAAACCCCAACCACCCCAGCTGCGGCGTTAAGGAGGAAGAGACCCTTTCTGCGAACGCCGCTTTCTGCCGGACGCGCTCGCCGTCGCCGCGACAGGAGGGGCCGCTCCGTGCCGGGGCAGCGCCGGTGAACTCTGAAGCTGCCCAGCACATCAGAGCCACATCTCACGCACGGAAGCCTCAAAAATCAAGTATTTCTCTCAAAAAAAGCAGTAGCATTTCCCCACGCTGCCCCCTTCCCCGCTCACCTGCGTGTAGAGCTCGGCCAGCGCCATGGGGGAGGCGCCGCCGCCACCGCCGCGGAGAAACGCGGGGCCGCAGGTCGCGCAGGTGGCCCCGGCCCCCGCCCCCGTGGCGTGGGGAAGCGGCGAAGCGGCCCGGATCCCGCTCCCGGGCCTGGCCCCGTTCTCCGCCCCGGGCACCGCCGAGGCCTCTGCGCGGCTCCGTGAGCGGCAGCAGCCGGTCAGAGCGTCCGGGCGGGCAGCTTGCGCGGCGGCTGCTGCTGCGGCGGGTGCGAGAGCCCAGCGGCCGGGGAGGAGCGCGGGCAGGACCGGCGAGGCCGGCACCGCGGGCACCCGGGGGTGGGTCGGGAACAGGGGCCGCCCCGGCTGCCAGAGGGAGCGCCAGGGGAGAAACGCCTCAACCAGAGATCACCTGCCCGCGGCACGCCCGGAAGGAGCTTCTCAGCCAAGACAAAATTAACTGGGACTGCATTTGGGGAGCCGGGGCACCGACAGGGATTGCTTTTAAATATCTGCCCCTCACGGGGACGAAGCCTCGAGCGATGCCCGGGCCGCTCTGGCGAGGGGGACGCAGCCCGCGGGGCCGCCAGCCCGCGCCGAGGACGAATCTTAATGCTCATTCCAGCGACAGTTGACACGTAGGGACAAAATACCCTCACAGGAGGGGGTTATGTCAAACAAAATATTCTCAGATACGGCCAGTATAGCGCAGGCTCTCGGTGTCCGGGGGTGCGTTGACACAAAGCTCTGGCTCAGGCTGCTCCCCCAGCAGCCACCGCCGCCCCCTCTGCTGAGGGTGGGGACCCGAGCACAGCCCAGGAACAACCGACCAATCAACCAACAGACACATCAAGAAAAATCCAAACCAAATCTTACAGTTGTATTTTTATTTGGACATTCTCCAGTGATAGCTATTAGGCTACAGTTCTTATGATGCACACGTTTACTAAGTACAACATCGGACACTACAACAGATCAGAGCTCGGGGCATTCTGACAACGTTTTGGTTCTCATCTATGTACTCGAGTGAAAACCTAACGTTTAAAGGCTTTTATTTATCACATGAAGTATCAGCATCTCAAAAGAACAAGTGTTTGCTCATAGTTTTTGTATGGTATTTGAGACATGTTCAGTTTAAACCACAAATTACAGAGACCTTCAAATTGCAAATGCTGGTGTTTCCATCACTGGATATCAATCCACTTTCCAACATTGAAGTCGATCCTATTTTTTTCCTGTGATAGATTAATCACATTTAGTGGACTTAAGCACTTTCACGTTACATAGAATCATAGGGTTGGAAAAGACCTCAGAGATCACCAAGTCCAACCCTTGGTCCAACTCCAGTCCGTTTACCAGATCATGGCACTAAGTGCCACGTCCAACCTCAGTTTAAAAACCTCCAGGGACGGTGAATGCACCACCTCCCTGGGCAGGCCATTCCAATGCCTGACCACTCTCTCTGTAAAGAATTTCTTTCTAATATCCAGCCTAAATTTCCCCTGGCAGAGCTGAAGCCCGTGCCCCCTTGTCCTGTTGCTCACTGCCTGGGAGAAGAGACCAGTCCCCACCTGGCCATAACTTCCCTTCAGGTAGTTACAGAGAGTGATGAGGTCACCTCTAAGCCTCCTCTTCTCCAGACTAAACAACCCCAGCTCCCTCAGCCCAGATTGAAGTCTGAGAAGCAATTTTTCAAACTTTGGGTAGAAGACTCTGTCCTAAACATCAGAATAAAATAATCACTGGAATAAAACCACACTAACCTAAATGAGGTAATTATTGTGCAAAATCTCTATAATAACAGTGTATAATTCTAAGGGGTCATTGACAAGTATTTTTCCAGCATCCGATAAAATCTATCATAGCAATGGATAATAAATTAAAATATAAAAGATATGTCCACATTAAAAGAGCAGAACAATGATTCAAAGGAAAAAAAAATTGTTAAAATAATTCTGCATTATATTCCATGGTTAAAGAGATATTACTCCTAAGACGAAAGATATACACTAACACTAAAATTTTACTTCTGAAAAGTGCATGTAAAATACTGCTGTGTAAAATGTTAGATGAATTACCAGCTACACATCTATTCCAACTTAAAAATATTTTCCTTTAAAACATGTCAAGCAGCATATACTTTTAATGTGATATAAAAGTAATACCAGTCAAACCACTGAGTTCCAGGATAATACCTATAAATTACTAAACACTACTCCTTTTAAGGAAACAAGATACAATAAGGCTTTTTACAGGTAAACAAACTTAAAAAATAAACAAAAATACATTTAAGCATACATTTTAATACACTAATGCTTAAGTAGCGGATACATTTCCTGATCTACAGTATGAACATACTGTAATGCCAATTGTTTGTTTTTCAATAGGAGAAAAAAAAAATTGTAGGTCAGCATGTCCTCACATATTTTCTTTCCTAACCTCGTTACTGGGTGTGAAGGCTTTCCTGTTACATTCTCACAAGTACAGTACCCTTAACGGTCTGAAAACTACATTATACCCTATTTGGAGCCACTTAACTGTAGCCGTAGTTTCAGAAATCAAGTAACGCTTCAGAAAAGAGTGTTTGGTATCCCGTGCACAGGAACACAATCATTTAGCAAAGAGCATTCAAAAAATGTATGCAACGCAGTATTAGGCTCCTGGAAGTCCTGCACGAGCCATCAAACCTAACACGGGGCATACACTTTTGAGAATGAGACAACATGAGCATCTTACAATGATACCACCAACATTTAAGTTGCTTTTACTACTGATTTTAGCAACCATACAGACAGCGTGCCTTCCTCTCAAGTAAAACATAACGGAAATGTTTCCATCTGCTTAACAGCAAATTTTCTCCTGTGACTTTGCAGGCAAACTGATTAGTACCAAATAATCTTATAGTGTACCTCTATATTACTTCTCAATATTTTAAAAGCAATTAATGTTAATGCTAAATTGTTAATTATTATAATACATAACAACATTGCACAACACACTTGAGCAATGTGTGGGGCCTTTTTTTACAGGTATATTCGAGCCATACACAACTGCCTGTTTCGAAGCACAGAACTGGAGCCTCAAGCAAGGCTTCTGCACTTCCATTGCACGTTGTGAAGCGTGACTTCTATGCAGAAGATCCAAGATGCGCGAGACAGAAAAATCTTTGCAGGAAGATACGCAACATCCAGGATAACTCAGTTTCTCATTACGCACTCTGGATCTCCAACCATTAAATCAGCATGAATCATAGTCAGGTGACAACATCATAGTCAAAACCTACTTAGCATTCTTTTTAGTCAACCTTCCAAATAATGAGAGCCTTGGGCTACTGCAGAAGCTTTCTGTTAAAGCCTTCCCTCTCAAACTCCAGCACGAAAGATTACTTTTTTTAAGTGGCAACAAAACAAAAGAGATTATACCCAAAATACACACTGTCATCTCCGGGGTCTACAAAGAACATCAGACGAACTACAAAATCTAAAGAAATACTAAAATCATTATTGACTTCTGACATTTTGCCTCAAGATTCTGTATTTTTACCTAAGTACTTTTAAAAATAACTAAACATGTAATTTCCAGTGTGCTACTTGTGCTTAGTTACCGTTTTCCTCTACAGGTGTTATTTGATACCATTTGCAAAAATCCAGTTAAAATAACAGACTGCATCGAACTGTAAATAAGGTTGACAACAAAAAATGAAGTATTTTATTTTTAGTGCTTCATATGATACTGTCATACATTTAAAGGAACACAATATGCAGCAGCAATTTAGTATGCTTGGTAAACCACAGTATTACCAAATGAACACCTAAGTTATAGCGTATAGTGAGCTTTAAGACTTATCACTAGGATTTATGTCTAACTGACATAAATAAGGAAGTGGTTTAAGAAATCACTTTATATATTGCCAGTTTGTGTTTCTCCATTCCAGTTTTTACAAAGTAAATGTAACAGGCTCCCAAGTGACTGTGTGTTCTCCTACAAAACGCCTCACTTTCAAGTCTTCCTTGCTCAGCACTGTGACCGTCCCTGTTGGTCCCTGCCTATGAGAAGGTTACACATGGAGTTTAATTTACACTATTTAAATATGTTACTAAAGATCTAAAAACGTCTCTAAACAGCTGAAGATACAATTTTTTGTCCGTGCCCTATTTCCATATTCTGGAAACGTACAAATTAGTGATGTTCTCATAAATGCAATGACTGAACACAAACGCACACCCTTCTACCAGCCTTCAACCTGGGGTGCTGTTACGTAGTTTTCCAGCTACTCTTACTACAGAGCTGGACATACACAGACTGTTCAGAAAACGTGTTTTCAGTGGCTCACTATGTTTTAACGGATAAAGGTATCGGGCAACTGATTCTCCATCTAACACTGACGGTACATCCTTGAGATCAGACACGTGATATGAAGCCCAAGCCCAAGCTGGCTGGGATCTGAATGGTTTCCAGTGCCAGGGAGGATGGATTAAATGGAAAAGTAACAGGAAAGATGTGTTTAGCATCCATGAGCAACTGAGGAGAGTCCTTCCTGTCTCGCAGACGCATCTGCAAAGACAAGAAAGTGATTACATTAGCACTGATAATCATCTTGCAAAGAGGGAATATTTCTTCTGTGCTTACAGACACACGCGTGTGCACGAGAGCACAGTCTGTGCTAACTTGACCTGGTACATTTGCAAGAATTGCGTCATTAGGCCGGAGTTACATTTGTCATTTCTGGTTCTGTGTATCTTCCCCTTACAATGCAATCTGAAGATACTTAGATTCTCTGCAAAAGGAAGAATTTTCCCCACTATCTGGTAACTGCATCTTTTCAGTAAGTGGGACTATAGCTTTATCTCAGCGATACCTCCCCGATCTCCCCTATCCTGCTAGCAATGTAAATTGATTTCTAAGAGACCAGAAAGATCATCTTTGTTTCTTGTATTTTGCTCTACTGGCTGCTTTTCTTCAGATTTTTGAAAACGTTTCATTTTCATCATTATATATGCAACTGGAAGGGCTAAAGGAAGAACTCTGGAATAAAGACAGGCCTCAGTTTTCAATGCAGTTGGACACAAGTCTGATAAAAGTAAATTTGTACATATAAATGTTACCACTTGGGAAGCTGGCATACGAGCGTGTTTACACACACAAAGACGTATGAGCACAAAACCTCTCACCTTCCAAAAATCTCAAACATACTGACAGGGAAAATAGCATTTTCATGCAAGTCTCGAGGCAGTGAATTGTGACTGCTTAAAGTTTTAAGACTGACATCCCCTCTTCAACACAGCTACAAGCCAATAGCTAAAAAGCCCGGTTTACTTAAGAAACATGAATGTACCTCAGGACACAAGCTATTTTGGTTCATGAGAGGGTTTCTTAGAAATAGTCAAACGATTTTGGATGAAAAGATAAAACAATACCTGTATTGTACGTATAAATGATACCAAGACTCTTTCTTCAAACTCATTGACTGGAGTATACAAATTCAGAACTTTAACAATCTGCAAAAAAAGAACAACCATCCTTAGGTTCATTTTACTCATGAATCATCAAACATACGCATGGTTACTAATAACACACTTTGTAAATTAGCTATTTGTTTTGGTTTGGCCTGGCCAGATTTCGGCGGCGGGGGGGGAGCTGCAGGGTGGCTTCTGTCAGAAGCTGCTAGAAGCTCCCCAAGATTGATAGAGCCAATGCCAGCCGGCTACAAAGAGGGACCCGCCGCTGGCCAAGGCTGAGCCTGTCAGTAAGGTGATAGCAGAGGAACCCTCTGTGAAAAACATATTTAAGAACGGGAAAAAGAACTGCGCCATAACAGCTGGCACAGAGATGGAGGAGTGAGAGTCTGTACAGACACCAAGGTCAGTGAAGAAGGAGGGGGGGAGGATGAGCTCCAGGCGCCGGAGCAGAAGGAGTCCCCCGGGTCCGTGGTGAGGACCATGGTGAAGCGGGTTGTCCCCCTGCAGCCCATGGGCGAGGTGCAGAGGTCCACCGTGAGGATCACCGCGTAGATGTCCACCGAGGACTCCACGCCGTGTGGGTGGATGCCTGAAAGGGGACTGTAGCCCGTGGGAAGCCGCATCAGAGCAAGTCGCTGCCGGAACCTGTAGCCCGTGGAAGAGAGGAATGCCCACGCTGGAGCAGGTTGGCCGCTGGGACTTTTGGGACGCTGCGGGTGGCTCACGCTGGAGCAGTTTCCCCCGAAAGACTGCACCTCAGACTCACGAGGGGTGGGCTGCCCCTCGTGAGGTGTCTCACGTTGGGCAGTTTGTGATGAATTTCCCTTCGTGGGACGACTCATGTGGAGAAGAGAGTGTGAAGCTTGTCTCCCGTGAGAGGGACCCCACAATGGCCCTGGGGAAGAGTGAAGAGTCCTCCCCCGGAGTGAAGAAGCGGTGGAACCAACGTCGGATGAACTGACCGCAGCCCCCATTCCCTGTCCCCCTGCGCCGCTCAGGGGGAGGAGGTGGAGAAACCGGGATTGATGTTAAGCCCGGGAAGAAGGGAGGGATGGGGGGAAGGTGTTCTGTTTAAGATCTGTTTGCTCTTTCTTACTTCTCACTACTCCTCTCTGATTAGTTCTTTTAATAAATGTACCTAATTTCCCTAAAATTGAGTCTGTTTTGCCCGGGACGGTAAATGAGAGTGATCTCCCTGTCCTTATCTCAAATCCTGAGCCCTTGGAAATATTTTCTCCCCCTGTTCAGCAGTGAAGGGGCGGGTGAGTGAGCGGCTGTGTGGGTACCTGGCGGCTGGCCAGGGTCAACCCACGACACTATTTTAAAAAGAAAATTCTTCACAAGTGTTTGTTATTTTTTGAGTCACACAGAATTCCATCAGGTGCTTAATGCTATGTTACACAACTGGCTCCTTCAGGACATGCCTTCTTTGGAGGTAGTAACTCTAAATTTCTACATGTGTGTGGGAAATACCAGACTACGGAAAATCAGATGTTAAGTAACTGATTGTGGTCCCACACAAACACAATTTTGTCTTCCCTGGAAATACACTCTATTTCTCACGCTGTTTATGACCTTCTGCAGCTTGAAGAGACTCTTATGACTTCAGTGTTTTTCAAGAGTGACCTATTTCTCTAAAACTAGGGCAAAAAACACCAAAGGAAAGAATGGCATCACAAACACTTTAAATAATAGTATGGGGTAAACTTGTAAAACTTAAAAAAAAAAAAATCTCTTTTTAAAAAGACTCACATTTAAAAAAAAGAAAGCAACACTTATTAGTAAGGTTTAAAAACTTGAAGCACTTATTATTTCAGTACAAGACAGATTTTCAGCAATGAGAATTACTAAATTGAAATGGCTGTATCAGTGCAACTGCTAGTGCCAACACCATTGTGACAGAAATTGAGAAACTGCTTTCCCCGATGGGAATGTTCAGCATCGTCAAAGAAGGCTGGATACGTTTATTCCTGTGCAAGCTCTATGTGAATGTAGCACGGTCAAAAACAGTGCAACTCACCCGTGCAAAACCTGCGCTTTCATAAACGGGACTCCTCAGCTGTTTACTGAGACACACTTTGTTCAGCCTCCTGAGGCCAACGGGTACAGTAACTCAACACTTTGGTTTGCAGCCCCTGAGACAACAGCTCTGTGTGAATTGTCCGTTAACTGTGTACGAACCGACAGCAGAAAGATCGCTGCGCAGAGCTGCCTGGAGCGCAGGTGTCTGAGTGAAGAGTCTTCTCTGAGGATTTTCCCAGACTGAGAGGCTACGCGTAGTACCACGCACTGCAGAAGCTACTGGGCTTCCTCTCATTTGTTCAAAACTTGTCTTGAACGTCAGACCTGAAAAACGTCTGGTCCTTTTTTTTTTACCCCTCCAGCTTTATCTGTTTCAGTTGCATTAATGCAAAATGAATTAAGAAATCTTTGATTCGTGCGCGACAGTGGCGCAGGCAGGCACAGCAAACTCTGCCAGAGCAGAGAACTGCTCCAACGCGACAGCAGAAGAGATGGTGAGAGTTTGCCTACCTGGGCAGTAGTCAGTGCATTGCACATGGAACAAATGGCTTCCGCATCTTCATCTGTTTTCTTTTTTACTTGCAACAACTGTGCAGCCTGGATGAGGGGTTCCAGTGTTTCTTTAGCTCCGCTATTCATCAAATTTTTATCACGTAGCCATTCTTCCAGTTGACTCACATTGTATCTGTACAAAGATGAAAGAGTATTGAGACGTTAATACTCGATTATGGCTAAACTGACAGTATGTGCAACTTCTCTTTCCTGGTGTTTCTTCTTTGTCCTTGTGTGGTTTTCCTTCACATTCATCATTTCTTGTAATTTTATCTTCATACTGCTCAATTCTGCTTGAGGCAGTAAATTTTGGTTTTTAAAACAGTTATAAACTATGGCCAAAGACTTCCACTAACTAGCTTTTTCCATTTGTTTCTGTTCCTTTAATTGCAGAAATGTGATAAATATAAGAAGGCCAATGATACTTTGTTCATGCAAATGTACTGTGAGGATTTTCTAGGTTACCTGAGGGACTGGAATGCCTTGGCTAGGTTTCCTGGCCTATGCCTGTAGAATGTATTGGACAAATGCAGGACTAGAATAAGATGGTTTTACCACAGCACGCAGCAAACTACAGCATGGATGAACACAGCAGGTATTGACTGTGCCAGTGGCATACAAAAAACACCGCAGGCATCTTTGCTGTTCTTCTCTAAAAGCTGAGAAAGCAACTTCCTACTTGATGATGAAATACTTTTTATTTGCTTCTGTCATATTTCCTTGAAAGCCAGGTAGGATTTGGCCTAAGTTAACCAAGCTCTTTTTAACCGAACCTCACAAACTCAGTTTAATGGCATCTGCAACTGTTTGTGTGTGGAAAAATAAATATTCAAAATGTATCAGCTATTCCATCAAAATGACATGAGATCTCTCCCACCTTATCTGCATTCCTTTGCTCCATGAGCACATGTCCTTGCGCAGGAGAAGATTATTAAGTGTTATGGCCCCAATGATGTAGAACATCTGCTTGACGACCTGTTTGATCAGCTCTGGATCCATTCCGTGCTGACACATGACTGAATGGAAGGAGTTTAGCTGCCGAATAATGGAGTCCAAAGTGTAGGTTCCTTCATCAGCAATGCTGGATGTTCTCTTCCGCAGCCCCGTTGGTTTCACCCCTGAGACACCTTGGATAGTCTCATGCTCCAGCATTCCTGAAACTGCATTTGATTGACAATATTGTTACGATGACTGAAAACTGCCGATATGTCAGCGTGTTACAGAATCACAGAATCGCAGAATGTTAGAGGTTGGAAGGGACCTCAAAGATCATCTAGTCCAACCCCCCTGCCAGAGCAGGACCACCTACAGCAGAGCGCACAGGAATGCGTCCAGACAGGTTTTGGATGTCTCCAGAGAAGGAGACTCCACAACCTCCCTGGGCAGCCTGTGCCAGTGCTCGGTCACCCTCACAGTGAAAAAGTTTTTTCTCATATTTTTATGGAACCTCCTATGTTCCAGCTTCCACCCATTACCCCTTGTCCTGTCAATGGACGCCGCTGAAAAGAGCCTGGCTCCGTCCTCCTGACACTCCCCCTTGACGTATTTATAAACATTAATGAGGTCACCCCTCAGCCTCCTCTTCTCCAAGCTAAAGAGACCCAGCTCCTTCAGCCTTTTCTCATAAGGGAGATGCTCCACTCCTTTAATCATCTTTGTGGCTCTGCGCTGGACTCTCTCCAGCAGCTCCCTGTCCTTCTTGAACTGAGGGGCCCAGAACTGGACACAATATTCCAGATGTGGCCTCACCAGGGCAGAGCATAGGGGCAGGAGGACCTCTCTTGACCTACTGGCTACTCCCCTTCTAACACACCCCAGGATGCCATTGGCCTTCTCGGCCACAAGGGCACACTGCTGGCTCATGGCCATCCTGCTGCCCACCAGCATCCCCAGGGCCCTTTCCCCCGCGCTGCTCTCCAGCAGGGCAGTCCCCACCCTGTACTGGCACATGGGGTTGTTCTTTCCCAAGTGCAAGACTCTACACTTGCCCTTGTTGAACTTCATGAGATTTCTCCCCGCCCAGTTGCGGAAGACTGCAAAACCGTATTTACAGAGGAAGTGCAGGTTTGGCTTTCTACTAGCCACGCTTTACCATGATTTCTAGCAATTCCGTGTCCCACTATGTTCTGCAAAATCTACGCTTGGAGGTTTTTCACAAAGATTCCAGCACATGTATTTGAAAAGAAAGTCTAACTCTAGCTCAGCAAAATGCTTTTTTCCTCCCACGGTCACGTGAGCAGCAGAGTCAGCAAACCAAAAGCTGTTCCATTCTTGTAAATGTTATGATCAAAAAGCATAATGAAAATTTGTGTGAGAATACTGTCAAGAAATGTTTCACTTTCTTAATGAAAAAAATGCCTTTTGCATATGAGCTTCATCACTGCTAGCTACTTCATTGCTACTTCATCGAGGATGGAGCCAGGCTCTTCTCGGTGACAACCACTGACAGGACAAGGGGTAATGGGCTGAAACTGGAACATAAGAGGTTCCGCTTAAACTCGAGAAGAAACTTCTTCTCAGTGAGGGTGACGGAGCCCTGGCACAGGCTGCCCAGGGAGGTTGTGGAGTCTCCTTCTCTGGAGACATTCAAGACCTGCCTGGACACGTTCCTGTGTAGCATTATCGAGGCGTTCCTGCTCTGGCAGGGGGATTGGACTTGATGATCTTTCGAGGTCCCTTCCAATCTCTAACATTCTGCGATTCTGTGAACTGTTGTCCGTAACAACTAACCATTTTTTCTGTATATTAATTTTAAGTTCTCATGTAATTGAAGTGTAATTTTTTTCATGGAATATTTCCCAACAGACAAGGCAACAAATACCAGACTGTCCTAACAATTTCTTCCTGTAAATGGATGATTCAAACAAGTATGAATAAGGTTTATCAATTTATTCTGCCACTACCAGAAGAACCAGCCACAGTTTAGCTTTTCCTCTATTCCAGCCTGTCCAGTGTAGTCCTCATAATCTATAAACAGAATACCACAAGAACTATTAATGAAACTCTATGGGTTAGGAAGAAATAAGAAGATATAGCATATTACCACCATCACTATTTTCCTTTCTGGTAATATGGTGTGAAGTTTAAGGAATTCAACTTGGCCTTACCAATCATGGGTTGCAGAATGTTTTCCAACACTCGGACAAGCTGTTGGTAGATCTGAATGGCCAAGTCACTCAAGACTTGTCTGTATTCGGCTAAATCGAAATTGGTGAGGCAGTGTTCATTCTGACGAGGTGTATTATGCTTCATAAACCCCTGAATTCACAAAATAAAAGAAACACATGCTTCAATGAAATACAAAACCATGACACAAACTCAGCATTTGTATTTCTTCATGCAACGACAAATAATACTTTCAAAATAACAGTTGCAGCTGCTCGAAACTTTAATTTCGAACTTCTGATGGATGCTAATCCTAGGATTTGCTTTTCAGTTGAGATTTGTGCTTCAAGTATCTGACACAGGAACAAACCCTGCCAGCCTCCTGGCAGTTAAGACCCTTCCCTCCCACTCCAGCACCAGCATTCTCCCCTGCCAGGTAGGTTTGAAAAAAGGAATTTGGCACACCACAGCCTCCGAACAGAAACTGGCCAGCCATACTACGGTTAAGGGCTTAATGAAGGCTTTTTAATAGGAATGTAGTGGATCATTACAAAGCAACTTAATGGTGGTAGCCAGATTCTTCTACTTAATCTCAGCACTTTTGGGAGCCCAGTGCCATTCAGCCTCTGGGTGCCCAGCCTGCAATCAAGGGAAGCTGGTTCAAATCTTATCTCCTTGTGCTCTCCACTTACGTCATCACTATCATCCCAAAAAGTACAGCCGTTTTAAGAGACTTTGACTAGAATTTGAGATATTACAGGAATTCATTAAAGAGTCGTGCTCACAAGAGCACCATAGAGCAAAAGAAAGCAGTGTAGGCACACTGCTTACCTCCTCTCCGCTATATTGCTTCAAACAGTGCAAAAATCGGCAGGTGTTCGATAGCCAGAAGGACACTGTTTCAAAGTCATCTCCTCGTTTCTGAAGATAAAAAGAAACACATTTCAGCAAAGACTGACAGGAGGAATAAAATAATAAAGTGTTAGATAAATGATCAAACACTTAAAATCCACTTTCTTGTAGCTAGTGAGATTCTGATACTTTGCAAAACTTCCGTGTATGTCAGTGCATTATTAGAAAAATAAGGGTTTTGGCAAAATACCCTCCCTGTTTTCTGGAGTAGTTTTTCAAGAACTTTCAGAAAAGGATTTCCTCCCCCAGGTATCATCCGTCTGTGTTTTACAAACCCACCCTAACTGATCTGTGCATAAATCACCGGGCAATATGCCTATTCCCAAAACATTCATTCTGTGGCACAATGGCTCTTGTGAAGAGCCCAACAGGGAGGACTGGAGTGATGCAGAGCCAGCAGGAGGAGCAGAGAACAATTCAGTTACAATGAACGTCACAATTCACGTCATAACCAGTTCTGGCAGACTGATATGGAAAACAAAATAACACAACAAACCCTCCTCACCAAAAAACACAACATCTAGTACATGATGAGTACTGCAAATTTCTAGAGCTCTGTGGCATGCACTCCATTCACTCAAAAATATCCGAAAATTTCTAGAATATCTAAGCTCCCGCACGATTGTTTACTAAATGTTTTTTAAAGCATGTAGCTACATTAAATGGTTGACTTTTGAACACATCTGTCTTATTTAAAAACTAAAAACTTCATGAAGCACAAAACATATTTATTTCTTAATAATGCCCTCAAGATACCCCAGCCTAAAGTCTCCCAGCCAACTCGCTGCAAAGACTTTAGGAAGTAACATCATCAATGCAAGCAGTAGGTGAAACAAATGAGGCAATCTGCGAAACAAAACTGCAAATGAAGCATTTTAATTAAGCATTCTGGAGAAAAACAACAAAGACTTGACATGCAGACTTTGACTCCATCTAGAATTTTATAAGTGTAGCTTCAGAGAAGGAAGACTGCTCAAAATTAAAAGAGTGTAGTTCTTTTTCCACTAATTAAAAACATTTATGGTATTACATAGATGAAATGCTATCAATGTTATTTGTTGACAAGTCTTCTGTGACTTCAGTGGGAGGAGTTTACTGAGCAGAAATCCACAGATAATCCACTGAAATCCCTTTTCTCACTCCTCTAACATAAAATCAAAAGAAAATTTCAAGCGGATGTTTTTCTAAACCGAACCGACTAACCTTCAGCACTTTTTTGATGCCATTGATTGTGGAAGTCAACAATGACCGCACTTTTTGGTCATCGTTAAGGTAATCCGCATGGCGTACGCACATGAACAGAATATATGCTGGTAGTCCTGGAATCAGGTTGACAGCTACCCCACGTGGCTTCAGCTCTTCGGAAAAACAAACACGCATTGTTTCGTTAAGTGTAAAGTCATTAGAAGATGTTATCAGGTAATCATAAATATCTATATATGGCCAGTGAAGACCAAGAACAAAACTAAGACAAAGACGAGCCACTTTCATGGTCAAATACCAGAACAGAATAAAAAACCATAACTGCCTGGTAAAAAATATGCAGACACATTAATATGTAGTATACTCACCAAAAACGATGATTAGATTACAATAGGCATTTAGGAATTTTACACAAATTGAACACTATCAAAACCAAAATAAGCGATTAATTTCATACTGCAAATTCTGTGTTCTTATTGTCCGTTTTTCAGAGTGCGTGGGAGCAGAGGAGGTTGCAAGGGCAAAAGATGCTTACCTAAAATAAGATTCTTGACAAGTTTTTGTTCATCCTCCTTCTTATATTCTAACATCCCTTGGAAGTCCTTTTCTTTCCGTGGAATGTTAACTGGACGAATAGGTTCATCGATGATTTGTCCAGGTGATATGTTCTCCATCTGGCCCACTTCAGAGGGGAAATTAAAAAGAATTAGGTAATGTTTTCCAGTGAAACGAATACATCCCAGAGGAAACAATGACATTTCTAAGGAAGAATGCCAGCATACAGAAGTAAGAAATTTTTTCTTTGGTTCAGGGTAACATTTATCAACAAAAAACCCATCAAACAAAATGAAGGATTGTAGATAAATGTATCCTGGGATAGCATTCCTCCTTTGAAGAGTGGAAGTGTGTGAATAACATCCATTAACACAAACTTAATGCTGTTTTCCTGGATTTTATCATATAAAAGCACAAAGGTGAAGCAATAGCCATCATTCACTCAATCCCAGATTAATACTGCAAGGGTAACTGTTAATTGTTCTGCAGAACGACTGTTTTTTCCTTTCTTGCCTGTTGTGGCAGGTTTACCTCGACCAGCAGCCAAGCACCCACACTGGCTCCAGCAGGACAGGGGAGAGAACATTAAGAGCAAAAGTGGGAAAACTCGTGTGTCAAGACCAAGATGGTTTACTAAGTGAAGCAGGGCGGGAGAGGGGAGCAGAGCAAAGGCAATCACTCATGACCTCCCACAGGGGGACCGATGCCCAGCCAGCCTCCAAACAACAGCTACCTTGTATGGAAAAAGCCCCTCTTCCGCCTCCTGATGCTCGGTGCTATGGAATATGGAATATTCCATATTAGCCACCTTGGGTTTACTGTCCCAGCTGCGTGTCCACATGCCCTCCTGGCCCCCAGCTTACTGAGGGGCCGGAGCAGGAAGAAAGAGAAAACCTCGACACTGTGCAAGCTCTATTCAGCAAGAGCCAAAACACGAGTTCGTTACCGACACTGTTGTAGCCACAAATGCAAAACACAGCATCACGCAGGCTGCTATGAAGAAAGCTAACTCCATCCCAGTCAGACCTGCTACACCTTTCTAAGTTAATTAGGTAATAAACACAGACAAAACTAGATTTTCAGAAACATTTTCCCAATCCGTATTGTGTACGAATACTACTGTGATCTTGTCCACAAGTAGCACCCAAGCAATAAAACACACGTCGTTTGAGTAACGCTTCAAAAGGATGCATGAAATATCCACCTTGTTGCATACAGCGCCTCACAGCATCCCATTCAACTCCTACACTCCACCTGATTAGGCTGCATGTTTGTTTTTGAGAAGGAGAACTCAGCTTCATCCCATGAAAACTACGTCGTCTTCTCACAACCCTCCTAGCTGCATGCTACAACCTACCGCACATCCTGGAAGGGTGCTAAATGTGTGCTCCTGTCAAATGGGACAGAAAACGCAGAAATCCAAACTGGAACTCAAGGAGATCTCCCAATGGTTAATCGATAATATACTCCTGTTAATCCAGGTTTAATCTGGTGTCACTGTTCTTTGCAAATGCTGCAACACTGAAGACTACACAGCCTTAGTACCCAGTAAAACAACTCATTAATCAGTAAGCTTGTTTATGGAAAAAAACAAATGGCCATACAAAGCTTCTGAAATGTTTTGAAAGGTTAGGGCCAGGATTATCTAAAAACAAAGTCAGGCTTCATCTTTGTAACATTATTAACTGCTTTAAGCAATTAAAACTGCTTTACTTATGCAGAGACATAACAAGCTCTCAGTCTCACCAGTAATAATATCCTAAGGCAACTTACACTGATGCTCACTCATAAAACTAAAATTAGCTTAGTCCATATCTCAGTGCTCTCGTATTCAAGTTTCACCAGCAGCTCCGAAGGGAAACCTCAAGTGGACAAAGACATTCGTGGCTCCAGTGATATAGAAATTCACGTTCAAACTGTGTAAATTACTTCTGCCTGGTTCATATTTAGTATTGCTTTTGTCTTGATGAAACCAGATACTGTCTTTGAGTACACAAACAGCACAGGTAATATTCTTTTACGTTCAAATGGTTTCTTCCTTCAGAGAAGCATTAATCTGCTTTACTCCTTATTTCAAAATATTACAAATCTTCTAAAGGTTTATAAAGGAGCTCCGAGAGCTCCTCCTGTTTCTGGAGTGAATTAACCAAGGTTAATGCTACTGAAGACCTCATGCCCTCCTGACGGCTAAAACAGATGGACATGATGACAATGAGATCACAGAAAGTAAAGCAAAGTCTTTCTCTGAAAATGCAGAAGTACCTTCAAGTTCACCGATCTTCTTAGCAAACACTTTCAACTGTTTCTTTAGCTTGCGAACAGTTTTGTCTTGCTTTTCAAGCTGCTCCATTAAATCCTGTAAATTAAAATGAGAGAAAGGTGAAGACAGGAGAAAAATCCCTTAAGGTGTGACAGAGACAAAACCAGGGCTGTTAGAATTACAAGGCGGTGAGGAAAGCCGAACAGTAGTGCCATCCTCTGGCTGCGGTTTGCAAGCTGGTACACTGCCTAGAACACAAGCCAAATATTGCAAATATTATTAAGTTTTGTGCAGCACAACAAAGGCAAAGCATTTAGGCAGGTATATTCTGCAGACACTCAGAACTAGGTCAGTTCTTACAGCAGAAGCCATCTTGCTGCAAACACATCTCCCTAATGTCTCCTCTTTGCTCTTCCAAATGCCTTGCAGAAATCATTTTTTTTTATTATTTAACACCTAGCCTGTATTTCCACATCACTTATTTGTGCCTTCAGGACTGACTTGTTATTCAGCCCTATCCATTTTATAAAGGCAATGAGAGAGAGATCTGCAGAAAGACAAACTTGTATTCAAATTTACCAAAATCAAACATCCAAACAAAATGTTTTTTATGATGGTCTGCCATTTCCCTATTGCTTGCTGTCATCACATTTCCTTACACTGAAACTAATGTCTTCGGTCTTTTTATTCTGCACCTGAACAATACCTAGCATCTAAAAGTCCTACTCTTGCTTCTATTTTTTGTTCAAAGGAGCACTTCACTGAAATCTACCTTTGAATAACTCTGTGACAATGGTACTGCATTCATAAAATAACCGTGTAATTAAAAAAGGGGAGGTCCTTTTAAAAGAAGCAAAACCTCAAGCCCCCAAACCCTGAAAGTTATTCCAGGCTAAGGGTTTGAAATGCAGCTTAAAAGAAAAATGCTGTTTACTAAGTGTGGTTCTTGGTAAGAACGCAAGGGACCATGAGCTCCCTGCGTCAAAAGCATTATCTGGGAAACTACACCTTTTCTGAAGTACTGAAAATATTAGTGCAGCATGGGCAACAACTTCGAGTTAAGCATAAATTGTTCTTAATTGTGTAGTAAAGAGTTTACAACCTACTGCAATATACTCGAGGAGTAAGATATTAGGCCTGTTGAAAGAACAGAGTCAAGGCTGTGCTTCCCATTCGGAGCAGTGTGCAATTTTACAACAGGAATCCTGTTAATAACGCAGTACATCATTTCTCCTGAAATCAATAAAAACCATACATATAAGTCCAATTGACTGTTTCAGATGTATCAGTGAAGAGATCTCATTTCTGAACAACAAATACAGGA
Source organism: Trogon surrucura (assembly GCA_020746105.1). Taxonomy (NCBI): domain Eukaryota; kingdom Metazoa; phylum Chordata; class Aves; order Trogoniformes; family Trogonidae; genus Trogon; species Trogon surrucura. Next base: position 286,530 of record CM036627.1, read on the forward strand.
GAAGGAATAAAGTTCTTTCTATGGTGCTTCTAAAAATATTGACGAGATTTCACATCTCATTAAGATTCCGAATCTCATAAATTGCATTCTTTCAAGCTTACATACAGTGCTATCTTTAATTATAATGGAAACACAATTTCCAATTTTACCCTTCGTATTTTGCATTTTTTGAAAGATATTAAAAGGTCATGCATTTTTGATTCTGATCTACTCACTCATTCCAGATGCCAGCACTGTAAAGAGACCAATGAGCAAATTCAGGCTATGACGGGACTGCAGGCGTTACTCACCTTCCTAAGTATCTGTATGATCAACTGAATTTAAACGTATCAAAGTTTTAAAGCAAAGAGCGGCTCTGAAAATCGCGCATCACGTACCTCTTTTTTGGGCCACTACTGAATAGTACATAAAAAGAAACTGCTTTGCTTACAGCGCGAGACTTCGATTAGTAACAAAACTGTGCATCAAACAGGTGACACAGAGGGACACTAAGACTAACAAAAAAGCAGTGAGGGAAGTAATCGGCACTGTGAAGCTCTCTGCAGGGGATTTGCTTTGAAAAAGAGAAAGGGAGGCAGCCTGCTTTTCAATTAGTGCTCCAGGAACAGCAAACGAGACAACAAAGAAACAGGATTCACGTGATCTACATACAATCATCCGTCTGTAAAGTGAAATCCGGTACGATTGATACTTCTTGGGATCATCTGCATACAACTCCTCACAAAACTGTAAAAATAGGTACAGGATTGTTTTTCCCCCTCCCTTAGGACACTGATACTTCAGGAAGCACTATATAAATTAAACCAGATTAAAACAAGGTCAAGAATCTCTAATTCTTAGCAGCCTAGTCCTTAGCTGAGGTGTTCATGCCAGTCGCTCTGAGAAAGCAGCTGATGTAGATGAGTTGCAGAACAGTCAGATCTTTTTACTGTGAAAGCCTGGAATAGAACCTTTGTGAGAACCTGGACGGGACATTTTCTTATGCTAATCAACATGGGGTTGCAGTGAATGCTGCAATTCTAGTATCACACCTGCAAAGCCTGTGAATTGTTTCCACTCTAGGGCTAGGAGTTAAAAGGAAGCACATACCCAACTTGGAGTGGATTTGCAACACTCAAACATCAGAAGCGAAATGCTAAGGAAAGAGTCTACATTTAACAAGTAAAATGACATTCACTGTATTTGAAAATAAAGAGAACTCCTCTGGGATGTAATTATGTGACTGTGTGTTGTCCTGGGAACACAGAGTGTGATGAGTAGGTCTCTGGGAGGAAAAAAAGGCTAAATTGGAACATAGGAGGAAGCAGCAGGAGGGAGCTGTCAGAGAGGGAAACATTCACCATTTACCTTTGCTAGTGGGAGACAGCTGCAGCTGAAGCAAACTTGTATTTTTAATCAGTTTTCCAACATCTATTACCTGAATCATCTAACGCTTTCCTCAAAATCATTGGTACTAGGACAAGAGTCCAATAACCTCTCTAACACACCTAAGTGGGAAAGACCACACCTTGGCTTCTAAAGGAAACAATTCACTCGGAGCTAGGACTTTTTTTCCTGAAGCAGCATGGTTCCCTTTACCAAGAAACAGTCACAAGCCAACAATATTTCAACACAGTCCTCTTCAGAAAACTTGCCCAGAAACAAACTGATCTCCACATGATGAACACACTCCTTTGCGGGGAAAGGCAAGGAGTTTCACCTGATCTTCCCTCCATACAAAAAATCATGCAGTAAACACGGAATACTCAGTCGTTAGCTAAGTGACTTCTAAGTTCCTCTTTCTGCAAGTACTTCTTCCCTGCTTCAGGCAGGGAAGAGGGAAATGGCAAGAAAAGTGACACTGAATAACTGAAGAACTACATTAAAGTTTTTCAACAAAACAAACCAATATATTTCAGGGGAAACAGCACTACTTGGCACTAATATTTTTTATGAGTTCTCTGGATATCAACATTCTCTTTAGACACGATTAAACTCATCAGCTGAACTGCTGCGGTTCACGAGCTCTCTCTATGCCACAAACTTCAAGCAAATTCCCTGAAACGTTATTATTTCATCAGCAGTCCTAAGTCTCTCTCCCACTAGATGATCTACCAAAAAACCACACTGCGCTCACACCATTTTTTGCAGGGGGTTGCAACCTGAAGGCTGCCGAGAACTCCCAGGCACAGCAAATGAGCGCCGGTGCCTGCTGCTGCGGCAGCGTTTCCCTTACCAAGTTCTCGTTGGTCAGGCGGGTGATCTCATGCTGCAGACTGGCTTCGATGCGCGCCTCGGGAGGCAGCTGCAGGTTTTGCGCCAGGAGCTGCTGCTGCCGGTTGTTTTCTTCCTTCAGACTCTGGATCTCACCTCGCAGCGATTCCAGTTCGTTCTCGTGGCTCTTCTTCTGCGTCTGAAGCTGAGACTCCAGCAGCCTAAAGAAGTTGAGCAACAGCTGGGTGAGCACACTTAGAAAGTTACATCCCCAATTCTCAGAGGGAGTGTAAAGCTTTAGTTGCCGCTCAGGAACAATTAGCCATGGCTTGCAAAGGAAAATGAAAAAGGCAGACTACTCTTTAAACCCTTCAGTATGCCTTCTAATTAAATTACGCTTGCATGATCAAAAAGTGGAGAGAAACTAATTGTGACACTGGTTTGCATTTCCTCTGTGGTTGAACACATACTGGGTACGGTCCCGCTGAGAACACACAGCCATAAACGTACTGCTGCATCTTCACAGATTGTCACTGCTTTCAAAGGGGCTTTAGAGAGGTTTTACCTCTATGCAAATCTACCAAACCCTGTAAGATGAAGATGACACTGTGTTCGCTTAAGCTAGGACCCCGTGATATTAAAGGCAAATCTTTTTGGAGTTAACTCTGTTCAGTCAGCAACCATTTCATTGCAAATGCACATAAATAATCTTTATTACATTAAACCAAACATTTTGCAGAGGGTTGTCATTAGTGCCCAAAAGGCTAACAGCAGAACCAAACTCAGGACTGGGATCCAGGAGCAATATTTTAGCCTCACCACTGACTCGCTCTTTCCCCTCGGGGGAAAATTCTTCCCGCGTGAAATGGGGCTAACACATAGCAGCCTCCTTGCGAGCAGTGCCGCAGGGATCTGCCCCCGCTCGCCAGGCGCTGTCCAGGCGCTCTGACTCACGCTTTGTACATACACACACGGGAAACGACACTACTAGTGACTACTAGTGTTCAATTAGACAACCTTTCAGGGTTTAAATATGCATGAGGCAGGTGCATTTATTAGTAACCAGACTGATCAAGCACGCAAGGGCAAACAGTCATTTACCCGCAGGGCTCTGCCACTTAAAGGAAACCTTCCTATCTCTAGGACAGAGGTAGGACAAGGAACAAGAGGCGCAAAGCAAACGCTCATGTCCTGCTCTGTGGAAAGCTTGCTCTAAGTTAGGTCTTCATAGCTCACAAAACAGTGTTAGGGGTAGAATTTGTTAGCACAAGAAAAGGAAAGACTTTAGTTAGCAGCATCCATTGTAAAATACCTCCTTCTGTAGTTATGGCTAACAAAGGTTTATAATGAAGAAGAGCAGCGCTGCTGATCTACTGAACTAGCTGCTCGTGCAGGACTAGGAGCCCTTTGGAAGGCTGGGACACTACGGGTAGGGAGCCCAGGTGTGCACATGGAGCCAGAACTGCATTTCCTAACGAGGTGAACGTCGCCCGTTACACGGCCAGCGCGCCGCCTTCCCAGGGACTGCGGCGATCGCGCCGAGGCTCGAACCGCGCCGCGATGAACTAAAGATATCTTCTGTTGGGTGGTTATTATCAATCTGGCATGGAGAGACGCGGAACAAGAATGTTCAATTTACTGAATTTAAGTCACGACAAAGAGAGTAAGACCATGACTATTCGTAAGTCAAAGAGTATGTTGAAACTACTCAAACAGCAGTTTTATCATTACTAAGATGACTGCACTTCTTTAGGCTTAAAAACTGTAAGGGACATTAATTTTGATACCTGATGAAAAGGATGACAAATAATACACAGCTACAAGTCTTTTCCATTAGTGGAGCTTCTGGTATTTGACAGTCTACTTTTGTGCAAGTATTTTTATAAATTGTTTATTAGTTAACTTTTTAAATGATAAAACTTGATGAGTAGAAAGGCTTGGGGAGTAACTTTGAGGAAACTCTTGAATTTGTATGATTTGTGATAAATTTTTTTCTATCTGTTAAAGCAACAGAAGTACTGTAGCTAAAGCAAACCCATAGCAAGGGGCACAGTTAGCTAGAAAAGAAGATGCAAACGAAGAAAAAAGCCATTCTGAGAAGTCTGGTAACCTGTTGGCTTGTTTTAACCCTTCATAAACCAGCCAAAGTTCTCCGTCCTCATTCAGCATATGATAGTCCTGGGGAGATTGCCTTTCAAGAAAAGTGTTTAAAAAAATACAAGAGAGATACACGATGGTGATGAGATGACATCTTAAGGACATTGCACACTAAATTATAGTTACTACAAATGACAAAAAATGCTCTAGAACAACTTAGCAAATTAACTTCTCTTGTTTATTCGTATTTCTTCTTAATGACGAAATTCAGTTCTCGGTGCCAGCCCAACTGGTTACAGCATTTCATGCTGTTACAATGGATGTATTACGACAGACTACTGGACAAAAGGTAACAAACCAGCATGGGAATGGCACCCAGCTTGAGAAATTAAAGGCTAGGAAGATGTAAATCCAGGAAGCTCATTTTTGCATATCCCCATTGTTCCCTAATCCTTTAAAATACTGCATATTAAAAATCGCTATTTCACTAACCAAATCAAGTTATAACCCCAACTATAAGAGTTCTCGAAGTATCTAGACTTACGTGGATGGAATTAATGACTATAATAAATGGAGTGCATCACAGTAGACCCCAAATTATCATAGATGGAAGAAAGAAAACTTGTACCTGTTTGTTTCCTTCAGTCCGATATACGCCTGTGCAATTTCTCCTTTGTCTTTCATCTTCTGTACATCCTCCAAGAGGATTGTAGCATCTGTCATGGTATTCTGGAAACAGAACGATGACTTTGAGGGTAAATTTAACAATGTGATTGCTCTTTGAATCCATGTTTTCATCACTCTGCCCACACGGAACACTAAGCCTTGAGTAGAGACATTAAAATTAGCATGGGTACAGGAGCAGGAGGTTGGTCCATAATTTCTAGACCCATTTGGTCGATTTTTTAAAATGAAAGCATGCAACATGGTCAAATATCAGTCTGTCTAATACGCGGGTGCATGTGTTAACCTCTTTGTCATGTGCTCATCATGTAAAAGGAACAAAATAAAATTTCATGAGATGACGAATTTGCATCTTATTTCAAATGACCAAGAACAGCTGTTAATATTGAAACTAAAGCAGCATAATTTTGCAAGCTTAATTCTGTTAATATGTCGTAAATACAGCATTACAGGTAGTCTGCAAATGCTCATAAATAAAGCCTGTTTGTCGCTTCATATTTTTCAAGTACTCTGGCAAAGCAGGAAGTGATCTACAAGGGCTGGAGTCAGATATCACGATACCATGTTTTTTTCAGTTTTGAGTGTTTACTGTGGCACTTTTGCCTTTTTCTTCAGCAAAAACTTTTAAGTCAAACTTGGAATACTTAGCAGATGTTTACAGTCACCTGGGCCAGACTGACCTGACTCGTTGTGGAATAATTACAGTGGAATCACAGGACTCCAATGAACACAAGAGATGGAATTCTGACTTCTTTTTTTTTTTTTGACTTTCAAAACAATCAACTGCCGTCTTCCCAAGTACAATTTTGCAAAGTACTTACAATAACAACTTCGTGTACATAAATTTCAGAGCCTAGGTCTCTGTGGCAGTATGGTTCATGTTATCTAACATGAAAACAAATAAAATATATAAGGCACTCGAAGAATTATTCCCAACATCCTCATGAGATTTTTGTGGGTTTTTTTCTATTATTTTATTACACAATAAAACTCTGTGTCTCACCTGCCAATTTATCAAATTTTAGCAGCCTGACATATTTATTATTTTTCTGCTGATGGGAAGACATTTATGGATTCGGCAAGTTAACAGAGATGTCATTCCTGAATTACAGTGCTACTCTTACCCTCCAAACACATTCAGCATGACACATTGGATTGGGCTGACTAGACCAACTCCTGAATCTCTCCTTCCAGGTTACCATAAACCAACAGTTCAACATTTTAAACCTGCTTGCTTCAAAATAATCTGTTCCCTTGCGCAGAGCATGAAGACGGAGACATGAGGGACATCGGATAATGAGGAAGGTTTTGCAACAGCAAGGTGCAAGAACAACTTCAAATACATGTATGTTACTTATGAGAGGCAGTGAAAGGACAGATGAAGCACGGCTGAGGGGGTTTTTTTAGCATTTGAGAGTTATGTTTTATAACTGTAGAAGAAAATGTATACCTTATCCTCCTGGCAATCAAATTGGTAGGCAAGAAAGAAGAAAAACAAATCATTAAAAAAAAATTCTGTGTGTGCTGCAGCTGTCCAACCTAACAAGCAGAAGCCGTCTGCAAACTGGCAGTTTGCCATCCCACAGGTCACCTTCATATTTCCCTTATAACTGCTGTAAAAACAAGACGTGCATCCCACCATTGCTGAGAACGAGTTATTCAAGGATTTACTATTCAGGTATTTACTTACAATGTTCTAAATGTTACAGAAAACTGATTATAGAGAAAAAAAGAATTCCATCGTTTAAAACAAGATATGTACGGCTTCGTGCACCACAGATTTTCAACTTATTTAGGACACATACATAACTTTGCAGTAGCAAAGAAAAGATGACATATCTGTTCACTCCTTGCTGCAGCTATGAAACACTAGATAGCTCAGTTGATAGATAGTCAGTTGAAATTACTAGTTCCTGGATTTGTGTGATACCTTTTCAGGTTGAATGACTCTGATTTTCAAAACTATTACTTCCCTACATATCTCAACAGAATTAGAGCTTTTTAGAAGATATGGTTTTCAGTGGTTGTAATCTACTCTTCTCAGCAAAACCACACAGCACCTATCAAGCAGTAATATGGAATTAATCTGTCTTTGTAGGTCATCTTTACGCAATGTTCCTCATTTGCAACCATCTATGACCCTACACAGATGTAGAAGGAATAGTTCCTTGTACCTTCAACTGAACTATTAATTAAAAAGAATCCTCAAGAACTACTGTCAATTTTCCAGTCAAACTACATACTCACTAGAGCAAAGATACTTCTCCCAATGAGAAGTATTTCTGCATTGTTAAAGCAGTCTGGGGAGATCCTGGCCAGACCACTGGTACGTGCCAGCCTGGTGTGATCAGTATGATATCTTTCCATGAGTGCTGCTAGACAAACTCAGAATTGGTTTATTAACAGGATCTCCCAATTCAGAGTGCTGCAATTTGTGGAGGATCAATGGATTACACTTAGAAAGGCTCGAAAACCTAGACCATTTTTCCCTGCCTTTTCAAGTATGCTGTTAAATTAAAGAAAGCACATCAGTGATGCAACGTAAGTTTACTACGCAGTGCATCTGCTGACTATTATTTACCTTAGGTTGAATAGCCTCTTTCTGGCTAACAAGCTGAGACCTCAGGATGAGCACTTCTTCCTTGCGTACTTCAAGCTCTTCACTGACTGAAGTCAGCTGATCCAGAAGGACTCTATATGCAGGAGCACCAGGAGCAGTTACCTCTGGAGATCGTGTTTCTGTGAGGGCCTTCTGCAGCTCATTCAACTCATTCTTCAGTTTTTTATTCTCAGATTCCAGTTCTTGACGCTGCAAGAAATAGGGACAATTTCATTGCTCAGCAGCATTCCAATATGCCTATAAAACACAGGTACAAAACTATGGATAGAAATGGTAAAAACAATGAGTAAGCTGCATGTCAAGGGCTAGGGCTGGGGCTGGGCTGGTCACTAGAAGAATGAGAGATGCTCTCTATTAACCCCTCTCTCTTCCCAAACAGGGAGGGAAAGGAAACAAGGGAGAGAGAATGGCAGACTGGAAAAGAAAATTAAAACATCTTTAACGAAACAGTAAGCATAAAAAGATCATAATACTAATAAGAAAGCAATGCAATATAAACAAGACCAATATCAAGCCCAAGCCCTCAACAGCAATCACAGTAATGCTAGAGAGCAGGCAGGCACTGGGAAGGTCCCAGACTGACTCAGCGGCAGACAGGAACCAGATTCAGGAGTTGGATTCGGGAACTGGATTCTGGGATTCGTGGATTGGGATTTAAGGCAGAAGAATGGACAGAGTCCTCCTCAGACAATGGCCACTGAGGAAGAGGGCTTGAGCCCTGTGATCCCTCAGCTTTATATTGAAGATGATATATGTGGAACGGAAAACTTTGTTGGTCAGTTTTGTGTCACCTGTCCTGTCCACTACTGACAGCCCCCCAGCATGGCACACAAGATCTAGCAGTGACCTTGGTCACTAAAGGAGCAAGTAAAAGCAAGAGCCTGTCTGCAAACCAGTCCTTGGGTGTAACTGCAAACATCAGGCATTATCACTTCTATTCTGTCTGGAAAAACATGCTTCTAACTTCAGAAAGCGCAGCCTTGTAGGACAGACTGAGCTGAGAAGTAACGTCGTTGAACAGAATTGGTTCTGCTCAAACCAGGACGCTGCGACGATCAGTGAAGCTCTCCTGTATCCCTGGCCAACAGTGAACAGGGCCTGGGAGTATTTCACTAACAGGGCTAACCTTTGTCCAAAGTGCAAAATCAGAGCACATATAGATGAACTGTACAGATTTGATGGGATAATCTTTTTCTGCTCTTATTCTTCCTGTAACAGAAAACCCCAACATTCACAGCAAACAGCGGTCAGCAGGCTAAGAAGACTCTGCATCATTCAGTGACATTAGGAAATATTTTTAGTTTTAGTGGTCTAAGGTAGGCATTAATTTAAATAATGTGTCTGGAAAAAAGCTGCTAAATTTATCACTGTATTTTTTGCTCAAATTAACATGCAAGCCGTATTAAGTGATTCAACAGAGAACACCCCTTTCTAGGGGATCTTTTCATTCTGCAGCCCCAGCCACACATTCTACACCTCAGAAAGGGCAATCCTACAACGAAATTGTTGCTGGGCAATTTTCTGGTTTCTCCAGCTAATATTCCGAAACAGGAGGGCTGATGTAATTTTCTATGCTAGCACATATAATCGATGGCAACATGCGTACTAGAAAGTAACAGAAACCTCCTTTTTTGAATTACCTTGAGCGACTCGTACTCCAACTCGGCACCTCTTATTGGAGGCCTTTCCTCCTCCTACGAAAGGATACAGACAAGTGTGATTTAGTTGAGGCAGGAAAAGGCAAGAAAGCTGATATTACTTTCCTGTAAAATTGGTAAACACTCATTCTGGTACTGCTGAGTGTTTCAGTTCGGATATTGGCATTGCCTCCTTCCATTCACTTAGGAGGTTACAACACATTATTGGTTAATATAAATAAAATCACACACAAATCACACTACTGCCACTGGCAATAAAACAAAGCGGGATAAATCCCAAGAGGCTCAATAAATTCACTGGTGGAAGAGCAGTAAGAAAGCATTGCCAAAACTGCTTGCGTACTTTTGTAAGTACTTAAGGAGACCAAATCAGAGGGGAATTTCAAATAAAATCTGCTAAACATGTCTAACCCCAGCACTCTGGCTCTGCATCCTGTTATTCTGCCTAAAGTGAACAATTACTCACTGTCTCCATCATTTAAATAGATTTCTATATTGCTGTTCTTTAATAAAACAGTCTCTCTTCTTCTTTTTTTTTTTTAAGCAAACTCCCAAGCACTTTTTCTTCCTGCTAACTTCCATCAGAGGATCTCAAGGGCCTTGGAAAACTAAATAGCCGGGCCTTAGTGCAAATCACTAGGCATAAAACTTGTCATTAGATATAGCAAGTACTACAGGAAGATATGGATTTAATAAAAGCCAGTCAGCGTTCACACAGGCATTATCACACAAGCAGGAATACTCTGGCGTCAGCATTTGATCAGCTAGAAGGAGTCCACCTTAGCTTTAGCACGGAGAGCCTGTTCCTCCTTTCTGTCCAGTTCATCCTGCAGGGATTGCTTCTCTTGCTCCAGCTCGGTAACCCGTTTTTGCAGCTTGAGGAACAGAGACATATCCAACGGTGCCTTCTTCTCACTTGGTTCCTGCTTTAGAAAGAACAGAAGCAAGTCCAGAGGTGTTCCCTTCCCACGTCACACGGAAGCACTACAGTGAGTAAAGACGGGGAACGGACCGGGCAAAGAGAGGAACACAGAAATGTTACTCGATTCTGAGAGTTGGCTATTAGCATCTAAAATACTTCATCAGCTGTCAAATGTTATTTTAAAAAAGGATCTATTAGTATAAAACTTATCTAAGCCTAAAGTCTAGCAAAAGAAAGCACTAGAGACTACCTAGCAGACAGGAGGTCTACAATTAAGCATACCTTTTATTCTTACTTGTTGGGAAGGAGAAAGGAGAAAAAAAGAAGTCTGTGGTTAGACTCACCTGGAAACAACTGTAAATATAGGCGCTTTTTTTTTTTCTGGTTTTAAATTGCTTCTATAGTAAGTTCACCAGCTACAGAGAAATTACTCTGCTGACTGTAGATTTACAGGTTAATTTAGTGGAATGTGACAGAAACTGGTACCAGAAGATGTACTTTATGCCTTTTTCATTTTATTACGCTCATTATAAAACCTGTTCTGAGCCTACTTCACTAGGTTTTTTTTGGGCAAGGAAATCTTCTGGGCAAGATTACAGTGTTTGTAATCTGAAGATGCATCAGAAATTGTCCATCAAGCACTTCGTACTTTATGTAGCAAGAAGATCAAAGCATTTACTCTGAAGCGCACCATAAAATTTTGAAGCCTAGAAAAGGAACTATAAAATTAATATTAATGACTGTAGAGGACAAGCAAGCACAGCTATTTCCACTTCATCTCCTTTTACTGTTGAGGGAAAGATTCATAAACCACACCAAGAGCTCAGGAAAAAGAAAAGAGACTTTGAGTTTTCTGGCTTTAGTGGTTCACATTGAGATGGACCCCACTTTTTAATGTGGTTTTGTATCATTAATCTATATTGCTAGTCAAGTCAAGCTGGAGTTTGAAATCTTAAGGGGTTAAACAAATACAGATCTAGTCTTCTCAGTGCTGTGCTTATTCACATTTTTGTGCGAATTGTTTTTTTTAAATTCATATTCTAAACCCCAAAACTGGCTCTAGAACAGCAATTCAGGAAGTCTGTCAGCTAAAGGAAAAGATGTCATTTGCCTCATATGTGAAATCCCATCCCATGCAGTTGCACTGTCTTTTTCCTGCTTATCCATAAAGGCAGGAACATTTTTCTGAAACAATTGTGCAAGGTGAAAAATACAAGCGGGAAGGCAAATTATGAACGAGTCCACATGGGGTACATGACAGTATCAATGCGTCAGGGTATTTGCACCCATATTAGAAAACGATTTTCTGTGGAGGCTTTCAAAAACAGTAAAAAGCAGCTGTGGAGATCTCTAAGCTAGATGGAGGGCAAAGGGAGTGAGCTGTGCAATGGCTCACAGATCTCTGGAACGCACAGAAGAAGTTGCCAAGCACCGTCAGACCCCCACGCGGAGGGCTCTCTGCGGTGTTAGCAGTGCCATTTCCTCGGGAGGGGCCAAACCGGGGAGTTACCTTGGAAAACACTAAGAATGGCTCGGAGTTGCACCGCAAATTAGTCATGATTATTATTCATTAGCTGAGTCGAGAGAGTCATCTCTCTGAACATATTTTAATGCCTTGTGATTTGTATCACTGCAAGTACAAAGGGACAGTATATTCCCAGAGTTTTGTTTGTCTCTATGAAATAAAGGAAAAATGAATCAAAGTGAAGTTCTCACCTCTGGCAGAGAACTCAATTCCATGTAGCCCTAAGACCATGGCTAGCTACCTTGTCACTTGGAATCCCTGAATACACAGTATAGAGATTTCTCAGGGAGTCTCACTGGTTTTCTGAATTCCCACCTGGTGCTGAAGAAGTGATTGTGTTTACAGAGACTGGTAAGCAAACTTTTTACAGATACAAATCAACTGGATGTATCTAGCCTATGTTTACTGTAACACAGAAGAATTCAAAGCATATTTTCACAAAGTTTTTTTGCATAGGACCACAGCTAACTAGAGAAGAATGAGCTATTTCCAAAGGGAAATGGAGGAAGTTGGATAAAAGCCCTAGATATCTCAGTATCAGGATATGGTGTTCACAAGTATGTAGGAAAGAAAAGAGAGAGAAATCAGTTCAACCACTGATCAATGAAAAGTTGTAGGAATTTTTCAACGTTACCTCCATTCTCAATGGTAAATCTTCCGCTTCTGTGATCTCAGAGCTAAAGGTATATTCAGATTCATTGCTACTGTGAGTCGAATCTGTTCTTTTGTGTCCAGGCTTGGGGATGTTCTGGAGTGCAAATGAAACAAATCAATACCACCGTACGGTTTTCCTTGTCTCTTCACAACCTATAATTTAGCTTGTAATATTTGGTGTTATTTCACAGCTATCAAAATTTATAAGAAAAGATTTTTGATTCTGGTCTCTCATGCTACCTAAAGTCTACGAGACGTAGCTCACAATCAGATCGGAACAGATCTTCCAACACCACGTATTGCTGCAGAAAGCAGAACTGAGCACAACACAGCATCTTGTAGGGAAAAAAAAAAGCTTGGTTTACAGGAAGCCTCTAACTTCCCAGACATTGTATTGGCTTCCCAAACATTGTATTGAGGAATATTTTTTCTTCCTGCCACATAAAATATTCCTGTAAGTACTTAAATTTTAACACTGGATGAATGTGGTACAAACAACCCTAGCAGATGTGAATAACTTCAGGGCAAAACAAGGGTGGGAGGCACGTGCAACACCACTAGCAAAGTTATAACAGAAACTTAGCCTTCTCCACAAAAGTGAAAAAAAAAAACCCAAACAAAAAAAACCCCGTAAGTTTAAAATGCATTTGTTTTGCCTGAACTAATCTGATTAATCAATATTTAAGAGGACAAATTCTCTTCTTGGGTACAAGTCACCACCACACAGCTGACAGAAGAATCAGTTACTAACACCACACTTCTGCTTAAACACATCTGCGAACAGCTTTTCATTTCTCAGGTGTTCAGCCACTTACCACCATTAAGTTCATTTCATCCTTGAGATCATCATAGCGCTCCTCCAAACGGCTGAACTCATTCAGCAGGTTCTGGTACCGCAACCGTTCATCGTTCAGATCTAGCTCGAGCTGTTTCGTTTCCTCCACCAGCTTCTTCTCCATCGTCTCTGCCATGGACAACAGGAATCCAAAGTGAGAACTCCCCTTCCACCTACCAGGCAGTGCATCCGTCCCGGAGGTCCGGGCGCGTGTCTGCACCGGGACACGGATGGTGAAACAGCTGCTCGAAGCCGGTGTGCGGCATTTGTGCTTCTGTAGGCAAACATTAAGCCAAACACATGGAGGACCGAAGCATTTTTGTGGTAACCACAGAAGGGTTCACTCGGTCAAGTTAGTTATTCTGCTAATGCCTTGCATTAGTAATTCCAGGAGGGAGAAGGAAGGAGCATTAGTCCAGTGCTGCATTTTGTAAAAAGCAAAATGTGAGATGTGCTACACCTCAAGCACACTGACCTTCCTCACCACAGCTGCCTCCATCAAAGCCTTTGCCTCTAGAGTTAAGCTCCTCTGGCTGCTGTCTACATAGTCACAGCAGCCAGCAGAGCTGCAGCAGATCAATTGTATTACATATCGGATCCTTCTTTTTAAAATGAAACACTTTCTAACAGTCACCTCAACAAAAAGATCTCGAGTCCTCAGGATTTCATAGAAATGCAAACAGTAAATAATTCTGATGCTTCTGAGTTCTTAAAACAAAGAAAAGAAAAAACTTAGAAGGAATGCAAATTAAGGCAAATTAGCCCAGCCTATGCAGTAGAGTGCTGCTTTATGAGTTAACAAAGTAGAAAACTTGAGTGAAGAGAACAGAACCAACCTGTTATTTCCTTCGCCTGGTCATGGATGCGGCGGTTCAGCTCCTCCTTCTCTGTTTTCAGTAATGTGTTCTGCTCCTTCAGCTCTGACACCAGCTACAGAGATAATAAAATATCTGAGTTGGAATGTAGTTCATCTCTCAGCAGTAGCTCCAACAGTGACATCCTTAAAACTTTTCTTCAGCAAATGAAATCAGTGAACTAAGTAATGACATCTTAATTTCCCAAATTAATTTCTTAAATTGTCCCACTGCAGATTCCCCCTCTATTTCTCCATTTCTGATCAGGCACCAAAACTGCTGTGAATCACTCCCCCATGTCATAATATTTTTTCAGTAATATCCCAAAGTTGTAATTTATTCCTCAAAATAGAAATATTCCTAAAATAGGAACCAATTTGGTAGGTCTGTTGCACTGCGTAACCCCACGCTCTAACTACTTCTGCCCAAAGGTTGTGCCATTTTAACCGTACCCAGGTTACTACACGTCCGCTTTGCTTAACTGCAGCATCACAGAACGATGGAATACTGGAATTCCAGTATGGGAAACTTGCCCTGTTATCAGCAAGTAACCTTGACAGGAAACAACCTGATATGTTCACAGTTAAAGCAAAGAGAAGGGATTAGTCAAAACCTGTTGAACTAGACCGTGCACACATACATGTGCTTAATAGGCTAATTGTTTAAATTAGGAAGGATATAAACAGGTATTTTTTAATACTGTGTGGGGGACAGATTTCTGGTATCTGTGTGATTACACTCTCTAGGTAGGTAAAATGATTTGATGAATGGGTTATTCTGACTACTTGAGGAAGCTTAAGTGTTCATATTTGCGACTACTTTCAATATAAAAATCTGAATAGATTGAATATACACATTTACATACAATATGTAGATTTAATGTATTCTTCCACCATAGGTGTAGTTATTTAAGTAGCAAGCCTATTTTAGGCTTTAAAAAGTACCGTAAAAATATCAGCCGCACAACTGAAGCAATCAACCCTGGGCAAACCCTGAGTGGATCCGGGCCCCTATAAACCTTCTCATGCATCTGAGAGCGGACACTTGCCTGCTCGGTCTCGTGTTTGTATTTGTCTGCCCATTCCTCAATGGTCTTCTTCTCAGACTGAGTTTGCTGCAGCTCCTTCCGGAGTTTGGCAATCTCATCCTGGAGGCTCAGGACACGGTTGGTGGCGTTCTTGGCCTCCTCCTCACTCATCCGAAGCCTCTCCACATCACTCCGCAGCTTCTCCGTCTCCGTACTGTACGTGATCTCCAGGTTGCTCATCTTCTCCAGCAGAGATTTGTATTCTTTGTTCTTTGCAAAACACAACACAGACACAGCAGCTGTTGGAGACATTCTGGTTTAAGGGAGCCTTCTAGCTCCCTACAGAATATACCCAGACATGGGAGCAAGAGAGGAGCCTCCCCATTTCAAAGTAGTTCTGGTCTGTTTTTGTAAAATTGTTTCATGAGGTGACGAAACACTCTAGTCTCTAAGCCTGTACGCTAGCATCCCAAACTAAAATGAGGCAGGAAGCCTGCGTACATCAGGCATGATCACCTCACCTGCCCTTCAACAGAGCAACTCACGTGCTTCAGATGCAACACTGCCAAAAGGCAGCAAACGTTTTCTCTCGGTGCTGCTGAGAGACACAAACGGATGCCTTACCGTCCCGGTTCTACTGCGGCCTCCCTTTCTCTTCTATTGATGTTCTTCAGCAGAAGAGAATTAACACCTTACAATGAAAATTCAGTGCCTTTCCGTGGGAATGCACACGGTGCTACCGACAAAGGTAATACAAGATCTCTAAATATTTTCCTGAGGTCAGAGAGCTTTTACCTGCTCATCGATTTTTCGCTGCAGCTGCATGATCTTGTTCTCCAAGCCAATGTGAAGCTTCTTGTAGCGTTCTACAGACCGGGCCTCTATCTTCAGTTTCTTTAGCTCCCTCTTGGCCATCATACGTCGGTAACAGCATTGCAAGTAAACAATTGCCTTCGAGGTCCTACGGTAGCGCACCCGAGCCAGCCAACCTCTGACATGTTTCTGAATAACAATAGCCTTGTGCTCCCGAAGCATCTACAGTTAAGAAAAAACACCACAAGATGTATTAGAGTTGCAAACTACACCTGCTCAGTTAAACTCCATAACGAGAGGTGTAAAGGGGATGTACATAGAATCTTAGCCTGAAAAAAGAAACTTCTGGTGAAGAGTAACAGGAAATGAATATAAAATTAAGTTTAAAAAAAAAAAAAGAAGAGGAAAACAAGACAGAAATAAGGAAGCTGACAGGGAATAAAATGAAAAGGAACTGGAAGGAAAAAACATGAAAAGAAAGAACTGGAGGCACCCTGAAGAATCAGGCATTCCTTTGGGTTGATGTCACATCCACAGTAATTACAAAAATATATGGTACCTGTTGACAAGATTACAAATACAATCCTTTTTTTTTTTTACTGTATCTTTTATCTTGAAACATCTTAGAATAATTGACACATGCTGCATAAGTTTCATCAGTGCAGAGCTTAAAATTATCACACTTGATATGCAATGCAGTTAGTAAACACTGGAACCCAGGGTAAATTGTAGCAGCTGCTACAAACAGCAGTCAGTCTAGGTGACCAAACTCTTAGTTTCAATCAGTTTTCCCTTTGTTTTTTAATTTCATTTGTCTTTTTTTGATATACCTTAGACTTGCCAGCATGGAAGAAACCTCCATTTATTCTAGTCAGAAATTTTATATTGTAATAATTCCCACTTATTTCACGACAGAAATTTCAAGCATAACTTTGAGGTGTAAAATAAAATAAAAAAAAATAGTACTATTTTTAGAATCCTTTTTAACAAAAATCGGTCAGGAATCTTAGTAACCTTCTTCAATGTATTAGCCAGAGACTTCTTCTAGGAAGAGTCTCCTACTTGTTTTTGGATCCTTTACCCATTTACTCAATCACAGATCCTCCAGGTCTGGAGCACCTGAATTCCAGCACACCACAGCTCGGCTCAGAAAGCCTGGCCAAACTCTCAAGGCTTCCAGGACTCTGAGAACTTCAGAGTGCACTTAATAAAGCTTCTGCAGATTAAACAGTTTATTCTAAGAAACAATACTATTTAAGATTCTGTGTTACTTCTTAGATTTGATAGTTTAAAGATCATATGCAGTTCTTACCCTGATTTACCACAAAGCTGGTAAGACAAACTAGCAGGACAACAACGATTTTGTTTTCTTTTATACCTAATAAATGACCTGGAATGTGTTAGAAGCTTTACATTTCCTGATCAATGAATTTAAAAGGTTCACTGGCAAAGTGGCAAGATTGTAAGACACACAAATTTTCTCCCTTAGCATTTATTTCTGAAGACAAAAACGAGACTTGAAACACCAGCACTCGGTTCAATAACCCGCCAAGGTGAGGAAATAGCACTCTCAGAAGTACAGCGAGGTCAAATGCCAAAGTCCCGACTACCTGTCACACGGCCAGCATTCCCGCCTCCCTCTTTCACACTTCCTGGAGCAGCCCTTCAGGTTGCCCGCAGGTGCCTGACCACCTCGAATACAACTAGCTGTCAACATTTTCATCTCAAGTCTGAAAGCATCAAGTCCCACAAAATACCTCCATCACGCGGGATGGTCCTCATCTGCCAGGGAGCTCTCACATCCATGCAATCCAGGGAGGATACAGGTTGCTCCAACGTAAGGTAAGAGGATCAGAAAAGTTACTTAATTTACCAGGTATTTCCCAGGAAAGCTGATGTAAAAGCTACGGAGGAACAAAACTCCTTGTTAAGCCGAGAAGCACATCACAATGTCTCGGCCAGAAGCTTTCCCCAGGATGTGTGAAACAGATGATTCAATCATTTTAAATTCCTCGTTTAGCCACGTGACTGCAACACATGCCCTCTCTTCCAACAACAACAGGCACCTTTCACAATCCTAACGAGCACGTGTACCATGTATTGCGTAGAGTCACGGCTCAGCCCCGGTGTGCTGTCACAGGGCAACCACTTGGTTTCACTCATTTGCAATCACCATGAAGTTCAGAACAACGATATTTACCCTCCTGTGGCTTGCAGAGCCTCGGCCTCTCCCTCCGGCCATCCCTGTACACCAGCTTAAATAGAATTCCAGCTTAGGAGGACAACAGACAGGCAGCACACTGCAGCAGCACTTCTCAGGACTTTGTGTTTTACTGCCGTGAGCAATTCACTGCTCGAGGGGACACCCCCTGACAGGCAAGTCCGACCACACCTTACGGGGACCCCTCCAGAAATCTGCCATCTCTATTAAGAGGCCATCTCTGTGCAACTGGTCAGATGTGGTGTGCATCACTCATGTGACTAATTTCGGGCATACGGCATCATCTCCTGCTTTCCTAAGGGTGGCCTTTAGTCCCCATATTTCTGTAACCCCTGTCTCACTTTGTCACATTATCACTGTTAAAAACAGATCTTACGCAACCTCGCAACATAAAATTTGGCTTGTAACAACGAAAATGCTAAGAATTCCAACAAAAAGGCAAGCAGGTACCTGCACAAAAGAACAGCCAAGTAAGGCCCAGAGATCTTACCACTTAGAAATTCTGATCCGGGATTACTTGGTTTCAAACTTTCTGGTTAGTATGTTAGAACACTGTAATTTAGACACATTCACATGTGACCATGTAGGCAACTTTAATACAAATGAAAAAGGTACATAATCTGGTCAAATACACAAAAGAGAAACACAAGGAACATAAGCATTAGTTGGCTTTTGGTTATATGTCTTCAACATCTACATGTCTGGGAAAAAGACAGAACTCTTTTGGCTAACATTTCTGTGAAATATAGGCTGACTTTTGAGCCTAGTTAACACAATACATATAGACAAAAATGCCACAAAAAATACTGGCATTTTGTAGACTAACCATTTGAATCATAATTCTGTTTCCTGCCCTGTAACCACTGAAGAGCAAATTCTAATTTCTCAATTGGATTTTTATTTTTTATTAAGTGTAATTGGGAAAATATTATCAATATCACTAGGACAGTGTTATATCAATTTCTCTCCAAAATAAAGCCAGCATCAACACACTAAAAAATAAGCAACAAAAACCAACCCATACTTAAACTTTAATCTCCTATTTTGGTGGCTATCTCTTTGCTAACATTAATCTCCTTCAGTATTTCGCAGTCACTAAAACTAGGGATGGAATAGGAAAGTAGCACATTAAATATGTATATTGATGTGAGAAATACCGATTTAGGCCTATGGAGATACATTCACACAAGGCCATTTTCAGTATTTAAGTTCCTCGCAACTCTATATCGCAAATGAAAAAGTGAGAAATGCTGCAAATCCCCCCTAGGTTCTCCACTGACTGCTCTGGAAGTAGCTGAAAGCACTGACTGCTCTGAAAACGGTCCTGGAGGTACATGCGAGTATCTCTAAAAAGACAATTCGTTGATCGTTGCAGCAGATCTTTGTAATTTCCAGGTGCTGCCCTTCAATTCGTGCTGCGATGCCCTGTGCGTTATGCCCAAGAGCAAGCACACCAACACTTCAGATACGCACGCAGCTGCATCCTGGAGGAACGTGGAAATAAAGCTAGAGTGAAGAAATAGAACATTATGATTTCTTACCATTTGGTATTTGTTCCGGGCCATGTAACCTCTTAAGAGAGCCTGAAGAGCAATGGTGGCATCTCGCATGCACCGGTATCTTCTGCGGATCACGTACATGCGCTGGAACTTCTGAATAGTGATGGCAGCCCGGGTTCTCCGCAGGAACTTGGCATAGCTGAGCAAGAAAAAGATCACAATTATACCTGTATTATTTTCCAGTATCTGAATACTACTTTTTTGACATTCTGTAACTTCACCCTCTTTCTCAAGAGTCACATTTTCTCCTCCAGCTTCTTCCCAATGTTGTCAGTGACACAACATGTTTATTTGCTCTTTTGTGGCAGTACAACAGAATGACAAATTAAACTGGTAAGATTTTACAGGGAAGTCTTTTCACTTCCTCTGAGAACTGTGCTATAGAACCGACAAGATAAATTCAGCTTAATTTCTCATGGCCTTTTCTCCACCTTTACAGCTATTTCCACTACGCCGCCTCCCAGATCTCCTCTCCTAGCCTCAACCTGTAGAAAATGTTTGCTCATTCTTGGCCCTTTCCATAAGACAATTACAAAGCACGGTCTTAAAGTAAGACCATGTTTCCAAAGGTTGATTCTTACAGTTCTCATAACCACGTTGTCTTTGAGCAATACTACCTGTATTCCTCCTCTGCTCTCTGGCCCCTCCATGGCTATGCATCAGAATTCACTCCAAATAAATGACTCTGACGTACCTCCCTGCGCACAGGGTGAGGAATGGTTTCTCCAGCAGGACAGACAGACCCAGCTGGGAGGGCACATGGAAACTGGGCAATCAGGACTCAGCCACGAGTCACCAGCTACGCATCTCCTACTGCTACTTGTCCTCTGCTCCCACTAACAACATATTGTTCTAAGCACCACACAGCCAGGGCACTACTACCCTCTCAGGAAGGACAAAACCAGGCAGGACAGACACTCATTATATTCAATTTCCTTCATTTCTAAGGAAAACCTTTTCCTCTCAGCCAGTACGGGAAGGAGAGAACATAGAATCATAGAATGTTAGGGATTGGAAGGGACCTCGAAAGATCATCAAGTCCAATCCCCCTGCCAGAGCAGGAATGCCTAGATTATGCCACACAGGAACGTGTCCAGGCAGGTCTTGAATGTCTCCAGAGAAGGAGACTCCACAACCTCCCTGGGCAGCCTGTTCCAGGGCTCCGTCACCCTCACTGAGAAGAAGTTTCTTCTCGAGTTTAAGCGGAACCTCTTATGTTCCAGTTTCAGCCCATTACCCCTTGTCCTATCAGTGGTTGTCACCGAGAAGAGCCTGGCTCCGTCCTCGTGACACTCACCCTTGATATATTTGTAAACATTAATGAGGTCACCCCTCAGTCTCCTCTTCTCCAAACTAAAGAGCCCCAGCTCCCTCAGCCTTTTCTCATAAGGGAGATGCTCCACTCCCTTCATCATCCCAGTTGCCCTGTGCTGGACTCTCTCCAGCAGTTCCCTGTCTTTCTTGAACTGAGGGGCCCAGAACTGGACACAATATTCCAGATGGGGTCTCACCAGGGCAGAGTAGAGGGGCAGGAGAACCTCTCTCGACCTACTAACCACCCCCCTTCTAATACACCCCAGGATGCCATTGGCCTTCCTGGCCACAAACTTATCACAGCTGATGTCCTACTGATAGAGACCTGAACTGAGGCGAGTGTGGGTTTTCCCACGAGCATTGCTTACCATCGTGCTTGGTACCCTCTGACATATCTCTGAATGGTAACGGCAGCCTTCCTCATACGCACGTACTTCTTTCGCATCAGCCAGCCTCGGATCGTCTTTTGGATGCGGATACAGGCAGCTCTCAACTTATCTGCCCTTATTTTTTCCAGATAGGCTACTTGACCAGCCCGGAAAAATATTTTTGTCTTACCAAACTGGTACTTATCCTTGTCCTATTTTCAGAGGTAAAAAGAGGATCAGTTACAGTATTAAATGTTAGTGGATAGAAAAAAAAAAAAAAGAAAAAAGAAAAAAGACATGAGGGGCTAAATGAAAGTACAGTTATTAAAGAGGCAAAATTATCCGTGTAATACTTCAAGTAAACCTAGACTTAAACTAAGTAGCAGAGGAAAGTATTTTCTGTTGTATGATTCTGTTAACAAATTAATACAGAAAGGCTACAAGCATGGCCTAAAGGAGTAACTAGGATTTTTGCTGAGAATGCCACAAAGATTATAGACAACGTGAAGGCTACAAGAGATGACGAAGGGGGCCAGAGGACAAAAGCAATACATGCAATGCACGTGTACAATTTCTGGCTTAGATTGTGGTTGATCCCTCTGAACAGTCCATCTTCAACCACATTACACAGCACCAACAAAACAGCTGGGGCTTCAAACAGGTGCGCATCGCTTCCTGCATCAGGGCTAAGCTACAACAAAGCATCTCGCTGCTGCTCAAACACATCTGAAACTTCAGAACTGCACCAGAAAGAGTAATATTCTATCTCTATAGGCTGCAGTACTCCTTGGAGGAAAAAACTGAGAATATGCAGAGGTACGTTGAAAAAAATTATTTTTGATGATGATTTGATGTTAAGTTAAAAGAAACAGCAGTGAAAGAGCAATAGCTTAGGACACAATAACACCGTAAATGCAGACACATGGATATAAACCCAAAGATTTTACTCCAGTCTACTCAATTACACCAAATTCTAAAAGCCAAGTCCCAACCTGCCTGCATAGTATTTTTTTTTGTTTGTTTCCATAACATTTTAACACTGGCATTGTACTTCAGCAAGGTGAACCTTCTTGCTTTCATATTTTCAGTAACCTTTGTCTCTTTCTCTTCCTAACTGAGTTTATCTCAGCTAATCACTCTCTCCTGGAATTGTGTCTTTGGAGCCTGCCTGCCCTCCACTGTTGATGGGCCCTTGAAAAAACCCAGGAAACACGAGTTCACGCACAACGCCAGCAGCACGGAGGGCGCAGCCTGGGAACGCCGAGGTATCAGGGCAGCCACGCTGCCAATAAGGGAGACAACGTCACGAGGACAAAAGGAGCGAAAAGGTTGACTCCAGCACGCGAGCTGAGAGGGCTGGTGTGAAAGACACAAGCACATACACAGACAGAAATACCTCCACATTAGAAAACCTCTATTTTTGTGGTTAACACTTCTTGCTGTTCAGCAAGGTAAGGCTCATCCTCAACCCACCCACACTTAAAATCACTGTCTTCCTTTCCCACGATACACGGGGAAATTCTACAGGTCCTGTGCTAATATTGGTGGTTTAGTACTTCGCAGAAGTACTAAAATAGAGTGGCTGTGAGGGAGTAAGGGACTCTATCTTTACTCCTTCAGATCCCAAATGCTCTCAGCACTAAGTCTAGTACCAGAATCAGCTTCTCCAGGACATTTTTACACGTCTGCTTTCGGTCACTAAGGACATCTCTCTGCTTCATCAGAACACGGTAACGGCTGAAGAACTCTTGGTACGTCCACCTGTCGCAAAGACAGAGACCGTGTCAGCCCCAAAAATGAAAAATTCTCTTAAAAAGAAGAACTGAAGCTGAAAGCAACCTAAAAACCAGCAAACAAACCTGGAGGGGAAGCCAGCTGCACTGATTCGGATGGTCTCCAGGACACCACAAGCTCTCAGCTGCTGCACTGCCCGCTTTTCATCGAACCTACACAGGAATAAAAAGAGTCTGTGGGTGGTGGGGCTAGTTTTGCCTTACACAGACCCTCTGGCCCAGTGCACGCCTCAGACAGGAGCTGCACAGAGGGGAGCAGGGATGGGATGTGATGGGTCGTTAATGAGCCCAGCTCGTGCTTCTGCACCTCAGCGACACCAGAGGACAGCCTGGCAGGGTAACTGCCCCAGTCCGTCGGCTGCCGCAGGTTGTTCGTCCTGTCCCGCCTCCCACTGGCCTGCCTAACAGCCAATGGTGCCTTTCTGTGCCCAGAATTGATGCAGACTTTGTGAGAAAAGCTCTACACAAGTTCACATACGAGAAAAATACAAGGAATAGGACATTGGAACCTGCAGAAGCAAATTTCAGCAAACGTGAAATA
This sequence comes from Trogon surrucura, assembly GCA_020746105.1. Taxonomy (NCBI): domain Eukaryota; kingdom Metazoa; phylum Chordata; class Aves; order Trogoniformes; family Trogonidae; genus Trogon; species Trogon surrucura. The sequence goes on from CM036627.1 coordinate 310,208, forward strand.
AATTCAAGGACCGCAAGCTGCCGGTCACAGTCAAAACACCTAGCCATGAAAACGCTGTACCTTTCTTCGTGTATCAGCATAAACAAGCCAGAGAAAGGCATCGGGAAGTCTTTCTCCCTCTATTCATCGCAGAATATCTCCTGCTGTAAGCCCCTACACACATGCACGAGTCCTCCAGGAGAGCAAGGAGACACTGCTCCCCTCCCGAGGCGCGAGGTTTGGCAGAACCTTGGGCTGTTCCCCACCGTGCGCAGGCTGGGCGAACCACACAGGAACCAGCTTACGTGAACGGAAACTTGAAGTCGTTCGGCTTAATGCAGCGCACGTAGTGGGGAGTTGTAGCATTCAGGGTTTCCATCAGCAGGTGAAGAGAGTTCCGGAACTTTTCGAAAAAAGAAAAAGGAGAACGTATCAGGGAACAGCCTCAACAAGCTCAATCACATTTGAGATAACCTCAGGAAGCAGACCCAGGGATATGTGCGTATTTGTAATAATGCTTTTGCTAATAAACATCAGCTTGTTTTTCTTATGGCAAAGGATTTGAGGTTCAGATACTATCTCTGGGTGGATTATGTTACAGTGAGACTTCTAAATGTCAGACTTTACAGAAGTAAAGCTCCCATATCAGTAAATGATAAATTACAAAAACATGGAATAGGCAGAGTTATTTTCAGCTTCCAACTGTCTCATCTATCTAATCTTTGTCTAATCCATCACTTCATGACTAACCTTCATGGCATACTACTAAAGAGCCATTTAATTTTAAATAAATTTAAAATTGAATTTGAAAGCAACAAAGTAGTAAACAGAAAAAAAAAAAGCATCATCTTCAAGAACTGGCAGGTGAGCCTGATGCAAAGAAGTTATGCTCCCTGAGAGCTAATTTGTATTCCAGGCTGTCCTAAGGTAACATAAAAAGAGTTATCCACACAGACCTGGAAGCCCCAGGCAAAAGAAGAATGCCACTGCTCACCAGCAAAGTGGTACAGGCTGGCAAGTAGGTAAAATCCGAGTAGCAAAGTGTCAAAGAAGTTTCCCTTGGCTCCCATGTAGAGTCCGAGGGGCAATCTCTCATCAGTAAAGCTGGGGACAAAACCACCTGTTACATCTGCCGAGCGCAAAGAAACACAGGAGCGATCTCTCCAGCCGTACTGATCTGCACACTTTTAATTTAATTCTGGAACATACCCATGGACATTTTATGCTTAGCACACTGATAACTGGGAGACTGAACTCTCACTTAGGATTTGAGACAGACAACGGGGAATGGGATCAAAAAGATCCAGTATAACATTTCCAAAGCTTCTCAGCATCCAGCACGTTAAACTTGTTTTGAAAAACATGAGCTTTGGTTCTGGCACTACAATAAGAACTGAGCCCCCTGAGACTGTGGCCCAAATTTTGTTAGTAATTAGGGTATATTTACTCCAAACTCTAAGACATAATCACTTGCACCTGTCTGAAAACACAAGGGATCCCAAGAAGCACCAGCACACCTTGAGACCTATGAGACAGAGGGAGGCAGAGATTGTTTAATAGAGCTGCATCTTCAAACTCACCTGATGTCCCACAGTTTTCTTATGCTCCTTGCTGGTTTGACCTGGCCTCGCCTTGGCTGGTTTCACAGCCATGCGAGACAAAGGCACACGCCCTGAAGGGGTTGCTGACGTGGGACTGAGGACCTTCTCCTCATCCTGGAATAACTCTGGTAGCAGCTTAAACTGGTATGACAGCAGAGAAAAATACAGAGGGTAAGAATCCAGCAGGTGACTGCATCTCTTTGTGCTTAAGGTAGTTAGAATCCAGGCTCAGTTTCATAAGCGCCAGGTTTTTGTTGAACTTCACATGGGGACAAATGCAAAAAAGCATCCAAGCTAGTAATATAGTGAGTGGGCCATGATTTAATACCAAGAATTTCGTGGGTTTGATCAGTGAGTCTCCTTCTGAAGATAAAATTCTGAATTTTTTTTTCCCCATCGAGCCAGCAATAGCTTCCCTGTGAAACTGTTATACACTGGCAGCAATTTCGTAAGCACCAATCGCAATTGTATATGGCTGCTTTGATCTAAGAAGGAAACAACAGGGTCTTCTCATTTTTCAGTGGTGCATCAGACTCCTTTGTGGTTGAGAAATATCTAGGACACTGAATAACCCAGCAGGCAACAGAGAATATTCCTGCTTTATCTCTCTAAATCGAAATAATTAACTTAAAAGAGGAACGACCAACTAAAAAAAAAAACCATTAGCCAAATTTATCTGACTAAAGATCTACTCTCAGGCCAGTGGGAGCGGAGGAAAAACCTGAAATATCTTTCCAAATATCATACAGAGCTTCTGGTTCCCTTTCTCCAATGGCCACAGAATACACATATATAATAGCTGCTTTGAAGTAATTTGTAACTAAAAATACCACCACCAGGTCTTCCTGCTGACAACTATCACACTTTAGAAGCATTACAATAGCAAGAAAAATCTGAACTTCTCTACCTGTCAATGAATAATCTTTTATCTAGCATCTGTGCATTTTCTCCCAAGGGCTACGAGTTTTCAATTTTCAGTACTAGAAAGCGCTTGGGCTAAGTGCAACCTAAAAAGTAAAGAAATCGGTTTTGCCTTATAAAACTTGGTGAGCATGCACGATAACCAATGAAACATGTTGCGCAACAAAACGGTACTTGTCCTCCGTGGTTGTGCCAGACGGGCTAGCAGAAGGCATCAAACGTTCCTCAGGAGCATCCAGCACAGCACTCCAGCATAATAAAACGACTAGGAATGCCACAGAGGTATCCTAAACTCTGAACTAAAAAAGGGGTATCACAGCTTAGCTCTATCTCACCCGAGTTTGCCAGATTAGGAGCACCACGACCTTAGGTCACCTCTGAGGCTGGTGGAAGCAGGACATTTCCAGAGGGTGATTTTGCCCAGCTCCTTCCACTGACTCAACAGGGAGTGACGAGTGACTGGGCCACCACCACCTCGTCCAGGTGCCTGCAGTCAGGTGAAATCAGTATATGCGCAGGCATCTGAGCTACAGAGCCAAGCCTTCTCCTCCCTTTTCATCCACACAGAAACTTATTTGAATGCAATATGCTCTGTCTCTAACTCCGGATGCTCTCACACACCAGGGCTGGAGGCGGGGAGGGGGTGCCCAGTCTCCGGATCGCGGACGGACGAGCTCTCCCAAGCTATCAGTACCTGAGTCTCACTCCTTTTTCCCAGCCCTGGGAAAATCTGCCTGTAAAAACCGGCAAGTGCGTTTCAAAGGCACCATTTTCCCAGGCCCTGCCCCAGTTACTGCGTGCAGAAGAAAGAAGCAACGCGTGGCCTCCTGCAGCCAACAGCACAAGAGCGCCGCCGGGATGATCCGCGCTGGGGTCATTCCTGTTTTCCTTTGGATTTGGGTTTTAGCATCGTATCAATTTTGTTTTGAAGAACACTAGGGGTGTTCAAAGAGAGGGGAAAACACTGATCAAAGGGCAGATAATTCACGTGGTAAAAAACAAACAAGCAAGCATTTTTTCCCCATAATTTTTTCAGACAATTTAACAGACATGCTGCTGACAACCTTACAGATCGTTTCTTTCAATACAGAACCATAACACAAGATTTTAACAACATGCCAGCAGCAAGCATAAAAGCTGACGAGGGTTGCATTGTTGTCGTGATACATGCATGGAAACTGAGCGAGTTCAAAGAGGTCCTGTGGGGGGATTTATAGAGAAGGCTAAAATATATAACTAAAACACTACAGTGCCTGCCAAGAGCAGTGTGTGTCATGCACTTCGGAGGGCAAAGAAGCATTTGAGCTGTATGCGAGAATGTGCACGGGCAGGATGACAGATGGTGCATTCGATTTAGGATTACCTTCTGCTCAATGTGCACAGCAAACCCCGAGAACAGCGACAACGAAAAAAAAATAGAAAGTCAGGAAGGCAACCCCACTACAATTACTAATAAAGAGGGCCTGCTGAAAAATCAAAATGAAACATTCTCCTTTCGAAAATCTAATTTCCTCACAGTTGAGTTTCTATATTTTCAACATTGGTTTTAGTAAAATTCACCACCAGGGAAAACCGAGCTGTTTCTTCATGTTTAGACTGAAATGACTCAATCCACCGAGCCTGCCCGAGCTGCTGTCAGGCTCTTACTGCATCTGTGTCCCCATCGTACCTCAGTGACTGGACTATGTCCCTCGGGACACCCCTGCACCTCCACCCCGCTCAGGGCATTGCTGTGCCGTGGCAGAGCCGTGGCTGGTCCCCGCCGGTTCCTCGAGGATGCCACCTGCCTCCCCCAGCCCTCCCAGCAGCTGACTTCATTCAAACCACTTCAACGCTTCTCCGGGTGGAAAGTCCGCTGTGGTTTTTCATTACAGTACATGCTTTAATCATTGAGCTTCATAGACCTGCTCAGAATAGAAACAGGTCTTCCTGATAGAATAGCATGATTTTAAATAGCCTGTCCTTGACACCCAGCTTCCTGGGCCATCAGAGCCAGCAAATTCCCCACAGCCGTCACAGTGCAATGTCAAGTTAATTGCCTTTACATTTCAGAAGAGCACAACTAGCACTTTTGCCGTTAAAAAAAAAAGCAGATTATGCCACCGAAGGACTGTTCTGTAATATCCCTTCACGTGGTAGGTTTCAATTCAGATGTTTTTCCTATAGATGCCAGGAAGGCAAGCCTATAAATTCTGATTTGTGTCCTTAAGAGTCTAAACATTTCATTCCTCTCCCATTTTGCTTCTGAAACAGAACTTGTCTCTCCTCCAGAAATTTTCTGCTCAACCGTCAGGCCATAAACAAGGAGTTTCTGTTTTCAGATTACAAAATTAAGGGCTTAACTGTTAAGCCTTTTTATACCACTACAGTATATTAGAAGTCTTCGATGCCTCTACAGAAAATACAGCAAAATTTTGTGAAAAACAAACAAACAAAAGCCCCAAACAAACAGTGAAAACAGTGGCTAAATACAGACTGATTTTACATGGGGCAACATTAGGCCACAGGACTTTCTGAATTCATACAGATAACCACGTAAAACACAAATCAGTTGATCTGATACTAAGAGAGAAACATTCCTTAGGTTTATTCGAAGTTTTAGATAACCCTTCATTCAAGGATTCATAAACGCAAAAGAAAAAAAAAAATCCTTATACTAACCTTACTTGATTTTAGGACCTTAATTTGTTCTTCATAAACTGTGTCTTTGTTCTTTTCCAAAAAGCCTTCACATTGATACTCCACCTGAAAGAACACCGTTTTACAAAAAGAGTAAGTATTAAAAGTATTTGCATAGAATTCACTAGCTGTAACATTCACATTTAAAATAGATAAGTCTTGTGGATGTTGAAAATACCAGCTCCCAAGTGTATTTTTTTTTATACATTTTCCTCACGGAGGATGCTTTCCAGTAGAATGTAAAACATACAGAAATGAATACTATTACTGCATTATACCGCATATACTTCACTGCTGAGAGATGCTTATGGTGAGACAGCATGACTGGATGTTTACAGTAAAGGTGAAGAATCAAAATCTGTGTTGAGCAACTCTTTCACTGAAGTTATCAGGCCTGCAAAATCACGTGAAATCCAGATGCAACTGAGGATAAAGTACCTTGTCCCATTAGCTGAGAGGCAATAAGCAGATCTACCCGCAGTTTATTATGAAAACGCCTTGTTTGTACTCAAGACTATTTTTACCATAAGTGAGAAAAATTCTGCATGTTGTGACACTATGTAACAATCCACAGGGCCATGGAGTTTCCTGGACCAAAGAACAGTCAGTGTCTCAGATAAAAACCAGTATTTATTTCACTGTCCCAATTCAAAACTGAATAAACCCCCAAAACAATCGCCACCTTAGAATTTCAGCATTAACTAACGTAACTATGTTAATTCTCATGAAGTGCCTCACACTAACTCTCCAATCTGGCATCAGCAGAGCAGCACACTACAAAATACACGCGCAGACCTTCAGAGAAATTCTGTTCTTTCAGTGCAGACCGACTGGCAGCCATCAGCAGCCCCTCTTTCAGTACGGCCATTTATATCAGCGCTTACACAACAGCGTTACACCCTGAGGTGCAAAATATTTTAAACGATTTCTAGGGGGAAGGAGGCAGAGGATCTCCCCAGGGTGTCTCCAACAGCTGAAAGCCCACTCTGAGCATCACCTTGGGTACCACTAATGTTCCTACTGCGGCAGACAATGCCAGGAGAGGGCAGCAAAATCTCTGCCTTCTCCCAGAGAAGACAACGACAAGGCACAGAGGTTACGAACCTCACAGCTACAGCTTCCCTTTCTTCCTTCACCATGTCTGTACGCATTCACGTAAGCACACGGGAAAGCATAAAATGCTCAGCACCGCCAGCGCATCAGAGCTCAGAGCTCTGCCAACACCTGCTTGGAGCTACTTTTAGCTTTCCCTGGCCCTCACTGCTCAGATGAGGCACAGGAAAGCCTTGTTTTAAAAAATCAAAGTTCAGCCTAATGAACAGTATATGAAATATTAATCAAATCCATCTTGTTCTCTCACCCACCAAATAAAACAGAACTCATGAAATCTAAACAGTTACAGAGATGCTGCTGCTGCTTTCACTAGGGTAACGCCAGACACAACCGGAACAGGACTCCTACATATAAATTCAAGAACCTGGGAGAAATCAAGAGGAGGCAAATAACGGCCTCCAACCCCCGTGTGAGCACGTACAGACCTACTGACAAGAATCTCTTTTTTCTGACAAAGCTGACAATATTAGGAGGCAGCTTCTTTGTTCAACGGGACAACCATCATAAACAGGATTTTTAAATTTTCTATTTTATTTGAACTTAAGGAGTTGCTCAGTTTGACGACGCGCTGTGGGAGCTGCACAACGCACGCACTCCACCGAGACACCCATCGTCCAGTTCCCTAAAAATAGCTGTTTGCTGCCAGGCAGAGGCACGGGTGGGAGCAGCACACGCTGCTCCTGCCATAAGAAGGGTCTGTTGGCCTCTTTCCTGTCTGCACATTAAGAGGACAGCAAAACCAACACAGTTTTGTTGCTGTTCTTTAGCTCAAACTACAGAGAGATACTTGATTTTTTATTTTGTGTATTTCTAGAGCGTAACTGGAATTGATACGATTATGCTGTGAATTGTAAATACACTAAGCTGTCATGTTTTGAAAAAGGATGGTTAGTGCTTACAGCATGTGACAGGAGTCTGGAGCTCTTGTTTGTGTTTCTGGCTCTGCACAGATGCCAGGTCGACTTTTTTTCTTGGGATAGGGTGCACAGGCAGTCACACATTTTGCAAAAAGCTGAGGGATGCCACTTCCCAGCCCCTGCCTGTAGCAGCCACCCGCCCCAGGATCCACACACACAGCCAGCAACCCCAGCCACGGGAAAAGGCACCAGAGGAAAAGTCCTTACCTTGTCAGCAAAGTGCTTGATGATAAAAGCCTTATTTGACATACGTGGTTTTTCAAAGAGGGCACATTTATTCAAATGAGTATTGTACAGTTTTTGGGCCCAAGTGTCATCCGAGCCTTTTGGCATCTACGGAAGAGAACACATAGACGTTTAAAATGTCTTGAGAACTTTTCAGTAGCAAGAGAGACTAAAGACAGGGGACAACACTTTGTGGTTTGCTTTCAAAGTCCAACTCCTCAGATTTCCAGCACTGCCATAAGCAAGGAAGCCAGTACCCAGCAATGCACTTGTCTTTCCAACAGCCTGGACCGGGTGCAGCCCAGCAGCAGCAGTAGCCGCTACGCGACACGCCCGAGACTAATAACACTTCGAGTGTCACACACCTGAAGGTGGGGATCCAAGAGGTACGTTATCTGACTGAGCAGCATCTCAGAGGGTTAGAACTCACCCACCACCACTAGAGATTCCTTGGGATGCTGTGTGATACGTAAGAACCCCAAGCTGGGTTTCCACAGACAACACACGTCATCCCCTGTACATGGTTTGGCATAAATCAAACTAAGATAAAAGACAAAAGGTGAGACGCCAAGCGAGTGGTCATTTGGAGAAATCTCCCAGGACCAAGGACTGCAATTGATACACACGGGAAAGAGAAAGTTGCTGGACAAAGGTTGATCAGAGAAACAGATGCAGGCACATGATGGAGAGGAGGGGAGAAAAAAGCATGACTAAAACCATTTATTCTCCTCCTGTAATTACTAATTTTCTTTGTATGTTCTCCAAATCCTTTCGACAGCAGAGTGTCAAAATGATGGCTGTACATAGAAGACTTTCCCTGTGAGGTCCCAGAAGCAGGACAGCTCACAACCTCTTTCTTTATGAAAGCCCTTGAAGACACACCTTGCACTCCTCATCCAACAGATCCAGAATTCCCATCTTGGCCTCTATGAGGTTGATGCAAGGCTGATTGTCATAGAAATCAATCAAAGTCCATGGTATTTGTTCCTTCATATATTCTTCTTGCTCCAGCTTAAAGACATGCTACAGGGCAAAAAGAAAACAGCCTTCTGTGAAATAAAATGCAGAATAAATACATCAAACTCTCACTTGAATTCATCTTGGCACATTAATCCAGGCTGTCAAGTGACACAGCAGTTCAACTGAATAAACCTTTTAACAAGTAAGTGTATGAAAAATAAATTAACCTTTTTTCCTGGCCTAAAAACAACAGATTAAATTAAAGCACTCATCCATATTCTCTGCAAATAAGGTCTAATTTCTTTTTGTCCCACAATTACTAAAAGCTCTTTTCTCTTACAAAAAAACCTGCAAACCCCAGAAAAAGCCTCAAGTGCAGGAACAGTGACTTATAGTGGGATGTGCCATGCATTTATGATTTTGAAGTTATGAATACTGCTCTATTTCAAGTAAAATTTCACTATAAATATTTTTGCACTTCCCGTAAAAGAACGGAGCTCCACTTTCTCAGAAGTGGCTGCTGATTTTTTTCTAAGATGACGCATTGTATTAAAATATACTCTTTGGCAAAAACCTGCAAGAACAACTCTAGGAGCATTAGCACAAGAAATCCTCTAAGCAAAATTTTGCAGAAGCTTTACCTGGTATGAAGATCAATAACAATGTAGTTGCATATTTATTCCAAAATAGTACCACAAAAACCTGCACAGCTTTAATGAAATGTGCATAGAAGATGAATTAAAACTTCAGAGGAAAAAAAAGAGATAATAAGATATTAATCAGGCAAACTGTGCTCTTACTAGCACAAGCACTCTTTTTAAAACAAAAAAAGACTGCTGTTCAAATGACACTTTATCTCCCATTTAAATTTTAACACACACCAGGGGCTGAGGAAGGCAGAGCTGCAGGGAGAGGGTTCCCTGCCCAGCAGCAGGGAGCAGGGCTGCGGCCCAGGGTTTGGGGCTGTATTCGTGGGGTGGCCCCAGCTGCCCCGAGCTCGCTGCACAAGCCCACAGAGGCCTCTCAGCTCTCTGCCAGACGGCAGAAAGCCACCCCAACAAAGCGGTTTATCCCTTTTATTTCATTAGCTTAACACCATCCTTCCCAAGGCCACTCTCCTCGACAGTGCCCGCGGGAGCCGTTCCCAGCCCGGTGCCAACGGCTGCGTTACACACCGAGCTAATTCCCGGCAGGAAAGCCAACAGCGAGCCTCATCCAACCTAAGTCCTGAAAGAAAACATAAAACCATTTCTCCACTATCAAGGAACTAGCAACTACGTGGTGAAAAACGTCTTCAAGATCTAATTTTCTTTACAGGCTGTGGGTGCCCAGGCAGGGGAAGGGGTCGGGGAGTCTGGGCAGGCTGTGGAGAAGTGTGGGGCAGTCAGGTCGTCACAAAACGGTTTGGGTTAGAAGGGACCATAAAGATCGTTTAGTTCCAAACCTCCCCACCATGGGCAGGGACATTTTCTGCTAGGCCAGATTGCTCAAAGCCTCATCCAGCTTGCCCCCAGCTGAGCTCAGGCCATCCCGGGCGGCACACGAAGGCTTGCGGGCTGCCGACATGAGGCTTTAATTTAGGACAACTCCCTGTGTACCGGCACGGCAACCCAATGCTTTGGCAGCTTGTTGGGGCATCAGCACAAAAACCCCATTGCCCCGTCCTTTATGAGACACTTACAGCAACAGCACGAGGGGGAAGGGAACATAGGGACAGTCATCTTTGATAAGCGAACATCCACAGTTCTTACAGAAGATGTGATTTTTGCCATAGAGCTGAGAAAACTCCTAGACACCTTGGCGCTTAGCAGTTATGACATCCCCCTCCCAGAGCTGAAGTCAGTCATGGCACTAGCAGCAGGGAAAGGGCACAGAAGGGCTGGAAAGCCCAGCCTCTGCTCCAGCACCCAGCTCACGCCCTGACACACACCCCTGCTGCAGGGATGAAAAACGGCGTGGGGGTATCCGCTCCTGTGAGCACACGCTGCCACGGAGCCATGCTCGTGAGGAGTTCAAAGCAATCCCTGTACTGCAGCACAGCCTAGCAACAGACCTGGCATAAATAACTCGCCTCATCATTATGCAGGTAAGATATGCAATTGCAAACGTCACTAAGGCTGAGGAGAGGGAGAGAATCGTGATCTCTCTGGAGGAGGAGGAAGAGGCGCCTCTCGCCACACGTCAGTCATCAGCTGCAGGATGCGTCTGAAAGCCCTCAAAAGATGCCACCAAGAGAGAAAGCACGGGTGACAGATTCCCAGGCAAACAGCCCTGCTCTCTGCTGCCCATGCACAGGTTCTTGTTGGAGTTTATAGAGATACAGAAAACTCCAACTTCATCCACAGTGCCCTCATCGACAGGCAATCTCAGGGCCTTAATTGCCAAGCACTGCTCCTGTCTTATAATTGTTACTGTGATTGGAATTTCAAATAGTCCCAGAGCAGCAGTTAGTCATGAAATCTATTTCCGGGAGGTAGTCGATCTCTCCCCATCACCCCCAAGCCCATGGCCAGGACAGCTGCTTAATAGACTGAAGGAATTCATCGTAACCATTGGGGACCCAATTAGCAGAATGGACTTCGGTGAGGGGAAAGAGAAGAGGAAATGCCAGTCATTTCCTACTTACCATATTGAACTGCTGCTGCAGCTTTTCGTTGGCATAGTTGATACAGAACTGTTCAAAGCTGTTTATCTCAAACGTCTCAAATCTAAAATATGCAGATACTCAAAATTACTAGTGCAGGGAAAAAAACATGTTAAATGACCTCATAATTTTAAATTCCCGTCCACCAGTCAAATTCACTGCATTATTGCAGGCACAACCAACCACAGTCAAGCAGCGAGGTACACAGGGAAATGGCAAACTGCAATACATGGGCAATTCAGTGATGCTTCCTCTTCAGGCAGGGATGAAGAAGACAGGGAAGGGACTGCTGTTCCTGGAGAGCATATTAAGTTATCTTTGTGTCCTGGGTTTAGCTAAAAACCCAGTCCTGTTTAGTGATTTTTACTTTCCAGTTTAGTCTCTTCTAAAAGGCTGCACGTTCTGAAGTCAGCAGCATGTTTTTGCAGACAGTGTGTGCTACTGGCAGTGATAACACCTGATGTTTACAGTCACTGCCTGGGACTGGGATGCAGAAGGGCTCTTGCTTATATTTATTCCTATAGTGACCAAGGCCACTGCTGGCTCTTGCGTGCCACGCTGGGGGTGCTGCGTAGTAAGAGGGGGCGCAAGGAAGTAAAAGGTTGCACCTCCGGGGGGTAATAGACAGGACAGGTGACCAACGAGAGTATTCCATCCCATATACATCACATCTAGTTTGTCCTCTCTAGAAGTGCCACCCTGGAGGAACCACGAGATGACAACTCCCTTGTAACTTTCCCCAACGTAAAACAAAAAGGAACTACCAACAGCAGAAATCTGAAATCCCACTATAAATGTCAAACCTGAAAGTCAAGACAGATAGTATGTCAAAACTAAACACCTACTTCCTCCAGCTGGAGGGTTTGGGGGTTTTTGTGTAATCCACGCAGTGCTACATGACAAAGACACTTTGCAGCAACATCATTACATAACACGTGGTATATCTCTGACAAAAAGACTCACCCATAAATGTCCAGCACTCCAATGAAAGAATGCTGTTTTACAGTGGCGTGAAGGGCTTTGTTCACATGATCTACAATCCAGTTAAACAGATTAGCATAGATATGTTTGGCAAGTGCATCTCTGGCATTGATGGCATGAAGTTTAGAAATTGGCTTGATGTAGGTTTCGGTGGCAGTTGCGAGCTTCCTATGGCAAAGCCAGTGGGCCATCTCTTCATACTCCACACCCATGAGGTCACAGAAGATGGTGAGGGGTTCATGCTTGGGCTAATAAAAACAATCTTGTTAGGTCTTGAAACAGTATTACTAACAGCACGCATGCACTCATACAATTAGAAGAACTGCCTGCCTGCAGTGATGCAACAGAAAGCAGCAACAACAGCTTCCTCAGCTCTTTCTCCTTTTCCCTACCCACTTATCCCAGTCACATTGCCAAATCAGTGAATCACAGCCTCCCCAAAGGCATTTTGCTACACTTGTATTCACCAAAATGCCCCACACGGGGAACCTGCAACCTTCACAAGAATGAAGCACCTATCTTTGCAGAGGTGGACTTGGTATTTTGAATTCTTTTAACTGTCTCAGTTTTGAGTGAAGACGACAGAGAATGCAGGGGACGGGACATCAGCTGTGTGCTGGGGTCAGAACACACTACAGCCCCCAACTGGTACTCTTGTCTGCTTATACAGAACCACGGCAGGGAGTGACGGGCAATGGCATCGCAGCCCAAGCCACGAAGGAAGAGGAAGCAGCACGAAACAGCTTTAGTGCTCTGGTCTCAGTATTTAGTACAGTATTCTCTCAGTGAGTTGTGAAGACAAATATTAAGAGATCAGAGCACACAAATGATGTTCTCTAACTCTCAGATTGGACAGTACAAGTGGAAAAAGTTGACTGTTGTTTAACCAGGCAAAATCAGCTCCCAAGGCTCGCACACCGAGATGGGTGTACAAGACTTCTGCATTAAAATCCATGCAGTGCATTTACCACGCAGTAAGTTAAGATACTACATCTCGTGACCAAGAAGCAAGCCGATAGCTAGAAACCAAGCAGACAGGTCCTTCCTCCTAAGGAACTCCCCTAGCACTACTTCCTCATCACGTTCACTTTGCAGCCGGTGGCTCAGCAGCACGCTGACAAGCAGTGTCTTGACGAGGACAGATTATAGGGGACTGTTACTACATGCCCCGTAGCTCCGGGGTACATCAGCTTTATCTTTCTGTTTCCACATCCTTCTGACTTCTTCAGGGCTTCTTCCAATCCTTACAGCACACAGCTCCCATGGCACTGCTGTTACACTTCCAAAATCCAGTTAACTGAGCGTGTCTTCTTTTAGTTTAGCCATACCACTTTCACTGGTTCAGAAGACAGTAATGAAGTAATAATAATAAAGAACACTGCATAAAAGAGTGCCACACTAGGGTTACTCAAGCTGACATTAAACACACTGATTTGTTCACTCAGCACCATGCGGAGCCCTTCGCTGAGCTCCCTGAGGGACCACCACCGTGTCACCACGCCAGCACTTGCCAGGCAGAGCAGCAACCTGGCCTGCCCAGGGACAGAGCTCTGCAATGACAGCCTATTGTCAGAGACCAGCACGGCTCAGGTAGCGGATGCCACTGAGCAGACATTCACCATCACGTGTTTAGTCAGGACAGGATTGCACAGGAACCTGCAGCTTTGTACTAGCTCATTCAGAGAATGCACTGGAGACACCCACTACAATACAGGTAGCTCATCACATCCTGGGGCTCATCAGCTTTCTACTTGTGATCATTAAATGATGCTTGCTTTGTAGTGAAAACCTGTTTTAAGACACGCCAAAGAGCCAGACTATTGTTGTGGCTTCACAGCAGCAATCTATTAGATCCCACAGACAGATGGTGTCAGACCAGGCACACCGATCATCCCTGCCCCGATGAAGGACTTGTTGTTTCACCTCCAGAAACTGCTACTGCAGATTTTTGAGGAAGTAACTGATAGTAAAATGAGGAAAAAAACCACCAAACCCTGCAACTGTTGTTATTATTTGAAGAGAGAAAGATGAAGGCTGTGTAGCCCAGCAGTAGACACTCAAGGAAGGGTAAAAGGAGAAACTTGTCAGTTGTGAATCTAAGGAACAGAAGAGTGACAAGCCAGATCTCTTGTTTTCTCATCCTCAGAACATGGACTTTAGTAAGAAGCCTTGGTCCTCAGTGAATGACGAGGTATTTTTTCAGATCAGACTATGCAGTCCTCATTGCTGACCTCCACAAAGGTAAAACAAGACTAATAAAACCACAACACCTTGATGAGTCGCACAAATCGTATCTGTGTATCCTATGCTCATGTCTAGACATCCCAGAAGATTTTGCAAAGCATTGGCTTTGCAATTATTTAGGCCATTCTGGCATTTACCACTAAAAAAAACCATCCTGCAAAGCATTTACTGCGAGCAGGGAATGTATTCATGTAGGTATATAGAGATATAGACATCTGCCCAGGACTTCAAAGCTAGCCGGTCTGGTAGACTTTTCTAGGACAGATAAATTGTAGTTTTGAAAAGAAATTAAGGCAGCCACAGTTATAATACGGACAGTGCCTCTAAACTGAGAAGAGCTGAAACCATCTGCAAGAAGAACTGTGAAAACATTAACAAATTAGAAATAAACACGTCGTTTGTGTTTTTGTACTTTGCTCTTTTTCAGAAGAGGTCCTTGTAAACAAGCAGAAGGCAAACTGCTGGAGTAGAAACCATGCCCTTCAGCCCATCTACTACTCACAGGAACGGTGCAGCTGTCAGAATCCCGAGATGTAAAATCCACATTGCCCAAGTGAAGGATGCCGGCAAGGATTCGAAAAATTCCCATCTGGTAGGAATCACTAATCCCTGAATAAATGATGAATAAAATGTGTTGACATTAGAGAGAAATAAAAAAACCCCATGAGCTGCAGTTGATAAAAAGTTTGATTAAGAAGAGAAAAACACTGTGTTTTCTTCAGAGAGTCTGGCATTTGACAGTACTGTTTGGCTCTACTTCTATTAAAAACATTTTACAACCAGGTGGGAAAAAAAAATTCCATTAAAACAAACTACTTAATTTGCTGTTTCGAAGTTTTTTGCCAGTGACCTCCAACACCGTATATGCTAAACCAGGGGAATCCACCATTTATGTTCATATTACGTGTGCTCCTCTGACCCCAGATATGCAATTCCACTGCAATTTAAATATGTTCTTATTGCCATAAAAGTACATCAGTCCCAGAATTAATCAAACTCTCCTGGTTTTAAAAATAACAGAGTACAAAGAAAAGACGTAAATAACGTAGAAAACGCTTGCTAGTATCACAGAATTGTCTAAATTTGGGATATGGTCATGTTTTACAACTTACCTAGCAAAGTGCAGGCCTGTCTGGTGTTTGCCATTTCCTTAGCATCATCAACACCATCAATCACGGGGCTTCCACCTTGCTTCGTGTAGTGAAAGTAATTTGCACTCCCTGCAAGAGAGAGAACAAATATTTTACACACCCTGATGCAGAAATTCAATATCTTACACACCCTGATGCAGAAATTCAATATTTTACACACCCTGATGCAGAAATTCAATATTTTACACACACTGATGCAGAAATCGACAGCACATCTGTAAAGCTGTGCAATGATTAAGTTGCTCTTGGCAGGATCCATGAGCTGAAACACGTCAGGATATTTTTGCGTTCTGGCTCACAGGATTTGCTCACTCCAGGTAAGAATTTTTTCAAGATTTAACAGTGCAAGTAAGTATCCTTAAGCTGCCTGGTTCCTACAATTGGCCTTCAGGCATGTCCTCTACCTCACCTTGGTTCCACACCTGTGGAATAATCACTCTGGAAGCAATCATTCTCCAAGGCTGAGCCAACCACCTCCCAAGCGGTAGGCGCAACGCTGGTGGCAGCAGCACTTCAGAATTACACAGCAGATAGCGTTATGCTTTTATTGCATCAGGATATTTGAAAATTTCTATTTTTGGCCATTTTTTCGTCATTGCTAATTTATGCTCTAGTTTACTTTTATAAGTACCGGTGATGTGTTCCGGCTGAGAAGTCGTGGTTGGACACCTGACGGCTTCCTAGCACTCTGGGGACAGCACTGGGATTCACTGGGAGAGCAGTTTCTCTCCTGGGTACTGTGTAAATTCCTACGGTTTCAGTGGCCAGGCTTCCAGCTGCAGTAACAGACTCCTTTTCTTCTCATCTGCTAAGGTTTCAACAAAGCTGAAAGAGGAGTCTGCTGAAAGGCTTCTTTAGTTGTAATTACATCAGTGCCTTTCTTTCCTGTGCCAGCAGATGTGAATCCTAAGTGTGCCAGGATGGTGCAGAAGAGCAGAGAAACATTTTTAAAAGTGAAATGGGAAAACTGCACAGTTTTCCCACTATCATGCAGGTAACTTTAAAGAAACACTGAAACTTATATTGAATTTTAAAAATTATGAGGTGATTGCCTGTCCTAAGCTCGTCATCGTATCTTTCTTTTAAAAAGTACCAGTTCCTGTTACAAGAGAAACCTTTCCTTTTTCATTTTTCAGATTAAAACGTTGATAAATTTTACAGCAGTTTTGTGATCAGCACGTTAGCAGAGATGATACAGCAATCGTTGGTGACAGACCAAATGAAAACATGCAGATGTAAAATAAGCTTTTCAGGTGCTTATACTAGAAATGGTAAAATTCTCTAGTAGCTGGAGCCACGGAAAAAAGGTTTTAAAGGACCAAGAGAAGAGGATTTCACTCTCACTACTGGAAGGCTACTCCGGAATCAAGGACATAGTAAGTCTTAGTGATTACAATTGCATTGTATTAAGAGTATGTCGAATAAACAAAGCTGTTACTTTTGTTTCATCTAAAAAAATATAAAACCTGAGATCTGGCATTCTAATTATTTTCAATATATTTCAGTATTTGAAGGTTTAAAAGTTTAGAATTCAAAAGCTAGCAGTTCTTCTTTTGGTTCTGCGGCTCAAAAAGCTCAGAGATGCTGCTTTGTACCTACAATTGCACAACACAACGAATGTGGATTTCATACCTAATCGTAGAGTTTTAAACTCGGGTAATGCTGCAGAGGCACAAAGCTGGTAAAAGATGTGGTAATTTCTCTCCTCTTCTGCCTTTAAAAAGAAAGAAATTGATTATTTTTCACAGCTTAACAAGTGCCAGGAACATCCACGAGTAGAAAAGAATTACCACATTTAATGCTTTCTCTAGCATTACATTAAGAACATGAAAGCCACATGGAAAAAAAAAAAAGAAGATAAATCAGCATCTATCATTCCCCTTCTTGGTTAATTTAATCCATTTTCAACAGCAAGAAGCATGCAGGCATTTCAATTTCAAAAAAAAAAATGTGGAACTGTGGAATACTGGTAAATATAGATCAGGATTCTATGAGCGGGTGAAACGATCATACTTTAAAGCTTTTCATTTTCCAAAAATAACTAATACCATTTGCCTCAGCAAAAGAGTGAGCTGGTGAAGGGAGTTTCTTGCCAAGGTAAAGCTGGAATTTTAAAACGAAGGAGAAACACAGCTCAGAAGGTTATGACTCATGATGAACACCCTAATTCTGAACATAAGCGCTCTACATTTCATAACTTCAGATCACAAAAAGCGGAGGAAAAAAAAAAAGAAAAAAAAATCTCTTCCAGCTAAACCATGTGCAAAAAGTCTCTCATTTTTAAAATATGCAACACTACTTCATGTAATAGCCCTACATAATACAAACTGTAATTATTTGGTTTATACCTTTAGGCAGCCAGTCAAGGATAAGTTCATTTTTACTGAGCTCCAGAGTATAAGGTAGGCAAAGACAGAGAGGAAGTATGAAATACCAAAATGAAAAGAGTTCAATAAAGATGAAACTGCATATTCTTATTTGCCTAAACAATAGCAACGAAGACTCATTCATAATTATCGTGATAGCAGTAAGTTTTAACAAGAGATTGAAAATGAGCTGGGATGGCAGCCCTACAAACCACAACAGAGAGTTCTTGAGCCTGAGTGGTTTCTGCTGGGTTCTGAAGCCCTACTCTATAATCTTATGGTAAACACAAACTCATATCCAGGAGTGCACCAAAACTATTTCATGTTTAAATACATAACCTTTTCAATACACATTTTACAACTACAAATAATTCATATAATGAAGGGCTTTCCCCCCGTGCCCCACATGTGCTATATTACAAATATACTATTACAGCCATCTCTTAAGAGAGGTAACTAGTATTAGCAAGTGACAGCTTTATTTTTTTTAGCGTGGTCACACAAACACACAGTAAGACGACTGCATCAGTGTTACCTGAAACACCACTCTCGATTTTTCCAAGAGGTAAGTTCTCATGTTAGCACCAATGATTCGGTACCTCTTATCAAAACCAATTTCAATGTATTTCCCAAAGCGACTGCTGTTGTCATTCCTCGTAGTTTTGGCATTTCCAATAGACTGAAAAAAGGGAATACTGTAAAGGTTAAACAGCTTTTAGAAATTATCAACTTTATTTAACCATCTACATGTCTCATAACAACATTAATTTTGTCCTGATTTCAAAATAATCAAGAATTTAATAAAGAACAATCCCCACCTGGTCAGTAAGTTACACCAAAATACACTTATTTCATTAAGGCAAGATTGGGAGCTGATGTTCCCAGCAATGATTTCACTTCCACGTAGTCTAATTTTCCAGTCCGAAATCCTTTATTGCTCTCCGAAGTATTTTAAAAGGATTTAAAGAGCCTAACAGGATGGTCCAGATTTCTTCTAGGGTCTTAATAAAACTATAGTAATTATTTCACATTCTTACATATTCATACATATACATGTACAGATGTACGTACAGATGTATATACAGTACTTAAAACCTCTCAAAGTCTACCTATCAGAAACCATTAGCCCAGCAAACAGCCCCTGTGTTCTGCCTGGCTAACAGTTTATTATTATTTCTGCAAACATACAACTATAAAATATTTACCGTGTGCCTAAATATAATGTAAAAATTAACATGGACATATTTGTCATCTGCCTGAAACTGAATCCCTTCCATAGCAGCTTGGTTACTGGCTTGTAGAGCGTCTTCAGTGTTGCCCTACGTATCGACGTTTCTTACATTAATTCAATACAGTTTCATACACAAAAAACAATTTTTAACATATTTCCTCTGTAGTACGTGGTCTCGGGACACCCAGGGCACATGGCGACTGTGGTGCACCTCTGCCTTACCTCATCAGCGTTAGGATTCACCCCACAACAGGTACCAGCTGAACCTACCCGAATTCAAGGCACGCAAATCACAGAACGCTGAACTTCGAAAAGCACTTTTTCTTCTCAGTTAGATCATGTTTCAGACGTCATATAGCAATTCACCTTCCCAAAAAACATCCTAAAGATCTCTCTGTACCAAGAGGAACACCACTCGGAGTCACATGGATAGAGCACACCGCCCTTCACCGCGTGCATGTACCCAACTCTGAGGTGCGCCACAGACACAACTTGATGTCCTTCAGCTACGCCCCGGTCTCCTAGTTCACAGTCATCCAGAGGAGCTCCGTGCTAACATAAAACTTGGGAAAAACGAATGAGGGCAAGCAGCAAAGCTAAGTATCAGTATTCCAAATCTGCAAACCAAAGGCCAGTGCACGGGTAAGGGCCGCCAGGCACAGGCCGGGGAGCTGGGACAAGACTTTCAGAAACGCCGTCACCGCAGCAGGAGCACGCCCGTCCGAGCGAGCAGACGTCCAAGTGGGCATCAGATGAACAGCTGCTATCAAGGATGCAAGAACAAATCACATCTCCACAGCTCTAAGAAATACTAAACTCACTCAAACTTAACGTACTAAAACTGTACTTTTTGTGGTTTACAGTTATTGCCACTGCTATGTATTTTGTTGGTGGTGGCAGCAATATAATATTACAATATTTTCAGAAACTAATTATTACTTTGAAAGGTGTTACTTATAAAAACAGTTAAGAAATCAAAAAAAAAATAAAATTACCTTCTGCTCCTAAGATTTTACAACTTATCGAATGAGGAGTTTCCCATTTCCAAAATGCATTACTCGTTTTCTTCTTAATTTGCATGGGTTAACTTGTGTTTCTGCTGATTTATTAACTGGAGAGTCAAAACATTAATTTTGCTATCCTAGACTTTGTCTCAACACCAGATTTTCACAACACTCCCTCTAAAGCTTATTTAAAGCTCAGGTGTTTGAAGTTAAAAGGATAATTTTCATCCAGTTACAACAATGTTTAAAGTAACCAAAATTTTAGAAATACCCAGGTTTGTGAAGTTGTTATCCCTAGAAAATCAAAACAAAGCACCACTGTTGTTTTTTAGCAGATTAGGAAAAAAAAGGTTTGGATGGGAAGTTCATTTCTAGTCCTCCATTTAAATTCCCTTGCTTTGGAATTAAATCAGACAATCAGTGGTGAGACACTGATTTGGAGGTGGGGTCCAAGGGATGAGAGATGTTTCGTTTAGGCTTTGAGACCAAACAAAGAAGAGGCACAAGGAAACCCGCAGGCAGTTCTCACCTCACCCAGCAAACACCCAGCAAACCACAGACCCATCCTGCGGAGCCTCCCACCTTCACTGCCTCTTAGCAGACGGGTGCTGAGGACACCGCCACCAGCCTGGCCCCAGTCACCACCTCTGCACTGAGTAGGCAGGGCAGAAGGGGCAGCCCGGTCCCGTTGGCCACGCACCGAACCCCAACACAGCCAAGGAGGGTTATGACACTCACTGCCAACGTCAGAGCGGTGAAAGGAGTTCTCTGGGATTAGCTCACACCTGCAAAACCACCGTTGCCCCCCCGGGGCCAGGTTGCTCCCGCTGGGGCAGGTGGAGCTCAAGGCAAGGCTCAGCTCCCCTGGCTGCCTCCCCAGCTGCGTGTGCGGATTCCTCGGCAGCAGAGCCCCCTGCCAGCCACAGCACAGCTTGTTTCATCCCACAAAACCGTTTCAAAACGCCACACAGCACCACAAACCAGGCACCATTACCTTGTAACAGAACACACACAACTGTGACGGGGCTGCTATAGTTTGAGTATCATGAACTCCTCATGTCAGGAGGAAAGAAGGAATAAAACAGTTCATTTCTAGCAATACCTGAGAAAGAAAACAATGGCAGCATTTTGCATTTCACAGTTCATTGTGCACACTCCATTTACTAATACCTATCCACTGATGCTTCACGGTACTGCACAGAGATGTTAAACATCATCAGTCGTCCCAAGCATTTCCTTAGGTTGGCCATGAGCAGGCGCGTGTGCGTGCCTACGGACAGTGCTACTTCTCTTTAGGAATTTCCCTAAGACTCTCTCTCTGATGAATCACGAGGATGGAGCCAGGCTCTTTTCAGCGGCGTCCATTGACAGGACAAGGGGCAATGGGTGGAAGCTGGAACATAGGAGGTTCCATAAAAATATGAGAAAAAACTTTTTCCCTGTGAGGGTGACAGAGCACTGGAACAAGCTGCCCAGGGAGGATGTGGAGTCTCCTTCTCTGGAGACATCCAAAACCTGTCTGGACGCATTCCTGTGCGCTCTGCTGTAGGTGGTCCTGCTCTGGCAGGGGGTTGGACTAGATGATCTTTGAGGTCCCTTCCAACCTCTAACATTCTGTGATTCTGTGAATCATTTCTTAGCATAGTTCCTTAACTTCCACCGCAACTTGAACCTGTGCATGTAGGCAAACACAAAAAACAATTCAGATGAGCCTAGGAAATGTTTTCTGCTTGGTCACATCAGAATGACAGAGTTCCAGAAGCAGGAGGGCAGTGTGCATGTTATCTCACGTTAGCTACTCCCATCTCACGTTATCTACTGCCTGCAACTACGCTCCCAGGCCAACGGCTCCATGACTTGACCTTGCTTTCTCAGTCCATCTTCCCTAATCACATTTCCTAAAATGGAACATTTGCTTTACTCAACAACTTTCTTCACTTCAAAGTCTAATCTACCTGCCCCCACTGTGTGATGTACACGTTCAGTGGGTAAGACCAGAAGTTCTAATCTTCTTTGGAATTTTCACACACAAAGATGGTCTTCTGCACTTGCATTTGGCTAGCACTCTGGGAACTACCAGTGTTACAAAGCTGAATAGATTTTAAGAAGTCCTCATATTAAAACTACTTTGTTATGGGAAATACATTAACAGCACGGAAACATTACCTTCTGCCTTCTCTTAGTCTTTCACAAATACTACACAAAATGATTCCTAAGGCACCTCCTGGTAAACGGGATTACCAATAACATTTTAAAATGTTTTTATTCTACCTTTTTCCAATCCTTAAAAAAGTATGGAATGCTCTCTCTGTTGAATGCTTATGTTAGTCCCAGAATAACAATGGCAGCTGGAGGGTGGGTGCTAGTGCAGTAGCTCTCTTACCTCCATGATGGGGTTGGAGGCCAAGACTTTCTCCTCAACATTGGCTTCACTGGCAGATCCACTGACCGTGGCAAAGTACCTCATGGCATACTTAGCAGAGACAGTCTTTCCAGCTCCAGATTCCCCGCTGACAATGATCGACTGATTCCGCTCATCTCTGAAACACAAAGACGTGTTAATTACCAGCTGTTCTCTCAAGGACACTTATTCTTTGTGTCCCCAACTTAGCAACCACCCCTCCACCATGAAGGTTAGCAATACAGCAATAGCATAAATGCACGTGGCAGAAACAAGGCTGTTAGTGACCAAGCTGCTGGAACGACTGGCTGGACTGCCTGGAGCCAGGGTGTTCAGTTGGGACCGATGCTGCTGCGACGGTCCGGCCAGGCAACAGGGCTGCTCCGGAGAACCTGGCCCCGTGAAGTACCTGTTACCACTACTCACTACGTGCTTCTGCAGCTACTCCTACCCAGAGTCTGTGGTACAGTGCTCCGCTACGCTATCAGTGCTCATTAGTAAAGATCATTAATGCCATCTTACAGATAGAGAAATCAACAGCAGAGTCAGCAACAGAAACCTTTCATCCTTCCGATCTAATCACCAGCTTTTCCCAGAATTGTTCTGAATCTGAAAAATTCAAGCAGGGCTGTTCAGAACACAAACAGCAGCTCTGGAGTGAAAATGATCCCTTTGTTGCAAATTAGTTTCTTCCCATTAAAAAAAAAAAAGTAATCCGTATTTGCTATCAAAACAATTTTCTCTCATCTCAAGGAGGGCTCTGTCCACAAACCCCAACTGTATGGCTAAGAAACACACTACAAAATAACAAGGATATAAATTAGCATTTATATAGCGCGAATCTTTTAAAATAAAGACCACACATGCTTTATATAGTATTTTATATTCCCAAGGAAAAGAAGTTAAAACTAATGATATTTCAATACACACCTGCATGACCGTAACTCTATCTTACATACTCGAAAGTGAAGAAAGAAGGAACAAATTTTTACTCCAAAGCTTTACAGAGCTGGAGCTGGAACACAGAAAGTACAGCTAAGCCCTGGACCAGGCTGCCCACACAGCACAGTAATTGTGAATGAAACTTCAGGCATGCACACGTTCAGGCAGCACACACGCAGCCAGCACGGCCTGCGAAGGCCGTCAGCAAACGCTGTGCAGGAGAAGCAAAGAAATCACAAACAGTTTTTCCGTGTGCATTTCTGTAACCTAAAGGTCCTTCAGAAGATCTGAGGTTCTACTTCTGAGATGGTCAAAAAAAGAGCTGCTACTGAAATTACAAAGCTAAACTAGAGATCGCTTCACTCTCAAGCTGTTAACTATCTTCAGGAACATCACCGAGCCCCCAGATAAGAGCACAGCTCCAGCATCCACGTTGTGTTGCACAAAGACATAGGCTAAAAGAGCCTCTGGTTATGTCATACATCTCCAGGAGAGCCAAGGTGGGGTTCACTTAACCAAACGAAAGAACCAGTTGAAGCAGATTTTCCACATTTTGGTAAAAGGAAATTACTTGAAGTGAATGAGTGCTGATTTAAATTTAATAGGAAGTGTTAAGAAGATCGAAGCAACCTAATTTTCTGTTCTCAACTTCCATGTAAGACATGCGATGGGTGCGAATGACTGCAGCACCTTCACACATCCACGGACAGCAAGCCGTCAGTCTCGCTGGGGAAGCTGTGGGAAAGCAGAACGGTTCAGCTCAACGGTGGGTTGTGTGTAGTCCAGGTTACAAAGACTGAACTGCCAGAGGTGTCAGCCTTGGCCACAGGAAAACGAAAACACCCTCTGATGGGACCTCTCGTTGTAGTGGACATCAAGCCTGTTGCCCACGCTCCTGAGGGAGGTCTGCAGCGCCTGGGCTGACTTGCAGCAGCCATGAAGATTTCCACCCGGCAAAGGAAGAAGAAACGCTCTTGCTTCTTCCCCATTCTCCCTCCCAGAGCCCAGCAGCAGTAGAGGGACACTCAGAGGGACAGGCTGCAGCCCTGCATGTCAGGAGGTGGTGTCAGTTCTATGGATGTTCATGGTCAAAGAGAGCAGCAGGAAAGCAAGGGCGAAGTCCAACCAATAATAATAATATCTAGGTTTAAATTGGACAACTGATAACAAACTATTTTCCTTTTACACACAGTTCCTGCAGGGACTCAAAACCAAAGGACAATTTCTTCACAGGACTGGCATTGCTCTCTCCTTTATTTCTCCTGTGCTCTTTCAAATAGAAAAGAAAAACAACAAACCGCACCACTCTGAAAAATGGAACTTCTGGTCTGATTTCAGGAGCTGCCTAACACAGATGGGCAACAGCACAGCAAGCTTTTTGTTTGTAGACCACCTGCTCTGTTTCATGTATTAAACATCATTAAACACCTGAAGATTTTGGAAGCTCCAGTCCTATGAAATGGATCTTCTGATGGTTAAGCTTTTTTTTTACCTTAGTTCTCAAAGTACAGGCAGCTTTCAGAAAACAAAGCAATGCAACCTCAGTACTACAGAATTCCAACAAAACTCAACAGAAAACTAACTTTGTTGCCAAGAGAGGAATAATGAAATAAAGTTGTCACTTTCTAACTATCCCATCCCTGACGGAGAACGGGAAGCTCGTCCCTCCTTGGGAGCTGAGTGGAGGTAGGAAACACCAGGCTCTTCAGAGCCTTCAGAGGGAACCCCATGTTTTCAAAGACAGTAATGAAAAAATGAGGTCAAAATAATTTCTCCTTAATACTGTTGGTAATTAACCTAGTGTTTCCTTCCCCCATGTCATAAGATATGAAGACATACTCTTCTTAGCACTCATTCCTGTGCTCAGGAATAAGAGATCCACTATCCCCTTACTCTATCAGCACATATACACACATGCTCTTCATAAATTCACCTAGAGAAGATACGTCTGGCTGTGTTCGAGCTGAAAAGATGCTGCCATCTCTCCTGCAATGAATATCTGTGTTTTGCAGCAATCCTGAGACACAAAAGGCTCGCTCGCTGTCGCAGCGGAGTCCTCTCGCAGGGCCCTGCCAGCGCTCCGGCCCTGTCAGAGCCGCTCTTGTCTGCACATTAGTCCATGGTTCCGCTTTAACACACTGCAGTGACCATCCTCTAGCACATTATTCTGTCTGCTTTTTGGCAGAGAGAAGGGAAAACACAATAAAATGGCCAAGACCACACTCGAGGTTTGAAGGAGGAGAGAGGACGGCGCAACACAGCAGCCCGAGCCCCAGAGCGCAGAGGGGAGCTGTCACCGCCACAGCCCGGGGGAGCCCCGGTGTGCGGACATCCTGTCCCGGGCACGGGACACTGGAGTCTTTCAAGAAGGAGGGTGAGGTGGTCTTGCCAGGCAGCTGTGTCAGCTCAGCAGAAGGCTCTTGTACGTCCTTAAACAAACAAACTGCCACACTGAGAAGAAATTCACAAGTCAAATAGAATCTAATTTCCTTGGACAGTGTAGGAAACTTGGGGAGTACTGTTTGTAATGGTTTGGTATAAGCAATGGCCCATCTGAAATGTAACTTCTGCTTATGCAAAATGAAATGTTCATAATCAAGCTCCATCAAACAATGGAAAAAGTCCCCAGAAAACATGAGTAACAACACCCTGACTTCTTTCTTATTTTTAGTTAAATCATTATCTCCTAACCTTTGACCCGACATTTTGAGCACTTAACAACTTAACACGGCACCAGTCAGAAAAAAAAGCTATAATTCAAACTTTCAGCCAATGAAGGAAGTCAGTAGGGCAACACCGTGCCGTGTGACACCACCTTGCAGCCTGATGCCACAATCCGCTATCTATGCAATACTTCTTCATCTTTGTTGAGCTTTTTTTTCTGAATAAAGGATGTAATTAGATAATGTTAAAATTCTGATTACTTCCGAATGGAAGGAAGGCTTTAATTATGCTTTTACAAAGAGAAATGAGGGAAAGTAAGCTGGCAGGCAAGACGGTGGAGGAGTCCTCTTTCACACAAAGGTGAGTAATGATCGCATGCTAGGATACAGACCAACACTACAGTGACAGAATACTAGGCCAAATAATCTTTAAAAGAGGTGTTTAACCCCAGCAGACTGAAACAGATTAGCTCGGAGCACTTTACCCTTCACAGAAACACAAAGTATTATGGTCAGGCATCGATCAGCATCACACTCAGCTCTTCCCATTTCTGAAGAGTGCAGACAAGTAAGGGAATGGCAAAACCAAACTAAAACTCAGTTGTAAGACGACAGGCTCAAACATTTTACAAGCTGCAATGTGAAACCATAGGCTGAAATCGCCTGCAGGAACAGGCGACTTGGCTCAGAAACCTTCCATATCCATTCTCTCAGGCCTGAAGACTCATGTGAGGGTAATAGCTATTTCTTGTCAAATAAAAGAACAGTAACACACTATAGAATAAGTATCTGATGATTTAAAATAGCGTTTCTATCACAAAAAAAATGCTGAGGTCTAATTTTGAAACATCATAATATTCAGATGCTGTATCCAAGCCACACACAAATCCACTCCTTACGACAAGTAACGGCCACAGAATGAGCAATAAATGTCACAGATTTTTCATATCATAATTCCAGTAAAGGGCAGAAACAGGTTTATTCACAGGCTGGTAATTTTTAAAGACAATTTTGCTTTCCCTACAGAATTCTGTTGACAGGCAACATGTTTATCAGGAAAGTCACTGTCAGAGTGCCAAAACAGAATAGATGCAGACTTACTTCACTTCTGGAAACTTGAGATTACAACCTACGTTCCAGCAGGGTTTTTTATACTTTGAAAAACCATTGCAAAATTCAACATTGAATATAACTTCTGCTCAAAGGAGGTTCAGTACTACGAAAAAAAAAAAAAAGCGTGCTACAAACTGACTTGAGATACCTTATATGCAGAAAAGGGTTTTGCAGAATACAGATGAAATGACAATGCATAAGAAACCTGGAAAGGCTTTAAAAAAAAAATAAATCTTGTTTTCAAGACGTGAAAAAAAGCCCTTCGTTGAGGCTGCACATACATCTTAATGCAATACTTTAAATAGCATTGACTATTACTAACTTTTAAACTCTGTATTTCATGGAAATCTAAAGGGACATGCTTTCAAAAGGCCTCCAAATGGAGGAAATGCTGCGAGGTCACACCTGTCAGCTACGGTAGAAGCAAGAGCAAGACCGTCCCCGTGTACTTTCAATGGGTCCAGTGCTGCACCTACACCAACTACTCATCGACAGCTTTCATCATCTAAGGCAGCTTTTAGTGATTTCAGCTGATTTCAAGCTTTTTTTTTTCCAGAGGAAAAAAGAAAACAACGAAAAAAATGAAGCATTAAGTTTACTAACGTTACAGGCAGAGTTGTCAATTTTCAAACAATTTTCACTCTTTAAGCTCACAACACCCACTGCAGCTGGTTTCCTCAAAACAGCGGACAGCATCACCACCATTATTGCCACAGCAAACTGTCCAAACAGATCAGGATAACCAAGACATAGATTGAAAAACCCCTACAGGTATCTTTGTTTACCTTCTTCCTCTACATCAATAGAAAATCCCTCTCCAAAGCAGGAACCCTCAAACAGTTAAAAACTTATCCATCAACAAGCATTTCAGAGGGGTTTAAAGAAGCCCAGAGCTATTCAATTTAATCATCAAAGCACAACATCATCTTTGTGTTTCTTCGCTTCCTATGACTGATGCATTGGATGTATCACTTGCTCTTGCCTGTCGGACTCACGACTCCACAGCAAACAACGTCAAACAGAGGTATATAAGTACACACACCACAAAAACATCAGCCTGGGAAAGCAAACAAAAGGAATACAGATTTATTGACATCAACCTCAATATTTGTACTGATCCATGAACACTCAAGCCATCGGCACCTCTATGTGGCAAAAGTGTATCATTAACAGCTGATTTCAAAAGATTCTGGTATGGACTTTGAAACGCTTGCGTGTGATGAGCTACTTCAGAGTTGAGTTGTTTCAATGCCATGTAACATCGATGAGATCGGCAGAAAAGATCAGCGTGAGTTACCCTTAATACAAAATGAAGAGGGCGACTTGATGAGACCATTACTACCTACTTTGCCTTTGATCCTAAATCATCCAAGTTTGTTAACCTTGAGGACACTGCCAAGGTGCTGATGTTTTTAGAGAAGCTTCTTGTCAGGGTGGTTTGAAGGCCATCACCTTCAGGACATGTTCTCTCCTCATTGCTCCAGTGCTAAGAGATTTCATTAAACCCACTGCTTCCTTGTGGAGCTGATGCTGGTTTCTTCTTTTCTTTTGGAATAACAGGTTTAGGTTATGGCTAAGGGCACCAACACCATGTCATATGACAGTTTTACTTTTTATTTAACTCAGACCAGCACAAACTGCCGCTAGAGGCCTGATCCTGCAACCTTTGAACACTGAAATCTCCTACTGCTTCAGTGCAAGAACCAGAACACAATAAACAGCTTTTATTTAATCTAGCAGTGCCAGTCTGCTCTGCTTTATCTCACTGCTGTTCCTCTACTGCAGTTCTGTGGCGATAAGGTAGACTTGTAAGCCTGAAATTGCTTTACATTTTCAAAACGGCGAATTCTGAATGATCAAAGAACCTGACACAAACTCTCAGGGAAGGAACCCGTGACTCACAGAACATTTGGGATAGATCCTGTTCTCAGGATACACACATAATTACCATTAACATCACTGTGCGTCACGTCACGCCCATCAAAGAGTGATGTGCCATCCTGCACCTGAGTTATGGCAGCAGCAAAACCAACCCAAGAAAGTAACTTAGAAACGAATGACATTGTTGAAAGGTCAGACAGGATTAATTCCAAAATGCCGGCATATTTGAAATCTTGCTGTACTTCCATTAGCTGCAGCTACTCTGAGAGCTGTGGGATTAACCAGGGACCAACAGAAACCTAGTTTAAGCTAAGTGACGTGTTTTACATCCTACACGATAAAGCAGATTTCTGAACTGTGCAAGGATACACGTACATACATGCAGCTGACATGATTAAGTGTCTCCAGCAACGCAAACATAAATCTGGCCTAAGTAAGCATCCTGTTTTTTGCAATCCACCTCTCAGTATCCCCGTTGTGTATTTGTGACAGCGTACGACCAAAATAACCTGCAGTATCTACAAAGATGTGTGAATGTTCTATCTGAGAGCATGACTAAACAAATATGCTCAATCAGTTTCCCCCCATGAGGCAGCTCTAACAAAAACAAGAGCACAGAAAATTTTACCAAGTAACATCTTCATGGGTAAGACGAAATAAAAGAAGTTTACATAATGCGCTGAAAACAAAATCAGTAGCTGCTTTATCAACGTTCCCAAATAACTTGGCAGTACTGATGTTTATAGGAATAGTGAAGTACATTTAACATTCCATCTGTTGCAAACAGCCTGTTGAGTCTTGAAATAAAATTACCTATGGAATAGATTTTACTCTCCTTTCTTGCAAAATCCACTGGCTTTCATCAGGTATCAATAAAGTTAAAAGTTCTCTGTAGTATCAAATGGTTTGTGATCGCAGAAATCAGCCTGATTAACTTTTTAAGAAATTTAGGAAGGACCATGCCAGCTGCAGAAGGTCAGCCCTGGCACTGCCTTCGAGCAACTGGGCACCTTCCAGTGCAGGAAAGAAGATGCTTACCAGACCAGCGCAGGGAAAAGTATAAAGCTGCAGAAGGACAACTGTGTAGTATAAGA
The DNA here is from genome assembly GCA_020746105.1 of Trogon surrucura. Taxonomy (NCBI): domain Eukaryota; kingdom Metazoa; phylum Chordata; class Aves; order Trogoniformes; family Trogonidae; genus Trogon; species Trogon surrucura. The sequence continues at coordinate 340,318 of CM036627.1, forward strand.
TGAAACGGTGAGGTTTTGCAATCCTCATCTGGAGGCTGACTAAATAGGCGTGACTTCAATAAATGTTGAAGTAAATAGTGTTTCCTAAAAATACCAGTGATCGCAAACTTGAAACCAAATTACATCCATACGATTTTCCCAGAACACTCTTCCTTTTTTCAGCAGAAAACGTAGTTTGGGGGAGCTAGAAGGGTATTTTTATGCAGAGCTCACCAGCCTGTGCTCTCCCAACACCTGCCCTCCTCACTCCCCCGTGTGGGTAGGTCCCAGGTTCGCTCTTTGGGCAATCCTGTGTGATGCTTCCATGGTTACAGCTATCTGCTTTTCTCAAAGACAAAAATTACTTTTTACACTTACTCTGAAATGAAAGGCAGCTGTAAAACCCACCAGCCCTGGCAGATTTAACAGTGATCAGCGCAACATATTCAACTTCACCTTTGCCTAAGCGCGGTGCTGTGTGGCAGCAAACAAGGCTGTGCATGTTCAGCAGCACTCGTTCGGCATAAAGCCCTTTGAAATTCAGCCCAGGGCGTGCAGCGTCTGTTAGAAGCCATTATAAAAACTGGCAACCCTACAAACCCAGGAGTCGCTTTTCAAATAGAAGTAATTTAACTGTTCAATCAACAAATAAGTAAGAATTCACTCAGCAGTTTTCTAATGCTCTCAGTCCAACTGAGAACAGCAGCAGCCAGGTCCGGGCAGCCTTCCCGGCACCTCTGGCATGGAGGGCAGGAGGAAATATCTTGCCCTTTGTCAGCCTTCTGAACACACTGCTTTAATCACGAAGTTCTTTGCAGCCCCAAGGAAGTTCTGTTATCCCCTGTTTCTGGATTTGGCTCTTAGCCTCCTTAACATGGGAAGGCACCCCCGTTTTGTCCTCTTGCTTCCCAACTGCTTCCCACAGCCCACACGATGCAAGTTCACCTTTCCCTTTATGTGGCTGCTGAGCTGGGAGGTCATCTTCCTCTGGGCAAGACTCCCCTGCAAGCAGGCAGCACCGAGAAATGCCACCCCAGCTCTCTACCTTCCCCTGTACTGCAGAAAACCCTTTTCTCTCATTGTTAAGGTTTCCTCCTCGCAGTACTCCCTTGCACAGCAGGCACAGCCCCCCGCTTTGCCGCGGAGCCATGTCCCCCTGGTGTTCCCAGTGCTAACGCCTCCAAACCCACCTGTGTTCGCACATCCCAAAAGGTGTGGCCTGACACAGATTATTTCTTCCACCCTCAAAGGGCTGTGGTGTGGATCAAAAACTTCTCTAAAATGCCTAGAACGTGCAAAGTGCTATCTAAGCACTAGGGATTATTACTAGAGACAAAAGTGCTCTGAACAACTCTGTGGCAATGTGATGAGGGGAAAAAAAAAGAAAAGGAAAAGCAAGTTACCAGTGCTATGCCCCAGGAGAAGGCGTCGCTTCTTGTGCAGAACAGCGGACACGTTTCTTGGTCTGCTCCACCTGCGCAGCCTGCACCCATCGGTTTAGTTTGACTATCTGGATCTAACATGCTCTGACCTGACACATCCCAACCTTCAGAGACGCCACGCATCAACAATTCAGAGAATTGTTCAGCTGCATCCTGAGTCACAACAATTGCTCCCGACTAAGCAGTAAATTAATTCTTTGTAAAATCATTCATTTTTAATAGGCATGGAACATTAGTCCAAGAAACCACGTTCTTTAACCACATTTCTAAATATATTTCCAGTGTATCTGTTTTTTAGTTCAGCAAGGGCAAGTGTAGAGTTTTGCACTTGGGAAAGAATAACCCCATGTGCTAATATAGGTTGGGGACTGCCCTGCTGGAGAGCAGCGCAGGGGAAAGGGACCTGGGGGTTCTAGTGGACAGCAGGATGACCATGAGCCAGCAGTGTGCCCTCGTGGGCAAGAAGGCCAAGGGCATCCTGGGGTGTATTAGAAGGGGAGTAGCAAGTAGGTCAAGAGAGGTTCTCCTGCCCCTCTGCTCTGCCCTGGTGAGGCCACATCTGGAATATTGTGTCCAGTTCTGGGCCTCTCAGTTCAAGAAGGACAGGGAACTGCTGGAGAGAGTCCAGCGCAGAGCCACAAAGATGATTAAAGGAGTGGAGCATCTCCCTGATGAGGAAAGGCTGAAGGAGCTGGGTCTCTTTAGCTTGGAGAGGAGGAGGCTGAGGGGTGACCTCATTAATGTTTATAAATATGTCAAGGGGGAGTGTCAGGAGGATGGAGCCAGGCTCTTTTCAGCAGTGTCCACTGACAGGACAAGGGGCAATGGGTGGAAGCTGGAACACAGGAGGTTCCATAAAAATATGAGGAAAAACTTTTTCCCTGTGAGGGTGACAGAGCCCTGGAACAGGCTGCCCAGGGAGGTTGTGGAATCTCCTTCTCTGGAGACATCCAAAACCCGCCTGGACGCGTTCCTGTGCGCTCTGCTGTAGGTGGTCCTGCTCTGGCAGAGGGGTTGGACTGGATGATCTTTGAGGTCCCTTCCAACCTCTAACATTCTGTGATTCTGTAAAGCCTAATAGCATTTGTCAGCGGCATCTTTTTTAGTCACTGGAGAAAAGACGTTCCGAGCACAGGACCAGGGGCTGGAAGCTCAGTGCCTGGGACCAACTCTGAGCTGATCCAGCCACCGCACTCTACCTCTGCCTTACTCGTCTTCTGTACAAGCAGAAACTGATACACCAGTATTAGAGGAGACAGACTCTGATGAATGCTTGTAAAGTGCCTGGGACACACGAAGCCTCCCATGAAAGCAAACACCAGGACACAATATATGTTACCCTGGCACAGAGCCCCCTTCATGCTGCAGGAAATGAAGGCATGCCAAAACCAGCACGTTAATTTTTGCATACTGAAAAAGAAAAAAATGCTGGATTATCAATTACATACTCTAATCTCACATATTTTACTGTCAGGCTCATATTTTTAATCTCACGTGTTTTCCTGCTCCTGTCACCTTGGTGAACTCACCAAAGTTGCTCTCTCACTGCCCATGTCTGTTTCAACTTATAAAATGGAAATAACAATACTGATGTCTTCTGCAGAGGACTTTGAGCTCTGCTCATCCAAAGTGCCAAACAGAAGTGAAATGCTACTGTTATACGTAACCTGAATTCTCTTGAGTCTTCCTCCACAACATCTTCGTAAAAACCTTGTGCAATACTCCAGACACCAGTAGATGTACTTTTTTTTTGTTTTAACTAACAAATCACACCACTTGCCATTTTAATTGTATCTAGGAAACACAGCTCTCGACCGTAAAAATGGCAAAAGGTGAAAAGATAATGAATTGACAGCAATATCTCTCCACACATACAAATGAAGAAAACTGAGGTCAGCACATGCTGCAAAATCATGACAGATTGCACTCCAGAGGAGCACAAAGATGAGCCAGCACTATGCAACTGATTTATCTAGGGATTAGTCAGAGGTCACTCCCGCAATAGTTTAGGAAAGCTCATTGCTTAGCTACCAGCAGGACACCTCACATGAACTCCAGCTTCCAGCTAGGACCATGCTTAACCCTTTTGTTGCCCCAAAATAATCACTGCTCAGACATGCAGGCCTCTGATGTTACATCAAGTTGATTACCCCATCTGCTGTCTGGTACCCGTAACATCGTAAAACATCAGTCCCAAAGCACAAGAGACTATTTCAACATCATCTGTTCTCACCAGAAAGGACAATTTCCCTTTTCACTCCAATTTTAACAACAGAGCCTCAAAAGTACCATCTCTTTTCAAGGTAAGCATTTAATTTTAGAAGTCATATGTCAAAGCCATAAGTCAAAGGCAACCATTGTATGTTTGTACAGCACCCACCAGGGCAGGTTCTCATTTCATAACTGGATGCAGATCCCTGACGGGTTGTTAATCATCCCTCATGAGGTCTGCCAGGGAGAAGAGAGCATCTCTTTATCAGACACTTGGAAGCAAAGCAGCAGCTGATCAAATACGCATTTTTATAAGAGGACATCATCTTGGGATGCCCGAGATAACTGGAGACTGTCAGTCAAGGTGCTTTCAAAACACCTACTCAACAGCTCACCCAGCTTCCTTTTGAGTAAAAAGCAATTGAAAAAAATCTTCCTGTAGCTCAGAGCCATGAGACACATGCAGAAAATCCGACAAAACAGAGAGGCAGCCTGCTTATTAAAGGTAATTTAATGAAAAAGATACACACTGACATCAAATAAATCATTATACTTTGTCCAAAAAGAAAAAGCGAAATTGTGGAGACTGATGTTTTCAAACATTGTTGCTTTCCATCTTTGTATTCACTGAGTTTTATAGGGATCTCATCAGCATGTAATTCTGTTTGCAAATGTTACTTTCAGCTTTCACGTTGCAAGGCAACTTTACTAATTAATCAGAAGGAAATCTCCAAGTTCATTTGTTAAATTGAAAAGCACTGAACTCTGCTCTATCTGTCATGAACCACAAGTAGTATGGAACAAACCGGACCAGTAAAGTGCTGATAATAATAATAAAAAAAATTATCTTAATTATTGAAGTATACCCTTACAAAGCAGGGGAAGAGAATCTGTGTCAGAGTGATTTAGAACTCCTTTCCCTAATAATGTTAGGAAACTGATAATCATAAGTCTCATACGTTAACACAACTCTTAATCAGTTTCAAGAGTATAATCATTAACATCTCCTCTTACTGCAAACTATATAGTTAAAAATGCAGGCTTCTACATAATATTACTAAGAAAATGAGGTGCACCTGCTGTTGGTTATGATTCCTGCTGAAATTGTAATGTCTTCAAAAAAAAAAGAAAAAAAATCAAATACTTGCCAACTAATGCTTTACCTCAATTTTCACAGTTACCACAGAGAGGCAACTGTGAAGATTCAACTTATTTTTTGCTAGTAATTTGGAAATGATGCCTTACAAAAGTGGTATGTATTGCAGTTCAGAGGGTTCAAGACATGCAAACACCCACATGCTGACACTGTTGTTCCTATTTCTTAGACAAAAATAATTTAATAATAATAATTTACTTCCCTTTAAAATGCTCATCTGCTGTATCATCCGCCGTAAACATTGTCCCAAAACTGTGTATGGTTGCTCAGACGAAGCAAGCTATCCCCGAGCAATACATTGCCTGTCTGCGAGAAGAGGGAGACCTTCGAGTGTGGGTCCCAGCTCTCCCCAAAAGCACAGCTCATTCCTGCAGAACCACGGCAGCCCCAGCCCACTCCGCACAAAAGCCCTGCAGCAGCCAGGACCCGGGGACACATCCTGCCCCCTACCTCTGGGACACGCTCGCGGATGGATCTTCCCCCGCTGGGACAGAGGGAAGGATCTGCCCCGGAGCCCTCACACCTGGAGGATCATACAACCCACGCCAATAAAGTTATCTGTAAGGACGAGGCATACGGAACCCCAGGTCTAGCACACGTTAAACGCAGTTGTAGAACTAGTTCATTGCTTATTTTGGGCACAGCAGAGGAAAGGTGTTGGAAACCAAGATGTCTGTGTGTGCAGCAGGGCAGCAGGAAATGGAGAGAGAAAAGGAAAAAGGCACAAGGATACAGATGAAAAGTGGGGAACAGGAGGAGAGAGTGGAGGGGTGGGCGGTAAAGGGGAAAAAAAAAAACCACAACAAAATAAGTAATAATCCAAAATCGGAGAAGTCTTAAAAGATCTGTGGACATTTTCAGCTGCTGGAAAAGACAAGGAGCTACTAAGCAAACAGTAATCACCTATTTCATTGTCAGCTAGGGGTAAAGATGAGCCACATTCCTTTGCACCAACCCTCCACGAGAAAGCGTGACAGAACAGCTGCTGGACGAGGAAGTAAGGGATGCCCAAAGGGGCACACGCCCACCACGCCACTGGACGCTCTCCGCAGCCGACTCCACATGCGAAGGTGTCTCTGGGCGCTGTTTTACGCTCCAGTTAACTCCAAGCAGCTGCTGAACGCCACCCTTCCTGCACAGGCCAGACGTGAGCTCCACCCCTGTCCTTCCAGCAGCCAACATTATTACACTGCATTTTTTCTGAAGACGCAGTGCAAACATTTAGTGCGCAACCACCAGCTTTCCCCATTGCTCTCATGGGGCATTTTCCTCGGCTGAAGGAGACCACGGAAATCAATTGGTTACAACTACACACGTGGAAGGAGTTTCTCAGCCGCAGCAGGTCAAATAGTGAAGCTGGCAAGAACAAATTCTAAAATTTTAAACTACAAATTAACAGGAAGATGCAACGAGTAAATATTTAGAAAAGCTCACCGAAGCCTTACGGATAGGAGCATCATGACTAACCATTCCAGCGATCATTTAAACATGGAGTTGCAAAGTATCAGAAACAACAGAAAACCAAATCTCACCAACGACATGCATAAATGCAGATGAATGTTGTATGAGTAGCTACCATATGAATATTCAGTGTAATTATTAAAGCACTAATGAAATAGTCATCATCTGGTTTTCATTTTTAGATAACCAGCTGCAGAAATGTAAATCTGCACATTTTTTTCTTTAAGTTTGTAATTCAGGAGTAAAAGGTGTTTTGTTCAGAGTGTAGAAGTATCACTGAAGCTGAAGGGCACGACAACTGATTAAGGAATTGGAAACAGCAACATAAACCAAAATTCAGTCAGTAAACCCAGTGTGTTCAAACCCCAACCAACAGAAAAAAAGTTCTTAAAAACAAAGCAAAAAAAATAAATAGTGAGTAAAGGAAATAAACATCGGGAAACTAACCAAACAATGAAATTGTTACTTCAGTGTAGACGAATTTTTTTCATTTCCATTGGGTGCTCAGATTTCATTTTGCACCTATGGAAGTACTGTCAGTCATCAAAGAATAACGAATTGTCTACGGCATGTCACAGACACACACAGGAATTAATTCATTAATGCAAAAAGATCATTTAGTGTCATTTCTATGCTTATGTAATTTCTCATCATTTGCTTCAAAAAGGAACTTCTACCGCATCTTATCTGTTCTTTTTCAGGACAGCAGATTTGCTGAGAGATGCAGAGCAGGCAATTAACAGAAAAAGGAAAAACCACGGCAGAAACTCTAGCCAAATCTCAGCCTTGAACCCTCCCTTGACAGCAGGGAATACAGGTGGCGGCAGATCGAAATCTCCACAGCACAGGCTTCGGCTAAGAAGCACACAGCACACAGGTGATCCAGCAATTTGAAGTTTCAAGACAGGGAAGCCTGCTTCAGCCAGCAGTTAGAGGCAGACAGTGGAGAGAGAGATCCCCTCCAACCTCTTACTTCCACTGGTTAATTATTAAGAACAAAAATTCTGGGAATTGGGATCACATCCATCACTGACACGTAATTGGAGGTCACTGTACCGTGCCTTAGATGTAAAAGAAGGCTAATAAATTCTTATTTAGTAGAGCTTTTAGAGGCACTTGAGTAGCGAGTCTGCTCAAAACGACAGTGATCCAGATCTGCAAAACAGCAGTGATCTAGCCCCAAAGAGCCACAACACAGATGTGAGTGTCATAACACACAGCTCTGACTTTACATTCCCATACCAAATTATAGGTCTATTTTCTTAGCAGTAAGGTGCATACCTCTGCCATTCAACAGTGCACATGTGGGGTATTTTTGAAACACTGGCTATTTCGCAATTACCCGAAGTCATGAAATGCTGCGTTGTACTGTACCGTTTTCTTTTGCAATTATCTATTACGTGGGTATCGTGAATCACCACGTTCACATATGAAGCTGGCTAACTTCACAGTACACAGAGCATTTTATTCAATCTAGCCTTCATACGGATTCTCAAATGAACAGACAGGACAAGGGGAAACAAATTTAAATTGAAGTAGAATAGGTTTAGATTGGATCTTAGGAAGAAATTCTTCAGTACGAGGGTGGCAAGACTCTGGAATAAATTGCCCAGAAAGGTTGTGGCTGCCCCCTCCCTGGAGATGTTCAAGGCCAGGCTGGATGAGGCCTTGAGCAACCTGGTCTAGCTGAGAGGCGTCCCTGCCTAAGGCAGGGGGGCTGGATTAGCTGATCTCTAAGGTCCCTCCCAACCTACGCCATTCTGTGGTTCTATGATTCTAATTTCAGAGATGAACATTTCATTACCTCTAACCCACTCTCCCCTTGCCTTGCCCTCCTGCAGTATGGGGCTTGAGGACCATCAGAATTAATCTAGAGATCTGCCACTGTTTTACTTGATTAATTTGATCACAGGCTGTATTGTCAACAAGGAAAATTGTACCAACACCTTGCAGCTAACCAGGGAGGATACCAGGGACCATCTTGTTAACCAAAGAGCACACCATAGCCCACAAGGCCTTTATCCTAGAAATAAAATGTTTCTAAAGCTCCTCAAATTGGCATGCTCTTGGGATGAGGGGGAAGAAGTTTCTAATAACCACTCCCCTTGGGTGACAAGTTTATTTTAGTGCAACATTTAAAGAAATAAGGATTTCCTGCGCAGCTGTTACAGTGTCCTTAGAGACACTGTTTTCAGGCACTCTGTGCAATCGACCCTCTGCTCTGTCTTAATTCTAGTCAACAACAGCCACAGGCAGATTACGCAGCCAGGACTTTACCAACACGACAAGGAGCCTATAATAGCACTGATAAGCTGAGTGATTTTTTTTTTTTTCTGGTATCAGTACCACATATAAATATGGAACAGTTAAGAATCTGGCACTTTCCTCTTTAAAAATCCACCGATGATTAAAAAATATCCCGCATTTTGCTACTCAAATTAAAACAACATAATCGTATAAAACACTGGGCTAATTTTAGACATAAATGTTGACAAGAGCTGTGGTTATTCCTATTAGCTGTCAGTGGCCATGATTTCCATGGCATTCATAGTGCCTTACGTTCTCTGACTTGGGCAATTTATCCTCTTGTGAAATGTACTAAAACACTGGATAAAAGGCAGATCTCGCAAAATATTTCATGAGCTATAAATTAAAGAGAAGGCCATCAGCCAGAAATTATAAACCTTATTCCTTTCAGAAAAAGAATGGATTCCAGTCTTGTGGTCCACAAACCTGGCCATCTGCTTATATGCTTCTTCAGCCACCGCAAAGATATGTGGATCCATATCCCCCATATTTTGGCCACTGTACGCATTGATGATGTCCTCGCCATAGATAGGTAGTTGTTCATAAGGGTTTATGGCCACTAAGACGATACCTACAAAGGAAACGAAACAAAAGGAATTATCAATAGTCATTTCAAAATAAAACAAACAAAAAAATGGCTTTAATGCCAGCTACTGTTCTAATCTTTCTGTAAATATTAACTAGAGAAGAACAGGGATCGGATATTACTGGCTTCAGCAGGCATATATTCTGACCACGGTTTTGCATACAGAAAGTAACAGAAGAGTTTGCTTCCACCCTGCTTTAGGAAACACATCAGGGACGACTTCTTACTTTTTTTCCCCTCTGTCTGTCTTTTCTAAAGCTGGCATGCCAGATTCAGAGAAGTGCCTGCTCAGTGCAGTAAACCAACGAACGTGCATTGTACATCCCTGTGTTTTCCTGTGAATTACAAATGATAAAGTGATTTGTGAATTATAACTACTACACGGCCTCAGTGACTGTCAGTCTGGATATGTGAAGTGTATTAACCCTTCAGCTGTTACCCCATCCCAATTAAACACATATCTGCATAGCATTTATAAACTCACGCCATCCCTCTCCCCGCAATGGAGAGAGTCTTCCTCTGCCCAACCTTTCTCACCACAAAATGGTTTTTTTGGTACAATTCTCTTTTTCACAAGAAATGAGGGTTGCCGTGCCCGGAGGGATCATTTGATAAAAATTACTTATATCTTCTATTACTTCTACATATATATATTTTGTGCCTAGAAGTGACAATGCAGGTGCAGATGGCTGCATGGTGACTAGAGCATGCTTCTTGGGCAAACCATCCCTGCTGAAGCTGCACCAGAAACATTTCCGCAGCTCTCGGCTCGCTTCTAAATTTACTCAGAAATTCACACGCACGCACAGACTTCCTCAATGCAGATCCCAGCCCTCTGCTCTGCGCAGATCACAGTGTCGGGATGTCTGCCTAAGAAATTTTCCACGGAAAAGGCAGGAGAAGGGAAGCGAAAGCATCTACAGTCTGGCGCTGCTGCTGGGAGCATCACTCCTTTTGAAAATCCTGTTATGTATTTATAGATCAGGCACAGCAGAAACATTAAGCAACAACAGAACGTCTTTCATGAAGAGATCTGAAAGACCTGGATCTATTTTCTCAAATACACGGCAAGTTTTATACCTAGACACACCTATGTTAGCAGAGTCAGTGTTTTTCCATTATCCAAAACTTCACTGAAATGACTCAGGAGCTCAAGCAAAAAGTCTCTATAAAAATGTATGCCAAGTTCTAACGCTGTAGTGACGAGCCAAAAAAATAAGAGGGAGGTTAGTGAGGAGAAGAGGCCTTGGTGCTAGCAGACTCGAGGAAAATTCTCGCTATCAGTTTTTAACATTTGCCTTTTGTAACCGTGATAAAGTAGTAAAAAGTTAAGTGAGGCTGCGCCACCAAGCCAAGCCTCTCAGGCTTGCAAGTCTAATCAAAGAGACATTTAATAAAAAGCTGTGCGAGGCTTCAGACAATTCCCCCCTGCTTTTGGCTACACTGGCAACAATAAACCCTTGAATTCAAAACAAGCAGCCCCATGACAAGTCTCCAGCATATTAAATCACTTAACTTCAGTAGCAATCTGTAAAATCAACAAACAACTACCGCCTGGAAATATCTGACACAAGTGCGTGTTGGATATGCTTTCTATGGAACTTTTAAATCAGTCTGTCTCGCCGGACTATAATCCAGATTAATTTACATATAACTTCTCTTTATCTCAAATAAATCACATTGCTATTTTAAGAATTATCATGGCCTTTTCCAGATCAGATCTGTGTTTTCATTCCTACAATTACACTAAATTAAACTCTGGCTACTCTTTTTGCTATTCTTCTTATATATACCTCAAATAATAAACTGTCTCATTCTTTATCTAGAACATACTCACTCATTCGTGGAGAAACTAGATACCAACATAAATAATTCATTAATTTAAAGTAAAGTTTGCTCTCCTGCACAGCAGATAGTACTTCATACATCTGAACTAACCAGCAGCATTCACTAAGTTTTCACCACAGTCACAGCAGTTTTTCCATGTAAGCATTCATAGTTTCCTTTGTAAGTTTTCAGTGTCCTTCATTAACTCTTCACTTCATATTCCCAACAGTAAAGGAAAGTTATAAATCACCTCTGAATTGCTGGTGAAAGGCTGGCTTGAAATTAAGAAACCAGGAAGTTTTCTGTTTAAAAGTTTGGATTACTTCAAAATGAAATTTTAAGGAATTTAATATCCATTTGACATATTACACTTCGACAGGAGAGTTGACTTCGTTTCTAGGGCCATGGACATTCATCCACCCCAGTTCTAGTTCTGCGGGTTGAGAATAATGTTATCATAATTCTCTCGGCGGATTAAAGTGGGTTTAATCTCTTTCGGGTTAAATCAGGTGGGTTGGCTCAAACCACCTTCATGGGTTAGTTAAACCAACCTGCCTAATGTGTGACTCAGATCACAGAGGCAAATACAGTTCCTTCCGCTGGCAGAGCTCTGGGGCAATAAACCACCATTTGCAGAGGGGAAGGAACTTGTACTCGGAACAGGAACCGACAGAGCAGTTTGAAAGATGAACGTTCACGGCCAAAGCATCAGGTTTTTAAAGGCCAACTTTCTTTTCCTTCGCTCGTAACATAAAGTACATAAACCTACACCCGAATCCAATAAATCCACAGCATGACTGCACTCCTGGGGTCACCAGGCAGTGTTACACCTCCTCCGCTCCGATCACCAGGAACCCCAGCGCTGCTGGATCCACAAAGTTTCTAATCAACCCACAAGCAGCTCCCAGAACCATCATTTGAGTCTTGCTCGGAAGCAAAACTGCCGACCGAGGCCCTTTGGCAGAGCCATCCATGGAGAGCTACGGGCCTTCCAGCCCCATGAGAAACTCTAAAACCAGCCAAACCCACAGTTAAAGCTGCACTAGGGAGAACATGAAAACAATGTGTTTTCCCAAACACAGCCAAACAAAACTAGCAGACAGCACATTCCTTCTGGAAGCCTCTCAAATGATGTTAAACACAGACCATGTTTGCAAGGAGCCAACATAGAAACCAGGCAGGCTGTCTTACGGGAGGGGTACGGGGGTATCAGTAGGCATGGGACCACAAAACCCAGACTGAAAACCCCTGACAAGCTCAGGCCATGAGAATCCAGTTGCACAAAAGCCCTTTCACAAAATGCTTCCCCATCAAGAGCTTTGCCACAGAGGCACGAAGGACAGAAATACAGACAGTGTCTAAACTGCGGCAACCGAGGTAGTTTCCCCGTGCTGGGACCAAAACCCAGCCCCTCAGCAGGAGCTGCCCAGAGAGGCTGCGCTACCTCCATCGCTGGAGTTACCCAAATACTCAGATACTGTGACTGGTCCAAGCCCTGAGCAACCTGATCTCGTCAGACCTGTTTTAAATATGGAGCTTCACTGAAGACTTCCAGAGGTCTCCTCCAACCTAAATTATTCTGTTTCCTCTAGTCATGCTCCGACTGCCTGATGGGATGGGATGTGGGTACGAAACACCTCCCACTCCTACGGGAATGAAGTCTGGCTGCAAGCAGAGGGTGGCAAAGCCTGATTCAGTCCTCCCCAGCCTGGACACTGCTGAGAGCAGGGCTGGGAGCAGATGCGCTCCTCTGAGCATCCACAGACTAGTAACATTCCCAGTGAGCAAAATGTGGCAGGACATTAATTCCAGTAGTCTGTCTATCACAACATCACAACATGGTTACTGTGCTGGTGGCCTTAGCTCTCCATACCCACCACCACGGGTGGAGCTCTGACAGTGACCAGGACAGGACAGGACAAGCCCTTCAGCTGCAAAACACAAATTCCTGCTTCAGGTTCCTGCAGCCATGATAAGCTGCTGTCTGTCAAAGGCCACCTTGCAACGTGTCTTCCCTGCTCTAGAGTTTGCAAAACAGCGCAAAGAGCAATGCTATTATAAACAGCAAGTCTAATCAAATAGGGAAACCTCAAGGAAGCTCAGTATATTCTGGTCTGTGATACCAAGAACTGGGACTGCCCTACAAAGGTCTGATTAGAGACAAAGCCAAACTGTATACTAAAAAAGAAATCATGGGGCATGCTTTATGCTGGCATAAACTGGGCTACAATGAGTATGCAAATTATAAACTGACAGCATGTACTGTCTTTGCCTTAATCAGACAATTTCCAATATCTGGTTTCTAGCAATCACATCATCATATTATGTTTTGTTTTACTCAGCTTAAAAAATGCACAAAATGTTTCTTATGCACTAGGATAATGTACAAAGTACAGATAAACTAGAGAACTGTTTGAAAAATTTACAATGTTTATATATATTGAAAGTCTGTATTTAAAGTTAGCAATGTGTTTTGGCTAAACGCTGAGATTTAAAAGAAACACACGCACACAGAGAAAAGAGCCTAGAAGCAGGAAATCTAAGTTTTAAGCCTAAACTATCTCACAATGCTTCTTCAAAACAGACCCCACCTGAAACTTTGCATTTACACTGAAGCGACTATGAAAGTAACTTCTCCTCCATTGTGGCTATCTGAAAACATCACAGGCAATAACAGCTTCAGGTAAAGTGAGTTAAATGGTAAAGTGAGTTAAATGGTACTTTTAAAATCAAGATTTTAAAATCAAGATTGCTCCTAGTTGTGATGGGACAAGCATTGGCTCGTGCACGGTTACAAATTCACTCCTGTAGCTGCGCTGATTGGAAAACGTGAATAAGAAAATAAACTGGTATCTTCCATACGCAGGTGGAGGAGCTCGAGGCAGAGGTAGGTGCAGTCACGGCTGGGCAATAAATGCACCGAACAGCACGGTCAGCTTCCTGCACCTGCACCCTGCGGAGTCCTCCTCCAGCCCAGGTCTGTCCAAGCAAGCCTGAGGGACACAACAACCAGACAGGAATCCCACTGGCAAGCTAAAACTGCTGAGTACACACTTCAGAAACAGTCCATTGGGAAGCTAGAACACCCAGCAAAGTTAATTTTCTCTGAGCCTTAATACTTTCAGGTCTATTTGATGAACTTCAGGACCACAAACACAGGAACCTCCCTAGGAATAGCCCAACATGCCCTACCCTTAAATGACTTTAAGTTAAAGGTAGATTTTTCCTTGTCCTGCCTAGGGCATTTCCTGTGAAGATTATGGTACGAAAAGACAGTACTTGCCACAATAGGTATAGATTAGTTTAGAGTCTATAAATCGAACTTTGAGGTTGTGCAAAACAGCAGGTTCATGGAGATAACTGAGTGCTGTGAGGTCATTTTCACCGACAAGTATGTCAGGGTTTCGCAAAGGTGGGAGTTCCTTCGTCTTCGGATCTAGTGAATACTCTAGGTCCTGAAAAACAAACGGAAACACGTGTTCAAAGAGCTGGTGTTTAGGTTTCCTCGTTCAGTCCCTCCACCCATTTTTCCCAGCAAAATATGCCCAAGTTACAAAAACACAACGCAAGACTTAAATTACTCGGTGATTTGAGTTAGCAGTTCTTTCTCCAAAAGGGTTTTCTACACACATAACAGGCAATGATAAAGAGATATGATCTTTTGGACTATTACTTAACCAAGCCCCTTGTTTTGGCTGCCAAATCTTTTCATGAAATAAACCAATATAAGTTATATCAGAAACCTAATCGATTTTTCCATATTATTTTCCTCTTGAGCAGAACAGACAGAGGAAGCAGACTCCAGCTTCATGCATAGTAATACGAGAATGCTGGCGGAGTGCCATGAAGAACACAAACTGAAAAAAATTCTACTTACAATTTTTGCAGATATAAATCTCGAACACAAAAGTTTCAACTGCATCTGTCTCTAGATCTAAAAATCCCTTTATTTATCTGCTATTTCCTTGTCCCCACACAACGTGACTTCCTGGCAAACACCCCTGTTCTACCATCTGCAACACACAAATGTGCAGCATCACCACACAGCCTGGATTAGGTGGGGGGAAAATTAATCTTGTCATATTAAAAAGGTTGTACTCCTCTTGCCGTACAAGAAATGTGAGTCAAAGACTGAAATTAATTCAGTCAAGATATTTTATCTAGGAACTATTCTCTATATATAATCTGTTCTTTCTACTTCATTGCTACGTGGGCCTCTATGTGAAAGTAAGATCTAAGCTGCTCACCAGTAAGAAAAAACAAAATTAAAAATAAATATCTGGCCAACTGCAGCAGAATTCTAGTTTCCATCAGAAGATCTGAGGAACCACCATCATTATATATTAAAATTAAACTATCATTTAAATGGCATAAAAAACAACTGCCCTTTACTAGAAGAATGTGAGCTTTTCATAGACACACCATCATTTCTCTACACCATATACAGCATCCTTTTTGTAATGCCCTTAATCCTTGCCTCTTTTTATCTTTATTAATCTTCTGATTGTTATGCTCAACTTCCAAGTCACATTTCCTTCTCTGCAACACTGTTCTCCTAGCAACGCTGTTCTCACTGGATATCAAACCAGGACTATAGGTTTAACAGCATAAGGAGAAAAGATGATGCAACTGAACATAACAGGTAGTCGGATAAAAGCAACAATTTTTATGATTTTATTTATTTTATCTATCAGGCAAAATTTTTTGTAATGAAACGGTGTAATTTATCACATCAAAAAAACACTACTGGAAGTCGGTGGACAAGAATAATTGCACATACATAAATACAGATATATTTTGACAGAAGAGCTCCCCGTGTTAGATACATCGGTCTCTGGTTGAGAACAAGAACAATCGCCTTACGAACAACATGCAGACCTACCTTGCCCTCTTCAAGTCGAAGCTGGAGGACTTTATCTCCAGGTTTATAATCTTTGAGAAGTTCTGCTGACTTCCAAACCTCCTCTGGATCTGGGATCCAAACCCTGGCATACTGCAATACAGTAACAACAGCAAAAGATCAGCGACTTCTTGTTGCAATAGTTAGGCCATCAATGTACATGACACTAAAACCAAATTTTTCTTTTTTTAAATACATGTTTAACAGCCAAACCCTTATGCAAGAGACAAATCAATTAACATGTGTGAGGTGAATAAGTTGTTCCGTTGATAAAAAGCTACAAACTTTAATTTTATTACTACACAGAAATAAAAAGGCATTTTCCGTGCAAAATTATGCTCTAAGATACACACACAATAATGAAAATCTACAAAGAAAAAAAAATAATTTGTGTTTCCAGAGAGATCAAAAACTTGGCTATCAAACAAATTACTTGGAGTAACTCTTCTGAGCAGGTTCTAAATGCATTTGCAGCATAACATTATACAGCTTTTTTGTGCCTTTTTTTTTCCCCTTAAAAGAACACTTTGGCAAATCTCTGTTCAGGAAAAACTACCCAGTCTCAAGTATTAAAATCTCTTTCCTTTGTAGATGTAAAGAGATCAAGCTTAAGACAGAGTATCTCCAGAATGTCACAAGAAAAAGATTTGGTTGAAAAGGTCCCCAAATACCAGGGGAAAAAAAGTAAAATTCAAACCAGCATTCCAGTTAAGGATTATTTTCACCCAAACTTTATTCATAAAAGTAAACCAGAACAAACCTGTGATGTGTTTACAAAACTAGAAAGAATATTCATATTTTCAAATGAGTCAAGACACAATGGTTATGTTATATTCAAGAACCAATTAAAGGTGTAGGGAAACCAGCTAGTTACTTATACAGTTGCATGTACGTGCAAATACATACATATTAAAACAGCTCTTGAGTAACATGAGGAAAAGGCTATGACATTTTTAACATATTCAAGCTTCTGAACTGGTGCTCCTGCAATGCCTAGAGAGCACCGAGATCATCCCACACCCATCACCTCTGCAAACAAAACAGCTTCTTGGCTTTCGAGGTGCAGTCACATTGCAAAACATTCTCAATCCACTCAATTACGTCAAAAAACTGTAGTGTATTTCTCAAAGCATGGCATTTGATGGCACAGAAAACTGCATTTGGTCATACACCTTCATCCTCTAATCTTACGCAACTTATTTTCGCACAGCATCTCCTGCCTCACAGAATGACGAAGTTTTTTTTTCCTCCCTCTTATTAACTCGTCCTTCCTACCGCATAAACTGACAAACTTCTTGGTTCTACTAGGGATTTTTTTGAAAGCCTCAACCTCATATTACCACGCTGTTGCAAGCCAGGAAACGATAAAACGTGTTCAGCAAAAGCAGCAGGTTGGGGAGCGCGACCCGCGGAGCCCCGGCCCCTGGCCTGGATCCTCCGTGCTGGGTGTTACTCCGAACTTCCCAGAGCAATTTTCTTCCCATACCCAGGGTGTTTCTCCAGAACAGCGCATCCAGCAGCTCAGGACAGCCTAAATGAATGGCTTTTACCCTTAACACATTGCAGCCCTTAAAGCACTGCCACCTTCCAGAAAGCTTCCGTGCTTCTGAAAAGCTTATGCCAAATCTGAACGCCGGTTCCCTCCACTGAGTGAAAGGAGAAAAATAATGAAATAAAGAATTAAAAACTCACTTTCATCATTCCCACTACAGAATATGTTATGGTCCCACACCTGGTCTTTCTTCATCTTCAGCAGATCTTTATGCCAACCCTAAGAATTTACTTTATCCAAAGACAACAGACCTTGGGTTTCGTAAATACATGGTTGTGTTGTGGGGCTTTTTCTTTAGTTTCATACACATTTGCTATTGTTTTCAGTACAAAAGGGCAATATTACCTGATTATTTACATGCCTTCTTCCCCACTCCCCCAAAAGATAGAAATATTGATGAATTATCTGAAAAACAAAAGGTCCCCAAAACAATTCTTCAGTATGTGTTCTTGCCACTCACAGAGCTCTGTACGTAACGGCAAGGGAGGCCAATGGAAAGGCAGCGAAGCGGATGGGAAATGAGCAGCAGAAGTCACGGTTCGGGCACTTGTTTTATTTGCTTGTCTTCAGCTCTGCTGTACCCACAACTCGCAGGTTAAGGAACCTTGTTTGAGTTAAAGTGAACGTGTCGGACCCAACCAAAGACCGGGTCCGTACTACGCTTCGCCCAGGTCCAGCCTCCCAGTTATAGGAGCAACCTCCTCTTCTCGGTGTTACTGACGGGATACGGCTTCCTCTCATCAAAGAGATTAATGTAAATGTAATAGGAAAGAGGAAAGCATTTAAATACTGTCTAGCAAAACTGGTTAGCAGGCTGGTCTCCTCCAGGCTACACAAAGAAAAGTTTCCTGATGTAAAAAAGGCAGCAGCCTTATACGACACAAATACTGTTAACTTCAGGCAGTGAATGCTGCGCAGCAGTTTCTAACTATGTGATCTGTGCCAGCGTGAAATAGGCACCTTTAATTTATTCAGCTGAAACTGTACATTTTCTACTGTCTGGAGAAGGGAAAGAGGAAGCAGAAAACAGATCACCATAGAAACTGGGTTACAACAGACAGCTGAGCCTTCCACATGACATAACCTTACAGATATTAAAAGCCATCCTATGAGCACTAAGCTGTAGCTTTTCATCTCCAGCATCATTGCCTGGCCTTAAATCCCTGCCAAAGAAAACACCTGGTAAAAAGAACAGGTGGGAGGAAAGAGAGAGATGTTCCTAATTACAAGCACTGAATCATTTCACAACATTCTCACCTCATTAATCTAGCAGAATTATTTGCAAAATCGGATTTTCACTCTATCTTTTATATAATCAGTCAATGTTAAAATCCCCTTGTTGCCCCGCCTTCGGTGGGATCCAAACCTACAGTAGGAAACACAGCATCACCACCAGCAGAAACAGGACCAAGGGCCTCCCTCTTGGCAAATATATTACTCCAGTATGCCTACTATGCATCCCTCTTTATTTACTAGTATACAAAACTAAGCTTATGATTACATTAAAGTAAGACTAAAATATGATAAACTTCTACAGACTCCGATTTACAAATCGGCATTCTAAAGAGGGAGGGAAATTCTAGCCTAAAAATGCACCGAAACGAAAATAAAAATGATATCAAGAAACAAATGAACTTTACTGAAACGGTGCCTCATTACAATCAATGAATACATTACTCTTTGCAACGCTTCAGTGTAAATTTTGAACTACCAGAATAAAATTGCTGATAGGGGAGATAACAGTATGATTTGCTTAAGGAAACTCAGCTTCTTGCCTACACTCTCTTCCAGCCTCAGCAGACTGATGTAAAAACCTCCAAAATCACACAGTGTGGAATTGCTGTACTTTGTTCAAGAAAGGAGAAGCTGGGCTGCTGAAAGGCAACAGCTCAGTGATCTCTAAAACAGTTCACAGCAGGAAAAAATAGAGGGACAACGTCTCATCTTTCACGGGCAGGTCAGAGAGCTAGCTGGATTACCACTATTTTAGATAATAAAATATAATAGGACATTGCAGTATTCTCACATACCACATGATTTCATCTTAGATCACATGAAGAAATCAGCAGACTCTAATAATTATGTATCAAATACAATCATATGACTCACAAAGCCCTCTTCTGAGACATTAACCTCTTCAAGTATTAATTGACATTGCTGACAAAACGGAATTAGGAATGCAAGCGGCTCAGCAGTCACTTCAGCAGTCAAATAGTTTTCCACTTTCATGGCACAATTACAAATACTGCAGAAGCTTAACAACTCTCTTGATAGGAGCTGAACGAATTATCCACAAATGAAAGAGGGGAAAAAAAAAAGAAAAATAAATTTCAACTCATAAAAAGCTGTCTCCAGTCTCTCAGCAAGATCTACCCATAAAAGTGAACTTGCACCATTTTCACTTCAGCAAAGATCATCTATTTATTTAGTCACAGACAGCCTCAAAAACCAGTCTTCCAGGTGTTAACGATGAAAAACTTAAGGGAGACACTGCCCCTTTCTCTTTCAAATATGATCTCATTTTTAGTAGGAATAAAAGCAGCCTGTTAAGGTCTGGATCAAAGAGATACCAGCAATTCTGGCAGCACCAGCTGAAGGAGCTGATGGAACCACAACAGCTGGTGAAAGCCAAAGCTAAATTTGACCAAAAGCAGTCAACGTGAGCCCTTTGCTAACTGAACACGGCCACCTGGAGAGAGCAGGCTGCATCACTGGGCTGGAAAGGAGAAATGTCAATACTACCAAGGCATAACAAGAAAACAGAGCACAAAGCGGTACAAGTTCACACCACAAGAGTGTTGAACTTACCTATGCAAAATGCAAATTTATTAGAAAAGGACTTCTGAGCTGTGTGATTTCCCTGGATGGGGTTGCTCTGAAAACATTATCTGATGCTATCACACCACCTTCTTTTCAGGTTTATACGTTCCCCTATACTTGGCTCACAGTGCCATCACCATGGATGGTAATACTGAACCTAGAAACTTTTGCTTTTGTATTAACAACATAAGCAGGTGCACAGCCAGGCGAGGACCAGGTCGAATACAAGTCTTAACTTGACCAGTCTGGATCCCCTACAAACAGATCCTCATCACTCACACACGAGGCGGGAGGACGTCACATTTCTTCCACTGCTGAAACCACTAAAATTTCTGCCCTGTGACACGCAGGCACTCCCAGG
The DNA here is from genome assembly GCA_020746105.1 of Trogon surrucura. Lineage (NCBI taxonomy): Eukaryota > Metazoa > Chordata > Aves > Trogoniformes > Trogonidae > Trogon > Trogon surrucura. Next base: position 360,920 of record CM036627.1, read on the forward strand.
GAAGCTCTACCTTTCTATTAACAAAGTGCTGCTCCCAGTTGCAGTTTGACACGGAAGACTACACTCCTTTCATAAAAACGCCAAGTAACCAGGGAGGATCGGAAAGTGGAGCATTTCCCTGACAAGCAGGCTGCTGCAAAACCTCTGACCAACTCATCTAAATTCCTCTTACTGCCAGAGGGAAATCGCATTGGTAATTTCGCAAAAGAATCAAACAAAAAACTATCCATTTTCTTAAAGGCAGTAGCATTCTTTGGGCATGGAGCATATTTTATGTCATTGCTCAGCAACAGCCATTTATATACCTCTTGTACAGTTTAAGGCCTGCTATTTAGACAGCATTAATTTAAAAAGACATTTATATCATGTTATACAGTGGAGAAAAATATACGTGGCAATTTACATGAATATTTTATCGGAAAAATAATCTCACATAGTTAGTCTACCTAATAGGAAGATCAAAAGCCGTGTGTTATTCTGACTCATGGGAATTCTCTGACCGAACAGGCATGGAGCTCCCGAGAAGGGGCTGAGGAACAGCGGTGACCCAGGCTCCGAGCTACCCCTCACGACACCACCGCTAAGAGCTCACGTGCTACTGACCCTGGGTTTGCAAATTTGGTTGGCTTTTTTTTTTTCTTTCTTCCTTTCTTTCTTTCAAGCATTGTTATAGGGCTTTCACCATACATAGGGCCCGGTGACTTCTAACAACAAACCCAACTTGTACATTGTTTGCCAAACGTGCCTTGATCGTGCAAGGTACAACCAAAAACTATCAGCATCCCACAAAGAATCGCTGTCACAAGATTTACATCTTCAGCCACTGGAAAAATGTTTGTTGACTCACATCTACCTGAAACTTCATCTTTCCTCAAAGTGATGCAAAAAAGCTAAACCCCAAACACGAGATATCCGTGCACGTTACTACTGACAAATCTGACAGCAAAAACAACCTCTCCAATGAAGCTGAGAGAAAATGACCACCCTGCAAATCTATGCGCTGACATCAAGGCCAGAAAACTCAGTGTTTTACTTTAAGTTACCAAATCTATCAAAGAACAATTATATCCCCAGGTTATAGTTGACATGCTTTTTTATAAGAAACATTAAGGAGCTAAAACATGTCAAAAGTTCAAAAGTTGTGGATTTTTTTCATCTTTACAAACATAGCTTTCTCCATGCTGGTTGTACTCGACCTTCCCTTCAAAACCTCATACAGAGGAAGACAGATCTGGTTTACACTCAGTCATTACGAGCCCACACTACGCTCCCGCTATCAAAACGTTGCCTGTTCACTCCCCAACGCTGCTGCACGGCGGAACAGCATTTGCCAGCTCCCGTTGTATTTCCCAGATCCCCTTTCAGAAGTTCTTCCCCATCCTCCCCAAGCAGCTGTCCTCAGCCAGCGGCCATAGTTTCGGTCTCGTACTCCGTGACTCGCTCTGCACCCGCGCCGGAAACCCTGGGCAGCGGTGGGAGCTCACCTGCAACGCTGCTCGCGGGCATCACAGATTTGCCCATATGATGCTTTTGATGGGGCTCAGTTAAGGCTGTATGATCGATTACAGAAAAATAAAACATGTTTCGCAAAGTGCCGCACGAAGACCAGGGCAGAGACCGGCCTGGGCAGTTAAAAGGCCACGCGGCTACCTCAGTCCCCAAGTCCCCGGTGGGACTCGAGGGATGATGTCCCCGCACCACTGTGCCTGCTCCTCATCAGCAAACCTAGAATGTGAAAACCCCCGATAAAAACCTTGGGAAACAGCGGTACTTCTGTCTCACTCGCTGCAGTATGCTACTGTCATTTAATTCGGCACACTTCTCGATAAATGTTCACTTAAAGTAAGACAGGCTTAAAAAAATATGTTCAAAGACAAACCAATGTCTAAGTAAATTGAGTTTGAAACAGTTTTGATTTCTAGACTTGTCAAAGGAATAAGGGCAGCTCTGAAAGATCTTCAGAAAAGATGGCAATTACAGTTAGATCAAAAACACCGATGTTTTGGTCACTACTTGAGACACAAACCAGCTGAATAACCACAATAAGATCAGCGAAAAGAGTCGAGCAGAAGTGTGACGCCTACCCCAGACTGAGCGACAGCAAAATATTCTGAGTCAAGCGAAACTTCATTTGGGGTCATACCCACACAGAGGCATACACGGTATTGCATTTCGATCCATACCACCGAAACAAAGGTCAACACTGAATTACATGCTAGTGATTTCAAAAAGAAGTTAATTATAAGTCTGCCTTAAAACACCTAATTCATCCAACCTGAAAAACATGTTACAAGAGTTGTAGAAGAGCGGCCACAAGAAATTTAAGGGCAAACGAAACAGCTACAGCCTGAATTTTACCCTGAATATTAAGCTAATGAAACATGCTGCACTGAAGAAAGAGTATTAGGAAAGGGATGCATGATTTCGTGTTTGTGAATGTTGTGGTTAGATTACAAAACCAGGCCAAATTAAAAATTAAAAAATAGCCAATACTTAAGCAATACACACAAAAAAAAATCAACATGTCACGATTAACTTCATGAATTTAAGATCCAAGAAAACAAATACCATGAGGCCAAATGAAAAAAGTGGCTGCAGGATTTTGTTTCAACACCAAGATGATGCAAGTCACAATACAGACTTTACAGCATAATTAACTAAACACTAAAACAAGTTTTATTTCCAGATCATTTCTGGTACAAATTCAGCCAAGACCCTCACATTACTTAGCTACTTTTACACGCTGAAGCCACGGAATAAAATGCTGCTTTCATTTCCTCAAGTCCTTAATGGGTTTAAGTTCTTACAGAAGCTTTTTGGAATTATTTTCCCCAATGTTTCTAGAAACCTGGCCCATCAGAGGCAGGACAAGGGCACCAGGCTGTGCAGCCCAGGTTTTGCCAGGGGACGGAGGGGACCGATGGCTCTGGCTGCACCACACGCTCACTCCAGGCTCACATGCGTGGAAAGGGGAAGCGCTGTCTTCTGTCTCGGCACCTCCGCTTCAGCGCGGAGCCATCTGCATCCCTGCCATGAGATTATTCGGCACATCTAGCGCTCGCTTAGGCAGGAAGGGAAAATAAAGGGCTGTACTGATTAGACAGATGCACTGCGCCGTGCTGTGCAACAGCTACAGCTGGAGTTTGAAACAAGACGTTGTTGAGAAAAAAAGCAGCGGAGCCATAATTCATCACCTGTCTCACAGATGTGAGATGAGGCTAAGTTTTCTGATATCTGTAAAACATCTGGAGTATGAGCAATTGAGGACTTAACTGTGAAAGCTAAAGTTAAAAGTTAAAAATTAAAGGAAAGGTATTTGGCATAAATTGTGATAGTAGAGAAGGCTGTACTTTTCTGAATACCTTTCTGTAAAGCTGAGCTCAAGTCCAAGCAGCATTCTTTCATTCTCACTCGCTCCTGGCCTCTCCAAAGAGTCACACTGAAAATACGACGTCTGCTTGGGGTTCTAAAAGTCCAAAATTAACGGATTATTTTTGTCAGAACACCACAGAAATCCCAGGCTGAGATGGAGTTACACCATTAAAGAAGAGCTTTTTTGAGTTATTCAGGGAAAACTAGTTTTACCCAGCTAACCCAGAACAGAACTGTCATGGTCAAGTCCACACACCACAGACACCTTTCTGCCATATTATAACAGCAACCTGACATCGGTGAAGCACATCGAATGAAGCTACATTTAATCCCACCATTTCTTCACGGGAAATTAACAGTAAGTCCCCACGCACGGAAACCAGAATGATCTGGTATGGATGGCCCGGCAAGCTCTAACTTAAAACCAGCAAGCAGAGTTAAACCTCCCAAAGAGCCTCCACAAGGAAGCTGGAAAAACAGAACTCGGGTTAATGGTCACAGCGTTGCTCTTGGAACCTCTCTGGGGAGAGCAGCTGCATTTCTTCCCCTGGCACCTTGTAAATCCCAAGTGCTGAGCGCAGAGCAGGGCTGCAAGCACCGATGGGACCGAGCTCTGTCGCACCTGGACCAATTCACGAGTGCAATCCTAATTTTCCTTAGCACGAGAAGTTACAGAAAACACCTCCGGGTTTGGAGAGGGGAGTGAAATTAGAACCTTTCACGCTAGTTGGAAATCATATAACATCTCTCACATTAAGAGAAACTAATCCATACCTTTTCTCTACATGCTAGAGATTTGAGCGTTTGCAGAAAGTTTATATTGCCTTTGTATTTCCAATACACAGGACTGTCACAAGGAAGAAGTGCGCTCTGACATCAAATTCTAACAACTTCTGCAAATGTTTCTCCTCATATAAGATTTTTCTAAAAGAGACAATGTCCTAAACAATCAAATCATTGTCTGTCATGTTTGAAGAAAGTCTTCTTTATACATTTCCAGATCGTAAGTCAAAACACTACTTACTGTAAAGTGTTGTTAATAAACTATTATACTTGTAAGCTATTATATGCTTGGCTACACAGCCTTCACTTAAGTTAAAATCAAGACAACAACCAAACATATTCTACTTACTTTAACATACATGTAGTCTAAACCATCTATTTCCATCCCGTATCTCTCGTAAGGCAGATCTGCAGCACTTGCAGAGGCAGTGGGTGTTTCCTTTCCACGCAAAATAGGTTCAATTTCCATGGAAAACATTTCCATGTTTCTTGCGTTGGTGTACACTAACTCATAGGGCAACTTGGGAATCTCTCTCTCTGGTTTCCTCAGCAAAAACAACTGAGGTCATCTGCTTTAAAGATACTTATGAATAACCCATGGAGTCTGCAGAGAGTAACGTGTGACAAGCCATGTTGGGGCAATGAATTCTCTCATTGTTAGACCAACTCATAGTATTTTTAGTTTATTTCTCTGGCTCTACAAAGACCAAGAGTGTCCTCCTGTAAACCACAAAGTAATAGCAGAATTTTCTGTCTTGTGATAATCGAATTGAAGAACTCATAGACACTGTTGGTAACTGCAGCAAGACTTCATAATTTTTTATATCCATTTACAAAAAAAAAAAAGAGATCATATGGGTAAGAAAATCACTCAGATGAGAAGTCTCTGTTCTTCTACATGTAGGACCGTCAAGCTGGAAACATGCAGTTTACATCTAACCACACAGCAATCTCAGGAAACGTAACACAACCAGTCGTACATCATATTTTGCCCCTGTGCTAACTGCTCTAAAGACGGAATGAGAGCTCTTCAAAGTAACCTTGGTTTAGCCCCTACATTTAATTTTAAAGCAAAAGCTCTCATTGGACTACAGTGTAAGTAGTCTGGAAGAGTCTTCTCTCAACCATCCCCACTGTCTCCTAAGAGCTACATAAACTCAACAAGCCACTTTCCCTGCTAATTACCGGTGGCAGCTTTTACCTTATGTGAATTACCTCAACAGCCTGACCTACAGCCATACCTGAAGCGGGGTTAAAAGGCAAAAATGAAAACTTGCTGAGCAATGAGGGAAATGCAACAGTGTGGTGGTTTGACCCCGGCCGGCTGCCAGGTACCCACACAGCCACTCTCTCACTCCCCCTTCACTGCCAGACAGGGGGAGAAAATATTTCCAAGGGCTCAGGGTTCGAGATAAGGACAGGGAGATCACTCTCACTTACTGTCCCCGGCAAGACAGACTCAGTTTTGGGGAAATTAGGTACATTTATTAAAAGAACTAATCAGAGAGGAGTAGTGAGAAGTGAGAAAGAGCAAACAGATCTCAACAAACAGAACACCTTCCCCCCATCCCTCCCTTCTTCCCGGGCTTAACATCAATCCCGGTTTCTCCACCTCCTCCCCCCGAGCGGCGCAGGGGGACAGGGAATGGGGGCTGCGGTCAGTTCATCCGACGTTGGTTCCACCGCTTCTTCACTCCGGGCGAGGACTCTTCACTCTTCCCCAGGGCCATTGTGGGGTCCCTCTCACGGGAGACAAGCTTCACGCTCCCTTCTCCGCGTGAGTCGTCCCACGAAGGGCAATTCATCACAAACTGCCGAACGTGAGACACCTCACGAGGGGCAGCCCACCCCTCGTGAGTCTGAGGCGCAGTCCTTCGGGAGAAACTGCTCCAGCGTGAGCCACCCGCAGCGTCCCAAAAGTCCCAGCGGCCAACCTGCTCCAGCGTGGGCATTCCTCTCTTCCACGGGCTACAGGTTCCGGCAGCGACTTGCTCTGATGCGGCTTCCCACGGGCTACAGTCCCCTTTCAGGCATCCACCCACACGGCGTGGAGTCCTCGGTGGACATCTACGCGGTGATCCTCACGGTGGACATCTGCACTTCGCCCATGGGCTGCAGGGGGACAACCCGCTTCACCATGGTCTTCACCACGGACCCGGGGGACTCCTTCTGCTCCGGCGCCTGGAGCTCATCCTCCCCCCCCTCCTTCTTCACTGACCTTGGTGTCTGCACAGACTCTCACTCCTCCATCTCTGTGCCAGCTGTTATGGCGCAGTTCTTTTTCCCATTCTTAAATATGTTTTTCACAGAGGCGTTCCTATCATATCACCCTACTGACAGGCTCAGCCTTGGCCAGCGGCGGGTCCCTCTTTGGAGCCGGCTGGCATTGGCTCTGTCAAACTCAGGGAGCTTCTAGCAGCTTCTTGCAGAAGCCACCCTGCAGCAACCCGCCCCGTCGCCAAAATCTGACCAGGCCAAACCAAATCAAACAGTTTTCAAGACGTTCCGAAAGCAAGTACAACTTTCACCAAACAGCACAGAGGTAACAGACTTTAGGACGCGTCCCTGCAGGCACAGCTCCATTCCGCTTCTCCTCCCGTTTAATCTCGATAATGCTCCCTCAGACTGCTCATCAGCAGGGTGACTTCTCATTCACGCTCGCTTATTTTATGTTAGGTTTGTACCTCCTTCTCCCTTAACACTTTAAGAAGCTTTACCCCAGCCTTGAGTATCTCCATGTCATTATCATCCAGGGAAAGATCCGTGACAATTCTTGCTATTGTCCCCGATTAACGGGACAAAGAAATTAAATCCATGCCACTAAGGAGAACAGATGGTGCAAAGCCACAAGATCTCCACTTTTATAAGTAATCCACTTTTTACCTTCTTCAAAATTTGCATTAAAATTTGCAGATAATCACAGTAAAAGTTGGATCAATATCTGCAATCCACAGACACTCAACAGGAATGAAGTCTTTAAACTTTATTAGTCGTGCCTGATGTTTCCAGCTGCTTAATGCCAGGGACTCAGCAAGAAGGGTACTCCTTTAATGTAATCACACTAAATACTTCGCCTCTTTTAAAAAAAAAAAAAAAAAAAAAAAAGCACACCAAAAAATCATGAGCCTTTTAGCCAGCACTGATCCCTTTTCTACATTTTATTTCTATATAAATAGACACAGATATGTAGAAATAAAATTACTAAATACTACAACAAAGTGAGAATCATTAGCAAAGTATCTATATTGTGACAGAAAAGGCACAGGTTATGAGCCAGATGACCAGGAAAAATGAAGATCCCAAAATCATCAAGACCATCAGAAACTCTGGTGCTTTTCGCACTTGCCCAGTGCTGGGCAGCTCAGGTTACCCATCCCACACAGTATTTCACACTGGGCTGCTGCCTGTAGCAAACTGAGAAAGTGGACTACGCTAAAAGAAGATGAGTGCAACTATGATCTCCCTGAGATGGTGGGGGCCCTGCAACCAGGAGCTACTTCTGAAAACACACTCTTGCTACTAAATATTAAAATTGGGTTTTAAGTATCATAGAATCATAGAATCATAGAATGTTAGGGATTGGAAGGGACCTCGAAAGATCATCAAGTCCAATCCCCCTGCCAGAGCAGGAATGCCTAGACTATGCCACACAGGAACATGTCCAGGCAGGTCTTGAATGTCTCCAGAGAAGGAGACTCCACAACCTCTCTGGGAAGCCTGTTCCAGTGCTCCATCACCCTCACTGAGAAGAAATTTCTTCTCGAGTTTAAGCGGAACCTCTTATGTTCCAGTTTCAGCCCATTACCCCTTGTCCTATCATTGGTTGTCACCGAGAAGAGCCTGGCTCCATCCTTGTGACACTCCCCCTTGATATATTTGTAAACATTAATGAGGTCACCCCTCAGTCTCCTCTTCTCCAAACTAAAGAGCCCCAGTTCCCTCAGCCTTTTCTCATAAGGGAGATGCTCCACTCCCTTAATCATCCCAGTTGCCCTGTGCTGGACTCTCTCCAGCAGTTCCCTGTCTCTCTTGAACTGAGGGGCCCAGAACTGGACACAATATTCCAGATGGGGTCTCACCAGGGCAGAGAAGAGGGGAAGGAGAACCTCTCTTGACCTACTAACCACCCCCCTTCTAACACACCCCAGGATGCCATTGGCCTTCCTGGCCACAAGGGCACAGTGCTGGCTCATGGTCATCCTGCTGTCCACCAAGACTCCCAGGTCCCTTTCCCCTACAAGTAGACAGGTCCTAACGTACTACAATGCTGCAAACACAGAGCTGAACACAAAGAACTTGACAACATCCCTAGGATATGTTTTCGTTTGATTTCCTGCACAAATTATTCTGAGCAGCTACAAAACAGCAGAGTTATTTCCCTGCAACAAGAGGAAATAGAAAATCAAAAGTCAAATCTTTCCAATTTACATGCTTGATTTCAAGGTGTAAAATTAAGAAATCTTATTACTCATATGGAACAAAGATAAATCTTTGCAGGATCAGGCTTAAGCAAACTCAGGGTTGATCAAAGCCAAGAAACGTGGAGAACAAGGAAGAAATGACGCAGTCCTAAGCAAAGGGTGGCACAGAGTGCGACACCAGCATGGCCATGAAAGTGCTGTTCTCCGTTAGGAAAGTCACTGAAAGCCTTGCTATTTGCCTTGGTAAACAAGGCCTTAGCAACCCCACCACATAACTCTCCATCCTGGATGCAGCTCGGAAGTAATGCCAGCAAAGGGAGGAAGTTACTGTGCAAAGAGTCTTTGAATTCAACACAGTTTGAATTTTCTTTATCTCCCGTGACCTTGAGATAACAGGCTTAATTTTGTGCCTAATGCATTTCTACTTTCTTGACAGTTTTGGTATCAATTTAAACCAATCAAGCTCGTACGAGCATCAACCCCAAAACATAAATATACACCTGTTGTGCCGTCTGGTGAGCAGGGTTAGAGTGATACACCCTAAGGAAAAAGTCAGTGTCACAGACATGATGAAAATTTCCAAGCACCACGGGTTTACTCCGACCCTAACGCCGTACCTTCTGCAAAAAGAACCACCTATTATCATTAAGGGAAAGTGGGAAGTTCTGCCTTGTTAGTTCAGCAGAAACAAGCAGAAGGCGCACGCTGCTGCTTCGACTCATTTGAGCAGTTTGCTACAGAAGCAGCCTTGCCCGAAAGCTGTTTCTTGGCCTTGGGTCCAACTGTACAAATACTCACTATCAGCCAAGCATGATACACACGCAGCAGTAAACACTGCTCCACTACAGTGAGCACAAAATTAGATCAGAGATAACCTCTGCACCTTCAAGCATACAAAAGAAAACCCAACCGAGTAAGAAGAGTTCAGACTCTGCTCGTCCCTAACTTCATACGAGCAGACTAAGCTAAGCTGACTTTAATTAAGAGGCATAAACCAAACCACTGGCTCTGATCAGAGGAGTTCTTGCTGCCTGGCAGCACAAAGCAAAACGGCGTCCATCATCGTCCCGCCTCACCTGATGCCTTTCAAATTGGCAATGTCTGTACACATGTTCAGGCATACAGACAGGTGTGAAAGAATCCAGATATACACAAGCAAACTTCAAGTAGCCCAATATTTTTGCTGCCAGAAATGCAGGCACCATCCCACCGGTGCCCACAGGACAGCAGACTTGCGAGCTGCACACTGCTTTTTGCTCACAGCACGAACACCATCTACGATTAACCTTATGATCACTTGGTTTTTTTCAAATCCTATTAAAAATAGAACATCCAGAACAGTGAAACCTTGTGATTCTGGCTGTTTCTCTGACTTCCTCCAATTCAACTGGTTCAACCAGTAAACTTCAATAACAAAAATGCTTTCTTTATTCCTACAGAGATTAAACAATGAGTCTCATTAAAGAGACCGACAAATTACTTTGTTATTTGAACACATGGAGAGGATTAAACTCCCAAAGGCCCCACGAGGAGACCCTAAGAGCCAGGTACATCTGCTTGACCAGCCACCTATCCATTCCCATTCCAGCTGGAGCTCCATAGCTCACTGGATAGTAACAGTGGTCATTGCACACACTTCCTGACATGGCAGGAGCTGGGCATCAATTTATCTGATCATTTATTTACCTAAAAAATAATAGTAATCCATTACCTAGGCCATCTGGCACACGCTATACAATCACTGCAGTAGAAACAGACTGCAAATAACCAGTGGTAGCTCGATGTACAGACAAGGATTGCTGATGACAGTTTGAGGGGGATCCCATATAATCCACTAATAACACTAGGTAAATGTTTTAACATGATACTCAAAGAATTAAACAAGTAAGACCAATCATTATAAATGGGACCTTCACAATTATTCTTTACACGTAACAAAGAATTCATGCAACTTTCATTAATAGGTCCACAGAAAAAATAAATTTGAATATGAAGCTATGATCTCTCCCCTCTAAGTAGCTCCCAGCGACACTACACTTTCAGTGTTTCCTTAATCCTACAGAATATGCCCCCTAGAACACTGTTTGTGGGCTGCAAGAAGCTTTCACAAACAGTTTGCTCTCTCTCTGGCCCCACTGCCCTGCCCAGGGTTGTGTCATTTCCTCCTTGGGACACACTTAGCACCCAGGGGAGCAGCTCTGGCACAGACTGGGCTCTGAATCAAACTATGACTCCCCTTGCTTCCCAAGGCTCAAAGTTTATTTTAACAAGACTGATAGATTGCTGACATATCACAAAACTGCCGTTGGAAAGCTAAGAGGTTTTTTTAGCTTCTTAGGCTGCTGTGGTTGGCATTTGACTCCAGGAAACTTTTTTTTTTTTTTTACAAAAACACAATAAAATGTCAAGGTTAGGTTAAACCAAGTGTTGTCAGACTGTTGGGCAACAGGAATAAAGCTGATGCACACAGCTGTGAGTTGTCACTGGCAGAGTTACTGCCACGTTTATTCCAGTGACACAGCAGGTCCCCAAAGCAGAAAAGCAACTGAAATATCCTCTACTCTGCTGCTGCATTAGATTTTTAGAAGAGGCAGAGATAAAGTTATAAAATATCCTGTAAGGGCTCACTGTCATTTGCAGATGCAATTGCTCGACAGTACACATCTGATTTCCACAACAGCCTCTCTGCTCTGAAGCGCACAGGTCTGACTGGAGCAGGGTGGGACCTCGAGCAGCGTGTGGAGATGAAGGGCTCCCGTCTCTGCCTCACTGGGCAGCGCGGCTCGGAAGCACAAAACAGCGCTCTGCTGAGACAACTGGTTACTGTTTCATGTTTAGAAAACACTCGTGTCACATGAAATAGTTTGGACGGCAATATATAAGACTGTGTAATTAAGGCAGCTTTCATTTTTACCCCCAAGAAAATATCGGTGAGGAGCACCGAAATTCGGAAATACACATTGCATTTTCTCTCTTACGCTCAGGTTGGTTTTTGCTGTACTTCCCTCCTCACATACCATTAACGTAGCCAAGAAGAGCCATAACCTGGTCAGAATCTGTGTTTTGCCATTTTTGCTTGCAATGACCAAGCAAAATTGAAGGGGAAAACCAAGTCTTGAAGCACCCGAAGCAGCTGCCTCCAGAGAGCCCCGGGACAGGAAGAAAGGGCTCCTCGAGACTCTGGGCACTGCACAAACCGTTTTTTGTTCTAGGCAGCTCCCTCTGACACTTCCCTAACTCAATGTACTGCTTATAAACAATCACGCTGAACCATTTCAAAGAGAGAGCAGAAGGACTGAGAGTTAGCTACTGACTTCAGCTTGCCCAGACCATCTCTCCAATGACAACCGTCCTCTATGTTCAGAGGAGTGTTTCCACTCACTTCAATTTAAATTGGATTAGGCCCTAAATTAGGAGCAAAGTAGCTGGAGCTAGCTGCCCTTAATCTCAAAGACAGTGCAAAGGGAGCAACAAGAGCAAAAATTAATGACTGTCTGACTGAACAGATCAATAAAAAAGTGCATTGCACACCGAACTGAACCAGAAAGCAGCATCCTCTAGGAAAGCACAGCATGAAACAGAAACAGCTCAAACCCAGATTAAAAAAAGATGGACAAAAATGACTGGATGATGGTAACTCCTCACTCCGACTCTAAAAGAGGCAGCATAAACACAGTGCCTGATCTGCTCTGTTAATTTTCATGTACAGGCAATGAGAGCATGTGCTGGTACACACCTCAAACTTACCAAAGTGATGTCTAACACTAAGTGTGGTAGTTTGGCCAGTGTGGAGAAGTCAGATGAGTTCCAGGTCTACGCAAAGCATTCTCACTTGTTCTTAATTTCCAAGGAAAGTACATTACACTTAACAAAAACTGATGCATGGCCTAGATTTGTCCTTACCAGTTTCTGTGGGTTAGCAGAAGTAGGCAGCTATCTGGTTTTGGTTAACAGGTACTGAAATGCTGATCATCTGCATCTGAGCACTGCTCAGTGGGGCTATGGTCATTCAGAAAACATGTTAAGATTCTCCTAAGTTTGTTTCCAAAGCCGAAGAACCAAAACTTCCAGAAATTATCTTAGAGCAGGACCATCAACCTGACAGTGACGAATATCCAACAGGACAAGTTAAACAGAGCTCAGAGGCACAATATTTTAAATATGAACACCCTAACTAACTCAGGGCACAGTTTTAAACAACCGTACCCCAAAATTTGGGGTAATGCCTTCAAGCAGCATCACTGGTCACAGGAATACAAAGCCTGGCACAGTTTCGGCCCATTGTTCACAGCTAGCTTGTGAGTGCACTAGGGCCAGTCCTTTAACTTAAATCCAAATTTCCAGATTAACTACAACCGTGTGCAACAATGAGGCTGTCTATACAGTCCCCATGTGTAAATATACACCTGGATGAACCAAAGGAATGGGATTTTCACAGGAGCTGTATGACTTCTTAAAAAATGCCTGTCACTAGTTTCTAACAAAAAACAACTTAGCTTGGGAAAATAAGGGTTCCTTTATGCTATTTCAAGGTGGCACGTGTGGTTGGGACAGTGGGTGCTATTTTTACACTGGCGTTCAAAGAAACCATATTTGAAGGCTTAACAGTGCACCCTGGCAAATCTGGACATAATGAAACATGGAGCAGAGCACCCCACTTCCACAAACAACAGCTGGAAACAATAAGTCTACTTCTCCTACTCTCAGACAGCATTAGAAGATGTGTCGACAATTTCTTTGCAACACTGGTCATTCAGTCATTAACATAATTTTACCAGCTGCTTTTCCAAGTAACCGCCAGTGCCACGGCTACCTGAACATCTCGGGCAAGCTGGGACGTGGGTTTCCAACAGGAAAGGGTAAAAGAGCCGCGGGTATTTCACCTCAGGACGGAGACACACACACACAGAGTCAGCAACAATGTACTGGGACATCATACCCCACCATGCTCGCCAACAAAATATCTACGCCAGTGCCATACGTTAAGTGTCAATGCTACATCGCAAGTTCTGGTACTTTAAGCAGCTGTCCTGAATGACAGTCTTCATTCTGCTTGCCAGTATAAAAAAGATATGAAAGTCACTCTTTCTGTGCCTACATACGGCTCTTAAAGAGGACAAGAACAGCTGTGGTGTGAGAGTAAAGCACAGAAGTAATCTCCATGGCCTTCGTCACCCAGCGAGCCTCTACTGGAGCATCATCCTGGCACTTGTCCGACGTTGTGTTTCTCTTTTTACCTCTGCGTGCTGTGACCTTACATCCATTATTTACGTTACTTAAATATGAGATACTACACGCGAATCAAACAGCATGATGGCTTTACATGGGGAAAAAACTAGTGGAGACGGTAAGGCAGCACTAAGACAAGACACCCACATTTTTGGGGCAGCTTCTAACCAAAGGCTTTAACCACTCAGGGGAGTGAATTCAAGGTCAGATGGGGCTGGAAATTTAAAAAAAAAGAAAAAAAGTTAAAAAGAAGTAGTATTTCTGATCACTTCTGAGACATTTTAATTTCATAATCGGAGCATCCATAGAGAAAGGTAAATCAAGACCATTTTTCCTAAATAACTCCCTAAAACGAGGAGGTCTGCTGAGAACAGCTGTGCAGTACCATTGCTCTCTTCACATCTTCCCTTTTTGCAATGACAGGTAACAGAGACACTCTTCCATGAGACACAAGACACCAAGATGCCTCACATCAATTAAGGTATTCAGCATTCCTTAGGGGTGCAGGCATGTACCTCACTTCCTCATGTTCAAGCTCTCCTCTGCAAACATCTCTTCAGATATGGTCACGCGTAACGAAGGGACTGTCCCGTTTGATTTGTACCCACGCACAGTTAACACACTGTCCACCACACCCGAGTGAGAGGACTCTAGAACTAAGGTGAACTACAAATACCAAAACAAAAGGGTGTTTCCTTTCCTTTCTCTCCTCCCACAAAGAGCTAGACTGGAGATAATTCTGAAGTATTTAATAAACTGGTTCAATGAGCTAAACGGCATCGCTTTCGATAAAACACACTTTGACTGTGCAAGCTTTCTGAAAGAGGCATTTGAAGTTCGCTATGTCCTGCTTCGGTGCTCAGTTCTGGTGACCACAGTCATCCCTTCTGTCCTTAAAAACCTACCATCTGTCATTTTTTTTTCCATATTTTTGCACTACATCAAGGCAGAGCAATGAAAACAGTGCACTGCTAGTCGATAAAACGATCATTTCCACATGTCTCGATTTGCAGGCTCTGCCATCATCCAGATGCGTAGGGCAGTAACTGTTTCCGGGTAGAAGCTGCTGAGACTCTACCACACAGGACTAAAACGATTAGAAAAACGTCTGTTCAAAACGCGCACGGAGTCACGCCCGGCACCGCCGCTGACTGCAGGGCTTCGGAACGACTGCCAAAAGAATAAATATAGTCTAAACGCGCCGTGTCACCAAAAAGGCTGTGTTAAAATCGAAGCACCTATGTTGCAGAAGGTGTTTTTTCCACAAGGACCGGGCGAGAACCGAACGCCGCGGAATGGCTCCTTGAGCCCAACGCGCCGCTTCCCGGAGCGGCGCATCCCCGCCGCGCTGCCGGAGCCGCCCCGGCCGCTCGCTGCCGGCGAGTCCCCGGTGCCCGCGGCGGGAAGGGCAGGTCGCCCGGCTCCCCCCGAGGCTCTGCCGCAGCGGCATTGCCTCCCGCCCGCTCTCCCCGCCGCCCCCCCGCCCGGCCCGGCGGGCAGAGCCTCCCCGGGCAGCGGCGGGGCCGTGACCCACCGGCGGCGGGGACCTTCCCCCTCGCCCCGCCCGGACGCCGCTCCAGCTTGGGCAGAGGCGCCGGGCCCCACCGAGGCGACCCCTCGAGCCCGCCCGCTCCGCCGGGGGGTGCCCGCCCGGGTCCCGCTGCCCTCCCCGCCGCCGCCCCGCGGCCCGGCCGCCCCCCCGCGCAGCCCCCGGCCCCGCCGCCGCCCTACCTTCGTGTAGAGCTCGGAGGCGGCCATGGCGCAGGGCGCGGGCGGGCGGGCGGCCCCTCTGCGGCAGCCCGGCGGCGGGAGGCGGAGGCGGCGGAGGGGAGGGAGGATGCTCAGGCGGCGGCCCGGGCGCGGCGCGCCATGTTGCTACCTGGCGAGCGGCGGAGCTGCCGCTGCTCTGTGCATTGTGGGAGCGGCGGCGGCGGCGGCGCGATGCCTCCCACCGGCGGGCGGGCGGGCGGCGGAGAGGGCAGCGCGGAGTGCCGGGCCCGCAGGCTGCGATCGCTGCCCTCCCCGCGCTGCCCGAACCTGCGGGGGCCGGCACGCCCTTTACCGGGGACGGAGGACCGAAAAGCGGGGCTACGGGAGAGCCGCGGCGGCTGTCCCCCTCTCGCCGCCGGCCCAGCCCGCTCCTCCTCCCGCCTCGGCGCGGCCGCGCAGCAGCCTCCCGCTTCGCGCAGGAGCCGGTATCCCTCCTGGCTCCTCTGATCCTGCTCCTTTAAAATTCTCCTAGGCTGAGCAAATTAGCCGTTTCTTCGTCGAGGACGTTTCTAGTTTGCGGCGCCTCCCAGCCCGCGCCCCGCTGGAGGTGCGCTTCGCGGAGGCGCAGGCTCTGCAGCCCGGGCACCGGGAGCCGTCCCTCCCTCCCCGCGGCGCTTCTCCCCGCAGGGCGAAGAGGGGATGAGCCGCCGGTGCGGCAGCCTCGTCCTGCCGGCTTTACACCGGGTTACAGCCCACCGCAGCCCCTGCGTGCCTGGCTGCCATCCCACCACCTGTCCCGTCATCCCCGTGGTGTATTTCTCCATTAATTTCTCAGGTGCCAGGGTTTCGTTTTCTGATCCCATCCTTCACATTGTTTACAAACTCTTGCAGCTCGACTGGATCGTTAACATCCAAACCAGTACTGGAAAAAGTGAAGGAGAAGCGGGCCAAAAACAGCTCCATCAATAGACAAGTCCAGCTTTCACCAAGAAACGAAGGTGCACATCTTTGAAGAGTTTAACATCCGTGTCAAAAGGGAAAGAAAAGCATAATCCATGTTCTCCCTAGGTCTTGAGATGGCACCTCATTGCTTTATGAATCATTAACGGATGGATTTTTCACAGCTCATCTTCTGGCAAGATCTCTTTTGACAGCAGAACTGAAGCTATCGCTATCTTTCTGTATTGTCCTCTTTCGCCTTGGGAATGCATCCTACCAGTCCAAGTAGTCCAAAATACAAAACAAGTTTGAAACTCATCTTCAGTACACTCTCCACCAAAGTGCCTTATATCTGCTTTATATCTCTACTCCCCCGATACTTGCTGTGACTACCAACAACCAACCTGTTCTGCAGAGAAAATAAGCCATAAACAGGATGGGTGACTTGCTCAAAAATCCCTCACCAACTCCCTAACAGCCAGAAATAAAAATAAGGCTATTTTGACTCACAACATAAGGACTCCAAAAAAACCCGCAATAATCTGGCTGTACTTCAGTGCTGCTATCTGAAGGAAACTGGAGAAAGCAGCAAGCACAAAAGTAGTTAAGATGAAAACATAAAGCCCTTCTTGCCTGGAGTTGTTTGAATTAGATGCAGATATATGATCTTCACAGCTAGTAAAATAAGGTCAGTAAATTCAGAGAAGAGGTTAAAAAAATTTTCTTAATTTTGCTGGGAGAATTCAGAGTTGAAACCCCAAAAAGAATTGAACTAAAGAAATACCTTCCTTCCTACGTTCTGCCAGTACATCCAGAATTATCGACCACGATTGCCGTTGCTGTCCCATGCACAGGACATTTGCTCTCAGTCCTACAAGAAGCCCAGAACCAATTCCTGGGAATTGCTGTCCAGGTCAGGAGTGAGGCTTTGGGCTAAAAAACTTGCACAGCTGCTCTTCATGAGAACACTACGGCAAAACAGAGAAATCTATACTAAAGCTACCGGTCATCTTTCATGTGTAACACAAGTAATTTGGGGTTCATTTAAGAGTGTGGTCATCCCCCTTTAACAGGCCTAATCTAAGAATCTGGATGCACGAATCACAGAAAACTCATTTTTGTTTTCAGAAGAGACCTGAACATCCCCTCTGTGTCCTGCTTCATACCTGATACTTAATACCCTTTTTTCAGGATCTTATCTATTCCGAATTCAAAGACGCCCATGTCAGGAATTTGCCTGGACTGTGGATTACTGTATCAGCCATTCACAGATGGAGCTCAGGAGCCAAATGTAATTATAAGTCCCAGCAAAAAATAGATATCCAAGTCCAAAATATGCTACGATTTGACACAATTTGCATAAACCAGGATTTGAAATCTGTCATTAAGGACAGGAATTGGGGGCACTGAAAGTTGCCAAGAAACCACCTGTTTGTAATGTATCTAGACTGATGACTTAATAATTACTTTAAGAGGCATCTCCTGCATCAAATATTTGCTGGCAAGATTTTAAATGTCCTCATCTCGTATCTTGCACAGCATCTTGCTAAAAAGATCATTTATGGCTTTTGACTTCAGAGCATACACACCAGCTGACTGTGTGGCTGATGTAGATGATACAGTCCACACACACAATTTTATACTGAATTTGAACCCAACCAAAAGATAGAAAGTAGTTTGTATATGTATTTAGTTTACGTAGTTTTTTCCAAAAGCGACTACAAAGCATCTGTCCTATCTTTTTTCTCACATCTATGTTCATATCCATGATCCGTTCAACTGGCGGAAAAACTCCCTTCTCTACTAGGACTTCCTATTCTGTCGTTACGCTGTATCACAAATGAGCAATGGATTCTCTGTTGGCCAAACAAAAAATGGAAATCATTAGAGGGCACAGAAATAATATATAGTGCTAATATAAGGAACATGAGATGTTTTATGTGTTGAATTTGTATATTTAACATTGACAATGAGTTTAACTTCGAATGGCTTTCCCTGAAAAGAGAAAGCTGAGGAATACGAATTCCTCAGGAATGCTAAATTCCTCATCCTACCCTGTCTTATCTTCTCACACTACAACGATCAAGCCTGCAACTTTTAGGTGTGGAAAACAAACAGAGCTTTTTTTTTCAGCCAGTACTGATTGAGCTGAAATGCAACGGAAGAGATATGTAGGAAGAGAAGATCACGCACATATTCTCCCAGGAACACTTGGGATTTACTTCCAAGTTTTTTGGCCTTACAGAAAAGACAAGACAAAACCTACATGATGAAATTTCCGTGCAGAAAGCTTGCCTTGATTCAGCTATGCCTGTACCAGGAAGATTTCTCAGCTCCAGAACATCACACACCTTTTTCTTTCCAATGTATTAGCCAAGCTTTCATTTCTGTTGGTTTTCCCTTAAGCCCAGTAAGCAAAGAACCTACACTCCTAACACAGACAGGAGCACCAGCAGAGGTTGAATCCAGTCTCTGTGGAGACTCCCTGTACCAGAAATGCCAGTGACAGTTATTTGATTAATCTGTGATATTGTCAAAGGAAGTTGACAGACTATCCAACCATATTCCTCTTTTAGAAAGAGCCACAACACTGTTCTCCAATAAGGTAAAAATACTAAACCCAACTGAAATCTGTTATTAAATTCAGACAAAGCCAGAAACAAAAAACTACTTCATTTTCCCATTTTAAACTGAAGTCAAAAACATTTGTCTGAAATTGGAGGCCTTGTCAGTATTTTCAAAGGAGTACATAAGCAGACTTCTGTGCCTGCCATAAACATGCAATATTTACCGTGATCACGTATTAAGCAGTATCCTCATTGTAATAAAGATGTACTGCCTGAGAAAGACATGGACAATTCAGTCACCTGTCCCTAAACTAAAGCTTTTTTCAAGCATATCAGCTGAGCTCAAGGCTGGCTGTCTCTGTGCTAGTACTCCAGAAACATTTTCAAGACAAATATTCAATGGGAATAAGTGCTTTGAATATGCATGGAAGTTTTAAGATCTCAAGTTACTCTGGATCAATACATGTCAGAAACCGACATGAAAAAGCCAAAGACATGCACCTGGAACAGGTGGCTTGCTTCTACTAAAGGAATAAATAATGAAACCGCCCATTCAGCCAAATTCCACTTTATGAAAACATGTCCATGCTGCTTGCTCCCTCAGTCTGTTCTTACCAAGCCCACAGAAATCTCCCAGCCAGATTACTGCAATCTTGCCTTGGTCAAGTTCTGTGAGCACAGGTACTAAAGGCAAAGCTACTCTGAGTGCAGGTCTGTGCAAGCGTACCTGCCTCAGCTCCAATTAGAAAAGAGATCCGGGCAAGAAGCCTGTATTTAAATATTTTGCCTTTGCCTGATGCCACTCTCCATGGGGAGATTCAGGTAAGTTACTTCGGTTTCCTAAGAGCAGCGTTAATGCAGGCTTTTCACCACCCCAGCACGGTATCTGAATGATGCTACTTAAACTGGACATTTGTCTCCTCAGTCTGGCAGACGTGGAGTATAGAGGGTGCTACCTGTGGCCATGGTGACTGAGGTAGTTGTGTAAATAAACCCCATGGATCTCGAGGTTGCACAAAGATCAGCATCTAAGCCACAGTCTGAACATGAAATTAGTTGGACTTTTTCCAGCATTTTGACTTTTTGGAAATGTTGCCATATTCAGGCCAACAGCCTACGCAAACTTCCATACGTCAAGCTAATTCCCAGACAACCCCTTCACTCAGTGCAAGGGACCAAAACAATCATGTGTTACGGAGGTTCCAAACAATAAGCTTTAATCGCCTTATTAGAAAAATAAGCACTGAAATATATATAAATGTGATTACATTAAAGTAATTCTGTAGTCTAACACACTAGAAACCAAAGCCCAGTCATATTTTTAATGATACAGAGTAGCAAGATTTAGGTTTTAGGAATTTACCACAGAGAATAGCGGAGTATGCAGTATCTTTTAGGAAACCACAGTAAAGACAAGACAAGTCTCCACGTTGCAATAAAAACTAAGTAGATCAATTTATTCTGTATACTATACAATGTGTAAGTTTGTAAAGAACAATTGACATTTTTATCACCTTAACATCTTGACTGGGTGTAAATATGTCCAATAAAACGTACTCCTGTGGCCTTTACACAAACACTGTCCTACTACATCAAGAACAATGAGAGGGAAGCCTTTGGTGCTACAGATTTGGGGACATATCTGTGAAGCTGTAATTAATCCACTTAACTATCTCAAATAAAATGTTGGTGCTATCTGCTATTATAAGCCTACATGAGTACTACTCTAGTAACTAAACACTGTCTACCTTTAATGGCAAGATATGAAAGGGACTGTCAGTCTACAGTGTGGACAGGTTTTCTTTGAAAAAGGCAATTATCAAATGGTAAAACTCATATAATACATTATGTACATAAGTTTGGATAGCTGAGTTATCTTGCTGGAGGAAGCGGAAAGTAAGCATCGATTTGCAGTCATGTTTGATTTACTGTGAAGTGATTACTGGTCTTAAGTTTTATACAGTATATAGAGTCAAAAAAGCTGTGCCTGCTGCTGAGGTCTGTCAGATGTGAAGGCTCATAATCAGTCATTGACCTAGTTAGTAGTACAGTACTTCAAATATACACATGGATAATATATTCATAGCTGAATCTGTAGTAATCTGCAGAACTGCAAGTCACTGAGTGAGTGTCGGAAGAGCTTGTGTTGTCCAACCTGCAGGACAGGCTGAGTCACAGCTAAGTGAGTGGAATGTTTAAATTTCAATGGCTATTTTTTAAACCTTCCCAAACATCAAGAAAGCTCACCTTATGTCAGTTACAGAATAGTGGCAGCAGACAATACACAGCAAGTCACCTTCAACTGCTCAAAGTTTGTTTCAGGCCCAGTCCTATCATTAACTTTCAATTTCATTTATGTATACAAAAATAAAGAGGGATTTTCACATTAGGACAAACATCTATAAAAAGCAGTTTGCTTCAATATATCCAGCTTCTTTGCTATTCTCCCAGCCTAATTTCTTAATTAAAGAATAGGTCCGTTTCTTCCACCTGTACTGCAGAAATCACAAATCCTTCATAATAGTAGTGGAGGATAAGGAATAAGGACAGGCTTGCCAGAGCCCATTTAATTACCAGAAAAGGGCTATACAGACTTAAAAGGAATCAGGTTCGCAATTTCAAAGTTCTCTGGAGTGATGTCTCTGAACCGAAGGTATTACATAAACACCAATATATATATTCTTTGCTCATGTTCTGATCAAAACAGGACCAAATTAAGATTATTTGTTTTCTCCTGACAATTTTCTTACATCTGCCTTTAGAAGAGAGCATTGCAGAAAACATGGGCCAGCATTCTTGCTGACTAGCAGTCCTTTACCTGCAAGACTTTTCTGAATATGTCAACACAAAGCACATCCTTCTAAAAACATGCATTTTTAAGAGTGTCTTCTCTTACAACACTCACATTGGTGCTGTTTTTAGTAGGCTGTTTCAGAACTGCTTCTTTAAAAGAAAAGGTATTCAGTAAACCATCTTTTAAAAGACTTTCTTATACTCCCAAAGAACCTGTGTGAAAATCAATTATGTTATGAATCATATTGTACTTCCAATATTCTAGTTTCACTGAACACACATTCTTTTAAATGCATCATTACCTGACTAATATCAGCTACGTATTTTGGCAAACCAGTACTTATGACCTGCATCATAAATATGAACTGAAGTTCATTCCTATTTTCTGACATGAAAAGTTTCCTACTTCACAATAGGTCATTATATAAACACAACTTCCAGATTTTTGTTTCCCCAAAGCCAATGAGGGGCTGCTGTATAACAAAGAGAAAAGGGAAATAGTTTACTACGACTTCAGGAGTCCTAGAAAAACAAACAAAAAAAAGAATTACACCCTTCTGCTTCCAGAAGTCTAAAATAGCCCAAAGGCAACTGCATATCAAACCTTAGCAAGCCTAGATTTGGTGTTTGCCACACAGCAAACTCTCTGGAACTTTACATTTAGCCGCCTTCTGTGTCACCAGACAGAGCATTTCAGCTTTAAAAGCCCAGACAGCTGTTGAACAGAAAGGGCACTTGCCTCCAAATCTAGGTACAAATTCCAGATTTATATCCGAGTGCCGGATGTTGTTGCGAAACAAAATATACAACCGCCAAAGCGTAAGGCCGAGTCAAGTGTAAATGTGTTTCACAAATTTCAGGTATACAATTTGTACTTTCAGTAGCAAGATTCTGGGCTCTTAGTTTCAGGACAAGACTTTGAATGATACAGAATCACTTGTGCTTTGATTGGCACGTTACCTGCTTTTTAAAATGTAAAACTAATAGAAGTTTGCAAAAGGTTGTGCAAAACTATTGTATTTACAAAAATGGCACAAGAGTGAATTCAACAGTCTATGCACATGCACACTTCATTCACATCTTCAACAAAAGTGTGTCCTAAGCTACGGAACTGAAAAGAATACCAGCTTCAACAGGCAGTTGTCAATAAGCACTAGATTCACAAGAGTTACACCAGAATGGGCAAATATTGCCCAAGTAAAAACTCTATTGTTAAAGCTGAAACAGGTTTAAGGCCGTTCAAGTTCGAAAGCAGAAACAAAATTCAATCAGAGCCCTGTCTTTGTTTTTTATACATGCTTCACCATCTAGCAACTTGTGGTCTAAACCTCTATTTTAGACAATCCCAAACACAGAAGAAAAACCCAACACAACTGGAGGTTATATTAAATACAAATATGCTGTAATTAAGATGAAATAACAAAAGCAGAAACATTAGAAGTTGTAAAACTTGCAATGTCACTTGCTAGAACCAGTCCTACACTAGGAAATGGGCAATATGTACATTTTCAAGTAATTACATTGCTCTAACCAAACTTGTCCTTTTAGATCAGTGCATCGTTCTCAACTAGTCCAAATACTACACGTTTTACTCTTGACAGTACTCCCTTACAATAGCAGCACATGCTATCGCTACCTGCAAAGCTGTCAGTCTCACGACTTAGTGTAAGAAAGAAAAAGGGGGATGTGAGGGTGAGAAATAACTATTAAGGAGAAATAACAGGAATGAGAATAATCATGCAGTTCGGCTCTTTTCATCAGCCAGCCAGTTTGCTAGCAACAAGAGATGGTTTCCGCTGTGGAAGATCCTGTGGAGTAGGAATATGGTCACCAGTGACTTCTGTCTTGTCAGGAGCTGCAGTAGGCAGTTGCTTATTCTTCATCTTTGCTTTAGCCATGTTGTAATCACCAGAATCAAAGTATTTTTGCTAGAAGACAAAACACACGTGTTTAAAAGCCTGAACTACATGGTTGAATAGATTCTTTAAAATTTATAAACAGCTAGAAAATCTTTCCAATTTGGCAAGATAGCTCTATGCTGATTCTAAAAAATAAATCATCTTATCAACAGCATTAAGCACAAGTAACAACAGGAAAGTATACAGGTAAGGTTCTGCACATACCATTCAGCTCACACCATAGGTGAACATTATTTTTGCCCTGTCTTTCCCAAGAGCTCTGGTCTCCCGCAGGTGAAACCTTGAGGTTGGTAGATTTTATTACAGTGAACAAGTTCTGCTCCACGGAATAACCAAACAATGCCAGAACTAACACTGGAGAACAGAGCCTGCCCAGAAGATCAAAGTACCACGAAATTGCATGCTAACAAGAAAATCTCTAATCTGCAAATATTAAAACAGTGAAACCACAATCTCTAAAGCTCCTAAACAAATTATTTAGTTAAGTTAAATCACTGTGCAGTCCTCCTGAAAAGCACTGTGTGAAGGAAATTCTTATCCCATGTTCCAGGTTTCTTCTGAATACAAAAGTGGGTAGATTACGTTTGAATTTCTAAAACAGTATTCCTTAATATTTCAGCAAATTTTTATTAGCATTGCTTTTAACAGTCTTCTTTTATTATCAGATTTCTCAAAATATTGAGTTATCTCTGGATGTTAAAACCAACTTACTTAAAAGTTATCTGTGTCAGGGCAAAATAGGGCATGGAATTTCATCCAAGTTCTGCATCAAGTTGTCAACTGCACATTTTGAAGGAGATGTTGTATTTTGTTTACATCCTACAACACGGTCTACTGTTAAGGTATTTGTACACTCGTGATTTTGAAAAGACTGTTACATAAGGAAAAAAAAAATAGATTTGGTAGCGAGATTTATGCTACCAACTGCTGCTTACAATCATCTCTGAAAAGAACACTCCCTTGCTAACTTCACACAGGCTTATTCCTCAGTCAGCTGAACAACAGCCATCACTACCTGCCAGGTTTAGGTGCTTCCAGGCCACACATTACTACTATACGTTTTACTTTGCATTAGCACTAACCAGCTCCACAACATTCAGTACCAGCAACTGTTAAAGAGAAGTAATTTGAACATCAGGCTTAGCTGGTCCTTACCTAACAGCAGGAAGGAAAGCTGTTTATCCAAGGCCTCCTGAAGAAGCCTTTAAACGTTCCCTGCCAGAGTCTTACAGTTCACAAACCTGTTTTTCCCAAGCAGTCTGTAGTACATCCAAATCATACACTTTTAGTGGTAAAACTTCCCAATTCAATGTTTTTGATGGTGTAACCACTACCTACACCACAGTGTTCTAGCACCGTATTTGTAGACTAGAACTCGAGTTATAACATAATTCGATTTGGAAAAAGGCTTTCACATCGTGCCCTTCAAGACTAAAGCAACCAAACAAAACTTTCAAACAGTGTCCACAGCTGAACAGTGTTACAGCTGATCACCACAAGCTCCAAAACCGAGATGCTCCAAACAGAATCCCTCTACACGAGCGTGGTTCTCACCTACTGCTGGAGAAAGTGTGCTAACAACGGCGTGTGCGCCCAACGCAGAACGTTTCTGAAGAGCAAATATCAACGGTGGGCAGAGCGCATTCTACTTGTCAAATAGAAGAAAATCTGGGCTACAGTCAACTACATACATTTAGAAGAATATCTGACAAAACCTGCCATCTTTCATGTTATTAGAGTACCAGTCCATTTCCTCCTTCAACTTTTGCCTGTGTTTTCCTTTGATTTACTCTAGCTCCTCACAGAGGGCTTGTATTTAACCATCCCTTTCAAACTGCCTGGGTCTGTCCAGGTGTCTCTTCACATCACAAACGCTACCTGAAAGCATACTCAGTATCCTCATTCTATTTTAAACTTCAGCAATCCAGGCAGCCTGAGGTACACCGGGTGTCTAAATCCATTAAAGATGCTTCTTCATTTAAGACACTGAGCACACTAAACAAATATAAATAAAAAATAAAATGGAAGAAAGTTATTACCACCACACCAGGAGTAGAGAACTAAAGGAGACAATTATGAATCAAAATCCACAACTTTCTGCCACCTTTCAACAAAGTAGCAAAACCTCAAACAATTTAAGATGTCCACTGGTCTACCTCTGCTCAAATTTGAAAACACAGACTGCAATGACTTTTGCATTAAAATAGTGCTATAATGAAGATGAAGATACTGTACAGATTGGTAGTGGTGGTAAGTTTGCACTGAGTGCAAGCAGTCACAATTCCTTCATGGCCAGCAACCCTTAGGGAGTGGATACCGGCCCATTTTCCATCACAACATGCACTTACCTTCCCCCTTCCGGGTCTACGTGTACACTGAAGTCTCATTTCGGCTGCCTGTGGTAACGTAACACCATAACTCACAAAAGGAGTCACCTAATCTAACACCTGCCCATCCCCTGTAGCCATTAACAAAGCTGCATATGCTCCAATTTCTGAGAGACAGCTTATCCAAAAAAACTGCCAACACTAACAATTCCCAGGAGATGTTACCAGATAGTACAGAATTAGATCAGCACTGAACTCCCGGCAGCTGGTTTGCGAAGGATTTATACTTGGAATCACTGCGTGCGCTCAAAGGGCCTAGACAATAGTAAAAAAAACAAGAGTGTGACAGCAGTGAGAGCACCATCAGAAGCAGTGATATACTAGGATTATTCCAAGAACAGGGTTCTAGCATGCTTGAAAGGCATCACATAATCACTATATGAATAATTAAACTAAAAAATAAACAGCTGAATAACTAAGAAAACAAGAGACACTGGTTACACATGGAGCAGTACTGAAACACCAATTCACTCTTCATTCTTCTTTTATTTTTGGTTAGGGCGTATAATCAGAATTACGCCGCCATTCTCCAGTCAGTCATGTCAGACGGTGCCTGGTGTGACACCGCAGGCACTCAGCTTTCATGTGCTCAACATGGATAATAAGAGTGGACACATGTTTTAGGGACGTAAGAATGGGCAAGGTAAAATCAGTACAGGGATGAGGTTCCGACCCTTTGTGTTAACTATCATGTTTTTTATGATGTCTATCACAGCAGCACAAAGCCAGCTTCCAAGTTTATTTTTTCTGTAAAAAGTGCAGTTGAGCTATTGATGCTTTAAACAGCTATCCTGCCAATTTGGCACTCGCTTTGCAGAAAAACGTTTCTCTTCCTTGTGCTTTCACAAAGTTTAAATTTCTTAGCGCTCTTTGACTCATGCAAAGGTCTGTGGAGCAGGGGAAAAAAGAGATGAGAATTTTGGAATTTCCTGTCCATATTCGGTGGACAATAAAGAACTCACTCCTTTTTGAAGCCTCTTCCTCAAAAAGTCTGAACCTCCTGGCTTCTGGCCCAGATGAGGATATCTTGCTTTCAATTTTGCTTCTTCAACTTTTTCTGGGCTGATCACCTTATCCTCCATTTCCTGAAAGACAATTAGCAATACTGTAAATGAAATATATAACAATGAACAATTTATGCAGAACACCTTTGCAGGTAATTCACCAAAACGGCAACTATTGCTACCAAGTTAACGTATCAATTATGTGAACAGACATTTTCATACATTCTCTCCTCAACTGGAGGAGCTCAGCATCCCACCTGAGATATCTTTCCTGGAGATGTGTTTGAATCTAATAAAGCCATTTTTCTTTCACATAAAAGTAGCCTATACTAGAATTAAATTATTCAATTTGGGCGGAGGGGGAACCAACAAACTTTTTCTAATCAAAACAAAGGTTCCCCTAAGAATAACCAAATGCTAAAAGCTGGGCAAGGGCGACAGGATTTTTTTCAACTACTCCTGTTTGATCATGAAGTTGCACGGACTAGCGCTTGCACTGCCATAATTCAATTTGTGTGATTGTTCTAATGTGTTGATACCAGTGTTCAAGTGGCTGAGGCTCAAAAACACGCCTATCATACCAGTAGCAACACTATTGTACTTCTCTATACATGTCTATAATTATCCTAAAATTATGAGGATTAAGTTTGATTGTGCATTTGTGCAAAACAAAATGCCTATTTTATGATTATACTATAAAATATGGATGCTCAAAGTACTAATTTGAAGATACTCATCTGGCAAAAACTGCAATTTGTACAGCCAGTCCTTCAACACTGACCTCTACTTTACACTCATCTCTTCCTGCCCATGTAGCAATTCGATACATGAAGTACAGTAAAGTATGTTCCATTCAAAATTTGTGTTTTGCTACTTTCCAGTAATTGGCCACGGTCATTTTTTTCATTTTGCATTCAAACCATTGCTAGTTAAGGGAAAATATATATTGATTTGCACTGGCTGCTCTAGTTCTTCAATTGTTATTATCATCTAAAGTCACAGAAAGACTTCTAAGCATGAAAGAAGAATTGCCAGTGAAGTGAGGAGGGCCTGACATTCACCTGTGACTCCGGCTTCATGCCCACTTACAGCTGCTTAGGCAGCCCCTTCACACCCTTTTCCATCCATGTCACCATCCTTTGCATCGCACCAGTCAGCACGACTGCAGGTACTCCACATGAATGAGTTACAGAAACAAATTCAACAGGAAAAAAAAAAAAATATCTGTATTTTTTTTCTTTCCTTCTTGGGCTGCATTTAATTTGGATCAGTTTCCACAGTCTGGATCACCAAGCAGCTGCACAAACAGGTATGTGAGCACAGCAGCAGCGAGGGCAGAGGAACACAAGCAGTTGGGAGCTACTTAAGCCAGAACTGCCAAAGAACTAGAGCCACCACACTAGCCCACCCCAGTGCTTTCCCATATTTCTTATGAAAGCTCCAAGTTCTATAATATTCCATATCCTCCTTGTAAAAAAACTGCACTCTGAAGCAACGGTTATAACACCAGATTTAGACTGTAACATTGTCTAGTTACTCCATTAGGCCCAGACATCTCAGAGGCAGCTCTGCACAATCCAGTGGGGAATCCAAATTAACAGTTCTACCACAGAAAAAAAAAAAAACCAAAACGAAATTCTCACAGCAGTTTAAGAGAAATTTCGATGAGCAAAGGAGCAAATGCTTTTTAGTAGACAGAAATCACAGCTAGGCAGTACCATATCAAATACAAACAAGGGCAAAGTTTCCCCACCACTACTGAACGCAGAACTCCATACCATACTATTTCTCACTATACAGTATCACACCAACCAAGACCATAGTTTTCACGTGTTATAAACATCAATCTTCAGTTCCTGTTATTCCTATTCTGCGTTATTAGCGTGCTGACACCGAATGGATTTTGTCAAAAGCAATCCTTTCAGCTAAACACTTTGAACAGCCAATGCTGAATCACTGGGTACTCACTGTTGAGCCAACAGACGAAGCATCTGAGGAGGTACATTTTGCCAGTGCTAACCAAAAGGAGGGATTTTTAAGAACAGAGGACCAACAAGAAACAGCTTATATAAATATGTATTCACGGTGCATCAAAGATGACACTTGTGCAAACTCACAAGGATGACAAATCAGCATACACCAGGCAATCAAAGCACAAAATGCTGTGCTACGCATCAATGCGGCTGGAAAAGATAAAAAGTACAGTCACCTACTCTTGATGACCAAGAACAACCAAGACTCAAAAAACTACATAAGACAAATTAAACAATTTCAGTACAAAGTGTCAAACCAAACCAGCTGGCAGCAGGTGACTAAGAAATCACTGGGGGAGGCAGAAATCAAGATATACCACACACTTCTTCCTAGTGACAACCACACAAAAGTTATAATTTTAGTTCTCTACAGAAATTTGACACAGCTACTTACTTCATTAAAAAGACCTGCCGGGAGAGCAGCAGTTACCTAACTCACTTAAATATAGCTTTTGCTTCTAACCTCTACAGAGGTACTAGCAGTGTGAAGTTCCATATCTGTTGGACAACTGAATCGCATGGCTAAAACCAAGAGTCATCGGCCTTTCCAAACCCTGGTATGAAGAGCTCATCCTCTTCAGCAAGACATCGGACAAAACCGTAAAGCGGAAAAATGAGAAGAACATGACAACAGCACAAGTCTACCGTGAAATCATGTGCCAAAAGTCAGGCCAGAAACAATATGCGCCACCTCTAACAGCTTCCTGAAAAACAGAGGTTTTAAAGGCAAAAGGAGAGCCAGTCAACCAAGCCTACATTCTCCAACGTCTAAAGTTTCTTTGTTGCTCAACTTCCCCCTGCCCCTATCCTCAGTTTTCACGCTGAGAACAGGAAACCCTGGTCTCCGGCAAGTTTTCAATTTATATTACGCTGCTGTTTAACATCTTTCTCACCTAACGTACGCACGAGCTTCTTACAACGCGTTCGAAAAGTTTAGAGAAGAGATCTGTTCATGAAAAGGCTGCCTTGAAGTCCATTTAGGGGTTTCACCTCAAGTCCACTAATGAATAAGTACTGCACAACGGCTGTTTATGTAAGTATTTCAGAGCTAAGCGTTAAGTGAGTCAATGTTCAACTTTGCCTACCCAGACAAACCATTTTAGGAAAGGTTAAGATTGCAGTGCCACAACAGTGCTGTTATCACAGAATCCTAACTCAAAGAAAACAAAGGAGTTTTTTTATTGAGGTTCTTAATCAGTCTTGAACACCTCATTAGATTAAAACTAAATTAGGAGTCCCCTACTGATCTGCTGTCTCTCAAATACAGATTAATTTTTCAAAGCACCACATAATGTTCTGCATTTCAAGACTTCAGTCTGAAACCAGGCAGAATCACCCCCGGTCACCTGACTTCATCAGAACACACCAGAAGGCACGACAATGAAGTTGCCACATGTTTTACTACGCTCTTATTACAGAGCTATTCTAGGAGCGCTGCACAGGCCAGGGATTTATTTTTATACGCTTTGAACTCGAACGGTGTCCCTTCGGTCGTCTACCTAGCACCAACGTTGAGTCAAGCTGTAGAACACACGCATTTAAGAGCAGATTACTCTTAAATGGCCTTAATTACTCTTAAATACCTGCCATAGAAGCTGGCTCTGATTACTGCACCTACTGAGAAGGTATCCTTCCATATTAACCCCCCCCAAAGCCTGCCTACTCGTATGACTAACTCGTGTTACAAACTGTAAATTATTAAACAAAAACTTGACAGATGAGGCAGATTAAGCTTTCTCTTTTGGAGTCCTTTACAGGAGTACTTGTGTTTCGTAACTGCTGCCTATCAGAACCAGCTACGGAGGCTGCACCCGGGTCCACACTGCAATGACAAGACTGAAAAACAACGTCACAGCCAACAGAGGGAAACTGCGAACAGGATACAGCCATCTGTGAAGCCAAATCCCACACGAGAAGCTACGACGTTATTAGTTACAGCAATAACAGGGCCCTCACAAGACAACCCAGCCAGTTATTCTTCCTCAAAGCATTTACAAGTCACGGCCATTGTATTTTAGGTATTTCTTCTCCCAAATAGCTTACAGAAAAACCTGAACATTTCCTGAAAGCAGGAAGGAAAAAAAAAAAAAAACCCCAAAATGTGCAGCCACCGAAGTGCCGCAGGTCTCCCGCCCCCGCGGCCCCGAGCCGCTGTTCCTGCCCCGGGAGGCCCCGGCCGGCAGCGCACCCCGCGCTCCGCGGGGGCCGAGGCCCGTCTAGGAGCGAGGAAGCGCCATCAGCCCGCCCAGGCCCGCGCACGACCCGCGGACGCCGCGCAGCAAAAACCCCCCAAGCGCGGGAGCCCACACGGTGCTGACGCTGCCCCGCCGCCCGGCCACGCTCCCGCGGCGGCGGGCCCCGGGCCCCGTCCCGCCCGAGTCGGCCTCGGCGGGCGGCAGGAAGGCGCCGGCCGGCCCCCCCCGCCCCGGGTCGGGCTCCTTCGGGCAGGGCCGCCGCTCCGAGCGGGGCGGCCGGGCCCGGCAGGCGCCGCCCGAGGGGGCCGCGGCCGCCCGCGAGACTCCCCCGGCCGCGCGCGCCCGCTCCGCCTCAGCGCCGCGCCCGGAGGCGGGAGAAGCGCCGCGGAGCTCCTCGGCGGGGCCGCCGGCCGCCTCCGCACCCACCTTCTGCTCCTCGGCCGAGGCGGGCTCGGCGCTCTCGGCAGACATGGCGGGGCGAGGCAGGCGCGACCGCCGCTCCTCCGCGCAGCGCTGACTGCGGCTGCCGCTGCGGCTGCTGCTGCTGCTGCTGCCACCGCCTCCCGCACAAGATGGCGGCCGCGGGCGGGACGGCGCGCCGGCCGGACCAGACTTCCTCCTCCGCGCCCGACGCCGCTCCGCGCGCACCGCCCGCCCCGTGACGCCACGTCCGGTGCCGGGCACGCCGGGAGGCAGTGGCGGGGCCCGCCCGGGGGTGTCGGGGCGCTGCGGCCCGGCGGGCCCCCGGCAGCGTGAGAAGGAGAGAAAGGGCTTTGCTGCTGGGCCGAAATGGGCTCGTTTGGCTGCTTTTAGGGACCCAAACGCGAGGAGGCGAGTCCGGGGCAGCTCTGCCGGAGCGCCAGGCCCCAGCCAGCAGGCCCGGAGGGCTCGGCCGCTCCGCCGAGACTCCCCAGGAGCCGGGTGACAGCGGCAGGGCCCGACCGGCCGCTCCCCCTGCCCGACTCTTGGCAGAGCAGGAACCGCCCTTGGAGCTCGAGAACGTAAAGGCAGGGTTTAAACACTCACTATTAACCCATCTTTAGGGAGCCCTAAACACAGAGAGTGTGAACAACAAGGTGCAATTTTTTGCCCTCGTGGCCAAGAAGGCCAAGGGCATCCTGGGGTGTGTTAGAAGGGGGGTGGTTAGTAGGTGGAGAGAGGTTCTCCTGCCCCTCTACTCTGCCCTGGTGAGACCCCATCTGGAATATTGTGTCCAGTTCTGGGCCCCTCAGCTCAAGAAAGACAGGGAACTGCTGGAGAGAGTCCAGCACAGGGCAACTGGGATGATGAAGGGAGTGGAGCATCTCCCTTATGAGAAAAGGCTGAGGGAGCTGGGGCTCTTTAGTTTGGAGAAGAGGAGGCTGAGGGGTGACCTCATTAATGTTTATAAATATGTCAAGGGGGAATGTCAGGAGGATGGAGCCAGGCTCTTTTCAGCCACGTCCACTGACAGGACAAGGGGCAATGGGTGGAAGCTGGAACACAGGAGGTTCCAGAAAAATATGAGGAAAAACTTTTTCCCTGTGAGGGTGACAGAGCACTGGAACAAGCTGCCCAGGGAGGTTGTGGAGTCTCCTTCTCTGGAGACATTCAAAACCCGCCTGGACGCGTTCCTGTGCGCTCTGCTGTAGGTGATCCTGCTCTGGCAGGGGGGGTTGGACTAGATGATCTTTGAGGTCCCTTCCAACCTTTAACATTCTGTGATTCTGTGATAATTTTACTTCGTACTCCAAATGTACAGGCCCGCTCCTCTCCTGCCGTTCTCTTCAGCTTTCCCGTGATGGTGACGTTCAGCTCCACCACCCCTGGTGCCCTGCGACAGAACCAGCGGCCACTCTGCCCCGCTCAGAGCCCCCAGCCCGCGGTGGGGAACCGGCCCCAGCGCCGCTGGGAAGGGTGGGCAAGGACAGGCTTGGCCTGGTTCAGGTCCAGAAGACACGCTGAGACAGGTCAGGAAAGCCTCTCAATCAAAACAGATGCTGTAAAGTAAATTTTTGAATTTTTGAGAAATTCTACTAAAAGCCCCCCAACCCGTAGCTGGAAGCACAAAGGAGAGATTGATTCAGACTGTGTGGTAACGGGGAACTCGAGGAATGCGCAAGTCCCTCGTTCAGAAAGGGACAGCAGGGCAGACTGCACAGGAACATCATAAAAGGCCCTAGTATCTTCTTCCTAAGGAAAAAGCAGTAATAGTGGGTGTGCCGTATTTGCAGCCAGCAAAACCAGGGAGAAACGGTCTGAAAGTGTAAAGAAAGAAGCCGAGCAACGGGCAGAAGGATGAGTTTCATAGTCTTTGAAAGGAAGCAGAACAACAAAGCGGTGACAGCAGACAGGAATGCAAACCTCAGGTATTTCTTTCAAATCTCTTAGGGAATTAATGTGAGGGAAAACACAGTTTTGAGGATTCAGCAGTTTCTTAATGAAATTATTTCTTTAAGGGAACAAGTGTTAAGTCACACAATGCAGAGAAAAGAAGGGAAGTAAATTAAGAACCCCAGGAAAAGCACAGGTTCTTTAATGGCCTCAAATACAAGAAAGCATACACAAACTAGGTCAGTTTTTTAAAGTTGTGCATCTAAAAGCACATCATGAAGACAAAGGGGCGCAGAATCATTACTGAAAATTTTAGAGACCAAAAAAAAATTAATGTTTCTTTTGTTCAGTCTGGCACGATCAAGACAGCTACTGTAAAAAAAACGGGAGTATAACCTCAAGCTGGAATAAAGAAAGGTTGGTTTATAGGATGCTTGAATCAGTTATTTTTATCTGGTAAATATTTTCATCTTGGATGAAAAGTTATCCTTGATGGTTTAGAGAACTGACTGAATCAATCTCCAGTTAATTAGTGGTCATCCATATTGGAACCTGTAGAAAATTAATGGGTTTCCAGGAGACTGACAGAGCTTGGCCACTTTTCTGAATTTAAATAGGAGTAAGGAGAGGACAGAATACAAGCTATATAATTAAGCTGTCTAATCAATAATTACATGAGAAATCATCTAAAATAAGAACTCAGAAGAAACTGAGTACCTAGACATGAATTTCCAATTAAGAACAAGCGTTCACGCGATCATGTTTTCTTTAACAAAAGGAAACAGACCATGTGGAGAAGTGGAGAAAGGTGGCTGAAGCTCCAGATGCCTTTTTTCTGGCATTAATAAGGCTTCTTGACACCTCCTCAGGCAAATTAGTGAAACTTAACTCGATGAAACTTAAATGCATTGGGTGCAAATTTTGTTGAAACGGCTGTCAGTTGTTCAAAGGCCATCGCTGTGTTTAGTAGCGTTTCATAAGGCATCTCCCAGGGCCAGCACTGCTCATCGGTTTCACTCATGACCCTGATAATGTACTATAAGCTTTGCTAATATTAGCAGATGACACTGAGTAAGAGAAGCCTCAAGAATACTAAAAAATAACTGCTATTCCGATTCAAACAGCAGACCAGGGAAAATGAAGTTTAATAATGAGACATGAAGAAACAAACAGGTAGGACACCTCTGTTACACTGGATAACAAGATGAAGGCAAGCTGACATCTCCTGATGCTGAAGAATCAAGTATTATAATGGGATGTATGAAGAGGACTTTAATCCATAAGACTTATCAACCAATCCTTCCAGTCTAATTGGCACAGAGGGGCCCTGCTTGGCCTGCCGTGTCCAGCTTGAGGCACTTCAAGACAGATTCAGACTGAAAGAAGCGAGCAAAGAGCCAGAATGATGAGAGGTGCAAAAAATCAAATCTACAAGACAAGGCTGAACAATCTGGGGTTGCCTTAGATATAGAAAACAAGACTGAGAAGAGACATACAAGAACTGTGTTGTTTTCTTTGCTTATAGTGAGAAGGCCAAGTAGTATTTGACTTGGACTGCAGCAAGATCTAGTTGGTTATTATAAATAGCTTTCTCGTGCTAAGTATTATTTATCACTGGAAGAGATTACTTGGAGCATTCATCACTGGAGGCCCTCGTAAACCATTCAGAAACACTTGTCAGAAACAATTCTGTATGGTTGAGTCTACGGAGGAGTAAAGAGAAGCAGCAAATGACCTCTCAAAAATTAGCCTAATCTCATTTCTTAACCCATGCATAGAAGGTCACGGGGAATTCAGTTCATATTTCATGAGCATTCAACACTTCTCCAGTTGTGTCCCTAACGGAAAGTGTTAACGCAGATAAAGTTGTAAATCGAGAATGACTCCGTGAAATCAAAGTTGTGCACGGATAGTCAGAGGTCACTTTCATTCTGAATCCATACAGGGACTAAGCATAGTTTGACTTTTTAAGTCAAACCAAATTTATTTACTAGGCATGACTTGTAGCGACCACGTATTTAAAATCCACACTTCTTTGCTGTTCAGAACAAATTAATGTATTACTCTGAAGGAAGCAAAGGATGGCTTGAGGAAGTTACCAAGATAAAAACATACAAACATTGTGTATTGTTAGTGCAAAAAATAAAAGAATCTACTACATGTGAATTGTGACTTTTCATTAAAAGCGTGTCCTTTTCTCGTCCATTTTTTTCATCACGTATGCAAGCACACGTGCACCATGACACAAATGAGTATTTGAGGATACATGCTCTTGGCTTCTGACTCAGCAGTAGCTACAAAGAAACTTGGACACGTTCTCATTACACTAGTCTAGATCCCAGTTCTGCACACAGCACAACTGCCAGTGTGTGTGATTCTTCTGCTGCCAAAAGAGACCTTTTCTCATTTTTATGGGGCACACAAATGACTACAATCTCTTCCTATGCAGTTTTTTCCCCAAGTCTCTATAAAATAGGTGCCAGCTAACCTTTGAAGAGCTGGCGCAACGTAACGGAGGGGAAAACGCCGCTGAAGTGCAGAAGGGACCCACTAGTATCTGAGCTTTGCCCTCGTGTGGCAACAGTCATTTGGATCCAAGGATGGCTGATCAGCGTCATCGGTAACGTCTGGCCTCCCTTACTTTCCCTGGCAGACTTCCTGGAGATCTCACCATACGCTGCCTTCTCCTCTCATCTAAGGGCAGTCCTGAATATACAAAATGCACATTCCTTTTTTCTCTCAGTCTTCATCAAATAAGCACGTGATACTCCCACATATGAAGGTCATCTCTCATATTACTGACACTCTGAAAACCTATAGCGATGTAAAGAAAAACATATAAACCAAGGTAAGACAGCTGAGAAACTGAGATCCTCAGCAAGCACTGTAAACCTTCATTGTCATTATTAAGTATGTACTTCAAATATAACCAAATGTGTCTAACTTTATTTCTCTCAGTTACACAGTTTAACACTTGGCATAAACTGTTTGTCCGACTGGTTTTGTTTTAGGAATACACGTGTGTATTGGAAAATATTTATATGCCCAATGTAGCATTTCTGGTAAAACTTCTTATGGCCACCTAGTGGCCTAAATGGAATCGACTTTTTATTAAAAATATTTAGGGTTACATGAAGATTCCCGTTATCTAAAAATAAAACAAAAAGTACAAGTTTCATAGCTTTTGCATATATTTAAGATATAAATACTAATTTCTTTGCACAGTACATCCTTTAACACAATCTGAGAAATCAAATGGGGGAGGGCGCAAATTTTATGTGAAAAAACTAATAACAGAACTAACAAAATGCAAGTGGCCCTTAAGGAAAGAAAGAAATGAAGGGAGCAAAATACGAATCGAACCAATGATCTGAATGCATAAGTAAATAATCAACCTGCACGATGGGCGCAAGTGTTATTAAATCTGCATGTGAGAAAAAAAGGTACCATTACAGAGAAAAAAAATAAGAAGGCTAAATGCTTGCATAGTATGAAATGTCATGGAAATTCACCTGTTGTCCCCATTTTCAATAACTTAAATGAATATCACTTAAAACATCACACAGATTAAAGACATCTGTATATATTTCAGATTTCAATATTAATGCCAAAAATACATAGTATGATTTTACATAGGATTTATGCTACATTAGAACACTAAAGACGAACATCACTTGAGTATTAAATGAAACATTAAATATTAAATAACTGGAAAATAAAATAAAAAGTGTAAACACTAAACTAACTTGGGAATTTGCTATTGCAACACATCCAATGAAGTGGTTTTAAACAGTACAAAAAGATTAGATTTAAAGTGTGTTTCCAGTCTACTTGGAATACACAAAGCTCATTCCAGAAACCTTTTAAAAACTGGTCCGGGATCACGCAAGAACCTTCCTTCTCTTGAGCGCTATTTTCATTCCTTTACAGACTTAACTTTATACTGTCATCTCGATCAATCTTCACTTGTAAGGAGTAATCAACAGTAAAACGAATGCTTCAGTTTGCCATCGTTTGCTAGCATCTTGGTGAAAACTGAGGATTTGTTGGAGATTCAGTGTAAGATTTGAGTTCGTATGCAGCGCCGCTATCAACTTCCATGGATTTCCGGGAAAACAGGAGCCTTACATCTCTGTGGAGGTAGATCTTTCCAGATTTAGAACTCTGGAACCTGAAAAGACACAGATAATCTCTATTATCTAAACCAATAGATTCATCTTGAAATAGTATCGAATCAAATGTGTTCCTTTAAGGCCAAAACAAATTCGAACACAGCTAATCAGTTAGTCGAAATGAAAGACAAAAGGATAACCCAACATTTTCAATCTACTTTGTTTCCTTCAGCATTTAAAGGTTCTGTTCCTAATCACCAAGGCAGCGCACAGCTTGGAAAGTGGCACAGAATATCTGAAGTTCACACTGCTATTATGTATGTCAAAGATTAAAGTTCTCAGGCAAGAAACTTTCTTCTGCGAAGAATCCTGAAAATGCCCAAAGGGTGGCCGAAGCACACAGAAAAGGGAAGGCTCAAGTATCAACAACAGCATACGTACGTATCAAATCCGTATTTCGGAGCTGGTTATCACACAGACAGATTTCATTGCTCTCTTCATGAATGTACCAGCAAGAAGTTTACTACTGCTTTATGCCACGTGCCAAATTCAAGTCCAACTCAAGAAGCGGTAGGTATGAGGCAGACAGACAGACAGACAAAGTTTTTTGTACTGAATACGGGGCTATTTCGAAGTGACTGTAGTTCACCGGCCCAATCGCCAAAGCGAACAGCAGCAGACTCCTGGGCCCGTTTATCTTTTATGCTGTGGCCAAACAGCCCAACTCAGGTCCTCCAAACCTTCCAGGAACGTGCCAATTCCACCTTCCCTGAGATTTAACAACTATATATACAGACAAGATCTCTTTCAGAGAACTGTATTCTGTAAGTCTTCATCTGGCAGGACTCTCTAATTTCCTTCCCTCGACCCGGAAAGGCAGGAGAGCCTAAGGAGCATTTCTTGTGGCAACTGAACTCGATGTCACTACCACTGTGCCATGGCAAAGGACAAAAGCTATTGCCACAGTAACAGAAACAGAAAAGCTATTGCAATGACAAAATGATACCATTACAAATGCGGAGAGAGCAGTGCGCATCATATTATCACGTGTATTACAATTTGCACATATTTTTAAAGAGCATTTGCTCATTCAGTCCACTGAAGCAAAGTAGTATCTCTAGAATAAACCTAGACTGAGAGGTAGGAGAAAGCTAAAGAAGATCCATCATGGTCTCATCATCTGGAGCAGCTGTAGAAACGGATTGTGTGCCCCTGCTTCATTCAGCCAAGCGATGCAGAATAGCCCGTAGTCATCCCCACAGCCAGACAAAGGACAATTTTGCTCTCCTAGATACAGCTGTCAAGGGCATTACATGTGGCAGGATCCAGCAGAACGGTCCTACTGGCTCCCACAGAGCTCCCATCCATCACTATTTATTTGCTTGGTGCTGTGAGACAGAGAAGATTCTATTTTAAGATTCTGGAGGAGAGCACAGGAAGGAAGCGTGGAAGAGGCAAGGGACGACTGAACACTCCAAACAGTTAATTCAGCATATAGCTCATCAGACATTTTAAAATGAAAAAAAATTATTGAAGGATCTTTTGCAGCAAAAGTATGATTGAAATTAATTCATATAGAATAGATAGATCTAGTTATCAAAGCACCATCAGAAAGTAGAGCTCATTTCCCATTTTACACATGGATTCATCAGAAAATAATTAGCAAGGTGTATTTTTAAACTTCTTAAGCTTTCTATTTTCTATTAGTGAGAATCCTGCAAGACTCCCTCTGCTCAGAAAATGCCACTGTAATGTGGCTCTTCTGAGCATGACACTTCAGGAAGATTGAAAGATGAGTGGGAGACAGTAACCGAGGTTCAGGGGATTCTTCTCATCTCTGCTTCCATCACCTGTTTTTTTTTTTTTTGAGAAATGTTTACTGCAGTAATTGGGATTTACGAATGTTGGTTTTTATACACGCAAATACATTGGAATAATCAAGAGACAACCATTACACACACTTGTGGGTGGTGATGGACTGGCCAGGATGGGACTGGCTCCAGAGCTGTAGCAGCTCCAGCAGTTTTGTGTAAAGGAATCAAGAAAAACACCACAGAGGTCTCAGAGATGGTGTCCTACAACAGTAACAATAGACAAATACAGGAGTGTTTAAATACACAAATATTAGACAAGCTAGAAAGTCTGTCAGAGGAAAGAAAGTGATAAACATTACTGAAGAAATGGCAAAGAACAAATCCCCTATATATTTTATAGGCCATCAAAATTCAAAAAGGCCAGAGCAAGCCACAGGAATAGGATCTAGCAGGATGATCGCAAAAACATATGTGGAAAAGTCTATACAACAAAACCTATAAAATCTGTAAGTAAAATCATTAGGGCAAGGATACAAATTTCTAGAAGAGGGAAAATGCTGAGGGATCAGAAAGATTAAAAAGCAACTAGTAAACCAGCAATAACAGGTATCTTCAGCTTCCACCAGTAAGTGTATCATATGCCACATCTGGAAAATATTTTTTAAAAGTGTTTCTCAAGACCTTGAGGAATCACTACTTTTAACAACCAGTTTCAAGCTTACCCTCCACCTTGCCTTTAGTAACAACCCCTCTTTAGCTTGTAAGCAACAACAATTATACTCCATGCTATTAAAAGGCAACACGTCAGTTGACCAAGCTTTAAAAACTTGAAAAATGCTGAGCTGTGGGCAGGTTAACTGTTTAACTTCCTTTTAAAGGGGTGCCAGAATGTGACCTAGAAACCAACGGATGGTTGTCACCCTCCCAGCGCTGGGCAGAAACGAGACGTGAGCAGAGCTGGACTCAGCTTTTACGCTCACGTAGATTTAATTACTACACACAAAGAAACATTGCTTCACACACAACAAAGAATTTATACCCAAATCATCTCCAAGGAACAACTTAAAGCGCAGGTGCAACTCTTGATTTTCTTAGAGTGACTAAAGCTCTGCTGTCCAGTTCTGTGTCTCAATACTGTACCTGTGGGTACAAATACAGTCTGATGGCACAATAATGACAATACACCGTTCATAATACCGAACGGTATCTCCAACACGCAAACCTGCATACACAATAAACCTGGCGCTTCAGAAAAGACGCTTGTAGAAAACGTGGCTGCCAATGTTAAGTTCCAGACCTATGCAAAGCATTTTGGCTGAATTACCACTTGAAAAGAAGCTTTCATAATGTGAGTGCTGACAACTGTGATTAAGGCCTCACGAGCAGATGTGACCACAAAGCAGCTTGCTGGTGGGGACTTCACTTGTGTTTTTGAGCAAAACTGCAACATGTAAGCTTAAGATGCCTGTTTTCAGCAACTCCTGCAACTAAAACTGAAATGCTGTTCTAAGCCCACTTAAGTAATAAAAGCCAAAAATAATCTTAATAGTTTAAAGTGTTTAGGTTTATAAGTTTTCAGTAAAATCAATCTGAGGAGACATTGCTGCTTTTAAAAATGAAGTTTTAAAACTAACTTATATACAAATTAATATACTAAGACTTGTCAAGCTCTTATAATTAAAATCCAGAAGGCTACTAGACTGACAACTGACTAGTTTGTAAAATCTGAAGTATTCTGTATAATAAGCCACAAGACAGATCAACATAAACGACTGTAATATGTCAAGGAGTTTTGCATTTTTCCATTACTAGAAAGGATCCGCTGTTTGGGGTCATCTCTGAAGCAAAAAACTCCTGACGTGCTGCAGGTGTTCACTGTGCAAAGTAAGCAGCTGAGTGTTGTAATTGTCAGTTCATTTCTCCAGCCAGAAACGGATACACTTCCAGCTACACATTATAAATCTGTGAGTTGATCCCTACCAGAGGTCTGAAAGCTGAGCTAAACTGTACAGCATCAGAACCGCTACATATCTGTCTCTCAGCCGGTCAGAAATAAGCAGCTCATGAGAGAAGACTTCGTGCTATAAAAGACAACAGAGACGAAAGCAGATTTGCCTTCAAAAAGAAGTAATTCTTGGGTCTGTCTACAACAAATTTACAAACTACACTGAAGCAGAATTGAGGCCACTACTCTTCCTGCCTGCACACTGGACCCAGCTGGCCGCAGATCTTTGCCCACTTCTGCAGCTGATGCCTGTCTCCAGCTCCTCTGCATCAGTTAGATCAACATTACAAGTGAATTAAGCCTTTCATTTGGGCTACACTTTTTCAGAATTTGCCTCAGAAGAAAACCTTTAGAAGGTGGTTAAGTTAGACATGGCAAGTTAGTGTGGCCTGACAGGGTGAATTTGAATCCACGCCAAATTCAGAATGAAAACACAGGTCAACAGCTTCATCACGATGCTATTTTCACACACCAAAAAAACCAACATGTATTTTTTATGACTGTCAACTTTCATTTAATGGGAAACCTTGGCCTGGAATCACTGCTTTGAAACACAGAGCTGTGTTTGAGATGTCTGCCTGCTAGAAATCAATGCCACTAAATAGGGAAAATAATACATACCAGAAGCAATTCTACCAACAAGTTAAAGAGAAAAGCGTAAGAGATTTGGGTTTGTTCTGTTTGCTTGCTTCAGCATGTCAGCCACCATCGGGTTTCCAAGTGCTGCAACGAAAGCAGCAGGTCGGCACGTATGTGGTTTGTTCACTACAACAACGCAGGCAAAAGTCTGCAACCTGCAGAAGGGCAGAGTCTATCCATCGTTCCTCCTTTGTTTCGAACTGCAGTCTCCAGAACATCCCGTGAGCAGCACGGCGTCTGGTTTCAGGCAGTGCTTTGTAAATCATTTAAGGAAGATGGTGTGAATATTTTATAAAGTGAAAGGCATTATCAGCGGTATCGCACCATGAAACAGGTAGCTACATTTTTACCCTAAACGCTGTATGTTTCAGAGTAACTCAGGACACTTTTCACGTTGCAAGCTATTCTAGTGAAGGGCCATGTGTATAAGACACTGGGCACCTTTCTCTACACCGACCCTTAGCTTTGGCTTTGCCCATGTAACATCCTAATTATTTCCTGTAACCTCAAAAAAAAGCCAGAACTAAATTTCTTTTGCTAAGAAAACAATTACACTTTACAAGGCTATGCAAAATACTTCAGTGCCAAGAAAGAGCTTTACATTTTAACTTTGTTTCTCCCAAGCAGACCTTATTTATTAGCTCTTTTCCCTCTACTATCTAGCTTAAATTAGACCAAGTTAAAAAGCATTCTTTTTAAAAAAAGAAGTCTCTATAGAGAAAGGCTGGTTGGGGAAGAAATCATGAGATAAATCTTGGCAGGTATTTGTTTTCTGTGGTTTTGGTTGGTTGGTTTTGCATTGGGGTTTTTTTGTTGTTTTGTGGGGTTTTTTTTTTTTAACTCCAAGGAACTTACCTCAGATGTATGAGGTAGCGTAGTAGCCTTTCTTCAGTCTGTTGAATATTTTCTTTATTGACATTTCTCTTGACTTCTCTTCTCACAGGAACAGAAAAAGTTCTTTGCCGTAGGAATGTTTGATGATTAGCTGGCATCTCTCTCAAGTCATAGATCACCACAAACATCTTCACCACAGTTTTGTTAGGGTTAAATAAGGTCTGAAAAGACAAATAGTTCAATACAATACCCTATAGAGATGACAAATTTTTAAAAAAAATCCAACAAACTCCACCTACCAGAACAGTCACCTTCCTCTGTGCACTCTGTTCCAGTGCCATACAGACACCTTCATGCAAAAACACTGTAACACTGTACAGTTTTTGTCTGGTTTTCAATACTTCCAGCTACTAGTGATTCCCATTTTTAAGTAAAATGCTAAACACAGTCTAATCTGAATGAAACTCTAGCATGTGATTACTATTACTTTGCTAATCTGCATCCCCATTTTTATTTGGCCATACAGCTTTTTGTCTACACCATCTTCTAGACACAAATTACCAACGTGTTCTTACAAGAAATAAGCAGATTGTTGGTTCTGAGCAATGACTGCAATTTACTTTACTTTTAGGTGTTAAAATGTTACAAAATTTAGACACAACTGAGTATTTCATCTCAATCCCTTTAGAAGGATCTCAGAATTTGGACTGTGGCCTAATTACTTCTACATTACTTCTTCAAAGCCATGGTGTCCCCAACTATTCTGATTCTGTAACTGATTTTAAGTCTCTTCAGAGTACAGACAGATTCAAAGGTTGAGTGTCTTTTTTGTCCCACAAATTACAGATTTCTACTTTGAAGAACTACAATACCTACGGGGATGCACATTTCCACTGCTAGCTTCGTGCTCATCTCCAATAACCTCATCTCCTCTGCATGACTTCCTTGATATTAGTGGTTTCAAGGCACCTGTATCTGCTGAGTACGTACCACTTGTATTGTTCCTGAAGGCGGTACCCGATAACCCCTTTTACCAAGGGACTCTAAAGTAATTACACCCTAAAGGAGAAGAAAGAAAAAAAAAAAAAAGAGACAAGCATTTAGTTCACAGGGAGATATAAACAATTCAAAATGTGCTATTTATGTAACTGTATTTATTCAAAAAACAGTCAGTAATGTACAAAACCTAAAAACAGAGAAGGCAATGCATTTAAGACGCAGTTAAAAATCAACAGGACAGTTTGGCAGATCATTAAAAGCTGTGCAATAAGGGGTACATCCTCCTCTTGAAATAAGATCCAGGTTTCCACATCTTCAAACTAGCAGCCAA
This sequence comes from Trogon surrucura, assembly GCA_020746105.1. Lineage (NCBI taxonomy): Eukaryota > Metazoa > Chordata > Aves > Trogoniformes > Trogonidae > Trogon > Trogon surrucura. Next base: position 405,319 of record CM036627.1, read on the forward strand.
GGAGCTATGGCAGAAGAGCTTTGTTTTCAAAACAGCTCGGGAGTTAAAACGCAAGATTTGTCTCCTTTCCATTTTTATATCACCTACAACTGCACCAACAACACCCCAAATCTCACAGAACCTATTTCTGCTTTTCAAAGGCAGCAGATGCACTTAATTTGCCATTCTAATCCAAACTTTAGGGACACTGACATCTGTTTTTGTGACAGCTGTGATCTACGGGGCACCCGAGTGTCCCACACAGCCTGGAACCGCTGAGGCCACCCTTGGGGTCCCGCCAAGAGCACAAGTCCCGTTAACCTGCAGCGCACAACTGCCCTACCCCACTGCACTGCACTTAACAAAACGAACGACCAACCAACCAACCCAACCAAAAAACCAAAGCAACCCAAACAAACAACAAAGAAAAGGGCCCAGAGCAGAGCAGCTAGCTATACCCACAGAAACAATGCTTCTGATGATGGAGGCACTGCACAAATGTTGCATTAATCCTGGGAGACTCAGCCATGACAGCATGTTTAGAGCATGTGGAAAAGCCTGGAACAATGAAACCCAGCTAGGAAAACAAGCAGTGGGTACTCTGAGTATTTGAGGAACATCAGAATCCCTTTGCCTCCTAAAAAATCACTTTAAATAATCCAGAAACATGAGAGCAAAACAACAGATACTCCTTTGCAGGTTAGGAGAAAACATAGAAGTTTATTACTCAAACTTAACTTGCAAAGCCACTTCATTTTCTGAATTCTTTTAAAACCAGCTCAGAAATATGCTAAGTGCTATGAACTTCAAATCTAAATATTGGGAGATTCGGATGTTTAATGCTTTACTTACATGCTTAAATAGACTATTTAACATATTTTAGACAGACATACACATACGAAAACCTCTAAAAATTAGATCTGTCACTCAGGTAACGCTGAGGTTCCTTAACAGGCATTCCGAATCAATCTAAGCCATCTGATTCAATACTAGCATCTTTTGCTTCTTACAAGGCAGCACTTCACACATGCAAAGCCCATGCTGTTGTCATAGAAATGTGCAACAGAATTGGCACACAGATACCGAGAACACAAACAATGTGTCAGTGCAAACATCAGCAAACCCCACAGCTCGTGAGAGTGCCGCGCATCCCGCCACCGCAGACATCTGCTTTAAAAGAAAGGGCTGAATAATTTCAGAAGTAGGGAGGTGATTGTCCCCCTGTACTCAGCACTGGTGAGGCCGCACCTTGAGTGGTGTGTTCAGTTTTGGGCACCTCAGTATAGGAGGGATATCGAGGTGTTGGAGCGAGTGCAGAAGAGGGCAACAAAGCTGGTGAAGGGCCTGGAGAACAGACCTTACGGGGAGCGATTGAGGGAGCTGGGACTGTCCAGTTTGAGGAAGAGGAGGCTGAGGGGGGACCTCATCATGCTCTACAATTACTTGACAGGACATTGTAGAGAGGCTGGTGCTGGTCTCTTCTCACAGGTCATTAGGGACAGAACCAGGGGGAATGGGTTCAAGTTGCAACAGGGCAAGTTTAGACTGGACATCAGGAAGAAATTCTTCATGGAAAGAGTGGTCAGACACTGGAACAGACTGCCTGGGGAGGGGGTTGAGTCTCCATCCCTGGATGTGTTTAAGTGTCGCTGAGATGTGGTGTTGGGTGAGATGGTTTAGGGGTGAACTTGTAGTGTAGGGTTCATGGCTGTAGTGTAGGGTTCATGGCTGTAGTGTAGGGTTGATGGTTGGACTTGATGATCCCAAGGGTCTTTTCCAGCCTGAACTGTTCTATGATTCTGTGATTCTGAGCCGAAGGTCTCCATCACTGATTCTCCCTCAGCCTGCACCTAAGCCACTTGCTGGCAGGGTGGTCAGTTGCCCAGGACAGCTGCTTGTTGGGACAACAAATGTATCCCACTAAATCCAGCTATTGCCTCATTGTCTATTTTAAGTTAGATGGATAAAAACAGATAGTGGGGGTTGTTGACTCCCGTGTGGAGGGAGGCAAGTACGTTCAGTATCCCAAGGTGAGAGCAGTTGGGATGGTGGGGCAGAGCAAATGGAGGAAAAGCACTAGTCAGAGGAAGAAAGAGGAGACTGGCGAACTCCATCATAAGCACCTGAAAATAACGCAGGTCCCTGCAAATTCCCATTTCCTGAACCCTCTCTGAGCTCTTGCTCTTCACCTCCACCTATCAGAGTTTACTAAAAATAAGCCCAACCACACGCTTACCATGTATGGAGAGGGTGCATTATCATCTGAAACGCTGTAGAATGACACTTCAACTGGCAGAGTCATGTGCGTGGGACAAAAGACTCCGCTTGCTCCCACTTCTGCTGTGAAACCCTCCACAACGCCGAGCGGGTCTAAGCGAAAATTCAGGACAGATTCCTGTGAAACAAAACACGCGCAGCTTAAGTCGGGAACACCTGAAATAATATATAGTAAAACTAAGTAGCAAGGAAATAAGTTTATATGAGAACTCGTGGCTTTCATAAGGTGACGTGCCAAGAATCAACACCGAGGGAAAAATTACGGTAAACGGCAGAACATCCAGCCAGACGACAGTGGTTTAAGAGAACATATCGTCCAAATCCAGTCTTCATCCTACTGAAACTGGTGCAAAAGCCCACAGAGAATTATACTGCAGCAGGAGCTATGCACGATTTTCCTTAACAGAATCTGTAACTTCCCTCAATGCATTCACTCCATATTTCAGGAATACGGAGTACGACACAACCCGTTAATGCACTGGCTATTAGTTGTTGGTATTTTCTATGCTACATGAAGTGAAAAGCCGGAGACTACACTTCAGACACATTCTGTTTACGTAACACAGCTTTTGTGACACACTAAGTAGACTTAAAGAATGAAAACGTAAACCCTTTTCTAGGTATATACATTATAAACACAAACAATTACGAGTTTTTAAATCTCAAGTCAACACAACACCTCGTAGCTTGATCATAGTGGGAAATGAAAGTTATAAGCAACTCACTGCATCTGAATCTCTGAGACAGACGATGTCTGGGGCATGTGTGCTGGAAGTTCAAGCAAATTTTATTCAATTTCATTATGACCTTTTACATTGTAATCAGGCTGGAATTATTCATAGTAATGCACTTCTAAAAGCAGTACAGAAGAATAGTAAAAATACCACAAGAATTCTAGAGAATATGCAATACCTCAAAGTTGCCCAGAAGGCTAAGACTTGTTACTGGTGGCGCACTAGAACTTAGAAATGGTTTCTCATGGCTATCTGGATCATTGTCTCCGTTTATACATTGTTGTGGGCTATTAAAAAAGGACAATAAAAATAGAGGATAAACACACTTGCTTTTGTCTTCTGCATACAAACAGCTCTAGAGAGAATAATTTACTTACTATATTACAAACTGTTGTTATTGTAAGTAAGAGCTGAACATTGCCCATTAATACCTCAGCAAAACATTTTCTACTTAACTGAAAAAATACTTTGTAAGTTTTACATTTCAAGAGATAAAGACAGTAAAAATTTAGATTGTTTACGAACTCCATCAGCAAGAACCAAAGGATCAGGTTATTTGCTCTTGCATGTAGGTATTTTTATCTTATATCCTGAAATTTCCAACATCAAACTCCCACACTGAAAGCTGGTTTTGTTACATGTACTAACGCATATAAAAGGTCACGGTTGGTCCCTTTTAAAGTTAAGTTCTCTGAACAAGGTAAGGAGAAATGCTTAACCTGTTCAACACTAAGAAGAAAACATAACACAAAAACAACACTGATTTTTAAAGAACAATTACTGTCGCCTGCACAGGACAGGGTTCATCCCAGCAGCAGCAGCAGCTCTCAGACCACGGTTATGTCCCAGGAGCCGTGCTAGCCCGGACACCCCATGGGCAACTCAGCTGCCAAGCCTTACTTCAAAACAAGGATTCTTTTGAAAGACACCCATTTTTTGTCCTTGCTAACACACTTGGTTGTGGCATGCACTGTATCTCCCCCCAGATTCTTAGTATTTCTGGTAAATAAAACGCACCTTCTTGCAGACAGACATTTCAACTGCAGCAGTGATGAATCCAGATCAAAGCACCCAGACTGTGTTTTCCTTTGAGGAACCTCAAGGGGCAAAGAAGATGCTAGTTTGAAAACTGTACCTCTCTAGCAAGGACATTTTAGCCAAGCAAGCACAAGTTTTATGTATAAAAACAGAGCAGTAGAGAGTAATTCCTACATGTTCTGAACTTTGTGAAGAATATTCTAAAACTATTAATGACGAGACTGCAAATGCTGATTAACAGGAAGTACTTAAAGACTCATTCGAGAGGCTGACGTCTCTTTGGACTGGTGCAGAGAATTACTAATAAACAAGCTGTGAAAACTTCCATCCAAGTTTCCTGAAAATACGACAGCCTTTACAAGCGCTAAAGAACAAAACACATCATGTGTTGATCACAGAACACCACTACGTCAGTAGTTCTGATGGGGACTGCCTTTTTCTTTAAAACTTGTAACGCTTCCCCAGCATCTGTCTGTTTTATCACAGCAGCTTTATACCACTTTGCCATTCAACGACATCCCTGACTGCTGAAGAATATACGGCACAAACTGTTCACAGACACAAAAGCTTTGGAATAACAGGCAATCGGGTAATAATAACTCTCACAAAAACTCTTAAATGACAAAAAAAGGTAGCTTACACTTAAAACGTTAATCTCCAGAATGGTTTCCTTTGTGCTCTGAAAATAGCACCAAAGCATTTTTTGCCACAGAATTTTCTAATGTCACCTTTTGTTAAACTTGACAGGATCTCAACAACTACCTCTAATATTTTCTTTTCCAGAATTATGGTTGAACTTCATTTGAGTATTAACTCTCAAACTTCTGCTTGCAAGAGTTTTCATTCTGACACTGAAAGTAAACACACACTTCACCTAAACAATTTGTTAAATTTTCTAATCCACACAGATATTAAAAGAACAAAAGACTTCCTTTATCATTTAAAAGATAAATTATAATCTCAACAATAACTTACAGGACTTGAAAGCAGAGGCAACCCAGTTCTAGGATGAAAAGCCTTGGTTGAAGTTCCATCCAAGGATCGAAAATTGTGTTTCCGACACATATTTGTGTGTTTTAGAGATGGTGCTTTCTGTCAGCAAAACAAATTTACTCAAATTATCAACACGATATTCCAATAACCTATCACGGTAATACTTCACTTGCTGTAACAGAGAAGACTTCAGGGGGATCTGTATCCTACCAGCATATTACGAAATACTCAGTACGAATTCCCCTTTGCTCAATCTACAACCACACAGACTGCTCGCTACAGATCACACACCCCATGCAGACACCGGTACATTTATCAAAAGGACGCCTAATTGCCTATGGAAACTGATGGTCATAACGCTATCACCATGACAAGAACAAGAAAATGTTCTTCTCAATGTTAAGCTTGTACAGGGGAGGCACTCCCAGCCAAACATTACTTCAGACCAAGAAGAGAATAGCGATGTGCTGCTTCTGACAAAGTCAGACAAATCCCTCTTCATATTGGTCCTCAGCAGATAGAGGGTACAAGCTACCCGACCAAGAGCAACTACAGGAGCTGGTCTGTTCCTCTGCGTATTTACCTGTACGTCTGGGTTCTTCAGCCGCTCACACTTCAGCGCACCGTCTTCCGCAGGCTTCTTCTGAGAAGTGCTCTGGAAATCCAGGCCTATTGGATCTTCATTCTCATCATGCACAGTTTTCACTTTATCTTGTTTGGTTTTGTTTTTGAAACTGTCATGGTCTTTATTTAAATAATTTTCTATACTAATAAGTTGAGTATTTTGCTCATAAATATTTGGTTTTTTTGAGTCTTTATCTAAACACTTGAGCTCATTTTTGTGCAAAGAGTCAGATACCTGCATCACAGTTGCTTTTTTTGTACCTTCAAGTATTCTGCATTTATCTGTCTGTAAATTGTTAAAACTGTTCGTGTCATTGCTCTCACTAACAACTGTTCTTTCTTTAAGTTTATTTGTGCAAATCTGTTCATCGATGCTGCTGAAATTGGAATACTGTTTAACTCTGCTGGCTATCTGGTCTTTCTGTGCACAACCAGAATTCATCGCTTCCAATTTATCTGGCAATTCAGATTTATTTTCTTTAATACATGATGACAATGTGTGAAAGTTAGTAAATGTATGAGAAGTTTTATTTGAAGTCTGATGAAATGCATTTCGGACAGCTTCACTGGGTTTTGCTAAAACCAATTTTCTTCTTGCCTGGAGTTTCAGAGAAGCCTTCAATTCTCCATCAAACCTAGAAGGACTGATAGGAGTATCAGGTGTCTTCATCATCGATTTACTGCTGTCTTCCAACGAAGTAAAATCAGATTTAGTAAAAGAAACAGAAGATGTTTCCTTGCCTTTCTTCGGCAAATTTTCATCTTCACACGTACTTCGAAAACTTTTTGAAGTTACCGCGCCAGACTCGTGCACTTTGGATGGACCTCCAGCAACATGAGAAGTAGCTGGATCACAACGAATCAAGTGTTGGGCAATCCTTGCTATCACCTCCTGCCGCTCCTGGAGCAGGGAATCGATCAGGGGGTTGCTCTCTCCTGCCGACTGACGGCCACAGTGGTTCACTGGAACACGGGCGCTGAGCAGGGTGATCTCTGGTATTGCTCGAGTCTTGCCTTCACCCCCATCTTCTTTTCTTCCGTTGTCTGAGTTGGCAATAGGAACAGGAGAGGTTTCCCTGCCTTTCCTTGGCAGGTTTTTGTCTTCGTAAGTACTTTGATGAACTTTCGGTGTAGCCGAGCTGTTTTCACGTACGTTGAATGGACGCCCAGCAACAACTGGTGAAGTAGCTGGATCACAGTGAATCAAGTGCTGAGCAATCCTAGCAATGACTTCTTGTCGCTCTTGAAGTAAAGAGCCTATCAAAGGATTGATTTCTCCTGTGGGCTGATGAGAGCAGTGACTATTTGAAACACGGGAATCAACTAGAGAAAAGGATTTAAAAGTTCTAGCAGGTGTTTCATGAGACTGTGTCTTACTGTCTGCTGTAGCGTTATAGCACTGAACTTTAGACTGTGATGCTCCAAAGTCAGATCCAAGTCTGGTAGATGGATAAAGTTTTAAATTTCTGATAGATGTAGTAAATTCAGGAGTCTTTTTCCCATTCAGTAGGCCTTCAGGTGTCATTGTCCATGTCTGTTTCCCACAGAAGCGCTGTGGACTGGAGCTACTGCAGTGCTGTGCCGCACTGGAATCGCTGTGCTGATTTAAATTACGCTCCTGCATTCGGTTTTCGTAAAAGCGAAGGTTGGTATGAATACTACAGGTCAGAACTGGGTAGTTCGATTGTCTGGGCAAGGACTGGACGCTGACTCTCAAGGCCACGTTGTGAGAAACGTTAGGAACAGGAAAGACATGCTCAGTTGGTGTCTGGGAGAACGTCCATTGCAAGTCCACGTCTGCAGCGCTCACCCTGAAACAACACAGAAAGGCATTCAGAGAAATACCTAAACGAAGAAGTCTTTAATTATCTACTACATAACACAAATGTCTAAAAAAAGAAAACGCACAAGAGACACTAGCAACTGCTGTGCTTTGTGAAATATATGAATCCTATACAACTGCTAAAGGACTGGGCCAACAACATGGCACCTTCCGAAAGCAAACAGGGAAACAGGAGGGAAAAACAGTTTTAACACAAGTTGCAACAACCTGCAAACAGCAAGTGAGGTTTTTTTCATCGCAGACGTACCTGTAGAGAATGTTTCGCGGAACAGCACCATGTGAAACACTCAGCCACGCGCTCAGCTGAGAGAAGAAAACAAAAGAGCGGACAGCCAATAAAAGGGTCTTCTCTTCAATAAATCGATCTCCACTCCTAAAACGTATTAAGAGAAATGAAAGGATGTTGGTAAGACTGTACGCAGAGAACTGTTAGAACTAGAACCTTTTCAGATCTTCATTCTGAAACTGAAACACAGCTAAATGAAGCAAAACAATGAAACTCGTCAAACATTTTGAAGATTACAGAGCTTGATTTGGTTTTATCCACATAATTTATGCAATTTAACATAAATTATGTATATAAATCATCATTTTCAAGCTAGAAACATTTCATACTCTGCACTGCACAACATGTACTGCAGAAAGTATGAGTACAGGAAGAGTAAGATTAAAAGATGCTTAGATTTCACTGGTAAACAGTGATTTTCTTAGAGCAGTCTTCATGACAAAGGGCCTGTTCAAAGCCAGCAACCCATTAATTTAAAGACTTTAAATTGACAAGATTCTTGCAACTACATGCTAATCCTAATATCGAACTTACTGTCGAGGAACTGGCTCCAAAATCCATCTTTCTAATAGCAACGCATCTTGTTTGATTGCAGGATCATTTAAATCATTCCCCTCAGTGGTGGGGCCTTCATCACTATAGCAACAGTCTGGAAGTAGCATCACTTCTACCATGATTGGAATATTGTTCTTCCACAACAGCATAACCTCAGATCTGGTTCTCCTCGCTTGACGACACTGAGGGAAAGAAAAGAAGTCAACATCTATGAGCCATAATAATCAGATTTAAATCCACTTTAAAAACATGTTCCGAAGTACTGGAAAAGGGCAAGGGTCAAATTCTGTAAACTACATTTCACCCCATCAGAGATAAGAGTCCAGAGCTATTAAATGAAAAATAATTAACAAATTCTTTATGGTTGCTGTTTGAGCAATTTCTGTAGAAAATGAAAATAGCTCATAAAAATACATTTCCTCAACCACTGTCCTTCGTTACCTCGTACTTCTCTCGCCACAAGCCATCCTCTTAGATAGATGCATTCTGTGTCTTTGTGTGGGCTAACTTCTGCATGCACAGTAACTTACACAGTGTTTAGGAACTTTTACTTGAGAGAAGCAATGCCCCAACCTTACTCCCAAACAGACTAGATAGCTTTGATGTGCTTTTGTTTTTTGGATCACAAACTTTTCAAGAATATCTGGAAAAGCAAAATGGTAAGCAAGTCAGCCTACATCTATTAAAAAAAAACTAAACTCCAACCAAGAACACTAAGTATAGCACTCTCCATTTGCATAAGAAAGACTCGAATAGGTGCTGCATTCAGGTAGTCGTGCAGAATTTCATGTTCAGGATAAAAGGCTTAATGATCTCTCATTTTAAGGGCAGATCTATTATTAGCACAATACTGAATTACATACTCGTTTAAACGTGAGACTGACAGAAAGCAGTTGTTATTCATGCTTGACTGTGAATTTGCCGTGGGGTTCTCAGCTGACTTTAATCATGGCAGCAAGGACGCAGGCCACGACACCTGAAACGAACTGGGTACCACCGTACCTGAGCCAGTTTGTCGCTGCATTCATGCTTGGTGGCTGGCGGCTGACTGGACTGTGCCGGCGGGCAATGAAAGCCCTCTGTTCTGCCCTTGATTGAATACTCGGGCGTTCGACCTTCGGTGATCAGCAAGGCCAAGGAAACCAGGAACTCCTCAGCTTCATATTCAAAGTATTCATCCAAAGTATCTGGCATTTGAAAAAGACAAAAAAGAATGACATTTGCTCTGTAACAAGCCTTCAGCTGCTGGCTGACCCCGCAGTTTGTCTCAATTCACACTTAAAACAAGAGCTGTGGGAAATGGCTCTGTTCATCGGACCGGCAGCACTCCCCGTAAGGCCCAAGTTATGTTACCACCACAAAACAACTCTCGTAACATTGACACTATGAGCAGGCAAAATTAGAAACACACTAAAGCAAGCTCCATAATAACTGGTCATTACACCAAATTTCAGTGGTGCTGAGAAACAGCTCTTTGGTTGCGAATCGCAGCTGGCTAACAGCTTCTCTAGAAGAAAAAATGTTTCCGGGGCTCTAGTGGGAGAAATCCGACGGCAGGATGACTTGGCATCGTTAGCACCATGTGACAGACAGGCCACAATACATCACAAAGTACATTAAAAATTGAATAAGAAAAAAAAATAGAAATATTTACTTCTATTAGAAAAAGTGGGACGCAATGTTCTTTAAGATTTTTATTGCCTGCCGAGAGCAAGGCTTACTTGAGAGGTCCATTTTTAGTTACCATTAACACATAGCAAAGGTTCCCAAGGAACATACGGAGTATTCGTTGTTTTATACCACAGTCAGTCCAAACTTGTGCAAAGAATTAAAACTCAACAAGTCTCCGCAGCCAAAGCAGCAGCTGGCACTGCTCTTCACGAATTACCCTGGCACACTCGATTCCCGCAGAGGTAGGATGCACCAGTCCCCTGACTCTGTGGTGTTTTGTAAAGCACCCTTCTCCTCCTCCTCCTCCTCCCGCATCACGAGGATGTCACGTACCATTCAAACAGATTCAAGTACGACCAGATCGTGTCGTTCCCCTCTCCGCTTGGAAACGCTTAACCTTCAAAATGATTTAGTTACAAAAGAGGCTGCAGAAAAATCTCTTTTCACAGAAGCTAAAATACATTCACTTCAAAGCCTATTTTAAGAGCAACAAAGCAAAGCAGGTGGAGGCCAAGTTGCCAGTAGTTCTTTGCCTTTATTTTTATGCGTTAGGGGAACAAAAGCACACGACATCTTCAGAATTTTAGCTTAAATGTCTTATGTCATCCACCAAAACAAAACTGCCACAGGGACAGAGTTAATTTCTATTTGTGTTTTGATTATCACGCATAAAATACTTCTCCACCTGAAAAACAAACAAAAAAATAATTCAGAAGTCTTCTTTGTCTTCACTTCCTCATAGCAAAGCATTTGGCACACATGGCAAGCCAGACTCGAGAGATCCACACGAGAACGGATGCATCAGACAAAAGCTCCAGTTAAATGTGCCATTACCCGTACATACAAATTGTAAAGCGCATAAAGCTTTTGCACATACATATTGCCGAGCCTGGGCTTGTACTCCACGGACCCCAGCGCTTGCAGCCTACTGAGGGATCTACACAAGATAAATAAGAGACATCAGCCCACCGCCAGGGAACTCAGTTCATTGCACCTAAGTCCTAAGTCCTCATCTTTACTGACTCTTTCCCTCCCTTTTTAAAGGAATGCACTCACACAGCTGCTTTGGATGCCAGCGATGGGCTATGAGCAGGACCCTCTTGCCACCACGCACCCTCATCTGCCCATGGCACACGGGGCCAGCAGTACAGCGCTCCCGACCCACGCCGTATGTGCCACATCTGGAAGCACACATCTGTGAAAAAGCACCATGCACCGCGCTGCCACAACCAGCACAAGTCCTAGGGCTCCATCCTCTATCGGCGAGCAGGGAAGGGGCTCTCCCGAAAACGTGCCAGCTGCCTGCCCCCTGCCCTGGAGAGCACCCCAGCCTGGAAGGGACTGTATGTCCTGGAAGAATAGGGTACTGCCAGGACGATTCATCTGGCCATGGCCTGCCCTCAGGCAGAAGAAAAGCCAGAGGAGAGATGAATTACCCTCGAGGACTCCATACAGCACGTGAACGCTACATTAAATTATCTGGCATGAGCTGAAAGGGTCATCCATCCGACGAATGGCAGAAAATGACACAGGGTGCATGAAAGATTAAAGGAATGCTAAATAACTGAGAGGACAAGACACTTAGGTAGCGATATGAGTCACCTACAAAAGTAGGCACCTGCAATTTCATTATTTTTTTTTCAGCTGAAAATCCGGTGAACAACAGGCAAGTCATACTTAGGGATAGGGAAATGGAATTTGGAGACTCTGGAAAGGATTTACAGCTGACAAGGAAAACAAAAGTTGCAGCATTATCGTGCTGCTAACACAGGCATCATGCTCGTCTTTGCATGTCCAAAGGCCACAGTGTTGTTAAGCAAGCCACAGCAGGAAGGATCCCTACTGGGGTATTCTTCCTACTCTGACACAGAAGTTCCAAAAATCTGGAAGGGTTCAGAAGGAGTGATATTAATTTAAACACGGATTGCTTCATGCTTAGCAGATTACACAGAAGGGAAATTCTTCCTTAAGAAAACGTGTTAAGAGGAATTCTGTTTAGCTAAACTAAGTAAAAATATCTACGGTTTCAAAGGAAAAAAAAAAGAAAGTCTGATCAAGACCTGCACGCGCTTACACAAACACATCCTGTCTCAAAGACCTTGCTGTAACAGAAACACGAGCAGTAAGATGTGATACCTGAAAACTTCCACTACAGAATTTTAAATGGCAAGTACCAGTAAACCAGACATGCCCTTTAATTAACATCAGCAGCTTACCGCGTGAAGCAGTGGACCTGTTGTTTGGCTCTCTCTTCTACAAAGAATCCATATGTGAGCAAAAGCTCCTGGACTTGACACAAAGTAGTAGATAAATCCTAGGGCATGAGTGCTTCTGCTGAGCTGGTTAGATTCAGGCAAAAAGCCCACCCCTTTTTGCATTAAAAGAAGTCTGACACCAAAGCTTACCTCATACACTTAAAACGCTCAGTGCCTTCACAGACACGTATCACGTACTGACATAACGAGCCACGGGCAGTTCATGCATGTCCAAATGCAAGATCCAGTGAATCTACCAAACAAGCAAGATCTACTGAATGAAGCGAGGTAAATAAATTTGAACTAATTATTATTCAAGATTGAAAATCCATACACAATATCACTTTGTGTAAACATATTATTTCAGAAGCAACCAGTTTCTGGCCTTAAGAATGAAAGAGAAGACCCAACTAGCTAGAGAGACACATTTGTATTGGCTGCAGTTGCAAAAACACGATGCTGTTTCAAAATAAAACCTGCATCTATGTAGAAGATTGTAAACAGTGAGTACTGAACTAGGAAAAGCTACTGTTTTCATAACAGCATTATAAAGACAGGGCCAACACTTTAAAATTATGTCAGCAATGTAACAAGCCAGGTATTTATATGGATTAAAAAAAAAATAATAAAACAATACACAAATAGCCATGGATATTGAGAAATACGTTTTCCTCCAAACGCTGTGTGGCATATTAACTTTTTTTAGCTCCACCAGATTTCTATATCATTGAGCAACCTCTACGTTTTCAGAAAGGAAAAACCCTTAAATGTTGAGAAGCCTGGTAATTGTTCCTACACAACAGGCACAGATGATGCAAGTTGATGTAACTGAGGACAAGGGTGGAAAAGCATTTATAGAAACAGCAAACTCAGTGTTTAGTTAAAAAAAGTCTTACTGTGTGTACCGTAGCTGTTTGCTTTTTGTGTAGGAATCAGCCCTGTTTAAGACACACATCACAGATTGTGCATAAAATAACCCCAATCCTATAATCTGACTATACAAATACTATTATTTTTCCACTTCATCTCTAGCAACGGAACATACAAGTATATGCATCCCAGCAATGTCTGGGTCTTATTCCCTTTAGAAAAGCAAAAAAGTCTAGTTAATTGACACAAGTACATAGGAATTAAAGTATCAAGACACTATAGCCCTTTAATCAATACACTGAAACTTAAGTTTATTTATTGTGACCAGGTGGCCACAAGAGATAGCAGGAGATGTCAGACTACTCTAGGAGGGAAAAAGAGAAAAATATAAATTTAGACTGAAGCTACTAAGCATAAACAAACACTAGAGGAGAACTGAAACCTGGAGGCACATCATTTTGTCTTCCTTCGTCTCCCGCACATATCAACCTCAACCAAGACTGTTTTTCAACATCTTCTGGACAAACAGAAAACTCTATTTAACCAGAAATGTCATAAAGAGAGCCTTCAAATCCTCATCCTCCCCCGTCCACTACACACGTGCACAATCACTGGACCGTTTGAATAAAGAAGGAGCCAACACCCACCTCCCCCCCCCAAAAAAAAAAAAAGCTAAACTGGCTAAACTGGCTTAACAGCCCAAAGTATCTATCCAGGTTGGGTATGTGGTACTAGCGAGTCACAGATCACCTTAACTGTAACCCAAGGGCTCTCCCAAAACTTCAGTTAACCCAGTCATACCCAGCTGACTCCTTTCCCAACCAGGTCATGCTTGTGTGGACCAACTCCCTTCCCTTTCCTATCACAGCATTTTCTGTGGTAATTACAGAAAATGTTTTCCTGAAATACGTGTATTAGAAAAGCATTTAATCTAGTTTCTAGGCTTAGACACGAAACGAAGCCATCATGTAACCCGTTGTGCTCCAGGGGCCACCAGAAGATTCATCCATCCGCGAGGCGCTGCCCTGTCCTGCGGGGACCCAGCAGGGACTGCCTGGCCCAGCAGAGCCCCTGCCCCGCGCCCTCCTCCTGGCATGACCTGGCAGTGCTACACCTGGCACTCAGTCCACGCCTATTTTCTTGTCCTGGCACCTTCCACACTGCCCTGGACATCAAATTGGTGGTTGTCCTCCTCTTCCCAGGAGATTTTGCCCTCCTCAAGAGAAGAGCTCATTTTAGTACAGTGCCTTTCTTCAGAGACAAATTTGTTCAACCTGAGGTACCCACTAATCCTGACCTCCAGTGACGTGGCAGGCTACTTTCTCACAGAGTCCATGAAACAACTAATAATTGCCTTTAAATATGTTCTGTAACAGCTCAGACCTCCTATGGAAAATCTTTAGGCATCTGTAATACATTCTGAAGGTCACTGACACAAAGTAGTCTGATTTCTATCTCTCTTCTCAGAAAGGTGAAACCCGGTAAGTGAGAGACTAAACAAAACCAGCCTGCGTGGTACGGGCTGCCCGGGATTCCCCGCGGAGGCAAGGCCTGCTCGTGCCCCACCCCAGCTTCCCACAGGGTTGCCCACCTCTGCTCTCTGCTTCCTTCCCGTGCTAGGCCGAAAGTATCGCTTAAGCACTTGGATCTTATTTTTTGTACTTTTCGTGCAAGCAGTCCATAAGGAGATGCTTCAGTCTAAGAGTCCCGTGGCAGGAGAGTCGGGTACACTGGAGAAAAAGCAGCTGCACCGTCAGCGCTCAGAACCCATCACCTCCCGGCAAAAGCGTCGCTCTGCACTTAAAAAACAACAGCAAAAGCTCTCTGGCCCTTCCCTCAACACAGTCAACCCTAAATAAGTTTTATTATCTCAGTATTTCAAGAAGTACGTTAAGGGTAGTTCCATATTTTAGGAGTAAGGCAGGGATTCAAGAAACTACCGTAAAGGAAATGAAACACAATGTCAACATTTGACTAACAGCTTCTCTTCTGGAATTAGAAACACCTACGGATGCTTCAGTTAACTAATTCCATGTTGTGCTTCACTTCAAAAGAAAGTTGCCCTTGAAACCCCCAAATTCATGATTCTCTGAATGAGCAGTCATGCCGTGTCTGCACACTGCAAACCCATAATTATGTCTGAAGTCACACGCTTCAAAAGCCTTGCAATATTAAGAATTTAAATATAATTTAAGATATCAAGAGTTAAGTCATGAGCTGCTGTACTTGTTTCAAGAAACAAGCTATTAGTTAAGTCTACTTAAATTCAAGCAACTACAATGAACTGGTTACTCACCTTACCTCCTTACCAGGAACACTCCTGGACAGATTTTTTTTCCCCACATTGACTTCTGTCTTAAATTCTTAGGGCTCAAGATCTTTGAGCTCAGGAACAGCCACTACGAAAACATGAGGAGAGCAGCACAGTACCTCATCCTATTCTTGCCGTCTCCTCGCTTTTTAAAGGGTGCCAAACTGAACCACTACCTGATTCTAAAAGCAGGTCAGCTGCAGGAAGGAAACGGCAGAATAGGAACTTTACACTGTGATCAATGCACACCTGCTATTCAACGTAAAGAGAGTATAAGCTATGCAAAAATGCTAGAACCGGACGAAATAGATTCACCTGCTTTTGTGTTGTTGTGCCAGTTTATAACTAGAAAAACAAAACTAAGCATAACACCTTCTGAGCAAGGAGGAATTTTTAAAAAGCAGGACACAGCTACACGGCAGTTGATGAAGTTACCCCGGAGCTCCAAAGCAATAAAAAAAATCAATCGCTACCAATCAGTGCCACCAGTTCCACCCCAGACCGCAGCGCTGCAGTAACTCCCCGGGTACGTGCGTATCGCTCCTATCTACCACGTGCCTCTCGCAGCGTCCAGACTCACCTCGAGGCAGCTGTACCATAAACAAAGTTACCAAAAAGAAACTGGCCTTCAAATCGGGCTGGAGAAAAAGCACAACACACAATTCACGTTTTACCAAAACTTATTTACATTCAAACAGCTTAAGTACAGAAATAAAATCCAGTTAGATTAATTTAAAGCTTGCATTTCCTGCAGTAATCTCAGAAACTACTGCTCTTTGAGAGCGTAAAATGCAGACTGTCAAACTGATCTGGGTGTTCCCATCTTGCTTCCTGCGTTTTGGCTGACATCCTATTTTCCCATCACCATATTGCTTACTGAGTCACTTCACTTCTTCCAACTGTAGCTTTCTATTTTTACTCAAGTAACAACAGCTTAACCTGCTTCTTTAGATTTTTTTGGCATTAAACCAAACTCGAGATCCACTATTTTTATTTTGATCAGGAAAACTGGCTTTATTCTCTGTTAACTGGACAAAGAAAAGGAATGCTTAAGAACAGACGATGTAAGCTGTATTCTGACACGGGTAAATCAGTGCTAAACAAGTCAGTGTAAAGCTGTAAGAATTTCAGTGCTGCAACATTTAGCATTTTAAATATAAGCCAGTTGGAGGAACAGAACATAGGCTTTTTGCTGATCCCTAAACTTATTAGTCTACAAAACAGGTTACAAAAGATGCTGCTTGTACCGACATGCTGGAACTGGACAGGTGCTGAAAGCAAAGAGGGCTTGTCTCAGGTAAGCACACGTCATTCTGTTTTCCTTTATATTACGGTTTCCTGGGTTGTGACTGTTAAATGTGACTACACAAAACACTCTGGACTCGTAATGAAACAACAGAAGTAGACTGAGTAATTTCTGAGTTTTCCATTCATTATTCTCTAGCTTTTTCCACTTTTCCCGATTAGCTGACGTTCTGCCTAAATTAGATTGTTAGAACAAACTTGTGACTCAATAAACCCACCTGAACAAAATAAAAAAAAAAAAAACAAACCCCAGCAACCTGCCAAAGCAATAAGATTTCTAATTCTGCAAGTCAAAACTATTTTTAAGGTATTTCTGTCAGTTCATAAGGGAAAACAATTAGAATAGAACACCCCTTTTACAACAAGCATGTGACACTAAGTATTGAACCAACACTCAGCTGTAATTGGACAAGAATAAAAGGTTGACATCTAGCCGTCATTCTCGCCATCAATACAGTCATTTACCACCCTCACAAATACGCTCTTATAAATTTTGCAGAATTTTATTGAAAACAATTTACTGAAACGCTTCTGTTTTAAATCCCACCCTAGTTCACAGGAGGAAGCCAGGGCAATGTGTAGACCAGACCTAGGCTAGCTTCACTGCCACCGCCGCCGGAACGTGAAACTACGTCCAGCACGCTCAGTATGGGGAGCTGAAGGAGCTGTGTGTCCCCCTAGAACAGAAAACAAAGTGCACTTAAGCTGACAGGATATGTGAAAATTTTCTCCTCCTCCTAAGGTGTTTTCTGGAAAAACAAGACCCAGCTCAGCAGCAGCTGCATGGCTGCAGACTGTTGCGTCCTGCTATTTGGATACGCTAGTAAAGAACTAAACAAGTCAGTAAGTAGGAGTCATGCAAAGGACAAAGCGTTGATACGGCAAGACCTTGAAACTGCAAAATTATCAACTTTAACGAGGCAGTTGTACGAAACACAGGATATGCATCCTTGTTCGGCAGTTATCAATCAACGGAGTCGGAGTGGCGCGTGAACAGCTTGTGCTGGGCAGCCTGTAGCCAATCACAATGTGCACGATGCGTGCTAAGGAAAGCGAGAACGGTATAAATATGTGCTACTTTGGCAACAAAGCGGCGATTATTGGAACATCATATTGGTATCGAGTCGTCCGTCCTCGCACGGATCCCCGCAGCAGACACACAGACTGAAGGTTTTCATCAACTTTCTCGACTGTACGTTAGCTGTAAATACAACACTGCGGCGGCTCCAGAGCTCTTGCTTTCTTTTCAAAGGAAGCACAACAAAGAATTAACAATGAAAAAGCACATGTAAGGTGTCCCTGCCCGTGGCAGGGGGGTTGGAAACAGATGATCTGTAAGGCACCTTCCAACCCAAACCATTCTGTGATTCTGTGTAGCCTCATCTCTTTCTGAGGGCACACCACCCACACGACAGTTTTAGCCCAACTCCATTTGGAAGCCGAGACGTCCCTCCCATTAAGCCGGCAGACAGCAGCTCTGCATTAAATTCCAGCGGTGACAGCACTTTTACAACACATAAATAAAAAGGCAGGCCAGAAATTTTATTCGAGGCCTTAAACACATGACAATTCAGGACGACAGACAAGTTTCCTCTTGAACTTGTTTAACAAACCAGCTTGACAAAGATTCAACTATTTGCAGGCTTCTGCGATATTTTATACAGAAATTGGTTTAAAGATGGAAAGCAGTAATTTGTGATAATAAATCACTCTCAGATGTTACTGGAAACATGGGACTGTTTAAAAATCCTACAGTAGGTATTTCAATGCTTATGAGAGCTGCCAGAGAGAGCAGCCCTCTACTTAAAACGTGGCATGTTTGCATCTTGTGCTGACCAAATTTTTAACGAAGTGTTACCCAGTTTACTCCTCTCAAGCTTATGATCTTCACAATATATGCAAGTATCTTTGGGAACAGCATTCATTGATACAGGGTTACACTTGTCAAAAAACACTGGGTTTTAAAATTTCCCCAATAACATTAAAAATTCCTCTCTTTGGGGTATTTCATGCTTTATCCAATCACCTTAAATATTTATTGTGCTGAGAAACTTTGACAACATACTTTCAAGTGTTCTTGTGCTTCTTTTCCCGTGAATAGCATAAAACCAACACTTTTTTCTGACAAGAAATGTAAAGTAGCCCTCAGCTCCCAAAAGGACTGAGTGAATGATTTGGGAGAGTCCTTAAAGGTCTGAACAAAACCATAAGAAGAGCACACAAAACTCGTGCTGGGGAAGGCCAGCCATGCTCTGTGTGAGCACAGAACCCACTTTGGTCTATAATTGCCAGGCACAAACTGGTATTCTGCTTCTCTAAGGTGATTCAAGAAAAAGAACAGTTACATCATGTGCGCCATTTGCTTGAGATCTCTTGAAAATAAACCAGAGTGAATTTGGAAAGCGCAAGGTGAAAGCATTGACTCCTTTCTGGGTGGAATCAGCAAGGATGCCACAGCTGCTGGAGTCAGGGAAAATCCCTGAAAAAATTCCCACGTTCACTTATAGGATGGCACACTATCGAGCCCCTTCACTAAGCACTCAGCCTTCAACACAATACTGTTGTCAGAGCAAGTGAAGTTTTATAACCCCTAAAGTCTGAAAACTTTCAATAACCAGGAGCCAAACAGTCTCATCTCCGCCCTACAGTCAGGTGCCAACAAGCCCGACCGATAGTTTTTGACAGCCGTGATCTTCAGACTCTTAAGTCAGGAACCACTGACTTTAATAAGCTAATTCAAACTCGCACAAATGAGACATCCCTGGTAATTCCTCTTTGCTTTTAATCTCTTTTAATCTCTTTCCTAAACGTACAGAAAGATACAAGACTGTACAGAAAGATACAAGCTCTTTGTAAGGACTACTGAGGACCCTCTTGTATGTTGAAAATCTCCTCAAGTAGCCTATTAGTATCGATTTTTAATAGATACTGCAATTTCAAAAAGTTTTGGTTTCATTACTAGCCTTACAAATTTGGTAAGAGTACAAGAGGTGCAACTCACCAGCACAGTGGTAAGTCCCTGCACTCGCCCAGAAGAAGCAATCTCTCTCTCTCAAGGGTGCACAACACTATTTTAAATATTCTGTTGTCTTTGAAAAACCTATAAAAACTATAATGTTACGAACAAAAAGAAAGCCCTGAGAATGCCAGCACTGTTAGCCAGGCCAGCTGATACCCCTATTTCAGTTAACCCAAGATCCAGGTAGGTGAAAGTTAATTTGGTTTATTTTTAAATGCTAGAGATGACAGTCTGTGCACTTTTCCATGAGGTTGGAAAGACCTCATGGGCCAGGAATTAAAAATGTGCAACTGCCTGGGCAGTAACGAACTTTTAGTTCAATCCAAACCATCAGAACGGTCGCTTTAGACCTATTTCATCTGCGCAAGTACGGAACAGTTTGATAGATGCAGGTTTTTGTCCCTCTTTGCCCTCATGCAATTTGAAGAATTGCCTGGATCTAGCTGAGTGACATTTATCTTGTTACAGTTCAGGTTTACTTTAAAAAAAAAAAAAAAAAAATCAGGTTAATGAAACTTTGGAGCACTCAGGCCTTGTTAGGTTTCCCCTCCACACATAGGCACATCTTGGAAAGTACCTTTTTTAAAACTGGGCTCACTTGAACACTGAGATTTCAAATAACGTACTTGTTTGCTTACAAAACTCAAGTGTCTGCGTTCCCTCTCCCCTTCGTCCAACCACCCTGCCAGGCTCGCACTGCAGCTTTGAGGGCTACCAGAAACATCCAGCCACTGGGCACCCGTGAGACAAAACGAGTTTACGACAATCCTAAATGCAAGACACTGATACAACGTGCCAAACTTAACACTAGTAGAGCAAGAATAATAGTGGTGTGTTCAAAACGTATCTGGTCAAAACAATCCTCCCTTCTCGAGGGAAAAAGCGAGCTCACGGCTGACTGCGCCGTTGCTGGCACGGAGCGAGGACAGGCCAGCAGGCAAAAGTCTCCCGGCGCGGCGCTGACCTCGAGTCACCCACCATCCCTGGCCCCTGCTCCAAGTTTATTGGTTGCACGTGTGTTTTGTAACACCCTGTACTGCGTATTCTTAGAACGTACTTTCCAGAGAACCGAAGGGACAGGGCTCACCCCTCCACGACCACTTCCAGCCCAATCTCACCAGCAGCAGCAGCATCCTGCTCCTCGAGATAAACTAGCAGTTTATAGAATAGTAAAGGATCCAACCTCTACGCTTGCTTGCTCTAAGATCAGGTGACCTGCGTGTCAAGAGACAGAGCAATAAATTATTAGGAAAAACAAAACACTACACTAAAAATAGCGTATATGAGCAGCATGTGAAGAACACTTTTTATCCAGTCAAAGCTCAAAGCCCTCCACAGTCTCTTTTGTATTCTGTGCAAAAAAAAACCAACTGACATAAGCAAAGGTAGATAAACAACTCTAGTTCCTCCTTGCAAATATATATATTTAACCAAAAGTACAAAACTGGGTGGGGGAAAAAAATCTTGAATTTGGGACCAGCAGAAAAAGTACTGATGTCCATAGTAAACGTTCAACGAAACTTCAATCAGATGTCAAAGTTACTTTTTAGAGGAAACTGCTCCAAGCTGCCTTCAGCTCAGAAATGCCAAGAACTCACTAACTGCTACACATCAGCTACTGGTAAAGTCCAGGCAACATTCAGGACTCGCCCGCTTGTCAGCTTTAATAGATTTAATAAATTACTGTGAATGCTCAAGTTGAACATCAGACACACAAAAAGAGCCCCACAAATATTAGAGCATCCAAGTGCCTCACACATGGATTTCTTTTGTCAACCCTTTCGGTTAACAAAAAGATTATTGAGAGATTTTTCTGTTATAAATCAATAAGGAAAACAAATTTCATTACTATCAAGTGACAACACCACGTAATTTTGTTGCAGGAAGAGGATCTTTTTAAGAGATAACACGGAAGGGTAGAAGAGCACAGTCAAGAAGATTTTTAAATTTACATATGACTACATTGGCTGTTCCTGTAAACAGCTGTTTTTTGCAATCACTTCAAGAACTAATAAACATATCTGAGAGATTTTTAGCACAGAACGTTTTATTTTTACCATGTGAATTAGTGAATTGAAAGGACAAGAATCTGGCACAGGAATCCAGACAACACGCAACCTGCCCTCTTTATTCCCAGAAACACACGCAAACGGGGTTCACTCCACCTTTATTGCTGGGTTGAATCCCTGTGAAATAGCATTTAGAGGACTGCTTTCAGCGTGAGGCGATTTTTACTTTGGACTACGGAAAAACACTGTCTGAATACCAAGATCTTACTCCGAGATCAATTCTTCGCAGCCCAAGCTGTGCCGAGGCTGGACACGGGGACCTCCGGGCCGGGCACAGCCCCCATGGATGCCAGGGCTCCGGCAAGCAGATGGCTGCGCCTCATCTGCCTGCTCCGGGCAGTGCCAGCGCTGCCCATGGGGTTTCTCATGCAATCCATCACTGAAAATGAGTGTGAAAAAGACACAGAAAAGATTATGTCTCATCAGCACCCAGCCTTGCGAGGAAGGTAAGTCTGGTCGCTGTCTAACAGGAAACCATACTTTCCTGTTGTCTTTTTTGCCTCAGCTCTCACAGGAACCAAATTTATTTTGTTTTTTAAGATCTTCCATAGCTTACCACCATTCCTGTTGTCTCCCACTCACTATTGCAGTACACTGTCAATTAGCCTCTCATTACTTTAATCACTTGTACTTCCTCCCCCTGGTATCGTCCTATAGTCAGGAAGAACACACTTGATGCAAAATGACTCAGTTTTCCAGCAGCTTATCTGTCTCATCAGTATCATCCCTGTGTTTCGTTGCAGCTCCCTGTTGGAAGTCACTGATTTCATGTTGATACTTTCATAAGGTCCAAGGTGAAGATAGTTTTTTGTTTCGTGCTTGTATAATACCCAGCAAAACGTGATACCTAAATGTGCCTATTAATTTGTATCGCAGATAATAAATAATAATCTTCAGGTGACAACTCCAGGAATTTGCTTCCCTCCTCTTTAAAAGAAATCCAAGTTATACACCTGGAGGCTGAAGAATTCTTTGGTCACAATCAAACACAGCAATACAGTACACTCTGAAAACACAGTTTGAGAATATAGTGGCTTGGAACACATCTGCACGAAGGGCTTCCATCATTCTGCAGAGAAACCACTGTTGTGTGAGACCCACAGGCACAGATGTACCTCAAAAGAGCAGCAAGAGCTGACGAAACTGTGTGTTCTTAACAGCACTGATAAAACAGACTTACAATGGGTTGTTTACGCCTTATGAGAAGTGACCTGCATTCAGTAACATACACAGGTCTTGTTCACAGCTTTCCCAGGGGAGCAGATCAAACCCTGCCTCAGAAGCACTTCCCTCCAGCAGTTTCAGTGCCACGAAGTTTAATCTCTGCCAACACTCCTTCATGTGTCCTACCCCGAAAAGGCACGTTGAACCTTCTACTTCTCATTTAACTCTAGTATGTACAGGAACCACGGAGTAACTTTGCTGTAAAAGTAAGAAAGATAGGACTTGAGGTCTGTCTAGCATCCTGCTCACAGCAGCCACAGGCGAGCACTTCTGCAAAAAGAGCACGGACAAAGCCAGGCCGTAGCGGCGTTTCTGAGGACTCTCCCAGTCTTCAACAACTGAACCAAAGGGCCTGCCCCATCCATGGCAAACAGGTTCAAGCCCCTCCATCTGCAACCCCGTCACAGACCTGTACCGTCCCACAGGGACGTCCCCCCCTCCCACCAAGGACAAATGCCCGGCTGGGAGCACGCGTCAGAGGAAAGGCCACGTCCACGCCCTGGGCTCCAGGTTCTTGCTCGCTCCTCGGTGCCATGCCCAGGCCAGGCAGGCGGAGCTTCTTACCTCCTCCCTTTCCCCTTGCAATGCTATTCCAGTTGCAGTAGGTAACTTTCACCTTAACTCGTGCAAAAAGAATTCGGATAGACCTGCTCAGATTATAAACTTCCATATTTAAACTAATGTTTTAAGTGCCAGGCATTTTACAGTATGCAGTATTTCAGACATCTTTTAGAGAGGAACTAAAATACACAGGCCTCAAGGACTTCACATCCACCTTCTCTTAGTTTACATTTTCTCCTCCTCCAGCGGGTGTGCTTTGTCTTTTAAAATTTATTTTAAAGTTGTAAAATCAGCAAGTTATCTTCAGTTTCATAAACTTTGCTGAAACTGAAGAGGGAAAAAAAAGTATTGGTTGCCATGGTAGCAGCAAGGAGTGGATGCAGAGAACTTGTCTTGTTCTGTCTGATAATTTGCATGAGAAGTTCAGCCATCTGTTATTAACAACAGTCTAGCTTATTAGTGCTGGTGCTTGCTATTAAAGTTCGCAGAATGGCTCTCCCCACCTTCAGCCCTTTTGTACATCTCCTAATTAATGTGGAAATTCATCCGAGGGCTCAGTTATCTTTCAGGTAGGATGACCACCATTACTTAAACTCAGTCAACGTTCTCCTTTCTCACCAAGGAAAAAGCATACACTTACACAGATACCAAGCAGCAGCTTTATTGTTGGAGACATGAGTTTGAAAAACATTTCATCAGACAGTAGACGACGTGGCCTAACTTCAAGACAGGTTATATCCTTCCCAGTCGAGCTTCACCACTATATGCCTTATTCCCAAATTCCACAGCCTCCCTCAATCTTCTATATCTCGTTTCCTCATTATTGCAGAAGAAAGCAGTTTTGCAATTTTATTTCAGAGCGTGAATACCATGGACTTAACTATGTGTCACTAGCAAGGAAATACTGCCTTTGAACGTCTGAGAGAATCCGAAATACATTAATCTACTAGCTGTAGACATGAAGAAAACAAAAAATTAGTCGTTATATTTCTAAGCTTAGAATTCTGGAGTTGAAAATCTTTTCCTTTATCTTGACTTCACTGTCTTCATTCAAATCTGTATGACCTAAAGCAAATTACTCTCTCTGCATCTAGTCCTGGGAAAGCAGGCCAGTCTGGTCGCTTCTTTCTCCTCATGTGCTTGGAAGAAAGTGGGAGGGAATATAACGACAAAAGGGGAACAACACGACTGTTTCTTTTACTGTTCCTAAAACTGCTCCACACACAAAATCAGTATTATGAGGAGCAAGTAAGAGGCCTTCAGCAGGAAGTCCTTGTTTCAGTCACTTAACACCTTAAACACTGCATTACTTATGCTAAGGGCACTGTTCACAGGTACAGCCAGTAAAGTTTAGATCCTCCAAACTTAGAAAGCGAGGGAAAAAAATGGAAACATTTATGTGGGAATATGAAAAGAGTTGCAGAGCATCAGAAGACTAATTAAGAAGACAGTTACACGCACCAACAATCTCAGTGTGACACGACCTGGTGCAGAGGCAGCACTGGCTAAGATGCCTTCCCAGATTGTAAAGATGAGAGATTTGATGGATACAACCGCACGTGCACAGGAGAGATCTAATGCAATGGTCTAGAGACCTGGTGCGATACTGTGTCTGAACAAGAACCCAGGCAGTTCCATTACTTCTGGTCCCAACGAGAACTACACAACTAATCGGCCTAGAAGTACCTGAGAAAGGTTTTTCTTTTAGCGTACTTAGGAAAAGCCTCCATCACAGACATTCAACTTCACATGTAACGGTTTGGTGAATTACATCCAGGGCAGCTTGGTTCAAGTCCAAGAAGCTACGTGAAGAGTGATGACATACCTAAGCCCAAAACAAATACAGCCACGCTGGGGAAGAACTGTTAAACACATTTTCTACCTACATGTGAGGCACCTACTAATGCCGCTGAGCTGCCTTTTTTAAAAATTATTTTCCCAGAATAACTGAAAAAGAAGATAATGAGAAATAAAACAAACAGTGTAGGCACACTGTTAATAATAAAGCTTTTAAAGAATAGTCACAAGGAGAAGAGATAGAAACACTCAAGAATTCAAGAATTTTATTTTAACGGACAACACATTAAACATTAGATATGTAGCATGCAGGTTAAGTAGGAGCTGATACTCTTTTTATTACAACATCATATCAGTTAGAAAACACACCTACATGCTCTAAACTTCTCCAGCACTGCTGCTGCAACAGAACCAGCCACCAGGGTACTTAAAAAGGCACACAGGAAAAAAGCATAGGGCTTGTTAGGAAGTGTCCTCAGGTGAGGGATGTAGATTAAGAATCCCATTATTTTATCTGAAATAAAGAAAAAGACAAAATAAAAAGCCCAGAGCAAACTATTTTCAATTCATGACACCTGGCCTCTTCTACTGCAGTTTCTTTCTGTATTCATCTTCTCTTTGTGCTTTCCTACTCCGTCTCTCAAAACTTTGATGTTACAACCTGTTCATTATCATCTAAAGGGTGGGTAATTTATCTTGTGGAACTTTGTCAGAACATGTCTGACCACCCAAAATCCTCCTCCTAGCTAGTGAGGCTACCTCCAGCTTCAGCACCTTTGTTTCAGTATTTGCAGTCCAGATTATTTAGAGGGTGGGGTGGACAGAAAGAATTAAGGCCAGCAGACCAGTAGAAGAGAATTAATTTCTTCAGAAATGCAAGGAGCTCTGAAAGAACCGAGACGAAAGGGATGACGGTGGAGCAGCGCAAAGCTCCTCGGATAATTTTTCCAATGCTATTAACCTTCACCTACCAGGCCTGCCCTTAAGCGGTTGAACAGTAACCTGCAAAAGTAAAAAAGTTACAAAAGAGACAATACATGCTCCTCATTTACAGAATTTCTGGGAGAATGGCCAGGGCCATAAAATTGTTTTTAAACGTTATTTGGGAGGATAAATAAGGACATTACAACTCTAAAGCTGTGTAAAAAACTGCTCATTCTAAAACAGACAGCAGAGCCTACTGCAGAATTTTGAAGGCATAAAACAAAAGAACATTTTTAATACTTTTAGAATTGAACTCTGTCACACAGCACAATTCATTTCTGCTATTTACAAGTTTCCACACTGTAAGTCATGTTAGTAAGCTTTAATAGTCTTCTGGTACTCAATAAAATGTTACACAGGCTCAAAATTTAAAGGCTTAATAGAATTTCAGCCAAGAATCTAGTTTGCCTCCCTCTCTCCTAACAGATGGTTATTTTCTACAGAGCAAAATGGCAAACATCAAATGAGCATATTTAAAATTTAATATATGCAATTACGAGATTTCACTTTCTCCTCTCAAAAATTCCTTACTACTTCATAACGCAACGCTTCAGCGATTTGAAACCAGGATTCCTACACAAGCTGCACGAGTACACTAGTGGAATTGTTCCTCCTCCTGTATCGGGAGCTGGAATTCTAATGTCAGCGGGCTCACTGAAGCTAGAGCTGCGGTACCTTTGAGAGGAATACCAACAAGCTCTGGACCAGGGTGAAAACATATGCACGCACCGGGTCAGAACAACATTTGCATTCTTAGAGAACAGGTTTGCATCGAAAGGATCCATAGTCCTCAAAATTCAGCACCAAGTTCAGTATGCTGTTAATTAAACTTTAAACATAGCCTGTAGTTGAACCACCAGTAAACTGCTAATGAAAAATACATATTTTTAGCTGCCCCTGAAGCTGACATATTTGCATATGTCAGCCCCAAAGACAAACAAGTGGTGACAAAGGGCTGATAATGCTTTCATGCGTTGTTTCTAGCAGAAATCAAAATACTGTAATAGTTTCCTCCTGCTGGCAAGGAGGAAAAAAAAAAAGGAAGAGAAAAAAAAGAGAGAGAGAAACTTGACCTACATAACAAGGCACAGAAGAAACTCGGTTAAGCTTCAGGGTGTTTTGGGAAGGGAGGGTTTGGGGTTTTTTCCCATAACAATGAAGCGTCAAGCAGTTACATATGGCTCCATTAGCTACAACTGTGAGCAGATCTGACACTTAGCTAGAGCCTCACTGGTAAGGCTTAAAATTCCCCCCCGTTCCGGGCCATTTCATGTCCTTGTCCTAACAATGCAGTAATGTTACCGGAGTTAATTTTTAGGCTGTCCATTACTTCGCTCTACCGTGAGGCTGGGGGGAAAAAAGAAAACAAAAAAAAGACCTCCCAAACCCCAGCCTTTCACAGTCCGAGTACACGGAGCGAAAGGAAGCACACACGGTGCAGCTGTTTGCCGGGGTTTTTTAAGGACTATTCACAGCCCGAGCACAGCACACACTTCTTCGGCCCAGCCGGCGAGGCAAACTTGAGCACGGCCGGATTTAAAGCACCTCTCACGGAAAGGCGCCCACCAAGCGCTGCGGATCGCTCCTGCGGCTCCGACTCGCTCCGAGCCGGGCCAGCCCGACCTGCCCCCGAGCCTCCCCCCCGCGCCGCGGCCCCTGGCCCCGAACCGAGGACACCCCCGCGCCGGCGGAGCGGCCGAGGCCGAGAGCCCGGGCTGGGGAGGAGGGGGCAAAGGCCGGTTCCCCGCCGGTACACACCTTCTCCGCGCCGCCCGGCGCTCCCGCTGCGAGCCCCGCCGGCGCGGGTGGGCGCCCGCGGCACCTCCACAAAGGCGGCAGAGCAGGGCCGCGCATAGCAACAGGCGCGGGCGCCGATTGGCCCCGCCGCCGCACGGCCCGGCCCCCCCCCACCCCGGCCCGGCCCGGCCCCCGGGCG
Source organism: Trogon surrucura (assembly GCA_020746105.1). NCBI lineage: Eukaryota > Metazoa > Chordata > Aves > Trogoniformes > Trogonidae > Trogon > Trogon surrucura. The sequence goes on from CM036627.1 coordinate 433,650, forward strand.
GGCAGGTGAGCGGGGCGCGGGGGAGGACAGGCGGGGGAGGGCGGGCGGCGCCGGGGCGGCCGGCACCGTGCCCCGGCACCGCCTCCGGGCTCCCGCGAGGGCCGGCCCTGCCGGCGAGCAGCCCCGGGCTCGGAAGAGCTCCCGCGGGTCCGCCCCGCTGGCCCCGCGCGTTCCGCCTTCTCGGGAGAGCCAGCGCCGTCCGCGGAAGCCGAGGGGGCTCTGCCGCCGGCTCCGCCGCCAGCCCGGGGGAAAGCCCCGACGCCGCCTCTCCCCGCGTCACCGTCGCTCCTAAACCCGCCGCAGGGCTCCTGCTCCGGTCTCTTTCATGACCTCCCCCGCAGTTCTTCAGCGGGCACTTGGGGGACTGATTCACTGAGCTGTTTCAAGAGAGTCTCCAACCGGCACGGAGCGTTCCCGGTGCAGCCTGAACGTGTCCGCATGAAACTGTTTCATCCAGCTCTTACTTATTTACAAGAACTAAAGCCAGGTGACATTCACCACTTCGATATAATCGGCACAAAAAATAAAAACCTTACTCTTGGCCCGACCACGTTCACAAAACAAGAGCAAGACTCTTGTTCTGTAATTAGATGCCAAGAACTATGGCAAGTCCAGCTCAAACTAGACCTCACAACCACACTGGAAACCCAGCAGCACAGCACTCGCTAACCCATCCAGGAGCCCAGAAGACACGCTACTTCCTGCACAGAAGAGCAGCTTCTCCCCACTCACATTTCACACAGCAGTCCTATTTAGCTGTGGCTGCAAGAAAACCTTGCCTATGCGAGATTTTTAAATAGACATTTTACCTGAGGAAGGTTGGATACCTTTTAGGAGTTGGCCCATTTGAAGATTGTAGATGCAGATAGTGCCTTACAGAAAGTTATAAGCAAAACATACCATCTCATTAGTCACTGACATTCAGGCTTCCTGTATATTTTATCTCAGTTTGCTTTCCAAGTATTTTTCTTTCATGGAACATTTACTTCTACAAAAACACTGTAGTTTACATAGTTGTCTGAAAAAGCAATTTCAAGTTTTCTTCATCAATCAACCATCCAGCCTTTGAAAAAAGTACTCTGATGATTTTCTATGAAATAGTTATTCACTATCTATGAGAGGAATGGGAGGGGTAAGAGGACTATTTATCACACCAGTAAACACAGTATGTCTAAAGTTTTGCTAACAAGAGGCAGAAACAACAACCTCAGGTCAATTGCCATGGGCCAGCAGAGACAGTACTCAGGAGACACCAGTTGTTTTTCCAGGCCAGCTAAAAACGTTTCAGTGAGAAGCAGATGCCTCTAGAAGACAGGCACACTTCCTCCACAGCACTCCTGAACAGTCCCCCCACACTGCTCTGCTGGAGTGCAGCCACAAAGATCCTTTTCGCACCTGATACTCTTCAAATACACTAAAACAAAGACAGCATGTTGACACTCCAGCTTTTAGGTTTACAGTCCCAAGCCAGCCATAGGTATGCAAAACTGAGCTCTGCGCCTGACTGTGGAAGAACACACCAGAAATGAATGTATCTGGCCTAATGAAACGCTAAATTTAGAAGCTGTAACATGAGAAATTCCATCAGAGAAACCCACCTTGAAGCACGCTACTCATTTATCAGTTTGACCTCATGCTCTTCCACAAATTCCAGCAGAGGCACAGGATACATATGATAACAGGATGTTGCTAGTGTGACTGAATATAAGAGAATACACAGCACAGAGATACACACAGGACTTGATCCTAAGCTGCATATTCCATCATTGTAAAGTAGCTGCACTTAAATACTACTAATCCCCTTGTAGTTTTAGTACTGTGCAAAATGGCGAGTAATAAGCAAGATAAACAGACTGTATTTTAACCCACCTTCTGTCACAAACCACTTATTAAACAAATACGAGGTCTTGATAAGAATGGATTTTATCCCAATGCAAACTTTGGGAATAAGCAGTCCTACACATTCCACAAAGCAGGAAATCACAACCAAGTATCACTCATGTTAAATATCAAGTGAGCTACACACCAGTTCCGAGGCACTTGCCAGCAGACATAATCAGCACCATCCCTATGTTACAAAAAACACCCAACTTCAGCCTTCGGAGAGCCGTGCCAAAGCACAGGATGTTTAGAAAAAAAGCAAGTTGAGAAAAACCCTCCAGTTCAGATTCCACTCCTGCCTTGCTCAGGGAATGCAAGGTGTCCACATGACCCCTAAGGAGCGATGCATAACTGGCTTCGTGGCACCTTACATTTACACAGCCTAGTTGTAGACACAAGCTAAAAACAAAAGCGTGCTTCTACCAATGTATTCCTTGCTCAAAACAATCTCTTTGGATTGAGTTATTCACTTGTAGTGTATAAAAACAGGAAGCACCCTCACGTACTTGTTTCTCAGAACAAACCTGAGGTCAGTTCTTGATGCTTGCAATGCATGTTAAAGAGCTGATAAGATACATCTTACTAATTTATGTACAGTTTTCCTTTTTCAGATGTTTTAATTCAAATTTCTTGAGTCAGAAACACTACATAGAATCTACAGCATACCTAGAAAAAGTTGAAAGCAGCAGATACTAACAGTTCCCCTTACTTTTAAAACAAAATAAAAATCAGTACATATCATAAAGCAGTTCGGAATTTCATACTAGAAGCTTAACTGAGGCTGAATACAGCCAGCTTACAAAAAGTGTCCTAAAACATTTACAAAAGGCCATTATGTATTTTTAAAATGAAGATGGGATGAAAGCACATACAATACATATCAAGTACCATCACTTAACCTGTTCTCCCTAGTGGATCTAAAATAATTTCCCTTAGAAATTAATTCAGCGAGACTACCAGTAGGAAACATCCAAAGGCAGTCCAATAATCATAGAATCATAGAATCATAGAATGTTAGGGATTGGAAGGGACCTCGAAAGATCATCAATAATAGCAGTTATGCCGATCTTGGCAAACTCAATCGCTCGATATAAGATGAAGCAGATGACCATTTTAGCAGTTTTACATTGATCTCCCCATCTTTGCCTTCACTTTTTTCCCTGCTATTATCAACTATTCTGTTTCAGTTTCATAAATCGGGCTACTTGGTTTTACTAATTCAGTTTTTTGACAGCATGCACGCTTCTGAAAGGGGTCCTTCACACCTTGCCTGCGTTGGCATGGTGTAAGTGCTGTGAGCACTACTGGTGTAGTTACTGCAGCAATCCTTATCCAGCCCTCTCCAACTCTAGTCCTCCAGATACTGTTTCTCATGGCCTCTCCACGGTAAACAAAATTTCTTTGGCCATTCAAATAGCACCGTGCTTCAAAAGGAAGAAGCTGTTTCCCCTCAAAATAAAGCGAAACAAAGACATACTTTCCATTAAAAAGCATTTGAAGCTGGAAAACTTGCATAAGAAATATGTGAAGACTCATTTTTAAATAACTATACAGCAGAGAAAAAACAAGTTACCTTTGAGCAGCATGAGCATTACTATTAATCTCTTTGACCTAGCCGTGCATTCCCAGTCCATACCAGTACTGACAATTTTGTCCCTGTTCAGTTTCTGCTGGTAAGAAACTCCTTTTACTCCACATCATGGGAACATTTACTAAAGCTCTTTTCTTCTTGATGCATCTGCTCGCTCCCTCCGTACTTCCAACTACTTTATTAGAATTAAAAGCTTAACTAAAAGTTGTAAACAAAAAGGGCAAGTAAATAAGATGTCTTACGGGAGCTGTGTTGTAAATACTCAGTTTACAGCATGTTGCAAACATGCAGACAAAATGTACAGGTACTTGTGACTTTACAGAAAACTGCACAGAAAAAAGGTATCAACCCAACTGCCTCTTTACTAACAGAAGTTACACATTCAGCAAACAGTCATGACAGACATTTACTCAAACATTACTCCTAACCACCCCCTCTGCCCCTCCAAGTCTGCAGACAAAGCCTTCTACCAAACTTGCTGACCTGCCTGACAGCGTGAGTTTGAGCCATGGTTTGTTTCACTGACGTGGTTGGGCTAGTGCCCTGGCAGGGAACCAAGGAGAACAATACTTGGCAGGACAGAAGGGCTTCCCATCACTCTGAAAAACGAGCATGCTGACCACAGCAGCTCTTCCTGCACCTCTCCTTCTCCTTCCTCTGACCCTCAGAAGAAACCACCACCAGAGCCCTGCCACCGTGGTACTGACCGCCCAGAGGATACGGGATAGCACTTGCCGCTGAAGTTCTCTCTCTCTCTGCCCTTCCCTGCCCCATTATACTCAACAACAAGATGATACTCGCACAGCACCCTGAGAAGGAAGCTTTATTCATTGCAGCAAAGAGACATGCCCTAAAAATCCTGAAGTTTCATCAGTGGGCAAAAGGAATCCCTGCATGCACAGCACCATTAAGAGGTTAAACAAGCATAAGCAGTCACCTGCTTGTAGTCTTGCTTAAAAAGTTCAAATCCAAAATGGACTGACTTACCAACCTGTTTCTCAAGGATCTTGATGGAAAAATAAAAAAAAAAATCACTAACTTCACAGGATACACAATGTAAAACAGATGACACCGCTCATGTGCAACCAGAGATTCCTTATTTCAGTTACATTCTCTTTTTTATTATACCTTAGAAGAAAATCCAACTTGGTTTTTTTTCCTCTAGGAACAAAAAAAAAGTCATACTTGGCAATAGGTTTGGGAAACGTATTGATCACTGCTAAGAGAAAAATGTAAGCGCCCCGTGGTTACCAGGTACTACATAGCCAGAGAGGGAGAGATCGGATACCCTAGGACAAAATGAAAACTGGTCAAATCAAAATAAATGTGTTTGGGTGAAAACGAAGAACTCCCAATTACTGCTCTTAGAGACAAAGTTGTCCTTAACTGTTTTATCTGCCTTTATTCATAATATGGATTCTTACATTCAGAACAGACGTGAAAGCACTGTTAGCATTTCACGTGTGGAATTCTTCCTTCCCTGTGTGTTCACCTGCCTCCACTGATTCACGGTCTCCTCCCCAAACTATCCCTGAGAACATCTTCACACTACCCCATCTTTGCATTTTGAGTCAACATAATGTAGTAATGCCATTCCAGATAGCAACTTGAAATAGTTTTGGTCCCAAAGCTAACATTAAAAAGTAATACAACAATCAGGAGCCAAAAGAACTAGTCAGGTCCATTTAACAAGAAATAAAATGTACTAATACAAGCGAGGTTGACTTGATTCAGTCAGAATAACACTGAATTGTTAAGAACAACTGGAAAACTTTCATGACTGTCTTACAACTAAGTTATACTGTTTACAAGTAGCCTTCATAAAAAATATCTCTTCTAATCATGGTACAGTTATTCACGCGGATCGAGAGTAACTGCACGCAGCTTTGGTTGTGTGCTCATAGCTACAGTCATCCTGCTCTGCACGGGACCAGCAGAAAAAGAAATGCGTCACGAAAGTGAAGTCTTCCAAAGTCCAACTACCTACCCAAGTCCAAGAAGCACTCCTCTGTATTTGCATTCACCCAGGTTTATAGACATCCTTAATTATCTACTTACACAGAGAGCTTTTGTACTCGGTAGCACAAAGGTACTGATGCAATTGTACATGCACTTCTAAAACATTTTGAATTTAAAAAACGGCTTCTGTCTAAATATTAAATACAAATGACCTGCAAAGAGTGAACAATTTGCTACCACTTGGAAAGACGATGATGTGAGAGCTTTCAAAAATCTAAAAAAGCATATTTTACCATCAGAATGGAGAAAGCAGTAACTATAGCTGTAATTACAGTTAAACTGCAAGACCTTATTGACTAAAAGAACAGCTAGCGACCGTAGCCTAAACTTGTTGTTGATAGGAAAAAAGGCTAAGGCTATTTCACCACCATTTAACAGTTGCTATTAGTAAAAGTTTGTAAAAATAACAAAGAAACGTTTTGTAAACAGTGAAGCAGACAGAGCACGTTGTTTTAACAAATGTCATCTAGCTGGTTTGTTCCCATCAGTTACTGTGTTTTCACAGAAGATTTCTAATTTTAATAAGCAGAATTTCATTTGGCAACAAACTCGCATCTCTCATGAGAATCTGTACTTATAAACATTAGCTTTTTTTTTTTTAAAGAACATTTAGAAGCTGGCAGACCTCAGATCCAGTAATAGTTTCAACACTGCCCTTAACAACAAAGTCCAACCTAATATGCTTCTGCCCAGGGATCTGATCTGGCACGCCGAAGTTTCTCACTTCAGCAAGTTAATAATACAGTCAGAAGGGTCAGTTATACAGCCTGAGCCCATGGGCTTGGCATATCCACAAGCCCCAGAATATCCACCACTGCGAGTCCAGCAGCATCTGTTTTAGCAACAAGAGCCCCTCTAAAGGCAGACAAACATCGCCCAAACAAAAAGAAAATGGAGAAGCCGTTATCAGTATGATTTGTTCTCTCTGAGGACCAGGCACAGAGGGAAGAACTCTCACTGTTGGACACCAGTAAAAGCACTTCCAACCCAAAAGCTGCTTCTACCACTGGAGGACTTGCCTTACCATCAACATAGCTAGGTATGAGTTGTAGAACAGCAAGGAAAACTTTAACATAAGTTTTCATCTGAAGTGCCTGCTTAAGGTTTTCCAATTCTACAAATGAATGTCCTTAGGTTTATGTGGGGCAGGGGAAAAAAAAAAAAGCTAAACACCTAAAGCTCAGAATTCCTCTAAGTTAAATTTGTGTAGTAGAAATTTAATAAAAGAGCCATTTCTTGGGTGCAAGGACAGAGCTCTGTTGAAAGCACATAGATGCTACTCTCAACTAAAAAAAAAAGGCTTATATTCCTGTTCTCTCATCCTCATCCACTGCATCTCTTTATTATGTGTTACCAGGACAAATCTGCTCTCCCTCCCCAAAGATTAGAGCTCGATGGCCTCATGCCTTATAAATGGAATCAGAGTGTAATATCCTGACCACCTGTCAGTTTGGTTGCAGGTTTGGTTTTTTGGTTTTGGTTTGTTGGGTTTTTTTTTTCCTAACCAGTTTTAGGTTTTCTTTCTTTTAAAGAATAAGCTGGTTTCATTTGAAGGTAACCCACATCAGAAAAGCAGACACCCTCCACCCTTTCCTGCCTGTCCGGGCCAGCCTCCCTCGCCACACGCACCTTCTCGCACGTGCCCCGCGCGGCAGAGCCTGTCTGCCAGCACGGCTTCCACCCGAGCCAGGGAGCAGCGTCACCTCCAGCTCATCATCACCCAACCTGCACTTACCTGTGACAACCTAGCCCGAAGCATTGCCCAAACACTTTTAGAGTGACAGCTCCACTAAGCAGGAAGCACCTCATTTCCAGTTTATGACTTTGTTTACTGGCTACGTCGTTCCGCCACAGAAAAGTTTAAGGGCTTCATGACATTTCACTGAGAAGATTTTATAAAATTCAGTGTCTGTATCAGAGTGCAATACAGGATACTAAAATATCACTCATCCTTTTCAACAGATATTTTCACTTTCTGATCTGCATACTCTGTAGCACATCACCTTTGCTAAAAAGTTTTCCACAAAACCCTTCATGGAGTTAATACGGGGCATAAAACTAAGTCTTCTTTTACGAAAAAAAAAAAAGTACCTTATCCAGATCTCTTAACAACTAACTCCACAGCTCCTAAACACACTGGTTCAGCTCACTTCCCCCCAACCCCATGACTCCTCAGCCTTCCTCCTAAGAATCTGAAGAACAGCATTCAATCAACTGTTCACGTTCATTAATCTCTCTTCCAGCTTTCCTCACAGACGCATCCAGAAATCCTTCAGCTCTGTTTCCAACAGGAGGTAGTAAACAGACTTTTGCTGAACCCACTTAGTTCTTTCCATACCAAACCACCAAATAAGGTGGAAGAAAGTCTCTTAACCCAGTTACTACAAACAGACTCAGAGGCACATATCCAAGTTTGAATTGCAAAGAAGAGAAAAAGTAATCTTCAGACTGATTGTTCCTCTCCTGTAGACAGAAAGTCATTTCTTTAAATTAGGATAATCTCAAGGAGGGAATTAAGGCTTCAGAAAGTAAGGGACAACCACTTTTTGCTTAATTTGTAAGCGAAAACAAAACGGCCTCTACACAGAGAACATTCAGCAGACGAATAAACAAAGCAAGGTAATAAAAAAAAGTAAGAAAAGACTACAATAAGGTGATAAAAAACAGCCAGCATGCATTTAGAGACAAACAAGCCTGTCTTCCTGCTTTAACTAATCATTCATGCAGCGAGGGGGAGGGAGGAGGAAGGAGCAGTAACTCTAAGCTATTCAGACTATAGTAAGACTTGTGATGTCTTGTAACGTTCCCACAGTAAAATATGACTATACTGTAGCTTCATCTAAACCATAAGACTTTTTCCACTTGTGCACCAAGTGTACTCTAAGAGTACATAACGAGCCTCCCGAGTTTGGCAGTAAGCTATCACCCTGACATTATGCAATGTTTTCATTAACTCCGATGGTGAAACAGGGTGTTTATACAGTTTATGAACAAAGCTGAACTGGAAGAGTTCACAAGCACTCTGCTACGAAGTCTAGTTCTGCCTTCCAAACTCAATAAACTCGCGAAGCGATCAGAAGTCATTAGAACGAAGTTCAACAGAAGCAAGAGCAAAGCTCTGTACTTGAGAGAGGAAACAGGGGTCCAAGCACGCAACACCAAGCAGCTGACCAGGCAGCTGTACTGCAGAGCCTAAATCGTGATGGTATCACGGATCAAAGCTAGTAACCCCATACGTCATTAGTGTAGAAATGACAAAGAAAATGAAAACCAAAACAAAAAGCCACCCACGTATGGAACTCAAACATCACCCCATAAACACTGTATGTAAGAAGGGGAGATGAGTCGTTCTTCTCACTGGCAAAGCCTCAGCTGAAGCAACGTGACCACTGTATTTTAAGATGCTTCAACACTTCACTCTAAGAATGGCAGCGCAGGAAAGGTAAAGCCAAGCATCAGCAATTCAGTTACCGCAAGCTCCAGACCAGGTACAGAGGCAGTTCCGTGAACGTGCTTTGAGCATTCACTGCCCTCCCACCCGATGGGTAAGTCCCGAGTGATGCTCAGCAGACATGTCCTGGGGATGGCCCATACCTCTGCATGGCAAAGTGCATAATTTCACCTGCATTTTCAAGCCTCGGGAGCGGTCACTTGCCAAATGGCTCCATGGGCTTGCTCTGCAACGCTCCACATTCCATCTCTTCCATACTGCTCTCATATATTGCATGTTTCTATCCGTAACTTTCAAACTTTCCTGATAATAAAGGCAGGTCAGGGCCTTAGGGCCAATTTATTGTTTTTTTCTTAATTTCTACTCACCCCTCTCACCTCTGTGAATTAAAATATTCTGTAACTTTTCCCCCTGTTAAAAGAGTGATCATACATCTAGCTCTCCCCTTTCTTTTCCTGCACCACCCACTTTTGCTGGTGACAACAAGAGTCTTATTGGTAGTACGACAAAGGCTAAATCATACCTTCCCTCAATCTGCCTGGACACTACAATCTTATTAACTATGGTTTTAAGCTTAATTCTAACTACATGAACCACATCTCTCTGCTCCATATGGATTTCAATGTAATTTTTTGTAAAAATGAAAAAAAAAAAAAACCAACAACCAAACAGTTCAAAGTTTTTTTAAGTCTATTCCTTTATGTTTCACTTGGTGTGTGGATAGGGAGCCTTCTCAGGAGCTTGAGGGTCTGTAGAAAAGTGGAGACTATGGCAAGCAGAGTGGTCTGCTTCTCCCCTGTCCTTTGCTCTTAATTGGCGAGGACTGGAAGCAGGTGACTGCACACTTGGCCGCTTGTATCCTGTGGTGCAGCTGCTAAGCAGAAAGCAGCACATGTAAACATTTGCATGATTCGTGCCTCCTAAGAGTCTCTGTGGGCCGCATGTGGCATTTAGGCAGCACTTTCACAACCCCCTTTGTGCACGGTATTGCTCTGTTATATTAGCACACAGTCAAGCTAGAGGGATCTACTAAAATGGCTGGAGATACTCTCCACTGTTTGGCAAGATCCGTGATTTATTTCGAGTTTTTTGTTAATTACCTTAAAAGAATTTCAAGACAACTTCTGAGGAGTTTCACCCAGTCTGTGATACGACATTTCAAAATGAATAGGAATCTCAATTTATTGTGAGTTTAAAAAAAAAAAAAAACACAAAAAAAACACCAAAGCCACCCAACAACCTAGTAACTTGCTTCATAAATTTGTCTCCTGCTAAACCAGATGGGTTATGAAAGGCATCTGATCACTTATGACACAGGAACTAAAAATGTTTCCAAGGTTTTAATGTGTTCTGCCTAAAAACTAAAAGAGGAGAATAGCAAAGGTCACACAGACATTTTGAAGCGTTACAGCAGAACATTTTAAAGCTGCAAATATTGACTTGGGTTTTAACAGGCCGTTTTGAAATTTTACTTCATCTTGACAGTAAACAGTTTCTAAACTTCATGGTCTGGTATTAAAATCTATAGAGGTTCTAAAGACAACCTGCCTTGATGCAATCAACCAGGTGAAGATTTAAGCAATTTCCTATCAAGGGGGAAACCAAAGAGAAAAGCGTATTTCAAATCCCTAGTACTTAAACCCCACTAATTTATACACGTTTATGATAATTCCTCTACTATCCATGCTATCATCACACCATATAATCCTTACAGCATATACATACAAGAAATCCACCTAAGAGTGGTCATTTATGTGGTGTCACTATTAGCAAACATGTCATTAACAAACCTAATTAAGATGTGTATGTCATCTAAGTGTTCATATTTAACACACGGATATCCAAGCAATATTAAAGTGTTTCTCAAAACACCAACGTGATTATAACACAAAAAGAATGCATTTCTAGAACTGAAAGCAACCAGGTAAACAATAGACTAGTGAAAACTTTACAAACCCCAAATATCTAAGATTTTTTTCTTAATTAACTCAAAATTCTATGATAAGTACTCATGAGATTTGCTTAAAAAATTATCTAGCTTTAACAGGAATCAATAATCACTGCTCATGTGGATCAAAACAGAAGTCATGACATGCTTTCAACTCTAGGGGCATCAGCAGCTGTTGCTATACTGCGAAAGAGCTGAAGTGTTATAAACATATACGTAGGCAGCACAGTTTATTTTTCTGTAAACCCAGATGTCTGTAATCCAGACAAGATGTAACCAAATCATCGTGAAAAAGCAGTATTTCAGCAGGCTTGTTATGATGTATTTCTTTTATAACTGCAAGAAAAAACACTACCAGCTTACAAAACAACACCGATAGATGCTATGGTTATTTTCAGGGTGTTTTTCAGCTACGTTTTGACATTCTTGTATATGTGCTGGCATTGTCTGTTCGATGCCCGATTTGCCTTTGACCGACCCCGGCCCCAGCGCCGCAGCTCGGTGCTGAGAACCCGACTGTGCCCGACACACCAACTGCAGCACTCCCCGAGCAGAGCAGTTCGCTCCCGTGTTTGCCTCCCTTCCACCCGCCCAAGACAATGGCAAGCCGAAGGGCAGGCAGGACGTGGGGCTGCCCGTCACCTCGGCCGGGTACCTTCCAGCCTCCCACTCCCGCCGGCACTGCCCGGGCCGAACCCGAGCACCTGGATTCCCTCCCATCCCCCAGAACGACACGGGAGGGGATGAGATGGAGCGGTAACACCGAAACGAACAACCGGGCTGCTTCTAACCCGCGGGGGGAAAAAAAAACCCACAAAACAAAACAAAAAAAACCCCACATCTTGTTAAAGCGTTTACCTCGTTCCGGCTTCATTTTGTCCGTCTCCTCAGGGAGGTCTGACGGGAGCCGAGGTGCTGCTGCTCCGCCGCTCTCCCCGCCAGGACCGGCCGTCGCTGCCCCCAGCTAGCGACAGGAGTTATTTTTTTTACGAGCGTAAGAACAACCGGGAGACCGGCGGCTCCGCTGGGGGTTCGCCCGACCCCTGCGCGGGCAGCTGGGCCCGCCGGCGGGCGGGGGGGGGGGGGGGGGGGGGGGCGGGGGGGGTTGAGCGCCGGCGGCCCCTGCCCGCTCCCGGCCAGGGTGTCCTTCCGTGACACGGCGCCGCGCGGGGCTATTTATAACCTGCCGGGGAAAAGATCCCACAACAGACCTCGGCTCACCCCCGGCCGCGCCGGCTCTGAGTCACCGCGGCCCCGGGCGACGGCGGCCCCGGCCGGAGTCCCCTCCCTCCCGCCTGCCCCGAGGAGGGCAGCGAGCGGCTCCCCCCACACACGGCCCAACACCCCCCACCCCCACCCCGCACCTCCGCCCCGCCGGGCCCGCGGCCTCCGCCTCGTCACCGGCCGGCGACTGCCGGCGGGGGGCTGCCCGGCACCTTCATCCCCGGCCCCACCGCTGCCGCCCGGTGCTGCCGAGCCGTGCCCCCCGCGCTTCGCCCCGGTCAGACAGCCCGCCCCTCCCGCCGCCGCGGAGCGCCGCTCTCCATGGCTCTGCCTCCTGCCCTTCCTCCTCCTCCTCCTCCTCCTCCTCCTTCTCCCCGCCGCTGACTAACTCCCCTCCTCTCCGCCGGGCACTCCCCGCCTCCCGCCGAGCGGGGCACACACATCACAGCCCGCCGCGGGCAGACAGGACGGCTCGGCCGCGGGGCCCCGGCCTCGGGGGACCCGCCACGTTCGGCCGCCGGACGGGGGACGCGCGGCAGCCGCCTGCCACGACCGCGGGACCCCGCGCCGCGCTCATCCCGCCCCCGGGCCGGGCCCAACCGCCCCGCCCCTCGCCCGCCTCACGTGCCCCGCGGCGGCCAATCCCCTGCCCTCACTTCCTGCGTGCCTGCCCGCCCGCCCAGCAACTCGGTTGTCACGGCAACAGCGCGGCGGCCCGGCCGGGGCCTGCCGGTGGTGGCGAGGCCACCCCGGCGGTGAGCAGGGCGGCCCCTGCCGCACGCCGCCCCGCTGCCCCTGAGGGGTGCGCTGGTTTACCCAAACGGCATCCGCTCCCCCTACCTACGCCCTCCCCCGCCCCAAGTATTTTGGCCGGCAGGTTCCCGGCCTGTGGAGGAGAGCGGCCCCTCACTCACCGGCTCCGGCCCCTCAGCCCGCTCCCGCGAAGCGCCCGTCCCGCACCGCCGTCAGCCGCTCGCCGGCCCAGGCTGTTCGGCCCGCGCAGCTACACGCGTGCTGCCGCGCGGCGTGCCCATGGCTGTCGGGGTCTGCGGGCGTATTTATGTGCAGGCGCCCGGTGAGTGGCGATCCCAAGTGCGAAGTGCCCGATCGGCGGGGTGGCTGTGCCCCCCGCCCGGCCAGAGGAGCTGCGAAGGAAGGGAGGAGACCTTGTTTGTGTCCCTGGGCCCGGGGGCGGCCGCTGCCCTGACGCCTTCCCCTCACCCGCCCATTGCCTGCCCTGCCTGGCAGCGCCGTGCTTGACGCTCACTTTACACTGATAACTATTTTCTGCGGAGAAACAATAGAGTCAGCTGGGATGTGGTTACACAACCGCCTTAATCCAGCAGAAATTCAAGTTTCCCCGAAAGGGACGGGCCTGCACCATCCCTCGTTTCAAGGCCTGCGTGGCTGCCTGGCAAAGCAGGGCGGGGGCCGAGGCTGCTGAGCACGACCCTCCCCGCGGCCGCCGGCCGTTCGGTGCCCCGAGCCTGCCCTGCCGGGCTGCGGGCCCGCTGCTAACGCCGCCGCAGAACACGGGGGAACAAGCTGCTGTGCTGACAGGGCTCCCTCTTTCGCCAGGGACCCAGATCTGTGAAGGCTGAAGTGGCCCTGGTGTTACAGCCTATGAGAGTGGAGAGAGGCACCTTCTGCCCTCTCAGTAGAGGAACAGTGCGCACGGGCCAGTCAACTCCCCATCCTTTTTGGTGTGCCAGGATCCCCGCAGACGCACATACACGTGTGATCTGCGTAGCCACCCTCCCCTCACAGCTCCTTGAAGACACTGCAAAAAACGTAAAATTCCAGAACAACTCTATTCTACACTCTTTGGCTCGTAGAAACCGTGCCTGCTTCCCTCACTCATCTATCGGTTGTACATCATTACACTAGGAGGGTGCTTCACAGAATAAACCGTCCGGTAAACATCCTTCATTTCAGAATACATAAGCAAGTAGGAGGGTATCACATGCGGTGCTTTGATTTTACATTCATAAATACATGAGTGTCACTTCTGTTGCTGTGTGACTACCGTAGATGTGTTTGGTAATTACAGATCTCAGAGCTCTCTGCCAGATGCAATATAATTGCAAATGTGGCAATCTGGAATTATAAAAGGAGGAATCCGACTGAGCAATAAATACTGTAGATGTATGAGTATGTGAAATTCAGCATGACTACACTGGGCATGATTCAGCCACCTGTCAGATCCTCCTACCGGTGATAGTCATCCTAATGAAAAGTCACATCCTTTAGGCCACTAATTGTTGCTGGAAGACATCGCAGATTAGTTTGTAGCTTGTTCTAGTATTAGTTTTACAGTCAAAATGAAACCTACCTTTCTACTGTTTAACAACGACTGTAGCTGTTTAACTGTTATGCTTCACATAGTATTTTGTAGTTGTTTTTAAGGTCTTAATCTCATTTTGGCACGTGTGGTTTTTTAAAATAGCTCGCCAAACACAAATAGTCCCAACTTCCAAGAAAACGCTCTCTCAAAACATTTTTTCCGTAGAATTACTGAGGCAAAGAGTAAATGTACTAGCTTCTCCATTACTACATAGTTATGAGGACTTCAAGCCAATGGAAGACGTAGTGTATCTACACCTGAAAAATATTCATCATTAAAAAAAAAAAAAAAAAAGAAAGCTCCAAGGGATATGCCAAGAGGAAGAGTGACTGCTTAGGAGATTTCCAGGTCAGCTTCTCCTCTTCATTCAGACCATTTCTGGACCCAGAGAGCAACAGGTATGTCTGAAATAAATGCTTCAGGCCCAGCTTCACTTCAGACAAAGAAAGATGGTTTCCATTTTGACCACACAGCCATGTAACAGATCTGAAAAAAAGCAGAAGAGAAAATGGAGAATTATTAGAGAGATCTAATTATACAGTAATAAAAGCAAAATAAGGATAAAAATAATAATAAAAAAAATGTGGACTTAATTTGGCCAAAATGGCTATCAATGGCCTTGAACTCACAACTTTCCTTCCAGTCACCAGCAAAATGATGAGCACTGCACGAATACACAGAGGAAACATGGCATAAGGAGCTTCAACCATTGGAACTTGCTTACACACACTTAGAAATTTTTTGAGAACAATGACATTACTGAAGTGCATTTCTGACCTCAGAAGCTGAACATCAAGTTAACACATCTGAAAAGCACATGGCTGCATTACACATCACACAAAAGCAGGATTAGCTTAGAAACACCAGCAGAACTTGAAATGCCCTCCTGCTGCCAAGTCCAGACCAACACATGCTTCTGGGAGCACAAGCAGGGACAAAACCAGGTTTATCAGTTTGTGTCTCATGGTTGATTAACTTTGGTGTCTAGACAGGTGAGAGCTTAGGCTGCAGCATCTGCTCAGTCAAAGCGGCTCCTGCACATAGAGTCTCTGTTTATAAAAAGTGTGAGTTTCAGCAGCAGCCACTTTCTCAGTGGAAACCTTAACACGGCTGCTCTACCCCCTCTTCCAAAAGTACATCAGACCTTTCTTCTCTTTTGAACCGTGCCAAGTGTGAAGCATGGCTGAAACTGGCCATTGGATTTTTAAAAGATCCCTGCTTGGGACAGCATGACGCAGTGTTGTCGCATAAGTCTTCTTTCTATAGCTATGAATTTTAAAAAAAATAAAATCAAGATTAATGCATGGCTGTGTTTTCTTTCAGAACATCAGCACCTTACACTTTTGGCAGTCCCTACAACCTAGAACAGAGTGTATTTTAGGTTGTATCCCCAAGTGTCTTTTCAGCTTCAGCTGTCAAAAGAGGTGATGTCTAATGCAGCAGATCAAGATTCCTGGAGGCAATTACTGACTGTTGAGTGACACAGCACAACTGCTTTTGTCATGGCTGCCACCTCACTGGTATAAAGCCAGCACACGTGGAAGAATATTATGGCCAAAGGATGAAGACAATCAGAAATAGACCAGAAGATACAGTATGCAGTGAAAAAAAATTGAAATGTGCTAAAAAAAACCTCCTATGAAGAGTCAGCTGTAATTTAATTGTCACCCATAGTAACCACTTTCAAAAGAGCATTAAAATAGAAACAAGTTATGTTCTTCAGAGTACTATATGATGAGAACTCTGTGTACTTGGTATGTGCAGATACAGTTATACATAGGGACAGGGAATGAAAGCCTTCAACCCAGGATGTCTGACATTAGCTTGTAACAATATTTGGGCATTTAAATGAAACAGCCTGATTTTCAAAGGACAAATCATCCCCAGCTCCCACTGACTTCAGCAGAATTTGTCAATCTGCAGTGTGTTTAGAAAGCAGTCCACTTGTACTCGGGGCCCTAATTATGGAAATTAGGCATCTCATTTTGGAGACTTATTTTTGAAAATTTTGGCCTATGGGCTTGTTTTTCGTTTTGTTACATCAGCCCTCCCTGGTATAAATGTGTCAGTTAAGTCCATGGAGTTACTTCTACAGAAAACCTGTCCCGTGACTGGAACATGAGGATCTGTGACAGAGTAAGAAGCAATATATTAGTTTTGTTTCCCAGCAATACACAAATCATGGCCCCGGTGCTAAATATTTTGAAGAGAGTAAACAAACATAACAGGTGTAAATTGACAGGTGCTTTACTGTTAGACCCCCGTGTTTTCTGACTGTCAGGGATTTGTCTTTTCATACAGTTCCTACCAAAAAAATCTCAATTGCTTCACTACTTATTGGCCCTTTCAAAGTAGAAAAAACAAACAAAAAAATCCCAACCAAGAGCTATTATCATATTCTTACCTCCTAAATTCACGTTTTAGAATTAGTAAAATGACATCTGTTTGGTTGGTTGTTTGGGTTTTTTTCCCCATTTGTGTTCTCAAATTTCTTTCTTTTCTAAGTAGTACTTTCTCACTGGTGACACAGCCAAGACAAAGTTGAGAGGGAACTATGAGAACAACAGAGTAGTAACTGCACTCCTCTCAAAAGGAAAGCTTATCCTTGGAGCCAGAAATAATTTCCTGGATTTGACACTTTGCTACTAAACCTCATTTACACACAGGAGATTCCTTTAGTTGGAAGCAACCCGGTCCCTGTCCTGTGCTGCTCCTCAAGTTCCCCCGATCACATGGGATGTCCTGTGCTGCCTTCACTCTTGTGGCAGCAGCAACAGGAGGTTAGCACCTCTCAGCATGGAATCTCTTCTGCTGCTCTTCCAGAGACTGAGGTCTAGCAGTCAGGCCTTCTTGCCAACAGAAATTAAGCCCTTCCTGCATTTCCATAATTCACTTTGGAAACATTTGGAGTAACTCCTAAAACGATATTTCATAAACCCTGTGTGCTTCTTTGGTAACTGATCTGTGATATGTGATTAAATACCAACTCCAAAAGGGAAAAGTGTGTCTCGTCTGAAGTGGTGGCTGGTGGGAACGGAAAAATAAAAGTATGAAGATAAAGAATCATAGAATCATAGAATGGTTTCAGCTGGAAGAGACCTTGAAGGTCATCGAGTCCAGCCTTTGTCCCAGCACTACCAACCTACTAAACTATGTCCCCCAATGCAATATCTAGTCATCTCTTAAACACTTCCAGGGACGGTGACTCAGCTACCTCCCTGGGCAGCCTGTCCCAACGGCTGACAGCCCTTTCAGTAAAGAAATTCTTCCTAATATCTAACCTGAACCTCTCCTGGCGCAATTTACATCCATTTCCCCTCGTCCTATCACTCTCCACTAGGGAGAATAGACCAACTCTCACCTCTCTACAACCTCCCTTCAAGTAGCTGTAGAGAGCGATGAGGTCTCCCCTCAATCTCCTCTTCTCTAGGCTAAACAGCCCCAGATCCCTCAGACTTTGCTCATACGACTTGTGTTCTAAGCCCTTTACCAGCTTGCTAGCCCACCTCCGTACCCTCTCCAGCACCTCAATGTCCCTCTTGTAGTGAGGGGCTCAAAACTGGACACAACACTCGAGGTGAGGCCTCACCAAAGCTGAGTAGAAGGACATGATCACCTCCCTACTCCTGCTCACTACACTATTTCTGATACAGGCCAGGATCCCGTTGGCCTTCTTGGCCACCTGGGCACTCTGCTGGCTCACGTTCAGCCAGCCATCTATTAATTCTGCCTGGCAGGTCTCCAGCCACCTCTCCCCAAGCCTGTAGCACTGCTGGGGATTGTTGTGGCCGAAGTGCAGGACCTGGCATTTGGCCTTATTGAATTTCGTTGAGTTGGCCTTGGCCCAGTGATCCAGCCTATATAGATCCTTCTGGAGAGCGTCCCTACCCTCCAGCAGATTGACACTTCCACCCAGCTTGGTGTCATCTGCAAACTTACTGAGGGTGCACTCCATCCCCTCGTCCAAATCATTGATGAAGATGTTAAACAGGAGTGGCCCCAGTACTGAGTCCTGGGGAATACCACTTGTGACCGGTCGCCAACTGGATTTAACTCCATTGACCACAACTCTCTGGACTTGGCCATCCAACCAGTTTTTCACCCAGAGACGTAAAGGTTCTTTTTTTTACAAAAAGACTAATCACTCATTCTGTATAAATGTAATTCTAAGTGGATATCTACTCAGTAAGATGGCAACAATTAAGTTTCATTGCATCAGCACTTGACTAATCAGGCGATAACGCACTGAAAAGTAAACGATCTACTTGTGAATAGGTCATTAACTTCTGAAAGAGAGGGAAATTATTCTCTTTTACACAGAAGATGGTTTCTGTGGCTGTAATACTCATTCTAGGCTGCAGAAAGGTGGTTGTTTTATTTTTTCTAATATTTTTTTTCGAAAGGATTGTGCAAGTTCGCTGATGAATGCAATATTTACCCAGAACTAAGCTTGATAGAAACAAAAATCAGAAAATATATAGGTTTCCATTATTAAAATTGAAGTTTTTGTAGCAAGCCCTGACATTCCCTGAATAGAAGCTAGAGATGGACATTTGCCAAGAGAAACAGCACGACGTAGCCAACAGTAGAAGGTTTTGGGAAAATAGAGGTACAACAACTGTTTGCAATCTAGGTCATCTCTCGCCACTCAGCACTCGGTTTACTTTTGAGCAGGTATATCCAGTAGCTATGTCTCGGTTACTTATTGCTGTGATCTGGCAGGAATCCAAGCACCTCATTTATATTATTTCTATTAATTTCAGAGGAAGGTGAGCACATAACACGTGGAAGGAGGTGTTTGGAGTTTTGAAATGCTCTTTTCCTATCACTAGTGGCTTGATCTTTCTTGCAATCATTTCCAGCATGGTGCTGCACAAGTGATCGCGCCAAATTAATTGCTGGTGTATCTCGTGAAGTTCAACTTCTGATGCCTCTCTGCCAGCCCTGTTTACTTTCCCCCTCCTGCCACAGCAGCTGGGTCGTGGTTTAGCGCTGTACCAACGAGCCAGCAGCACATCCCAGCCAGCTTCTCCCAGCTCGGGCAGCTCTCTTGTCTACGGCAGGACTCACGTTCGCAGCCTTTGCCCTCGTGCACCTCCACTGCTCCTGCTCCTCTGGAGCTTGTACCACAACAGCCTTTTGCCAAGTTTCTCGACGCAGCTCTCTGCAGAGTTGCCATCCCGTTCAGACTCTGTCAGGCAGGCTGCTGGACTTGCCCGCTTCAGGCAGTGCTTGCTCATCCCCAGTGACATTAGTCCCCATTCCACAGGTGACGGGCAAAGCAGCGCCAGAGTCCCTCCAAAGGGTTGTCTTGTCACATATCTCACCCTGCAAGCAAAGCTGGGAGAAAACTGGCACAGCTGCACGTTCACAACGCATTAAAGAATTACTACAGCTACACTGCTGAGCGTACTGAAATTAAACACAACTTTCCAGGGGCGTTATAAATGAAAAGGATAATTCATTTATGTAGAGAAGAAATTATCTTGCTGGAACAACAAGTCCAGCCTATAGTTCCACCCGGACTAAATTAATACCACACCTCCTACTAGACGTACAAGAGAGCAGGGCAGGAAAGTAGCACGTTGTTAAATACAGGGCAATATTTAAGGTAACCACTTGAATGGTTTACAAGAGAAGTTGCGTATCATATATTAAAGTAGTCAGTGAGTTGGGGCTTATTAGGTAAATGCCAGAGCTATTGCAAAACTGCCATGGCCTTGTTCTAAAAATTTTAGTAACATAATTATTAGCCATAGCCTTTCTAAAATATTCTTGGCTGCTTAGTGGCATACACTGCATGTTAATACTAAAGACTGAATGGGTTGTGCAGAGTCATTGGGACTGATTTTTCAATGAAGAAATGTATTGTTTTTATTATGATTATTCTTTTTTAGGTAAAAAGTATTCCCTGAAATTCCACTCAGTAGCTGCTGGCCTATAATTGCATAGTCCCTAGTGAAGAATGCTGTGGCTTACCTCACTCATCATCAGGGTCAGTTTTATAGTCCTGGGCTCAGCTCTTCTCTCTTCGTATACCAAAATTCCCCTGATAAAGACCAAGCCCACATCTCTCACTCCAAGCATAGTGTTTGTAAGCTTTACTGTACCTAAACCAAACCAGTTTTTCTTTTCTAGAGCTTGACATCCTCTGAAAGTCAGAGCGTAGTAGCAACTCCAGGAGAAAAAAAAACCCTAGCACTACAAGCTGAACACTGAGGGACCAGACTGTACTTCACTATGTGAAAAAAATAAATAAATTAAATAACCATGCCTGGCAAGTATCATCAATGGTGAAATCCTTGGCCCATATGCAAAGGTCAATGTTTTCCCCTTCATACAGAGGGAGCTAGGATTTCAGCTAGGGCTATATTGGGTAGTGGTTTCTTTGCTGTTACTTTCACACTAGATCAATTATAACTTTAATCCTCATGACTGATTTATTCTCATGTTGTATAACATTATTTGAAGAGGAAGGGAAGTTCACATTCATTCAAGGTTCTCCAACAAAGCCAGTAAAGTACAGTACGTATACTAAAAAATAAAAAAAAAATGCACTGAGTTATTAAACTGGTCACTTTCGGATGTCAATTAAAACTTGAAAATTAGAGATCACAGTACATATTTATAGCAAAGTCAATCTTGACTTAATTAGGCTAGGTAATTTTTTTTTTTTTTAGCTAGCAATACAGTTGGAACATTGTAGCTATATCTGTGCTTATATTGCTTTTGGCTCCTTCTGAATTTCTTGGTGAATTTATTTTCACTTTAAGTTGTTTAACTGAGTTTCTTTCTTTGCACAAAACATAAGCAGCTTCACTGCTCGGAAAACACAGAGCCTGATTGTTCTCCTGCTTACACCAGTGCAATTCAGCAATGATCCCACCAGTCTATAGAATTACATCAACGTAAAGCTGATGTCAGAGAGATAGCAATCAAAGCCCTTGTTTCAAAGTTAATTGTTTTTGCTTAAAAAAAAACCCAAATAAAAAAGAAAAGATGAGCACAGAACACATTTGTTCTCCTCCTCAACTAAAATGTCAAAGAAGTGTTGCAGTTTTGGCACCTGATCTGTGTGGGATTTGCACACATGAATCATGTTTCAAAAACAGGGCCCTAGTCACAGCCCATCGTGCTAAGAGTCCGTTTTCTTGATCAGATTTTAAGGAAGGGGAGGGTTTTGCCCCTGTTTTTTTGCCATCATAGAGACGACTTTTTCCACTGTCTGGAGATTGTCATAACTATCAGCAATAATGTTTCAGCAACAAATACATGGTCCATTCCTCGGCTTTGCCTCACCAAGTCTGCATTGAGTCCTTTCAGATTTTTCCTTGGTAAATGAAAGAAACTTCATCCCAATACTTGCCTTTTTCCCCTGCATAAATAAACAGATATAGTGCTTGTGAGTGGGGGATCTGGGAAGAGGACACATTCCCAGAGCTCCTGGGCTTTGGACTGCCTCAGCAGGCGCTCGCAAACTGCAGCATCTTTAGGGCTTCTCTATCTCATGGCAGGTACTTTCCTGCCATAAGCTTTGCGAAGTCACTTTTCTCTGCTTCCCGTATGGCTCTGGTCACCGTAGCACTGAATCTTCATCAATGCTTTCGTATCAGCCTTCTGGATTCACCTCCCTTTCGTTTAAAAATCTGGAAGATTATTCATCTTTGCGATGGAAACTTGCCCACCCAGCGAGAGCTGCCCATTGCCAAAACGTGCAGTCGTGCACGGCAGAGGTGAGCCAGGCTCCCACAGACACTGTGGCAGATTGGGCACCGAGGGGGCTGCCAAGGCACCTGTGAACCCTACGGCCACCACTGCCGCCACTCGGGTTGTGCCACGCGCCCGCCAACTGCTGCGGGGCTGCTCCTGCTTCCGCCTCCCTCTGCAAGCGCCAAGCACTGACTGGGAGCGCTGGATTTTGTTTGCACTGTGGGACCTGCCCTTGCCATAGCAGCTTCCTCCAGCTGCACAATAGGCACCCGAAAGCTTTACCTGGCAGCAGTTCCAGGTGGTTGTGTAACGCCGGCTCCACAATGTTGTACGGCATTAACAGGGATTAAGCCTGGACTCATTACGCAAGCAAGAGCCACACAATGTAGTTGACATAACCTGCCCCTCAAACAAATTCCATCAAAAGTTTCAAATTTGGTGATTTAGAAATTACATCCAAATTGAGGTGTTGGCCTTTTGTGGTTTTTTTTTTGCATCATTACTCACACACCAAAGTATCACAGGTGATCAGTTCTTTACATACATATTATCTAGTGAAGCAGTAACCTGAAAATTACTTATAAAATAAAGCACTTGAGCTGCCACAGCGTGTGGAGAAGCTACAGTTTGCGTTGAAAATCCAGAGATTCTGTCACACTTCTCTGGGGTAAGGGATTCAGTAGTACAGTTACAAGGGAAAAAATGGGCAAGCCAAGGGTGAAAAAGACAAGGGGCAAACATACCAAGTTATAGATGAAAACACACTGCTGAATCTAGATGGGAGAGTGAGACTGATCAGCTCTGATCAGACAATGGTGGTCCTCACTGGCACCCCAAATTCTATTTTTGCCCACAGTTGCCAGAATTTGCCAGGGCAGCATTGCCAGCACTAACCTCGAAACGGCGGAGCCAGAGAATCCTGGGTAGGCGAGTCTGCATTTCTTCTCTCTTTCAGTGGAAGCTAAACAGCAGTTCGTCTTTCAAGAGTATTTGTGTCAAACTCCCTGGCCGTGTACCGCGTCAGCTATCGTAAACCCCATCTTGGCTGAACTAGAGAAAAAACATGGGGAGGGGGAGAGCAGAAAATGAGTACCTGCCTAGCACATAGAGAAGATATCGCTCTAGAAGGGTCCGTGAGGATGATGGACACGTAGCTGGGCTGTAAGCTTCCTCCAGCCCAGCGGCCAGAGCGGGTGGTGGAGACTCTTAGGCTCTGATCCCAACTGATCCCCTCCCTTTTGCCCCAGGACAGTGGCGGGGGTGACAAAGTGTTGTCAGCACATAAAGGTTTCGTGCCAGAGGTCTTCCAGGAGGCTGAACTCCCAGAGGAGAATGCTGTCAGACATGGGACACCGCCTGTTTTATGCACAGTAAAAAAGGAGTATTTACCTATTGAAATGGTTGGAGTTCAATTATTTACTTCTCGCGGCATGTAGAGTCTCTCTTGAGTAATGAAGTTCCACTGTGTGTCACTTGCAGCAGGTGTTGAAAAAGAAACATTTCCATAAAAAGTGTGTATCCTGGAAAGGCAGGTCAGGAACACAGAAAGAGAAAGGAGCTGCCAATGTTAGAACTTAAAAAAAAAAATAAAATTAAACCAACACTTATTCATGACTTACCACGTCAGGTATTCAAGAAAAATTGTTAAAATTTGTTTTCATCCTAATATTATTGCCAACGAAATACCAGTAAACATTAAAAGTGCCAGAGAAGTCGCTACAGTTCTTGATGTTTGCTGTGTGGTAGTTTAGGTATCATTTGATGTTGAAAGATAAAATATAGGAAAAAAAACATTAAGTTCAGTCAGAACGTAGTATTCAGAAATATAGGCAGGAAATGAGGATTCACAGTAGCTACCAGTGAAGGGGTTCATATTTTCAGTCATTTGTTTTTTATTGAGGGACATAATTTCAGGCAACACCTTTCCATTCACTTTTGGCAAGAGAGCGGGCATTACAGTATCCTTGTATTTCAATGCATGGAAAAACAGTGTTAAAAATGTCTAAAATATCTGTATCTGTCTAAATTATCAGCTGTACTGATGCCATTGATCCTTAAGGCAAATGCATGTTGCTTGGGATACTGTCATGAATAGTGTTTTCAAAAAATATAAATGCAGAATCACAGTTAGAGGGTTTGTTCTAAGTTATAATCTGGATTTTCCAAAAACAAACTCTACCCTAACCTCTCCTACCCTGGCTTCACTCGCAGGCCTCTCCTTGGCAACAGTTCGCTCGAATTCACTTAATTTCAGCTGCCTCCGAGGTCAGTTTCAGATGCTTTTAAATCCAATCAAGAAAATTTCAAATCGGAGGACTGTGTTAGAGTACAGTTTGCTAACTTATAAAAAACCAGAAAAACTGAAAAATTAATAGCAAAGGCTATGAAAAAAATAGCAATAAAAATACATTGCTGGAGAATAACTGCTTGAAGTCACACACATGCACGTCCTTGCACCAAAACCTCTTAAAACCATTGACTTTTCCATCCTTTTAGATTTGTCACCAGGTGTTTGCAGTTTACATGGAGCACAAGCCTTCTAAAGAGCCTGTTTTGGTTTATATACATTAGTTGCTCCTGCTGTCAGCCAGAGGGAGATGTATCGCCGTCAGGATAACATACAAAGCTAAGTACTATCTTGCCAGGGAGGTAGAATAATATTCTGATTTTTATAGCACCTTTTCCCTAAGGCCCACAAGGCACTTTACAAGTAAGATTGAATTAAACCTGTCAGCACTCTGTATGGGAAGTAAATATTTCTTTCTCTACGTTGGGGATGGGAAACTGAGGCATTAATATTAAGTCCCCAGCAAATCATTTAGCTGCATGCTTTCAAGCCCTTTAAACTTCTCACATGATTTAATTAAGCACATACTCAAGTGTTTTGCTGGAATAGTGCCTAAATAAGATGCTACAGCCACGCTGCCAACTTAGTCTGCAGCTGCTAGAACACGAAGGGTTCCCCATCACTCAGTCTTTAACAAGAACTTTTTTTTTTTAATACACTTTTCCCCCCCCCAAAAAATATCACAGCTTTCAATTCTCACCTGTGTGCTGCGTTGTCACCTGAGCTTGAAGGAGTGCTGGTCTGCGGGGCTGCGTGCGGCACTGACCTCTGACTGCCGCCCATCCGCGCGCTGCGGTGTGACAGGGCGGCTCGCTCTTGGGCAGTTCGGTGTTCGGGGTGCCACGCTCCCCTCTTTTGATTAGGCAAGCTCATACGAAACTCTTCAACACTTCAGTAGACAGTGGTATTTCTAGTCTGTGAGCATTTTTGATGATTCAGGTTTCTGTCTCTGGTTGAAACCCAGCGCAGCAGGATGCTGAACACAGCCCGTCTCTCTTTAGATCTAATCACAGACCTGTCCCGACTTCCTACCACAGCTCACAGGTGACCTACTCTTTGGTGTCTCTCTTCAACTCTCCTTTTCCCACATCTGCCCAGCTTACCTCTGTGCCTTTCCACCTCCAGCTTGGCTGTTGAAGGTTCAAACACAACCTTAGGTTTTGGTTCGGGCTAGTACACAGATGGAGGGCTCTGGCAGCTCTCCAAGGAGCCGTGTGCCTGCCCAGTACCTGCCCACACGGTGCTTCTGGGCCAAAATCCTTACAAAACTGGCAGTAAACCTACATCCAAGTACCATGTATGTTCTATTTGCTCTTTCTTTCCTAAGGGGCCTAATGACTGTTTATAGGCAAGCAGGTAGGATTATGGAGATGCTGCAATTTACAGCTGTGTGTTAATGGATGTGGAATCAGATTTTTTGTTACTACACCAGGTTATGAGTAGCAGAGACTCAGCAGCATCTAAGCTTGCGTGGAAAGAAGGTAGCTGCTGATCTTTTTAGGTCAGTTTGAATACGAGCTGGAGTCCTAAGGCCACCCCCTCCCTGCACCCCCACACTGTGTGTGCTGCCGCAGGTACCCAGCACCCTGACAGCTGGTGCCAGGAGCTGGTGGACTCCTTCTGGAGAGCGCAGAAAGGATGGCTTTTCAGACAGACCTTCTGGAGGTAGCCAGCATCAGCTTCCATCATAGTATTGCTCTTGTCCTATAAATACCCAGAAAACTCTGCCCAAGCTGGGGCTTTATCCTGCCCGGCACATACAGGGCTGTCCCAACCCCAAAGTACTACCTGTCTGGGCTGCATCTCCTGAAGAACCCGCACTCCTGCAGCAGTGCCTGCCTGGACCAGAGACTGCAATTTTTTTTGTGCAAGATGCAGTGAGGCTACAGAAAACAGCGTGTGAGCAACCCCTGAGCTCCCAAATGAATACCAAGTTTGAGAAAAAGGCGTCAAATACTGAAGTGACCCCAGCAGAGGAATACAAGAGGACAGTTTCCTGGGCCCTAGATGAAAGCTGAGGGTCCCCTCCAGTGTTTCAGAAGCTGTCATTCTCTTCCTCATCATTCCAGTGACTATACTAATGGCCAAATAAAGTGAATTTGTTTCTGTCCCTTATTGCACATGGTTTCCTGCAATTTTGTGTTTGCAAAGTGACTGCAATTTAAAAAAAAAAAAAAAAAGCAAAACATAAGAAAGGAACAATCTAAAGCACTTCTAAGGCCAAGTGCTTTGAAGGCGCACTGTTCAGGGATTTTTAATATGGTTTTAATGCGTATCAGGCATAAGCAACAACCTTTCTAAATGAATAATAAGCTATTGTTAACATCATATATAATTTCATTAAAAAGATAACGAACATATAACTTGACAGTTGTGAATGACACTTCTTGTGAGCTTATTGCTCTAAGCAGGCCTCCTTTAGAGCTGAAAAAGCCACCAACGCCTGGCTGATGCAAAGCTCACCAAAGTTAGCTGAAAGCCTGACTGGTTGCACTCAGCCTTGCACTGGCCACTAATTTCTCCCTTCCAGGGATGTTTGCAAACCTCTACCAACTTGAGAAAATTATTACTAATCACAAACATTAATATCATGAAGTAAAACCTCACAACTCACAGCACTGGTTTTCAATGAAAAAGAATTACAGCTCATAGAATTTGGCACCTCTTATACGCCTTCTGGTTCTGAAGTTTGTAAGGGATTAACATTGCAACATTTTTTTCTGATTTTTCACAATAAACATAGCTCAAAGCATCTTCACAAGTGAAAATTACAGTTCTCGGTTGTGTGTTTCTAGCCAGTGAGGCATTAGGGAAAGGCTAATTTTTGTGAGATTTCTGATAAAGTCGGGAGCAGGCACTCACATAAGTTTGAAGGCAAGATGTTCCCATAAGCATTCAAAAAGGACTTCCATGGAGCAGGACAGGTCTCAGAATACACCAGGGGCTGGGTTCAGACTCCACAGTGTTGTTCTTCTGCCAGGCTTGTGTTTTATAGTCTTTAAAAACCCTATAAATAAAATATATACTCATTGTTTGGGATGTAAACTCATTACAAAATGTTCCATATCTGAATCAGAGGAGTTTGGATAATACCAGCTGTATTAAAAGAAGCCTGCTAAAACATCTGATCCACATCCAACCCCTTTTCTGAGCTTTCCGGCAGAGCTGGGCATGTGGTTACAGCCCATCCTCTGCATCTCCCACTTGTGAATCACCTCCTGTTCAAGCTATTCGGGGGATGCTGCCCCAGCTGCACTCCTGGCCAAGTAGAGCCATCTCCTCCCTGCAGCTGTTTCCATCCCAGTCGGCACCTGCACCTCCTCACCTGCACGTTGCTGGTCAAAACAAATATGCAAAGTCTCCCTGCACCTTTGTAAAGCACAGGGCAAGGTCTGCAAAGATGATGGCTTTTCCTTCTTACGTAAAGGAACGCTTTCAGCCCCATTTTTCCTTTGGGCTTTCATCCAGAATATTTCCTAAGCGGATTTCTTATCTTGTTTACTCACTTTGGGATACCAGTGATCCATACAAGTTGGGTAACTGGAGAAATCAGTCCTGCTGGTAACTCCACACTGCCTTACCACAGTGTGTAATCCTCCAAGGACAAGAGGACACATCACCAGAAACCACTTGTACATCAGGCAGGCAAAGCCTGGCTCTCAGGGAGGGCCTGAGGAGCTCCCCAAGTTGTGATGCCCTGAGGATGAACCAGAGACTTGAGGTCATGTCTCCATATACTTTTCAGCATGACACTAACCCCCGTGTGCCTTGCTTGGAGGCCACACTTCTGAAAAAAACCAGGCACTTTTACTTTAGATATCCAGTCTGTAACAGGAGTGTCTGGGCCCTGTGGCACAAATGGGTTTGTGAGGGGCTGTCCCCAAGACCCCCATCCAGGGTACCACCCGCTCCCAGCAGGGCTCTGCCAAGGGTTCGCCCTTTCCAGGCCCCTGAGCTCAGCAGTGGAGACCGCTAGCGTTTTCCAATGTGAATCACAGTGGCTCATTTTCTATTTTCAGTGACTGCTAAGAATACGACACATTTTCTCTTATTCCTGTGAATCCAGCGACCACAGAGTCTTTCACTACCATAAACAGTAACGAAATGTCCAATACAGGATTTAAATAAGATCCAGGAAACCTCTGCTGCCTTTTCCTGTATAAAAAGAGAGTTTTAAAATAAAAGGTGGTTTGAATGTGGCTTTACAGTCCCAAACTGTAGGCCTAGGTCTGTCATTAGAAGTGTCAAATATCACAGAGGTTTGTTTAAAAGGGAATTACTTAAACTACTTGCATTTTAGTAGTATACTTACACATTTTATAAGGAGTCAGAAAACAAAGAGGACAGGATTTGTCCCAGTGGATCAAAGGGAAAGGGTTGCAGGAGGGGGGTCCCTCTGGGCTGCAGGCAGAGCCCCTGCCCGAAGAGCAGCAGGAGACAGAGAAGATGAGGGCTTGGGGATTTGGTAATGCAGGTGGAAGGTTTGAGGCTCATCCTCGCTGCTCTGGTTTGAGACCTTCACTTTACATAATTTGGAGGGAGAGCTTTTCCTCAGCAGATTTTGATCTGTATACTTTGCAATATATATATATATATATACTTCGCACCGGGAGATGCGGTGCATGTTTGAGACAGTCCAGAAATAATGTCTCCCTGTCCCAGGGATGAAAAGAAGCAGACAAGGTAGCATTGAGGGCATCCAGGCTACAGAGGACGTAGAAGAGCATGAAGAGACCACACAGCAGAAATGGCCCTGGACATGTCAGGGTTGGAGAGAATAAAATGCACTTGGGGTAAGCCCTGTGGATTTACACAGAGAATGAGCAGCAAAGCTGTTTCTACTACCAGTCAGTGTTAAAAACCCAGACCTAAGAGCACTGTGGTTGTGGTAGTGGAAGATCTTGCCCACAATTGGATGTTTAAGTGAAAGCTTGACATAATCAAGTTTTCATGTAGGTACTTCCCATGTGTAATTGGAGATTTTGTCCATCTTGGGGGAAAGGTTAAGAAACTGTAACTGATGATATACAAGAGGTCAGAGCTCGCTTAACAGTGTTTGGGAAAAGGATGGGCATTAGTCCATAGCAGCAGAGTGGGTGCACATCAAGGATACAGTGAGTGATGCCTCTGCAGTGCCGTCACACTGGCACTTGGGAAGAAGGCAGAGCTGGTCTTCTCCCAACCCTCATATGGGAACGATTGTGAAAACAGTTCATGGAGTGCTGGTAAGAGCGTGGCTGCACCCAGCCAGGGAAAGGAAACATCGGTGATGAGAGCCCAACCTCATTGCTTCACCAAGAGCTACTCAGAAATGTACTAGGGACTAAGAGAGGACACAGATACAGCACAGTCCAGGCAGAGAGAACTAACCTCAGTGGCTGCGTGAAGTGAAAACCACCTTTGGGCACAGCGCTGTTTAGTGTCTGGTCTTGCCCATCTCAGTCGGAGATAGCCGTGGGGCAACAAGTCAGTTTCTGCTGCCTGGCCACTGCTACTTCATCTTCCTTTCAATATTCTATTTCTTTCTATTGGCAATGTGTGAATGTTTTTCTCAGAGGAAAAAAATACGCTGATCAGTGAGCTGGCAAACTTTCAAGGCTTCTCCCTCCCACCACACTGGGAAGGTTCTTCACAGTTCACTTGGAGAGAGAAGGGGGAAAAAAAAAAAAAGTCAGCTTTGCTTAAACAGATGCTGCTTTACCCCTAGCTTGGAAAACTGGGGACTTCTGCACGCTTACACTTGCTAAACCTGAGCCAAAAATAATACTGCAGCTCATTCTGGCTGCTTTCATATTCCTGCAAATGATTTAATATTTTGCCAACATAGTAAATCAGAAAACCTTGCTATTGTGCACATTCTTCTAAATTGGTGCCCACCTGACAGCAGCACTTGCTCTCATCCTCAGGCATTTGCAAACCAATGATTCGCTTGTAACAGTTTTCCAATACATTCTTGAATATTTTAATTACTTTGGCACTAAAGCCGTTTGACAAGTGATTGGGAAAGAAGAATTAAGCAACAGTATCCAAAATCTGTATTAAAATAGAAAACTCCCTTGCAGTCTCTCCAGCACTTTGAGACCATTTAAGGTTTTTGGAGCCTGCATAGCAGCATATACTCATTCCTACATGGAATTTCCATAATTCCTCAATCAATTACCTGGCAAAAAGTGGCCATTTTAATCAAAACCCTAAGGGTAGATGAAATCATGAGAAAACACGAGCTTTATTGCAATGGATATTGACTGTAACTCATTAAGATGTTAAGGTATTGACATCCCGTTTGATGAGAAAAATGTCTGATAGCGAGTGTACATAACTGTTACAGAGAATGCTGGTATCAACACATCATAATGAGTAACTAATGATGTCTGTGGCCTAACGAGGCGATTAAAGCAATATGCTTTGATCTGTGTCACTGACTTGATTTAATGCCATGCCAAGATTGAATCTCTGCACCACTGGGGAGATTCAAGTAATTAGAGTAATTCACCAGCCCTGTCCCCACATCACCGGGGATATTTGCGATGGACACCGTGGTGTCTATAGCCAAGGCACCCTGGGCGGCACACACAGTGGGAGCAGAGGCCACTGCTCCCTGCAGCCCCTCGCAGGGGTCTTGCAGCTGCAGGGCAGGAGTCTCGCACAGCTTCTTGCCACAGCCACAAGCCCTGCTTTTGCCTCACTGCTCCCTACAAACCGACACTACGGGCAAATTTCGGAAGCATCCTCCGCCAAGAGAAGCTCACGGGAAGATGCTTTGCTGCCCTCACCTAATCCCTTCATGCCAAGCGCAACAGGGGAGAGTCACGCTGCATGGAACCGCAGGGCTTTGTGCCTGGCATGTACTGAGCAGCTTGTTCAAACCACCGTGCTTGTCCAGCACACAAGAAGCTTACATGACAGTTCTCTGGGACAAAGAGAAGAGTACCAGAGCCTAAGCCTCCAGGTGATGCCAGAGATGCAAAAGCTTTGATCATGGTCACATAAGATGATGCAGCCTGGCCACTGGCTACCAGCTTATATCCTGCTTCCACTGTCGAACAATCCAAGACCAGTTTCATACTTACCAGGGGCAGGACTTGTAAACCCATTCACATCCATCACTGCAGCTCTTTCAAGCAGCCCTGCCTACCTGTCCAGACAGATCTTGGCCAAGCAGCGCTGCTCTGAGAGGACAGTTGCCAAGTTTTGGGTTATTTTTTGATCATAAGGAGCAGCACTCACGGTGCCCAAATGGGGAGCAAATTGCTCAGGGCTTGTCCCGGGGGTGTCTCGGAATCGGGGCAGGTCCAGCACAACCACCCGTCCGTACCTGCCGGGACCTGCCTGCCCAGCCGTAAAGGTGGGTCCACCTCTGCCCCTTGTCTCGTTAGCCCTCCCCCATGCCCCCTCTTTGGGCTTTTAGCCCTTATTGTTAATTTATAACATTTACAGCGGCACTGCCCTATCCCACACAGAGCACCTGAGCTGCCACCACCCTGCACATACAAACACAAAGCCCTGAAGAGTTTAAAACTGAGCACAAAGCAGCCAATATTCCTCTCCCTCTCCCACCTCCTCAATATACTAGATCCTCTTACGAGGCGGAGCTCCTCTGACCAGGGAAATAGGGCCTGGCTCAGGCAGCCTTTATCAGGGTTAATCACATGCAAATGGGCTGCGGCACCACCGGGCTGCTCCCCTGCCCATCAAGAGTGGTTTCAAGCCCCGCAGGGTGGCTGAAGGCAGCACCCAGCTGCTGTTGCTGCTGTCATTGTCCCTGGGAGGGTCTAGGCACAACAGAGGCAAGAGCAACTCCCTGTGCCGGGGAGCTGCTTTGCACTGCTCTGCTTGCTGTCTCTCTTCCTCAGCTTCTGCTAGTGCTCAGAAGGCAAAGTAAATGAAGCTCGTCTTGGTGTTTGGGCGCCTGCAGTGAGCTCAGCTGGCTGCATCAAGTGTGCTGAGATAGAGGGTGTGCACAGCAGAGTTAAATGAGACTCCAGGATAAAAATAAAGCTCTAACACAATGAAGTAACTGGGAAGCTGTGCAGGCTCCTGGGCACCCAGCCGACCCTGCCTGCTGCTGGCCTGTCCCTGCAGTGTGGGCTGGGCAGCCAGGGCAAGGACGTGGGGCAGGGAGTCACTGTGTGTGATGGGGACATCCCAGGAACCACCCTCCTGTGCCCTGGGGTCAGGGAGATTAACGACAAAATGACTCATCTGGGAGGGAAACATGGGATAGGAGGTCTAAAGAGAGGTCACAGCGAGGGGACCTGCTGCAACTGCGCCTGGCTTTGCCCACATGCTTGCTGTCCTTCATCCTTCCCAGCCTCTGGGATGACAAGTCAGAGATGGTCCCTGCAGCTGCCCTTTGGGCTTCAACCCCTGTGGCATCTCCAGATCATTTTTTTCCCTAGAAAAAGCATCTTACTATGTCCCTGGAGGTGTTTTTCTCTTCTGGGTGGGGATGCTGCCCACAGCAGGGCATGCTGGAGCCTTCACTCTGCACCACGGTCCTGGCCATCACTGTCCCATAGAGCCACTGACCCGAGTCAGCGCTGACTTATCCTGCACGATGCTGTGGAGATCAAATCCCACAGGCTCTACTTCTGGGCACAGGGGACATTTCTGGCTTCCCATTTCCCCTTTGTCTTTGCACTTGCTACTGACACTTTGTTTCTGGCATGGTCCTGGTGATACCAAGCCCGCGGGGAGCGCTTGGAACAGGTGTGCTCAGGGCCTCTCTCAGCTTAGCAGTAAAAAGAAATTGTACATCAGGGCACAAGCTGCAGGCACTTCCAAAGATAAAATATTATCAGTAGAGTCCAGACCATCCATCAGAATAAATGTACCTGATGCCGTGATTTATGGGACAAAGACGAAGGTTTAATCCTCCTTTCAGCAGTGCAACCTGATTTGCCATAAAGCCCTGTTAAATTTTGCGGCACACGCTTCATCACTTCATTAGGAGATGGAAAGAAAATGGTTCAATGCATTGCTGAATCTTTTACGGCCAGGCACTCTCCTCCCACCACTCCCGAGTGATGGGTAATCTCTCTGATCAGATCCCCGGGAAAAGACCCCGTGGGATTACAGAGTGTGGAGGCATTAACAACAGTGACAGGAAAAGAATACAATATCCCTTTAAACAATTAAATATTGATCCTGCAGACCTGAGGTGGACTCCATCACACAAAAGGAAACACCTCCGTGTTTGTGACATCCATACCCTTAGATGATATAAAGGAAACCAAGATTATTTGCTTCGCTTATTTTCTTAATGTTTTTCCCCCTCAATTAGAGAAACGCGCCTGGTAGGAGCCACACTCGCCTTTCAGACACTCGGCCCCCACTTCCCCGGAGCCCACCCCGCTGGGCACCGCAGCAGGAGCTGGGGTGGGACGGGGAGCCTGGGGAGGCACAGGTGGGTGCGGGGGTGTTTGCTGAGTGCAAGGAGGCCTCAGCACGGATGGAGGGAGGAGGACACAGCGCCGTGAAGCCCGGGATGTAATTTCAGGGCCCCCCCCGTCCCGTGGATGTCCCTCCCGTGACACAGTGGAACGCTGCCCGTTGCGTGGCAGAGCCTGCCCGCTCCCCTCGGCTTGGCTGGTGCCTTGTGGTCGCACGCGGAGAAACAAAAGAAGGCAAGAAATGTCTAAATTTAAAGTGCTGGAAAATCCAACCTTTTATTTACTACATTTTTGTGACTACATAAACGCTGAAACATTGTAACGCTGAAACATTGTAACACTGAAAAGCATGATGACATCATCACTTGCTTTTTTTCTTTTTTTTTTCTTTTTCTTTTTTTTTTTTTTTTTTTTTGCTTAGCAAACACAGCAGATGATATTGCACGGCATAAAGTGAGAACAGTAGCAAAGCTTAAAAAAAGTAACTTAAGGAAATCTTAACGCAGTACAGGAGATACTCATAACCAAACCAGAATAATGCCTAGCGCATTACACTTGTCGTCGCTACACACAAAAATACAGAAGAAGCTCTTGACTAAGAGAGAGATTGAGGAAATATTAGCAATCAACCATAATTAGGTACAATAATCACTTAGTCTGAAATGCAGATGCAACGCATAAACTACTACTGCTTCCTAATGGGCAAACTAAAAATGACAGCAAAGTTGTCTTATATCAAAATCTTCAATTTGTTATCTTTTTTTTTCTTTTTTTTTTCTTTTTTTTTTGTTTGGTTTTTGTTTCATTGCTCTGGAAGAACTCCCTCTTGCTCTTGGAAGATTTCCTACCTCTACGGACCCAGGACCGGTGATTGTCTCTGCGCCCTCTCTGCGCGGTGGCCGATGGAGCTGGCGGGAGGGCGGGGGGCAGCGCGGGGCCGAGGGGACTGGGGGGTCCGGCTCAGCTGGGACTGGACTGCAGGCAGGGGGGGTATGAAGACAACTACCAAAGCAAGTAAAAGACAATACCTGAAGGTTTATTTTCATTTAATACTGTCATTCAGTTCAGACTGCAAAACTAAGGCGGTTCCACAGTGAGGATGCAATAAATGCAGAACAGACTCTGAAAAATCAAACTACCGGGACAGGAAAGGAAACGACATTTTCCTAAGTACGGCTCTGTCCAGTGCTCCATGGCTTGTGCTGGATTCGTAAACTAATACCTTGTTTCTCCCCTTCATGAAGTGTAACTCATTGCACGGCATTAGTTTTTGTATTAAAAGCAGACATCTAGCCAACGCTTACCAACAAAGCATTTCAGAGCATCTTTATTGCCCTGTTTCAATACTTGAAGTATAAAAATGTATCTAGAAAGTATAACTTGGGACCAAAAACTCAAACCCTGCCCTTGTCCTTCCCTCCCTCCACCCCTCTGCTATCCCCCCAAAGAAAACAAGGTACATCTGGAGCTCAGCTACTGCGTGGGGAAAGAAATATTTACAGCCATCACAAACCATGTCAGGACGCAACATTTAGTTGAAACGGAACGTATTCTTTATGCAAAATAAAACACAGGTGAGTGGCATACCATTTTCTGTGCCATGATGCCACCATCAGCTTTGCAGAATTATCATTGTCATTCCTTTTTTTTTTTTTTTTTTTTTTTTTTTTTTTTTTTTTTGCTTTTTAACTCAAAACTGCTTATTCCTCCCCAGAGCTGGGAGGGTCCGGAGGCAGGGGGGATGCTCCATGGGGCCCTCCCCGCTTGCCCGCAGCCGGGGCACTGCGTTTCTGCCACACTCCCCTAGCCCGAGCTCCTGGGGGACCTGGCTGTCCCCCATGGGCCCCAATGCATCCCTGCCTGCGGGCCCTGGATGGAGAGCCGGTGACATGGCAGTGGCCAGCGGGTGGCCCAAGCCCTTGAGCTCTCCCCGAGCCAGGCTGGCCCCCGCTGTCCCACCGCCTGACGCCCCACGTGTCCTGGGAGCAGAACCCCCACGGCGGTGCCCGGCGGGGCTGGCAAAGGCCTTTCCGTGAGCAAGGTTTCCAAATTCAAGGTCGCTTTTCTCCCAAGGCTGACGCCCGCTACTTGCGCTCCCGTGCGAATGGCGAAGGAAAACAAAAAACTCAGCGAAGTCTCTCACAAATGCCAGTGCTTTTAAACATTAAACAACTTTTAAATTCTTTGGATGTGTGGGTCTCACCCACAAAGCAATCTTTCTAGAAAAAAGACAAATAAATTAAAGGAAAAACACACTAATAATGCCTTTCTGCTTTCTAAGTGACAAAAGTACTACCTTGAAACACTCATTTTGGCATGTACAAGTTGGGGGGAAGGGAGGCCCGGGGGGATAACCTGGCAGTGTTTGTAACACGGGTGGAAGTGCATGCCAAGACAAGGCTGAAGATACACCCTGCAGTCAAGAGAAGCACTCTCCTTCAGTTCATCTCGGCATCAAGAATGAAAAGATTGTAACATAAAGCTTTGGCCATTTTTGAATCTACTATATACAATTTTTTTTTTTTTAAACTACATAGTCATAAATTAAAGCAGTGATTAAATAAGCGTATACAAAATGTAATTAAATTAAAAATCACAGCACATTATAAAGAAAAAATAGGAACCATTTATCACAGCAGAGAATAATTTTTTTTTTACCCTGTGAAAAGAACATCGACTAGCAAACACAAAGCATCCTAGCTGAAACAAAAGAAATCAAAGCCACTTTTCCCTTTCTTGCATTCATTGCAAACAGCAATCTTTACCCACTTCGAAACATTCTGAGGAATAAGATCTTCCTTGAGTACAACAGAGACGTTCTGCCAAAAAAAAGAAGGAAAAAAGAAGAAACCCAAACCGAACGATATAAAAGGAATATACAAACAAAACAACCCCTACAAAATAAATAAGAATTATAAAGCTTTTTTTTAAGTAACCTTAACAATTATCAAACTAGTAAGTTCTGCCTTATCACATAGACTCTCTATACAACATAACCCTAAAGATTTATTACTATGAGGTATTTGGAGGAATTGGTAAAAGCGATGCACGGCCTGTCTGGGCTGAGGGACTCAAGCTGCTCTGGGGGAAAGAAGAGGGAACCTTTGGTTTGTCAGCAAGAAAGTGGAAAAAAACATTTTCCTTTGGTATCAAAGAAAGTTTCATTGCATGGTTGCACGGCAAAAAGCACCACGGTGAAGAATTATTCCTTTTTCATTAGTGGCCTTTCTAACAGGCTGAGGTATTCAAAGAGTATAAGGTGAGAGATAAAGAGGTCAACAGCGGTTTAACACTTTGGTTCAAGCAAGGCACTCGTCCTATGAGTTTACAAAGTTTGCAACATGTTTGCCTAGAGCTTTATTAATATTATTATCCTTATCATCATCAGTAGTAGCAGTTGTAGCAAGAGAAGTATTCGTAAGGTTATTAGCATTACCATTAAGAATGAAGACAAGGTTACACACTGAGTGAAGGTGAGGAAGGGGGGTCAGGGGGACGGGTGTAAGAAGGAGGATGAGTTCCCTTTGCAGACTGAGGCCGTGCATGAAAAATCTTTGGTATTCTTTGGTATCATCAATGTGATTAAAATCACCAATGGAAATCGAGTGAGGTAGCGTCTTTGGTTCACACTATAAATAGTAGATCTTTACACACCTTTTTTTTTCTTTTTTTTTCTTTTTTTTTTTTTTTTTTTTTAACACGTGGAAGTAGCTATTCCTTACCTTTGCTTCTTTGTCTTTAGCAAATAGTTACCAAATGTATTGTAAAGCTAACCACACCACAATAATAAACCAGGAGGCTAAGCAAAGTCTCAAAATTAGCCCCTGGGCCTTTGAATGCACCCAAACGCAGCGAGATAGAAAAGGGCAAGTGCTTTCTCTTTGTTTGCTAAATGCATAGTTTTCATCCTTATGTACAAAGGAGGAGGAAGAGGAGGAGGATAGGAGGAAGAGTAGTAGAAAGAAGGACCGTTTTCTGGGGTAAAAATGTCCTGTTTACAACTCAGGTGAGGAGAGGTGTCCTAAGACTCTTTGGTATCAGCTCAGCAGTGTTCCTGAGCCCTCCAGGCAGCGGCAGCCCCCCCGCGCAGCACCTGCAGCCTTACCCTGAAACCCCTCTCAGGAGAAGAGTGGGGCCGGTCAGCAGCCCTGGGGCTGGTCCCACGCCAGGCACTGCACGTCCCGGTCACTCCGGCCACTTGGGAATTTGCTTCTGGCATCAGTCGGAGCAGGAGCAAATTCTCAAGCGAAAGCCCTGGCGCTGGCTCACTCGCTCTTGTCGGGTTTGCTTTACCTGAGTAAGGAGAGGAGGCTGAGGCCCCTGGGAAGCAACACGGGGGCTAATGTAGTGCTATGGGTTGGTCTGAATTTTTTGTTTCCTGGAAAGCTAATAATGCCATTTACAATGGGGATGGATGCGGACGGTTCACCTCTTGGCCAGCCTCCCCTCATGGGTCACTGCGGTCTGGTCTGGATGCAGCCTGTGAGCCGAACGCGCCTTCCTAGCACCCGCTCGCCCATGGAGTCACCTTCGACTGAAGGCCCATCTCCCGATGCTCCCACACTGTTCCAGGTTCTGCTCCCTCTCCTACTCCCTCCTGGCAGTCTCGTAGGTACTTTTCTTGAATTTGAAACTAATTTCCTTTTTGTCAGGATTTAAGCGGACCGAAAAACTAACACTTTAGTGCAGCAGAGCCAGGTTTTTCTGTGTAACGTCAAGTGCAGCATTATTAAAAAACTCCCCTGTAAGGATGCGGAATGGGAACGACGCCAGCCAGGGAGCACGAGGTAACCTGTCCACGCTTCAGTCGTGCGGCCAGGCAGTCTGCTCAGAGGTAAAACAGCTTTACAGGTAGAATGAGCAGTTCCATAGTTATTTGCTTCATGTCTTGAAAGGAATTAAAGAAAAGTGTGTTCTTTGCCTATTCGGAGTATGAGGCGCATATTGCTTATGGGAAGAGTGGTTTTGTTCCTGATGGCTTATAAAAAAACCCAAAAGGTTTATATATACTTAAACAGACACGTAAAAAAAACCCAAAACATTTAAAGTCTATAACTTGTGCATCAGTTTTAGTGTGTGTGGATACATGTGTGCGCACGTATACATACATACACCCCATAAAAATGTGTGTGCGTGTATATATACACAGACCTATCTGGGGGCTTGCATGTGTGTATATTAGAGATCCTGAAATTGCATATTGGGTGCAAATTTAATGCTGGTATGAAAGTTCTCTTTGGTTTCAGCAAGTAGTCTCTAAAGACAATACAATGGAAATACTAAAAAAATGCGGCAATGTACTTTGAATTTCCCTGCATTTTTAAATTCTCAAGTTTTAAATAAATAAGGCTTTCTTTTCTAAACTATAGGTACGTTACAAAGCAGTGTTTTGCTGGAAAAAAATAAAATGTTAGTTATCACTGTCCTTTACTAACCTTACACTAATGAGTCTGCATTCAGAAGATACTTTATACGTGAGCTTATTATTGTTTCCATGTCAACTATGTCTCTGTGGGGATGGAACAATTTAAAAGAAAGTTTGCCAAAATTTAAGGTAAGCTAGAGACTCAGAAAACTCACAGATTAGGTTACATTTTCATAGGCAATTGCTCTGTCAGTCTTAAAGCAGGTTTAACATACGGAAATGTGGAGAAATATTCAGTGCTAAAAATCTTGGGTTTATTTAATTGTATTTTAATAAAGAGATATTGCAGCTGCATTCTAAACACTTCCTGGAAATTAATTGTGTACCCTGAACCTTGACTAGACCCTGTCCTCTTGGGAAATAAGTGGTGCTACAAAGTTGCTTAACTTTGGTGTCACTAGTGTTTTGAGTGGGCTTCATCCCAAAAATCAACATCTGCTATTTTGATGGTGGTTGGATTCTAGTTTACCTTGAATTTTCCTTTCTCTCTCTCTCTCTCTTTTTTTTTTTTTTAAAAAAAAAAGGCTGTAAGTAAGATTACCTATTCCTAATCCTTGCACTGGGCCTGCCTATACCTGCATATTCGGTTACTCTGGAATTTAATATACCTAACAGAATTACTACAGTAATTTGAAACACCGGTTAGAAAACTAACAGGCACATATATAGTTTTTTAAGTCTATTTCCCCTTTACATTAAAATTTAATATGCAGATGTTGCACGCTTTTCTTTTTCATTTTCTCAGAGTAGGAGTGGGATGACTTCTACGGGTCTGTTAGCAACAGAGCATTTAAAGCGTTTCAGCTACAAACTTTAAACTATTTCATGCATTATCCTGATTAACAGATGAGCAAGAAAGAATGCACGGGACAAAAGCTGAGCCTGCTACACACAGATACGCCACCACAAAACACCAGGCTGTACCGGTGTCACGGGAATTTTGCTATTGACTTCAGAGGCACCATGATTCAGCCTTTCAGAAGCAGCGCCGGAGCTCCTGTCGGAGTTCTTCCCACCAACATTAACTGATGTTGTACCACGGTTTTCAACAGGAAAAGACTGTGAGCCTTCAAAGCTATCACTACTCCTTTGCCTAGTAAAGTCAATAGGTAAAAAAAAAGCTCACCGACGTCGATGAGTATTGATCAGATGCCGAGCCCCTATGGTTTTACATTTTGCAGTTCTTCTCATTTTTGCATACAGAACGCCTCAGGTCTCCTGTTTGCAGGCTAGATGGCAGAGCTGAGCTGTATTTCTGCACAGCGCACGGTTTGCAAGAGCCTTGTTGGGTGGCCTTCCAGCAGCATCAGCCTGGGAGAGCCTAACAAGGGGAGGCATGCTCGATAGCGACCACACCATCTGACACAGCTCTAACGGCCCCCTTTTTTCTTTTTTCTTCCGTTGAAGTCAGCAACAGAAGAGCTCACTGACTTCAAGGGAAGCAGCAGCCCATCAGACAGCGGCTGCAATCTCCTCGGATGACATTCTTTCTTGCCGATCATGGAAAGAAACAATAATGTGGTTTTACTAATTGCAAATAACAGTCTTGATTACAAGTTTTATGTGTTATACAGTTAGATTAGTTTATACCTATAACTCTACATAGTATTTTGTGTAAAAATAGCTTTGGAATATTAAAATCATTGCAATAAAATACCTGCAATATAATTATTAAATGTGTTCTTTGGTAGCTAGTTGATTTTTTTTTAATGGATGGAATAGTTTTCCTTTTTTAAATCTGAACATTCCTTAACAAACAAAGAGAATGCACTGGTTTAGGTACCATTCAAAATTTCTTTGCCTAGTTTGAACTTGTTTCCAGGCGTTGCACTGGTTAAGTTCAAACTATGAAACAGCAAAAATCACACTACCGTTCAAATGAATTCAGACGACTTCACGCTTTGTCGGTCGTGCCATGACACAACCCTCTCTGAAGACCAGCCCTGACTAAAAGTCCCTAACCACCGGCACGTAGGCAGTACGGATACACTATACACCTTCATGGCAATTGCTGTGGAAATGAAGTGCCATGTCTGAAGAGATGTCCGTTCAACGACAAGAAATCACTATGCTCCAAACCACTAAACAGCCAAGTACGGTGAAGATGATCATGGGCGAAGGTGTAAGACCGGTGGTTTGCTTCTCTTCTCTTTGCATTCTGTTTCTTTCCCTCCATTTTGCTTTCTTCTTCCTCTCTATTTTTTGCAAGTCGTCATCCTACTAAAGTGTGTGTCTTAGAACAAAGTCATAATGCAGGTGAGATAAGTCTTTGGTTTCTTTGGACTTATAAATAACATTTTTTTCAAATAGTTCTAAGTATAAACCTGCTATCTTGAGGTCCTGGTCTGTCTTTATTTATTTAGTTATTTATTTTTAAAGCTTTTCCACCGAGGTTTAGTTCGTGGTTATTCCTTCATGCTTTGGTACAAGTGCTTGATGAAGAAGATGAGTTGCCTGAATTGGAGCTGCCCTCGTCTTGCCACTTATCCAGACTCCTCCTCCGTGCATTCATGAAAAAGTTGCTGACGGTGCTCAGCTCCAACCCGAGCTGCTGGGAAATGGTGATTTGTAATTCTTTGGACGGACGCTTATTTTCCTTGAATATTGCATGTAGAGTTCGACGCTGGACATCCGTGAAGACCAACCGAGGCTTTTTGGGTGTATTCCCTCTGTCCTTCCCGTGCTCTTGTTCTTTCCTCTTGCACGCTGCAAGAAAGAGAAGGATGGTTAGAGAAGGCTGGCAGAGGAGTGTGTGGGCACCCAATACAGGACAAACTAGGGAAAAAGGACTGTTCATGTCAGCTTCCAAATTTGGAGAGGATGTCTGACATTTAATTTTCTAATTTATTATAAGCTATAAAAAATATAAGGAATAGAAGTTAGGAAACACCTTTGCCATTGTCCGTTAAAACTCAGCAGATGCTATTACTGAGATCTTACACTTTGATAACACCCATTAGTGCTGGGAATTTAACTATGTAATATCCCTATGAGGCAGAGCAGGAATTCATTGAGCTCTAAAGTCAATCTTGCCCACCTTTTCCACCTTCATTTGTTGTCAATCCACATCTGTAGCTTTTTATTGGCTGAGAAATAAGGAACTGGGAGAAGCCAGGATGCTACTACAGTCTTACAGGCCAGATGATTATGTATTCTGAAGAAAACAAATCATGGTTTGACATGAAAAAAAATTGGTATAGAAAATCTTCCTTAGAAAATGTCACCTGATTTAATCTATCACACAGTCTTTCTCTTTCAGAATGTTATTTTGTTCTCCATTATCAAAAGGGACTTGCATTGTGAAATCTGCCTTGCAGATCACCTGCCAGGCAGCATCTGGTGGGATGGGAGGGCTCCCAGATTGCCCTGCCAGCCTTTGAGTGACTGCCAGCTCATCTTGTTAGCATTTCACTAAGATAAAGATTTCTTTGGGAGGACAGATTGCTCTGTCTCACTTTCAAAAGAGTCTGAAATCATCTGTTCCCCTCTCCTTTTTTTTTTTTTTTTTCTCTAATAATGTCCTTTAATGCTGATTTAGAGATGCATTTCTGAAGGTAATATGGATGTTCAGTCTCTGATTTCTGCGGAGATCAGTGCTGATGATATGACGCATTTTGTGCAGTGTCTCCATCTATTCCACTGTTACTGGAATGAAAACAGCAAATTACTTTAAAAAGGTCCTTCTTACATCTTCTATTGCTACCGAGAGCCAGCCTTGGCATGAGGGTTTCAATGCTCAAGGGAGGTATAAAAATAGTCATCTACCTTTTGTACTTAAAGAAATAGCAGCTGCACAGATCAGACAGCAAGATTTGGGAGATGCAAAGGCACCTTCTGCTCACCCAGGCAGGCAGGGACCAAGACACTGCCATCTCGGGCCCCTCTCAGGAGAAGCTTTTGAAGAGCTCCCAAACAATATATATCCAGCTACACATTCTTTCATAAGCAATGACACATCAATCAAACGGACTGGGATGCCAAAATCATATCTCCCACAGTTATTTCTATCTGAAACCCTTTGAAGAGTGCTTTGAAGTTACATCCTGACCTCTAAAACACTGTGGAGGCTGTAGGCTGAAAAGCAGGTTTCCTTGTGCAAGCTTGCCCCCACTGAAGTCAAGCTCCCGAATTCACTGTGGGGACCAGCGCCCATTGAAATCATTCTGCATCCCCTGTGAAAGTTAACACTGATAATTGAAGGGTTAAAAATACTTTTGCAAGAATAGTCTGCTATTTACTGAGAAATATTAGGAAGGAGGAACGAACAAGATATCAGCAGCACCTTGATCCATTATATACATCTAAGTACCTGACAAACAGTAGCTCCTGCGAAGGCAGCGGCAGAAGCTCGGCTCTGTGACACCCTCAGTCTCCAGCTCTGACTCTGCCCCTGCTGACAGGCTGATGCAGACATGGACAATCCAAACTCAGGTGATGTTTGCCATGCCTAACACTTCCTTTCTGCTCATGCTGCTTTACACCTCCTTTTTCAAAGACAGCAAGCTTTCACCTAGATACTCTGTCCAGATCATTGTCTGTCACAAAATCCTAACTACACAAATAGCATGATCTGAGTCAGCAAAGTACGATGCTTCAGCAGGAGTCATCACGTCACAAATGACAGTCACAGCAGTAGGCACGATGCTAGTTCAATTAGCAGTGAAAACCTCTGGGGTTTCGATCACAAACTAGTATGCGAGTTCTCTGAAATCACAGGGAATAACAAAAAACTGCCTATTGTGAAACTGTCTTCCTGAGCTTCTGTTCACCTCCTGAAATGTAATATTCCTGAAAAATTATTTTCCTCTAGGAAATGTCCCAAGAATTGCAATACACCTGTTCCTCAACTTCAGTTGTATCAGAGACCTCATAATTACTGACAGTAACATCACCAAGGTAAGAAAAGAG
Organism: Trogon surrucura; assembly: GCA_020746105.1. Taxonomy (NCBI): domain Eukaryota; kingdom Metazoa; phylum Chordata; class Aves; order Trogoniformes; family Trogonidae; genus Trogon; species Trogon surrucura. Next base: position 477,890 of record CM036627.1, read on the forward strand.
TGCTCATTGCTGGGGAGAAAAAATAAATCCTATCCAGTCTACGATACATATAAGCCAATTACAGTATTCTGCAAAGAAAATTTCATTTCAGTCAAGCCCATCACAGAGCAAGCATTGAGGCTCCCAAGGTGCTCCCAGGAGAAGCTGGGAGCCATCCCTGCCTCCCTGCAGAGTAGCGTGGACTTTTCAACAAACTACTATGCAGCACTGTTGGTTTCCCGAGACTCGGTCTGGGAACACCTTTCAAATCTGGATCGTTTTCAAGAAATGCAAAAATTGTTTCCCTTTCAGCTCTACTCCCATCAGCATTCGCCAGAGGTGGACCGAGGGAAAAGCTTTCCAAGGTGCTTAATCATTCACAGAGCCCTTGCAGACAGCACTACCAGGCCTCCGGTTGCGAGCAGCAAGCATGGATACCACCTCTCATCTTCTGTCTTGTCCAGACTCAGGAATATTAATAGCACTTAAAAATAAATAATAGTGATAATAAAAAACCGTAATAGGGTTTCCTTACGATCATTTTCCCTGCACTGGAGCCGATCAATTTTCATAATAAATTGTAGCTTCCATCTTGCCAGAGAACAAATGTACACCACGGATAAAATCTGCTCCAGCGTGAGAGTCTATCCAGAGTGGGCGCAGAGACCGGCCAGCTCACACTGCGAGGGCTGACAAATTGGGGCCGCCCAGCCCCATGACAGCAGCCTGAGCCCAGCCTCGGTCACTCTCAGACAAAGCAGCTGCACCTGCTTGCGCCAGGTCCTCCACAGTGTCCACTGAAGCCAGAGGCTCCAGAGACACTGACTGAGACCCTTTTCTGGAAAGACACCAGAGCCTGTCTTCAAAACTGTTTATCACATGCCTTCATCTGGATTTTAATTTAGGTAGCAGAAGATAATAAAAGTAATTTGCACTGATGTCCTTCACAAGCCTCTGTCCATGAGCGCTGTGAGCGGGCCCTCTCCCATAGCACAGAAGCTGATTTTGGGTACGTTGTGGGGCGCTGTGCTCCCCAGAGGCTGCACCTCTCCCATGGCACACTGGCTCGTGCTGCCCGTGCTCCCGACTGCTGACAGCCATGCTCTTTGTCTCTGGGCTGCCCTAGCTGAGTGATGCTCCTTGCGATGCCTTTTGACAAAGCCTTAAGAAAGCCTCATTCAGAAAAAAAGCAAAGCAGAGGATAAAGAAAGAGTTGCTCCGACTCCCACAACACACGTGCAGATATGACAATGTAATATTATCAGTGGCAGAAGGAGCCTTGTAAATCCACTGCTGAACTCTGGCCTCTTCCACTCACTTCCATCTTCCTCTGCCCTGAGCAACAGATATTTTTGACACTTGCAATCCCCTCGATATAGTCTATCAATCTATTTTTGTCTCCCTTTGTTCCTTCTAAGTCACCTGAGGGGTTTCGCCAAGTTAACTCACCAAACCTAGTCAGGTCTGTACCTCTCACTGAGGCCCAGCTGCTCGCGCGTGGTGAACACCCGGGCTCTCACTCTGCAGCTCCTCCATCCGTCCACTGCTCTCCTGCGGCACCCGGCCGTGTGCGGCACAGTGGGATCAGTCCTGCAAGCAGGATCGCGTCCCCCATGAAAAAACACTAATTGCATCTTTAGGTTAGGATAGTGAAGAGTGTATTTTGTCCACCTGTGATGTGAACTACACTGCTCTGCCAGTCTACAAGTTAAGATTACAGTAAGCTCAGGGGTTAACCCCACACTTGATCTAGTCATTCATCCCTAGAAGGTGGATTTCTTTTTAAAATCTAAGGAAAAATCTTAATTACCATAAATCAATTTTCCAGGAGCACTTAACACATACACATGTGCCTAGTTGTATCTGGCGAACGTGAATTTTCCTTTCCAAAAGCCAGAAGCGAAGAATGAAGCCAGTAATCATAGAATCATAGAATGTTAGGGATTGGAAGGGACCCCAAAAGATCATCAAGTCCAATCCCCCTGCCAGAGCAGGAATGCCTAGATTATGCCACACAGGAACGTGTCCAGACAGGTCTTGAATGTCTCCAGAGAAGGAGACTCCACAACCTCTCTGGGCAGCCTGTTCCAGTCTTCCATCACCCTCACTGAGAAGAGGTTTCTTCTCGAGTTTAAGTGGAACCTCTTATGTTCCGGTTTCAGCCCATTACCCCTTGTCCTATCAGTGGTTGCCACCGAGAAGAGCCTGGCTCCATCCTCGTGACACTCACCCTTGCTATATTTGTAAACATTCATGAGGTCACCCCTCAGTCTCCTCTTCTCCAAACTAAAGAGCCCCAGCTCCCTCAGCCTTTTCTCATAAGGGAGATGCTCCACTCCCTTAATCATCCCAGTTGCCCTGTGCTGGACTCTCTCCAGCAGTTCCCTGTCTTTCTTGAACTGAGGGGCCCAGAACTGGACACAATATTCCAGATGGGGTCTCACTAGGGCAGAGTAGAGGGGCAGGAGAACCTCTCTCGACCTACTAACCACCCCCCTTCTAATACACCCCAGGATGCCATTGGCCTTCCTGGCCACAAGGGCACAGTGCTGGCTCATGGTCATCCTGCTGTCCACCAAGACTCCCAGGTCCCTTTCCCCTACACTACTCTCTAATAAGACATTCCCCAACTTATACTGGAACCTGGGGTTGTTCCTACCCAGATGCAAGACTCTACATTTACCCTTGTTATATTTCATTAAATTTTTCCCCGCCCAACCCTCCAGCCTGTCCAGGTCTCGCTGGATGGCAGCACAGCCTTCTGGCGTGTCAGCCACTCCTCCCAGCTTGGTGTCATCAGCAAACTTGCTGATAGTACTCTCTAGTCCCTCATCCAAGTCATCGATGAATATATTGAATAATACTGGTCCCAGTACTGACCCTTGAGGGACTCCACTGGATACAGGTCTCCAACCAGACTCTGCCCCATTGACCAAAACTCTTTGGCTTCTTCCCCTCAGCCAGTTCACAGTCCACCTCACTACCCGAGAGTCTAGACCACACTTCCTCAGTTTAGCAGCAAGGATGCTGTGGGAGACTGTGTCAAATGCTTTACTGAAGTCAAGGTAGACCACATCCACCGCTCTGCCATCATCTATCCACCTTGTTATATCCTCGTAAAAGGCTATGAGGTTAGTCAAGCACGACTTCCCTTTGGTGAAGCCATGTTGACTGTCTCTAATGACCCTCTTATCCCTGATATGCCTTGAGATGGCACCAAGGATAAGTCGTTCCATCACTTTCCCAGGGATGGAGGTGAGGCTGACCGGTCTATAGTTTCCCGGGTCCTCCTTCTTGCCCTTTTTGAAGACTGGAGTGACATTTGCTTCCCTCCAGTCCTCAGGCACCTCTCCCGTCTCCCAAGACTTGGCAAAGATGATGGAGAGTGGTCTAGCAATGACATCAGCCAGCTCCCTCAGCACCCGTGGATGCATCCCGTCTGGACCCATGGATTTATGGATGTCCAGATTGCTTAATTGGTCCCTAACCCAGTCCTCATTGACTAAAGCAAACTCCTCCACTGCCCTGACTTCCTCTGGGGCCTCAGCGGAACGGGGCTCCTCAGGACAGCCTCCGGCGGAGTAGACAGAGGCAAAGAAGGCATTCAGTAACTCTGCCTTCTCTGTATCTTCTGTCACCAAGGCACCCACCTCATTCATCAGTGGGCCTACTTTGCCTCTGGTGTTAGCTTTATCTGCCACGTATTTGAAAAAGCTCTTCCAGGTTCAATTCTAGGGAGGCCTTTGCTTTCCTAGTTGCCTCCCTACATCCTCGGACAACAGCCTTATATTCTTCCCAAGTGGCCAGCCCTGCCTTCCAAGATCTGTAAATTCTCCTCTTGCCCTTGAGCTTACCCAGCAGATCCCTGTTTAGCCACGCAGGTCTCCTGGCTCCCTTCCTTGACTTCCTACGTGTCGGGATGCTCTGATCTTGAGCACGGTAGAAGCAGTCCCTGAACGCTAACCAACTATCTTGGGCCCCTTTACCTTCAAGCAGCCTTGCCCATGGGATTTTCTCAAGTAATTGTTTGAAAAATCCAAAGTTTGCCTTGGCAAAGTCCAGGGTTGCAATTCTGCTTGCTATTTTGTTTCTGCTACATGAGATCCTGAACTCCACCATTTCATGGTCACTGCAGCCAAGGCAGCCCTCAACCTTTACTGCTCCACTGGCGCCTTGGTGTAAGTCTTCTCATCATGGAGGAGGAAGCCAAGGCACACAGAGGGTCTCTGCTTACAGGGAGCCCCTTTCTCCCTCTGTTTGTACCAAGACCAGCAATGAGGAGACATACATACATGGCAACATCTCGATCCGGGCTGAATTCAGAGCCTGGATGACACAGAGAGGAGACTATGAGCTGGCCACCAGCGACAGGCTACGGGGCCTTTCACCCTGAGGTGACAGGTCACATTTCCAGCTCTGGCCAAGGTCATTGCTGACCACAAGCTATTATTACTTGATGGCCATTGAGTGCCCTGTACGAGATGAAGCGGTGGTCTGGGTCAGCTCCCCATGAGCAGGTTCACACCACACTAATTTCCATCATGTTTGACACATTATTTGGCACCAATTAGTGCCGTGGCTGGAAGGTTGACCTGGACACTATAGAGAGAAAGGGTCTGTGGGAACTCATTTGGTCAATGAAAAGTTAATTTTGAGGACCGATGAGAACTGGGGATCTCTCACAACTGTGGGCTCTGTTCCCTCCTGTTTGAGGAGGAACTTTCTGGTTGCTTCACATCAGAAGGTAAACTCAGCACTGAGCTCTGGAATGTTCATCACCACCCTCACTAGACTGATTTAGTCTCGAGAATTGTCTGGCCCTTACTATTCATGAGCACTGTATTTGCTTCAGACAGGTAGGAGAAAAAAAAACACAACTGCCTCATGCTTCTTTCAAAGACTTCCAGTGCAAGATTCCCAAAAAGCAATGGGGAACTTATAAGCCAACAGCTTTACTGCCATGGCTTCAGAGCATTCACCCTTCCTGTGAGTGGGAAAAGCCCAAGAAATGATGTAGCTCAGCTCACAGAAGTGCTGATAAAAGCCCTGCACTTCTGCATGTGCCATAGGAGAGACAAAGAGACGTATTTTAGACTGACTTGAAAGAGATCTCAAAAGTTTTGTGATGATCATATTTTGCCCCTCCTCTTGCAAAGCCTAGTCTTTCAGCCATCCCAACCTGACGTGTATTGGAGATGTCTTAGAGACATGAAAAACCCTTTTAGAATTCTCTCCTTACACGTATTTTCTAATATCTATTGTGTCAGCTCTGTGAGGGCTGGGATATGCCTCAGCTACTGTCTGAACTGTGCCCACTAAGACCCTAGGAATCTCATTCTAAAGCATCTGCTTCTAGTTTTGGAACATCATAAAATATCCAATAACATCATCAGAGAGTGAAAACTCCTCACTGGTACAAGTTAGAGAATATCCTGGAGAATATTCTTATGAAGGAGGCTCTACCTTTCAGCTCAAAAAACAGCGGGATTTCCATAGAAAGTTGAAACTGCTTAAAGACTTTGACTGAAGGAGACAGTTCCAATCACCCTGGCTACAACAGCTAGTAGCTAGAAGCAAGTAGCCAGAAGCTTATGGTAAATTCATGGTGATGATAACATATAATATAGTGTGATGTGCTTCATCTTTGTCATGTGTATAACACCTCTGGAGCATTCAGAGAGACACACGGAAGACAGACCTTTCTTAATTATCAAAAAATTCATATTTGGGGGAATATGAGAACAAGATAAGGAGCCTATAAGACACATGCTACCTGAGGGCAGACTTCACCACATGAACTAAAAGCAAGTAAATCTGTTTGGCCCAGATGACTGGCCACAGCTGCTGTCTGCTCTTTACTCTGATACCTGATGGTCCCCTGCACTGCCCCACCCTGCTTGTCACCACCCTGGGTCTTTCAGAGGCACCTGGAAGATGGGGTCCCTCTGGAAAGGTGCTGAGACAGAGCCTCTGCATGTCAGGACAGCTTGTGGCCGTGTGCTCCTGCTCTAGCAGGTGGTGAACACCATGCTCTACAAAGAGCACTCCCAAAAGCTTCAACCCACTGCGGGATTAGGCCATCCACACATCAGTGATGAAAACCTACACAGGTGACATGGTTCATCGGTTGCTCCCAAAACTTTCCTCTTTCAACTGAAGAGTATGGGCTATTCTGGAATGTCTCAACCCACACTAAATTATTTCTTACTACTCCTGACATAATTCAGCATTTTGCACTTGTCTCTCTAGCGATTTGTATTTACGCTTATTTAGAATGCAGGTCTGTCCACCTGCAGAGAGGTCACTTGATCTATATCTTATTTGTCTGCCTTCAAGGCCAGGCAATACTCCTCTTTTGTTGTTTCGTAACTTGAAAAGAAGCAAAAATATGTTCCTCTATGGGAAGAAGAAAAAATTACATCAGCTGAGACTGAATGGTAAACATCTCGCTCCTGCCCACTGTATTAAAATGAGTGACCTTAATTTGCTGCCCCTGGAATAATAAAGTGAATCTGACTAGAGAGCACTGACTCAACAGTTTGGGATTCTGGGGTTTATACAAACTTACAGTGTTGATAGATCCATAACCACTCGAGTGAGCTGACATCACCCTTACAGAATATGTTGCTAAGTGGATGAATCAGGGGAAAGCACCCGATTTTCCTGCGATATCATTTCAAGCAAATATTACATTTCTTTCGCTGGTCTTTAGTTAACCATATTACTGTGGCAAGTATTTCTCTGTCTAGCATAAGTAATTAGAATTTAATCACTTTAACTGCATCTTAATTACCCCAAATGAATTGAAAGGACATTTAATAGCAAAGATTAAATTGCCTTAATGAACGATTTTTTGCGACGACATCAATATTTTAATCGCGTTAGCCCTTCCCGGCTCCCCCGCCCGCCGCGGCTGCGCAGGCGGCCCCTGGCCCCTGGGTGGCGCCCGCTCCCCGCCGCTCCCGCCGGCGCTCACAGCACGCGGGGAGGCGCCCCGCACCGCACCCCCTCCGCTCCGCCCGGCCAGGGAGCGGCTCCCGCTCCGCCGGCAAACGTCGCTCACACCTACCCGCGCCGCTCCGCAGCCCGCTCCACTTCACGCCGCCGTCCCCGCCGTCAGAAAGCAGCGACAGCCGCGCCCTGCCCCGCCCGCTGCTGCGCGGGTTTGCGGGACACACACCCACCGCTGCAGAACCGCATCGGCCCCGCGCCGGCGCGCTGCCCCAACAGTGCGGCGGGGATGAATCCTTCCGCGGGGCTTCCGAGGCCCTCGGGTCCGGGACTCGGCCCTCGGCCCGGTTATTTCGCCCGTTTCTCTGCCCCGGCCCGGGGCTCAGCCGCAAATGGAGTTTCTGAACGGTGAAAGTGACGCAAGCCTTGCAAAGCCTTCCCTGGGACATCAAGGGTCGTCAGGTTTACCTAAAAAGCCGTCTAGCTTCTCGGATTCAGTTTCTAAGGACCTACCTGCCCGTTCCCACCTCCCTTGCCCAAATTTTTAAGCCCTCGGTCAGTTCCGACAATATATTCAAAATAGCGAGATATGTCTCAAACGAAGGCGAAATACGGCAGCGACGACATAAAGTAGTTTCTCCGTTCTGGGGGGCGTTCCGGCAGCAGTGTGGCAGCCTGCCCCTACGGGCGAGGGGGGGGAGGGGGGGGGCTACGGACCTGCCTGCACTAATCTACCTGCACTAATTGCACCGCCAGTGGGTAATTCCTTACCGACAGATCTAGGATGCACGTAGCAATGTACGCAGTATTGCTGTGCCTTGAAAATATCCGTAACCTTAGAGGACGTTCACTGCAGCAGCTTCTGCACCGAAGTCGCAAAGGAAGAGGCTCCCGTGTCACCCGATTTGATACTTTTAGCTCTCTGAAGTAGCAGCAGCATTTCTAATGGACCACCAGAAAGTACTTGCATGCACCAACGCCGACGTTACACAGTACACAGCAGGTTGAGATGCTGCTCGCTCACCTGTGAAACGGCAATCTATCGCGTTTTAATTGCTATTTGGGCTCTACATAAAATGTTACCACTGAGACTTCCTACCGTCCTAAAATGGGAGAAAAAAAAAAATCAAAACTACTGCTGAGCTAATAAATTGTTCCTATAAATTACTCTTTCAGCATCATAAAACTGACTCCCTCTTAAGCAAAATGGCTCAAGTAAGCTGCATTTCCGAAGAAAGTCAGTAAGTATCGGTCGCTTCTCTGTCAGTGTATGATTTATCCAAATAAAGTGATGTCTGAAATGCGAATCAACATTTATCAATTCGATTGAGGAAGCACCCGACATGATGCCACGCTAAGTCCCCATTCGGTCCTCGGGAAAAAAACCCTCGACACTTGCAGTCTTCAGGTTAACGTCATCAGCACTTCAGCAAAAGCTCCTGCGCTTGCCACCTTAGATTTTCCTCGAAACGAACTTGTCCCTTGCATGGTGGTTAAGGGGACCCTTCTGCTACACAGAGGACAGAAGAAGGCTTCCTGAGACAGAGCATAAGTGTTGGTTTAGTGCCGGTACATGCACACACAGGCACCGATGCATCCCTGGCTTGTGGATTCCCAGGTAATCGTACCTCAATCTAATCACCACATTCTCTTCTGCCTATGTAAAGGACGGATGGCACACGCCAGCACTCAGCCGCAGCCCCGACAGCACTCGGGGTTCCTACCGGTGCCGCCGGCGGCAGGCGCAGTCCCGGCGGCACGTACCTCTCCTCCCCTGGGGCATCCCGACCCCTCCGGCCTGCGGCGTCCGGGGCAGGGTGACGCACAGTGACGGTGTTGTGGGGAGCTCGCTTCCCCTCTGGACACGCACCCGCACCGAGGCATCCGTCCCCAAAACGGGTCCTCGCGGGGCGCGCTGCCGAGCCGCTTCTGGTTCCACCGCACCACCGCCCCGGGGAGCGGGGGCAGAGCTCGTCCCGTCCCGTAGCAGCGCAGCCCTAGTTACCGGCTGCCGTGACGCATAACCCATGCGGCTCCGTTCCCCACCGGAGCTCGGTAACCCCCGCGGCCGGGCTCCGGGCGGCCTCATCCCGGGGCCGGGCGGGCTCCCTGGCCAGGGCCGCGCCCAGGAGCGGGGCCGCGCCGGCGGCAGCTGTCCGCGGTGCTGAACCCGGGCAGGGCCGCGCTTGCCACAAGGGAAAGGGGTACCGGCGGGCCGAGACAGCGCGGGCACCGGCGGGGAGAACCCGGCCCGCAGCACTCGCCGGAGCCGCCGCCTCCTGGCCCGGAGGAGCCGCCGTCGCCTCTTCCCGGTGCGGGCGGGGTGCCCGGGTCGGCGGAGCCGGCTCCCGCCTGCTGGCAGTCAGTAGATGGCGCAGAGGCCGCGGGAACCGAGGGACAACGTGCGAGGGCTGCGGGGGGCTCGGTGGCCCGAGCCTGTCGCAGCGGGCCTGGCCGGTATCGCGCTCGTATCCCGGCCGTTTGGCCTCGTTTTGAGGCTATTTCATCCAAAGGGCACCGAGGATTTGAGTTGGGTGCGGCTCCCGCGGCCCCTCCCCGCCACGCGGCGGGTAATTAAAACAAACAAACAAACGAACAAACAAGCAGAGGCCGAGCCGTGCTACGGGGGCGGGGGCTCCGCGGGGCGGGCTCAGTCCCGTGCGGAGGAACGTGGCTCGGCACCTCCCGGCCCCGCTCCTCCTCCACCTCCCGCTGGGCAAACATTAACGAAGGGCAAACGCGGCTGTGAGCGAGCGGCTGTAAATCAATCCCGCCGCAAGGACACGGCCGGCGAACAAGCGCAGCTCTCAGCGCCTGCCAGTCTCCGCATCGGGCGCTGCGGTGGAGGCGAGTTGGGGGCAGCTTTGCCGCCCTCTGGTCCTACCGGGCCGGGTCGCCCCGACTTGGTCCCAGCGCCGCGCCGGCACGGCCGCTGTCACCGCCCTCGGTGCGCGGAGCCACATCCGCGCCCGTCCCCGCGGCGTCCGGGCGGTCGCGGGGCGGGGAGGGGCAGCGCTTTTCCCCGGGGTCCGCGCCGCGCTAGGGGTGTCGGTGGTGAAACCCTCGGTCGATGCCCTCCGCCTCCACGATGCAAATGCGTTTATGCAAAGTCCCCGCTGGGTAAATATTAAACAGGCCCTAATGAGGCAACCGGGGCCGGGGAGCTACTGGGGCCGGGCGGCATCGACCTTCCGCGGCCCTCGCTGGGGCGGCCGGCGGGGCGAGAGGTGCGAACGGCGTTCATTAGATTTCATATTTAATGTGGAAAACGCTCTGATTACTGTATCGATTTCTTTACAGCTAATCTGGCGAGAATTTTTCGCCCGCTTCCCAAGGCTTCAGCTTAGCCGAGACTGACATGGGGAAAGAGAAAGGGAAAGGTGGAGAAAGAGATGCAACGGTGAAAAATAACAGCCAGGTCGCAGGCAAACATCGATGGGATGGACCAACGTCCCCGCACCCACCCACCCACACACTGAGCCCTGCAGGCAAGCCCGGCTCCTGCCGCCCCTGGACGGTCTCTGGAAACCCGTCCGAGAAGCCTCCGTGGAGGGGCCCCTTCGGGACGAGCTTGCTCGGGGTGTGCGCCTCGGCAAACCGGACCCATTCCTGCCGTAGATCCAAAGGGACGCCTGGGATCCCTCACACCCCCCTCGCCCGCTTCCGAAACGTTTCTTTGCCGCATTCCTCCTTCGGGCGCTTCCCTCCCGGCCTTCAGGCAGGTGCATTTCTAATAACAAACGCCTCGAAGCAGAATAGGGTTTTTTTTTCTGATCAAGCTGAGTCGGGTTTTGTCTTCTTTATCCCCTTCTATTTCACCCCACATAGGAAAACAACTTGAAATAAATTTACTGCTAAGTCCCAGCAAGATGGAGAAGGGCTGTATGTTTTCTTTGAATATTTTTTTTTCCAGTACCCCTTCGGTGGCCTTTCCAAATGTCAATGACGGCGGGGGGGGGGAGGGAACGGTAACTAACGGAGAAACGGCCAAATAGATAAATATTCAGTGAGAGAGGGGGAGAGAGAGGGGGGGACAGACAAAGGAAAGGAGAACAGAGAGGAGAAGGAAGATGGGATGAATAAGATGGAGGCTGGAAGAGGTCAGCTTTGCAATTAGCGGTTCTGCTTACATTTCAAGAGACAGCCCAGGAAGTGTCAAGACCTCAATCCTGCTTCCATGTAACTATCAATTTTTCCTCTATTTGTCGGAGCTTCTGTAATCTGGGAGGTAGGAATCCCCCAGGGATGGCTGGAAGGGGCAAATACTCAAGATAAAGTGCTGGGCAAGACGCGAGGCCTAAAATAAACAGGCTCCATCCCCCTCACAACCTCCCCACCGCTGCCCGCAGAAAATCAGAAAGGGAAGAAATTAAGGCGGCGAGGGCTCCGCTCTGGGTGTTTATCTAACTGATAATTCTCTAAACGCCCGGGAGTGAGTTATAATTTGGACGTGAAATTTAATTTGCGTCGGCTGGAGTAATTTACGATATTTTGAATTGATGTTCATACATCAATATCAATCGAGAGGCACATTTTTGCCACTTAGTAAGATCATCACGCATTTAAAACCTGCACAAAATAAAATCGATCCTTGATGCATTCGCAGCAGATGGCCCGCAGCGCAGGACGGGCAGCGCGGAGGGGCGCGTAGCGTAGCGCGGCGCTGCCTGCGCGGGGCGCGGGGGGGGGGGCTCCGGGGAGCCGCCCCCATTGGCTGGGACGCGGCGCTATGCAAATGACCACGTGCTGTGCGGCTGTCGGCGCCCGAGTCTGGCAGAGCCGGGCGAAGCCCCGGGAGAGCCCGGCGGTATCCCCGGGCCGCAGAGGACGAGGGGACGCTCGGGCGCAGGCGGCCTTCCCCGACACTCTCCGCCTCCCCCGCACCCTCGGGCTGTGGGCCGGTTTCATCGCGGGGAGGCCGTTTCTGCAAGGTGCCAGCTTTCGGGTTTCATCGGAAAGGGAAGGGGGAATAAAGAGGCTTTGTCTTTCTAACGGGATTACCGGGATCCGTTTATGCGAGGACAGCGCTGGGGTGGCTGGAGGAAGGGGCGGTTTGGGGACAGAAGCAAACAATGGGTCTCTCCGGACCGGCAGCTGGGCACAGCGTTGCCGTAACCCCGCAGAAGGCGGTCGCGCCGCGGGGAGCCGCCGCCTGCCTCCCGCCCGGGCCTGCAGCCGGGGCGCGGAGCTTCCCGAACGGCAGCACCAGGGAGGGGATGCCAGCAGTCTCTGAAGCGAGGGGTTGTTTCCAGTATCGATCTATGTAAATGAGCGGAGATTCAGGTCGACCGAATTGTCGTAAAAATACGCTCCAGATCGAAGGAAGTTCGCCTTAGCAATCGTTACGGCGATATTGGAAACACAAACTCCATCCTTCTCTCCTGGGGAGCACCAGCAAGACGAGGGTTTTCTCCTAGTGGGGTGATTGTTGAGGAAGAGAAGGCGGAAAGGGCATTTTCTGAGAGCTCAAACCTCTGAAACTGACTCCGCAGGAGTGGAAGCCAAAGAGAGCAACGTCCTCCCTCCAGCGTACACCGCAGGGCCGGCTACAGCAGGGGAGGGAGATACTGCCACGGGCCCTTCCTAGTACTGCTTTAGGCTTCGGAAACGAAGAGGTTGGCTGAAATCAGGCAAGGAGCACGGTGTTGGCCCAGCCAGGTCCCCGCACGGCCGGGAAGCGGTTCCCAGTTTGCACCGTCGTGGTAGTCGAAAGCGCAGGACCGTTCGTGCATTTGAAATGAGAAAGATTTGCCCCATCCCTTATTTTTGATCTGTGAAACGGATCAGTGACCCCGGCTCCAAGTCGGATTGACTGTCTCGCGTTCTCCAGGGACAAATTAATGGAGACCTATCACTTAATTAACAAACCCTCACTCACGGCATATTAAACTGCACTGGGAGCGCAGGCTGGAGGGTTTAGAGAGGCAGCAGCGAACAGGAACCGAGGGGGACGGCGACCTCCGAACAGACAATATGGGATCCGCGGGACGGACTGAGTGTCTCACGCAGAGGCAGCCACGCGAAATTCAAACTCCACGGCCTAAAGATAATTACAACCAATCAACAACAACAACAAACCCTCACCAAAATCCAAATCTAGCGATTTCAGCCAACAGCATTTCTCTGTCACCGCTCACAAGCCGGGCTCGTACTTGTCCCCGCACACTTAACCCAGCCCGGGCAGGACGCGGAGCTAGCTTCCACCCCGAGCCCAGCCGGCGTATCACCGGGGCTTCCCCGCACCCCGTCCGTGGGCTGGAACCGGTACTACCTGGTCCGGCCCGGTCGAACCCGGCGGCTCAGACAGCCGGCAGCTAAAGCGTCTCCGTCTTGTCCTGCCCACTCGGGGCAGCGCTACCACCGCCGGTGCTCCGTTACCGGGCACAGCGGGCGCCGTCCCACCGGCGACGGGCGAGCCTGGCGGGTGCGCCCCACTCGGGATAACGGGGAAAGCCGCGGCGCTGCAGCGCGCAGCCCGAGCCCCGGCTCGGCTTTGTCTGGCAGCCGGGAGCGCGTCGCGGAGGAGCCGGACGGTGCCGGTGCGCGGAGTCGGGAGAGAGGAGAGGAGAGGAGAGAAATGGAGCGGCGGAGGGGGTCCAGGGCTGCTCTTCAGGGGTAGGCAGGGACCGGGGCGGCCTGGCCAGGCCCGGGGCCCCAGCCCCGCCGCCGCCATGCCCCCACCGCCCCGCAGCGGGCTCACCTGCCAGCCGCAGAGCAGACATCCGCTGAAACTCCGGCTCCTGGAGCCACTTCCACATCCTGCGGAAGGTCTCCCGGCCGGATTTGAGCTTGCTCCAGGGCTTGGGGTTCCTCAGCAGGTCTGAGAGGGTCCCTTGAGAGCGGCACAGCACCCTCTGGGCGAAGATAGCCTGGGGGATGCTGTACCGCTTGAGCTCGGTGGTGATCCTCTGAGCTACTTCTTTGGTATTGATTTCTTCCATTTGCCCTGAATTACTTCCACTGTTGACCTGCGAACCAGTTACAGAAGGGTTTTGCTCCCTGGCAGAACCCAGGATCTGCCCGTGGCTCTGGGTATTCAAGTGGGCATGGGGGTGGTGTGGGATCCCGTTGATAGGCACCATGCCAGCGGAGGTGGGGGTGAGGTGTTGGTCGCCATGCCTGGCTAACATGGCAGGGTGGTGGGCTTCAAATCCATTTGGGGTGAGCATTTTCTCGGCGGGCATGGTGGCACTAGGGTGAGCGTAGTGGGGCAGCCCTTGCTGGGAGTTGTGGATGCTCCCCAGGCCCGATCCAGACAACGGAGAAAGGCTTTGCCCCATGCCGGTAACATCCTTATGGTAGGGGGTGTAGAGATTGTTCATAGACGCCAGACCCCGCTCGTCCCTCATGAGCGTGAAGCTGCCGCTCACGTTGCCCGGTATCCGCTGGTGGGGGTGATGGTGGTGGTGATGGTGGTGGTGGTGATGGGGAAACTTGTCCGAGACCGTCGAGATGGGAGGTAGAGGCTGCAGAGGGGTTAACGTGGTGTAGGTACTGCTCATGCTCATGCCGGGGGGTGTCTCGCAGGCCATGGTCATGGTGGGGTGCAGGGGGCCCGTCAGCGCGTGGTCGGGCGGCCGGTGGTGGTGGTGGTAGTCGCCGCCGTCGAGGATGGAGGCCATGCCCATGGAGCGCGGGTGGGCGGGCAGGTGGCTGCCGCGGTGGGCCACCGCGCTCCGGTGGTGGGGGCTGCCGCTCATCAGGTCGGCGGCGGCGGGCACCGGCTCATGGCTCACCCCGTGCAGATCGCCGATGTTCTCCATCGCCAGCTGCGCGTTCATCGTCGGCCGTGCGGGCGGCCGGACCGCACATCTATCTGGTGGGCGGCGGGGCGTCCCGGCCGGAGCTCTTCGCGGCGGCCGCGGGCCAGTTCCTCCCGCGGGCCGGCGGCGGCGGGCGGGCGCTGCGGGCTGGTGGCGGTGCTGCCGCTGCCGGACTGGTGGCTTTTTTTTTTTTTTTTTTTCTTTTTCTTTTTTCCCCCCAAATGCGTTTATTCGGTATTTCTTCCCCTGTTGTTGGATGACGCCGTCGGCTCGGTTCTAGGGCCCCCGCTCCCTCAGGCCGGGCTCCGCAGCCGCGGCGGGTGTCTGGCCGCGTCCCTCGCCATCTCTAGCCATGGCTCTCTCTGCGCTCCGCCGTTTGGACACGGCTCCGCTGCTGCAGCGGCGCCGCCGCCGGCCCGGCGCATGCGCGCGGCGCCCCCGCACCGCCCCCGCCACCCCCGCCCCGTGACGTCACCGCCCCTATTAAGGAGGCGAGTCCCGCGCGGCGGCCTCCAGAGTCGGTGGAGTGGCGCTGTCAGGCGCTGCCGCCCCGGGCCCTAGCGCCCCCCCCCCCCCCCCCTCCCCGCCGGGCACAAAGGGCCGGTCCGCACCCCGCCCCTGCCGGGCGGGCGGCTCCCGGGTGTGAGGGCCGCCCTCCCCGCCCCTTCGGTGACTCCGCGTTTTCCGTGAGCGCGGAGCCTCCTCGCCCTCACCTCGCGGTGAGCTTCCGGGGCCGAGGCCGCCTTGCCCCGGGGCGCCCGTGCCCGCCGTGTACCCCCGCACCCATCGCCGTGCCCACCCACGATGGCCTGCAGCCGCCGGCGCCCACACACCCGCCGGACCGGACACGTTCCTCTACGCTGCCCTACCGGGAAATTTCCCATTACCTCGCCCGGGGATGGGCGCGGGGCGCCCCAAGTCCCGGGTCCAGTCGCGGCTCCCCCCTGGGCCTCGGCTCTCGCCTCCCCCCAAGGTCTTGTCCCGTTTCTCCCCGCCCCACCCCCCCCCCCGAGATCCCGGTGGGTCGAACCAGGATATGCGATGGGGAGGGAACCTCCCCCTCTCCAGCTCCCGCGGGGGACCCCGAACGGCCCAGGGGCCGTGCCCGGCGGTGCAAGGCGAGCATATGCCCCGAGGCGCCCGGCAGCCGGACGTGCCGCTCGTTTTCTTTTTTTTTTTTTTTTTCCCCAAAAAGGAAAGAAAAGGAGGAGGAGGAGAAAGAAAAAGCGAGCCCACCCGCCAGCCCCCCCTCGTTAGCTAAGGTGTCTTTATGCTGGAAGAAAGGGCAGATGTGCCTATTGTTCGCCCATTAACAATAACGAACCACGCCGAGCAGAGTGCAGCGTGTGCGCGGCGCCGAGCGGCGGGAGGGACGGGGCGAGCCTAGGCGCGCCGCGGGAGAGCCGCGGGGCCGCAGCCGGGAGGCACCGGGCCGGCAGCGCACAAAGGCCGCCCCGCCTCACGCCCCGGCAGCCAACGCTTCCCCTCGCTCCGCCGTCGGGGCCCGCGGGACCTCTCGGGCCCCCCGCGGAGCCGCCTGGCCCCCTCGCTCCAGCGAATCCCGGAGATAGCGAGCAGCTCCCTCGCCGCCTTGGGGCTCACCCCGGGAACCGGGCGTCTTTTCCACGGAGAGGGGGACCGGGCTGGAGCACCTGCCCCGGCAAAGCCCCCGCCGGCGGGGTGCAAAGCGAGGGCATGCAGCCTTGCCCCGCAGCTGCCCTGTGTGATCCCTGCAGAGGTCTGTAACGGGGGTCCGTCACCCTCTCTTCGCCCTGCCAAAAGCCCCGAGGGCCCTTGCCCGGTGAGAGGCAAGAGCCTGCTGCCCGCGGGCCACCAGCCGCACGGCGCGTGTAGACCGCAGGAACGGGGATTGGAGCCGTTCCTAGGGCAAGAGTCACCCTGGGAACGAGCTGAAATTAAACCCTGGGGCTACTTCTCTGGGACCTATTGCCCTAACTCGATGGCCAAGGCCTGCGGAGGTTTCCCGCAGAGCGAGGAGGAACGCAGTGCCCGGGAGCCCGTGGGGACTCGCTGCTGCACCGGCTCGGTGAGGCGGCGAGACATTTCCCCCCGCACCTTGAGCCCAAAGTACGGCAGCAGCGGCCGAAAATGGGGAGGTGGAGGGGGCTTCGGCAGGCCTGGACCCGCTCCTGCTCTGGCCGCCCCCTACACAGCACCTGCGGGGACGAAGTGTGGCCCCCCCCGCGGGGTGCGGGCGTGTGCACCCTGCCTGTCCTCCACGCACCCCGCCCCGGAGCTGAGCGGGAAGCACCCGCTGCGTGCCTCTCGCCCACGCATCGTAGCACATCGCGGTCCCCCGTGGGGTGCTCATGGGGGACCGTGCCCTGGGGTCCCGGCGTGGGGCTGGTGTCCGGGACCCGTCGTGTGTGTGGCTGTGTGTGGTCTGTGAGCTAAAAAAAAGCCCCAGACGCCGGGTAGGCTCGCAGGAAACTTTTAAAAGGAGGACAGCTACCTGCTAGGCGTGTTGCGTGTATGACCCTGAAAGCGAGTCTTACGAGCTCTTTTCCACCTATACAGAATTTTCCACAACGGGTTTATTTCTTTCCTGCAATTAACAGAAACACACATATTTGTAAGAATTCAGTGTCACTGAACCACGTCTCCGAAAGACATAATTTACTCACCTCCGTTCATTTTCCATGGGTGCAAGAAGCTCCTCCATACCTAATTTTGTGGTAAAAAAAAAACCGCAAACCAACAACAACATATAAATCCCGCACGGTTCCTACCTTCACAGTCACTTTACGAGCCCTAAACTCTACCACATCTCTGATTTTTTTTTTTTTTTTTTGTAATGTTAGTGTTAACACTGCCAGCAGTTCTTACAGTGCGGAATAGATAAGAAAAGCTGTATCTTCGAAACAAGAAAAAAAATAGATCCGAAACCTGTTTAATGATCTCAGGAAATGTTTAGGATAAAATAAAACGAAATTATTGAGAACATTTCGAGACCGACGCGAACGGCTGTGGTTGTTTCCCAGGCCAACGCGAGGTGATGTCACGGATATAATCAAAACGTTGTCAGCTTCTTCATTATCAATATCTGTATACAATTTACTGTTTAATTAAAAATATTTCATCTCCACGCGTGTAGCGATTAGTTACCAAAGCGAACATCATAGAGAATATAAATTACTCCCTCGAGTTCGTAGAAAATTACAGCATCAAATTTTTCTTTTAAAAAAAAAAAAAGAGCATAAAACCAGCCCCAAACAATTCGGAGAGTCCTGTAACACGCCGGCCTCTGTCGGGGTTCAATTTCTAGCGGTAGAAAACAGTGGCCGTAGATTCGCACCCTCCTTTCCCCAGTCCTACACGCATCTCTTCTTTTAAAAACATATTTTTATCCTTTTCTCTTTGGGGGGGTCCGCACGACAAAGCGGCCCCGGTGCTCAAAAGCCGCCGGTGCGGGGGACCGGAGCGGCGATGCCGCAGTTCCCCGACGGCGCCCGGGCCCGGCTCCGCCGCTGGGTGCCCCGGGACCCCCCGGTGGGCTCGCAGGGGCCTGGGACTGGGAAGGCGAGGCCAGCACACCGCCCCACGTCCCGGCCGTCGGGGGTGTCCGGTCGTCGCTGCCCTGGGCGCCGACCCCGGCATGGTTCCCCCGCGGAGCTGCCTGCCCGATCGGCGGAGTGGGTAGCGCCGGAGAGAGATCATTTCGGCGCCCTAATCAATTACTGCTTGTGCAGTCAAGTACCATATATTTAACAGAATAATCGTTACCGCCCTTAAGTCTTTATTTGATCAGCAGATACTCGTAGCGGACTTAAAACGCAACTTTGCTTGTTTGAATTGCGTTGCGTGTGTGTGCTTTTTAAATCCGAGATAATGACACCATGAAACGGCCGTAATCTCCCGCCTGACGCCAGCAAACACGGCGCGGGCACCGGGGCTCGGCTGGACGGGGCGGCCCGGCCCGGGGCAGGGGAGGGCAGCGATCACTGTCCGCTGGAGCGCATCGG
This sequence comes from Trogon surrucura, assembly GCA_020746105.1. NCBI lineage: Eukaryota > Metazoa > Chordata > Aves > Trogoniformes > Trogonidae > Trogon > Trogon surrucura. The sequence goes on from CM036627.1 coordinate 496,566, forward strand.
ACAGATGGTTCCTCTTTCTTTGTGTGTGTTATTTTTCCCTTTTTATTTGTTATTTTTTATTTTTTTAAAATTCCGTGTGTCTGCGCTGTCGCCGTCCACTTCCTCCCGTCCCTCCGCGGCTCTCCCGTCCCTCCTGCGCGGTGACAGCTTGCGGCACCCGAGGTCCCCTCGCAGAGGGGAGCGTGTCAAAGGTGACGCTCGAAGGCTCCCAAAGCCAACAGCTGCCGGGGGGGATTAACTTTTCCAGACTTTCCCCCGTCGAGCTTCTTGGAAACTTGCTTGGTGACAAAAACATATACATCTGTCGGGGGCAGGCAGAGAAAAGAGGGCTGCACCGGCCGGGGCAGGCGGGGGAGGGCCCGGCTTTCAGGGGAAGCTGCGGCGCGGCGGGGGCTCGCTGCGGGTGCCCGTTCGGGGGGGTCTCGGCTCCCCCCGTGGCCCTCGGCCCCGGCCCTGGGCTCCTGTCCGCGGCAGCGTGGTGTTGGGCCCGCTCCCAGCCGGCCAGGCAGCCCCGGCCGTCCCCCCAAGGGCACGGGGCTGCCCCATGGACGCCTCCCGGAGCTGGTGCCTACTCGGGCTGGGGAACGCGGAGCGGGGCACCGAGAGAGCCCCGCGGGCTGCCGGGCGCTGCCCCGGCCGAGCCGCCGCTGTCCCTCCTCGCAGCCACGCTCTCCCTCACCCCCCGAGCAAACCGCAGCGCTTGTTAATGAAGGAACTTATGGAAGATTGCAAAACACCGTAAATAATTTAGCATTGTATTTCAGGAAAAAAAAAAAATAGCTTTCTTAAATCATCTCCTCAATATAACTTGCAGACTTACAGTATGGCCCTGGTAAGTCTAAATTTTTAAAGTAGCAATATTCAAAGAGACAGAGATGTCTGTATTAATTATTTATCCGCTGGTGCCTTCCTTCGTTTCTAACTTATTATTAATTAGGCGCCTCTAGTCTTTCGCAGAGAGCTCCACAGAGCCAGTTGCAGCTTTAAATATGAATTAAAAGCAAATCCAAGCTACTGTAATGCGAAAATTATTCCGTGTCTTCTATGGCAGAGATGAATAGCTGCGCAGATCAATACTGTGAAGCTATGCTCCAAACGACAGGGTTATTGATAGCTTATATTAATGATGTTAATGATGGAAAAAGGAAAACAAGAACCCGACCAACTTATAAACTTTTTATCTGCTGAAACCCCGCAATCAAGCGGACAGGAGCATGAATTAAGGGGGCTGGAGATAACGAGGACATTATTTATGAAACCGGATAAATTACTTCTGATAGTTTGATGCGTTTGAACTCTACGCTGCCGCCTTCTCGCAGGCGGGCCAGGACCGGCCCGGCGCTTCTCCCCGCCGGGGCGGCCCCAAGGGGTGCGTGAGACCCTCTCGCAATCCACGCATGACCCACGCGGTGACCGTCGCGGTGGTTCTCACCCCTGGGCTTCAAGTCCTGCCAGGATTCCCCGGGAAACCCGCAGGAAAACGGCCCGCAGGGTGCGGAGGACCCTCTCCTCGGGGGCCCCACCTTCGGCCCAGCTGGGCCGGGGGGCTTCCGCGGCTCGCGAAAACTTTCCCCTGCTGCTCCGCCGGGGCAGCAGTTAAGCGTACCCGGAGAGTGAGGGGAGGAAGGGAGGCAGCGAAGCCCCGACCCGCGTGGGAGCGTGTGTCCGTGGGGTCGTACCTGCCGTCGGGCCGCGGCTGCCCAGGTTCTCCCGCCCGTGGCGGGCCGGCCGCCTGAGAGGCGCGGGACACCTGTAGCTCCCCTCGCCCCCATGGACACCCGAAACCCACCTGGGAGCCCTGAAACTAGACTCACCCCCGCGCTCCGCACCGGCCGCTGCTGCGGGACAGCCGGAATGCACACGAGTACACGGACAGCCACACAACCGAGCTCAACAGGACCGCAGAAAGCTCCGTTAATCCGGTTCATTATTTGGGGAAGGGCGCTGCTGAAACCCGCCGCGGTGGCTCGGCGGGATGCGCTTCCCGCGCCGCCGGCACGTGGCCCCGCGTTATCAATTAGGGCAGGGACACGTTTTAATCTGGCAGGGCTGCTCGCAGCGCCCGCGGTTCCTGAGCTGAGGTCTTTATTAGTTACATGTACGAGCGAATATAGCCGCTCGTCCTTTTTTCTTTTACCCCGCACGCCAGACCGAAGGCTCCGCCAGCTGTTCCCTTCTGCAATTAATTCGTATTAGACTTATTTTTTTTTCTCTAAAATGTTGTACTGTGCCTGTCTTAACGCATTTTATAAAACTCTTTGTCTAGATTCTGTCTCTGATATGCACAGTTAGGCTCACAGACTATTTTTTCTTCGTGCTTTAAAAAGCTGCTGCCCATAAACAGCATTTTTCGACATTATTTTCGTAATTGGTATTTTTAGAAACGGCTTCCGCCAGGAGAAAGTCGCTTTTGTTTCCAAAAACAATTCACAGCAGATAGTGTGATATCACTTAATTCCTACAAAAATCAATGTGAAAATTAGATTTATTGGCTACTTACATTGTTAAAAATGACAAAGTGCTGCCTTTTATTTTCATAAAACCACAGAAGACCGAAAATCATTTAATAAAGAATCCACCTAGTTTAATTTCACTGCAGGTCTCTTGCATCGAAACGAATTCTTCGAGCCTCTCCCTCGTAAATTTGCCTTCCATTCTAGGATTAAGGACAAAAGTAATATTCTCAAAGAGAGTAGAAAGAGTAGCATTTTGTTTGATGGCTGAAAAACCTTTCACGCCAGTAGCTGAAAGGGATCGTGTAAATGAAACAGGATGCGCTGTTTCAAATCGTTTGGTATCCCCTACTAACCTCAAAGATTTGTTGATTTCTTTTTTTTTTGTTTTGCTTTACCAAATTTTTTTTTGTTTGGGGAGGGTCTTTTTTTTTTTGTTTGGTTGGAGTTTTTGTTTGTTTTCAATACGCTAAATAAATGAAAAGAGAAAAAAAAAAAAAAAAAAAGAAAAAGCGAGCGAGAGGGCAGCCTGGCTCCCAGCGCTCCGGAGCGGGGGGCAGCAGCCTTGCGGCGGCCGAGGCGGTGCCGCTGCCGGCGGCGCGGCCGTTTCTTGCTGCGTTTCGCTGCGAAGGAACGAAATCGACGGCCAGGGGGAGCCGCACAGTCCCCCCCGCCCCCGCACGCCTTGGCTCCGGCCCCGGGCCTTTGCGCCCCGTCGGGCCCGGCGCAGGCGGGAGGTGGGCTGCCTTCCCCTCCCGGAGCCACCCCCACTTCTCGGCGGGGGAGGACGGCGCTGCTGGCCCACCCGACGGGCACAGCAGCAGCAGCAGCAGCAGCAGCCCCGGCCCCAGGCAGGAGCTGGAGCCGGGCAAGGGCCCGCGGGGCTCGGGCAGCGCCCGCCCTCCCCGCTACGCAGCCGCGGAACACCGCGCCTCTCCGCTCCTAACGCCGCCGGGATTTAGGATTCGCGCCCCAACCGGGGAGAGAGCATCGATAAAATTCTCCGTATCAAATGAGCAATCATTTGTTGTGGTTACGTGTTGGGTAATGAAAGATGTTAGCAGGATCAATAAAAAATGAAAACACTTTTACTTACATCTTGAATTACTGTTTTAAGGGATGAGCTGTGGTGATGCAACAAACCAGAGAAAGATCTACAACCATCAAATGTCTTCGAATGAAACCAAAATGAACGCGTGTCGCCCCGGTCGCTCACCGGCCCCCGCCCAATGCTCCCTCTGCTTCCGCACCCACGTGAAGGCTGCGGGCCCCCCGGCCGGCCACGGGCCCGGCTCCGCTCCGCAGAGTCATAGCACCGCTTCGGTCTATTACTATTTTGAAAGGAAAACTCTGCTGTCTTCGGGGGTGTCTAAAGGTCAAATAACAGGTCGTAGCCCGAGGCAAATGGGAATTTGAGAGAGACGAGGAGCCAGCCAGCTCCAAGGCAGCCTAAGAGCTTTCCCTTAGCTGTCGCTAAATAATCAAATATCTGCGTATCCCCATCATTTATCCCTGCGCACAGCGACACGGCAGGAACACGCTCAGGCATCCGTGCGACCGGTCTCTACAGCGCACGAACCTGCGGAGAACCCAGCCCGCAATCGATTCCCCCCGATCCGCGGCAGCCATGGGACCACTCTGTAGCCCAACTAAAATAAAAGCGGGGCCCCTGTTCGCAGAAAAATTATCGGAATCGATTTCGGGGACGTTCACGGCGAAATTTCGCACGGAGCGGCCCCAAACATGGAGGCCGGCGGAGCTCCGGCACCGCTCCCGCCCCGGACGCGCCCGCAGCCGCATCTTGCGCGGGGCTGCACGGCGGCGGAGCGGGTGCGGACGGCGACACGGGGCCGGAGGGGCAGGCGGTGAACGAGCCGGCTCCGCGACCGGCCCGGCCGCGACTCCGCGGGCGCGGAAGTGCCGGACGAGGCTCCCTCCCCCGCCTGCGCGCACCCCGCTCCGCGGGCGCGGGAAAAGCTGCGGGCTCAGCGGGGTTCCCGCTCCGCCGGCGGGGCCGCCCCGTGCCCCGCGCCCGTCGCTGCGCGCCCGCGGCCGCTGCGCGCCCCGCCCGCGCCGAACCTCCGCCCGGGGGCCCCGTGCCCCGCGGAGCAGGCTTACCCCGCCGTCCGCCGCACGCCGCCGGGAGGGGCATCCGATGTGGGCTCGCCTCCTAGATTTGCCCCCTAGGAGGAGAAAAATAAAAATAATAATAATAATAAAAAAATCTGCCTGCATAGTTTCAAATGAGAACGAGAAGAAGAAAAAGAAGAGGGAAAAAAAAATGCAACGGCCGCGGCTGCCACGCCAGTCCCGTTAAAAAATAAAGCACCAAACCCTCACAAGGTGTAGGAGAGATCTTTTATTGGACCAACTTAAACGCAAGAATTTACAGCCAGAATTACACGTTCTTCATCAGCCCAACATGCACCAAAGGCACAGGCAGCAATTTGTGTATTCCCTGGGTCTGCAGGAGCTGAGATGGTTTTGGTGGAGGAAGGGGGTGGGAAAGAGGACAGATCCTCTTTCCCCCCAAAGAGCCTCAGTTTGTAGCTTAGATAAAAATAAAAACAGGAAAAAGAAAAAACAAAGCACCACGACCAAAAAAATATCTCCAGCGCCCCATTTTCTCCATCTTTAAGTCCAGTCCAGGTTCAATTCTCTCCCTTACATCCCCAGTCATAAACAAACAGCTTCCAGCTAAATCTTTTAAAGGTTAAAAGGAACAAAAATAGAAATAATAATCAAGGTTTTTTTTCTTCTCCTTCTGCTTGTTGGACAGCGCATTTTGGTCAGTCTAGCCTTGCATTTAGGGATGCTACTTGCATTTGAATAGCTGCCTGGCTGGTTATGGATCGGGAGGCTATGAGAGGAATCAGTATGCAAATTGTTTCAGTTACAATCGAAAGGTTCGATCTGGAGAAGGTGCCTGAGCGGAAGTCGCTGTCAGCCAGCGGTGCATTAGGCTGCCATTGCCTCCGCCGTCTGGGCCTGCTCTCCCTTTCCCTCACCCTTTTTTATGCTTGTGTACAGGTTTCTCTGGCGTTAATTAAAACATACACACAAATCAGGGGCTGCTGCATATCACGTTGGTGCCTTTTGCAGGCTGTGGGCGCGGGGAAAAGGGGAGTGGAGAGAATATATCGCCGTGCTGCTGGGGTTATTATTATGCAGCAAGGGTGAGGCGATCAGTGAAATAAAACATTTATAAATGGTTTCGTGCTTACAGTAGGAGAGGTGGGCCGGGGGGGCCGCCTGGGTGCTGATCACACAGTGCAGGCTGCAAATCGATAACCCTTTCCTTGTAATCCCAGTAATTGTGGGAATCACGGCTCTCTGTTAAAGGGACAGCGGGCGGTGCGGGACTGTGCTCAGCAGCCCATCGGCACAGCCCCTGCCTCCAAAGGGCCCACCCCAGCCTCCCCAGCTTTTTTCTGGACGGAAGCAGGCAGGGCTGCGGGCAGGAGGCAGGGGCAGGCTCTGGCCCCACGAAGAGCCATTTCCTTTAGGGCTGCAGCAAGGCCTTTCCTGTCACCTGTGGCATCCCCCACCCAGGGCAGGACATATCCAGCACCCTCGGCTTGAGGCGTGGGGGAGGCAGAGAGCAGCCTCCGGGGACATAGGTAGGGGAAGGGGCTGGCCACAGCAACACCTCCCCTGCCCAGGCTCCCTGTGCCTGCCCCGCATCCTGCCAAGTCTCAGCAGCTCAGCCCAGCTCCTTGCCTTCCCCATCCCTGGCGCTGTCAGGAGCAGTGGGAGACCTCAGCCACTCCGTACCAGTCAGGTCTCCACGGATTTAGTGATTTGTTGCGTGGCAGAGCAGTGGGAAGGACTGGTAAGTGCTGGAGTAGGATCAGTGAAGGCTGCCCCTGGCCCCAGGGTGCCCCCGGTGCAGCACCTCGTGCCCGCCCCTGCCCGCTGCCCCGTCTCTCCCAGGTGTGTGGCTGTGGGGCCGTGGTGCCGGGCAGCCTCGGGGGCGGCCGGCACAGGGTGCTCGTGGGCAGGAGTGCCGGGGGCGTGGGGCCCTGCTCCTGCCCTCTCCCTGCCGCTGACCATCTGTCATTCAATTAGGGCTGGGAGGCAGCTGAGGGGCTGGGGGGAGCAGGGCTGGGGGTCAGCGACCCCGCGCACAACGGCCTGCTGCCTCGCAGACGAGAAGAAGTTCAAATGTTAAATGCTCTCCGGCCCCGGCTCATCCAGGGCACTCGCCTTTGGAGGCAGCGGAGGGGTGAAGGGCATCAGTCATTAGCACTTAGATTTCAGCTCCGAGGCTGACCCTGCCTTCTGTTGGGGGATTTTGGTCTGAAAAGCCTTAACCCTTCCAGGGCAGCCCACACCCTTCCCAGCCCCGGGCTGGCACTGCCTGGCCAGGCTGCTCCCTGCAGCTTCCCCATCAGCCTGGGGCTGCCCCTCAGGCAGGTGGGTTTAGAGGAGAGGAGGGACCCCCACAGCCCTTCCCTGCAGCCGGCCTCTTCCCCGACCTTGCCGAAGGTGTACGAGGGCAACAAGTCTCAGTGCCAGCAGGGAGTCATGCTACAGACCCGTGATGGAGGCAGCACACACGCCCTGCCCGCCCATGGCTGCGTATCCTGTGGGGTGCCTGACACCTCCTCCCCTTCTTACAAACAGACCAGAACAAATTGATGAATTGAGCTTTCACTATGCTAATTTGGACATTATAAATATTTAACTACCAACCCTAGCAGCCAGCTAGAGAGGGATCTTCTCTCCTTTACAGGCCACTTAATCTCAAGTAAATGCTTGCCCCAGAAGTGGCTGGGGCAATCTGAGCAACCCATTCCTTGCTCCTTCCTCCTTCAGGGGAGCTGGTTAGGTCCAAAAGAGGAGTTTTGTCATATTTAACTAATTTCTGAAAGCCTCCCTGACAGCCTCCTTGGTTTGGGTATGCTAAGAAGATAAGCTGAGGAAGAGACACAGCACTGCTCTGGCTAGGAGGATGCTGACATCGTGGCCCAATGCAGAAAAAGTCTCTTGGCCACATCACCTAACACCAAGGCTGCTTTGCAGATTTCACATATATTCAGAGCAGGAGAGATTCCTTACTCAAGGCAACAAAGAATGCGATTCCACTCTCTTGCAGTGGGAACTGGCTCCTCTGCCTCGCCCAAGACCACAACATTTATCATTCCAGCAGGACAGTGGCTAAACAGACAACCCCATGGCCTTCATTTTGAGGACAGATTACATACCCTTCATGACCAGCATTTGATACATTTGGTAGATTTTCTTGTTTGATGTACTTACCACTTGGTGCTGAAGGGGAGTAGTTTTCTCTTTCAATGTGGTAGCACATCACAAGTATTTGTTAATGATTGCAGAGCTTTGCTGTTTCTGAAGGGCTTGAGCAGCTGTTTGATAGCCTTGGCTATAACAGTTTTACAAGGTATTCACCTTAGATGCTGTAGAAACAAAAGAAAACGTCACTCAGAAAGGTGCAGAGGTCTGTGGGGCTTCAAACAGCTCAGCTGGGGCTTGGTCTGGCAGTTTTAAAGCATTTGTGTGGCAACTGTGCCACTCACCTGAAGCAGCAGGCCTTGGGAAGATGGTTTTCTGCTTTTGAGCTCTGTTAATTTGTTAATGAGATGCTTATGGTATTTGTTACATATTCTGACTGTCTCTCACCTGTCAGCAAAAAGTAAAGTTCTCTGTGGAAGAGTGTGCTGGTGTTTTGGTACTCAGCTCTGGCAGGGAGCACGTGCCATGGTTCACAGCCCCACACAGCCACCCCCTGCCCAAGCACAGAGCGTGCCGCAACGAGATGAAGGCTCGTGTTGTGCTAGGCGCGTCAAGAAAGTATGGGAATAACTGCGAGTTGTCATGACGCGAGCACGCACATCATGAGCACGTGAGCATGACATCAATCCCTACATTAAAATACACACAAAAGCAGGAAATGGTATCCTGGAATGATTCTGCTAATCTGAATGTCTTCCCTTCCACCCCCATTCCTCAATTATTTAGAAACACAGGGAATGTTGGTCTCTTTTTATGCTCACTCACTCTCCCTCGGCCGGGACAAACTGGTAGCAGGCTGGTAAGGTCCTGGGGGGAAGAGAGGATTGGGCCTGGGAGACTGCCCCAACGTCGGGCTGCAGAAGTGGGGTGGAGGCTCCACCAGAAATGTGAAGCACTAGTTACTTTGCTATAGGGTCAGATATTGGATTATCAGCAAAAGTTAATCCCAGTCACGTGACAGATCTTACATCTGCTGTCATAAAATCTATCATTATTTAATAGGTATGGAAATCAAATTCTTCTGTGGACTATGAAGCAGGAATCTTTTAAAAATGTCTGTTTACCATGACAGACAACATATTGATCACTAGTTTTGAGACCTCACGGACAATTCGGAGATGTCTGTGAACACAAGCTGGCAGCTAGCTTTGCTGTATTCAGCGTCCAAAATAAAACCCCACCAAATGGCTGCCCACCCAGCTTTCCAAGCAGGTAGATTTTAATTTCTTTGGTTTAGAGACTGTGGTTTTGTTAAAGACAAATAACAAGGAAATTATGTGGCATCAACCTGCCTTTACTGATGCTGCTGTTGGCAGTGATACTCACAGTGAGAAGATACACTCCTGCCTTTTGCCACAGAAGAAAAGCTGCCTTCTGTGGATGCAGCTGACCTGGTATTTACTACTGTGAACAGCTTCATTTATTCCAGCAGCATGAAGGGGCTGATCTCAATCCGACTTGAGTCAATGCAAGTTGTTTCTCTGGTATTAGGGACACTGAGATGGGCGATAGTTGGGCCAGGTTACTTTTTTGCTTTGCAAGGGCTACAAACACTGACGATTTCCATCCCTCAGTCTCCTAAATTCTGACGTGCAAACCCTTGATGGGAGTTGTGGGATGAACTTGAAAGGAAAAGTTGCAATGCTGATGTGGGGCACGTAGGAGCTCCAGTGGGTTACAGCACTGTCCCAGCACCTGGGCTCCTCCAGCCACTGACAAAGGGATGCCTGTCCCCCTTTGAGAATTAAATAAAATTAAAATAAATAAATAGAATTAAATTTTATCTGCACATATTTCAAAGTAAGGGGATCGCATAAATCCTTCCACATCTGGGATCGCTTGTAATGGCCAGTGTCAGGAGTTTACGGAGGAGCTTTCCTAAGATCTAGTGCCCAGAATCAATAGCAGCTGCAGTTCCAGGCAGGGGGATAGACTGAATCCTGATTTGATTCTCAGGTGTTTTCAATTGCATTGCCAGCAAAAAATTATTGTTGTTAAGCGATTCTGCTGGTCTGCTTATGCCTTTTGAAGTTGTCTTTATTTCTTTGAGCTCAGATTCCTTGAGATCCTCTTGCTGCTCCGTCCCCAAACCCGCATGTATCTAATAAACCTGACAGCTTCCCAGCAGATGTCTCCATCTTCTCCATTTTCTCCTTTATTGAGGAGACAGACTTCACTGGAGTGTGCATCTTAGTGTGTGGGGCCAATGCAGGCTCTTCAGAGAGCTCACAGAGGTTCAACACACCTGCTCCAGCCGTGGAGGAGCAAGTGGACATTGCTCAGCAATGCAGGGTTTGAAATGCCCAGCAGCTCACACTCCCTTAATCTACCATGTTACCCCTTGCCCTCGCACAGCGTGTCTGACAACATCAGCTCCCATCTGCCTGGAAGCATGCGTGCTGCTCTGGGCTGAATTTTTGGAGGTTTCAGCCACCCTACCTCCCTTATGGGGACCATCTCTCATCATCGACATCGCTCCCTTTCCTGTCTGCGCGGAAAGCTGCCAGGGAGAACCAGGAAGAGCCTGGAGAAAGGGCTCTGTCACATGGCCTGGGTCAGAGTGTGTTGGCAGGGTTTGCTGGCAGGACTCTACCCTTTCTGCAAGGCCTTTCCTCTGGGTCTGTGCTAAACCACAGACAAACCGTGGGCAGACTCTCTTGGCTGTCCCAGTTTGCTCTGAAGTGCCTACATCTGAATTCCTTGTGAGTGGAAGAAAGGAACATGGAGGTGATGGGCAGCATCTGTAATAGGAAATTGCTGTCTGCAGATGTGTGTGTGAAGGAAAGCCTGTGTCAGACAATGGTATCAAGGGATAAATTCCACAAGTGAGTGACTCCATCTGAGTGTAAGACACAGGTTGTGCATTTTCCTCAAGAAGGAGCTGAACAGCTTCAAGGACATCAATCCACTTTATGAACAGCATGGTTTCCCTAGCATTGCCCGCACTTACTTAGTAGGAGAAAAGACAACACGCAAATAAACAGATGTTTGGCTCATCCTGGACCAGGTTTCGAATCCTTACTCCCTTTGCACTTAGGCAGAGCTCCCTGTGAGTTTTACTTGAACAAAGAGCTTGCTCACTTCCTCTTTCAAAGGAGCAAGGTGATAGTGTCCAAGCTGAAACACCTGGAAAATGCTGCCTTCTCTCCTGGCTTGCTCTGCAGGTGGATTGTGTGCAGTGGGAGATGCTCCAGCTCTTTTAGAGCAAGGCTTTGCTCATTCAATACAATGGAAAGCAGCTTATTACCACATCTAACTATAGAAGTTTCTCCTGCCTTTGCTCTGAGCAAATGGAAATCTGATTGCTCCTTCTAATCTTCCTCTGTACACGTGGTGTTGTAGGGACCAGTGACAACCTGGCCCTGATAAAGACTTCAAGAGTGGACCCATTACCTATATTCCAGAAACACTCTGATCATATGGGAATAGTTAAAGGTAAGAAAAAATAGAACAGGTCATCTGTCTTTCAGCTATAGTCAGCTCAGAGGTGGAAACAGATTGACACAGCTGGGTGCAGCCATCATGCTGGAGCCTGCAAACGTGGGGGAGCAGAGCTGCAGCAGGCACAGAGCACAGCCTCTCTGCCCCCTTGAAAGCTGTCTGCAGGGCAATTTGGCCGCCAGCTTTGGAGAGCCTGGCCAAAGCACTGAAGCTGCTTTCTATCGAGACTGCTCCAATCTGATAGTGAGACCTAAGACCTGGGTTGGTTCTCTGTCCCGTAGGCGCGTGGCGTGACACGACCTTTTCTTGATCCAGCAGCCTCTGCAGATCCTGACACTGTGCAGAGGCCAGTGCTCACTGGCAGAGGCAGGGAGCCGGCCGGTGCCTGCAGGCAAGGGCTGTTGGGCACCTCAGGCAACGTGGAGCCTCCCTGCTGCCCAGCCCTGATGCTGCGGGAAGCACCATGCGGCGGAAGCAGCTGGATGCCTGAGAGGTGCAAGCCTTCATCTGTACACTGCTCTCTGGGTATTTGCTCGTACAGGGTATCGTTGTGGGCAGGGTGTAACCCCTGGCCTCCGGTGCAGATGGTTGCGTGAAAACAATTAATCTTTTGGAGAGCAGCGAATGGAAACATTAGTGCCTCGACCCCTAACACTGCCCGATGCAAAGGCTTGTGTGCGCAGGGCGCTTTTGCTGACTGCTAGTTTTTGGAGGCTTGTGGGTCTGTAAGGAAAGACAGAGAAGGCTGGAGAAATGGATATAGGGAAGCAGAGAAGCACCACATTCATCCCAGGCAAGTGCTGGGGCAGGATCCCTGAGGACAAGCCAGGGAGCCCTGCTGGGTGCAGGATGACCGAGGGGCTGGGAGAGGCAGGCAGCAAATACCCCTCGCTCTGATTCCTGCTGTGGAAAAGGCAGCACGACATGGTTGTTTGCTCCTGGCAGATAACCTGGAAGCCATCTAACAAATACCCCAGCTTCACCTATTTCTTATCCCGGGGGAATCAACCATCTGCAGTTTTGCTAGCTGTGCTGGACAGGAAGGGATAGTTCATTAGCAATTTATACATTCGGTTTGCCTCTTAAAATGGATCCTTCCAGCAGCAGGGATGTGTCATTTCCCCGTTGAGATGCTCCTGCCTTCACAGCAGTGACTCCCAAGCCAATCACTCTCAGTTCGAGCTGGAGTTACCAGCGTATGTAAATGACGTAAATAAGCTGCAGGAGCAGGGTCACATAACCATTTTGTTAGGTTCTGCCCTGTCAGTCCTATTTCATGGATTCTGACGGAATATTAATATGTTTGCATATGTAAATGTGTTAAAGAGAGCATCAGCGGAGGGAATACATTAAACTCAATTGTCCTTCCAAGTTGATTTAATCTGACAGCACCTCCATTAAAAAAATAAAAAGCATCAGTTTTCCCTTTGTGACTTGATGTACAGTAATTAGCTTGTTAGAGCAGGGAACACCTCCTTTCATAATTGATTTTGCACCCCTTTTACTTGGATCTCTCTGACAAGCTGTTTCTAGTTCCCCAAGGACACCATCAGTACTTCCCATGTGTTTGGAATTTCATGAATGTGAATAATGAATATGATTTATCCCTTCCACACTCCCATGCACGGATAATATATGTAGCCAATTTGTGAACTGGACCTTGCATCAGAAAGATAGGTGTCAAAGTATTAATAGTATAGAGACCAACTGTGCTCAGGAATTAGGGCCCAGCTAAGCAGTGGTTTTCTGGGAATTAGCAAGACGAGAACAGGTTGCACCATGTGTTTGTCCACCCGGGAGGAAAAAAATGGAGGCAGATTTTCCGAATGGTCCTGTGTATCTAAGTTAGCATGCCAAATTGGTTGCTTATTACAGCTGGCACAGTGCCTTAGTGGGCTAATGTGTTAATAATGTGTAATGTTTCTCTTAGGCAATGGCACTACTCTTCATTAGCGCTTCTCAAGCCCTGTCACTGTTGCTTAGCTCGACATTTTGTTTCTGATGTTCGAGTGAGGGTATTTGAAATCAGGATTTCAGATCTGCTAATACATGTCACACACTCTTTAAAAATGGATTTTAAAAGGGTCTTGATAATTTTATGGCTACTAATAACATTTGTAGCTATGTGAGCTAAGCTAATGATAAGAGTAATCAAATTTCATGTTTCACGGCATAAAATGAGCAACTGTAGGGGTCAGGAAGGTATTCACTCCCTGCCCTCCTCCCCTGGGAACCACCGTCTTTTCCAGTTGGTTCAGTAGATCAGCAGCGTTTGGGATGTGAAATAGCACAGCGCCACAGGGCAGTTCAGGGTGTCACACTGTATGGAGCAAGGATCTCATTCAAAAGCATAGGAATTCTGGTTTCGGCTGGCAAATGAAGTGAAACATTTGAACAATGCATTTGTTTCACATGGATTACCTCCCACGTCGGCATCAAATACACGGGGCTGGTTCTCCCCGTTTTTGTGGCTGTTTGCTCAAGCCCCCCGAATTCGGACATACAAGCCTCACATTTCTGAGCAACCCGAGCACGGCCACACAACTCACACCCTGATTTTTCAATCGATGAAGGTGATCGCTTAGACTTTCCTCACATTTCTGTGTTTTCACTCGCTGTATTAGCAAGTCTGTTTTGAGCATTCCTTTAACACCGAGAACGACTGTGAGAGGCAGCTGCGCGATCCTGGAGCCACCAGCCAACACCTTCCTCGGCAGCCGCTGCCGCAGACCCACGGTAGGGAGAAGCACCGGTGCTGCTGCCAGTTCGGGGGCGTGGGGTCACCCACAGAGGGGTTCAGGTGTGTCAACCTTCCCCTGGGCTCAGCACGACCATGGTTTGCTCCCAGCGTGCCCTGGCAGGGGTGAGCTCTGTCTGTGGCGGCTGGGCCTGCTCCCCACGTGCCCCGTTCTGCGGCCACGCAGCCCTCGGCAGCGTTCGCCTGGTGTGGAACAGCAGGGCCAGAGCCAGGAGGCTGGGATTTGGCAAGGAAACGAACTGTTTTACTGACGTCTGGTTCCGACAGAGACTTTCAGTCCTGTGTTTTGCCACATAGTGCTTAGAGCATTTTCAAGCACCCATACTTTCAGTGTGATGTGTTTTCTAAAGCCTTTTAGTGCATTGTGCCAGTGATGTACTGATGAGTCTAAAAGGTCTCACTTAACACAACGTGTAATGAACTAGAAAGGTGATGCGCTGAGTAAAAAAGTCCAGCAGAGAGAGTCCAAAACTCTGCCTTTTTTTGAAGAGGGTAGTAGCTTTTAATTTTTTTTAAAGATTTTTTTTTTTTAAAAGAATATCTTTGTTTTCTTCCAAATATAGATATTAATTTAAAGGTGTAAAGAATTTGAGAGGTCTTTTATTCATCTACATCTAACCTGAGCTCTTTCGATTCCTGAAGTGTAGTTTTTAGGAGTTTGGTATTATCTTACAAAAAATGCCAAAAAAAAAAAGAAAAGGTAAAAAGCATAAAAAATTGTTTCAGCTTGAGAAATACCTTTTTGTAAAACAAGTGCTCTCCGTGCGCTCTGTGTGACCAGACGTGGCTTGTCTTTGGGCCGTGTTTTCAGGCAGCCGGGAGGGTGGGGGGAAGCCCGTGCTCAGCGGGGGGGCAGCTCAGGGCAGATGCTGCCCCACCAACTGCCAGCACGGGCTCCGCAGGGCGGCCCCGCGCAGCTGGCTTGCTAACGTTAGCAAAGAGCCTGCAAACCCACAAACAAAAAAGAGAACGTCCATAGAAGCAGCCTTGGAGATAATCAAGTTAAAGGCAGAGATCGGAAGAGTGCTCTAGAAAACGTTTTTTTTTTTGCTTAGCACAGTGCGATGATTAGTGCTGAGCACAAGATAAGGGGAGACTGTAATAAGGAGCTGGACCTCACACAGCAAAGGAAATTCTGGTCAGTTCGGGCTTCCCAAATGCTGCTGCTGAGGCCGAGCCGGGGATTTCTTCCCACAGCCTTTGACTGGGGCCAGGCTGTGTCCCTTCCAGGGGACAAAATCCCCATGTGCCAGCAAGCACCGCCTGGTCCTGGGCCATGGGCATTTGGCCCTTACGGGCAAGAAAAGCAGGGTTACAATTCTGCAGTTCTGGGTGGAAACGCCACCATGGAAACTCCCCCTGGTTTTGCTTCCCTTCTCCTTGTCGCCCTGGCACTGGGTCTTCTTGGAGGCTGAAGACAAGCTGTCCCCACTTGTTCGTGTTCTGATCTTATGCCACCCTACTACTGCTGCCAGCATCGCGCCTCTTCCCGCACCCTCCTCCGGGGCTGCTCGGCTTGGGGGGCTGCAGGAGATAAAGGGTGCTGGGTGATGCCAAGGTGCCCACTCCTCCCTGTGCTGGCTAATTTGGGACTACTAAGGGAGGGCT
The DNA here is from genome assembly GCA_020746105.1 of Trogon surrucura. NCBI lineage: Eukaryota > Metazoa > Chordata > Aves > Trogoniformes > Trogonidae > Trogon > Trogon surrucura. The sequence goes on from CM036627.1 coordinate 512,079, forward strand.
AAAGCCGGGCTGAGCAGCATTGGGGACTGCCAAGAGTGCATTTTTTGCAGCTCAGAGCAGGCTGCGGCGTGCAGGGGACTCCCTGGTATGTCAGGGAACATAACGGGAAAGGCTGGAGCTAAAGACCCTTTAATTGAGGCCTTCAGAATGGTAAGTGTAACACCACATCGCTCTGTTTAAGGGATTTTGTGTATCTCTACAATCAAGGCTACATTCATCTGTAGGATTAATCACTTTTTGATCCAGAGGGTTTAAGACAGACAGCTTACTAGGAATGTGCCGCACAGCTCTCCCAGGCTGGCAATTAGCTTTGTTTCTTCATATTGTCTTGTTTATTATGTCCTTCTCCATCTCTTTTTTCTGACCAGCATGTTAATACCCTAATGCATTTTTAATCCATTTTTAACTATGCTTTTAGGAGATTTTCTAAAACTTTTAAAGGACTTTTAGTAAAAGCTCTATGTCAAATACAGAAAATTGAGAACTGCTGCTGAGCAGAGAACAGATAGATGACACTGTAAAGAAATCCTTGGAAAAATGCAAAGACGCAATTTTGCTCTATTTTAGGGCTTTATCTCTAGACTTGCTGACGTATTCCTCCTTGCCAGAAAGTCATCAAGAACCTGAATTATACCAAGCCCAAGTTTATTGAAATACATGGGAGCTTTGCATTGACTTTAGTCAGTTTTGGATGAGGTGCTACAAGCTGCAAATTTTTTTTCCTTCTGAAATCCCCAGTGTGAAGTTACTAGCACAGTTGGGGCTGAATGTCGCACAAGCCACGTTTTTCTGTCACAGGCAGTTTGTCTCCCTTTTTCTTGGCTCTTCTTCTAATAAACGTAACCTTTTCTCCTATGGCTCAGGCATTGTGCTGAACCACTCCGACAAATGTTCTCAGGTTTTTAAAATATTCGGTATTAAAGAGATCAGGCCAGATGTGTTCTGCTGCCTTCATCACTCTAGGTTGTGTACTCCGTGTTGAAATGATTATTGTCATCACCCGGTGAAAGGCAGCTGATGAAAGACTCTCTCTCCCTCTGGTGAGCTATCCATCCGCCCATGCCCACTGCAGAGTGCACAGGTTTTGTTTTTGAATGATATATTGCTGTGTCAAAGTGGCTTATGTGCTGCTTAAACTTACGCTGGTGAATGATAGAGAGTATGTATTAAACAATCTCATTGCAACAGGAGCTGTGTTTTCTCATCTCCAGCTTTGGGAGCGCCACAGCGCATCGCCCTGCTGCGAGCCCTGCTCACAGGACTCGTGGAGCAGGGTGTCTGGCTACGTCTGTGTTCACACTGGACATTTTTAAAGAAATGTAATTCAATACTAACCATTTTAAGTCTTTCTAGAAGACACGACTGTTCTATCTGCCCACCCTATTCTGTTGATGAAGGAAATCGCTCTACATAACACATATTGAAATGTGTTTAGATGTATTTTCTCTAAACCCTTTTCCGTTTCCAAGTACTGTTGTTCCCCCCACCCCGCCTTGTCCTCCATTTACTCCACTTTATTCCTCTTTTTTCAATCCTTTGTTATGCTCAGCAACAATAGCTAAGAAAGGAAAGAAGAAGGGGAAGCTGTAATGTTTCTGGGTCGGGTCTATTACTAGTTTCCCACGCTATGCCCGAAGGAAGCGTTTGATAAACAAAACATATTAAAAACATCACTTTGCCTTTAAAAATGTTTTGAATCAGTTCTCAAAGCCTTCAACACTTCTACAGTCCTCCAGTGCATCTGGTAAATTCCAGCATTGCTGAGCAGAGCCCGTAACACGAATAAGACCTTTCCAAACAAATCGAGAATGAAAAAAACCCAAGACATGGACATTTTCTCTGTGTACTGACACAATCAAATACTTAACCAAAAATAGTGTAATGAAAAGCCTAGGTCACAAAACGGAGTACTGTAGCCTGGCAAAATAGTTTTCTGACCTTCTGGATTTCCTCTATTAGAGGACTACTGTGCAGTGAGCAAACCCTATTTCTTACAACAAAGAAATTTAGCAATCTGTGAGGCTATGTCACCTTGCTGGCAGAAACACTGAGCGGCAATAGTGCTGAAAGTCAACACTAATAGCTGACACCAAATTAAACTGCCAGAGTTTGTGTGATGTAGTTCTGTCACCCTTTGACACATTTGATGTGGATTCAGAGGCATCTGCTGTAAACTCATCAGCAGAGCTCATGACGCATCATCTTTACATATCTGTCCGTCCACATTTGTCAGCAACCCGTGTGCCTCAAATGACTCCAGCAATTGGGATATAGATTGCTTTACCTTCCCGTATAGTAAATAGAGTGTTTTAACACTTGCGATACCCTCAACTCTAGCTTTAAACTGTCAAAGTCTTGTTAGCTGCACTTCAGCCTTTCCGTGTCCACGCTGAACGTGGTGATTGATGAGGGCTGATTATGGCAGTCGGGTGGTCCATCCCTTCTTAACCTGTGGCTCAAATCATCTCCAGTTTGCCCATGCAGAAGAGCAGCAGGCACACTCCTAAGTGTCTTCATGAAGTGCCTGATTGAAAGGCCACAGCCAATTAGGCTGAGCTGAAACAGACACTTGCAGGACATCTTTGCCTCTCAATTCCCCGCGTGGAGCCTGCAGAGAGCAGGCACTAAACCAGCGCAGAGAGCCCTCGTGTCTGCTTGCATGCGCCCTGCGGGCCGACGGTCCAGCCCAGGACGCAGGGTCGTGAGGCTGAGCCCTCACTTGGCAGCCCTTCCCTGGGAACTGCCTCATCGAGCGCCAGGGGCTGGATTCTGACGCAGCAGGCGGTGCTTGCGAATGGGAGCCACGCTGCTGAGGCGGCCGTTCGCCAGTGACAAATACATAATCTCCCCCAAACCCATGGCATTCCAAAACACAAACCACTCTCCCCACCTTTTCCTCTGGGCAGTCTGAAAGGGATTTCTAATATTTACTTTTCCTCTGAGCAAGTTAGTGTTATTGTAGTTCCAAACTGATGTCTTTTTGTTATCAGCTTCTAACTTTCCTGTTAATTTTGGACTTACTGAAGTAATGAAAGCAGGTCCTCCCAGATGATAGCAAATCTCTGCTGGGGTGCATGTGAACTCTGGAGTTGATGTGATGCTCTGAGAAATGCTGAAGAGAGATGTCACAGATCTGCTCCATGCTCGTCCCTCACCTATGGATCAGAAAGGAAAAGGGCTTGTAGTTTTTATTTATGTCACCATGGTATTTAACATACTTGCTAGCTTCCACAGCATCTTATTTGCCATATATTGCCCTAGAATACTTAATATCTTGAGTCTTTTTCTTCTACTGACTAGCTTTGCTATCAGTGTAAATTACTATGGAGAGAAAGCTATATTTAGACTTACAGGAGGAACAAATAGAGCAAGAACAGTAAATCAGTTTTTTTTTTCTTTTTCTGTTGTAACACACAGTTTAAAATACTGGCCTCATAAGGCAGCATGCATCAAAACATAATTATTCAAATGTGAGCTATAGCAGAAGGGAATAGAAGCATCATGTGCTACAAGAAAAGCCACTCTATTTTCACCTCCTGTGTACCAACAATCCTTTGCACCACTAGAATTATCTCCAAAAAAAATGATAATGAAAGATTTCCAACTTTGAAAGAAGACTGCAAATCTTGCGCCAGGTCAGAGTGCAGGGGAGAGCAGTTCGGGGTGAACCAGGTAACATATTTTTCCTATAAAGTATTAATGTGTGTCAGTAATAAAGCTTTCTGACAAAAAGCAGGGAAAACAGGTTTTTTTTTTTTTTATACATTTGCTCTTAGAAATACTTAAGTGGAAAACTTTGCAAAAAAAATTGAAGAAAAATAAAAGCTTTACAGTTTTTTCCTTGCAACTTCCTTTGCTGCTTTGTGACCCGCTCGGTCCAGACACTGCTGTGAGGTGCCGCTCAGCTTGTGGGAAACAAGCAGTTTGAGCCCTCAGACCCAGCACCTGAGGTTTCACATCGTACTCTTGTCCTCTAGAAAAGCCTTTCCTTCTCATAATTCCCTTCAAGATCTGCCAAGAACTGAGTACAGCATTAAAACACAGTTTGGAACAGCTAATTCTCCCTCCCGTGCCGGGTGCGTTCGGAGCATCTGGGTGGCCAGGGAGGGCCCGGAGCAGCTGAATCGATGTGGCCGAGAGACACGCACCCGCGATCTGCGCACGGCCTCCGGCCACCACGTCTGAAGGCGTCTGAGGCTTGCTCCGTGCACAGAGGGGATTATAATGGGAACGCTGACAGCTCCTAATAATGATGACGCTGCTAGAGATCTCTGTAATTACTGTACTGAGCCTTCTGGCATGCAAACAAGATTAGGGCACATCTTGCGCCTGACTTGTTTTATCTGTGTGGCAAAGCTCCTGAGCTCAGGAAACCATGGCTTCTCCTTGTGCTCTTAAGAACACTAGTTGCTCTCTCGGCAGTTTACAGTTACTTACTAACAGCGGTGGCAATTGGACTAATTCAATGCTTATTTCAACTTCCAGAATTCCTGTTAATAGACTGTTCAGTCAAGACATCCAGCGCAAGGTGCTCGACGGACTAGCGCTTTTTTGCAGTGTCCTAGGGAGGAGAAACATGAAGCCAGCATCCACAGAAACTATTTATAAATGCACCTGACTTTGGTTTTTGTGTCGTGTCATCACTGGGACTGGGGCTGTTTGTCCTTCCTTACGCTCTCCTGGTCGGTAGGAGGGAGAGATAGTTCCCCATCTGCAAAGGGCTTGTCCCACCCTCCTGTATTTGGCTCTTTCTGCAGTAATGAACAGTACAAGTCTTATGAGTACATTTTATGGCACTCTTGGTCAGGTGAAGGTTTAAATCAGGCGAGTTAAATGGATCATGAGATGCAAAGCAGCCATCTCTGATATTATCTGGACTACAGCCAGTACACCACAGCAATCCTGCAACTGAGCTGCTTGTATGAGGAATAATTACCTGGCGATAAAAACAAATGACAAGCAAAACCAGAGCAACAAAGCAACAGTTTTTCTGCTTCCAAATGCTGAAACCATCGGTGCACGAAAGGGTACGAATTGTATAAAGCAGGTGAGGGTGAGCAGGGAAGTGGTGAGGCCAGGGGAGGTGTTTCCACACAGCCTACAGCTCTCAGCTTGGTAACTGTATCCTGCGTTTTCCTCTCCTTGGACACAGTCTCCAACCCAAACCCCATTAGCCCAGTGAAAACTGTCACAACCGCTGGGGTCTCCTGGTTACCCTGAGGTAACCAAATCTAGGCCAGCGCCCGGCCGGGAGCGTTTAGGTTGTGTGCATGACAGATGGAGGCCTCACAGCCCTGACAGAGAAATATTTAAACAAAGTTATTTAAATAAGTTCTCTGGATAATTAGATATCGTAGCACCCTCTTCTGGCTTTCTGCACTCCCTGGGTTGTGACTGTCTCTCCCTTGGAGACCATTTGGCTCTCACAGGTTTGCTGGTTTTGGAGTCGTGTGAGTCCTGGTTCTCTCCCACTTTCTGTAGAGAACCGCTCCTCAAACTCATATTTCCCACACTAAGTCCCTTCACAATTAACCTTTTTGTGCAACCTTTTTTGAGCAAAATCCTTTTTCTTTTTTTTTTTCTTTTTTTTTTTTTTTGCTAGTGAACATGGCAAAAAGCCCTGACTTTGCACATTTTATACGGTTCTGACTGTGCTGCTAAGGAGAGGGTTAGTGCAAAGCCACGAAACCAGAGGGAGGGATCCTGTGTTTGGAACAGGGGCTGCCGCAGCTCTCAGTGCCTCAGGGAGATGGTGGCCTCGGGCAGCAGCAGAGCAGGGAGGGCTCCCACCACCCCCAGTGCTGCTGTTCAGGCAGCCGGCAGCTTTGGACAGTTTTTAGGGGGTGCTGCTTTCCCCCCTTTGATGTCATCAACATAAACCCAGGAACAGGTAGTTATAACTCATAACAAAGGTGTGCAAAATTCTCTCTAAGAAGTAATTAATTATGAGGACTAATATTTCTGTTTTAGGGTCCACAAATGTCATCATACCATTATAAAATAAACTCTTGAAAAAATAATTCACTTTTAAAATAATGCATTGCTTTCCTCTTACCCAATAGGTTAAAGTACTTTGTTCCTTGGTACCAGCTTTAAATTTTGCATGTCAGGGTGAAAAGCAATTTTTTAATTATAATTTTAATGCACCTAACCATATTTCGTAATGATACATTTTGAACCCAACTTGTAAAGGTGTCAGAAGAAAATATGACTATTCCATAGAAATATCTGAACCATAAAACCAGAGTTGAAATAACACAGTGCTTTTAAAAGTGCCAATTATATATTCCAACTGGGATATTACACCTGTCATTAGCACCACGTGAAATACTTGATGTGCTATTAGGAAAGTTCCAGATTCACCGGTTTCAATGCTCAGAATTTGTGGGAACACAAGGTACTAGGTCATGGCTTCTTCGAAGTAGGTCTGGTGGCAAAAATCAACCTTAAGTCTGTTTTAGCTAGTTTCCCTTGCTTTTTCCCTTCAGGTGACAAAGCCATCCCCCTCCTGCCCTGCACCACCCCACATCCTTTGCTTTACTCCCTGGGGCACCAGGCAGGTCAAACACTGTGTAAGCAGAAAGGGGATTATCTTTGCTTTGCAGGCTTAGCTGATGAAGAGTGGGAATCATCACCGCGTCCCTCTAGCTGCCAGCCCAGCGAGGGGCTGGAGGGCGCAGGGGGAAGGTGCTGTGAGCACCCAAGGCAGCAACGGGGCTGGCCGAGGGGTCCTCTCCTGAATGGCTGCATCGTGACCTGAAAATGGAGCCGAGGGGATTTCCCAGTTTCCCTGGGCACGGTTGCCGTGCGTGCATTGGTGTGCTCTGAGGCCAGCCAGGCCATGGACCTCCTCCCCAGGCCTTGGGTTCATGGACTGTCATTTTTAGTGCCAAGATTGTGTGCAGCCAGGGAGCACGGCAGTAGCACCAAAGACCACCGAGGCGAATGGCTGTCCTGCAGTGCCACCCCTGCCAGCACGCTCCTAGCGTGGTGGGGGCTGCAGGTCAGGTTGCCTGTGTGAAGCTGGGGACACTTGGCAAATGTTACTTCTACTAAATTCTGGTGATTTTTTGAGGCTGCAGTTTCATTTTGTCTGTCTTCGCCTTATTTCTGTAGGGTGACCCGTGTCTCTCCTCCCTCTCTCCTTGCAAAGGCAGCAAAACTGTTGGAGTTATTTTTTTTTTCCGTTTCAGCTGCCTGGCTCGAGCTATGGGGCATTAAAACCCCCTTAAATCATAACATGCTCATAGATCAGTGGTAGGAGTAACACTGGTCTGACAGCAACAGGAGATCACAGTGAGCGTACCAAGAGGATGCTCATGCAGCACCCAAGAAAAATGCATTCCTACCGAGGGGATGTTCTGAAGGTGTGAATGGAAATACAGCTTCATCACTTTCCCGAGCACAGAGTCAATGGGAAGAACTGTGTAGACACTTGGCAGTCAGACAAGACAATGAGTGCCTCCTGGAGAGGAAGAGGAGAGAACCACGGTGCAGTGTGATCAGGTTTTGAACAGCACAAGCAAAATATTATCAGTAGCTTCTTCAGCTAAGGGAAGAAAGAGGATTGCAGAGGATATTACAGATTTAGATCTTCTTTTGTTATTTATACCCTGAAACTTGGACCTCCCTCAACCCTAAGCTAAATCAGAAATCTCCGGTACTTCGTATTTCCTTAACACTTCCTGTGCCCAGCTCCTCAAGCCTCTTAAAAACATCTCTTTGAAGTACTTACCCAGACCTTTGGCTCGGTACTGGTGCTCACTCAGGACAAATCCCTCAGCCCAGTTTGGTGACTGCTTTTTGGCACATCATGCTGGTTACTCAGCATAACTTATACATCTAATACGCCCAATTAGGGTGCTCTTCTCACCTGTCTCTCTCAAGAGGGTTTGGTGCAGACCTATTTTGGCATTTCTGCCTCATATTTTCCCCTCCACCCTTATACTGCTCAGGATACCTTCTTGTTGGGTATGTGAGCCCCACAAGCCAGTGCTGGAGGAGCACAGCTGACCTGGAGGCTGCCATATTAATAAAAGCAGCAACAGCCTCCAGCGGTGTGATACTTTCTCCCTTTCAGACAAACATCTCTTTCCCCATTTATGATGGACCAAAGGTCGAAGATAGCCGCTCTACTGCCTCCACAGCTCTGCTGAAATTTTATGCCCTGGAATTGCTGTCAGGTTTAACGTTCTCATTTTATATAATGAAATAGCAATTGTTCCAGCTCTGCAGCCTGAGTGAATTCACAGTGAAAAAGATTGAAAATTTCAGGTGAAATTTCACAAACTGTTCAGACCTTCAGCCAGCGGTCTGACATTGGATTAAAAGCAGAGATAAGCAGTATTTACTTGGAAAACTAAGCACCAGACATACCCGGAGAATTCTTTCTGAACCTAATATCAGTGCATCTGAGAGGAAACCATCAGAATATTTACCCTTTTGTACAGCTTCATTGACCTTTTCTTACAACCTCTTGTTAGCTTTTCTCTTTACAGGTTTTTGGTATAGATTCTTGGTTATAAGTCTACGGTTCTCTGACATGTTATTGCTTTGTAGAAAGGAAGGAGTTTTTGTTTCACACTTTTAAAATACAAAACCTCAAAATGATTGCGTCTTCAGTAGTACTTTTACATAAGCACAGTCCCATCGACAAAACTCCCATTGACTTTGAGGGGTACAAAACCCACAGTTGAACTTTAAGGAGAAAACACTATCAGGCCTGAAAGGTGACAGTCTGATGCTCACAGTACCTTCAGATCTGGTGGTTTACCTACATGCCAGAGACATGTCAGAGCCACATCTCAGGGCTACCTGGAGAGCCCTCCGAAACAACTGAGGACAATTTCCAGCACTTACAAAGCAAAGTGAGAGCTGCTGAATTACTCCAGAGGTTTTTCGCATGGTTCCTTTTATAATTGCTGTGAGCAACCCCAGAGGAGCCCTGCTTTTCACCCTAGTGAGGGAAGCAACACCCTAAGGTCTGGCTACATTTGCAGGTCTTGACATTTTTCTTCATTCCCCTCCTGGCAAGTAGAAACTGAGCTAAGTCTAAAGGCACAAGGTGTAGCTGTGATGCTGAAGCAGAGCTGATGAGCAGAAAACACAGAGCCCCAGAGCTACCTTTGGTACCTCTGAATTTACTTGCCTGTCCGCAGCAGCGCGAGGGGTCACAGGTTCACTGCTGCGGCACCAAGCCCGCTGCAGAGCTGTGCCTAAGCCTGTCCCTGGGGTGTCAAAGTAGCTTATGCCGTGCTAGGAAGAGAGGAAGAAAAATGTCTCCGTGACTAGTAAGTCTAAAATCTGTATTATTGTCAAAGAAACAATAGCAGCATCAGCTGCAGCTGCTGCCCAGGAGTGGGGCGGTGTCATTAGCGGTGCAGGGCAGGGGACCTCTGGGGGAGGTTGTGCTGCCGCTGGCACCACATCCCTTCTGGCACCACGTCCCTTCTTCTTCACACCACTGGCAGCAGCAGCAGCGGAGCCGAGCCTGTGGGGCAGTGGCATCAGGGAAACCAGCTGGTGGGAAATGCTTTTCCATTTCCAAACGACACTATGAACAAACTCATCACTGGCCACTCTGGAAAACACAGTGGACCGTGGAGCTCCTCTAGCTCTTATTTTGCTGGCAATTTGCCTTATGCTTTTCAGAAGACTGTTAGTGGCCATATTTCCAAGTGGCCCCATGCTGCTGATTGCTTCTGCCGTGCTTCAGACATGTTTGAAATGTCCTTATTTGAATTATGACTCCCAACAGCTGTATTTAAAATTGTATACTTCACCTTCACTTTCCACAATCAATGTTGTTAACAGGGATAAAACCATGGAGGGATAATAGAAAATATTTACTTGTTTCTCTCTGTGCAGTCTTCCCCAGCCTTCCATTACCACTGCCCCGATCCCATTCACCCTCCACGGAGGGATGCACCGCGTTGCTGGATGGGGGCAGCGTGTCAGCAGTGCCTCCGGCTGCACAAGCACAGCAGCAGCGGGAGATGTGGGGCAGCAAAGCTCTCGGCCAGGAGAGGTGTTTGCAAAGGACCAGGATCTTCCCCTCACGCACTGCCGAGGGGGCTCACATGTTGTCTTACATCTTACAGGAGTGCTCGCCAAAAAGCACCACTGATCTTCCCGTGCCTCTGGGTGCCGGTGGGCACAGCTGCGAGGGGCCAGGTGGGGGCAGGGGCTCGCTCTGGCAGGGTGCTGCTCGTGAGGCTGATGCTTGGTGCCACCTCCTCCGCCACGTGCCAAGGGACCACTCTGCCCGACGCGTACCTGGCTGCGCTGCCCTGCATAACTATGGTGTTGGAGTCCTTCCCAGATATTTTGGTAAGGCTTTTAAGACCAGACTTATCTGATGTAAACAGATGCAGCTCCATCAAGTCAATGGAGGAATGTTGTATAGTAGTTAAGGCCTTCACTTGTTCATTTTTATAATCGAATATACAACTCTTCCAATTTCAGGTAACGGACACCTTCTTCTCTATATTGGCAAGGGGTTGATTTACTCCAATAAATATTGACCTGCTGTGATGAAGCATTCTTATTATCAGGATGTATTGGCATAGCACAGATATATCGATAGATTTTCAGCTCAATGTTGTATAAACATTTTACAACGACATATTTTGAACTTACGCTGACATGCTTCTGAAAATATTTGTGCTGGAGAGGAATCTGTGAGCTCACTTGTTTATCTCTGACATGGTGAGGGCTGGGAGGATGACCAAAGATTCACTGGAGTTTCAGGTTGTTATCAGTTGTTTTGCATGTACAAACCCAAGCACGGGTCAGGAGTTTGTTTGCAGTGAGGAACCGCTTTCAGAATTTGTCCCGTAAATCATCCTTCATTCTATCCATTAATAAACAACAAGTTAACTGAAGCCTAAAGTTCTTACACCAATTTGTACAGAAAGGTTGCTTTATCTGCTTTTCAGAAATTTCAGTATTTGTATTTTGCTCCTCCCAAGGACCATGTGATGGAGCTGGGGACTCCTGCCTCCTGCCCATGAACAGTCTGATATTTCAGTTCCAAAGCACGCTGCTAAGAGAGCCTTCTCCCTCCCTGTACCTGTGAAATAAAATCCGTGAAGTTGCAATGTAAGAGCACTCTGAGATGACACGCAGAACGACATGTAAAGTAAAATATGGGACCTATGTTGTTTTAACCATTTTTTTTCTGCCCCGAGAGGAAGATACATCTATTTTTCTTGAAACAACCAACTAAACTACCACGCCCCTTACAGAACAGGGGCAGTTCCACAAGAGTCACCAGCCTGGGCAAGGCGTTGGTGAGAACCTCTGACTCGCTCTGTCCCACTAGGCAAGTGTGCTAAATACTGGAGGAGGAACAGCCTGGTTTTAAACTGCTGTAATGGGCGAATTTTAGCTGCTCATTGGTGAGAGCTAATTCTCTAATCCCAGAAGAACCAGTATCATTTGAGCTGTCAGCAACTGGCAGGCAGGATGGATTGTGCCTCTGGCAGTCAGGCAGTGCTGCAAACCTCGCAACGGACTTTCCTCTGTGATGGCACGTTGGCATGCAGGATCCCCAAACTTTTCTGAACCTGTTTGGTTTATCTTGATTAATAAGCTCAAGTATTCGTAAAGCTGAGGCCTGCCATTAAGCAGGCGATAAGGCATAATTTGTAATAAAAGAGCTACCTTTTCCAATTGTCTTCAGCTGAAGCGGAGTCCTCGTAATGATTTATTGCCTTACTGCCAGGCTCTTGATAAGTGGACACCAAATGGCTCCTCATTACTCAAACCTCCTCTGATTTCTTGAACCAAAGTCCTTTCCAAGCTCCACTTAGTCCACTTCCCTTCCAAAGAAAATGAATCAAGGCCCTTCTCTCAGTAGCGTATAAACTATTTTAGCATAAAAAATATCATAAATGAGAAAGGAGAAAATCTTGTTTGCTAAAGGGCTGCTGGATGAACTGCCTCTTGCCCTTTTGATAGCATCTTTGAAATGGAAATGGCCAGCTGCCTGACCTTCTGTTCAATGACCCTTTTTGTACAAAGTCAAATTGCAGTGGCTTCACAGCAGCAATTCACCTATGGACGTAAACTAGATTTCAGGGGGGTGTGGAAGAGGAGGCTCCTATCTACAGTTTCTTTAGAATATTTCTTTCATGTTAGTGTTTTCCACATATACATCAAGAATCAAGCTTGTAAAATAAATCACTGTTCATAAAAGGTATTTAAAATTTTACTTTAGTAGCTTATATCTCTCTGCTTTCTTATGTTATGGATGTAACAAGCCTTCGTTAAAAATCATTAATCAAAAAGATTTAGTGTGTGAACAGTGCTGCACACAATTTTGAAAAAAATTCTATAATCAGTTATTGGATTGTGGCATTAATTATTTAATTCATTTTATTAGAACTCAAGGAAAAAATATAATGTTAAGCAGGATGAAAGATCATAAAAAAAATAACAGAAGAAATATCATATTTTAAAATGTTTGACTTAGGTGCCTAAATCTAGAAATTTGCTGCCCATGTGTGATATTCAAGTACCGTGGAAACTGGCTTCCCCATCCAATTTATGCCCTTGCAGCTTAGTTTATCCTGTGATACAATTGCTTTTTAAGAGCAGCTATTCTTTGTTAAATGTATTTGCCAAATTCAAACCCATTCTTCCAGCTGGGGCAAATCACTCGTGCTCTATTGTACCAGCTGAGAAGCTGTCCAAGGAGGTTTCCCAGACATTCATAGAAACATCAGGCTCAGGGTGCTTGCTGGCAGGAGCCAGGACCGCTGTGGGCCACAGCAGGGTTTCCCCACTAGAAATCCAGTCTTTTGCCTTACACCACCATCACAGCAACTCATCTTTTATCTTTCGGCTCCACGTTTGTCTCTCTGCCAACTGCTGAACATCATACAGCCAAAAAGAAAAAGAGAGGGATGGTTTTTTTTTAAACAGCACATTTAGCAGCATTTCAACTTCGTCTAAAATTATGCCAGGATTGTGTAAGCATAAGCAATCACTCACAGCTGTCAAAAAATTAGACCCTTAAGGTAGCTGGTATATTTTCTGATTAAAGAACAGCCCTGGTTGTTGTTTTGCAGCTAACAGCTGGTATGTTAAAGCTAAAATCTGAGTGTCAATTAATTCTGCGTCAGATCAGCTGAGAAAGACAACTGTGTGCAAGCATATGGTCCTTGCAAGAGTAAGGCTTCTGAAAGCTGAGGGTGTTGGATGGTTTCAGCCTGTCGCTCTTTGCTTATGACATTGTAAATGCAGCTAAAACAGTTTAATTCATGTAACTGGCAGCCAGGAGGAGTGTTTAGTTGAGGGAGAGGGAAGGGCTGGCCACACTGGCAGGTTCTCCCGCGGCTGCTCGACGCTTAACGCATTGTGCCCAGTGGCAAGTTGCCCAGTCTTGTAGCACATATGAAACCAGTTCATAATTACATCATAATTCAATCTGAAGTCTTGTTTCCAATAAATCCCTTATGAAATTAGTACTCTACCCGTCGGCGGCCCGGGCAGCTGCCAGCCCTGCCACCTTGGGATGCGGCACGGGAGGGGCACGACGCAGCCTGAGCAAGTGCCCCTTGCTCTTGGCAAGAGTGTGGTGGTGGCCAAGCAGAAAGTGCCGGGATCCTGATGCGCTGCCACTGTGCCCTGCCCTCCTGCTCTTTGGTGGTGGGTAGACATGGCTTTCCTGTTTGGAATACACCAATGGCTTGGAAAATTTCTAGCTGATTGGTTAAAATGCAACTTTAAAGGAGAAGGAAAAGAACAAGCAAAATGAGCAGGCAGAGTACAGAGTAAGAGATGACCACCTTCCTCCTCCTGCTGGCACAGGTCAAGCCAGGGGAAGTTTCAAGACATACTCTTGGGGCCCCAGGTTCAAAGGAGCATCCATGCATTTACTTCAGTTTACGCACATATTTATGTCCATTCCTACAAAACAGCACTGTCAAATAATGTGGAAACTGTCAAATCCAACAAAATTAATTTTTATGTAATGTTTAGTAGAAGCTGTCAGAGGCTTGATCCAAAAAGAAATTTCAATGAAATTCAGGTTCCTGATTTCAGAAATATCATCCTCAGAATTACCATATAACTATATTTTGATTTCTGAGGTGTTTAAACTTAATTTTCAAAACTAGAGTTCGAGTGGCCACAGCTTCGTGCTGCCAGAAGCTTCTCCAGCTTGAGCAAGCTCAGGGCATGGGCACCTCTTTGGGCCCAGGAAGGGATGCTCTTCCACCTGCTGTGCTTCCCTTTGTAGCCCCCAGCCTCGCCTGTGCTGTCTAGTTTGTCCTTTCTTTTCACACAGCTGGGGGAAGAGGTGCTGACTCTTTTTTTTTTTTTTTTTCCCAGAGAAACCCCATGGTTAAGGCAGAGGGAGACCTAGGTTTCCCCTCTTCTGCCTGAGAGGCTTGTGTACAGGGGTGTTGTGGCTACTGAACTGTACTCTTCTACGGGAAAAGCTCATGGGGAGGCCAGGAGAGAAATTGCTCTTTACCCCTCCTGTTGAGAAATGCAATTTGGAAGGGTCCCTGGAGGCTGCAAGAGCAGCCATGAGCCCAACCATCTCGCTGAGAGAGTAAGGCACTCATCTAGGAGACAGGATGAGCCCTGCTGGCCATGCGCTTCATTCAAGGACTGATGTAATTAAAAAAGACACAAGCAAATAGTCCTCTGATGTTACTTCTTGTATAAAAGCTCCTGAAATACTACTGACAGAGAATGAAGTGTCTTTTCAAGTCCCATATGTGAAGGACTAAAATGGCCAAGAAGTATTTCACGGATGTTTAGAGGAAAATAAAAATCCCTCTCCGAGCTGAGAACAAGGATGAAATATTTAGACCAAAGGTTAGTGTCCTCCCATATATATAAACCTCCTGGGTCACCGGCTGTTAAGATAAAAATGTTTCCTCCGTAGCGGAGCCCCATGAAGCTGTAACACCGCTGCATTTACAGGAGAAATAGCACAAGGGAGCAGACACCTTCCTGAATAGAAACAAACCCCAGACTCAGAGATAGACAGAAGCAGAGCGTGAGCCCAGGGCTCGGGCGTGTGTGCTTGGTGTGTCCAGCTCAGCGTGGTCCAAGGCAGGGAGTGGTGCTGGCCTTAAGGCACTGCCCAGCACCCTACTTCTGCAAGCCACGTGGTTTTGGGGAGCCCTCAGGAGGGACGCCCCTGCAGTCATACGCGCAATCCAGCATCCAAGGACAGGCTTGCCAGGGGCTACCAGTCATTATCCTCCACAGCTACAAACCCAAATGCTTATGCTTTCTTTTCGTCTGTACTGTCCCAGCGAACACAAGGCTAAAACAGCCACACCAGTGCCTTGTTTGAAATGAAAATAGCAGCACTTTTTCATCGGGAAAGTCTTTTATCATCTCCCTTTGCACCAGTGGCACCGTGACAGTGAAAATCAGTTAAAGAAATCCTCACAAATCAGCACTAAACCCACAGATGCCGCGAACCTTTGACAGAAGAGCTTCGTACCCTGGAGGAAGTTACCTAATTCCTAAAGGTCTTTCCAAGTTTGACGCTCCCTGTTGTTTCTGCACAGTAGCGGCGCAGGATTAGGGGCACGACACAGACACCACCGCCGATAGAAGTGCTGTGCTAATACCTCTGAAAATCATCTGTTAGCTCTGCTTCAAATCCAGGGCTCCCAGGTTAAGGAACAAACACTGTTGTACTCAGATTAAATACATTTATCTCCCCAAAAGGGATAATTATGGAATCTCAGATTAATTGAATTATTTTACTTAAAGTAACAAGCTGAATCCTGCCGTGCAGCTTAACCAGACTAACGAGCACAACAGCGAGGATGAGCAGAGCGCTAGCTAGGGGGAAGGAAAAAGTGGTTCAGAAACCAGTGTGAGAACACACAAATAAAACACCTACCAGGTTTTATGCTTTGCCCTTATAATAATTGCCTGTGATTTCTGCAATGCACAATTGCTTATACACCTTATTTTCTCCCAAACAGCTAATTGTTTATTTTAAATGACAGAAGTATCACGTAGACCACAGCAGACGGTTTGAAGATGCCGCTTCTATATTTTTCTGTTTGTTGCTATTATTCCTGGGTTGAGAATATTTTAAAGCACATGCCAACTCTTTGCCTCTGAAAATCAATGGAAGTTTGCCCATTGACTTTAGCAGAGCTGGATCAGATCTGGAGGTCTGTACCCTCCCCCCCCCCCCCCCTTTTTAAATAAGTGGGCATTTTATAGGATAATGGTCCTGGAGCGTATTGATTGGCCTCAGCTAGGCTGTACATTGCCCTCACTGGAAAATGTAAAACCTGTAATGGGCTGCACACAATGGGGATGTGACTGACATGTGCCGAGGGCATTTTGGGGCTCAGGGCTGTGCTCTGCTCAGGGTGCTGCATCGGTGGGAGGTGTCACAGGGGACACTCGACAGGCCCGGCGTGACCGCGCGCACGGAGCACAAATATCCATAAACCTGCGTCTGTTTTGCAGGGATGGTGACCTCGATGCGACGGGCTTTGTGCCGGTCTGCGAGGAAGGACACGAGGCTGCGTCGTTCCCTGTCCACACCAGGGGGACAGCGCTCGTGTGGGGAGGACAGTGCACCACGCAAAGTGCTGCAGGATGCAGCGAAGTAGCAATGTGGAAAAACGGCAACACCATTGTGTCTTACTGCCTTCTTTATGTATCAGTAGCATTTAACATTACTATGACTAAGGTAAGTATGGCGAGACCTGCACGGTTGTGCAGGGACGGCGCAAGAGTCAGAGAAGTGCTAATGAGCACGTCAGCCACGTGCCAGCCTCATCATCTCCTTAAATCAGCCCCGGTGGCTGGGTGTCTGTATTTGTTGCTCTGTGCAAAGAACATTCAAATCAGAACCACTGTCCTGGAAAAAAATCTTTCTGATACAACTAGTGATGATGTGAGCCCACGTCAGCGGTAGCCTCTTATTGACCGGTGGGGGTTTTGGATCAGGCCCTCCCCCGTGGTCATTTCCAGAGGCAATTATCCTGATAGCTCCTGCTTTGCCTTCTGTCACGTAGTGCGATTGCTCTGGGGCTGGCCAGGCTATCGCGCTCTCCTGGAAGCCATTTCCCTTCGCTGAACTTTGATTGTGAGGAATAGGTTATTGTCCGGGGTTTGAAAAGGAGACTGTGCATGAACCCCTGCTGCATCGAGGCACCGGCCCTTTTCATAGCCAAAACCAAAACAAAACACAGTTTCCTCCCAACAGCCGCATGCGATTGCGACTCAATATGCTGTGTGAGACTATTTGATGAAAAACATCGTATATTGTCCACTGCCTCCTAGACTTAAAAGTCTGTACACACAGGAAATAAAATACTAGTTCTGCAGAAATTGGAACTTTACTTTTTTTTTTTAACCTGACTTCACCCCTCTTAAAACAAAATTTTAGTTACAATATTAATGAAAAGCTACTGCCATAAAAGCAGAGAACATGGGTGTCAGCCAGTGTAATAAAGGTAACGTAAAAATCATAGAAAGTTGATATGTGATGTGTACTAGCCCTATTACACAGGCTGTGCACGCACATGCATGATATTCAGTACATCCTCTTATCAGGTTTAATTATATTAGTACCCATTGCTCATCTATATCCTGTATAAAAGCAGCAAAGCAATCATTAGAAATAAGTGTTGCAAGGTAAAGCAGAGACCCGAGCACAGCAGCGGCTTCTCTCTTGCGGTTTGATTTGACATGCTTGCATAAACACATATAGGACAATTTTTTGTTGTTGTATTTTGGGTAACAAAGAAGTAAAAAAACCCAAACCTGAAACAACTTGATCACATTTTTCCATAAAGGATGAAGCTGAACTACTTATGGCTGCAAAGACAGAGGAGATTGTATTAAAGGACTGTGAATCTAGACCTCTTTGTTGTGTTTGCAGAGATTTTCAGGGTGATTTAGTGTGGATTGATTTGCAGTTTATTCTGCAGCCATTGTTTGTAATGTGCTTTGCAAGCTCATGTACTCTGAACCTTAATTGTTCTAAATTAAACTATGGGGACCAGACAGAACACATTTCAATCAGAATTACAAAATATTGCACCAAATTCCTTTGGGATACATAATCTCTCGCTACGTCTGCAGCGCTTGTATACATGAAGGAGGAGTGAGAAAGCATATTTAGGAAGACATTTTACTATAATTTAATTTACTCTATTCCATTGGCAAAGCAAACAAGGACAGGGATATTGCCAGAAACAAGAAAGCGAAGTTGCTCTGACACTGCCTCACGGTGGCATTTTTTGCACCCTCTTAAGAAACTGCTTGTGCATAATTCTCTGTACAGGGCATGGCAGGTAGGAAATCACTGCCAGCAGTGAATGGCTGGTGCTGACTGGGATCACAACTGCTTTGGCAGGGTATAGAAGGTAATAAAAGCTCACTCGGGCTAGCATGAGAGAAAAGAGCGATATAGCTTGCATTGATTTGAGCAATTCTGGGCAAAAGAAGCTCAGATATCAGTAGGGTTGGAGCCCTTTTAAGCCAATATGCCTTTAGTGAAAGAGCTCTGTAATATTTGCTTGAAAAATACCTTTGTGTGGCTTGCTAGGACTGACCTGCTCCTGGAAAGTTGGCAGGCAAAGAAAACTCTCTCTTCCCATCCCCTCCTTTTTTCTTCTTCAGATAATTGCTTCACCAGCTGAAGCTCCTCTGAAGAACCACGGAGAAGCTTTTCCAATAAAAAAGTTATACATTAATATATAATTTGTAAGGAAATCACCTGGCGAGGATGAGAAAGAGTGGAGAATGCAGGAGGGGTGGCAAAAGCAGGGAGGGATTTTGGGGAAGAGTAGGTGATGCCACTGTAAATCCCGTGGCCACAGGGTAATGAGGGCTCAGGCAGCTCTGCCACACAGAATCAGATGTCTGGCCTGCACAGAGCTCTTCTGCTCAGGGTACCAAAGCTGTGATACAAGTTTCCTTTTCTATTCTTCACTAGACTGGGCTAAAATTATGAAAGAACATTATTTTTGGAGATTACCTGAGGAAAATTCTTTCTGTGCCCCTGTCACAGCAAGGCAGAGGACAGCTGTTCCAGAACCCCATGGGCACGCCAGCATCCCGTGCCTACAGGGTCGTCACTGAAATTTCAGGCTACATTTTGCATTGCTGTTCAGGTGTTTTGAGCTGGGACCTCCCAGAAGTGGCTATCTCAGCAGCTTAGAGGGCAGAAGCAGTGTGAGGATGCCAACCGCGCAAGGCTGCGCTCGAGACTAGCTGAGCCTCCCTGAGGTGCCCAGAAGGTGAAAGAGGAGTCTCCCCAACTCACGGGGCAGAGCTTCTGAGATGGTCCGTGAACAGCTGTGAACTTTTGTGGCAGATGTAAGGAAGGAGGTATGAGCAAGGGTAGAGATCTACAAGCCTTGGCCTCGGCTGAGGGGCCAGGTGCTCTTTACATGGCCAGTCCTTGGAAGACATCATGATTTTGGGATAGAAATTCAAGTCCTTTCCAAGCTCATGAGTATCAGTACCTCCTCCTGTCACTTCCAGTCTAGAGAAATACGGATCAACTGAACAGCAGCTCGACAAGCTCTTGAAAGTCACAAGTGATTTGTCAAAGCATTTTCGCTGGGAGGTCACTACGAGCGAGAGGGTATTTTAGGCACGGTATGTGTCCCTATTTATCAACTGCACCTGTGCTTCCATGCCGAGTCTGAAACAAACCCCCTCATACTCAATTTAGCATAGCAGCCTGAATTAGTTAATTTTAGTCAGTCGGTGATTGTCATTACTAAGATCCACCACTGTTCTGCATTGCACAGGCATTAGAATTAGTGTGAAGATTGACAGCCTTTTTCCGGAAAGAATAAAAGTATCCGCACATTCATGATGAATATAAACAGAAAGGTCAAGACTCAAAACCCAGCAGTCACCTATATAGTCACCAGACAGTAGACTGTCTCATAAGGTCACAACTCATTTAAGCCCAATGCTTCTTATGAATGCTCTGGCAGATGTACGTAAGTGAATGGCTTATTTATGATCAAAGCCTGAGCTCACATATAACTGTATTGAAAACACTACGTTTTTACTCTTGAGTTTTAATTTAGACTACCAAAATAAATTCAGTAGTGGTAGAAGAATAGATTCAAATGTTTAGACTGAGATAACACTGACTGAATGCGTTGTTCTGAGTGCCTGTAACGGTCCGTCTCTTTACATCAGCGGTTTTCAATTTCTTCAGTGTTTATACATCTAAAATCTTCTGCTGGAGCTATGGACCTTTATTCTGAAAATTTAAGCCAATCGACAACAGGTTTGCTATCCTTGGTTATCTTTCATAGTGGTCTCCTTCACAGTCCTTGAAGCACAGGTAACAAAACACGGACTGAGGTATTTACGTAGCCTTCCCTCCCACAGTACCTGAGTACCCCAGGCACCATGGATTTATTTTTATTGCAACAATACGGATTGGAAGAGCACTGTTTTTCTCATTAGACCTACCTGAAGAACGGAGACATCAAGGGTAGGATTTTAAAAACAAACAGAAATCAAAGATTGGCTGCCTAAATCCATCCTTATGAGCCTACTTAATGCAAAAAAAAAAAAAAAATAAATCCAGCAACTCTTGTTTGTAATATCCATGGGCAGGCCAGGATTCTCAGCCCTATTTATCCTTGCCACCAGTGATTCAGTCTACTGAATTTTTTATTCACAACATTATTATCTGTTCAGCATTGAGATTTGGCTTCTCAGCTTTTCAGAGTGCAAACGGAGACACACAAGATGCGAATTGTAGGGGGAAAAGTGATGTAAAAGCAGTCATTTATAGCAGGAATAAGATTAGCTCATCAAGAGATTTTAGGTTTAGTGTTAATTTACAAAATAAAAGTATATTAAAAGCTTTCCTTACAAAGGCACCCTGTGTATCTACCTAATTACTCTTCATGGGATCTCTACTGCAGCAGCGCTCCAAAACCGTAAATTCATTTTTGTTAGAACTGGCTTATTTAGAGGGAGGCATGAATACAGCCAACCGCACTGAGAGAGACCTGCTACGTGCCCTGCCCATAACCAAACGCAGCAGTGATCTGGTGACTTTAAAAGGAAGGATTTCAGTGGGTCCAGCACAGTGTATTTCCTATGTGGACAACCCCCACCGTCCCACAGCCGACTGGCTTGGCGCAAAGGACAAGGCTCGGTAGGCACAGGCACGGATTTGCTCATGTTAGACGCTGCCAAAACCCCACTTGTGAGCGATGTGCCTTGTGTTACGAGCGCCAGCTCCACTCCCACTGCAAGACGCATAGGACAATATGTAAATGAGTAAAATATACGCAAATTACAGAACTACTTCTTTTTCTTTCTTCTAGTGTTGTCATTAGGATGGAAAGTGAAAAATATTTTTTTTGGGAGAAAACTCAGCAGCTACAGTTTCTAAGTAAAGCTTGTTATTTTTACAGCAAAAATCAAAACAACCTTTTATTTGTCACTGCAGGGAGAAGAAGAAATACGATTCCTGTCTCCTGGCTCTGTAATGTCCTCTTCTTCAGCTGTGCATTTTCTTCAGTTGTGTCTTATCATGTTAGCAAAAGGAGGGTTTCTGCTTCTTTCTTTCTTTCTTTCTTTCTCTTCTGCCCATCTTTCTTTCTCTATCTCTTTTTTTTTTTTAATACCTGCCTGTTCTTGACCTGACCTCTTGCTCATGTAACATCTCAGTTTTTAAATGGTCATTCACTATCGCCATTTCTTTTGGGAAACACGTTTCTAAGCCTAAGCATACAAGATTATAGCAGATTTCTTAGCTTACTGTGTAGTGTGTTTCCCATGTGATAGCTTCTCCTCAGGAAAGCTATTCTTTCATGCAGCCATAGCACCAGCATTGATCAGTGGAAAAGTTCAAGGCAGCAACTCATCAAGCACAGCTTCAATACTAGATTCCAGACAAGGTCTGCAATAAATAAGACCAGTAACAAAGCATCATATTTCCTCCTTACACAGAAAACCAACAGTGACACAGTTCTAAATTTCAGAACATAAGGACAATTTCTTCTATGCATTGGAGCAAGATGAAAGCTGGAGGTATGCTCCTTTTTAATATAAACTATCTTTAAGCAATCATGAATTTTTAGGATACTAGTCTTTGAAGTGTGCTAGCATATCATTTTAAATGCACAGGATCTTACTGTACGAGATTTTTCAGTGCCTTCACTGAATAGGACTTTGCTGTCTGAACACCGTGAAATTATTGAATATGAGTGTTCAGAATATATTATTTTGACCCCAGTGTTAGTTACTGCTTTTTATAAAATATAATAACAGTTCCAAGATCTCAATGTTAGCTAACAAAAAAAAAAGAACAATCTAGTGCTGTAAGCAGATAGGAAAAAAATTCCAAATAGCAGTGCGATAAAAAAATATACACCCTATGAGGCCCTCACAGATTATTGCTATTGATTTCTTTCCTGGAGACGTGGAAATGTTACCAGATGGGGTGTTAGGCAGTAAGTGTGTGGGTGCAAACGCAGTTTATTGCTTGCTGTCTAGAAATCACTGAAAACCTTCACAATTCTGTTTGGCTGTGTCACATAAAAAGGTAAATTTTTTGCCCTACACCAGTCCTTACAAAAAGCTACATGACATGCTACAGCAATGAGCATACAGTAAATTTGTCTCCAAGGAAAAAAAGATCAACAAGGGAATTAAACACACAGAGATACACGCACACGCTTCCCAGGGACCGTAAAATGCCTCGCACATATTTGAGTATTTGTCCTCATCTTGGTCATATCCTTGCACTATGTTGATTTAAATTCATCTGAAAGACTAAATTGATTTATTTCATGGTTTTTCTCTTTTACTTCTGCCTGGAACATCGGGCTCTGTCCTGTATTTTATGCTTATGGAAGTGCTAATAAGATTTGCTGTAGGTTTCTAAAAGTCAGGTACTGGAGCTGGAGTATAATGCACAACTGTGTCTGACCCCCTCGGGGATGCACCCATTAAAAAAAAAAAGACTGACCTTCTGTCACTTTCTTCCTCCTCCCTTTTAATGATTCCTTCTATATCCTTTTGAGAAGATCTTTACAGCCCTTTGACCCCTGTTAGAACAGGAAGACTTAAACAGCTAAAAGTACCCTCAATATCAGCGGTTGCCAACAGGAGCTCAAGAGGCTTTTTAGGAAATGCCAGAAGACAATAACCTACATTTTCAATGCATTTAGAGACAGGTCCACATTCAATATTTTATAATTCCCCTTTCGTTTGCTTTAGTGCAGCACGTGCTCACACCGAGCCGAGGCCTGACAGTACAAACAGACATTCCCCCAGCAGCAAGGCGGCTGCTTTGGCACCAAACACATTTTTAATGACAAAACAGCAACTCTGTGCTAATTCTACACTTTACGTTACTTCTTAATTAGCCCTCACAAAAACAGAATCGTGTGCTTTGGAAGTAGTAGGCGGCTCCGGCTTTGCGGGGCCCCCCTCCACCTCCCCTCCGCTAACACCCATGCCTTGCTGGCTCCTGGACCCTGTCCCAGCCCCACCGCCCCGCGCCCAGCACGTGCCCCCGTGCTCGGCGAGGAGCAGCAGCGCAGCACAACTGGGTCAGGCCAAGCTGAAACTCGCCTTTGCCTGTTCTCTGTGGATATTTCTCAGGCGGTGAGGAACCAACCCGGCAATCTGTAGCGAAGTGGATCTGCGCTCACAGCTGGAGAACAGCTTGTTACTGAGCTCAGGGGCAGGCACAAGCATCTGGCAGGAGGAAGCTTATCCAGGCCAGCTAGAACGACCCCAGGATGAAACCAAGGGGTGAAAGCACTTTGGCAAACAATTGCCTAAGGAGGCTTGGTCAGAGAATGTAAAGGAGTCTTTGTGCCTTTCTGCAATATTGTAGATTCTTCTCTGTGTGGAAGCGCAGCCTCTGATTCCGCTCTGAGCTTCTGCTCAGATCACCTCAAGCAGGAGGACTCATCTGAGCAGGGCAGTTGATTAAATGGTCACTGCTGAGCCGAGGCTGGGGTGCTGAAAAGTCATGATGGTGGAGTAAAAATCACCAATTAAGCAGTGTGATGTACCCACCATCTTTAAAATTCAGGGAGCAGTGATGGGATAACACATAATTACAGCGAAACAGGCAAATCCACTCCAAGTACCCCATGCTCCTCTGCATCTGATCTTTGGGGACACTAACCGTAAGAGAAGAGCAGGAGCTGTGCTAAAATGGACCTGACTCATCTCATGAAGAGTTTGCGAAATGTTCCCTGATACAAGCAAGCCCCTGGGTTGTCAACACATCGAAGAAAGAAAGTAAAACTTCAGTTAGACTGAGGAAATGAAGTGAACAACAGAGACGTGTAATAAAAAGGCATTTCAGGAAGGACAATTAACCGAAAGAAACCCAAGTGTCTGTGTTATCTCCCAAGACTCTGGTTAACTTCATTGCTCCTAGCACATACTAACTTTGGTAGCTCAAACAGTATTCTGCTGAAGGGACTCAAAAGAGTTTATCTTGATGCAAACGTGCCTGCGTACTGCAATGGCATTCAGCCCCTTGCTGCTGAGAATGAGGATGCTCTTTTAAACGTACAAAACAACTGTCTATGGTGTGTTTGAGCAATTACAGTACGGGAACTGAACTGCCATGAATGACCTTGTTGGGTCATTTGTAGACCAGTAGGCTTGGAAAATTGATGAAACTTGTCTTCATGGTAGAGCTTTCGAAGACGGTAACAAGGAGATCCCTGTATGAGTGATGTTCAAGCCCTACAAAATGAATGGTCATGAATATAATTGGGCAATATCCTACATAAAGTGTGATCCTCCAGACAATGAGCTATTTTATATACAATTCACTTTGAAAGAAAGAGGGCCTTCTGCTTCCATGTTTGCATGACGTAGTGGACAATGCAATAATGGCCAGGTAGCCTTAGTCTCGTGCTGACAAAGGATGAAACTTAAATCTAATATTTCCCATAGAAAAACTTCCATGAACTCAGAACACATACATGGCAGAACATCACTACCTTCTGACTTCGGCAGACTCTGTGGTGACCACACAATAAATAAGGATACAGAAGTTATTCTTGTTTCCTTTAAAAACATTAGCAAACAACACCAGGTATTTCCTCCTTTGTGAATTTGCAAATCTGGCCAAGGGCAGTAAATTCGTAATTTCCAGTGAAAAAAGTAGCAGTCTCAGGAAAGGGGAAAAAAAAGTGGTAAAATTTTCCTGAAAGCTTCTTGCTACAGATGAAAAATGAATCACAACACAGAACTGATAAGCCTCATAGGCCAAAACAAAGCACAGCCATGAGTCCCTGACTCTTGCTTTGTCCTCTGTGAGGCACCATGTCCCTTGGGGACCAATTGTGTAGCTCAGAGAGTCCTTTTGCCTGGTGGCCTGTCATGGAGTCTGTTGGACTATAACTCACAGCTGCTATTTCAGAAACATTTATTTCTGTTTGTTTTAATTTATTTCATACACACACATCTGCACACACGTACACGTATAAAAAAAGCTTGTGTCTGCTTTTTCAAGAGGCCTGGAGTGCCCAGGCATTTCGTTGTTTTTCATGCATTAGCTTCAGAGGGCTTCAGGAGTAGAGGAGTATTTATTTATGGATTAGATTGACAGAGGACACCCTACAAGTGCTCCAGATTCAGCTCTGTTGAACTCGGTGCACTTACACCGAGGTCCTGATCCTGCAGAGCAAGAGGAACCCACCCCAGTGATGTTCCCAGTCCAGACGTTAAAGCTAAGAATACGTTTAAAGTGTTTGGGGACTGGAACTCCAACCTCTAAATATCACATGAAAATAAATGTCCTATGATTCTCACCAGCTCCTGAAGCTGTAAATCTTTTAAGTTTATCATGAAATATTAAATAAGTAAAGCCAACACTACAGTTCAAGAATTAATCTGACACTCAAAGCCAGACCTTCCAGCCAGCAGTCTTCATGGGGTGCATATTTACATAAGCATTTAGGAATTATTAGTATTTAGGAATATTTTAGAGTACTTGTTACCATAAAAAGCAAGAATGTTCTCTCAATTTGCATCAGTAATTAATTAACAAAGAGACATCAAAACTTAGATTTTTGCTAAGTACATAAAATCTTGTATATCGCACACAATAGCCTTCATATGAGCAAAAAGCCCCCAGTAGAAGCAGTTATTAAATTAATTAAGCAGTTATTAAATTAATTATTAAAATTTACATTCATCACACAACATTAACATCGAAACAGAAAAACCAAAGACTCCCAACACCAAAATCAGAACAAAAATCACCACACCACCAAACAAGACTAAACAATCTACACACAATCCACTCCTTGTTCCATGTACCACGGAACAGCAGTTGCTTGTTAATGAAATCCGTCCTTTGAAGGAGTGATTTTAGAATTCTGCAATAGCCAATGAAAATTACATGCAAACATTATGGTCATTTGTTATCATTATAAATTGTGATAATGTCATGGCTGACTTACAAAGATGATGACCTGAAAGGCCATGACATTATGACATTACATTTTATCAATAATGAAAAATTGCTTCTTTTGCATGACTGTACCGGAGGTGAGCCAAGACCCCGGAAGACTGCTGGCTCGTGCAGACCGATCTCAGCACTGGAGAGGAAAACAGGCTGATAAAGAAGTATTTGGGGAAAACAAACGAACTACTGCGAGACCAGAGAAAGGAGAATGTATTTACCTCACAGTATTTAATCTGAATTTCCAAAGGCCTGGATGATACGGTTTGAAGACAGCATGGGGGAGATTCAGTCAATGCCAGGAGCCTATGATGGGCTCCTTCTAGTACTTGGATGGCACAGTGAAAGCCAAGGACCAAGGAAGCCACTAAAAAAGGAGTTTAATGGTTTCAAGGGCATTAGCTGACAATTCTGATTTGGTTGTTTTCTAATCCAGCCTCTCCGTCCACTGCCTAGAACGCCCCTCTGCCAAGAACCTCAGACAATCAGCTTTAAGCTGGATCTCAGGATGCTGTGGTACCCTGAACTGCCTGCCCGGCAGAGGTGGGACAAATGGACTGTTATGCAGGGAAGTAATTTGAAATAAAACTAGCTCAGCTACTACCACAGGTACAAGTGCTGAAATTTGACAGCTGCTCCAACAGCTAAAAACCTGTAGTTCTGCAGGACATGCAGTTCTGTTGTGGACAAGGCATGCGATTTCCCCTAACTGTACAGAAACCCGAGCTCTCAGATGCCAGAGCCCAGGTGTGCATTTATACCTCTAAAAACATGCAAGGCCAAACCTCCAGCCTCATCATTTCCAGGGCACAAGAGAACTGGACCCCCTGAGGAATCGCAGCAGATGTGGTGACCTCCACACACGTCGTTTTCCACACACTGAGCACCCTGCACCCCTCACGGGTGCAGCACAGTCCCTTGTGCATGCTTCCCGTGCAGCATTTCCTGCCTCCACTCCTGGAGCACAACTTATGTTTGGGAAGCTTGGCACAGAGTCCCGCTTCTGCGATGCACCTGGCCTTGACACAGGCTGCAAGGGGGACAGGGCTGCGCAGCCCCAGCACTGCCACGTGCTCTTTTCCAGGACCAGACAACAAAATGCTCTCACAGACAGTTACCAAACAGCTAAAATCCTGCGTGCAACTGGCTCCCATGCTCCTGCCTGCTGCTGTCTCGCTGTAAGAGCACTAAGTTACAGCAGGATCTCCTGCCAGCTACCCCTTGGTCCCTGCCCCACATCCCCCCACCGCCCGCCCCAGGCAAAGCTCCGAGCCCTGATGGGCTTTGCCCCGTGCCTGCTGCTCCTGCTGGTGCTGGTCCTACGAGCAACGAAGGCAGAGGCTGCAAGCTCCTCAGTGTGAAGTGCATAGGGGCTATCATCCGAGTCTAGGCCCAACCCTAAATTCCTCAAGCCCCCAGAGCGATGGTGGGGGAGCATTTACCAAGCAGGGCTGCCTGCCTGGCAGCATCGCCTCTGCCAGCCCCACTGAGCCCGCCCGCGTGGGACGCGGCTCTGCACTCATACACACTCTGAGGTGGGTATGTTAATGTTGCGGAGATGCCCGTGTAAAAACCTGTTTGCTGTAATTGTTTTGACAACATCAACCAAAAAGCTGTTGTATAATTGTAGCAATATTTATAAGGACAGTTTTACGGTCAATATGAAAAGAAATGCCCACAGTGATTCTCTTACAGGCTACACTATAAAGATCAAAAAAGGAAAGTGGGTCATTTTACTTGCTGGTTTGCCAAGATTGTAATGTTTCAAGCAAGTCTATGTGGTGATGGTTTTTCAGTAAATCAAGATATATTTCTTGGGTTTTTTTTGGTAGAGCTTGAAAAATAATCTAAAAGAAGTTGGAAACACTGTGGTACTTCGTCTGTTCTCAGCTGCACTTATGCTCTCAGGCAGCAGTAAAGAGGCAAATATTATGCTACACACACATACACCACAGGCTGAAATTCCTAAAATAAGGATTGGAAGAAATCTAAAATCTTTACACTTGGGTTGCAAAGTACCTTTTATTTTGTTTTGTCTTTTATGCAGGTATTTCATGACAGGGACGTAAAAGACATTTGACGTCATTTCCTCACGGTAATGGCTTCTGTACAAGTTCTTTTGATGCCACCGTTTTGAGCAATTTGTGTGGAGATTAAAAGCAGTAGCATCTTATACCTGAAAAAAACTCTGCCTTAGATCCAGCAGAGAGGATGATGGTGGCAGCAGTGCAAGACAGCTGCTTCCCGGCACATGGTGCAGGAGCAGAGCGAGAGAAAAGCTTGACCAGTTTTCACCTAAGAGGTTCACTTTTTGTGTGCATATGGGCTTCTGCTGGTGGTGTGAAATCCCAGGACATCTGCCAAGACGTATTGCTTAATGTTCTCTGCTTTTCAAAGGTTCAGTAAGCAAAAGGGGTTATCCTGAGCAAGCTGCTATGACCATGACAGGAGCAAAACACCTCTGTGTATAAATTTGAGACCTTTAACCTCCTAACTGTCAAATTTCAATATTTCTGGTCACAGTGTTAAATGCACCCTAGCATTTTTATTGAAAGAGTTTTCAGTGTATCCGAACGGAAAAATCAAAGTTTGCTTTTATGTTTACACACTGTTAGTAAGTTGTTAAAAGAAGAATAAAACAAGGTGACTGCCAGCAATATTTTGTATTAGTGCAAGCTTTACAGCTTTGGCATAATAAAATAGCATCCCTATTTTCTCTGTAACCTGTGACGTAGACTCTAAAAGACTTACTGTTATTGCTGTTTTAATATACACTGCATCTTACTAATGATAAACAGAATGTACTCTGTCGAGGCTAGTATTCCAACTAGACAGAAGGAATACAGGAAAAGATGAGATGGGATGTGATGGGATAAAATGCCATCTTAAAAAAACCCCAAAACTTCAAGACAAAAATCTAGTTTCCAAGTCTTTCAAATATCAATGCTCAACTTACCTATTTAATTTAAGTTGCTGGTTTTTGTCTTTGCATATACAAAGGGCGTGACTGCCACAAACACGCACAGCGATCTTAGATCGCCCCACCTAGAGATGCCTTTGTGTTTTGGTATCTTTCCCTACTCCGTCCATTTTTTTGCGCACGAATCCTCTATCATCCCATCACAAAGACCTTTATGACAGCAGATGGGTGAAAGAAATAATGGCTTTAGAAAGCCATCCTCCTTTCAAACAGTAAGTAAATATTATCAGACATACGTGTGACAGTGATGGAGAAACCCAAGGCGGAAGTGTCCCTTTCAGGGGAATCACTTGGCTCCCGCTCACTTCAGTGCAGCTGTGATCAGGAGCTTCAGCAGGCAGCGTTAGGACAGCATTTATGAAGCTCCTACAAGGCAAAACCTTCTAAAAGTCATCATTGGCAGCAAGTATGACTGCAGGGGCCACTCCTTGTGAGCCTCTCACAGCCAGGGCACATGCAGAAGCCCAGCCTGCTCCCTCTGCAGCCCTGACAGCACAGCA
Organism: Trogon surrucura; assembly: GCA_020746105.1. Lineage (NCBI taxonomy): Eukaryota > Metazoa > Chordata > Aves > Trogoniformes > Trogonidae > Trogon > Trogon surrucura. The sequence continues at coordinate 542,002 of CM036627.1, forward strand.
CGTCTGCCGGATGCTGAGCAGCCCTCGCAAAGTTGCCCGTCTTGAGTTCCTAAGCTGTGTGTGGGTCAGGATTGAACACTTTTGTTAAGCCTGGCTGCCAAGAAGAAAACTTATTTTGGGGCAATGAGAAGATTACAGTCCAGCTCTTGATCTGCCATGATCCCGTTTTCCACTGGGGTGACTGTTGGCTTGAGTTAAGTTGCTGTGCTTCGTGTTGAGTAGATGTAATCAGAATAAGGCTTTAAGCACCTATTTCTTCCGCACAAGTGTCTGCCTCGGGCTCACAAGGACAGCAGGATTGCAGCACCAGCACCTCTTGGGATCAGAGAGCAGAGACTTGCTGCTAAAGAACCCAGCTTTTTCAGAGATGAAAGCAGCAGCACACAGCACTTTTGGAGGGAAACATTTTCTTGGGTTGCTAGCACAGATATCTTGAGTGTGGGTGATGCAGAGAGCATCCTGAGCACCACAATAATTTGCTGAGCCACATACACAGCACCAGGCACATGTTCCTCCGCCCCTCCTAACTAAACCATTATGGGCATTTCTGTTCACAAGCTGCTAGGGGATCACCTGTACAACAGCTTTACAGGTCTAACGCTCGGTCCTCTCAGCTCTGCGTGGGCGCAGCACCAGCACGTGCCTCCCACCTACTACAAGCAGCACTGCAAGCAGGTGTGAGCATTTCTCATACAGGAAAACGTGTGCCAGTGGTGGCGGCACTGGCTGGGAGGAAGGAGACTCGAGATCTAGCCCACGCTTCGCCACGATGCGTCGGAAAGGTCACTGAAGCTCCGCGTGCCTTCTGTTTGCTGTCTGTAAAGCAGCGGCCCTGAGGAGGGCTTTCAGAGAGCACCGCGGGATCAAAGGAGAAGTGGTGCTGTTTTGCAGCTCCTAACTTTGTACTTTTCTGGGGACATGACTTCTGCTGTTGCTGCTCTTGTTTTCAAAACACACAACAATCTCAGTTTGGTCAAATAACAATCAAATACTATAATTTTAACCATGAAATCAATAGTCATGAAAATGGCCCTGGTTCATTATAGCTCTCTCGGGGAGTTTTCAAATAGATAAGGACAACGGCAGAACATTGAAACTGAAGTGGATCAAGTACTAATTGTAAAAAAGATGCAGGACAATTTTTGTGACTAAATGTAGGAATATTGCTCAGCTATGACTCCGAAATTATGTTCTGTTTGCAACTGTTTAGGTAGATTCTTGTGTATTTCTCAAACTGTTCCTTAATTTCAAAACGCCCTCCGTTTCAGCTCAAAGGATTGCATAGTGTTCATCTGCTATGTTGTGGCTAAAATCTTCATTGTACAGTGGGAGGCAAGCAACAATACCATGTTTGTGTTGCGTAACCAGCACAAACGCAGCCTAAGCTGAAGCCCCGTATCCACCGGGCATTGGGTCAAAGCTATAACCAATAAAAGAACAGTTCGTGCTAACAACCCAGGGACAAGCTGTGGCTAGAATTTATATGTCACATTATGAAAATATTTAGAAATAACCATTCCCACTCTGTGCATTTACAAACATGCTGGTCAGCTCACAGTTTCTATAGTAAAGAAACACTGTATTACAGAACATTACGTGTTCTATACCATTAGAGCCACCTGAACTTTGAAGGGAAAGAGCGCCTGTCTTCGCAACAGACCTGTGATTGCTGGGAGTTCCTTCAACATCCCCTTAAATTGCTGGCATTTGGCTCATTTGTGCTGCTTCTATTCAATTGTTGTCTGTGTGATTCAATTTCCTATTTAGAGCCATTACCGCGTGTCATGAACTTTCTTAATCTGAAATGCGAGAATCTTCTCTTAAATACGGGGCTGCTGAGAGGGAGGTGTCGTGGGGGCAGGTCCCGCAGGACCCAGCAAGGGGAAGGAGGTGGAGAGACCTGACCAGCGCTCTCTCGGCATCACTTCCTCCTCTTCCTCCTCCCACATCCCCACTGCCTTCCCTCCCCACTGCCCCACTTTCTGTCATACCCCTCCGGTCCACATATGGAGCCCTGTGGCACCCGGTATGGAGGTAGGGATGTACCAGGTGCATGGGTGGTTTTCCACACAAGGATGGGTAAAAGGTGTGCTGTCACTAACTAGAGCATTCTGGCTTGGAGCTGAAATGCAGGAAAATCAAGAATATTATTCCACTCCTGCCATGATCTCTCTCCTTGCTCTGTAGCGATATTAGCAATAACCAGCACGAAAAACATATCTGCGGAGGAAATTTCTGGGCTTGATTAATGCTGTTTGTCAGTTCAGCTGAGCAGTGTGGCTGTGGGGCGGAGAGTCTCGGAGCACAATCCTTCAGGCGAGGCTGAAGGGGCTGTAAACAAGCTATGAAAGTTTAATGACATTCAAATAGCTGAATGACTCCTCAAACGGTATAGTGGTTAGGAATCGTCCTGTACAGCTTTTGTAAAGAATTCACAGGGTTAATGACTAAAGAATGGAGTTCTGGTAATCAATATAGTCCTCTGGCTCTATTGATTGGAATCGCCTGCTTATTTTGCAGCTAAGATTTTTTAGCCCATTCAGAACAAAGACACCCTAGGGGACTGTTAAGTAAATAGGCATTTAAGACTTTTTTGTTGCTAAGAAAGTAGTTAATTATTATTAGTGCTTAAAAGTCTCAATTTAGACAGAACATCTCAATGAACATCATAATTTCACTGTTTTTCTGTATGTTTTATGCAAATTCATACGTATTGGTAACTGTTTAGAAGCGTGCACTTATTGGGCTGGGCAAGGTGCCGAGGGATGCTTCAACCCAGGGAGGGCTGAAGGCACTGAGCATCTTTGCAGAGGACCTTTACACAGAAAAGGATCAGGTCCCCCAGACATGTTCAGTATTTGTAGGGTGATGACTTCTAAACAGCAAGGAATCCTTGCTGATCTTTTGCTGGAAGATAACATTCAAAGACGTTCAGAAGATGAGATCCTCAAAGGGAGCTTTATACGTACAACATCCTTCCCCCCGAAGAGTGCTTCACAAACCAAACAACTTTCTATTTTGCCACATACACAAACTTTCTGCTGCTGCCACTGTTTGTGAGGGCCAAATCTGCAGAGGATGAGCGCATCACCTAAGGCGGATACGAGTACAGAGGGCTCTGCAATACAGCAGGGTAAAACACAACCAGACCCCCCTGGGCTGGCAAGCAGCACGCCCCACAGTCTCCAAAGGCAGCTGGTACCTGACTGCATTCACTTGGCAGATTTCATAGAGCAGGGGATCTCAAAAATCAGGTCCACAGTTACATGTCCTTAACCAAGAATGTGAAATATATGGTCAAACCAGGCCTGGGCTTGGCTGCAACACTGCCCTGGCCCCGTGTTCCTGTTTAGGTGCTTCCTGTACAAGACAAACCCAGTCACACACTTGGCCCTCAGGCCAACCAAAGATGACACATCCTGGAAGATCTCCACTATTTTCACAATAGAGCTGGAATAATTATTAGTAATATTCTGTTCTTACTGCCACACACATTTTAACTTCTTCTTGCCTTTTTTTTTTTTTTTTTCCTCATTTTAAACTAAAAGCTGCTCCTTGCTAAGCAGAGGAAAGAGGGCAGAACGGCGCTTCCCCGCTGAACTGCAGACCACGATGCAGCTGCTTTGCATTTTGATGCCACTCTAGTTTCCGTTGCTCTCTGCTTGTTCAACCATTCTTGCTTGTTACACTTAAAGTTGTGAATCCGGTGGATCAAAGACGTCCATTTGGGACTGCAAGCATAGCTAATCTTTTTCATCCCCCTTAAAAATTAATTATCATAGCTGCTTGCTAGTATGGGCATTTCATAACAACACAGAGATCGTGCACCAGTCAACAAGCACTCCTTCACCAGCTGAGACATTAAGGAAACATCCCATTTCATATATGATCCAATTAACAGCTTCTTTCCCTGACGATGATTTCCTACATACTTAGGCTATTATATACAATTTGGTAATATGGGGAAGTATTCATCACGCTCGCATTCCCTGACACTAATCCTGTTTGCAGATTCTCCTCGCTTTCCCCTTCCTAGGATTTAGAGTGGAGATTCCCGACTGTAGCCTATAAAGAGCAATGGCTGGATTTTAGCCATAAGTGATGTTGTGAAATCTGTGAAGCGACAGTTAGAAGCAGAAGGGCAGTTGTGTCCCTAGTTTTACACACATCTTAACTGGTCCCGCCTTGTACAACCATATGCACAATACCTTTGCTGAGAGTCACTTTACATCCTTGGTGGGCTGTTTTCCAGTGCTTGGAAACCTCCGCTCCTTATTCGGCCCAAGTCCTAAGAGATGGAGATATTGTCCCAATGCAAGCCCTGGATCCGAATTTAAACATCAACCTAAATCCGCTGCTGTCAAAAATCCTGGCAGGTGAATTTTGAAAGTTTCAACACACCTAACTAGCAGCCCCTCATTGGCTTACTGCCGAAGTCTACGCTTTATTTGCATCAGGAGCACCAGCAAGCAAAAGATCTTCGTTGGTTTACCTAAGAGGGGATGGTTATGAAGATCATTGATTGGTCTGAAAAAGGGAACGGTTATGATGACTGTATGAAGATACCTCAGGTGGGTGCAAGACCTGAAAATCATTTCAGGTCCAATATAGAGGACCATTAGACAGATCTACATTTTCCAGGATTTGAGCAGTTTGCAGCTGATTTCAGCTTGCAGAGCCTTCTTTGCCACAGTTTTACATATTGCTGAATACCACAAAGCTGGAGTGGGACGAAATGGGAGGAAGAGAAAGTAACAGGTTTCTTAAGGGTTACCGAACCTTAGGAGAAAGCCACACTGGGAAGAACCTAACTCTAATTTTGTTTTCACTGGGGAGCGTTCTTAAAAATTACAAAGAAAAGTCACACAGCACTTGGTACAACAAAGTCTTTTACAGTGAATAACACAGATTCAGTCACACCGCAACACTGAGAAATTTTGTATGGAAAATTTCTGCACAATTTGAGATGAAGGAAGGATTTTAAAACTTGATAGATTTTCCATTTTAACCTATTTAGTTTCTTAGGGATTTTCTGATTTTAAAAAAAAAAAGTTCAGAAGCATTTCAGGTTGGATAAGACACTGAATTTGACACCAAAATTATTTAACTTTTGGGGAAATTTTTTTTAGATCATCAGTGAAGAAAAACAATCCGATTTGTTGGGCAGTTTAAAGACCTATTGTGTGTGGCCAGGAAAGCGATGATGAAGGAATAGCTGTAAACAGCACATATTGGTATAAGATGTGTAGTCACTAAGAAAGGAGAAGAAGGAAGGTCCAAAGCTAGGGAATTAATGCAATGTTGCCCAAGGGCTACATTCGGACACATTTATTTTTTTCAATTTGTAGTTTTAACTCTGCTAAATCCATCTGTTATTTTAATTTATAAATACTCCACTCTTTCTGTTCTCTGGGTACCTTTTTCCTGACTTTCCTCCCCTTCCCGGCTTCTCACTAAAACATGCAGGATCTCCCTGAAGTGTGGAGTCAGAAGATATTTTGCATTGCCAGGTAAGGTAACATTTACCCTGGGGCATTTGAGGCTTTGCCTTTGCCGTTTCTTGTGAGGAGGAAGAAGACACAGGGATCCTCTGCTCAGTCTTTCTGTACCATTTACTTGTTTTTTCAAGAAAGAAAATATTGATGTACTTGATGTTGACTTGGGTTAAATTTCTAATGGCCCCACACACCAGGTGTGAAGTCACAAGTCTTGATAATATGGGAATAAAAACCCAAACAAAGCCCAGAAAATGGGAAAATCTTTAGCATGCGATTCTGTCTTCTGTTTTCCAAGATGACAGGTCTGGGTTACCAAGGTGGGTCTGCATTATGAGAAATGACATTCACCTAATAATTAGTACAGGTGCTCCTTTTGTATGGCCAGCTCTGCAGACCAGGGCCACCTCTGGTCTCTAACACCCCATAGCAGTGAGAGTACCGTATGCAGAGATATGAGAGTACCATCCCTTCCCACATAGGCCATGAAAATCACTTCTGTTTTGTTTTTTTTTTTTTTTTTTTTTTTGCGTACAAAATGGCATTAAGTTTCTGAGGATCGAAGTTCTCTTCCAGGCCCTGTCGGAGCTTCACCGTGTGACTTTACTCTGTCCCCACAGACTCTTTTTGCTTCTGTTTTTTCATCTGTAAAATAGGGACGATGACACTTGACCATCTAAAAAAAAGTCCTTCGACATCCCCAAACGAAAAGCAAATCCACTAATAATTGAGACGTAAGTGATGTAAGATGATGGGTTTTTTTTTACTTTAAGTATTTCCCCTCAGCAGATATGCAAAAAGTATCTTTTTGGTTTGGTTATTTACCATGACTATCTCATGCCTTGGTATTTAGGGTAATGTAACAAACACACTTACTAGAAATCCACCTAAGCAATTACTTTTCTGATCAGTCGCCAGATTCCTTTCATATCAGCTGCAGCAGCTTGCGAAACCTAACAAATAACATTTTACATAGGCCTGTAGTCTGTATTCAATTTTATCTGATTATTTTTAGCACAGTGATTCGAGAATCCAAATTACAGCTAAGAAAATGGAAAATTCATTTTCCAACAATGCCTTAAGCTTCACTAGCATTTTAGAGTAGAACATTTCTGTGATGGCCTTTGATTCAATCCAGGCTGAACGAAAGACATTTCATCACCACAGAATGCATTTCTTTATTTGCCTTGGATCTATGATTCTGTCAGTATTGAGAGAAAAGAAAAATCAATGCTGCACTATAAACCTTGGGCAGCCCCTGGCCAACGTGGTCAGCATGGTGTGAGCAAAGGAAATGGCAGGGGAAAAAAATTGACCGCTCAGCAATAGTGTGGCACAGTAACGGACAAAGCTCTGGGCTAATAACAGCTTGCAATTACACATGGAAAGCCAAAGCTTGTAGGGCATTCAGTACGGAGGGGATGTAATACAATTTATTGAACCACCGGTTAGAGTTCTGCAGCTTCTCAATAAAAAAAAGAAAAGAGCTGTGGACCTGTACTGCTTAAAAGACAGACTTATGTGGTGCTAGCAGGGGAAGGACACTTGAAGAAAGCAGAAAGCCCTTCCTTTTCATGTCTTGGATAGCGAGCAAGTGGGAGAATGCAGCCTATTTACGCTTTCTAAAAATACACCAGCCAGGCTTAAAGGGACAGCCCGTGCTGCCGCTGCCAGTGCCCCGGCTGCCGCTACGGACGCCTGCACACACGCATGCACCCTGCACGCCAGAGTAGACAGATGGAACTGGGCGCTGCATTTTAATTCCTTATACGTATTACATCTATCCTGGTAGCCCACTGCATGTCCTGCCGTTCTGGGAAGGAGGGCAGAGTGGCATGACAAAATCTTTGCTTTGATACAGTTATGTAGCCGAGAGAAGCGAGGTGTTTCTGCAGGAGAAAGCATAAAAGTTAAAATACCAGTAAAAGAGAAGTAAAAATCTTGAGCTAAAAAAAGGAATAATTGATGAGCGTGCTCTTGAACAGAGAGAAATGAAAGCTTTTGACTAAAAGCCCGTATTTTCCAGCGATCATAGGAGGTGGCAGCATTTTCGAGTAGGTCTGGCCGCACTAGCGAAGGTCAGTGCTGCAAACCTAGGTCAGTGCTGCAGTCCCTCCTGCCCACCCGCGACGCCCTGTGCCAGGCAGGACGGCTGGGGACACTGAGGCCACTGGCCACACAGAAGTGGGGCATGGCCTTAGCCCTGGGTACTGGCTCTGCTGGACTTTGTGGATCTGCTGAGAAGGAGCAGGGTTTGTTAGGCTTAAGTGGTTATGGAGCAGTCATGGGGGAAATACTGCAACCTGCACGGCATGTCTTTGTATTTATTTGTGCTTTCAGGGATTAATTCTGCTTGACAGATGGTGATGAAGAGTTTTGTCACCTGAATGCACAAAGGCAGGATTAGTCCTACAGCTGGAGGTGCCAAGTATTGCCCAGGCTCAGCTGCAGCTCTGGTCCCAGCTCAGAAAGCTCCACAGCATTAGGGAAGAAGTGGCAGCAGCACCCACTGCAGGAGCTTAGAGAGCCCTTAGCATGGCCTGGGCAGGGCTCACCTCAGAGAAACCTCTGCATGATACCAAACTCTGACCTTTTCCTACCCATGTTTGCATAAACACACATATACTAGAGAATAGATTATCCCCGAGCACCACTTTTGGGCGTTTGACATAACTGCTGCCAAAACAGTAGCAGGTTGCTCCAAGCCATGATTAAGAGTTAGGATCCATCCTTTTCCCCAAGTTAGTAAAATACAGCAGGAATCTTAACACCCAATGGTCAGATCCTGCACTTCCCGGGGGATCCTGATCTTTGCAGGGCTGCCTGGGTCTTGCAATTGCCCCCCTCAGTGCAATTTATGGGTCTGATCTTGGACCTCTAGGTTTCCCTTGCACGGAAGGCAGATTGCCGCCTGCACATCACCTTTGATGACAAAATGCCAGAATTGTTGTGTGAGAGGACACACTGCATCTTTTGTGACAATTATGGCAGGGTCCCTGGTAACTCTATTCTCTGTGTGATAAAAACAGCCTCTCACCCAGCACTGCAGTCTCTCAGCAAATCCCTTGTCCCTTATCGTAATTAAGTCCCCCTACATGACGTGGCAGAAGAGATAGGGGATTCGTATTTGAGACGTGAAGAAATGGCTGATGCGAGGTGGTGCCTGGCGCGGGATGCAGTGCAGGACACCCCGGTTATCGGGGCTGCCGGCAGCCCTGGCACAGAGGGAGCCCCTCACTGGGGACTTCTCTTTTGCAGCTATAGGGATGGGGAGGAGGATGCGAGCACTGACCATTCCCAATGTCACCTGCAGAGAGCCATTAGCCTGCTCAGCCCTCTATTCCTCCACGCTGAATCAAATTAATCTAACAAAAACAGATGACCTGTGAGCTCAGCCTGCCTTACAGCAAAGTCAAACGGGAGCGAGGGGCAGCGGCAGCGAGCGAGGCAGGGAGGAACCACGCGGTCCCTGCAGCCTCTCGCCGTGGCCTCCCACGGATCTCCCTCCGTCATCGCCTGTCACGGCTGCACACCTCAGCCACCTCTCCCTCCGCAGCCAGGCCAATTCTCTCTTGTCTACCTTGGGGTGGCTGTGCACTGCCCCCTCCATTACACATGTACACACACACACACACACAGGGCTGCTGACCTAGAGGTGTTAGCCACTCCGCAGCTGCCGTTCTTCTCACATTAACCTATAGGAATCAATGGACATTTCATTAGAGTAATCAAGTGTGGATGCATCCTGCATTTATATCCCGTGCCTCCCCCCTTCCCCCAACTGCTTTCACAGGCTAATTGGTCCTACAGCAAAGACTACGCGGATATTTTTCCCTACAGATGAGTGTCAAGAGCAGTTTTTTACTGCTGGTTGAGATACCTATCAATAGAGAGGTAGTATAAAAGACCTCACCCATCAGGCTGTGTTGTGGATGCTGATACATTATGCACTCTCTGTTCTCAGCCAGTTCCTTCCTTTACACCTTTATCCCACATGACTGCCTCATTTATGTTTACTTTGATAAAAAAGTTAACCCATTGCATTTTCTTTGGAAAAAAAAAAAGCAGCAAGAATTAATACTTGTCAATACATTGAGGGAATTTCTCACATATTCGTATTTCAGCAGCAACCTTTTTATTTTCAGTCAAATCTCTTCATCTTGCTTACTGTGATACCTCATTTTTTCTTCTGGTATTTTGTGGTTTATATGCATACTGGTATACAATGACCCCTCGTGAAAGGCACGGGCAACAGCACTGTTTTCAGCGCCCTTTGCTGTCTGTGAGGGGGTGCTTTACTCTCTGCGCACCTCCACAAAGACAACAGAGGTTTAGCAGGGCTTGGGGTGGGCAAGAAAGGTCATGAGCTGCTGTCCCTAAAATGCGTATGGGACAGGTGTCCTTACAGGTGGGGGGACCAGCAGCTCCATTCTGATCATCATTTGGCAAGAACGAGAAAACATGAAGATATTTATTTGAACAAAATATTTGAAGGGAAAATTCATTATAAAACCATGGACTTTTCATTCAAGAATAACTAATATAGCTTTTACAGGAAGGTAGGCACCTAACCATTCATTTCAAAAAATGCGTGAAAGCTTCAGAAATGCTGTTGTGGAGCAGAAGACACCCCAGGGAAGTCAGACAGGGGCTCAGGGTTGCGGTGCTGCAGGAGGAGGGCTCCTGGGGCACGAGGGTCCTCGCATGGGGAACCCTCCATCGTTGCAGCCCTGTGGTGGGGCAAGGGGAGTCCTGACAGCACCGACACCAAGCGGGCCACAGGAAAGGAGAGGCCCATATGCTTTTGAGCTAGAGGACGAGGCCGAGGTACATGACAAGTTGAAAGTGGACAATATGCTAACGGAGGAAATCAGTTGATTTAAGCCATTTTGATTGCTGTGGATGAATGCAGACTGAAAAAAATAGAAACCACTCACTTCTACTCACAAAAATGCTGCAGCAAAAATGAGGGTGATGTTGAAGTTCACCACGTTGCACCATCATCGTGCACAATATTTGGCCGGAGGAACCTCCAAGGAGGAGGGACAGAGCCCAGGAGGCAGCAGGAGGCAGAGGTTTTGGCCTCCTCTTATACTTAGAATAAAGGGGCAACTAAACTCTCTCAGTAACAATTTTTGACCATTAGAAAGATGAGCCGAATGCAAAATCACTGACTTGAGATAAAGCTGATAGCTCTGGTATATTACTAACTATCTTTCAAGTCATGTCTGTCTTCCAAAAATAATAAAAAAAGGTAGCATATTTTCTAGCTGGAAAGGCACTTGAATGACATAGATTCAAGTGAAAATGTTTCTTTTTTTGCCCTGTTTTTAGAACTCTTAGCATGAGTTACATGGATCTACCCTAGGTGAAAGTACAGCCCCATTGGCTGCTGATGCTACAGTATATTACTTGTAAAAAGTTTGGATATGTTGCAGGATGTAGAATTCCTTCTGTCTTCTGACTTTTCCATGTTGCACGCAATTTTCAGTTTTGTTTAACGAATACTATATAAATTTTTTTTTTGAAGTAAAGCCTGCTTTTTGCTTATGGCGAAATTCATGAAACTGCAATGAAGAAAAATGAACCTGCTGAAGGGGATTGACCCCAAATGCTCAAGAACAGGTCTTTTAAGACTAACGAGAGAGTTTGCATTCGCTTTTTCTGCCAGATCTCTTTCCTGAGGGCACACTGCATAATGCAAAAAGAGCTACGTGAAAAGTTTGGTGCAGAGGATGAAAATAGGATCGTTTGGCTGTTTTACAAAGAGAGGAGGTTCTCTTCCCCTTCCCCCTCCACACGTTTTTCACTGTAAGCGAAAATGAAACTTGTGCTTTTCAGAGGAAACGGCTGCTAAAGGTTAAAGGGCGAGTCTTCCTTGCTGCAAGCGTACATTTTTGCAAGCTGAATCTTAACCATGTGGCTAGCAGCACTCACACAGAAATAACTGCAGAGAGCTTGGAAGAAGAGTAGGGAAATAGAGGGCAAGAGCATCAAAAGAACATCCCAAAATTGATTCATCTGGTCTTTTTTTCCCCTTCGTTTGAGTTCTGGTGACCTCTTTTTCCCTATTACACATTCCACTTTAGAAATAGGATCATTATTCAGAGGTGGGGGGTGTGGAGCTGCCCCAAGGAAGGTCAGTCACTGTGCAAGGGAGAAAGAGCATCTCGCCAGGGCTCCCATGCAGTTACCTGCGAGGGCAAGTAAGTTTGGGGCAACAGATAACTGAAACCTTGACTTCTTCTTGCCCTGACGTATCAACCAATGAGCATATTTGTGCAGCTGATATACCCACGCAGAAGTACAATGTCACACATCACAACCCACTGGGAAAAGAGCCGAGGGATGTAGGAGGCAGTTGTTGCCTGATCCAGCTCACCTCTCTGCTTGCTTTTATGGTGAGAGCACCCGTCATTTAGCTCTCGGGTTCTTCCTGGTGAAGGAAGCCACAGTGAAACAAAAACTGAATGGTCCTGAAAGTAGCGTATTGGGCATTTAGATATATTGTTTAGTGCACCGCTCCTAGGAAATATTTGACCCTAAGTAAAGACAAACACTCATTAGTATTCACATGGAAGTGAGAATATTCCTGGATTACACAGTCTGTTCTATTAAATACAAAAGAAGACAAATGGGAGTCCAATCAAACCAACACCTTCTGCCAACATATTCTTTGCAGAATGCAAACATGAGCAAGATGGAGTGTATTAACACAGAACGCATATAGAAAACAATATAGCACAGAGGTATAACGGTAAAATTTACAGTCATCTAGTTTTAAATGAAGACAGTTGTTATAAGATAGGAATTTCAGATTTGAGGAGTCAGTATTTTCTTTTTGTTCCTTCTCTCTCACTTGTCCCTCCAAAAGAAAGATTGCATAAACACCTGGGGAGGTGGTGGTGGGATTTGGTGCATTTAGATAAGAAAAAAAATCAAGTCTCGGTGAAGCACTTGCCCAAAGGATGCAAGGTGGGTTGGAAAATGGCCATGGCTCCCCAGGCCAGGGCAAGCCCTGTTTGCAGAAGGATGCAGGTGCCAAGTCTACTCTGGAGAGGTCCCCCTGTTCCTCCGGGGCAACAGACTGTCCAGTGGCTGTGCCTGCTCCTCGGGGCTGGGGACCTGCCCTCCCAAGCAGCCTCCGCACCTCAAGGTTGTGCAACAGAAACAAAACATCACAGCAATGGTTGCTGCTGGTTTGGAATTACCCTGGTAAGATTATTTTTACTTCTTTAGAAGAAAGCTGAAATGGCTTGAGTTTAAGAAGCTCCTCGTGCTTGATCTGTAAAGTAGTTCTTTGCATATATTTTGGTTTTGAGGTGTATCAACAAGTTTACAAAAGGAAAAAAAAGAGAAACCAGAGAGTTTTTCCCGAGTCTGGACTTTCTGTCATCCAACTCAGTTAACAGGCTACGTGGGCTCAGTTTCAGCTTTCTCTGACACCACTGCACCTTTATGCCTCTGACCTCGGTGGAGCTGCTTTGATTTACCAGCCACTGACAGGGGAGAATCAACCTCCAGACACGCACCTCAGCATTTCTCCAGTTGACTATGGACATAGGTACACATCCGCTTTCTCATAAGATTGTAACATATGCTTTTAGTTTGCTGTGTGAATTTTCACTGAAATTTACTTCTCAACTGCCAGGGATGTAATTTCTGAAAAAGGGTCTGCACAGATTGTAACTTCTTTACGAGATGCAGAGAAAACAAAACCCACCTACGTCAGCTTGCAGTAGAAATATAGAGAACTGCAGTTCTAACTGATCTCTCCCTTGGAAGTCCTTGAGTGGTCTTACAACTGCCCAGACTCTGTTTCACCTTTTCTTTTTTTGATCAAGCTTCCCAGCCTAATGCAGTTTGCACTCACAAAAAGATCTTTTTTGTAGGCCCTTTCCCACAGAGTGGCTCTAAGAGCAGTGTATGTACTGCAACTGGAATAAACAGAAACATTTCCAAGCACATACGCACTGCCAAGAAAATAGTGAAGCTGCTGACTAAGTTTTCATATATGCATTAGAAAACATTTTTTTTTTTTTTTAGTTCTACTTTTATAGATGAACAAAAATAAATGCACTAAAAGAACAATACTGAGATCTCTAGAATTTCACCTTTTTTTCCCCTTTATCTGCAGCAAAGACAGAAAAAGAGGCAGTCCAGGAAAAAGGCATCCTAAGAAAAATTGTTGTGTCCTGATCCCAGGATAGTACATTACTTATAATGTGTAAAAACCTACACATTTGGTTACCACTAGAACCTGTCTGGAGATGAGGATTAGACAGCATCATCATCTATAGCTTTACAAACTAATTGATGGTCTTCATTGAGTTTTAATAGCTGCAGGTGATGTATAACTGAAGGGATCACAAGTGTCTTCATTCTCTGTCCTGTGAGTCATCAGTACAGAGGAATAACGCAGAATACCACTATACGGTAGTCATAGAAACCACAGTTATCAACATAAAGGTTTCAAAGTTATATGCTGCTCTTCACTTAAAGAAGATTTATTTTAACACATCGTTTTTCCAAAACAAGAGCATAAAGCTCCATGTTACTCTTGCAGACCTTTTGGTCTGTTGATCGTAACAGAAAATATAATCCTTGGGGAAAGAGTGAAGCTGTTCAGAACCTGCGCGAGGAGTAAGGGGGTCAGGCTGTCGGCAGAGGATGGAGCAGATAAGGTTCCCTGCAGGAGAGGTTCTAGATGGGGCAAGGGAAGGGATTACATTAATCCCTGTCCCACTTACAGACCCTGCTGGCCTTCAGAAGGTATTCTTGAGCTGAAGAGATGAAAATATTCCTAGTGCTGGATCTGTCAAGAGGCTCTTCATAAAATGTCACGGAGCTGGTTTAGAGAAAACGGATCCACTTCCTTTCATCTGCCTGGAGGGTTTTGGCAGTTGTTGGGGTTTGTGAGTTTGCTAATGGCAAGAAGAAAGGCTCTCAAGTGGTAGAAGTGGGAAATGAATCATGCTGATGGTGTTATGCTCGCAGCCTCCACACCTGTGCTGAGGTTTTGTTTCTGTGACGGAAGACTTTCACAAGGGCCAGACAGTGAAAATGGCCACAGAGAGCAAGACATTCCACCTGCTGCTTTCCTCCGTATCCCATACATCCTTAACCATTAAAAAAAGCCTCACTGCTATGGTGAACACCTTTCTTGTCTTCCCCCTTTGCCCAGGGTTGACAGGATGACCCCTTGGTACTGCCCCTTGGTCAGACTTTCTTTGGGCATTTCTAACCACATGTCCTTTAAAAAAAATTTAAAAATTCAAAGTACAAATACCAGCAACCATTTTTTTTTTTTTTAAGTGGTCAGATTTTAAGGTGGATCAAAGAAAGAAAGTTTTCGTATCTTGCAGAGTGCTTATTGCTTGACAGAGTGTTGGTGGCACCAGCCATGGTGTGAGGACTACTGCACTGTGCTTTGCAGACGGCTGCTCGACACCGCTCGCACTGCCGCAGGTGGCTGTGGGGAAGGGGTCCCGCTGGCAGCCCCCGTCAGCTCTCTGGAGCCTGGCCTGAGCGCAAAACCTCACCAGGCAGGCCCCAGGTTACAACAGAGTGCCGGGCTACATGCTGTCATCTCTATTTACAGAAGTTGGTGGACTTTCCTCCTCAGCCAAGCAGGCTGACAGCCTCAGAGATTGGCTTTGAGTTTTTGGTTTGAACAAATCAATGAACTACAAGGAAAGCTACAAAACAACAACAAAAGAAATGGTTTCTGAATGTTACCTGCAAATCCACATAGTTTTAAAGGAAAAAAAATCTAACAAAAAGGACACCAGGAGCAAGACAAGGGGGAAGTTCCCCCTACAGATCTGTGCAAAACCACAAACCACTCTGATAGTGGGTTGTTGCTTATTACATACTGACATATATCTGCTCTGAATAAAAAGAAAAACTGGTTGAGAGTCACTTCTAGACTGTTTCAGTCTGTCAAGAGAGTTGCCAAATAATTTGTAGTGGAACTTAGAAAAGCTACAGTTTTTAAAGTTGGTTTGTGCTGGTCCCAGAGCAAGAGGGTGGCCTGAGCAGTTCCCGGGTGAGGTGATGTGTCAGTAGGAATATGTGGAAAGAATTTCAATTAGTTTTCACCATCAAACTTTCAGCCCAATTACATTTAATTCACATGTGACCAACCCTGCTCCACAGAGGGCTAAGGAAGGGAGGGAGAAGAAGAGGAAAACATGAAGATGATTTGAATAGCTTGAGTACAAGCATCAGTAAGCAAATGTTTATTACTTATGATAATGATCCCTACCTCTTTATGCAACACTGAAAATACAGAGCACTGTACAGGCACTAACTAGTCAATGATCTAATTAATGATTCAAGATCCCGAATCAACAGCAGAATAAGATGGGCACTCTGCTGGGGCTGTGCCTGCAGGGCTCTGCCCTCCCCCATGAAAACGTGGTGAGCAGCATCAAAATCTTTCCTCCCTACCAGCAGCACGCGTCGTGGAGCTGCCTGATCCTTTGATAATACTTGGGTGGCAAGTTCCTGAGACAGAGCAGGCTCTAAAGACCACCTCCAGTAGGTTTTCGAAGGGAAAGAGTGGTAAGTTGCAAAACACAGAAACAAACCAACTCTTATCTTAATAATGCTAAATACACACGTGAGACACTTCATGAAGTAAACTCCCATATATCTGGAAAGCTACTTAGTATTGCTGCTTTGTCAGCCAACACTATGGGTTCACAAACCAAGTAGACTGAGGATCAAACATCAGATTCTCAGCCATGCAAGAAAGCCGAATGCATTGGGGGAAAGTACGAGCATGTCCTCTGGACAGCATTTCCCTGCTTTTCCCCGCCCAGCACTGGTACCTGGCACTGAACCGCAGTGTTACCCCAGCGAGGGGTCAAGGGTGACCAGTGCGAAGGGAATTAACTTGTTGAGCTTGTTACAGATCCTGCAATGGGTTTCCAAGGATTCTGGTTTATCTCCAAGCCCAATAAACCACATTTTGCCTAGTTTCACTTGGGCAGAGCAGTTTTAAATTCAGGCTTGGCTTTAAGGCGCTGCAGAAAGGGGCAGTGGGATGCAGAGCTGTAACGCAATTCCTGGTGAACTTGTTTCTCTATCGCAGAAGCCCCTGGGGAGGAAGGAGGTCGGCGCAGCGCAGGGTGCGGAGCCCTGCCGCCCTCCCGCTCTGCCTCCCAGCCAGCGCAGCTCCTGGGCTGGCGGCCAGCTGAGCTGGGCACTTGGCTCAGCTTTCCAGCTGCAAATCGTTTGGCTGGCGCAAAAGATAATCCTGGATCATCTGGTTAGAGCTCAGAATACTAGAAGGGACCTCAGTTTTGTATGGCTGATTGACACAGAGCATACAAATTTGAGATACGTTATATAATCTAAAGCCGAGTACCTTGACAGGTTAATGTATATTGTTTAGAATTATGTTTTCATTTATTTTGAGATGGTTAAGTCTGGCTTGTATGGAAATGGAGATGCTTCAGGTCTATGAAGGGTTTGCTGTGCAATTTCACAGGCCTAGCTGATTTTTTTAATGTGTATGTCAAAATAAAGTTATATATGTCAAAGAATATTTTAAATTTTCAAGTCTGAGGTCCAAATTCGTTACACATGATAACTGCCATAGAGGTAACCAATCATCTGACCCCGATTCTGGACTTTAGACAAATTTTATCATCTCTGAGGATTATGCAGAATTTACTTATCAGGAGGAGAACCCAATCACCTTTCTCTGTGCCTTGTCTAAGAAGTGGACTTTGCAGCCACGTTTAGCAGTGGATACCTTGTCTGGGGAATGTCTCTGCATGATGTATAATAAATGGGACTTGCTAGATGCGAGTGCTGGGAAGCAATTGTGCTGCCTTGCCTCTGTGTGAAGCGGCATGCGTGAATGGACTGAGTCACAGAGATTTGTAGATAACCAAAGCTCGAAACTGTGTGGTTTATATTTTACTGATGCAAGTTCCTGCTTTCCATTGATCTCCATTCACTAAATCTGGACATTCTGCTACTTGAAAACACAAGTATCTTTTAACTCTGCCCTTCACCTCTGCCCAGTGTCTATGAAATGCATCGTTTTGTTTTAAAGCAGTTATGAAACTGAAGGGGAACCCATATTTTAAACATCCCAAAAT
The DNA here is from genome assembly GCA_020746105.1 of Trogon surrucura. NCBI lineage: Eukaryota > Metazoa > Chordata > Aves > Trogoniformes > Trogonidae > Trogon > Trogon surrucura. Next base: position 559,613 of record CM036627.1, read on the forward strand.
ATTTGAAGAATTTAAAACCCGGGCTGAACTTTGGTTTACATTTGCACCTTGGGCTCCCCTTTACATTTTATAAAGTAGTAATTGATCCACATAAAGTGCTTCTACCTCATACTGAGAATGGCAGCATGTAGTGCGTCAATATTTTATATGAACAATTCCTGTTTTAAATGTTTTATTAATGTTATCCTGAGACATTGTGTGTTACTGTTTAATTGTTGAGCTGCAGTTGCTCCTGTACTGAGCAGCCACAAAAGAGAGATGAAGTATGGGATGGTTATTGTTCAAAAATGTGTGAATCTCAAACCTGAACCCTTGGAATTTAGAATTTAAATCGGCAATATGGTTGTTAAATGCCATTCACCTCTGAGATGAAGCCCCTACTCCAGCTGTTGATTCCATCACACAAAACATCTGTGTGAGTTAGCCAGGACTATGTGATGCTTTGCAGGGTCCCAAACATGACTGATATTATTCTTTCAAGACACAAGGAAGAAGTAAAATAACTTCATTTAACCGCTAAGGAAAAACATGCCTCACAGGTCTGAGAGATTTAGACTTTCTTTCAAGTGTGTTGCATACGGATATTTCCAGACATGAGATGAAAACAGCCTGTCCCAGTTGTGTTGCTTTGGAAGGACCGAGTCAATCTGCAAAGGCATTTCTCTTACGCTCAGATATTTTGTGTACATTGCTCTATTTTTAGCTTAATAATTTTCCCATTTAAATCACCGCAAAACATCACCTAAGCAAAACTGCATTTTGCAGCTCCACAACTGAAGTCGTTAACATATTGTGGTTGCAAAAAGCATAAAAAGGACAGACTAGAGGAAGGGAAAGAATTTTCATAAAGGGATTAATTAGACAAAATGAGGCAATAAAAGAGACTCCAAAAGGCCCGCTCTATAGAGATTTCCATAATTGTGCTCTTTACAAACAGGTTTAATCACCCAGAGGAAGAACCAACAGGCAGATGAGGAAGTCGTCAATAAGAAACAATAACCGAGCGCCGCATTACTGGGGTATCTCGTACGCATCAGGCCCAACATCCGGATTGCTCAAGTAATGCAATAATGAATCCTGAGCTGTGTTTGTATCACTGCAGCGAGGTCTATTTTGGGGAAAAAACAGCTCTACTTAATTTTTAACCCCATCATCTAAGGGCTGTTAGCACACATCTTAGGATATTTTAGAGGTCAAATAAATCAATAAAACCCAAAACAAATCAGAGATATGGTAAATCAACAGTCTAATGTTATTAACCGAGTCAGAACACTGGTTTTTCTATTTTTTTTTTCTTTTGTGCTTTTCCCTCAAAAGCTTTAATGGAATAAACAATAGAAAAAAAAGAAAATTAATATGTAAAGTAACTCGGTCTCTTCCCACGTGTAATAAAATGAAAACAAATGTTCCCACTTCTACAAACTCCACCACATCAAATTAATAATGGAAAACATCACATCAAAGCACTCTTTGTGCTCAATAGCCTGTGGCACATTTGGACTCATCAATAGATGTTCAACAATATTACAACTTGTTTAAATCTTGGTAAAGTAGTGTTATGTACTATTGTTATTGACTTTCTTTTTCTAATTATCACCCAAAGGTGACAGATGATACAGCACTAATGATCAGACTGTTTAAGAGCTGAATCAGCTTAGAATCCCAACTCATTAAACCTCAACAGGACTAAAAGATTCCGTGCACTTTAAGGCTAAAAGCTTCATCTCATGGACAACATTCTGGTCAGTTATACAGGACACACCACCAGGAGATTTAAGGTGTTTTCCACCAAGAATATCTTCAGAGGTTTTAAGGTGCACATAAATGTCTGAATATATATAAAAAAATGCATATAGCTGTCACAATAAAGAAAATACTTGCAGAACCTGCTTTGTTATACTGCACACCGAATGTGTTCAAGCTAATAGTAAAACTGCTCTTGATTTTAACAGAAGCTGGTCAATAGGAGTTGCAGATTCACGGCATTTCTTTGAATTTGTTTCTCTCCGTCTGCTCAGAAGCAGGGACTACAATGCTATCTGTGTGGTGGGTTCCAGTTCACCTCAACCTCACAACAAATCAATTATTTTTTATGAAATCAGCCAGTTCAGCAACAAAATGTCACATTCTTACATCTCTGGTTTAGGAATATGCCAGTTTAGTTAGTTTTTCTTTCTGTTGCTTCATTAGATATAGTCTGGGAATGAAAATTCTGATACTATCCTTAAGTGTGAGAAGGGACAGCCGTGCCATTGGGGCTGGAAGAGGTGCAGTGTGACACCCATCTGCCCGTATGCTCCAGCTTGTCTCAAGAAACCAGACTCTTCCAAGACTGCTGCATATTTTTAAAAGGCCCCAAGTACAGCATCATCTTCAATCTCTTGCTGCTCTTCTATACGCTACCTTGTATTTGCTCTATTTGATTCTGTGCTGCTATCGATACTCTTGGACTAAAAGCTCAAAGACTCACAAACTCTGACCCAACTTTCTCACCTGAGACAGCAACGAGCACCATTATCAAATCGCTCCATCACACAATAAGTACTTGTTTACGGTTTAAGAATGGTTCACGTGAAAGAATATTATGAGAAAACCATAAAGGAGAATTAGTAAAAAATTGATGCCAAAATAGTAGCAAAGCCTCTTCGTTTCCCAAAAACATTGTGGTGCTTCTTACCCAACAATTATGTGTGAGCTGGACGTTTCAGGATGCTTGCAAGATGCTTATTCTCTCCTTCCCATGATTTTATAGCCCGTTTGGGACCTTCGTAGACTTACGCTCATTAATCCTCTCATAAAAGGCTCGGGTATCAGGTGCCTCCATGACCAGCATTCAGACCATTTGAGCAATTAGAGAGAAATACCACAGATCACTCTTAATTCTCTATAAAAACTTTGAGCACAAACCTGCAACTCTGACAGCCTGCTCTAATAGTGAAGTCAACTGCAATCACTCCGCCCTACCAATTTTCCCGCCATGCCTTAGGTGTTGCAAAACTGGCGGCCAGAAGAATTTCAATCCCAAGTGTTCACATGGCGAAGTACCAGCCACTTGTCTACAAAGAGACTTTTACTCTCAGTTACACTGGCTCAGAAACCAATTTGCAGTACAGACTCCTGACATGAAAACACTATTATGGTTTTATTTTTCAGGGTTTTAGATTGTTTTAAGTTAACTCTGTAAGAAATTAACTAAGGCAAAACAAGTAAGTAGCTCATATCAGAAACTGAGCATCCCAATAGAAGACATGCATAAGTTCCACAACAGAACCACTTTTTTTTCTTGAGAAGTATCTCTAATAGTTTGAAAGTTTCCATTCCACAAATATTTGTTGTGGACTCTAAGAGCAAGAGTTGAATCAGATACCTCTGGAGCCAAGAGTAAAGTTTACTAAGGGTAAGCAGGTGTGGGGACACACTAAATTCACATCTTTTGCAGCTGCATTAAGGGACAAGCTATAATGCTCTCTGTCCAGAACAAGAGAAATTCTCACCTGGGCAAACTTCCATTTACCTGGCTGTGAAGAGAACTAGAAGACTTGGCCTCTATGTCTTGCACTGAAAGCTCTGATGTTTTAGCTCAGTGTGCTGCCCCTTGTGCAGGGCTCAGATGATACATTTGCCAGTAAGCTGTGGTACTTCTGTTTACAGAGCTACAGGAATTAACTTCTAAAATCAGGCAATGGTCATTCTGATCTCCCATTTGAGTCTCATGTTATAATTCAGGATAGCAGTTAGCCAGTTTGTCAGGTCACATTCCTTAAGAACAAAGTAAAGGAAACTATTAGGTGTTACTACAAGGGCAGAATTAGCAACTGAAAACTTCCCTATAAGCTGCCATCTAATAATTTATGACAGTTTTGACGTTTCCTGGCAACGAGACGAACAGATTAATAAGTCCATAGTCCACCTCTGATATTCTCTTTCCCCCTATCACCAACTTTTGGACCTTGCAACCATCATTTTCGCTTTGGTGAAATCCCCGCAGTGCCGAGTCAGTGCAGGACTGGCAGTGGTGCACCAGTTCCAGTCCAGGGAATATTCTACCCCAGAGTGTTAGAGCCACACAGCAGCAGAGTGCATTCTTCTGCCTGATATACAGAGTGAAAACACAAAAATATCATTGTAAAACATCTTCCCACATTAACTGCTTTTGTGCTATGAGCTTCCCCATCCATACTCTGCAGATGTATTTCAAGTCCACAACAAACGCTTTTTCCTTTTTTCTGCTCCTTTTTAAGATTCCCCACCTGCTAAACCAGTCACAGGCTCACCATGCTCTATACACTGTGTAGCTCAGTGAATGATGTAATTCCCAAATTACACAGGATTATATTTTACGAAATGGTTTTTCCCTTTTTTCTTCACTGAGTCGATTGAGGCTGAACCTCCTGGGCATTTCGGATTTGATCCTACATCCAAATGGTGTATCTAGCTTTAGTTTTGATAAAGGCAGAATTAAAACCCAGCCTGGATCCTCCAAGCCCTAGCCGTGCAGTCCCAAAGAATGCCAGGTACATGGCATTTGAATCCTTCTAGAAAACTGAGCTATTTATTTTGGAGTCACAGAATATAAGGGCAAAAGATCCCTTTTCAATATCGACATTCAATGGAAAGGTTACCTATTTCTCTGTGAGTTGTTCAAAACAGATTCCCAACGATTCCCTTATTTCTCCTTCTCTACATGTCTCAGCCTTGAAGCCTCCAGCTGCAAGCACCGTTCTTCCTTGCTGCCTGTCAACACGAGCAACTAATGGCGCTGAAGAGTTGTTTTGAACGACCCGTGTAGTCCCACCCACAGGAACTGGCTCTGAGATAGCTGCACCAAGTAGTTTCATGGGAATCCATAGCGGAGCAACAGTTTTACCCAGAGGTCATAATATTTTGGATAAAACCATGAATCAGTTTTTGGCTGTGTGCTACAAGCCTCGGGCTACTTTTTAAATTCTCCCGCAAAGCTGACTCTTTTTTACATGAAGAGGCCATATGTCATAATAAACATCAGGCTTAGGAACAGCTCACACTCTAAATGTCAGGCTACAAAGCTACCTTTAAAGATTAAATCTCTGCCCTCTTCAAAAGGGAGGTTGAAGGAAGGGATGGAGAAATCCCAAATACAGAGAACCTTACAAATAAAGTGAAGTTTACTACTATCAAAACATATCTTGCAAAAACACACTTGGTACTTTTCCGTTAGAGCTGCCCTCAGTAAAATGTGGGTGTCATTCAAAAGGACATCATTTCCAATGAATTCTGAAAGTGTCACACAGAGTATTGATCGATTGAGTCTTGCCGTCAGCGTGACCAGGGCCGGCAAAGAGCTATCCCTGTGATCCAATTTTCAGAGCTCACAGACACCTCCAGTCCCAGGCAAATGGCGTCAGCAAGCGGTAGGAGGGCTCTGGGGGAGGGGAGCTGGAGGGAAACACGAGGGGAGAGCCGTTGTCTGCTTGTCTAAGCATTAAATGTTATTAACCACGAGCGTGGCACCCCCGTGGTGCGGAAAGGCTGCTACATTTCTGGCTTTTGTGTCACCAGCAACGCCAAATCATTTGTAAGTCAAAAGTAGGTCCTTATCAACAAGATATACTCCACTAAAATCACATTTTTTACAATTACATCAGTGCTCAGCCAACTCTCCCGCTTCTGCCTACAAATGCGTACACGTGGCACAGAGCTGGGCAAGGGCGTCGTGAGCCGCAATGGCAGCGCTGCCCGAACGCAGCTCAGGCGGCGGCCGCCACATGTGGCGGGGCCGCCTCGGCCGCGCTGCCCCTGCACTGCCCCCCTGCCCGGGGCTGGGGCCAGCAGGCTCTGCTTGGGCTCAGGCTCCGAGACAGTACTTTGGACCTGCTATCTACAGGGGCTCAGGTACTAAACCGATTGATCTTGGAGGAGAAACTGGAGAGGGAAATTATTGATGCTCATTACGAAGCTGAGTAATCTCAAAAGGAAACGGTTGTCTCGGGTTGAATGGCTCCCGGGTTGAGTCGGGAAGCGCCGGCGAGGTGTGTGCCGGGGATGCCCCCCGCCGCGGCACAATTAGAGACGTGCCTTGGTTTTCTCTCACGTCAAGCGGGGAGAAATATCATGCGGGATCCAAGCACGACAAATCCTTCGCTGGACTTCTAGGCACCGCGCACCAATAAAACAACAGGGAGAATAAACCCATGAAAAACAGCAATAAAAAGCAGCCGGCGAAGAGAAATAGGGCGATTTGTTGTTTGTATGAGGCTGGTGTGGAACTGCAGCAGGTGGGGAAAGAAAGATTAAGTGGGATGAGTGAATCACAAATGCCTTCTTGTTACACACCGGGTAACTGCGCACAGACTCATTGTTACTCAATATATGAAATATTTGCTCTTGCTGCATTGTTTCCTCTTTGTACCAAGTGACACAAAATATCTGTCACTACTTTCCATTACTTCCTTTCCTGATAACTATTTCTACATTAAAATAAAAGTAGCAACCAAAACATTTTATCAGTAATTTTTAGTATTGAAAAAGCGGGTTTTTTTAAATGGAAGTGTTTGACAGAAATTGAGTTTTACTGAAAATATTGACAGCATTTTAAAAATGAGTCTCCAAAAGGTAGACAATAATTTTAAATAATCCTCACAGTTTTCACTTTATTTCAATATTTCTTAATGTTTAGGGAGAAAAACAATTTCCCGAGGAGATTTATGAAAGAGGGATTAGTGAAAGGAGTTCCACTGTCTCTTAACTTAAAAATAATTATGATTTTCTTAAAAAAAAAAAAAAAGAAAAAACTCACCATAAGCAGGCTCTAATAAAATAGAGACAAAAGGTGTCCTTTTGTGGGATCTGCAGCTATTTTTTAATGAACAAAAAAATTAAGGCCCTGATCTTCTAATGAGATTTTGCAGGTGGACTCCAACACAGAAATATTTACTCCTGATAGTACTCTACTTAACAGGCTCATTTCAAGACTGGTATCTAAATCTGCAATATTTCTGCTAAACCTGAGGAGCTTTCACGTCTGAGTGAGTTTAGCACAGGATAACCAGGGGTTTATTTGTATAATTGTTATGTAGGAATTGGTGCTCTAGTTTCCCAGAAATTAAATATTTTGCTTTTAAAAACACTTACGGAACTGAAATTCTTGTGTATTGTCCAGAAAGCATGCTCTACAGTGAATTCACCAAGCATAAATAATAGCAAGGGCAGGAGAGGCAGTGAAGATACACAGCAAAGCCTGCTACAGGAAAAACCCTGTTTGCACAGGGAGCGTTGCACCGCTTCAAGCCTCAAACAAATCAATCAAAGTCAACATCTATTTCCAAGTGATTTGAAAACAGAACCAAAGTAACTAATTTAATGAATTTTTCATTACGAGTCCTCCACTCTAACACATATGAACTAAAAAAAAATCTACAAAACAATCATGCACTGCTTGAGAGAGTGGCAAAACTCTCCTTACCTTGGACACGACTGCTACCAGCTGATCCAAACAAGGTGAAAACTGAGCAAAGTGCCTGGGTTGGAGCCTCCTTATTAAGCCTCTGCTTATTTTACGCTGCCTGTGCAGGTGTGTGTGTGTCTCCTGATGCCTCCACCTGAACTTCAAGGTGCCTGCAGTTCCCCTGGAAGAGCCTTTGTGCCACAGCTTATGACTTTGCTAAGAACTTTAACTGCAGAGGTCTGAATTTCTCTTTCTGTGGATTGGTTCTCATAACTGGCTGCAGCTTACTCTTCTTCCAGCAAGTTTTGGTAGGAACAGGCATATCTAAAAAAAAATCCCAGACTGCTATGAGGTCCTAGCAACACGCATATAATCTGTGTCATGGTCCGCTTCACCAAACACAGTTTTTTTTTGAACAAAACCTTCTCTGCTTCTCAATACAATATCCAGGTGTCCATGGGATGAGTACAGAAGGAGCTCACGTAGAATGAAGGCCTCTGAAGTGTAGTGCTTGACCAAGGTATCTCTAATTGCTGATGCACCTGCTGTAGAACCAGATGAATGGGATCAGTATTGGAGCGTCTGTGAGGGTGACGGAGCACTGGCACAGGATGCCCAGAAAGGTTGTGGAGTCTCCTTCTCTGGAGATTTTCAGAACCGCCTGGACGCGTTCCTGTGGGGCTGCCCTAGGGGATCCTGCTCCGGACAGGGGTTTGCACTAGGTGATCTCTAGAGGTCCCTTCCAACCCCGAACATTCTGTGATTCTATGACTGCACCAGACGCTGGCAGCTGCAAAGGGACAGTGATCAGGTGAAAAATTCTGGCTTTTCTCAGCACTGATGTACCTAGCCCAGAAGGACAAAATATGTTTGTAATAAATTGCCCAGAAGGATAAAACATGTTTGCAATAAATTGTGTCTGTTGTTCTGGGCACTAATATGTGAGTAGTAAGAAAAGACGATCCTGGGGTTTTATTCTGAAGAGACCAAGTCAAAGTCGATTCAAGGCTAAAGTTCCTGTTAACTTTGTTGGGGCTTCATTATGGTGCAAATGCTGCAAACGATTTCTCCAGAGGTCCATCTGGGTAACCCATTCTTTGCTGCAACAGCTAAGTATTGACAAGGCCTGGTTCCATTTCCAATACCATTCACACCTTTGTCATCACCAACTTTGACAGCAGCACTAGGCCACCTAACAGAGATAAAGTAGTTTTTTTCCCTTGCCTTAAGATATTTGCTCATTTTTTAAATTTCTTACAGCAGGTGGGTACTTTGCAGGGAATCACACAGCCTAAATCTGAAGACTAACAGGAAATTAAAGAAGAGGAAACCTTCTTCCCTTTCACCACTGCAAGCACTATATATTAGCTAATTTAAATTATAGGGTTTTATTTTAGCTCTATTTAAAAAAATATTTTTTTACTGTACTAACACAATGAGATGTTTTCATCTAGATCATTCACTGATCACCATAGCTAGTGCATCTAGGTCTGCCTTTTTAGACGCCGAATGCCAGGCTGTGCTTCCGGGTGTGGCACACACGCAGCTTCCCAGAAACACTCCTGGAAGAAATCCGAACATCTGTGGACCCAGCTTGCCTGCCTGTATATGTAACCTGTGGCGGGGGTAGTGCCACAGCACCCGGCTCTTCACAGTCTTTTCCCTTTCTTTTACCCAGTGTTGGGATGCTCCGAGCCCCTCCTCCAAAGCGAGGCTCTGTGATGAAGACTTTATCGATCAACGCCACCTAAGATGACAGATATTTAAGTCCGAAGCTATGATACTGATTTTCCAGAATTTCTTGGTTTTCACTGTGTAGGCAAGCAGACAAAATGTCTTCACGGTTAGTTTCCACTGTGCAAAGCAAGCTCCATTTCAGCCCCTGCTGATCTTCCAAAACAGTATGTCTGTGACTTTTCTATCCAGAACCACTCACTAGACTATTTCTTACACTCAGTGCCCATTTCCAGTCTTACACAGACCTGGTGACGTTTGCCGGTGGGAGTTTTCCTGTAAGACTTCATAAGCGTGTCTGAAATAAAGATTCAGAAAACACTCCAGAAAACTGAATTCCTGACTATTTGATCAGCATCATAAAAAATGAGGCTACGCATAACTTCAGGGGAGCATTCAGAGAATACACCAGGTCCCACTTCACGAGATTAGACTTAAATTTTTATCCTATCATAACATGTATACTAAACTCTGGTATTTTCTTGCTGAAATTCTGTTTTAAAGCAGAAGACTGTTAGTCTACCGACGCAAACAAAGGAAAAAACTCATAAACTATATTTTACAGTTCCTTGAAGTCAGACTATTAACACTGAAGGGCATTACTTCAATATGCACAGCTGTTAATACTGCAGTGTGTGAACTTGAGCTACCAAACGCAAGTGAGGAAGTCACGACTCTTTCAACCCTTTATACTTGGTGTATGCTGCCTCAAGCTGAATGCTGCTGATAAATGACAGGAAGGAATCTCGTGCAGTACTAACTAACTTTGGGCAGAAATCCTCCCTGCTGCATTGCTTAAGGCACTGGCCAGCCGCCCTGCAGCAGCCTGGCAGCAGGCACACCTTTAAGCAGACCGATACATAAGCAATAATAATACTTAACACATACGCAGCAACGATGGTGTTGCAAAGAGTTTCATCTGGTAAGAGTGAGAAGCTGGCCCCAAATCTATTGTTTCTGAGGGCTACAAGAGAGAGAGACAGTCTCGGTTACAAGAGGTTAAGAGGGCCCGTCTATCCTCAAAGAACAGGATAAGCAGCAGCTCATGGAGACTGAAAGAAATGCAAGTCCTGGAGGGGAGGCTGTGGAAGTGGGGAAGCCTGAAGCTAGATTGCTTGTCTGTCTCTGCAGGAGCCACACTACAGTGAAAATCATCTCTGCGTTTGAAAAATACCGATTGAAGAGTAGCCACCCTCTGGACTTGAATGGGCATATGGAGACTCACAGCGAGCCTGCTGCAATTACAGCTGTCCCACTCCTTGCAAATACTTTGCGTTTAAAAGAAAAGAAGGTTGCCACTCATGCCAGCTTTCCCTAAGAATCTTTGGCACTGCTTTGTGTCTCTGTGCTTGTCTCATTAAGGACAGAATGAAGGTGCAACACTCTGAATAGGAATCATTGCCTACATTATGTCAAATCCTTCACAGAAACGAAAAAATCCAACTGTGGGGTAGAAAACCCCTGCCCGTCTTCAATCAATCCTCACTACCACCAGGCATCTAGTCAATTTTTATTCAGTCTTCTGTAGCCTCAACTTCAATGAAGTGGCACAGCAGGGCCAGCGCCGGCAGCTGCTGGGCCCTGCTGCCAGCGCACCAGTGCCGCCAAGGAAGAGAGCCAGCAGAGTCCGGGAGGGATGCGCAGGGGCGCAGGAGGGTTTCAGCCCGTGCCCCAGCCCCGAATCATAAACTCGAGGTTCAAAACCTCGCTGCACTGCTGGCCACTGATCCCATCTCAAGGTGATAGTCACCTCTAGCCCTTCTACAAACTGCAAACCTACTGTCCATCCATCTTAAAGCAGCTTGACACTGGCTTCTCTACCCATTTTACAGCCAGCGAACATTTCCTATTGATTTATTGATTTCTGTCTGCCTGTGGAAGGAGCTCAGAACAGACTCTATGTGCTCTTGCAGCCTCCTGCATAGATTTTTTTTCTCCCTTTTTCCCTTTTTATCCAAGCTGTGTTAGCAGTCTGTGGTGAAGCAGGAATTAGACCATGCGGGAGCCCAATTTGCTACTGGCGAATGTGCCAGGCTTTTCTTCCTCTCCCTACCCAGCATGCACACCTCCACTCCCACTCGCTGCCTCCCGTCTCCTTTTCCTCCAGGAAAGCCGGCAGATCCCTGCCTATCCGACCGGTTCATCTCAGCTAAAAATCTCTGCTGCTTCCCTTCAGATCTTCTCCCTATCATTAACAGGTGTTTGACGTGCACGTAAACACAGCTTGTAACCGTGATTCCTTGATTTCTACCAGGTCAGAGAAATTTTTTCTTTTCTGAGTCAATCAAGAAAAGGGCAGGCTTTCCGGCTGCACGCTTACCTGTGTGAGTGCAAACCTCTGCATATTTGAATAGACACATGTTTTATAAATGTCAGAGCCCCGTGGGGGACTGGGTAGCTCCAAAGACTTGAATTGGGGAAGGGACACAGACTGCTTTCCATCTCCTAGTTGTCAGTCCAAATGCAGCCCAGGTCAGCGGCGACTGAAAGTTGTTCCTGGCTGATGTCGGTTCAGAGCCTTACATGAAATCAGTGCGACTGCAAGACAGCTCCCCGCAGACAGATATCCACATCACAAAAAAGCAATCTGGCTTATCGTTCTCCACAGAGAGGCAAGCACCGAGTGGCCACCTTCCTGGCCTCCAAGGTGGTGCCTTTAAGCTCTGTCTCAGCTGTGATGGTGGGAAACTTTTGCTGCTGGGGGCCACACTATTCCTTTTCTGGGGAGCAATGTCCTGTGGGCTGCCTCACCTTGGACCCAGGGCCAGCCCCAGCATGGAGTGATGGTGATACTCTGCCTCGGTTGGGTCCTTTAGGTGAGTTTGGGTTCACCTTCTCGCTCTTCTTCATCCTCCTCATACCTCAAGCTGCCACAGCAGCAGTGACAGTCAGTTAGAGAGCAAACATAACGGCAGGGCAGGGAAAAATGGACATTAGCAGGTAATGGGCTGACCTCCATGAATACAACCTCACGTTTTCATGCATAAGATTGACAGAGGATTCACTGTAGGAAACCGTTGTGAAAAACACCTTTAAGCTCTTTGATATCTGCTTCCCAGCCTCCTCTCAGAGTGCACACACCTGAGCAGGAGAGACAAAACCAAACAGCAGCTGGCAAGCAAAATATGGAGCCTTGCTCTCCTCTCAGAAGATCACAACACCTCAAACCCGTATCTCTGCACTCATGTGTGCAGACGTCCCCTTTGCCACTCCTTGAGGGAATACATACAGGAAAATTCCCACTCAGACTAAAGGGGAGAAGTAGAAGCCCATTGGAAATCGTCTGTCGGGGTTAATCATGTTTCCAGGCTGTGGGGGCTGCGGTGCTGACCCAGGTGCAGGGGCTGAACACTCGCGGGCTCTGCTCAGACCTGGAAACTGCAATTCCTTTATATTCTCCTCATTCCTCTTTTACAACCCTCCTTTGTCTCAGCTTGGATCCACAGGAATTTTTGCTCCTTTATCTCCTTAGAGACTGACCTGCTCGTGGTAAAAATACCTCTTGTGGGCCCTAACCTGCCTCCCTCTGTGAGGACCCAGGGGCTGTGCAGACCCAGGCTGGCTGCCTGGCTCTACACGAGATGCTGTTGTCACACCTCAGCTCCATGGGCACCCCTCACAGCCACTCCAGTTTAATTACTGTCCCTTAGCATTTGATTTCTTGATGACAATTTATTGTGGCCCAGAAATTGCTATATTTTTCTCTAATATTATGAGCTGGTATAAAGCATCATGGACAGACACCAGAGAGGTGGCGAGCAGGGTCAGCACTGAAGCTGTATGTGCTTTCTTTTGAAGAAGCTAGCTTTGCAGGTAGGGAGCTGGTGTTTTCTCAGGGAAACTATGCAACGCTTAGCATGAGACCTTGTGGGCATGTGAGCTGAAAAATGTATGGACGTTTAAAAACTAACCCCCCACATTTGTGTTGCCTATTCTAATTTGTTGAAAATGCAGCATTGATGAGATACTAAGGACTCTAAAATGCAGATTTTCCAAGCTTAAATTGGGAGAGCATACATAGGGAAACCTACAGGCTTGGTTAAAGGCTGTGTAACTGGCAGATATCAGGGGCTGGAGTCTGCTCTTGCTTAAACTGATACATTTCCAGTGGTGTCGACGAAATGATGCAGATTTCTACCAGCACAGAATCTTGTCTGAAGTCCACTCTCTGCCACTCCCACAGGATAAAATGTTTACAGGGTAACTAGCACTGTTCCTTTAGGAAATTGCATCTGCTCATTTTTACATTGGGTCTATCCATATGTAACTACATGAATTTCAGTGGGTTACTTCTGATTTACACTGCTGGCATTGTGCATCTCCCTAGACCAACATTAACTATTTATTGATCTTCTCAGTACCCCTGTGAGGAAGGCTATTATTCCCATCATATAGACAAACAAGGATTACATTTTGGAGAGTGTCTGGATCTGGTGCACACATTTGGACCTCTTTTGACATCAATTACACTTCTTACAGCTCTTATTTTCTCCCTCTTCCCCCCCACCCCCACCACCATATGTGTGCAGGAGAATGGAGAGGAAAAACAGCACAAACCATAATCCAGGTCTAAATGCAAGGTAAGTCTCTCTTAGGCTTATTTCCCCAGATTTTTTTTAAACAAAAGAATCTCTCAGACCTCTTAAATACGCAGAAAGATATTTACAAGCCTTGCCAATTTTCTGGTTGATCTGCTGCTGTTTCAAACTGTGCATGGAGATGGGGTGAATTTTTCTGGGTGTTCTGATAAAGGGGTTGCACCTGCAGCAGCAGGAGAGCAGCCCTCCAGACCCGCCACTACGAGCTCGGGGAGGTAGGGGCAGCGGGCTGGCACAGGCTGATGTTAGCATGTGTTTGGTGTGGAAAGGGAACGTGATAGCTGTGAATTAGTAGTCTGGATGTTAAAGCTCGATCCAAAGCACAGAGAGCAGCATTAAGTCCCCCCTGGACTTCAGTATACCTCGTACCAGGTCTTTAAAAACAGAATCTATCAGTACAAGCTGAAGGAATCTCTCAACAGTACAGTTCTTATTTCTGGATATGCCTGGATTCCCCTCCCTGCCTGTGTACCTGCCATGTGCCAACTAGAAGCACCAGCACTGTGCTGCCAGTGATGGCTTCAGAGTTTCAGAGCATTCAAGAAACCTGACCAACGGCTCCAGGGGACCCCCAGCCCAAGGGCCTGTCCGTTGTCCTTGGGCATCAGGGCACAACTTCGTTAGTTTGTCCCTGGCAGGCAGCTCACTGTGCCCTGCACTGGCATTTCATGGACCCCTGCCTCCTGTCTGTGGGGTTCCCCGTGGCCCCTTTCCTCCTAGCTCCCCTCTCCCGACGGAGCTGCATTTCTCTGAGCTGCCACGAGCATCAAACAGTGAAGCCTAACTCAGCATCGGGAACGCGAGGGGTGCAGTGAAGACACCACCAGCCCTCAGCACTGGCCCGGGCATGCCAGAGTGGAGTACAAGTTGGCGTATTGAATAAATACAACTGGCACGTGATTATCAATCACACCCCTTCCAAAGACAGACCCTTTACCAAGATGAGATTCATAGAAGATCACGTCACTTCAATGAGCCCTGAAGCATGTCCTTCATCACATTTTCACCATTGTTGTCTTTCTGAGGAACCAGCTTTTTTAGTTTTTTTATGTGTGCTGTCCAGCCCTTGGTACGAGCCAATGCACCCCACTGGTATGGCATCAGAGTTCATCAAAAGGCAGAATTTATGACCCGCAGGAAATTCAGGTATTTCAACACTGATTCTTGTCAACTTCAGTGAGGCTGTCTCATGACTCAGAATGTCAGAGCTGAGCTCTGATTTGTGACAGCTTGCTTTGGTGATGCTTCTTCACCCCAAACTGGAAGATGAAGCACAAACTTGCAGGAAAGCACTAAAAAGAAAAGTTGCAATCTGCAGTATCAGCACATTTTAGGAACGAAAGTATTTACTAGATAGGAAGAGTTTTACCATCGTCACTTTCCAAATACTCATGTATTGGGATAAACTCCATTCAAAAAGGATGTTAGTCAGGTCCTTTTATGAATAAAGTGATCTTCTATGTAGATCTTTTGTCAAATGTCTTCATCTCATTTACCAGGTCACTCTATTTTACCCTTCTTGCTTTGAGAAGACATTAGCTTGATTTGGTTTTGTTGCCAGAGATGTATCTTCTCTTGCTTTTGGTTTTGCTGATCTTTCTCCTATGACTCTTACTCTGTCACCTGCAGTGCCTCTCTTTATGGCTCAGTTACTCTCCCTGCAACTTATTTTATCCTGTTAGGTGGACAGCTACAACTGGTGATGTGGCCCAGACAGATTTTCTTGTTCCTGATAATATACAGGATGTTCAGTTGTGTACTCTGACCTTGTGCATAATTAAGTTTTGGGGAAACAAATGGGTTAGTTATTATAGAAATATTTTAAGGCTTGACAGAAAATAACGTGGCAGAAAATTATGACAGAAATAGCAGAAAGCCACTATGAGGCTCTACAGTATCTAAATTATCTTTCTGTATCCTATGACTGATAGTTTTACAATTATTCTCTAAGTTTCAAAACTCCATCTCCCTTGAGTCTCCTGCTGCTATTGTATTTCCTATTTTCCTGCAAGGACTCCTCTTAGGCTTATAGCACCTTTAAAAATTTTTAAAAACCTTTCAACATGTTTAGTCTATTACTTATGGTATTTCCTACTAAAAATAAGTATTTTGTACTGAGAAATTTTTCGGTGTTTCCCCATATCAACTTGTTGTGGACAGTGATGTCCAGGAGGGGTCCAAAAGAGTACCATGATCTGCTCCAGATAATGTAGCACAGACCTGTATTTGCAGTAGGTAGTGGAAAGTAAATGTCAGAAGACAGAGGTACTGAGAACCATGCAGGAGGCAGGGAGGACAAATACTCAGGCTGCCTCTAATGACAAGTCACAGACCAGTCTATCTGGCCTGATCCTGGTCCCTTGTAGTGACATTAGAGCAGAAACATCCCCATCACAAAGACTAATTCACACTCCAGCTTGTTGGGGGGAAAAAAGCGCAACGCTCAGAGAAAGAAGTAGTGGGCAGCGCATCCCAAAGCAAAGCCTGAAGACATGTACTATCACCAGCATTGATGTTTGTCAGAAATCAAGTGCTAACAAGGAAATAAGCACATGTATTAAGGAAGCTTGTCTCTACCCTGTCCTACACAGTCAATGGCACCGACTGCAGTGGTACGCAACCGTCCAATCCCACTTACCACCTATTGCTGATTCTTGAATGACTAATGACACTTTAGGGTATTTGAGATATGTTCCTATCGATAGGAGCGCTTGTTGACTGCACAGAGGTAATGAGATTGTTTCCATGCTGAGGGTAAGGCCATTGAATCCCTGTGTACAAGTGTTGGGAGTTTTTTTGCTGTTTTGAACACAGCGTTTTGGCCATATCACGGCCAATGTCTGCAGTGCACCAGCCCTGTTTTGCCCCAGCAGCGCGTGGATAGTGTAGGATATCTCCTGTCTGTGTTGTCATTGCTGTGCTCAGTTTACCTTGTTGCAGCATCCCTATGCTTGCAGGTACTTGTGGCTTGATTGCCTGACTGCTATTTACAAACCAGGCTTATATTCTGCAGCTTGTGTAAATTGCTGTAACTCCATAGTAGTCTTTTGCTGAAAATTTCGGAATGCAACGAGTTCTACTGAGGTTGTTAAAAAGGGAACCCTAGTTATATATGCTCTGCTGGGGTGCCTCGGGGTGGATTTGTGCATAACAGGGAGTAAAGTGATCCGATCCCAGGAACCTCCATGACAGCCCTGTGGTTATTCTCCCTGTGGCTACAGTCACAGTCTTTTCTCTCTCCCTTCCTTCCCTTCCCACTTCCTTATGTGCTTCAGTATTTTTCCTAGGACTTACGGTAACCTGAAGGATGGCTTAAATTTTGCTATGGGCACCATGAATGTAATACAAGTTGGACTTGCTTTACTGAGGAGCTCTGCGTGTAGTAATTTTTATATTGTGCTATGCTTTTTGTTCTCTGGGTATATTTGTTGCCTCCAAAGACATATATCATCTCTCTAGGTCTAAGAGGGGGTTGCTCCCCCTGCGCACCTGCGGGGAGAGCATGTGGCGCGGTGTCTGATTGGGGTGAGGGACCTGCCATCCCTGACAACTTCAGCATGTCAAGGCAAGCGCCGGGTGATTGCTCAGTACAGCCATGTTGAGAAGATGACTTTCCTCGGCCTTACCTGAAAGAATGAAAGCTCATTATATGCCTAACGGCAGAAGATGTCTCTCCTGGCTTTCGCCCAGGGGGTAAGATGACCCTAGGACACTGCAGGCAGATCTGCACAGAAAAGTTGCCAGTGGTCCATTCAAAATGATTGCTGAGCAAGGAAACAGCAGCTTTTCTGCTGACACCAAGGGCAGCAGTGAAGGGTGGGACAGATGCTGGAGAGAGGTAACCCTTCAGCAACAGGGCAGCGGCTCACTGGCATTTCCACTGCCATCTCTGGCCTTTTCTACCACTTTCTGCTTGTCCTTGAAAAAGTTACGCAGGGACACGTTACCAACAGCGCATCCTTGGGAGGTGAGGGAAGATTGTGTTACGCTGGAAAGTATTAACAGTTGCATCAATCACAAGCCTGGTCAAAGCGAATAGATGTCCTACTCACCCTCTATTCAGGTTGAATGGAAGATGCAATTAAACGGCTCTCATATAGTGATAGCAGGAACAGCAAAAGCCATTACCCAAAGCCTGAGCAGAAGCGTGTGGACTGAAGCACCATAATCCTCAGCAGACCGACGGGCAGAGAGGTGCCCTGGGACTGGCTCAGAAAGGCAGGTGGCAGCAGGCGAGCGCAAGTGGAGCAGCAGGGAGAAAGGGAGATACGGAGCATCCCGGGGGGAGCAGAGGCAGCACTCCCTGCATCCCAGGGCTGCTGGGCAGGCTGGTCTGGAAACCCTGACCTGAAAAATTGCCTCTGCCTGTGCCAGGAAAACAGGTTTAGACCAAAGAAATAACCATTTTACATAAGTGATTTCACTTTTGGGGAGAAGGAAAAGCCCGGAAGAATATCGGTTGATTTGCGGGGCAAAAAGGGTCCCATTAAGCTCATCTGACTTTGGAAAAAATATAATCAAATATGCTGGAGGGGTGGGATTCACCACATGTAGATGGCACAGTGTACATGTCTGCACCTGATTTAATGACCTTAATTGTCCTGAAGTCGCTAGAGAGAAATAGGCAGTTTTAGGGAAAGCTTCATCTCTTCCTAAAGAAGGTGTCTAAAACAGGTCAGATGAATAGGGCTTAGAACTTCCTGGTTCTCTCTATTGACTTTCACCTGAGTCTAGCAACAAGCTGAGATAGAGATACCCACACTATGTATGTCTAAAGTTAGGTAAGATGAATCCCATCCAATAAGTCTCTGTGCCTCTACCTGCAGGCAAGGAAGGGAATGTGAATAGTGATGGATGAGAGAAGCATTGAATTTCCTACAACCATTCATCCAGTCTTTCTGTGAACTGGCTTTGGCTGCATTCTTGTGTATTTGTGCTTTCCATTAATGCTGTATGACAGTACAAACGCTAGTGGAAGGCGACTTTCATGCTTGCACACACAAAACTTGTGGGAAGAAGACTGTCAATTTTGTCTCACAGGCTTTTTGCACCAAAACTGATGGCCACATTTACATTCAGTCAGGCCATCTACAGAACTGCTCTGAACTTCTGACCTCTTTAGGCACAATGAAAGATAACAAAGATGAAGGCTGTATATTTTCTTTGACAGAATTATGAAGGCCAGGACATAAGTCATTTAAGCAGAAAGGATTGAGCAGGCCACGGGCTGCGTTGGCTGCTGCAGAAAGAAGAGCATTCAAACTCATTCCGTCAGAGAGCCAGCGGATGCTGACGATAGAAACATAGGTATAATCTGCATAGGAACAGGAGCAAGACATTTTCTTGTTGGAGCTGGCATGTGAGTCAGGGCCAAGTCACCCTCCTAATTCTTCTTGTCATTTCTGAAAGATTCATCTCCTGATGCCTCTGCTGGAGAAATGGGCTCCGTATCCCAGGTCTCACCTTGTCCATGAATGTATCAGGAGCCATCCCAGGGGTCAAATTCTTTCTCCTGCTCACAACTCAGGCAAGCCCATCATCTTTAAGGGTCTCACAGAAGCATTAATAAGAAGGAAAATACGTCCACCATCATATTATTCTGCTTTAATTTTTATGGGTGACCAAAGTTTTCTTCTCAATGTATTTTAGGTACGTGGAAAAATTTTTAGCTATTTCTCAGCTACCAGTAACATTTCAAATCCTACCATCAACTATCTGTACACAATAGATTTTCTTTAAATAACTTTTAGCAAATGCTTGACATCTGTTTTCTCTAATTAATTCTAGCAGTCATCATACTTTGCTGCATATGCTGAGAGCTTTCAAGAATGATAAGAGCTACAGCATTTCAGTCATGGGAGTTTGTATTGTAAATGCTACTCCATGAAAGGTCCAGAATAGTTCAGTAGGAAAAGTCAGTGAGAGAAAACCAAGATGAAACACCTGCTGAATATGAAAATAATGACCAAATAAATTAGGCAGAAGTATTTCAAAATGCTGGCTTTTGATTTTACTGAAATTATATTCCGGTTTAAAGTGAGGCAAAAGGTAGAAATAAAGGGCCTGGACTCTTTCTTGTGAAACTATGAAACGAAGTTGTGTGCTAATCTAAACTCAGAACAAAAGGTATGTGCAGACACAAGAGCAAAAGGAAACGAGAGGGCAATAATATCATCTCTACGTATTCCTGCACCACCCCTCCACCCCCAAACCACACTATGGCCATTGTACTCTGAGATGAGAAACTGCTTCAGAAAAGCAAGTGTCAAAGGGTGTGCTGGTGTCAGTGCTGATCAGACCCACCTCTGCTCCCATTTCTGCACAAGGGATATGGTGCTGTTCCCTTATTTCCACCCCCATGCCCACCTGCCATTTGCCAACGCGCTCTTGCAGTCCAGGGGTTGCCACTGATCTGGGACTGCCAGCAGACTATGGGCACCGCCGGAGGCAACAGAAATCGCTCTAACGGCAAAACCAACATGAAAATCAGCTGCTGTTCTCTGAAGAAGAATGTACCTTTCAGCATCACATTTCACTTGCCTCTAACCACCCCTCGTAGGTTTTGTAAGCAGACCAGCAAAGACCACTTAAATAACACACGAATGACGACAAGAGTTTGCTGACATCCGTTTGGGAAAAAAAGTGCAAGTTCTGCATAAACCTTATTAATTGCAAGTAACTGGAAATTCTCCCCATGTGTTGCGCCTTGAACAACACCAGGCACCTGGTAGCCTCCAGAAACCCCAGCTCCCTCTCAGCCCCAGCAGCAGGGCTGGCACTGGCAGCAAGGGGCGGCCTTCTGGGAAGGGCATGGGAGGGCATCGGGGAGAAGGAATGGGGAGCAAAGTCCCCGTTCCCCCTCGGTGCCTCTGTGCCAGCCTGTGCACAGCACTGCCCTGCTGCACCGCACGGCGCTTGCAACTGCTGAGCAAAACCGCTCCCTAAACCTTCCTGTGTCAGTCTTTAAGACGCTCATGTCTATGTTAGTGAGCCCCAACCCACCTCCACTAACTCTGCAGTGCTCTGGAAGCCGTGTACCACAGGCTTCTTGCTTTGCTTTGGGGTTTCTGGCATTCTGTGGTGGGTGTGTTAGGTACACTGGATTCAGAGGTGAAAAGCCGCTTGGGGAAAAGGCACAAGTTGTTAATATTTGTTCATTTTTTGCCTTGCAAAATGCGTATAGTGCCCATTTCCATGTTAATACATTCCAAAGGGTCTTTTCAATGTTAAGTGTCAAATAATGCCAACAAACTTCAGTCAAGATAACATGTTATGAGGATACCCAGTAAATCAGACAATTTAATGAATTCATAACCTTTCATTTTATTTCCTTCCTGTGAGATAATTTCAGCCAGTGTCAATGGGATTTGTAGGAAGGGGGAATGAATAGTGATCCTACCTCAACCAATAAAACAAAATCCTAATTTTCTGTCTTTTATCTTTTCCCATCCTTTTGTGCGCCTCTTTGGCCTTGTCAAAACATATCGTTCAGTTAGAGACTAAAAATATTTTCCCATCGATTGGGGTTATTGATTTTTTTTAATCTGTACTTTGGCTTAGAGTGCTCGGGTGAAGGGTGAAAGTTCACCGGCTTAGTCCGCTGTTTTATCTGGACAGCAGAAGAATGTATTGGCAGCAGATTTGATTTACCTTGTTGGTCAGCTGTAGTCACTCCAAGCACTGCAGACAAGCAGCAAGCATATTTTGCTATCTATTTTATTGTACACTGAACTTCTTGAAGGTCCAACCTCTCTATTGATTTATCTCTCAATTTCCAGCGGCCCGTGTTTCCATTCTTATTAACATAAATGTATCAGAAATCAGATTCCCTCTCAGAGATATATTGATCATTTATGAGCTTTGAAAAAAAGCCTGACGTGTGATGCTATACATTTCAATCATTCACCAAGTCTAGGAGACT
This sequence comes from Trogon surrucura, assembly GCA_020746105.1. Taxonomy (NCBI): domain Eukaryota; kingdom Metazoa; phylum Chordata; class Aves; order Trogoniformes; family Trogonidae; genus Trogon; species Trogon surrucura. The sequence goes on from CM036627.1 coordinate 581,289, forward strand.
CATATATATACTGATTAATAAAGAAATAGAGAAAAATGGAATAAAATAGTATATCTCATGGTGACAGAACATGGATATATCTGGTGTTAATATTGATCAATTTTTTCATACTAAAAAAATGATTGTTGTGAACGAACGTTTGTCTAAATCTTCAGGAGTGATGGTAGAATTGCCGCTAACTTATTTTTGAACAATTTTAAAATAACCTATTATGAAAAGATAATTATGAAAATACGATTTCATTATGAAATATAAACAGTACCACATAGTGCAAAATATTTATCTTTCTCTATTCTGTCTGTCAGATGCATTGAATATACTAAGGCCTTTTCTGACAAGACTTCCTTGCTTGAAGATTTTCACATAATACCTGTTACATTGGTAGCCAGTATAGGAATACATACAGGTGAAAGCTCTTGTCCTGGAAAATGACTTTTGGAGGATGTCATTAGCAAAGCTCTTGCATCTAGCCAGTACTTCTAAGTCACAGTGAGTCCTGCCGCTTCAGATCCTGGGGAAGCCCCGCTAGCAGAGCCAGTGAGAGAACAAGGAGGTGGGAAGGGAAAACGTGGTGGAATCACTCTTCCCCGAAGAAAAGCTTTTCCCGTGTTTGTGGAAAACACTAACTAAAATTACAGAACTATAGCTTTCAGGCAAGTCTGGGATGCTGAAACTGCAAGCACCAAGCAAGGAGATTTAGCAGGCTCCCTAAACACTCTCTGATGAATAAATGATGCAAATTAACTGCACAGATTCAAAGGTAACTTGGATGATTTCTAGACTTCTTAGACAAATTCAAAGCCATAAGGTATATAATATGCACATAAGGTAACTTTAAAGAAGGTCTAAGTCACTGCAATGCCAGTTGCTTCTTGGAGCTCACAGGGATTGGTGCATCTTCCACACAGCTGTTTGTCCTGGAAGAAACAGTCTTTTGGCTTCCAGCCCGTTAGTCCAGGACTGACTTGACCACAACTACCTGAAGCACTTGCTATAGCTCTGAGTGCCACTTCCCGGGCCACCCACATCGCCCCCTCAACTTCTCTCAACCAACCTGTGGATATCATTGCCCAGTAGCTGTGGACAGCCTCTTCTGCGGATATCTAATTAATCACAGGGCTTCAACCTCTGTTTGAAGTGAATCTCTGTCACAGGCATGAAGTCAGAAGTCTCAGTTCTTTAAGGGTCAAATGGTCTTTCTTTGGCTATCTCTCCAACAGCAATCTCCCTCATTCAGCTTCCCAGGTGCTTTTTTTATCCTGCCTGCCTGCTGTGTGAGGGACAGGGAAAGGACAGGGAAGCTTCCCTTTGCTGTAGGCAGTATGTATGTGCAGGCTCAGGGCTAACTCACGTGGAAGCTTATTTTGCTACAACCCTCTTCTGGGGGAAGGGAGAAGTGGGGAGGGGTACTTTTCACTACCCAGCCATTAGCTTCTAAGAGGCAGCGAAGCAAAAGGAGCTTTCCAGGAAGGATTTGAATGAAGAGAGCACTGTGACCTTGCGGATGACAAATAAATGCTCACGCAGTGAGCAATGTCAGCTCCCCATCCTCTTTGTGGCTGGAAACATCCTGGAGGGCTCTCTCAGACAAAATGCATTTCCCATCGCAAACCAGCTTCCTGCATTCTGGATGGTTTCTAGTTCTGGCAGCAAATGCTCCAAATCTGCGGTGTCAGTTTTATTTTAGGTTTTACTTTTGCCAACAGTGCTGTGTTCTTGAATTTGACTTTGCTCCGCACTCCAAACAAATATGCAGACTGCCTTTTCCCTCTCTGTCTCCCCCGGGCTCACAGGAACACGGGGATGCCCCAATATTGTCCTGTTCCCTACGGGCTTCTCTACATGCCACAGCACACCGTGGCTGGAACCACAGACTGGGCTTCTTTCTTTGCCATTTGCTACCACGACTTGCTACGTGCTCGCTTTCATGCTGTTTTTTTTTCTGGTGTGTTTTAATTCTTGTATGCAGAGGGAACAGCTGGAATGTGAGTGGGGGAATCATATCAATATGGCATAATCCATCTCTATTTTCAATAAGTCTTCATTAGATAGCCATACTGGCATCCCCAGGTGACATACAATAAAGCCCCTCTCCATGACAGAAACATACCCATTAACAAATTTTACATTTTCCTTTCTTCTGTTGCTCACCACAGAAGCAATTTCAGTAAGTAAGAGCCTGATTAAGTCTTTGCAGGACTGGAACACATGCTGTCAATGGAAGTATTGTCAAGACTAAAGGAATGAGTTACTGGGCATCTTCTGGCTCTGAAAATTCATTTTTAAAATTCAAGTAACTTGACACAACAGACATTACTTTATCGAGCAGTTGAGACCATGGTCCTGCTAGGTGCCCCTAAATTCGAATTTCTTTGTTACCTCGAGTAGATAAGATACAGCAATGATTGTTCAAACACACTGTATCAGAGACCTTTGCACAGGCTACTGCTACTGCAAAAGCAATCAGCACCTGCAAAAGCTATTTGCTTTGCCTAGGCAACAGCAGGAGCTGGACACGACGACTCACACCGTACCAGACAATGTGGCTGCCTGGTATCTCAGAAGATAGTGTATTCCATTATTGTACTATATGATCCTAAATACTGTCATAAACTGCTAATATACTAATGTGTTCATAGTCTATTGATTGATACTGGGAATACTGTTCTGGGTTAGTCTAGCTCATCTGTAATACTGCATATAAGCTGAAATTCTTGGAGCACACAGCACGTAGGAAAAGGGATTCCACACATACTTTATCTTATCATTGCAGCGTTAATGTTACAATTTCTTTTACAGTGTAATAAAAATAATTCTATTTATAAATTTCCTCACTCTCTTCAAGTATTTGAGACACCATACAAAATTCCAGAAATATTCTGAAATAAATTCAAAATCATATCCAAGGGCTACAGCCTGAAAGTTTTACTACAAAACTGATCAAGGGTGTCAGGGGGAGAGGGCACAAGGTATTCATATGGGGTCAATAACAAAAAACCTGAAAACACAGTTAGAATATTTTGAGTATTTTTAAGACAAGAAGTCAGAGACTGAGACCTGGAAAGGAGGAGGCATACCGGGCCCACCTAGTGAAATGGCTTTGGCCTGGAAGAGGGAAGAGGGGCAGAAGGGCGTGATGCAGGTGGCGTCTGGACAGGAGCAAGGGGTACTCACTGTGGCGCGGAGGGATGCAACATGCACCAACCAGGTGCTGCTCTCAGGGGCCCTAATTCTCACTTCTCACCCAGGCTGGCGCAGGGACATGTGTGCTGCTTCCACAGGGCTGGGGCTCAGCAGGGCCCAGTGCCGTGGACTTTTGCTCGGGTCAGCGTCCCTGCTGCCAAGGACAGCCTGGGAGGCAAGGCAAGACACAAGTAGGAGTGCCCTCTCCAGGAGGCTGTTGCATGTCTGTCTGGTTTACTGCCGAGGAAGAGTTGGGATTCAGGCAGGGTTTATACTGCTCCAGGACTGAGAAGCGCAAGGGTTGGTCTGTTTTTACCATTAGTGGGTCAGATTTTCAGGTTTAGACCAGTCGTCGTCCCCAGGAAGCTGGGCATGGTGCAGCAGGGAGCCCATAAGCAAACCATTTGTTGTCCTCTGCACAACCCGCAAGTAGCAGAAAAAAACTGCCTGAAAAGCTGCCTGAAAATGGAAAGTGCAGTGGCTGAGCCTTATGGCTGCGAGAGCACACGCTGCTGCTGCTCTGCTGCCCAACAGGCTGATCAGGATGTAACCTGCCAAAACCACGCATGAAAGGCATAGGTTTTGAAAACCTATGCCTTTCTAAGCACTGCCACTATACTGAGATATTAATAACCTAAACACTGGTTCTCTGGAGACATTAGGTGACTGGAAGGCAAAATCTGTTGTGGTTTTTTTTTTTTTAATTGCTGGAAGTTGCTTGCAGAGCCACCTACACGAACTGCATTCTGATTACGGACAGCCCTCAGTCTGGTCCTGATTCTCAGAGCCTGTGAACACCTCAGTCATGTATCTATCACACATTTGTATACAATGGTTTCAAGAAAATAACATTCTTTCCACAAATTAAAGCATGAGCAGGTAAATGCGAGCAGTGATCATCGCACATGGCGTCGGCACTCACTCGATACATACTCTAAATGTGGAGATTGAGGATATTATATACACCCTCACCAAAATACACCATAGAAGGGGTAGCCAGTACACAAGAAATGAAAATGTCTTTTCAGATCGTATTTGAAAAGTGTAATTAGATATTGCTGGGTTTGCCTTGTATTTTAGAATCTAGGATAGTCTACAGTCAAGAACATAAGAACATTGTTAAAGAGAAAAGGTTTTTTTCTAGGAGGATGGGCATGTGCAGCAGGGGTTTGCAGTGTTGCATGCTGTCAGTCAAAATTTGCTAGCAATGTTATTGAAGGTCAGAGCCCAATATCTTTGCAACCGAAGCTGACAATGACACATTCACTAGATGATATAAGGAAGGCACTTTTCCACCTACTCTCCTGGAGTAAAAAGTGAAAAATTAAAACTTTTTAAAATATACAGTACCTATTATAACAATGTAGGTTTGGATTTTCTTCACTGAAAGGAGATAGGAAAGATAAAATAGAAAATGAAGAAGTAGCACCTGCCCTTTTAACTAATGGTGGCATACTGGTTTCCAGTAGTTTCCAAAGGTTCATAGTTGTGCAATCAGACCTGAGGAAAAGCAATGATTATCAGAAACACAGAAGAGAAGTTAAACTAACAGGGGTAACTTATGCATGTCAGGCAGCAAAGGAGGCTTGAAAGAAAATAACGTAATCTCTGATTTAATCTACTGACGGAAGAATAAAGCTAACACTTTGTTTCTTCAATTCACCATGTTTGCATTTATGCTAATAGTTTAGTTGGGAGCACAGTGTGCTTTTGAAGCAAATTGCCAGTTTTCCCCACTTCCTAATTTTTGGTTCACCTCATTCGGCAGATAGAGTTCAGCCAAAAGGTGCTGGAGAAGTGCAAGATCAGCTCCAGGCACTGGTGGGCCTGTTATGCCCATGGGACCAGAGTAGAGCCAACTTGACGTAAATCCCCTGAAAGGCAAGGAGTGAGGGTGTCAGGTCCTCAGGACCAGCTACAGATCAGTTCCTATTTCACTGCAGCGCTTGCTGATGTAGATCATACGCACTTCAGCCTCCACGAGGCTGCCAGAAGCCAAATTGTCTTTTTTCCACCAACAGAGTGGGTGGAGACTGCAGCCGCTTTCTAACCTGCACTACTGATAACATTCAGAAGGAAGGAGTGCTCTAACAAAATAGGAGGTTCTTAAAATTAATTCCTACGGGAAATCTTTTTATGTGCTTTCTTGTTTCTAACCCCCTTAGGATTAAAGTCCTCCTGTTCTCGACCTTCAGCAAAAGGGAAAGGACAGAGAAGAGGAGAAAGAAGGTTGCATCAAATATTAAAGCAATGAAACACCAAAAAAGAATTACACCAGTTATGCTACGTGGAAGAAACTGCTAGAACTCTTCTTTGACGGTGAGAAGTTAAGGACTCTGTGCTTAACCTGCTGCTAAGTATTCAGGATCAACTTTCAAAATCACAGCAGCAAGAGCACTCTGATTTCCAGTGATGTGTGCTTTCCTTGTTGCCCTTAAATACTCTGCCAGGCTTCTGGAAATGACAAATTCTGTTCTGAGATGAACACAGCAGTTTCTGCTTAGGAAAATGGGAGCTGCATTCACATGCAGCTGATGGCTCAGTTTGGCTTTTAGCCCTGGAGTGAATTTTTTTCTTTGATGATTTTAGGCATCTGTTTCACTGTTTGAATGTGATTTTTTTTTTTTTTACAGTAAAGACAACGAAACTGCCTAAACTAGGAAACCTAATTAGGATGCTATGTAACTGCTGTAATAATCGGCACAGCTTCTATTTATTTATAAAATGAATGCTTGCATTGCTATATAGGATTTGCAGTGAGGCAGTGTGTAAAGAGTGGTCTGCTGTGTCTGGCACTGTAAAATTGCACACTGCAAAACAGGGAGCTTCTCCCAAAGAATTTAAGGTTGCAGCGGGTGATTTGTCCACTTTTTGTTACGTGACCTGAGCCATTAAGGCCTGGCTTGTACACAAGGCACGGAGAGAGTTGTTTGATACTGATTTAATTAAATCGGAGCAACTTTTGCATGGGAGTATTTATACATTGGTTTAATTTGTGTTGATGAATTTACAGGCATGAACTAAATTTGCATAATCAGTCTTAGGCTGACATAAAAGAGTACAAGCACAAAAATTGCGCCAGTTAGCCTAATGGATATAAATTAACCTCAAAGCCCTCTCTGGGAAGAAGGAAGCCTCAGAAATACTATATATCTGCAGAGAAAAGCATCCGACCGGAGCAATTCTATTTATTATTTAAAGATTAACAATATAAGATTAAAAAGATGCAAAACCATTTCAAAACTGTTCCAAAGTTACTCTGTGTTGAAAATCACCTACTTAAAAAGTCACACTTTCAAATACAGACTTTGGGGCTGTGATTCAGCTCAGACTAACCCTGTGGCAGAAGTTCCCGAGGGGCTGGTAAAGGCTGAGCTCCTCCGTGGGCGGCTGCTCCCTCCTGTTCATGCCAGAACAGAGCTGGACTCACGGCACATCACCACCACCTCCGTGCCCCCCCCGACAGCTGGATGCCAAGAACAAGATCATTCTCTATCCTGGTCACAGCCACCGAAAAATCCATGTCAGATGTAACAGGGCAACAGAGTTCTGGCCGGGTGCATGGACAAATGTTTGAACTTCACATTTAGTAGAGGCCCACCCATGCCACTTAGCTTTTATAGTAACTAAACATCAGAATCCAATCACACTAATTTCACTAGCAGGACCCAAAGGGACAGTAAAAGTAGCAGCAGGACAAGAATGGAGAGAGGGACTATGGCAGTATTTACATTGAAGGGAAAGATGTAAATTACAAATAATGAAGAAGAAATACTGCAGAGATCTATAATCTCTGTGTGAAGATCAACAACAGGCTTTTGAAATGCCAAAAAATTACACCCATGACAAAGCAACGCCACAGTGGGAGAGGAAAACCAGGGACAAATAGTCTATCAGAAAGGTAAGAAGTATTTGATTATCTCTCCAGCTGGGTCATTGGATATTCTTTTTATTATTGTGGTTTGCAAGGCTCTGGATGGAGCTGGGTGATTTCTACAAAAATGTAGTTTGACAATAGTAGTTCAGATTAAAAAAGAAGTTCATTTAGGCTGCACTATGCGTTTTATCTCGTGCAGTCATCTTCTGAATTGCTCAAGGGATATTTTCTGATCATCATGTGAATGCACTTGGTTAGAACTTCAAGATAAAATTATTTGTACACCCATCTTGAAAAAGTCCCCCCACCACTTTCTGCTGGATATTCTCAGATACCAGATCAGACATCAAGAAGGATATTGTATGGCAGAGCTGAGCAAACATACCGTGTTAACTACTTAGCAAACAATGAATACTTCGTGTTTAGTCAAGTTAAAAAGATCAACTTGTAGACTAAAATGGCTGGTGCACTTGTCAAAACAGGTCTGCTTGTACATAGTTGACAAACAGAAAAAAGAAAAAATAACTGTACCCCATCATTTGCTGTAGAGTTTGTGCCCTCTAATTTCTAAAGCCAAGTAAAACCAACCACTTTCACATCAAATGTGTCTGGTGAACAGCATTAGAGCTGAGTTACTGTGATTTTCTATCTGCCAAATACTGCCTATTTGCCGTGAACATTAAGAATTTATTTATTTTAAAATTAATGAATTTGAAATGTGTTGCATTGAGGATCTTTGGAACAGTCTTTCTTATCCACAGAAAAAAACAGATTATCTCAAGCCTGTCGGTGTGGGCTGTTCAACCAGACTTTATATCGCCTTAGTTTCCAGAAGGTGCAAAACTCCTGCCGAGGGCACTTGCCCACCACTAGTCTAGTGCCAGCACCACCACTAACCAATGCAAACAAAACAGTGATTAACGTGCACCAGAAACTGGATGAAGACACTGTTTATTTCACATAGACATCAATTTGTCATGGGGACAATCAACTTCCATACTTTACTAATCTAAGTTAGTGTCAACCCATAAGTTCCACATCTTAATGCCAATCCTGAAACGTTTTGGTCCTCTTCGATGATACTTTAAAAAAGCATCAAATGTTAACACTGGACAAACACCAGCTTCCTATAGACAACTTGTCCTTCTTCGATAACAATGCACAAGAAACATGTTCATAGGTAAGATTGAGGGCTGGTTTAGCTCACTTGGTTGAGTGTGGTGCTGAAACGCCAAAGGTTGCGGGTTCGATTCCCTTTCAGTCCTCATGTGTTGCATGATCTTGTTGAGAGGCGTCCCTGCCCATGACAGGGAGGTTGGATTAAAATGATCTGTAAGGTCCCTTCCAGCCTAGGTCATTTTATGATTCTATGATTCACAGCTGGTCAACATTTGCTCATTTCTTTAGAGTACCTTCTATCCAGTTACCTGCTTCTACATTTCACTTCTCATGCCTGTTTACTCCTCCTTCTTACTTTACATCTTTTCCCTTTCTGCCAGCACCTACTCTTGAGTGGGATGCACTATCGCCTCCCTTTCAGGTGACAAAACATATTCTGCCATTGTCATCTTACAGAAGGATCTGTGTCCATGTATCACAACCATTTATCTGCGTGGCTGGATCTCTCATCTCTGTTGAGTTTTCTACTTCCTTCAGCTGCTCATCTCTCACAATTCCTCAGCAAACATTGCTAGCCAGGCAGTCAGACTGAAGATATTAAGTTTATTTTACAATCGAACTTGCTTTTGCTGAATATTCTGAGCACTTGCTTCCATCTGAGAGAGTTCATGATCTCTGTTCCCTAACTGTTGACATTTACCTGCCCTTTCTTTCATTCCCAGCTCTCTCCCTGTCATTCATGATTCTGATTCCAGAATGACCTATTACCTATTTGTCTTTTATTCCTGCACACTTCAGGAATGACACCTTTTATGTTGATCTCTGGATTCCTCTCCCTTTTGCATTCCTCTCAACCCTTATCCAGCTTTGCCAATTCTTTATGCGGAGTGGCAACTCAGCAGGGTAGTTACCTCTTCCTCCCCACACAACTTCTTCAACAGCCAAGGGCAAGCACTCCACTGCTTGTCCCCGTGCCTGTCAAAGGAAAACATCTCTCAGATGCAGATTTTGCAGCAGGCTGAGGTCAGGCCTCACGTTTCTGGCTGTGGGGTGGGGGGAAGGTTTGGCCCCACAGAGCTGTACGCAGGAGCGTTCAGCAATGCTAAAAGCTGGGACCATCACTCTTGCTGTAGATGGTGTCATAAAGTAATGAGTCCTGCCTGCTCTGTCCACTCAGAAAAGGGACTTGGAAAAGTCTGTCCCCTTCTTCAGGCAGCTCTGTCTCCACAGAACTGTCTAAAGTGGTTTTAAGGAGAGCTACTGAACATGGGTGAGTGCCACCCAGAGCTGTGGACTAGGGAGTCACTGGTGGAAGAAGGAAGAGTCCTTTCATTTAAGTACAAATTTTAATCTATGGCTGGGGCAAATGGAGGGTGAAAATGCATTAGGTAAGGTTACAAGTTTGCTTGACTCAGCTAATCAATAACTAAGTAAAGACGAATCTCTAACCATGGAGAAAACATATTTATTCACTTGCAAAGGAATTGGGAGGTGCTTCCAATGATGCTTTGTAGACAAATGTCTTTGGACCTTGTTCAGATAATGTTCTTTATATTAAACTACACACCGATAATCTCGGTGTGCTAACAGATGACAGCCTTCTCAGTGCTTAGTTAAAATAGAGCAGCTATGTCTAAGAGTAAATGAGCTAAACTGCACAGAGCGTACTTCTGCAACTGTCCTCACGCAGTTTTTTTCTGCACAGCTCATTAGCTATCTAGCACTGCAAAATGCAGGTATTCTCCATTCCCATTATGGTTTTAATTGAGAGCTTATGACATAGCATTGTTTTGGGAAAGATTTCAACAGCCTTTTCCTCATGGATGCAGGACAGCGGGGTATTTTTTTCCCCTTACAAAATCTATTTCTTTGTACTTTCCCTGTTTGTACTTTTGATACATGACTCTCCAAGGGCTTAATATCTTAATGTCCCTTTTACAGAGCAGAAGAATCAGTCAAAGACTAAGTAATCTGCCTAAGATCACAGAGGAAGGCTATGGCAGCATCACACTGAGACCTGAGGTCTCCAGAATCCTATTACTATGCTCTAACCCCAAGACCATCCTGCCTTTCCTAAAAGCTTTACTATTACATTCAAGCATACGGAGACTCAGATGGACACAAGACCAGAAGGCATAAACAAACTCAGCAGGCCAGGGACTGCAGATACTTTGAAACAACAGAAGAGCAAACATACCAAGTTGGATCAGTTTGAACTAAATTTGGACAGGACATTCTAATGTAATAAATTTAAATCTATTTTACAACAACTAGTTCACCAGTCAGTGGACTAAAATATTTCTGAATTCTGGAATGCCCAATGGTGCCTGATTCTCCTTCATGAGCACTGACTATTTTGAACGTGGTTTATGTCCATGATCTTACAGGTAAAATTTGCTGGAAATGAGAGTAACTTTTTCCCTTCAAGATATTCCCCGTTTCCCTGAGGTAAGTCTGCCCATCACCAAAGACCTGATAAAAAGGCAAAAGCAAAAGTTCCTGACATCAGAAGTCACACAGTCATGCAGCAGAAATGGTTCTGGAAACACATGAAGTTATTCTCTACCTTGTAACCGGTGTCACGGACAGACACGGCGAAAATGAACCACATTGTGCAGAAGGACTCCGGCAACACAAAGACAGAGTTGCTGCCTGTTGGGGAACTCTGCTATTCATTCCGTGAGTAGATAAAAACTCACGTGAGCTGTTTTGCTACGTTGCAGACACATTATTTTAATTCCTGATTTATGCTCTCCGGCATTTTTTTCTATTGGTCTGTATCGTCAGAATCAGTACACAGAAGTAACTTTATGTCACCTAAAATCCTCACTATCAGTGGAAGAAGGGGGATGTAAAGGGCTTGCCTGTGGGTGGGACAGCCCGAAGTTAGGTAAAAAAGAGCTGCAGATAAAAAGACATAATTGGGATTTAAAAGAGAGCCTTTGGGGAAACTCACAACACCTTTGCTCAAGTACCTCTGGAAAACGTCCTCCTACATCCAAATGTCTAGAATAGTAGATAAAGTCCAAAGTCCAACCAAGGCATTTCACAGTGCAATTAAGCAGTGACCTCAGAATATAGTTAGTTGAGAGATTGTTTTACATACACTTGCTACAGTATGTTATTTGTTATGCTTGGCAAGCTCCACATGATTTGCTACCTTTCATCATGATTCATCCTGTATTGCAGGTGACTACCATCAAAGAAAGAAAGAAAGAAAAGATTCTCAAAACAATTCAATCAGTCACCAGCAACTCGGTCTGGACTGCATTTACAAGAGGAGGGTTTGTTACAAGGGGATTGAGCCAAGAACTACAGTCCCATTATTCTGCGTGCTAGAAGCAGAAAGCACAGTTCATGCCTTCAGTGTTTCATATTTGAGGCTGTTCTTAGGTTTAGGGAAGTAAGAGAAATTAATGTTTGAGCTTCTTCAGATTGGAATATGAATGGCAATTTATTTCAGAGAATTGTCTTTTTGGGTGACTAATATTTGTTCATTTGACTCTTCTCTGGAACTGAAGGTAGGGCATTTTGAGATGTTATTGTACTGCTAAGTGCAATAAAAGCTGCAGAGCAAGTAGCCAAATACCCTGAGGAAAGCAAACACACAGCTAATGACACACAGCAACTGCTCTACTTTGAGGATTTACTGGGACAAACAATTAAATCCAGAAGCAGAGTTTATGACAGTTAGGAGCCTGATCAGCTTCAAATGCACCTTATTCTGTCGGATTTACCTAAAAGAGCGTTTCTGACTCACGAAAGGTACTGCACCAAATTAACTGGGAACGTGGAAGGAAGTAAAAAATATTGTCTTGAACACGTGTTTGTTTCTGGGACTGTGTAATGTGGTGCCTGTTAAAAGACCAAAGCAAAGGGTAAACAGTGTCTCTCAGCCTTTTTTTTCTGGTTTACCACCCTGCATTTGTCTCAAGGTTTACCAGGGGTTTGAATTAAATCCGTCCGAACGAAGACTTGATATTCAAGGCTGCCCCTCGGCAAAGAGGGGTTTTGCATTCATTAATATTGCCTTGGGATGAAGGAAGGAACAGGAGAGCCTTGACTGACCTTGGACATTTATAAAGGTAATCTAATTTGTGCTCGTTTGCTACTTTTTCATTAAAGCCATTCCTGGAATGTTTCTTATCACGAGTTGCGCTTCCCTTGAGAAAAGTTTTAACAAATAGACCAAATCCAGCACAGAGCTGGCCCAGCAGCTGCACTCCTAAAGCGCTGTAGAAATGCACGCTTGAAGAAATATTCTGTGATCTGACCAGCAAAGTTAGGAAGGCAAAGTCAGAATCAGGAAAGTCTACAGTCAGACAAGTCAACCTGTCGCCAGGACATGGCTCACATTCAGCTGCAAGCGACCAGAGCTTATCAAGGACCGAACGGATCTATTTTGTTCACGCAGGTCAGCTGTCCCTTTTGCAAGTGGCTCATCTCAACAACCGCCGTCGGTTCACGTACGCACAGAGGGAGAAGCAGTAAATCTGACCCTCGGTGCTGAAGCTTTCTCGCAGCCATACAGCTGAAGGCATAATTCCAGACAGCTCCCGCCCAAGAAAGAGGTGATGCCGCTGATGAAAGGAAAGGTTGCAGTTCTCAGAAACGTTACCGCTGCTCGTCAGGAACTTTATTTTTTGACTTGACTTAAAAGTGTATTTGTTATACCACAGATGAACTGCATCCATTTAGGGAAGGAATGGCCTTGAATCACTGCTTCGTCTTAGGAACCACAGGTGATGTTGTACACAGTCTGTTTACAACCTCAGGGGTTAGTGAAAACGAAACCAAACTAAGAAAATGCAGACCATTGACCAGAACGAGACCCGCCAACATTTCCCTCTTTAATCTCTTAACCAAACAATACAACACATGACAGCACGACGGCGAGGATGAGGTTTCACAGCCTGCTGAGAATGCCAATTTTTGGTTAAAAAGAAAAAAAAGAACATTTTGCTTATCTGGTTTACATATTGCACACTAAATAAGCCGAGCAAGGTACCACGCTTCAAAACAGACTTATTTTTTAAGAAATGTAGATTAATAATCCTCCTTGCTTAAAAAATGAGCTTCAATATTTGTGCGAATCGTAGAGTGAAAAAAATCAATGTGCTATTGACTGCTGGGGATGATCACATTCATTTTGCCCTTTGTGGTTGGTGAAATCCATGCTGCAATTACAGAGACAGGCTGGCAGCAAAGAGCCTCAGTTGGGCTTTCAGCTCCACATTAATCCAAAACTCACCATTTTAATGCAGATATAGATTGCCATGAGTCAATAGCTGACTACTTGAATTGTGAAGTAGCAGTTCCATGCTATATTGGCAGCACTGGCTGTTACAGTATCTTCAAGTATTTTGAAATTTCAAAGCGTTACTCCATGAAAGTGAAGAGCGTAACTGACACCACATCAGAAGGGGACTGCAGTGTTAATGCTATTATCATAAATGGGGGAATCTAGAATAAAGACATAATACTACAAATAATCTTAAAGTAGATGAAAAGTAGACTTTTCATGGGATAAAATGCATCTGCACCTTCACTCACATTTTAATGCCCTAATGCACTATTTCCTAAGTACCCCAAGAGCTGAATTTTTATGGCATAGTTCCCCATTCTCTCTCATTTGCACTATTCCAAGCACAGATGACTTCACCAAAGTCAGAGGAATTGCTCTGCATTTATAATCCGGGAAGTGAGGTCACAATTTGGCTTTGAGTAGCAATTTCCTTTTCAGTAATCTGTAACTAAGAACTGAATCCTACCACTAAATTTGTGTGAAGAATCGAGGAGTCTACAAAGTGATCAGCATCTCTTTCCTACAAAGTGATCAGCATCTCCTTCATAGCACATTTGGAGCACGGTGAACTTAGAACTCTATTTTATGTACGGTAACTTTATGATACCGGCCTCTTTCTACCCCACCCTCATGAACTGGTGAAACGTGCTCTGACAGATCTACACCCGCAGAGTGTTACAGCTGTCATTTATGGTGCACAAAGCAAACTCAATTCGAAACCTACTGAGCTCCATGGAAATGCTTCCATTGATTTTTCTGAGCTACGCACGTGTGACTGCAGACAACTTCACTGCACGGGCAAACACCAAACCTGCGCTGGAGAGGAGCTGGGAGCTCCTGTGCCAGGGTTACATCTTGGGGCACCGCTCGGCCGAGCAGTCCGGCTCGGCCTTCTCTGTGCCGCAGTCTGTCTGCAGGCCCGACGGTCACTGTGCAACTTGACTGTGGCTATTTCACTGCTAATCTCAAAACTGACCAAATATTTACAAATTTCCCAGCTGCCCTATGATGGCGGCATTTAGGGACATACTCTTTCAGGTTTGACGTTGATCACCTTTACCTCATCCACACATAAAACCATTTGCTGTGCTACGGGTAGGAACGAGAGGAGTATGCTGGGGCTGAGCAGCAAACTCAACTTTGTTGGGTGCAAAACAATGTGCGCAGTAATTTTTATTACCGGGGTGACCTGAGAACTTGGTAAGATCTATCAGCACACGTAATATTATCAATAATAAAAATAACAAAATAGGTAGCATATAGGGAGTAGGCCTAGATATTTTGCAGCAAGATCAGAAATGTACAATCAAAAGAAGCCATTTTCCTTTATTCATGCCTGAAATACAGACTCATTTGATGTTGGTAAGCCTTCATGTGCCTTTAGACTCTTAATGACGAGTACTGAGCAGGGTATGCACCTATAAGGCTTTGTGGAGGATTTATAAAAGAAAGGGAATTCGCCCTGCTGTTATATATTGGTATTCTGTGTAGCTTTTCATAGCACACCTAATAGACTTTAACAGTCTACCTTAAAAACGTTATGAGCAAAGATCTCAACTTTGCCCACAGAAAAAAAATACTGGTTCTTGCTGCTGACCTGTGCCTGATAGGTTCTTGTACCTGAAAGTCTCATTAAGTTCAAAATCCGATATAGAGTGGAAATGAAAATATTTATATGTCGGCTATGAAGAGACGCATTATGTTTTGAAACAAACATTCACAACTTCACAGGGTTTTGATTACTTAGAAAGATAGGAGTGAGTTTTCAAATGTTTTGCTTTCGATTTCCTAAACTAAACACAAGTTTTCCAAGAAGATTAGAGTTTATCTCAACTATAGTAGGTAACACAATAGTATTTTTATTAGCAGCAAGAATCAATATAAATGTGACGCAGGTTTCACTGAGGGAGATGGACATGCATGTGCATGGAGAGGCTAAAGGTCTTCCATAGGAGACCTTCTGTAAACTGAGACTGCACAAATTATTGAAGTTTTCAAATCAAGTCTTCTCCTTGTGAAACTGTTGTGCTCTGACGTGCCAGACAAAGAGCTCACAAACATGACAATTCAACATGAGCAAGAATATCAATAAGTAAATGGAAAAAGTGAGTCAAACCAACAGGAAGAGTTTTTCACCTTGACCTTGCTACCTGAGTAGTTTTCATTAATTATGAGGAAAATGGGCTTACAGTGGAGTGCATAACGACAGTCATTATGTGGAGACCATAAAATTAGAGCCTGTTTTTACAGCCTGTAAAAACAAACTACAAAGTCTGTCCCGAGAAGTTTGTAGTCTTAATAGAAAGCAAAGACAACAGGAATAAGGTGTTGAATGCACAACCCAACCACGTCCCACCACCGAAGGGTGTTACTGTACAGGTTTTGGGGGAGGTGCGAGGTCAGTTGTGAGGCTGCAGGTTAAGTGGGGACAGCACGTTCAGTGGAGGGAACTGGTCCTGGCTCATGCCTCACGTAATGGCAAAGGCATTGAAGAGGGCAGAAAATACCCAAACTGAGCCAAGCCCAGGGCACTGCTGCTTCAGCCCCTTTGGACCTCTCTGGCTGGCTCCTCTCTGCACGTTTTTGTTCTCTTTCTGTGGACTATTTTGCAGATGTTGGCTTTTGAAAATGCAGCAAAGCCCTTCCCCTTCTCTGCAGGTGCTGATCCCTCTAGGAGGGCAGCAGCCTGCCCTTCCAGGACTCTCCCAGGACCCTGCCAGGGACAAAGCCCAGGAGGGCACCCACAGAGCTTCCCTCCGTGCTTATTTTCACTCTGCTTGCAGTACTTCAGCTATCCTGTTTTCAGACCATACAGCCTGAAGTCAATTTTAAGACACTTAGTGAAACTTTGTACTCCAAGAAAGTTAATTTCAAACAGTTCAGGAGAAGTAAGCCTGCCTTTAACAATCTCCACCTGGAATAAGAAAAACGTAATAAATTCTTCATGTTTACTGCGTTTACACAAGGCCCCAGACTATGGATTACCTTTTTATTACTCCTTGTTGTAAGTTTTTTTTCTCCCTTCTATTATTAGTTTTTTTTAACAAAACAGTGGCAAGAGGAGAAAATTGTTATCTTCCCTGTGGACATTTACAGGCTTTTGAATGAAAGTTTGGTTACACATTTGTACTCTATGGAAGCATGAAATAGTTTTCACTTGCAGAGCCGGTGTGCCCCATATCTCAAGAGAAAAAAATTTCCCAATGATCTTGCAACAGCATTCAGCAGAATAAGCCTGAGAGTTTGGAGTACCTGCTTCACCGTTGAAAAAATACCAAAGAATAAACGTACACACAAACACAAATACATATTCCTACGTAGGAGTTCCCATGTGCACTGTTTCACAGACAAACCATGAGAAGTGGTTATTTATTCACTCCTTTTAGCTGCAAAAATCTATTCTCTCTCGGGCAGTGACTGGAATTTTCCAGTGCTGCTTAATGTTGAAATAATGAACTTTGGTAAATCTAAACCAGCTAAGAGCAAACTCCAAATATGAGAACTTGTAGCTTAGGTGGTAGTTTGTGTCATTGCATCACTGGAGCTGAGCTGTCCTTAGACCACTGAGTACAGAGGCACAAATGCTGCTGGACTCAAGGGTCATAATCTAGCTTCTTCCTCTATCCTGTTTTCATCACTTCATCTTATTATTTGATGTCCTGCCCCCTCCGTATATTACTGCATGACTCCCTATAACATTGCAGGCAGCGGTCTTCTCCAGGGGAAAGATTTTTCTCGGCCAAACACGATTCCTTATCAACATACAGTATCTTCATTTCAAGAACACACAGAATTAAGGAGTGGCTTAACATGGATGCACCACAAAAGAGAATGAATTTTCTCTCTGTCCGACATCTTTGAGATCATTCTGAAAAAGTGTGCAGAAAGGTGCCGTAGGATGCAGCATGGGCCCGTAGAAATGCCAAGCTCTTCTCAGGGAGAAATCAACTGACGTGCAACCAGCCGAGCATTTCAAAGACGACAGAAATAAAATCAGCCAGGAAAAAGAGAGTTAAAGGAGGGAAACTACAGTAATTCTTAACCACTGTTTTAGTATCAAAAGGAAAAAGAGCTGACTAAATTCACGTAGCCCACGTGTTGCTGCCCAAGCAAGAGGAGGTACAAAAGATCATCATGTTATGAACTGGGAAGTCAGTTCCTCTCTGTGCCACATCAGAAGCTTTGGAAGCTGAGAGTCTAGGTATTAAGCTTCCTACTGCTATTTCTCATTCTGATGGTTATTTCCATCCAAGCATGTGCATGAACAAAATTAACCCGCCAACTGTACAGGAAAAACACCCAACACCTTAAGTGCCCCCAAAGCAATTGCCTGAGGTTTTAAGTAGAGTGGACTTGTAACAGGTGCCAAAATTTATCACTGAACTGAAAAAACCCACAAATTAATCATCAGACTAGCTTACTCACGTCAAAAGAAGTGGCACCTTGTTCAGCAGGGCTTTAATCCACAAGAATGTTGGGTTATATTCCTGGGGAACACAGTGACAGTAGGAGTACAGGAAGCATTGCCTATATGGTTCCTTCTCTCTCTATCCTTGTTCCTCCTTTAAACCTCAAGGTATTGATCCAAGCCTGTTATTCAACAAGTGTCACGACATATCCAGGTTGAGTTCTAGCACCCAAACCGTGGGGCCGTGTCTCTTGTCTCACTGACACGTGATGATCACGCAGATGGAAGACAACAGATGTGGTCAGCAGCTGGAAGGGCTGCAGAAAAGCTTCCTGAACAGAAGTGAAATGTTAATTAGCAAAGTAAATTAATGCAGCCTTTTAATTAAAACTTAAGTATGGCCAATGCAAAAGAGCGGATGGTACAAAGTGCACAGCATCAGTTTCAGAAGCAAATCCTCATCTGATTAATGCATATATTTTAAATTAGGTGCTTCTTCCTATTTTTTATAAAATTCATGTTTTTAGAGCTGACTGACCTGTGGTTTCAAAAGTATCTGTCACCAACTTATTCAAACATCACCCACCACAGCATTAGAATACATTCTGTACACTGACTATCTGTAAAATTCCCATGTTAAATTTGAAACTTTGTTATTCCATTAAAAGCACTGAATGGCTCCAGCCCTGCACACTTGACAGAACTTCTGTCACCAATGGAAATTAAAATGCCAAATTTATTAATTAATTAATGGCAATGGAAATTAAAATGGCAAAAGCAGCTGTATCTGTTGTCCAAGCAGAGTTCAGTTCAGTTTTTGGAAATCATGCCTCGTGTTCAGCAAAGCACTGCTATTCCTGTAGAAAAATGAAGTGCAACTTAACTCACTTAAATTGTACCTCTTGGCTGTTTACAACTTTTCAATGCTACGTCTTAACTATTCAGAAATCTAAAGCAGAAACTTCTCAATGTATCAATCTACAAGCAAATCTTAACATTTGCGAAGAATTTTTAAATGTAAAAAAAAAAAGTCTTTAATCAGAATTACGTAGCTTCACATTTTACAGTGCATTCATTACAAAAGTTAAAAAGGCCCTGGCCATTGAAACAAATTGCAGTATCACAATACTCATAATTCAGTTGCCACGAAGTCTCTTAATGGGATGATAAATTGCTTCACTAGAAAAAGTTTTTTGTTTCTTAAATGAGGTATGAGGAAGGTGAAGTACAGAAATAAGTACTAACATCTCTACCGGAGAATATAAAATGAGTTAAATGTATCTGCATTGGAACTCAATATGGAAAAGTTTTCCCATCTTATGAACATTTTTAATATTGCAGAGCTGATTTGCATTCTAAATCAGAACAAAACACTGCAAAGGCTTTTTGAATCAAAATCTTCAGAAAAATTTCAGCTATACCAATCAGATATTTTGCTTTCAAATGTTCAAAATGCCATCATTTTGCTTTTACACTTTTTCTTTGGCTTATTTTTGTTATACATCAAATTTCCAAAAAAATATAATGAAATGGAACTTTTAGAAAATGATGCAAAATCCCGTAGGGACAATTTGTAACTTATTTTTTGAAAACTTCTTATAAAGTGAAATGTCATTAAAAGTAGCCCATTCCAGCAAATTATTTCTCACTTGACAAATCCGCACATTTTGGAAAAAAAAATAGATTTTGACAAGTTATTTTCAGTCAACTCTCTATGATATCAATATCTCAAGTCTGTGAAATATCAGACTGTGTGAAACTATTACAAACACTGTATGTGTAAATAAGTATCTCCATCTAAATTACCTCATACTTTTTCACACAAGAAACATAAACGCAACAATAGATCAATCTGGCTGTAAATATCTAAATATGTCCTTTAAAAGCCAAAGGAATGTCAGATACAATTTATTTTCAGCCAGTGCAAACTGAGACATTAAGTGGCAATTCTACTTCCATTAGCTAAATCTGGCAAATATGCAACTGTTTAAAGGCATTGTCAATAGCCATTGCACAATTAAGTATTTGTACTGATGCCTTATTAAATTACCCTTTTCAAGCAGGCGTAATAAACTAGGAGTTCACTGTACAGATTTCCATGGTGAAAGTCCAGGTCGCTGGAAAATTTATTTAAAGAGAATCCAATCCACCGAGTAATGAAGCAAATGTCAAATGTTTTTTGGCAAATAAATCCGAGTTGTCTTAAAACTTTTTTGGCAGGTATAGCTGGAGACAACACCGGTAATAAAAAGCCTTCGGAAGAACAAATTTGATTTACAGATCTCCCAAGTAAACTTTCAGATGCACTGTGTCTCCAGCCTCAAACCCTGTTTGGTGGGGAATGGAGATTGTTACCACAGGCAGTTGAAAAGGGCAAGAGAGCCAGAGCTAATAACTCGGATGCTTGTTCAAAACACCATTTGCCTCTGTTGGTTTAATTATAACCCGTGCTGGTGCCCTGGAGAGACGCTGCAGTCACTGCCCACCTCCAGCCGTGGGAAGAGGTGCTTGGACTCTGTTGCCTCCCATCCAGCTCAGCGTTTCACGGCGGCGTGGAAAGTGACGTAAATTTGGTTTGCTTCAGTAAATTACTACTCCCCAGTGGCAAAGCATGTCTTCGAGGGTGAGTGTTTCTTAAGATGGGCTATCCTCGCAGTCTCCGGAGGTAGCTTTCCGCAAACCTCCTCTCCCCTGACTCCCTACGCAGCCGTAGCAGAGGCAATCCTCCGCCTTGTTTCAGGGCGCAGACATGACAAAGGAGGCCTCAGCGTAGGGACAAATGCCCCACATCAGGCAGCTGATAGTGGCCACCTAGCTCTCTGTGGCTGTCAGGATGAGCACTACGTGCGTGTTTTGCCCTGTCCCCTGGATGGCAATTAAGTACCTTAGTTACGCCATGTTTACCAAGTATTTGTCCTGCTCGCTATTCCACGTCAACAGCCCCTGGCTCTACCCACGTGCTACATTTTCAAAAACTGCTTCTTGCAGCCTCTGTTTTTTAGCGTCGTTGTCGGTTGCTGAAAGGCGTGGAGAATTACCCACAGACCCTTATCTTTGTGTCGATTCGCCACTGTTGAAACGGAACAGCAATGGCCACAGATTGACAAGATGTTGGAAAATTGGAGTTTTGTCTTTCCAGACCTCTTCCAGGGCTGGGCTGCTGCTTTCTTTATGCACAGTGTAGGCTAGGCAGGCACGCATCCTTCCAAGGCTCAGCTGTGTGCCTGGCTACAACTGACCTCAAAGGAAGACAGGCATCGACGTTTGCCAGCAGATTTTGGACCGTTGCAACACAAAGGCTTTATCTTAAATGTAACATCAGACCACTTCCAATATTTATAATTGCCTCAGTATATCATCTACTCTTTAAATATCCTCACGCTGAACGTATGAGGATTTTCTCCCGTCGTAGCTTTATTGTATTATTTGTTTCAGTCTGATGCTTTTAAGGACAGTAAAGTTGCAATGTCCAAACTGCTATACATGGGGTTGTGCATTTTTTCCTTTAAATCATAGTTTAGTATATTCAGTCGTTTTGTTTTATATCAAGCATTTATTTAAGTGGTTTTTGTTGTATTGACATTTTATAATGCCCTCCTAATATTCTTATTATTGATTTTAAAACTGCACTGGTATTATTCATGGTGACACCTATTGGAAAGCAAGCTTCAATTATATCAATAGATGCTATTATTATAACATTGATAACACTAATATCTGATATGGCATAAAATGTGATGCATTGGCAATTAACTCATTAATGTAGACATCATTAACCAAAAATGTCAGAGTTGTTTTAATGATATTTCTGTTGCTTTCTTTTAACAAATTCTCTAATCACCAGCTCAGTTTTGTATTTTCAAACGTGTATTAGCCATGAAAGTTTTTCTGAAAACCAAGTAACATCATCCCTTTTAAATAAGAGGAGATGGGCTTTTATGGCTCAGAAAATACCAGGAGTCTTGAATCAACAGCATTAGTAATAGACGCAGTATGTGAAACTCCAGCACAGAATATTCAAAAATAAAAGATTTACCAAAACATAACCGTGCCTTTTTGCTTGTTGCTTAGCAACCAGAATTGATCTAGCAAAAAGTCACCTGACTGAGGAATTGCTGGTGGCAATATTACTCCATCATTTTTCTTTTTCACACTAAACTGATGAAGGTTCTATCAGAAGCAGCTATTAATTGTTTCTTTCTTTTCTCTCCAGCTCCTTAATTATGCAGTAGAAACATTTCTATTGCTCTTACTGAAAGGGAGAGAGCATAATGCAAAGCTTAAAAAATTAACAGAATTATGCAAATACGTCTAGAGGTAAAAGAACAAATACAGCAAGCTGCAACTCACTGTCAGCTCCGCTATCCCAAAATAACAAACGCGGTGAACTCTCCATATAGCAACAGAACAACCGTTTTTACCACACCTGCGCTGATGGACAATTTGCAATAATCTTTTAAAACCCACAGACTAAGAATACTTGTTGTTTTGATGACTCAGTTGGAATTCACCACAGCATTTGTCTTGCTTTCATCATTTCTAAATATTAGCATTTTCATCTGTTGACTGAAAGCACTTCTGGTCCTCTATAACATATATATAAAACACTTTTGATCTTTTAAAATCCTCCTGTCAACCTGGAATCACACAGCCTCTTACATTACCTTGTTCTTGTCCTTAATGGTGACCTGCAGTGAACTCTGCACTCCCTACTTTCAGATGTTCAACATCCTTCCTTTGTTAAAAGCTGCTGATCAAAAAGGAACATTGTGTTCGCTGTGTTTCTCTCTATAGCCCCTCACAACCATTTACAGGAATTACACTAAAACACAGGGTATGGGCAGCAGCAATTTCATTTAACCACACACAGGATTTTTGTTTTGCTTGCTACAACACTTAATTCCTTAAGTAAATAAGAAAAGGGGATGCATCTTTGTACTTGTGCACTTGGCCCATCGTGAACAGTCCAATACAACGTTGAGTCCAGGAGCGGCAAAAGATTAATCCGCAAACACCGGAATTGCCTTTTTACCTTTTTTTTTTTTTTCCTTTGAAATGAATGCTCTGTATAAGCTCAGATGACATTTGTCCTTTTAAGAAGTGAAGAAATGTTACCTAAATGGAGCATATATCCAGTTTCACTTTTCCTCTGTATCATATTCAGATCTGGTAGATGGGATTTGATGCTGTTTCCCATAATGCCTCCATGGCTTTTTCTGTAAAATCTTAACAAGGACACAGCATCAGAGAGTCTTTAGTGGCTAATACCCGACCCCTTTCTCTCACATTACAGCTCCAAGTGACCATTTTCATGCCAAAAGGTCACCAACATCCCCATCCCCATGGAACCAATGTGCATCAACCTTCTAACCTTTGCCACCGAGAGATGATAGCTATTTGGGCTGCAATCCCTTCATTACAGATGGTCCATATTTTATATTTAGTGTGGGAGGTCAAATTTAGGAAAGCAATTTCTCTTAAAGCTAAGAGTTCCAATAATCCAAGATCTTCTATTGGCTTATGGGTGAGTGGACAGTAATGGGTTTACGGGCAGCTCTAGATTTTTTTCTCTTTGCTGGGAAGGGAATTCCGTCAATCTAAATTTTTAGGATTGGGGAGCTACTGTTGTTTATTATTCAATGAGCTCTTATTAGATTGTATCTAAGCACACTACGGCAGGCGGAGAGTATCCTTATAAGCAGGCTCACAGGCTGGATCAATATCTCAAGGCATTTACAATCTTCTTGAAACAGATTAAACAATGCTATTTTTTTTATTCTATTTTTAAAGCTTATATGCGGTCACACAGTTTTGTAAGTGACAAACACATTCATCCATTACCATCATTAATCACGACGGTTAATCTACTGTTAAAGCAGCTTGCATCTAAATACAGAGACCACCTTTGGTGGAAATAACCTAACATCTCATGGCAGAACAGAGACAGACTGAGCAAATCCTGAAAGCGAGGATAAGATTGAAAAGATTAAACTCCAAAATGTTGGTTAAAAGGTACCTGTTCTACATTAAGGGGGGGAACATTTTGATTCCATTCTTGATGCCATTTTGTACCCATTTTTTATAAAGTGGAACAATGTAAAGTGGAACAATTATTATAGCCCAAATACTGCAAATATTTATGCATGTGCTTAAACTCATACACCAAGCCCCAAGCCAGCAAAGCGTTTGAAGACACTGCTCCATCCAGTCCCGCTCAGGGCAGCATCCAGGTGTGGGCTTTACTTACTGGGAAATGGCAGATCCATACGTAGCCTTTCAAGGGCAAGGTAAGAGTTTACAGTCCATGACACTGCTGAATGATTCTAGTTCTTGAAGGCCAATGTAGTCTATGGCTAAAGATCTGTCCTGCAAAGCTGCTTCAAGACAGAAAAGCACTTTTGAAACTGCCCATGAATATGGAATTTAAATGCAATTTGCTATTATCTACATGATCATGTTCTCTATTGCCCAAAAATATTTACAGTAGCGAGGTTGATCACGACAGTATTGATCAAAGCTCACTGTTAAAAAACAAAGCTTGCTACAGTCAGGGAGCAGAAACAACAACAGGTCTCTGCATCAGGAAGAAATAGTCACATGCTCTTGCTGTGGCTTCCAACTGCTGTGCAAAGCATCCTCAGCTTAAATCCATACCCTTTACAGGGTTTAGAATCACAGAATGGCCTAGGCTGGACCAGTAGTTTTTAAATTTCCAGGTTTCTCCTTTAATAACTGATCCACAGAGTAGAAACAGAGATCTTCAGACCGCCATTGTAAACAATGAACGTTGTTTGTGACGAAACGCCCTGGGCCCAGGACAAGATCGCACCTGATTTCTAAAAGGGAATCTCTCAAGTGCTTCTTTGCACCGGCATCAGCCTTTCCCACTTGCTGACACCTGCACGTAAGATTTCAAACGAGCGCGACTGAGTGACTGGTGAGCTGCCCACAGCCGCCTGCCGGCCAGGCGCTGTGCCGGGAGCCCACAGCCCCCTCCTGCCGCGGGCTGCCGGCACCCCCTGCCCGCCTCGTGCCACCACGGGACTGCAAACGGGGCAGCTCGGCATGCACAGGTGGCTCGGCAAGAAGTGAGGGCCAAAACTTTTACACACATTTAAGTGTGACAAGATGCAACATTAGTGCTAAGGAAGTTTTAACATAGCACCTGGTCTCCAGTGCCAGGCACCTGGGCAGCAGGGAGTATCTGCTAGACCCCTCTGTGTATCAGAGAGGGGGCAAATGGGAAGCAGATGCTAAACACCTTCTTAAGATCATCTTGATCCATTAAAGGAAGAGCTGGAAGGAGCTCGCGCCACATGTTTGCCTTGAGAGTGCCTGGAAACATCTGTGGGTTCAAACTGGACATTTGGAGAGCACGGCATGGTGACTGGTGGTGATAATGGTGATTCTGGAAATAACACTGGGCTGATCTGACCCTTGATATAATCCCATTCTGATCAATAGGGTTATCAGGATTTTCTAAAAGGTGAGCCTGGCCAGCTTCACACTGCATTTTTGTAGCAGTGCAAAGCAAATCTCTTTCTTTGGTCTCCTTTAAAACATCTTCCATCACCCTTTTTTCCCAGGTAAAGCTGTGCCTGCACAAAGCAACCGTTGTGTAAATGAAAGTCAAACTCACAGGGTGGCTCTGAAGGAAATGAAGGGACCAGAATTGCCTTGATGTTGTTAATGCTTCCCTGATGTTGCTTTTCCTCTTTTAATAGGCTCAAATATTACAATTTTGATAATATTTGCGTACAACGCTTCCATGATTTAAAGCAAACATAATACAGCAAATCTCTATTGATTTTGCCTTCAAAATTCTGTTATCAAAAAGCTAAAATGGTGTTCCTAACGGCAACGCAACCTCGCAGTCAATGACCACAGGTATGCTGGCATCAAACTTAATTAAGGCAGTTATCCAGGTTTTAGGGCTCCAAATCATATTTCACATTCCAGCAGCAGTTTAAGACCACGCTACGTCACTCACCAGGAGGTGTTGTGGGGCCCTGGGTGCAGCTATAGTGCAACGGCACGTGCTGACCCAGACACAGCCCCAGCAGCAGCCACGTGCGCCCGTGTCCTGGCCCCTGCCAGGGTCTCTCAGCTGCTGTCACAAATCGCCTTTTCTGATACATTATGGCGATCCCCCCCCCTCCCCTTTTTTTTTTTATTAGTCTGTTATTCTCATGTTCAGGTGTACTGTGAAACCAAAAAAATCTGCCCCATGCTTACAGACACATTCCTGCTTCAGGGTCTACATTATAATCTATCATATCTCCAAGTGGTTAATATTAAAATGATGCCCTGTGAAGGTACAATGGGTGTGGACAGAACCAATTTGTTTATACGATTGTGTTTTGCCACAGAGTAAATTAAGTCACGGAGTATTCATCAAAATTGAATTACCACAGTGCGAGCTAACAATTTTCTGGGGACACTGTGACACGAGCACAAAGCAGCGCATGTCAGCCACAAGGAATTGCTGTCGTCTTGCGGGCTGCAGCTGAATTACTTACCAAAACAATTAGACAAAAGCAATCTTCAGAAAGCTGGGAGTTGCCAACCAGTGGAAAACAGTGACAGGTCTAAAACTGTGTTTATTTCTCACTTAGAGAAGCCAGGAGAAAGGAGAGACCTGTGGGTGAGACGTCTATGGGAGCAGGCAACGGGCACATCTCAAGGTGAGAAGGGTTAGTGACCTGGTGGGACAGGCAGGACTTCTGTCCTGAAATATTTCTGGAAGGTCAGATTTTCAGCTGAATATGTACTCCTAAATTTTCTTTTCAAAACTTCTCCTTGAAGAAGATGGAGCAAGAAACCCTCTCTCTTATCTCACATTGCTTTACATGAAATGGAGATGAAAGTGAGAAAATGATTGTGTTTGAGCACAGGGAAATTTAGGAGGGTGAGTAGGGTCAGAGGGAGATTATACTCCTCATTTTCACTCAACTTATGCAGCAAAATAGAGAAGATGATTCTGGAAAATAAGAGTGTGTAAGTGGGAGACTGCTTTCTAATTTATTTTTTTCCTCCATGAAAATATTGTTTTGCTGATTGTCCTCAGAGAAAACTGAGAAGAGAGAAAATTGAGGCACAAAAACAACGTTTAAATCATATTTTAGTTAACTAAAAAGGAGTGTAAACTGTTAAATAATTTAAAGAGCATTGAAATGTTGCTGTCGGAAAAAAACAAAAGTTGTGGGCCTAATTTCTTTCATCTTTATTTAAAAAAAAAATCTATGTGACCCCACTTTTCTTAAGGAAACAGAAAATGAAAAGGTTTTGCAAAAGGACAGGTGTTTTCCTGTGCTTTCAAAGCAACAGAAAAAATGACAAAGGTTTGTCAGAAATCTTCTCTTTTTGAAAAATACAGGATGACATTTTATAATTCCATCTCTGATAATAGACGTATTTCTACCTGCAATAATTATCTCGGTCAAAAATATCGTAAACACAGCTGTCATTAGACAGCTTGACCCGCTCCGGCTTCGAGAAGAGCAAAGTGGTTCAGTCAGACCACTCTTGAGCTGTGCTTCAGCCCTGAACGAGCGCTCAGTCCGTGGGAACCGCCCACTGTGACCCCCCCGAGCCGTGCTGGGTGTCCCCTCCTTGACGCCGAGCGCTGCTCGTCCTTGCTTTGCTTGCTGTGGCACCTACACCCAGCAGAGACCCACGTGGGTGGCTGCGAGGAGCAGAGCTCCTGAGGGCAAGCCCGTGGGTCACACAGCCTCACGGCCGTTTCTGGGAAGGGAGAACACCGGGGCCAGGGCGGGCAGGAGGCAGCCTCCCCAGCAGCGAGCCAGGCAGTGCCCAGTGACCGCCTCTGGGCACAGGAGCTGGGCAGCCCTTCCCTCGGCTGCACTGCGTGAGGCTAACAGCCACCACATCGTCGTAGGCTGGCTTCCCAAATCATTGCAAACTACGCATACTTTTCATAACTCGCTTCGTTACAACAAATCCCCCATTGGAAAATCCTATTTAGAAAGCTGCTTTACTAGGGTTCGGTAGGATAGATTTTGTTTTTAAAGGATAATCATGAGTCATTTCATTGGCAGACAGGGTGTTAGAGCTAGAACTGAAAAAGAAAATCAAGCATTTATCTACCTCAATCCAAAATTTACATTGTTAAGGCCATGTGGTCCAGGGAGGGAGCACAGGCTGCAGGCATGTGCCTTTCTGCATGAACTTTCTGCCTTTATTTAGGCTCGGGAAAAGCTCAGCCCTGAGCTCAAGGCTGCTCCCCACCAGAGTGGGCAGAGAGAGGGTGTCTCTGTGGAGCTCAGACCCAGCGCCCACGGGGAGACTGGGCCAGGCTCTGCACCACTGCCTGGGGCCACTCGCCTCCTACTGGGGCTCCTGGCTTTGCCTGCAGAGAGTTTGTGGTCGGAAGACCAGAGAGCGCTGTGGAGCTGGAGCAGCTGAGGAGCTGCTTCTCCTGCCCTGCGCTGCTGGGCTGGCTGGGGCGCCGCGCAAACGCCCCACGTCACTGAACCTGGCCCAGCTGTGCTGGGCCCAGTGTCAGCGACCCCGAAACACAGATTCCTGCCTGGTATCACGCTGGCTCTGCTGTCGGCCCGGTGGAAGTGCTATGAGCTGTTTCTTGCTTTGTCGAGGGCTCTCAGGGAATCTAGAAGTTTGGTTGTTTTTTTTTTTCCTTTTTTTCTTTTTCTTTAAAAAAAAAATTTGAGTGAGGCGAGCAGGAGTGCTTCTTTGCTTTTATGGAAATGGGTTTGTGCTACGCAGTGTATATTACTGAACGCCATACTGGTGCCTCAAGAGATGTTGTCTGTGCACATTTACATAAATCTAAAAATAAATATACTCACAAGTCTCCTCAATCAAAATATGCCACAGACAACTAAAAGATCTTGAATCAAATATTAATGTTGGAGATTTCTCCAGCCATTTTGTAATGCTTCCAGCTATCTTTATTACACAATGTGTAATGCACTACTTTATTTCAGTCCTGAGCTATCAGGAGTATCATTGTTTTGATGGCCTCAAACTGGCTGAATAAAACCGGTCCTTTTTCGAGTGCCCAGGGGCAAGTGCTTAAGCTGGAGACACGCTAGTCATCACCTGCAGGCGGTGGCAGCCACCATCGGGAGGGTGCTTGCTGAGCCACAAGAAGGGTCTGTTACTCACTAAGTTACTCCAGCACAAGTAAGTCCCCTGTCACATGCCTTATCCTGAGATGGGTGAGAGGACTGACAATGCTTTCCCACGTATCTAAAATGTGTCCTTATTTTACATTGGTACATAACTGTCAGGTTTTTCACCTCAAACTTTTGCTCTTTTTATCTTCTGCAGTTTGCCTCTATTAAATGTACTGAGTAGTTACTTCTTTGCTGCGTGTCCTTTCCCCTACATCGCTACAAAGCTCCACATCTCACGGAACAGTCTCAGATTCACGTTTTCTAAATAAAAGAGGGTGTGATAGGGGAAAATGAATCTGTTTAAAAAGAATCCCTTGCAATTCCCTTGCAAATATGAGATTTGCAACATCACTATGGGAACAAAACCAAGTCACCAGGCTTTCTAAATTTAATGAGGTTCAAATGTCCAAGGGCACCAACTTTCCGAGGAAGAAGCAATGTCAGAGCATGCAGAGAAAAGGATAGTGTTTCTTAAGCAAAGGAAAGAAAATATCTTGAAAGAGGTTTACCCCTTGAAGTGAATCAGGTGGAGTTACTGGTAAAGAGTAAAAGGCAGGCAGCTGCAAATGTTCAGAGGGGATTAGATTCTTCCACAGATCGTGACTTTCAAGTTCTAGCACTGCAATATTATTTATGACAGTTATAGGCCTATATGGCAATATCTCAAGAAGGAGAGTGATTCATCAATTCCAATACCGCTTCTTCCAGAGATGGAGCTGCAATGCAGCACATCAGAAACCACAATATTAGGTAGGAAGCAAGAGATCTTCAAAATAGGGAATGATGCAAAGTCTGTTTGATCAGCTTAAAGAATCGTGTTGCCTCCAGTGAGCTTTGGAGAAAGGTAGTTATTGAAAACAGTTTCCTTTGCCAGGAATTGTGTTTGCCAAAGATGGCACTCTCTGGTGGATTACAAAGACTGAAGCAATGAATACTTACACCCTGGAGCATTTCAGGGCTTTCTCTGCAGAGCTCCTCACCCGGCTCAGCAGAGGCACATTTCCTTACCACCCTGTGGCTATCAGGCAGGCTGAACAAAAAACTTCCTCAAAACTAACCAACCTCATTTCCTATCAAATATCTGCAGCTATGCCAGCTGCTTCAATGGTTGTGTACAAATACCAGCCTGGATTACCGCCTCTCTCATGCAACAGATGAGCAACATTGCTTCCTTCAGCAAACATCCGCACTCTCTGCTCAGCACTTGCCTACGCCTTTCCCACCTGTGGCAAGATAGAAGTGGGACTCCTATGCATGCTCCTTGTGAAAGCAAGAGGGATTTGTCACACAGCTTTAGCCCGGGCTGAGTCTGAGAGTCATTCAGTGCGCTGCCCACACGTCAATTAGGATTTCTGAGATGCACGGTACTGTGGGAAGTCACATCGTATCCTCTAAGTTAGATACACCGCTGCTTCAAAGAGAGCACATATTTATTCTTTGTTAAGATAAGTCCGTGTCTGCAATTTTATAGTAAAAGTAAGTCCACGGTCACCATTGTCCTTATGCTCCACCATTTCTTCTCCAAATATTTACACTCATTTCCTTTGTTTGATATATAATACACTAACACTGTAAAGCAAACACACACGAGTGGTGCACCTTGTTTTAGTACTACATCTATCTTCTGCTAGATAGCAGCAGATGATCAGGCCTCTGCAGGCAATTTGTCAGCGAAGAAGAGGCAGTGATGCATTTACAGGAAATATTACAACGCATTTTTTTCACTCACGTGTATTCATATTCCAAAACAGAGGTGGTACAAGAGTGCCTGGGGCAATTCCCCCCAGCAGGAATTTCAGCCCCGTGGCTCTCCCTGTTCCCAGTGACAAATGAAGTGCAAGACACCAGCCCAGAGCACGAGTTCCCCTGCAGAGCCCCTTCTACCTACATCAACGGCTCTACACCAACTGCTTAAGCATGAACTGATCATACAATATGTCTTCTGCAAACGGGGCATTTGCTCACACATAAAGAAAAAAACCCGTGTAATAGTGACACCTGGTGACACCTACTGTTTTGCTTACATACACACATGCCTCTTTTTCCAGATATTCTAGTTTTCACCGAAAACTCCCAACCAGGGGTGGAACTATAAAACTGAACATTCAAGTATAAAGAATTTGGATTGACGTCTGATTCTTTGCTTTTGTCTTTCTTTTTGGCACTGCTAACCTTCATCAAATGGTTTACCCACTGTGCTGTCACGTTCAAGGAGATATAGCAGAGACCACACGGTCCACCTGGAAAATAAATTTGTAGCTAGACACTAATATAAAATGAAAAATGAATTATGCTGTCATCAGTTAAGTCCTTCTTCTTTAGTTCACATTCGCTGAGCTAAGGGCTCCATGTTCTTTGGAAGGGATTCTGCTAACTTAATGGTTAGAAGACAGAAAATTATTCTGGTGTAAAAGCCCAAACACCTAAGCCTCCACGATTTCTCATAAAGTGTCTCTGCCAATGTATTCTCAAAGTGACCCCATTTCTGTATTAAATAAGGTGAAAAAAAAAATCTAGATGTGTAAGGAGTTTACAATACTAACCAATACTATTCAGCATTGATCCCCACTTTCTCAAAGTGTTTGCTGGGAAGTGCAGGGATTATCATCATATACTCTGATCTTCTCATTCTGTAAGTTATCATTTGTGTCCGTTATTAACGTAGCTCACCGCTGCGGCGGAAATCACTGCTTCTCTTCTTTGGTAACTACTCTATGAGTCATCTAGACCACAGACTGTGTAAAGTCCTATTGGAAAATCCTGTAAAAATTAGGTGGTGAAAAATAAACAGTACATCTTTCTGACTTAAAGAGGTGTATGGTGAAAAGGGGATTAGTTTATACCTTCTATTTAGATACATTCACAAAAAGAGTGTGGGGAGGTGAGCGAAATGTCAGTGCAGATACAATAATATAAACCACATTTCCAAGCTTTGACCACTTAACTGTTTCCCAAGGGATGTTTTTACTGGTATTTTGTTGAATTCTGAGACATTATGCTTCCTGTTATGAACTGGTTAAAGAGAAGATTATAATACGGTTATGGAAAAGGAGAAAATAAAGCAATGAACGGAAAAGGAGAGAATGGCAGGAGCAAAAAGATCTCTTTCTTTTCTTAATAATGCCAATCATTTTGCTGTAATTCACACAAACCTCAGACCCTCAGTCCTTTCAGGAACATTAAGACTAAGAAATCTGTCGTGCTACCTGTGCTGCAGTCTCTACGCAAAATGCTTGTACCTCCTGCTCGGCGCACGACCCTGCACAGCCTCCCTCAGCTGCAGAACCTGCTGCCAGCGGGCAGGGGCATTGCTCCCGTAGGGAACCGTGTGCCCTCGGAGCACGGGGACAGAACAAAGATGCACCTGGAGATGGGCTTCTTGTTGAGGGAAAATGGAGACGCCACTCTGCCTGCCCATTGCCAAGAAGGGCTGAGCCAGGGTCATTAATGATAATTAATCCTTAATTAAACCGGGCATGATCCACTGGAAACAGTACGTTAACTAGTCCGTTCTCTGTGAAATCTCTCCCATGAAGTTGAACTGTCTTACACAGCAGTTGTGCTTCCCGTGTGAAAGACGTGTCGCTTATACATGATCCCAAGCCACTCAGCGAAGTTGTGGAAGCAACAATCTTTTTGTTGATTGAATTTTCACTTAATTTAATTTCATTGGAAATCACAGTCGGTGTCACCCAGCAGCCAGAGGCTAAAAAGGGGCACTTTACAAACTGAATAAAAAACTTATTAAGTTATAATAAGCACCAAAAGCAATTGGAGGTGAAAACTTTACTGCAAACAACATGTTTATTCTACACTCACAGTGATATTAAATAGAATATTTTTTTAAAGCTTTAGTCATGCTCTTTGTTAAGCAAACAACTCTTTCACATGATGCAAAAACCTGGAAATGTATATAAGGAGCACAAGAATGCTAAAATACAGATTCATGGGAATGGCTCAGATGTAAAAAGTTTACTTACATAATCTTCTCACAAGTGAGAAAAATGAAAATAATATTCTTGGCCAGTGCAGGCCACTAAACTTTTTTTCCCAAGTGAGCACAGAAAGTGTGGTCAATGTAACAGATAGCAGTGCGTGGGTTTGCACTTCCACCCCTCACCAGCCTTTTCCCATCTCTCCGGGAAGTGAGCGCCAAAACTGCCACCCCGCGCGGGGCGGGAAGCGTTTCCCAAACCGAAACACCCGCTCGTGAGGGGCTGGCCAGTGTCGCAGGCACGCGCACACCACCGGACGCTTTGCCAGCCTGCAGCCCAGAAAATGTGCGACGCTTCTGCGTTTTTAGTGTCAACCTAGTACTCCTCCAAACGACATCCGGGCTACTCGCAGGGCACTGTGTGCTACTAGCTGTTATTATTAGCTGGGATCTTTGAGGGAAACTTTGAAAGGACAGAAGATGGTGCTTACTTTTCCCCTGCGTAAAATTGGGAAATGAACACCTGCCTTTATCGGAAATTTTCTGTGATCGAAAGGAACACCGTGGCCCCTCCTCTGGTTTCCTACGTGATTGTTTTTGGAGAAAGGAATAATAAATTTTAAGATAATCCCTGCTCACAGATGTGTTATTTATTCACCCAGTTAACAGCCATTTCCTGTAATCAGTATAAACTGATCAATCTGCCATAATGAGAGTGGAGCCAGCAGCTTCCTGGCCAGAGATGAGTCTGTGTCTCTCCTAATCTGCAGACATAACATATTGGAAGAGAAGACCACTAAATTCCCACATGCTAAGCAGCGAGAACATGGTAGCTTTCCCCTCTGCAGGTAGATGGCTAAATAAGATGTATGAAGACAACAGTTCTTGGGTCACTTGTGTCATTACTGAGACAAGAAAAAAGACCGTTTTCTAAGATATGCTTGAATTATTAATTAATTAATCCCAACACTAAAAAAAGTATTTTTCAGTTTCCACTGTAAATATACCCACTACAAATAATGGATGATGTTCAAAAACAGATCCACAAATGTATTAAGAGCAATGATTTTTGACCCTTCATAGAAAAATGCTTTTATTAATGCTGTAAATACCTCTGCTGAACACATGGGTGGGGGAAAACTACTGAGCAAATGAGATTTAGTGGAAAAAAAAAGCAGGGATCAAATAGTGCTTTGTTCCTATGGAAGAGTAAAGCAGTAAATAAAGCAACAAAAAATCTTGCTTTTTGATTCCAGGAGGCCCAACGGGCTGCCCTCCTGTAGCGGTACGTTAGTCACTGGGCACAGGAAACATGCTCTTTTTATGACTGTTAAGTAATCCAAAGTAGACCAAGAAGTGGCTGAAATATGTGCTGAAAAGACAATACCACCATAAAAATATTTCAAAATCTGCCATTTGTACATTTCTAATACGGACTTTGACTGACAGAAAACACAGCAAATAAAGCCTCTGGGGCCACCGCATCAGCCAGATTTCTCTCTGTCTTCTTTTTTTGGGTCACTATGTGGGCTCTAAAAAATATGGCACGTTCAGAAAGTTCTTACAGTCAAACTAACTATTTCTTATTTATAAACATGAATTACACACCTGTTGTGCCAACAACTTTACAACATTACTGTTGCTTAGCTGCTAAGATTTTACTCATCACAAAGTTTTCTGTCTCGAATCAAGAGAAATCACGACACAAAAAGTATCCCCATCCAAAAAGGGACTTCAACTGAATCAGATGTGGATTTTAACCGATTCCTTTTCAAGGGTCTGATCCCATTAAAGTGTTTGCAGGCATTTACACTTAAGTGTGACTAGTTCTGCTGCAGTCAGTTGTCTTTGGTGGGTGAGTTACGTGACGTACATCTGTATGTATTTGCCAGAGCAAACTCTTGGGAAAGCAAATGATAGCAGTAAGTGAATAAAATTCAGTACTACTAGTTTCTTTTTCACTCATATTTTAAAATAAACAAGAAAACTAAACACCAATGACACCAGGCTAATGTGATGTTAATACAGCTGCAGGAGCAATCGCCAAACAGGAGAACTGCGAAGCCATGCGAATCTCTGCTCCTGTGGGGGTCCTGCGTGCAGCGCTCCTGCGTTTTTGACTAAGGAGCAGTACAAGGAGTACTGCAGCTTAGCTCTAGCCTGTGCCCTGAAAAAAAGGGAGAATACACAGACTAGCTGATTAAACTTGGCATTAAAACATTTATTTTGTAATAGGTTTTTCCTTTTGTGATATTAGTACAGCCGTAACATCGTGACAACACAGTTAACTGTGAGTTTTGCGTGTGCTGAATGTAACAATTAAGCTTTTTCATATCTGTTAACTACAAGTTTCACCTGGTCCAAAGAACGTATACCCATTTATCTACCCCTTAAAGCTAAAGAAGCTCAACTCAGTGCTGCGACAGAAACAGCATCGTTTAGCACAACGTACATTAAATTTGTGCCAGCAATAATTTTACTGATTTTTTACCGAAAAACGGGGAGCACTCAGTGCCATAAATATTGTGTTGGATGTAGTGCTAACCACCTGGAATTGTGGAATAGGTGTGGCTGAGTTTGTGAAGGACCAAGTTTCTAGATCTCTGGACACACACAACTGATTCTGCAGATCGGATACAAATCTTCCTTGCGTCTGCATTCCCTTCTCTAGTTGTACACACCCAAATAAGAGCAGAATCCTGTAACTAAGTGCTTAAAAAAACAGATCCTGAATGCAATGCTTTGGGACCAAAGCAGAAAAGGACAGTCTTTTGTTATACGAACTGCCAGTATTCCCTGTCTCCAGAGAGTGAAGGGCTCTCATTAGGTACCTGAAAACTGAGAGCTACCACGAGCTGGAGGATTGCTGACAGCCCCACCCCTGAGGCACTGAGAGCTGGTAGCGCTTCACTCTCCTAGGATGAGGCAGCGTAGCAGGATGCAGCTTCTTGCTGCCATCGTCCCCTTCCACAGGATGTGAGCTGTGGCTTCACCTCGCTAAATAGCAGCTGGCCTCCAAGGAACAAGCACTACACCTTGCACGATTGTTCTGCAGCTTCACGTCACATACGTTGACATGCATAGGGGTGCACTGAGCTCCTGCTTGGAAAAGTGCTGTGAGAATGCAAAGAATTGTTAATATTGAAATGGTGAGTGTAATTATTTATGTTCTGCTTTCTCATCTGTACCTTGCAAGGCATCTCCAGCAGCGAATGTTAGAAGACATGACATAAAATGTTCTTTAGAGAAGTTATGCTTTTTGAACAAATAAGATTCTCCCCCCTAAAAAGTCACTGACAAAAACGGCAGCATGTCCAAAAGGGGCAGGATCTGCCTGTTGGGTTTTGAGAGTACACAGTTCATCTCAGCTGTGCTACCTTTGCTGAATCTCATATGATAAATCATACAACTCAGATGTGTTTCACTTGTTTGCCAACAAATTTTAAAAAGGGCTTATAGCAGTTGGGAGTGTAAAAACGAGTAGATTTAAAAATTATTCAAGAATGATTTTAAAGTTCCCCTGAGGTTTCCACGTTAACTCAAATAGATTTTGCTTTCTGTCAGGATTCAGCTGCTTCTATGAAAGCTTTGGTGAGAAGGCAGGTAGCGTGACACCGAGTCCTGTGTGGGAATTTGTGGATAGATCTAAATTACAACACCACTTCAGAAATGTGCTTTTAAGAAAATGAAAAGCACATTCATCTTAGTTTTTTAAATCTCAAATATGACCATATTTACAAGTTTATTTCATCTCACTATAAATGAAGGAGAATGGGTTTAAGTTGAAGGAGAATAGATTTAGATTAGATCTTAGGAAGAAATTCTTCAGGACAAGGGTGACAAGACTTTGGAATAAATTGCCCAGAGATGTTGTGGCTGCCCCCTCCCTGGAGGTGTTCAAGGCCAGGCTGGACAGAACCTTGAGTAGCCTGATCTAGTTGAGAGGCGTCCCTGTCCGTGACAGGGAGGTTGGATTAGATGATCTCTAAGGTCCTTTCCAACCTGGGCCATTCTATGATTCTACAATAAATATTCTTTGTCTTTACTCCAACAGCCTTGGTCTAATTCTGCACGCCTGCACCAGACACCAGCTCTGTGGTTCTTCTCTGTGCTTTGGATCCCCTGTTGCGTCAACACTTTCTATGTTGCTGGGGGAAGAGGCCAGGGGTTAATTCTTTTGCTGATGAGAGGTAGCTCTTGGGTTCTTGAGACTAGGTTGGACTACAGTTAGAAGCACGTAGGAAGCTAAAAGAAAGATTTCTCACTTCTAACCAGTACATCTTCTCATCCTGCTGGGATAAGTGTGTCCAAAATGAAGGAGTCGACATTGCTACACAACTGCCTTCACTGATGTGTGGAAAAAGACAAACAGGGGATGGGAACATTTGAAAACACCCACAAACTCCTGTAGAGGCCCAGCACCCTTCTTGCCCACTCTTGGCTGATCTGCAGAAAAGCCTACTTGAGAAATTGTGTCACCTTCCCACTTCTCCCACCTCACTCTTCATAATCAGCAGCATCTTAAATGTGTCAGGAAGCCTACAAAGAAATGCTTTGCCATTGATTAGCAGTGCATACATTTTTCACACGGTTTTTCTTTTTTTTTTTTTTTTGCTAACCATGTTTGGAGACATTTCCCCACAGAGAACGACTATTTCCTAGCAATGAATAAGTTCAACACTTGTGAGTTTGAACTGGCAGATTGCCACATTATCTCTGAGTCGCAGCATGAAAAGTCCAACTACACATCTAAAGCAAGAAGAAAACACAGGTACCAACTTTTAAACTTCTAAAAGAAAGAGAAGCTTCTGCAGGACCTTTAATTTACAGACGTGATTTGATTTGAGGTTCTTAGCTCTCCCTGGGTTTTAGGATCAAGTTCTCAACCCACATTGGCTGCTTCTATTAATTGGGGCATTGCCATTCATAGAATCATAGAATCATAGAATCATAGAATGTTAGGGATTGGAAGGGACCTCGAAAGATCATCAAGTCCAATCCCCCTGCCAGAGCAGGAATGCCTAGACTATGCTACACAGGAACGTGTCCAGGCAGGTCTTGAATGTCTCCAGAGAAGGAGACTCCACAACCTCTCTGGGCAGCCTGTTCCAGGGCTCCGTCACCCTCACTGAGAAGAAGTTTCTTCTCGAGTTTAAGCGGAACCTCTTATGTTCCAGTTTCAGCCCATTACCCCTTGTCCTATCAGTGGTTGTCACTGAGAAGAGCCTGGCTCCATCCTTGTGACACTCCCCCTTGATATATTTGTAAACATTAATGAGGTCACCCCTCAGTCTCCTCTTCTCCAAACTAAAGAGCCCCAGCTCCCTCAGCCTTTCCTCATAAGGGAGATGCTCCACTCCCTTCATCATCCCAGTTGCCCTGTGCTGGACTCTCTCCAGCAGTTCCCTGTCTTTCTTGAACTGAGGGGCCCAGAACTGGACACAATATTCCAGATGGGGTCTCACCAGGGCAGAGTAGAGGGGAAGGAGAACCTCTCTCGACCTACTAACCACCCCCCTTCTAATACACTCCAGGATGCCATTGGCCTTCCTGGCCACAAGGGCCCAGTGCTGGCTCATGGTCATCCTGCTGCCCACCAAGACTCCCAGGTCCCTTTCCCCTACACTGCTCTCTAATAAGTCATTCCCCAATTTATACTGGAACCTGGGGTTGTTCCTACCCAGATGCAAGACTCTACATTTACCCTTGTTATATTTCATTAAATTTTTCCCCGCCCAACTCTCCAGCCTGTCCAGGTCTCACTGGATGGCAGCACAGCCTTCTGGTGTGTCAGCCACTCCTCCCAGCTTGGTGTCATCAGCAAACTTGCTGATAGTACTCTCTAGTCCCTCATCCAAGTCATCGATGAATATATTGAATAATACTGGTCCCAGTACCGACCCTTGAGGCACTCCACTGGATACAGGTCTCCAACCAGACTCCGCCCCATTGACCACAACTCTTTGGCTTCTTCCCCTCAGCCAGTTCACAGTCCACCTCACTACCCAAGAGTCTAGACCACACTTCTGCAGTTTAGCAGCAAGGATGCTGTGGGAGACTGTGTCAAATGCTTTACTGAAGTCAAGGTAGACCACATCCACCGCTCTGCCATCATCTATCCACCTTGTTATATCCTCATAAAAGGCTATGAGGTTAGTCAAGCACGACTTCCCTTTGGTGAAGCCATGTTGACTGTCTCTAATGACCCTCTTATCCCTGATATGCCTTGAGATGGCACCAAGGATAAGTCGTTCCATCACTTTCCCAGGGATGGAGGTGAGGCTGACCGGTCTATAGTTTCCCGGGTCCTCCTTCTTGCCCTTTTTGAAGACTGGAGTGACATTTGCTTCCCTCCAGTCCTCAGGCACCTCTCCCGTCTCCCAAGACTTGGCAAAGATGATGGAGAGTGGTCTAGCAATGACATCAGCCAGCTCCCTCAGCACCCGTGGATGCATCCCGTCTGGACCCATGGATTTATGGATGTCCAGAGTGCTTAATTGGTCCCTAACCCAGTCCTCATCGACTAAAGCAAACTCCTCCACTGCCCTGACTTCCTGTGGGGCCTCAGGGGAACGGGGCTCCTCAGGATAGCCTCCGGCAGAGTAGACAGAGGCAAAGAAGGCATTCAGTAACTCTGCCTTCTCTGTATCATCTGTCACCAAGGCACCCACCTCAACAAAGCTATAGCGGCGCTCCCTGTTAATTTGGCGGTGGGCGTGCCTGCTGGCTACACCCCTCACTCTCTGACACATCCAGCCGAGCCACAAGGACTAAGAGTTGGAACCTGGTAAAATGCTCAGAACTCCACTAGTGCCAAACACCATCAATTCACCTCAGCGGTACAGACAACAGGGGTTATTCTACTATGACCAGAAACATCAGAAAAATCCCTGAAGAATTAGTGAAGTAAAAAATACCACCTTTCCCAATCAAGCGCAAAAGCTGATTGTGATGGGGCTCTCCTCATGATTTTACCTTCTATAACCTTTCAATTGTTTATTCCAATTGATCTAAATAAAGAATGCAAAGGAACACTAATTTTCTGCAATTTTATTTTAAAGCTGCAATTCAGAGGGACTCCAGTTTTGGCCCATCTCTAAGGAAAAGAAGATATAATACAGTCCTTTACCATAATCCACGGTCAAAGAGAATCTGTGTGAGAGTAAATTGTTCACAACGTATTGATGCAGGGATCCCTTTTTGCTCTGTGTTTGGGCAGCACCTGATCCAGTACTGAGACCTCCAGACAATATGGATGATCACTGGCCAGCTTCCTGCAGCACCACAGCAGCTTTTCAGCAGATAAAGAGAATAGGAGAAGGGCTTCCCAGAAGCTAACTGCTAGAGGATTGTTTCTGAGTAGCTGGCAATGAGCAGTCCAGTTATCAGCTCACAAATATTTA
Organism: Trogon surrucura; assembly: GCA_020746105.1. Taxonomy (NCBI): domain Eukaryota; kingdom Metazoa; phylum Chordata; class Aves; order Trogoniformes; family Trogonidae; genus Trogon; species Trogon surrucura. The sequence goes on from CM036627.1 coordinate 621,677, forward strand.
CTGCAGAAGTTGGAAGAGTTAAAAGCTCATTCCTCTTAAGTAGCTGGACATGATATTTCTCCTGATTTTTTCTCATATGCTATCTCTTCACCTCCATAGGATATCATGGGAATTTTACCAGCCTTAACCTCTTGTCTTCCCACAGCTCTACCCCAGGTAGGAGTTGACCTTTGCTAAGTGTTTGAGCTGCCTTTAATGAGGGAGGATGTGTGTTGTATATAGATCTGCCTGAAAATCCATGAAAAAAGGCTGTTGCCCAGTAACAAAGGGTCCAGTTCGGTTTCTTTTGCTCATGATAGGCAACATCTGCCCTTTCAGGTGGTCCTGCTGCTTCCTTTCTCTCACCTGAGTAAATAAACATGACGTAACGTGGATGAAGGTATAATGCAGGGCAGGAGGCTCTGTGCATGGCTTCTCCAAAGCAGAAACCACGGGGCTATCCAGCAGACCTGGTTTACTGGGTAGCAGACTTTCTTGGGATTTTCTTGCAGTCATCTTCGCTATAGAGTGACATATGAGGCAGCCACTTGACCTAGACCCGCTATTTAATTAAATGCACTTCTCCACCTTTTTTTGCCTGTGTCCATGTCGTGCTCTGTGTAAGGATAGACAAAATACAGTGTTGCTAGCAGGCAAAACTTACGAAGCCTAAATGGAAGGTTTGGCTGATTGTCTTTAATTAAATGGGCATTAATACCAGGCAACATCCTAACTCTGAGTGTGAAGGCATTAAAATAATTAACTGGTCTAATCTAGGCTTGAAAAATACGTTGAAAATGGATGCCAGTGTGAGAATATATCCTTGTGAAGGTGACCTTAATACTAGACATCAAGGGAGCATGCAAGCATCCCGGCACATACTGCAGACATATGAGTAGGTACTGTCCTTTCAGTGTTACACTGCACACCACATCTCTGCTTGGCTTCTCAGACTTGAGCAGGACAATAGGAAATAGCCTAGAAACAATTAGACATCACACAGTCAGGACAAATTCTGAACTGTCTTCTGGTCTATACAAGAATAATATCATAGAATATCATAGATTATTTGTTTTAACCTTTCTTGACAAAAGGACGGTCTTGACAAGTCGGCCAGCACCCTGTCTTAGAAATGTCCAATGCTGGGGAGTCCACCACTTCCTTGGAGAGATTATTCCAATGGCTGATTGTTCCTTATGGTGAAAAGATCTTCCTCTTTTATCTAGTTGGAATCTCCTAATGAGTAACTTGTATCCGTTGCCTCTAGTCTTTTCCCTGTGACTCTTTGCAAAAATGGAGCCTCCACCTTCTTTGTAGCCACCCTTTAAATACTGGAACATGTTGATGAGGTCTCCCCTAAGCCTTCTTTTCTCAAGGTTGAACAAACCCAATTCTCCCAGCCTTCTCTCACATGGCAGGCTTCTCGGTCCTCTGACCATATTTGTGGCCCTTCTCTGGACCCTCTCCAGCCTGTTCACAAGTTTTTTGTATCGCAGCAACCCAAACAGCACAGTATTCCAGGTTTGGCCCGACAAGCACTGAGTGGAGTGGGATAATTCGCTCTTTATCTCTGCTGGCGATGCCCTTATTGATGCACCCCACCATCCTCTTGACTTCCTTGGCCACAGCAAACAAAGAAGCAAACCAAGGGCAGCCACAGGACCCAGAGCAGCATTTAGTGTCTTGTAAATGTGCTAGAAAGAGGGAAGAATATCCATCCAGCCCCCTTGACTGAAGCTTTCTGTGCTCCTGGAGAGAAGAGGAGGCAGAATATCTAAGCTCATGGACAGCAAAAAGAAGGAAGCTATGGCCTTTTTTTGTCATCAAAATATGTCATCAAAATATATCATCAAAATATGAGAGCAGCAGAGCAATGAAATGCTTTACCACTAACAGCAGCAGAAAGCATGTGTGTTTTCTAGTAGGAAAGAGCTCTGGCAGAAGTGAGACCGGAGAGATTTCCAGTTCAGCAGTGTTGTGTTGCAATAGTGGGAAGCAATTACAGCATCTCATTCACTAGTATTTAACTTTTTCTCAGAAGTGCACTATAAGACTAAAGCTATCAAAAATACAAGAAAATGTCTCAGCCTGGCACGGATCCCTGGAGATTTTAGTTGGGAGCGTTCAAACCTAAAGGTCAGAGTGAATCAATCCCTTTAAAAATCATTAACTAAACCTCTTCTTAACAAAAAGTCCGATTTCAATTTTTACTCTTTTTTTTTGAGATGATTCAGGATCAGAAAAAATACTAAAAGATCTCTATAACTCGCCATATACTAAGTAATTCTCTAGATCATCATGTAAACAGGACAATGTCCAGCTCCTCCTGTAAGCTGAAGTACATGCTTCTGTGTGCAGGGAAGCTTACACTGGTAAGTGTAAGCTGGTCACACTGGTGAGTGCTGGTCACGCTCCTTGGGAGGTGCACAAAGCCCCACAAATGTCCCTTCCACACAGTACTCAGTAGAGGCTGCGGCACCAGGGTGGTGAGCACTGAGATAGAAGAAAGCACCAGCTGTTTAACCATTTATTTGATTAATCTAACTAGCAAACATGGTGAAAATTATTAGACTCACCAGAATATTGTTCATGTATCACAGCAGCAACATAAGGCTCTGATTACACCTTTAGGACACTATTTCGGCTAGGCTTTAGCCATAAATGTAGGAAGACGTATTGTTCTGACGTTGTAAATAGGAAAACATGCTGATAAATGACTGATCTTTACTTGCTGACAATTACACGATGTGGGTGACAGCTCCAAGAAGTTCGTACCCCTGTCACTTAGAAAAAAACCATTGCTTTTTCTGTGTGTTGACTCCAGACACCAAACCCTAATTCCACAAAGAAACTGTAAACAGAGACTTGACAGGGAAATGCCATGTTCAGGAGAAACAGTTGGCGATGATGATGTCCACACAACTGGGTGATGAGTTAATTTTCTGCAAGCTCTAGTCTGATCCTATCATTTGCCTGCATTAGATGCATACCTGAAGAGCATCTTTTAGGGACCTGAAGTTATTTCTTCAGAGACCACAAATGAAAGCAGGAATGAAGAAATGTGGTCAGGTATTTCCCCAAAACTCTGAACACCAACCTGGAAGAAACTGTATGATTCCACTAAATAAGTGATTTCCACTAAAGACAGGTAAGCTGCTCTCACCAGATTTCAGTGTTAGCACCCACCAAGCATGCACATTTTAGACCTTCTGCACAAAACTGATCCTTTGTTTATCAGTCTAAACAGGGTAACAAGAAGAACAACCGCAGCCTTTTGATTTTATCATCCTCCCTGAAGAAGACTGTCAGCATCATGCATCTGTTCAGGCTGGAAGGTCATCAGTGAACAGTCAGATCTGGTAATTTTTTTAAAAATGGAAGCTTAACTTCTGTGTAAATTAAACTCTGTGTATGCAAATCACACTGTTGTTACACAACAAATCCTAAATTATAATACATAACACTAGTCATTAATGCCTGGAAGCTCTGATCACCGTGTTAACTCTGGGATGGAAAAAATCCAAACCACTATAGCTAAAATAGAAAGGAGAGGAAAATGAACCTCTAAACCCTGTTGTGATCTCAGCTGCCCAGAGTACAGTGGCAATCTGCAGGATTTTTGTCTTTATTTATCGGACTGCATAATCTAATTATCTCTCATTAGTCCAAAGCTGATTATTTCATTTATCTTTGTATATGTGACAACAAAAGGCTCTCTTTAATTAAGCAGATCAGCAATTAGCTGTTGTTTTATAGGCAGTTTTAAACATCCCTGTACAAATAGCATGCAGCACGATTGTAATCAGATGCTCAGGGAAGAATTGTAGATGAGGACATTTTGATTTACAGCCCCATTTAGTTTAAAGCTGCACCAGCAAGTCTAACTCCAAAAGCGAAGGCTTATGAGATACGGTCAAGTTGCCAAGCACGCTCGATGGAACCAAACATAGCTGAGACAAGATCCGCCAGTGCCAGTGAAATTTAGTTAGATCTGCAGAAGGGCCTTTTGGGGGCTGACTCTGAAGAATATAGGAACTCTGTTTACATCTAACACGATTGCTCTACATTCAGACTCCTCAGTGAAACACTGACAGGGAGGTTTGAACGTACGGAGCTCTGTACAGCTAAGGTAGTCAGGAGTGTTTGTGGTTAATTCAAATGAGAGATTTATTTTCTATTTGTAGATGATGTTGTTGACAGCAGCGGATACCGCAAGAAATATGAGAACAACTTAATTTGGCTCATGAATTATCCAAACATCAGAACAGCAAAAACACTAGAGTCTACACATCCTTCCAAGAATCTTTGGATGAATTCCCACTCCTGGTAACTCCTTCATCTCCTCTGGAAAATCCTCTCCTTCCTGGAGGAGTCACTGCCACTGCTCCCTACTTTCCAGTCCTGCACTACAGATACCACAGCTGAGCCAAAATGTCAAAGCAGTTTTTTGTGTAACTGCACCAGTTTCATCGGCAAAAAAAATTCTTGCATCCAGGCATAAGTATGCGTCAGTATGGTGTGGGCTCTTGAGAGTAATAAAATGCAGAAAAGAGAGAAAAGCAGTAAAAAGATAATTCCTTAGTGTAATTTATGAACCCCCCTTAAGTTTTAATTTTAAGATGTAAGTGCTGAGATAAGCATGAAGAAATTAAATCGGATGTGTCTGGTAGCACAGACACAAGGAACAATGGATTGGAATGCAAATCTCCACACAAACTCATATTTGTAAGCACGGGTATTGTCCATTACTTGAGAGTAGCTCAATTTAAATAATCAATTTGCAAGAGAAAACTGCTGGTGCATTTAATATACTGAACTTCCCCCACTGGACTGCGCCTGTGACCTGCTCTGCTTAAAATATGGAGAAACGGGATTAAGCAAACCAGAACAAAAAAAGATGCCCCTTTTTTTTTTTTACTCCATTACGCATATGCCATTTCTTGTTTTTCAAAAACCACCTGGAAAACTGTGCTTGTTTGTGTCAATACAATTTTCAAAATACATTCGTTTTATTTTGAGAAAGACAATTCTTTTAAATGCTTTTTGCACTTACTGTGGGATGGCGACAGGAACAAACTGTGATATCCCAGCTAAACATAGGAGGAGCCCTCAAGCCTAGAAGGAGGTATTGGAAAGTTTGGAAGAAACGGGGAGGTCCTTCAATGCCCTTTAGCCCTCTTTCTGCAGAGATTTCTCTGCACAGGACTCCTTCGTAAAGCGTAATAAGCTTGGAGCAACGCAGTGCTGTGAGGCTGTTTACCCGCTGGTAATTGGCAATTAAGCCCAGTATAAAAGGCTAATGGCAATTCTTTTCTGTTTGGAGAGTAAGAGGTAGAGATCTTGCCTGAACAAACTGAAGACATCTGTGAAACTCCCTGAAATGAGTCATGAAAAGGACATAACCTCTCACGTGTCTGCCATGAATGTTAAGGGCCGAGTCCCTAAAAAAACATGTGCAAACCCCATGAAAAACCTAGGGCACCTTATGGCCAGAGGGCATTAATGTTGATGGGAATGAATCGGATTGTAGCAGCCTTCACCTGAGCATGCAGAAATGGGTAAACTGGGCCCAGCCAGCTGGCTTCTGGAGTCTTGATGCAATGCCACCACTGACTGTGGATGGTGCTGGGAGACTTGGATGACCCTTCGTGTACAAGGCTTTTATTTAGAAGGAACAAAACCCACTCGGTAGCACTGATAACTCAACACTAATAATGGGGACAGAAATGACTAACAAAAGACTGGCAAAACCGGCATTAGAAGTAATTACTGAGTGGTTATTGAATAAACAGCCTAGTGAAGAAGAAAAGACCTTTTACAGGATATTTTTCTCTATCATATTCTGACCAAAACACATCTGTAAAGGCAATACTTGAGCCAAACCTATTCCTCCTTTTGTCAAATATGGTCTTAAAAGAGAAAAAAAGTTATTTGCCTGGGCATATTCTGAGACTATCTATCAGGTACATTGAGAGCCAGGAAAATAAGATTAGAAAGCAAATAGGGCTGATGGGATAGTCTCCATGAAAGGCTAATGGAGCACCAGGCAGGCTGGACAGTCTGCAGCTGCAAACTTCCAGGAACGGTGATAGAAAGCAGGACCACTGCTGTGTCAGCCCAGAGGGATGGCCCCCACAGTGACAATGTCACTAAAACTCAGGTCAAAACAACCGTCCTGCCTCAGAAAGTTTGTGACCTAACTAAGTGCCCTTAGACACTTTCTAGAGAGAGCAAAGCAGACTTGCCCCAGACTTGGGACCCCTACATAAAAAGGTGCCAGAGATCATTGTAAGTAAGTGGTGTCACCGCCTTAGGCAGCGTTTTCCTTTTTTTACACTATAATATTGGTCAATATTCACAATACACAAAAAAATCCCCTACTGAAATATTAAGTCAATGTGAACTCAAACTCATCAACCACAATAATAGCTTTAAATTATAGTAGAAAGAGGGACAGTAGGTTGAGCCCAGGGTTGTGACGTTAGGCTGAAATCCCTGCTGCACAGCAAGAACAACAAAGAGAGCAGCTACTGCTACTGCAAAACCTAGAACGGAAGAAGCTTTGAATGATGTCAGATCTCAATGGACTTTTTTGGAACAGAAATCAGGGGCATATTGTATCTATTATCGCACACCCTTTCACTCCACTGGTTTTGGCTTCCAAGTCAAGGAGGTGGAAGTAAAACCAGGAGTCGATCTAGTGAGGTGGGACTGCTGAGGAGAGCTGCTGCCCGGCCCGGGTTTGCTCCGCAGCTGAGCTGGCAGCCGGCCACGCTCAGGGCCATGCTCAGCCGCTCCCCAAACCTGTGACTCCTGCACCTTGCTAAAGAGAGAATCTTTGAAGGAAGATTTTTTGAAAGAAGACTTTTTGAAACTGCCTTAGAACAGAGATATTCATCTGAAGGGAGATGGTGTAGCTATAGATTTCTTAAGGTAAATTACTTTATTCATAGAATTGGCATCACCTGTTAACTAAGTTTTCTGAAGCCTGGCTAGCCTTCACGTTTAACTTCTGACCATTTGCTGGCTTTTATGCTTTTGATGCACTTCCGTCCCATAAATTGCAAATAAGGAACCTTTTTGAAGTACGCGAATTTCACTTAATGTTATTCTAGTCCATGGAGAATATGAACCAAACTTTCACTCCCAACAGCTGCCACAGCTGGCTACAGCCACGTATTTCTTACTGCTTCATTTACATTTTCTAATTCGTACAGGCTCTCGGCAATCAACAAAGTGGTTAACAGACCTATTTTTATTTGTTTTTTTTTTTTTTTTTTTGGCAAAAAATCAAAGTATAAAGTAAATTGGCTTATTTCTGATAAATGTATTTTGCGGCACGTACTTCTTAGGACCTGAAAAACCTCTTGCAACATACAAGAACAACAGTTTGAGGCTTAGGGCTTTAGGTTTGCATTTCCATAATATTACAGGCAACTCCTCTGCTTCCCATTTTGCTGATGAAAAAACAGTAAGTAGTTTTATGACCTTATCTTAGTCTGCAGTAAAATATTAGCAGAATGGGAAAAGTACCCAGATTTCTTTCTCTGCATTCCTCTCCCTCCTTCCTTCAACCTTCAGGTCCCAACTTTATTACAAGAATAAAATACTTTACAGAAACCCTGCATGCATGGGACTGGCACATTTTCCTCTGCCACATGAAGCCATTCACCTGAAGCAATGGCTCAGTGCAGGAGTGTGGCCAAGTCCTACCTTCTTCTGCTCTCCTGACAAACTTAGATCAAGCTAAGAGAGAAGTTTGGGGGATTTAATGGCTATTTGACACTTGCCAATGGACCTAGGCAGATGAGGCAGTTGTAGGTCATGGTAGCTGGTCAGGGACTCGCTTCAGCCCTCATCAGCTTGCCTAAATTTATGCCATCGTTTTTTAAGACTTCAGCTTTAACGGAAAATACCTGTTTTACTCAATGCTGCATCCATGTTTAGCCTTGGATTTCATGTAAGTTTTTTTTTTGCAGTTTAAGGGTATTTGAAAAGCAGCTAGTTTCTGCAAAGAGCTATTTTTAGGAAGCATATGGGACTTCAAAACAGCTAAGAATTACACTGCCTCCTTTGTTTCCTTCTGCTGCTCATGCCCTCCATACTCCAAAAGCACAAACATCCGTGTGTGAAAAACTCAAACCTCTTACAAATCTACTTCTTCAGAGAAAAACCTGTCAGCTTAATGCTGTAGGAGGAGAAAAAATGTCTGCTGTGAAGTGGAAACGAGAAGAAAAAGAGTGACTGTCAGCCGGTTGTTCTTTAAAAAGCATGTCTCGCTTCGCATTTTTTGGGACAAGCCCCACAAGCACGTGGTGAACAGCTTCTGCACTATTATTCAGTATTTTCTAAGGCTTTCCTATCTTTATTTTTCTCCATATGAGTCAATAGCTACCTGCAACAACTAATTTTTCTCAAGGCTAATTCGTCAAAGTGTAGAAAGGGGAAAACAGGAAAGTGCAAAATGCTGCAGAAATCTACTTCCATGGAAAGCAAAGGTGAATCTTTAAAATTCTGTCTTGTTTTGGTTTTTTTTTTTTGAAAATACTTTTTTTTTCCAGATGATGAGCTCAGTGTTGCAACCGACACTCCCTGTAATGATTTCTAGCTCCCATATCTGTAAGCCGAGCAACATGTCCTGCCAAAAAACACACACCAAACCAGCTGTCTCTCTGGTTAATCATTATTCACATGATCAAACAGTAGACCTAGACTAAAATGCCTGGATAATTATGATGTGGTCCAAATGAGACAAATATTGTTTCATTCATTGTTGTAAAGACAGTATTAATAAGCTAACTGCCCGAAAGATCTCTGATTTACATACTTCAAGTGTCCCAGAGGTGTAGCAGCATATTTTTTCTGTTTTTTTTGTTTTCAACTGGTCAGAGGCTTCTGACAATATCTCAATGAAGACAGAAAAATGCATGCAAAGAGATAGGTAGGCATATCAGAGTAGAAAAAGCCTCTGAAATAAGACCTATTAGGTAATTAGCAAAGATATAAAATGCTTTATGTCTCTACAAAACTACTAAAGTAAACCTCATTTAGTTTCATTATTGATGCATGATTAGTTGAACCAAAACACTGAAGAGCACTACAGCTACCGAAAAAACAGATCCTCTTTACAAAGGGACTGAGGTTCTGAGTCACACAGGTCTGGGTTTTCCACTGTACTTAAATACCTGGAGAAGGAGATAACACAAAGCTCCTGAGCAGACCTGAACAATTTACCCATACTTCACCTTAGACAAATTCTCAAAAATGCTTTTTGCTGAAAATGGTGAGGAAGAAGTATTACCGATTTCCTTTCTGGATGTTGTTTCCCAAATAGATAGGCCTGTTGACCAAATCAGCAATGCTCCTTCTGCATAGTTTTGTGCCTTGCAGTTATTACCCGGGAAAGCAAAGATTCAGATGTTTCCTATCACCATTACCTATGCCAAACTTATTCACCTGGCTTGAGTATCGTGCTGCTGCCTAGAAGCTGTTTATTTCCCAAGGAGAAAGGACAGAAGTGCTTTTGAGAGGGATGGGACTTGACAGTATGTTAATATGATGACCCTCAAGCAGCTGAATACGTTGGCCAGGTATCATACAGATTAATTCTGATCCTTCCAGCTCCGTTTTGTAAGCTCAGACCTAGAAAAGTCACCCTTTTTTTTCCTGCAGTGAGAAGGTAATTAAAGCTCCACTCCTTCAACCTTGCCATCTCTTGAAAGCAAAGGAAACAAAGAGCAGGGAGTGGCCTTATGATATGAATTCGACTAAATCCAAGTTACAGCAAAGCCTTACAAATTAATGCAACTGGTATCTTGCAGGTTTCATATATAATTACACAATGCAGACAGGTGAGGTGCTTTAAGGAAGGAAAACATGAACTCATTTGTATTTATCATTAGTAAGAATACAGAAAAACATCCTCTCCTCCAGAAACTAAAAACGTATGTAAAATTTAAACATAAAAATCAGCTTAGGTTTTAGGAGACAATGCTATAGCATCTTTAGCACACAGGTACCTTCTTTCTGTTCCATTAGCAAACTCTAGATTTATTGAACTATAATAGTTTTAAATTAATGCCCTCTGTACTGAAAACCATGTGCTATGTTTAGGAGTGATCAGAGCCTGGGAGTTCTAAACCCCTAAACCTAAAAATAGGAGATTTCGTTATGAGAAGTGCTATATAGGAGTCCTGAAAAATTCAACCATCTTAATTGTATGAGCTATCACCTTAACTTACAAAGCATTTCATATAGTCTGTCTGTTCCTGCATTGTATCTCCCAAAAGACAGCTGCAAGTATACAGAGCTGGATGTATTCACTTGAATGGTGTATTTTTCAGCCATGTATTTCTTCAGAAATGATATATTTTGTATTATTGTGAAGCACATCCTGCATAGCAACACTGTACGTTATTGATTCAATTGAGTCGTGCAAGACTGAAATTCCAAACCGTGCTTTTTGCATTGATCCTTAAATCGTATCATTAAAATAAAACTCAAAGATGTTTTAAATACTGATCCTAATAATTTTACTGCTTGTGAAGTTACATTGCAGCACTGATGACTCCTGAGGAAAAAAATAAAAATCTTCCCAAAACACGATTGTGTCCGAACCAGTTGAAAGCTACAGAAACCAATCACAGTCAAATTGCATGTTCCCAATCAAGCTCCGTAAAAAACACTCTAGCACGAAGAGACGCCCGGTTATTTACTGTGCGAAGTTACTGAATGCTTAACTATGCAGATGAAATTCTCGTCATTCTTTAGTACGAGGCAGCAAAATAAATAACAGCTCACAGTTCCCAAGGTAGACTTGTTAATCGGTCCAATATTCTTCTAATTCTCCTCGTAGCTAACTGAATTGGAGCATGTAACTGGATAAAATGTGTCTTTAGATACCATGTACTTATTCCGATTACTATTTGGTTGATTGATGACTTTCTGATTTTTTGAAACAATGCCAGCACAGTGGCCTCTTGGTAGCTGAACACATGACTGCTGTTTGTTGTGCTTTGGGGGGACTGCAATGCGAGGTCTGGCTCAGTCATTTTTAAAATCAATACTTGCTCTCTGAGCACGGGATAATTTAGAGAACATAATTCAGAATTCTACCTTTCAGCATGTATCCTCCATCAAAGGGGGATTTTTGTCCAGAGTCAGCACAAAGGCTACATGACCCAAGAACGCACAGATAAGGTTAAAAAAGAGAGGGAAAATACACATTTTTTTTTTTTTTTTTCCAAACCAAAGCATCACCAGCCACGTGTGCAGATAATTGTGTCTTTTATGTATGTGCACATACAGCACATGCCTACCTCCATGAATACCAACTGGAACTGGATGCTTTGAGTAAACTCCAGGTTTTGCTTACTCTCATATTTAATCCCCCCTGTTCTGACTACTTCTGCATTACCTCACAGTTTTTCAAGAAAGGGCTTCGCTGCAAGAGTGAAACGGATGAAGACAGGACCTGAAAAGCCTCTGATCGGCTGGTGTTCAGCCTTCTGAATGCTGGAGTTTTGGAAAAGCTGAAGAATTTCCTACACAGGTATTAGTAAGGTTCCGCTCTCGGCAGCAGAGATTTGAACCGAATTTGCTGCGTTACGCCAGTGCAGCTCCGCACGTGTAAACAGATGACAGCAGAGATTCTGATCAGACCCACCACTCTTCGGGTATCGACCGAACACCAGCGTTGTGCTTTTTAATCCTTTTGGATTAATCTTCACGTTTCAACATTCTGGTTCCATATTATGCCTCCACTTCACCTTTCGTTAATGAAAACCCTCATTTTCCCAGCTTCTTTGGACCTCAGCGGTCTTCTGAATCCTCTCCCTGACACTGAAATATAAAATCCTTCACAATTCCTCTCCCCGCCGTCTCCACTCCGCTCCTGAGCTGAGCACCCTCAGCGCTTCCTATTTGCGGCGCAGCACTCGAATGCATTCCCGCACCCACTTCCTGCCTGATTTCCCTCTCTCCTCCCATATCAAAATTTTTCAGTTTTGACAGAAGCTCTTGAAGTCAATAGAAACTTGTTCATATTTTAAATATGTGCATGTAAAGTTTTCTTTATTCGCTTTTAAACTCTGGATGTATTTTAACTTCTCAGTACAGAAAAGCTCAGGCACAATCCTTCTGCCCGGCTAGAGGACTGGGGGCCCCTCTTCTCATTCCAGTTTTGCTTCTACTTCCTTCAAAAAGGGGAAGCTTCCAGGTGTATCTGAATAAAATTTACAGCTTCTTTGTATCATGACAGCATCCTGAGAAAGTAAAGAGGGACCTGCCACAAAAAACACAGCACCGCCTATTTTTTAGCCATTTTTCTAATGACAGTAACATGACAAGCAGGATGTAAAATTTCTAGAGGTTTGGGGGGAGGGGAAAAAAAAAAAGTAAAGACTGATGCCTCACTTAAAGTCTATTATAAATCTAATTTTCAAACATCTCATCCTGATCCAGATATTTTAAAAGGAAAATATTTGTCCTAATTCTTTGCAACACTCATTTGTGTTCCACTTGAACAGCCATAGATGGCAGCAAATTATCTTTAGCAAGCTGAGATTCTGATGCAAATAGAATTAAATATGACACAAATCAGAGGAGAAGAGTGACGACAACAGATAAATAATTGCAACCATCTAAAGACTAATCAAAAACACTAATTCCTCTTACTTTGCTATATGTTATTCTTAGTCATTTAATGAGCCCTCAGTCAGCTATTCCAGTGTGGACTGAAAAAAATAAAAACCACTCGGGATACAGAAGTTTCAAACCCTGCATCCATGCTAAATTTTTTATGAGGATTATCAGTGCTGTTTCATTCCGTACACTTAACTGGATGCCCATGGCAGCAGCAGCTGCAACACTGGAGCTGTGCAAAGCAGTTTCATTTTTAACTTTTTCCACAGCTTTGTGAAAAGGTCATCCTTTTGGGCTGAAATTTCTAGTGCTTGTAAATACATTTTACACAGGAGATTCAAACCTTATTCCTTTTTTAGATTTGGAATTAAAAATCTCTCGCTTCTTGTTTTAAGAAAAGCCTTATTATTCTTTCCCATAGAAGGCAATAATATGAATATCCAGATACTTTATAAAAACTTGTGTTTTCTGAATCATCAGATCCAAGTTTTGTGTTCTAGGGTAGACATCTTCCCAGGCTCAGTTGATACTATCTGCAACAAAATAGATGCTTAATCTGGAGATTTCTACTCAGCCAAACCTCAAAATGAACGGTGGTGGGACAGAGGCACAGAAGGAAAGTACACGACTAAACCCTGAGAAAAGAGTTTAAAGCACCAGTTTCCATATCCCTGAGGCTTCTTTCTCATTCCTGCTGTGCAGCCTGCGTGCCCTCGGTATCACCTCTCCGGTGGGTTTTGCTCTCTTTCGCCACAGAAGAAAAGGTGAGTATTGTACACAGCTTGGTTTTTGCAAGGTTTGGGAATTTTTATGAATGCAGAGCGATGAGGAAATTCCATGGCTTTTTTTACAAACGACTGGCAGAATACATATATTTAAAGTCAAGCTGACGGATTCTGCTGCACTTCATCTGGCTCGCAGAGATGCAAGAGCAAGAAGGAAGCCTCCCACCTCACTCCTTATCAGCCAGCTCTGGTATGCTGCGATACAAATCCTACATTTAAATTACAACAGCTTGGAAAAATTACTGAATGCTTTCCTGTGCTCATTACACACTTTGATGAAACAAGCAAACGAGCCGCGAGAAGGAAAAGCAGAGGATCAGCAAGAAGCTCAAGTTCTTGGCTTGGCACGTGAGGACACTGGGGCAGTTATGGGATGGGAGCGGAGGCAGGCAGGTGTTCTGCGGCTGCCCCGACTGGAAGGGAAACAGGAGCACGCACTGGAAATTTGTGATAGCGCTTCCTGGTATTTAGCAGAAAGAAGTAGGAAAAAAAACCTGCATGTAAATATACTGTGACTAGTAAGGTACTTTTTTCTCCAAGTGAAAATAAAACAGAAGCTAGAACAATTATTTCCGAAGCACAAAGCAAGGATAAAAACAAACTGGCATGAAAGATTTTATAAGTAGTATTTGATTAAAATTTTATTTTATGGTATACTATTTCAGATGTCTAAAAGCGATAGTGGCTTTTTTCACTTCACTTGCCCTAGATTTTTTGTTCTTGTCCTTTATCTACAGGTACAAATATAGATACCTGCACAGCCAACTTCCTAGGAAAGGAAAAAATACTTAGGCATGCACCTGCAGCGCAATTTTCTGCCCTCAAGCTGCAAGTACAAATTTTATGATGGAAAGATGGGGAGATTGCAGGTTTCTGACAAGATTTTATTTACAATATATATGATTATGCACATATCACTCTGAGTTGGAAATGATCTCATTTGTGAGAAATAACAGCTCTGGCTTCACTGAATGTAAAACAAAGGGTTTGTCATGGTGGCTTCACTGAAAGGCATCTTTAGGAAAGGCAGCATCTTTAATGATAGGGTTGCTGCAAATTCTGAAACATTTAAAGCCATTTAAAAAACCTCGACAATTACAATATCCATACCAAATTTTTAAGCCTTATATAACTACTTTTGTGCTGTTTATGTTGGCAAAGCTATAACTGTGAGAACAAAGAATGTAAAATCTTGTACCTTTTCATCCGCCCTCACATTGTTCATTTTCTCCATTTTTAACCCATTTCACTTACTGTCTCTGGCATGGGCAGCTGGACAGTTCATTCAGCTTGTTCAACAAGCTTGGAACCAAACTTCCCTTTGCCAAACTGTCTCTAGCTCCTTCCCTTTGAAATCTTTCCTTTTGCAGATTTACCCCACCAAATTTTAGATGCCTGAGTGCCAACTTCAGAACGCCAGGTGTCCTAAGCTGTGTCTGGAATCGGGTCTCAGTTACCCCGGATCCAGCCCCCTGTGATGGCAGCTGAGGAGCTATTGAAACGCCGTACGCCTGCAGATTCAAACGGAGACTGCGTTTGGGGTTTGCTTTTGGTGTTTTTTCCTCCTTTTTTCTAAGGTTAGAGAAATTATCATCTCATGAAACTGTGTTTCTGTGTTACACAACTACTCTGAAACTTCAAGGGCAACATCTGCTTGTGCTATTACCCTTTCCCCCCACTGTCTGTGTGTGTGGCACAGAGCTGTTCTCACCCTCCATCTGGTTGTATCCATCCAGAAGGACCTGGGAGCAAAGGGTGTGCTGGGACTTTCTTGACAGTAGGGCTAATCTTTTCCAAAACAGCCACCACTAATAGATACATCAGTCTCATCTGTATCTTGAAATAATACTAGCCCAAGTACCGTCAGGTTCCTTAGAATTAGGGACAGGACATTCATGTGTTTGCCCTTAGAGTATACTTATAAATCCAGTTCTTGCAGATACAGAAAAGATCTTGTAGTTGTCCAGTGCCCTGCAGCACATGAAATAAGTAGCAGTGATATAGCCCGGCACTAATGCAGTCAGCTTGGGATTTTCTGCAGTATCGTAGGAACAACAAAACCCCAATTAAACATAAAATACCATACCAAAATTTAGTTTTGGTCTGGGTCCCTAATCAGAGATGTTTTGGCAGAATTAACGTCCCTAGAATGTCCAGGACAGTATTTTGCAGATCGCTCGATGAGTGTTCATGACATTGAAGCTGGATACAAGTCATTACTCTCTCTGCTGTGAGAATAGGAGGAGGTAGTATAAGTCTTAAGAAAGAAAAGAGCAGACTCTTAATGTGTAAATGGATATTATTCCAAGAGTGTCTTTGGACTTGCTGTGCTCCAGATTTTGGGTCTGGAACAGAGACAGTCCTCAGGAGAGTATTGGTATCTGCACATTCATGAAATTGGAGAATCTAGACCTAGCTTTTAAAAGAGCCAGTGATAATATGGCCCTGACATCCTTGAATTTATTTTCAAAGTCAAGAAATAGAAGGGAATTCACATTTTATGTGATCTTCTTTCAGTGCAGTGGGCTCAGCTGAACCAATCTCTGGACCAAAACATTTCTGAGCTTTGATTTTTATAGATCTGGTTTTGAATCTCATCTCTTAAGAACCGATTCACAGTCTAAGTACATAAGCTATTTATGAAAGGAATGCATACATTTTGAAGTAATTTTTCAGCTTTTCCTAGTCAGACAAAATATTGTTGAATAACACTGGTTTCCCTTGCCAGATCTTCTGACAGAATTCCTTCAGGAAAATAAAATCTGTGGGAAGTGTAATACTTTATATAAAATATAACAAATCACATCTCCTTTAAAAATTGATCTCTGTAGCCCTCTATATTTCATTAGAACCATTTTCCTTTAAGTAGTTTCATAATTCTCTGTTAATGAGCAAGTGAAGAGTGTTTCGGACTAAATAGCATGTGATGTCTAAACCACCAATCACTTCCCTCGACCTCCTATCTCTCAAACCACCTGCTAATCATAACAATTGCTAATTTGAGACCTTTTAGCCATTTCTGGTGTCAGTGACAACGCCACGTAGCTTGCGAGGGCCATTTGGCCACTCTCCCACCAACCTCCACGACTGTCGCTGCTGCTGCTGCTGCCCATTTTGGGCTCTATTGTTCTCTCGCCTCTGCTGACCACAAGCAATTCCTTCTCCCCCAATCTCGGGGGAATCTCTGCCTTCACAATGGGGGCAGGGCCGTTCTCTTTGTGCGCAAGATAATCTTTTATAGAATTGTTCTCACACACACGCAGACACACACACACACACACACGCTATCCTGCTCACGCTCTTTCTGCTTCTGAATGGCTGACAGCCAGCACTGGGAAGGTTTAAAAAGCAGATAGAAAGTGGTAACTATCTCTGGTTACTCATCTCCTCATTGATATGCACTTAAAAATATGTATCGATACGGCTAAATGCAGAAACAAGTGTTTTAAGTAATCATTGTTATTTTCACACTCTCCCTAAGACTAAATCCAGCAGTGCTTTGAATATCCCTTGCAGCCACAATCTGGTAACAGATAAACAGTTCACTGGATTTGGTTTTTATAAATACCTACATGTAAAAACCATACAGAGATGGAGCAAGTGCTTCCCACAGTATTTCAAAAGAGAATGGAAAAATCTAAGGTGATCTGTTAAAGGAAGCAGAACTGACAGCCCCTGTGCTCAGCATGGTATCTTCCTGCCTTATGGATGCTCCTCTTCCCCAGCTCACTCTGAACAGAAAATAAAATTTACTTGATTTCCCTGTCTGAATTGCTGAAATATGACTTTGTATTAGGCTTTGCCTTTCAGTCCTCTGCTCTGAAGGATTTAAAACTAGTCATTACATTACAAAGCAGGTTCTAGGAGAAAGAAAAAAAATAAAAAAGGTAGGGTGTACTGACCAACTGCTTTAACTAGGGTAGAAAAACTTGTAAACATTATTGTACCTTACACTACAATGAATAAAGACACAAAAAGAAAGCATCCCCATTGCCTAAGACACTGGGGACAATTTCAGATATTTCTTTCAACTTTTAAAATTGCTTTTCTGATTTATTTCCAATCCTTTGCCTGAGCACAGTATAGAATTATCTGCGAAACCTGCACCATGCATGCATTTCTTGAAAATATTCACACTTGACTCTACTAAAAGAACGAAGAAAGCACTCAGAAAAATCAGCTCTGTCATTATGCTTCGTCCTGCTGAAAGCTCTGCTCCTCGGAGCGCAGCCCGCGTAGATGGCTCCCTCTAGGCTTTGATACCCAGCACAGCAGGAGGAGACGCCGGCGGATCAATAATCTGACCCTACATCTGCCCATGTCCAAATCACAAAGCAACAACCAACCCCCAAGAAGATCCATCCAGCTAAAGGGAAACTGCTGCTTCTTTGCAGGAATGGCAAAGCCACGCCAAGACCACGGGCTCATCGCTGCAGGAAACAGGGACGCCGCAAAGATTTTGGAACATCTTCTGACAAACGTGCTAAACACGCAGGACATGAAAAACAAATCTAACGTGTCTGTCTGTCCCTCAGGACTGAGTCTACTTGCCCTGGTGGGCACTGGATTCATGCTCCGCAGCCAGGGCTGTAGTCACTTAGTGCTTTGTTGTACCGCTGCCTTTCATTACTCTTTGCCTTCGCCAGGTGGTGAGGGCCACGCTCTGAAAAGCTCCCTGGGGTCCATGTTGTCTAATAAGTATGGACGTTGCCTGAGGCAGCTGGATAGGTCCCTGTATCTAAGGCCCAACAAACTCATCTTTATAATGATTGGCAGATTTGGGGTTGAAGCATGGCTTCCAACATGACATTGTAATTCATTCCACAGTGCTCTTTAACATGTAAATTACCTGAGATATTAGGGAGTATTTTACTTTCAACACTCGCGTGCTTGTACTTCGTTTTATTTTACAGGCGTGTCAGCCGACTTCTGTGCCAAGGTTTTACAGGTGCAGGACAAACGTGGGGGAAGCCCTAGGTAGCATGTCTCCTTATGTGTTTTCTCTGCAAAACACAGTGTGGTAAAGAACGTCAACAGTTTCAGTAAAGCTGAACAAAATGTTACAGATGTCACATGAATGTCCGACCTCAAACCTGGTATTTAATCAGTGGTTCAAAAGTAACAATTTTGCAGTGGTTTCTGCAGAGGAACAAGATGCAAGGACCTCACAGCCACACAAAAAAATATGCTTTCCAGCACAGCATCAATCTATTTGTGCACCTTTGTATGGCTTCCTCTGCTGATCTCTGTTCTGGTAAAGAGCTGTAGATATCACTGTGTGCAGAAACATAACTGTGCACACAGAGCAGGACCAGTTCTGCTACCCCTTGCTCACTGCCACAACTTTCACGCTGAACTAAACAATAAAGCAGAATTAAGACTACCAGGCATTAGCTGATGTAGAGTAAGTGAGAGACAGGATTAATTGAATGCTGTGAAGACTGGCAAGAAATTCTGTATGGCTACTTGGATTCTATTAGAGCGCGGTAGACTTTACACAAATGATTGTCCTAAAACCCCTTCAAGCTTTGTCATGGCTAAGTTTCAAAGCTTGTCATTTAAACAGAGCATCTAGTTTTAAAAACAAGCTTTAAATGGTGTTTGCAATAATGAGTTCAAAGGATTCTGCTCTGACCATAGCAGCCTAATTTTGCCAAGTACGTGTGCATAGATGGGAGCAGAAGGAGTTGCATCACGGGCCAGGCAGGCTCCTGACCTCTCTGCCTGGTTGAGAGCTCCTGGGCCCCAGCGCATCGGCCCGTAGCATGGGTATCTGCTGAATAGGTGAAAAAAGCCCTGCCTTGCCAATAATTATTACAAAATAGTTGATATTTATAATCTGAAGCCACAGATAGATTTTTCAAGATATCCAATATTAGCCAGACTGGCAACCATTTAATTCAACGCTGACCGCTTTGAAAAAAAAATGATCTTGAGAGTGTTGACTGTCCTTGAGTTTCTCTGATGCCGACAGAATCTGGAAGGATTTAGATTCATGCAAGGGCTGGCTACTAAACTGAAGGGTTCAACTCACAAGACAAAATAAAATAACTGGGCCCTTTTTCAGGCATTTCCAGAAATCTGCATCACTACAAACATGTTTTTGACCATCCTCATGATGGTATAGTTTCACTGTCAATTTACACAAAAGCCTTTATTTCAGACTTCAGCAGGAGTTTTTGCCTGGATATTACTGAGTCAGCTCCAATTTTTTTTCCCTTCTCGAGTGTGCCACTAGCCCCAGATTCACTTTCACCGCTTGTAGTTCCTTGTGGAAGTTTGCCATTTGTAATGGGAGCCAAAATGAATGTGAACTGTATGCAGACTTTGTTACAAAACCTTTTCATAGTCCTAGCTGAAAACAACACAGGGTAAAATACCAATCTCTCCCGCCCAATGAAGCAATTAATATCTTTATGCTCTATAGTGAAAAGATGCTTTTGGAATTGCCTCTGTCACAAACTGTCCTTTGTAACAGTCGCAGCACCAGGCAGCTTCAGGAGCTCTAAGAATAACAATGCTCCTGAAGGTTCCGTTTTAATTTGGATACAGCAAATCTTGAATCTTCCACAAGTTCCAAGTATCTCATGCATTTCACTGTGATGTGTTAATACAGGACAAAAAAAGTAAGCAAAAGCTTACCTTGAAACCCAGACACTGTTTGCATGTATCTGACACCAATAGATTCTTGATTTTGTCAATACGAAATACTGGACCTAGTTAATTTCTTTTTTTATACATGTTACACCTAAACTGATTACACCAGCAATTAATTTGGCCGTGGTTTAAAAATAACACACAGTATCTCTTACTGCACTTTGCTCCATATCAAGGTAAAGTAGCTTTCCATAATCACACTTAGGTAAGTACAGAAGATATCTCTCTTGCCAATTTTGAGTGGAAAACCGGCTTAAAGGCTGTTTACAAGACGACAAGACAGTTGGTAGAGAAGCCCATTTCCTCTTCATCCCTGACCCTTCAAGAAAAGTCCAACTTTGCAAGACACGTTCCCCACACCGGCTTTGACCACGCCAGGCACTGCAGATGTTTCGTGGTCACAGGAATGATTCCAAGCATCACCCCGTCAGGAGGGCAAGGGGGCATTTTCCCCTGCCCCCGTTTGAAATTCCTTTTTGTGTGTGTTTTCTTGCATAGAAAACAAATTATTTTTTAGTTACCCAAGGCAAAGATTTTCATTTTAACAAGACATATTCTATATTGCTGTGAGGCCCAGGAAGACACTGGTGCTGCAAATGGTTCAATACTTCGTGGCAAGAAGCAGAGAGAGTTAATCAGTGCTGAGCCAATATTTCAATATAATGTTTGTGGGCTTGGTGATACTTTTAGCCCCTTTGCCAGCCATATTTATGGTAATTCCTGTGGCTATTTTTGACGAAGGGGGAATATTATCTCCAGTTACTCGGTCAAATTCTTATTCTGGCAATGCCATCCTCCCTGCTGAAAGAACTCACAATCCATGCCTATAGAATAAGCATGTTTCTGCTCCTTCTTCAGCAGCACACGGCAATACCACATTTCACGAAAAGCTGATATACCTTTCTTCTTGCCTAGGCTGGCGAATTCACTTGGTATGTTCTGCCAGTGGGACCCCCTCAGGTGGGGGTACTGCTGCGTATGGCAGAAGTATCTGGGGGCCCGTGATTCGGGCAGATTCCAAGAAGCGTCCCGCTGGGTCCCCTCTGCCTATTTAAGCTCTGAACTCCTTGGGAAAGTAATCACTTCTCACGCACCTGGTCAACAACTGCGTGCAATGCCAGCACTCGGAAAACGACAACGTATTCTTCGCAGCTCTTCACCTTTACCGAGTGCCCACTGCTGAGGCAGGACGTGGGAATTCTCTCCTGTGTTTATATGAGGCCCTTTGTTTCACCAAAGGTAGACCCGAACCGTCATAATTAAATATACCCCTGATGTTTGATGTTACATTAGAAAGTGGAAACTTCCCCTAGGTGTGTGGTTATTAGGACAAAATGCAAATGCCCTATGGAATTTTAAGATAAAACGTTGAGACTGCCATCTTAGACACTGTTGCTATAAGAAGCTGTACTGCATTACAGTAAAACAGACTATGGGTTTGAGCCTCCAACATAACCTTTCTACCAAATGGTTTTAAACACAAGTGTCTTCAAATCTTGCTTAAAAGTCAGACTATCCCTTCCAAAACAGAAAATCACCTGTCAGTAGAGACCTCCTGTTTTTCCTTTGTTTTCTCCATTTTCCTTTTATGATACAATACAGGCATACTACACAGAGGATGCTCTACATCCTCTGCCTCCTTCTCTTTTAGTGTTAGAACCACTTCTTTTATGTGAGACATCAGCCACCTAAGGCTTTTTTTTTTCAGCACAGAAGTATGTGTGGTTTTCTCTCCCTACTTTGAAGGATGCCAGTGAATGCTGTGTTCACAGGTATGCAGAGTGCAGAAGTACCTATTTGAGGGAAAAATGCTCTGTAAATCTGTCAGCCATCTAAAAAAAGAAAGCATTTAATTGGAATTTAACTGCAGAGGCATTTTATGTGTTTTAACTGTTACAAGAAAGAGAAAAACTTTCATTACCAGGTTCTGGGATTCAGCTGTGCATCTTTAACACTAAAAGGAGACTGCTGCTTCTGCCCACCTAACACTGAAAAATTACTCAATAAAAATTACTTGTCTGGTGCAATTACACCCACATCTTTCAATTAGCATTCTCTCTCATAGTTAGGGTGGGCTTTAGGATCCCAGTGAAGAGATTTCTTGGCTGAACAAAGTCATCTTCTTACCAAGTAGCATGGTTAGCTTCAGCCTTTCAATGAGGACAGGATCCCAAAAGCATTTCATCCTCATTACTGAATCACAAAGCTGCTGGTGAAGTGTGAATGTGGATGCTTCAGTCTTCTGGGAAAGGAGAGCATAATATTGAATAAACAGCTGTCTGGGGAGAGGCAAAAGAGACTAACAGAAGCTTCTGGGGCAGAAGAGGGCTAAAGCCAAATTTTTTTATTGGTATCATTTTTCTTTTAAAAGGGAAAGAGACACTTAGGTGTTTGATTTGTATTTAGCTGACTGAATTATTGTCAGAGAGAAGGAAATGCCTGTAATGCAATCCTGAGTGGTGAAGTATACAGCACACATACAAATCCACCAGAGTTCTTAATAACAAGGACAGAGCACTGCCTGTCCGAAGCAGCGAGGAAGGCGAGTTCACAGAGAATGGTGAGTTCACAGAGGCAAGTTCCCTGGGGAGCCGGGCGAAGGCAGCACCACAGGGCCAGAGCCCAGGGCCCAGTCCCTGGGGCTGCTCCAGGGCAAGGACGAGGATTTGTCCTCCTCAGTTCCCAGGAGAGTCGCTCACTCTGTCCTGGCAGGGGCTTTTGAAGTGAGGTCACCATGATCTCACCTTTCAAAACTTCTTTCTCTCTCATAAATGAGTGTACATTAAGCCAGGCAGAGGAATTCCTGTTCCCTAACTTGACCAAAAGTCCTGCTTATCAGACTCCCAAAATTCTCTCTCATTCTGTGGCCTGATGAATGCTCGGTTATTTTTACAAAGCAGTGACCAGCACTGCCATCAAAGTTTTGAAACACCTGAGAGCACCTCCATGCTTTACAATCTGTTTATTATTGAGAAAAGGCATTTAAGTAGTCACAATATAAGTTTCAATTCACCACGCAGTTGGAAACATAAAACTTTTTATCAGTTCGAGGTTTTTTGTTTTGTGTGTTTTTTACATTGTTAATTAATATCAAATGAAAGAGAGTGGCAGGAACATGGAATAGTTCAGTAAGTCCTGATGCTTCTGAAGAACTTTAGAAGGCCCTTGCTGAAAGACTTTCTAATTTTTCAATTTTAAACAAAGAATTATCTCTGAAACCAGAGCTGTATTTACCATCTATTTGGGCCCATCTAGATCCACCTCAGAAGGCTCTGCTCTGAATGAGAACTGCTTTCACCAACAGCTGAAGTTGTCTGATACACGAAGAACGTAGTGCTGGGCTGGCAAAGCAGAAGGCGGTGGGAAACACGGACACAAAGCTGCTCCATTACCCCACCGAAGATGGTAAAGCTGGGCAGAGCCCTTCCAGTTAAGAGCCTCTGCTCCACACCGTTGCCAAGCACAAAGTAAGAAAGAAGGGACGAAGCAGGACTGAGTGAGAAGAGCTCACGCAGAAGGCTTCAAGGAATACTTATGTAGCTGAATTGCTAACAGTGACTCCTGTGTTTTGGGTAAGGTTTTCTGGTTTGGTTTTGATTGCCTGCATTTGGGTTAAGATTTGTAAACTAGGAGTCTTGAGAAAGGCCAATCTGCCAGGCACACCTGATACGAGAGGTCAGAAGCCATAGCAGTAGCATCAGGGCCGCTTATTTGGATAATTGGCAGGTTACACATTTTCTAATGGGGCCTCTCGGTGTCTCCTCTGTCTTAGGAGCTCACACTAATTTTCAGAGCTGTAGAGGTTCTAATAAGCATGTACATGCAGAATAAACATTTTTTTGGTTGCTTTTCATTTTACCTCTGGTCTGTCTCAGAAGTCTGGGAGCATAAAAACTAAAAGAAGATTAAAATAGAATATTCTGGACACAATTCACATCAAGACGGAATGAAGTATCTGGGAATTACCAACCAAGGCCTATTCTTGGGAATTCAGTATGCCAGCCCATCTCTCGGGCATGCTCAGACAAAATTTCTATAACCAAAAACATTCCCAGTATTTATCTAAAGAGAACATCCAGATGCTACCAGAGACTGAGGCTCATATCACTTGTTTCTGCACAAGTGCACTAACAAACTGGATGACTTTACAAATTACACTGCATTCCCACATAGTGAAACGACGTCAGGAAAGCTCAAAATTCAGAATACATACATTGAAATGTGTGATGTTTTGTTCAGCTGGTAGCAGGTAATTTCACAGATGTTTAGCTTTTTTCTTTTTCTCAAAATCAGTATCTGGGAAAATGTGAATTAACAAGCATCTGTACAGTGGCAGGATGACCATGCAGTGATTTCAAAATCATGCTCTCATTACTGCTAAAAATATAGTTTGTTATTCCAAGAAGGGATGTAACACCTCTGTAATTAGGGACTGCTCTGGCCTCAGGGGAATCCTAATAAAGCAAATTTCATACATTGATGTGCTTCCCATTGCTTCATTTCTTTGTTCTATCACCCTGTTGTTAATAACACCCTGCAGCAAAAAATGTTCATGAAGCCAAGAGCTGTCCAGATAAGAGAAAAGGTCATGATCCCCCTAGTGCGCGTTCATCAGTGAATGGACACCAATCTGAAAATAAGAGGATGCCTGTCAATATGGAATGGAAGGCAGCAGCATAACATCAAATTAAAGCCAACAAATGCTCATACAGTTGTACTGGGCTCCAACCTTAACCAAAAATCAATAGTCAACAAAGTATTACAATATGAAGTGACTGAATCGCTGGGGAAGGAGGTAACAGAGTGAAGAAGTGCATGGAAGCTTTGCAAACATTATTATACTTATATATACACACATGCACAGATGACAGAGAAGATGATGCTCTGGTACCTCTAAACTTCAGCAGGAAGCAGTGCCTTAGCTACCTGCGGTGGGAAATACCGCACAAGACTCCAGCCATACCAGTATTGTTACTCGAGGTTGCAGCAGGTACACCCCTCCTCTTACACAAGGTCCTGAAAGCAATAAACCATATTACACGCGGCCTTCATGTCTGATCACAGCCCCAAACGCTGAGGCTGACTGCTGAACATAATTCATATGTATTTTATAGCTATTCCTTTGAATAATCACAGTAGCAGTAAAAATTTCACAGGACAAGCAATGCCAGATGGCATTTTGTGAAGTAGGGATTTTTGCCAAGGAAGGGGCACAATGAAAATACTGGTTTGCCTTTGATCTTTTTTGACAGGGAATATTTGCGGGGTAAAACACCACGCGATTACAGATATTACATCACCTGCATTCCGAAGAGTTTGCCTTAAAAACCTCTACATTTATCAGCAAATTTGTGAACAACTGTAAAAAAATTGTAAATTTCTATCCCCAAGTTTAACTTTAGCTAAGGAAGTTTGTGACTCCTTTTTAGGCCGATGATAGCTTACTCCAAACCCACTCCCAAGCAGTTAAAAACTCCCCAAAACATCAGTGCAATTTGGTTCAGGACCCAGATGCACGGGGGATCGCTCCATCCCTAACTACAGACAAAAACTGCAATTAAAAAGTCTGTATTTTTCCCCATAATTTTCAAAGAGGAAGAATTCCAAACAATGAAACGGCTGAAAAAATTAAAACCATGCAACTATTCATATGGCTTGTCTGATAACTGGTTTTTCTCTGATCAGCTCAGACGGCAAAAAGAACCAGGGAATTTCCTACTTGCACATTTTTTTGCGGCGAAACAATTTAAGCAGTGAGACGGCCCTCTGGTTTGGTGCTCTTCATTTTGCCCCACTGAAAGTACAAGATTAATTTTGCTGCCTGAAGGCCTCCCTGCGCATAATTAGGCCTGATGTTGGAAAATGACCTTAATTTTTATCCATCAGTTTTGTACCCAGAGTACGTACTGTAACCCTCAGACATTTGATGACCAAATTAAACATGCAAAATAATAGAGCTGGACATCTAAGCATTATTAAATTAATCATCCCTCATTTGAATCTGTAAATCTGTACAAATAATTAATTTTAAAGTTTGCCACCACTTCTGAAGATAAAATGCATCAACAAGTTCAGAGACTGCTTTTGGGCTCTTCTAAAAATCACTTACAAAAGAAGCATGGAGCCTTAAGGTTGCTTTGGCTTTTTCAGGACGAGTTGCTGAAAAATCACCTGAAAGCATTAAGATAGGTTCCAGCTGTTCTTGGCACTGCACAAACCATGCAATGATCACCCAGACAATATTATGAACTAATAAGACGTAGGCAAATAAACAACAGGAAAAAGGAAGAATGCAAGAGAGCCATCCTAAAAAGGGGAGACTGGGTACAGAGCAGGTCAAATTTACTGAGCTGTATCGTTACAATTGTTTCTTTTTCTCCCCTTGAAAAATGCTTTGTATTAGGTATTTTATTGAGGCAAAATTAAGACTTCACGTTTACTCATCTGCTCAATTGCAAGATGGAATGAAGAAAATAGAAGTCAGTCTTATTTCCAGACCGGCAAGTGAACCTGTGCTTGGATATGAACTTTGTTATCTGACCTCCACACTTGCTCACTGTGTTGTGTGAGAACGATCTTGTAGCCTTTTCTTATTACCCAAGCCATAAATTCACTGGACAATTGTGGTCGGCAGCCTACAGTGCAGTGTCAGTTCCAGTAACTCAGGGACTCTCATCAACCAATTTTTTGTTTGGTTTGTTTCTTGCAGGAACC
Organism: Trogon surrucura; assembly: GCA_020746105.1. Classification (NCBI taxonomy): domain Eukaryota; kingdom Metazoa; phylum Chordata; class Aves; order Trogoniformes; family Trogonidae; genus Trogon; species Trogon surrucura. The sequence continues at coordinate 648,454 of CM036627.1, forward strand.
TTGGGTTCCTTCTAATTTTCAGAGCAAGATCTACCTGGAGCATATGGTGTCTCAATGGCTGCATCATAAGCAAATCTTCAGGTTTATTACCCTGTTAATTAAGGTCACTGCCCACTAATAATTTAGCCAATAATAGGATATTTTTTAATCAGCCAGTCATTGCATTTATTATTTCCTTTGGCTGAAACTGTAATAAACACTACGGAATACTTTAATTTATGATATTTCTAACACTCATAAAAGCATTTAACCTGGCTCTAAATTTTCTTTAATGGTAGCTTTCATTTCTACTATTTCGAATCTTTTAAGACTCTATAATACATGCTCTGAAAGGTGGACTTCACTGTCATTTAGTGCATTAGCCTTGATATCCAAACCCACTGCTGAACAAACGTGTGTTTCATTCTCTTGCTAAGGAGGACGACAGCAGAGAACTATCCTGTTCCTAGATGCGATTACTAGAGCCTGTGACACTGTATTAGGGGAGGATACACATTGTCTGCAGAGGAGGCTGTAGAGCAAATAAACCTTTCTGAAATTCTGTAGATCACTAGTCCAGGAAAGAGAGCTGGTTCGCAACTGTATGGGAATGATCCAGAGGCCTGGCTTTGCTCCTGGTGTCCAGTCACCCGGAGCTGGCGGTGACATTTGTGAGGCTGATTATAGAGTGTACGATCCTCAAGAACCTCTGGGAAGGATCTTGGAGTCTTCTCAACTGAGAGATGATTGGTGAAAGTGGAGGAGGAGCTGGTAGTAATGTGCTACGTTAGTGAAGGGTGTTGCAGCAGATGCTTAGAAGGGAGCAGAGGTGGTTGCACTTTTCAAAAGTAGTATATCCCTAAAGAATTGACATGTTTCAGAGAAATAAATAAGTTTCCTTGAGTATAACAACTCAGCAATGACGTGTGCAGGGTGCAATGCTAGCAGCTCATCCCGACAAGAAGAGATAGGCAGAAAAACAGAGTAATGTTCCTTTCATGAGGGTGGAGTATTAACCATGAAGATGTTTTTCCACACCAGCAGGACTGAATGCATTAGGATTAGAAGCAGAGATGGGAAAGAAAATCCTGAGAGGTAAGGAGCTTGTCAGCATGATATTGATGTCACAAGTCATGCTGATGCCCAGGTAGTAATAGTGCTATTTTTCTGTAGCTGTTATTTGTATTAAAGTAGCTGAGATTAGGATCTCTTTGTGTTAAGCCTTTAAGCAAGGGAAAGTCTAACCCCCAAAGAGAATGCAGTCATCAATAATAAGACAAGCAAAAGCTGGGAACAAGGCACCATTATTATTCCCATTTTACAGCTGGAGAACTGAGACAGAGATTGAATGACTTGTCACAAAAGAAGAGAAGAGAGTATTTGGCAGAGTTGTGACGTGGAGACATATCTTCTGGTTCTACAGCTCCTGATTCAACCACAGGGATCAGCCTTCCTCTCTATTGCCATATAAACAGGAATATTAGGTAAATAACATAATACTCACCTAAAAAATCACTTAACAAATACTAATTGAGCCTAACGATGACTTTGGAAGAGCAGTGAGTATCCTCTTAAGTGTTCTCATGATCTAAACTGGCAGGATGACCTTCCCTTGTCCCAGTAATGCACATTATATCAAGGACGCCAAATGGTCATCCTGGCGTTGAAAGCACCATCCTAATTCACAGTCAGGATGTAGGGAGGGAAAAAGAGAAAGAAAGCACGACATACGAATGGATGTCTGTGAAACTGTTAAGTACTCTGTCACTTTTACTGGATTAAGAGGCTGCTCACAGAGTGTAGTCGCAATATATATCTTGACTCGGATTCCTGCCAGCAACAGAGAAAAGCTGCAAAAGACTGCCGAAAACAGCAGCTGCAGCAGGACAAGGATGACAAAGCACAGAGACCCTTTAGAGCTGTGGGTCTTGTAGCCCTTGATACCTCAAGGCCAGAGGCCCCTGCTGTGCCCACAGCAATGGGGAGTGCCACAAGGCTGCATGTTAGCAGGGGCTGTAAATTCAACCTCAGCTGTCCAAGGCAGATGCTCTGATCGCATCTCAAGCAGATTTTTGTTCCCTAGGTTGGAGTAGGTTCTTCTTATAACTTAAACTACGCCTTTATTTATGGTTTTGTCTCAGCAATGCAGGGCTAATGTCCTGTATGAGGAAAAGCGATATTTCCCTTATTAGCACAGTCTTTTAATCATAGAATCATAGAATGGCCTGGGCTGGAAGGGACCTCAGAGATCATTTTAATCCAACCTCCCTGTTGTGAGCAGGGACGCCACCTCTCTACTAGGTCAGGCAACACACATGAGAACCGAACGGGAATCAAACCCGTGACCTTGGTGTTTCAAGCACCACGCTCAACCCACTGAGCTAAACCGGCCCTCATGTACAGTTCCGTCTGTGGCAGCAACCAACACCATGGGGCTGTATTAAGTCCGCCTCCTAACTTAACACATCAGAGCAGATCGTTGAAAAGATACTTCTCAGCTTGCCACAGGCATCAACGTGCTGCAGATTGGAGGCAAAAATCTAGATGAAACTCCAATGGCTTTGTTTCTCCTTTCAAATGGTCAATTCGACAGGACAGAGAAGACAACATTGCACACGCTCATCCTAGTATCACGCTAGCAGTGGCTTATGTTGCTAAAAAGCATCTTGTAGCAACAGACAAGGTAGTGGCTGCAGGGATTGAGGGGAAACTTGTCTCACTCTGGATCTGATGACTTGGGGGCTTTCTTGCTTCCATCCTTTTCCAGCTGGAGGGGAGGTGCTCTGTCCTGTGAGGTAAGATTCCCCATCTAAGGAGATGCTAAAAAGTTTTTTTTTTTTCTTTCTATGCTCACCTTATATTTGTCAAACAGAGCCCCAGGACAAGGATAGACTAAGTGGGAAGAAACGGCGCTACGTAACACACTGTTACCCCTGAAGAATAGAGCAGATGGAGATTAATCTAGAAACTGTTTATTTCTCCAAACACTATATAGTAACCCCTCCAGACTCCAGAGTTATTCCAGGAGCCTCATAGCCCTCAGAGCACTGTGGGGACAACAGCAGGCTCTGGAGTAGCAGACCACAGGGAACCACGGGCACACTTTGCACAGGAGCTCTGCTCCGGGTCATTGTGCAGTGACCTGAAGATCCACAGCAGCAAGACTTTCCATGGGCTGATAGCGGCAAGTCTCTGAAATCAGAGCTGCCAAAATACTGTTATTCAGCAGCTGGGTTGCCAAGTACCATGAGGGTGACACCAATACAGCACCTAGGGAACGCTGGAAGCTGCTATGAACTGAAGGCCCTTTCGCACACATAAACAAGATAAACATGTATAGAAATGGCCCATGTAGAACGTGCCATAACAGGTCAATAATGCTAATCACAATAAAGTGGTTAAATAAAACTTAAAAAATAGAAGGTTCTATAGTTACACAAGAGGCTCCACAACTCTGAGAAAAAAACTTAATGACAATATCAAATAAGCAACTGAGAACACTTTCCAACAAAGACAGTATTTATAATTCTGCCCACAAGAGAAAAATTGAATGTTTGTTTTCTGTTTCAAAACAGATTGTTATTTCTGGAGCTGCTAAATGCACAGGAAAAAATTCAGTGAAATTTGATATTATAACAGATTTCTGATCTCTTAAAAAACTGATTCTGTTTGACAAGTACTACAGGGAGACACAGCCCTAATTACCCAAACTATATGCTGTACGAAGAGTTATCGCACACTGCCTCTTACATGTGTTACTCAGACCTAGACTGTCACCATCTGTGAGTTGTGAAGACAGCAAGAACTCATTTCATAATTAGTATTGGTGGAAAGCGCTGTACCACATAAGCACAGTGTTCTACATAATGACAATGTAGCTCGATAACGAGCTTAGCATGTTTAAGTATAATTGGTCGGAGAAATCAATCACCTTCTCTTCTGTAATTGTTGTGCATGCGAGTGAGAAATGGGACCGAAGTGGACAGAGCTCTGCCAGGCTGCTCCTTTTGCTGCAGGTTCATATTTTGATGCAAGTACTAAGGAATGTACTCAGAAATCAGGTAAGGATGGTAAGTAAGAATGCTTCTTCACCTGTTTCTGGGCAGACCATAAACAGTAATTGCAGCGAAAGGCGATTTCTCCCATCATGCTTTGTGCTCTATTGAGTTCATTCAAGATGTAATTGGAAAACAAATACAGCAACACCATCATCAGGACAGACACAAGTGCTTGTCTTGGGAACGAGCTGTTGTATAATGTGATAGGTCTTATTTCCACTGACACTCTTTATTCTTATCTAATAAAATACGCTGCTACAGCCTTTGTAACCCTATAGTAATAATTAAACCTCATGCATATATATTGGTGTTCCATACAGATTCAAAGGGGCATTTTAATAACTATTAAATGCTAAGAATTGGCCTATGTCTGGAAAATAGAATCTAGTTCATCACCAAATTAGTTTGTTCGTATAACATTCTCCTCCCCTCACACACAGAGCACATAAGTTGTAAATATCAGCTAATAAAAGAGGATCTTAGTAAATAGAAATGTTTCTGCTAGAAATAGCGCCTGGCATTACATAGTTACACTTATTTTAACCTTTCTATTTATACACATTTTCATTGTACTCCGTGTAGTATCAGAGTGATTTGAAAGATTAAATATGCACCAATACATTTACTATGAAGCCTGTAACCTATACAAAGAAAATAGAGAAGCAGCAATTACCGGTGAGAAATGCCACACTTGTTAAAAATACCGGTCAAAGCTTAAGCCAAATTTGACGAGATTGCACATTTGATATGACTCATTTGTTCAATGGTTTTAGTCCTAACAGGTACATGGCTGAACCTGAAAGAATAATTTCAAACCAAAGATATAGCTATTAGCTGCTGGACACCACAAAAGTTGTACCAGAATAGTATTGTAAAGTCAAACCAAAAATATTTCGAGAGACACAGTGATGCTGCCAATGACTGCAGCCAAGAAGCTTTTTATCTGCATGAGATGGAGTACGATTTTAGACTTGAAAGCATTTCTTGGCACCTGTTTTTTTTTTTTAATTTATTTTTTTAAGGCTACAAGCCTATAGGCACAGTGTGTAATATGCAGCTGCACAGGATTCCATTGCAATGTAGCACTATTCATAACCACCTCTCTGATACGATGGTGCTGTTAATTATCACACCCAGTAGCTAACATGAGGCCACAGAGATGCTTCATGTAGATATGTTTAAAGCAGGGTGGCTTTAAATGAATAAACCATATTCAATGCAGACACTGCTAACAATGCATCCCTCTTACAAATGTTCATGTTGCAAAGTCTCCTGCCCTACAGCCCCCCCACCCCATCTTAATATTTACTACAGGAAGTGCAAACATACAGAACTTGTCAAGTAGCATTTAGCCCTGCTTACGCTACCACAATTATTTGGTTACCTTCTCTTGTCTGCTTCCTGTCTGCTAAGTGTGATGCTTTTTTTTTTCTGCCTAATATCCTGTGAAGGTGCCAATTACCCTGCTGCTTATCAGCTGAAAACTATGCTTTGTGCAAAGGGAGCATCAATTATTTGTGAGCAGAGAGCAAAGCCTGTTTGAACCATAATGATAGGATGCTGGGGCTTCCAGCAAGTAGAACATATCAAAAGGTAACATAAATCTAATAAAGTGTAGGTCATAAGGGATCATCTCAGAAGTCCACGCTTCAATCTTTAATTGTTAAAATTATGTTAGCTTTGCAGAAGGCAAGTCTGGGAGTATACGTGAGTTTACTATAGCTTAATGATGGAATAAAATCACAGCAGAAAAAACCCTTTTCTTCAAGCAACATTGTCTTTAAGACGCATCATTTCTTCCACTCAATTCCTTCGAACTGTTAGGCTTTCTACTTCGGTGCTGCTGTTTATGCCTCGATTCTACACAGATAACCACTCTGCAGCAAACCCTCCTCGGTCTCAGCCAGACATAAACATGCTGCAAACCTGTAATCCTCTGCAGATTGCAGAGAGAGGCTGTAAAATGATTTTGTGGGGACACCGGTCTCTTTATTTGGTATCAACATTGCCTTTACAAGCTTCCCCCCCTCTTTCAATTTCAGGCAAGCTTTTGTACATGGGGGGGATATGGGACAGAAAGATTAGGTTATTCCTTGAACTACCGCTGTAAGGTCAACTCTTTATGTGCTTTTGAAACACAATTTGAAGGGCTTGTCCCTACTTTTTCCTCGAGGATTGTGATTCACAAGGGTTACTACAAGAGACCATTATCTTATCGTAACACCTGCTCCAAGCGGTGGGACTGCAGGGTAGCTCCTGCAAACCAGTTTCTTTTCTATTACAAAACTGCTTACCTGCCGACTGTCACAGTATCATTCAAAAGATGTAGAAGCGTATCCCAACCATTTACAGGATTATTGTGCTCTTCCTTCACTCCCAGCCCGACTTGGGTTAGAAATCAGGAGACCGTGCTTCTGCAGAAGATCTAACTACTCAGAATTGCGGCACGTAAGGAGTAAATATCACACTGTTTTCTATACCTACAGTGGCATGGGAGTCTTATTTTGGATTATTACCTTGTTACTAGTAGAGCAGCAACGCTGCTGCCTTGAAAACTGTTGAAACAAACTACTCAGTGCAGAGTACTACTTTTAGGCCACTGAGCCTTAGGCAAAAGGCTTCCAAATTACTAAAATATTTCTGCTTCCTGATGAGCACACAGAATATTACATTGGTACTGTAAGAGGAAAATGGTGTCACAGTCTCAAAGCACTCATGTGAAACACTACAGTATTAACAAAACACACATGCACACACATATAATGGGGAGCCTCTGGTGGTGGCCATCATCTGGCGTAGCTGTCATGCCACGCTCAGAGGCATGGAGATGTTTAAAGAAGCCAGGACAGCAGATGCAACACAAACAGAGTGATGAAGAAAGAAGCAGAATGAGGCAGCTGACGAGTGGCACCTTTTTCTGCCTCATCTCTGCATATCTCAGACCAGCCTACAACGTTCCGTGAGCAGTTATTACACCTACAGGTCTGCTCAGGGATCTAAAGAAATTCAGTGCTGCAGCTTTCTTCCCAGCAACTGCAGGGTACTCTGGCTTCCAGAAAATGCACCCCACACACCAGTCTGTAACCCTGTGCCCTTCGCAGCTAAGAGCACACAGGCCCTCTTTTCGCTAGAACGTACTGGTGCTGACACCCATTAATCACTGATGTTCTTCAAAGGAACTGATGGAACAGTCTCCTCCTTCTATTACTTGTTTCAGCGAGTACCCACCGTTCTCCATGTGCAGTGGTTACGTGCGAGAGGGGCACACGCTTCCCTGTCAGAGCACAGTGACCTCCTGTCATTTGCCCAATGTAGTCAAATATTCCCCTGCTCTGGCACAGCATGCGGAACAAAGCCATTGTCGCTATTGTCATGACTTCATGTCTACTACTCTACTTTGCCTTAGGAGGAATTTACCAGGACATGGGATTAGCTCCTGCTGAGGTTCTCATGTCACAGCTTGTAACTTGAGAAAATGGTCCCTAAAGTCAAAGCACAACCTGTGCTATAAACCCATGCAGGAGAGTCAAATGTGTTGCTCTAGCCTTCTGCACTTGCTCCTCACAGTGTAAAACTCTTGTGTGGCCCCAGAGACCCTCAGCTCTCATTTTGTGAGGGATTTGAGTCCCGAGCAGAGCCAGGCTGACAAGCTTCACAGCGTATGATGCTACTTCCTAGAAGAAAGCATCTATAAATCCACAGATTCTTTCTGTTGCCAGGCAGATAAAAGATGGGAGGAATTGCATTTCTCTGAGCCACAACCCTCTCTCTCATGTGCCCTGGGGATAGGTCAGGTCCTTGGTTTGCAGCCTGGCTGGGATGGGGGGCTGCAAACTAATGACTTGTGCCACAAGGCAAACCACTCATAAGCTGTCAAAGCCAAGCTCTCCAAGGCTGCAGTACCAAAAATGATATTCAAGCCATTTCTGAGCAGTACACAAATAGTCGGTGGACAGTCGACTGTTTCTGGCATTTGCACAGCTTGGCGCAGGCCCAGGACTCGCAGTTATCGTTGCCACAAGTAGGGATAGCCAAGAAAGCTAGTTAATATAAATAATAAAGAAACAAATGAATATCAATAGTGAAAAAACACAATCTTATCAAAGCAACAATTCTTCAACTTAGCGTTATTCAATTCACAGTTTCTGGGAAAGGATGGAAGATTAGACAGACCTTGCTATAACCATGAAAGTCAGTAAATTGAGTAAAAGGGGGACTTCTAAGATACAGGGAATCACAGTTATTAAATGCAAGCAGTTGTGTACAGAAACACACTTGGGTAGCCTGGTAAAGTTCAAAATACTACCTGATTCATAGCGCAAAAACTTGAAAACAGAGCGCAGGAATTTGGACAGCCCCTCTGATCATGGAGTGCGTGGACTCTTGCACACCCCAAGTTGTGTCCCGTTATGTCCAGTCTGATGTTCTTCTTGCTAGTGCTGCATATAGCTCTGCCTTTAACTAGAAAACAGGGAAGTAAAATCACACCATCTAGGGCCAACAAACCAGAAGATTCGAACACAAACAGCACCATAATCTCCACATCTCACCTGAAATGCATGTTGATTACAGCAGCTTTAACAGACTCAATCTTTGGGAAGTTTGGCTTGATTTGTTCACTCCAATATGACATTTTGGTAATCGCTTTTAGAAAAGGCAAGTTCACTTTACACACAGGGGTCGCGATGGACCACGGCATCACCATATCTGCTGTGACAAGGCTTCTCTCTCACCCTGTTCAGGCCCTTCTCTTCTGCTGAGGGCTGAAACTCCGCTGCTTTGGGCTCTCTGGTGAAGCTGTGGCAGATCTGACAAGGTGCAGTACCAGAGCAAGAATTACGCATCTCCTCCCGGATGCACACCGGAAAATCTCTTGGTCTCATCCTCAGCCTTTCTAGGGACAGCCTTCAAAGGGATAAGGTAGAAGAGAACATTTGCACAGTGTTCCTCTGTGAACAGTATTAATTTTGCAAGGATTATGTTAATCAGAAAGGCAAGAATAATCCAAGCATTAATCCACATTGTGGACAGTAGGGGATCATGGAGCCAAGTTAAGAAGACGCCTGGATTTAGAAGCCTCTGAAATATGCCAAGAGAGCGGTCACAGAGAAGATCTTACCTCATCATATGCCCTAGCTAATTCTACAGGCAATCCAGGTAAACTCTAGAAATGCTGGAGAGTCACAAATGAAAGAAAGATGTTTTTTCCATCACAGACCTCATTTTTCCTATGTAAATCCAGGCAATCTCATTTCAACGCTCTATCCTCTCCATCTCTAGAATTTGAGGATGAGCTTAGTCTTTTTACCCAGTGGCTGGCAGAATTAGTCTCAGACTAACAGCAAATGTTTATTGTGTTTGAAATATTCTGTTTCTGCTATTCATGACGGACAGGAATGAAAAGTTTAATGCAGTTTTGCTTTATCTGAAAGTTCACTTAAAGAGAAAGACTATAGAAAGAAAGTAGGATTAACCATTTTCTAGCTATATCTCAGAGTATCTTTGCTGCCTGCAAAGATGATTATAAATCATTCTTCCATTCTATTGACACTTCTTTAGGCAGCCCTGTGGCCCTGGAGGCAATCTTTTTTTTCCCCTTCCACCACCAGTAAGAATGGATGTACCCTTCCTCACGCCTGCTAGATGGGGAATGTACACTATTGGTTTCACTTTTCCATACTGTTTTGTGAAAGGTGGTATCACTGGTTGGAGACAAGGACAGAAACCGGAAAGGAATGGTTGCTTTCGCTGTTCATCTGAGCTGTATGGGCAGGTTTTTACTTCATCTGCACTGGTTTCTCCAACTCAAGCATTTTGTACTCTGTTTTAAAAATACAAAGAACAACCACACCATAAAATGAGACTCCAGCTTAGCTTACACCACTCAGCACTTGTTACGACTGTTTACTCTCTCGTGAATTGACAGTTAATTAGAGCAGGTTTATAAAGAAATATATAACAAGTATGGATGCTTCAAAACACAATTTATAGCTGTCATTACTGCAGGTGCAAGTCTTTAGACTAGTGGTCCACAGTGCTAACATCTGCATCTCAAGGATTAAGCATTTTAACCAGCCCCAAAGTGCTAAGAACTGCTTCTGTTTGGGAACTCAAAAGTAGATCAAGATATGTCTACCTTGGGAAAAGTTATTTCCCTGAGGTACTGTTCTGTCTTCCTCATGAATCCTGGTGACCCTAAGCTAATCACTACTTACAGCAAGAGCAGTATATTTGGCTAACCGTTGAAAATAGAAACTTTAAACTTCATAGAGTTTGCAGATGGTCCCTGGTGTGCTACAGGACACTAAGGATGAATGCCAAAGAGGAATTTTTTATCTCTCCTTTTTCCTTTCTTCCACTCTGAAACAATCATCAATTACCCTTATCCACTAGCACCATCTCATCTAAGTTCATTTTCAAGATGAAGTTTCCTCGTTGGATGGTGGCTGTCCAATCCTCTTTCTGTCCATCATGGACTGCTTTAGCGCTGTCCCCAGACTGACAGCCTGAGAGCGAATCAATAATAATTATCAGACTGCAACCACAGCGAGCTGTGTAATTCTGTGATGGGATAGCACTGAACAAACAGCCCCACATCTACTGCCACAGCTTTAAATATGTGGTCCAGGGCTGTCCATTTAACTACTCTGATCATGTGGTTAGTAGTAAGCTGTTAGCCTGTTTTCCATTCCAAACATAAAACCTTTAAAAATTGCTTGCTACTCTAACACAACCTGGCCCTCTCCTGCCTTTTGCCATGTAAAAGCTATTTGACAGCAGATGTTAAATAAGCCCACGAAATAAAACAATACATAACTGAGGAGGAGGAATAGGCTGTTTTTCCTAGATGTGAGCACAGACACGGCACTACAATAAAAGTGATGGGCATTCTGCATACCGGGCGAATGACAAAGCGTTAAGGGCTTTTCCAGGTAGCGACAATGTTCCTGGCTCAGCTGGGATACTGCAGTCATCTTGGTCTCCCTGGACATGCACAAACACACCACATGTCAAAACGCCCTGGCAATGAAGCAGCTGGACTAACAGAGAAAGAGGATCATGTTTTTCTGAGAGAACATCCTAGGGATCCACAAAGTAAGGAAAGGCATATGCATATATAACAATCATGAGGTGGAGACGTTGGTAGGCTTTTAGAATGAGGCCCAGAAACTGAAGATGGAAAAATTAAAAGGACACAAAAAATAAGATTCACCATCTTTTAACCAACTGTAAGAACGTGAAATTATGATTTCTTTGCAGATGAGACTAATTTCCTGACACAGAGTAGGAAATTCTAAACCCACACAAATGTGTAGATAAGTACTACATCATAAAGTTACCAAAATGGAATGAGAGATTCTTGAAGCATTGCACTTACCATAGGGTTTATAGAAATGCACAGTAAAAGAATTGAAAGCTGATTTGAAACCATTGATTCAAGTTCACTTCGGTATAATTCTGCATGTTTCCTGCAGTCTCAACAACTAACCAAGCCAAGCCATCATGACTTCACAGACCAGTATGCAGACATCCAAGCAGCCCAAGTGCCAATCTGTATTACTGACCCTCACAAATGTTAACACACAGCTGGACAGAAGTGGAGATTTACTGAAACATTAGGCAGGAAACAAGACTTCTTCTAAAATACATGCACTTAGGAAAGATATTGGGTGTTAAATGTAAAGACTTAGCCATGAAAGAAGAAATTCAATAAATCTTAGCCAACGACTTGTCTCCTGTGGTATTAGGAGGACATGTTGAATGTGTTTAGGATGTGGACACTGGGTGCTGGTAGGAAGAGTCAGAAGTTATCAAATGCAAAGCAGTAACTGTGAGGAAAAGACGCCTTCCCAGGGAAACTGCGGAAGCAGCTCAGATGTAGCGGCGCAATCTGTATCAACGGCACAAAACAGACCGAGGCAGGTGGTCTCAGTAGATGACAAGTGTTAAAAGATATTTACAGACTATACTAGAAAATTATTTGATACTTTCATCAGTGTATTCTTGATCCAGTGCCTATTAAAACATATGCTAAACCTCCCAGTTCTTACAAGACCATGGATATAGTGACAAAGTGGAAACAGTATTTTACTAACTGATCAAGAAAAATTACACTGAGTAAGATGGGCCAGTGACAAACGTGTGTGCTAAGTATTTATGATAATTATTATAAATCTATAAAATGGATTATGAAGAGCTCCAACACATAAGGCTCAATGAACAGCTTAAGACAAATGAAACAGAATTCAAACTGTTGTTCAAATCCCCTGTGGCTTGATTTCTGGATTTAGGCCTTGCTAAAATTCCCTGTTTCTATGACTAAGTAAGAAGCTGGCTGAATTATTGCCTGGTTAGCAATCAGGAAAAAAAAAAAAAAAAAGGCTGAGAAAAAGCTTCGTGTTTCACAAGGATGCAAGGGCAGTGAAAAAAGGGCCCAGTCAGTCAGAGCTGAAGGTCAGGATGCAGTCCTGAGTGTTATCTACCATTGCTACGTATTGGAAATCCTTAAAAAGAGTCAGAAAGGTGTTGCATATTATGTGAGAGGTTTAACAGCAGTAAAGCTATTATTGCAGGAGCAATTTCTGAAAGCCTAACAGAAAATCTACCTCTTTAGTTCCAAACACAAAACAAGCTTATCATGCTTATCGTTGAATTCCCACTGGGTGCTCTCCAAATTCTACCTTCTCTTGTGTGGTGGGGCTTTTTTTTGGGGGTGGTGTTTGTTTGTTTTTTCCCCAGTGAATTTTTTTTTTTTTTTGCAGAGAAGTGCTTACTGCCTTCAAACATACAGAGCTGCTTACTTTCTACTGGCAAGGAAGAAATTAAATGAAGCAAGCCAGAGGCAGGATATTAATGCAGAGTGCATTAAAAGAAAAAAAAAAAGATGGTATGAACAGGGTAGTGACTGATTTATAAAATCAATCACATACTTTTGGCTGAATGTCATGTTACAAAAAGAAAAATAACCCTGTTTACATGAGCAGGATGATTAATCACTGTTTTCTTACTATTTAAGGTAGGAAAGTTTTATTTCATATTATCTGTAAGCAGTAACATAGCTGGTTTATATTATAAATTTAATAACAGTATTCTGATTATAGTGAATGTAATGTGCTTCTGTAGTTAAAAAATCTGTCAGCAGCAATTCTGGAACAAACTTTCAGGCATTTCTAAGTAGTCTTAAAAATTCTATATGGGATGAAACTTGATTTTTATCAAGTTTTACAAAGAGGCAAATATTACAAACCTGGGCATAATGTGTGTAGATCTCATTCTATCGCATTAGATTTCAAGTCAAGCATTTAGAGCTTGGTTCTGTTTTCCTTTTCACATGTATGGAAACAAGCTGGTAAATTTTCAAGTAATTTAAAATGTGACTCCTCAAGGTGCAGCTGTTAACTACAAATTTCCAAATGTTTATTACTAGTAAAAAAAAGGTTCTTTTCATACTTTGTCAGCTCTGATAATTGCAAGATAACACCCACAACTGAGATTTCAAATCAACAATTTGTGCCATTTTATATTTTGAAAGTCAAAAAATCCATAAAAATTGTCATAACTAATATCTCTACTTCCAAACACATCCATTTCCTAGGATACGTACAAAGAGACATTAGAAAAGGAAATACAGAAAAGTAGTGTGAAAAATAGCATAGAAAATTTTTATCAATGGAGTACTCATTCAGAAAGAGTCTGAAGCCAGAGTTTTATAGGTCCTGCCATACCATTGTCACAATTAGTAGTCAGTAATAGACATAATGCTCACTCTGATCTCAAAATGTATATTTATCTCACCTGCACCAGTGTGGAGATGCTCAAAGTAAATGTGTAAATTTGCAAATATGTAGTACAGTTCCTTTACATAGTGATTTTTGTCAAAATCTACAAAGGATTATAAACATGTCTTGCTTGAAGAAGAGAGCACAAATGCAAAAATTAACAAAATCTTGAAAGGAATAAGGTCCAAGGAAAACTATCAAACCCTCAAAATTAGATACTGGAGTATCTTCCTGGGTTTCTTTCCTACTCCCGTATCATAAAACTAACATTAAACACAACTGCTTCTTACTGTATAACCTTCACATCCTCCGGGTTGTTAAATGCCAGCTTTAAATTCAACTCTGACCATTCTGTCACAGTGGGTTGTGTTCTAGGCATATCCACCTCAAAATACTTTAGGAGATGGACTCTTTCAGGGAACAGAAATCAGTCAAAAGTGCATCCTATTTTGAGGGACTTTGAAACACAAAAAAGGAATTTAGTCCCTGAGGATCTCACAGATATCTAGGATGAGGACAACCTCCACAAACCCCATTTTGACAAGTGGCAAGAAGTGTTGAAGATCCTTCCGTGGTTGGTCCAGATAAGAGAGACAGCAGCAGAAAGATTAAGAATCGGTTGCGAAAGAGACCTAGAGTGGCCTGCAAGGAGTCACACAAAGATGTGAGGGAGCCTGAGAAGTCAGCCTTCCCTTTCCTGAAGAATTCTCAGAGGACAGTTAAGAAGCATGAGAGAACCTCTCAGAGCACGTAGAAGAACAGGACTTCAAACCAGCAGCTGCTGTTGTTACCCCAGCAGAAGATCTCCGTGTCCTGAGGCACCAAGCAGTAAGCAATAAGAGCTTACATGAAGCTCCCCAGCAATCCTTGTACTACTGAGAGGCAAGTACAGTGAGAAAGTCTGTGATAAGTGCAGGGAGATGAGAGCACACGGACCGCAGTGGTGTCTGCACCATCTCTTCTGGGGTGTGATGCACGGAGGAAGTTGGGCATTTAAAGGTGGGCCAAGGAACAGCTGCATTATCTTGCTTTTGAACCATGCACTGTGAAAATATGCTCGGGGAGAAATTACCTACAACTGATACCAACTTTTTCCCTGAATTTTCTAGCATTTCTTCACTTCGAAGGTTGCAAGCGTTCAAGTTTACTTGTACAGAATTGTTTGTTCTAAAGGTAATAGTCAAAAAGCATTTTAAAATTATTTCACACAATCTGGGAGAAGATGCTGACACAAATGCTCTTAGGAAAAATTACTTTTATTTCAAAGAAAACCAAATAAGATTTAACAAAATAATAAATTAATATGATATTCTAACAAAGTATTATTTACATAGCATCATCTGCACAGAAACTTTTAACTACCTTTGAACTGCTGTCAATCAACAACCATTATATAGATGTAATTGAACTTCCTGAAGGTGTTTAATTGTCAGATATTTTGAGAGAAAAGGCTTAGCTGTGTTCCAGAATCATGCTCAATTCATTTAGTGGTAGGACAACAACAGATTATTTCCTAGTCAAGAAGAAAATAAACACTGAATTAAATTCTTGTCAGTGGTGAAAGCACTCCTTTCAAATTAAAGATCGACTACTAACTTGCACAGTTAAAATTAGAGTATATTAAAATAATTTCTCAAAATGAGCAAACACAAGCAAAGTTAACTGATTAAAAGTCCATTGATTAGATACATGTAAAATGTTGTTAATACAATAAAGAAGCAGCATCACCACTTAGAGAAAACCTGTATGTTCCCATTTAGAATGTGAGTTCTGCTGGCTGAGCATTTATACCTTTTATTACCTATTGTTGCCTCTGAAAGCTAGCTTTATGCTCTATCTGTAGAAAAAAAACATTATGAACCTTACCACCTAGACTTCTTTCATTCTTCAGTTTGCCTTAAAGTTTCAGAACGTATAATATGCCTCCATAACATTACCTCTCTCCCTGTTGCTGATAAAGCCATGTTATTAAAATGATTCTTTTTCTGTTAGAAATATTCTTCACTTATACTGTTGCTTAGAACTACCTTTGTATACAGCAAATACAAGTGTGCAAAGCAAACCCCAAGTCTAGTAAAATGATGAACATGTAATTGTGAGCAAACTACAGACTCCTGGCAGTCTCAGCTCAGATGGCAGAGATGAAGCTGAGGAAACATTAATATCAGTCGCAACTTCCACCTGAAATTAAAAAAAAAACAAACACTTTGAGGACCTAAACAACTCCAACAGGTTCCTCTTGATAGCGTTGACCTTCTGTGACTTCTGTGGCCATCATGAAGAATTTGATAAGGTGCTTTCAAAAGGTTTTCTTTCTGTCTCAGACAGATCTAAAGAGATTCCAGTCCTCAATTACTTCCTACGAAATTAACAGTCATCAGTAAAATACAAGATTTACATTCATTAGTCCGGGAACCACGCAGTTAGAAAGTCTGTGCTCAAATTTGCCTGTTCCAATCTGGGAATCTCAAGTCAGATATTGTCATGGAACTTCGCTAAACACTTGTATTGATTACACACTATTTTTCTTCCCTATTTCAGGGAATGATCTACTCCTGGAATAACCCTTGGGGCAAGAACAGCTTTGTCATTTCATGTGATCAAGCATCATTCTGAAGGACAAGTGCACGAGGTGTGGCTTTGGTTGCATTCTTGCAGATTTAATTTGCAAAAACCCAGTCTTTAAGTGGCTACAGTTTTGCAGTGGCA
The DNA here is from genome assembly GCA_020746105.1 of Trogon surrucura. NCBI lineage: Eukaryota > Metazoa > Chordata > Aves > Trogoniformes > Trogonidae > Trogon > Trogon surrucura. The sequence continues at coordinate 664,979 of CM036627.1, forward strand.
TCCAGCCAAGCTGTGTATGAACAATTTCTCATGATAGCAGTACAGAATTGCTCATGGTACGTATTTCACGACGTTGCTTAGGGTTCAAAACACCAGCAAATTATCTTTTTTTTTAAATTCAGGACATATTCAGGATTTAACCTAAACTAGGATCTCCTATGAAGCAGCAAGTTGAAAAACCTTCTTCAAGAACCAATAAAAAAGAAACTGCTTAGAACTTTCAGGTTGAAGCAGCAGCACAAATTCTGATGCAAACACTGCTGTCTCTCAAAATATGGTATTTTATGTATTGTTTCATTTGTTGTCTTGTCTGAATTTTTATGTGCTTATACCAACTGACAAAGAGAAAACACAGAGAAAAAAAAACTAGATGAAATTGTTTAGATAGAAGTATTCCATTTAAGCTGAATTCCCCTGATAGCATTAATTTGGTAAAAGCCCTGGAACATGACCCAATCCTAACCTTATATTGAGCAGTCAAAGACAGCAAAAAAATTCATTGTCAATTCCAAGCTGCAATTGCACTTGTTTGCCACCAACAAAGGCACCTTCTATGACGTGTGCAAAGTAACTAATAAGTGCCTGATTGAAGTTTTGACTTCTATTAGTCTAGCCAAGGCCAGAGCAATTTTCTGGGTTTGAACGTCCAGGGTTTAGTTGAAGTCCCCTGAGGATTGGCAGGAAATACCACTAGACAAAAGATGTTCTGTGCCTGAACTCCTGCTTCTGCATTCGGTGCCGCTGCACTGCTCCAGCCTAGCTACTAATAACGTTTTCGTATGTCAGCCCTGGCTCCCAACAGACAAGGACATTATTCTTAAATGACATAGGAAAGTGTGATAATCAAGACTCTGCATTCAGTCCTGGTGTATTTTTATGAGGATTTTGATAGCACCACTTATCCAGATTATATCATAACCTTCTGTTCAGGTGCCACAGTAATACTTGAAGGAGTGTAACTTGCAAACAGAGAGCTGAGCACTAACAGTTAACATCTGCGATGCTACACTTCAAATGCGTTTGGGAATTGGTGAAACTCTAACCACACTAACACAGAATGACGAACAATTCTAGAAACCTCACGTTGTCCAGTGAATGCACAAACCACCCACCTGATTCAAAGTCTGTGTAATAAGCACTGACTTCAATGGGATTTGAATCCGACTTTCCAGGTTTACTGTGTTAACTATGAATTGCCTACACAGAAAAGTACAGTCATTTTAAGCCAACCTTCTCTGCCCCTATACCTTGCAGGGTTTATGGTGTATTGCAGGTTATTAGTTGTTTTTATTAAACCCAATTTGAAGCCCAGGGGCTAAATCCTAAAGTCCTTGTCCAGCCCTTCCCTTCTTCCCCCAGACAAACATCTCCACTGCCTGCAATGGGAGCTTGAAATCAGTGTAAGTAGAAATGATCAAATGAGCTTAAATTTAACATCTGCTTTTTGCTGACCAGTTAATCATGCCTTACCTTTATCCACTGAATAAACATACTTTATAGTAATGTTATCCTCAATAAGCATTAACAGAGAGGGAAAGGATTATATATAGAACTTTTGCACTTGTTCTGTAAATTTGATCATGAAGTGTTTCCACTAGAAGAGATTTTATTAAAGCTATTACTTATCTGGTGATGCAGTCAGTGCAGGCCTATAAGGTCTTCAACATTTACAAGGTGCTAAACAAAACCCAAACCTACCAGATTAACTGGGATAGATTTCAGGGTATTATTATATGCACTAATACCATCTGCAAAGCATTGAGTCCTGGGTGTTCAGAACGGAAGACAGTGTTTTATATTTAGAAGGTCATACAAAATAAAATTTTTCCCGTCCTGTGATCAAAATTGAAATCCCAGATTAAATGGCAATTTCTCTAAACCTGTTGGAAATAACTTATTAGGCCATTGACACATGCAGTCCTCCGTTAAGAACAGGGCTCTAGTTGTGGGGAGTGCTGAAGGAGCACTCATGTCTGCCACACGCAGGCATTGTTGGAACCCAATGAGCTGGGAACACCACAATTTCCACATCTATTATTAAATTACTTCCATTACTAAAGTTCTTGCCATTCTTTAGTACTTAAAAGCATCTCCTCATCCACCAGAGCCTTGTGTCCACTTCATCAGTAGCATGTTCATCAGAGCAGCATCTGTGTATGCAAAATACAACAGCTCTGCATTTTCTCACCAGTGGCGCAAAGAAATTGTCTGTTAGGACACCACTCTCCTTATGGGAGACCAAAGCGAGGGACTCATGCTGTGGTTTTTATATCATCTCCTCACACACATTGTGCAGGTGGTTGCACTGGTGGTCGCAGAGCTGCTGTGTGCTACCACGTGTAGGGTAAAGAGACAGGCTACTCCTCTTAATTGATGATTTCCCTTGCAAACAGGGAGGCTAATGACACTGGAGTAGGCTGATTTGCATTGGAGATGTTTTCTCCTGTGCTGAACATAGTAACTATTTAACAGGGGACAAAACTAGGATAAGGAAATCCACAAGCCTGCTTTGACTGAAATAACTCCCAGCTGGAACATTCACAGAAGAAAGGAACCCACCTGAAACAACCCCATCAATCCTTTCCACATTCTCCACCAGGAATTTTTAGATATCCTTGAGCCTTAAAAAGCTGTTCATATTTCCTGTTATGAATTTGCTCCTGGGTGTAAGGGAAAGACAGGATCCCATAGGTTTAGAGCCCATGCTAAATGGAAGGACAGGATCCTGCACGTTTAGAGACCAGGCTAAATGGAGGGGGAATGAGGGAGGTTATTGCATAAAACTTCCCCCCGTATCTCCTGCAGCTACAACCAAGCTGTAATAAGATAATGGATACACACTGACTTACAATTACCTACAGGTTTTTGATGAATGCCAACACCTTTGGGGAAAATTAGAACATTTTAATAGACAAAACCCTTTCAGTCCAGTGTAGTCGCTATCGAAGTTCATCACTTGCATGTCTATCACAATGTTAGAAAGCTTTTTAAAGAAGCAATGATAAGTGAAACTGTGAATAAAATTGGTTAAAATTGAACCTCGTCAATCAGCTGACGGAACAGAAACATGCCAGTTAATTTCCAGAAGCCTTTAGGCATGTATTTATTACTTGATTTCTATCAAAATTATATAGAGAACAGGTAAAAGTGCAATTACTGGTCTGTTGTAATACAACACAAGTCCAAAAAAGCTATGGATAGTTGCAGCTGTGCATTTATGAACTAATATACTTACATGCTGCCAAGACTAATATACTTTATTTGATTTTTGGCTGCAAAAACCCAATGATATATGTTAACCTGGATATCTGATTTTCAGCAAGGATACCTAAGTACTATTTAACACTGACAGTTATAGATAGATTAGCATTTGACTGGAGTCTCCCTTGACCTCAATTACCACATTAAAATACTGTTAACAAATTTAGAGTCAAATTATACAAGATTAGGCTCAGTCTGAATAATATACATATCGTCACCAGGACTGCCAACTGCTTACAGCTTCATGTAGTCTGGGAAAAGCAGTCAATGTTAATGTTGGCAGGGCAGGTACGAAAACAAACAAAGTTTTTTGCTCATGGCATATTGGACTTTTCCTTTTGACAGCAACAGACAAAGATTTCATCCACAAAAGCTATCATCCTACACTCTACCTACATCCTTTTATACCACAGTTTGAAGAGTTCATATACCCACAGGGGAAAATTTCCATAATTTTGACCCACTTGAACTGTTTTTTCACAGTTTGAAATGTAGCGCGTGACATTGTACACCTGACACTTTTGTGGTAATGCTTGTTTTATAATGTATTTCAGTATTAGTATTCCATCAACAACAGTATTGCAGTCAGTGTAATACTGAGTTTGTTTTCCATAATTTCACGTGTTCATGATGGGAATGGAAAGATGGGAATGGAAAATGATAGTGTGTGCGTTTACTCATGTATGAAACAAGAAAATAAAATACATACGCATACGTTTCGCTTGTGTTTCTTAGACTAACAGTTTTTCCAATATTTTAGAATTGATTAGTGGCTCCCGTTTCAACCTATTTTTGTGCCCTTTAAATTTTAGTCACAAGGGAATAAGTCACACAGCATTACTAATCTAACTTTGATCAGCCTTTGGAGTCCCGTGAGGAACAGTCATGAAGCCTCTGGTCAGTTTGCAGCCGATCCCTAATCAAACAAAACGCCGAATGATTTCAGTAATGATTTTAAAACGAGTTCAGGATTTGTCCTCCTGTTATTAAGCAATGCAGAAGAGGGATCATGGAGTACTTCCAGTTTGCCCTCAGTCTAAAAGGGTATTCAGTGCATTAGGATAGACCTCATCAGAAATGCTTTCTTAAAAGCAGATTCTGCTGTGGGAGAGATTTCCAAGGTACGTAATCCCCTTACCAGAAACATCAATTTATCTCAGCACGCTGTAAAAATCATAATAGCAAACAAAACTACAAATTCAGAGATTAGTTTCTGCCTGATATTCAATAATAAGTGCTTTCTGAGACCTGCAGACACTGACAATCTGCACAATCCTTTTGCTGCTTCTAAAAAATTATTTAGCTTAGTTTCACTGTAAATCTTTAGAATACCAGGCACCTATATAGCTGGTCCACTCAGACTGCTTATTTTGTTGGTTGCATATTTGCAGTGCTTTCGTTCCAGCTTGCCCAACTTTGTAAACTAACCCTTGCTTCATGTCTTTTTTTTTTTTTTTGAAGAGGGAAAAATGTTTTACGGTAAACTAAAAGGAGACACTTTGCCTGGAAGTTTGTAAAGGTTCTGAAAGAACCTAATCTGCCTGAAGACATTTTAATCTGATGATCTTTTCGAAGAGGAGTTATCACAGAATTCCCTAAAGACCTTTCTACTTGTAAAACCCATGACATTCTCTACTCCTGAACTCCTACCAAAAGACAAAATAAGTCACATTTCAGCTCCAAGTGAGGTTCTGATCCTAAAAGAGACCCTGTAAACTTAAGTAGGATCTTCGGGTTTAGAACTGGAATCAGGTAAGAGTTTTTCTAGAACATACATACATTGGTCAAACCCAAAATACTTCCTGCACATAGAGATAGGTCAAAATAACTGTTATGGGGTTTTTTTGTTTGTTAATTTAAAACAAATACATTTTGAAATAGTTATTTCTATATTAGGTGTTTAAAATTGGAAAGTTCACACACAAAAAAACATTATATAAGTGAATTAGATAATTATGCAGACTTACAAAAGGCGAGAAACTGTCCTTTTGACAGCATATTTGGTTTATAGAGAGTCAGAACCCTACAACAACCCCATCTAAAGGGGCTGTGTTCAAAGTTATGCTGAGGAAAAAAAACCCATAAATATTCCAAGTGGTGAAAATTGGTTCCTGGGCACAGCTTTGCTATCTCTTAAGCAACATTTGACTCTTCAGAAATGCCTCAAGTCCTTCATGTTCATAACATAAACAAAGAAGAATTCTTTTGAATGAGTGGGGCTATCAGATTGACCATATGACTATTTTTTTTGTCTTCCCTGAGGATCAGAACTGAAGCCTCTGCAGGTTTTTCGCTGTTTCATTTACAGCCAAGCAGGATGCCACCAAATTAGTGGCTTGCTCCAGTCGGGAATGCCTGGTCTTCCGGAGCCTGGAAGACTTTGATAACTTCGGATTATACGTTTGACATAGCAGCCTCTGTGCAAATACTGGCCAAAGGCACAAACCAGATATATTTGTGTTTTGATTACCTACTATGAGGTAAACTGCTGTACTAATCAGAATACAGTTTAACTACCTATGAAAAGGAACATTAAGGATCAAATAGCACTGTAACAGTTATTCTGGAAATAGTATATACTAACTAATCACTGGTCACTAGATTGACGTGGTAAATCTAACAAAATGTATATCAATACACTTCAAATACACTTTGCTACTGAAATCCACATAGTAGACCTTTAATACAAGTTCACCTGGATTACTAGTGCGTTGTCAAGCCTATATGGAGAGACAGAAAACGTGGCAGGAAAGTGGCTTCCTAGAAGCTGAAATACTAACTACAGCACATTGCAAGGATGGATCCCCAACAGAAAGCACAAGGGCTCCCTGATATTTTCAACAGTTGTCATCTCTGGTGAGTTGAGAACTGAGTGCCAGGTTCACAAGCTGCAGATTTCTCTCTCTACAGCCTCACAATTTAGGTTCCAGATGAGTGAGCTTCCTTCAGTTTGCTGTAGCACTCAAGCAAAACCAGTTTGCAGCACGGTTTTCCAGTGAATTAGTATTCAGCTGCTTTATTCTACGCCCTCTGCTTCAACTACGCATTTTTCACAGATTCTTGATAGTTCTAGTTCTCAGAAAATCAGGTGTCCTTATATGCATCTTGAGTTTTTCAGTGGAATTTAATGTGCTTGCAGAAAATCCTTGTAATACAGAGCGTAAGTGCCAAGTCACTACAGCTACAGCAACGGCTGCTGTAAGACTGCAGTAAGATTTATTGCTTGCCATTTGTAACACGAATGTGTGCCTCCACACAGTCTCGGCGGAACCAGGGAGTTGTTATACAACACAGTGCCATCCTATACATCTCAAAGTCAACCCTTCTGTAGATCAGCAACTCTTACTATAAAATGCCAGTAACTTGATAATAGCAGATTAGACAGTTTGTGAACCTCCCCTCATGCTTTAAATACATCTTGCAAAAGGAAAAGGGTACTAAAACATGCTCTATAACTTGACCGCTTCAAACCAGGGCTAGATGTTAGAGCTCGAGATCCCTCAGAAAACTATTGCAGCAATCTATGGACTGAAAGGAAGAGAACTGGGTTTTTTCACCTTTCTGTACAAGACTTCTATGTGCCTCACAGAAGCTTTTCAATTTTATTATAAAACTTCATTACTTCTTTTTATTGCAGACTTAGTGGAGCCTTCTTGGAGAAATTAATCATATGATTAACTGTGAGATGGTCTTTTAATACTGTATAGACCATATATTGTTAAATGTACTTCTTGACCCTTTATTTGCAACTTGGGTATTCTCATAGGATGGAAAATAAAAGACAAATCAATGCAATAAGATATTTCATCCAGGACTTCCTGCCCTACACTAAACTCACATTATTTTAAATCTTATTATTCAAGGAAGGTATGCAATCAAATTCACAACTGTCAGAAACCATTAAAGTCAGTGGAGCTCTACCTGCTTATTCTAACAGGGAATCTGGCCAACACCATACATTTAAATCTTGATTACCTTAACTTAATGCCTTAAACAGGGGAAGTTTTGCAATACAGTGGTGATAGAGAAAAGAATCTCCAAGTTAAAGACACTTTCAAGGCAAGATGCACAATGTTTAAAGACAACAAGCCTTCACATAAGGCTGCAGATAGATATCAAGAGCAGAGATATTCGGAACAGACAAAATGAGAGGCAGGGGAGGAAACCATAAGCTCCACTACCCCAAAAACTAGGGGAGACATTCAACAGAGATGGAACTCCTGTATCTATGTGCGAGTCTACAGATGCACACAGACAGCTCCTTTTGTTCACTTTGCCCTTTAAGCATTAGAGCTGCAGTTGACACTCTCAGGAAATCCAATCCACAAATTTAAAATGAAACAAGAAATGCTTCCTGCATTTGCTTGAGGTTTTTAGAATGCGCCCACCACTTATTTTTGTCTCTCTGAGGAGTCAAACCGAATGAGTTGATCGCCACTCACATCACAGCAGCTCTCCCAGGACCCTCTTTGTGTCTCAAGTCACTTCACTGTCACAAGAGTTAGAGCATTTATCAGCCTATTAAGTGAAGCAAATGCCAGTCAAGATGTCTACAACACCCAAGAGCTAGGTTTATTTCAGAGCTTGAAGTCACACCACATGAACTGTGCTGTAGGGACTCTAGAAGATGTTTGGGAAAAAGATTGGGTTTTTATTATGCATTTACACAGCACCCTGGGTCCCAGGCGGTGACACTGCAGCCCTGCTGCTGCAGCAACTTCTCAGTGTGCAAGGCAGGCAGCTCTCCCCTGAGCACCTGGGGCATCTGGTTGCTGAAATTCCCTTTGGAGTAATGTTCTCACCCAAGGTGAAACCAGCTCCACTAAGCAGCACAGCCTCTGAGGTTACTTTTTGCCATTCCAGAGATTGCACAAGAATCTACTTGTTTTAATTTGCAGCTCTAATGGCCAAAGCGGTCTTCTAAGGGCAACAAATGAAAGAGTTCTGAGAGCTATTAAACACTTTGCAGATTTTTCCAGCACAAGGACTTTTAGGTTTTCAGTGCTTAGGGGTCTACTTTTCAGTTTCAGACATTTTAAAATAGAAATATTTAGTGAAAGACATATATAAGTTGTAATCATAATATTAGTTTACACTGCTATCAGTTTAAATATTTATATTCACTTGAAGATTTATGCTTACATATTTCAGACATGATTCTTTCCCACTTAGCTAATATATCTGTGGACTAGCCACACTAATCAAAGGTATGCAAGTGCCCAAGAAGGCAGATAGGTTTCTGCCTAAACATTTGTGACAATCTACCACAGAGTTTCCCTGATGTTTTAAAATACCTAAAACTGTTTCATAAATTTGCCCTGGTGAGTGGAGCTCAACACTGCCCAGCACCGACTGTGCCCACGAAAAGTCTTTATAAAGTCTTTAATCTTTTAAGTCAGTCATCTCTGCTGTTGATGTAATGCTGAAATAGAATCTGTTACATGCAAAGATACTTAGGAGTTTCAAAACAGTGTACAGAAAAGTCAGCAACATCCATTTTTTTGATTTTACAAGTAGAATACAAACTGCTGAATTGAAATACTGCCTGTTAGTCTTCTACCACTTGTACATTTTCAGAGGACAGCGGGATTCAGTAGGGCTGAAATTTAGAATTCGTAGCAGGCTGGATACTGCAACAAGTGCTGAGACACCCAGAGGGACTCAGCATCTAGCAGGAATGATAACAATGTTCAGCATGTGGATAATTGGGGAAAAAAAAATGAAAATAAATCAGTCTCAGGCTTCTCTTCTCACCACAAATATAAATCAGGAATAACTCTTCTGAAATCAAATGCTTGATCACAGAGAGAGGAAAATCAGAATTTGATGTATCTAAATATACACCCAACATGTACTACATTTACCAAAAACAAGGTACCATTGTTTTTTCCCCACCGGAGATTGCATCTGAATCTGCTGCTCACCCTCATGTGCATTATAGAGACGTGAAAGCTGATACAAGTGAATATGTATAGCCCTGGCAATCTTCTCTAGTTTATTTGGGTGCATTGCAAGATAGTACAATATCACCCACTCCAGTACAAACTTGTCTTTTCAGCTATTTGCACAGAGAATGAAGTGTGTGCCCTCTACTGCAGTTCTACTCAAATCAATCTATCATTTTATTGACCTGCTGGGGAAAAAAATGTCCCCTGTTTTCCAGCTCATGGGTTGGGGTTCTTCACGACCTCAGAGCAGACCACTTTGGAAGGTTTTTATTAAAAAGCTGTTAGATGCTTTGTGTAAATGAGTGATAGAAAAGCAGGAAGAGAGAAAAAAAAAAAAAGAGACAAGTGTCCTTACAGGGATTGTGTCCTGAAGAAAACAGTGACTTGGTTAACCAATCTTGAGACCAACAATCATGAAATGCTTACTGCAGATTAAAAAAAAACCACCCCAAACAAAACGTAGAAGGAATCCAGCACTGATGGAGACTCCAGCATAAGAGCTAAAATGCATAACATTTGGCAGCTCTTTGTTCTAGAGCAGCCAAGCCTGCTTTGTCTCTAGCACCAGGCACCATGTGAAGAGCTGCCCCACTCTGAATTTGCCTGGTTTGTCCACGGCCAGAGATCCCTGAAGCTCAGACTCAGCCCGGCTCTTTCCTGGCTGCCTCTCTCCATCCCAAGTCAGCTCAGACCTGCCTGGGAGAGGCTTTATGGTCAGGGACTCTCCCAGACAGGACAGTACAGTCTTCTCGTGGGAGGAAGACCCTCCTCTGCGGGTGGGAGGGAAGAAGTGGAAGTCCCACAGCTCATACTGACAAGCAGGCCACAGCGCACCTGCGGCTCCCAAAGCTCTGGCATGCAGAAGGGAGCGATCAGCGGCAATCTGTGGCTTCAGGAGATTTAGTGTATTAACCAAAACCATGTCCTTTATTAATGCAGTATAAGGAATATCAATTAAATATAGAAAATAAAACACCACTCTAATATAGGCCAGTTATATAGGCAAAGGCTGACACCATGTTGCTCTTTGCTAGCAATATAAACCTTTCAATTTGCTCTCTGATCCTGCTAACTGAAACACATTCAGATGTTTGCTGGCTGCTACAGATTCTGCACTACAGATGGCTTCATGAACCGAAACCATACCTCAGCTGGTGAAATTTATTCTCTCGTTCTTCCATGTTTGGTGATGTATGTTAAGTTTCTTGCCTATAAGCCAGTTGATACTTGCCTCTTTTGTTCAAGATGGATAGGAACACGTGGACAAAAAAGCAGAATACAGTTATTTGATGTCATCAGCATTACACATGTACCCGTGCTTTACCAGTCATGAAAGCCCTAGCTCAAAACGATACAACAGCATTTTCCATACGATGATGGTTAAGAGAGACAGAATATTAATCTGAGTAAACCTATACCATCTGCCACAATTTTGTGTGATCATGATCACACCAATTCATTTTTCCATCCTGCTTTCCAGACAGTAAATAATGAAAAATAGCCTATCAATACTTCACAGAGCTGGATATTCATGTTTGCAGAATATTCAGATATTATTGGAATGGGACCAGTTTATTCCTAGCATTGACAAATATCAAATCAAGAAAAAGCTAGATATTCAAATTGTCTGTACAGATTTTTTAACTTAGATGAATGCAAGTATCCTTATAAAATTCTGAAAATCCATTTTTTTCACATCATGAAAGTGGTGTTCATCCCTGTAAGGCAGTAATCTTACTTTAAGCAGCAGTCCTTAAACTTTAATTAAAGGCATTTTACACCTTTTGTTTGACATCCTCCCATTTATATTCCCAGTAGCTGTCTCCTAGCTTTTCTCTGACACAGAACAGGTAGCATACAGGTGGGTGAGGAGCTATATCTCCACTCAGCAGTTTCTTGTACAGCAGGGAAACAGAGCTATCTTCTTACTACTGACAGAGTAAGAAACCTCGGTTCTGCGTTATGCCCCTATAGTTGTCTTTGCTATGCTTGTAGCTGGAAGAAGGCTACAATTTGGAACTTAGAAATCAATGGTAATTGGTCTTTGTACAAATTTGCTTTAAGTGAAAGACAATTTCATGTGATATCATAGTGATTGGAAATCGATTTTTACTAGCAAAAAAATGTTTTTAAGGTATCTCACAAACTCATTCTTAAAGACCTGTACCACAACAGTGTTACAGGACGGTAGCATTTTTCTGCATATACATAAAGACTAAGACCTTAAAACTCCAGAAAAATCAAAGTGATGCAAATGTCCAATCTGAAGCTCATTTAGCATCTATCCTGCTGTAAATTTGTGAAAACACACCAACAACAAAAATCACAAATGAAGTTGTTTCAAAATCTTGTCCTGCTACAGACAATGTACAACAAAGCTGCAACAATAAACACATTGTGCAGTCTCACTCTGAGAGGAGTAATGGCAACATGACCCACATCTTTCAAGACATAAAACATGTACCTGGCTGGTACACACACACACCTACCCCCCATGCTACACCGCTCTTCACAACTGCAAAAGGAATTAGGCAGCTGAACATACAAACCCATCAGCACAGACTCTGCCCTCCTTTCCATTTAACTGCAATACAAGCAATAATCAAGCGAATTGCTTTGGACTCTCAGATTCTCAGCCAGCTTCTTCACAGCAATACCCAAATAATGCTATACTTTCTAACCATACCTATGCATCCTAATTCAAGATAGTTTTCCACTCTTTGACATCCTCTAAGCCTCTTGGCATGGCTCCACCTTTTATAAAATAAAAAACAACCCTTTTTCCTTTATTTACAAGACATCTTATTTTCCCTACATCTGCCGGCTCTCATTGCTAGAGGTCAGTTCCTGCCTCTCCATCTCCTCACACCACCTTCTTTTTGCCCTTCTTTAAAGGAACACTTACATCCTACTCTGCATTGTCCCTCTCAGTTGGGTTGGGTTTTCCAGGAACCTCTGGGAAGTTAGAGAGGTTTCACCACTTTCACGTAAAGGTCACTTTAAAGGTCCCATTCCTCGTGATGCCAGCCAAGCTCTTGATAAAACGAGTTCAGGCCTGTGCTGAGCTACTACCTGATGTTCTGGCCCAGGGCACCTCCCAGCCTCTCGTACTCTCATCTGCTCCCCGGCTGGGCACAGCACCAAGCACAGGGGCTTGGATCAGCAGTCATCCACCTTATGGTAATACAGCTAATAGGAGTCTGAATTAGCCTCAGACATGCCATTGATTTGGTGATGCTATATGATCTTTGTGGAACTGGGACATATATCTATTTCCAGATGACTTCACTATTTTTTTTTCCCTACACCAGCATTCCTCACTCCTTCAAATCTTTTTTTCTCTAACTCACAGAATACAGGTTAGGTCAATCTTTCTTTATAAGTCATACTTTCAAAACCTTAAATCATGCATTTGTTTGGCTTCCACTGCACTTCTACAAGCTCAGTCAGCAATGTCCTTCCTATAATACATTGCAGAATTGCAGATATTCCAAATGGAGTCCGACTAGTGATTTTCAAAGTGGCAGAGTAACTGTAGTAGTAGTAACACACGCTTGCATTTGTACTTCTGTCAATGTTTTCCTTTCAAGACCATATTTGAATTTCTGGTTACTCAGAGCAAGGTAATGGTGCATCTCTGAACACAAAAGCAAATGGTCTAAATCATAACAGCAGGGTTCCTTCCCAATTCTCCAAAGGTGGCAAAAAACCTTTCAGAGTAATTCACATGTTTAATCCACTACAAGCAAGCTTAACACACTGAGCATATCCACGTCAGTGATTTTAGGTGTTGTAAGAAGCATCAATATTAAAACACTAACATTCAGACCCAGTTAATCAAATGAATCCAGAGCCAAAACCTCTGAGAGACTCTAAGGGAATCCACCCTCTTTGATTTCCTATTCTTTGGATGAGATGAACACTACAATATCTGTAGTAAAAAATTCCCTAGAGAACTTTGCAACAACCCTTTGGAACAATACTCTGGCTCAAACCCATCTTCTACAATTGTATTTCACCTTCAATAACGTCTCCTTCACAGTCTTACTCCACCATCCTGAAATACAGTCTGAGGTACAGAACTGCTGCATTATACCTTGGAGGGGGCATAATTTTAACACTGAGAATATTGATTCCAATTTAAACTTTGTACAAATTGATGCTTTAGGACAAAGATTCCACATTCCTAGTGATCACCACCTCTCCCCAGGACTATATCCGGGTTACTGTTTGGATCTGTCAGAGATTACGTACTCCCCGTAACTCCCAAACTCGACACGACTCGGGGTTCTATGCAGCCTGTGAATGTTTACCTGTTGAGATGGCACGATGCCTGGCTGCTCACAAGTTGGGCAGACACTTTCCCTAAGACAGAAGTTCCCAGGGAATATGAAAGCTCAGACAGGAGGCCTAGATAACATTTAAGTGCCATCACTTTTACAGGAAATCCTTTCCACTGTGACAGCTCTGCCACACTGGTGTCACATCCCTCTTTACACTTCATCACGCCTGTTCACACTTTAGTGCATTGATGAATCAATTAAAGCATTTTCTTGGCTTTTCCTCTCTCCTTCTGCATCAGTTTGGGACAGTTGGCTCACAGCATGACAAACTTTCACATCTAGATTTTCAAACTTTTCCTGGAAGCTAAATGTTCCATGTGTGAATCAACCCCTATGCCCCTATAGCAGAACAATAGCAGGACATGTCTCTGGCTTTATTTTGTTTTCTTGCCAAGTTTACAGAATGTTGGCTCTGATCTCCCAGAACCGGTAGACTGAAAAGGATGATCTGGTTTACTTTTTATCAGTACGGAATTTACAGTAACTACTAGTATCAAAGCTGTTATGTTTGAATTGTCTGTTAAAAAATTACTACATTCTTGGCTTCTGCCCAAAATTTGGAAACCTTAATGAATACACATTACATCTAATTTAGGTTCCTAATAGAAGTGGCCTGAATTTCAGGAGTGATGCGTTCGCACGGATGCCACTACAATTAGAGAGCACTACAGGCATTTGACAGGTTAGAAAATACAGCTTTTTCTATCTAGATGTAGGAATATGGGTTAGAAAGTACATTAGGTACTCATGTTTAAAAAGGTTTATATCACTGCTGTTAACATGTACATACAAGTTTAATGCATGGGCAGGCTTTTTAATACCAAGCCTCCAGAAAACATGATTTTCAGAAATAGTAGGACGTATTGGCATACCTCCTTGAAACTCAGGCTAAAAAAAAAAAATGTAATCACAATCTAAAGGTTTTCAAAACTGCTTAAACAGAGTAATGCCAGAGAACTCTCCTTCTACTTGAGAGTCTGCCCACTTTTCAAATCGTGATATAGAATTTCTCCAAAGGGAATCAAATGAGTTTCAGGTCCGCTGCTCCAGTGCTGGCCTTATGCACTCTCACTGCAGAGCTGACAAGACATGTCTGCTCTTACAGGTTGTGCCTACATAAATACACAAGCACATATATGCCTCCAGATAAATAAGCACACATACACACATGAGAAAAGCAATAGAAACCAGACATATTTTGCATAACTAATTGAAGAAATGTATGTCCACCCAAAATAATTTTGAAATCCTTTACTAAGTAAAAAAACCACTTGTTCTTTGAAGATAGCTACATTATGCTTTAAATAAAAGTATTTTCAAGCTACGATCTATGAAGTATATGCTCTTCATAAAGACTGTTCAAGTCTGCAGTTTCTTTCTTATGAATGCTGTCCTTACTGTCTGCTAGTATTTTTTCTAGTGTTTGCATAACGGGTCCAACTTATGACATGTATTTTTGTAACACTTACCTTGAGATACAGATTTGATCCTAAGCATGATTAAAAGCGTGCTGTCCATTAAAACTTTTCTTAATGTGTTGCAACTTCAGAGAGACATTCTGAGCCTTTCCTACTACACTTTTTCAAGAAGGTAAGGCAAATGAAATTTGTGTTAAAGCTTCTGTAACATTTAATTCACTGAATTAAGGATTTCCCAATTAGAGAAGAAAGCAGTGCCAGGAAAAGCGGCATGTGAGTATTCACTTTCCGTTTAAAGACGTTTTTGGTTAGATATTGGAACAGATAACAAAACAAAATTACATTTTACTGTGACGGTGAGGTTAAGGCTTCTGTTGTTGCTAGGATATACTGCCCTATCGTAACCAATCCTGATGGTAAAAATTGGTGCCTTAATTTCCCAGTGGCCCATGCTCCTTCTGACTTAGGCCTCATTCTGGTTAATCATGCTGTCATTCTCACTACAGATTGCCTTTTGACATCTTCATCCACAAAAAGATTCTAAAGTCAAGCCTGACTATGGCAAGTCAGTTCAGTGTTTCACTGGTCAAGACTGAACTCGTGATCAAGTTTCCTGTGAAAAGAAGAGCTCCACCGAAGTACGAGGGATACAGTAATCGAAGAGCTATTTTGCTTGGTAGAGGTAGGAATGGACCACGTCTGAGCAAAATGTAATTGGAGCAGCAATCGCGTTTGGCTCCCTGTACTGCAGTGTCAGAAGCCATTTACACTGTTACCAGAAGAGTCAAAAGAGTCCTTCCCTGCTTTTGCTCGTTTAAGTAACAAACCAGAATAGAGCTGCTTCTGATTTACACCTGGGAACTGAAGTATGCATTATACTTGGTATTGTCTCATCGCAGATGATGGACACATGTTTACACAGTTTAGGCAGCTTTTTACCCCCAAAATAATTTTTTCCGATTTTTCTGTGATTTCTAAACCACTGTTCATAACGTGTAACACATTCTTACAGTGTGCTATCCGCTGGCATAAGGGATCATCTATATTAGTTCCCTCACAACATTGCAATTCATGCCCTCAGCTGTTTACACATTTGCCCCCTATAAGGCAGTTTCGTAGCACACTGAGACGTAATATCTACCCAATAAAGCACACCCTGCAAAGACACGGCTGTTATCAAATGCTACTTAAAAAGCCTGAGGCTGAGTGACAGGTGTCTGACTACGGGCTCTACCTGAAGAGCAACACGAAAAAGAACTGTGCAATTCAAATAAGGTGACTTCTTGCAGGCGGAGAATTGGGCATCTGAAAAATAAAACCTTTACATTGCACAAGGTAAGAATTTTTTTCAGTTAGAAAACTAAAATAGAGCCTGCACTTAAGACACAATTACATCCAAACTATATGCTTTTTTTTTCAAATGTTATTGCTTCTACTGCTCTGCAGTGTCCATGTGTCCATGAACTGTATTAGATTCCAATTTCCACAAGAGAATATGTGCAGATGTCAAAGTTATACCAGCAGAGAAATGCAAAAAACCCAACGTGCTGTTTTGCTATAGGTAGGAACAAACAGGAAGCATTTTAGTATTTTGAATAATTTATCGATGCTTTTGAAAAGCAGATGTGCTCATTATCTTTGCCTCTCTGATGACTTCTGCCCTTACTACCAAGATTTCTTCTGGTGCCAGTCATTTACTATTTTTTTTGCTCACAATTATAAAAGCAGACTGCTTACTGCAGAAAACTATGAAGAAACATTACAGCTAGCCTTGCAGAAGTTTCTCAACAGTTACTATAATTCTATTAGAAAAGAGCAGAGATATTATCTGATGTTCTTAGCACCTTCCTTGATACCAAATGGTTATCTTGGCTATAAAAGTATCAACTGAACTAATGGGGAAAAAAAGAAAAAAATCTTTAGTTCTAGTAAATAAAATGAGCTAGATGCTGCTCCTCTTGCTTACAGTGGCTAACAGTTTCACTAAGAGCATCTAAATTCAAAATGATATTTCTCTACATAGAGAGTAACACTCAACATAGCCTAGTATAAGAACTTGAAGTTTCTAAACTGCAGGATAGCACCAAGTGAATCTGGTTAATGTGGTAGCTAAATGGAAGTACAGAGTTGCAGGGCACTAGAACAGGGAAGCAAGCAAAGAGTCAACTGAAAGTGAGGCTAAAGTAAATCAAAGTTGTTCAGAATATATAACCCAAACCCAGAATGAAACACAAATCTCAAAAGATTCTACTCCACAGATACACAAACCAGCAAATAAAAGGCACATGTTTTCAGTAAAGCATAGAGATCTGGTGAAAGAGTTTCCAGAAAGGATTTCTTGTAATATCATTACAATTCCTCTGCTAATTCATATAATCTTACTAGCAAAGACACTACTGCCCTTTACTGCAAGGCTAAAAAGAGTACTATCCCTCATGCAAAATAGTCAAACACATCCCACACGTGCAGCAGTGGCATACATGTACTGAACTCTGAAACCAAGTGATAAATTGCATTTCTCCAGCATCTCTGACCACCTCACCTGCACTCTGCCCGCTAATCCATCTTTGCCAGGACTACCACTAACCTTCCACACCTATCAGCTGGTTGCAGACAACCATCATTTTTTTTTCAGATAATAACCTGCTAAACAAAATGCTTTCTTCCTTCCTACAAATGAGGAATTTGCCCCCAAAATGTATTGGTCTGAGGTTCAGGGCGCTCTTAGAGCACTAACAAGTCTGAAGTCCAATATCACAGAACACTTGAAGGTTAGAAATGAGTACTTTTATAAATGAGGAAGAGCTACAAAATCACCCCCCAAATTATTCAGTATAGGCTTTATCAGATGTAGAAGTTTTTGGTTTAGTCCTGGTAGATCATAAGATGTCAAATTTCCACATTGCAGTGTTTTGAGGCCTGGAAAGTCTCTCGGCTTACACTTAAGTGTTCTAAAGTTAATTATTCAGGTTCTCCACCTTAAAAGACCTATAAAACTAACTTCACAGAAGTGAGAAACGTTGGTGCAAAGGAAGTAAAGAGAAAGGTGCACACAGCCATGAACCTTAAAACCTGCAAACTACATCTGCTGTGACGTGGCCATATGCTTTAGCGCTCTGCGTTCACTCGCATCAAATCAGATTCAAGTACAGATGAAGTCCATGCAGTCTGTCACACCCTTGGACTTATCTTCTCCTATGGCATAAATAACACACTAGAAGACACTGCCAACATCCCTACTAGCTGCAAGTATAGAGAACTACTGAAACTGAGGCCTGTGCTCTGCCTCAACAGAAGGTAGGCATTTCTCTTTTTTCGTGAGTTTGGGCTAAGCAGCACATCCCTTCACTGCACACAGAGATAACCTTCAACCAAAACACCAATGAAACCATCACTTTCCTTCCACTTCTGTGCAGTGCACTGTGACGGAAGGATAAAGACACTGTAAAGCAACAAGCTGCCTTGACATATCCTAGAGTTCTCACACCTAAGGCGAGCTCTGCCCCTGATCTATGACTGGTGAGCTAGCACGATTCAGCAAATTGTGAGACCTCAGAAGAAGGAGACCTTCCCATGCAGCCCAGCAGGCAAAGTGTCCTCCTTCCTTATTGCCCTGTGGATTGCCCTTTTTCATTTACAAAGAGGGTAGCACTTGGGAAGACAAATGGCCAAGAGTCTGCCCTGATCCCTCCATTCCTCCTAAGCAGCAGGAAAGAGGAGCCCACAGAACATGATTTTGGGTCAGTGTCGCTGATGCAAAGCCACTGCAGTGAACCTGTATAGTAACTGAGAAGGGAAAAGCAAATGTTCGTGTGCTGTCCCTGCTGATGCAGCTTACTTCACAAACTGCCTGACATACTTCCCCTTCACCATCTCAGAAAACTCACTTTTTTGCAGGTACAACATCCTGTCCTTGTTCATCACAGGAATTGATTTTTTTTTTTAATATATTCTAGTCTAACCAGGGATACTGTTAAACAGTGCAAAATTATCTAGCCACTTTTGCAAGAGCTGGATAGCTATCTAAATTACATCCTCTGAACAGCTATGTAATATTGAACTGGTAGCTGAAAAAGTGGGAAGATTCTTGGTGGAGTTTCCTTTAAGCCCTAACATTTTCCTCCAACTTTGTTTTGCTTTTTGAAAAGTGAACAGAATTATGTACTCTTCCTTCTGCTTAGCAATATTTCAAAATGGCTATGACACCACTTCAAAGTAACTAGTTGATCATTATTAACTTACTTGCATTTTAACAACAGTAATCAGAGTATACTAATATGACATTAGTGTAAAGCTGACATGTTTCTAAAAAGAATTTTCAAAGATTGAAGATCAAGGACTGAGATTAATAGACTGATGTTAAAGACTGAAAAGAAATACTTTTTCCATTGAAAAAAGTTTCATTGTGACTGAAGTACTTAACAGTTGTGCAGATAGTTCCTGGCTTTGAAATAAATACAATTAGTAAGTATCATCTAGAATAATTCAGTGTTACGTTATAACTTATGATGCAAGGACAGTCAAAATCCTTGTGTGTTTATGACCAGAGCTGGTCAAGTGTATACAATTGTGTGCACTCCCAGGATTTTAATATGTGGGTTGCTACAGAACAGGTTTGGGGTTTTTTTGTGCCTTTTTTTTTTTAAAAAAACTATTTGCAAGCCATATAATCTACAAAAGTTTTGAAATCTTGATGACTTAACTTAGTGATTCTAACTTGGTGACCTCAAAGCTTAGAGAGGTCACACTTGTGAGGTACCTTTGCAGATAGTGTTCTCAGCTTTGTTTGTTTCAACGGTTACAGACGAGGAGACTGCGGTATATCAGCTTCTGGATTTAGAAACCAGGTTTTGCATGGATGCAGTTCATAGCACCTTCACCTCAAGAAGTTGCCAGAAAGCCTAGGATGGCTCCTTGCCAGGTTCCCCCACACAACCAGTTCCTTGAACTGCTGGGACAATAGTAGAGAGGATGAAGCAACACTATAAACAGATCAAAACATACCCGCCCCCCACACACACACAAATTGCCAGAATCAAGTTTTCTCATGACAGTATTTCAGGTCATACATGGCCAGCATGTTTGAACCATAACTATTTCTACAGAAACTAAGGGTTGGAGCTATGTACCAACAAACATCTGCTGGCACAATCCTATACAGCCATTGGGGTTCGCACAGAGTTAATTAAGAACTAATACAAATCTGAGAAGGGGTAAGGGTGCTGATGTGATACTTTCCAAGAGACCTGTGTGTGGAGCTGAATTCTCCAGTCCTCTGGAAATCAAATTTCCCTTCAATTTTACTGAGTTACATTTCCATAGGACTTACATTTCCTTAAGACACTCAACATAGACTTCATTTTATCTTGTAAGTGTGAGCAGTTAACAGAGCTGGGATTCACACTCTGGGATGAAAGGAGCATAGGTATTTGAAACCTGATGCTTACACCATTAAAATATCTGCCCTGGGACATGCTCTGTATGTTTTCCAGTTTTCACAAGTTACATTCTGTAATAAAACTTCTTATATTCTCAAGTAATTTTGGATAATAATTTACCAGAAAATTCTGCTTTAAAAGAAAAAAAAAAATTAACTTTAGATGACACAGATTGACTTTTCCAAAAGCTTGCCCGGGATGCCTACGTGATAGCAGCATTAGGCTTAGTCATAGGGACAAAAATATGTTTATGCTCTTAAATTAAAACATCTTTAGGTTCTAAACAAGTCAGTAAGTTCTTGTTGACAGACCTTACACCAAAACAGAAGGAATAAGAAATTAGTGACAAATAAGCATTTTATTTCTTAATTGTTTAAGCAGGAATTGCTTACAATTACTTAAGTTTCTATGGTTTACTGAAAGAAGCAGAACAACTCTTAGCTAACGCTTTACTTTGTTAGGAGTGAAGAGGGTTGTAAATGCACTGTACTGTTATCTCTGCCTTTTTCCATATGTTGTGATTATGTGTTCAGTAAATAGCATCCACACTAAAAAGACCTTGTTGTGAAATCAAGCAACATTAATTCATTAAGTCAATAATTCATGGATTCTTTTATCTAAAGTGGCAACATCACACCATCAATTCACAAAACAGCCACTTCTCTGAAGTGTATGTGATGATAATAATGGATTTTCTAACAATACACTCTCAGAGCAAGGTCACTGCGCACAGATGCGATGGACGCCATGATCTGACCTAGGTCAGCAAAACAAGCTTTATTATTGAACCTAATTATGAACTATCAAGATAATGGTCTAGACTAAACTGTTTCCTGGGGGATTATTTAGAAACTAGTCAGCCATTTTAGGTTCAAATCTACTGTACAGCACTACCTCCAAAAGTAGAGTAATTGCTGCTAGTAGGTACTGCATATGCCAGGTGTGGAACTTACATACAAATGCTACACATTTATTTTTAAACATCCCCATACTTGCCAAAGACAACTCGTACATGCATAGCACACAAATCAAACGGAATTGCATTTTCGGTGAGGACAGTCCAGCCAAGTGAAAGCACAAAGGAAAATGAGGTGTTCAAATCTGCGTGGACACTCACTAAGGGACAACCATCTAAACTTTGCACTTGGCTTTGCTTATGTCTAGAGAGAATAAGCTTTTAATACAATAAATTTTTAAGGCAGCCTGATTGTAATACACTGCTAACAAATTAAGAGAAATGAAGCAAAAAATGTTTGGCAGAACACAAGTGCCACAGTAAAATTGACGATGTTCGTAATATATTTGAAATTTATTCCTTAAGAGAACTAAAAAGAAACCACAACAAAGTTTCATGCTCCTTACATTTCCCTGATTAGTTAAAATTAATGCATAGGATCAAAGCTGTCTAGTGTCATTTTTGTTCAGCTGAGGGTATCTTTACTTTTTTCCTCCCCCTAGAAACATCAAGTATTTCAGCTGAGTTCACCTCTCAAGCCAGAAGAGTCATTAAAATGTTTCCTTCCCCTGTGTGTCTCACACTACAATCCTCCCAGGTATATAGAACTGACTCATTATTATTTTATATTTCAGCTCGTGTAATTATACCCAAGTTTCAGAAAGGAATAGTTCCTTGAGATCAGAGTTCTTGTCGTGTTAGAAGTGAAGCCAACCTCTGAGTACTCCTGGCAGGGGAAGATTGATTCCCTGTATGATTCCCTCAATTATTTAAAATGATCTTGGTTTTATTTAAGGGTTTGATTCATATGATAATTAGAGACCTATTTTAGAGATGTTTGTTTTTCTAAGATCAGAGTTCTGTTGCCGTGATAAACTTCTCACCTTTAATCCAGCTTCCTGTCCCAGTGAACCAGTCTACCTGTATGAATTAACACGATGCCACTGACCCCGCACCTTGCCTGTGGGTTTGTAATGAGATCCAGCCCATGGGAAAACGCATTGGGAGAAGGGAGGCAGCAGCTCAGCCTGAAACCTTTCCTTTAACCGGTTGGCCTGTGAACCCATACGAACTGGATCTCCCGCAGAAGTTAGGATTTGAAAGTAACCCTTTCAAATCATACTTGGAAAGGTTCACACAGCTCCAGTGCCAATACACTGGGGCAATTTGCAGAAAATTTTGTATTCCTTCGCTCCGTACTGACAAAGATGGAAGGTTCACAAGTTTTAAAAGAAAAGTCATAAGGGAAAAGCAGTTTTTCACAAAAATCCAGATAAAAGAATGACTTAGTCATACATTGCTGGAAAGAATCTTTAGAAATAGATGGAAGAAAAAAGGGGAGAAAAAGCCTACTTTTGCAGGGGCACTGTTGAAAAAGCTATCTTAAAAACCCAAAGCTTTCCCCACCTCATGTCCTGAATTAGTCTGGCTGCATTTATTCTATATTACATAGACTTCTATAGCAAGACTTCTGATTTTTTGCATAATCATTTAATAAGGTCTGGAGCAATTTTAGAATTCTGTTAGTGGGCGCTGCTTAGGAAAACATTCCCAATCATGTAAGTTAAAGGATGTTTTAAAGTAGCTTTGAAAAAATTGTGTAATAATTTATATTTCTTTTCCGTTAATATACCATGGAGAAAAAGCATAAACTTTCCAGTTAGAATTAGAGGTGCTGGTAGCAACATTGTCACACAGAGTACAGTGTTAGACAGCAGAACTAAGTACTAGGTATACTACGTACCAACAAAGGCACAAAAAAAAAAAAAAATCAAGCATTTATTCTATCTAGCTTCTAAAGAACCCCAAACTTATTTTAGAATGAATTCAGAAGGAAAAAAAAAAAAAGAAAATCAGTAAAAACAAAACCAAACTCACAAGGAATTGGAAAAAAAGAAATCCTAGGCTCCCGAAACCCCAAGGAAGTTTGGAAACACCAGCAAAATGGTTAACTACTGAGAATAAAAAAGGGAAGAGAACACCAGTGAAGAGGAAAAAAAAAAAAAAAGTAAAGCTGTACAGGGCTGCGGTACAGTTAAGAAATTATTGATGAACCCAGATCTTTTGAAAGAAGTTTGGAGATAACTATATGTAAAAAAATACCTAAATATAAGGACCAATCTGGAAATAAATGAAACTTCCATTTTACAACAGACAAAGTCTGGCTCTCAAGCTGAAAACATCCCTCAGCTAAAACCACATTTTTGTGTTTTAACAGCTCAATAAATAGAAGAAATGGTCCTGTTGTGTTACAATTCTGTTTCTTCCTTTACAATAGCAGCTCAGATACCTTTCAACGAGAGCTTGATTAACACTGATAAATTTTGGACCTAAGACTATCCACACCTGCAACCTGTAAGATTATTTTTTGTACAAGCAAGGAGCTACCATAAAATGTCCATGCGGATATCAAGATATGATTTTAGACATCTATTGGAAGACAAATGCAATTTGAAAGTTAAGTTTCTTTGCAATTTCACCTTCTGGAACAACCCTGCTCACAGCTGTCGTGCCCCTTACCTTTTTGCTTCTGCCGCACCTGGCCACGGCGGCACATGCTGCTGGGAGTTGGGCAGCCAAGGTCCCCAGGAAAGGAAGGGAGCAGAAAGCTGGGGAATGGTACCGCAGGGAGCCAAAGGGTCAGTGCTTAATAAAATCTTGAGGCACTAAAAATGCTTTGCTTCTATAAGTAGTAATGATCTTAAAGGCCTTTTCCAACCTAAACGATTCTATGATTCTATGAAACAGAATAGCCAGGTTCTGTACCCTTGCTCTTACAAGACATCTCCATACTTCAATCACTATTTTAAGACAACTCTTTTGCAGTGTCCCGCTTCAGCAAGTTGTACGCTGCTTCCCCGCCACAAGCTGCAGACCTCTGGCTCTGGTCAAAGTATCACAGAAATTAGCAAGAATCTTCTCATTCATCTAATTAGCCGTCAGTGCCTGTTTGTGGAGTGCATGGGTGTGGAAGGCACTTAAGTTACTGCATTGCGAGTTAACATGTCAGAAATCTTTCTACCAAAAGTTTTTAAAAATGAGACAACCCCAAATACTATTGGGTGCAGTAAATTTCTAAGATATAGATGACAGTGGGAAATGTTGAGCAGTCTTGTGTAATGTAAGTATTTTAGTCAATTTAATCTCCCTCCTTTTTTTTTTTTCCTGTGTACATGCACCAACCGATCTGGTTTTACATACCCAACTGCCTTTGGTAAGTAGAATTATCCTTTTCCATAACCTCATGATACATATGTGCTGAATCAGGCGAACGCATTGCTTCATACATAAGTGCAAGCAACAAAATCAATTGTCTGGAGCATTATCTGATGTAGTCAGCCAGTGGAAGGCACTTTACATTTTGTTTACGCCTATTCTTGTCCACTGTTTTAAAATAAAGCATCTCAAAATGGTGTTAGCTTTTCACCATGATTCCACTACGCTCCTAGATTCCAGATAAGGAAGGAAATGCAGGACAGACACGATTAAATGTTTTAAAGGATTCTGCTTCTTAAAATTTTGTAAAGGTAATTGTTATTTAATTGAATTTCAAGGAATATAAAATGTATCTCTCCTGGTTTATCTTGATTTCAATATTAAAAGTAGAAGATGGAAAGGCATCAGGCCAATCCTTCAATAACAATAAAGAGAAACTTCTTGACAGACTGGATTATACTTCTAACGTTGTTCTTTCCATCTTTCTATAGTCTTTAGTTCCCCAGATCCTCGCTGAAATCAGCTCTTTCTATCTGATTGTGACTGTAGATAAGTATCAGACTAGTAGAGTTACTAACTACAATAAGCGGATACACAGCTTTTGTGCTAATAAGCACTTCTTTTTAAATGCTAAGAGCAATTAGTCCTTTTGTGTCAACTATTGATTATGCAGACTGATAGACAAAACCCCCACACAGCCTTATTCTTTCTCCTGGATTTCTAAAGAGCAAAAATGGCTTAAAGCAATTGTAAAGCAGAGTGATACTCCATCTCTGGAAATCAAGAGCTGCTTAGCTGTTTTACAGAATAAGTGATGGGCTCAGCCACGAGTGAGAAAAGCAATTTCTGATGCATTTCTTTTTTCAGCACTATTTCATAAAAACATTCACTTTTGATATTAAACTTTCTAGTCTAAGAATGAGGAAGGTTGCTTTGTAATTTCAACTAAGAAAATTATAGATGTTTCAAATTACAACAGTTTTTTAAATTGACTTTTTGCAAAGTTAATCTACATTCATTCAGTTTGGTTTGCTTTCTGAAGAACACCCTCAGCTCAACGTCTGTGCATTTTGAATCATCTTCTGACTTAATTATGCAATTTCAGCATGACAATACCCTTAACTGCCATAATCCACAACCATGTGCTTATGGAGCATATTACATGTCAAATAGCTTGGTTTATTTATAAAGCATGAAGGTCCAATAAAACAGCTTTAGGGTGTCTTTTATAAAAAGTTCAAATAATAAATAGCTAGTATCCTGTATGTTTTAAAAAAGATACTCCTTCAAAACAGCAGTTGAATCTTATTATGATGTCTTAGGTGGACACTTCTAAATCACTACCACATTCTTAACGCATTTAAGATAGATTTACAGAAATAGTGAAGTAGTAATTACCTGGCATAAGAGTCACCTAATTTTCACTGGCAGCAACAACATATAGCAAGAGTTACAGAAGGTCTTTAATAGTCTTATGACTATTCCTTTAATGCATATTTTCATCAAGTAGGAGAATCTTCAAAATACCAGAACAAGAGAAAGGTGGAATTCAGCATCTCCAAATTTCAGAAAATTTGTTGAATTTTTCTATACAAGACAGAAATATAACATCTTGATATGTAGATTAAATGAAAAGCATAACCTTTTATAATTTCATGTAAAAAACAGCAAGGCATTTAATTTTGTATGCAACTACAGCTGCTTTTCCTTAGTTTTTGTATTGCTGCGCTGCTACTTCACGCGAGTGACTGTGAAGCTATTTCATGAACAACTCATTGATCTCTAAGAATTTATTACAAACACTGGACCTTTTTATAACAACATCCTTGGAAGACAAGCATTTTGAATGTCACAAGGAAAGTTGCTATAATAAAGGAGGATGTAATAGGCCTTCATGCACAGTATTTGAGACTCGGAAAATTTTCAAAGAGAATAACATAAGTACCTACCTTATAAGGAAGGTGGATCCTATACATATTGCAGTTTGAAGATTTCTTGATATAGCACACTAAATCCACAGAAGGATTCTATTTTCAGACTTACACGTGAACATACTACCCTGTATCAAAGACACCCTGTACCTTTGGAGAGAGCAGACAATTTGCCAAGAGAATTAATCCACTTCTATTATTATTAATATTCGTCCACAAAGATAAATAGAGTACAAACAATGTATACCAAGACTGATGAGAGTATTGAGTTCCTGTGAATGTATTAAAAAATCTGTGCAAGTCAATCACAATTTAGATTTCAGGATGTAATATTTTGATATTTCTGCTGCCAGACCTGTTTAGGACCTGTGTTCCAAAAATAATCTTGGGTGCCCAAAATCTTCAAACTCTCTAGCCAGCATCTGGGCATCACAAGTATTCACACAAAGGAATTACAAGTATAAGAGCTAAGCAGCTATTCAGCTAACACATAAATGTCTTCAAGGTTATGGGTATGACACATGCAAAAGCATTGCAATGTGCTTGGGAAGTGCATAGTAGCACGTTCATTTATGGTTTGAAAGTTTAGTGTCAGGTTACTCATATCAGCATTTAGAAACCAAGTAAAGTATTTATATGAATCTGTCTTATCTAATTCTTTCTTTTGCTAGGATTTCTTCAGCATGAAAATACCTTCCCTGTTGTTTTGCTTTCCATGAGCACTGTTGATCACATCCCTGAAATCTCTGCTCAACCACTAGGTTACTCTTTGTAAGTGCATGCACTGCTTTTGAAAGCTGTTGAACTTCCAGATTTATGACACTAAAAAATCTAAGCCATTGATCCAGCACACAAATACACTACGGCGAACGCTTGCAGCGTACAGTAGCTACTTTACTGAAGAGCTATTTCAACAGCCTTCAGCCCTGACCTGGGGCCCATCTCTAGAAGGAAGAAAAGTTAAGACTTCTTGAGTCATTGAACTTTTCAGTCAGAACCAGGAAATGTGCAAATACGACACGTTGCTACGGTGATGTTGGCGTTAAAGCGTAACATTCTTCTGCCTGTACCAGTCCTCCAGTTTCAGGTCTATGATCTGTGGAAGAGAAGCTCTGCACCTCTTCTTAACTTCACTACGAGCTTAAAAGTCTTTATAAAACAAAGCAGCCTAAGCTTCATTTTAATTACTAAAATGCCATTAAGTCTTCTACTCCAGATTTCCATATTTCAGAATAAGAGGATTTATTAAATTTTTTGAGGAAAATCTAAAAAAAAAATCTATAAAAAAAATTATGGGAATTTCTTAAGGAAATGTTTGTGATCATGCCATCTAGCTGGCCCTGCAATTTTTACAAGATGCACAATCTAAACATAACCTGATAGGGCAGTAGAAAACTCAAAAATATGACATTCCTAGCAATTCCAATACATAGGATTTTTTTTTTAATCAATATGTACACAGGCAATTCCAAAGAAGACAAAGCCATAGCTTTCAATGGCCAACCAGGGAGAGAAAACTGGGACTGCAGGGATAACTCAGTGTTGGGAGGTGGAAGAGGCCAAACCTTACAAGAATCCAGTCATTCTATTTAGCAGTGATAGAAAAGCAGTTCTCAGATCCTTACAGAACTTTGTTTCTCAACAATTAAACAATACCTCATATACATTGTTAATGCTTCTTCATAGCTCACAGAGTTGGGTTTCTGAAAAAAATGTACTGCTGCAAAATAAGTCTTAAATTGGGGGTCTAGGACCTAGTATTTAGGTGAGGTGCAGATAGAAAGAAATGTACTTATGCGACTCCTTTAAACTGATAACTTGTGGGTTCTCTTCTAAGATAATAGAGAATTTAAGAAGTTACAGAGCATGTTTATCCCTTTACCACACTGTAAGTAATTTGAAAGCATCTCTCATTTGAGAAACCAGACACCACACTTGAGCATGTAAAACAACCTAACACCAAAACTCACGTTAGCAAGTCACTGAACGCTAAGAAGGCTGGATATTCCATTTTCAGCACTGAAAAAAATGAAATCGTTCAAAGAAAATTTCAGATTATTCCACTGTTTTTCATGTCTGTTCATTTGCCTTAGACACGCTTTGTCTCACAGTCACAAGTCGATCAAATACAGTAATTCTTGCACTAAAGCAAAAGGTATTGAACACGTGTTATGTACCAGAACAAACTATGCTTAGTTGAATACACCTTGAGGGTAGAAATGGCACTTGTTGAGCAACTTGCTTGAAAACTCACATCAGGCTTTTTTTTTGTAGACAGTGTCAGCTACATTTTACATAGTGAAGTAATTTCTGCTGGTACATAATTGTCCTGATATTCCACAATAGCTGTGTTTGCTTGTATAAGCATATCCTGCATGAAGACAATTGCCAGAAAATTACTCTAATTCAAAAATACAAGAGAAAAGCAGAAACTCTGCTCCTAAAATATTTAGCTTCTCCAAAGAACTACACAACTGAGAAAAAGGCACGTAACTCCACCTTTCTGTTCTGGAAAATCAAGTTAGGAAAGGATTGAACAAAGGATGAGAGGCAGTCGTGATGTGTATTTCTGATCGTTTGGGAAGAGAATCAAGCCAAGACCTAAACACAGATGGATGTTTCAATGCAGGTACAATTCACTAGTGTGTTCAGGAAAATGTCAAGTACAAGCAGATGACTGCTAGGAGCAGATTTAAATACATACGGAAATAATATTTGTAAGGCAAATTTTGGAAGAGAAATGTTATGGGATATCTGTTTCTCAGCATAATGGTTCTTCAAGTAGAGGAAAACTTCAAACTTCAGAGAATAGACTTTTTTTATAATCACAAAAAAATCCTGACTGCATATCAAACATTTTAAATGGTATTTAGCAGATTTATTTGCACTGAATTCTTATATTTTCATGTCCTAACTGTTGCAAGGTGGTCGGAAAGAGGCAAGACATAACATTTAAATTAAATTTGCCACTTGACAGAGATGTGTATAAACACTTAAAAAAAAAAACGTGTTATTTAATATTAGACAGCAACACACTAACCATTTCCTGTAAACTCAGCAATTACAGTGTATAACCACTATTGTGGGAAACAAAAACATATATCCAGGATTAGATCATTCTTAGATTAGGGATATTTTTTCTTGTGCATTTTTTAAAAATACTTAGAATTATTTTTTTTTTCCATTTAATGCAAGTGTTCTCTCTTGTTTTATGCAATTGGTTTACTAAAGAAAAATACTAGCTTCTATATAATGCAATTAAGACTAAATTAGAAACTTTGAAATATGCTTTTCTGTTGTGCAAATCATCTTAATCAACATTTACCCCTAATATATTGACAATACTAATGTCTGAAATGTTTTCCTGGAATGAAAAAAAAAGAAAAATTCTCATTTTGGTACTGTATCACATGACAAGAAAAAATTTAATTGCGCTGCCACTTCTGACCATCGCAGTGGTAGTGAGTTCTGGAAAAAGTTGTCTACATGCATCAGCCTTCTAAAGGCCCTAGTGCATGACTTCTGGGATGATTACAGGTCTGTTGATATGAGAAGGCTGATGGAGCGTTGTGGAGCTCACCTGGAAGCGTTAGGGCCCCTTTCCTGTCTTGCAGGCACACACAGAGCCTCTTGCACACTCCGAAAGCACATGCTTTCAGAAGAGCTGGTTCAACTTTTCAAACTGACACAATTTATAAAAGGAAGTTTCTCCTCAAGGACAGAAGAGGCGCTGAGTAGCTGTCTAGCAAACCAGAGTGAAGCTCAGTCTTCAGAGCAACTTTTTTCCCTTAAGAATTAATTAACTTAAAACATTGTTCCTTCAGCCAAAACTTGTTACACTGATGCAGAAAGATTAATACAGCTGAGCATCACAGAGATGAAGAATTTCCTTCTAATTAAAACTTTCTGGCAAGATAACTGAATTGCCCTCGTATTAAAGATTAATGCTTTTGATAGGTTTGATGGCTCAATATCCCCTGTAAATCATAAGAGAAGGATGCTTAAAGAATTGATTCAAGCTTATTAATTGCAAAAATAAATATCAAGGCATCAGTGGCAACTATAAAAAGCTGAGTACTAACCATTGCCAAGTTAAATTATTATTTTTTTAATACAATGCATTAGTGGAGTAACTAATGCATTGCTGCCTCGGGGTGCATTTTGCAACTTTCCCTTACGTATGAGACACGCCCTCATTGAACCACGTGGCATTACGAAAATGCTGTGCTTACAAGAACAAGATGCTTCTGTTCCCTGCAGCTGGATATCAACGTGTCTCAGCTCTGAGGCACATCACAGATCTGAGAGGGTATATGCCAACTGGAAACATCAGCTTCCAGCGGGTGGTGACACAGAACCTCTCCAAGGCTAAGATCCAAGGATTTGTTCGTGCTCTCATTCCAGACTTTACTCCTTGCCCCTATTTATTTTGCATTAAAGGAGTTTTCTGCTGCTTAAGCAATAAAAGCAAACCCTTACTTCATGCGAAGATTTCTTCATTTGAATGTGAGCAACGTCATTTATTTCAACATGAATTTAGACACTGTTAGCTATGTATAGTGCTCTGCCAGAAGCCCCATGTAAGAAGTGCTCCAGTTCATCTTTATGTTGAGTTCTTGACAACACTGACCTTGAACTCTAAGGGACTGGGGGAATAACTACACACTTGGAAAGATTCTTGGTTGTTTGGTGTTTTTTTAATTCTTCACAAGATTAATGACAAATTGGCTGAAGATCTGAGAATGGTAAAATTTAAGCTACTATTTGTTTAGAATAGTATAACATTTCTTCCCAATTTCCTGCCTTTGGACAGAATTAATTTACATGTAGATGTAGAGGCAGCATCTACCTAGGCATATTCCCAGTTCACAGTCATTAAGAAAATTCCTAGAAGTCAAACATTTTCAACTAAACGAGGGGAAACTTTGTCCTCCTGAGGCAGGTGGGATAGAACACTTCCAGTCTTTTGTGAGTGCCACTGGCTCACAGTTTTTACAAATTTAATTTTAACAAAAAAAAAAATTGGTATTCCCTCATACCCCTCGTATTTAAGTCTGCTCATGGAAAACTTATCAAAGCAACACCAGAAATACGATAAAAGCAGTCCGTATTTTGTTATGTAAGCACTGCCTTGAGATGCAGTTTTTCTGACCAACCTGCTTTCTGTTTATTCAGGATCATTTTAGTACTCATTTTCATTTTCTACTCCAGTGTGTTATATGTTCATAATCTTTGATATCAGCAGGCATTAGAGGCAAAATAGAGCAACATTTAATTATGTACGGTAAAGAACAGTACAGGAGGCATTGAGTAGTTCATTTTCTTCTGCAGGATTTGGCAAAGTGATAGGAGATTACGTGCATCAAGTCAAATTCTGATTTCATGTCTCATAAGGAAGGTAAAGGTGATTGCATGTGCCAAAACTAACCATCATTTTTACTTACAGAAAAAGATCTTACTAGTTTAACTCACTAGTTACTGTGTCTCCAGTTAAATCAACACAAAATCTCATTTATTTGTTCAAAGACATAGTTGCTTTATTTTAAAGCTAATCAGTAATAGAGAAGACAAAAAGTATTCCTGGAGTCAAGTTTCTGGCCTCTTGTTAAGAGACTTGGGGGCCTGAGATAAAGGAAACCAATGAAAGTCTTCAAAGTTGAACTCAGTAACAGGGACTGATATCTATTTATACTGTTATTTGAGCACATCATGCTCACAACCATTTCCACATCAGCTACTATAAGCTTGAATTTGAAGGCTGTCTGTATTTAATTGCAGCAGGAACAATAACCTATAGCCTGATCCAATACAGGTGACATTTGCCCTGTTCACTAGGGAGCATCTCTTCAGTGTTGGAAGGAGCAACTGCCTACTGCACTAATGCAATGGTTGCTTTGGAATAAATGTGCAGATACAGTTATTTAGTCCCTGGTGCAGACGGGGGGGGGGAAGGGGGAAATAAAGAAGAATAAATCAAGAGGTTAACACTAAACACTGAGTACAGGGAGTAACACAAGCTTCTGTGTCATTGTGAAGCTGGTGTGAGTGGTTGCAGTCCCCTAAAAGCTGTGCTATTATACTGTCTCTTCAAACAGCTCAAGGTCTTGAAATGTTAAGGCAATTTTTGAGTGCTTACATATTTATTTTTTCCTCAGAAAAGAGAGGCTCTGAATAGCTTAGACTGAATGTTTTCTTACGCTTGCTCTTACATACAGATGGGATTCAGCTCACCTCACTTGGATAACAAAAAAACTTCCCCCCCCCCCCCCCCCAAGTTTCAATGCTTGCTTTCATATACAGGTATCCTCAAGCACTTCAGAGATACTGGAGCAACAGGCTACACAATTTAACTTAAAGCGAGTTAAAAACAGCTGAAAGAATCCAGAGTAGAGCCTTCACTTTCAAAGTTTAGGAATAATTTCTATAGCTTTTAAAATTTATAGTAGGCCTACCACAGCCCTCAGGGATTGAGATTCTACATTCATTGAATTGACTGAAAAAGACTATTTCCTCAGTGGGGGCTGTGCACACTCAAAATTGTGACAAATGCTGCCCCAAGAATCCACCTTGCGGAACAGTTCTTCTAATGATACTATCCTACTGCATATTTTAAAACTGAATCTTTTCTGTTACAGGTGTGATCATACCGCTCTTACAGGGTACACTTAAAAGCACATTAAAAGTCAATGAAGCAACTCCTACTGAATTCACTGGGCTTTGAAATAAATTTCTTCACATTGATTTCAAATGGAGCTGAAGAAGGACTTGTGTGTGCTTATCAAGTTGTAACTGAGGAAAAACCACTGCATTTCCCCTTATTATGGTAAGTAAGCCCAAGAAAAGGAAAGTTGCATCATTTTTACAGCCAACAGTTCAGACAGGATAGTATTAGCACAGATGTACTTATTTGAAATTGAGGTCAACAATGAATGTGCGTAGATACCTGAAATTCCAGGCACACAGAGTAGTAATGGAAATGAACTTTATTGTTCACCTTTTCATCACCACAGTGTTTGACTTCATTGCAAGAGTTGCAGATTGTGATTATGAAGCAAGGCTTCTTGAGAACTTGGTAGGGCCCTGTGGTGTGAGCAGGGCTTTTCTCCTGATTAAATTCTCTTTCCTAGGCGATGCTGTACGGATACACAGCATCCACCGAGAAGCAGGGAGATCACTGGAGCCAACAACATACAAGGCACCAGGTCTGTCTGTGCATCTGTTTAAATTTTTGCTTCTCTCATAGTGTATTCTTAGGCAATAGTAGCCCTGCAGGGTCTCTTAATTGGGCTGTTCCTTCTTGGGTTCAGACATCATTATTCCCTAGACATTGCCACCCTTGCCTCTTTACAAATCTCCTCTTTACATATCTCCTCTTTACAGTGGGGTATCATTGTGTGAAACTACCAAATTAAAAAAGGGACAGAAAGCTTTCCAGGGAAACGAAACAGGTCTGTTAGCAACTAGGCATATTTCTCAAGACCCCAGAAGAGGTAGAAAAAGATAGTCTTAATTTTAACAAAGTGAAACAACAAAGGAACTTCAAAGTTTCTTTATAATTCACAGTTTTGTCATGAAAAAAAAAAAGCCACAAAGAATTCTCAATTGGTTGTAGGAACACCACCTGTCAATCAAGAAACTCAAATAGCCAGTATTCCTCCAAAAAAGTATTTAAGCACCCCAAGAAATGAGAAATCTGCAAAGTTAGTTGCCTTTTACAGAGATATCATGGAATGGTAAATATTCAAGTGAAGTTAATATACTGGGCTGACAATCTGTTTTCTTTTTAAAAAAATAAGCTATCCAGTCTGTAATAATAAACGCCAGAAACTATATTATTTTGTGACAGAAGGATTATTGTGTCATCTTTATTTCTTTCTAGAAAGAGGCAACTCATCTATGGCCCAAATTAAAGTAGTAAAGAAAAGCAGTCTGTATCTAAAGTAGTAAGCCAAGTATGGCAGAACAGTAACCCTTACAATAAAAGTGAACTCTCACTGACTGTAGATACACAAGCCTTCAACATCTTCAGTCAGACAAACCCTAAAGACAGGTGGCTTTAATCCTATGGGGAAGCTGCAGAGCACTGTGGAAGCAACCAGCTTTGTAGACAGCAGAGCTCTTGGGAAGCATCATTCATTCTTCTCAGACAAAAAACTAGACCCGAGGGAATCACCAAGATTCTACAAAGGCAGAAACTTCTGTAGACAGCTAACAGTCATCGAGTGTGTACACATGGGCACATGCACAGAATTTAGTCTGTAAAATGGGCTTATTAAAAAGTAGTATTAGTCAAAATCCTTGAAATGAGATGACAGATACTTAAAAAATCCTCCCTGGAATTATCTTCCCTCTTTTCTTTGGAAGCATGTTTTTCCTTAGAAACAATCAACTCACAATGTTTTCATCTAGATTCTAAAATACTATACCAAAGTTTCTTCAGAATAAAAAGCATTATATCTTGACATGTTCCATGTCTTCCAGTTAGGCTTCTTCCTGCTTATTTATAAGCATTGCTAGTATTCATCTACACAAAAATGCAAGGTTTGTTTACCCAGGAAACAGTGCCTTCTTTGCTTCCGAATCGCAAAGAACCATTTCTTCAGCACATAGCTGTGCTGGTAAAAGTAAATCATAGAATGGCCTAGGTTGGAAGGGACCTTAGAGATCATCACATCCAACCTCCCTGTCACGGGCAGGGACGCCTCTCTACTAAATCAGGTTACTCAAGGCTCTGTCCAACCTGGCCTTGAACACCTCCAGGGAGGGGGCAGCCACAACATCTCTGGGCAATTTATTCCAGAGTCTTGTCACCCTCTTACTGAAGAATTTCTTCCTAAGATCTAATCTAAATCTGTTCTCCTTCAACCTAAACCCCTTTCCCCTTGTCCTATCACTGGACGCTCTTGTCAAAAGTCCCTCCCCAGCCTTCCTGTAGGATCCCTTCAGGTATTGGAAGGCAGCTCTTAGGTCCCCGTGAAGTCTTCTCTTTTCAAGACTGAACAATCCCAGCTCCCGCAGCCTGTCCTCGTAGCAGAGGTGCTCCAGCCCCTGGGTCATCTTTGTGGCCTCCTCTGAAGGTGCTCCAATAGATCTATGTCCCTCTTATGGTGGGGGCACCAGAACTGGACGCAGTATTCGAGGTGGGATCTCCAAAGAGCAGAGTAAAAGGGGAGAATCACCTCTCTTGACTTGCTGGCTACTAACAACCTCTTTGGTATTATTCACTTAACTACTATCTAAGGTGAATAATTGTGGAACTGGGCCATCTGCCAAGTGAGAAATTCTGTCACTTTTACTGAGTATTACTTTACTTTGAAAGTTGACCTGTAATGAGATTCTGATGGGGATAGATAGAAGCTTTTCAGCCAGCATAATTCAATGATGAAAAATCACGGGTATGAAATTACATTTCTTTCATATCATTCTCGTGCTCTTTCTACTGCATCCCTGTAACTTTTTTTTTTTTTAGCTATAGATAAGGATTATATTTCAACTTAGGGTAATAATCAGAAAAGAATGACCATTGGAACAGTAAGACTTGCAGGCAGTCGACAACACAGCAAGATTTGAACCGTCCAAGCTTCCCCCAAAAAGTATTTTTTGAAAGGACGTTGCTGTCTACCACCTGGAGTTTCACACAACTCCCTTAAGGCACCCAAAGTCCCACTTGCCATCACTACCCAGTGCACAGAGTAGAAGACACTTTTCAGAGAGGAGCTGCTGCCAGCTCTGTTTCTGCTCAGGGTCTGGTGGATCTTAATGTACGCAGCAACTGACACAGATCAGGATGAGCCATGTGAGAGCAGCTCAGCACATGCCTCATGTTAGCAAAGAGTCATCTGAGTAAGTAGCCTGACACAACCCTCACACTTGCTTTCCTAAGGCACAGCTGAGACACAAGACCAGCTACTTATTGTCAAGGTGGTTTAAAACTGAGAAAGGAGATTAACTTTCAGTCCTACCACAATGTTAAGCCATCCAGAGGAGAAACATGATTATCAGCAAGAGGTCAAATTCGTTTTCTTCTAACCATTACCATGTTGGCTTTGAAATGAATTGAGGTGAAAATGCTTGGCAGTTAATTTATTTTCAGTCCTCTTCCAAAGCCTAAAATAATTATACATACAAATCAGAAAACTTTATTTCCACAAATGTGAAAATCATAAATTCTACCCTTTTTTTCTCCTCATATGAAAAAGAGATGCACCATAGACCATAACATACAGTTGGAGATCAACCATCAGAAAGCCCATGCCACAATGAGCGGCTTTTGCTACTTTGCTGGAGGAGTGGCCTGGGTGCTCTTTTCCTGAGCAGTATTCTCACTACTAGGAGCTGACTAGGAGAAAAAAAAAAACATATAATTTTTTTTTCCTGAGAAGTTAGATTCTAATACGACAAAAAGAAATATAAGAAATTAATTTAGTTCGTAAGAGGAAACAAGCAAGATGTTATGGAAACAAGTTTACTCAGCTGCAATTATCTGGAAATATGAATACAGGCAATAAGTTGGTGAAGGTGTGAGCATTTCCGTTAATTATTGTGCAAACAACAGCTAAACCTGCCCGGTTGTCAACTGGATCGCTATTAGCTTTTTGCTGCAGAGCAAAGTGAGGTCTTCAGAAAAAAAAGAGTATGATAATCATGCAGCTGTATGTAGAAGGGGGAGAAATATAAGGAAGTTTTGGGGAGGATAGCTTTTTTTTTTTTTAACATAACCGAAAGACTCAAGATGATCTGTCTATTTCAGGGTAGTTCTCATATCCCATTCTTTGTCCTAAAGGAACACCTTTGGGCAGTTTGTCCCTACACCTGTTCATCCTCTTCTCTGCGAAAAATTAGTTTTGTGCTGCAAGCGATTGACCACAGAGGAACAGGTTATCAAATAATTGATTTCTTGGAGCTTGTGTGGCCTCAAACAGGTCTAAAAAGGGCTGAAGCAAGACAGAGTTTAAAGCTGTCCCTAATTCTGCAGCTCAAATCAAGATGAGAGGCAGCTTTATGGGCATTTACAAACATACAGCTCCACAAGTGGCCAAACGTGTGAGAACATGCTCAGTATCGTCATTCTCCACCTGTGTGGGACACAGTTTGTGGCACAACTTCTGTTTAGGCATTTTCTACTTCTTTTCAAAACTGAATAAAGAGCAAAGTTTCCTTAAAACCTCATCCCTTTGAAAAAGAAAGTCTTTTTTTTTTAAAAATGCTAAATACAAACTACATTATGATCATATCTCCAAAGCAACCGTGACCGATTTTCACTCTCAGGAAAAGCTGACAGAATAAGTTCTAAAAATTTCTCAGAGGAGCAAGTTATAGATTTCCTGACAATGCAACTATTTTAAGATTTACCAGTTGATGTAGCCAAGTCCTTCAAAGCACTCAGTTAAGAGCTCAGTGGCTTAGTTTTCTAAAAAAATAAATAAATAACAAGCAGCACAATGCTGTGTTATTACACTTGCTGGCAATGCTTAGAGGATGCTCTGGCAGTGCTGGCACCAGTGACCTAAAGGTACATTAGCTCTTAAGCTTGTCTTTGCAATTCCACACAACACAGGAATGCTAAGGATTCACCTAAGGAATATTTCTGTATTTACTGCTCAAAGGTATTTCAGAACACCTATCTCAGTATCTCTAGACACTTTCAGCTATTAATGATTTCAGTAAAATACAAAAAAAAAAACATCTCAAAGAGCTCAAGGCTCTTGTGATTGATAGAAATTTTGTTAATGCACAAATTAACTATACATGTGGTTTTTAAATTCAATTTAAGCCTGAAAATCTAACCTTGGGGGTTTGAAATAATGGGACATTAACTTCACTGCCTTTTACAAACTACCATGAAACATAAGTAAATTACAAAGATGAATAAAATACGAATGATAAATGTTTTATAGTTGATACTTTTTAAAAATAATGTTATTGCCATTGAAAACCTAAGTGAAATGAATTTGGTCATTTCAGCTTAGTCCCTGGTGGACAATAGTCCACATTTCAAAAGCATCACACATAATTTGGCAAAATTGGCAGCTTCAACTCAGATGTGGCTTAGGGCTGAGTAAGCATGCAATTCCCCTAGTGAGAGTGCCCCTTTCCTTCAGGGTTAAGGTCAATGGCTAGTCACGGTGGGGTAGAAAGGCTGATATTGTCTGCTTGTATTCATCTCAACTACAGACACGGGATTTCAGCTGCTGGGGATGCACAGTCTTCCAGTGCTGGCAAATATATTACATGCTTCCCTTAAATATACACGCACCTTCACTCTCTTCCACTCTCCCAGATAAAATACAGACCTTGCTTTTCCAGGACAGAGAGCCCTTCAGTCAGTTTTACAGTCCCTGTCTTCCCCCTCCTCCCTTTCCCATTCCACAGTCATATTTCACCTTATACCAGATTTAAAAGATTGCCCATTCTTGACCCAGAATACAGCTGGGCAATATACTAGTTTAACGGGAGGAAAACAGGGGCATCAATGGAAATTATAGAAAATCAAATTGAACAGATGTCAGGAAGCACATCAGGCATTGTAAATGTGAGGGATGCCCGTCAGACAAGGTTATGGAGGTGAAAAAACAGAAGACGTAAAAAAAGTGGAGCAAGAACAGGAAAACCAGCCCTCCCTCCAGCTGCCAGTGACATGCTTTAACTGATGCATTGAGAAGGTTATTCTGTACCACCCTTCAAAGTGAAATCTACTGGATTATGTGATTACAAAGTATGACAAACAAGCATTACAATAACAATGTTACAATTAATAGTTTAAAAAAACCCCTTAGTCTTATTAAAAGTTAATGGAGATTTATGTCCAGACCTGAACACATTAAGACATCTTAGATTTCACAGGAATTTTCCACTGATTGGAACCTACAGAAGGCCATTTTTTTTAAGATATCTAGATATTTAAACAGTAAATTGTGTCCAGTGGGATTTTTAAAAGAGCCTAGACATGTAAGTCCCATTAGAGACAGTTTTTAAAAGTCTGTTGTCATCTCAGCATTCTTGGTATTTAAATAACATTACAGACCTGCCTCACATTGGAGATTTTTTTTCCTTTATTTAAAGGAAACTAGGACAATCAGTTTCAAATACTAGCAGGACACATGAGCTTCTGCTTTCCTTCAGATCAGGCATCTCCATTCATTAAAATGGTATGACACTAGGACAAGTTTTACTTTCCTTTATCCTACTACATCAAAACTAACCAGAACAGTAGTCAGATTAGATTTTGAGAAAGAACAGTTAAACCCTGTTCCATCTTTTCAAATAACAAATGTCTTGCCAAACATAGTGATTAACTGACAAGGTAATTTTTCTCCCCTAATGTTCTCTAAAAACATGGTGTTGAACTTCCTGTTGATGAATATCATTTATCTACATTTGTTTATGAACACACAAATCCCACTTGTGCCTGTAAAGGTATTTTCTGTTATCATCAGGCACTCCATTGTTACTATTGCTGAAAATGCACTTTAGTTTCTTCACCTGTTGAAGTACCTCGTGCATGCTCCTCCTTTCCACTGCATATAGTCAGCTCCCCTTGGCCATGACTCAGCCAGTTTTAACCAAGACCACAGTTCAATAAAATATATACTTAGCTGGTGTCCAATGTTTCTGAGTACTGAGAGAAAGAAAAATTAAATGCAAAGTTAAAATGAGACAAGAAAACTTGGTGAGAAGGCTCTGAAGCCAACAGTTTCAAACTTTTTACTTCAAGCCAAAATATGTTGAAGTTACTATTAAAATTTCCCTTAACTGAAGATGTGAAGTCAAATAGTGACCTCGGTAGGAAGTCACAGTGCAGAGAATATCAGGGTCTAAGACCACCAGGTTATCCCAGAACATCTCCCTTTCTGCCAGTTTACAGCCAAAAGTAGCTTCTTGCCAGAACCAGGATGTCCGGCAGATCCCATCTCAGAGACCAGCATGAGGAAAAGGGTTCTCAGGAACATAGCTTTTCACCCTGTCGGGTTCAAAATCTGCAAAAATACCTGTTTACTATCACAAGATCAAATGCTGCTGTGAAACCACTCTGCCCATCATTTTGCTCATTACTGGAGTTAAGAACTGGAGTTCTTAATT
This sequence comes from Trogon surrucura, assembly GCA_020746105.1. Lineage (NCBI taxonomy): Eukaryota > Metazoa > Chordata > Aves > Trogoniformes > Trogonidae > Trogon > Trogon surrucura. Next base: position 705,568 of record CM036627.1, read on the forward strand.
GCTTGGACCAAACCAGGCCAGCTCATCTTTAATTGGAATAAAGAGTTAATCTTTTATACAAAGGACCCAGCTGAGTCTTTGCACATGTTTGAATGGGTAAAGGGCTTTTGGCAGTTTAGAGTGTGTGTGGTGTTAGTGGGATTTAGCTCATTAGCAAACCACAAAGGCTCTGCTGACACTGTACTCCGGGTAAAATACATGAGGCCAACCTACACCCTGTGGACATGTACAGCATAACTACATAATAAACAGGCATTTATTAATAATTTTATCTGTCACACATGCAGAAGGAGAGGGTGAGAAGTCAAAAGCTGTCATATGTTGCAACTAAAGAGGCATAATTAAAATGATAAGTGTCATGTGATTATAACCCTTGAAGAATTAATCTAGCATGAAACAACAATGGTATAAATACAACAGCATATGTTCCAAAAATTAATTTCACATAATAGGCAGCTGATGTAAGCACTTAGACCCAATTATGTATGGTCATACAACAGCAGCTGATGCATGGAAAATCCCTTCTACAGTGTACACTAGAATAATCCCATTATAAATGAATGAATAGAAAGACTTCTTTAAAGTCTTTGCATAGTGTGTATTTACAGACAAATTAGAATTTATGGAAATATTACGTAGCTTCAACTTCTCCATAAATTTGTTTTCAAGGTTTAACTTTTCAAACCAGATAGCTTCCTCAGTATCTCAGACCATTAGCTGTTCTGCAGAAGCAGGATTTGTAGTGACAGCAGTCACAACCTACAGATTTGTTTAACCTCAATTTTAAATAATTTAAGCTAATTGTTTCATTTTGTAATTACTTGTGTACTCAAACAGGTCATGACTCCTAGTATTGCTCTGTTTCTGTCTCAGGTTAAATAAAACAGACTACTGCAGAGATTAGAATTGAAGATATTTATCCTATAACATTCATTGATTACTATCTTGAATATTTTTGCTTTACTTTCATTAACATTAAAATTAATGCTTTGATAAAATATTTTCTCACAGTGAAAGCAAGTATAGTTTATACATCAATGAAGCAAGTTGGTACTTCAGTATCCACTGATCATGTGCACATGAGGTTTGCTCTGCATGTCTACTGACCTCAACCCTGGTTGCGTGCAATGCAATGTCACATCCCAAGTTTCAGCTTGAGAGCACAATGTGCATCCAAATCTTTAAACCTGGAAGCACTGATAAGAATTCAAGATAGAAATAAACTTAGAGAGAAACTATATCTATTGATTAAGTTTTGGTCCTGAAATAGGTTCAGATGCTTGTAAGGTCAATCATAATGACCTACCATATGTTTCAATAGCCTTCTGTTCTCTTTCAAATCATCCAGCTTTTAGTTATGAAACTGTGAACATATCTACTACTACCACTGACCAATGGCTCTTCATAGGTTTCTGTTTAGAAAAGCTAGAAGCAAATTTCATTTGCTAGGTCTCTAGAGTCAACATATTAAATAAGAGGAAAAACAACGGAATTATTATAGCACTATGACAAGAAAACAATGTCATGTCCTTCCCGAAATCAATGTTGAACTGTAAACCAGTTCAAACTAGGTGTAAAATTGGGTGCCATGCTAGACAAAAATTCAGGTGTAGAAGCAGACACAGAATTATCTATTCAGCTAAGCACAAAAGTAAAAAAAAGTTTAATGAACATTCTTCAGAAGAGAAAAAAAAAGTACAACATCTGCAGAAATTCACTTGCAATGTACGCTAGTAGTTCTTTTTACTTGGGTACATATTTCATGCTTTCTGTGTGCTGAAGAATGAGAAAGCACACGTACAGGGCATGTACTGCACCACAGTGGGATGGGTTACTGGCTTAGGGACTGGTGGATTGAGAGTGAAATGAGTAAAATGAAATAAAACACCAAAACACCATGGCTTTCTTTTTTCATAACATGACATATTTCCTATCAGTCAGAAGAGGAACAAAACATTTTAGAGGGGACTAAAAACATCTGCAAGAAAAACAAAATTAGAAAAGGCCAAACACTAATTGCTTACCTGAAATAGGAAAGGAGAGCTTCTGTTTAAAGTTAATGCATTTACTCAGATTTTGAAATTTCACTTGACATTTAATTCCAGCTATTTGTAAACTATTGATTAAATTAAGGTTCTGAAAACATTGACACAGGTAAATGACAAAATACTACTTTAAGAGACTACTAGTTACAAAACCAACCTTGCTTCCTGAAGGCAACTGTTAGTGCTGTATTCTCTTGGGAAAACACCCTACAAATGCCACTTGACTCCATTACAAAAGGGTTCCACCGTACCGCTTTTGACAAGCTGTGCTAATTACTCCAAGGCAAGAAGCCACACATAAGGTCTATTCTTCAGGACAAGGTGTTCATGACAGTAGCCCTTTAAGACTTTACTCCTCTGCAGAGCAGGCTAGATCATCCCAGCTAGTTCAGTAGCAGGTCTGTGCTCTGCAACCTCAGAGCAGATTGCTCTAATATATGGATGGGCCCCTTGGGGACCCCTTCTGCCAGGAAGGAAGCACTGGACTTTGCTAATGTCCTCTGTGTTGCTGGGCATACCTTTGAACACTACAAGGACTTGGGTAGCAATACAGCAGCCCACGAACTTGTCTTTACAGAGGGACAGGATGTCTCCAGGAATGGCATCAGCAAATTCACTTCAGCTTAGGATCCACCCCAAGTCCTTCAATTTTCAGCAGACTGTAGTTCAATAGATTCAAAGGAGTTCACTACTAAAGGGCAAAAGGAGTTTTTTCCCTATTCTGTCCTGCCCTATTCCAGATTTGTCATATGCAGTGGTGCACTACATGGTTGTGTACAAATGGTGCGTACAATTGACCTGGCTATTGGTTTGATCATTTAATGCCTCAGCTACAGAGTTAAGGAGAAACTGCACATAAGTTTTCCTGAATGAAATTTTATCTTTATCAAACAAGGCCAGACATTTGGGCCTGGAAGTAGTAACAGCTGCAACTAAGCAAATGTTATTAAGAAAGGAAATAACGAATTGGTAAGTATTTGAAGTTCTGACCTTTCACCCCCAGCATTATGATTCAAGCTAACCCTGAAGACCTGACTATGATCTATCAATGTTTCCTGGTTTAGATCCCCAATAGTTAATTTGTTTCATGCTGTGAGAAGTTGCTTGATATGGTTTAAAAAGTAGGCTATTAGTAATGGCACGTTACCCATTTGCACAAAAGAATGCACACAAGCTTGCTTAAACATGGCATAAAATAGCAGTACGTACATATACTACATATATCAGGAAACACTAAACTGAAGAACAGATTTGAATTTTGAGAATAGGAGTTATGCTAAGTTATTTTTCTCTCAGTAAAGACGTCTTGAGTGAAAGAGCAACAGCTTATTACTGGACTTCATGCCATTAAAATTAAAATAATATCTGATGAACTTATAAATGCTGGACACTTCAAAGGCCATTTTATTATATCTTTCAAAAGTATTGCTCTTTTAGAGAAGTATTTCTTCAGTTAGAAGGGTGACATTTCTCGATATTAATGAAATACAGCAGACACTGGAGGATGTACATATCTAATTTTAAATGAAATAACTTTTTATGTTTTCACGGATAGAAGGAACATCAGAACATTCCCTCTGAGTGGGGAAAAACGCTAAGGAGACAGAGGTTACAGGAGGATCATTCAGTGATGCTATAAAATCCTGGCAGTAGCAAACCGATACTACGTAATACATGTTCCCTTCTTTCTTAATAAGTACAGAAAGGCTACACACCAGAGCTTTATTCATGCTTGAACTGATCTCCATTTAAACTGAACAGATTTTCTTTCTTGCTTTTTTTCCCCAATTTTGGAGTCAAGTAAATATGTAATTTTTCACCAAAAATCTAAATAGAGTAGTCAAGATGAAGAGATAATGTTTTATCAGCAGTTTCCCCTCTTTAACTGTTGTTTAACAACAATCCCAGTATAAAAAGGAAAGGTTATTACACTTGGGCAACCTTAATTCTTCAGGGAAAGATGCACAGTTTAATAACAGCAGCCAGCCATCTGCTGCTCCCAAGGTCTGCATGCAGATGGAGCAGCCTTGCAATTGTGCCAGCTCAGAGGCAGAAGATATCCCTTCTAGGGCTGTGAAAAAACCCTGCCAAGACATTATCCCCTTCTCACCAGCAGTAGTAGCTCAAGAAGCAGTGGGACTCTGGGTACCACTGCTGTGAACTCCTAGCATTCACTTCACTCCTGTGGTTGCCTCCAGGTCGTAATCTCACATTTTAAAAGAGAGAATAAGTTGGATTTTTTTTAATGCCATGAGTTTAAAGGTAAGTTAACATATTCAAGGTTCTTCTTATAAGCTTAAATTTAGCAAGTAAGTGTCCATCTGGCTGAGCGCATAGCTCTTGACATAGCGTGAGCTCTGCCAGTGCATCAGCTGAAGTGACCAGAGCAGTGTGAGAAAGCGGAGCTAAGTCTATCCCCTTACTTATGGAGCTGTGAGCAGCTGGTTTGGGTTTGTGGGTTTTTTTTTTCCCACCAGCAGCACCACTCTGGAGTACAAGGGAGTAAGAAGAAGTTTCCCGTTTTCTAATGTTTTTGCATCACTATGTATTACTTTGTGTACTGTATCATTCAGAAGCGAGGAAACTCAGGAATGTCAAGCTTCGGTGGACAATTCAAAGAAAATAAGAGAATAAAGTTATTCTCATCCTTTCAGTTTATTTTTTTCCCACTATCTAATATCAAATACAGATTAGCACAACAATGCAGAATTTGGATCTGAACTGACTGAGGTAGTAATAAGAATCTATAATACTTAAACTTGTGTTTTCCTGAGGTTTGCTCTAGCTCTTAACAGGTGTTTTGTAAAGAGGATTTGGAACATGCTGTGTTCCATTTGCTGTTTGAAACAAAAAGTCATAAGTGAACCTCATTTTTAAGCATGGATGCCAACATAAAATGTTGCATTGCAACAGATTAAAAACAGTTGCTGCATACACACAACGCTAAACAGAAATGGATTTACCTTTGAATATTGGGTCAGAAATTGTGAGCCTAGCCACCTCCAGAATAGCAAGTACAGAGTTCTGGGAGTAACAGACACCAGTGAGAGCTGCAGTTACGTGCTTCTCTAAACCCATGACAAAGCACTGGAACAGCACCTTCCTGTAGATTTGGGAAAGGACTAAACAAAACCTCTCCATTTTGTGCAGTTGCTCTGCTGTAAAGTGCTGATGATTACCATTGCCTCCTGTAGACCAGAGCAATATGAACTTCATCTGACATTCTGAGCCAGTTTTCTAAGTCAATATTATCATTGAATGGGTCCCATTGATCAACCAAGCGAGGCAGTAAAAAAATGGATTCCAGACTGAGGAAAAATTCACTTGGGAAGCTGCAAACCTGGTTTGACCTGGTCTGACAAAGCTGAACTTTTTATTTTCTTTGAGTGGGTTATAACCACAGCCTGCACAGTCAAACTCCAGGCAATTATAACCTAGATTTAGCAGCATGCTGCAGTTAAAATACCTTCCCGACCAATTTCACCTGGTGAGGTCAGTAGATGAAGCTTTACCTGGCTTGAGTAGACTGAACCAATGACACTGTCTGATATGTTATGCGGTTAAACAAATGTGGTCAAACAAAACCCTACTTAAATACAGCCTTGTCAGGAACTTGACTTTCTAATGAGAGATTGCTTATATCATTACCGTTTCCCTAACCCCTCTTGCCTTTCGGTTTATCACACTTTAATGGTGAAAAATATGAGAAGGAAAGGAAAGGGTGTGAAGCAAAGGATGGGACTACATTCCAGTGGTAACCACAGAGCTCACAGTGGTACAAGTACCTTCTAGAATGTGTCTAGATCTGCCTTGCAAACAACACTGTAAAGGTTTTTATCATACCTTTATGGTAAACAGATGGCTTGTTCTTTCAAGCAGCATGGAAAAAGTACTATAATAAATTGTCACACAAGACTCCTACAAGGTGAGCATGTGATAAGTATGGAGAATTCTGAGCAATGTTAGCAAGCCAGGAAACAGAAGTAATAGTTACATAGCTCAGATTATTGCATCCCCTTCTGTAACCAGAAGTGCACTGTAAAAATTCATTAGGAGCATGGATATTTTTTGTGGTTTTCCTGCTGCAGCTAACTTTGATTATGACTACTAATGACCAAGAGCTGTTCTCAAGTGAAGCTATTTATTCCCATCCCACTAAAAAATATCGCAGGCCATTCATTACCAGTTAATCAAATGAGCTTTTCTAAGCCTCCTGTAATTCTATCTCTAACTAAAAACACAAGTGTTCTATTCTGAGCTTTCATTTGACTTCGTTATACAGCAGAGGGACATATCAAGCATTGTCAATACTGTAGGTCTCCAGCTATAACAACTAACTACTACCAACCCCCCCCCATTTTCATACAAAGGGCACCAGAGTAGACATTTTTTTCCCTATTTTGTCTAAGTTACTATATTGCCTGCATTACTGTAGCATCTGGGCAGTTTTCATTAATACGTTTTCACCACTAGTTCGCCATACACAGTTGTCTCCTCTGAGCATCTCCCAGAAGAAAACTGTATATTCAACATGTGCATACAACATGATTTTTTCTTTGTTCATTATTGCCTCTTTTTCCACTTCACTGACAATTTATTAGCCTGCAGTCTAAAATATTCCTAATAAAGTGTTTTATGAAGATTATATCACATGAAAATCTTAGCTTAGTAAACACAGAAAATATTCAACCACATTTTCCAATCATGGCTACACTTTTAAAGAAATTCTCCCAGAAATTAACTGGCTCCTCAGAGTCAGCTGAGGTGCCCTAGATTAATCTTCAGGTGTTCTTTGTACTGCAATAATTGCAGTAACATTCTCTACTGAAGAGGGAGTCCATTGTTCACATCTACAGGCTATTTAAACATTACCAACATTACATAAATGACATGTTCTTGCTGCTCTATGAGAGTCCCAACCTTACATAAGAGGCCCAAGTGCCACAGTCTGAATCCGCTTCAAGTCAAAGCGCTGCCGCACCGACTTCATCCAGAAAAATATTTAAAATACGCATTTCAATTTTGGGCACTTTATTCAAATCTGAAGGCAACTAGTGACAGAAACACCCTAGAAGATTGATACGGTTTGAAGCACGTTATGTATGGCTCTGCTGTTCAACTTGCAAGTAATTTGTAAAGCGAGTCTGTCCTGACTATGAAACATTGTATCAGTGTGATTGGAATCAATAGTTCCTGCACTGTCATTTGTCACATATTTACAAGCCTGAAAAATAGTTCATTTTGTCCTGATCCTATAACTCAAAAGATTGAATCAGAACCCTGGAGGGATCTTTGAGTGCCACACATTCACTACTGGTCACTAGTCTTCAGTGACGCTACGATCACTGCCGCACCAAGAAGGGAATGCAACTTCAAATTAAAGCAGGGGTGCTCCCATATGTGTTTTCTGCTCAAACATATTTAAAACCTGTTGATGAGTTTTACCTGTACTGACCTATTGTAGTTAGCTTAAAAGAAAAAAAAACTTGTTCATACTATTTGCTTTTCAGTTTTATTTACCCTTTTAGAGGAGATGTCAGAATTTTTGCCCCAGCTTTTTAACACATTCCAACTACCGCAACAGTTTTAAGGGACGAACCCAAGCTGCCGAACAGCCAAACTAAATTACATTTTCTCTTTAAACTTCCCTTCTCTGCTTCAAATCAACTTTTGTGAAAAAAATTCGTAGTTTAAAACATTCTTCTATGAAAGGTTTTTACTGCAAACTGTATGTCTCCTCGTAATGCTATACTCTGAAAGCATGGCCCAGTAGCTGAACTTTGCATTACGTCCCAAAGACTGAAAGCCATTTATAGCCTTAAAGCTGACTGCAGTCCAAGTCAGCACGAGGTAACGCTCACTTCCTCACAGGAACAACCTTAGATTCATCTTCATGCACCATCTCCATGGTCTATGAACTGCCAGGTTCTCTATATCTTAACTCTGAGTTATGAATCAACCCCAGGTTAAAAAGTGAAGCCTGGTACCCTCTGGGATGCCTTGTCCTCCTGCTGCTGCTCAGCCTAGAAGTCACCCTTTGTCCTCCTCCAGCCCCTAGAGCAGATGGGGGACACAGCTTCCCACAAGCTCACACATTTATCCAGCTAAATCAGAAGCCAGCACAGAGAAAGCAGGACTACATTTCCACCAGTTCTCTCTCACACCGCATACATAGCGAAATACCGTGTTTTTTGAGGAAAAGAAAAAAAAGCACCTTTACCGTGGTCAATAATGCAAATACCAATGTTACCAAGGTATGAAAAGCAATACTCAGAGCCTGTGTTCAGTCACAAGATACACATATGGTCTGCATATGCACATATGTCCTAGAATGAAAACCCTTCACTGTTATGTAGTTTTCTGGTAAGCTACACTTTCTGATAAAATTGTAATTACTTTTAAAACATTCAATGAGATTTAGTAACTTGCATATAATGCAGCAAACCTATACCTAGGCAAAACAGAGAATACTAGCTCGTGGATCAAATCTAAAGTAAGAGTCCAACTCTTATCAACAAAGAATTCAGTCACAATATTAGCAAAAAAGTCCCTTGAAACTATCATCTTTGCAAGTTAAAAAAGCCTCAGAGTCACTTTACAGGGTATGTAGCTTACGGTTATATAAGAAACTGTTACAATAGTTTTCTTTCTTAAGTAATGTGTCACACAAGCATGAAAAGAGGTAATACATGAAGAAGCTGGATTAGCAGAACCAAAAATAAAGTTTCAGGAAGAAGAAAAGGAAAGCGTAAGTAACACTTCTGAGTCATGACTGGCAGTCTACAAAAATGGAGTAACATTTCCAACGCTGTCTCAGGAGAGACAGTGTCCTCTGATCAGCACTGAGCCAGGACTCCCTGATGGTCACTGCTGGAGCTCTGCTCAAGTTAAGGTACCCCAGGGAAGAAACCAGCCATTTCTTTGTCAGGCTATAACTGTTAAGATTGATAAATGTAGTATTTTAAAAACATTGTCTTAAAAAGGTCTGTGAATTCAGTTGTACTAATCACCCTGGTTTTCAAATTTGTTGCAATCAAGGGGTACATAACTTTTCTCCAATATACTATATCCTTGTAGTAGTATTTTGAGTGCAAAAAGGGAAAAGCAAGCAGAAATTTCCACATAACAACAGGACAATTCCCCTGGCTGCTCACACAAATTTGATTCACTTGGTATTTCCACAGACACAAAAGGACTTTTCAGTGGTGGTGGGCACAGAGCAAAAGTAAAGGCATCAGAAGAAAAAAGGTTTGACTAAAGAAAGGGTGGAAAGAAGCCAGCGCACTCCTCAGGCCCTTATCAAGTAGGACAGACTATCCAGCCTGGGAAAAGAAAGCATTAGGAAAACCACGTTTGCCCTTGTACTCCCATCTCCTTCCCATGAGGACAGGGGAGGATATGCACTGCCATTTTCTCCTACCTCAGCATTTCTCCTGCCTTGGCATTGTTTATTCCCTCACCAAAATACTCCGCGCCATCAGATCTCAATATTTTTCATTCAATAGCCCAGAATTCACCACATTGCCAAGCCCTTTCCCTTGTTTCAGCAACATTGTCAGATCAATGCCACAGCACTACTGGCACTAGCTCCTTCCCACTTCTCTCACAATAATTACCAGCTCAGTACTTGCACCTGCCTTCTTCTCTTACCTTTATGGTCCTCATCTTCAGGCTGGGTGGGTAGTAGATCAAATACCTCTTCCCACATGACTTAGACCTCCTTTAATTCAAGTCTTTTTATTTCCAAGCACACGTGCTGGCTCATCTCCCTCCCCCAGAGCTTCAGAAACTTTTTTCTTACAGCCCCTTCTATTTTTCTGTGGAATTTTAAGCAAGGTCCACTTGCCATTTTCCACCACCTCCTGTCCTGAGGCCATTTGCCTGGCTGAGCCTCATCCTTTTCCTTTCTCCAGAAGCAATAGAGCACATCTCATAAAAAGGTGTTGTAAGAGTTCTCAGATGCTTCAAGAGTAAAAGTGCCATTTCCAAACACAGAAATCCCCATACTTTTGTTAACTCTGTAACACTCCTACCATATTATTAGATTTTATACCGACAATACTGATTTTCTCAAAACCACATTATGACCACCTAGATCTTTTTTACTGCAGCTGAAGTGAGAACAAAATGCCAGCACAGGGCCTATTTGTTATTTAGAAACCCGATGACCCAGGTTTCCCTTTCAAGTTGAACTTTCTGAAGTCTTAGGCAACCAGGTAATACTCTGCAGGCCACCGAGTGCTCCTCAATTTTGTGCAACCAGTGGTAGGTATATAAGGAACAAGTTCAGAGCTAACAGGTCACAGAAAGAGAAAAGGATAGATGAAGGGCATCTACAGAGCTGGGAGTTGGTCAAAGTTAATTTTAACCTTGCAAGGATGTTCAGGGCCCAAAATCAAACCAAGCAGTCCTTGCTCTGCCTGTTTCCATGTCCCTTCCAACCACATTCGTGCATATCCTTGTATCACTTGTCATTTGCCAGAAACATTAATAGGGTTTAGAGCCTGTAAGCTTTTCTTAATCATCACTCGTGTTAATCTGCACACTTCCTAATTCTTCATCTCTTATCCTTAAACATCTGATGCAGTAAATCTCCACCATCTTCATTTGTAAAACCAGATGCAAAACAGTTAATATCTCTGCTGTTTAATATCTTAACCCTTAATCTGTGCTATAGCATCAACCCCTAAGAAGATCAAGTTTTTTAATATCTGCCTCCTTACTTCTAGCAACAGGTGAAATGCCTTAATTATACCCCAGAGCTTCTGAGTTTCCCAGCCTTTGCTTTTCATAAACAAACATCCAAGAAAGAAAAACAAAGAAACCCAAGCATGACAATGGAACTGGAGTTACAGCTCCCTGTATTCCCACTACATTCCACGCGTTCTTAAACACGTGTCACTGGCTCACTGCTTGTTGCTTTTCATCATGGAGTTACACACCCCCTTTGCCCAGGGGGATTCAATTACTTGAACCGAAGCAGAGGCGAGCACCCACAGCACCCAACAGGTCTCTTACCTGAGTCTCAGCTGCTCTCCTCACACAGCGCAGAGGTACCACACACCACTCGGGCTTTCAAGTGTCCTTATGCAGTCTGCCATGGAAAGTCCTAGGATGCCTTTTATCTGTCCTCTTATGCCACTGCAGCTCCTTGAAGTATTTCTTTTTTCTGTCCCAGAGTCATTATGGCTACTATTGCAAGCTTGTAAGTTACACAGAGCTCTGCCTGCAGGACAGAGGAGACAAGTGGCTGCTGCTCACTTCAGTCCAGATGCCTCGCAGGGAGAGGAACAGGCTGGGCCACCGTGAGGCCCCACAGCCCAGCAGAAAAAAGGTGGGAAAAGCTGGGCTTGCCCAGTCCCGCAGAGCGAGCCCTTCACCTTGTTCGCAGAAGGGCACAACAGCCGCCCATTGCTTCAGGAAACCACCAAGGCAGAGCCACACAGCTGCAGCCCTGCAGCACAAGGCTGCTGCGTGCTGTGGACACACATTATTCTTCTATGGCACAAACCAGATCCTCAAAGCCCCTCTCAGAGCTCCTCTGGCAGCACCTTCACACTGACAAACCTGAGCAACATCAGAAACTCACAACTCTCCTCAGAGCTCCACCTCAGCCCTCTGACAGGGCTCCTTCTTATAGCCTCCCTCAGGTGCTCAGGGGGAGGCCTAAGGGGGCCCATCAGCTTGTTTGCTCTTCCTAACGACCTTTGCAGCAGCAGGATATTACCCCAGTGCCACCTGAGGGGAAAAAATAAACGTTCCCATCACCTGAGGTGTTCTATCACGATTCAGAGATTTGATGCTCTGCTTATGTAACCTTTCCCTTAAACCAAAGGCAGCCTGCCTGGCCCTGGGTTCGGATGCTGTGTGCCTTTTCTTCCCACTCCACACCTGAGGCGGTCAGAGCCATGCACCGTGCCCACCGGCGCTGCGCTGCGCTGCCAGCTGAGGCGGGAAGGCAGGCCCGGGCTGGGGCTGTGCGGGAGGCCCCCGCCCCTGAGGCAGGACCAGGCTAATGCAGAGCCATGGGGACCCCTGAACTCGCCAGGGTGTGCGGGGACCCTGGCCAGGGCTGGTTGATGCCACTGATGCCCCAGAGTGCCCTGATACCGCCGTGCCCCAACCTCAGTCCCTGAGTGTCCCACGGAGCCTCGTGGCGTGTTGTGGGGAGAACGTGGGCTTCAGGGTGAGCACAGGCCTCAGTTGTGTTCTTCTGGTAAGCTCTTGTAGCAGCATGCAATTGATTTTTTTTTTTTTAAATTTAGCTTTCAAGGAATGAATGTTTGCAAAATATTTGAAATGTAGAAGTATGTTAATGGAGGGGCTCCAGGTGCACACACAGGTGAGGCTGGCCAGCACTTAGCGAGCACTGGCTGTCTCAGCAAGGCATTCGTTATGCCGGACACAACTTTTCTGCTAGAAAGTTTTCTGTTCCACCTTCCTTGGGAGTGTGACTTTTCTTAAGGCACCATTTGTCATTGTTGTAGGACAATGTGAGCAGCTGTTGCAGAAATATCACAAAATTTGCTGAAGACGGTTGCTAATACTCTCTTTGTGTGTTCAGAAATTTCCAGACTTCACTTATGTGAAATCACTCAAGAGTAAACTAGGTGGGGAGAAATGAAAGTTAGATTTGTCTGAAATTGAGAAGAAATACAGATGTTCTTGACATAAGAAGTAGTCTAAGAGAGATGCACACATACACACATATTTTCCATAATTCATATGTGCTTTAACTAATGTCTGCTTTCGTGTTTTGGACAGGCAGTGCTTGCACTAGATGAACAGCCTGGCAATGATCTGTCATGGCACTGATGTATCTGCATAAAACTTCATTTTAAGGAGAAGTAGAGCACTCACGTAATTCATCAAATCACAAATACTTGACAGGTCTTAACAATGGCAATCATATAGCCAGACAGAAAGAAAGTCGACACCCCCAAGCAAACTAATGCCAACCTGTGAGTAAGATGTATTATTTACATCAATGCTTTTTCTCACTGTGAACCATTTTCTTTCACTGGTTTTAACCATGGTTTCCTGTTCTTCGCTCAAATGGAAGATTTTACAGAATATTAAATTATATCAGAAGAAGCAGCATTTCTGTCCCCTTCCCATGCTCACTCTGGTAGAAGAGGGAGGTTTGGACTAGGCTGGGATGATGGGAGGAGGTTTTGACCACTCCTTCATCAGTCCACCGCAGTCCTTCCTGACTTTAGATTCTGGTCACAAGCAGCCCCTCGAGGGTGCCAGCAAGGGGTATTTTTTTTGAACTTACTAAACCTCCGTTATTTTCTTGTGACCACAGTGATAAAGCTGTGATCACTGTCATCATGGTGTAATTACAAATGGCACGATACATGCTATGGGGTCTCTAGTATTTACAGAGGTAAAGAAAGGTTTTTCTTGAGATGACCAGATAGGCTAAAACCAGTCAGGTATTCTTTCTTCCTTTGCAACAATAACAAAACCAGACCCAATGAGACTCAAAAGCTATATTTTGTAATGTGTCCCAATAGGATTGACATGTTTTAATACGTAAAGGTCATTTTCAGTGACAAAGGTCAATGTGATTGAGTGGCCTGTGGCCACCTGGGTAGATAAGGAGCACTGGTCAAGGGCGGTTGCCACAGTGCTAAAAGTTAAGGTAAACCTTGAGGTTTGGGAAAAGGCATGGACAGCTTCAAGGCTGCATCTACCTAAGATCAGAATGTTATAAAGCTCTCAGTTCAACCAGCTTACAGAGGAGGGCTACCTGCTGAACTGTGAGGAGCATTTTCTACACTTATCTGCCTTCCAGACAAGACCAAACATTATGGCAAAGCCTCACACTGTATATTGCGTTAGCACTTAACAAATTCCCAATCACTGCTTCCAAACTATGCCTCTAGTTGGAGTATACAAGAAGTCCAATGGAGGAGGCATTGTCTCTTGCATTTTGGTAGCAGGAGAGGAGGTGACTGGGTGCATGAATCCCAGGACTTGGAAAACTTTTTTTCTTCATGTGCAATAAACCAGACGGGAGAACAACAACAAAAATAGAGAAAGAAGCAGGGTGCAGCTCACTCCACAGCAAGAACACATTTTATGAGGAGGAGCCTGTAACAAAACAGGTGTGCCACCTCCTGATCATCACTCTGTCACACAAATAAAATGTGAGAGACAGGTGACAGACTTGAGCCAACAGGATGCTGATCACTGACAGAAAAGGGGAAAGATGAGCCTATCACAGAGGGGGCGCAGCAAAGAATTTCACAGGCTGTTTTTGAGACTGGTATGTATATAATCCCATTCAGCTTCCGTGTACCTATTAGTAAAACAGAGGCTTCCAGAGCTTAAACAGCTAATTCCCAGATGGGATTTTGATACAAAAACCTCTCCAAAGGAAGTAAGTAGAAAATGAAAGAAGATCATAGAATCATAGAATGTCAGGGATTGGAAGGGACCTCGAAAGATCATCAAGTCCAATCCCCCTGCCAGAGCAGGAATGCCTAGATTATGCCACACAGGAACGTGTCCAGGCAGGTCTTGAATGTTTCCAGAGAAGGAGACTCCACAACCTCTCTGGGCAGCCTGTGCCAGTGTTCCGTCACCCTCACTGAGAAGAAGTTTCTTCTCGAGTTTAAGTGGAACCTCTTATGTCCCAGTTTCAGCCCATTACCCCTTGTCCTATCAGTGGTTGTCACCGAGAAGAGCCTGGCTCCATCCTCGTGACACTCACCCTTGATATATTTGTAAACATTAATGAGGTCACCCCTCAGCCTCCTCTTCTCCAAACTAAAGAGCCCCAGCTCCCTCAGTCTTTTTCTCATAAGGGAGATGCTCCACTCCCTTAAGATAGGAAGAAAAAGGGGTTCATGCCAAGTTCCACTGCAGAAGCTGAATGAAAGCTGGACAAAGCTGAGTCAACTATAAGAATTATTCCAGCTCTTGTGGCCATCATTCTTATATTATCTGAGCTTTGCTACACTGCAACTTGAAGCAGGAAAAAGTAACTCCATGGGGTAAGTAGCTTTATTAACTCCAAGACCTCAGGAGTGAACTGTGACAGAGCCAGCACTCACATCAAGACTTGCTTAGCTCCCAGGCAATGTCTTTTTCTCAAGATTGTGTTTCTAATGCCAGTGAAGGAAGCAAACCTGATACTTATCTTCCTGTTTTCCTCTGCTTTGCAGCCTTCTTTGGGAGTCTGCATTTCCCTTGAATATCACTTGCACAGTAGCTTGCATTTTGTACAGCAGGGAGAGATGCAAACTCCTCTTATAGTGCTGGCAGTCTGTTAGTCAAACTGCCTCTTTGAGTCAGAACTTTGGAAATGGTATATCTGTTGCTGATGATACACTCTTCTCCTCATGACTAGGTCGACGATGAAGGTGAGAGAGATCCTTGGATTTTAAAGTTAGTAATGTGAAAGAAACCTTGGATGCAGAAGTGCATGGATTAGTTTTCAGGTAGAGCTCATGCATCTGTGATACCAGGATGTTCATTAATAACACACATTATTAAATTTCTCCTGAGTAAATACCATAGGGGAGAGGTGAGGTATATCTCCCCCCTACACTCCATTTAACATTCTCCAAACGCATTCAGAGGGGCTTAGCACTCCTGTTTATACACAGTTCCCCACTTTAATATTTGTCACTTGACTATTCACAGTGGGGATTTTGATACAAATAATGATGCTAAACAACATACGTGTTTTAAATAGAGACGTGCTCCCAGCAGAGTTGCAGCTAGGAAACTGCAGAGAGCATGTTAACTGAATTTTTATAAGCACACATCTCAGCTGAACAAAAAATACAAGGTCAGTTATCTAGTGTTTCTGAATGCCCTCAGTCTTCAATGTAACCACTTACTGTTTGGATCACAAACGCAGGTTCAGTGCCATCGCGCTCTCTCCCCTCGTGTGCATCCGACTTCAGCAC
Source organism: Trogon surrucura (assembly GCA_020746105.1). NCBI lineage: Eukaryota > Metazoa > Chordata > Aves > Trogoniformes > Trogonidae > Trogon > Trogon surrucura. The sequence continues at coordinate 721,538 of CM036627.1, forward strand.
AATGATACTCAGCCAACTCTATCTTTCCTCATGAAAGTGGACTAAATATTCTCACGAAAACATCCTTTCTCCATAAAATGTATGAAGAAATTCATTAATTCATAACAATTTTAGTGAATGAACTGCAAAGAAAAAAAATAGTTTTTCTAAAACCAAAGATGTTAAAAAGCCTGAAAGACCAATACTTCAGTTTAGATCAAAAAAGAGATCTCCAACGTGTAGAAAAGTGGTAAAAGCCTGCAAATCTCTTGGAAAAAAAAAAAAAGCTCTTTCACATTTTCACTGAAAAAAATTGTCCAAACCATTATATCTTTTTTCATCCCAATTCTTGTTTTGTTGTCTCCAATCTGCAGTGATGTAACGCTTCAGTGTACTAGCTCAGTCCTGGGCCTCTCCTAATAGGAACTGCCAAATATGCCAAATAGTGGCAATTACATGATGGCTTTGTGATGTGGACCATTGCCCATTGGGGACTCATCTTTGAAAACCAAACTGATTTAAGTTAGGACCTCAGGATGGATTATACAGAGCTTCCAAATACAAAGGCCTCTGCTTTCAACACAGCTTAATTGCTCTTATAAACAGAAATACAGGCTTAAAACTGGTTATATCTTGATATATAGGATGCAAAATGTCTTGAATATCATGACTACTGTCTTAAACTTGCAAAAAACAACTGACTTTTAATGATAAAATTGTTGTTATATTTAGCATCCAATGGAAAGTTAATTAAAAAAAATTATTAAAAGGATAAGACATTTACTACTTGTTCTCTTTATTCCACCTGCTATTAGAGCTACAGACTGATATTTTCTTCTCACTTGCAAAACTCCTGAACATCCCAGAACTCAACCATAGACTGCTAGACTGAAGTTCCTCACTGAATGCACACTGGGTTTTCTAGTTGTCGCATATGTTTAATTTAATTACAATTAATGAGTTACGATTTACCCTAAGGGAAAACTAGCTTTTGTTGACAAAGAGGTGTTTAGTGAATGGCATTCAAATTCATGACCTAGACCTCAAATTAACAGGCTGTCCATTAAGAATGCATGAGTAGCTTTAAAGACTGCATTTATCTGTCATGATCCTTTAAGTCCTCTGTGATGTCTTAAATAAGACAATCAGAACCATGCAACACTATAAAAAAGATTCAAACATTACTTTTGATGGTATTTTTTTCACTGCAAAATATTATTGAGTTCTGCCGGATTATCGTCCATAAAGAGACCACAATGAATGAAGGTCTTACTTCTAAACCATGTTCTGTTTCTAATGCAGCACACCTAAAGACTGATGCCACTCTCCTTCAAGCAAGAAATAAAATACTAGGACTCCAGCAAATTAAATTATCAGATACACTTCCCTGTTACCCAAGCAGTAGAGAACTGCACTGATGTATTTGGAAGAGGAAGTGTGAGCTCAACTGCAATGAAAAAAGCAAGTCAAATTTCACAGCTAAGTTAAGCAAACAATTAAAATAACATGTCCTTGGAGACTTGTTATTCAAAACTATTTTCAGATCTAATTTTTAAGATGTTAACAGAATATAAAAGTTAAGAATACCAATTCCAAATGAAATAGGAAAATGGTTTTTTTACGGTATTTCAGAAATCTATATGATTTAATAACTATGCCCATGAGTCTTTATGTGGTGCAGTAAAAGATACAGTCCAGTTTTGAGAGGTCAGCTCACACTTAGCTAACCAATGCCTGAATCATTCTGTTTTCGTATTTCAGGACTGGGTGAAACAACCCGTAGGATCACATTCAGCCTATGGAAAACAAGCACAACTGGAGGTACTCTATGACTGTAGATAACTTTCAAAAATCTTTTGGATTAAACTGTTCTAAACATTAGATTAAGGTTATTTAAATGTACACATATGTGGTTTAACAATGATCACAAAATCAATGCAAAATGGCCAGCTGTGTGCCACTGGTGTTTTTACCCTTCTAACCTATGTCTAGGGTTGGCATATTCTGTCAAGCTCCTCAAAAACACTTATGTGTTTCTGGTATTTTTTAAAATATGAAGTTATTAGCTTGTGCTATTCAGCAGTTTCTTAGAGTCACATTTTTTGACAGATTTCAGCTTAATTTTGCATCTTATTTCTCAGCCAAATACAGTAGTAATATATGAAAATAAAAATTATCATTAACACAACACAAACAGCTACATAGATTCAAGCTGTCAATGCACTACAGAAAATTAGTATTTCAAAAGGTTGCTGAATTTATCCAAATTTGCATGAATTTCCCTGACAGAACAGGCACCTTGCTAGTGAGTTTCTCTGTTATTTGACTCTTAGAAAAGTAGAAAATTAAATATTTGTCATGAGTAAATGCTTGCAGGGTTCAGCCATGGACCATTATGACCACAATTGGGAAGCACCCCTTCCCTACAGCATGCTACAAAAGCACCACAAGAACAGATCCTACCTGGCTGAACTGACAATGGCTTTGGCTTTTGTATCTACTCTTTCAAGTTTATGTGATGCTGGGTACTTGTGCGTGCGTGGCTCGGAGAGGTGTGAGCAGGAGGCATCGCAAGGGGGTGGTGGGCTCACAGCTCTGCTCTCAGAGTGGTGTTCTGGAAGGGCACCCCCCAGTTTATGAGGTGGACAGAGATTATCACAGAGCCTTGACATGCAAGTTATTTATCTAGTCTGGATCCAGGGTATTTCTGGAGTTCAGTGGCAGTAGATGTACATGTGGCACAACATGCTTGGTTTAAAGCTGATCCTGTATTTTCAGAGAAGAAAAAAATGCTTTGGGAAGCACATGGATCTTTTCACTAGTGCCAATATTCTTTTCAACTTCACTACTTTCAAAGGGGTTTACAATTAAAAAATTTAACCATGAAACTCAGATATATTCAAGTCAAACTTTCCAAATAAGGAAATCTGAGATCCTTCTATATCAAGTTCTCACCATAAGCTATTTTTGCTTTGATATTTATCCATAGTTATCCATAATTTCCCCTTAATTTGATTTTACTGTAAGTTAACAGTATTAACTGTAAGTTAGTTCTTGGTGGTAAAAATCTAGTGATGAATGAAAGTAAGTGATGAAGGCTAGTGATGAATGAAAGTAAGACTCCAAAAACTGAGATTCCTTTGAAAAATACGGCAAAGCATAAATCCTTAGCAGTAAAATACAGATCTTCTAGGGATATGCAAACTGACAAGTACTTTGTTAATCCTATGCGAATGGCAAGTAATACTAATGCAGGAAACTGGAATTATAATCATCCTGGGACAACTGGAAAGAGCCAGGCAGGAAAACAGAGAAAATTGTGGTGCACAGCATCCAGGAGTTTGTGTTTAGCAAACTCCTGTACCTGAGATATGTTAAATCTTTCTGACTTTTGTTAACTGGAAATTACCTCAGTTTTTATTGGCTTGTTAAAATCCATTCTCTGATTTGGATATTGCAGAGAATGTTATAAAAGAGGTCTCTATGGAACAAAATCCCATCAGTTCACTCATATTTCCTACATGATCTTGCTTAGAGTACTGCAAATTAAAAAGGCTGTTCAGAAATTGTTCAGCATGCTTTAACAATCCGTAAGAGTGTATTTTGTTTTAAGCTTGCACACATAGAAAGCTGCTGTCTGTACTGGGGAACCATCCCAAGAAAGCTCAGGTTAACTGTTCTCTCAAGATATCCACTAAGAATCTGTAAGTGTCTGAATGGGAGCCCTTTGCTATTTAGATAGTGAGAGATAAGATTTCTTCTTTAAATATTAGCTGTCAAACTGTGTTATGTCTTATTATGTTTCATCAGATTGGCATTCAGCATGATGAGGTTTAACAGCACATGCTGATAACGCACAAATAGTGTAACATAACATTGGAATAAAATTAAAGGGCAGCAGACTATTTTCAACTCAGATACCCGCTTATCAATGTTTTGAGAGAGAACACGATTCAACCACAACACCAAATGTAATCAATGTTCGCAAAACTGGCAAGTTCTTCTTTTCAGCCAGCCAGCTAAATTTGAACAGCAGCTGTGTGGACTGCACTTGGGTTTGTGCCTATTTTCAATCACCTTAATATTTGCACAGTACTTTCAAGGCGTGTATGTTTTGTAGTTCCCAGAAAAATACTCCGCCATTTGAGAGGCATTCTTCAGGTTACATATTTTGGATGAGTATTTAAGGGACATGTGTTCTGCGTCTAGTACAAGCCACGCCAGCTTAAGAAGCAGCAAAGGGCAGTTTATGCACAGTTCAGCCGGCCTACAGAACCCCTCCCATTAAACACGCTGAGCTCATTCTCTGCATCACAGATTGTCTGCCTTTAAGCCCCTTTCATCAAGAAGAAAGGTTAGCACTTTACCGAGATAACTTTAGAAAGCAAAAAGGAGACTGACTGCTGATTTTAGGAGGTTACTCAAGTCTGTAGTGAAATTCTCTCACCTAAACTTGGCTTCCAGAGCTGTAAGAACTCAGTTGGGCTCGATATTTAGTACACTTCTTCCATGCAAACTCGTATTTTCTCCTAACTTTGACCGCTAATGTATTAATGTCAGATAATTTTTTATCTCCCTCCCTTTCTCCCCTAAACCTCAATTAGAGGTTGCATTCCAAAGATGAATATTTGTGCATGGCTGGGAATTAAAACACTGACCTTCGGTAGGCTTTTTTTTCCTCAGTGTTTTTCCGACTATCTGCTCTGTACCTGACAAATGAGGCAGTGAGGTCCCTCCACATTCTGTTTGGGGTCTATTGGCTGAGGAACTCTTGGTCATCCTACCTGCCTGACGTCTACGATCATGATGAATTGTCTCCAACTCTAGCCTCAGATTGTTTTTTAACATTTAATTTAGTTTCTTCCTGTGCTTGGATGAACATGGCCATGTTATGGATTTCTGCTCTAATGTACACCAGCAGGTTGGAAGAACAAGCCTCAGCAAGCTGTGGAAATAAGAGAGGCTGGATCAATAGTCAAGGTCACGACCCTGGCTCTGATTTTGTACACTGTCCTGAGATTTTCTCCCCTTAAAAGCCTCCGACTGCTTCTAATGTGGATCCAAGTGCATACTGAGAGAGAAATTCTTAACAATCAACCCCCCAAAAGGGTAGGTGTAGCTGGATCCTCTTAGCTTTTGCGTCTTACATACAGAGCTGACAAGGAATGTGTCTCTCTGCATTTGGTCTAAAAAAATAACTTATTTTACTGTTGTCCTAGGCAACCTTTTTGATAGAGATAGGACACAGTAAATTTTGTGATTTGATGCTGTAAAAACATTCATTCATTCATTCATTCATTCATGCAGAGAGCAATTTAGATACTACTAGAAAATGTTTCATATAGATATTAACTGCAATATTCCATTTTAACAAAAATGTGTAATCATTACATAAGCTAAAGAGCAAAAAATACTCATCTCACAAGTATACCTTGATTATAACAAGGAAAAAATGCTGCCATAAAGTGCTGTGCTAAAGGAACAGAGATGCTAAGTCATTTGTTGAGCCTGCCTTTGTGCTGCAGATAGAGCTTTGAGTCTTCAGATATATGACCGTAATGCAACAAGGCACATTTCTGAATGGGTAGTAATTTTCCACTGCAGGATGCAGTCATTCTGAGATTTAGTGCTAAGAAAGAAAAGAAAAGAAAAGAAAAGAAAAGAAAAGAAAAGAAAAGAAAAGAAAAGAAAAGAAAAGAAAAGAAAAGAAAAGAAAAGAAAAGAAAAGAAAAGAAAAGAAAAGAAAAGAAAAGAAAAGAAGAGGGAGGAAGGGAGGAGAAGAAAAAGCAAGCAAGCAAGCTATTGCAAAGGCACTTAATGTATGAAAACAGTCCCCCCAATCTTGATACAGATGGTCACTTCTGTTAAAACCTAGCCCACAATGATGTGCAGTCAATACAATAAACGATCAGTCTCCAGTAGAGATTAGCAAAAGGATTTCTCACATAAAGAGACAACCTTTTTGCTGCTTCTGCAAAAGAGAGAAAAAAAATCACTTTTCACTTGGCCCCTGTTTCTGACTTTCACTTAGCAGAACAGAAAGCTGTATATCACAAAGGAGGGAGAGAGATGAAGGTCAGTCAAGAAATTCAGCTTCTTGCATCACACTGTCTTGATATGAATCTCATCCACATGCTCAGCAGCAGGGTGGCTGCAGAGAACTGCAATGAAAATTGAAAGGAAAACAAAGCATTGCTTGCAAAGTTTTCCCATAACACCTGAAAATTGTTTACATGTAATGCTGGCCTCCTGATCAAGGGAACAGGAATTTGTAGGGTTTCACAATGTGAGAAAGATGAAGATAAGTGAGCTTTATGAATTGACACAGTAAGCTTGTCCAGAGGTATTTAGGTGTCTCATGGGAACTTCAGTCAATGTAAATTAGATGTGTACAGGTTTTGAAAAATCTCACTCTATACCTATTGCATGCTGAGATGTCAGATCACTTCTAATAATAGTCACTGAGCCCTGCTACTCATTAAAAAGAAAAGGTAGAGGACTTAGCTTTAGCTTTGGAATTGTCCTTTTGGCTTCAACCTCCAGCTCTGAATTTAGGTATTTCTCCTCTCTATGGTGAAGACCAAGTGATCAGATTCCTCTCTTGTATGAAAATTTGAATCTAGGTACCTGAGGGTAGGACCACCACTCTAAGCTTCTTAAGCAATAACCTGACATTTTACTTGACCCAAATACACCATCTCTATCTGCAATCTGTAGGAGAAATATGCAATAATTTTTACCAAACCTGATGCTACACAGTTGTGAGACATGGCTGAATGAGATGACTGAGGAGGAACAGAGGAGAATTAGTTAAAAATCACAAAAGAAATACAGCCTTATTCTTATAAAAGGTGCAAATTCTGCACTGTTTGTATTGGATAAACAAGAAAGAGTACACAGCCTGCAGTACTATAACAGGATGCAGAGACATAGGTATAACATTACTACTGCTATGGGGTTAAATTTTCTCTTCCATTAAGTCCCATTTACACTGCTCCATCAGCAGGAAGGGCTGAGTAACCTAATAGATGCGATTAGCTGAGACACAAAGGCAAGCCTTTACACGGATGTGCAACACAGTCGACTGCTGCATTGGTCCAAACTTAGTCCATAGCCCCACGACGTTCCACACCTTCCAACAGAAGGATGAGAGGGAGGGGACCTGTGTCACAGATGGGCTGCTCTACCGAAGTCAAGTACATCCCTGCAAGAGATCTGGAAAAGGCTTGTCCCAGCCCTTTGAATATTTTCTGATATTTTTCCTTGATTTTTACCTTGGCCACGCTAACCACTTACCCCTGTTGTTCAGGGTAGCTGTTGTGTTGCCTGATGGTTCATTTCTCATTTGCCAGTGTATTTTGTTTCAGTGATTCACTTGGCTACTAAGAGAAATAATATTTTCTGGTAACACTATCCCATGCTGGCAAACTGCCCACCAAGAGATATATCTGGAAGAACTGAGCTTAAAAGAGGGAACTAGGAAATTCTGTTCCTTGATTCTGGCTTAGTTAGACCCAAACTTTACGAAAGAACCCTGTCGGGTGGGGTTTTGCATATGCTATGTTTGATTTTGAGGACAGTTACATGTCTGGAAATTACATAATGCTTTCTTTTTCTATGACATATTGCTTTCTTTTTCTAAAGGTAGTATTTCTCATTATCTAAGTCTCATTTAGGGAAATAAACCTTGCAAATAAAAAGACTTCGGGAATACTATTCCATCATACCAGCTGAAATTTTTATTGTATATATATCTCTGAAAATATACACTGTTTGCAAAACAATGTTCTAATACACAAAACTTTCATGTTATCAACTTTTTTTTTATGATGAATGGGTGTTTTTTACTAATCTCTTTGTTTATGACAACCCTCACATACTGAGGAAACCACACCTCTGTATGGAGAACTGCAAGGGCCCAAGAATTATTTGCATCCCACATAGAATTGTTTCTATTTGGGATGCTGTCTAGCCAGGTGTTTAGTGAAAAGCAGTTAAGATGTGACCTTTTCTGCCATTCTTGAAAACTTGAAACTCTCTATAGATGTCAGTATAGCAGCATCAGCTGTGTCTGATTTTGGGATTCTCAAACTGTCACCATGTATGTGTGGATTTGATCCCTAGTAAATAGCATTTTTTACTCTGATGATGGGAAAATGTCTGAGAGAGAAAATGGGACCTACCAAAATCTAAAACTGTACATATCTAGGGAAACATACAAGAAAGGAAAGAAAAGGAAAGACAAATAACCTTAATCTGGTAGCAATGATCTAGGATTTAAGAATGCAAATTCTCTGTGGAAAGTAACAGGCAATGTTAAGGATGGTAATAGGAAATATTTTTACTTTTCTTTATGGAGACAGCATAGGATGTGAACTGAAGCACTGGAAAGCAGCACTTTCACAAATATTTTTGCTTCATGAGTGTGTAGCAAAAATGGATTTTTACTTTTCCAGAATATCACTTTCTTTCCCTTTCAGTTCAGACCTTTTTCCAATGTATTTGTCCTACTTTGACTACGAATAACACCTATTTATATCACAGTTATATTCACAGAAAAAATGCCTTTTATAAAACATTTTCTAGTAAGGGCTGCTGGCATTTGGCCAGACAAATCTGGGATGTAGGGGAATCAAAGTGGTAAATTTGAGCTGAATTAGGAATAACCAATAACATTACTGTTATATTCATCAGCTTTTTCAAACAAAAACCAGTCCATCTGCTGGGTGAAACTAGCTAGTCTCCACTGCTCCAAGGAACTTTGTCAATTACATTCCCTGTCTTTTGGAAAAGTCCCTAGGAAACTGTTTCATGTAGAAATGATGCGTTACAGAGCCAGAGTCCAACTGGATCACAAACACGTTTATCGATTTCCATCTATGAGGTGGTCCAGGTTCCATCCTCAGTTACATGTGTATGGGCTTGCAGAAGTGAACAGAGTTGCTTAGATGCAACTAATGGCAGAACCCGGCCTACTCAGTACTGAAAACTATTTCACACTTATGTCGTCTATCCCAAATGGTTTTGGCATTGCACAACAAGAAAAGATGCTGCAGGAGCCTCCCTTAGACAGTCTGGGGAACAGGAGGATAGGGAGTGCGGCCTTTGCATAACCACCTAACTCTAAGATTTCCAAGCACCCCTGCCTCCTCTGTACTCTTTTTGTGGCCAGTTTCAGAGTCCCAGTAGACACTATCTGCTCCCTTTCGCCGTCTCATTTCCCATCACTCACTCGCAGCTATAATAGGTGATTCTTCCTGGCGTACCATAAACTCAGATTCACATTTCCAAAGAGTTAACAAAGAGTGGCAAAACACAGTCCACGTAAAACACATCTGTCAAGTCTCCAGAACCAAATCTGGCTGCTATTGGCTATCCAGGAACATTTCACTGTGTTTGAGTCCTTCCTTTCTCCAAGGAAGGACAGCAAAAGTCACTAATATTGTCACTGCTGGTATCAATGACACCTGAGAGACAAACTTGTTCTTTCCTGTGCTATTTTCTTAAGTAATAATTAAGAGGAGACCTCAAGAGTGTGTCTGTTCTAGGAAGAGAAGGAAAAGCCTCATTCTAGCATCTGTTGCTGGCTCTCAAGTGCCTTCTTTTTATGCTACAGAGCTCGCTCTATCTGATGAGAGGTAATGTCATATTAAACCTGTCTACCTCTTCTCACTCCACTGGCAACTGGATCTTGCTTTTGATTGCACATGCTCTTTCCATTTTTATTGGCAACTCTTTCCCAACACTTCTAAACACAGTGCAGAACGTCGTTTGTCCTTAAGATGTACTTTCCTTGATTGTATGTTCTCCCCCAGCGCAGCATGTGAAAATAATGCACAGCAGGACCAGTGTGCTGTACCTCAATAAAAAACCAAAAATCAGCAGCAACTTAGACAATTGGTCCTGCCTGTTTTCTCAAACACCATGCAGAGAACAATAAATGCAAAAGTCCTCTTATAACTAAGCCATCCCAACATTAGCTATGTAAAAGAAACGGCCTTTCTTTTTTTTTTTTTCATTGCTTGTAGCAATCACAGAATCACAGAATCACAGAATGTTAGAGGTTGGAAGGGAGCTCAAAGATCATCTAGTCCAAACCCCCTGCCAGAGCAGGATCACCTACAGCAGAGCGCACAGGAACGTGTCCAGGCGGGTTTTGAATGTCTCCAGAGAAGGAGATTCCACAACCTCCCTGGGCAGCCTGTGCCAGGGCTCTGTCACCCTCACAGGGAAAAAGTTTTTTCTCATATTTTTATGGAACCTCCTGTGTTCCAGCTTCCACCCATTGCCCCTTGTCCTGTCAATGGACGCCGCTGAAAAGAGCCTGGCTCCGTCCTCCTGACACTCCCCCTTGACATATTTATAAACATTAATGAGGTCACCCCTCAGCCTCCTCTTCTCCAGGCTAAAGAGACCCAGCTCCTTCAGCCTTTCCTCATAAGGGAGATGCTCCACTCCTTTGATCATCTTCGTGGCTCTGCGCTGGACTCTCTCCAGCAGCTCCCTGTCCTTCTTGAACTGAGGGGCCCAGAACCGGACACAATATTCCAGATGTGGCCTCACCAGGGCAGAGCAGAGGGGCAGGAGGACCTCTCTCCACCTACTGGCTACTCCCCTTCTAACACACCCCAGGATGCCATTGGCCTTCTTGGCCACGAGGGCACATTGCTGGCTTATGGTCATCCTGCTGCCCACTAGAAGCCCCAGGTCCCTTTAAATCAAGTTCAATCCCTTTAAATCCCTCTAAATCCCTTTAACTCAAGTTCACTGATGTTAAAAAAAAATATGAGACCTATGATTTTATTATTCCAATATTAATAAAAAAGTTCCTTCTAAGTCAAAAATAAGAATTACTTTTCTTGGTTCTTTGAAAATTATTGTCTCAGATAAAAACTCCTGTAAATTGTTTTTTGACATTATCCTTGTTTCATGACTTACAGTCTCTTGTATACGTCCGTGGTGAAACAGTCACAACCTACTCACCTGAACCGACCTCCATCTCTCTTCCCTCCGAACACAGATTGAAATAAGCAAAGAGACCACAAGATTAATTCTTCTGCCAAATACACATCTTCTGGATGTTGCGAACAATACATATATAACATGCAAGGATGAGCCAGACTTTCAGACTACTATTGTCTTTAGATGTTAGCAACACCTCAGCATCTTAATAACCTTTGCATTCCTGTGTTCCTCATATGCTGGATTCTTGCATATATCATCCCTATCTACAGGCAGAGTGAAGTCTGAAAAACATCTGATTTAGGGATACCAACTACTTCAGTTTCCACCAGCTTTTGAAAACATGAGCATCATGGACGTATGAAGAAATGCAGACAAATAAAAAACATCAAGCCGTCAAACTGGGTAAACTCTGTCTCACAAATATGAAAGCAAAAGAATACTTCATATTTACCTGATACTGTGTTTCAGTCTGAATAATGGCTATTCTTTACATCTGGCTCTAGTCTTAGATCAGACTCACAGGGAAAGGATCGTTCATGCTTTTTCTCTTCAAACGCCTTCACTGCAAATTCTGGAGACACAACTTTGATTGGGCACAATTCCCTTGCCACTTCATAAAACAACTGAGATGAGTCCAATTATGGCAATCTTTCATCTTGTAGAAGTGAGGTATCAAAGAGTGTAGTTCTACAGTGGTAAAAACTTCTAGTAACATTATCACACGTGTTACATTCACATGGGAGTATGGACATAAAAGATCAATGTAGAAGAGTTCTGAAAGGTCAGTTTTCAGGACTTCCTGAATATTCAAGGAATCAGCATATATTTTGTTCAGACTGTTGAACAAATTCAGTTTTGATGAACAAAAATCCACCCTGCTTGTAGATTGCCTGGTCAACTTCCCAGACCCTACTTGCCAATGTAGAGAGTAAAAGAAGAAAGAAACATTTTTTAAAATGTCTTTTATACATTTAAAGAGGTTTTTTAACAGAAGAATCATCCCTCAGTACCTTTTAGTCTCACCAGCCAATAGCTCCTGCCTTTTTCCAGAAATGGCAATTTAATAAATATACATACAGGATTGTTTAAGGACAGAAGAGATCTTCCTTTCAGGAAAATAAATTAATTAATATTTTGTGTATTTAATTTACTTTTTGTATTGGCATACTGTGATTACAGTCTCTTCAGAAATATATTTTTCTATGATTTTATTTATATATAAGATTTCCAAAGCTATTGTTTAAAATCATACCAGAAAGTTAGGCAATCTTACCCAAAAATAGGTGCTTGCGAAATATTCATTTAACTAGAATAATTTTTGAAAAGGAGAAGCTTGACTTGAAAGCTACCAATAGAGTCCTAAATTGTCCCTGAAAAAAAACAAATATTTGTGCCCAGAAAGAATTTGTAGATTTGTGGAACTTAAAGCAACTTCAGTCTTTCCAAAAGCTGTTTTTTATCTCCTTTCTCTTTCCTCCATGTACTCTGCAGAAGCACACATACACACAAAACAGACAGGAGAGATGTTTGTGAAAACTGCAGTTTCCGCAATCAAAAGTACAACATTTACTATGGCTTTTATCAAAGATTTCAATTCCCTCATCTTAAGGAAAATGACCCTTTTATTTTGTTGTGGACATAAAATTATGGCCCAGGGAAAATTGGAAGCATTTCTGTTGAGGGAAATCAATTTTCTCACTGCCATATATGATCAACGTGTCACAGCCATCACCTAGATAATAATAGTAAAGTACAAGTAAAATGGCTGGTAATACTGGCTTCAGGAAAAAAAAAAAAAAAAGAGTAAGATAACACCTTTTTTTTTTCTCCCCAACATGTTTGCAATGACAAAAAATGAATGCAAAGGTTTCTCTTGTGATCATAGCCTTTCAGAACAAGAGTATTTTATTTTGTATATCGATAGCTTGAACTGTTGATGAAGCTGATGAGAAATTTGGTCTTCCTGGAAAACAGTCAGAGCTTTGTACAAACTGTGCTGGGCCATTTTCAATCAGCTTGTTAATGGGTGGCTAATAGGAAGGAGATGTGACCAGCCTGAGATTACCCAGGAGTATGTTTATGTAGAGGCAACACTCAGAGCACAGAAGCATCTTCTTAATTTGGATACTAAAAACAAAGGAAACATCAAACCTGACCTTGCTGGAGAAATGTTAATGGCTTCTACTCATCCTCCTTCTGCCACTTAGCATCTCTTGTGCCCCACCTTGGGAGGCTTCCTGGCAATAGTGCGCATTAGCAGAACTCTACTCTTACAAAACCCTGGCCCAGACAAGGAGAAAACATTACGAGTGATTAAATGGTCTTTTGATGTTCACTTCAACGCGTGTAATATGGCACCACAGTTAAGCGCATCTCTAATGACGCCATATGAGTATATACAAGGTAGATCAGAACTCCGTTAAACAAAAGGAAATAATTTAGTTTTTCAGGTTAAAATTTAAACGGTGCCAAGTAAAAATCAAGAAACTACAGTTTAAAAGGCTAATGATTGCAACATTGGAAATGAGAATGCTAATTTTAATTCATTAAAGAAATCTAAATGGGATAGAATCCTCCAGGCCCTTGTGGCAACTGCTAGCAAATAGTTTCTAGGAAATAGAACTATCACCTTCTCCAGCTCTTCTACCTCTGTTGTACCTTGAGCTTCACAAAAATTTAAAAAGCAGATGATATTGTTCATCTCGTGCTGCAAAAATGGCAACGGGCTTACAGAATCAGCTGAGAAATTAGTGTAAGGTTTGTCTTTAGACAGAGAGGGTACAAACCAGAAAATTAGGGCTGCTCAGTCGCCCATAGTTTTACTGATGCTTTTGGACTTTGCTACTGTTGTTAACTGCTAAATCCCGAAAAATCTTTCTTAGTAACCAGTTGCCATAACATCCACACCTGGAAATAACTGATTTTACCTGTGCAAATCTAATAGGTTGTGCATTTCTATAAGCTTATGTGCAATCCAAGAGCAAAATCAGTGGTATCAGATTATCAAACGAGTTAGACTCTTTAAAGAAAGTTCTCATCCAGCTGGCCCCAGATTTTCAGAGCTGGGTTTTTAGAACCAGTTAAGCACTCTTTGGTATAGTACATGGATGAATAACAAGCAAAGAAGATTTTCCTTGGTTGTGCTTGATCCATGCCCTCAAATAACACCCTTCTAAATACGTCCCAAGTGGCATGATTACGTAAGATGATGTAAACTGCCATGCTGGCATATCAGGGTGTGAAAAAGAAATGACAGCACCAGACTGTGGTCACTTAAAAGTATAGCTTTTCCTGATACGTCTGTGTCCATACTTCCTTTCGGATAAGCCTCCATTGTTTCTGCAAACGAAATACTACTGTGAAAAAATTAACAGTGACCTGCAGGACTGGGGAATAATGCCATCAGTGTAGCTCCAAACAGCCATTCTTTTATATGCTTTATAATTAAAAAAACCAACAACCAACAAACCAGAAAACTTGCACAAAACTACCTCTATGAGGGGACAGATACTTCACGTCATTGAGCTTATGTAGTATAAAAGCATACTGGAGGTTCCCTGAGAATCTATAGTACAACTACCATAAACACAATTCAAACAGACATGGTGATTCTTGGCAAATAAATTAAAAATTCTACATTATGTTCTTAAATAAAATAACCTTTTCCGAAAGTAAGGTTTCTGAGTCACCACATTTCTGGGCCTAGAGCTGTGGTATTATTGGATTGACATGCATTATGATAGACCATATCAAATATATCTTGGTCAAACCTAAAGGGAAGAACATTTATTTGAATATTAGCAGTTTAGAAAAACATAGGAGCTGAGCTCAGCCACTAATTATAGACACCCTCTCTCTAATATCGGCTTGAAAACCAGAATTTTATCAGTTCTTCAAAATACAGCTTGAGTAACAACAGTCAAGCATATTTCTCATCATATAATTATGGAAATCAACTAATGAGGCCTGGAAATAAAATACTTCCATGGTAAGTTAAGCCATTTTCACACAGCGGGACAAAATGGTAACAATTTGGTAGGACAGTTAGCAATCACTGACATTTTCAGCTCTTGCTGTTGTAGTATGAGGACTCCGAGTCAGTATACTGCTGCTGATGACAACAGAAAGCAACCAGTGTTAATCGATTCAATTAACAACAGCACTATCACCTCCTTCTTGCTGTATTACTGAGGTTTCCTCTAATATAAAAAGTAGAAGCAGGTGAACGCTGCAACACCTTATTATTCTTATTTTTTCTTTTTAGCTGAGGAGTGATGATTTCTTTTAAAGCCTCAAAAAACCAAGCCCATGCTCCACGGGCAGAGCACTTCACAGTAGCAAGTCCCCATTCACAGATGCTCCACACAAGTGAATCTTGTGCTTGAACTGACAGATTCCCATGAGGATTTCTGTGGGAATGAGAGAAAGGACCCGGTTTGTGTTCTTATTAATGACAAAAGTGAGGAAGAGACTCTCTACTTTGGTTGTCAGGCAGCAAAACCATCTAACTGAAACACTCTCGTAGTCACATTCATTACTAATCTGCATATAACAACAGAGAGGTTTATATTTTTTTAAGGACTTAGTGTAAATTTCATGGAAGTCCAGCATGTGTCCAGTTTGGTGAAGTTTTTAAGCATAAAACTAGTGTAGCTGCTAACATGTTCAAAGTTTGTTAAATGAGGAGCTCTGTGTAACAATTGATGAAGGTTAAACATTAGATTTTACAAACCTATCTGATCATTCTAATATGCAATGCCATGACATCCTTCAGATTTAAATACAATCTGGAAGTGTGCTTCTAAGGAGTAAAAAGTATAACTGAAATGTGCTAAAAATACAGTGAAGACCTTTCAAATCCTTTCTTAGCCTTTAATCCATTATTTAGTACTTCATTCTTTAAAAGAAACCTGCAGAGCTATATCCTTAGAAGCACAACCTTGAAACAAAGTGTTTTTAGACATGCACAGAAAGCATTAGCAGCTTTCATTGCAAAATGACACCTGTGCACCCATATGTCCTGATCCCTGAAGTCATACTTCACAGTACAGACTTACTCATTCGAAACCACTTCATCTGATTTATATCAAAGTACCCGCTCCTGGCTACACAGACTAAGTAAATGTCCAGCTCAGACAGCAAACACTCTTGTCTTGAAATCTTTCGTTCTGGTGTATTAGCATGCATTTATCATTATGGTGTTTCATACCCACATACCCATAAATATTTGGTTTTGGTTGTAAGCAGACCTGAGTGTCATGGAAAGCTGACCTGCAAGTAAGAAAGAGGAAAATCTTATCTGTGGCCTTGGAGAAAAGGAGATAAAAATGAAGGGAAAGTTTGAGCAGCGTGAGCAAAACTTTTTTTAAAGCTAAATTAAGCAAATGTCCTGTAGTCAGTTATTAACTTCACATGGTTAATGTGGCTGTTTGGTCTAGAAAGGTTATCTGCTCTAACATTTCTTAACATTTTCATAATGTTATCAAGAATTAAAAAGGTAACATTTATCAAACATTCACAGTGTCTGTGAGTCAGAACAAAGAGCAGCCACACAGTTGTGATAACGTCCAAACTGTCAGTTGGAAGCAAGTCCAAATACCTTGGAGATATTTGCTTTTGGATGATGCATTCTCTGTCACGTAAAAATGTAACTTTTCAAAGTACACGTTACTGATTAAGTCAGAGTCAGAAAATCTTATTTCCTTCTAATTATTCCTAAAGCCCTATGCAAAAGATGGAGAAGGATAAGCAATGGGATGATCCAGATAAAAGAGAGCCTTAACATGAAGAGAAATCAAAGGGCCCAATCCTCAAAATCCTTCTATGATTAGTCTTTAATCTGCAGTGAGATTGCTCATGTGAAATAGAATTTACAGGATCAGATCTTAAATCTCCCAACTGCATTTTTCCTAAGAAAAGAGTCAGATTAAAATCCAGATGTAACATCTCATTGTGTCTGACAACATCCGAGAAACAACAGCAGCAGCCATCAAGTCTAAAACACTCACACCGTTCCAGTAGGCTTCCATTCGATCAGCTAGGACTAATCCTCCATGTAGTGCGCAGAAAATTTGGTTATAGCACTTTATGTTTGTTCCCTTGCCCACAAAGCAAGTGAACCCATACAACTGACCACGCTAAAGGCAGCCAGGAAGCTAGGATTCCCAAGCATTTCCTCTGCAGCAACCAGAATAACCTCTCACTATGGTTTCAAAGTACAAGAAGGCAGAGCAACCAGCTCAGCCTTCTTTTCCTAACATTTTCAGAAATAGCTGTTGTAACTGCCAGGGTGCTAGAAGTGACTTGGGCTCAAGACGCTGTGTTCTGCTTTACGTTTTAACAATTATAATTATGTAGATACTGTTTCAAGAAACTGCAATGTGCAAGTTAGAAAATGGAGAGGCTTAGAAGACACGGAACTGAACAGCCTCGGCTACAACCCAGATCTGTCTTAGGTTCATCTCCAATCATTCATTCCCGCATTCAGATCTAGGCAGCATTTGGCACGTCTGTATTAACAGCTCTCATCCAGACTTATTTCTGGTCAATAATAAATAACTTGGGAAGAGTAAATAGCTGAATAGAATTGCTGGTTACAATCTCTTACAAATTAAAAGGCATCAAATCAATATTGTGTTTCAGTGGGACTCCACACTTTCCAATTCACTCAATACTTCCTAAAATTATCATTTCACTAGTTAATCAGGGATTATTTAAACTATGTGTTAGCTATGGCATTGCTGTCAGTGTGTCTTCCTTTAAGTCCAGTAAATCCTGCATCAGGAAGTGGGACTGGGAGGATGAGAGGCACCTGCTCGCATTCCTCTGTGTTGTAGGTACATACAAAAGCCACGGACTGGATTCTCTCCTGGGTTTGCACCCCCTCTTTTGGGAAGATTGAGCAGACAAAGCTGGCTTTGCTTCGGAGCCAATGAGACGGGAGGCATGGGCAATGGGAGCAGCATGTGAGAGCTCCTCTTACTTCTAGCTGGGGAGCTCCCTAGGACTCACAGATGCCCCCATTTCTCAGAAAGGAGAATGTACTTCTATTCCACATTTTTTTTCTTTCCCAGACTTGCTAATCTCTTAACGCAAAATAGATCAAAATGATAGATGGCTCATTGTCTCCATTATGCCTTGGAGATCATGTTACTTTGCTTTCTGATGTCCTGACTCCTCTGTAGATTATAACAGGTCTTAGAATAAACCTACTAATCAGATCTGTACACAGTGCTGGTTCTGCTTCCCTTCCTGATAAGCACTGCACCAGTTCCTTCCGAAAATATATTGTGAGTTGTGTAACAAAATGCAAAAGCAGTGAAACAGCATTGTTAATTCATTGGGGCTTTCTAATTATGCATTTGAAAATATTTGCTATTTTATGTAATATTTGTTAACAATTAGAACCATTGATGTTCTCTGTAGGCAGCTGTGATTAGAATTACCAAGGCTAGTTGAGAATGAATAACTAATTCCAGGCCAAATTCTGATTCAGGTTATAACCATCAAGCACAGGATGATCTTTTGATTTCAGTGACATTGCTCTAGGTTTACTTTAGTCTAACCAAGGTCGTTATCGGGCTCTCTTTAGAGACATTGTTCTCTCAGATGCCTTTCCAGATTAATTGGCACAATTACATCCTTCTTTCCCTCTTCCCCCTCAAGTCGATCCCTATGTCAGAGGCTTACAAGCTCTGTTGATTCAGAGCTGAATGAGTGCTGCAGGGAAACTGGTTACAGTGGTCCTCCTCATCTCTAAAGGTCCAAAATCTTTTGGTTTTGATGTAGAAGTCAAAAAAAATGCACTAACTTGTAATTTGCTCAGACTTCCTTTTCTTCATTTGAAGGGTAGGAGACACTTCCAGGACGCAATGGGCTGTCTCCCTTCACCTATGAAGCACTTCATGAAATCCTTACATGCGCTTACTACTTTGTCAGCTACCAGAGTAAAAAGACTATTGGCATTCACAGTCAGAAAGTAATCTTTCAACTGGAGAATTGCTAAGCCAGAGGGGATAGCTTAGTGATCTAAACATCTAAGATCAAATTAAGCCTTGGTGCAAGAGAAAGCAACTTGGCTGACTTCAGTGGAACTCTGCTCATTTACATCAGAGATGAATTTGTCCCACAAGACTGCATGGACACACTGATTCAAACCCCAGCAGCCAGGAACAAGTTGAGAGTGGTTTGTCAACTCAGCAATGTGAGCGAAGGTTTCTTATGAATGCTAGGTTGGGAGGGGCTATCGTGAATAAAAGTGGAATCCTTATTTTCCTCTAAGATATGGCACACGCCCCTTCCTTTCAAAAAATCCCATTTCTTTGCTTATCCCCTCTGGATATTATCTAAAGATTTTCATAAATAAAGGTTTTCATAAATGCTCATCAAGACATCTTACCAAAATACACTTAAACAGTTGTTCTCTTTATATAAGTTTTTTTCATCCAGTAAAAAAACCCCAACAACTAAACAACATGAAACATAACGAGAATTTTACCTTTTGACATGTTTACCTAAGATCTAAGTAGTGGCAGTCACCAAGATGCTTCTGTTAACTTTTTTCAGAATACATTAGTAATGTGCTGGTGATAATAGTGTTTGGTCTTGTGCTATTTTTAATTTCAAAATATTTAGCTCATGTAGCTGACAAATTTTCATCAGAACAGAAGATCCCGCTGGACAAATTTCCATTGGCTATCCCTTATGCAGTACAAATAACGTGTCACTTAAAAGTCAATTAGACAAGAACTTGTGAACTTTCCCTACTTTTCTACACTATTTCTCTGTGTTTCCATTGTGTTAAAACCCCCCACCCTCTTTTAGACCATGGCGGAACAATTAATACAGCACATTCTTTTTTTTTTTCCACTGCACTTTGACTACATATTTTCATTGTTTCATCAAGGCTAAGTAATCAATATTTTCACTTAAAAAAAAGGACAAAGATATTATTATTAACAACATAATTTTCAGACCTGTTGTATCGCACTTTCACAGGAAAAGTAGAAGGGAGAATCAACAGCAGCTGTTCTCTCCTGTTTAGACTCCCAGGGGAAAAGGCTGCGGCTTAGTAGCATGCAAAGACAATGTTCCAAAACGAGAAATCTCCCAACCAGAAAGTTGTATTTTGGGCTTGTGTTTCCCAGACCTCTGCAACAGCTAAGTCCCTAAGTGCTGTTAGATGGCAATTACACCTTAAGCAGAAAGATATTGCAGATCATTGATTCCTGTAAATCTGCTCTCCTTTGAAGTAGCAGCACTTGCTTATGAATGAAGATACAGAGTCTTTCACCTTGAAATCACATGAACCTATTTTCTCTATTTAGTCCTGGAAGCACATGAATTAGATGTTCCAAATTGGATACATCTCATCTTAAGAAAAGATCCTGAGAGCCTTGCTCTAAGCAGGCAAGGTACTTGTTTGAGTAGTCTCAGCAATACGACTGAGACTATTTGTGGGAGTGAGAAATGAAGAATATGAAGTTTGCAGAATGCAATTCATGTTTATCTTGGATCTAAGCACTAGTATCTCCACTCAGGTGAGTAAGATCCAAATCATGTTGCTGCCTCCTGTCTGAATATTTGGGCATGCAAGGATTTCTTCAGGGAGGAAGGCTGGAAGAACTGTGCTATGTGAAACTACGCAGTTGATTGACAGAGAAAAAAATAGTAGAGTTAAGCTCTTCTTTGATTTTACGGAACATTGACTTCTGCAAATGTGACCTTAAATTCAAATTGATTTGATCTTAAATGCAGGAGATTTCATCTACCTTCCAGGCAAATATGCTCCATATGTTAAATACCAGTAAATATAGTTAAGTTCTCCATTGTCTATGAATGGAATACAGAACAGCTTTTCTGTAAAGACCAGATTCTCCCTTAGCAGCAGAGGATTTAAAAGGTCAGAACTAGTAATGATCAGCTGAAAACAAGGGCTTGCCTGGAAGCTGTTAGAGAGTTTGCATTTCCAGTAGGTCCTAAAGCCCACTGCTTGACACTCATTATAGAAAAACTCAGGTGAAACTGCGCCTTGTGTTTTTTTTCTGCTGGTGATATTTCTTTATTTCTCTACCTTCGTATGAAGAGCAATAAAACTGGAATGTTATTTTTAGGAAACTCAGATAATTCCTCAGAGTTATCCTGTGAAATGTGCCCCAGGTTTAGGATTTAAACTGACCACTACTGGGTGGGGAATAACTTTTTTTCATTAGTTACCTCATAATCGCTCACTTAAGTGTGTTGTACTGCTCGCCACCTGGAGAAGATTTCTTCAACAGTTTTGGCTACTTATTTGTTATGCATCTCTCTGCTATTGTTCTGGGTAGCCTTTAGTTTTAGTTCTTGAATTGTACATCCTGGGGAAGAAGAGCAATGTTACTCTCTCTCCCAAAGATAAATAGCCCCTTAGTGCCAAAAGCTGGCAAAGGAAAAAAAAAACAACAGCAAAGTGCTCATGGCAGAAGGTTTGATGGAAGCTTTAGGGGACTAATTCTGATATGTTTACTTTATTTTCTTTTTAATGGGTTGTCAGCTGAGGAGAACAAACAGCTCTTCCTGCATCCAGAAGCATAAGCATTTATTGGTCCTGATAAAGCACAGAGAAGAAATATTATTCACGGTGTACTATAAGTCATCGCCATGTCTCTTCAGGTAAAATGCCAAAGTATTTCTGTCGTACAGTTTTCACTGTGCTGCTCTGTGCAACACAGATTGGTAGTGCGATGTATTCATGGCTATTGGAACAGCGCAGAGTTTAATACCAAACACATCTTCTTACCTTTACCCTGTAATAATAGCTTCTCAGATAAAAATATTTCTGATATCATTAACAGGAAAAGCAGTTTCTTTGGGAATGAGATGTATGTACTTTCAGTAGAAGGGTGCACACTCATATGCATGTCCTGAAACCTCCAGAGGCTAGAATGGGTTTTGGAAGGTTTGAAGAGTCAAGGGTTGCTGTGTCCCAATTCTGACAGTCATACACTGGGAATACCTACTACCTCAATGCTGCTTAAGTAGCCTTTTTTCTTGGGCAAAAGGAGCTTGCCCTATTTTCCTCTTCTCAATCCACGTCACGAGAAAAACCTTAACTTTTAAATTGGCATTGGATTAAGAAAATGGTACACCCAGAAATCACTTTCCCAGCTCTTCAGGATATGGACCTTAGCACAAACATACAGGATTATTTATCCTGTCTGTGACAGGAAAACACATTGATACTGTTTAGATATGTTTCAGAATGTTGTCAGCATAAAGTGCAAAAATAGATCTCCCCATGCTCACACTGAAGTTGGCTGGTAAATGTACTACTGAGCTGACATTCGGAGCCCTTGTAATGAATCCAGACTGTCTTTACAGAAACTGAGGTTTACAACAGTGTGCTCCGGGTTCACAGCAGAGAGTAGTCTTACAGATTCATGTTTCCTTTAAGTATTTCAAACAGCACTTCCCCACAAGCCTTTCTTTGCAAAGAACTCTTTGGACAGTAAACCTCCTAATTACCTCGTATGTTTTGGATTAGGTCTTCAGCTCTCACACCGGGTTTCATTATGACTGCATTTGTGCTGTGTAAAACTTCTGGAGAGAGACAAGAACAGCCAATAAATCTTATTTCACAAAATGAATATTCTTCCGGTCAACTTTGGTGTGACACAGTTGAATTGATCAGGGAGAAAACTTGTGGGCACTGGTTCTTTTTATGACCTCCAAAATCTATCCTCTGGGCACATGGATGAGTCAAACACTGAGCAGCCTTTAGCTATCCCATGTGCCATTGTGGTAAAAATGACATTACCCTTAAAGGCAATCCAAGGACATTCCTAGATTGTTACCAGTTGAGCAAATAGGTTTTGATGGTAGCCTAAACACATGCTGGTGCCAGGCTCTCAGACGGAAAAATAAATATGCCAGGTGTCAACTCTCAGGGGTGCTCTGGAATACAGGGAATTGCTGGAGCCCTGTCAGACACAGTGGGAATACAGCCAGCAGGGACCAGTGAAACCAAAAATTATCTGGGCAGCTCTGGCATTCCACTATTTTATGGATGTGAGAAAGCTAAGGCTGCCATTTTATTAACAGCATCTCATTTATGAATTGGCAACTTACTGACTTTAGGCCCATTATTAATGGCACCATTTATACTTTTGAGGAGTCGGTGCTGCTACTGTACAAATACTTTCAATTCCAGATTCTACTCAGCGATAATCATTCATGTATATCAGTTAATGACAATTTAATTGCATATCCTTATCGTAGTAAATACTGAAATATTTGTATATTACACTACATGCTAAAGAACACATTGGATTTCAGTTTGCCATTAGTTTCAATTTGCTATTTATATATAGCATATGGATTTCAACTTTTCCCTTGACACTGGTGTTGTTGAAACAACTACTTGATCTATTAAATTTTTTGAGTAGCTCCTTAAATTATAAATAGTGCCCAGTTGTTTATTTCAAGTGCTTTCAGTACTGCAAATGTGGTTTAATTGTATTTGAAAACTGCCAAATATCAATGGAGATCAATCCTGTCCCATTGATCTGTTTATGCAGTTAAACATGTAGAATATCAGATTCAGGTTCTAACATATTTAAATACTCCTCTATTGATCAGCTGTTGCCATGATCCAGCACAGATGATGGCATAGATGATTACAGGAAACTGCCTGCTCTGGTTTGCTCAACTGATACCTCTGTCTTTTCAAAGGCATCATGGAAAAACTGATCCACAGCTCAAAACCGGAGGGTAAGTCAGACGGGCACACAGGCTTGCCATACAAAAAATGCTCAATCCATGGAAAGATTTTAGTGTCTGACGTGGGGAAACGCAAGAGCACATACTGAAAAATGTAGGAAAGTACAAGTCCTGCATTTTACTGCCTGAATGTGACAAGAGGTGAGTTAGGGAGCTCAGACAATCTTTGGTCCCTCACAAAAGGGGGCTGTTTGTCCAGCTAAAAAATAAAGTGAATGCAGCAAAAGGCAGGAGACGAGGGGTTAGAACTTGGGAAAAGAGGAGGAGTGGGATGGATTAAAGAGCAAAACGGCTCTAGAGGATTGGGTAAGACTTTCTAGGTAAAGAGATAAAGGAAATCCTTGTACAGCTCCAGAAAGTGCTCAGTGCCCGGAGAGGAGTGATGCAAGGAAGTGCCAGGAGTGTGGTCTTTGCTCCTAAGCACAGGGTCTCAGAACAACTCAGCACTGCTGTGGATGAACAAGCACAGCTTTGTGCACTTCAGGAGCAACTCCCGAGAGAGGAAGGTGTCTTGGGCTTCTTTGGAAATCCCACCCAGCTGTGCAATACCATGGTGAAAGCAAACAACAAATACACACCAATTGCTCTGGGGTGTTTCAGGTGAGCGAAAGCTTGAACTGCACCCACCCATCGTTATTATTATCGTACTTTGTCAGCTCGTAAAGGGAAGTACGAAATCATCCTTGTCAAGTTTTCTTCAAAACTGAACCTTGATTCAGGCCTTAAGTAAACAGCCTTCTCTGGGAACAGGTGCATGTGGCACTGGCATTATGTAATCAGGTATGTACATTTTCCTGAAGTGTACACAAGGCAGTGTTTGGACAAAGTCTAAATGTTTTTAAACTTTTCTTCATATGCTAAAACAAGACTAAATCTATAGTTTTAAGATAACCTACACACATGTTATGAGGTCATATTAACTGCTTCTGAAATGAGTTCATGTGATACTAGATTAAAAGACTTTTTCAATGTTAGTGATAATTACTGTAATTAATTTTACTTACAATAACTTTTTAGGAGAATACTGCATCTGCTTTAGAGTCAGGACTCACTTTTTAGTTGATGGCTGTCTTGGGCAGGACTTGAAAGATTTCAGCAGCTGCTGAAAATTAATTTTGACAGACATATAACAACAACAGAATTTTGCACATTAAGAAATACGAAATAAGGAAAGCGAGTTTGAGTTGATTGTAGAAGACCCTTCTCAGCAGGTAATACTCTGCTAGTAACAGCAACTTGAACTCGAACTCTCCAGTATTTTTAAATCACTAAGAAGAATCTAGCTAATCATTAGTTTCTTTGCACCTTCTGGCAACCTTGTAAAGAGTGCTACGAGTTAATAAAAGTCCACAAAATGTCCTGTGACTACTAGAACTTTGTGGGAAACACCAATTTAATAACCAACCAGGAGGTTACGATACAAACGTTTGTAGAAGGTACCTTGGTATGGGAGTGTGACTGACAGTGTGATGAATGATGATTGCTGGAGGTAGCTTTGAACAAGCGTTCTTCCTCCAGCAAAGTCAAACAGACCTTGCAGAGGACGTTATGGAATTCGCTTTTTGTTAAGGCAGCTCAGAGATCAAAATCCATATACCAAATCTTTAAAACTCTGAACCCAAGCTCAGGAGTGGATAACTCTGCTCCAAAGAATCTCTCTGGAGCTCTCCTGTCACTGCTACGGATTGGCTAAAGACTCTGATACCCCTGTGCTCCCAACAGCAGAGACTCTGCCAGCAAAGCCCAGCGCAGCGCTCAGAGGACAGCACGCTGCCCCGTCCTGTCTGCCAGGCAAACCACAAAATACCTGTCCAGGAGTGGTATAAAGAATATCTTATTGTGTGTACTCAGAGAATATCTTATTGTGTGTACTCAGCAGATTCTCTGCAGAGTGCTTCAAAGAAGGCAGAGAGAGCAGAAAATGTTGCCTTTGAATGTGTGAATTTGAAAGTCTCTGTTAAACTTCACCATTTATGCTTAAAGGCTTAACACTCACAAAATCCCTCTTCTTATCACAGACAATACACACCACAGCATTCATTCACAAATGCAAACCAGGCTTTCATATATAAAGCAGAAAAAACAAGGGTGGAAGGGGGTAAAATATGCAGGAAGCTATTCTATCCCCATATGGCCTGAAATTTGCTCAGGGTATTATACATGTGATTAGCAACTGTCTGTCAACTAAAGGGAAAAAAAAAAAAAAAAAACAACTTGGAAAATTTAAGGAGGATATTTTTACTGAAGGAGGCTTTTACTGAAGATGTGGCAGTCAATAATTAAATATAAGAAGCAGAAATATAAATTTCTGCCTCAAAGATTAAGTCTTTGAAGACAGGGAAAATAATTGGTAAGATTGTGTTTGTCGTCATGTTGGACCGGCCTTTTAACGGGTTAACATTTCAAATATGTGGCCAAATCTATCAATTGTATTGTTCCAGTTCAATTGTCAGGACCAAAATTAGACCCATTTTTCTTTAAAATATCTTTAAGAGTGCTAAACATACGTGTATATAAAAGTATAGAAGAGTGTGATGAGGCAGTATTGTTGATTATGAATGGACGTGGGCTAGTACACATAAAGATTGGTGTGTAACATGTACATGCGGTGGGAAGAGTTAAGCGTCGCCACATCCATTTCTTTCTGCAGTTCTATAGCTGGCATTTCATAATGTAACTGCAATCTTCACATTTTAAAATAGGACTCAATATGGAATATATAATAGCAGATACAAATAAACACACACACGTATATATACACACACATACATACAAGACTTAATTCAAAATATTTTAGAATCAGTGAGCAAGTTTCAGTGGGGTCACAGCAAACAAATGTAGTGGTTTTAATAAAAATTTACCATCTTATATTTTAACACATTTTAAAACCTATTAAACATTTTAACTTAGCATCTCTAAGAGAAGATATTTTACATCCTAATATGGGTATTTCAGAAACCAAACACTCATCATAAGCATGTATAATTTTGTCTCTCTGGCAGTAGAATTTTCTGGATTTATCTGCAATATAAACTCTCATAGTGTATTCATACCATGCTTTCTTAAGATGCCACTCAGAATATCTCATGGTGGATTCAGAGTTATTGCTGTTACCTTAGGCTTCATTCGCCATTTTGTCTCTGTTATAAAAGTTCAGTGAAGCTTTTTGCAAAAAGAAAAATTAAATTTAAGCATTGAAGGTTTCTCTTATTTTACAGTAATAAGTGGTTGATAGCATTTAACTCTGATATTTTATCCATCTACATACTTAGCTAGCTCCCCCAGACTACAGTATCTGATTCGCAAACCTTAATAAACTTATATTCACAAAACTCCCATGAAGCTGGAAATTATTCCTCAATTTATGTAGGAACAGAGACTTAAAGAGATTCACAGGGCTTGTCCAAGAGCAGATGAGAAGCCTGAACCTGAATCAAAACTGTGTCTTCTAAGTCTCTGTTCAGAAGAACAGCATGTCTTTGTAAACTGGTCTTATGCTCAGGTTACATTTAAAGTGACTTTCTACAGCGTATTAATACGTTCTCTTCAGTTTTGTCCCTCTTATTGCTATACAGCTACCAAGCAAAAGCTGTAACAAAACATGCATAATTTTCTCATTGTTATTTACATAACAATATCATGAATAAAAGCTACCTTTATCAAGTTATGCTGTGTGTCCTACCAAATACATTACTTATATTTTGCCTACATTTATGTACAGAATGAGAACTTATATGAAGCAGTTTACCCGCATTTGTTCTATTAAAGAAACACGACAGCTTCAGAAAGACCAGCAACTTCTTCTGAAACAGCACTTCTGATTCTCTTCCTCCTCCAGCTGTGGAAGAGCAGAGACCACTAAATTCTCTGCGGTAAAATGGTTCTGTCTACTTAGCTAATTTTCCCACACGCTCTGGAGCTCAGCGGTGACATATGTCCAATGTTTCCCCAGGCTTAAAAGAAAAGCAACACACATGCTGCCAAAGAACAGCCAGGACCATAGAGGAGATGAAATATAAGATAAAGTGGTAACACCCCAGTGGAATGAACCCATATAGAGCCTTGGTTTTTAAAGTGACACATTACAGATATAAACCTGAATTGGAGGGACCAAACCTGTACCGGCAGAAAGAGCTAAGCTCTCCAAAATTCAGCAGCACTCAGATCTCCTGGCTGGGCCTGCTTCCATCCTGCTGTGAGATGAAAATGTAATAGGAAACTCCAGCAAGAACATGCATTTTCAGCTCCATGATTTGATTAATATTGGTAGAGCACTTTCAAGATGACTCATACTGCACACCATGTGTTTGTCTTGAAGAGGATTCAATCCTCTTTTATCATATCCAAGAATGAACAAATACTATACTTAACATACACTCCATTATTCTGTGCATATCCTTTGTATACACATCTGTAATAGCAAATAAAGACAACTGCCAGAGAAAGACCTGAAAGAAAGGTTGGGTGAAAAACTCTTTTACCCTCCAGAAGACCACGGACATGCTCAAACACTTCCCAGTAGGTATGGTCATTAGGAATGTATTGGTCATTGTGGATCAAGAACATGGAGATTGCTCCATCATTTTATCAGTATCTATGAGTTGCCATACCTGAAAATGTTCCCTTACTCTAGTTTACGAGTACTGATACAGAATCAGTTTCTAGAGTCACCTTACAGTGAAGGCCCAGGCATGCCTGCTCATATAAATACATAGATATAGTAGTAAGACTGTGAAAAAGAATATAAATACCTCATAAGAAAAAACAGATTAGTACAAAATTTCATAGAGTTGGGCTCAAACAGAGCAAGGCTGTCAGAGAAGCACAGTTGTAGATTAGTTAAGTCATGTTTTCCCTATGAATTTTTAAACATTCTATTTCCATTATTACTTATTTTCTAAGGAGAACTCCAGGCACCCAGGCTTACTAGTGTGGTTTCATTAGTAGGACTTCATTCTTCAGTAGTATTTCAACTGACAGTGAATGCTGGTAAAAGGTAAGAAAAACAAAGTCAAACCTGCACACTGTCAGTATATTTGCAGCTGCTCTTCTCACCATGGGCCAAATGTTCTGAGAAAAACAGAAGGAGAACAGGAGAGGTTTTGCCAGGAAAGAAGTGTATTTTTGCTCTAGATGCCAAACCAAAGCTGTAACCACTGGTTGTCACTGAGGAGCCTACGATAGCTTTCACAAGAAGAGTTCAATGCATTTCACTTAGTTGTCACTTTTTTCAGAAACACCGTTGTGCGACAGCATTGGTGTGGAATAGAAGTTGACTTTCACCATAGAGATCACTACATTTCAGTGGTGGGTGAACTGACCCCAGCAGACTCTGTAAAGCCCTTCTGGGATTCTTACAAATGAAAGGCGCTATATAAATGTCAGGTGTTGTTATATACCACTTAAGAAAAATGTTTCCATTTATTCCTCTGGATTTACTGTTGAACGTTCGAGATAATCATCATTGCTGATAATCACAGTAAGAATAGCACCCTGAACGCTGCACTGTGGATTGTTCTGTATTCTGCTGGTCTCTAACAGGAAGCCGCACACTGATAAGAAGGAGGATTTTTTTGACAATGCAGTTATGGAGAACTAGCTATTTTTCATATTACGTGGTCAAAGTGCAACTGTCAGAGTTATTTACATGACTGCATTATTTACAGCCCAGGATTATTGAAAAGATTCAGCAAAAAGGTAAGTTGCTTTCATGATGATATTCAAACCAGCAGAGTACAACAGCTTTCTGTAGCAGGGCCATTTGTTTTACTGTATTACCTCTCTATATTTGTCGAAGTTGTACTCATTCATTTTATTAATAGATTTTATTCAAACGCATGACAGCTGTTTCTAACAATGCTTTCCCAAGCAGTAGTTAGAATTTGTAAGAGAGATTCCACTGTTTATCATAACATAAGAGCCTTTGGATTTTGGTGTTTTGTTTGGGGAGTGGGGAAAGTGGGGAAACTTCTTTTTAGCCTAACAGAGTACCAAATGTAGTCCAGTATTGACTTTTATGGGAGTATAAAAGGCAGACTATTTTTGCGGTGTAGACGAGTAATTTTAGCTGTGCTCTAACAAGTCAAATATCTTTATAACACTGGAAAACAATCCTGCCCCAACAATTCTCTTAACTGAGTAACACCTGCATACAAAGGCTCTCACACTCCCCCTTCCTCTTCTGCCTCCCAAGTCTCTCCTCTCAGATTTCTGCCTTCCAGTTGGGATCTCTCATTAACCTGCAAGCTCTGTCCCTGCCTCATTATTTTCATCTGAGAGGGGCAGAAGCCAGGCTATATTAACCCACCGATTGCTGCTGACCAAGTGATGCCCCTGAGCCCTTTTGGAGGCAGCTTTGGCTGAATAAAAACTGCTGGAGGATGTGGTCCAGGACTGAATACTGGACCACAACAGGACCACAAAAATAGGAGTGATCTACTGTGGGGATTCATTTTGTCAAAACCTTGGCAAAACCTTTGTGTGCAGGGGAGCTAAATCTATCTCTAAGGAAGCTACGCAAGCTTCCCTCTTATTCCCAATGTCTTTTAGTGCAGATGCTGTAAAAGGATTAAAACATGCAGAACTACCTCCTCCATTCCCTGCTGGCCAGCAAGGGTGCTTTCCTGGCTAATCTAGAAAGATTAACCCAGGAAAAAGGGCCAAATGCCTAGATGCTGGGATTCATTCCATAGTCCTGTCCCCCTTTCAAGAATGCCCCATGTGGGCTCAGTGCAGGGGGTACTGTACCCAACACCTGCAGGATTGTGGTTACGGCTATGTGTATCCTAGGCAATTCCCAGAAATTCCCAGTCTTCCTAGAATATTGACATTTACATCTACCTTCAGCAGCTCTGTTCAGAATTACCATAAAAGATCAGAGTGCAGCTTGGAGGTCAGTGTAATCATAATTTGGCTATGCTGGTATATTTACTCTTGCTAATAGAGTTTATTTCTTTTTATTTTTCCTTATTGCTGCTTTTACGTCGTTCTCTCCCTGTGGAAGTTTAACTACTGCCCATCATGGGAGGAAGAAACACAGCAGAATTCTGGGAAGAATGTCATAGATTTGTCCCATATATGAGGAAGAAAACAATCAGCCAAATAGCAAAAACATAGATGAGCATCTATAGATTTAGGCATTGTTACAAAGTGGGGCAATACAGGGTCCTATATGTTCTGTGGGGTAAGCAAAAAGTTAACATCAATAATACCTGCTTAAAGGACTTAAATAACAGTGAAGGAAATTTTTATAAAAACTCTAGAGTGAAACCAGTGAAGTACTCATGCAGTTAGTCATTAACGTGGCTTAAGCCAGCAAGAAAGTTATTTCTGAAATCCACCCCCAAAAATTTTAAGCTAAAAGTTTACCCCAACAGTATCAAAAATTCTCCTCATGCAGAGCTAGCACAGCAAAAACCAGAAGCAGGAAATGTCTTTGAAATATCAACTTTTCTCAAGAGACATTCTTAAGCATTTAGTTGAATAAACATGTAAACATGACAAGATACATGTTCGTCATATGATAGATAGTGCATCCATCTCACTCTTCCCAGAGATTTCTTTATGGAAACCACCAAAGAACCTCTGTAATTTAATCACCAGCCACTAAAACCGGTTGCCTGCCTGTTAATTGCTTGGACTATACCCAAATTGTCAAACCAAAAGTCCACCCAGTGATTCATTGGGCTGTCACTCCATATAACTAAAGCAACAAATATAAGAAACGGTGCCTAGAACGAATCTTCGCTTGTGATGTCTTGTCTGATGCTTTTCTCTGTATCCTATCCATTAAAATTGTTCATCAGCTTCTTTCAAAGCTTGAAATGCTATTGCTACAGGTCTTAAGAAGCAGTTATACACCAAGGTGATTCTGCAAAAATATCTCTAAGGAAAGCCCTGGTTTATGTTTGGTAGTTCTCAGAGGTTCTATATCATATTGCTCAGGTAATTTTGCTCGTTTAGCCCAACAAGTTTCAGCAGGGATAACAAAAACCTAGCAAGCTTTTTATTGTGTACTTTTGGCTCTGTGTTTTACTTACAAAATGCGATGACCATCCACACAGCCCTAACTATATCCTTACAAAACTTATTTGCGTTAGGATCTTGCAAGTATTTCCATTCCACAGACAAAATACTAACACACAGAAAATTATTTTAAGTTTCGGAGAGCTTTTATAATATGCATTCTTTATAGGACATGAACAAGCAGCACTAATATGAACTCTGTTTGAATTTAAATGCATTTTTGGTTGCAAGGCACAGAACCCTTCCATAACAACAAGTGAGCATACTACCAGTGCAATAGAGGAAAGGTGAAAAGATATTTTTATTACTTAAGCAGTGGCGTTATTTTGAAAACACAAAAAAAAACCCCAATGTGTGGATTTGGGAGACCTTGAAGCAGCTTTCCGACAAACATTTGCTCACTGGAATGAAATCTAAGATTGATTTAATGGATGGTGTGAAATGGAGAGTAAAAACCACCAAATCTCCAACACATACCCTATAAGCAGTTAAAATATATTTGCTCTAGGCAAGTATTTATCTGGAAGATTTAAGAAGGGAAGTGCTTCTCCCATTAGCCCTGTCTGATGCAGCAGCTGTAGCGCTGCACTCCGTGGGGTGTGCAGGAGACCAAAGCTGGCTGTGCCAGTGTTTTGATGGGACAGGTACCCTGTTGCTGCTCTTTTCTCACTATCATTAATTCCACTTTTACTGTCGTCACAAATTTTAGCAGCCACAAATTCATATTCTTCCTCTGTTAGTCCTTTACCTGAAGCACTAGCTAAGCAGGAGGAATGCTAACACTTCAAGGCATGAATCACAACATCTGCAATGGCTTCTTGGTCACAGCCCCATCAGGTATCAGGAGCCTTTTTGGTCACAGACCATCCCTAGAGTGCAGCTTGAAGCAAAAATGGACCCTCCAGTATGGGATTCGGATTCTGTCCTCTGACGGTCATCTGACTGACAAAAAATGGCTGGATGATGCATTGGGCCAAGGAGTTCTACTTCGTGTGACATAGCAAGAGCATCAGAGGGATACTGGTTCCTGCCTCTCTCCCATTCTGCACCAAGCCAGAAAAGATTTGTTCAAATCTGCAGCCGTGGCAGCGGGATGAGGATGGCTAATTGCCACCGTCTGCCCATGTCTCCTGTTACCTTAGCTGATTTCATGCTCAGTGTGGACTAAACTTCCAACAAGTGCATCCCCAGATAGGAATGAGAAATACTGTTCACTGGACATTTAATCTCCCTGTTATTTCAGCTGCTACTGGTTAAGCATTGAGGCAGTTCTTGCTGATCAGCTTCATCTGACTGTTTACTAAAATGCCACCATTTACCTCCAGCATTCAAACAGCATTTCCCAGTTCAAGGAATTATCATCATTATGCTTTTTTTCTGCTATTTTTTTTTTCTCTGTGCACAGTCACATGTGTAACACCTGCTTTTATCTCCCAGGGCCTGGAGATGATCCCACAAAGCCTCCAGGTTTCAGCTGATGCTGCAGAGATGGAGGCTGCCAGACAGCTTTGATTCTGGGTCTTACCTCTGTTGCTTCTCTTTCAAGCCCTCTCACTATTTCTTAGCCAAAGTAAATGTCTGAGTGCAGACAATTCCTCAATATGCCAAGCTAAAGATATCTGGACCTTCAAAATGTGTTGGTTTTTTTTTTTTTTCCCCAGGATAATTAATGATATTTTTTATACAGTATGTACCCTGCTACCTTTCTCTGTTCTTTGTATCGTCAACAAGGATGCTCACAGTCAACAGCTTTCTGGCCCAAGCACCTGCTAGCAGCTTCTCACTCTGCAAGGAAACAAATGTGGTCACTATTCTAATAAATCTTAACATTTCTGAACTCCAAGAAACAACCTGTGTGTCCTGAAATCTAGCACAGTAGGAAAAAATACTAGCAATTTAATTTACAGAACGAAAATACATCATAATGTACAAAACCCTAAATATTGGCATCTATATTCATACAGACGGATATGACATTGCATTTTAAGCACTGATACTATGAAGTTACAGGCTTCATGTATAACTAAGCTGATATCCACCTTTAAAGTAATCATGCTTTCGGTTCATTCCCGACAATAATATTCTTAACCATGGTGTTTCGAAATAAACTCAAGAAAAACATGGAGTGAATTTCAAGGCTTGAGTGCTGCTGCCATCTACATGGCAGGAAGACTATAAGTCAAACCAAACAACAAAAATATGTATGTTGCATTGAGCAGGCAAAACCATAAGTCTGTTTGCCAGTGTGACTATAGAAAATAAAGTCCCCACACTGAACAGAATCTTTTATAACCCTGAGTTTCTGTGTGGAAAATTCATAATGATTTAGAGTACAATTTTTCCATGTCCTTATTATCAAGAACTTTACATATTATTTAGATAAAATTTGAGAGTAAGTAAGAAAAATGTTATTTTTTTCTACTGCTGGATATTGGTATTTTTTTTTCTGCTGAGTATTAGGTTTTCAAATGCAAAAAGTAAATAAATCCCTCAGTTGTCGAAATGGAGGGAGTAAGGTACTTAATGAAACGACAGGTACTACTTACTCCAGTGATGCTATTTTTCACAGCTATCTGAGTATTGCCAGAGGAAGAAAAACAGCTTTTATCCTATGCTTGCAAGACACAATGTAAATTCAGTCTGCACAACTCTTGTCTTCTCAAGCTAAGTTTTCCTGTAATACACGAAAGAAAAAATTAAGCTCAATTAAATTCCTGTGCTGTGTGAGAGTTTTATCAACTGCACAGTCAACTCAAAAAAACCCTGCAGATGTTTAAGTTTCATAACACTTAGTATTGTTTAGCGACTTTCACTGCTTCACCTTGACAGCTGTATCTGTATTTACCCTTCACACCATAACCAGGACACTCAAGGTTGATCGGACGACGGGGAAGGCAGTCTCCACGCGGTGATGTGCCTCTGTCTGGCAGCACAGCCCCTGGGTACACTCCAGACTTCCCAGCAGGTGTCATTTGAGAAACAAACTTCCCATGGTCCCAAATAAGACAATCCTGGCTTATTGTGTGGATTTTATGTCGCATTCAAGTTCAGTATTACTTCTCCAAAAATAAGATAGATGAATTTTCACTTTGGGATCAATGAATTCAAATTACAATCCAGCCCAAACTCTAGTATTAATTCTAAGAGCTTTGCCTGGTAGTGCAGACTGCATAACCTAGGAGGAAGGAAAAAGGGAAAGTCCAGCCTCTGAGATTCCTCTGCTTCCTTTTCTCGTGCAAGAGGAATGGCCTGCAAAATTCAGCAGAAATACCCACTGAGAGAAGCAGGACTTTGTCTTCATGGAACCCCATCAGGAACATGCACGCAGTGCTATCCAGCACTGCCACAGTGACTTTTAGATTTGTGCCCCAGTCTGTCTTCACAGAACACGTTCTTTGAAAAGGAGTAAAAACCTGGAGAGCGGTAATGCTGCTTACTGCACCCGTTCCATGCTTTTCTGAATTTTAAACACTTCATCTCAGTCAAACTTGCAAAATCACTTCCTTTGCTAGATTTCTGGTGCTGTCTGGAGCTTGTAACCCTGTTACACAGTGGTTTTGTTAAAGTGTTTCTTTTATTTAAAGGTAACACTCAATCTCATATACGTATTTCAAGTTCTATGCCAATTTACTTTCAGAACATCTTTCATTGGATTGAAGAAGAACGTTGCTCAAAAAAATGCAAACCAAATATGGGAACAGTTGATTTCAATGATCAGATTAAAAATACGTAAATAGCACAAGAGATTTCAAAATATAATGTCTGGAATTGGTGCCATCAACAAACAGTTCAAAATTTAGGGATGTTTCCGGGCAGGAATCTAGGTCAGTGACCACTTAACAAGTAAAACTCAAAATCCCTCACATCACAGAGACATCAATGAGTTTTGGTATGGACTTATACTAAAGGACCAGGAACTTACTTTTAATTTTTTTCAAAAACAATATGATGAATTATGCACATAATGAAAAAAAATGCCTATAGCATTTAAAAGGTGAAAATCTATTGTCAAGAAAGACTCCTGCATGTAGCATCCTAAAACTCCAAACTCATACCGAGATAATGTTGATGTCCACGTGGGCTGTCCCGCACTGACATGGTACCTCTGCCTTCCTCCTACCCCTGCTGGCTCATTCTGCCCTTGCGTTTTGCAGTGAGGCCAGTGCTTGTATCAACGTGGTCTCGTCACACGAGCTCTAGTGCAAACATAAATGAGGCGACAAGGAAGCACGTGGCTGGAGTAGGGAGAAACCGCCCTGACTATGAAGCCAGAGAGTTTACTGGACCCTGTAACTTCTGAATGGTAAAAAAAAAAGAAAATAGTTAAAAAAAATTACCTTACTCCTTAAGCAGTTTAGGTATTGATGAATTTTTCACCCCACATCTAAAATTCAGACAACTACTCTAAAATATTAGCATGTTACTTCTTTCGGTAGTATTCCTTCAGTGTAACACAACAGAAAAATACATTCTTATTTGTCTTGCAGCCTTGCTGTAAAATCCAGCTCCATAAGCATGAATACAGTGGTACATCACAGCATCTTAGAACTGTTTCGGCTGGAAAAGGCCTTTAAGATCCTCGAGCAGAATCATTAGCCTAGCAATGCCTTAGTATAGAAATGTTGCTTCAGTTATGGCTTACAAGAAACAATTGCAGGAGGTTAATACGTATTTTTGTACATAGCTCTAAAATTGTCAATTAGATGCAAAAAGATAATTCTAAGCAAGAATCCATCTTGAGTGCAAACTGCAAAGTTGGTTGTTTCAAAGACATCCAGACCACATGGGAAATTCGCTTTACTGGGAAATAAATGCACCTGATAAAAAAAGTTCCTGCCTTACCTTACTGACACTGTAATTATAATTAGCACAGAGCACGCAGAAGCATGTGCCAAACACCAATCGTCGCCGCAGAAACCGCTCCAAAGGGCTGTCTGCATTGGCAGTCTGCTGATGTGCACCGCTTTGCAGAATTAAAGACAAGCAATCAAATACCGTGTTGCGCAAATGTAATTGCTACTCCTACAGCAGTACTGGGTGTTACAGACAATGCCAGTTTCTTGAGCTATGAGACCTTTTCGAACGCATCAATTTTGAAAATACCTCGTACAAATAGTTTTAAGGAGATTTGTTACCCTGGCACTGAGAACAGAGCCGGCCCAAGTGAGCGGATGCTGATGCAAAGCCAGAACGTTTGTTGTGAAGGGAAATGGACTTTCCAGCGCCAATGGGAGATCACTGCAGAAACCCCGAGGTGACTGTTGACAAGGACGTGTGGCAAAGGACATGGCAAGGTCCATCCTTCAGCTGTCATTCGTCTTCTTTTATGCAACGTTCCTGTAGCGTTACTGAGTTCTTGTAGTTGCATTTGCAATTTTGTTTTTACCTGCTTGATCTTTGCAACTCTGATTTAACTATAAAAGTCAAGAAGAGGATATACATCAGCTGAAGACATGTTCCACTCTCAGTTGTGTTGTACAAGTGTAAGTCAGTGAAATTATTCCAGACAACCAGCACAATAAGTGAAAGAATGAAGCTGTAACACTCGACATCCAGATCGTTTAGTCACCATAGTTCAAATACAAGCTTATATAAACAAAAGATATGTCTTACATAGGAAAATACCTTCTAGGAATAAGTAAAGTTGCTTCTGAAAAGTACCAAATGTATAAAACCCAGTGACTTTTCTGTTAAAAGCTGTCATTTTTCTTCACAGTATTTACAACTACACCAAAATAACACTAAATATCTTCTCTGGACTGCAGCCTATTTTAATGGCTTATTCTTTAGTCGAATAAAAACTGAAATACTACTTCTCAGAAGGCCCTTTGCTCAGTGTTTCTGAACACCTTGCTGCCATACACTGCACCTAGAGATATGAACTCATGGGATATAAAAAAAAAAACAAAACAGGAGAAAGGTTTCATGCCTGTTTTATGTTTAACCAAATTCAAGCCGCAGCATGGCAAGAGAAACCTGCTTTTGTCACTCCTGCAGCCGTGACAGTTCCCCACAAGTAAGAAAGATGTTCACTGCCAGAGAATCTTTCCACACTGGAGAAATCTTCACTCTGCCAATCAAGGCAGCTTATGGCTAACGTGACAACCAGGGAAGAGATGATTTCCACCGTAAGATACAGATCCTGAAAAGCACATCTGCAAATGCCTTTACACTCTGATTATGGGTAATACAGAAAGTGAGTTTACTGCTCAGAGTGGCTGTTATTTGTCAAACCAGCATAAATTCCCCAGAACAATAGGTGGTAAATGAGTCTAACAAGCTGCAAATATTCTCCAAACACAATGATATATATATATATATTTTAAAAGGACAAAAACGTAGAGCTGCTTTTGCCAATGAGCACAAATGGATATTCAATGAAGTGTGTCATTTCAGAAGAGGGCTCCAATAGGCTTCTCCATCTTCCTATTGCTACAGATGATGGTGATGGCAGTATTTATAGAAAAGAAAACTTTACATCCTAGACAGCACCAGATTTATAATCAATTTCCCACGCTCTCCTGTACACAGAACATTCTTTGTATTTTAGTTGTTTTAATTCAAACTGTGCATTTTTACTTTAAAATCAAACAAATTTTGTAATTATTTCAAATGCATTTGGTTTTGCTCAGAAATAAAATGTAATTGGTAATAAAAGTCAGAAGCAAGGAGAGAGAAAAATTTAAATCTAATGGATGTAAAAGAATATTAAAATCAATGGTAATGTTTTATAGTCAATCACAGCGGTAAGATTTGGGATCACTACATAAACTAGTGAAAAACATCTAAAATAAAGAGTTGATATTTTCTATGCTAGATCTGTCTGAAGTTAATTGAATAAATGTAAATCTATTAGTGATGGAAGCGTGAATTAGAGCCAATAAATCAGCAAAAAAGCGCTGATTTTATGGGAGGTGTTTCTTCTGAAAATGAACTGTTAAAGGTATACAATAATAAATACAACCAGCCATTTCATGCCCGTGCCACATATGTCCTGTTTCCTGGCTCTTCTTGTGCATCTTCAAATTCTTCTGGCTACGCAGGGTTTTCTAACACACCTTACAGGAGCACACCTTAGATATCCAGGGATGTGGCTTCATGTCATCTGGAAAAGAAATGTATTCAGCCACCTTAGTTTAATTTAACACTTTGAGGCAATAAGCGAGATTTCGTTTTTAAACAATGTTGTTTTGCAATCCTTTTTAAAGAGCAATAAACTCTGTAATTTTTGTAATGGAAGGAAAACTTTCAGGACCAACATGCCAGTGTTAAAAAATACCACAAATATACCTCCATAAGACTGCTTACATTATAATTGCTATACTACATGAGGCAATATAGAACCAAATACAGCTCAAGAGAACGAATGATGTTCCTCAAAACTTTTCTCCTGAACACCCTTCTTTTTTTATTTAAAGGAAAACATCCCAGTGCATAAGCAGAAATATTTTTGTTTTAAATTAACAGACTGCTTATTTTTTCCTCTGCAAATATAATTTTCAAGTTATGTATATCTTATTTCAGCAGAAATAATCCTACAATAGTTGTAGACAGAAGTAATAGGAAGTTCTAGTAATAAGGCATTATGCTTTAATTCTGTCACAGCTTATTAGAATTCCACAGAAATGCCCTCTCAATCAAACATCAAGAAAGCAGCCCACACTGTTTTTTTCCAGTCTAATTCGTATCTTGTAAATTTATCATCTTTCTGTCTAGTTTTATCATACACACAGAGAGACACACATTTTCTTGATGCCCCTTATGTAGTCTTCTGGTTTTACAGTTTGTTTTACTATTTAAAAAACTCCAAACCAAACCAAAACCTATGAGTCATGATACTGATAGCACGTAACACTACTACCACAGTGAAATTCTCATGGACTTGTCTGTGCCTACATCAGAAATTCCAGATTTTTTTTCTGGAATAATTTGTAGGCACTAACATTTTATAAGCAGTCACTGAGCAGTGTGGGCGATTAGTGGCCGTGACCAGTGGGCTGCGCCTGCATCCCATCCTCTTTCTGCCTCATGCATCATCACCACCACCAGCCTCCAGCACTCCATTCCTG
Organism: Trogon surrucura; assembly: GCA_020746105.1. Classification (NCBI taxonomy): domain Eukaryota; kingdom Metazoa; phylum Chordata; class Aves; order Trogoniformes; family Trogonidae; genus Trogon; species Trogon surrucura. Next base: position 761,332 of record CM036627.1, read on the forward strand.
AATCAGTCCTCACTCCCTGCTACTCACTAGAGAAAGAGAAAGAGAAAGAGAAAGAGAAAGAGAAAGAGAAAGAGAAAGAGAAAGAGAAAGAGAAAGAGAAGAGAAGAGAAGAGAAAGAGAAAGAGAAAGAGAAAGAGAAAGAGAAAGAGAAAGAGAAAGAGAAAGAGAAAGAGAAAGAGGAAGAGAAAGAGAAAGAAAGAGAAAATCATGCTCTTTGAGGGTCCTTCATACTTGGAAATTTACTGAATATTTACTGTTACGTTCTGCCTGTGTACTGCTCAACAGCAGTCAAGCACACTTGGACTAATAAGAATCTGTTGTTCTTAATACTTTCTCATGTCTACGTGCTGCAGTTCTGTCTCTCAGGGACAGTCTGAGATGTCTCCTATCTCAGTGCCAAGATTTATCCAGGACAAGTAACTAAAAAAGACTGTGAAAACTGCTCACGTTTTTACCATTATCTGTTACACACTCAGAATTACATTCTGTCCCGAAAAGCCAAAAAATGAAGAGGGAAAAATGTAATATGGGCAATATTTTCGGAATGAAGAGAGGGAGAGCTGCAAAAGGGACCAGCTGGCTCAGGCAGAGAGTGTCTGGCTACTCAAGGCCATAAGCATAAGGGTTCCTGCCATTTACATGGTTTTCATCCAAGAGATAGAAAATATTCTGCAATTTCCGTCTACAGCTTCCAACTCAATCTTCCATTAGGGAGGCTCGGTTTCCCTCTATTACCAAGTGAAGTAATAATCCATTGCCTATTCTACTGTAATATCTCTGCTGTGGGAAATAAGAGGCAAGGGGCATCTGTGCCTACATTGTTTCTTTGGACTTCGGCTCAAATCCATTCCTCTCTCTCATAAGAGCTATACTTGCAGAATCCTCCTTGGGATTGCACCACATATGAAAGCTAAGACACCTCAAGTGGTGTCAAGTCCTGCTACAACCCTCTTAGATTTTGACTGGCAAAATCGAGAGCATTTTCAATCCCCTTAAAACCCATCTCAGGCAAGTCCCTTTAGACAAGACGATCTGCCCTCTGGAGGTGTGAATTTTCTACCATTGTTTGTACAAGAAAACCTGGGTGAATAGGTCAGACCTAGGAGTCTAACTTACACATCCATGTTCACTCAGTTTCAGTCTCTTTCTCCATTTCCCTAAAGGTGGAAAAATTGTCTGATCAAATGAAAAGCACTGCTGGGAATATTTATTTATATTAAAGAAGCACTCTAAGGGATAGCAAATTCTTTACAGGGGGTTGATATGATTACAAGTCAGGTTCTACAAAAAGCTGCTGTAATTCTTATCTGATTATTATGTTCAAGACCAGAGCAGAGACAAGTTTGAAAAGTCAAGGCTTTGCATGTCAAACAGAAGTAGTCCTCAGCATGTGGGGAAAATGGCAGTGATAAACCTACTATTAGGCATTGAGAGAGAAGCCCAGCATCTCCTCCGTGTGTGGGCTAAAATAGACATGAGCCACTATCACAGATAATGGCAGCTTGTAGGCGCACAAAGGGAGCAACTAAAATCCATTTCACTTAGGCAAGAAACTGCAGTCTGATATTTACCTGTGTCCATCACATGTGAGAAGTGTTTACTGTGAATTATCCAAGAGAAAAGTGCAGGTTGAGGGGTTTCATTACGTATCTGAGAGTAGTTCAGATCACACATCGAATGCAAGAAATCACAGGTAAATCTCAGATTGGTGTCTCGGGTAGCCAAATGGATTCCTGCTATTCATCTGAGTATATGCCTTTTTCTACAATTGCTGGAGGCCCATACCCAGAGCAGTGAGAACATGTGTAGACACAGAAAATGTGAAAGTAAGATAAGCAGAGTAAGCCTTGTGATTTCAGAAAATTAAGATCACTTTGAAAATAACTCTCTGTCTAACATCAGTGTTAGAGACTGCACCTGCTGTCATAAGAAAACACAATGCACACACATGTCTGTTAATGGCTGCTCTACAGCCTTCCCAGTTGTGGCAGAAGTTGTAATAAACAAGCCTTTCTAAGGAATAGTTGGAATTTCTTGCAGGTATATTGTCATATTTTCACATTTGCCTCATCAGAAGAGGTAATAACATCTATACATTTCTTAACATCACACTTCTGCACATGTGACAGCATATCGTAAGTGAAGTGCAAGAAACTGTAAAACACATATATAGACCTATAAAGTTTGTAAGCTTGCTAAGCCTTTGAACACGTGTGAGAGAGACTCCGAAGTCACAGGTTTCACCAAAACAAATGCTGATCTCTCAAGCATCCTCAAATTTCAACAGAGAATTCAAAGCTAAAGCACCTGAAAAATACTAGAGAAAATCACAGCCAACTGAATGTCACATTATTGTTTCAATGTTTGATACTGAAAGTAAGCGGTAAGTTTTAAAATGTATTGTGCTACCAAATCTTTCCTTTCAAACCAACACTTCTGGCAGAAGTGTCTTAATTTCTTATCACAGAATTTCATCCGCACAAGGAACAATAAATAATTCATGTTCCTGGCTCTTTGTTGTGTGTCCCTGAACTGCACAGCGCTGGAAGGCTGACAGCTGTGTCAGGACAAGCACCAAAGATCTGACATGACAAGTGACTAACAAGTTTCTTTCAGTCTATAGTGAAAGAAGACAATGGCATAAAGTGCAAAAACGAAATCCTGAAACAAAACGAAACTGTTTCTTTCTCTTTACCTAAGTGTTTGCTATGAGCTTATTTCCGACCCATAACCTCTGGTCATTTTATAGTACTGCCCAACCCCCTTTACTCCTCACATTCGCCTGGCCATTTACGCCTGTCCACGGATCAATATGAGCAATTCTTGGAGAAATACGATGTCTCCATGACAACCAAGCCACAAATTCTCAGTGGAAAGCAGTGAGACCAGTAGTGAAATCTCCTGAGGTTTTCAGACCTATAAGACAAGATGTCTTAAAATGCAGGAATGGACAGAAACAAAAGCCAGAGTAATTCATTGTTTATTACTAGTTTAATGATGTCAGATGGACTGTATGGAACTCAGTTTTTAAGTTTAGATGCTTTATCAACATGCATTTTTGCCAGTCAATATCCACCTCCTTCCATTACTTGACAGACATGCAGAGTGCGCAACTGGATATTCAAGTTCCCATCCAAATGCGTACACTTCGCCACACGGAACTAATTTAAGATTAAAATTAATCTTATCCTTAAGGCACATTAATTCTCTCTTGAACTCTTTAGTTCCACCTTGTTTCAATTCCCTCTCACTTCAGAACAGATCAGAACTTGGACAATCCACATTTTTGCCCACAATCGCTGTTGAATGGACTATAGACAGGTTCTGAAGGAGGTAGCATGCACCACGGACTGTAGGTGCGTTAAGGAATTAAACTTGACTCCCTCCTCAGTAGATTATCTGTTTTTTCTCTAAATCCCATGCTGGTTTCTGCTGTACAGCATCACGTCCGAGCCTATGTGGCTTTAAAACGAATACAGATTTACAATTCATTGGTTTCAATTATTCTAACATACACTGGTGTTCATTTCTGTGGAAAAGATGAAACGGGAATGTAGTTCAAATCAGGTATATGACAGCAGTTGAACTCCCAAGGAATCTTGGAGGAGTGGAGTGTGCTGAAATATAATCCCCCAGACATGGGTCCTATCTGGGTTCTGAGATGACTTAGGGGACCTGACATGGATTTCAGACTGCACCCTTTGACTGAAAATTAAATCTCAGCAGTGTTCCTTGGGGAAGGATCAGGGGACTGTTGGCAGCTGCCCCCTGTCAGCACACGCTGCAAGATTTGGAAATCTCTTAACTAAGCTGACAGGCCACAGAGACGATGAATCAAAAATATGATACACGGATCAGCACACAAAGACGCAAGAGGGTACAAAGAAACCAGATAAAGCAAGGAAGGGAAATATCAAGTGAAGAAAGATGTTTAACTCTTTCACTAATGAGGACTACGTGCAGGTTACGTATACGGTGTACGTGGGTTGAGCTCACAGTTTGTGTAAAAGATCTTAGTATTTAGTCACACAGAATGTTTTTAATCAGCTGTGACTTGATACATTTTAAATATAATTGTTTCCCTTAGGGATTCATCGAATAAATTTTGTAGGTGTTCCATAACAAGAAAGATAATGAAACTACATGAAGATAAATCTTTTAGTCACCAAAAAGGATGCACTTTATGGATGTTCCTGTATTTAGATGAATCAATGTTAAGAGCCATTAAAACAAAATAATGATTGTGAGCTGATTTAAAGAAAAGAATCAACCTATTTAATGCCACCAATTTGGTTTCCTCCAGAGATACAGTGCTTGAATGTTTGCCACCACATTCAACTGCAGTCTATACAGTCCTTCTAATTTTTCATAATCTCATGCTACCTTCAAAGGGTCAGACATTGTACATATATTAAGTAAGCAGTGTAGTCCAAAACTAATTATAATGAACTAGTCGTGTCAGCTTTCTTTTTGGTCATAAAGCCTTTATCGTTTCTAAGACCTGAATTCTTGATGAAAGAGGAAAGGATAACAGCTCCACACTGTGACCCCTGGAGGCGACCATTAATTTGACATTGCAGGTGCTAAAAAGGAAACAGCATCACTACGTGCTTTTTTACAGGCCCAAAAGCTGTGTCAGATTTATCACCTGATACTTGGTGACTGTCTTTAAGTGCCTCTCACCTGGACTCTCAGACTCTTCCAAGACACATCTGTCAGGCGTATCCTCTGCATCTTGGAAGTTTGCCGAGTTTGAGTTCTTGTCAAGCTTCAGTGCACCGACTGGAGCAGTAAGGAATAAAAACAGGGGGAGGGAGAAAGGTAATGTATTCAGAAACAAACATATCTTGACTTTCTGCAGAGTTTTCAACGCTGAAGACATAATTTGTAAACACAAATAATAGATAGAAGCAAAACAGAAACTCAAAGTACTTTTATGCAACCACAGCACAGTTGGAAAAACTATGGATGAATTCATTCAGGGAGATGTTTGAGGCATTGGCTTAAATGTGATCTCTTTAAAGTAAAAAAATGAATCTTTCCTTACAGAAACCTTAAATAATAAAATAATTCAGAAGCCATAAAATGTGCTTGTTTGTTTCACCAAAGAAGCCAGTAAACAGCATTAAAGATCAGTCAGGTTGTTTTGTAATTACTGGAGTCACTCACCAGGGAGAGAAATGGTGTTGGTTTTAGGAAGAAAATATGTTGTGTATAACAAGTTAGAATGTGTAATAAAATGAGGAATAACTCCAAAGTGCAGTAAAAAGCAGACTGATTTGCAAACAATTATTTGCCTGTATAAGCCTTTTGAACAAATCCCACATAAGCTTCCCTGCACAGAGGAGAGGTATTTTCCTTGTCAATGTCCACTTCCCTCTCTTCTGCCCCACACCTCTATATGGAGCCACAAGCACAGCCTGAAGTTAAAGTGCAGTTATTAAACAATATAGTATAGGACAGCACAGTAAAGATTAGATCTTATTTTTCATTCCCATTAAAACTCCTACCTGATCCCATTTCGTAAGAAAATAACGCTGACTAGAAAATACTTAGTTTTATGTAATGTCTAGAAAACTAAGCAAAGTTGCAAACTTCTGTGTGGATGGGGTTACCAACAGCTATAGACAATCTCAGTCTAGTTTTGGTCTGTTTTCAAAACAAGAAATTTGTTCCCTTGTAACTTTTAATAGTTTTTTTTTCTTTAAACCAACTTAAAATTTGCTGAGGAATTACTTAATTTAAACACTCAATAAAAATTTCCAAAATCATGAGTAAATCAGCAAGACCTCAAGGCATTATTTGGACAGGAAGAGCTCAAAAGCCACCTATTCCAGCCCAGTGCTCTGCACTTTCTGTCAGTTTGCAGCTATTGATCACAGGTTGCCGAAAGGTCTCATCATTCTCGACTCCAGCACCTACACAGAGTCTGTTTGAAGCAAACAGAGCTTCAATACAATAGTGCAATATTAATATATAGTGGAATATTAAATCATAATAAATAATAAAGTCTATGAACATGACACCATACATTTCACCTGAAAAAAAAAAAAAAAGCCAGTAAAATTAGCTTAAAAAAGTCTGCCTTGTATGGCAACTAACCAGTATATAAAACCGTGTCCGAGTTGAGCGAGAACACTGGTTAAATTTCTACAGTTACAAAAAACCAGTAGACTTATATCAATGGTCAATTTATCCACAGGAAGAGGAGTTTTAGTCCTCGTCTCTGCCTCAGGAGTGTTGACATGATAATCTGCATGAGGTGAGCTGACACTAAATAACAACTTACAATAAATAACAAATGTTCTTGTTGACACATGAAAACACTATGATTATGCCCAGGAAGAAATGTCTTCAAAGATATCTATTCTTTTCTCTGATTTCACAACATTCAAATTCCAGGGTTCCCACTTCAAAAAAGAAGATTTGGAAAATACACGTATGCATATTATATTTTCAAAAAACCGTTTTGTGCCAAATTTATTCGAACATTCTTTTGAGACAGTTCTTCCTATTAAGCAGTCAGCTCCACTGTGCTGAATGATAGATTGAGTCTTTACAGCTCCATGAATGCAGAAGTCAGAACTACTGAGCAACAGGAAAATTTCTGACAGCGGACTGTGATGAGAGGGAGAACGCAAAATCCTGGCTATGTCTCTGCAGAGAAAACAAAAAATCACAAGAGCTGTCCTCTCAAAAAATCGCACAAAGCAGCGACCAAAAATTCAGAATCGGCCTTTCAAATCAAGTGGTGTGTTTTCACCCAGTAAAGAACCCTCACAGCGAACCAAGGAGGTTTTCACAGCACCAAGCACCAGCCTCAGGTAGGAGATGGTAGGTGCTGCCCTTGCTGGAAGTCTGGGCTGTAACTGCTCTTGAGTGGGACTAGGACAAACCTGTTCAACTTCTCCCTCTGGTCCAGATCACGTCAGCTTAACTCCTACAAACTAACCTGTTTGCTTTTACAACAAAGCAGAGCCAAGCAGTGTTTTCAGGGAAGGTACCAGATTCGTCTGAGAAGTAACTCAGAACACAATGAATAAAAGACCCTTAGAAGCAGTATCATACACAGATGAGCTACACCAGAAGGAAGGTGTGAAGGGAACAAGAAAGAAACTAAGATGTGCCACCAAGATCCATGGACAAAGCAGGAGGATCTCCAGTTGATACGCTTGAGTAGAGAGTGCAGAGATTCGGTGAGATTTGGGAGAGGATGAAGTCACTAAAAGACAAAAACGAGAAAAAGGGATCACAGGCAGAGTTTAAAGGGAGTGGAAAGGATGAACGGAAAGAGCTTTCCCAGGGACAGTGAAGCAGAGCTCTAGACAGCTTGTGCAAAAAGAGCTTTCAGAGAATGAGGTTTAGCAGGAGTAAGGGAAAGAAGGAAACCACCTATTTCAGAAAGCCAGAAGACAAGCTAGGACTGGGGCACAGGTGGGAGTGAGGGATGTGTATCTTAGCCTTGTCGCTTAAACAGAAGTACACAGACCTCCCTAGACAAAACTCAGACCAATACACTTCACAATACCCTAGTTGATGCAGTTACACAATGAGTGGCTGCAGTGAGCAAGACCTATGCAGAGACCTTCAGATCTTTCCTTTTTAAAACATCACATGCTACGTGCTCAATTTGAAGAGGAAAGTTCTTTTAAAATATCATAAAAGAACAAAGGGAATTGAAAAGTTAAAAATAAGGAAAGAACAGTCTGGCCCAAATAAAGAGTGCAAGTGAAAAATGGCATTATGTAATCATGAAAAAAATATAAAAAACCTCTTAATACTGACACCTACTTTACTGTATTTTCACTTAGGGGAATAGGATTTTGTGTCAAAATGTCAAAAGGGAAAATCTTGTTCTGAATTGGTTATACCTAGGATGCCAATGGAATTTAAGTTATTTAAACATAAACAGTGTGATCTTCATTCATCCTGAGGATACTCTGTCCTACTTTGGCTTTAAATGGACCTTAAAATTACTTCTGCTTCCATTTGCAAGCTAATTTGTGTAGCCAAAGTGATCTAAATGTCTGGAGTACAAAGGAGTCCCAAATCTACAAGTTAAGAAAAAGTTAAGAAACAACAATTCCTGCTATAACAATTCCAATAATATTTTCTTTCTATTCAGAGCAATTTCTATTTCTACAGGGAGAGCAGAAATCACCTTTGTTAATATGAACGTAAGGTAAAATGACAGATTTCAATGAGGAAAATGACCTTGAACTTAGCATGTAAAAATGACATAAATCTTCATTGTATAGGATCAATCCTGAGAATTGTGGTAATATTTTCTGATACATCTTAATAAGCTCTTCAGAGTTGTTTACCGAACACGATACCTATTCTCCTACATTACTGAAACAGAAAGAGACATTAAAACAATAGGCATGGAATACTTTAGAACAGTAAAAGAACATCGTAAGATTCAATGAAACATGTATGTAAGTAGTTTCAAAATATTTCAAATTCCACAAAAACAGAAACAATTTTTGTTCCTCAAAAGAGATCACAGACTGATTGGTGATGACTCTGTGAAAGAACAGTCGTTGCATGAACAAACTGTTACATGATAAGCTACTCTTTATGAATATACACTAATTACAGCGAGATCTCATCACTATCATTTATTCCCACATGTTCTGTGAAAACTCAAAAGCCTTGTTCCACTCTGGAAATATTACACAATGGAGTCTAAATAACCTGCTCTGCACACCAAAGCACAGACACACCGGGGAAAGAACTGCGCAACATAGCTGAAGTTAGCATTTTTCTGGTAAGATGCCTTGGTTATTGAAGGCCAATGGCATCCTGGGGTGTATTAGAAGAGGGGTGGTTAGTAGGTCAAGAGAGGTTCTCCTGCCCCTCTACTCTGCCCTGGTGAGACCCCATCTGGAATATTGTGTCCAGTTCTGGGCCCCTCAGTTCAAGAAAGACAGGGAAGTGCTGGAGAGAGTCCAGCACAGGGCAACTGGGATGATTAAGGGAGTGGAGCATCTCCCTTATGAGGAAAGGCTGAGGGAGCTGGGGCTCTTTAGTTTGGAGAAGAGGAGACTGAGGGGTGACCTCATTAATGTTTACAAATATATCAAGGGTGAGTGTCACGAGGATGGAGCCAGGCTCTTCTCGGTGACAACCACTGATAGGACAAGGGGTAACGGGCTGAAACTGGAACATAAGAGGTTCCGCTTAAACTCGAGAAGAAACTTCTTCTCAGTGAGGGTGACGGAGCCCTGGAACAGGCTGCCCAGGGAGGGTGTGGAGTCTCCTTCTCTGGAGACATTCAAGACCTGCCTGGACACGTTCCTGTGTGGCATAGTCTAGGCATTCCTGCTCTGGCAGGGGGATTGGACTTGATGATCTTTCGAGGTCCCTTCCAATCCCTAACATTCTGTGATTCTATAAGGTGGATTAGTAACTTGAAGACGGTCTGTCTGCAGAGAAAACAGGAAATTACTTATCATTCAAAACAAGCAGATAGGGCAGCATAAGAACAGCTGTACTTACTGAGACCAAACATCATCACTGTAAGACTCCAACAACCATACAGTGATACTACGCCAGAAGTTTCTCCTATACTTCAATCTGAAACTTGGGGAATTATAAAACTTTGCGGTTTGCGGGTTTTTTCGTTTGTTTTTTTTTTCACTACTATTATAAGAAATGCAGAAAATTTTCATGAAACAGAGAGTGAAATGTCAGCACAGCACTCCCTGCACTCACCTAGAAATAGAAAAAGCAGCTAATAAAATCACCCCAGCCAGCAGGGAGCACCTGTCCTGCCGCGGCAGTGGCAGGCAGGGAGCCAGGCAGGCTGGGGATGCCCCTCGATAGCTCCAGAGCCGCGCACAGCACCAGGACGGCTTCACAGGTTTTACTGGTGATGCTCCCACTCACGGAGCCTGCTGTCACGTTCACCTTTGCTGCCACAGCATGAACACCTTTGAGTCAGGCTCAACTTGTGATCCAGATTCTTTTCTGAGAAACTGTTACCTTGCTATTTCTTCCCCATCCTGTCTCTTTGCAGAAGATTAATCCTACCTCAGTCTAGATCCTTGCTCTCGTCCTTATTGAATTGAACCCTATTTTTTTTCCAGACCATTTCTCAGGCCATATAAACCACTAATTCATCTCACTGACAGCAGACATCAGTTGCTGGTCATTTCATAATTTTTAGTGTCATTTAAAAAAAAAAACCTGCACTGATGTATGTAGTTGTCATTTAATTGAGAATGGTTGGTTGTTATCTTCTGATGATTAAATATCACACTGGCCCAGTTTTCATTACATTTTGATTTTAAAAAGAGAGATTAAGAAATTAACCTGGAGAAACACATTATTATTATTCTAAAGTGAGTGCTCGAGCATATGGAAGCTGGAATGTCCTTGAAATAAGCCAGTATGGAACGAGTCAAACTGGAAGCCCCAGTAATTTAAATCTATTACACTGAACGCAGAAGTAGGACCTAAGATTACATTGCAGAGCTCAGTTTGCAGAAAGACTAACCCATGCCTGAGCTCTCTCTTGCACTCTGTGAAGTCACAGGCAAATGAACCTCATTCCACTTGCTACGTGAATTGCAACTAAAGAACATTTTTCCTTTTCTAAGTGTGCAATTTTTATTAAGGCTTTTATATGTTCTGAATTAAAGAAACTCCTGGAACTCCATCTTCCTCCTGCCTCATATCTATGAAGACAGCATTACTCTAGACAGGAAAAGTGAAATTTTCAGTGATTCTTTCCCCAATACAACTTGAAGTTTTATTCACCCACTGGGACTTCCCTACTTCTCTCAACTCAAATATAATGGCATATAACACATTATGCTCTCAAAGGACATCCCATTTTTGTTTCATTAGTGCAATGAAACATTCACTCAATTTTAAGGCAGTTGTCTCGATCTTAGTTGTGATTTATGCCAGAATGTGTCCAAGTATTCTGTGTAGTATATATAATAAAACACGTAACTAGTTAAATTTGTCTCAATGGGTTCTGCTGCAAGAAATAAAATACTTTGCCATAAAATCCCGCACAATGTTTACCGCGCAGTTCTGAAGCATATGCTCCTGTAAAACTTAGGATTTAAAAAGGGAAAACGCAACTTCAAACTGTCTTTAATTAATTCTTCTTTCATTATACACTGCTTTTTCTTCTTGATGTCTTCTCTGGCTAGAATTTCTTTATTCCAATTTTGCTAAATATGTAATAGTGCATAATTTAACCAAATATAGCGTAAGACTGAATTATTTTACCACATTTCATCAATGTTATTTATACCTCTCTCATTGTTTGTGGTTTTATTCACAATTAGTAATTGAGAGGCAACAGAGAAGCAACTTGTACAGGAATTAGTAAAGAAGGCCTAATTTCAGTAGTTACTAGATACTTAATTTCTTTTTAAAATTCAAATACATAGGGTCTCCTCACTTGTTCGATTTTCCTAAAATATAGAGCAAAATTCCCCCTGCCTTCTGCACATTAGCTCAATCGTGTGGGAGAGGACACACTGCAGATACGACTGCCTATCAGTGTATCAGTAACTTCCATAAAAACAACGAACACATAAAGAATTATTTGTATTTTTAAAATCGCATTACTGACAGTATTGACATTATTTGCACAACAGTAGATTGATTTGGTATTCAAGCCTGAAATCATTAATCAGGGAATTTTCAGAAGATTCTGGTTCAGTCCGTTTTCACAGAGGAATTCTAGCTGTCGATTGCCTCCATTTGCTTTTAAAACCAAAATGAAACAAAAGTGTGCAGCACAGTTATGGCAATGACATCCCTGTGCATAATGTGAGCATTACAGCTTGCACACTCTTCTCTTCTCTTCATCAAAGCTGTCCAAATAGCTTAATACATGGGGGAAAAAAAATATGCAGAGCCTCTTCATTAACTTCTGGCCAGATTATTGTTATTATTCTGCATTATGGCCCTGAAGTTGTATTACTGACAGGGAGGTAAAGCCAACTGCAGCACAGCATGAGTCTGCTGAACGGTCGCCGTATGAAAGTGGAAGTACTTATTTCCAAGACATTTTTGCAATGCTCCCTACCACTAAAAATGTTATCTGACTTTAAAAGATTTGCAGTTCAATTGTAAGCAATAAGTAAACTCAGGCAGCAGAGTACCGTATACCGAAGAGTTTCACTAGCTGGTCGAACAGGCATTATTCCAAGAAACTGCTGTTGTATAGGACTGCTTCCTGGTGGCTGAGACCTCTGATTGGCAAAAGAGAGTGGACTTTTCAGTCAGCAAGCTAGTTACCCATGGATGTGGCTCAAGGCTGACACACAGATTGACTGGTTCACACTAATTTACTTCACACAGATTCCATTTATCTCCTAGAAGATCCCCTGGCAGCAGCTTATAATGGCATATCCTAGGATGCCTGCCTGCATGAGTTTTTAAAGCGGCAGAGCTTGATGAATCTAAGTCCAGAAAACAGTTCACAGATTGAGGACTAGGTGCAATCAAAAAACATCAAGTAGCACAGCTGGGACTTGCTAGCTTGCTTGACTGGTTCGAGCAGCTGAGCATTAACTACGCTTGCTTTCCTGCTGGCAGCCCTGTGTCACTAGGACAAATCGGAGCACTGCCCGACAGAGAGGAAAGAAAAAGAAAAGAGAAGAAAAAGAAGAAAAAAAAAAAGAAGAAAAAGGACAAGAAAGAAAAGGAGACTGAGGAGAGGAGATTATTGCATTGCATAGATGCTATTAACAGATGCAGGAAAAACTCATTAGAACATTTAATCTTGATGCAACTCCAGGATTATCAAACTAAATAATGCTCTGGTTAGCGAGTTTTCAGGCTGGGAATCTCAAAAATTTCTTTTGGTTATGCTAACAGTTCCCAGGAAGAAGACCAGAGTAAAACTGAAGTTGTTGCTATTTCTTTCCTATTGAAAATAAAACTGTATTCAATCTAGTAATACATGTACAATGAAAAACAGTTACCAACATACTGAGTTTTATGTTATAACAAGGTGAGGTACAGGTCAATGCTATTCCTTGCTTCCATAGAGAACAACAGACTTCAACAGATGCAGGCTTACAAATTGTAATTTTAAAAGGACTGAAAATACAGGCTTACCCTATAGCTCTCCAAATTCAGATAGACAGAGACTATTTTTAAAGTCCTTCTCAGAAAGGAAGCAAAAATTAATATTATTAGACAATAACATTTGACAGCAAATGTATTGTGAGAGATCCAAAGCACATTTAGTACTTAGGAGGTTAAAGACTCAGCTGTAGTGCTAGTTGATGAAAAAGTAGGATTAAGGCTTTAGTATGAGTCTTGACATGATCATGTTGTCTGCCTGCTGTCTTAAGCTTCGAAAAACAGCTGGGATCATCTTCTTATAAGCTCCAACTCAAAGATGTTTAAGCAGTTCCCAATCCAATTAAACAGAGGTAAATATAAGGAAGGACCCTACCGAGCCCAATCATCTTATTTTTTTTAATGAAAAACAGCGTAATTGCAGGTTACACAACTCCTTAATCTCACTTTAAACCTAACAGGCTGCTGCCTTATAGTGCACATGGCAGGCCCGGTTAACCCACGCGTTCTGTACTGGTGTGCTTAATTTTTGATCATTATCCTTTATGATGTTACTTGTAATCCTAAAAGCCTACGATTGTGTCCAGATATTTGGCAAGGATTGTACCTGGATATACAGAGATTCCTCTTCTAAGAGTAATGGATTAATTGGATAGTACTGTGTGACTAGTAGATGGTTTGCAGTGAAACTGCTGTGCAGTTTTTAATTTGTGGAGCCCACCTTCTTCTGTCCCCGTCCTTTAAACAAATTGCCTTTTTGAACATTTGCAGTGCTGATGTAGTAACCTATCTATTCTCATCACTAACATGACACTGCTATAGAAATAACACCGCCCTACAGAGTGGGCTGCTTACTGAAAGTCTCTTCAGAAAAAATAATAAAAGAAATGGAAATCCTAGTTTTCAGACAGAATTTCGTGCTCAATTTAAAAGTGGCTATCTCACACACATGACCCAACCATAACATTATTACTTAAAGGCTTAGAGTATTAGGCCACTTATTTTGCATAGAGTCAAAAGATTTGTGAGGTGTACATATGTGATCATACTGTGCCAAGGTATGTATTTTTTAAATTATCACAGTTAATACCATAAAAAAATAATCCACGAATGTAATCCTTCTACATCCTCCTATAAATATGCAGAAGGACATTCTCTAAGGATGCAAAAGCAAAATCTCATCAGGGACTACTTCAAATACAGGCTCTTCACGTCTGTAAGAGCAAGAAAGAAATTTAAATGATCAGGAACGAACTGTTTGCAGTAGCCGTATTACATTATGCATGATTCCTCAACGCACAGGATTTAATTAAAGATTTCCAGTTACATGGAAATTACTGCTTAAGATTTGTAGTGAACTGGTGTTTAGGGCAGCAAACTGGAATCTGACAAATTTATAAAATTTGGTATTTTTTCCTAAAAAACAGCTACTAGGACTTGCTGTCCCCCTTTTCTGTGTAGCTGGAAATCAATTTTGCATATAAGGACAATGACTATGAGCTGTGTTACAGAATTATGAATCTAGATTAATTTCAAGGCAACTACTTATCCTGGTGCAAGTGAGAACAAAATCCAGACTTTGCTACTCTCTGAATTAATAAGCGATATTTGTTGATATGTATAAGTAGCAGAAAGGTACATTGTTGAACTGATGGATGATACATAATTATGTCAGTAATGAATGTGGACCATCTGTTTCGGTTACCACAAAACAGACACAGGTTTGGGAAACAGACTCTTCCCTTTAAGAATCACAGGATGTATCTCTCTCCAGAAAACGACTGTGGCACTCCCTCAAATGAGAAGATAAGCAAAGAGCTGTGAAGTACTTAATGGGTAAAAGATGACCCCTGTATAATACCGCACCTTCGCTCTGTTCACCTGCACTTATTTACTTTTCCGGCCATCAGCAAGATGTATCTGTAAGTGGACAAAAAAGCCTGGATCCTCCACTTTGAGATGGGTAATAAACAGGTAAGACAGACACTACAGGCACTTCTAGAAGATGGGCATCTGAGGAGATGGCTGACAAGGATCTCTGTGGTTCGTTGGCTGTGTGAAACCACACAGGCGAGGACTTAAAAAGCGTGGTTCCAAAAAACGCAGATGATCTGCTGCTGATAGGGGAAACACGGTGCAAGACCCAGCTCCTACTGGAGCTCGGCACCACAGGGGGACAGAGCTAAGGAGCAGCACACGTGCGAGCTTTTCCAGGCTCTCTGTGGTGCATTCAAGTGCTACCTGATAGTGTGAAGCAGAAACAAGCTAGGTGGAGAAGCTGCAGGATTTTTTAAAACGTCAAATTCATGGCACTTCACTTAAATAAGCTTAGCTAAATGTACCAGGATTACGCTGCTCAATGATGCCAAACGTGAAAAAGTTTGCAGTCAGTTTTGGTACCGTCCACTTTCAGCATGACTCAAGTCTTCAGAGGTATGAGGTGAAAAAACCAAAACCAAACCCCAAACCACACTTTAGTTAGGTTCTTTTTCACTTTTTTTTTTATGTGTTAGCCTTTTTGAGTGTTGAGCATTTTTTCCTCAGGAAAATATAACTTTCTCTGGGTTTCCTTTGCTTTAGTGAAGGTTAATACTTTCATATTATCACTCTGCCATAAGCACTGGGACTTTCAGAAAAGAAACACACGAGATACCATATGATTTGCCATAAAATTATGAAGGTTGGTGAAACGACATTACATTCACCGGCAGTATTATACTATCATGGGAGCCAAGTCACTGGTTAAATTTTGATTTTTGATTGATGTCTGATCATTAGTTTCTTGTTAATATTGATAGCAAAGACTTCTATTGCTTTTTGCAATATACCTAGACAAAAGTATCTGGAATGTCTTTAGGTATTCTGAAATCTGCCTGTTCCTGGATGTCATTTATTTGTCCACATCTGTACTCCAATTCAGACACAGAACAGGTAGGCATAGACCAACTATTTGGAAATGATCCAGTCCTCAACAAGAAATTCCATATGGAAGTGTCTGACCTGCCTCCTGCAGGTGCTTCAAATTTTATTGCCAGTATTCTTCTCTTTTACTGGTTGATTTGTTTCTGTTCTGATATGCTTTCAACTACCCGCTTGTCTGTACAATCAGAGGTGAATCTAAGGACAGTCACATATATATCCCTCTACATACAGAAGGATGAAAACAAATTCAGTCTTTCAGGAAATAAAACTGCCAGTTCACGGGATCACTAAAGGTTGCACTTCAGCTTCTAAGATGAGTGAAGTGGAAATGCCAAAAGGGCTCCTGCACAAAAAAGGTACAATGTGCAGCACGACCTGGACTGCAGTTTCAAAAGCACAGTCCGATGGCTGTGGCATAATTAACAGGGAACACAGCATTCTTGTAAAATAAATCACAGAATGCTCACTCCCTGCTCAGGGCACTGGGTTCATCTCTGTGTTAACTAGGTGCACTTTTAGAAACACAATAGATCTGCTCTTGATTTACCACACCTGAGTTTGGCCAAGGTGGCTGAGATGAAGTAAGCAGTGAAAAAATGCTAACGGAGATGTAAAAAATACTAGAACAGATTGTAGAACTAATCAACTTTCCGTAACTATGTTGAAAAGAGCAAAGACAAGTTCACTTTCACCAGCAGATAACTGGGACTCTGGAATCTGCCTAATCTTTTCCAAAATAACCCAAATAAAGTCCCAGCTCCATAATGAAGCCTCAGCCTTCTTTAGTCCAAGGACTGAAGAGCACACAGCTGTAGCGCAGCCGCGTGCCTGAGTTCAAGGATTCACTAAACGCACAAAGCCCACGGGCGCTCACGGCACTCCAAACTTGGCACATCTTTTACCGCAGCCAAATGCCCGGTGCAGTTGAGCCAACAGATATTTTTATTAGTTTCCTTGGGACTTCAGAGTCTTTTGAATGTACATTCATTTTCTTTCCTTTAAGTTTTACTTTTGAAGAAGCTTCACTTAACACTCAATGTACAGCCAATAGAGGAATTGTCCCTTCTCTTTGTTCAGTTAGTGCCAGCACTTAACCCCACTTAATGACAGGAATAATGATGGATACATGTAAGGCTACATCAATTTTGAAATATTTAACTATTTGTTAAATGAGGAAGATAAAACTGTTTTCACTAATCTACTTAGTACTATTTTCTGTAACCTTCTCATTTAATCTCTGCAGTAGTATCGTACAATTGTTTTTGACTTCTAACTAGCAATTTTGGCTTCTTTCACGTAAAGCAACTGCACAACATTCTCAACGTTTTTCCAATGGATATTTTAGAACCTTTGAAATGTTTCCTTGATCTGTGCTGTAACCACACCTCCTGCAAAGTATCCTTCCCATACATGTAACATTCATAATATGTGGAACGAGGAATGACAAACACCTTTTTTTTTTCACTTCGTAAAGTACACTGGGATATGTGCCAGGGTGTTTTGCAAGTGTTAAGACAGACGGTGTTTCTCAAGCTGTCACACACAGTGAATACTTATTGTACCATGATTAGAACAGAGTTTGCATAATAATAAAGTTTGAAGTAGGACCTGGGGTTAACTCACATGTAGCAGTACATGGAAATGTCCCTAAAAGATTCAGAAAGCATATCAAGAAATCTCAACACAGCTTGTCTATACTAGAAATAGATTACTTCTTTGAAAGCATGGAATGTAGTTAAAAAGAAACAAAAAATATGTATACAATTACAGAATACCTGCAAGAGACAGTGATTACTCATGAACAAGAGAAACCCTGTACTTCAAATTCTGCTCACAAATAATCACTAATGGCTTTGTTTAATTTTCAGTTCAACAACAACAAAAAAAACAACAAGCCTTAATGTGTCATCAAGACAGCTATGCAGGGCACACGACTGTTCTCCAAGCCAGGGAATTTGTTAAAAGGACTCCTACACCATGTTATATCTTTCCCCACCACTGGACTTTCAGCTTCTCATACTTAAACACCTCATTCCCACCAAACATTATGTACTCCTTGACATCTTACCAGTATACAATTATTTTTCTCCGCTACTAGAAAGCACCAAAAGAGGAAAGCTGATAACCTTACTGAATACTGATTTATGACAGAGGTACACTTACAAAAACAACTGACTACCGGTATCTGAAACACTAAAAATAAACTATTTGCTACAATTTGAGTATCTCTATGAATACAGATGCTCAGGGTTGTTTTTTTTTTTGCATAATTTTAATTCAGTGCCTGCTTGTTCAAAGTACTTCTCTTAGCTTAGGTATGTATGCTTGCCCATATTTCAGATATGTTTATGTTCTGTTACTTAAAGAATACGTATTTTACAGCAGTCTTTAACAAACCATGAATTTACTACAGTATTACTAGCGGAAATCCATTTGTAGGAAAGCTGTATACTCACAATATATTGTTGAAGTATATATTGCATTAATACTTCATTGTGCTTATAAATGTTAATATAGGTTATTTGTTTATTACTATGTCAAGGTTATTCATCATATGCAGTGTCAGAAAGCACAAGCTGACATCTCATATTGTCTGCTTCAAGGGCAAGACCAACGTGACCTTTGGCTCCTTCTCTTAAAAAGGATGAAATCATTCCAGAGGAATAATGCTGTACTGCACAGCTCCCTTTACGAATCAACCTGCCATTTACCGTTTCCAATTTTCCATATTGTAGTACAGCTTGTTGAAAAGTAAATTAGCCACTGGATCTCAAAGTTAATTGTTCTACAATTCCTGAATTCATATTGTAATGTCATTTATGTTTCCTCTTTATCCACCACGGAATGAAAATCTCAAATCATCAGTTCTTTGTTAATTATGCCAGGGTCCTTCTTGATTCTGTTTGGTACTGAAATCATGCTGGGCAGTGATTTCCTAAATCTAGGCCACATCTTTATTCAGAAAATATCTTACAATATTTTGGACTCTCAGTGTTGGGTGTTTTTTTTCTAGAATCTGTTACAATCTCCAAGAAAACCATCTTTGCATTTACTGGCTTGCCTTGCTTTACAGTTCTTCCCTATTCAACTGATATACATGTACAGCTGAAGGGGGAGATACAGTTATTACTTAAAATATATTGCATATATAAATACTGAAAAAGAATCTATTCAGGAGGATGGGAGTGGTAAAAATGAGAGGTCATCTGTTAACTACAGAGCCCTGCCTTTAGCGCTCTCAGTACCACAACAGTGTGAAGTAGATTTACAATTTGAGGCATGAACTAGACATGAAGCTACACGTGTTATTTCACAAGGATGACAAGGTTTACGTATGGTCCTGGAGCACACATGCATTTGCACAGGCAGCTCTTCAAACCTCATCACCCTCCAAGTGAGCACATTTTTGGAGAGAGAAGAATGAGATTCACATGAATTGGTAATTATATCTGTGCATGATACTGATTTCACTACAAAATTCAGCCAAGGAGAATGCGGCATTCTTTGACCTAGCGGATAAAAGGTCAGAAAGCAATTTTGAATAATAAATGAGACCTGCTGACCTCCTGACCCAAGTCTGGCAGGGTCAGCAGCAGTCCTCTCACCAGATACTGATGGCAGATATACAGACGCAGACAGCTCAACTAATGAGCTTCCTGGCTAAGGGCTTTAGATCCTGCGACATTTAAGTGCTATGCAGTATATAAAATAAACTTACAAATAATCTGTGCCGTAAAAAAATAAAGTGATATTTACAGTGAGGCGTAATATGACATACTTGGTAATCTTCACTACAGAGATTATTTTACTGCTTCTCCTACATGCCCTTTAACCACAAAATATAACACCTGACTAACATTTCCTTTACGGTTGTTTCACATCTATATGGTTTCCAGTGGCTGTACGTGGAAGAGAGATACTTTGATAGCGCCTTTGTTTGGCACCTCATTTAATACAAGTCAACAAAAATTACTTTCAAGATGAGTTTAATTTTACTTAAATTCAAGCAAACCTATTCCTTCCTCAGTGAGTAAAAGACAAGTCTAGAGCATGCAAGGCCAAGAACAATTTTCTCCTGATCACTTCATCAACAGTTCCACTCAGAGAACTGCAAAACAGATGTTCATGAAGAAGAAAGGGCACTCTGCTAGAATTCATTATCTCACTGTCCTGGTTTGATTTCACTGTGCAAGTGGCTCAGGGTCACTACTTCATTCCAGACCTCGGAAATCCCCCGAGTTTTGACTTCACCCTGGGTGCTGGGTCTGAGCTCCACAAACTGTGGTCTCATTCTTCAGGTATGCTTGTATGAATTTGCAGGAACATATCGACGTGTTTACTTATGTTCTGTACGAATAAGCCATGTAAGGACAAATTTCTAAACACCATTGTTGGTATTTAGGTTTTTTGAGACCTGATTTGTAAGGAAATATAACTGCTTGAGTTCTCCCGATGTCCAAATACTTCACCATGAAGACAATTAGCTACGAGAACTACAAAAGCTATGGGAACTTTTCTAAAGTCACCATAATTACTTTTATGGAGGATGTCCTTCAGACGCTGAAGTCAGCAGGCTACACTAAAACCTCTACAGAGAAGTTATGGAGCTCTACTCAATTCTGTATTCATTTGTATAAGCTAATTTTAACTTACATAACAACTGGTGTTTAAGGACTTGGAAACTTCCAACATTTGGTGGAGAAATTGAAAAAATGCTGCTCCATTTCACTGAAGGGGAATCTGAGGTGTCAGGTATCACAAAGAAAGATTTTCTTTTAGGCTTTTAAAGCTTCAACCTTTCACTTTAACTGCATATCTGTGTGTTCTTGAATTATGAGAAAGGATAGAGAAGAACAAGTAGTTGATTTATTTTGCCAAACAATTCGTAATTCTATTAACTTCTACAGCATTATTTCATATACCTCTCCCATGTAAATTAACAAGCTTTAAAAATTGCACTCACACAGAAGCCTGTTAAATTTTCTTGCCTATCGTTCAGCTCTCCTCTATTTATGCCTTTTCTTCTCAGAGAGTCAACAGAAAAGAACACGACCTCCCCAAAAGGCCCCACAATCAATGTCCACGATAACTGTAATATTTGCAGTGTTATTTACATTCTTCTTTTACCTTCACAGCATATCAGCTCTTCCGAGTGCCACTGTACAACTTCTGACTGAAATGTTACCCCTGACATTTATAGATGGAATTTACCTCCACAGTGGTGACTGGCACACCACAAGGGAGAGAGCATCTGTATCCCTCTGATCCAGGGGCTGCCAGGAACCATTTAGATCTTTTTAATCAGGGCTGATTAAGGTAAGTCAGATGACTACCCTCAAATTTATCACTGCCTCTAAAGACCTTGGAGCAGCCAATAGCTGGGGTACCTAACGCAAGGGAGTGTCTTGGCCACACGTCCTCCCATTGTGCTTGTGAGGACTTTCCAAGGGGAATTGCACACTGCCTCTACATAATCTATCCCAATTTTTCACTAAGTCAGGTGTGTGCCCAGAATACAATTTTGGGCCTTCAGTACTATGAAGATAGCAATTAAACCCTTTGTTAGTGAACCCAGCTTCTAAACCTTAGTGCATTCGTTAGGGAACCAGTAACAGTAACCAGCTTCTGCTCTCCAAGCCTGCAGGCAACTGAAATAAAATTTGATTCTAAATAGATTATTAAAGTTGCTCAAAAAAATCTGCTTGTAGCTTTGCTTCATGTATTTAAGACAGCAGTAGTCTCCACAATGGAAAGACTTAACTGCATTCAGTGCATCAGTAAAATACAGTCTTGCTTTGATTTCTTTCCTAACTAGATAATATGTATATTTGAGAACCTTCTGCATCTCCTTAAAAACATTACATTCACTCCGCTTTACAGTCTACATGAGCTCTACAGTGGGCAACCAGCATCCTATATACAGCTGTGCTCCTAATTTAATCCCTTCCCTGATCCCCATACCTGAACAGTGCCTTGGTATTCCAAAGGCACATCTCTCCAAAAAAAAAAAAAAAAAAAGAATGTATCTCAGATTTTTGGAAAATATAAAAGGAAAAAAAAAAATCAACCACAAACCAAATCACCCAGCTGGATTATTTCACAGGTGCTCTGTTTTACAGCTACAAGAGCATTTGGAAGTCAACAAAGAGTTGTGAACAGCAGCTTCATACGCATTTCCCTGACAAGACTCTACAAGGCTGTGCATCCACAGAAGTTTCTGCCTAGCAGAGCTGGTCTTCCACTACATATGCTTGCTGGGCTTATGTTAATTGCCTACCAGTAAAAAGGTGTGAAGCATAATGGTACAGTCTGGAATTAGATCACAGTTTTGAGATACATCTTGACCTGCTGGAATCAGAGAGAGAGAGAGAGAGAAGAAGAGCTCAAGAGACGTACCTAGTGGCAGCGCATATATGCAGAAATTTTATTTGGCTTTGCTCACCAGTAGCAAAAACTACAGCGTGGATCTCACCATGGGCTTCCAAGGGTATATTATGGGAAGAAGTCAGAAAGATTACTGTACCCAGCTGGCACTGTAATAACAGAACAGTTCTCCTACAGAAAATCATCCCAGATAGGTCCTACACACCAGATTTGTTAACCAAACCTCCTAGCTGTGCTCTGGTGTACCCTCTGCACCTGTGCCATTGCAGTGACAGCTAATGCATGGTGGGCTGCTGCTTTCCATCACTTGTCCTGCTTTCATGCAGTAGAACAATGTCATTGCATTTTATTTTTTTATTCTGATTGTTTATGTAACGACATGGGCAATAAGAACTGTCCCAATATATGCATTTCTTTACTACAACCACCAAAGGATCTATTTTTAGTATCAACTCTGTGTTCTAAATGGTGAGTAGATTAGTATGGCCCACTAAAAATCAACATGCTTTCCAGAGTGTGCAATATTTATTCTTGTTAATCTGGAATAGCATATTCCCAAAAGCAATTAACACGTCTTCTGCTCTTTCTTCTTCTCCTACTAAAACCACTATAGAGAAAAGCAGAAAACTAGTTCTTTGTTCCGATGTGTTGTATCTAATCTGGGGACAAACTGAAGTCCAAGTTGTCAGGTTTTAACACAATTATGCCTGATAGGAGCCACATTTATATACCCCAGAACAGATTCTGACATCTATGGGTTTTATTAATAAAGTAATTTCATGTGCCTTTTTTTTTTTTTTTCCCTGAAAAGACTGCTTCACTTTGATGCTGAATGCTTACTGCAAGTTGGGTGGACTAATCAGCTGAGACTTTTCTTAGTAGAACTATCAACGCAATGATAAACATACTGCAATTTTTTTTTTATTTGAAAGGAGTAGTTTCTCTGCACATAAGTTCCAAGATGTCTAACATCTCAAACCACAAGGCTTTCACCTACATTCCTCAGGACTTTAACTTACTAAAACACATTTCACAGGTCTTTTTGTCAAAAATCATCATGCTTTCTCAATCATTAAACTGCACTTAATTTCAGTCTTCTCCTTCCGATTTTGTGAGCTATAAGTGCTAAAAATGAGCTACAGAATTGTCTATGGAGTTGGTATCCAACTATGAAAACTCTTCTGCCTCCCTGTATTTTACATGTTCATCCCTACACAGGATTTTTAACCTTTAGCAACCTTGAAGTCCTTTTTATATTGTATTAGGAGTGAGGCTCATTTACAGACAGCTGCAATGTAGGTTTCCTCGCACTGCCCTGCCATTGACCTACAACCTGATCTAAACGAACCACCTGATTTCAGAGCAAGAAGTTATTCATTTGCTGTAATAGCTCTATTTTGGGCCTCCTCAGCAAAAACAGACAATTGTGCCCAAACAGCATGAAGGTTTTGTGATACCAGCCCTGTTTTATATATACACCAAAAAATCCACGAAAATGCTTCACTTAAAACTAGCTCACAAATCAGAGGCAAGAAAACTTAGATTTAAAGATAGGCTTAAAATGTACTTTGCTAAAAAAAAAAATAAATTAATGTATTACAAATCTGTAGTTCCTGTTCGCACAGGTTCACTTTAGTTTTATTCCTTATACCTTGCAGTTCATTCACTGAGCAAAAACCAGGTTTCTTAGCAGCCCATTGCACACAGGGCAGCCTTCAAATGTTACCACTGCCAGAGAATAAATGAAGAAAAAGATACAATCAGGGACTATGGACTAATAATTGGAAATAAATAAAATGTTTCTGATGAAGACAATTAGTCACAAGCATTACAAGTTGAAATTCAGTTCAGTGTTAAAGAGACAGTTTAGAAGCACATGGTACATTTATCACAGCTACACAGACAAGTTATTGAGCTGTCTGTGAGAAACAGAGCCAAACAGGAAAGCTTTCAGCAGAAAGCAGTGGTTGAGGTCCTTGATTGATAGAGTTAGATGATGCAAAGCTGTCTGATGGCCTTTCTGCAAAATAAAGTGAAGGAACTCAAGGTCTTTCATGACGATCTCTGACCACAGATGAACAGCTACTTTATTAGAGCACAGATTGAGGTTGCACCTTAGTCCATATTCTGCCACTTTTGGATGCACACGGTTAACTTTACCAACAATCCGCTGTGTTTAACGTGTCTGCCATCTTCACAGGATTTTAAAAGGGACAGCAGATTGCAGTAGTTAAAAGCTCTGCCTCCTTTCTGTTTAACTGCAGAGACTGACAAAAATACCATCAGTTTTATCACAGCTTCCTTATTGCAATGATAGGGCTGATTGTTCAGGGAGAAGTGCCTCATTTGAAAGATATAGAAAAAAAACCCTGTTGTGCATAACAGCCAAAATCTATCTGCTGTGCTGCTTCCCTTAGAAATGAAGTTATTTGCTATTTCTAAAATGTAATTTCTATCTTCCTAATGACTTAAGTATGATTCTGTTCTTCGCTGACATGATACTACTTATCCCATAGATTACATATTCTGAAAACCTGAGGATTGTTATACTGCATTACCTTTCAGCAGAAACTGAATGCTTATCTCCATGCCTGTGGTACCTGGAAAGCATTCCTTTTAAGCAAAAGAGCCAACACTGCCTCACTAACAAAGCATTTACAATCACCTGAACTATCCTGATTTGTAGCACACTATTAAATTCAGGTGAGAGGAGTGACTTCTCTTCATAATAGGAACTCAGGATATTTTGTTCAGATTTTAAATGGTATTTAGCTACCCGTGATTCACACTGGCTGAGGCTGCACTGCCCTTTTAGTTTGAAAATCTCAACTTGGAGCCAAATGCTACGACCCAGTCACTTTCAGACTTCTTACACGCAGGGCACAGACTCTCCCCACTCCAGCCCATCCTTGTCACACAGTAGTCGTAATGTGAAGCAAACAGAACAAAATATTTAAGAGCAACACATGGGTTTGAGCCCCATGTTATTCTCTGACATTAACAAAAGTATATGAGACCAATAAGATTTTCTTCACTGTTCATAATCTAAACCCTGTTTACAATCTAAACCCTGTTTACAAGGATTCTGGCCCTCTCTCCCCACAAACTTCTCCAGATCCCTCAATGCGGTTCTAGGTGCTGATTTTAACGTGCACAGGGAACTTTCAAATGAAGATGACCAGTATGTTTTCACCGTTATCCTAGTCAGAATAGCTGGAAAGAAGAAAGGAAAGATGTGGGGACTATTTTATCCTGTAGACATTTTCACACTGACTAACACTCCTGATTTTTGAAAAGCAAAAAAAAAATTCCACAAATTTTTTTTCAGAATATATAAATTTGACTCTGACTGTGCCCTATTTTAGTTAAAGTTCCTATTGCATACCTGGCTCACAGGGTTGCTAAAGCAACTTTCCAGAAGTTGCTCTCATTTGCTCTCATCAACTCTCCCTTGGAGAAAATTGTTTTCAGGCATTGAAAGTTCTTTTTCCTTAGTCTGTCTGTCTCATGGACATGTCTGAAGTAGCAGCCTGGACTGTTGTAGGACCTTTTCAACAGAACTACCCTAGTCAAGTGCATTATGTATTTAAAATGCTTTCAGGTATCCTTGCATTCATTTGTATACTTCAGTTTGTGTTACTCGGCTCTAGTGGTCCAGTATAAGCACAAGGGTTGAAGTGGGAGCATCCTTATAAGAGAACAAGCTCCAGTAAAGCCAAGTAAAGTCATGTCTCCCCAGGAGATGTCTCAGCAAGGAACCAAAGTGTCAGCAACTGCATAAAGCACAGTTCTAACATGGACATGTTCGTGTATTCTGGCAATGTCTAAAAGAATTATTCAGCTTTCTAGCAGTTTCTGCTCTCCAGTTAAGCGATGAACCTTACTAATATCAACACATTTTCTCCCTAGCTCTTTGACAGCCTTGGTTTTAAAGTCAGTGTTAATCATTGCTCCCCAAACTCTCTTGTTCAGAATAGCTTTTTCTTTCCATTACCTTAGTTTAATATTTACTTTAGAGGCTGCTGTCTAAATTGTCTCTAGTTATGGAATTCAGCATCTTGGCTCTCAAAAGACTGACTAGAGAAGCCTGCCTTGAAATTCTATCTTTGGAATGGTTGGTTTTCAAACGATTTTTAAACTGTTTTCACTAGCATTTCTAACTGCACACTTCAAAAATGACAGATGTATGAATTTCAGTCTTAGGCCACAGTCACCTAAGTCAATACAACTGTGAAACCAGTAACTGATCAATTAAGGCAAAACAGTTGAGACAAAATTAAGAAATAGCAGACTAGCTGCCAGAATGTAGTGTTCCAAATAAACAGTGCCTGTTGCTTCAGGAAAACATTCTGTAATTCTATGAACTATTTAATCAAACAGCATGCAGTAGCTATGTTTTTTAAGTAAAAGAATTTACACCCAAAAAAAGCTCTTTAATGACAGGCTCTATGAGCATTTTACAGATTCTGTATTCACAGAACTGCCTCGCGCCTTTTTCATGGTTGATGCAGCATGTCGATACTTGGGCTTATGTACTCAGCTTTCAGCTCAGTTATTCTACAACAAAAACATACCCATTCATATAATAACACACACCAAGAGTAGTTTTAAATTATAACTTGCTTAATTCCTCAACTTGATATTATTTAGTCGGATTTATTTTGACTGATGGCACGTACATTGCAAATCTTGCAGGATTTTTATGCAAAATGAGATCGAGAGTATCATTTAGGATTTTCCTTCTGTGTCATATAAAAGACTCCTTACCACAGTACAACCTGATCAACAGGGAGATGCACGCAATTGCCTGGGGTAGATACTGCCGCAATGGAGTTGCAGAAAATGGAGAATAACATTGACTGCTCTCAGTAGAGATAGGCATTGGGAAATCCAAAATATTTCTGTCTTAACTTAAAACTGATGTTGAATGTTTTGAAGTACAAAGTTTTAAAACCTTCCAAAGCATTTTGAACTATTTCAGAGTAGCATTTCTCTCTGTTTAATATTGGGAACATCATATTTTGACATCCCAAAGGCTGAACTATTAGGACTGCATTATCACATCTTCATGCTGCCTAAGTTGATTGTTGGCATAAAAACCCTCTAAAAACAAAACACCATGTCTGGTTCATATAAATAAAGGTGTTTTAAAAACCTGTATTGACTTTTCCATGTTATTAAGCTTTTTAGATGAATCCAGTTGTTAAATGGTTGTTCTAGTAACTGGCCTGTCATCTGGAAATGTTCTTAGATTGTTTTTTTGACACAATGTCCCTGCAGAAAGTTGGGCAGTGTGACATAAAGAGCACAGGTTTGCCTATCACGCTGATTACTTGATGTTATAGTAAGCAAGCTTAAGTGAACTGTGTGTCTTCAATCTTTCCAATCACTTAGGGATGGGCACCAGAGGATACCATCCATCATCCATGGCCTGAAACATATGGTGCATCAGCAATCTTAGGCTGACCTAAATGATAGTAAAAGCTGCTACGCTGTTCACAATAAGAAATTGTTGTCCACTGAATTACAGGTTTGTGATTAGATTGCTAACATGGCCAACTTGATGTATAAGTGAAGTGTCCAGGAAAGATATTCCCTAGGATCCTTTGAAGATTAATTTATACCCTTGAAATGTGCACCAATCACAAAATGAAAAAATATGTCAAGATATTTTTCTTGTGAACAAAAAAAAAGCACTGCAGTGGTAACAGCTATTAATTTATTTTTGGCAGTTTTAGCCAACAGAATTCAATAAACAAGGTTCTTAAAGGTTTTTGTTTTGTTGCAAAGCTTTTACTGCTTGACTCTTAAAAGCACTGAGCACTACAAAAACATCTTTTATAAGGGGACAGCTCCCCCTCATACTCTACTCTAAAATCATGGAATGGCTCAGCTTATGTATAATTGCAAATATCACACAAAGACAGCTAGAAAAATACTGAGAGCTCTTCATTTTGTACTATTATATTCCTGTCTAAAAGATCTATAAATATAATACTATATTAAGTATCTATTTTTAAGATAGGAAATATACTGTAATACACCTGCCCTCTGATCCCAAAGTTAGCAATTTTGCTTCTCCATAAAGTAGATTATGCTCATCACGTTATTCATCCATCGATTTAGGAAAAAATGCATCCGTATTACACAGTTAAGGTTCAAACTGCAGTATCAACATCGGTGGGACTTGGAAGAGTGGAAGGGACAGTGAGAAAAGGAGGTTATTATTCCAGAGTAGCCCTTTAGGCAGCACAACACAAGTGGTCAAAGGCACAATTTAAGAGGCACAGTCAAAGTGAAAAAGAACACTGCCCAGTAATACCTGTGAGCTATGTAAGAGCATAACAAAAGCCAAGAATACATTTGTGCTGACCACTCAAGACCCTTCACAAAAAGCAACTTACTCAGTGCTGAGGGAAATCACTCCCTTAGAAGCCACGAAATTTCAGAAAAAAATCATTTGCAAATGTCTGCTACGTACAACGATCGCAAGGAAATGGGAAACAATGGTTCTGTGCTCTGCCCGTCAGTCTGTTTTGCCCTGTGACATGCCTTGCTGTCCCTGTACAGGCAAAAACAGATCTGCTTGCTCTGCCGGTTAGATCAAACCTTCTACTAATGCTTTAGCTCTATTTCTAGCACACTTGATACTGACATAAGTCCTTAACTACATACATGTCCTATTTTAAAATATTCCCAACTAACCATTAAATTTCATTACAGCACAGCACAGGTTTACATTCATGATCTCTTTTACTATTCCTTTAAATATATTGCTGGCAGTATAATTCATATAATACACCATATATCACACCTTGACATGGGTAACAATGGTCACTAGTGAAAGGGCCTCCTTCTGAACATTCCAAGAGATGCATACTGATTAAATAATGAATTCTTTCCTGTGGGTTGAGGACAGCCTTAATCTGCTAAAATTATCTGGGACACGCCTGTTTGAAAGATCTTCACAATTTATATAAAAATTTTACTTTGCTGAAAACACAAATTAAAACCTGTGCCTGCTTAACTTACGTAAGTCAAGACAAAGATTTATGGTCATGGTCAGCACTAAACTCGCCAGTCTGGTGAGACATCAAACCTTAATAGCACAGAATTTCAAAAAGAAACAGAACATTTACCTATAGAATATTATCAGTATATAAAACTGAGCAGGTAGGCTTTACTTACGTCAGATTTATTATGTTTCTTGCTTTTTAGTTCTACTTCTAGAGCTTAAGAGAATAAAAAAAAAAAAGAAATGAAAAAGGAAATTCAAAACCTATCCTGACGTAAGGGTAGTAGAGAAGAAAAGAATACACAGCCCAGCTATTAATTATTGTACAGAAAATACCTCCTGGATTCAGATTCCTACTTGACCCTCTTCGCTAGGCTATCTGAGCATCTTCCCGTGGTGCAGCAGGTGATGTGACTAACATCCATCATACGAGAATACAAGCACCCAGTCTTCAGGGAATTAGGGACAGGTATCTTAAGTGTGATACAAGCTGAATTTTTCCAAGAGTAGGAGAAGAATAAATAAACAAACAAATAAATTAAGCAAACAACACCAATATACTTTGAATTTGAGAAAAAAAAATCTCCAGATGTATGGGAAACATTTCTGCATTAATTAACACTTGAACTGCTCTATTAGTAAGTACAGTAGAAGGATTAAAATAAAATGCTAAAGCAAGATAGGATATTTGGTGGCTCTAACTTTGGGCCTTAAAATAAAAAGTATGCTGAAACATTAAATACAAACCAGGCATGAGAGGAGAAAATACTAAACAATATGCTTATTAAATTTCAGAATTTGAAAGTCATCTTGTGCTGATTAATTCTATGTACCATTCATATATGAAATATTATCTCTATTAATAATATTTATCTGCTTTGAAACAACAGTGAGCTTATCTTTATATAAAAAAGCAAAGCAGATCCTGGAATATGTTAAGAGACATGAAATATAAATGATGTCCTAAGACTTCTAAAAATGTGTGAAGGTGCAGAAGGGCACACAGAGATGAAAACATCCTCCATCCTGAGTGTTCTGTTGATAAACGTTCTACATAGTGATGGATATATATATATATATATATGTATATATATAATTCCAGCTAGTTCAATATTTTCTTGATAAGCTTGATAGGCAAGAAGGACTTCTTCTGAATTATTTTCATTTTTGTTTGTCAAGATGGGTGTCTTGCTCTCTTGCTATTAGAGACAAGCACTGTTCAGTTCTGTTGCTCTGCTGGGGGAGTATTAGCCAGAATCTCAACTTTAACATTAATGATGAAGACTTGTATAAAGCAATTCTACTTTCCAGCGTGTTTTTCACAAAATGCACAATGGAAGATTTCCGTCCTGCAGAAAACTACTACCAGTAGTTTGAAGTCATTTCTCTGTTTCTGCAAGGATCTTTTCTTAAATAATACTATTAAAGCATTTAACTTGTCTGTCAAATAATTATTCTACTGATGCTTATTTTAATATTTGAGTCAATTTTATAATTTCCTTTCACATAGGGTAGGGAAGTCAGATATTCTGAAATTCAAGGACAGGAACATTTCAAATAGAGTCAGAGACTAGGTTCAGGAACCAATTCTGTACCTTTTAAAATTTTAAAAGACAAGATTCAAAATTGGGAGGTAACTTGCTTCATATCTAAATAAATATTTAAATAAATACCCTAAGAAAAAAAAATACTGGCAAACTCTTGCAAGCTTTTTTTTTTTTTTTAGAATATGGAAAAGAACGCTCTTCTACCTGGGGATTATCCCCTTTATCCATTCTTTTCTGAAAGGCATTCAGCTCTCCAAATCCTTCTCAGGTGGGACCTATTTCAGTCTTTCCTGATGTTCATGTATCCATAATACTGCACACAAACATTGAACAGTAAATACATTTTATAGGAAGAAATTAATAAAGATGGTATCAGGAGGTTGGAGATTATGAACATCAATACAGCCCAGAAAATTTCCAGCTGAGTGTTGTAAATGTGAACAAGGTATTCTGATACTGTGTTGTTCTGCTCCATGGCTACTGGCAGTTTCAGTACTAGCAACGGCCAATACACAGAAGTACTTCCCCATCTGCTTCTCTTAATAGACAATCTCCAGCTTTGCAAGAATTATTATCAAAACAAATTCTACAGGAAGTATTGCACATATAATTCTGATTTTTTTTTGCTATTTATTCACAGGTTTTTACAGAAGCTGGGTGAGAGGAAGAAAGAGGAATAAAGAGTAAAGCAGAAAAACACCACTGAGGCCTGTGAATTACTTAACAGTGTGGAAAATGGAGGAGAGAATCTGAACAGTTGAAGGTTCCGACTATTGCTAAGTTAAAACAGTAGAAGAACAAACTTCAAAACTTAACCTAGCCAGTGTGAAAAACAAGAGGTTTTCTCTTCTTTACCTCTTTGGATTAAGACGCGTTATATAGACACAGTCTGATGAAAAGAAAGTATGAAAGAAAAAATTAACCCAAGAAATTAAAACATTTAGGCAACACTAAACCAAGAAATTAAAGCATTACGTTGTAACTTACTTATTTTTCCATAGTATATTTACATGTCTTCTAGTTCTAAGGGCTATTTGACCCGTGGCTCTGTATATTAAATCAGTCACAAAAAATGAAAGGTTCCAACGAAACTCCAAGGATTACAAATGACGTACTATTTGGAAGTCCAAACACTGTGACTAATAACAACAACATAGGCAAGGAGGCATTCAGAATAAGGAAGCAAGATGTCACCAGGAGCAGCTCTTGAGAAAAAACAACCCATAGAAGACACAGGAGACTAGGCTTGCTCCACTGCTTTACACAGCGAGTACTTCCTTCACTTGTTATTTTGAAGTCCCAACTCCGAACCAGCTTTCAAATCTTGAAAAACTTGTGCTGTACTTTCCCTGTACCAAATAAATTTCAAAGAAAGGGCCAATACTAAAAAATGAAGCAACGATAATTTTATCTGTCTGTATTAACATCTCATAAAGTGAGTGTTTACTTTTAAAGATATAAATAGAGGGCATATTAGAGATTCTTTCCACTGAGTAAACATTGAAAAAAGCACATAGGAAAAAAATTGTCTAAACTATATTGTGCATTTGAATTTAGATTACATGTCATCCTTGCTGACTCCTTGGCCAGTGAATCCTATCCTTCCTAATGTTTTGGAGGAGTCTGAGATGGCGCCTGTACAATTTGATTTTGTGTAAAAATACACACCAAATCTGATTTCTGTTACATTAAGGAGTTCTCTGGTAAAATATACGACGCATGGAATGAAATAAGCTCTAGTTCTAGAATTAGTCTTTAAGCTTACTTCCTCTAGTACTTGACCACTAATATTAAAGACTACTGGATCAAAATACAGTTTTAATTGGATATATAGGACATGATACAGTGGTATAGTTAAACCGCAGGTTAGATGCTAAAATATAACATTGATTTGTATTCTTTTACTGGAAATATTTGTAATATGAAACTAGGATATAATACACTCATTTTTAATGCATATTCAGTACAGAGAAAAGCCACTGCTGTCACTGTCTTATACTCAAAGTCCATTCATCAAACGAACGATAGATTAATTGGTTTGCTGTTTCAACAGACTAAAATGAAATTACAGATGAATCTAATTCTCATTATTAGTGATGAAATGTTGATTACAGAATCATTTCTTACATTGCTTATTGCTAATGCAGGCACACACGAATTGGCCTACCAGAGGATTTTTAGAAAAGTCTGAAGTAAGTCTAAGCATTTCAGGAATTTTGTTATGTGCATGAATTTGTCCAAGAGCATAAAGCTTCAGTTCCATGTAAATACTTTCTGTTCCTATTGGCTGAAATGTTTGCTCTAATAACAACAACCGAGCAGACAAAGAAAGGAAATTTCACTTTGCAGATCATTTTTTAACATTCCAGTTTCTCAGGAAAAAGAGGAAGTAGAAGTTAGGAATGTAAAGAAATAAAACAGCCCAGAAGAATCCAGCTGGAAGGTGTAACGTGCAACAGGAGTAGAGAGTTACACTGGAAATATGTGAGACACACCAAACAGGAAAATATCTGAAGCCCTAAGTCAAAATAGCTGAAAAGTAACAACTGCAAGAATACATGATTGCTGTGATTTTGTTCAGATGTTGCTCTACAACTAAGTTTGGAGATACTTCAAAGCACAGAAAGACTACATAGGAAGAGGGAGACTTTGATCAACTTCATTCGAAATATTACATGTTTTAATCACAAATATCGTCAGGCTCAGAAGGACATTTCAGTCTATACTTCTCGGAGGATCCATGAATGAAAATAATTTCTGAAAGGTAAAGATTTCTTCATGTCAACAGTCTCACTCATTTTTCCCAAAACCTATACTTACCTCATGACAATAGTGGCCTGATTCAGATTTCAGCTTACATGAACAGGACTCTAACCTAACCAGATCAGCTCTCAGCATGTTTTGTAAACAGCATTTTGACACCATGTATAAACATGGTTCTTGAAAAGAATGGAACTTGGCTTCATGAAAATGCAACTGCATCACTCCTAACTGCAATCTATTAGTCCTGCTGCACTTACTTTTTGACCAGTGGAAATGTAAGCTCCGGAGGCGTACTCTGGATCTTCACATGCCAAACTGAAGATACTTAATCTCAGTACCCTTGAAAAATTGAACTAGTCCAAGAAAGTAACAGGAAATTGCTTCCTCTAAAGCAATAAAACCCTAAAACAGCCTACACAGGGTAAATTACCTAAGTTTCCTTGAAATATCTGCATATACATATATGAAAAAAAAAAAAGCATTACACAAAAACAAACAGTAAAATCTGTTAGTTTAACAAATAGGTTGCCAAAACTAACACAAACCTATCACTTAATTTCTTTTAGGATATGTCTTAACAAAAGATGCTTCTTACTGTCTCTGGCTTTCTTCCAGACAGCTGAACTGTCCTTTTTTCCTTCATGTGATTTTAACATGCTACAAAAAGGAGTATTTTCTTTTATGTTCTTCAAAACCCACGGATTCTTAACTGCTTGTGCATTTAATATAGCTCTATTCTCATTTTCTTTCAATCCAAACTTAGTCACACTGTCAAAAATTCCTCATTTCCCTTCTCATACCAAGAACAGGATCAAATTTTAATCTTCTTTTTAATCAGCAACCAGTTTCCTAGTTGTGATTTCCATTGAAAAACTGGTAATCTTTCATACATATTCACATTGTCATACTTCTATTATATTTTTTTCTTCTCCATTTTCCTAGACTTTTTTTTTTTACCTCCAATTCCTTCGTATCCCATTCTCCTCTTCTCTTTAGGCTTTAATTTTTTTGTTCATCAGAAACTTTTCCACAAGTTTTCCCTCCTCCCCTCAGAGACTTCAGTCCTGAGTGTACAAGTATTCAACCACAATAGAAGAAAAACTTCCTAAGAGCTGCACTGATAGCTTTCACTGACTGGTTAGGTAGATTTCTAGGACTCCAGTACATTTTGTCTGAATACCTTTGTCTGGATTTTGCTTGATTACTAGATTGATGTTGGATACAGAACCCAGCCACAGTAAGGCAAGTGGTTTCAAAGATATATTACTTACATCACAAGCCCAAATCCAAACCTGAAACTATCACAGTAAGGAAAATATAAAGATAGGAGGACACGTGTACATATATCTGAACGTAAAAATTTAAGTCAGAAATTGTTTCCTGAGATGATTTTTCAAGTTTTTTGGGCATGTAGTATTTCACCAGAACCCAAACAATATAAATTAAGGTGGTTACAGTAAATAAGAGTATCAATGCATTTTACACCCCTAAAAGTTACTTCCCCAGCGATCAGGCAACCATGGACAAGTTTGCATTGAAACCTCGTGTAATCTTTGCAATGTCAATGGTCCAAGCAGACTAACCTTCAGTGAGGGTTGTGTTCGGGTCCCTTTTGTTTAAATACAAAGCCAGAATATATATTTGGACTAATATGAAAAGGCAGTAGGTTGTAACAAGAGGACAATATGAAAAAAAATATCGGAGACAGAAGAACCCCTCTCCTTATCTGCACTGCCTTGACAAAACCTCCAGACTTTGCAGGCGGGCAAAAAGATTCCTTTGCTATACAGAAAGACACAGTCACAGAATGATTTCCTGAGACTTGACATAAAAAAGTTGTCTGTAACTGGACAGATTTCTGAAACCCAGACAAAGGAAGTGTTTGAAAACCTCTGCTGCAGGTCACTACACTTTTCTAGTGAACAGAAGCTGTTTTATCCCGCCTTTCATTGATTTACCATTACTGAATGGATTCCTCATTTTAACAAAACATATTGTTATATTCTAGATAAGTCTTTGACAATTCTTTACACTAACCTATGGAATTCAATTGCCATCATTAATTTCACTCTGGTATTATCAGTTGAAGCTTTTTTCCTGCAAGAAGCAATTTATTTAATTGAATAGTTTAAAGAGCTCCAAAACCACACAAAAGATGAGGTTATAGCTAATAGTTTTCAAATATACTTAAAAGCTTGAATCATTAGCAGTTTCTTAAACTAGGAAATTTTAAGTGCAAACCAGAATTTATTGCAAGCAAGTCTTAGTTGTGTGATTTTTCACATTTAATTTTTTTTGCAAGTATATGACACAGTTAAAATAATATTCTGTATTCAGGAATAAAGCCTGTGCCTCATGCTTTCCTTTCGCTTTTCCTGGTTTTGGCACTCCTGAAATATCACATGCATTAGCTCCTTGATTTAATATTTGATCATGAACATCTTAAACACACTTATCCTCATAATTTTCTTCTAGGTAAATAAATCCAGTTCTTAATATTTTACAAAAAAAACCCGAGGCACACAATTCCAGAAGAACTTGTATAATGCTGTTTCAGATAAGATAGTTTTGGCTCCCTATACATTAGAAGAAATAGGCACGAAAGGATGGCACATAGAAAACTGCTTCAGCGCTATAGCTAAAAAATATCTCATTTCTGACTCTCACCCTTGCAAATATTTTGAGGTTTCCATGAAAATTGAAACGATTTCGGTAGATGATTCGCTGCGGAATGCCTTGAGGGTAAGCAATGAATTAATGTTGAGGAAGATACGGGTTCAACTCGGCTACAGGAGGGACTACCCCATTGCTTTGTGTGCAATTACTTAGTTCTTCTTAGTTCATGTAAACAGAAGTGGGCAAATAGTTTCTTAAGATTTTAAAAACACTGCCTCTGAGACACACGGTAGTGGAGAACAATACCACATTGGCAGCCTCTTAAATGGTACCATTAAGCTGTGATTACCAGTGTCCAGGAAAAAGGCAAGAAAGGATAAAGTGCAATGTACTTTTGTAATGTACTTTTTCAAAATTATGATGAAAGTAAAAAAAAAAAAAAAAAAATCAGGGAAAACTTCAGCTTCTTTGAAGAAATGAGGCAAAGCTTGCAGAAATCAATGGTAGGATCGCTATATTTTTGGAGCAGGTCCAAAATGATTATATCTGACATTAACATAAGGAAATGACACCTGTTTGCATTTATACTTTCTTTTAGCAACAATGGAAGGATGTACCAGGAGAGAGCATAGCTGACCCTTTCTCTGGCATGCTTTGTGGGAATAGCTTCATTCATTTCTTGAATCCTTGTTTCTGGAAAAACATACTATGCTTTGGGGTTTTTTTGTTGTTTTTTTGTTTGTTTGTTTTTAAAATTATTCCATTAACAAACAACTCTATCTGTATGGAACCATGGACTGAAAAATAACGTTTTAAACTACTCAGGAAGTGAAGCTGTTGTCTGAATGCTGTCACTCTGAACCGTGAAGTAAGGATGCAGGAGCTTCCTAAGGAAGCTTTCTGAAAAAAAACCAACAAACGCTAGGTAATGCACTACAAACTCGAAAGATAATAAAACCTGAAGATCAAATCTTGAAAAGTTCTGTTTGTCTTTTTAAAGGAAACTTTTATTGACTTCAGCAGAAATTTGTTGAGTTAAACAAGGTTCAACATCTCCAGATCAAATATATTAATTCCAATTAAAAAAAAATGCAATACAATACAGTAATGATGGCAGCTAAGTTTCAGATACTTTTACTTTAGGTCAGAGTGCATGATCCAAGTCTTGGAGCATGACTTGAAAAACCTGAAACAATGTTTAACCTTTACCTTGATGTTGCACAAGACGACAGCTACTGTAGAACCCACAAATACAGAGTATTTAATAAGACCACATAGCTCTCAGATGAATGACCCAAACCAGACATAACTACTTGTCTTAGCAATTACACTGGTTGTGGACTTACTCCTGGATGGGTTTTTAATAATTTCCATGTATCATTATACACCATAAATAGTTTTACTCTTTAACATATTAGAAATCACAAAAAATAGTGGTTCAGTTCTGAAAAAAATGTATCATGTTGCAGTTCCTATTAGAAAACCATGGAAGCTAACCCAGGAATATTTGTGCTATTTACATACTGTGATAAATAATGCAACGAGCTAAAACATGAATGGAAATGAGAAAAAAATGAAAGCTAATATATTAAATACTCATACTGTAACATCTCTTTCTCAGTCTTGCCATATGTTGTCTGTCTATTCAAGAACACATTAAATTGCTCAACATCATGTCAAAAAATCCACTCTGCTTTACAGCAGAGTGAGTGGATTTATAGAATTCAGATCATGAACTATGAAAAAATAGCCCTAGCCAGTACAAATGCATATGACTACTGTGCTCACACTAGAAAAGCAATTTTCTAGTTGTTTGCTGAATAACCTTCAAGTAATAGAGTTAAGAACAAAATGACAGTAAGAATCTTTTACTAAACATGCAAACAATCAAATGCCCATTTCAGAGAGTGGAAAGATGAAGTAACTCCCCTGATTTCATAACTTGTCTGAACCTTAATATTCAGTTAGAATTAAACAGCACTTGACCACTAGACTCTTGTCATCATTCCAGCACTCTTTACGCAACAGAAATGTTTTTTTCAATCTAGTATGTAAGTTTTGAAACAAATCCCCACACATCTGGAGCTTGCAACATCCAGGTAGTCCTGTTTTCGTTATAACCTGTGTCAAAACACTGCATTGAAATACACCCTGAAAATTCAGGAAATTTGAGATCAAACCCATATACAAACTTTACATCTGGGGATGTTTTAGTTACCACACACTGTGTTCCAAACTGCATAAAAATAAAATGATTCAAAGCAATGTTCAGTGTAAGCAAAATATAAACTCATAAATGACAATTATTCAAAGCGGTTTAAGTTTCACTGTGTGCCAACAGTCCGAATTATAGAGACACCGTTTTGTTTTGTGGCCTGAAACAAGTATCAGTGATCATTTTTAGTATCCTGGAACAAGGAGATTAGTAACAAATTTTCATGTCAGACACACACACTCAACGAGATTATAAATTAGTTTCCTGAGAGAAGGCTCACTAATAAGATTGGATCTAAAATTTAGGTCACTTAATTTTAAGACTCAGCTAATGGGGTAAAAAAAAAAACCAACCCAATAACAACAACAAAAAAAGGAAACAAAAAAACTTCATAAGATGAATTCAGGTTCAATCTTTTTTACCATAAACATTGTAAAGTTGCAAAGAGTAAGCTTCTTGTAAAATTAAATTATCTAATTGTAAAGTGCATTTGCTATCTCATTACCAGGAGGTTATTTCTAAAAGAAAAATAAAACATCTTGTATTACATTATGAAGTTATAACATGTAAGCAATTAATTTTTTGTGCTCTATACGGACTTGATGATCCTAAGGGTCTTTTCCAACCTGAACTGTTCTATGATTCTATAATTCTCATGTCATTGAAAAGACAAATTTGTAAAACTTCTTTTCAAAATGATTTACTGATTCTATTACAAACACACTGCTTCTTTATTTGTAAATGTATTTACAATACCAGAATTATCACACAATCAAAGAAAATTTACCTTCTTTAATGTTTGGAGATGAGAGTGCGAAAGTCCTATAGGTCCTTTGCCAATCACATGAGAAAACTCACAGCCTGGTAAGGTCAGAAATAGCCCATTTGGCTTGTCTTACACAGAAAATGTATTATGAACTCATAACTCATTCTGAGTACTAGAGAAAGTTCTTCTAAAAGAATATACTAATAAATTCTCCACCTACATGGCACAGAAAGATGTTTTAATGTATGGCAAATCCTTTTCCTCAGTCTTTGGCAGCGTCCACAACTTACCATTTCCATTCTCTACTATGGCCCATGGCTCTCCGCAGGTTGCTGTCTTTCTCAAGATACTCCTAGTCCTTTGAACTTCTGCCAGCAGCACCGCTTGCATTACCTCAATAATCTGTCATAAGTGCAAATTATTATTGGATGATATTGCTACTTCATTTATGGAAGAATTTGACAATTTTAAATAACTACCACAAAATCTGAAGGCAGTTCCAGTGAATGTTATTAGAAAGTCAACACTTAACAGTATGGTTCCGATAGTGATAATTGTGTGTCTCTACATACATATTAAGAAATTAATGTTAACTGGATAGCAATAAAATGGAGCAAGTTGTCCGTTGTGACTCTTTCCCACTAATTAAACATTATTTTCTTTAATCTCAAAATTAGAACTAGCCATCTACCCCCTCCTTGATTTCAATGGCTCATGACAATATACACTAGAAAAGTACATGGTGCTAACAGCTAATAATCAACATCTTCATTTTTTTTCTATGATGTGCAAAAAAATTCTTCATAGACTAAGGACCTTGTATTTTGAATTGTTAGACTTTTTGGTGTCTAGCCTCTCCGAAAAGCTTAAAGAATGTTTTGTTATTGGTGCTAATCCCCTATTTCTCCAGCTCAAACATGATAATACTGTATTTTTTGTCTAACACAAAGAGAAATACCATTCCTCAAACAACTTATCCAAAAGGAGCAGGTGCTGGAATTATGAACAGCCTGTAAGTGGCCCTTGCAATAGCTGATGCATCACATATGGGTGTTAAAATGATGAAGACTATAGGATAGAGTTAGTACTTTCCCTCTCTTTACTTTAGTAAAGAAGCATCAGGAGAACTGAAAAAGTTTAAAGACCTAAGACATTTATGAAGCACATGAAGACCTTACACAACGGACTGAAACTTTTGCAATCCTTACTCAGTCTAAATTTCAGCATGGTGCAGAAAGGCAGCATCATTTGATTCATTTGATATTTCCTTCAGAAAAGAAATAATTTTTTTCCCTGCATTAGGAAGGTATTAATTCTCAAGTACAGGAAATTTCTTGAAAGATGGAAGGAATCTAAAGTTTCCAGGACAGAGTACTCCACCTCTACTTAAATATGAATTTAAATTGCCTATGAAAATTTTATGTTATATACACTTATAAACATTTTATGTTTATACAACATTTATATGATAAGTAATATATTAACATTATTTAAATTTTATATGAATTGAAGCTGATATGCAGGCTCCCTCAAACTGCTTGGAAGAGAGACAGTTTCATTTCACTAATCAATTACAGTGAATTCATGGGCTGTCCTCAATCACATTTCTAGCTGCCCTTGTAAATTCAAATCATTAAGCAGAACAAAGGCTGTAGATGTCCTTTGTGACAAAATCCTTTATTGTAGACAAGTATATCATAGTCAGGTCCACAGTGTGAAAGTTCACAGCAAGTGAACCCAGGCCTATGTGTTTTAACATAGCACAAACCTTCATCTTGTTATAATAGCACTTTATTTTACAGGGGAAACCAAAGGCAGTTTCCAATTCCTCACGTCCATACAACCCTGAGCTTTGGGGATTACAGATCCTGACTTTACAGCAGACTCTTACAATATATCTACAATAACTAAGAAATAGAAGAAAAGGCAGACATGTCATTGTCATGGGAAAATTTTCAAAGTAAAAAAAAATTCTTAGAGGTAGACAAAAGAAATGCACATTTCTTTCATGGTGTTCTGATTTGCTAAGAACCTGTCACTAATCTGGATCAGACATGTGTTACCTGTACTACTGTGTATGTCAGCCAGCAGCATTTGTAACACGTGAGTTCCTCTAACATCTTAAAACTAAACAAGAAACTGCAGAAAGTGGCACAACATCTTAGGGGTGCCTGTACTTCTTTGCATGCTACTTGCCTGTCACTTTGTTGAACCCACATTTCCACAGCACTCCATGTGGTTTCACATGTTCAGTTTTGTCCTCTCAGTGCATCCTCCCCAAGAATTCATATGCCTCATCTATCATTATCACTAAGTTTAAGTATCTGCAGAAGCCTTGCCTGTTTCTAAGACAAAACCAATCTACATGAGCACTTTTCATTTTTTGATAGTTTCCACTTAAGTCTTGCGCATCCTTTTGGATCACATATACATTGGCTACCTTGCTGGCTATTAATATAGGTATTCATTTTTTTTCCCCACCATTCTAAATACTTGTTGCTTTTTAGTTGGGACTGTGAATATGACAGAAATTATGCTGCTTCTCCAACTGATGAAGTATAGCATATGACCAACTACAAATATAGATACTAAGGCGTGAAAGTTGTTTGACTGCAGCAGCAATACTTGATAACAATTCGAAACCACAAGTGAACAAAAGTTGAGGCAAGCTATACTTTTACATTTATACTAAGTTACACCATCTTTCCTTTCTACATTGTATCAATTACTTCCAAGGATTCCTATTCTCTTTATAATGAATGAGTTTAAAGAGAGAAGTCAATAGACTTCACACCTGGTTATTGCTCAGGCCATAACCTCTGCAGGTCTGAGCCTTGCAGGAAACTGCCTCCTGGATACCTCCATAACACAGTTCTATTGGAAAGCAAAAAAATACAGATCAAAACATCAGACTTGTATTATCTGGACTTTCCTCAAATTCTGGACAGTAGCTGTCAGGAGAGTTATCTAGACTCTTACGCAGTTGGCTGCAGGTACAGTCATATGCTGTAAAAACAAACGCATTCAGAGCTTGTCAGAGTAATTACTGATGCCCAAGTACACAGTATAGAAGGTACCAGCTTATGAGTACTACTCTCTACAATGGCCTTAACATGAAGTGGTTTATTCTTTTAAAGTCCTTTGCAATCTATCTTGGATTCACAGCACCTTATTTTAGATATTAATGGAAATGAAGTAACTGAAGTGAAAAAACAAACACGGGGGCACTGCAGGAATCAATAGAAAGAGATCAGATGATTTATTCCTCCTAA
Source organism: Trogon surrucura (assembly GCA_020746105.1). Classification (NCBI taxonomy): domain Eukaryota; kingdom Metazoa; phylum Chordata; class Aves; order Trogoniformes; family Trogonidae; genus Trogon; species Trogon surrucura. Next base: position 803,891 of record CM036627.1, read on the forward strand.
AATCTCAGCAGTCACTCCACAGTGTCTGTCTTTTTCCACTAGTGAAAGAGATTATGTCTGAGATCTAAATATATGGCACCAAGTTTTCCTATAGCTACCTGGTAATAGAGGACACAAATTTTTTTGCACAGAAAAGGAATACTCCAACACGAGGATGGGAGTGAAGGACTTCCAAATCAGGACCTAAATGCATGCTGAAGTTGTATAAACTCTATTTCTGATGATGCTCCTGAATTATTATATCCAAGTTCTAACAAGGTATTATTACTTGGGACCGTTTCAAGGTTAGAGCTGATTCATGTCCAGGTAACTCAGAACTAGGAGGAGCAGATATGACTCCTACTAATTAGTAAAGAATTTGGTAAAGCTCAGTTATTTCTGTAGAAGTGCGTCACACCAGAGTCCTGATCCTGCCGTAGGTAACACAAAGGCAAACTGCTGAAGCCCTGCAGGCTGGCAGGCACACTGTGTGACAGACCACCCGTATGCTGTCAGGTAACTAAAATCCTTGAATATGTAAAGAACATACACTTAATATTTTATTAGTGGAACTACTGACCTGCTGAAGTTCCCTGGAAAACTGACTGTCATGTTTAGTACTGAATTTCTGTGCTGAGATTAGAACCAGCTATGGAGAGAGAGTTTTTCCACTCCATTTTACAAATATTTGTCCAGCTCAGGGAATAAGACATATTGTAGAAGGAAGCTTACTTTGTCTGTAAGCATTTTGTGAAAAGACAAAGAACTTCAGTTTTTGTGAAAGCCAACCTAACAAGAACTAACTTCACTTAGTGAGTTCTAAATCCTTAGAGCAGGAAAAAAGGAAGTAAATTATTTCCTATTGTATTCTCCATCTTGAAATGCCTGAATAAAGATAAAGGAAGAAGGCATCTTTCACTTGAAGACTAAGGAGCTATGAAGAGCAAGGAAATAACTATCACAAAAATCCTTCTGGCGGAAAAAAAATTAAATCCTTATAACTGGTAGAGACAACTACAGGCAAACATTTTGATTGCAGCATAGTTTGACTATTCTGGTAACTTCTTAGTTTTATTTTAACATTCACTCAGCCAAAAAGATTTCATAAAGCTGCAATAACATAGTATTACTATTATTTAAAAAATTTAAAGTAGAACCAAATGCCTATCACTGACAACTGAGGCACAGGCTATTTTAAATACAGAGGAATGCTAATTAGGGTACAAATGCAACCTTTGTTTCCTCATATTAAAAAGGAATCTTTGGGGGTTTTGTTTTGGTTTGGTTTTTTTTTACATCTCCCTGAAAATACAAGCACACCTAAAGTAATTTCTGGATGGGATGGGAATGTGGCAACAACAAGCTATATTTTATCTGAAAGAAGAGCAAAACACATGAAGATGACACTTCCTTTAAAATCATCTAGGGAAAAACATCCTAGAAAACTATTTTAGAAATATAAGTATTTTTAAATTTTAAGACAGAAAAAGACCTCCCTTAGCCCTCCAACAAGTCAGTAGACCCCAATCAATCATTTGTAGCAGGTTTTCTTAGTTTCCTTGTTTGCACAGAATCTGTTCCAGGACTGTAAGGAGATGAGGAATCAATAAATGGTAAGTCCTTTGGGCCATGTCTGAGAGCGAGTATCTTCCACTGAAGATAACAGTAAAAATGTTTTTAAAAGCACAGTAACTAGTGATGTTTTGGGTAAATGTGCATGAGTGCTTAATCACGTCACTCAGGATTAATAAACTAGCCATAAACAGATGTTTGCATAAAGGAAAATTTTAACAAAGCCACCCTCCTATCAACAAAAAATTATTGCCAACATCACAAATTATTTTGAATGTTGAGATGTTCACGGCAACTCAGCAGTAAACTCAAAACCCGTGCTACAAAGCAGGTTAATGGAGCTTATTGCAGCTACAGAGCTATATCTAAATAATGATAGAATTTGAGAGGCACTGGTAGCATAATATTTGCAGTACTGGGCAATTTCAGTGTCTTAAATATAAAGTTTTCTCAGATGAAAAAGTGTGATGCAGTTTCCCACCTTATCTGCCTGCATACTAACCTCCTGTGGTAGATAAGACCACTATCATTGTATAAACTGGTCAGTCACTAAATTCTTCACATAATACAAATACATAATAACACAAATCTCACATAATCAGCTATGCGACATATTACAAGTTTCATGGCTGTACAACTTTACTCTATAAAGGGTTTCACTGGCTGACCAGGTCAGAAAGAAATTCTATGGAGTTCACATTACAATTGCAGACATTAAAACTGAGGTTCTACAGCTGATGTTTTTATTACAAGAATTCAAAAAATGAAAAAAATCTTATTGTAAAGGAAAAAGGAACAGTTTTCGAGGAAAGAAGAATGTTGGAATAATACGGAAAATGTGCAGACCGTATAGATAGAATAACTGATACATTCAAGATAAAATGCTTAATTCAATTTGCATGTGAATATTTGCAGAAACCATTACTGTCTATCTAATAGAACTGGAGACTGTCACCACAGTACCCCTGCACATCTCAGCCCTGGAAAATAGTCTTCACACTTGAAACATAGCAGAGAGTTGCATTCAGTTTTAAAAGTAACAGCACAAGATAAACTTGTAAAAGCTATTCCCCTTTTCCAGATTAAAATCCCCTGTGGTCATAGTACACTGTCGTGAGTTTCATATTGTTGTACATTAACTCACTCAGGCAACCACTTTATTTAAGTGCATATTTCCAAAATGAAAAACAGTCTCTAGATTTCACTGTTCAGACTACTTCACAGTTATCTGGCAACTATCAAGAAAGAATAATTTATCTCTCAAGACACCAGATTCTTCACCAACAATAGGCATGAGCTTCATCTGGCCTGTGAAACCATAACTTACTTTTCTCAGTCAATGTTGAAGTGTGTTCTAATATTTGGGATTAAGTATTTATCTCTAAGAAGGCATTTTCTGTTTTCTCTATAATAATACATTGGCATATGACACTACTCTTATTTTGGCCTTGATTTTCCTGGAGCATAAAACGACGTTTTTAATCTACGTTACATTGGGTTGTTAGAGGACAGGTGACTCTTTTTAAAGTACATGCTACAAATAAATATCATCTAGATTAAAGAGTAGTATGACAGTTACTTTCTCACATGTAAATTTGTACTTTAAGGAAAAATAGTTTCATGAGCAGCATACTTCCTATTAAAATAATCTGCTTTCCACAGATGTGAACGGTACAGTCTATGTAACTACTTCATCACAAACAACTATTATGTCACAGACTATTTCCTACCTTTATAGACTGGTCACTCCAACAACAAACGAGCTTCAGCAATGACACACTCCCAAAGTCTGAGGAATATCTACTTTTGCCTGAAAAACACGTACATAATTTATGAACTGACAACATCTACAGAAGTACACGAATAGATATTTAACAAGCTGATTCAAGCAATGCTGATTTGAATTAATAGTTTTTATAGTTCTTACTGACTCAAGAGTTAATTTGAGGCTTTTCTGGTCTAAACACAAAGCGCTCTCTCAGCACGTGTTCCCATGATCAAGAATAGCACAGCCAATGAGATACTTATCATCAAGCCTTGTCCTCTGCTGCAGTCCGTCAGTTTCACGCCCATGTATGCAACAAAAGCATTAAAGACTCCTGTTTTAATTTGGGTTTGTTCCCACCTCTTTGCACATGTATAAATGAATAAAGAAAGTCCATAAATGTCAGCAGCATCAAGTTTTAACATTTCCCTTTCTGCTGCCCAGTGTGTCCTTGATGCTGAAGAACTGACCATTCCTAAAATATCAGAGAACTGCAAGTCTCAGATTAGATTTTAATTTGCAAATCCGAACAATTGCATGAATGACAAGATATGGGATTATCAGTTAGACTACCTCAAAAGTTTCAGGTCATTCAGTAAAACTATTTCCATGTCCATGAAAATTTTAATCTTCTCTATACCATTTCCATGACTTTCACCTACTTATTTTCCTATTGTCACTTGACTTTATGTTCCACCTCTTTCTTCCAACTGGCATTTCTGCTGTTATCACAAGTTGTACAGTAATGGCACATATAAGTTATAGAAGGAAAGGTACACTAAAAACTGATTTTAGATTGGGATATTAAGGCTTACTTACATAGCAGAGGCTCAAGAAATGACTTGAAAGAATCCTAAGACAGGACTTAGTCTACAACAGGAATACTGTATTTGTTAGGTAATGCATACTGACCAATATTCTAAACATCCTGTGGCCAGTTACATATTGAAAACAAACTTTGTCTGGTTTGCAAAGCCAAGATAGGCAAACAATTGTCTTTTGGACATTAATGTGAAGAGATTACTTTATTCCACCCTAAGACAAAAGACTAAGGACATTATTGAACATCTATATTGAACTCTTGTATTACTAAGGCAACAGTTTGCTTCAAGGGCTGTATATATTATCAAGCAGGCACAAAACGCTGATGAAGGAGATGGTGGAGAGAGGATACAACAGCGTTTGTTTTATTACATTTCTGTATTTCAGATTGCTAGAATATGTCTTTAGAAACTCAGCTGAATGTTTGGTCATCACGGGAGAAAAAAAAAAAATAAAATAATCCTTGATTCCAGTATTACTTAACAGTCAACATTCTGTTTACATGCTTTTGTGATATTCACAGAAGACAGAATAATTCAGTTTCTGTACTTGGAAACTGGACCTGCTCACAGCTAAAGAACATAAGTAATTCTTTTCATTATTGAAGTTAAGTGACGTATTCTAGCACAAAAAGCATGCAAAAAAAATCCCACTTAAAAGCTATTATTGACACTCCTCCACATACTTACTGCTTGGTAACTCTCCATAAAACCTGGGGAATGAAGGTGCTGCTACTTCTGTATTTCGCCACTTGTCATGTACAGATTCCGACTTCTGCGGACTAAAAACCCATGAAATTATTGAACAAATTCTGAACATACAAAAGCCTTACGTCTTAAAGTAGGTTTTGCATTTTTGTTTTTAAGGTAGGTACTATGCCACCAATTACTAAACAAACACAACTTACTTTCTCATGAAAAGTCATTTGCATTATTTTGCCTACAATTTGGTATTGCAACATTCACATGTACACAAATACTGGATTTATGAGGTTTTTCTATGACACAGGGAAAAAGGTCAAGGCAATCTAGCAGCTTTATTTTCTAAGTTTCCATTTTTTTTCCACAGTGTTAAATAATTTAGGTTATTATTGCAATAGTTGGGACTCCAGCAGATGACCACAATTTAGTACCCTAGTCTGTATATCTACTCCTCTTCAGTACTTAGTCACTAACACAACAACCTACCACTTGAAGACAAAGGGTCTGGATAGAAGGGAAAGGAAGTGGAAAACCTCTCCAAAGGCACTGCACTATTTTAAACTATTTCTTTTAAATACATTGTTATAGTGACCCCGCACAAATGAGATTTAGGTGTCATTTAAAAATAACATATTTCACCTTTCAAACTCACTACAACCAACAGTAAGTCATAAAATTTCAAAAGCCTTGCAACACTAAACAACTCCGAAAGCTTTCGGCTCGAGAGCTTTAAGTTACAGGTACAAATCCCAAAAGGCAGGATAAACCAAATATTTTTAAGATGTTTTCTTACTAGCTTCTTCCTGTTTCTGTCCTACTTTTATAATCTGACACACTTTACTGCAGGTTCCTTTATTTTCACAAGCCAGGTCAAGTTGTAAAAAAAACCCACAAAAAAAAAACCCAAACCTAAAACAGCTACACAAAACACATTTATGAACAACAGCTTATAGCTTCAGGTCCAAGTTATTCTAAGCTTTTCATACTTTATTCTTTTTTGGACTCCGAACTTGGTTTTTTTCCCCTGAAATGTTCCAATTATGTTAAAAATGCTGTAGCTTTTTTTTTTTTCTTTCTTAAAAGAAAAAGAAACCCCACATTAGTACTGGTCTGATAAGTGATAAGTCATTTACTGCTCACTATTTTCATATTGCACAGATTTCTTTTATCCAGTCAAACAGGTAATACTTGACAGAAATTCTATAACCTGAAACTTACTGATCCAAATCACAAGCTGAAAACTTATGATAGCAACTAGTCAAGAGTTTTTCAAGCAAATGTTTCTCATTGGGCAATGACGATTGTCCAAACCCGTGGTTTAAGCAGAAACAAAGACCAAATTTCTGTTCACAATGAGAGTACCAGACTCATCCAAGAAGGCCCAACAGTTCATGAGTTGATTAAATGCATTTTTCCAGTTCTGACTCTTTTGATTAAAAATATGTATACAGGTGTGTATATTTTATTTAACAAAGAAGAAATTCCTTTCACTCTCCTGTAAGAGCAAAACCCTTGGATATGCCAAAGAACAGGGATTTCAGCTTCATTATCGCATTCCCCATATCAAGGCCATAGCTGGTTTACACTGTAATAATTCTCTTAGAGTTCAGTGAAAATTTCATTGCTATACACAAAGGGGGAAGCATTAAAAGAAGAAAGCTGGAACACCCAAATGATTACTAGACCAGTAGTTAGACACTGTGCTGCACTGCAAGGAGTAAACATACAAGTGTGAATAAGCAGTTGAATACACATTAAGCAAGTGTCCGAGTCACTCAATAATCTGTTCCGATATTCTTTCTCCTGTTAATTTGAAAGTTTAAAAGCTCTGGAGTTTGCACCAGTGTGATAACAAAAAATAAACCTTCACAGGATGGAACAACATCCATGACTCTGTTGACACATAAGCTATTGAAGAAGATCACAACTCACACTATTAACTGACTTCAGCAAAGCATTTGACACAGTCTCCCACAGCATCCTCACAGCTAATCTGAGCAAGTGTGGGCTGGACGATCAGGCAGTGAGGTGGACTGCAGGATGGCTGAAGGAAAGAAGCCAGAGAGTCGTAGTCGATGGGGCGGAGTCTGGTTGGAGGCCGGTATCTAGTGGAGTGCCTCAAGGGTCAGTGCTGGGGCCAATATTATTCAATACACTTAACAATGACTTGGATGAGGGACTAGAGAGTACTATCAGCAAGTTTGCTGATGACACCAAGCTGGGAGGAGTGGCTGACACACCAGAAGGCTGTGCTGCCATCCAGCGAGACCTGGACAGGCTGGAGGGTTGGGCGGGGAAAAATTTAATGAAATATAACAAGGGTAAGTGTAGAGTCTTGCATCTGGGTAGGAACAACCCCAGGTTCCAGTATAAATTGAGGAATGACTTATTAGAGAGCAGTGTAGGGGAAAGGGACCTGGGAGTCTTGGTGGACAGCAGGATGACCATGAGCCAGCAATGTGCCCTTGTGGCCAGGAAGGCCAATGGCATCCTGGGGTGTGTTAGAAGGGGAGTAGCAAGTAGGTCGAGAGAGGTTCTCCTGCCCCTCTACTCTGCCCTGGTGAGACCCCATCTGGAATATTGTGTCCAGTTCTGGGCCCCTCAGTTCAAGAACAACAGGGAGCTGCTGGAGAGAGTCCAGCACAGGGCAACTAAGATGATGAAGGGAGTGGAGCATCTCCCTTTATGAGGAAAGGCTGAGGGAGCTGGGGCTCTTTGGTTTGGAGAAGAGGAGACTGAAGGGTGACCTTATTAGTGTTTAAAAATATATAAAGGGATGTCAGGATGATGGAGCCAGGCTCTTCTCGGTGGCAAACAATGATAAGACAAGCGGGAATGGAATCAACCTGGAACACAAGAGGTTCCACTTAAATTTGAGAAGAAAGTTCTTCTCAGTGAGGGTGACAGAGCACTGGCACAGGTTGCCCAGGGAGGTTGTGGAGTCTCCTTCTCTGGAGACATTCAAGACCCGCCTGGACGCGTTCCTGTGTACTGTCATCTGGTGTTCCTGCTCTGGCAGGGGGTTGGACTTGATGATCTTTTGAGGTCCCTTCCAATCCCTGGCATACTGTGATACTGTGAACTGAACTAGTAAGAGTTGTTTGTGCTGCAATAATACTTAAGAGACCAGGATCCTTAAAAGCAGTGAAAAGTATCCTTCTGAAAATGCTGTAGCGAAACAAAATACACATTTTTTTTGCCTTGAGCATGCTGTAAATTTTAGTTACGCCAACTGTCCAAAGAAGCTTGGCTACATAGCACCTTTTAAAAGGCAAACTGGACAAAATAGTATTTTTCTTGGTTTCTCTCATTTAGGCAGAGGTACATTACTTTAACAGTTCACCGTAACAGAGAAAACTCATTCCAACCCTGAATATAAAGATAAATCATATAAAAGGATTGTTGTTTAGGAACTCAAGATGAAAATATGGAGATCAGGAAAAAAACCAACCAAACAACAATACAACAATCTCCATCCCCCTCCCCCAAAGAAAAATTATCCAAAACCCCACCCCTGAACATATACAATTCAAGTACTCTTATCCACATGAAGCCATTGGGAAGCAACAGCCCATGTTAAAGGATCACAAATGTCACCCAACTAAAACTTAGCTATAAACCAGCTATAAATAGGTATACTTTTCAAACTCCGGAACAAGAGATAATTCAAACCAAACTATATAAAAATCTCCCTCCAAAAAAATTTCTGGGTCTTTGAATACAATTCATAACTTTTTTTATAATCAAAATTAATTGCACGTTTTTTTCTTCTGTTTTCTACAAAAAAAAAAAAAATCACTTATTTCTACAAGAGATGCTAGCTTTTATTGCTTTACATTTCCTGGAGAAAACTTTAAATTATTTAGTATAGTTTTCACAAAAAAAAAAAAGTGCACTTCTTGCAACAACTTTAAAACTTGTAACTCCATGGTGGTATGTTCCAAAGCCGGGGTATGTAAGTGTGGGAAAAACATTTGATTTTGGTATAATGACTAACTCCAATTACACACTGTCTTTCCAACAGAGTACTCTAAGATATAATGCAAACATAAAGCCCTTTCTTGCACAAAAAACCAAGCTTTAATGTAAGAGCTTGTGTTGAGTATGGACCAGTAGGCAACGTGCTTAGCAGCAAAAGTAACGGAAACGTGTGTTTGTCCTGCAGGATGGTGCATATCTCTTCAGATATGCTGGATGTCTAGAGTTTTCTGGAAGACAGATATTTGCAGCATTTTTCCCTCATCTTGCCTCTGGGCCATAGCATCACCAACATGGAAGTTAATTGTCCCTAAAATGCTAAATGCAGACCAAGCCAGGTTTGCTGCACAACAAAAGTATGTGGACAATATCCACTGCCTGGTTAGTATGCTCTATTTGGCTTGATCAAATAATGTCAAGTATGTTATTTTTCCTTTAATGCTGAAAAAAGCATTTAGTCAATAAATTTGTTTTGAGTAACATAAATGTTATTTGGGACGATTCTCACAACATAAAGGCTGATGAGGCATTCATTCCTGGCAAATGCCATTATTACTGGGGGCATTGTACTTCAGACTGTGTAACTAGGACAGACTGTTCTTGTGCCTCATGTTTTATCTATCTGTGAAGTCAAGGGTTTTCATGGTAAAGGAAGGATGTTGCTTACACAGAATGGAAGGTAAAACAGCACAAATGTGCTTACTGCACATCTCATGATGTGCCTGAAGAGATCTCATTATTCTACTTGAACTGTGAGGAACAGTGATCTCTGGAAAAAAAGCTGGTTAAATTCAAGTTCTTGTTCTGTTGAAAAACTTTTTGTATCGGTTCTCCTCTGCTAAATAGAAAAATATATTTAATTTCATCCTGATGTCCTTTTGTTCAAAGGACAAACTCTTAAAAAAGCTTTAGAAAATTAATATAAACTCTACCACAAAGACCCTAATTAAGAAAAGTGTTTGTTTCACTTTTTTTTCCACTTTTTAACCATTATAAAGGAAGGAAAGACTCAGAATGAAAGGGTTCTTACCTTTCAATTTCACATGTAACTGCTGAAGGTGTGTTAATTATCCTGTTGATTAAAGCTATTCTCCTAAATAATAACAATATAGTTTCCAGTCCTTTTGTTCCATAAACTTTATTCTCGGATCCATCCTCCTTTTCAGCTTGTCCTTCAGTTGCAGCAAGGTACTTGTTTGATAAATCAAGCACTCTTTTTGAAAATAAGTTGATCCTTGCATGTTCTTCTAGCACACCACAAACAGTAGGTCTCCATCCTGGCAGCATCAGTGACAGGTGGTTTTCCTTTGACACAAGTCCAAAAGAAGCAGGACTCTGAAGCCTCAAGATACCCAAGTGTCTAACACAAAGACTGTCTATTTCTTTATCTACACCCCATGGTAAGAGACATGACAAAAGCAGTTTTGCTGTATCGGTGGTGACGTTCACATCAACGTTTCCTGATGGCTGTGTTTTAATCTTTCTTGAACTCTTCATTTTTTTCTGTCTCTTCATGCCACCACTTTCTTCCAAAGGCCTTGCTGTGTTGTCATCCCTACAAACCTGGTCTGAGCAAACATTATCTACTTGCCCATGCACTGGAGATACACAGCCAGCAATTTTATTTCTTTTTAATGTCAGCGCCCTTTTCTCAGTAGTACTTTTGGCTCTTTCTAGAGTATCATAATTGTGGAATGAATTTGATGACTTCAATCCATTGAGCTGAGATGACAGCAGAAGCTCCTCAAGTTTGTCCAGATCAAATAGGAGAACGTGGAAGTTTGCATTGTTCCATTTTGTCTTCACTGGTAAAATAGTAAAGGGCTGTTGGTTGCAGCTGGTTTCAGTTGACTGAAAGAAAAACATTAAGCGTCCAAACACAAAGCTATATTATTCATAATTTTTCAGGATATCAGCATAGAATCGCAAACAGACTATAGATCAAATCTATTAAGTTCAACTTAATTATATTTATTAACTTCTTTCTAAAGAAAAAGGATTTTCTTCTAAACAGCTTAAGAGACATATGCATGTAAATATTTATAACACAGGTTCCCTGATATCTTCAATTATACAGCCAGGCTGCAGGTTGCATATATCTTAGCCAAAACTCTAGGATGGTATTTCTTCAGCTAGGTCCTATTTTAAGTTGAAACGCTTTTAGGGAAGTTTTAAATAATACAGATGGTCCCCTTCTCCATCCTCCCCAAAATAAAGCTAGGGAAGCAAATCCTTTGATGTGAAATTGTTGCAAACCTTGAGAATCTGTATGCCTTGTAGCAATCTGACATATGTTTGACATAAAGACTACGCCTTTCACCCTTTCAAAACATGCAAAACTACAAGTTAATTAATTCTGAGTTAAGTCACACAGACTTCATCAGCAACAATAAAGAACTTATGTAAGTAAATCTCTAGGTACAAAATTAATTACCTTAAATGAAATTAATTGAGAAGAAAAGGCTACGGGAGCTACCACAATGTTTGTGAACATCTGACTTCACCTGGTGCACCCGATTTCCAACCCGGAACTTTCTAAAACTCGTTATAATTTTTCAAGAACTTGAAAGATTATTCATAGAGTATTATTTCAGCTTTATACAGTAATGTGATAATTGTGCTAGTATAAATACATGTCCGATTACTGCTGTTGATAAATACTAAAAGAAAACAGTTTAAATCCTCCTAAAATGTGGAAGAAAAAAGGTTTGAGAACAGCTGCAGTTGCTCACAACTTCAGACTGCCAAACTATACCATACTAAACTGCAAACAGTAAACTAATATATATATAACTAATATATAATATAACAGTAAACTAATGATGAAGAACTGTAGTAATATCATCTGAAAACCACGAGAAATGTTCAAAATCACCTTTAAAACAATTTATCACATTTTTTTCTTGCAGTTTCAGTATTTAAATGATAAATCGTCATTAAGAATAAAAGTTGACATCTTTTAGAATTAGAATTAGTTTTTATCTTGCCAGTGGCCTTGCCATATGGTAACTATGCTGCAACAAACTCCTGAGAAGGGGATGTATTTGAACACATGAAAAATCAGCTGCTTACGCAGGTATCACAGAAGAACTTGCCCACGGAGACGCCTGTCAAAAAGCAATGTGTCCTAGACATTAGAATCTTAGACAGAGTGTAGGCTAAGCATAGAGAAAGAATATAGTATTTGAGAAGAAAAAATAAGACAAGAAAGTCTTTTCTACTAGGACACAAACTCTACAGATCAGCTACTCTCTAAGCAGAACCCGTGCAAGGAAGGAAAAAGGAAGAATAAACACAAGAATGGAAAACAAACCAAAAAAAAAAAAAATCACATAAAGCCATGTGAGCAGAGGATGCATGCAGGAATAAGATCCTAAGGATGAACAAATCAAGAGGAGGAAAAAACCCAAATCTGTCCTAGAGGATATCGGGACATTTCTATGTATGGAAAACGTTCCCTACTTGGTTTTCCTCCACTCCCAGTCTACACATAACCTGATGAAGAGGTTGCCATCACAATGCTACTAGTGGCAGTTAATGACAAATATTCAATTTTTAAAAGGATAATTTTAATGTTTCAGTTAAACCTACCTTCCACTTCAATTTTAGTTTTTAGCTGCATTTTAAAACAAAGTCTGAAACAATAATTCCTTGTTAGTAAAAAAAAAATTTAAAAAATATAGTAAATATTGATTCTGGGCATTATGAATTTTTCTAAACATTTTTTTAAATCGGAAATGCAGATTTCACAATCACAGAAATCACAGAAGTGTCTACAGGAAGGAATGTGGGCAGGTCATCTCATCAAAACTCCTACTCTACAGACTTTCATGTCACTGATATGTTTATGAAGCTGCTGGTATTTTGCAATTCAATTTCTGAGGGAAAAAAACATGTCAAATACCCAATTTTAATTTGGAACAAAAATCCTGTTTCTTCTGCATGCAATTAAATACACAAGAAACTGCATGAAATGTCAGAGTTGAATCTTTAAGGATACTACAATAAATTTCCATTGAAAAGATAAAGCTCTGTAATTTTTTTCTGAGGGACTCCAGATGAGTTTGTAGAAGAGCAACTACTTTCGTTCACAGGAGTCGTCGTGCTGCACTACAAAACGGTGTTCCACGAAGGCACCGGGAGGATCATCCAACGGTAAAGTTATGAGACTGTGACACAACATCTTGTATCAGAACGCTGTTGTGTCTATTAAAGAGGCATCTTTTGCCTTCAGGGGAAGAGTAAACATGAGGGAGTATAAACTCCTCACTGGTGCTTTTGCCCTTTTCTTTAAGTGTTTCTGCCTTGTATGCTTTTATTGTCCTGCACAAGCCCATGCTCTCACCGCTGTGCTCAGTCTCGCTATTTCGCCTCTACAAGCAAGTGTGTGTGAGCAGAAAGGGGGTCAAGAAGCAACTTTTCAGGCCAGTGATACTTCTGCAAACAACCACACCCTCTTCCATATCACCAGTGACACAGATCACTACGTGATTTTTAATTTTCTTGTGATTAGAAATATTCCACTAATGCAAAGAACTGTTTCTGCTGAAAACAGCTGAATCTGAAAAGAAATTATCAAGAGTTAGTAAACAGGGCACCAGCTGGCTTTATCTTGAATGGTATGTTGATTAACTCATCTTTCTCTAGACTACTCCTTAACTAACTTCTTTTACAGTACAAACTATTATTTTATATGATTAGCTATTTTAAAACTGTTAATATCGTAGCTACAAATAACACAAGGAAATAATCTGACTCTAAGTCATTTTACTGTTCAGTTTTGTGTAATAATATAATTTGGTTTTCTGTTATTTAGAGAACAATGCTCCCACCAGATGAAGATGTACTCTAAATACATAATCTTATTTAAAGATCTCCATAGGGAGTCATAAGTAAAAGATTATAACTACTTGCTTGGGTTTTCTTTTTATTCCTTTCCTTTCTGAAAAACAATACATTGTGTTTAAGCACTAGGATTATTTTAATCTTTAATTATGCCATTTCCTAATACACAGGGAGAGCCCCATGGAATGCAAACACTGGAATTCACAAGCTAGCTTCGACATGAACAGAAGCTATTATTATTTGGCCTATCATTTTCATTTTCCTTGTTCTATACATTTCTATTTGGTTGATTAACATTTAGAAACCTTTAGGGAAATCACCACCGAAACAAAATAAAATATTGTGACAATCTCAATCTGTTAAGGCATCTGGTGATGCTACTGCGTGTGAAGTCACAATAAATGTTCACCGGCAATATGAAAGCTTACTGACATTGATCTTAAATGTATCTGCTGAGTTATCTTAGCCCTCTGCCATAGGCATTTCATTTCAGTGAAAGAAGGTGGATATCTAAAGCTTTAGACATAAAACGTTATTTAGGAAATATGGATAAGCTATTCTTTGCAACAGAAGATGACAGAAAACGGGAGCAAACCCATAAAACTAACTATGAACTATAGGCCTGGGAATAGCATTTGATGGTAGATATTGAAAAGCAGATTAACAGATATTTACATTCTATATTGTGCCTTTCCTTAAGTTCGGGAAGTATTTGACAAAAGTAAGTCCTGCTACATTCAAGAAAAATATTGCCATTAACTTTTTTTTCCCCCAGATATTCACATTAAGAGTTTAACAACCCAGGGTCAAAAGATAGGCTAGTAACAAATAGCGATAACAAAGTATGACTTCTCTCTGAATCACACAGTGCAACTTTGAGGCCTCCCTCTTGCCAACACACAGGCATCAGTAATGAAAAGATCCCTTTTTTCTTCTTTTCTGGCAATTTTCGCTCAACTAGGACTCAGTTATCACAGGATTGTGTCTGAAACCCAAACTTATTAAAGCACATACATCCAAACACTAAGCCATTGAAGTCTTACTGAATTACCCGTGAATTTCAAAGGAGCATGTTAAAAAGGAACGTAGTAATACACAGGCATCCTTCAATTCTGCAAGTTCAATGCCCAGTACACTATGATAAATTGAACACAACCTACAGATTTTGATGATCATCACTTTGAATGACAATACATAGGCATCTTTTCCAGTTTACCATTGCTAGTTTTTATTTATTTATTTTGTCTTCCCATAGCCAACTGATTTTCTATTTACAGGTCTCCCCTGTAGCTCTCCTTGCTTTACCTGAAAAATGGGGAAGACTTTTTTTAATGATTCATTTAAAACAAATTGTCTGGAAGCTATTACAGTTTCTGAAAGCTGGTCTTTGTCCTCTTCTGCTCAAGTGTATGAATCTAAATTAACCATAAATATTAAGATGCCCTGCTTTAGCTCAGTTACGAAAATTAGCGGAATTTGCTACCTTTTGTTTTGTGCATCACTAGCAGTAAGTCTAACATAAGTTACTCCAAAGGAGCTGCACATTAGTCAAGAAACCTTTAGTAGTAAGAAAAGTCAAGTTTTCAGGGCTAAAACCATGTGTTTACTTTCATACCACATTTTAATGGAATACCACATACCACAATTTTAATACCACATATTTTAATGGAAATCAAGAAGTAGGAAGCACTTTATTTTGTGTATGCATGTATTGTCTCAAAATTAATTTAATGGCACCACCAGCCTTTTCAGTTAAAGTACTGGCTAGTCCCTAACAAACTGATGAATAATTAACTCATGAACCTGCTAGAACTATTAGATTTTAAACATTTCCAAATTCCAAACTACAATACCCTACTTGAACTCCAAAAAAAAAAAAAAAAAAAAAAGACAAATCACTCATTTACGCTGAATACTTTAGTAATGAGACTAGACCTCCTGTGTTCAATATAAAGCCATTTGCATGCTGCTAACACTCCTGCTTAACAACTGGAATTTGCTTGAAACATTTTTACTGCTTGGAGAGATCCACATGGCTTGATAAAACTGCCCCTGAGGCCTTCAACTGCAAGCTTTAAAGAAGCAAGACAGGCTATAGATCAAAATTATGTATGAACCTTTTTGTGTATCTCTTACTGACCCATCACAGAACAAGCTTTCTACACCCAGGAAAGAACAGGATTCTAGGAGGCTTTGAAACAGCGAGCTATATTCCACGCACCTCTGTAATAGCTCCTTAGTTTGCCACTGAACGTGTCTGAGCCAGGACAAGACAAGAGCTAGAATGGAACACACTAACTCAGTTGGAAGGGACCTACACCGATCATCTAGTTCAACTGCTTGACCAATTCACAGATTACCAATTCAGAGCATGTTATTAAGGGCATTGTCCAAACGCCTCTTCAACATTGACGTGCTATGGGCATTGACCACCACCTCGAAAGCCCACTGCAGTGTCTGACCACTCTCTCAGTAATGAAATGCTTCCTAATGTCCAGTCTAAAAATCCCCTGATGAAGCTTTCAGCCATTTCCACACATTCTATCACTGAGAGCTGGGAGAAGGGCTCAGCACCTCACTCTCCACTTCCCCTCCCTCAAGAAGCCATAAAGAGCAATGAGATTTTCCCTTAGTCTCCTTTTCTCCAAACTAGACAAGTCCAAAGTCCTTAGCCTCTCCTCACGGGACATTCCTTTCAGCCCTTTCACTAGCCTTGTTGCCCTCCTCTGGCTGGATGCATTCAAGGACCTTCACATATTTCTTAAAGAACTGGGCAACGCTAAAGCTTGGCAACAAGCTTTGAAGACTCACTTTAATTCATTTCTTCTGGCATGGAATCCATTCCCGCGTCACTACTTATAAGCCTGTTCTACCTCTTTTCATCTCCCTTCGCACATCTTTAACAAACCACCTTAGCACCCAAGGAAAAATTTTCACATGTCTACGGGAAGGGGGGGGCGGGGGGCTCTCCTTAGTGTCGCCCCCAAACACATCAATACATGCCATTATCTTTAACAGGTTTAAGACAGACACATCACATAAAAATTTCATGGGAAGTACAATTCAAGTGTTATTTTTCCTGGCTGCCTTCTCATCTCTAAAGGCCCTTTTCCACTGGGATCCAACTTGTTCTAGGAACGCTATTCTACTTAAAATACATACTTCCATTAGCTGACAGGGATTCCCATACTGTTTCAGCTCCTCTTATATATGTACTTTCTCCACACATCAGCTTTCTTTACTAGATGTATTCTGTTATGGGTTTTGTGCTAAAAAAAAGATTTTACAAGAATGGTCTTGATGTTCATTTTACATAAAGAAAATAAAGTTGCAAAAATCACACTGCAGATTTTTAGAAGGGAAACTAGACTCAAAATATACCTGCATGTCACTTGGATATCGAAATTGTTCAGTTCTCACAGCATGCATAGTATCAACTTCTACATTAAACAAGTCCTGAAGTATTAAATGGGACTTTTTCTTACTTTTGGCCTTCTTTATCCATTGTGCTCTCAATTCACCACAAACATAACAGCATAAAAGTGACAGAAAATTGGCCCCAAAGTTCCCAGTGCTTGCAGAATGAATCATGCTGTATAAAACATAGATGTGAGTTATTCTGCTGATTGCAATTCTTTTTCTGATTATGTAATATTCAAGGGGTTTAACTGTATTCCTTGGAGCTTTCACTTGTGAATGTGTTTTGATCCATTAACATTACACAAGTTAGGAAAAAGATCAGTCTCCTCCTTTATCCACTACTTGCCACCTCCAAAGGCTCAAGAAAATATTACACAGAAATTGAACAATTTTTAGGTGAAACTATAGTTAGGTTCAGGGGTATGGGAGGTGTCAGTGCACTTAATTGAAGCATAATCAAAGGAAACTGGAAGATTCTCGCACTAACAGAAGCTGCCCTGCTTCTGATTTTTTTAAGGTGAGGGATTTTCTATCTCTTATTTGTCTGAGTTTTTCTAGCGGATTTACACTTTTCTATTTTGACAGCTGTTGAGCTATTGGTTTTTAATACAGGCCCAATGCAACAGTACATTTAAGTACATGATAAAAGTTAGTCAGATAAGCAAGACTTATGATTTTAAAGAGCAATTAGTTCATTACTAAATATATTTACTATAAAGAAACCTGATAATTTAATCAATAGAAGACATCCTACTGTCTGCTCACATGTCTTCAGTGAAGACATCCTGTGAACAAAGTACATGTACTTCACCTTTACAAATAAGTATTTTTAAGCAAAACTCAGTATGGAATCATTAAAACGACTGCATCTTATAGTCATCAAGAAGTTTCTTGATATAATTTCTGAAATATGGCAATGAAGTTTGAGAACACAGTAACATTATTTCAATGAAATGAACACCTATTTTTGTCATCTTTGCTGTAATCTGACCTTTAATTACAATACAAAGACAACAGAAACTTTAAAGATCATTACATGTTTGAATGGCTTCCTGTTCAGTACCTCTGTGGTAATTCATAACTTTGACAATAAATAGGATTATTACCTTTTAAAAAAACTACAGTGTGAAGAACCTAGGTTACAGAAATGAAAGAAGGTGGGGCAGTACAATTTGTCAACCAAAATGTATTAAAGGCTAAGAATTTTCTGTGTCTTGATTATGTCAGTCACTGGGATGTCAACAGAAGCCCCGAGCTCATAACTGTTATCAGGATGACACCTCATCACTGGTGCGGCTCCATGCTCACAAGAAATAAGTGTGTCTCACAGCTGCTTGCTAGCTATTTGCTACTCCCATTCCATCACTTAGGTTTGTATGTCATGGAGTTGGAAGAACTGTTTTAACCAAAGTGTGCCTACCACACCTAGTGGTCTTGAACACTAAGTTGTGTTGCCAATGACAGCTCCATTCTCCATGGTGCTTTATCCTTGATGGTAGGAAGCAGTAACTGTGTTTGGTTTTGTGTTCGTGAGTTTTGGGGTAGGTGTTTTGTGTTCAGGGTGGTTTTTTAAAAAAAAATACAGAACAGCTTAGTAAATGTCTTGCTGAGACATTTTTTCTCTAACCTTTTTTAAAGAAAACAGTAGTATTACATTTAAGAGAAAGAACTGTGTTTTGTGGACAGGCTTGTAGGCACCATCTTGCACAAAGTTTCGCAAAATAGGAAACCTGTAGTTATCTTACGGAATTGTCTCAGAAAACAAATGCATAAACAATGCACAAAATGGCTGGCATGGTGTAAATTAAAGCATTAAATTCCTTTCTAAATCCTCTGAGTCCTCTGTTGCCAGAGATGGTAGTCGATAGTAGTAAAAAAAATTGCCTCCTTGAAACGTGTTTGGTGGACAGCAGCTTGATGATTGGCAGCACAAATAGAAGACAAACGAGAAAGCCTTCAATCTGCAGCTGATGCACAGGAAGAACATGGGGAGCTGAGTTTACAATAGAGAAAACATTACCAAGCTAATGGCACAGGCAATCATTTGACCACCATGCATCTCTGATAGCAGCAGGGCATCCATTTCCAGTTAAGTGTTAGAGTACCTTTTTGCTTTCTCTGACCACTGCAGGGGTAAAACAACCTAGTGCGTGAAACCCACTGACTGGTAATAAATTACTATATTGGATACTTTTTGTTTTCTTTCAGCAATGACTTTACTGTGTATTCCTGCTATCATTACCAATTAAAGTGGAGATGGCGTTCGCAAGCTCTATCTAACTGTATATCAGTCCCTACGCTCCAATTGCTTTGCCAAGTATCACGGGGTCAAGAGGCTCCTTTGACCTTTATCAGCTAAGTCTCTCTGACCACTCACTATTTGAAGCAATCTCAGCCGAACAGATGGACACTTTTGCAGACTCCATAAAGCTTCGAATATAAAGATAAATGAAATTGTGTTTGGGGCCTCAAACTGCTTTATGAGCATAAAATATTGTTAGCAAGTTCCACAAAAATCTCAGCTTTCAAACAGCACATCCTAAACCTATACCGTGAACACACCACCTCTTTACCAGGAAATTGCATTTTTTATTGTTGTAGCTTCTACAGATAAAACTAAAATCTTGATATAACTTACATGTCCAGTTAGTACAAAGTGCTAAATTTAGAAAGCCTAATTTAATTCCTTAAGTCATTAAAAGACAAGGAAGAATAGAATTTCATATAGTCTCTCGCCATACAGTCAGAGCAGCACACAGCACATGATCAGACAGATCATTCAGTGGAAAAATAGTAGAACAGTTGGATATCACAGAGCATTCAGAGAAGGCCTGGACCTTCACTTCAGATTTCTCTATCTTAAAGTCTCATAAAAGCCCTTACTCCTCAAATTATTGCACCAAAATTTTAGTCATACAACACATAAGAGAAAGTTTCAAACTCCCTAGGAGATCCTTAGGTAATAATTAGATATAAATGTGGTCTTGTGATCATATTTATGTATTTGTAACAGAAAAATTATCTATTGTTCAACAGTAACAGTGTCTGGTCTTTCGTTTGAGCTAAATCACATCAGCAAACCTACCCTCTTAAGTTCATAACCTTAGGTACTAAATGTTGTTTTTTTTTTTAATGCCAGTGGAGAATCTTTGTAACACTTGGAACAGTAATCGTGGCATCACTCCTGATGAGTCTGTGGCACAATGTAAATAATTAAGTCAAGGAGCCTTCAAGCTCAAGCTGTGAGAGGAACAGACTGAGCAACTGGATAAACCCCTTTTTTCTTACGTATGGAAGGCCACCATCAGGCAGACTGTCGGCCAGATCTACTGGGCACAACAAATCTTTAATTGTTATAGGAGAAGTGTTAACACATCTATTGCTCAGTGTAGAGATCTGGTATAAAAATCAAATGTTTCTCATATTTTGTTTTCACGTCCACACTGCCTGTCTCTCCATCAGAAATACCAAACTTAAATTTTTCGTTGGATTTAATGTAAGCGCACATATAAAAGTGATCCTGGAGACAAATCGGAACGTGGTTTCAAAGAATAACTGGTAAGCAAAGCCAATACACAGAATATGCTTCACATGAGTTTTCAATAGCAGGAAATGAGTCTACATTTTATTTTTTAGTAAAATATTCAAAGAAATATATATGATATATAAACAACTTTATAGAGACAACTTCTGCTTTGCTTTAGAATTCATATCATTATCTGTCTGGGCACACTATCAGAAATGCAATTCTAAACACAATACCTTTGACAAAGTCTCCCTAAGATTTTTATTATAGAAGGAATATCAAAATGAATTGGAGATCCACTCATCTCAAAGTAAGATTTTTTTTGACACGGACAGTCTTGCACCATGAAAAGTTTAGAAGCAAGGGAAGAATAAGGTGTTTTTAAATTAAGTCTTGTTAATTTATATGCTCAATATTAAAATACTCTATCTTAATATATTAACTTACATTGAATGAAGAAGTACATTCCCTAACCATGTCTTTAGAAATATATGGGGTTTAGTGATGGGTGGTAGTTAAAACACTTTCAGACTTACTCAGCATTCAGGAAGAAAAGCCGTAAAACAGGTCATCTCCATGTTTCCTAGGTCATCATCTGGACAGTGATACAGCAATTCACAAAACACACACTGCTGACTCCTGGATCTAGGAATTGTGCTACTGGGAACTTACTGGACGAATGAACATCCAAATATATCTAGGAGGATAACACTGAACAGAGACACTGCCAACATGACCTTAGAAGGAGTGTAAAGAATAGGAATAACGCTTTGTCCTAAGAAAGACTGGTGTATATAAAAATTAAGTTACTGACCTCATTGCTGGGTGCAGTCTCCAACTGAAAAAACCTACTTACCCTGGGTTGCTCCAGCAGTGCATTTCCCATATTGCATTATAAGAGTCACACCCATAAAATTTATCTACTAGATCAAATCCTAAGAAAGTTCTTTTCTACTAAAGAAAACGAAAAAAAAATATGCTATTAAATTTTAAAATATTAAAATCCTGCCTATCCCAGAAAATGCTATTTTCAGGAATAGGCAAGCTGGATTTTCTTCAGTTCCTATATCATTCTAGGATATATCAGGACAGTGGCTAAGTCTCTGTACCCACAGATTTCATATTGTTCTCTTCTTGAGAGCTGTTTAATCTTACTGAAGATAGTAGAACTGCACAGGCTTTCAAAAGGACAATATTTGCAAATAAACATTCTCAGACATATCAAGTTGGCTGGCTCATCCTTTCTCATAGGTAGTGCAAGAACCAAACCTGATCACCAGAACAAATTAAATTTTAAGTATTAATATATAGAAAAATGTGCCACGAGAACAGAAATGTAACAACTGTTGTTGATTTGTTTTAAATTAAACCACAGTTTAGCCTTGTATTTTATTTCTGCTCTTTAACCAAGACAAGAGATTCAATTAGTTATCAGAAGGAAGCTAGCAGATAAAAAGTCTGTCTTGCAGAGTAAGGTTTGGTGTTGCAAGTTCTAGTTCTCTAACTGCACTCAAAGCACAATGTATTTCTGGCCAGTGTATTTCTGAAAAAGTCGCTGCTCTTTTTTAATAAGTGTGTGAGGTGGAAGCCAAGGAAAGTCTCACAGATCTGAGTTCCTGTTGATACTTTTCTTCAAGATAATTCTAATTAAACTACAAGATGCCAAGAACTCAATGTTTAGAACACATCAAATGTAAAGACTCGACCATCCTACCTGTCATGAATGGTGACAAATTCTCTAGAAAAATCACTGGACAACATGAAAATAAAAAGATTATAACAAAGATGATATAACTTATTTTAGAATTATTATAATTAAATAGAGCACTTGAAAGGAAAATCAGTTAGGCTGTTCTACAGGGAAAAAAACAACCACAACACATCTCAGGGACTAGAAAGTAGTAAAGGTAAAACGTAAGATAGAAAAATTCACACTCTCTGTATATGACTCTACACACAGAGCTAAAAGAAGCAATCCTAAGCGAAGAATAAGTTACAATGAACAGCACAGTTTGTATCTTACTCTATCCATAAAGCTATGTCCCTAAAAAACAAAACACAAACTCTGCTACAGTTTCCAACAGTCAGAGGAGGCAATTGCAGCATGACTTTTGAGGTATGAGGGAAGATAAAGAGAAGGAACCTCTAGGTTGTAGGAGCAACAGCTAGTTTAGCTTCAATAAATGGTCCCTCAGTGTGGAATACTTCACAAGGATTATAGATATTGACCTTTGAATTATTTCTAGTAGGACACTGTAGCACCTTCTTTAGCTTGAACACAGGATCCAACTTGGCAGGGAAAACAAAAATGTTAAGTCAGTCGCCTTCAGTAAAATAGTAAAATAGTAAAATAAAAAGACAGCTGCTGCAGTAAGAGCGGTTTTTTTCTCCGATTTCTGGGCGGATTGAGGCGAGAGGGGGCTTTGCCGGGGACGGTGAAGCCGAGGAGAGAGAGCGGGACCCGGAACTGAGAGGGAATCTCGCGAGGCGGGAGAGAGTGACGTAGGCGAGGAGGAAGCCGGCAGCCCGCGAAACTCAAAAGCGGCCTCAGCCATCTGACTCTTGAGAGCGGCGCGAGCGTGGGGGAGGGGAGGACCTGCTGGACTCTGGTGATCCGCGGGCACAGCGGGGTGTTACTGGTGGCTCAGGGAGGGCGAGGATCGCAGACCCTGGGCATAAGAGGTGAAGGGTGGTTATTGGTTAATTCTTTTCTATTTTTTTTTTTGTTGTTGTTGTTTGTTTTTTTTTGTTTTTTGTTTTTTGATCATTTTTCTTTCCTTTTTTTTTTTTTTTTTCTTCTTCCCCATTATGGTTGCCACCAGACAGAAAGCCACCACGAGGAGGAGTGTGGGGACCCAAACAGTGCTCCAGCACAAGGACGCAGCTGTGCAGGCTGCCGGCTGCAGGGAGTGCCTGAGCCTGTGCCTCCCAGACGCTGCATCTGACAGTGCCTGTGTGAGGTGCGGTCAGTTGGATGATCTCCTCCATCTTGTGGTAGAGCTAAAAGAAGAAGTGGAGAGGCTGAGGAGCATTAGGGAGTGTGAAAGAGAGATAGATTGGTGGAGCCAGTCCCTGATGCACACACAGCACTCTCCACATGCAACAGGGGATCCTCTCCCCTCTGGCCATGAGGTCAAAGGAGGGGACCAAGGTGATGAGGGGGAATGGAAACGAGTCCTGGCTCGGAGAGGAAGGCGGGTCCATGCCCAGCCTCCCTCACCTGCTCAGTTGCCTCTACAGAACAGGTACAGTGCTCTGGAAGAGGAGAGCCATGGAAAAGAAGAGGTGAATGAATGTGGAGACGTAAGGTTGACTTCGCTGACCAAATCACACCTATGCATCAGGACTAGTTCAATTAAAAAGAAAAGGAGGGTAGTTGTCATTGGTGACTCCATCCTGAGGGGAACAGAGGGTCCCATTTGCCGTCCAGACCCAGTCCACAGGGAAGTCTGTTGCCTCCCTGGAGCTCGGATTAGGGACATTACTAAAAAACTTCCCAGGCTGGTGAGTCCCACTGATTATTACCCATTGTTGATTGTCCAGGCTGGCAGTGACGAGATCAATCATAGAAGTACTCAGAGAATTAAAAAGGACTTTAAGTTGTTGGGCCAGGTGATCAAAGGATCGGGGGCACAGGTAGTTTTCTCATCTATCCCATTAGTAGGTGACAGGAATAGTGAAAGGAAAAGAAAAGTAGATGCAGTTAATGCATGGCTTAAAGACTGGTGCCTCCAACAACGTTTTGGGTATTATGATCACGGGGAAGTTTATGCAGTACTGGGCATGAGAGATATAGATGGTGTAGACCTGTCTAAGAGAGGGAGGAGAATTCTTGCTGGAGAGTTGGCAGGATTAATAGATAGGGCTTTAAACTAAGTTGGAAGGGGGAAGGGGATAAAACCCGAGTCTCTACACATGAGCCAAGGGGAAGTATCCCAGGGTTAGGCAAAAAATGCACAAGCAACGGTAACAGATGCTCCATTAAATCTCTGAAGTGTCTGTACACCAATGCAAGAAGCATGGGGAATAAGCAGGGAGAATTAGAAGTCTATGTTCGGCTGGAGAACTATGATCTTATTGCAATTACAGAGACGTGGTGGGACAGCTCACATAACTGGAATGTGGGCCTTGATGGTTATGTTCTCTTTAGGAAAGACAGGTTGATGAGGCGAGGTGGGGGAGTTGCTCTGTACGTGAGAGAGCAACTGGAGTGTATTCAGATCCATCGAGCAGCAGATGAGGAGCAAGTAGAGAGTTTATGGGTGAGAATTAAGGGGCAGGCTAGCTTAGGTGACACTGTGGTGGGTGTCTACTATAGACCACCTGATCAGGAGGTGGAAGTTGATGAGGCCTTTTACAGGCAGATGACAGCAGCCTCTCAGTCCCAGGCCCTGGTTCTCATGGGGGATTTCAACTACCCAGACGTTTGCTGGAAGTCCCACACAGCCAGCCATCCTCAGTCCAGGAGGTTCCTCCAGTGCATCGATGATAACTTTTTGATGCAAATGGTAGATGAGCCTACCAGGAGAGGAGCGCTGCTGGACCTTGTGTTCACCAACAAGGAAGGACTGGTTGAAGCAGTGAAGGTTGAGGGCAACCTTGGCTGCAGCGACCATGAGATGGTGGAGTTCAGGATCCTGTGCGGTAAAAACAGAATAGCAAGCAGGATCGCAACTCTGGACTTCAGAAGGGCCAACTTTGGCCTCTTCAAGCAATTACTGGGGGATACCCCGTGGGACAGGGAGCTGAAAGGTAAAGGGGCCCAAGACAGTTGGTTGGCATTCAAAGACCACTTCTTTGAAGCTCAGGATCAGTGCATCCCATCAGGTAGGAAATCAAGAAAGAGATCCAGGAGACCTGCTTGGTTAACCAGGGATCTGCTGGGCAGACTCAGGTGGAAGGGGAGGGTGTTTAAATTGTGGAAGGAAGGGCTGACCACTTGGGTGGAGTACAGGGCAGCTGTCAGGGAGTGCAGGGAGGCAATCAGAAAAGCTAAGGCCTCCTTGGAGTTAAAACTTGCAAGGGAGGTCAAAGACAACAGAAAGGGCTTCTTCAAATACATTGCTGACAAAACTAACACTAGAGGCAATGTAGGCCCTCTGTTGAATGAGGTGGGTGCCCTGGAGACAGAGGACAGAAAGAAGGCAGAGTTGCTGAATGCCTTCTTTGCCTCTGTCTACACTGTTGGAGACCGTCCTCAGGAGCCTCAGTCCCCTAAGGCCCCAGAGGAAGTCATGACAAAGGAGGAGTCTGCCCTGATTGATGAGGAGTGGGTTAAGGATCAGTTTGAACACTTGGACATTCATAAATCCATGGGCCCTGATGGGATGCACCCACGGGTGCTGAGGGAGCTGGCGGGAATCATTGCTAGGCCACTCTCCATCATCTTTGGTAAGTCGTGGGTAACAGGTGAGGTGCCTGAAGACTGGAGGAAAGCGAATGTCACTCCAGTCTATAAGAAGGGCAGGAAGGATGACCTGAGTAACTACAGACCGGTCAGCCTCACCTCCATCCCTGGAAAGGTGATGGAACATCTTATCCTTGACACTGTCTCTAGGCATATCAAGGATAAGAAGGTTATTAGGGGCAGTCAGCATGGCTTTGCCAAGGGGAAGTCATGTTTGACCAACCTGATAGCCTTTTACGAAGACATAACCAGGTGGATGGATGGTGGCCATGCAGTGGACGTGGTCTACCTGGACATCAGCAAGGCCTTTGACACCGTCTCCCACAGCATCCTCGTAGGTAAACTGAGGAAGTGTGGTCTGGATGACCAAGTAGTGAGGTGGGTCGAGAACTGGTTGAAGGGAAGAAGCCAGAGGGTTGTGGTCAATGGGGCCGAGTCTGGCTGGATGCCTGTGTCTAGTGGGGTCCCTCAGGGGTCAGTGCTTGGGCCGGTGCTGTTTAATATATTCATCAATGATCTGGATGAGGGATTAGAGAATGTTGTCAGCAAGTTTGCTGATGATACGAAGTTGGGGGGAGTGGTTGACACACCAGAAGGCTGTGCAGCCATTCAGAGAGACCTGGACAGGCTGGAGGGCTGGGCGGGGAGAAATCTGATGAAGTTTAATAAGGGCAAGTGTAGAGTTTTGCACTTGGGAAAAAATAACCCCATGTGCCAATATAGGTTGGGGACTGCCCTGCTGGAGAGCAGTGCAGGGGAAAGGGACCTGGGGGTTCTAGTGGACAGCAGGATGACCATGAGCCAGCAGTGTGCCCTCGTGGCCAAGAAGGCCAATGGCATCCTGGGGTGTATTAGAAGGGGAGTAGCAAGTAGGTCAAGAGAGGTCCTCCTGCCCCTCTACTCTGCCCTGGTGAGGCCACATCTGGAATATTGTGTCCAGTTCTGGGCCCCTCAGTTCAAGAAGGACAGGGAGCTGCTTGAGAGAGTCCAGCGTAGAGCCACAAAGATGGTGAAGGGAGTGGAGCATCTCCCTTATGAGGAAAGGCTGAAGGAGCTGGATCTCTTTAGCTTGGAGAAGAGGAGGCTGAGGGGTGACCTCATCAATGTTTATAAATATGTCAAGGGGGAATGTCAGGAGGATGGAGCCAGGCTCTTTTCAGCGGCGTCCACTGACAGGACAAGGGGCAATGGGTGGAAGCTGGAACACAGGAGGTTCCAGAAAAATATGAGGAAAAACTTTTTCACTGTGAGGGTGACTGAGCACTGGAACAGGCTGCCTAGGGAGGTTGTGGAATCTCCATCTCTTGAAACATTCAAAACCCGCCTGGACGCGTTCCTGTGCGCTCTAGTGTAGGTGATCCTGCTCTGGCAGGGGGGTTGGACTAGATGATCTTTGAGGTCCCTTCCAACCTTTAACATTCTGTGATTCTGTGATTCTGTGATTCTGTGATCCAACTTGGCAGGGAAAACAAAAATGTTAAGTCAGTCGCCTTCAGTAAAATAACAGAAAAGAGTTTGTAAAAGTGTATAGAAACAGTGTCTGAAGTGCTGAAATAAATAGTTGAGCCTTATTCTTAGATTTCTGTCATCTGGTGTTAATTACTGTCCACATTTGCAAGAGTAAAGTGTGCTGCAATATCCAATGGCAGACTTTTGCTTTCATTTTGCTTTGAGGTAATCAGAGAAAACACTCAAATCAACAAATTCCTAAGTTGGTGGACAAATTCAGAAAACTGCAGTAACTTTCAGTGAAGCTGACGTGGTCCAGGCTGTCACTGTCTCTCAGAACCATGACGCTTTTTAACTGGTACCAATTTAACCTCCTAACTCCAAAAGTTATTACTTCACTGTAGCTATTTTGCTACCTTGGTCCCTTGATAAAATACTTAAGTGTGAAATTTCACAAGAAATGTACTACTGAAACACTTTGCATCTTAGCAATAGGAGATATATGTATGTACCTTTGCTACTTCATTAATTTTCCTATTAGAATTTATTACATACTGCTAAATACGGCTTCTGAACACCAGTTCGGGGGGGGAGAGAGAAAGAAAAAAAAAGTTACCCTGACAGCAACATCATAAAGGTTATCAACTTGAAGAAGAAATGTTCTACTACATTCTATTTTGCTTTGTTCTTAATAACACGTTTGATACAAACGATCAAGAAACTCTACACATTACAAAAGGAAAGAAACAAAAGGAATCCATGTCTAGCATACCATTGTTTATGGTATCACTCCCGATTTTCTATTTGGTAAGTATTACTTGGCATTTCTGCTTGTAACTTCCATATTTCTATCAATTTTTTTCATCAGTAACATCTAACTAGCAGTAATTTTCCAGGCTTCCTATAACAATTTTATTTTCAAATTGCATCTTTTACTACAGCAAATAACAGCTATTGTCCCACAATCTTCATTTACCTTTCTTTATTCTGTGCAGCAACACAAAATATATTTCTTTTATTATTTATAATTTCTGTAAATTCTTGTTTTAAGCAACTATAAAAATACAAATTTTGGCTTTCCTACTAGGAAAATACCTCTGCTTCACAAGCATCTTGCCTTCACATATTTTTTTCAGAGCAAAATATGTATGCATTTTCAAGCATTATAGTAAATGCTACTTAATTATTCTGGTCATAATTATTTCTAATAATTGCATAAACCAAAATGAAGTTCTACAGATCTTGCGTAAATCTTCACTTAGATGATTTGACTCGACTTTCTGCACCATACATTAATGCTCAAAGAAACTGAGTAACTATATCAAGCAGTAAATAT
The DNA here is from genome assembly GCA_020746105.1 of Trogon surrucura. NCBI lineage: Eukaryota > Metazoa > Chordata > Aves > Trogoniformes > Trogonidae > Trogon > Trogon surrucura. The sequence continues at coordinate 832,691 of CM036627.1, forward strand.
AACTACCATTCCTGTGAAAGTTCTGATGTAAACAAATACACCTTTCCCCCTTATCTGTGTCTTCTTTGTCTTATACACACAATAAAAATTTTCCTTTTCTAGTCTAGCTCTTCAGCAGTACAATAGAGCAGTCCAAGATTTAGCAATTATTGCACAGCTTTTAGAAGCTGCTCTTCCTCCAACATTTTTGCCCAAAAGAAGCTCTAATTACGTTACTGAAATGACTAGAAATACCAGTGCATGATAAGCACAGCTATATATCCAAATTACTTAAGGTGAAAAGCTAAGAAACCTTCTAACATGAAAGGTTTCTGGAACATTACAAAAAAAATCCCCAGTCACATCCAGTTTTTTCTGTGCATCAAAGAAATCTTCACATGATGCACCGAAGCATTTTAATTACTTTTTTTTTTTCAAATCAGCTTTTAACACAGCCCCAATTTTCAAATATAACTGTGACTTAAAGGTATAACAAGAGTTAGTTCCATATAAACACCACGAGCGCACAATCTAGTGTGTAGCCTGTTGTAATTAGGACCCATGATTCAATACCTATTGCTGCTGGCCAGGTATCATAGCAACCTTGTGTCACTGAATGCTGCTGGAAAACTGTTCAGCGTCAGCAAGACTGTGCTTCAGGAAAATCTACAATGGCACTACAGATTGTCCAGATCTGTGGGGGCTGTTACAAAAAGAACAACGAAAGAAACTTGCGTTGAAACCCCCGTGCTTTAGAAAATTGACAGTGATACTAAGGTAACACCATGAAGAGGAAAACAGAGGACAGAACGATTATTTTCATCCTGAGTTACATAACTTATGCACCCCCACCCATTCATACAAGCTGAGAGTTGCAATAATGCTGCATTACCACCTTGTTTATGTACAGCCACAAAGTACCGTCTTTTTTTCTTTTTACTAAACACAAGCATCATTCATCACCACCATTAACCTGGAAATAAAACAGACCCGCTTTTAAAATAATATTTAAACTTCCACAAATGAAGTCTAGATAGTCTTGTATAAATCTGCAAAAAAAAAGAAAAAAAGAGGTTACTATGAACAAGAACCCAATATTGATTTTTCTGCGGTGCAGTAAAGCATCTCCATTCTATTTGGCTGCTGTCAAAGCCACTCTTTAACAGCTGGAGTCAAATTGCACTATTTACAGCAAGAGCCCTTGTCAAGTGGACCATAAGTATTCTAACAATACACTATTCAAATGGCACTTTGCCACACAAATTGCTGAGTTGATGAATACCCTATGTCAATGACTAGGGCCAATATAAAAGTTTCATTTTTATGAGAGGTTTTACATTCACATATTAAGTAAAGCTTTCTTGGAAGAACTATTAAGCTATATATTTTGGGTCTTTTGACATTGAAAATAATTAAAATCTGTTTAAATATATCGAGGGGATTTGACAACATTAATATGGATCTTGTGTTAACTGCATTTGTCACACTCATCTGTTATTGGTACTCCCACTGGCACGTGCAGCACAATAAAAGAATTAAAATGGTCAAAACACCATGAAATCAAAGCATTCTGCTTCTGTATCTGTGATTTCCATGATGACAAATGTTTTGAAAGAAAGCCTTTGAAGCTGGAGTGCTACATGAGGATATCTTTCTTTCTTTGTAGAGTACAGAAAGACCGTTACTTTGCAATTGTTATTTTGTGTTAAATGTAATACTGATGACAAAACAATATAATAAATATTAAGCAAAAATCTGACCCTTACTTGCGATCTTCACGTGGATCACCTCATTGTACAAAATAAGAATCACTCAAGTGTAATACCAACAGGACAGAATAACTACCTTTTTTTTTTTCCCGTTACATATATTTTCTGAAATGGAATTCTGAAAAAGGATGCTAAAAGTGACTGCATTTTTAAAGAACAGAAATATTAACAATTTAGTGTGTTGCTGAATTTCTAATATACAATTTGCTAAAGCGGTAAATTGATAGTGAAATAATTGTATATAGGCATACTAAAACCTTTCTATAATCTGAAAGCTTCATTATAGTTTCATCTCTGTGGTTCTTATACATTTATTGATTACGATACGGAACACATAACTCTCCAGTATTCATGGAACTCTCAGTATTTCATGGGATCTAGATTTCAAGATGCTAAAATACAACGACCCAAAAGATTCAACACAGCACTCTGAAAAACAAACAAACAAAAATTTCCTGCACAAGAAGAAAAACCAGCTGACTTGTTACCGAGCTTTCATTTCAGCAATAACAAAACTGTGTTAAAAAAAGCCACAGAGCTCCGTATTCCTTTTGTATAGCCCACACTGGCTTTCTGGAACATTAAGAGGACCTCCATTGTTATATTCTTCCCAGGTTCAGCTACACCCTGTACATTTAGCCTCCAGCATCTCCCACATCAATCTGCAGAATCTGCTCTAATGGGGATGGAGGTGGAAAAAAAGCACTGGATGTAATGGATGACAGATTTTTGATGAATGGAAAGAGGTTTCCCCAAGTATAGAACTTCATTTGTTGTTAGGAAATTAGACTAAAATAACAGGACTATAGTGACAAAAAGAAAATTAATTAAGGAAAAAAAAAATATGTCTAAGAGACATCAATTATATTCTCTCAATAAAAAGTTTTCATTGGAACGAGAAAATGAACAATGCATAAACAAGAAAATTGAATGTTTTCCCTGAGAAATCACAACAGATAAGATGCATATTTGAACAAGAAAAACACAATAAATTATTATTACAACTCCACTGCTGCCTACCATGATATTATTTCCAATTTAAGATCACTGTAATTCCTAAAAGTATGTCAAACTCCACACTTCAAAATTTACCAAAAACCATTTTCCCATATTCCACAAGCAACACATTTTCTTTCCAGCCACTTTGTTAAATCCATGCAATTTTCAATTTAATAGGTATAATAAAGCCATTCTCCAAACACAACCACTATAACTTTTTTTCTGTTGTTCCTCTTTCAAAGGCAAGAAGAAACTATTCCTTTTCATAAACTAACAGTGAGATCAGATTCTGTGTCAATGGCCAACTAGTGCACCATCTGCCCCACAACATGCTCAGCAGGATTACGCTCTAATAAGACTTTTCAGAAAATAGGATCAAAAAGAACTTTAGAAATCAGAGTAAGGTTAGTAAAAGGTCAAAGACAAATATTACAAGTTAAACAAAAATCATTATATGTAAATTTGTAAGTACAATAAAGAAAACGACCAGAAAAGAAAATTCAAGAATAAGGATTTAGACTAAGCTGTTCTTTGTCACGACAGAATTTTGGAATATCCAGTAGTTAGTTTACCATAATGAATAAAGCTGGGAAAAGGCCAGGGACTATTCTGAAGGTTGCTTCCACATGTGAGTTGAGGGAAAGCATTTTTCATTTTCTCATACTCATGGGAAGGTATTTTTTAATCCACATTCAGGGTTGAGGAACCGCAGACATAACTTCCTCTGACTACTGCAGAGGATGGAATTCCCAAACTCCATTTAATTAAAAGGTGGCAAACAGGAACACACAACATTGAGGCCCTCTTCTTAAGATACACTCATATCAAGAGCTCAGTGAATATCACTCTCGATGCAGAAGAGAAATGCATTATCTGTATATGATTATCTTCCAATCTGAATAAGACAGTATCGACTTCGTTGTATTTGAGATTGTATTAGATTTGAGGCAGTTATAATAATGGGTTTCACATTTAGCGAATACCAGCTTTTTAAATATCCACAAATAACTGAAAACCACAGATATATCTAGGCCACAAACAAACAGAATGACTATTACACTTTCAACGTCATTTCTCATTATACAGTGTCTCTGTACTCAGTTTCTCAGGTTTAACAGGATATTAACACTAGTTCCAGTATGTAACACTAGTCTCAGTATAGTACTTCTTTCTATTATTTTTTTCAAAAATCTTTTTCACCAGTCACAATTATTTGGTTAAATGACTTCTGTAAAAAAACCTGTTAGATAAAGCTAAGTATGGTGCCTGGCCAAATCTCTCCTTAAGACTATCATACCCGCTTGCAGCCCAGTATCTCACCAGGAACATTACCATCCTCTTTTTAAACAAGAAGGTGCCACATGTGATCACACTATAATATAAATGTATGGCACTTGCTCTCTGTTCTGTGATGATGTTAACAGAAAACAAGCATCCAATAAAAACTATCACTGAATGACAACGTGAATTTGCAGTTTCCTAGGAAAGCAGTAACGGAAAGACCAGCACACTGTGCACTGACATAGTTTTTCTCAAGGCATATACATCCCAACTGCTCAGTTCAATTGTTCTGTGCAGTTGTAAGACAGAGGCATAAGGAAACAGGGTCTAACTAGGGGTGCCAGGTCTCTGAGATGATCTGCATAAGGCACTCCCCTCACCTTCCCCATTTGTTCTATGGGATGGGCTTAGAGGCGTAAGAACCGAGCCAGCCAAAACAAGCCTCTATAAACTTAAACCCGAGCCTCCACACCACTTAATATAAGGCTACACGTCAGTGAAGGTAAAAGGGTAAAGAATTTAGATCACAACCCACTGCTCTTGAGAAATGCTCTACTCTTTATTCTTACCTTATCTGAAGATTTTTCTGTATGAGTAAAATTGTGAGAGATCATGCCGTGCTTATATGAGCTACAGTGTTTGTATCCAGCATTTTTATTTCTTTTTGACTCTTGAGATACAGGAAGTAGAGCCTCCATCACTAAGAATTCTGAATCTTCAATGGAAGCAAGAATTGCTTTTGCTGTTTCACCCGTTTCATGTCGTTCCAGCGTGCCTAGAGAAACACAAGAGAAGCTGCAATTTTTTTTCCAAAGAACTATGCTGTTTCATATTTCAGTTTAAGTATCATAGCATTAACATAGTGCATTTCACATCAGCAGATAAATCATTTACAGATGAACCAACTATTTCCTCATTTTCTAGTCCTTAGAAATATAATTTTATACAAATGTCTATTCTACAGCACTGTTATGTTAAAAAAATAAAGTTTAATTTCTGATGAAATCACTGCGGTAAATACCTTAGATTCGGAGCACGAGAAATTTAGGTAATTTGTACAATAAAGATGCAGATTTCAAAAAGAGCAAAGGAAATTAAGAATACCAGTTGCTCTAACTCTGTTTAAAAGTCATTTGCCTTCTCACAAAGCCATCACAGAGCATCTATATCATTAACATTGTAAACAATAACACATTTATGTAATATTTTAGTGCTGTCCTCTAGTGTTCTAGATTACAAATAGCAAGGGATAGCTCAAATTCTTCCTTCCAGCCCTAAACACCATCTTTACAGCTGACACTTTAAACACCTGAATATACTACACCTAGGTTAATAGTCAGGAATACAAATACGATGTTTCAGAGATTATTTCAGCACTTGTGTGGCTCTAGGCAATCCAATTCCTTTAACTGATATAACTAGTTATACTATGTTAGTAATAATTTTATTTAGCAATAATTAGTAATAGTTCTTAATTTATAACCGGCATTAAAGATAACTAAACTGAGCTCATGTATTTGAAATGAGCTCCTATTATATACTACACATTTCATACAGGAATTAAACTCTTAGAAAAATTGCCAAAATGGCACGCTTCCTATAAATAGAGACAAAAGACATATTTAGTATTTTAAAACTATTAAATATTTGTTATAACATGCAATGTTTTTTTTCCCTTAAGTTTAAGTTCCTTGTAGCCTCAAGTAATACAACATAAATCTTCCCTTCCACTGCTACCAGAAAAAAATGTGTAACATTGGAAAGTTCTATCAGTAACACCTGCTAAAAATATTGGACTGGGATTGAGGGATCTCACACAGTGTTTGTGTGTCTAAGTGTGTATAAAAACTCTTTATCTGAAATTATTTCTCTGAAACTCATCCACTTTTGTTAACTGTACTATCTCCTCTGTTACTCATATGGCCAAGAGTCTCCGCATTCAGAGAGATATAATGCAACTGATCCTTTGCCCTCTAACAAAACCAACTGAATGCCATCGATTACTATGATACTGCACTGACAAAATAAGGATCAGCCCCAGTTGTTTTTAATACGCCATCTTTTTCATCACTCCCCAGGATTTGCAGTCAGTGGCAGGGACAGTTAGAGAACTGAATATTTACTGGAAGGAAAGCAAGTTGCCCAAAGATCTTCACAGTCAGACTGTCTAATAGTACTTCAAAACAACACTGGCTACAAATCTGCCAACACTGCAACATTTCAGTATTTCAGGAACACAAAAACTATAATAGCAGATGCCTTACGAGGAAGGATTACAAAAGTCACACCAGACTCACACGAGCAAACACACATTCTTAAAAGTATTACAGTGTTTGCAAAGTCAAGACATTTGGAAATAATACAGTCCTTCAACTAATGTTATTTTGGCCTCTTTATACATGTAATGCAGTCTTCCAGTCTGTGGATGCCGCAACACCAGTCACCTCTCAGAGCCAGACTACTCTGTGGAATAATGTGGATATAAAAGAGAATGCAATCATTTAATTAAGGCTATCACACTCCAGTAGCAAGAGAGGATAAAACCACGTTTCCAACAAAAATCAAGATAGGAGTTGCCTGACTTTTAATACTCCTATATATACATAAGGAGTAAAAATGAGAAAACTTGTAACACTTGCATTTCCTGCATATCAGAGCTTCTTCCTTGGCAACAGTTTCAGAGACAAGTTTTCACCTTCTGGTTGAAGGAAAAACTGAGTGGAAAGAAAAAAAAGATCGGAAGAAGTAAAAGTTCCTAAAAGAAAAAAAAAAGCTTTCTTGAATATACTTCTTAATCAGGCATCTGTGTGTGTGCACGTACAAATTTGTGTGTACATCTGCAGCTACAACAAAAGGGTACAAAGTGCGTAGGAAAATGAGTGTGATGAAAAGGGATGGGTATATTCACAAAAGTGTTACAAAGAACTTACTTTATCCAGTGTACTTCACACTTCTGAAGAGCCCAAAATACTAATTTGCAGAGTAAGTAGGCAACAGAGACAAAATAAAGGAAGATATCTGTATTCTGCAACCCCTGAACACCTCTTGAAGAGAGAAAGAACTGGCGACAGAGGGGAGGGGCAGGGCAGATGGAGAAATCTGTGTATGTGACAAAGACATGCTGATCACTGCAAACAGTCAAAAGAACACTAGGACATGGTGGTTATTGTTCCATAAACAGTTAGGAATATGTTGTCTCTGATTTTAAAGGAAAACAAAAAGAGTAAGAAAAGAAATAGCTTTTAAATGGGAGTATAAGAAAGAGGACAGAAATAAAGACAACTCTCTTAACATCAAGTATTTTAAACCCAAATGAGCCCAAAAGCTTTCGATTACGAGTAAAAATAACAATGGATGAAAGGGAAAAGAGAGGGTTGCCTAAATAGCAGCAACACTACCGCTATGACCCCCTACTATACATACAAAATACAGGAAAAGAAAGTCTTTATCTCTCTAAAGCTGTGACCATGGCAACCAAGTCTCAGGAACAGACAAGAGTGGAGTATTTCATTCTCCTGGGCAGCTTTGGACCAGCAGATGTGACTGGCTAGAGACTGTTACAACATCTTATTCCTCTTCTGGACCAAGTACTACAAATTGTGTCTCCTGGCATTAGCATTGTCCACGCAGTTCTCTGGATTCTACATTTTTACAGGAGAGATCACGCACATTTTCCTGCTTCAAGACGAGGGATTCACTGACATCACATGACCTGTCATACCATCAGGCTCCAGTGCTTTCTGTTTGCTGTCACAGCTAAAGTATTGAAAATCTTCAATATTGCAGTGCTGCTGTGACCTAGTAACTCAGCTGAATCTTACAGTCTAACAGTGATCTGTGAATGAAAAATAGTTTTCAGAATTGATTTTATTCAAAAAGAGCATGCGGTCAAGAACAAATCTTTTTCTCTACTAGCAGTCAAAACAAAAAAAACCCTCACCTTTCAGAAAACATATCATCTGTAATACTTGTTGTTTTATTTCCTGCCAAGACCTTCCTTTCCATAAATATATACTTCATCTGAAAAGAAACTCCCACCCATTTTCTTATATGCTGGTAGAGTCAGGCAAACAAATTCTATATTACTCACTAGAAGATGCTTGAATTTTACAAATCTACCATCCTGCTCCAAGACAGTGGTCAACCGCTTGGCTTGAAAAATTTTTCCTGCTAGTGCTACCACTCTAATAACAAATGGTCCAAAACAGATGGAATAAACATAGCATTAAGCAAGCATATATTTCCAACCGATATCGAGACAAAAGCAAATGCAACCTAGAGAATAAAAATGGGATAGATCAAATAAACCCCAGCCTATTAAAATCTAGTAATCTTTAAAAGTATATTTTACATAGAGAAATAGATTAATAATGGATATGCTCTGTGACTACAGCACTGCATAGAGTACATGCAGAGTGTCTTGGCAGACAGTTCTTAATGATTTTTGCATCTGGAAGATTTCTGTCATGTCATCCAACTGCTGTACATTACTGACATTCTTCAGAATATACACTTTCAGAACAGCATTAGCAAACTCTTGTCAGAGTATCTTTCAGCTAAAAAAACCCATTAAGAACAACCCAAAGAAAACTACTGGAATATCACATATATAATGCAAGCAAAAAGAGCAGCTCTCCAATGCAGCCAGTCCTCATCTCGGGATTTCTGCTGTGTACACAACAACCCAAAAGAAAGGACGTTAAGACTCCCCTGTTCTCTTCCTGGTTCCATCTAAACAGCAAAGGGCATCAATCCTGTAACAGGAATTGCTGACATATAGTAAATGTCTAAACTGGGCTGAACAGAAGTGTCCAGCTCTGAACTTGGAAGAGATGCGAGTGGTTTCTAATTAATTGCCATCTGAAAAACGGATTGAAGGACGAGAACCCATCCCTTGAATTCTGGAATGACAAGCCTCCCAGATATGAACTCTTCTAACTGCACTGACCATGTCAACCAGTTTTCATTTCCCCTATTTTTTTGGGTTTGTTTTTTTTTTTAAATATAGATAATCTTCCTTCATTATCAATAACAAAGAATCAAGATCAACTATTAACTGTAAGAAACATATCCCTTTAAACAGACACATACAGCTAAGCTCCATGCATGCTCCATCTAGTATACACAAAGTATATAAGAGTATGTGTTTATGTATACATACAATATAAAGAAAACTGTTTTCAGCATAAAAGAGTATGTGCTTAGCTTCTGCAGATCAGTGTTTCTGACCCCCTCCCCCCCGAGACAGACTTTCCAAAGCAGCTTTAACTTCTATTACTCCAATAAGTAGTTACTGAACAATTCAAATTTAGAGAGCTCTGCAATATCCAAATGCAAGCTACGGACTGATCTGAGGCTTGCATGTAAAAAAAGTACAGGATGCCACTAAAAAGGTAAAACATTAGTTAAGTTTAAAATTAAGGCTGACAAAGTAAAACTAAAGAAACCCCTAAACTTCCACAAAGCACATAAATTCATGCTCAAGACTTATTTTTAATCATTCACATTTTCAAAACACGCTAACCAGTGTTTCCTGATCCTTCATGTTTTTTAGAAAGGGATTTAAGTGACAGCATAAGATGTGCTGAGAAACTACGGTAAAAAGCAACCTTCCAGCTTACTGTATGTTATCATTTGCATCATATTACATTTAACATACTCTGGATGTCTCCACAGAGCTGCTGTCTTAGAGGAAGCTTGTTTAAACCAGAAATTATTTCATGTTGCGTTGTGTTAATTGTTTAACGCTACAGTACCCTTGGTCCAAGACATTACCTTGTCTCAGTTCAATAGTGCACAGCTGGATTAACTCACTCCCTGCAGGTTCTCCCTTTCTCTAAGGATGCCTCTTAAGCACGAAGGTGGAGGGGGGAGAGAAATCAAGAAGATCTCAACCCACGTGGTGCCTGCCCCGACTATTAATGTTGAAGGTCAGACCATGACCTAAGAACAGAAGAGCTAGATCACTAGAGCCTTTTCCAAATATGAAAAGCTCCTTTCAGGGAGATACAAGCCTTCCCCAGTCTTCAATTAACACCTCCTAGTAATGCAACAGGGTACTTAACATCTGAGTCACAGTTTTGTAAGGGCTACTCTTTATAGTTTCACAAGGGATTAGCAAATAAGGTGTAATATAACAGAGAGATCACTCTTACAAATATCAAACCAGACCCATTTGCCCTAATATCAGAAACAGTATGCACAAAAATGGCTTTTATAGAACCAAGCAGATTTTAGGGCCCATATTCTAGGTGTAGCTGACAACGTAAATCTGTTGTTTTAAAAAATTGCTCACTAATACTATATAACGCAATTTCAAAATGAAGGAAAGCAAAGATGTTGTGTGGGTGTGAATTGAGTATACGTGGAATTTGTGTGTACAGACTGACTGAATGACAGAACTTTTTTAAACACACAGAGGCGGAAACAAGAGAAATTTTACTCAAACTTCAGTGTTGTGGAAAAAACCAAAAAAATGAATGAAACAATTTGTCATATTTTCTGAAAAGCTTGCATCTCTCCATAAGCCTTCTAATGTTTGAATGTTTTCATTCACAGAAATTACAGCGATTTTATTAGAAGACTAATTTTACTATCCAGCTGTCTAAAAAGATTTCGCTAAAACAACTCTACAGGTATTTCTATCAAGTAACAATCTCGTTTGCCATTAGGCACTTCTGAAGGTTTGTGGTTTATCATTAGTTAAAGATGAAGATGGCAACCGAGGGAAAGAAAGGGAAAATGAAAGAGATATTAAAAGAGACTGTAAATCACCAGATTTTGTAATGACAAAAGGATAACAGGAGTGTAATTATTGTTGCTTCTACAATTACCTAGGCATAAATATATAGTAAATTAATGAAGTTTACTTCAACGCAGTTCTACATTTCATTAAAGTGTACAGTTTATCTCCTCAAAGTTAACCAAATGAAATCTAAGCTTTAGTTTTCTAAACAGTTTAATCACTAATTTCTTTCTAAGTTGTCACATATACTAAATAAGGGTCTACCTAAAAAAAACAAAAACCCCCAAGAAAAAACACATAAACAAACCAAAACCCCACCCATTCTGCAACTAATGGGATACTTGCACAGTTTACCAGAGGTTTAGAAGAATTCTTGTCAGAAACAATTATAAAAATATTGGAGTATATGTAACTATATACAGGTTATCTTTAAATAGTGTTTGAAAATGGTTCAGCACACTTGACCGTATGCATGTAGAAATTTATGTTGAAGTACGAAGGCAATGCCAAGTCTGCAAAGACAGGCAGTAACAGCAAAGAACACCTCTGTATCGAGGTAGCAGACACTTTTATGCAAGTTACTGATACACTGTATACATGAAAACATGGGGTTTAAAATTACATAACCCTTGGTGTTCTCGGAATAATTCTATAGAAGGCACTCTCATTTTTATGATTTCTCTGTTGCTTAAATGCAGAAGTTAGAAGGCATGACAACTGCAATGCTTCTGCACTTGCCAAGAAGATGGCAGAAATATTGCGACTGAGCACTCGGATACTGTGATATCCACCACAGCAAAATACAAGCTCCAAGGCTAGGGCCTAGAATATGACACAAAGTTTTCTGAACTTAGGTTTTAGAACTCACAACCCATTTTTAGAAAACAGCTTCTAAATAAATAGTGAAAAATTATAATGGCACTACAGTAACATGTACAAGCACTCTTACTCATCATCTGAAAAAGACCAAAGACAAACAACTCTGCATATTGGACAGATTTCCCTCATCACACAGGGCACTGTTTACACCAATACTAGAAATGCAAGTGAGCTCTATCTGCACATGAATTTATTCTAATATAGCATATTAACAATAACAGTAGCGACAGTGTCACAGACAACAACGCAATAAGACAATCCCCAGTGTATTCAGAGAAGAAACCTGTCAGATGATTAAGATCTTTTCTAATACAGATTGTAAGCATATTCTTAATTTTGGCTGTACAGGAGATTAAATCTCAGTAAAATTAGTCTTTGAGCATATGTTACAAATTTTTTCCTGTGTTGAGTCTAGCAACATGCAAAACAGTTTTCAAAATCTGCATTCCCTGGGTGAATATGAAAAAAACAATGTAGCCACTGTAAAGTTAAAGGCATATTATTGTGATAATGGACCAACGAGTTTTATGAAGTGATGTTATTCTATTTTTAAACTCATACTGAGCATGTCGTAAAACAATAAAATAGAACAAGACTTGCAAGGCCAAAGAAAATAAAAGGAAATTAGTAGATGATTCATTCTGCAAGCACGATGAACTCGAATGAGTAAGTCCATATTAAACTAGTACTAAATGAAAGGCTCAATCTACGTGTGCTAAATGAAGACTGCCACCTCTGAGCAAGGCAGATTGCTCTTTAACATCTACCCTTTCTTTCCTCACTCTCAAAACATATTACAAAGAAATGTGGCTCAGTAGACATGCTGCCATATGTCATATATAGCACAAAAAAAACCCAAACCACTGATACTTTTATTACTACATCTTATCATACTCATATTTATCTTTTAAAAAAAAAAAAAGCAACGATACCAACTGTTTAGGGAAAAGTAAAAGCAATATAAATAGCAGCTAATTTCCTTATTGGAGTGGATTTCAAGTGGTGGCTATTGGAAAAAATATTCTGCACTTTAATTAGAATAAAATTTGTTATTGATTTTCATATTTGTCTTCTAGCACACAAAAGTTTGGAACATATCCTGTACACATGCTATATTAATATTCCAAATGTATTATTAGATCAATATTTACTGTCGTGGAAAGATATTCCACTGTAATAGGAGGTTGCTGTATCCATATATTAAAATTTAGGCAAAATGTATTAAACTCCACAAATATTAGTTCATGGCTTCTGTATTGTTTTCTATATCACTACCTACATGTATGAACAACAACATCATTTAAACTTAAAACAGAGCAATTGTAAATTGTTCCATAAACTAAAGAACTAAAAGGATGGAATTCAATTGCATCTTATTCCAGACCTGTAATGATCTTTGCTCTTTTCCCCCCTGCCATATTCCTTTAACTTTCATTCAAGCCAGTGGGGAAAAGGTATGGACTTCTACTTATTCCTACTTCTTCCTGCTCATTACTAAAATAATGTGGACTACAAGCTCATAGGTAGAGGTCTTAAGTATAAATTACAAGTCTCAAGTTAGTTAAGGTACATTTCACTTGAAGTCAACTGTACTCCTGGTGTTTAACACGTTTCAGCATAAACGATCATGAACTGACCATTTATTTGGCACAGAGGCAGCCCACTGTACTCGGGCAACTTCCCACTGACTGCATAAAGTATCTCTGGCCATCTCACAAAGAGAGGGTACAAATTGTATACGAAGTGGTACTGGCTTAGTTTTTAATCTGTGTGACAACATTTCCGCAAACCTATAAAGTGTAAAAAAACTTATCACGAAAGCCTGCTAAAAGATGAATTAAATATTGCGAAAACTTCAGAGCGCTTTCTGAAAAAACTGTGTCAGCATCTGTCATAGGCAATTGGATGCATTATGAAGTCTTTCATCTGCTTAAGGGGTCAGCCTCTTAATTACCTGGTGGAAGGATAGTTTTTGAGTTAAATTGGTAAAACCAAAAGACAGTCATAGCTACTACATGCCCCTAAACTTTTCTAATTATCTGTCAAATTCAACAGAATTACTGCTGACTCTACAACAGTGTAAATATTGAAATATTCATGGAAATTCCTTAATCCACAGCCCAAAATTATAAACAGACTGGCTGTTTTCCCAGTTATCCATTAACTTTAGTACAGTAACAAGGTTCTGTTTTTTCAAACTGCACACAGTGATGCATGAGTCTGACACAAAACCAGGTCCTCCACTGACTTTCACTTAAAGAGGCAAAGCCCCAGTCATGAATCTAACTGCACAGCCAGAACAAAAATAGAGAACACCACTTTTTGACCATAGAAACAAGGAAAACTTCATCTTAGGTCCATTTCCATAATGGAACCCAAGCACAAAGCTACCCCTCAGACTTTGTCCTGTTTCACCGAGTCAGGGGACACGCTCACAGATGCTGTAGGCAAGTGGTACTTGGGGCAGGGCCGCCTGTTCATTTGCCAGCAGATGAAAATGAGAACGGAAGGCCGCTGAGTGTTTCTGCACAAGTTTGTCTGTGATGCTGTATACATCCTTCCCATATATCTGAGCACTGCTTTTTCTGCCCGAGTGGCACTGAAGTATCTACATGGTTTTTGATCTAGGTCAGGCCAATTTCAAGGATCAATGCCACGACCTCTTGTGTTCTCCTACAATACAGACATAATTCAACATTAAACCAACTACACTATATCCTCATAGGCTTTCCCAGGTATTCACCTGAGATGGCTTCTTTCAGTCACCAATGCCTAATAGGAATGAAAAAGAAAAGTTAACTGCTAATATAGCAAATAACTTCATCCTTTCTTGTATTCTAACAATTTCTTAAGAAATGGTGGTTGCAGCTCTCATTCTGCTTTGAAACTAGTAAGAAAAGCTACTGAAACAGCAATTAAAATTATGTTTAATGATCTGCACCCTTTCTGAATATGTAATATACAAAAGCAGTGGCATCAATTTTACTTATTAATTTTGAAACGGGCAGCATTTTTACAGCTGAGACACAGTTAAATGTAGTGATTTTCGTCTCCATGTTACCATTACAGCCCTATGCTATTTAATCTCACTGATTTACAAAGAATCCACTGTACTTTAGTGTGAAGTTATCTAGCTATACTAAAGAGTTGTATCTGAGATGTAACTCTGTCTCCAGAGCTTTTGGGTTGCCTTGGGCACTGTATGGTAATAGAAACTATTAGCTCTTATGTTGTCGGGTGCATTTCAGCCTAGACTTAATTTCAGCTACAGCTGATCAGCTACAGCTAATAAGTCTTTTTCCATGTTGTTAAGCACACCCAGCAGAAGCACTGAATTCACTCCACGATGTTTATTGTACATAAATCTAGGAAAGAAATGATCATTTGACTTCTTTGGTTTTCTGTTTAGTTGGTTGTGGTTTTGGCCGATTGTTTTTTTAACTAAGGAAGCACCTCCCTGCACCACGCAGTGGGCATTAAAGTATCCTCACCGTCAGGAGTTAATTCAAAGGCACACACTGTCTAAGTACTATCTAATCCTGCAAGACACCTTTGTGAGCAGTGGAGATCTGGCTTTCTCTAACACCACAAATGGATGGAACTCTCTGTTCTCAGGCCTCCACAGACAACCTGTTTGTAACAACAGCCGAAATGTTCGATCTAAAAATGACAGAGTGAATTATTTAGAATTTACTTAGCCCCACAAGTTTTGAATATCTATGACTTTTCAGCACTATTTCTAGTTAATAATATATGTTCCATGAAGAAATAAGAATCCTGAAAGAGTAAAAAGAGAATTGGCACAATTTTTCTTTTTTTTTTTTTTTTTTTTACGCATAGGATATTCTTAAATCTTCCAAGTTCTTACTAGAATTCACACTTTCCATGAAAGGAAAAAAAAAAATGTTGTGCTTCCCTTAAAATTGTGAAAGTAGAAAATATAACCCCATTTCTTTGTGCACAACACAAAACCAAGTGTTGTACACCACTATCCTCCTGCAGGCACTGGTGTGCAACCAAAGTTGTACTAAAGATACACCTTGATACGAACTAGTGTACTGCTTCATGAGGCTTCTACAGCTCTTGGAATAATCTGTTAATAATTCAGCTTTTAAATGAACTTTTTGTGCTGCGATGGATTAAATTGTACTCTTTCACATGTCATAAGCATAATTATATACGACTTAAAATTTTGGGGGAAATTTGGTTGGTTGGTTTGAGGGATTTTTTTTTGTTAGTTTAAGAAAGGAATGAAGTGTTGCACTGACATTTGAGGAGTCTTTTTAAGATGTGAAATAAAACATTCTATGTAAAGAATTCCTAAAACTACATTTCTCAACTGCTTTCAGCATCAGTTTTCAAAGAGTAATGAAGATGTAGATGAAACAGCTGGAAACTGGTAGCATCTGTACAAATTTCTCCATTAAAAAATACCTATTTATTAACAACTGCTAAAAATTTAGATACCTTCTCTACCTTCCCTTAATTACAGAGACTAGTACAATATCCGTCCATTCTACCTTTCATACTTGATTGCTAGTAAAGGTGGCTTTCTAGCAATTGCAACAAAACAAGCAGTAAGGCAATGATGAGAATCAAGTTAATTTCTCATTTTTGCTGTTTTTGGTTACTTTACACTAAAAGCATGGAGTAGGTACAGCTTTAGCTGTTAACAGAAATACTAGTTGCATAGAAAAAGCACATACTGCCATCACAGGGGGGATGTTATGAATGACCTATGAATATCTTTAGAAACACATAGCAGAGGAAATAGTCTTCATTTTAGAGGGAAAAATAGGGAAGGAAAGTAACTATTTGCAATATTGCAGACACGCTGACAGGGACTAGAAAAATGAAGGGATTAGAGGAATGACAAGGCAGGAAGAAGGATCCTGAGGCAGTCCCACTCCACAAACCCTCCAGAAAGCGGGCTGAGCAGAAAGGTAAAATCCATGACAACCCCTACAACTGGAGGAAATTCACGGAAAACTAATATCACGCACCTACATAAATAGCAGAACACACAAAAAGAATCTTAGATGTTTACCAGAAAACATAATTAAAAGTTATGCAGGAAACAGCAGGAAGTTTAGAGTACCCTAACTCAGTATCTAGTATTTACTTTCAAAAATTTGACCTTGTATTGTCTTGCAGTCCAACTAAAGCTAAAATTCTGTGTAAAACCATCATATAGCCACTCAACAACAATACGACTGCAAAGAAAAGTAAGTTCAACACTATACACAATCTAACAGTCTCAAGGTCACACCTTGCCATCTTATTTTTTTATTGATATATTTGACCAAAGAGATTACGATAATGTTAAAATCTCAAAATACAACGCAAAAATAGGACTTCATAGGAGAACTTTGCATTTTTGAGGAACTGGGAAAAACACCTCAGTGTAAACCCATGACTTTTAACTATTATTGTTAGTTCAATTAAATTTTATTCAAAACCTTTTTATTAAAAGCAGCAACTCAGTACATTTGTGGAAAACAGAAAAAGTACCAGAAGGCACTTCCTATGCCAGCTTAATAATATCAGACTAACTGACACAACAGACTTGTAATTTACGCCACACTCACTTTACCAAGTCCTTCATCACATGTAGCTATTTTGTGCTTTAAAACGAGGGACTTGTTTGTCCAAAGCAGATAGCCTCATCAAGTGTGTTGTAATAACTTGTGAAGTAAATCGTGATCTCAGTGTTAAGCTAGTAAAACTGTGTTTTCGTATAGTATTAGTGAGCTGTGCACTTTGCTGGATCTTAGATTTATTATCCATTTCATCCTCCCAGGACACGTTGCTCCAAATCGTATGAGAACACTGTATTGTAATGTCTAGTACCATTACACCTTCTAGCAGTTCTGTCTGTCAAAGTTCAAATAATTACATTTATTAGCCTTACGAATCAGTGTTACATGCTCGCATCTCCTGGGAATTTACAGAATAACCTGAAACATTCAGCTTTAATTTTCCTGACTCAGTTGTGTGCTTTGCAATTATCTTCCACTATTAACTGATTATCAATTAACTCAAAAGGTTTCTAAGATTATGATTTTGCTAGAGGAAGCACAACTTTGTGCTCTAACTTAGGATTGTTAGGACTGAAAATTTTGCTTTTTAATAACTGAAGAGTATAACTTACATTTTATATCTAGCTCCCAAAATGTTCCGCTCAGCTCACTGCAATGTCAGCTAGCCATCTGATTGTCAGGGTCTGACTTAAGCTACTGTATTTTACTAGTGACAGGCCTTGAACCACATGAATATTTTATTTCTTGCTTGTTTATATAAATATTTTAACTCTCTAATATATTGAATGTGTTGGTATTTCCACTCAGATCCTCTGTAAATCAGGTTTATATAATAACATCACATGACATACAACCAAAACTTAAGGAAAACAACCCCCCAAAAAATCCTTCTGTGTTATTACCTGTTTCAATTTCCCAAATATAAACCGAATCATCTTCACATCCAACAATTAGTAGATTTTCAAGAGGGTCAAATTTTATCTTCTTCACAGGAAATAGATGCTTTCTGGCATGTAAGAGACACACTCTTTTCTGAAGGTGTAGAATTGCTACTGAGTGATCACTGCACATACAGCACACAATGCCATGGTCTTTTAACTGCAAAACAAAGAACTTCAGTTTCAACCCCGCAACCACAGTCACAACCGCATAATTTTAAGAAGCCTTGTAATAGTTGTCCAGTGATTTCTTTCCCAGAACACAGTCATTTTAAACAATGACTTTTTATTTCAGCCTACAACTCCAACTTGTTTTCCACAGGCTAGCTGTACAACTGATCTCCTGACAGGAAACCACACAATCTTTTCTGATGTTTCATTTTTTGAAAAATAATAATTTAGACACCATTTATTCACAATACTTAGGCTATCAAGGCAGTGATTATACAACCAAATATACAGTAGCCACTACCCTAGAAAAGAAAGTAGTACAACATTAGCTTAAGCTAAACTGCTGTTCATGTGATATAAAATTATGTCAGGTCTTAAGACACAGAAGTCAAGAGCGAGGTATTTCTAACTGAAAATTTGGTGTGCTACAATTCCATTTCACCTTGTATGGATCTGATTCTGCAAAGCCTTCTTCTCCTGCAAGTAATTTTTAGTGGCACATGAAGGAATTCATCCTACAGAAAAATTCATCCATATAAAAGAAACTGAAGCACCACTCACGTAGGCATTAACTCCTACCTAGTTTCCAGAAAAAGGGCTAAAGGGAGCCTAACAAGCATTAAGAACTTCTGCCATTGCAAAACATCTTTTGGACTACTTAATGTTGGCATGGAAATAACCTCCAAGTAAACCATAAGTATCAAATATGTGTTCACAGTCTAAGAGGAAAATGATGAAGTTCCAGCCCCATGGAAATACAAGGGGGGCAGAATTGGTTCAACAAAATTTCATAGAGTTCTCTGTACAATAAATCACCTTCTAAATTTTTACTTCAAAATTCACTTAAAGAAAAACATACAAAACTAGTCTAAATCTCATAGAACACAAAAGTATACATGCTAAGGACTGCAAGGATGTGTCAGGAACCAAAATCAAGCAACACATTTAGATTAAAATACTATTGGTCCAAATATTTTCTTACTATATTCAAACTCCTAGCCTTACCGATCACACTTTTCAACTTTAGAAGTTAGAAGAAAATCAGATTAACATAAAGATTGATACTAATGATATTAAAAGTGTTGAACAGAGTGACACATGAAATTGAAGTGCTTAACATTAATTTAAGATAATTTTTCTGAATTACTTAAATCACATGCTAACAAAAAAATCAACACCCTGAAATTAAAAGCAACTTTCAAATAAGACAATTAAGGGAATGTAAATTAAGGGTAAAGTGCTACAGGATAAAAGTATTGCCAGATAGTTTTTCTCTCATAAATACATACATACACACAGGCATATAGGTTTGTTGGTTGTTTTTTTTTGAGACAGCATTTAGTACAGTTTTACTTACGCTGCAGTTTTCTGGAGATCGCAAGAGCTCTGTCACTGGACCAGATTGCAGACAAAATTGTTGTAAAATGCCTCCAGTAAGTATATCCCAGCAGATCACAACAGAATCCTGGCCCCCTGATAACAGCCAGCTTGGATCGTATCTTACGGATTTATCATGTGGATATAGCAAACAAGTGACTCTGCTACTATGACCGTTCAGAAGCTTGTAAGGTAGAGTATCTGAAATAAGATGGTGCATAAATTACTTCTGTTCCTTAAGAATAGCTGTTCCATATTTTGCAGTATACTTGCGAAAAGTCAGGAGATTCAAAAGACTTAAATACAACAACTCTTTACCTGAGAGCAAATAATTTGGGACATGTTCCTAAAAGGGAGGACAAAGATCTACGCTCTGATCTTCAGCTACTGAGATGTACCCTTTTTATTAGTTCAGTAGGATGATCTTTTTAGAAGGAAAGGGACAAAATGACTGCTGCCCTTATCTCACATCCAGGCAATTCCAGCCCCACAGCCACTCCAGGACTTCTAACAGAGCAATGCACCTTGGAAGTCCTAAGCTATGATTTGGCAGGTCAGCTACAGAGGCAGAAAGAACATAATAATCTTCAATTTTCCTATTTTTTTTAGAGAATTTTTACAGGGATCCCTGGAGGGGGATGTCAGAAGTATGTAGTCTTTTGTGGTTGATTGAGATGAATTTGAACAAAACTGTTAAAACCTACCTTTCAGCAAAGAGATGTTTTCTAAAAGTCTTGCTCTTGCAGTTTTTAAACCTTGTGTTACAAGTATGTTCCCATTTTCACATCCACACACAAGCTTATCGAGATGGGGTATGTAGACAGAAGAACTGATGACTGCACTTTTGATTTTATCTTTAGATTCACAAAGATGATCCATAATGCCCTCTGACATTGAACAGTGTTTATCAAAATTATCCTGAAGAGTCCACGTCGCTGTAATAGGGATCTCTACAGAGTGCGGGAAAAGAGTCAGGAATTTCTAGTTTTAATTCAAAACAAAATAAAAATCCAAACAAAGCAAAACACAGATTTTCATCTCTTCATCACTTCCCTTCGCTAAACCTTTCTGCAGCCTAGGGATGCAAAGTCAGCAGTTGCTACTCCAACATTAGGTTACACCTCACTAAATCCTCTCTTTTACACCTCCCTATAAACAATCATAAGCAGGACCAACCAAGTAAATTTTCATGACATTTGGAAGAGAAACATTTATGGGCTGATGGCAAGGAAATAGGAATATATATAATGTTCAGTTCCATGAAGAATTCCTAGACACTTATCTTCATTAGTGTCTTGCTCCTTCTATACCGGCAATCATTACACAATGAATGACTGAGCATCACCTCTAGAGTGAAAATTTTTCATGAGAATTTAAGTTTTCATTGAAATTGACATAAAGACATAAATAAAAAGATTGTATCAAGGGCACAGAATTGCCAAACCTTTTGCCAAACCATCAAATGTTGACACAGGGACATCAGGAACATGCCACAAAGTGATCCTTCCGGAAGCCTCACCAGAAAAAAGAACTTTATAGAAAGGCTCCTTTCTTTCATTCATGAAGCCCATGACAAAAGGAAAACTCTGCCAAAAACAACAGTAAATTAATATTTTGATACAAAACAGCTGACAAAATAATAATTAATTGCAAATTCACAGTTGGGTTTTTTTTTTTTAACATCAAAAGCTGTAGTAATATAAAACAAATAATAGTTCAGTCTTCACCTGTCACTGAGCTCTGTTCAGACCAGGTCTCCTCTGCCTGCTGCAAGCCTCTCAAAGATCACTTCTACTTTGCTAGCATCCATGGCTAAGCCCATATCCCAAGTGGAAAAGTGGAATGGGAGGCCTCCCTAGGTCTACTGTCTCTAAATGGAGATCCATCAATGTTATCACCAGAATACAAAAAAAAAAAAAAAAGACACCAAAAAGCACCAGGATAAGGCTGACAAAATTTGCAGTGAAACACTGATAATCTTCACATCAAAACAAATTAAGGAAATCTTCAATCATGATAGCTTAAATTACTATAAATACTGAAAGGTAAGAATGATGCTTTTACAGAGATAGGTAACAGTCTGTAACACAATCATTCAGTCATCTGGAAAAAGTTAGCTACTACAGAGGTATAATATCATTGATAAACAGATTTACTGACACCTACCTAGTTTCATGCACTCAACACAAATTTATTGCAGTCTGTTTATCTCAAACACCATGTTTTTCTCTGTAGGTTTGCCTTGTGTGTAGGTATAACACCACAGATAATGCTAAATTACCACATCAGTAACAACCAAACTATGTGGTTATCCAGTGGTGACTTGCCAAGAACATCCTGGTTAGTTGTTACATAAGCTTCATTCTCAATTATCAAACTATTCAAAACCATTGAGGTATCTAAGGGGAAGTTTCTAGTTGCCTAAAACTCTTGCAAAAGTCAAGAAAATTAGAAATCTCCAGGTGCATCTACACTAGTTTGAGTTTACACTTTCGAAGTTGAATGCTTCGGTTTGTGTTGTGAAGCCATCTTGGAGCATCAAACTGGGATTCTTTTTGTCATGAAATGAAGCCAAGAGATGTGTGCATAAGCCTACCAAAACCCCACGCCAAAAAAATCCAAAAGCACACACTACTGTGGATAGCACGGATGAAAGGTCAGCAGCACAAACTGTTTTGTTCCACACATCACCTTTACTTAGAGCAAACACAGCTTGATTGCTCCTTCAAGACATGTTAATAAGCAACACTGAAGCTTGGGAGTCAATTCCACGATAAGCAACTCTACTGTTACGTGGTTCAGTTGATAATCTAAGAATGGAAATCAAAACTGATCATCACACAGGCACTTCTGTTGTCTTTCAAGTCTGCTATAAAAATTCAGGTAGTAAGGTAAACATTAAAGCAGAAATATTAGAAACAGGCTGGCTACATTATTTATAAAAATGCCTGTTGTGGAGGAAGCATATATGAGCTCCCTACCACCCCCGCAACACTATTATTTGCCAAGCCACGTGTCTTGATTATTTCTTTTCCCTCACTCCATCTGACCTTTTAGCACCCTTCAGCAGTTATTCTATCTGATTTTAGATCACAGTGTTTGGGGGAAAAGCTGAATGGCTTGTGCTACTGCCCTTCAACTGAAAATTAAATCTGTCAGGCTTCACAAGAGTATGCAACAAAAATGCTTTCTAAGAGACTACAGTTGTCAAAAGAAAGAAAAAACAACACTAGAAAGCTTGACATAGGTACAAATAAAAATATGTCTCCCTTGCAAATCTTCAGAAACCATTTAAAGACCTGCTTCAGCTCTCATACAAATATACAAATTAAGCAGGCAGAAATTAAACCTACATTTTCCAACAATTACTATTTCAAAAGGAGTGTCAGCAAAAAGAATTAGCAACAAAATTAGAATAGGCAGATACACAGAGAAATCTGTTATATTTTGGTTTGGTTCATTTTTTTTGCAAAGTAAGAACCCCTGCCACATTTTTTTTTCCCCCTACTTCCTAATTCTAAGCAATTTTCTGCTTTTTAAATCAACTGGTTTTGCTTACCTATGTCTTTGCGGTCACACAAAGCAATACTCAAAATGTAAGATGCAGGTTTTCCAGCATAGCTGATTCCACTTGAGCTGCTTTATCTAAGCAGTAACTTCTAAATTTGGAACTGCATGACATGCTATGCTGAATGTGAATTCTTAGTCAAAAGTGTAAAGATGACCTTCTCTTTTAGCTTCCTCTTTTCTTAACCTTAGAAACTTGTTCATGTAGACAGCATGGTTCTGAATAGAGTCACACGTGTCTCATTTTATGCACTGTTGTTTGTTTTTGTTTTTACATACTTGAAAGTAAAATCTTCTAAAGCTATTTTA
Organism: Trogon surrucura; assembly: GCA_020746105.1. NCBI lineage: Eukaryota > Metazoa > Chordata > Aves > Trogoniformes > Trogonidae > Trogon > Trogon surrucura. The sequence continues at coordinate 856,245 of CM036627.1, forward strand.
GACCACTTTTACCTTAAAAAAAAAAAAACGCCCTCCTTTTTTTTCGGCCAAAGCTAGGAAAAAAATACAACTTCAATAACTAGTCCATCTATAGCTGAAAATAAAGATTTTTTTCTCTACTGTGAAAAAAAGTAAATATTGCCAGATTTTAAGACAAAAATATGCTATGAGAATCTCCACATTTGTAAGTAAATTTTTTTAAAATGAAAGAATAAGTCTTACTCAGTGTTTTCATAGAACAGTTAAATCTGTTGACGAATTCAACAACTCCTTAGAGATCACTCAGGTAAACCCCAATTAATGAATAAACTCTCTTGAAGCTCATCATAAACCCTTTGTGAATTTACCTTATTTTCCTTCACACCAGTAAAGCAGATTAAATGAGGACAAACAGTTTCTTTCAGCACCTTCCCATCAGCAGGATATATGCTTTTAGAAAGTCCGCTGCATAATTTGAAAAAAAAATAAATTAAAATTAAAAGCTTTAGAAAGTCGTATGTTTTAGAAAGCAGAACAGTAACAACCAAGATTCACAAGTTCAATTAAAAGTTGCCGAATAAGTAATTACAAGCGACTTTTTGAAATCACAGCACCAGCTGCCCACGTTCTACATGGCTAATCTTATTCCTACGTCCCCCGCTGTGTCAAACAAAGACCGAGGGCTGTCAAACTCGGGGTAAATCTTTGAATGCCAAAGTGGTTTTGTTCTGGTTTTTGATCATTTGCAACACGCAGAGATTTTTCCATAATAAACCTCCCAAAGTTCATCTTGTACCTGAACTTTTTGTGTGAATTTCCCATCTGAGCCCACCTGTTCAGCAGCTGGTAGATGTAACCGTGGCCATCCTCTGTCCAGATGATCAGTCTGTAAGCCGCTAGGACTTCTCCACCAGCAAAGCACTGACCGCTTCGACAGAACTCCGTACAAAGCAAGGAGAAATCACAATAATCGTAGACCTAAGCTCAGGAAAACAGTAAAATATAAACAAACAGTATTAGCACATGCATTTTAATTCAGACTTGTTCGAGGCAACGAATAAGTAGAACATTAGCTTAACTCTTTGTAGTCTGACTACCCCTTTCAAAGCCAAAGGAGTTTTCATACCGCAAAGTCCAAATCAAATCCTATATATTTCAAAGACAAAGAAACTGACAATTAAAAAGGAGCACTGGAGAGTTTTGCTATATGTGGTTATACTAAGGGATTTTGAATGGGATTTACTTTGTTTTGCTTTGCATTATTATTTACTAGACTATTAATTTCTTTTAGAGACATAGATAATGAATATAGCACATAAGCACGACACTGAAGACTCTGACAGAAGCTATAAATGCTTCTGTCTGTATTATTTAGAGGAATACCCGCTGGCATAATCACAGCACATCTCTTAAAAAAAAAAACCCAGATTTATTTTTTCTTCTTTGGGGAGCAACAGAGATTTTTTATTTTTAAAAAATTAATTCAAAGCAAAGAAAATATAATTCCCTTTGCTTGCAAGAATTCTTTTCTTTTCCATTTCTAGAGCTGGCAACAAAATATGACTTGTTTGTTTCCTCTGACATTCCCATGTTAAACTGAAACAGGAGAGGACTAGGTCAGCCAAGGTCAGCTTGTTCACATTCCTAGTGGCCTCATGGAGAGATTATTCATAAGCACAATTTTAGCATTTATCCCAACAGATTTCATAGGGAGAATTTCTATATTATGTTTAAGCTAATTTCTATTTTCTAGCTACTTCACTCTGTATTTTCATTACTATAGAAACTCTAAACAGGTGAATCTCTCCTATGCTATAGAACATATGTCTTCCTAATTAAGGAGTAAGGTCATCATCTTATTTTAAAGCTGTATATTCATTAAAACCCAGAAGTTGAAAATCCAACATGACTTACGTATATATAACACTACTTGAAGCAGCAAAATATAAGTATTCGTAACAGAGACATGACAAGAAACGTGCACCTCTTGTGGAAAAATGCTACAGATATTCATAGAAAACAATGGACGGGACAGGTTTTTCCATGAAAAGCCTACCCATTTTATACATGGAATTTCTTCCTAACTATTTTTGTATCTTCTCTTTTTTAACAGCCCAAAAGAAATTTCAAGGATACCCTACAACTGTATCATTCAAAGCTGACTCAGATGTGAGACATCACCACCCCCATCGCCAACAGCAGCGGTGTTTGGATCGGGTACATATGTCACACCAATAGCTCAAAATTATTTTAAGAAGAATGCCATAACACTGGGGAAAAGCAGTTTCAGCAACTACACAATGCGTTTATTTTCTTACAGCTACAAGAAAAAGGGATATAGTCTGGGTTCTTCAGTTTTCTTGGCTTCTATTAGTGGATATAACAAGAGTAAATGTAGAGTCTTGCATCCGGGTAGGAACAACTCCAGGTTCCAGTAGAAGTTGGGGAACGACTTATTAGAGAGCAGTGTAGGGGAAAGGGACCTGGGAGTCTTGGTGGACAGCAGGATGGCCATGAGCCAGCACTGTGACCTTGTGGCCAGGAAGGCCAATGGCATCCTGGGGTGTATTAGAAGGGGGGTGGTTAGTAGGTCAAGAGAGGTTCTCCTTCCCCTCTACTCTGCCCTGGTGAGACCCCATCTGGAATATTGTGTCCAGTTCTGGGCCCCTCAGCTCAAGAAAGACAGGGAACTGCTGGAGAGAGTCCAGCACAGGGCAACTGGGATGATGAAGGGAGTGGAGCATCTCCCTTATGAGGAAAGGCTGAGGGAGCTGGGGCTCTTTAGTTTGGAGAAGAGGAGGCTGAGGGGTGACCTCATTAATGTTTAAAAATATATCAAGGGTGAGTGTCACGAGGATGGAGCCAGGCTCTTCTCGGTGACAACCAATGATAGGACAAGGGGTAATGGGCTGAAACTGGAACATAAGAGGTTCCGCTTAAACTCGAGAAGAAACTTCTTCTCAGTGAGGGTGACAGAGCACTGGCACAGGCTGCCCAGAGAGGTTGTGGAGTCTCCTTCTCTGGAGACATTCAAGACCTGCCTGGACACGTTCCTGTGTACCATAGTCTAGGCATTCCTGCTCTGGCAGGGGGATTGGACTTGATGACCTTTCAGGGTCCCTTCCAATCCCTAACATTCTGTGATTCTGTGAACCCAAGGCTACTGGCCCTGATGGACCAAAGGCTGGTTGCTGAGAACTGGTTAACTGTGACTACCTCAGTCACACTTAAACAATTTTTGTGCGCCTTTGTCACCTTTTGAACGCACTGCAGAAGGGACTGTAGTGCACCCACTGCTCTAAAACTGACTAGTATTTAAAGTAATCCCCTATCCACCCAGCCAATTTCATGTTACACTTTAAAAGTGGAAATAAATTAATAAAAAATTAACACTTCAATTCAGTCAGACAGTTAAGCAGAGAAGAGATACAGCACGCTTTTATCTGACAATTAGTGATCACTTCTTTAAGCTAAGGAGAACAAGTGTCTGCGTGTAAAAACACATTAGCTTTTCAACATTATTGAGCATTAGACCTTCTTTTTAATTTTGTTAATAATACCTGCCAGCACGTGGAGGACACAAGTAGAAGGAGTCTTTCTGTGTAGGTACAAAACCGTACTGCTTGACAATTCATACAGCCCAGAGATTTTGATTCCTTCTCCCACACACTTTGTCTGTCCTTCACAGCAAATAGGAAAAAAAGATGGAAGATTTATTCTAGATCTCTGAGCTTCTACTCTTAGGATATAAACAAACCACTGAAAACAACTTTGTTAACATACACTTTCAAGATGCAAAGCAACACATAATTCTTAATTAAAAGTGAGACAGAAAGACAGCAGAGCTCACAAGACATTCAACATGGCTCAGAATTTGCTCTCACTCAAAGAAGTGATAATGAATATGGAGAAGGACTGAAGGCAGGTCATAGATAGCATCTGCTGTAATGAATATCTGTTAAGTATTCTTTAGTCAAAAAAACAGATACAACATTCTGCATGGCTGATGCACATTCTGCTTTCCCACTCACCCTTGCTGCAATCAGGACAGTCTGAGACATATGGTACCATCATATGTCGCTTGAACTTAACACCTCTAAGTAGTGGAAAAGTAATTCATTTTCTTGGTTTTGTATTGCTGAATGTATAGATGGTTTAAAAAAACAAAACAAAACAACAAACCAAACCACAAAACAAACATATATATTTTTCACCCTGTTTGCGGAAATATCAGACTTATCAAGGCCATCATGCTCAAATCTATTTCTATTAGTCATTGATTAAATAACTGAAAACTCATGCTTCCTGTTTTGAAAGATACCAACAGTATCAAAACCTCTCAAATATGGGGTATGCTGGACATGGAATCATAGCTACAAAACTAGAAATCATTCTTTCACTACACCTTGCCCCAGTTAATTCCAACCATATTTATTAAAATACTGCTCTTCAAAATATGAAGAAGCTGGGTTGTCACTACCTCTGCACTTCTTCCTTCAAAAAAGAAGGCCCCAGACAGTAAGAGGATTGCACCACACCATACATCCTTCTCTGATGTCTACTCTGTTGCTACCGTCTCCAGAATTTCTCCAGAGTGAGCACTTTTTGCCATAGGAATGTTGAAAAGACCCCCTCAAAACATTGCAGATAAGCCAAAACCACGACAAAAACACCAGTATGGTATCAAACTTGACAGAGTCTCCTGAGGGGTCTGATTCTACCCATTAACAAGTAGTGCTGCGACATGTTCTGCAGTTTGTCGAGCAAGGCAGTGATGTATTATGGATAGTCAGACACGACTGCTGACATTTTGCCATTTCTGTCAATGATCCGTAGTACTTAGCTGTAATACTGAAGTCCCTTTGTGAATCTAGATCTCAGAGTTTAATTCAAACACAAACCACTGTATTCCAATTTTAACACTTGTGCATGTCAAGGGACAGCTGCCGAGAATATTAGCACAGAAAAATTGCACAGAATAAGCGAGTTTGAAGATGGAGAAATAGAGCACTTGACACAGCAAGTCTTTTCCAAGCAAAGACAGCATTGTGGAAGGCAGACGCGGGAAAACAAAGTCTAAAGGACCATTCTGAAGAAAGTAACAAGGGTGAAGAGGGAGTACAAAGGCCAGTTTTGAAGAGCTTTGAGTCTAAAGGACAGAGTGAAGGGGTTCAAAGAATGGAATGACATTATCAGGGCAGCAGGAAAGCGTTACAATTTCAGTATCATGGAGTACAGAAAGACAAGAAGCAGCCTGGGTGAAATACATCGCAGTCATCAAGGCAAGAGTTGTCCAAGGGCCCAACTAATTTTTGTGGGTGTGTTCCCAGAATTTCATGACAAAATTCATCAATTGTGTTTAATACTTCTCCAGAGGACACTAATGTATTCATATTCTGCTTCAACGTATCTTTTACTTGAGAATATTACTACATTCCTGTTATTCAAATCTATCTTTCACACCTCATACAAACTAACCTGTATGCTATTCAAAGATGAAGACAGGTCCCATACTTGCAGAACTCCAGTTACAGACACTGCAACCAGTGAGTCTTCTGCGAAAAATTAACAGTGAGACAGTCAAGTTCAAACAATGCTCAACACCAAAAGAGAACCTTGGCATAGACACTACAGTGCTATACTAAAACATGGATTCTGCAGGACACTGTTAAGATAAAATAGTAATTTTACACAAAAATTACTGTTTGGCATACGGAAATACCAAGCATGCAAGCAAATAGCGAGTAATTATTTTGTCCACTAATTTATACTTCAATAGAAAGCACAGAATATCAGGTTTGTGCCCTTAACTTTTCTGATATTACAAAATTACTTTGTACCTATAACCAAGAAATGAGCTGCTCACAACCAGTGTAGAGGCTGTCTCTCTCTGTAAGAAACATATTAAATGAAACGTGACCAACATCAGGAGTATTAAAAACACCTTCTTAGGTGCTGTCAATTAAATGTTAACATCTTGTTCATAACAGCTCTGTAAAACATGACCAGGCATCAAATCTAGCATAGATAGTATAGACTGTACCATCTATAAAGAAATATTTTATCACAATTTAATCGGCCTACACAAATACATCTCTAATGTATACCTTGAATTCTTGCCGAGTGTACAATACACATACAATTTATCCAATCAGAAGACTGAGATGACGATAAAGCGTGAAGAACACTCAAAGTCTTAGCATCAATAATCAGGATATCTTGATATTCTCCACAACAAAGCAGCCACCCTTCACCTGTCATTCGGAATGAGCAATGGTAATACTGTGCAAGTGGAAAGAAGAGAGTCAGCATACAGAGCTACACACGTGTGTGCATTTTGTTTTCACATTTAGCATGCTGTACTTGGCATTACCAAAATTACCTTGTAGCATTACCAAAAAATCTACTGCATTTGTGAGACCACATGCAACTTTGCTAGTAACACAAGCATTTCACATACATTTAAAACAATGTAATACAGGCATACAGCTTAGTAAGAGGTGCTTCACACTGAAAGCGCTATCTGCCCTGCCTAAACATTAGGATGTTTGAAGCAATCAAGGTGTTAATTTTCATTATAAATTGCCAAACAGTTCGGGACGTGTTTCTGAGAGGCCACATCTCTCTCCAAACATGTGATAAAACTCCAGTTATCACGAGGTATGTAACAATGAAAAAAAAAAAAAAATCAGGTGAAGAAGCCTAAGATTCATAACAATTTTTTTTTTCATAATGAAATCGTTATTTTCCAGGAAGAATTTCTACACCATGAGATATTCTTCATTTTGACATTAAATGCCCTAGTGTTCTCAAAGATTCATTCTTTCTCAAAAACCTTGTAAAGAAAAGAGGTACACAGCACGGTACTAAGGAACAGAGATGCAGCAGTGCAGAGTGATTATGAAGATCTCTTTTGCACTTAGTGTTTTTACACACACAGATATTTGTATTTTGTGTAATATCCATCTGTAATTGTACACATAATTACTATAAATACATAAGTAGACACCTCAGATGGTATTTCCAAGCAGATACTATCCTTAAAGGGAAAAATCATGTAGTCAGAGGAAAATATTAACAGACCCACAAAATTGTACCTCATTAGCTACAAGTTCTCTGTACATTCCCTTTTTCTTAGGTAGTAATTCTCGGTCTATCACTTAACTAATTGAAATGTGAAAACAAAATAAGTTTAAGTACCTAGGAAGAGGTTAAGTAGTACCACAAATATTATCAATGATCAGAACAAAAATGCTTAGTAGTAGGACCCATTTGTATTTACTGTTACTCCTAAATTAGGCTTGAACTAAAACATTTGTATCGTCAGTTGGTGCTTTGTGCAAATCCCACACTGGTTATGATCCATAACATTTCTGAGTGGTGTTAAACTTAATTTCAAATGAGAAATATTCAGTTTGCACTGCTTGACATCTGCTGCTTATAGCTGAATCGTCTGAACAAAAGGAACCAACTGGACCAGATAGGTTAGTGGTTTAATTAAAGCCTACGAAAATATTAACTAAAAACAAAGCAACAATTTTCAACGGCGATGCTATCAAAATCAGTGCACGCCAGACCTCCCAGACAATAACATTCTGTAGGAAATTATACTCTCTCAAGCACTTATCCTACAATCAGCCATTCTCCATGGAACAAAAAGAAAAAAAAAAGACAACCTAAACAACAAAAAAAAATGTGCTACACACACAATAAAGAAATAATAATATCTGAAGTTTGCATTTTAAGAATAGTTTCCCTTCCCTTTCTAGCAACATATATTCTTTCTCCTAAGAAAGTTTGCCTTTTAGGTTTAGCCGTCCTGCCGGAGTCAGAGAACAAAAAAATCATTATCTAGTCAAAACTAGGTTTAGTTCCCTTCTTACGGAGAAGTAACCATTTTCTAAAAGTATCTGCTTCTCCTGCTTGAAGGATAAGAATAAAGATCCTGCTCTGATCTCCACAAAAACATACAGAGTTTGTCAGATAAGTTGGGCCAGATCTGCCCACTTCTGTGCAGAACCCCTCCATAATTTTAAAACTCTGTAACTATCAAAATCTAATTAAGTTATACCACAAAGCAGATCATACTGAAACTCTATTACATTATATTTGAAGTATTGTTTTGTATATGTATATACGTACATATATATATATACTTTAAAGATATTCACAAATAAAAAATATAGAAGAATAACTTCTTAATCTGTGCTTTTCTATATATACACACACATGTATGCATGTGAAAACCCACTATGAAGAAGTTATTTTCTAATTTTTATTTGGTAATTTACCCAAGTTTTTTGTCTTCCCTTTATCATTAACAGCTGTGTTGGAATTCATCACATCAACCAAAACAGTGCGTCTTCTGGAAGCTTTAAAACCTTTGAATTCTGAATTTGGTCACAGTCCAAGTCACACAAGATTTTGAATTTCTGTCGTTTGGAGGCTTAGTCCCATCCCAGACTTCCTTACTGAAGAAAGCTGCATTTTAATTAACCTAGGAGCCCTGAGCTGCTCTTCTACTGATATAGCCAGAAATAAGCCATCTCTCTGAGTCAAATCCATGCATGCCAGGCTCCTCAACCATATAGACACACGTATTTCAAATACACCCTCAGACTCCAACATCTAGATACTCAGTGTACCCAGACACAGTTCAAAGCAGACACCTGAAATTATCTGAAGTAATATTTAAAGCAATCTGGTCTCTGAAAATAAGCGACCTGTCTGCAATGAACAAAAGCATATTTCTGGAAGTGGGGCAGAGCAGTCTTTTCAAAGCTAGCAGCTAGGCATCAAAACCATACAAATATTTAAAAATAAGATCCTTAGGAGACTGTCTCTCAATGTTTGGCTAGATTGTTTGTACTTATAAAACATATCATCAAAAAGTCAACATTAAACCTGAAGCTTCCATGTAATTTAAACACAGGGCAAGAGTAAAGATTAACACATCTTCACTTTGCTACCCAATGTCCAAACTTTACAGTAAGTTAATTGATACTACATTTCAGATATTTGGAGCTTAAAACGAACCGGTTTGATTTAAGAAGTTGAGGCATATAAAAGTCTCAGTTCTTTTCTTAAAAAGAAGTCAAAAAAGAAAAAAGTAGATATAAAAAAGCATATACTGCAACAACTTTTTTCTCCTATTATGCAATTGTATGAGCTATACATTTAAAATTCTATGTTTCTGAAAAAATATCATGTTAAGAAAGTAAAATTCCTCTTGTAATGAAGAGCTATTCCATGAAAGTTGCTGTACTTACATAGATTGCTGTATGCCTATAAGGAAGCTTTGCGTTCTCAATGCACTCTCCACTAGTGACATTCCAAACACACATCTCCCTGCCAAAGATAACTTCATATTATTCTCTGTCATTTCCACTCAATTGGCTGGTATAATTTTGTGCCACCAAGTTTTTCTTTAGTGCTGTACTTAAGCGTGGTCTGGTCGTTTATACGGCTTTTTGTTACAGATTACTGGGTAAGAAAATGTTGTGGTCATTAGCAGGGGATGACATACAGTATCTGTTTCTTTTCGTTTGGGTAATTACACCCCGCTGCCTTGCAACAAACCTCACTTTAAGGCCAACCCTGGTCTACAACAAATTGTAGGTATGCTGCCATTACAGCTTATCAATGCGTCACTGTAACTATCTGTCTTTGGAACTACATCCTCCTGAAAATGATTCATTTCACTGAACTTAAACGTTTTGAAAAACATAATGAATCTTCCGCCGCATCTGACTTCAGTTCTTTAGAGGAACCGCAACTTCTGCTGAGAAGAAACAGTGCCACCATGAGGCTAGTCCTGAAATCTGTTACAGATAACAGCACTTCCCACTCAACCTAAACGCCCGTGCAACGTTCTAGCTACACTTAATGACATTTATGGTTAATATCAGCCAGTCTTCCTCATTGAGGCACTATTCAACATGCTATGGAACTAGAAAACAATAAAAACACGATCAAATTAAATGTTGTAGATGAGGCCATATGAGGTTTGTTGTGTCAGTTTAGCAAATGAATGTTAAACTCGATTCATTTAAACAAGTATTATTTCCGTAGCTGAAACTATAATTTTATTTCTGAAATTACCTACTGAGACATTTTCTGCATGATGACTTAACACATTGGGAAAAAGTATTTTATTATATCAGAAATACTACTCAGTGATTTACACTGTAACTTAAACAGATGCATATGCTGTTTGTTAAACATTTCAAGGCAGTGAATTTCTCCTTGTTTATATCAGAATGATAATCAACTTTACTGGTTTAGCTATGTCACTGTTTTACATAGAGGCAAACATGCATAAGTGAGCCCAGAGTACAACTTCAGCTTCTGCTAATTGCCCTTAATTTACTGTGTGTACTAACAAGGAGTGAGTGACACCACATGTTGATAAGCCTACCCTACAGCATACGCTATATGCAAGCACAGGACATCGGTGAGAACAACTGAATCATTAGGGATCAATTTATAGATTTTCATATAAAAACATACAAAAACACTGTTCAATAGTCATCCTTCTGGATAAGTCAGCTATACAAACACTTAAGAGATTCTGAAGTGGGATGGTGGGAGAGTATCATCTTCCATACAACTTCTTCCTCTCTCAATACAGGGAGATGGAAGCTTGAAATAAGCGGAAGCAAATGATTCACAAGCCAGAAAATGCAGTTTGACAAACCCTCCATCTCCTGAAGATGAGTCTTCCTATCTGTAATTATCTCAGCCTCATGCTGCTATCTTCCAGGGATCATTGATGGATGCTTTGCCCTTACGTAATAGGGATGAAAAGTCAGCAGTAACTTCATAGAAGTGAACACTCCAAGGGGCCAGAAGACTACTCAATGCTACTCACACACATTCCAAGCAAGCCTGACGATCCTTTCGGAAATAGAACCTTTAGGATGCAAACATCTCTCCGTATGGTATTGTATTGCGTCAGACTGAGGTGGAGTTAATCTTCCCACAGCAGCTCACACAGCACCAAGGCTGTGGTTTGTTTTTTGGGTTTTTTTCCAACGTTCTCCCAACAGTAGGTTGGGCATGAGCAACATCTTGGGAGGGGATACAGTCAGGGCAGCTGACCCAAATTGACCACAGGGGTATTCCATACCATGTGACATCAGCTCAGATATAAAAGCGAGAAGGCAGAGGGAGGTGGGGGAGGGCATTCATTGTTTGTGTTTGTCCTCCAGAGCAACCACTATGCATATTGGAGCCCTGCTGCCTGGGAAAGCAGCCGGACATCGCCCGCCAGTGGGAAGTAAAGAATAATCTTTGCTCTGTTCTGCTTTGCTTTCGTGCACGGCACTTGCTATTGGTACGTTAAACTGCTTTTTTCTTTGCCCACGGGCCTCTTGTTACATCTTACCTCTCCCCTGTCCATCTAAAAAGGGGAGTGATAGAGCGGCTTTGGTGAGCTCCCGGCCTCCAGCCAGGGCCAAACCACCACAGGTATGTCCACAGCAAAAATCTCATTTGTTTCTTAACACTTTTCACCACAACTTTTTGGAAACGCATCTTTTCTCTCAATATGATCTGGAAACAGTACTGCACTAACATAACTTTGCAATTAAGACGAAATATAGTTTCAGTTCTGAACCCTTGATCAGAATTGTAGGAGGCCAATATAAAACTAGTCCTGCAGACTTCTCACCCTCCTTTCTGCACGTAACAACCAGAACTTTTTACCACTATCTGTCCACTGGGGCAGCCTAACCTCTGAAGACATGAACTCTGAACCAGTTTGTTCAAGTTATCCCTTTCCTGTATACTTATAACAGAGTGAGAGAATCACAGAGATCCTAACAGCTAGAATGGATAAATCCAGCGGTAGCCTTAAGGTGCTGGAATGTATAGGTTGAAGAAGGGTAATTGACAGGAGCTCTTCATGCAAGGGAGTGTTAACAGAGTTGTCCTGTTAATTGGAAAAGATGAATCCAGAGTGAGAGGAGAATATTATTAAAGCAGCAAGGCAAAACTGAAAAACCCTAACGCAATTAAGAAGTTAGCCTTAACTATCTTCAACAGCTGAAATGGCGAACAGACTGGCTTCAAAAACCAGCTGAAAAGATCATGAAATATTCAGAGAGAAAAAAAATCTTGAATGCCAAGCTAGCAGAACTGCAGAAATTCGTTCGATTCAGGTGATGGGCCAAGTCACAACAAACACACAGGAGAAAAGCTGCAAGATCAGGAGTCTCTTGAAAGGATGTATTCCAAAATAGCAAGTCAGATTTAAAAAAAGACAAGGAACAAATACACCTCTTTTCAAGGGCAGTCTGTGCTTCCATACATACTTACTGAGCAAGCACAACCTGGATCAAAGTGCATTAGCCTCTTATACTGATTCAATTCTCAGAAAGGAACAGAAAAAAGCACCATGACATAAAAATGCTTATGAGTCTGCTGATTCCCTCCAATAGCCTGTTATTCTCCCTTTGCGTGGGGCCTAGCCAACCCTCAGACAATTCATTCTCCTGACTACTAACTGGAAATCTGAATCTGCCAAACCCTTCTGTCATCCAAGAGATGAGCTCTTAGACTATTGCACATAAGCAACACAGTCATTATCCTAAGTAGCTGCTATGGTTTTCCTATTATGGAAGAAGTGGATTAAAAACCTTCTGCCAAACGTAGAATCTGACCTACACCTGCCACACATTTCATGATTTAAGAAATGAATAATTGAATATTCAGTTACCTACCCATTTTCAGTAGCACTTACTACATATGGTTGTTTCTCAAACTCTCTTGCTTTTGCCAAACAAGTTACAGAAGCAGTATGGCCAAACAGAATTTCTTTAGATGAAATCTAGGAGAATAACACAATGGTTTAACTTACACATTTACTTTTTTTATAAACTAAGGAGATGTAAAAGCAAGAGAACACTACTTGTAGATGCTATTAACGAGTAATTGTCAATCTGCTTTATATTCTTACGTTCTTCAGTCATGCGTCTGGAATGTACAAAGATGTGGATGGATTATGCAGTTTGCACAAAGTACAGTCTTTGTATCCACTGCAGTCTGAAAATTGCACTTTCTGCATGGGGCATCAAACGTTATAAAACAACGTGCAGAATATCTCTGGCCTTCAACACACAGCATGCAGCAGAAGTGACAGAGTGAAGTAAGGAACTGATATAGCAAAGCTCTTAACCACGCATTTTCATACATATGTGGAAGAAATCCCTTTGATTAGCTTCACTGCATGCAAAGATCTTAATGGAAAATGGTAGCCCCATAAAAGTGCAAAGCTGAGCAATATTTGAGCACAAACACGACAGCCAAATACCCCTCCCAAAAGAGAACCATAGTTTTCAGAACACAGAAAAATTGGAACTGCTTTTACTCTGTTCTCGGAAAAATAAAGATGAAGTAGTCAAAGCAATAGCAATAATATGCCAAAAATATATATTTTATCTTACTTTTTCCACCTTTTTACAATTTTTTTCATTGTTAACCTGGCAATGTTCTGCTTTTATAAATAGATATTTTTTCATAAATGACAGGCCATGCTTAGCAATTAGTTTAAAAAAAAAGAAAACCAAACCAAAACACAAACAGAAAAAAAACACTTGAAAAGATAACTGCGTATGTTTACTTGCTGTCATTGTTCACAGGACACAATCTCAAATCGTCACAGGTTGTGACAGTCTACAAAATATTTTCCAAGGTCTGCACAAATAATTGGTTGCTCATATAGGTATTTCAACACCTTTTGCTTCATGAGTTTCCTACAACAAATATCAACTATCTTTAAAACTTGAGAGCAAGTCTGGATAATCTCATTGTTAAAAGATACGAATCCAATCCATCTATTTGGCAGACAGTAGGACAGTGGACACAAACCTTTAGTTCTGATGAAAGATCCCAGAGACATATTTGTCCTTCTTGACTTCCTGTGACTATAGTCTGCTGGTCATCTGTAATCATGATAGCAGTGATGCTGTGAGAAGGAGCTATTTTTCCCCACAGTGCCACAGCCTGTACTGATACCTTCATTGTCAGCACCTGAGAAGAAAAACAAGTCATGATGATTCTAAGTAGAAGGAAAGGTAAGAAAAAACAACTTTAAAAAAAGGCAATTTAAACAAGATCCAAAAAGAGGAGCTACAATATACTGCCGCACAAAGCTGATGAGGCGTTGAAACATTTTCTAGCTGTTGCCAACATCACACTAATACCTTCATTAAGACAGCTATCCACTAATTGCTTAAATATGCAGCAGGGTAGCAATGTGCTGCTATTTTAAATCTCAGCAGTATCAGCCAGGACCAGAGACCCAAGGGATCGGTGCTATCACAATACTGAAGCATCAGTAACAGGAGTTGTATGCTGCCCCACACAACTTTGCTTAGCTCTGTGCCACTCTGTCTTCTTCCTGATTTTTAACTGGTGAAGTACCCCACACCTGCTCTTTCCTTCAGAGAAGGTGTGCTCCTCTTTGTCCAGGAGAAAACTGAGTCCGTAGCACATCCTTAGTAAAGGTATTTAAAACCGAAGAGGTGCCAGTAACAAGCTGTTACAACAGTGCAGTTGGGAGAGGTCAGCCAAAAGACACGACAGTGAGGCTGAAATCTTGTGGGAAAAGACAGTAAATGCAGACCACAAAATGTATGACAGCAGGTAACAGCCAGCCAAAGGAAGTAATACAGGAGTGACACAAAGTGACACAAAGAACAGTTCCTGTGTTAATTCACAAAAGACCATAAAACAAATAGAGCGCAGAAGCAGCCTTCTAAGCTATGTTTAACTGAAACTGTAATACGAACTATCACTTAATTCAGCATGGTAACAGCTGAAAGCAGGGACACAAACAAGAGATATCTTCACTACTACTAGTAAAAGCTTTAAGTGACATAGTACTAGAGGAATGGTCTTGCTCCCTGACAAGAACATGAGATGAAGGACTCGGCCACTGAGAGAAAGGGCTGAAAAGACTGGTGTAGCAGACTGTCAAGGTCCTGCCATACAACCTCAGCCTGAACTTAAAAGTCAGAGGAACGATCCAAGGAAAAAAAAAAATAATAGAAGTCCAGAGTTCATAACTAAATCACATTTAGTTTCATTTGAAAGATCTTTGTGTATATATCATAAAATATCACAAGATGTTATTGAACTCAGCTCTACAATTTGACTTTCCTAAAACATTTTTTTAAACCTGAAGTATTATGCTTACTGGTGAATGCTAAAGTCCTTTCTCTTCCAGTTTATGCCCTGAAATGAAAGTTGTTATAGCCAAACTCTAATGATATGCTTTTAGTTACCAGCTAAGCAAAGAAAAACCACTATTTTCATAAGGCTTATAAAATGATGGCTGCCAAGTTAACAGACTGATAAGCCAAATCCTGAGTCTTTCAAAGGTATTTTCTTGCATATTGTGTAGTCATTTACACTTGTGCCATGGAAGTGTTTGATTAGTGTAAAACACCATAAGGCAGCAGAATTCAGGTTTGTGCTGCTCTAAACATGAGGTCATCAGTTACCTTTTCTAGTAAAAGAAGCACAGAATTGAGACCAAGATTCTTAGCAGAAGACCAAGTGATCAAGTGATGAGTAACAGAGAACTCTGTGACGAAATTGATAGAATTTACTAATGTATACATGATCCATTTTGCACACATTTGTTTTAGATATCCATGAGGAATGAATTACTCAAGAGCTACTACTACTGACAAAGCATTGGTTATACAAGAATAATGTAGACTGAAATGCTACATGAATATTTTGTACTTTTTCCTTTATATTATGACTGAACTGCAAGAGAAATAGAGAGCAGAAGGTCTATGAACTTCAGTGGTAACATAACAGTCCTTAACTTTTTCCCTCTTGTTTCTTGGTTAACTTTTCTTTTGGATTAAGATATTTTCATGTACAGGACAAGTATTTTGCATGAAAGCTTTGCTCCAAAGAACACCATGATTACCCTAGAAATACTGCATATTCACGCATATATGCATATGTCCACATTTTGTCAGACAATATTCAGTTTTATTAAAGCTATTTATTGATGCTGATAGCACCTAGAGCAAACTGGGTTGTTTTGTTTTTTAAAAAAAAATAAATCAACAGATATTTATCAGACTGTTCCTTTAAAAAAGGCACAAACTGTTTCCACAAAGTCACATACTGCCCAAGGCATATCTGAGCTCCATGTAGCTTATCAGCACATGTCAAATTCCTCCAGTTCTGGCCACTCAAGCATGTCTGATTTGCAGTATTAACCCATAATTCAACTTTAAATCAAGTTCCCCAGTCCTGCTTGCAACCTAATAAACTTTGTTTGTGCTGCCCTCATCACCACACTGACAAGAACTCCCTTATGACTGTAACAAAATTTCCCCGTTCTTGGTTAAAACCATACCAGTGCAACCCACCACTAACTTTTCCTGTCTCTACCATCCTGTCCCTAGTTCTATGAACACTTTTTGCACTGACGCTATACCACAAACCTCTGTTAACTTGGAAAACGATCCCAATTTGCACAGGTTCAAGGTCTTTGGCTCTGCTACTTTTAAAACTGTAAACCACTGGCACAGTATTAGAGTTTCATTTGGAAGGCTGAGTACACCACCTCTTATTCTACAGAAGCTGTGAGGCATTTCAAGTCGAGTCAAAAGCTTGAAGGGACCAAAGAGCAGGAGGTCTGACCTTGAATGTCTTTCCAAGCACATATTAATGCAAGGGCTTTTCCTCATCACTCGGCTTTTTTTGACGGGGACTGGTCACAAACCGAGTGCAATGAGAAACGTTAGATTATAGTCAGATTATACCATAAAGAAACAGTGACATAATAACTTAACATAGACTTTTCCTGGAGAGCCCTAATTTCAATATCACAAACATATCTTAACTCTGTCTCCTTTACTAACCTTAAAAAAAAAAGCAAACAAAAACCAAGACAGCAATAACAACCAACCAAAAAACATAAAACGAACCCCACAACAAAAACCTGTTCACTTTTCCATTAGACTTGTCTCAGACCTTCCAGTTGCTGCCACATAATTACTGCGTAACCTCGGGCACACATCCCTGTGCTGCATTTTCTCAAGACAAAAATTATAATCCTAAAGCAGGCAATCTGGAAACACAAAGGTAGGAATACAAGAGTTGCTTAGGTCTCATGTGCTCTGTGACGTGCAGTGAAAAATCTAGGTTTCGTTTTGCCCCCACTAAAGTCTGTGGCTCACATCCCCTATTGGTCCTTGCATGAAATATACTGAACAATATTGACATATTAACTACAGTTTTAAGAATCACATTTCTTGATAAAGAAAACACATACCTGATTTTCAAACGAATTTGGAATTTACCAGTTCTCACATACGTCAAGCTGCCTAAAACTAGGAACTTAACTTCCCAGAGATCTAATCTCAGACAGTTCACATAATAAAACACTGACTGGGAAACCTTCTTTGCATAGCTATAGCCTGTAACAAAAGCTACCAAATAGGAATTTATAATTTATAGTAGGAGAAAAGATTTTGTACAACAAAAGATCACTCCACAGATAAAAAAAAGCTAAAACACATTTTTTGAATTTACATTCATGCTTATTTCATGTTTCCTATGGATCCTAAACTACCAATACAAGATCAGTTGTTTCAGTCAAATGTGTGGCAACCAGCGCAGGCAGTAGAGAGATGCAGAAATAGTCCTCCAGTCCTGAAAACATTAAGAGATTAGCAGCATTTAACTGCTCGTAATGGATTAAAAATACACACACTTGAAAAACCAATCAAACAAAAAACCCACACAAAACAAAACAGCATAGATGGGCCAACACAATTCAAAACAATTAATGACAATTTCTTAAAAGCAGCACGTCTTCTCAGTCTAACAAAACTCTATTTCCTCAGGCCTTGATGACCAAGTAAAATAAGATAAATGCTCCACCCACAAACCTTTAGATTCATAACTGTTGTGAAGTGCCAGGAAGTAAATTTTAGTCTGAGCCTGGTAGGTTTTCATGACAAATTCCTAAGGTCTGTGTGTTCCTAGCCTTTCTCACTCTAATATTTGCGTCTATTCATTGGGTTTATATTACATATTCCCTCTTACTGCCTATACAAGAAGACAAAAGTTCTATCAATATTTCTGTACTGTTATTAAAATGCTAATTGTTTTCCTTAAAAATAGCTTTAACTTGCAGTTTACTGATTCCATATTGCTTTCACTACTCAATTCTGAAGTAAATACTGCAGTCTTATTAAGGATGTTGTATATTATCTCCTGTAATCAGCACAGACATAACCTTTTCCTGAACTAAAAATTTATATTTTCCCACAGTAGAAAGTCCATCTAAGAGGCATAAATAATAAAATATATTGCATTGGCAAAGTACTTGGTAAAAGTATCTAAAGTATAAAGTCTAAAAAGAGAGACAACAGCGCTCTTTGTAAGCCTGCAGACGTACCACGCTGGTGCTCGTGACGCTGCTCCCAGATTTGCTATTTATATAAGTTGCTATTCAGAAGCCTCTTCTGTTCACAACTCTGAAAGCGCAGGTCAACAATACTTTGCAATTTGTGAAGCAGCGGGGTAGACAAGCCTTTGTGTAAGTGTGAGTAACGGAATAAATTAGAAAAGAGAACTACAATGCTGAGAATGACACTTAACAGAGAAATGGAAATAGAACGGAGATACAGAGGGGACAGGGTGTGCAGTGTAGGAAAAGGAAAAAGAAGATATATGAGGCTAGGTAAGTGAAAAGGGACAACCAAAGAAATTACATGAAAGACGGCAAGACAAGGCAAAGGTAACCAAAAGGTATTTTTAGTAATTCATAGCACAAAGCAGAACAATGAAAAATTTATCAAGACATTTAAAAAAAATAAATTAAAAACTAGAAGCACATAGTGCAAGAGAAGTAATAACTGGCTCCTTCAAGACACGGAGTCTGCTTTCTGCAGGTACGGTCACAAAAATATTTCTATACTTCTGGTATCTTCAATAAGATGTCTAACCAGATAGCAGACAACAAGTAAAATATTCCAGTAAATAACATTTCTATCTCAAGTCTCGCTTCCTCGCATTTTAATATATTCTGCCATCAGTATTCCACACCTTTTCCTCCCCTTGGCTTTTGCAGCTCCCTCCTGAAGACC
This sequence comes from Trogon surrucura, assembly GCA_020746105.1. Lineage (NCBI taxonomy): Eukaryota > Metazoa > Chordata > Aves > Trogoniformes > Trogonidae > Trogon > Trogon surrucura. The sequence goes on from CM036627.1 coordinate 875,351, forward strand.
CTGCCTGCCTACCACTGCACTTACAGTTCAAGGTGTAATGGGACTTCCCTGGTTCGGCCGGAGGACTCACTGCTGAGTGACACCCAGATCTCCCCCGGGGCGTGAACGTGCAGCTTTGGCAGTCCACAGGAGCAAGAGACTGGGACCAGGAATCAATACAACCCATTTTAACTAGCAAGAACCACCTAGTAATACCTTGTTTGTATTTCTTGAACGAGTGACACAAGAAACACTTATTTCATTCCACACAATAATTCACCACAATCAGAAGGAGCACTGTAAGGGCAACACCATCTCCCAGCTGCTGATTACATCAAAGGTTTGCAGCACAAATTCAATTTTATGATGTTAATCTCAGCCTGCCACTCAGAAATTTTCTCTGAGGGATATGATTTTTCTCTGGATTTCATTTTAAGAATGATTTTCTTCTTCTACAATCAATAAAGGTATGTTTTCATCAAAAGGCTCTATCTTGGCAGAATTCAATTGGCCATCTCAAAACCTTTTGGTGACACAATATTAATTAAAATAGTTTATGTTGCACCTCAGCTGGAAAATGGGGCAGTGACAGCATCAGCAACTCGGAGCACTTGTGCTTTACACACTGTCACAAGGTATAACAGAATAATCTTCACCTCCTTGAAGTTACTTTTTTACCCCATAAACTGTTACACTATTTTAAGCTTGCTAGAAAAGTGTCATGAGATCCTCTTTTACGAGGCAGAAAACCCAAAACTTCATGCAAAACCATAAATCCCCACTTCCTTTCACTGTCACAAAAGGCTTCAACAGCAATAATCAATGACGTAACAGCTGTTTAAACACGTTAGACAACAACTCATACAAATGAGTTAGCTAACTTGTTTTTAAATCACATACATCAAAGATTCAGTACATATACGAAGTTTATTTGAAAAATACAAGTGTGTTTGGAGCCATAAAATATTTCTTTAAGGAGAAAACAACCACACTTGTTTTTACCTTCTGAAGCATAGCATCTGAGTGTCCTATCTGCTATAGGAATACTTACGTACAGGAAATTAAATGTTGCTTAAGCATTATACAGCTACATGTATGTAAATTGTTTGCCGCTTTCAAAGCATACAGTATGACTTAAACCATCTTCAGTGGAGTTACTCATATTCAAATAGTGAAATGGTTTGCTGAGGCAGAGCTTTAATCGGGTCTCGGGACATTGGCCCATCAATTCTTACCGGAAAGCATACATGAGAGAGAAGGGCCATCACTATCTACAGAATGTAAAATTTAATTTCAAGGAAGTTGCATCTTACTGACTTAAAGGCAGGTTTTAAGCTTAGTTTTATATACATGAAGTTATGCCTACCTTTACTGAAAGTATGACTGCTGATTTCTTATGCTAGTAGAGACAACTCCTTACATTTTCTTAACTATAAATTGTTTTTTGGGCAGAGACATATTTATGTCCTTTGAAGAATCCCAACACAATTCCACATGAATCATAGTATCTACTAAGGTGGTATCAACTCCAAGTTTATGGCCTATATAACTTGGCCAGCACAGAGAGTAATAAACTTTAAGTCTGTGTCAAGGCTTCCCACAAATGTAAGCAAAAGTCACGTCATCCAAAAGAGCTTTGATTGACTTTATGAAATATCGCAGATTCTGTAATGAACTAGGCATAATTAAGCCTACAGAATTAATTCTTATTTACACGGCTTTAACACAAAAGATATAAAATCTGGTAAAAACAAGACACATGAAAACTAGAAAAAAAAAACATCTTTACAAAAATATCAAACTGAGAGGTAGTGAATATGTATCAAAGCTCTAAGTCACTAGTTTTGTCTTCCTTGAATGACCTTGAACCCTTATAAGATAAAACCCTCCCATTGATCAGAGAGGTGATGTTTTTGGTTCAGCTACACTGTACTCTGGACTGTTTAAATAACAAACAAAATTAGAATCAGATGCTGGAAATAAAACAACTAAAACATTTCATCAGCCTTTGGTTTCAAGACAGTGACTTAATAATCACCAATCAGTAGTGTCATCAATCACACCAGGATGAAGATTTTCAAACTCTGACAACAAAAACTCCTTATTTTTCCATTTCGTCTTTTACTACTCTTAATTACCAAACAGGCTTCTATGCAGTGCTCTTTGCTACAGGGCATGGAGGTGTTTAGTGTAAACAACTCCCGAAAGATTTATTATGTACACACAGTCAAACCTCCTTAAGTAAAAAGACACTGCTTATTATGAAGCAGAGTCAAAGTCCAAAACTGATTCAGTGTATTGCAATGTATGGACTGCAGTTTTCATTACAGTAAACTTCTAATTTTAACACTGAAAAGTTTTTAATGGAAAAAAAAACACCTGCTCTTGCCATGTAATCAATCCTACTGACACAAATCTTTTGAGCAAAATTAGCCCACATGACAGCCATTTTTGCAACGAGTATTCTCCAAAGATTGTAGTTTTGTATCAGTGACATTACTGATACGCTGAATTTCCTATTACATTAAGAAAGACTACTACTTTTCCTAGCAACGTCTAGAAAATAATGTCAGAAACACCACAAGGCTCTAAGGGAGCCATCCTGATCAATTTAATCACTGAGCAAGCCTCAGAAAAATCTCTAACCAAAACTACTTTCAAGAGAAAGCAGAACTGCTGTAAAACAAATATAAACTTATTTCTACTACAGCCTTTTAAACATCTACTCATCTTCCCATTTCACCGAGCTAATATTTTGAAATCTGATGTGTCCTCCCTCACATTACGGCTTTTCTCCAAGAAGTCCAGAGAACAAATACACTCTAAGACAACTGATGGTGTGTGTGTGTATATATATATATAATTCACGAGGTTAACTTGGCACCAGATGTCTCACACATCTAACACCAAATATCGAAGGAAATACGATTAAGTTATGCGCTTGATGCTAAATATACAGGTGACCAAAACACCCAGAAAGTTTATAGAATCATCATAGAATGGCCTAGGTTGGAAGGGACCTTAGAGATCATCACATCCAACCTCCCTGTCACAGACAGGGACGCCTCTCTACTAGATCAGGCTACTCAAGGCTCTGTCCAGCCTGGCCTTGAACACCTCCAGGGAGGGGGCAGCCACAGCGTCTCTGGGCAATTTATTCTAGAGTCTTGTCACCCTCGTCCTGAAGAATTCTTCCTAAGATCTGATCTAAACCTATTCTCCAGTTGGGTGAAACTCGCCGCAGTAAGAACGAACAAACACGGCACCAACCCGTCAGAAGCGCTCGGTGCCAGCAGCAGCCCCGCTCCGCTCGGCCACGGCACAAGCCCGGCGCCCACCAGGGGCTCCCCAGGAGGCAGAGCCCGGCAGCCGCAGACCTCTGCCCGGAGCCACCCGGCCCGTCCGCGCAAACGGCCCGGGCGTTCCTACGAGGGGCAGCCCAGGGAAGGGCCAGCACCGGGCGAGAGGGGGAAGCACCGGCGGGGAAAAGCGCCGCAAGGGTGCCTGGAGCCCGGCGGAGCAGCCCCTTACCTCCTGCGGCTCCCAGGCACCGCGAGCGGGGGAGGACCGGCCCGTGGCAGTAAGAGCGCCGAGGGGAAGGGCAGGGGAGCGGCAACTGGTTTTATGTCACCCGGGAGCGGCTCCACCCGGCCCCGGCCCCGCTCCTGCTCCCGCCCCTCGGCCTCCGGCCCCGCCGCGGCAAAAGGGCGGCGGGGGCTCGCGCTGCCCGCCCGCCGCTCGTGCCTCCCTGGGAGCTCGCGGCGCCCCGCGAGCGCCCGGCGGGAGCGGCCGCGTCCTGCCCTCGGAGCCCTCAGGGCGCCTCAGCGAGGGGCAGCAGGGGCCGGAGGGTAACAAGCAAGGAGCGGGTTCAGCGGGGCTGCAGCCACCCCGCTCACCCGCCTCGTCTCTCCGCGCTCCCCCTCGCGGCTCCGTACCGCACCTGAGACGGCGGGACAAGCACGCACCGGCGAGGGAGGGCACAGCCTGCGCCCCACAGGTTACCCCAGCCCAGAAGTGTGGAACAGAAAACGGCTCAGCTCTTGCCCCGGCTTTAAGTAGGGTGAAAAACTCCTTCCCGGTGTCCGGTCGGGGGTGGAGACGCAGGTGCGGGTGATGCGGGCTGCCCGGCCCTGGCGCAGCCCTACCAGGTGCTGCCGGGGTGGAGCCTGATTGCCCACGGGCGAGGGCACGGGCGGCAGCGGCGGAGCCGCTGTTTGAGGGCAGAAAAGGCCTTTGCTGTTGGGGTTGGGGGTAAGATTTCTCCAGATATTTCTGCTTGAGAAGAAATAAGCAATTTCTAGGGGCTGAATATGCTAAGAAGGTGCTACAGGATGTCTCTTCACTCAATAACCTGTTTCTTTTTTGCTCCAAGGCCAGCAGAGGAGCTGCAGTCTGAGAAACGTTCTTGTCAGGAGCCAGGCTGAGAGGGCTGTGCAGGGCACCTGTGAGCTCACCTTAACGGCTGGAATACCGAGAGCCACCTCATAGTAAGCGAAATTATGTCCTGTATAAGTGCATTAAACAAAAAAAGTATGATTTACTAAACCTGTTTGTCTGCTGTTATCACTTTATGAAAATATCTTTGAAATGCGCTGGAAGTTAGAAGGGCATTAAGAGTTTGAAGTGTGTTTTTAGTTTCTCTTATAGTATCTAAAGCACAAAGTGTTTTTATTTTAGTGTTGCTGAGTTCACTTTTATGTTAAGGCTGTTTCCCTTGGGCGTCTGACTTGAGATAAATAGTACTATTTTAAAATGTGTTAAGGTAGTTGTAGTCTGTATCTCTGGGTTATCTTTTCAAGGTAAGTGAGTGCGGGGGTGGAGGGAAGATTGCAAAGTTTGTAACACTTTGAAATACATTTCCCCCAAACTTTTATTTTAACAGTTCTGTGGTTTAGGTTTCAGAAGACTTAATACACTAACATAAACCTTTCTAAGAACTTATGGATGGTTTTATGTAGGCAAGTTATAAAGCATGAAAATAGAACTTTAATAGAAAGGATGGTGTTGGATGAGATTGTATCAGGCCAAGTGAACAACACTGAAATATATTATTCTGAGCAAAAGCTTTAACAAATACCGATTTTCTGGGATTTTTTTTTTTTTCTATGGGTTTTAGTAGTAATCACACTGAAAGCCAAGTGAGATGATACAAGTCAGTTTAAGGACTGTGATATTATTTTTGGAAAAGGTGAGTGTTGGCTCTTTAAAGTCAGTAGTGATAACTGGAACTTCAGCTAAAGTTTTTGTAGTCAAAAGATGCTTATCAAGCAAGTGAAGTAGTTGTACGAGACCAAGCAATCTAATGGATAAACTAGATATTGCTGGTGGTTTTGGCACTTCATGTGAATTGTGAATTCTGCCTGTGAACCTAAATAAATGATTTTGACAGCCTCTCCTTAATCATTGATACATGGAGGTTTCCATCAGAAAAATTGTCACATATATTTTAGCAGAATTTGACACAAAGGGAAGGTCACTCCGAAGACCTGAATTGCACGTTACACTCAGAGAGGATTACGAGATGGTGTGATTTCTTTTTTGTCTTTCAACACTGTATTTTTAACCTTGGTAAAATAAATCATTATGTAGAAAGCATTCACATATTAATACTGTAGCATTTAATTATATTTACTGATGCACACAAAAAATGCTGGCTATGAGAGCTATATAGGTAATACACATACAGCTTACACTTCCAGAAAACCCTCAGAAAACTGGGTTGTTTCGTTCTAAATCTCTACAATACGAAGCATTGCGTTTAAAGGTGCATAGCTTTTCATCTGTTGTGAATGATAGAAGTTTGAATGTGACGTGGATGTGGTAGCATGCAAACCTATATTTAAAAAAAAAAAAGAAGGTACTGGTCCTACCTAAAAATAAAACCTCCCACTCGTTGTATAATATTTGTGCAAGTTTTCATTTCAAAAATTCATTTTGGAAAGAGTAAATGAACTGCTACTGAGCTAAAACAGATAAATTATTAAAATAGCATTTTTACAGTAATGGCTTAACACAAACTATGCTTTTCTGCACTAGTTGAATGGGGGTGAAATTGAACAGGTTTACTAAACTCACAGCAGTCTTGTGTATACAATTTAACTTTGCTTAAAAATTATTTAACTTGTAGCAAACTGCTAGAAACCAGATGTATGTCCGTATAAAATGCCTACATACGAACGTGTACCATTATAGACAAATGGAATCATAGAATGGCCTAGGCTGGAAGGGACCTTAGAGATCATTTAATAGATTTAAAAAATAGATTTACTGCTGTATCTCAGGCAAAACTGATGTAACTTGTGTCAAAAGAACTCTGGTGAGACAGATTTCAAATTGCAGTGTGGACAAAGGTCTGTGGCTGAAAATGTACTATTCGCATACTACTTTTTAAAATAATTATTTTTTTCTAAAAAAATTGTATAATAAAGATATAACAAGATTGTAAATATGCTGTTGTTCAAGGTGTGGGATCTCTTTGCTGTGTTATGGGGTTTTTTTAAAGAAATTAGAAAGCGACATTTTGATGCATGTTTCAAGAACAGATTTTAAGGACAGGATTTTAAGAATGATGCCAAAAAATGGACTTGTCTTAACCAGGAAAGTGAACCAATTGTTGGAATAATTACCATAACTTCTGCATGTTATTTCTGAAAGTGTTGATACTATGATTAGGGTCACGGAATGTAGGTTTATCTCTCTTTTCTTCACTGTGCCCCCTTCTAACTATACCTGGTTTAGCCATCTCATTATTTTCTTGAGCAAAGAGAATCACTGGATGCTGTTGTCAAATTCCATACAGGTCATAGCAGGAGTATGAGAAGTAATTAGATGAGGTTCTAGATTTGATTCTCTTATCATTTTTATGATGCTAGGTGACATTTTTTTAAGGTCAAAACTTCAGTATTTTTAATGTGAGTAAAATACACATGTACATAAAGTTGAAAAATACTGTGGCAAAGGCAGCAGCTATACAGGAAGATAAAATTAAAAATATTAAGTACTTGTATATGTTTCCCTGTTTTGTGACACTGGTTCATGGCAAGAACGGAATGCACACAGACTGGGTTTGTATATGAAACTGTAAGAATTATCTTGGCTCAAAATACTTTTTATTTGTAACTTGTGATATTTACAGGATATTCTTGAATCAATATCCATAATGATTCATAGTCCAGGTCAAAGGTATCACACGTTGAAATATCGCACCTGAAAACTAGTATGGAAAGAGAGAATATGGAAAAAGAAAAGTAATTAAAACTCGTCACACACTTAAGCTCACTAGAGATCACTTCTTTTTGTTGGAGAAAAAGGAGATCTGTCCTGGACCATTGATCTCCACAGGGGAGGCAACTACATTAAGGAAAAAGGTATGGATGTTGAATGATGTGTCATGGGAAGAAGTTATTCTGAAGAAAATCAGACTTCTCAAAAGGTAGAGTTCTGCATCAAAGCTGTAGTTGTCAGTTGCTTACTCTCTAGGCATTACTTTTATGTGCCGTTACTGAAATTTTGCATTCTAGTTCTTTTCCGAATGTTTGGTCTGACATGCAGACCACTTCATCTCGTTTTATCCCAACAGAATTTTTTGTAACAGAAAAGGTAAAACAACATTTTGTGAAGTAGTTTTCAGATTTTTCTGTTGACAAGGATCTATTTTGGATTGGTGAGGTGCTGCTAGATTCAGAGCCATGTTGCATTGTATACTTGGGTACTAGTCTACTACAGCTAATTTCCATTGTCAGTGTTTTACTTTCACCTTATGTGTAAAATAATTATATTTTATACTATATAAATACAAATTAATAAAAATGATAATTATTTCCATTATGAAAAGCCTTGAAATCTATTAATGAAAAGCACCTAAAAAAACCTTTGAAAAACGCTTTTATGAATGTAAAAAAAGTTGAGCCTGTTTCTTATGATCTGGGATGCTGTAGTTAACTGTATATGCCTATTTCTCACTAAAATAACATTGTTTCACAAATTTATCAAACATTCGGACCATATAACAATTTCAGACTCTGTTGTGATTATTGTCATCCAATAATTAATTTCTCCTTTTAGGGTCTTTTCCTCTTTATCTGAATGAGCAGCTGTCGCAGGTTAGGGCTGGGCCGGCCACTAACACGGACAGACGCTCTCTAACCCCCTCTTCCCCCCCCCAAACGGGAAGAGAAAAGGGAATGAGGCAGAGAGACTTACGGATGAGAGAAGGAAAAAAAACGAACTAGAACAGCTTTAATGAAAGTAATAGGAATAATGGTAAAAAGATAAAAGTAAAGAACTATATACAACTATAGATAATAGCCCGATATCAAACCCGACTCCCTCCCCCGATAGAAATCACCACTGGTGCTGCAGAGCAGGAGGCACTGGGGAAACCCCAGGCTCAGCGGCGGCGGGAGCTGGATACAGGGAGCTGGATTCGGGAACTCAGGATCCGGATCAAAATCAGGAGGTCAGATGGAGTCCTCTCTGGACACCGGCCGTTGCAGAAAGGAAGGGCGAAAAGGCCGAAAAGGGCAAAAGGGGCAAAAGGGCCGAAAAGGGACGAAACTCTCGTGGTCACTCAATTTATACTAAATATGACGTATATGGGATGGAATACTCTCGTTGGTCACCTGTCCTGTCTGTTACCCCCCGGAGGTGCCACCTTTTACCTCCTTGTGCCCCCCCTCTTACTACCCAGCACCCCCAGCGTGGCACACAAGAGCCAGCAGTGGCCTTGGGCACTACAGGAATAAGTATAAGCAAGAGCCTTTCTACATACCAGTCCCAGGCAGTGACTGCAAACATCAGGTGTTATCCCTGCCAGTAGCACACACTGTCTGCAGAAACATGCTGCTGACTTCAGAACGTGCAGCCTTTTAGAAGACACTAAACTGAAAAGTAAAAATCACTAAACAGGACTGGGTTTTTAGCTAAACCCAGGACAGCAGCAAAGTAGCTTCAATAAGCTAAAATATTTATCTGGCCTCAATTAGCAATCAAGGCATTTTTTTCTGAGATGAGTAAGAGCAATTAGTGGTTAACAACATTGTTGACAGATGTCACATCCTGAAATACCAAACAGCATTAGCTTAGATTACATTAGGGGATAGTTGTCAAGTACTGAGTATTTATTGTATTACCTTATGTATTATGTGATGAAATATTGATGAAAAAATGTCACATTTCGTGTCGATGAAGCTATTGTTTTTCAAAGATAAGCTATGGGTATGTTCACCATTGGATACACTTCTGGACACTTAACAATACTGTTGATTAAAGGAGTGCTTTTATGAGAATAAATGTCATTTCACAAATTGCGTTCAGGAAAAAGTGCAAAATAAGTCTGTGCTTGTTACATTCTGGAATTTAAAGCTAAGCAGTGTTAATACAGAATTCAATCTCTTAATGTCTTACTAGATTTACAAGCTGTATTTTTTTTTTCTTTAACCATAAAATAATTATGCTGGCAGCTGGGTCCAACAATAAGATAGTTTCACAATATTATTAATTTTAAAATATAACTACAATTTTCTTACTTAGGATAATGATAAAAGTATGTAGCATACCCTCTGCGACGCTAGAGGGAGTAAAGTGAACACAGGGAGAAAAGTCCAATTAACTGCTTCATTTTGGTCAGAATGCAGAAATGTGATTTGTTATTGCTCAGTTTCAGTTTATGTTTTAGGTTTGTACAAGTAAATTTGTTTTGTCTTTCTCATAAATATTTTTAAAAGCTTTTTCCTTGCTAGAGTTCCTCACTTCATGCTGTTGCCATGCAAGATTATCTTCTGCATATAATGGGTTTGGGTTTTGTTCTTTCTTTTTCTGAGGAAAGATATGTTACACTAAATTATATCTTAAGAATTTTTGTAACTGATTTTTCCCAATTTTAAAATTCCTCACAAGAAGCATCATGACCACACCTTTTCCAGTAATCTTGCTCCTGTGAGATCATATAATGTAGATGACTACGGCAGCTATATTTGTTTGTAGGAGTTCTTCCCTTCTTACTTTTGTGCCACATGACAATCCAGGAGGAAGGAATTGCCTATGCTGTCTTTCTGCAGAAGTAGGATAGGAAAGACTTCAGTTTCTCATAGATACCTATTTAAAGTGGCTTTAGGTATAAAGTGATTTTCAAAAAAAGGCAAAAAGAAGAAAAGGCTGAAAGGGCTGAGTTATTACAGATATTTAGAAATATGTATTTAAGCACTTCCTATATGTTCATTAAACAGAGATACTGGAAATAAAAATGTTGATGGATCCATGTGGATCCATGGCTTGTCTTGAATACAGACATTTTCAAGTGAGCAGACAAGAGGATTATAATTTCAAAGATATGGGTGTAGCACCAACAGAGGTTAAATGTAATCATTGAGTACTCCAGGAATGCAAAATTTTTGAAAGCATTAGGAAAAGACACATTAAATTTGCAGCATGTGTAACTACTTGTAGATTCATAAGATTACCAGGGCCAATTGGGTTAGAGAACATGCTGCAAAACCAGACTAGTCAAACTAGGACTATTAGTCTGTTTAGAAACAAGTGTTAAGAGTAGAGATGAAAGAATTACTGAGCCTTACTTCATTTCTTGGTAGGGGCTTATTCTGCCTCCTTTTCTTTCTTTCTTTCTTTCTTTTTTTTTTTTTTAATATAGAGCAATTCCACTGACACCAAGAAAGCCAGGTATGTCCAAGAACTCCACTAAATCACAAATTCAGAGTGATGATTGTACATATGCAAACGCACACAGAACAATGAAAAATGGTGTCTGAGATTTATGTTTAAGAAGAGATAGGGAGGCAAAGTAACATATCCAGCCCTTCAGATAAAAATGAATGCTTTGAAAGAGAAAAAAAAAAAGTCAAGGTACACTTTCCATGCTAATTGAGAAAAAGAAGTACTAGATACGTTTACTCCTCAGTTATGTATTTAAATCAACAAAAAAGGGACAAAATATTTTTTTATCATCTCAAACCTTTCCTATGTACTATGAAACACAGTTCTGTATTTCAGTATTTTCTTTTTTGTGAAGTAAAATGTTTATTGTGCTGTGTTTAAACAGATAAATTCAGATCTGAAAACATCAGATCATTCAGAAGGGAGAAATCATTGCTGTTTCACAGAGCAAATCAGACTCGAGCCACTAGGTGTCTCTAAATGTAAAATAAAAGTTGTCAAGAAGGCAGCTAAGACTATGTAAGAACTTGTGGAACAGAAATGCAGGAGACTAGGAAATATTTCCTTTCATGGGGAAAAAACCTGCACTTTTGACAATCAATTACTGAGTAGAAATAGTTGATTAGGCCTATGATGGAATAAGTTTCAAGAAGAAACTTAGGTCTTATTAATGATAATGAGCACAGCTCAATTTTTGTGTGGCGGAAAGCAATTTTAGAGAAATCATACCAATGAGCAGAACTACTAAGAATGAAATCAAAACTTGAGAAAAATCTTGGTTAACTTGAAATAGATTGGAAAAAGAAAACCCATTTCTTCAAATTTTATAATTTTTGCCTTGTTTAAGGTAGCTTTTCCTGATCTGTCTTGCTATGTGCAGGGGGCCTGTGCCTCCAGTGGCCCAAATGACTTCATCGTTAAAGGGCCAGAGGTCAGAGTGGAGGCAGAATAGCACCCGGGCTTAAGGACCATTACCAGAAGGATGTGATCCTCTTACCAGTTAGTGTAGTGGTACAATGACCACTTTGCACATATTCAGTTTCTATGTATGCAAAACAGTACAAATATTTATCTTTCTTTTCATAGTATTCTTAAAGAAAAGATCCCAAAGCACTGTGCAAGACTATTTTCATGAGATAGCTAAGTGACAGGTTTTTTCAGAAATTGGTGTCAGGGAAGGAGAGATGTGAAGTGACATGCGAAATTTGTACACAAAAATTGGTAAGGTTAATCTAGACTAAATATTCTCTTTTTTTTTTTTTTTTTTTAAGCTTAGGACCAAATTAAAAATTAACAGTTTTCTCCTTAACTCCAGGTATTCAGTTATTCAAAACTTATAAAATTGTGGCACTTAATTATAGTTGAAATACCACTTTTCTCTATAATAATAATAAGAATCTGTGAGGTCAGTATTTTTAGTCTAATAACCTATGAGCTTCTGTGACTCTTACAATTATGACAGGTGCAATATGACTCTGACAAGTTACTGCTTTCTTCTTTGTGGTCTTTTTTAATTCCTGTAGCCTGACTTTTCACGATCATTTTGAAGATTAAGAACAAATCCATATTTCCATAAAATTTGTATCTATGGACTTGGTTAATAACACACAACATTTTGAAGGAAGGCCCTTCTTTTGTTTCCTGTTGGAAAAGGGCAAGCAGACTGCCTCAAACTCATTCATCAAGGTGATTCTTGTGAAGCCCAGAACACGTCTCGTACTATCCGTAGCCTGGTTATGCCTGGTTTTTGGAGGCAAGGACAAAACTGATCTAATTTGTAGTTCCTATCTTCAATATTGCTCATAGTTTCTCAGGGTCAGAAATCAGCTGATTGATTTTTTTCTGCTTATCCTGTCTCTTTGATGATGTATCTCTTGATAGAGTATTTTGTTACAGAGTTCATTATTTCTATCTTTTATACCTTATGGAGTCTGCTGAAAATTATAGCATACACCTGGGGATGCAGAATCTATGTTTCTGAAATGAAATATATTTTTTTTTCTTGCTTTCTTCGTTGAGTTCTTTCTCATTGGTTTCAGCTTTCTGTGTTATTATCACAATAATGATGATATATTTGTTTATTTTTGAATTTGATCTGAAGAGCGTGTAATTTTTTCCCATAATAGAAAAAAAATTTCTTTTCTCACCAGCTCTCATTTTAAGCTCATGATTGACTTCGAAGGGAAGGCAAAAATAAGCAGGTTATCTCCTGGTCTTCTGAGGTGAGTGGCATATTTTTTCATGTGCTAGTGTAAGGAAATACTGACAAATGTTAATCAGCTGAAACTTTCACTCACTATATTAATCTGCAAAGGAGCAAATTCCCTTTTTTTTTTTCCCCTCAAGCAGAGAATTTCAGAAGATAAATAAAATGTTGGTGTTACAAGGTCGAAAGTTCCTTATGCATGAGAACACAGAAGTAGCAAAGAAAAGATGACTTCATAATGTTCACTTTATGTAGGGAATGCAAAGAAACTGCTCCTACACACCATATTTGTCATACCCACTGAAATTTGGCTATTTTTTCCCCACAAACTTTATATTTTAGTATTTTTCTGCTGTAACTCAAGATACCTTAAAACAGCAATAGACTGTGTTTCCATTTTCCTGTGGAAGTTGAGAGGCTCTTTCACATGCTTTGGCAATCAGTATTAAAATATGCTCTGTTCCTTGTTTTCCTTATGAAACATATTATATTAAAATCTATGAGTTCATGACCATGGTTGTTGCATTACAAGTATCCTGTAGAGGAGGAACTTCCTGAGAAGAACAATATGTAGTTTTAATGCCAAGTAGGTAAATCATCAGACTGAAATCCCCTTGCTTTTGATGAACTAACTGAAAGATGCTGGCAGCTTCCATTTGCTAGTGTGTGAGATAGATAAATACATGTAAAAGGAAGTTAGAAAAGCAAACAAACAAAAAAAACCTACCAAACCCACTCCAACCTAGATTCTCACTAAAAACTAAGTATGTAAGCTCACTAATTAAGAGAATCATATCCTCCTTTTATCAGTTGAGAATTGGATTGAAAAGCAATTATATCTTTTGGGAGCAGATTTCTCAACAGTGTCAGGTACCAGGTTGACACATCTTTATTAACGTTGTAGCTAATTTCCTTCTTCTATTGAATAGGATGGAGTGAAAGTATTGACAGTTTTGATATAGTTTAGATAAAAATGCAATATAAACAATTCCTTTTATTGTTTTTTGTCAATGTTTTTCTAAGTTCTTTATTCTGCATGTAGATCTGCAATGTTGGGACCTTTTAACTGAATACAACTTACAGGACTGAAATGTACCATTAAATGAGAAATGCTAATATGGAAAAGGAAAGACATTGGGGAAAGCATGACAAAGTAATTAGGTAATTACTCAAGGTACTGAAACTATCAGTTTGTGAAACATGCATGTTGTACTGCAGCTTCTACTCTTATGCCCTTTAACCAAACACAGTCTCGACAGCTTAGCCCAGTTTGGTGCTCTTCATAATTCATTTGTTAAATATAATAAATGTTTTTTCCAAATGGAAGAGCATTTGCCTGTGCCATGTTCTTAGTCCACAGTGACCTTCTGTCTATGTTCAAGTATTCTCTGCATATTTCCTACCATTAAAGTCATGACATCTTTCCCAGATGCATATCTAACAAGGTCATGACATTACAGTAAAGTAAATGAAACACAGTGACTGCTGTTGTTGCTGGAACCCAGGAATTCAAGGAGGAAGATCGGTATTCTACATGAATATCTGGGAGGGTGGAAGACAGAAAGAGAAGAGGAGGTAAGTTTGCACAATTTCAGAAGGGTACAGAGATGCAGCTATGTAACGTTGACTCATGCAAAGGCTTCCTGTAGACTCTGTTTACGAACCTCAAGTCAGGAGTGATTAGATTTTTCTTCAGAGTAAATATTTTTTATTTGACTCAGATGTACTCTTGTGATCAGATTCTGAGTCAGTGTGTACCAGACTGGCTCTGTTAACTTCAGTGGAACTCCATTGCTTACATAAGGTGGAAACCTCTAAGTCTCAAACAGCTGTGGGAGATTCCTTCAGAATAAGTAGAATTCAGAAGGGTGGTATGCAAATATATTAATCTAAAACACAAGACCAAAAAGTCATATATTAACACCTTCACATCATGACATAGCGTGATTCTAAAACAACGTAAATACTAGACACTTCTAAGCGGAGGAAAAAGAAACTGATCAGTACTAGACATACTGTCCACAGTGACTGTAGACTTTCATGAAATCATGCACTGAATTTTCTTTAATGTCACACTTAGAATTTTTTGACCTTGTGGGTCAAGGAACCTCTTGATTATCCAGTCTAATATCGCTCCTTAAAAACCGAGTCAGCAAGAGCAGGTTGCCCAGGATTGTGTCCAGTCAGGTTTCGAGTATCTCCAGGGACAAAGATTCCATGTCCTTTCTGGACAACCTATTTCAGATGTTAAACTATCCTCACAGTAAAAATAAGTTTTCTTATTTTTAGGTGAAACTTTGAGTTTCTGTAAACTTTAAAAAGTAAAATATTACATATCTGTGGTAATGCATATACTATTAAACACAATTAAAAACCAAAAATCTCACCACTCAGTATTAATCTGAACAAGAAATCATGAACACCACAGTTTTTATGGTTTTGGTGATTGTGACAATGTGTTTTAACATTGCATGCTAATGTTTGCCATCCAGCAAAGTGCTGTAAGAGAATTCATGAAGTATATTAAAAATCATTTTATCGTTTTGTGCTATATATATTCACAATTCCGGAAAATTAAGCTTATCTATAGCTAATACAGTAAGAAGAATTCTGTGTTCATCTGTTTAAAAACGAATAACAAATTTTAAACCTTCTGTATTCTCCTTCAGATCCCTTTGAAGTATTAGTAAAAGTTTAAGAATTTCCAAAGTATGTTTTTAATAAAGTAGTTGCACTGAGTTTGTTATTGCTGCCAAAGATGACATTAAGAAATGTGTTTAGACTAGAAGCAGCTGCATATAGCAGATAGAAGTTGAGGAAATGAGGGTGAGGAAATAGTTGTAATATCTCTCCTTCCCTCTTCCATCTCAGGGTGCGTTTAGAGGGAGAAAGAATTTGTTGTTGGTCTTTCACTGCTCTGTTAATTGGCTGGCGTTTCTCCATGTGAAACATGGGAGGAGCATGTAGGAACAGTGAAACACACTTGCAAAGTGTGTGGAAAGAGGAGGGAAAGAGAAATCTTGTCTTCAAGCCAAACTCTTTTTCTTTCTTGTTTGTAAAAATAGCTTAACTTCAATTTATGTTCTTAAATATATTTTTCTACCGGAATGGAGCTTCTCTCTGTAAAAGGTAGGTTTTCTTTATCATGTGAACTCCCTCACCAATGTGACAAATATTTAGTAGGTGGCTACAAAAAGCAGCTTCATAGACTGCAGGCATGGATCGCATTTAAGTCGATGGGAATATTTCTTGCAGTACATCCTTCAAGGAAAGTCAAATAAGGGCAATGTGTGAATTCTGCACTCTTACAGTGCAGCTGAGCTGCCGCGGTGTTTGGACTCTGCTTGTGGCTGAGCAACATCTGTGTTGAAAGTGAAAGCTTTCTTACTGGGAGACATGATGGAATTATCCAGGCTGTCAGATCATGTGCAAATATGATGCAGTTCCATGGAATGCTTAGGGATCTTTAAGGAGAGATGGAAGCAGGACTAAGGCAAAGGAAAGTAGGTGGTTAGGCAAGTGGGAAGGGAACTGGAAAACAATGATAAGCTTTAGGGGACCTTTGTGGTGGGAAGTTTGTTTTCTTGGCAATTACTAGATCTTAAGTGTAGTAGTGAAATAGATGATATATGTAAGTATATTCTTAGATGAGGTTTAATTTTTGTAGGACTGCAGTCATGTTTGAAATTGAACTGAACTCTCTTGCATGCACTGATATGGCAGGAAAATTTAAAGCATATTTAACTATATTCTTTAAAAGTCTGAGTTTAATAACTTTAGTAGTGAGAGACTTCATACAAAATAATAACCAGATTTTCATAAATTAGCTTCAGAGCATTTTTTATTTAATAAAAGTGATACCAAACCATGGAACTTAAGGCTGCTGAACAAAGTCAGGATTTTAAATGTTCCCTTTTTAATTGGTAAGGTGTTCACTGGAGTATGTTTTTTCTAATAGGCAGAGTAAATACAATGTAATAAAGGATTCTCTGTAAGATGGTAGAAGCTACTTTAGATTCTATGAGGTTTGTGACTTTCTGTGCCTATTTTTAGGAAGAATTTTGAAGTAGCCTTATGAGGTGATTAGTACTATACTACTCTTCTGGGTCACCTGGTCTTCATTCTGCCCTTTCTTCTATGTGTTTCCTAAGCTTCTGTAAGCTGTGAAGACTTTCCACATGTTTTCTTTTCAAAAGAATTCAGAGTAATTGTCTTACTACAGTGGTGCTTATATTTTTTTAAGAGTACTTGTTTTCGTTTTTGATTGAGGTGTTTTTATACTGCAGAAATCCCCTAGTTGTCCCCCCCTCAAAAAAAAAAAATATTGGCAAGCATTGTTGAGGTATTATCTGAATAGAATAATTTTTTTTTTTCCTAGTGAAAAAAGGAAGGTTGGATAAAGCAGCTGGTAAGTCTGATTTCCTTTCTAATATCTGCTTTACGTTTTTATTTCTTGGGCATGCATGTGTGTATCACGCTAAAGAATCATTTAAGCCTGGGACTACTTGTATGCGTTTCATTAACAGTTCAGCAGAAAACAAGTGAGGAAGGAATTAAAATGTGCTCGTATTTTAAAGATCAAATTAGCAAACAAGACTGTGGCCTCAGACAACCTGTAATTTTCAGTTATTGTGTCTCAAACTAGTGGTATTTGAAGGATATTTCCACTAAGGAGAATTTTTACATAACTCTATGACCTAAATGGGTCATCAGTCAAGAGAAACTAGTTTTTGTATAAAGAAAGTGCAAGATTTTAGTTTCACCAGGGCAAGGAGGA
Source organism: Trogon surrucura (assembly GCA_020746105.1). NCBI lineage: Eukaryota > Metazoa > Chordata > Aves > Trogoniformes > Trogonidae > Trogon > Trogon surrucura. The sequence continues at coordinate 892,984 of CM036627.1, forward strand.
GATGGTGTCTGAAATTTCCCAGTAAGGAAATTTCCCAGATGGGAGATACTGATGGACAGAGAGATCAGGTATAGGCCCTAGGCAGTAAACATGTGCAAAATCAAGCGCCCAGGACTCTAAGTTTGAGTCTAGGACCGAGACTTAGTCAACATGGAAAAGAAAGTCCAAACTTTGCCAGAGACTTCTCATGCGTAGGTAGACTGTGATGGTCTTTGGTTTTTCTGTGGGCAGACAAATTGGATAGGTGCTGACTGAGAGCAGTGTTGAGTTACTTGCCTGTTTCTACTAACTCTGGGATTCTCCTGTTATTTCTCACTTTGTGTGAGCTGCCGTGAAGCTGCTTTGCTCTGTTTGGGGTTGAGAAGTAAAAAATGTATAAGAGGTTGGCCTGCCCCTTTCAATAAAAGTTGCACTAGGTGCCTGCACTTTTGGCAGCCAAAGGGAGCTGCAATAATGGCTTTGTGAAAGCTGTTTACTAAGCAGAATTTACAGCTCCTTTCCACTGCCAGGATTTTGAAGAATACCAATGTGAAGGCTGAATATTATTACAAGGAGGTTACATAGTCACAGTTATTTAGAAAATAGTTTCATAAAGGGAGCTGCAGAAAGATGAAGAGGGGTCCCTTCGGAGAGCCGGCCAAGTTAACGATCATCACACCAATATGGCTACAGATCGTCCTCCCTTTATTGCCCCGGACAGCTCAATATATACAGTTCAGCAGTGTCCCCGCGCCTGCCCCTTAACAGAGTTGGTCAGTTACAGGTTTACACGCGCCAGTGTTTTATTGGGTAGTGCCATTCCACTATGCAAGCGGCTCTCGCCCCCCCTTCTCCCCCCGGGCCCAGCACCTCCAGCCAAGCATCTCGCAAAGCTCTCACAAAACAGATAAAACCTCCTCCTCCCCGTGTTCCAAGGCAGCTTCAAGGACAGAGCCTCTGTTTAGGCCTACGCTGGGTTGTCCACACTTTTAAAGTTATACCGCACCTCTGCTCCACAAGAAATTCCTCTACAGAAAGACAGTTGATTAGGTTTAATCCCATGGCATGATACATAAGCACGTGAAACTTTCAAATGGAAAAGAAATGATAGAGTTGAATATGAAGATAATAGAACAGTGAAACAGACTACCACGGAAAAGGTGTCTTAGTCTCTATCTTGTCAGTTACAGCTTAATTTAAAGGAGAAAAGTTTTAATTTTGGAGATGGTGGTTGTACTTTGGCTTTAAAGGTAAGTGTAGATGTGGGTGCTCAAAGTGTCTGGAGTTAAACATTGTAGGTTGCTGTATTTCAGCCAAGTGATTTAATGGAGAACTCCGTTGAAAATTTCTCAAACTACAAACAAATTTTGCAAATTTTTTGTTTGTCATAGTTACGCAGAATGGTATGTGAATCATATACTGCTGGCACCATTTCTCACAAATAAATCACCAGACTTCTAAATCTGTATTGACCTTGTCAAGTTTTTTCAGTGTAAGAGCAAAGATGTTTGATAAGAGTGGTGTGCTGAATTATAGAAAATAGGTAACACTGATCACTGTTGATTTTTTTTTTTTAATTTGAAAAAAAATAGTTCCTGTTACATAATATCCTTTAGTCTTATTGTCAAACATGATCATCAGTCCTAATCGACAAGATCTATATCCAGGGTATACAGAGCTAACTCTTCTTCACACTTCTTAACTTCAGTGTAATTCGATACAACCTAGTCAATAATTTGCTGTAGACAGGGACAGCCTCCCTCCATCTCAGACTGGTTGATTAATCTGTGGTAATACAGACAGTTCAAACTTCTGTTCTTGGTTACCTCTTGTATGTATATTTTGGCAATAGTTCTATTTTAAAAAAAAAAAAAAAGCCTTAACCATATGTCAATGTTGATCCTTATGCAGGGTGCTGGAGGCTAATGAAGGATGTGTTACATGTGTGCAAGCCGAGAAGCTTTTCTTAACAGCTACTTTCATGAGATTGTGTAATATGCACTTTTCTGCCTTACATTTCAGTAAGGCCCTAAAGGGTAGAGCTTTCCCTCAGTTCTTTTGGGTTTTTTTTCTGTGTCAGTGGTATTTTCAAGCATTTAGAATTTAATTTTTTTAGTTTGTTCTTTTTGCTTATTAAGTGTAATTTTGTCAGTGCTCACACTGTGCATTTACAAAGATGCTTAGAAAAATGTTTGAGTTCATTTTGTTGCCTTAGGGATACAGACAGCATCTGAAACCCATGTCACTGCTGCATCTACAGGCAGAACTAGACTGGCACACAGGACCAAATTATGTTAGAAGTCCCTGGCCTTACCTTAATTGGACATAAGTTCATTAGCTGCTTACCAATATTATCATACCAGTGGGAAGGCAAAGAAAATCCTAATTTGCAGAAAGGGAGTGCATACTTGTTTCACGCAAAATCTGTCACGAAGATTGTTAAATAATCTGAGAAACTATGTCTGGAACCTAATCCTTAAAATACTTACTCACCTCCTGTGATAGGTGGAGGTTTTCCTGTCATAATCCCATTAGAGTTAACTAAAAAATTCCTTGTTCAAATCCATGTATTTGAACCACACCTCTAAATGTTTTGTGTGGAGGAAGAGTTAAACCACTACTACCATGGGGTTGAATGTTTCCAGCTTCTAGAAAGAAATAAAGTGGGGTTTAATGTGCTGGTTATTTCTTTTCCAGATGCATTCAAAACTTATGTTGTCTTAAAAGTCCAAAACTTGAAAAGCAGTACAATAGACAGAAGGGGAAGTGAACCTTGCTGGGAGCAGGACTTCATGTTGTAAGTAACAGGGAATTCTTATCAATTGGTTTTATTGTGTCTGTTTGGATAGAGTGGTTAATAAAATCTGAGACCATGTCCAGACTGCAGAAGCAAGGGAACAAGTGTCCAGCTCAGAGAAAATGTGCCAGGCTTGTTGTACACAACAGAGCAAAAGTTAATTTTAGAAGCCACATTGCAGATCAAGGCCAGCAGTCAACAAGAGGAAGAATATATGTCTCCAATATCTTGAATTTTATGTAAATACGTTAGGAATACAGAAATGAGAAGACTGAGAACTCAATTTGATCCTTATGCAACTTGATTTTTTTATTTTTACTCATTTTCCTTTCTGTATGACTCATATTTTATACATTTATCTACTTAGACTGCCAATTTAGGTAATGTCTTTATTATTGACCCATACTATTTCTCACTTTTCTGTAGATCTTTGGGTGCTTCATTCAGCTCTACAACTTGTTATTCAATCTTTGTTATCCTCTTTTCTCTAGAGTCTTACAAGCACCTCACTGGTTGGGAGAATCCAAACTGATATATTGACAGATGTTCTGAGGAAACCTGCTTTCAGTTGTCAGTTTCAAAGCAGTTAAAACCAATAAATCTGTAACCTCATTAGATGCTGAGGTAGTATGTGAATCTCTGCTAGTTTTTGGTCCCTTTTTTTCCCTGCACAAATCTTCCTCTGTGACCACATCCTCTTTGTGGAAACACAGATTTTCTTCTTGAGGTCTAGAGTTGGTTGAAATATTTTTACGGAATTAAACATTTGACTGGCTTTAGTTACACTTATGAAAAATCTTTTTTACAATTTTGTGAGCTTTTTTCTAATCTGTTATTTTAATATTTTATCAGAAGAATTAATTGTTTTGAAGCATTTTTCTGTACTTTCTGGTTATCAAAACCTACAAAAATCTTTTGACAGGCTTTATGTCTGCTGAAACTGACATTTTGATTGAAACAAACTCTCCAAATTTAATTTTATTCCATATTAAAAGCAGCATTTGTAAGAAGTCTCCATTTTTTTCTCCACAGATATTTCACATAATTTTATTTCACAGTGCTCTTAGTCTCACCTAAGGGCCTTTCTTAGACAGCAGTAGCAGACTACTAGCTTGCTTGACTGAACATTGAGTGATTGAAGGACCTCTTTTATTAAGCCAACATATGTACCTTCTTTACCTGCCATTTTATGGCTAGATGTAATGAAATATCAAAATAATAATGAAAAATTCTCATTTCTGACCATGTAAAACTAATTTAAGCAGGGGCTAACCTCTCCCCCACTACCCAGTTCTCAGACCTCTAGCAGACTGTTCAAGCCCCAGCCTGTTATCCAAACAGGAGGATCATATCTGTCTTTGAAAACACTAAGGAAAATTAACATTGTTAGCCTGTTTAAATACCATTTTTATACTGCAGCTTTGACTTGTAGAAAAGATTGTTATGTTTCAGTGTAAAGGAATCATTGCTGTTACGATAACACTGTGTTAACGTGAGTTTTTTGGACAGGATTCTACTGATCCAGACCTAATAGTTCTGTGAAACAGTAGGAGTGGACTGGATGACAATGTAGTAGTATAGCAGGAAGTAAATCAGTGAAATTTCAGCATTTGCCCTGTCTGTTACTTTTAGTGCAGGAGGCAATTAAGTATTTTAAAATATATGTAGCATATCAACTAAAATTTCCTGAGGAATGTGTTAAAGTAGTTTAAAACATTTGCTTTTCTGATACATAAATGCTTTGGTTTTAATCATATTGTATGTAAATGAGTTCTATGAGATCAATGAGAATGAGCAATTTATTAGGATTATTGTCTTAGTTTGCAATTTAAATGTTACCAAAGAATACTAAACCACTTCTGTAGCAAGGAGGTTATGAAGTTGCTGTAGCTCCATCTACTGCCTACTCAGCTATACAACACTGCAGACTTTTAGAAGGCATTATAAATACATTCATAATTACTATAATACATTTATAAATTAAAAGGCATTTACAAACATTTATATAGACTCTAAGTCATATTCTAGATCATTTTCTTAATGGCTCTTTTCATTTCTTCCTCTAAAAAAACCTTGTTTCATTACACCCAGGTGTTACCAGCTTGCATTTTAAAATTTACATATTGTTTAAGCTTTCAATATACAGTTTCACTGTTCAATTATCAGTGCAACAGTTTTAAAGTTGGGATGAAAACCATCAGAAAATAAGTATTTACAGTCTCTCTTCAATAACATATTTATAAAGGGAGAACCTGAATGAATGAATGAAAAATTCACTATGCTCAGGTGTATGAGTATGGGGAAAATTAGACACTCAGCCAAGATAATGTTTTTGAAAGCAATGTGATGAGTTCAGCACCTGCCTCAGGGGTGGGCACCCTTTGCCCTCCTCAGATTTGACTTATCCTTTTCCTGCTAACTTTAAGTATGCAGTAATTCACTGTGGTACACCACTCAAGAGTTGAGGATTAGTTCTAGTATTTCAAGTTAATTCGGTCAGATGGAGATTACATATAATCAGTCACAGCAGAGACATCAATGCCTAGTTTATATTATTCATATTTACAGATCTGGTCTGTAACTGCTTATATGAATGTATAAAGAAATGCCAGATATTCCATGAGGAAATATTTTTATTCTTAATTTCAGTTTAATGTCATCAGTGAGTCATATTGCCTGGCAAAATTTTATTGTAAATTCTTGTAAAATAAGGTTGTGGTATGGTATGTCAAAATCAGCTAATAATAAAATGCATGCATCCTGTAAGTAGAACAGAAAAAGCTTTGATCTGCGACTCTTGAGGTTGAAAGCTGTTTTCCAATTGTATTTTTGTTGTATAATGCAACTTCTCAATTCTAATGGAGGGAACAAGCTCCAAGCATCTCTTATACCTGTTTTTCTTTAAAGTGAAAACAAGGAATTGGTTTGGTTTCCTGCAAGAAATGGTCTGACACTTCCTTCTAGATTTTTGTGAGGGAAGATGGAATTTTTGCCATAGTGTTATGAGTCATTCTAAACTGATGGTCCATGTTGATTGACAGCGTGTGTCATCATTGCTGACAGTTCCGACTCTTGCTACTTCATTGAACATGTTTCCTGGAGCTTTATGTTCAAAAGACTGATCGTTTTTGTGGAACCCAGTTTTACCTAAAAGAACTCACCTAACAAAAGGCTACCTATATGGTACTACTTCTCCATCTAACGAGTTAGCTGTAGTGGAACCTGAGGATGCAGATTCTTCAGGGCTGCCCTGCAGAGGCAGCTGAAGACTTATATATGCAGAAGCTGCTTGGAAGAAACTAAAGGCATCTCCTGGTCCTAGTTTCTTGTTGGGTTATATCTAATAGGGCTAAGTCTTGTAGCAAAATACCAACAACTGGGAGAATTGTCCTTAATGGTTCCTAAGAGCAATCATGAACAATAAGACTTGAGACATGTCTTGTCCAGTCTAACATTTGTATCATGCCTGGTGTCTTGCATTTTATGAGTATACTGGAAGCGAAACACCTCTGTATCTGCTGTCAGTCAGTAACTCTAGTCATTGCAATAGACTGCTGAGCAGTGGAGACTGTTTTCAGTTTAATGGTTTGCGTGTTCATTGTTTTTTAGTGAAATCTGTGCTGATGGAAAGGGCTTCATTATAGAGCTGTGGAAGAAAGGCTTGATCTGGGATACGATTTTAGGAGTTTTATGGATTCCCCTTGCAACTGTGGAACATGCAACAGATGTAAGTTGATTTGCTGTGAAAATATAAAGCTCTGAGTAAAATCCAATTAATTTTTCATTTTTAGCCTCCCCAAATACTGTAATGACATTTCTGATTGAAGTATTTTTATCTCTCATTTGTTTCAGTCTGTAATATTGAGGCATAATGCACATGTGCCTCTCAAAGTGACAACTGATATGCATTAGCTATATACCGCGGAGGAATGGTTCACATTCTGAGTCAGGTATCATTCAGTGAATGGGTTAGAGTTCATCTGCACTCACGCATTCTTGGGGAGGCAGGGAGAGCTTAGTTTAGGTGATTAGAGTAAGGGAATTTCAAATTGAGGCTCCTGGTCTGACTCTTCATTTTGTGACCTTAAGTAAATGTCTATTAAGATGGGCAAAATAGTGTTGTTCTGTCTCTTAAGAGAATTGGCCATTGTCTCAGAGGAAGAAATTAATAGCACAATGAGCTCATAGAGAAGGATGAGTGACTAAAATGGGCCAATCCCAAAACTTATGTATCTAGCGTGGTCGTCGTTAGCCATCAGAATCAGCATTCTTCCTCTCAGTAGGCTAGAAAATAATGTGGTAATGTGGAAATACTGAAGCAATCTTCAAGTTCTGCAAAACTGTCTGAAACTGGAAAAAGAGGTATCTTGATCAAATACTCCACAATTCTCCTGCTCATAAATATGCTTTTCTACTTGTAGTCCATGGAGGTTTTTTTAAAAAGTAATGCTGAATTAAAGATGAATTTAATCTTCACAAATAAAATTAAGTTTGTTTGTCATTTAGTTTTCTAAAAAATAAGGTAATTGATGATGAGGTCAAGAGAGACAATCAGAAAACTTCTTCCTACATCATTTCCCATCAGTCTCTACAGCAGTTTCTTGATTCTATGATTAGGAACTAATAAATATTCTTATGTGCTTTAAACTGACATTTCAATGGTTCTACTCAGAGAATGGGAGCAGGCGAAGAAAGTAATTCCTACTTAAATTAGAAGTTGCTCAACAAAAAGTTGAGGAGTTCCAAAAGTTCAGTCTAGAGTGGATTCTAAGCCTATTGGTGTCATAAAGAAAAGCCTGTTGGTGTCATAAAGAAAAACCTATTGACTTAGGGGAACCTTCATTTAGGAAAAAGATAATGCAATAAATCCTACTCAGTTAACTTTGAAAATATTTTTTCCTAGGAAGGTCCAGGTTCCTGGTGGACATTGCATTCTGAAGTAGTAAAAAATGGGAGTGAGATTCAAGGCACAAAAACACCAACTTCACATGAGATCTTACTGGATGTCTACTTTGCATTGCCATTTGGTGAGTTAGGGTCTTGCTCCAGCTTTCCAACTAGTCTGTTCCACTTTAAATTCCTGAAATACAGTGGTAAATAATAATTTTTCTATAGAATCTTAAATGCTTATTCATCACTGGAGCATTTGTGTAATTGATACGTGAGTAATAGAATCACTGAGAGCCACTTTGCATGAGGAGCTGGATGAACCGTTTCACTGGTTAAGGTTGTATGCCTTTGTGAAGATGGAAGCTGCATGTTTGCATATGAAAATAATGTACATTCAGGTAGAAATGGGAACTGAGTATCAAATAATGCATCACTTGACATTATTTCCAGATATAACACAAAGAGATTGACTTATCAAGATTATCAGTCCATATATATGACATGGTCCAATATGACAAGTTCACAAAGATAAATTAGCTTAATATTTTACTTTCTAAACAGTCTAATAAACTATTGCTAAAAAGACTAATCCTAAAATTTATACAAGGATAAAAGAAAAAAACATGGAGAAATGTGAATAATAAACATTATTTAGCTTTTGAACGAGAGGAATAGAAGTCATACCACAAATATGCTGTTCAATATTCTTTTTGAAATGCGTTGTCTGAAACCGCATTTGGCAATACTGCTAATGCGGTTTAGAGCAGATGAGAATTTCTGATGTTTCCAGGTAGTCTATGCTGCATGACTACACTCCTGTTAAAACATGTGATAGAACATACAGCATTTCACAGAGTAACTGTGGACTGTTGTTGTGGGTTCCTGAGAGTCGCAACAGAGCCCGCACACTTCCTTTTGGTTGTTGTTGTTGGTTTTCCCCCTCGTTTTTTTTTCTTACAAAAACTACTCTCTATTTAGTACTTCTTAGCCAATAAAATATTTTAAAATAAGATAAACTAAGCCACAGTCACAACACGATTTTTGGTTTATTTGTTTGGTATATTTTCCCGAGCATCCACAAACAATTTTCATTTGACCGAGTAAAAATTCATATGGAATAACTTTTTTTCTTGTTATTCACATGTGTCTTCAGCTAGACTATTCTCACTTGGGAGATTTTTATTTCCTTTAAGCATGATGGAAAGTGTGCATATGTGAAATGGACTCAGTCCTTAAGTATAAAAAGAGAATAGTAGTACAAAGAAGGAGCGGTTTATGAAGAAGATGACAAAAAAGGACACCAGTTTGTACAGTAATGGTGGAATACCAATTCTCAAAGGAGAAGAATTGATGCAAATTGTATTCATTCTGCCATAAATTCTTCTTGAAACCTCCTTTGAATCAGCAGAATATTTTAAGTGTGTCCTCACAGTCTTCTATCTGGAAACCTGGTGCGAGTGTTACAGAAACTCTAGTTGTGTGTTTACAAGCTGTACCCTGAGGTTGTTACTGCTTTCAGGCTGCTACTTAGAGGGGGTATTGGTTTGTAGGTTGATGGCTGTATTCTGTTTCCAAATAATGTGTTGGAAAGAGTGTTTTAAATTAAGACAGTTGCTGGGGCTGTGGTCATGGAGCACTGTGGAAATCCTGCAGAGGTCACTCATGGGCTGTGATTTTTCATAGGGAGGAATTCAAAAGCTTTATGTTTGGCATATTGAGAAAGCCATGCATTTATCTTTACCCTCTACCTGGACTGAGGCATTACATTTTGATTGCTGTTGAATGACTTGCAGCTCAGCTGTGACCAGCTGAGAATCTGTCCTTGACTATTGGAATCAGTATGGTCTCTTTGTTATGATAAATCATATTGTCAAGGTAGAAGACAGCAGTTATTTTTTGGATTTCCTGAAAGGTGTTCATTTGAGAATGCCAGAAAACTGGTAGAAATATGAACCTTCTGTGCTGCTTTAACAATACATCTTCATTTGCACTTGAACCACTGCATGTACTAACAAGGATGTGGTTTGCCATCACTTATTAATTAATGAGTGCATTTTCCTGCAAGTATCATCTGGTATTTGTTGTGATAGCAACAGAACTGTCACTTCACCATTGCCATCCAGACTGACTTCCATTATAAGGCTGCTAAGTGGAATGAGGATCTTGTATATTTAAAATCCTGCAAGCAAATACCCCATAATAAAATACTCTAGATAAATACAGCAGTTAAATTGCAAACATTTTTTAGTGTTTCTAGAAGTCTTTTTTTAAGAAAAAGAAAGATAGCCAGGCTTTGTTATGAAATATGATATTTTTGATTCAAATTTATTAGGTCATTCTTTTAAGACAAGACAGAAGAAAATTTAATTGACATAATTTATTCTTCATTCCAGCACTAGAGACATATATCATGCTTCTTAGCATTCAGTTATAACTCACACAGAGAATACAAGCTAAAGAAATTGAAGATAATTTTACTTAAGTGGAAAATATTTGTTTACCTATAATTTTGAAAGTCATTCGTGTGTTTTGGGAACTAAGATCTCATTTTGCCAAGCAGCCTACTGGAAGTCAACAGGACTTTAACCTCGTGAGTAATTTAGGAAAATGCTGTGCAGGTATTCACCTCTTAGGGTTGCTTCAAATTCAACTTATAACCACTTTCTGCCATGTACCTTAATTACCAAATGAGGATATGAGGTAATAAGACAAAGTAACAATGAGATGAGATTAATCCCTGGTTTTGCATTAGTCTAATTCACTGATACATCAAGGGATTAGGAAATGAGACAATCGTTCTGATACAATTTTGGTCAGCCTAAAGCAAGGTCCTGAAAAATTGTAGTGGAGTAACTGGGAAAATTCATACATCGAGGTATAAAATTTTAAGTACAGAGCACCTTAGTGTAGTCATTCACATATACTTACAATATAAAAGTTGGTATTAAGTTATGCAGTAGGAAAAACATATTATTTTCCAAAGTATTCTCTTTCTTCTCTTTGTTTCACAAGTGCTGCTTTTATTTTCAGCAAAAGATATGACATAAATTTTACTTGTGGCAGCTAAGTGTGAGTAAATGGAAATAAAGGAAATAAAGTAAATGGAAATAAAACATCAAACATGGAAAAAGTGATGGACACACAAATTCTTCACATTGGTATGGAAGAAAATTTCCTCACACTCAGGAAACTCAAGTTAATGGGGTGATTTAAGGAGTAAGTGTTCTGCAGGAGATCATTTTGTATCTCCAGTTGCATTTGAGACTTGACAGGTTCCAAAGACATAAGAACTTCAAAAAGGGTCAATAGCACGTGGAAAACAGTAAAACCTGATTCCATACTTACAACACACAAACCCCCATACACCCACATCTTGGAATGCTGTGCATGGACACACAAGAAGTATATAGCCAGTTGAGAACTGAGGCAAGAGTGGATAATTTAGAGATCTGTTTTCTTCTCAATACAGCAATAACTCATTTTTTCCGTGGTAAAATAAACTCTTTCCAATTTTCTGTAGCAAAAATGTAATTGGTTTAGGCCTCTTGAAGCTCTGTTTCTGCTGTTCCTGTAGAAGAAGTGATTTAATTATAATGTTTTGTAATTGACTTGATTAATCCCCTATTGCTATGAGTTTAATGGAGCTTTTTCTTTCTTTACAGATACCCACAAAAATGTAGATTGTGGAGGCTGGTACAGAAGGCCACCTCTCCAAGATACAAGACATTCACATCAAGATACATATGATAGACTGTCATCTGTGGAAAGTGGTCTCAGCATACAAGGAAGCGAACTAAGGTATTTTCATTTGTCATATCAGACATGAATTAGAGCATCTATTGATTTTAAAAAAAAAAAAGAATCTGAATGACGAGTCAGAATGACAGTTATTTCAAGCAAGAATGTGACCAGAATTTTTATAAACATGTAAAACCATACAGCATACATTTCCATTACTATGGTGGGACACAGCATGACAAATCTTCATGTTGTATTGAAAGAAAAATCATGAGGAATACTGTATGCTGCCAAACCAGTTTGCAAATATGTGTTCCTTCTCAATTGGTGGTCAGAAAATAAGATTTTAGTCTACAAAATATGTAGGTATTAAAGGCAACCGGATATATCTCTGGCAAATTCCTACAAAACAAGAATATAATCTATCAATGATGCAGAAGGGGTGAATTACCTTCTAGAATCTAGATTATCTTTATACAGATGGCTTCAGAAGTGCAAATGGGTTGGTTGATTTGCCTTCATTTAGGGTGATGTTTTAAAGGATGTTTTAAAGACAATTCAACTATTTATTACCAATGGCAGATACATGATAAAGCAAGTTTCTTTGCAATAAAAGGAACATCTCACCAGAACTGAAAGTCACTCTTTCCATCCAGCCAGCCTTGTCTCTAACCCTTCCTACTCCTTCACTTCATCTCCAGCCCCCTGTTGTAACTGTGGGGCTGCTCTTGACCCCCATTTCCATCTGCTCTGCAACTGTGCTTTGTTGAAACAGACTCTCTTAAACCCCAAGTTGAATGGAGGAACAAGAAGCCCCACTCTTTGGCTTGATTAGTTTTCTGTGTATTTAGTTAATCAAATAGATTCAGGGACGAATGGGAGACAGTGAAAGAAACAGTGCTCCTCCCACTGTTAGCTGATTGCTGCTTCCCTGTGTTGCTTGCCTTCCTGGGTCATCAGAAGGGGTTTTTCTCATAATTCAGTGAATCAAACTGAGAACTGATCTGAATTAAAAACTGAAACATTTTGCCAGGTTAGCTCATCTCTGTGGTCCATTTAACTTGGCAGATGTTTGGAGGCATTAGAAAGTCTGGAGTTGCTGCTGTTTGCATTACCTTTAACAATGACTTTACAGGTTGTGGTTCAGAAGCAGTGAACAGACTGAACAGTAATGGATTTATATTCCTCTATATTTGGTTAACTGGTGTAAGACTGTGTCAAGAAAGCTGTACTGGAGGGACATTAGATATTGGTTAGGGTAAGAAGATCAAAATAATGTCTGAACAAAAAAATAATGTAAAATGAAGCAATATCTCCTTTTTTGGGGGTAGGGAAAAAGGCAACTTAAAATCTTTTATTCAACAGGCGTTTAAGTGATATGGGGTTGGATGGTTAAATGTAGTGGGTTTCACAATTCAATATATACTACTTATTTTAACTTAAATTGGACCTATCGGCAGTGTTGACTCATAAGGCTTTGTGTGTCTGTTCTGTTCTATCCTTGGGCATTTGTCTACATAGGGTTCAGCTCTTGGATAGTGACTTTCCGAAAACTTAAGAAAGGAAGGGAAGCAAATCCAGACATGGTTTGAATTTTAACTTACTGCATTTGGAGAACAGGAGAGGCATTTTAATTCCATTTTGAAGCTAATGTCTCTGCCTAGGTAGGCTACCACACTTCCTGGAAGTTTTCCAGAAGTGGGGGATTTGGGTTTTGTTTGTTTGGTTTGGTTTTTATCTGTTTTGAACAAGCAACAATGCTGTGGGGGGAAAAAAAAAAAATAAAGGAAAGATAATTGCTGTCCTCCTGTTTCCCTGAGAGTGGAAGATGATGCTTAATGGGCTGCAGCGGCAACAATTGCGTTGGTTCTCTGCCATTGCCTTCTGTTGAGTGGAGCTGAATGCTCAAGAGCAACTCCAGTCAGCCTCTAAGAGCATCCCTCAGCAGCAGTCTCTGAACAGAGCTTTCTGTGTTGGTATAATTACTTGTCTTCCCTTCTGCTTCTTTACTATTAATTTTGGCTTTCATATCCACTGTTGCAGACTGTATTATTATTCATGGTGTCCTCTATAGTAACTGAGGAAAGACACGGGCTGTGAGCAGCTGACACTCAAAAAGGTGTGTTGTCTTGGTGAGGGAACAGGCTCTTGGGAAACGCAGCAATATTTGGAGCATCACACACTTGACTCATGTTTAAGCCAGGTCTAACAGCAAAGGTTCCAGAAAAAATAGTTCAAACACAAGACAAAAGATTATAAAAGCTGTTACATCAAGTTATGCATTCTCTGAGGGGACAACATGTTGCCTGTGCACTTAAATGATGTTTTCATGTACAGTAAAAAGCAGAGTCCTAACTGCATGTAGCTCCAACACAAAATTACTAGGAAATAAATGAGTCTGCCAAAAGGTCGTCAAGCTCATGGACGCAGCTAGCGAGTAGCCTCTGCATAGATCCACACAGTGCTACAGCATCTTTTTTGGCTGTTGTGATCCTTGGCCTGTCTACATTTACTGGCAAGTTCTTACAGGGCATTTACAGAGAAGTACAAGTGCTTCCTTAGGGTGAGAGCTGTCAGTGCTGACAGTATTCAAGAGCTATTTTTCTAAGCACATGTCCAGTCAGTAGCATATGATCTGGGCTGACATGTCGTTTTCAACTGAGAACTGAGCCTCTGAGCGGGTTACACTAAACCAAAAGATATTAACGTAACCTGACTATGGACTTTTCATTTGCCTTGTTGTCCCAGATAATTTTATTGAATTTAGATGAACTTTTGTTCAACGTAAAAGTTGGAGAAGTTAGGGAAGTAGACTATTTGTTTTGGATGACTGTATTAAACATGAAATGTAACTGTCCTGTAAATATTTAAGTATTTATGTGTACAAAATTTCTTCGTTAATCTGTTCTTTATACTAATTTGTCAGTTCTTTTGTTATATACATAAATGGTGTTTATGGCAGTTGACTTTAGATATAGACTGATAGCTAATTGAGTGTAACTGAAGAACTTTTTCCGTAAATCACAGATTAACTAAATGAGAATTTGAAGGGTGTGGTAAATGATTAAATGACTTCTTATTAAAGCAATAATTTTTCTCTGAGAATCTTTTTTTTTTTTTAAAAAAAGGGGGGGGGAGGTGTGCTGTTTGAAAATAATAAATCTGAGGTTTGCTCCAGTGAGTGCATGACTGTAATTTTTTTTAAATCAATAATCAAGTATTTGATTATATACTTCATTCCAGCTGTGTATAATAACCATATCATGAATCAGTTGGTTAATTTTGTATGCATTATTAGTATCTAGTCCCGAATGCTGCTACTTGGAAGAACAAGGATTTAATGCTTAATCTCTTTGGTACCGTTCAGGTACGAATATGTCACTGTATATCCAGAATAGCCAGAAATTTACAGATTTTTACTCTGGAATGACTGAAAACCAAGTGTCTTAAAAGTATATAAATGATTGAGAAGGACACAGTGAATGAGTACTTCATGTAATTATGTGCTTCTTCAGGAAAAATATGCCTATAAGTGCTTCAATTACACTCTTCAGTAAAATCATACTTTTCATGTGTGCTTCCTGTGTGTAATTATACTCAAGAAGTAACATAGACATCTGCCATATTAACAGGGTGGTATGATGTAATTGCCTTAAGCTGCGATAATTTGAATTAGAACTTCAGATAACTTGATAAAGTACATACAATATTACATGAAATGTTAAATTTGATAAAAAAAACTAAATGGGAACTGTTTTTACAGTCAAGCGACATTAGCATAAAAAATAATCTGTGCTATTCACATCCAACTTGAAACAGTAAGAATACTAATATGGTATAATGAATGTTTGCTTTCTCAATTAGTTTATGGTGTTTCTTCTGCAGACATTTCACTGGAAAAATAAAATGGAAAATACTCTTTATGATTGAAACCAATCCATTAATCCAGATGTTGGAATAACTATAATAAAAACAAGTAATTGTAAAATTACTGTTTTGAGCAACTACTACTGGAAACAAAAGATGGATTATGCTGAAAAAAGTCCATTAAAGAAACAAATATATTCAAAAAGGAAAACTCTAATGTTCTGTTTTCAAAGGACCTTAATCACTCAGCTTTTGATTATGTTATATTCAATCTTGAATTTAGAATGTTTGCTGTATTTTAAAAACAGCAAATACATTAACAATGTTAATGACAATAATTAGAAAATGTTAATGCTGTGGTCCACAGCTAATCACCTAAACAAAGTACTATGCAAGGGCCTGTCAATCAGAAACTAAGCTGAATGGCATAAAATTGATTAGAAGCATTTCCAAAACAAGCAGAACTAAGCAAAATATTTCCTTTAAAAAACAAACCACCAACCTCACCAAAATTCCAAAACCTAAGGAAGCTCAGTAACATAGATAATGATCTTTTAAAAGGATATTGATACGTCCTATGATACTTGTCTTTGAAGACCTATAAATCAATCGCTGGACAAGGAGAGACTTGATAATGTAAGAAAATATCTGTTCTTCAGATTAATTTATTTCAACCTCCATAGGCCATATGAACAGATGTCAAAATATCTCCTTGCATTCAGACAGGAAATGGAGGGATGTGCTGCCTACAAAACCATGCTAGACTTGTATAGATTTTACGGACAAAGTTGGTTTTGAATTTTTGGTCCCCAAGTGTTTGGTTTTGACAGTGCTTCTTCCAACTGAATGTTTTGAGTGCTGAATGTTGAAAGGAGATTTATTACTAAAATTGGACCTTATGATCTGCAACCACAAGCAATGCTAAATTAATGTAAGTCATTAAACTGATATTAACTAATGGGAATTAATGTGGTATGACAGAAATGTGGACTTTTTTCAAACTGTAAAGAAATCTTAAATTTGATAATCTTAGAAGTTTCATAATGCTTGAAACATCCTGAGACTCTAAATGGTCTCTTAAAAATGTAATTTATCTTCCCACGTTTTAAATACAGAGAAGCAAACATTTGCTAAGGTCCAAATTAATCTGAAGTGATGACTTTACAGCCATTTGTTCAGTAATCCGTTTAATTATTTATGCTCAAATGACAGAAAAATTGATAGGCAGGCATAAAATTATTTCTAAACCATGAAAATTTCCACCTACACGTTTTGGCTACAGGTTAGGAACTCCTGAAACTAAACCCGTATTTCCACTGTGTAGCCACAGCCATTCAAGCAGATAATTTGTCCATATATATTTGTTTTCTGTTATGATCTTTTAATGACATATTATTCCTCAAAGTTATATTAGAGAATAGCTGAACATTACCAGTCTTCCATGATGTGTTATTTTATTATTCCTTTATTTTTATATTTTATTTATATGTTATTTATTTCTATATTGTTTCTTTTTATTTCATTTATATAATAATTATTTATATTTTTATATTTATATTCCTTTATTCGTATATTTTTTATTATGTTATGTTATTATTCCTTTCCTGTTTACTACCAAAAAGAAATAAGGTCCAAAAGAGAGAAGACAAGCTAACAGAAAAATGTAGGACACCCATAAGCCCTTTGGCTATGATCATCCGCCAGTTCCTAGCTTTTCAGAAGTGGCACATTGCTTTTAAAATATAAAAAGCAGTTGACATTTTAATTAGTGGGGTTTTGCATTTAATTTTTATTATGAGGCTGTTCTCTAAACTGAAGCCACACGTTACGTGATTACAGTCCCTGTGCTGTTGTTTTAGGGAGCTGAATTTGTATCACTGTGCTTTATTTTCTCATAAATGCTGCTATGTTTTTCCGCGTATTTCACAACAGGAACTGCTGCTTCCCAGGGTAGCAGTTTCTTTTTGTTCTGGAAAGCTGTGAGGAAGATCTCGTAGTATGTTGTTTCCTACAAGGGCATATTCTTTCCGAGTGGCGAAGCTGCTCCAGTCAACTGTACTCCAGACATATTGTACTTACTGGGAGTCTGTGGTGTTTTGTTTGCATGTTTTGTTTTGTTGGGTTTTCTTAGTTTTGAGGGTAGGAGAAAATGTGGGTGTGCCTCCTGTTCAGGCAGGAATGTGGGTGGGATTCAGTTTGGCTAAGCATAGGTGACCAGTTCCATTTGAAACTCCTGCAGGATAGAACAACCAGATCAAAAAAAAAAAAAAAAAAAGCTTAGCCTTCTGTTCCTCCTCAAACCCTTTACTGATGAGGAAAAATAGTCTAGATAGGACAATTATAACTAATTGAGCTACATCAAATTACTTTCAAGGTAATGAGTGAGCCTGAAACTGTACCTAATATGTGAAACTTCACATTATATAGAAAGAGAAAATTAGTTTCTCATGATAACTTCTAGTTTGCATAAATCGCCCAATATACAGCTCTTTAGGATGGAAATTAATGTTATTTTCTCTTTCCTACAGTATCTAGTGTGATAGAATCACTGTCTGGGATCTGTGTAGTGCTTAATATGAGTGACGCTTTTACAATATATGGTTACTTTCTGCAGCTTGAATGGTTCGGGTGTTTGTCTCACTACTTCCTGATTTAGTCTCTACTCGCCCACTAAATATTTCAAATGCCACCTCAAAACTGGCTGTTAGGATGGCAATGTCGGGGCCTAATGATAGCAACAGCTTTGTACATCTCCATTGAAACTCATCTAGTTTAACCTTCCATTCTTTCTCTAAGCTGGAATTGTGTTATTAGATGCTCATTGGTGCACTTTCTGACAGCACAACCCATATGATGGTATCCTCAGAGTAGAAAAAGATAAGATATGTCTGATGTCCAGAATAGTTTGAAAGAAGAGAATGTGACTCTTTAAGTGACTGCTGCAACTATTTCTTCTTTGACTTGCTGTTCTAAAAAAGCTGATTTTTTTTCCCCTAGATTAAGTTTAACTCATATAATACTTCTTTGTTCCAAAGGCAAGTTGGAATGGTTGTTTGTATCAAACATTCACCAGCTGAGTGACTTCGCTGAATAATTAATTATTTTCACATATTAAAGAGCATTCCTCTAAGTCTGTCTGCTTGGGCAACTGTTTTCTACTTGCCTTACAGAAAGCAGTGTGGGTAAGAAGGTATTCTGCTTTAGGTGATGTTGGGTTTAGTTTTGTAGATCAGTAATTTAAAATGTGCAAATAAATGTTGTAAATTTATTTTATTGCAGTAAGGTAGATCTCCTCAATACGAGAAAATTGTTGCAATAATGGCTAACAGTCCTACATAGAATTAAGCCTTTTTGAGTAACATGGTAGTGCCGAGAGTTCATTCTGCTGTTCCTCAGGCTTAATTCTCATCTGTCACTCAAACTAACATGCTCATTGATGATCCTTCCTGCTCTGCTGCCCTTTCTGAGTTCAGTTGCACTCTCTTGCCTTTCCTAAATGTGCTTTTACTGCAAATATTCTGTGGCCTAGAAGTATTGCGCTTGATTGAAGTAAAACTAGTTACGTGAAAAACTACTTCAAATTCTACAGAAACCTTTTTTTTTTTTCTTTTAAGAATTCTGCAGAAGCTCTTCACAGACAAAGTTTACAGTTACAGCTGGAGAATATCTGTGGCAAACCCCACAGTACTTCTGAAAGCAAAAACCTTCATACTGAACGGAATTTTCACGAACATGGAGTGCAGAATTAAGACCCTGGATAGCTGAAGATGAGCTGGCGCAGCCAGCTGCTCCCCAGGGAAGGAGCACTCAGGCGTGAATGCAGCAACCAGGGCAGGGGCCTCTCCAGCCAGTGCCCCAACCCCCTGCCCCTAGGCAAGCCTGGGAATGGCAGCAAGGGGCAAACAATAGTGCAGATGACCAGACAAGTTATGTGGTCATGAAACAGGTCCAAGGTTAACTGGTAAGTCAACTCTTGCGGGTCAGGACAGGTCTAGTGATGGCAGCTGGGGATAGACACAGCACAGTGATCACCAGGCAGGTCCGTAACCATGAAGCAGCATCAAGCTCTAGCCTAGAAATCAGTCCAAGAGCAAGGGGTCTAGATCTCTAGCTGCACCGGAGCCAGAGACTGTCACTCCTGTAATGTAACCTCAGGTAGAGACTTGAGGCTCAGGGCTGAACTTAAATCGAGTTGTGGGGCTCATGGATCCCCTGGGGAGTCCCAGGTAAGGCTGGTCTGATAAAGTCTATTAGTACACTCAGGGCCTTGATAGAGGGAGAAGTGAAATATTGGTGGAAAATTACTGCTGTGGGTTTTTTTAAAAAAAATTATGTAATTGATAAAGCTGAATTTTTATTTTGATAGGCTTATCCAAATTTTTTATCATTAATAAATAACTAAAACTTTATATATCCATGTTAAGTCTTTGTAAAGACAGGCATTCTGTGGCAGAATTAAAAGGAATTAATTTGGCAAACTGTTCAGCAGCTCTGCTTGGAGTGCTATAAATAATTTCTAGAAATGCGTTTTTGTATTTTGTATAATTGATTTTATACAGGACAACTTTTAAATATACACATTTTTCAGGTAATTCTTTGTTTTTCAACCTGAACTTGTACTCCAGTCTAGGAAGGAGATAATAAGGGAAAAAACCTTCAGTAGAAGAGATATGGTGTCTAGTTCTGGCACAAAAGATACAGTGAAATTTGATATCCTGTAGTATATATAAAATAACCTAGCAAACCTAATTATCAAATAGGTTATGTATTAAAAGAAAATGCAAGTATCTTTGTCACATGGCAGAGATTACTATCCATTTTTTCCACTTTCTATCACTCTCAGTCCATACTGTTTTGCTCCTCCCAGATGCTAGGTCTTTCCTTTTTTAAACATCTTTTCACAAGGGTTGTGCTTATTGGAGGTGTTCTGGTAATTGTTGTGCATCCTGTTATGGCCTTATACTGAGCTTTAATTGACTTCATTGTTAATGTTCATGAGTTTCTGTTGTTTATGATGACAATCTTTCACAAAATATGACAAAATCATTCTGATTTCCCCTGAGATTCTGTGCAATAACATTAGTTGTGATGAATTCTTTAGGTGTAGGTAGAATAGGAAAGGCTTTTGGAATTTTTTTTGTCCAAGATTAATTAAGTTCTATGCATTCTTAGGTGTTTCTGTTCTCATGTAGCTGTATTAACACTTTACTGTTGTGTAGTTATTTCTTTTTTCATTTCTCAAAGGTTTACATACTATAAACATACTTAGACTTTACTTACATAAGTAGCAATTTATTTAAGTAAGTAGCCTTGTCATCTTCTGGGAACTACTTTATCTAATTAATACTTAGAGCTGCATGTAAAAGATGTATATTCAATCTCTGCTGCAAACATTCCCTTGAAATTACTAGAAAAATGGTTCATTTACTGAAAAGCTGAAATAGTCGAGTTGGCTATCAGTTCCTGTGAAGGAAACCCCCTTTGTCTGTGTGACTTGCTCTGAAAAAGACGAAAGGGAGAGATTGCAGTTGGAGGCACAAGAACTCTACAGAAAGCAGCATATAACAGGGGAGAAGACAGTTCCTGGGGGAAGAGGAGCAAATGCATATGAAGCTTCATTAGGGTCTTCGTGCTGTGCCATGTTTCATTTTTAAGCTGCTTCCCTGAAGGTTGCCAACACATGTAGGGTAAACTTTGCTGGAATTTATTTACTATATTTGCATATCAATTGATTGGTTACAAATGTATAGCTTAAATTTTGATTGGTTTACAATAGAGCAGTAATTTACGTATTATAAATCCGTATCGCTCTTTTTCTTCATTTCAGTAATCGATTACCTATTTCCATTTGAAAAATTCATACAATTTCACATGTTAGTGTGGATTGTGAGTGCAGACTTCTCTAGCGTATTGTCTGTGGACTAGCCATCATTGATGCACGACTAAAATTGTTCTTCTGAACTCAGTTACTATGAGTTACTCTGAGTTACTATGCAATAGACTCAAATGTAACTCCAGATAAAATCCTCTCCCTTGGAAACTTTCTGTTCTGACTTGGATATCGAAGTTCAACATTAGAAAAGCCATATAAGCCCGTGATGTGAAGAGCTGGCAGGCAGCTGTTTTGCTTCATGGTGCAGCAATTGCTGAAGGTCAGGGACACTACAGGTCAGTGCAGACACTACAGTTACAGATTGTTTGGACTAAAACCCAGCCATTTTTTTGCAGTACAGGAGTCAGTTTAAAGATGACTTAAACATGGGCAGATTAAATCTAATTTACAGCAGAATACACATGCTTTCATATAAAATTTTCAAGGGCTTTAAGCTGAAGAAATCTATGTAGAGCAGTAGAGCTTCCTCTATTATTCCTATTCCTTGGCTTTTAATTTGAACTGGAAAGAAGGAGAAAATAGGAACAGCATTAGACCTCTAAATCAAATCCTGTTCAGGTTTTTAATGGATTTTTTTTTGCTACAGCAGGTAAGGATCATGGTAGGACACTAGATAAGCATTCAACATTCAGGTGCAGGAGAAGAGCAAGGACATCTCATGTTTAAACCATTCGAGAGTTTCTGAAGAAGAGATTCCTCAAAAATTGTTCTTTGTGTTCTTAATTACTACGTAGTAGTTATTATATCCTACTACTATTGTATCCTGTCATTAAACAATAGACCAAGAAATCTTAAAACTATTCAATATGATGGAATTATCAATGGTTACATATTTCGAGGTTTTGCTTTGTTTAGAATTAAAAACAGATTGAATCCATGCAAGGATCTATTCAGGTATGAGGAGTTTATAATACTCAGATAATACTCAGTTTCATGCACAAGGCCAAGCTCAGGCAATAGCCACAATACAGCTGCTTCTGTGAAAGTTGTCTTTAAAATAGTGATGCATTTCACAAGGTCTTTGACATGAAAATAAGTTTGTGGATACTTTTTTCTAAGATTGATTTAGAAAGGGAGGGAGAGATCTAGATGTGGAAGTGTAACACTCTGTAGGCCTATCCTTCTAAAGATCACATTTATTTTGTTTGTTTAATGTATGCTTATACCGTCACATACTTTTATAATACTCGTTTTGATTTTTAAAAAAAATTTTGAAAGCTTAGGTATGGATTATGAATAGAGAGACTTGATAACATACAAGAAAGACTGGGTTTAACTGAATAAAGAAATATTCCAGTACAATTTAGAACAAACTACCCACACTATTATTGAATTGAATGTATTAGAAGGAAACAATGACTTTAGCGAGACAGCATTGAAACAGGTGAGAAACAGATGACTAACAAATAGTTGTGTAGTCACAAACCCAGGCAAAGTCTGGAGTAATTCACAAATTTCTGTAAGTGTCAGTCAGACATTGTTTTCTTTCTGGGAACAGTCCAAGATGACACTTTGACAGATTCAAAATTGATTAGCATCTGGCACTTCACTGGACAGCAGAAAAGTGTCTTGCTAGTGTCTTATTCATACCAACATACACTTCTTTGTGTTACCTGTCTTCTGTGATAGCGTCTGCTCTTGTCAATCAGTTTCTGTCCTAACTGCGTGTTCTTTTGTTCTGGTAAGCATCTTGCACTTGGGAAATGAATGAATGTAGCTATTGCAGCACTGAAGAGATAATGTATCCTGAGAGGATTTCTCAGGTAGGAACATTGCCTTGTAGTACCCTTGTATCTATCAGATAGGTTGGAGGTTACGTTAGAAGATGATGATTTACTGTCTTGACCCACTTTAAACAAAAATAGAATCTGTCTCTGAAGCCACCGTTCTATATCCATGTAGGGAAAAATACAGAATCATAGAATATTTTAGGTTGGAATGGACCTTTGAGATTATCTAATCGAACCTCCCTGCCATGGGCAGGGGTGCCCTTAACTAGACCAGGTTGCTGAACGCCTCATCCAACCTGGCCTTGAACATCTCCAGGGAGGGGGCATCCACAACCTTTCTGGGCAATTTATTCCAGAGTCTTACCACTCTCATACTGAAGAATTTCTTCCTAAGATCCGATCAAAACCTATTCTTCAATTTAAATCCATTTCCCCCTTGACCTGTTGCTGGACACTCTTGTAAAAAATCCCTCTCCAGCCTTCCTGTAGGTTCCTTTCAGGTATTGGAAGGCAGTTATAAGGTCCCCCCTGGAGTCTTCTCCAGGCTGAACAGTCCCAGCTCCTTCAGCTTGTCTGCGTAGCAGAGGTGCTCCAGCCCCTGGATAATCTTTGTGGCCCTGCTGAACTCACTGCAACGGATCTTTTTCCCTCTTATGGTGGGCACACCAGAACTGGACACAGTATTTGAGGTGGGGTCTCACAAGAGCAGAGTAAAGGGGGAGAATCGCCTCTCCTGACCTGCTGGTCACACTCCTCTTGATGCATCCCAGGATGGGGTTGGCCTTCTGGGCTGCATGAGTGCCCTGCCGGCTCATGTTGAGCTTCTTGTCTATCAACATCCCCAAGTCCTCCTCTTCAGGGCTACTCTCAACCCAGTCTATACCCAGTTTATAATTTTGCCTGGGATTGGCCCGGCCCAGGTGCAGGACCTTGTGCTTTGACTTGCTGAACCTCATGCAGGTTACACTGGCCCATTTCTCAAGCCTGTCAAGGTCCCTCTGGATGTCATCCCTTCCCTCAAATGAGGCCACCGCACCACACAGCTTGGTGTTGTCAGCAAACTTGCTGTGGGTGTCCTCGATGCCATTGTCCATGTCACTGACAAAGATGTTGAACAGCCCTGGGCCCAGAACAGAGCCCTGAGGAACTCCACTTGTCACTGGTCTCCGTGTGGACATCGAGCCATTGATCACGACTCTGAGTGCGGCTCTCTAGCCAGTTTCTTATCCACCAAGTGGTCCACCCATCAAGTCTATGTCTCTCCGTCTTAGAGACAAGGATGTCATATGAGATAGTGTCAAGTGCCTTGCACAAGTCCAGGTAGATGACGTCAGTCGCTCCTTGTACATCAACCAGAGCTGTAACTTTGAAGGCCACCAGATTAGTCAGGCACAATTTGCGCTTAGTGAAACCCTGCTGGCTGTCACCGATCACCTTGTTATTTTTCATGTGCCTTACTACTGTTACCAGGAGGATCTACTCCATGATTTTACCTGGCACAGAAGTGAGACTTAGTAATGAGTATTAGGACCTATTAGTTACTGGCATACAAAATACACTAAGATCAAAATGACAAGCTGTGACTTTGACCAGTCTGAATGACAGCTTTCAGTCTAGTTCACAGCTTTGAGTGTTAAGAAATGGACTTTAAATATTTTAGAGGGCCGGTTTAGCTCAGTGGGTTGAGTGTCGTGCTTGAAACACCAAAGGTCACGGGTTTGATGCCCGTTTGGTTCTCATGTGTTGCCTGACCTAGTCGAGAGGTGGCGTCCCTGCCCATGACAGGGAGGTTGGATTAAAATGATTCCTAAGGTCCCTTCCAGCCCAGGCCATTCTATGACTCTAGGCATGGATTACTTTGCACCTTCATTTTGACACACTTCAGCACCAGACCTTCAGTTGCAGTGGTTCTTCAGAAAAAGGTTTCATGTAATTGAATACATTCCTTCTGTATCATGAAAACAACATGGCACCCAGTCTTGCAAACAAAACCTTTTGAGAAAGGTGCACATTAATGTTTGAGAATATCAAGAAATAACAAGAAAAATAACAAGAAAATTCCACAATGTTACATCCAAAATGCATCTACATCTTTTGAAGCCTAAACATTTCAAGTGACCTAAACAAAGTAGGGATCTATGCAATTGTTATGTTTATTCCTAAATGATTTTGTGGTTGTCTCAGAAGTACAATGAGATGTCACGTTCCTTTGGCTATCACTGTAAACCTTGTCCAAGTATTTGTTCTCAGTATGAATTCAAATTTCTGTATAAACATCTTGCCTCTTTGTGTATCTTAGTTTCTGCACTGATGGAATTTTAACTATTGAAGATTCACAAAAAGATCTTTTAGCATTTTGCTGTCAGAGTGGAATAGTGTTCCTCTATCATGCTGTAGAGTTGTGCCCTGCGGAGTGTTTAGTTTGTCACAACATGTAAATGGTAGTATAAATGAAGCTATTTCACAGAGGATCTAACAGTAGATCTTGAGTGACAACTTGCTTTATGCCTCTTTGCTTATTTTTGCATTAGGGGAAAAAAAAAAAAAAAAAGAGTATCCAAAGATGGCAAAACAGACTTCATAATCCAGGATCCCTCACTTTAGAGCATTTTTCAAATTTTTCTTTTCCCTATTCTTCTATTGGTTTCAATTTAATCCTTCTAAATTGCTGTTTCCCAGTAAACAAAATGTATGATTTTTACTTCACAGAATCACAGAATGTCAGGGGTTGGAAGGGACCTCGAAAGATCATCTAGTCCAACCCCCTGCCAGAGCAGGATCACCCAGAGTAGGTCACACAAGAACACATCCAGGCAGGTTTTGAATGTCTCCAGAGCAGGAGACTCCACAACCTCTCTGGGCAGCCTGTGCCAGTGCTCTGTCACCCTCACAGGCAAAAAGTTATTCCTTTGCTTCCTCTGTCCGTGCAGTTTAATTTTTCAGATTATGATTATAAAGAGAATTTATTTGATTTCATTTCAGTTTGACCTTTTGTTCTGGCTGTTGTCCTGTTCATATATGGAAACCATCTTTAATCTTGAGCTCATATGTTTTGTGTAGCTCCATTAATGAAAGCTGCATTGGAGTGAGATTTTGCCTCCTTTGACATCAGTGACAAAACTTGTTCTTTACTTGGAGATCAATCCGTCCTTTGAAATGCTTAGAACACGAAATTCAGGTCTAGTGTCTGTAGGTACAGTGCAGTCAGCTTCAGATAATCTTCTGGCAGGTGTAATAACAAGGACAAGTTTATTGCAGCCCAGGTATATGCCCAGGTATATTACTAATGTCACCTAGCCTGATGTGCAAGGCTGTGGTGGCAACTTCTCCATCGAGTGCCTTGTTGCGCCAGCTGAGATATTCCCAAAGAACTTGTGCTGCTGCTGCA
Organism: Trogon surrucura; assembly: GCA_020746105.1. NCBI lineage: Eukaryota > Metazoa > Chordata > Aves > Trogoniformes > Trogonidae > Trogon > Trogon surrucura. Next base: position 919,266 of record CM036627.1, read on the forward strand.
GTCTAAATGAGTAACAGATGTGTAAAACCTCCACCAAAAGTTTCAAGTATCATATGAACTTATTTATTTCCAATGCACATTAAATTGTGCATGTTTCAGAAGTTACAGCATTAGAAGCATTGTACTTGAAAGTGGTCTTTTTGTTATTCTAAAGAGCACAGAAATGGTTCATCTTTCCTCTTTTTCTGAACTATAAAAGAACACAGAATAAAACTAGAATTATCAGCGTCTTTATTCCATATTCTTACGAAATGACTATTATCAGAACTTCCTAAAAAGCACGTTTAAAGGAAGCAAAACAAACAACAACAAAAAAATCCTGGTTTTGTGGTAGTATATTACCCAAATACAACTCCACTTGATCTGTCCGTTAGAGATTGATTTAAATACAAGATGTTAGTTCCAGCATGACTGTTGCTGGTGGGCAGTGGAAATTGCTGATTAAAACACATCGTAATATGTCATATTAGAGTGTAATTATTTAAATTTTTCTTCCATAGTCTGTTTCCAGTTGTATTCGAAGCTGAAAAAATTGACATTAATGATGAGTGGTTAGAAATCAATGCAGATGTTCAGGACTGCCTATTGCAAACAAATAAGCACTCAGAGAATGCCATTATTTGTATGTGGCCATGCTGCATGATTAACTGCTTTACAATTAAGTCTGTAGTGAGATTTAATTTTGCTAGAAGTGCCATGAAAATGCAAACCGTCATTGAAATACTACACCAATTTTAATATATTTTGGCAACATAATTGAGATGCCAAACACCTACTAAATAAAAATTAGTGTAACTTTTGTTCTCTATTAAAAATCCTTAGGTTTTGATAACCCAGACTGAACAGCCCTCATGTTTCCCTAGCCTGTGCGTTCCTTTGCACATAAGTGACTTCTTTTGATAAACTGACCGGATCCTTATGGATCTGATTAATCTAATTAATTAATCTGATCCTCATGGCTAGGAGATGCGTAGGCCTCCTGAGTTTGATGCACAGCGCATCAGAACTTTGACCTAGGCTGCTTGCTCAACTTGCCGTGTCTGAGTATTGCTGGACTTCTTGCTGTGAGGCTCCTCTTCTAGTTTTCCTCTTGTTCTTGTGAACTGCACTGGTTCAGAGACCACAGCTGGGCTTTATGTTGTAGGAACCCTGAATCAGTTGGTTTTCAGAAACTCTTCAGGCCTTCATCTTGTTTTTAATCTTTTTGGTTGTTCTACTACGGGGAATTAATGCTCTCCTAACTATTAGGTATGACTCCCTTATTTTCTGACTTAATTCTCATGTGAAGTTCTCCTAGTCTGTTATGTTCTTTGTTTCAAAAAATTCTAGCAATATATTTGTCTGGAACAAAATATCGTACTTGTACATAGCTCAGTTAGCACTACAGATTGTTCCCAGCAGTATTTGATGATCTTTGCCACTCAGAATTCCTGTAAACTGCACGTCATCTGGAGGCTTTATGCAGTTTTGAGAAACTGTTTTCTGCGAGATAACTAGTTTTGGTAGATACGAAGAGAAATTTAATAATCATTTGGTGTTTAAAGTGGACCAGTCACTGTGTCAGTAGTATGTGAACAGGTAAAAAGGCGCTCCTCCTGTGTCTGCCTGTGTTCAGATTTTATGTGGCGTAAGAAGGGTATCCTAAGAAGTATATTGAACTGTCTTACTTGTCTGCACTACTCAGAAGTCTGATCACAGACCAACGACTTTCTGATGTGTTCATAACTGGTTGAGTTTTTTGTCTGCCCATGTACATTATGCTTCAAAACTAAGAGTACTCTTGACCCTGCTTACTTTCAGTTAAGGTTGAGAAATCTGTTTTTCTCTTTTCAATCAACACCCTCCATTTGACCTAGGAGTTAATTACCTTAATAGTTTCTAAGATTAATTATTACCCTAGTATTTCCAGGCTAGTTAACATCAGCAGGATTGGTAGCAGATGGATAACTAGTATCACCTGGCTGATTTACCTTGCAATAAAAAAAAAAAGCGAATAGATATGAAATGAAAAAAGGCTGAGCCTGCAAAAATAGAGGCTCATAGATGAGGGCAGGGGAAGACAAGCCCCTTCATACTTAGTTTGCATCATGTGCGCTCAGCTGTATGTATCAGAGAGAGCATTTTTCTCCTCAAGATATGAATAAAATAAATCTTTCATGTTGAGAGCTAAGTAGATCATAATGAAGTGTTTTTCTCCATTGTTTTCCGTAACTTGTTTGGTTTTAATATTGATAAAGAAAAGCCAGTTGTGAATCCACCCACTGAAACAGCACTTAATGAATAGGTTATATTGAGTAGGAGAATGAGTGTGTGTCACTTTGGATCAGCCCTTTTCATGCTAAGTGTAAAGTTGCTGTGATGCTGATCTCCAGAATCAGTTTTCATAACTTAATACAAAGAATAACTTCCACAGAGCAAATATTTCCTAGTGTATAGAGGATAATATATACAGAGGAAACACCGAGAAAAGGGATGATGGTTCTAGCTGGCTTTCTTCTCCCTGTCCATAGACTTATGTGTGCTCTTTTAATTTTAGGTTTTTTCATTTTTGTTCTGAATTTTTTTTTTTTTTTCCCCAAACTAACAGGAGAAATAAAGGTCAAGCTGATGGAAGCAATTTTGCAAAAGCAAGATGGGCCTGGGCTATTCAGAAGGTAAGAGCTCTTATTAAAACTGCTGATGTGTTACTGTATTTTAAAGATGGAGGGAGAATTTAGCAAAAGGCTTCTAGTTCATATGAATCGCTGATCAGTTACAGCAGGATCTGAGTTTCTGATAGTAGAGTCAGTTTCTTCTGTTAGTTCTTAAATCTGTGCGATTCCTTCACCTCAGGTGTTTTTTTTTTTTCTTCTGGAACAGAAATAGGATGAAATTCTGAAGCTTTCTTTGGATACATGAGAAATTGTTGTGGTTTGCCCATCTTATCTGTATTGCACATTAATTCAGAAACCATAACTTCAGACATCTATTTCTGAACAACTTTTGATATTGAATAACATGAGTGCTGCAATAATATTTAATAAAAATGGTTTTAAGAACATTGTTTTACAAGATTTTTCCAGGAAAACATATGAAGTTTTACTGATACCACTGTTTAAACAGGCATTTTTTAATTAGTTATGGTAATTACGGAAAATTGTGATTGAGTAATGGTACCCACCGTTTCTCCTAAACTGTACAAACCTTTGCCTCACACGAACAGTTGGAAATTCAGACACCATCGATTTTTGCCCAGGTTGCTCAGTAGTACTTACTGTCTGTTGTGTCACTTGTGTGCCACTTCTGTTTAAATGACCCGACTCTTAAAATCCCATTTTTTGCATTAAATTGTTAAACTTGGGCTGCACGGTCCTTCTATATGGTTCGCTCCTGCAGTGCACTTACAACTCTCCATAGAACAAAGTTGTTCTGCCCACCCTGGCAGATCCAGTTGGTGTCCTCAGTCTCTCTGAAAGGGCTGTGCGTGTTGTACACTTTGTAGGAACTCAGACCAATTGCCGTAAGTTTGGCTTCTCTGCCTTAACTAAATGTTGGGTTTTTTCCCATGAAAAGGAAAAAGAGACCGGTGAATATTGCTGGTCAGAGCAGGAAGAAGTCATGTGCCTAAGCTGAGGTAACTAGTCATCCAAGAGCATGTACGTTAGAGAGGCACTCTCAGAGCCCTTCATGAGGCAAGGCTGTATTTAAAAGGAAAAAAAAATAATTCAAATTTTCTATTTTTCTTGGAGGGGGAAAAAAGTATTAAAATCAACAATGTATCATTATTCATTGTCATTGACTGAATGGGCTTTGTTAGGTGTTGTGTTGGTTGTGTTGGGATTTCTGTGGGGGATTTTTTGAGTTTTTTTTGCTTTTCGGTAGTTCCTTTTAAATACCTCAATACTTTTACAGGAACCAAGCCCTTTTGAAGCAATGCTTTTAAAGAAGCTGTATCGAGCATACAGTGTTTGTGTGGAAATTATCTCACAGAGCTCTTTCAAACTGATGTTTTGAAAGAAGCCTGAGAAGTTGTGTGAGAGGGGTTTTATATCTCCCCAAGGTCTAGTAAGTTTTTTGCATTAAAAAGTGCTTCTGGTCTCTACTGACACAGTGTGTTTTAAAGGAGAAAACTAGCTTATAAAGGGCAGTTGTGTCTTGAATTAGAAAGTGAAAGTATAGACAAAGAATGCCTTAATTGCCTTCCAACCTTGACTGTACTGAAAACTACTGCTAACTTCTGAGAAACACAAGTGTGTAGAGTAATCTACCAAAAACCTGAAATGTCGTGGGTTTGTTTTCCTCTTTCATTTGTTGATAGACTTTTGAAAATACTGCTTATTCTCGGATAGTGTGCTACTTGTATATATAGTAATGCCACTTGTATACTTTTATGGGAAAGCAAAAAACTGTTTAGTGGTAAATACTTGTCGAACCCCGTCAGAGATGCAACTTCATCAGTTTCTTGTGAGCTATTTTTTATCTCCTTTCTTGGAGATCAATTATTATTTCTTCTTTTACTGAATTCTGTCCTTTGTGATAATTCATAGACTGAGCCTGTGTGGAAATGGTGGGGAAAAAAATTATCTGTTTATACTGTGGTCTCGTGGGAAAAGTACTTTTCTGATCCACATAATCTCAGTTTCTGCATCCTACGCTGTCACTGGTTTGATTTTGGTTTTTATTTTAATTTTTATGCCCAATGTTAACTCACTAGAGAAGGCAGGCAGAACAAATTCTGAGACTGACCTGAATCCTAACTGACCTGAAACACAACACTCAGGTATGCTAAAGAATCTAGTTTGGTCTTGTAGACAAAGATTACAACAGTGTTAAAATGCTTTTTCAGAATTTATTCTGTGAACAGACACCTTTTAGTGCTTGTCTAATTGCATAATCTGTGGAATAAACTTATTTCCCAGTTTAAAACCAAGTAACTAATGTTGTGGTCAGTAACCTTACTCTTATGTTTTGGTGAATCAGCTGTATTTCATTCAGATGTTGAAAGAAGTGTTTAAATAAAGGAATGGTGTTATCATGCTGCTTCCCACTACCATTCTTCAAAGGAATTTTGAGGTCAACTGTTAGAAGGTGGTTAAGTAAATAAGATAATATGCAGGAGCTGGAATCTTGGGTTGTCACTGTGCCATGGAATTGTTTTCCGTAGCAAAGCAGTCAGAATATCTCACTGCACTGAAACAAGGACAGATTGTCCAGCAGTTGATCTAGGATCAGACTGGGGCTGAAAGATGTTGGCAAAGTTATTTTAAAAATGTCTTTAAAGAGTTTGAAGATCTGGTAGAGGGAAGAAAATACACCATGTGGAACTCTTTTTGAAAAGAAGAGGGAAATTTATAGAAATATTTCAACTCATAAACTCCATTTAAATGCTGACTTACTGTTTCACTGTAAATTGTTAAGTTTTGATCTTCATATGCTTCTAATTCTACATTTAGTAAAAATCTAAAGAAAATGGGGGACTATGAAAACACAGGTCTTGAAGGACTGAGATGTCTTCTAGAGAGGGATGAAAATATAAAAGGAGAGGAAACCTTAATCTAAAAAGTATTTAAATCCTTCTAATGCTGTATAACTGAACATTATATTAGGATTTTTCCATGGTAATAGAAACGGTAATAAGGGGCAATGGACACCTTTGGTTGTCTTAGATGGGTAGCTTGTGTTCCTGGCACGTTGTCTTGCACCAAGCATATGCTTAATGCTGAAGATTAGTCAGAACTCAGTTCTAAACCTATTCTTAATAAACAGTCTTTTTTAGTGAAAAGTAGATGTGTATATAATGCCAGGTTACATGCTAGCATTTTATATAACTAAGCTTTTGATTTTCCTGCGCCTGTGCACACATTAAGAGATCTTGCAAAGGAAAGATGAAATTCATGATCTGATCAGTTGTTATGTCAGGTTTCTAGTAAATGTAAATGTAAAGAATTTCCTTTCCTCCTTTTTTTACCTACGAATTAAATTGAATATGATTTTTCTATTGTTAGTTATTTTGCCTGAAATATGCTCATGTCTTTGGTCCTTCATGCTTCAATGGCTTAGGTTGTAGGTTGCCTTGATATTTTGGCTTTGGCTTTTCTTCCTGAAGATAAACCGGTTTTCAGAAATAGTACACTGGTATCTTCCCATCATTGGTTTAGTACAATTGATGTGACATTAAGTGCCATTCTTTGCTTAGAAAATCTGAGAGGCATGAAGGATGGATCTGTGCCAATGTCTAATCAGAATAAGCTTCACACTTGGAAGTATTCTTGTGGCTAAAAAAGGATCACGAAAAAACATGCAACACAAGACCAGAAAATTAAACAATCCTAGTGTGGTTTACAGAAGATATAATATTCAGAGACTCATAATGGAGGCAAGTAAATGAAATAGGTATTTTTTCCACTGAAAGTAATCTTTATATGTAGGTAATTAAACTGTAAGATCCTGCTTCCACAAGAAGGGAACCATCCTTATCCATAAGGAACTGGAAAAACAATAACGACCTTTAGTAAACCCAAGGAATGTTTCTAGGCAGTGGAGCAGACCGTAGGTAGGGCATCCATCACTGGAGGTTTAGGGAGAGAGATGAGTGTGTGTGTGTGTACATTTCTAGGTGGATGGTCTTTAAAATAGACAACTACAAAATGCCTGCCCATAAAGGGGAAGTGGAGAGCTATTGCTTCAGATATTTCTTCATGGGTGAGACAAGCATTACTGCACTAGGTGGCTTAAGCTGCAGTAAGAATGTTTGGAACATAGACTCCTAGTGCTAGCCTATGGAAATAAAAAATTGAATTAGGCAGTTCTGATCAAATATGAGATGACATCCAGTGGTTCACCAGAGGCACTGTAGCTAATGAATATTTACTCAAACATTGACCAGATAGGAAAAGTGCCAAACAGTTGTTCTGGAGAATGTTTCTTTTTATATCATAAATTGCCTCTGTGTTTGTTTTTAAATAGAAATAGCCAGGCCTTCTTGCAATGGTACAGAATATAGCAATGGTAAGATAAAAAATATTAGAGAAATCTTTTCCATATGTGGAAGGGGAGGTAAGCATTTGAGGGGAAATTGTGTATCAGAAATTAACAGCTCTTAAAAAGACAGTGCAGGACTAGATAAGATCATTTACTTGCTGCTCTGCTTATTGATTAAAAACAGAAGTCCAAACCAGAATTATTTTACAATAATCCAATCCTAGTATCTTTTTTTTCAGTTTCCTGGTCTCTGTACTTCTAGGAACAGAGAACAGTTGGGCTTTTGTTTGTTTGCCTAACAACATATTTGAGATGACTGCTGTGAAGTACTGACAATCATTATGAAAATATGCATTTAGAGGGTTTTTTTTTTTTGTTTTAACTTGGTGTCAGTAGAATGAAATGGATGTTTCTCCTTTCCTCTCCTCTTACTCCAGTTGTTTATGTCACTGATCACGTCTTTAGCTACTAATTCTATGTGTAGCAGGGACAGTTTTAGTGCTGAAGTGTAATGACTTGAATAAATAATTGTCACCTCTCCAAGATGGATATAATTTTTGTAAAATACAAAGCATATATGCTTTTTGTAAAATACAGAACATAGTAATCTAAGGCTAACATTAAGCAGGAGACCACTCATGTGACTTACCCCTTGTATCATTCCATAAGTGTGTTTACTGATAATAGTGAGTGTTGAAAACAAAAGATGGTGAAATAATGGCACTATGTTGACTGGTCTTATAAAATGGAGATCAACAGTAAGAGTGACATAGATTAGCCTGAGCAAATCTTCTTTGCAAAATGAGCATAGCACATCTGTATGCCATAGTTCCTGCCATTAAAAATCTTTGTGTGGGTTCCAGTATTAAAAAAAAAATAAATAATTAAATATTCACTGTAGATTTTTTTCTTATTCATTCTTTTTGATTCATGGTTAACTTCATGATAGATGCAGTGGTGATGCTCAGTATGAGAACGCTCACTGACAGAGAAGTTGTATCTTAGTTCTGTCAGCTCTATTGATTTACTGTCGTATTCAGAGACAAAAACTTGATAAACCAATACTAAAGTGGATACTGCATAGTGACAGCAATGGGAATGTAGAACTGGGTGAGCAGAAATCATTCTTTGTTTAGGAGTCATGGTGATATGAGATGAATGCGAAAATTCACTCTAAAAGATTTCAATAACGCCAAAGGAATTTAATTTTTTTTTTAAAGGGTCTTCCAGCTGAACAAGTTTTTAACCCTGCATGTCAAGTAAAATTTTTTGTGCAAGTGTGTCTTGAAGTGGGAATGAACAGGTATTTCCTTTTTCACGGAGTGTTAATAATAGATATTTTGTATCCTGATGTAATTAAAAAGTAATCATGTTCAAGTGACAATCAGCATATTGATTGGGCTAAATGGTTGTCAGCAAACCATCTAAACATTTCTTTACATTTTGTGAATTTATTTCAAAGATAAAATATTTAAACAAAAAGTGACAATCTGAAAACAAAGAGATGTTGAAGTGCAGTTTCTTTTCAATTAAGTGAAATTAGTATCAGTACAAGTTTGTCAACATAAAGATATTTTGCCAATGGCTTTGAATGGTGTTATGAGTAAGCTCAAAATACCTGAGGAGTTAAATAATTTTCCAGCATGTCTTTTCTTTATGAATCACTTTTTTTTTTTTTTACTAATTATGTGAAGAAAATTTATTGATTGGTTGTATCAGTCAGTTCTACTTCCATGGTACGAACGAGCGTGACTATCCTCGGTCTGAACAGTTTGAGTTTAAATGAAGAAGATAAAAAGATCAATGTGGGGAGATTGCACTAACAAGTCTAAGATCACTTCATAGTTGATGCTTTCAAAAAGCATTTGGAAAGTTTTCTTGGGCAAAAGGCGATTCGCCGATAAAGACAGAAGTTTACAAATGTACCTTGTGTTGTGGCCACTAAACACACAGCAAGGAGTACAGTGCTTGCAAATAGAAGCAATTGTTTCCTAGAGAGATCATGTGAGATTGATTCATCTTCATTCATGTCTTCAAAAATCATGTGTGACTTTATACTGAATGCAGCCTGGAATACTTGGGTTTAAGTAGAGAGAATGGGTTAGAAACTGAGCTAATAAGTCTGTGCCAGAGGCATGAAGGAAAGTTGTAAAAAGTACTAAATATAGCTGCTAGTTGTGTAGAAGTAATTGCAAGCTTTATACTGCTGTGTTGGTAAATTACCTAGCAGAGATTAATTATAATTGGATTATGTTTATTTTAAAATTTATTCCACCACCAAATAACTGCTTTTCTCTCCTTTATTTACTATGTTTCTGTGTAAACTCACTAGCATACTTGTTGGATTTTTGGTTTGGTTTGGTTTTTTTCTGGGATGACTTCCTCTGAAAATTTCTCAGGGGGCTATCACAGAATCACAGAATGTTAGGGATTGGAAGGGACTTTGAAAGATCATCAAGTCCAATCCCCCTGCCAGAGCAGGAACGCCTAGATTATGCCACACAGGAACGTGTCCAGGCAGGTCTTGAATGTCTCCAGAGAAGGAGACTCCACAACCTCCCTGGGCAGCCTGTTCCAGTGTTCCGTCACCCTCACTGAGAAGAAGTTTCTTCTCGAGTTTAAGTGGAACCTCTTATGTCCCAGTTTCAGCCCATTACCCCTTGTCCTATCAGTGGTTGTCACCGAGAAGAGCCTGGCTCCATCCTCCTGACACTCCCCCTTGATATATTTGTAAACATTAATGAGGTCACCCCTCAGTCTCCTCTTCTCCAAACTAAAGAGCCCCAGCTCCCTCAGCCTTTCCTCATAAGGGAGATGCTCCACTCCCTTCATCATCCCAGTTGCCCTGTGCTGGACTCTCTCCAGCAGTTCCCTGTCTTTCTTGAACTGAGGGGCCCAGAACTGGACACAATATTCCAGATGGGGTCTCACCAGGGCAGAGTAGAGGGGCAGGAGAACCTCTCTCGACCTACTAACCACCCCCCTTCTAATACACCCCAGGATGCCATTGGCCTTCCTGGCCACAAGGGCACAGTGCTGGCTCATGGCCATCCTGCTGTCCACCAAGACTCCCAGGTCCCTTTCCCCTGCGCTGCTCTCTAATAATGAAGAGGAATATGGAGAGGAATGTGTCAAAATAATAGAATTTTGAAGAAAAGAAAATAGGCTTGTCTTTTATCTAAATAAAGGTACAGTTCACTTACTTGAGGGCTTGTTTTAACTTACATCTTTCTATGGTATTGTGAGTTTAGTTAGATGATTTTCCCTCTCTCCCCCTTTAAATTGATGGGAAAGTTAAAAATCCCTTTCTTGAGTTAAATGAAGGTACTAAGTGTGATAGACCCTAGGAGAAATCTTTATGTGCTGCTGCACCATTATTGGAGAATTATGTTAGGGAAGGTTGGAAAAAGAATTCTCACTTGACTTTCCTCTTCAAAAAGTGAGGTGTGGGTTACACTTCACAATAGAGGGTAAGAAAACTAAGCTTGCTTTCTTAGCTGTCATAAAAGAAAATCAACAAACAGGAATGTAACACACTGTCTTCCCCAATTAAATTCTCGCTTTTTGCTTCAGAGTTCAAAAAGGGACAATTTTACCCTTGCTTCCCTTCCTCCTGTTTCAGTATCTATTTCAAGTAACCATGTTATAGCATTTTGCAGGTTGTCTTTGGTCTCATGTTAAATGATTTATTACTGGTTTTATTGGTAGCCTGTGGGGAACTCTATGTGCTATAGAATTATCCAGCTCCTGGTGCATATTTCTGATAGAATTGCAGAGCATTTTGTTAACACTTGAGGCAATGCTTGGAAGACTGTGAAACTCAACAGGATTTTTAGAGGAGAGAGTTCACAACTGGGAATGTGTGTTTCACATAAAACCGGAAAAATAAGCTAGTTAGTGTGAATCAGCTGGACTGTCCTTTAAGGGGACCATTCTGTGGGGGCAAAAGCTGGCTTTTGGAAATCAGTGAAGGTACTGAAGATGAATAGTTAGGATTGTGAGGGCAAGAATCCATTATGTTAGAACTGAGGTTGTTAATTATAAGGATTGACAGAGTACGGTGGCAAGAAGAGGAAAGAAGTCCCAGGGTGAGGGGAGAGAGAGAGGTATACTGGAATGACCAGCAATCATATCAGTGGGAGATCTGGGATAGGAAAGAGAGCTGAGAGCAGCCAAGAATGGAGCACTGATGAACTCAGAATCATGGCAAAGAGAATGACAGGTCATACACTGAAACGCTGATGAATGATACTGATGGAATCTGAGCGATGGCTAGAGAGAGGGCTCAGGCAAAACAGAGATCCAGGAGAGCAAATTACCTTGCTTCCAGGCTTACGATAAATGACATAACCTATGCTCTGGCAGTCCTAGCACTGGGAGCAGCATAGCTGCAAGCATTCAGCCTCTATAATCCTTACAGAGTCTGATGTAGAGCTCCTACTTCATTGTTATGGATCTTTGTTGTGACCCACCCTCCTTACCTGTTTTCAGATTAGTGGGCTTGGGTTGTTTTAATTTACTACCAAAGAAATTTTTATTTTCCAGCATGGTGCTGAGCTCTTTATTGCTGAATCTTTCCATGCTGCTGCCACTCATGGCAAATCTTGAGACAACTCTATTAGTGCTTTTAGCAGTGCTGTTAAGTAGATACTTGAATTTAAGTATATGACTCAGGGTAATGTGGAATGGAGATGCTGTAACTCTCTCACTCTGGGTTACTTTTGTTACAGTGAGCTTTACTATATGCAGAGAGACTCTGCAAGCTGGGTGAATGTGACTTAAGAGTCCAGAGCAACTATTCCTTAACATGAACAACAAAAAGCTAAAATTAGGAGTTACTAGGCTGATCTTGCTATGTGTGTCACCCTGATAACACCAAGCGTTTCTGTTCTATTTTCATGTTCCACTGGGCGGGGAAAGCAGGGAAGCAGTCCCCCTGCGACCTCTTGAAATGGGCTGATCCTTGATTTTATTGCATTGCCATCCTCACATTCTCTTTCCTCCCCCTTTTGCCCTTTTAAAGATTTTCATATCAGTGTGTTAACCTCCGAAATCTTTGAGCTGCTAACTTCCCTCCCTCTCTTCTTTTTGTTTTGCTTAGTGTGTCTTGTGTCCCCCTCGCAACCTTCTTGTCTTGCTCACACGGTAATTAACAGCATTTTCAGTAAAGCTCAGACAAGGTCATACACCTGTACCAAATCAGAGGAGACCTGGGATCAGAGAAACTTGAGTCCCCAGGGTGAAGGTGAGGAGCAGTTTCTCAGCTGGGAGGCAGCTTTGCATCCACTAATAGGTCCGAGACAAGAAAGGTCCAGGAAAGTCTAGTGCAAATAGAGGTGGGTCTGAGGCAGCACTTGCATATTGTAAGGGTTATTTCATCTGGAACCAAGGTGTAAAGAATCAATAGAAATAAATTACTTTTAATAGTAAAAATTGATTTATATAAAGGCGCAAAAGTGAAGAAGGTGGCAAATTATGTTGCTGTTTGTTCATTATACCTTCCTGTCAACAGCACCAGTAATAAGTTTATATGTCATTTGAAGAGAGTAAAAGTATTTGCATAATGCAGTTGATAATTGACAATTTTGGAATAAAAGAAAAAAACCCACAGAGACTATTCCTGAAATCTAATGCTTACATGAGTCCTTGACCATTTTACATTAATTTTTGTGAAAATCAGCATATTCTTCTGCACAAAGTACGAAGCTGCACAATTGGTTATATTGCAGTTGTGGAAGAATAATGAAGGTTCGTATTGTGCTGAAACTTTTGGTGTTTCCTTCCAGGATCAGAGTCTGACTTAATATTGAGAACCAGAAATATTGTCTTTTCCATTACGAATTAAGAGTTTAATGCTTTAATAGTAGTATCTATAAGAGATTGGTTGCTGCAGAAAATGTTATAGTTGTGGCAAAACATAAAGGGACACAATAATAGAAAGCCAAAGCATGAAACAGAAAACAATTCCTTAGGTAAAACGTGGTAATTGAGTCAGATTCTTGATTTAAAAAAATTCTTTAGCAAACATTCTGCTTTCCTAGAGAAGAAAATCAAATAGTCTCTAGAATGAACACATTCCTTGAGGGCAGCAATGAACAAAACAATCATGAGGAAAGAACACAATGGGAAGATTAAATTTCAGGAGTAACGTATGTTGTTCTGAAGTTACCACTTCAAATGCATAACATTATGACTTTGGGTGCTTGTTATATCTGGATGAGGAGGAAGCTCCCTTTTTCCTCTTGAAATTCCTCAGTTATTTGCCTTTCTGTTTTGTTTTTTTTTTTCTTTTAGTTGTTGCTGAGTTCCTGCCCGCCCCATTTTTTGCTTTTCACCGTGATCCCACCTTGTGTGATTCCTTCTGAAATCGGGGCCAGCTTTTGTTTAAAATGCTGCTGGCAAGAAACTGTTATGTTTTAAAATTGTTTGCCTGTTCCCTGTTAATTGCTAGTAAATAAAAAAATGACAAAACTGGTTTTACTTAATGGAATTTAACCTGTATATTGGATAAACATATCCAGCGGTTTAAGGAACCCGGCTCTGCAGAAGGTGCAGCGCAGGGTAAGAACTGGCTTTAGTCTTTGTAACTTCAGCAATTCCAAAGCGCTTCCCGTGCTCGTCTGAAGTAAACCCTAAAACAGCTCACAGGTGGACTCCGTGCACTGAGGGAACATCAAGATTGATTTCTCACCAATAGTTGGAAATTTCCTCTTTTCCCCTCTTGTTGCACCCGGCGGGGGCCGGGGGCGATGCCTCGCGTCTCCAGCAGGGGGCGCGCGGGGCGCGCGTTGCCGGGGGGCGCCGGCTCCGCACCCCCAAACCGCATTTCAGAACTGATTCATTACACTGGCTTGTAACCCATTGCTTAAAATTAAGAATTGATGCTGTTATTGCCTTTCTTTAATGGAAGAGAAGAAATATCCATCCCTTAAGCAGAGCGGGGGTGAAGAAGGGGAGCTTTTCCCTTTCTAGGGCAATTTTTTGGGGGCATTACTGGAGCAGCGTGGTCTAGTGGGAGGTGTCCATGGCTGTGGCAGAGGGCTTGGGACTAGGTGCTCTTTAAGATCCCTTCCAACCTGAACAATTCTGTGAATTCTGTGACAGCTTTTGTAACTTTCAGGCTGAAATCAATCATGAAATATAAATTATTTCTAAGTTGTCCCATCAGCTGATAATTGTCACCATTCTGAATACTAAGCAATAGAAATAGTCAATATCTTTAAGACTTATCTGTCACTTAACACTGATTTTATTGCATAAAAGTGATGAGAATTAATGAAATATTTTCACTTGATGAGCTTTTATTCCTAAGAATTTCAAGAATTCTCTCTGAAAGGCATGGTCACATAATCCTGGAAATAGGTACAGCATAGCTGTTCTACATGAAGGCTTATAGCTGCCCGCTGGGGTTTGGGTTTTTTTGTTTGTCTGTATTGGGGGTGTGGTTTGGTGGGTTTTTGTTTTTCTCTAAGACATAAGGACTGGTAAGAATCATGTAGCAAATTGGCATCGCCGTACATAGTCTGGTTTTGTCCTTTCTACACGTAAGAGTTACGTATTTAACACTGCGAAGTACAGTAAATCAGAGTGAGCCCTTAAAGATGTGGTTCTTTAAGGCCAGTTTCCTCAACACGTGAGGTTACAGATGAGTAACCACAAACACACAGATGGTCCACACTTGCAAACTGCTCCACTGTGTTAGTTTGTTGAAGGCTGACACTGATGCCTTTTCAAGATGCGCAGTAGTTTCATTCCAGTCATTGGCTTACAAGCATTTGGACTACCAGAACTGTGAGAATTTTAGCTACCATACAGAATGAAAACTTCTGCTTGTAAATTTACTGCTGAGAGTTCGTAATGGCATATATACGTGAGGATCATATAAACCAAAGTACAATGAACTTTGTTGTGAAGATGAATTTGGGTAACTCCGTTTGCAAATAATTAGTACATATTTATACATGAAACTAGATTCTTGATTGCTCAATACCATTGCACGCCAAGTCAGCATTTCATTGGCTTGGCCAAGCACCTTCATTGGCTTGGACAAGTTTTAGTTCTAGAGTAGATAAATCATAATTAGTTTTCAAGGTCTATGTATTGATTTTGTGCTCGGTTTGTACACATTTGGCAGAACCAAACTCCATGCTTATGCTGCTGGGCTATCAAATAAGTGGCTTCAAACTGAAACATTCAACATCTGGTAACAAGAGATTAGTATAAACAGGGTCAACACTTAGGAATGTGCTTGAAAATTACAACATTAATCTAAGTGTTATGAGTTAACATTATTTGCAAATAATTTTTTAATAAATGACCAAACCTTGTTTTTACTGCCTATAGTCTCAAGACCATTTGCTTAATCTTGATAAAACCCCAAGTTGTTTCTGTTTAAGCATGTATCTACAGTGGGTGGCCACGCTTGATTAGGTTGCCTGATTTTTTTTTTTTCTTTAATCCTTACACGAACAGTCTGTTGAGTTTGAGAGGCGTTATTATTACATCTCATGTAATTAGGACTATATCACTGAGCATTGATATCACTAGAATATTTTCTATTGTGCACTTACAAAAAATTTTATTGTATTCTTTGTTGGCATGCAACGTGGCATATTTGAAGCATCATTTTGTTTAAGTTAAGACAGAATATTAAATAATTGCCACGGGCTAATAACTACAGTAAGATTTGAATAATAAAGCATTCATTCATCTGGTTCTTAACTATAAATCTAATTAGTGGAGTGTTTAGAGGTAGCATTCCTTTCAGCAGGACATAATAAGTATGATGGTCCGTAATTATTTTTACTATGACATAGAAAAAAAATCCAAAATAAAAATCTCATACACAGAGTGGTAAAATTTATGTTCTAGAACTGTTCCATTTATAAATTGTACTTAAAAAGCATTGTATCCCAAGATCACATTACTAACAATAACACAAGGATTGCAGAAAGTAAAAGTTGCAAATTAGTATTACTAGGAATTGTTGAATACTTTTAAGTGCTGCCTTTTGTTCAAGGTATCCTTGATGTATATTTGAAGTAAAAAACTCAACTAGAAGCTTCTCTGTTACAAATGTGTCAACTATTACCACAAAGTTGAAAGTCTTGTTTATTTTTATATAGAAAACATATATAAAGTACTAGCTGAAAACTTACTGGTTTCAGTGCTGCCATCTCCCAAGATTAAAGGGGATAGTAGTATGCCTGTGGTTTTATGCATGTTTTGTGAAACTTACACTTTGATTATATGTATACTTTGTATGTAGAATGGTTTTATATAGGACCATTCTGAATGTATTTCTGTAATTTTTCACGTGTCAGAGTTCATAAGGTGAAATGTAGCCTTACACACACTGTTAATCAGTTAACATTGGAAAAAATGCACGTATTCTGCGCAGGATAATTTATTTGCTGCATGTGCAATAGCCACAGTAGGTAAATGACCAAGTCCTACTGTCTGGGTATTAATTTGGAACATACAAAATAGTTTTCATGGAAAATGGAGTGATGGGCTGCTTATTATCTGGAGCATCCTTGAGTAATCGTGTAATGATAATAGTTACGAATCTATTTAGCAGGTTGATTGCCAAAAATTACGAGCTGTTGGTGAAAAAACTACTGAAAGGAATAGCTATACAATTGTTTCTGTGGGTCCTGTCAGACTGATAAATAAAAGGTTAGGTGCAACATGGCCCTGCCAAGCGAGAGACACTATCTCGCGCTGTTATCCTGGTGGCCACTGATGCACCCGCTAGCTCTCACGATGTGCTGCATGTGTTGTGTCTGTGAGCGAGGTTTCTCAATAAGCCTGTTTTACTCTATCTGTGAAGCAGAGGGGCTGCCTTCCACGTAGGAGGGCTGTGGCTGTTGCAGCGAATGCTGCATTCATAAGCAGTGGCAGAAGAAACCAGCGATGGGCGAAGTTACCAGCACATAAAACACCAGGATCCTTGCTGCTCTCTTATGTTAATGTTTTATAGGAGCAGGACAGTGACTCCTGTTTTGCTTTTATAGAGGAGAAATAAAGCAGAGCTGCAGAATGAATTAGTAGCTAACACTGTGATTACTCTTAGCTGTTAGTATGAGTTATAGGAGGGGGGGGAAAGAAACAGGAGAGGGAAGAAAAAAAAAAAACGTTTAATGCCGCCTAGGGAATACGGTGGAATTTAGAACAGATACTGTTGCGGACTAGCAGCATGCCTGATTGCACTTGAGTTGAATCGCTGAGAAGCAGCCTCATGTTGTATTGTACCGTTTTCAAGGCTGAGGGAAGAACGGCAAAATAGTAATGGAGTTGTGTACGGTATTTCTGCGTGAATGGGAGATAATATAGAGTTGGTGGTATGTAATTTGTATTTTATTTTTACGAAGAATTTAATACAGGTATGTATCCTCTTTGTATTTGCATCTAGCGTACATATGTTTTTCTGTTTCCTTTGTTTCCTTTCCTTGTTTTCATTCTGAATGTACCTCCCACTGTTCTAGCTAATGCAATGCATTGATTTGAAACTGATTTGCTTTCTAATCCTATAATGTTGATGAAACTGTCTGGGCTTGTGGACTTAAGAATCCACATTTCATTAAAAAGTGAGGGGTTTATTTTTTGATGTTGGTGACTTCAAAATACAAGTTGAGTAAGACAGTATAGTATTTGATTTCACAGTGAGTGTGAACATTTTAATTGGTATAAAAACATGCTGTATTTTCACCATGTATTCATATATCTAAACCCTGTATGTTTTGCTTATATCTGCCAGTACTTTTTTCCTAGTTCATGATGGGATTAGTAATAAATTGAGCTTTACGGATGCTTATGTATTTCTGGGTCTTGATTAATCTTCAAGATGAACACCCTGCAGCTTTCTTTTGTAGAGACAGCTTTCTTAGGATACACGCTTGATTCTGTTTCACAGCTAAACCTATGTGTTAGAACACCCTCTCTCATGTGCCTCCCCCCAATCCACAACCTAAAAAAAGACGCTGTAGCTATTTAATACTTTTATTTTGTCTGTCCTTTTAGGTTCAAGAAAATGTTAGTATTTTACCTCCTGCAATTTCAGAGGCCAAGTAATGGCAGTTGAACCTAATTTCCTACTATGAGATTGATGTTTCATTTTGCTTTAAGAGAAAGAACTGTGCAGATATAAAAATCTGACTGTGTTCATTAACCCCCAACTTTCTTTAGTCACCTGGGTCCTAGTGTGCTTTTCATCATTTAATAATATTTTCTTTCAACTGACTACTGACTGCATGGAATAAGTGAAATAGAACATAGAGCTATGTGCCCTTAAACTAAGGACACTAATAGTTCTCCTACAAAGGGCATGTATATTAAAAAGGTATTAAAAACATTGAAGACATTAAAAAATACTGCTCATCTGATTGCTTAATAGTCCCGAAATATCTTTTAAAATTCTGTTGCATTTCTGGTTTGAATGCAGTAAGTTTTAAGTAAGATTTTTTTTATAACATGTTGATACAAAAAGGGGTTAATATCAGTTCCAGCATCTTAATACTGATGTTAACCCTTGGCTAGTGGGAATTCTTGTGCCTTAAAAGCATTCATTGGTGTAACGTTGTTTAATTACTTTCTGATGTGAAAGTAAACTCTGATCAGAAAGCTGTAGTTATTTTTCACAGAGGAGGTGATATAATGCTCATTTCCTGAATGAAGCTGTCAGTGATTATATAAAATAGATGCCTTCAGTGTAACAGACAACTATGATTTGGCAATTGAAAATGTTGGGTTACTTGACACATTCAGGTGTTCTAAATATCACTCCTAATTCTTACCCTAGAAATCAGCATATGGAGAAAAGTGTTGAGACAATGTTCTTGCGTCTAAAATCATGAAGAGTGAAAAATATTTTAAGGTTAAAGCATATTTTGTTTATCATAGATTACATTTGTAAAGGATATTGTGATAGAAATTGTGGTTAACTGTCATCTCAAAGACCCTTCATATAGAAAGAAGTCATGATGTAAGATCAGTGAGTTTTTTCAGCAGAATTTACACAACACAAGAGTGTTGTATAAAGGTTTTCTGTCACTATACCTTTTGCTTGATCCTGCAGTGATGTCAGCACAGTATTATCATAATGAGAATGTATTGGTGTGGAAACACTTAGGAAATCACAGGTGAAGCACTGGGATTCCAAAGTATTATCAAGGAGAACAAGACCGATAGCTCAGAATATTGTCCAATTCATTAAAGTGTCAGGAAGGACTGAAAATTCCAAATTTTTTTAACTGTAGTTTTGTGAAAACCTGGGAAGAATTAAGTAAAATATTAGATTCTGCCTTGTTGAATCCATTGATTGCAATAAAGCAGAAGCTCTGGAGCATAAAAATTCTTTGGCACTTAAGAAGGTTCTTGCATGGGTTTTGTTTTCCTCATCTGTGTCATTCAATTAGGTTGACGGCTCTAAAGCAGAGGTTCTTGCTTCCAGGTGGAAATCTAAGGATAACTCCATAGTTGTCAGTGTATGGAAGCAAAGAAAGAGAATTTTTCTTATAATTTTTTTGCAGCAAATTTAGAATTGTGTTTAATATCTACTATTCTTATCAATGACTGTCATTTCATGTGTTTAACAAGCACGGTTCCTGTCTGTATGTGCCTACTCATGCTCGTGTATGTTGCTGTCAACAGCAGTTGTAGTGGTTTGTGCTTGTGGCATTTTTCAAATGTAACTGTCACAGATGATTGCTACCATTCATCGAATGAAAGACCTGTTTATCAAAACTTGCCCATTTCATATTTTTGTATTCTAAAAATATCATGGAATTATGAAACTACATTTTAGTAGATATTTAAAACCCTTTTGTGGGGAAAGGATGGAATCTAGAGGACCTACACACGTGGTCATAGACACCATGGCAGTCTCTGTCCAAAGAGACATCTAAGGGTGGAGAATTGCCCAGTACATTCAGAGGATTAAAATTCTATACCTGGAGGAATATTGAGGGATCTTTTAATACATTTTGCTGATGAAATTCTTATAGAGATTCCTTAAAGTTGCTGAAAAGGTTGAAATGGTAGTATTATGCAAGACTTTGGATGTACCCTCTGTATACTGTAATTATATCTTTCTGCATATGTGCTATGTTTCGGTGTAAGTTAAATCACTTGGGCTTTCGGGGTATATAATGCTCTAAAGAAAACTCCTTACTAAAAACAGACAAAATTGGGAACAAAGATGAAATTTAGCCAAATGCATGCTAATAGTTACTATTTTTAAAATACATTAATTAGATTTTTACTGTACTCTATACAGTAAATCTTTTGTGTATTCATGGTAGTTGACATAATAACGTGTGTAATAGCTTAACTCATGCTTTGAAGCTAATACACATTGCACTGACTTAGCAATATAATTATCCCCCTATTGACAGCAAATAACTTGTCCTTCTCCAGGTTCTCCATTACTTTTGTAGCCTGAATTTAAATAGGAATGAACTATTAAGTGGAATTATCTCTAAATCTTAACAGCTTTTGAAGTGGGACTATTGACTAAAAGTAAGTTCGTATAGGACAGCATACACCAGATAGCTGTAAAGCGGGGGAAAAGGGCTCTCAGCTACTTTATACACTACAGTTTCTTTTTTCTTTCTTCTCTTTATTTAAAAAGTTGAGGAAACTGCTGGAAACATCCAAGGAAAAAAGATTAGTATATTTAGCCAAATAATATTGAAGCCATGGTCCAAATCATCATCAGTCTCTTAACCCTTGTGTGCATTGGTTTATTCAGCTACACTATATCAAGTTATCTATTGCTCTCTAAAAGGGGCACATCTTAACTTTAGGAATCTGTTCAGTGGCTTTTTAGGTTTAAATTAGTCTATTATCTTTGGCAGATCTCTTGTTTTCAGTTCTAATCAAGGCCGTTGTCTTTTAAGGACAGTTGCTTCAAAATGTAATTTTCAATGATATGAATATCATACTCTGTGTTTGTTTCAACATGAATAGTGTTTGAAATGTCTTCAACAATTGTATTAGTAGTTCAAAAGTAATTAATTGGCAAATGTAACCTTACAGTTGCTGTAGCAAGACTTCTCAGAGAGAAATGCGAAAATTACAAATACACACAAGGGTGTGGAGAATAATGTAACTAAAAAAGTTCATTCTTTTCAACTCATGTCTGTCTTCAACAATTATTAAGAGAATGTCTTTGGCTATGTAAAAAAAAAAAAAATGCTCTTTTCCAATAGTGGGCATAACAGTAGAGGAGCAGTGAAAACAACTTTTCTCTCCAGAATAACTAGTCATCCTAGTTAGCTGAGAATTTACATTTTCTTCTAAGCTGTCTTGAGCACAGTGTGCTTCTGTATAATACAAAATAGTTTAATTACAAATAACTGTCAAACCACTGAGTTAATTCACTAATATGCAAAGTTCTGTGTATGATTTCAGTTTCAGACACTGTTCCAAATCACAATGAACCAAAGGCAGTTTTAAGCGTGTGCTACTTGGATCTGTTGTTGTTGTTAAACTTCAGTTGTATGCTGAAACAACAGATAGGACAAGTAACAGCTACGAATGGCCAGTGTTGTAGTACAACTGGTAAATATTTAGACTGAGTTCCACAGTGTACTTGATGAACATCTGTGCAAGGTCTTCAGGACAGCAGTAGGCCTTTTGGGTTAAAAAATGCGATTGTAGTTTCTTTAGAGTGGAGTTTGAAACAACAGTTTGGTAGTTAGTTGTATTGTACCATTTCCCATAAACAGAAAGGCAATGTTTAATGGTGGTTAGATACATGAATAGCAGGATCCATAAAGAAATATCAACAAAAAAATAAAGCAGGTATAGGAGACGTTCTAAATTGTATTGATGGACAATAAGAATGGTGTCCTAGCCAAAAAGAAAGTGTGCTGATAGCATTCCGTGCTCTCATGTGAATGCTGGAGGGGATGATAGGACAGGGCAAAACCCTGCTGGTGAAAACCTGCGGAATTTCTGGAACACGGAATAATTATCCAAAGGAGAAAGCAGAACTACTTTCTTGCTGTTGATCCTGTCTTTGCCAGGGTTTGCAGGCAGGTCGCCTGTGTACTGTGAGCAGTATTAGACGAACAGTTTGCCTTGAGAGACTCACCAATAACATTTATTAAAAATGTCACTATTTAAGAATATAAGGAGTATTTAAGAAGACTGTAAAGGAGCAGATATTTTTTTCGAATTAAGTTATTCTCAATTAGGTCATCTGAGATAATTGTCAGTGTAACGTTACTGTTCTAGTAAACTAATGAAGCAATCTGGAGTATACAATTATGCTTGTCTAAAGAGAGGTAGTGCAGGTTTTGCCCAGCAGACATACACGGATGTTAGATACAGTTATGTCAGGATAACCTTATTGCTATGCAACCTTCAGTCTAGTAAAAGACCTTGCTAGAAATATCTGTAGATTTGAATTCTGCTTGTTCTGTTATTGGTTCTTTATGTTCCCTGTGGCTAAGAGAGGTTCTCTTAACCTCGGTTTCTGTGACTGCAAAGTGGATTGTTTACATTTTTTGTCATGTGTGATTAATTAATTTCTGTGAAGCATTTTGCATATCACAGATAGATGTTGCCGCCTATAGGCAGAAGTGACTACTTTAGCAGTAATGCGGGGTAGTATTGCTGCACATAAAGACTTTTTTTATTTTGTTTAGCTTTCCCGTGCTGTCCTGGTGCTGTGAACATGAACTGCCGTACATCTCTGTAGAGGGAGACTGTGCTTTAGTATCACCATCTTCCTTGTCCTCTTCCAATACACGCAGGCCCCTTGTAGTCGATTAATAATGTAAATGTTAAGCAGGGCTATGATGGTGTTTGTTTCTTGCTTTTTTTTGAGGGCACAGTCTCTACCCACCAAGCTGCCTCTGAATGGAGAGGGCTGCTGCTCTACTACTTCATTTACTGGAATCCAAACCAGAGGGTCAGCAATGATCTAGTATGCTTTTTTAATACTGAAATAACATTTAAAAGATGATTCAGTTCTCTTTATAAAAGATGAAGGGCCAGATTTGATAAAGTGGAGGGGAAAAAAAAACCAAGAAAAAAGAGGGCAATTTGTGAGGATCTTGTAACTAAAATACACTTCTTGCATTATTTAAAATATTATTAATCTTTACCCAGATCACTCCAATCCCCCTTCTACCTGACATACTAGTTTTAGACTTGGGAATAAGATCCTACATTCAGGCTTGCTATGGTTAAAAAGTTGAAGGAAGTGTCATTGTGTTGTTTCTTTACAGAAGGAGCCCATTAACAATTTCTTTTATTTCTAACCTCACCATGAATAACACTTTCCACTTTCCTGCTCTATAACCATCTAGCATAAAGTCTGTCCTTTTATGACTCTGTTATTTCAATTTAATTCCTTATGCTTAGAATGAGTTAGAATGGGTTAAGCCATCTATGTTCCACTCTGTCATATAAATTGATGTAAGTCAATAAACAAGCAAAGTTACAATAAAAAACGGTGTCATAATGGTTTATTGGGAGACCTGGATAAGACCAGAAAATCACTGAATGAAGGCTTGCAGCTCATTCAAATAATTGACTTACTCCTAAGGGCTTCTCAAAAAGCTGCTGATTGGTTCCTAGAGTCTTAACCTACACTTACATAACATGGTAGGGACATCCCTGTGCAAATCTTTACAAAAAAGAAATGGACAAGAAATGGCTCAAGCTTGATTCTATGTGTAGATAATCAATTTTAGAAAATAAGTGTTTGACTGACCAGTGGTAAGCTGTGAACTGATGAACAGATCCTGACTAATATAGCTGAGACAGAGTGGATCTCGCATGAGAGAACATAAGTCTGCTCCATTTAGCAGATATCTGTGTTTGTAACAGTACAACTCTAATTTACTATGGCATTGTCAGAAGTTTACAGGTATTTATAATGCTCTCAGTTATCTCTGACAAAAAATATAATTTGGGCATTGGATAAACATAGATGTGGCTGGCTATCAAATCAAGATTTATCTACAGAGAAGAATTAAACCTTATTTAAAATGAAGTGTTCCACATTCCAGTGATAACTTCATTATTTCTTGATGTTTTGTTAGGCTGAGACAGTAAACAAGCCTTCTCCCTTGTTTATGCATTGTTGGTTTGAAGTTTTTGATGAGAAGAATGTCCAAGTAATCTGAGTGAAGTTTATGCAAGAGGGCACTTAAAGGGCTGTGGTTGTGTGGGCAGAGGAGACAGGCTGTCACACTTCAGATCTTGTTCAATAAATGGTTACAAATGTTCAGTGTAAAATGGTTAACAAATGTTTCTACATCTAGAAACATGTCTTTGGTATTAAAAAGTGTCCAAGGATGGTTCTGTCCTCTACTAATAATATGTGAAAATAAGGCAGCCTTGGCTCTGATGAGAGCTTTGTAATATTCCAAGAGATGCCATTTGCACGCCTTAAAAATTGCATGCAGTCTCTTTGAGCATTATTTTACTTCCAAACATTGCTTGCTCTTAAGTATTACTTCAGGCATAAGTCACAAGAGCTGTGGTGCTGCATGTGTGTTAAAAATATAAAAATATTTCACCTTTTATAAAATAACAGGCAGCAACTTTGGGAAGGGTGAAGAATGTTATTTATTCTTGTTCTTGCTCTTGAGGTACAAGATTTTGTTATAGATGGAAAAAAAAAAATAGTTGTATTTACATCCTCTGTTCCAGGATTCCAGAAGACAGCTGGGCTTTTTACCAGCTTTGCTTCTTGGGCTTTTTTCAACATAGTGCATTTTGCTGTCGCAGTATGAAACAGTAATTAGTGTTTGTTGTTGACCGTGGAAAGACCAAGTCTTGAGGTGTGTCAGGTCTCATACCGTGCCATGCTGTTCGCAGACAAGGACAGTTCATATGCTTTACTCTTCCTAAGACACCACAGAACAAATGTTAATGTTTCATATGCCCTATATCTAAACTAACCTCTTATTCTGCCAAAGAATTTTTAGCTGATCTAGAAACTGAAATGACCATTTTAAGAAGTACTACTTTTTTTGATTTTTCTGAGCTATTTGTCTTGGTTTTATTCTGCACCTATGAGAATGCAGGTGAATGATATTCTGTACAGAGAAGTCCATTTGTGTGTTTAAAATGGATTGACTGTATTTCCATGGAGTACAAGCTTTTGGTTTATGGAATAGAAACTTCCAGATACCTCACAAAATCTTTTCTTATGCTTCCATGATTTAGAACAATTTGTTTTCTTTTTGTAATGGCACCTGTTTTTGTCCAGAGACTTGTAAACAGTATTTGTTTCTACCTCTTCCTCTTATTTTGTATAGGTTTGATTGGTTTGGTTTTGGGACCAGAGCAATATAAAACTTAATAACCTCCATGAGTTGTCATGATTTCATAGAATCATAGAATGAGTTGGGTTGGAAAGATCACCTAGTTCCAGCCCCCTCTGTCATGGCAGGGACATGTCCCACTAGATCAGGTTGCTCAATGCTCCATCCAGCCTGGCCTTGAACACTTCTGGGGATGGAGCATCCACAACCTCCCTGGGCAACCTGTGCCAGTGCTTCAACACCCTCAGGGTAAAGAACTTTCCTGTTATTTTTCTATAGATTTTCTGTAGATTTTTTGTTTGTTTTTTTTCTTCTGAAGGAAGAGAAATCAAGAAGGTATGCCCACTTTAAGTCCCGGTTTACTATAACGTGTTGAAGTTGGGTATAAAAAGAAAGCATCTACTTATCAAACCGTAGTCATGTCATTCAATCTCAAGGCAGAACAATATTTCATGGGTGCAATACTGATTTGTTGCACAGACTCCTGCCTTGCTCCAAAAGATGAAGCAAGAGAGACTTTTCTATTTTATTAGCTTGTAACAACTTGTTGCTGTGTAATTTTTTCCTACTGCTGTATGTCATATGGATCTAAATTGAAATATCATTGTTCTGAAAGAAAGCAGACAGCATTTATACCAAATTTTTCAGATTAAACTAGACAAAGAAGCCTGTAAATGAGTATGGCTTATTTATATTAAAAAATATTTGCCTAGAACTGCTTTCAGCTTTAATTGTTCATGAAAAATTCCATTCAGACAATTATGTGGAATGTACAAAAAATTACTGAACTCCTTTGTGTTTCCATTGTAACCCAGTTAAAATAACATCAGTGTTATTGAATTATAAGTTTGTTTGGCAGCCATTGTAATGCCATTCCCTCCTTTTTAGAAACTTCAAGAAGCCATGCGCAACACAGCGAGATTTTGCAAGACGTACGAAACTCCTTCAGGATTTGGTTTCAAACGAGCAGATGTGTGAATATTTTTTTTTTTTTTTTTTTTTTTGTCAAATACCAAAACAGCATCACTAGTTTATGTATCTAAAGTATCTGTTGATGAAATATTTGCTGATGATCCTGTTGGAGATACAAATACTTGTCTGGATCAAAAAATTGTTTTGTGGAAGCAGCCTAATGTAAATTACACTCCATGGTTTCTGCCCTCTTAAAGAGCCTGATCTCACCTTACATATATAAGATTTGCAAAGGAATGTTTACAAAGAAATCGGGAAATAGTACAAAAAGGAAAGAGAGTTGTCAGAGCAAAAAGGAACAAGACTTAACTCAGATTGGACAAACAAAGAATCCAAAATTTTCAAATACTTTGAAAAGCACTGTTAAAAAGATCGCCAAATGTCCATCTGCTCGCAACTTATCAACTGAAGAAGAGGAAAGTAATCGAGAATTTTCACTTTCTCCAACATTCAGTTACAGAGTTGCTATTGCTAATGGACTGCAAAAGCATATTTTTGTAGCAAACAATAACACTGAAGATATAGTTCAAGATCTGTCTTCAAATGATAGTTCGTGTTCCGAGTCATTAAGTGAAGCTAAAAATAGTAGCAAGAAGAACGAGTACTTATCACACACAATGCCTGTGAGACGTAACAGAAAAAGCTTAAGCAGCCTTGCACCGTCTGATGGAAGTTCGGATGGAGAACGCACTTTGCACACGCTGAAGCTGGGAGCTTTACGAAAACTGAGGAAATGGAAGAAGAGCCAAGAATGTGTCTCGTCAGACTCAGAACTAAGTACATGGAAGAAGACATGGGGCTTAAGAAGTAAATCTCTAGACAGAACTGGCCGTCACCAGAAATCAAATACTCTTGAACCTGGCTTTAGTTCGACAGGTTGTATTAGTCAAACCCATGATGTTATGGAAATGATCTTTAAAGAGCTTCAGGGAATAAGTCAAATTGAAACCGAACTCTCTGAATTAAGAGGGCATGTTAATGCTCTGAAACAATCCATTGATGAAATTTCTAGTAGTGTAGAAGTTGTACAAAATGAAATTGAACAATTGCGAACTGGATTTGTACAGTCCAGAAGAGAAACTCGGGACATACATGACTACATAAAGCAGATAGGCCATCCAGGAAACAAAGCAAGCCTTAGGTTTCTAAATGTGCCAGAAGAGAGGCTTGAAAAAACTGAAAGCGTGGTTTACAAAATATTAACAGATAAAATGGGGTTCTCAGAGGCACAAAGCACAATTAAAATTGAGTTTGCCCAAAGGCTGGGGCAGCAAAGAGACTGTCCAAATGCAAAGCCAAGACCCATTCTTGTTTACTTTGAGTCATCGCAACAAAGAGATTTGGTTTTAAAAAAGTCTTACAAGCTGAAGGGAACTGGTATTGGAATTTCTACAGATCTATTTTCCCATGACATAAAAGACAAAAAAGAAAGAGGACTACCTTCCTCTCAGACATATGAGAGTATGGATATGAAGCTCTTAACGGTGGAGACAAAAACTAAACTCCATGATTGGGAATCACCTGACAGTGATAAAGACTTGGAATCAGATATAAATAAGAACAGTTATGCCAAGATATCTAAATCAGCACTTCAAACAAAAACAAATACTACAAAGGCGAGTGTCGAGTCTCCAAATACTGAAGACCTGAATAGAACTGCTGACGATAGCACCTTTTCAAACAGGAGAAATTACGGCAATCAGTCACCAGAATTTAACAACATGGAAAAACAGTCGCAGACCTATTATTCAGATGTGACTCCACTGTGGCATTTACAGAATGACTTTGCGACACCAAAACTCAGCCGTTCAGAGTCAGATTTCTCAAAGTTGTGTCAGTCTTACTCTGAGGATTTTTCAGAAAATCAGTATTTTAGCAGAACAAACGGCGGTTCGCTATTGTCTTCCTCCGATCGAGAACTTTGGCAACGAAGGCAAGATGATTCTACAATCTGGTACAGCAGTTCCCAGGAACAGACTTTTGTACAAGATGTGCAACAGTATCCAGAGCAAAATGAAGTAGAGAATACAGCAGCTGTTGACAGTGGATTAAGTAATGGAATAATATGTGCATCTGGAGACAGAAGCCACTTTAGTGATTCTCAGCTTTCCTTACATGATGATCTTTCACCATGGAAAGACTGGAATCAGTTGAAAAAAGGGGCAGATTTGGGCCTAGACTCATCCACACAGGACGTTTTTGTGTATGATATGAGCAGTCCTTCAGACCAACAGACAGATTTTGGAAAGTGCCAAAGTTCTGACCTCCAGTATGATACTGAAAGCTACGATTTTACCCTAGATGGTACTTCTCCATCATGTCCGGGCCTTGATAGCGAATCACAAAGTCAGTGGACTGGTCAATATGATGATTATCAGGAAACAAATTCTATCTCCTCTTACCAGAATCAAAACAGACTGCCTATGATGTACCGAAGTCAGAGTGAACTACCAAGTGACGACTCAGAAGAAACAGCCCCTAAATCATGGCATAGCCGACTAAGCATAGATCTTTCTGACAAGTCTTTCAGCTTTCCTAAATTTGGATCTACACTTCAACGCGCTAAGTCAGCTTTAGAAGTAGTGTGGAATAAAAGTACACAAAGTCTAAGTGGCTACGAAGACAGTGGATCATCTTTCATGGGAAGGTTTAGAACTTTATCTCAGTCTACTGCAAATGAATCAAGTACAACACTTGATTCTGATGTTTATGCTGAGCCTTATTGCTACAAAGCAGAGTATGAGGAAGACTTAATTGAACCACCTGGTGAGAATGAAACGGACTATGTGGAAGTAATGGAACAAGTCCTTGCTAAACTAGAAAATAGAACTAATAGTAGTGAAACTAGTGAGCAGGTCCAAGAATATGAACTGGGGCAGCCTTTGTATGAAGCTCCGTACGCAGTATTACCAGAGGAGCAATACGACACGCAGTTTGATGGTGTGGTCAGTGAACAGATACTGGACGTTGAAAGCGACATGGCTGCTGACACAGGACTAAGGGAAGATGAAAATCAGAACATCCCAGAGATGCCTACTGAAACTCCAAAGAAAAAAAGAATACGACCGTCATTTAAAGAAGCTGCTTTAAAAGCATACAAGAAACAAATGAATGAGTTGGAAGAGAAGATCCTTGCTGGAGGTAATAGTATTTTAATACTGTCTTTTAAATAAAACGTTGTTCTTATTAGATTTGGACGTATGTGGTACTGGATAACTTTAATTGAATTTGGTGATAAAAATTCTCCTTATATCTGATTTTATTCATTGGGTGAAATAGTCCCATGGAAATCAAAAGGCTAAAATCTTTCAAGTTTGTTTGGAAGGAATTTTATGAAAATTTTTAGTCTAACATGTTATTTGAAAATTGGTTTTCACAAGACTTAGATCTTAGAAAAAGAATGAAACAGTACATTGTTCCTGGTTTTCTTATAGCTTTCTAAATGTATTCCCAGGAATAATCCAGATTTGTGGATATTACAGTGCTTTCTTAAACAGTTTTCAAGGCGTGGTTAGTTCTACATTCATGCTGTTGAGCAGTGTTCCTCATTCTGTATGAGACCTGTAACTTGTTATGTGCTTGTGAGAATGCACGTATAAATGGATTCTAATTCTGCCCTAAGCTGTACGTGAGTAAGCCTTCAAACAAGTAAGCTTTCTTCAAAAACAGGAAGAGAAGCGTGCAGGAAAGGGAAGTGTAAATGGTAGCATCTGTGCATGGAGAGGTGGTAGAAACGAACTTAACTCAGAGTTAATATTTATTCATGATCTTTATCTGCTGTGTTAAGAGAATTCAAAGTGGACAATCATATACATAACTTTAATATCTCTAGTAATACACAAATAGGGTGATTTTTCAATATTAACATATACTGTGCGTTTCCGTGGGAGCACATAATTACTGATGCCAGATGGTAATTGTCACCTTGACTGAATCTTCGCTTTCTTTATCTGCCTTGAGAAAATTATCATCTGATACGTTCGTTTTAAAAATGAAGAATTGCGCCTTTAGCCAAAGGCTGTATTTGGTAGTAATGAGCATCCACAGCTTGATAATACTATAAAGTCTCTTGTACATGGACAACTACTTTTACAATGAACATATAGTCAAGCTGAAAGGATATTACAGATGCAATTAAATATTGTTAATATCAAGGTTTATTTTAAAGTCTATTTTTACATTCAGATAATGACACTAGATTGTAAGATTTGTATTTTGCAGATATCTTTCTACCATACTGTGTTAGACGCTAGGTGGTGTATGCATGAAGAAACAGCTAGGTATAGCTAGTATTTTCATTATTTTTTCATGATTTTATGAGGAATGGGAGAGGGAGACCACAGTCATTTTACCTAGTCGTTGTTTTATAATGGGAATATAAAGGCCTGGGGACCTAATTAAAGAAAACACATAGGAAAGACCCCCAAAAAAGTGAAACCCAGATTGGTTCCACTGTTTAAAGCCTGTGCATTTGTATATGTTATCTAATAACATAAGCTCTTAGAAAATGGGAAATAACTTTGATGTTACATCTCATGTGATCAGTTCCATAAATTGTGTATTTGTTCTTCTTTTAACCCAGCAGGTGAAAGACCTCTTTCAGTCTCTTAGTCTTTTGATATTTTTTTTTCTTCTGAATTGCTGAAGTATCTCTTATAGTATATTTACACAGAAATCAACTGACACCAAGGCTGGTTTATGAAAAAGTGTTATTGTGTGTAGTCTAAGGGCTGTAAAGTGTCTGATGGCTGTAAGATGTCATACTAGGAGCTCTGTTTTTGTTTCCACTGAAATAGAAGGGAGTACAGCAAGAGGTTAAGGGGAATTTACAGATCAACTACTACAACACCACTACTCAGGTTATTGTAAAAACGGTACTCATTGACTCAAGTCTTCACACTTGGTTTTCCACACGAACAGGGAGGATGTGTTTCAATCAGGGATTCTGCCTCAGCAGTCACTGGTTTGCTACAAATCTGTCTTAGGTCCTATAGCATAACTGGCAATACATATTAACAAAACAGTCTTTCGTGGTTTATACCTCATGAATGATTATGTTATTTTACCTTTTAATATCTGAAGAACACTTAACAATTCTTCAGAATTCAACACTTTCAGATATATTTCCTGTCTGGAGTAGCCTACTGTCGTGGGTTGACCCTGCCCGGCCGCCAGGTACCCACACAGTCGCTCACTCACTCCCCCTTCACTGCTGAACGGGGGGAGAAAATATTTCCAAAGGCTCAGGGTTTGAGATAAGGACAGGGAGATCTCTTTCATTTACCGTCCCGGGCAAAACAGACTCAATTTTAGGGAAATTAGGTACATTTATTAAAAGAACTAATCAGAGAGGAGTAGTGAGAAGTAAGAAAGAGCAAACAAATCTTAAACAGAACACCTTCCCCCATCCCTCCCTTCTTCCCGGGCTTAACATCACTCCCGGTTTCTCCACCTCCTCCCCCCGAGCGGCGCAGGGGGACAGGGAATGGGGGCTGCGGTCAGTTCATCCGACGTTGGTTCCACCGCTTCTTCACTCCGGGCGAGGACTCTTCACTCTTCCCCAGGCCATTGTGGGGTCCCTCTCACGGGAGACAAGCTTCACGCTCCCTTCTCCGCGTGAGTCGTCCCACGAAGGGCAATTCATCACAAACTGCCCAACGTGAGACACCTCACGAGGGGCAGCCCACCCCTTGTGAGTCTGAGGCGCAGTCCTTCGGGGGAAACTGCTCCAGCATGAGCCACCTGCAGCGTCCCAAAAGTCCCAGCGGCCAACCTGCTCCAGCGTGGGCATTCCTCTCTTCCACGGGCTACAGGTTCCGGCAGCAACTTGCTCTGACGTGGGCTTCCCACGGGCTACAGCCCCCTTTCAGGCATCCACCTACACGGCGTGGAGTCCTCAGTGGACATCTACGCGGTGATCCTCACGGTGGACATCTGCACCTCGCCCATGGGCTGCAGGGGGACAACCCGCTTCACCATGGTCTTCACCACGGACCCGGGGGACTCCTTCTGCTCCGGCGCCTGGAGCTCATCCTCCCCCCCCCTCCTTCTTCACTGACCTTGGTGTCTGTGCAGGTTCTCACTCCTCCATCTCTGTGCCAGCTGTTATGGCGCAGTTCTTTTTCCCGTTCTTAAATATGTTTTTCACAGAGGGTTCCTCTGCTATCACCTTACTGACAGGCTCAGCCTTGGCCAGCGGCGGGTCCCTTTTGTAGCCGGCTGGCATTGGCTCTATCAATTTTGGGGAGCTTCTAGCAGCTTCTTGCTGAAGCCACCCTGCAGCTCCCCCCCCGGCCGCCAAAATCCAGCCAGGCCAAACCAAAACACCTACTAAAAGAATACATCACCAGAAAACCTTCTGCTGAGTGATATGCGGTATTGTTGGAGTCAAGTCTTGATTTTACTTTTAGTGAGCTGGTTGATATTATGGACACACTATTCGCAGGTCATAGAAACCATAGACAGAATCTCCATCCTTGGAGATATTTGAAAGCTATCTAGGCATGCTTGTGGGCAATCTGGTCTTGGTGGCCCTTCCTGAACAGCGTTGTTAGACAACTGGTCTGTGATAAGGAAACACGTTTTTTTTATTTTAATATTTTGCATGCAGCCTTTGAAGAAGGATGACATCTTAATGTCAGTTTGTCCTCTAAGACAAAACATGTTAAACATCTGTTTATTACTTGAATTGCACACCAATGTTGATTTAGTATAGGAAGCATCATTTTGTAAATCAGTTCTTAAAGGAGTTCTACAAAACACACAAAGTGTACTGTTCGTAGCCTCTTGGTTTTCACAACCTCCCTCCTTCTCTTTATGTGTAGATTCACGTATGTCCAGAGAATATTTGAGTTACCATTTAAGCAAATAGTAGTTTGGGATATATCTTCCTTTTAATATTTGCAGGAGCAATAATAACATTAAAGAAAAATGACTAATAGCTGATCTAGGATTTACGTGACTTTTAAGATGGACTAGGGAGGTTTTTACTCTCTTACCCATGTAACTGACTCACAGTCAACTTCTGGTTTTACTTGCAGATGGAAAAGTACTTGTTGCAGATGAAGCTCCTTGAAGCAATTTTCATTATATCACCAAATCATAACCTGTTGTTTTGTGAATTGTTTCATCTCTCCATGTAAGCAGGAGCAGGTAGACAGCAATCTGGCCAACCAGAGATATAGCTGCGTGATACAGTAGCGTTACGTATTTGGTTTAATACAAAATAAAGATTTAGGATGCTATTATTTTCTTTCTAATGATGTGTTAGATAAGGTCATTGAAACTTTGGTACATAAATAATTTATTAGTGCACAAGAGCCCCATCGGATAGTCCTATGTTTTTAGCTGGAGAGAAAAAACAGACTATGGGCTGATTGCTTATGTATTATTTATTACAATGTGGTTTTGGAGGCGTGCTGGAATGAAAGTAATAGGGTATATGGATGAGGAGACGTGAGTGGTACATGAGTAATCCTCGGATTTAAATTCTGTAAGGACATAGAGGCATTGTGATGATGCATGTATATTAATGGAAGGATTGATGGCTTTTTAGAGAAATACCAGAGAATTGCTAGCCAGTATTTTGTTTCTTTGTATGCTATATTTGAGAATAACTCCTACTTTTTCATGTGTTGTTTCAGTCCTCACTTGTTATTTTCTAGCTTTTTTCCCTAGTGGCTTCTTTCATTCCATCTTGTTATCTTTCACTGTTGCCTTTAGAATAAGCATGATTCTCTCTCGATGAAATTATCACTCTGGATAAGCTTCCAGTAACATGTGCTCTTCTCAGTTGCTTTTAATTATAACACAGACTTTTTCTACGAATGCTTGTTACAAGCAATAGCTTCTTGGTCTAGTTGGGGAAGATCTCAATAATTATTGGGTGACTGGTTAGTTTTTAAAAAGCTTTTGGTCTGAACTTTCTGCCACAGAGTAACCTGTAGATGTTTATGATGTCAAGATGGGTGAACTCTTCTTACACTGTACATATATACAGTGGCAAGTCAGGGGCCAGGGATGGGAGCTGCCTCTTTAACAATGGATGAATATGGGCTTTCTGTTGTTTTATTGGAGGGATTTGTATTCCGTTTAGTGATGTCTGACTGAGGAACAAATCTTAAAGATCAGTATCAATACAGCCTTAATAATTAATAAAGTTTCTTCTCAGGCTGCTGGTGCAGACTGGGTAAGGGAAGGACATCTAGTCACCTTGCAGAAATTCTTTGAAATCTATAAGACCCGTCAGTTGTCATTACTACCTCATTTCTTTTTTTGTTGTTAAAAAATTTATTCTTTAGTGAGTAATGGTGCTGTGGTATTATTGAAGGTTTAGACATAGTTAAATATAAACAAGCTGTCTTGAACTAATGCAGCTTTAGAGTGATATAGTTTTGCCATACATATGGATTTAGCTGTACACACTCACGAGAAGCCCCCACTGGAAAGCCTGAAGCAGAATTCTGGCTACACTTTGTTTCCTTTGTGTTTAGCATTGCCTTGTACAATATAATGAAACTTTTTATTTTGACTTGTTCTCATTGAGATGCTTTTTCTTCACTGAGCCCAGTGGTGTCTCTCATCTTTCTAATCTCGGGCTTAGTGAATGGGACGGGGGGGGGGTGGGTGGGTAAAGTTCATGACTGAGTATACTGCAGTTAGTCTTGGCATCGGTGTGAAAGAGTAGCCCAGGCGGGAACACTTTTAGTCAGTAAAAGATAAGAACATTACAAGCCACAAAATCTTCTGTTCTGTTTCAAAATACTGCAGCCACAGTAGTCAGTGATACAAGGTTTTGTTTGTAGTATATCACTAATAGATTTTATTGTTTTAATCTGGAGTGAGGAAAGACTTCATTAATAAAAGGGCTGATTGTGTATGCCGTGTGGCTGATACAGTTGATCTGCAATATATACTCAAATTCAAATGTATATTCACCTAGTGTATGAAGTATAAGCAGCTGGATTAGGGGACATAATACTTTTCAGTAGAAGTTGATTCAGCTAATTAGTTTTCTCCTCATGTGAATAATGTCAAAAGGTAGGTTACAGAAACCTCATCAGTGTAAATTCCCTTCTATACTCACATTAGAATATAGTGACAATGGAATTGATGCACTGTGTAAACAGGCTGGAGAAAAAATGGATATTCTTGCTATACACTTGAATAGATGTGTGATGCTGAAGAAGCAAGATTTATTGCAATTTAAGGAGTCTGTTTTGGTGCTGCATTGGGGATGACAATTAACTACAAAATTTAATAATCCACTTTTTCCAACTGTCCATTTTTTTCTTTCCTAACTTCATATTAGTGGCCGTCTTTTGGTCAGGTAAACAAAATGATGATATCTTTTCAATTTTGTGAGATAACAAGCTGAAGTGGAGGAGAACTAAATATGTTTTGGGTGGTAAAATACAGCATATTCCTGCACTCTAGCCTACTTAGCTAAAATTCTAGAAAACCGTTTTTTGTACATATATGTGTGTCTGTGTATGTAGAAGTGCTCTGGAAAACTCATAGTAATATTACAGGAAGTAAAATAGTGTTCTGAACAGCTGTTAAGAACTCCATGAATTCAGTCAAGATGTTGCAGATGAAACAACGTGTAACGATTTGACTGAGTTTCTCTTGCATATGTTTGTGTTTCATGCATCTAAGAGTCTATGAATTTTATTTTTTTTTTTCTTGCTACTGGTTTCACTCTAGAGTCAGATGTAAGTCTTCATAGCTGTAGAGGAATTTCTTGTGGAGCAGGGGCGTGGTATCCCTTTAAAGGTTTTGGACAACCCAGCTTAGGCCTAAACAAAGGCTCTGTCCTTGGAGCTGCCTTGGGGCACAGGGAGGAGGAGGTTTATCTGTTTTGTGAAGAACCTTGTGGGGGGCAGAAGGGGGAGTGAGAGCCACCTGCATAGTTGAATGGCACTACCCAATAAAACGCTGGCGCGTGTAAACCTGTAACTGACCAACTCTGTTAAGGGGCAGGCGCGGGGACACTGCTCAACTGTAGATATTGAGCTGTCCGGGGCAATAAAGGAAGAACGACTTGTAGCCGCATCGGTGGGATTGTCGTTACTTGGCCGGCTCTGCGAAGGGACCCTCTTCACATAGCATAGAATCATAGAATGGCCTGGGCTGGAAGGGACCTTAGAGATCATTTTAATCCAACCTCCCTGTTGTGGGCAGGGACGCCACCTCTCGAC
The DNA here is from genome assembly GCA_020746105.1 of Trogon surrucura. Classification (NCBI taxonomy): domain Eukaryota; kingdom Metazoa; phylum Chordata; class Aves; order Trogoniformes; family Trogonidae; genus Trogon; species Trogon surrucura. The sequence goes on from CM036627.1 coordinate 955,684, forward strand.
TAGGTCAGATCCTTCCCTTCTCGATTCTATCCTTCAATGAGGAAAAGGGATATCAGATATAGGACTGTAAGTGTTATCCTGAGATAACAGAGCTATAGAAAGATTGAATTAGAAAAAAATATGTGAGAAAATGGAATCAGTTAATGGCAAAGATGATACCTCCATCTTCTGTCTGTGAAGAAAGAGCTAGTAGTTACATTCACCACCTACTCTAAAGTTAGGACTTAGGAAAGGATGATCTGCATCAGTTGCTTGCTTCTACATGTTCAGGATATCAAGAGAGGCATTAGAGTAAAGAAAATTATTCTGAGAGTCGTGATCATAATCTTAGAGACTTTTATCATTCATATAAAAGCAAACTCCTATTAACAAGAAGTTATGTGGTTTTCCAAGATCTCATTAAAAAAAATCCAAGTATTAGAAACCTTGAGTGAAAGAATTCTTTTAAAAAACAGCTTAGTATGTCTTTTAAAAATCGTAATAGTGTTCTTATGGCTGATCGTATTTTAATTCTATAGTTACAGTTTTCATGTTCAACAGAAAATCATAGATTGTAATAGCACATCTTTTTAAAGAAAGAATAGTAACAAAATAAGTTGAAGATCTGCAGTTTGATTTAGCATAGTTACTCTTACTGAATCAGTGTGCCTTACATCAGGAAAACGTGTCCCAAATACACTCATGTAACAGTCTGGGAATCCAAAAAATTCTGTTATCAGATACTTTTTTTTTTTGCTGGAATAGCTATACCTATTATTTAATCATTTAAAAAAAAACCCAAACCAACAAAACATACCCAAAAAAGCCAACATGAAAAAGAGAACCACAAAAAACCTCCAAAAACAACAGCCATCAAACAAAAATGAATCCTCCACATCCTTAATCAATAAGGTTTAGTGGAAAGCATCTGTATTTTGACTGTTTATTAATAACAAACAAACAAAAAATGGAAAAAGACCTACCCCAAACTGCTTCTGTTTAGAGAATTACTTCCTTTCTCAAGAACAGTAATTCATTAAAACTGCTGGTTTCCTTCATAAAAGAAGAAAGTCTCTATTGCTCTACTCTTTATGAGTACATGAGACTGTTTAATACTGTTTTCACTGGCTTTAGAAATAATGTAGATTGTTTAATATTCATGCAATTTGCCTGCCCTTTTTGTGCTTAAATAGATTTAAAATAAATTTGCTAGAACTAAGAGAAAACCTGAACATGAATATCAGTTCCAAGGATTTATTTATACTGGTTCTGCTGTGGAAATGAACACAGATCAGTGTTTTATTAGTGAGATTAAGAAATATTTTCTATTTTTATTTCTAAAATGTTCAAGCCCTTTCTTTAGGTCATTGTATTTTAGAAGCAGAAATAACACTGCATTTTATAATACAGCTTCAGGATAAAAGGAATCTTGTTAAAGCAACTGGCTGAAAAACTAGCCAGACATGCATTTAAAATATTTAATGAGTTGGAAAACATGAGTTCATAAATATGCTCAAATCTTCCTCTGATGTATCGGGGAAGTAGAATATTACAGTCAAGTGTGAAACTCAAGAGACTCTCTGTTTTGCTGCCAAAGTGAAATTCTGACTACTTTCATGGGACAGGTGCCAGATTTTCTCTTTGTGCACATTTTCCAGCTGATCCATGGAGTACCTGCGCAGTTGTGTCTCCCGGGTACTCTAAATAGGTGACAACGTAAGAAACCTCTCCAGTTCCTGCTGATGCAAAATTACTGTTGAAACTGATGAAATTCTATGATCTATGGAATTATTAAGATAGCTTGCATGATCAAGGAGTTTTGGTAAACCTTGAAAATAAAGACAGGACTGACTGGTGTATAGAAGATCGAAGTTAACTAGGAAAAAATGAAACCCCCAGGGAACGCAGGGCAGCCTGTAATCTGTTTTCACTAAGCGAGTAGTGGTAAAAAGCAAGGTGCTGACTGATACGCTCGTAGCTTCTCTGGAGTTGACTGCTGAAACCAGTTGGACCACTGGAATCTCAGAGATGTCATGTGTCAAAACATCTTTTTTTGACTCTGATTTCTCCACTTTTTGGAAATGAGGTTTCTTGATCAGAGGCCAAATGGCAGCAAGTGATCTGTGAATGCTCTCACAGATTCATAAGCTGTGGGTAGTTCTGGGTATCACGAGTGTAACTGCAGCCTCACCAGAGGAATTCTTGTGCATCAGCTGAATGTACACCAAGATGGAATAAAGAGAGAGAGACATGACGAATTTCTTATTGAATGTAAAATGAACTAGGAGAGAATAATATGTATAAAATGGATGAGGAAAAACTAAAACAGTTTTTAATATTAACCTGCTGGTCTTCCTGTTCGATTTAGCACAAACAAGATAGAGCTGGTGGTTCTTTGCGTCCATAAGGCAGGGAAGATACTGCAAATATGAAGTAGTGGAATTTTGTTTGGGAACTTCTTAAAAGGCATGTTGGTAGGAAATTTTCTCTTCTATATATATATAAAAAAAAAACAGAGGAGGAGACATGCCTTTTCCTATTAACTATAAAAAGGGATTGTGGAATTCAGAAGGGATTATGCAAGTGCAGTCAGGCAGAAAAAGACCAAGAGAGCCAAAAGTCATGCTTTGAATTCCAGTATACCATATACTATAGCTTCAACATAGGTGCGTGTCTCTGGTTTTGCATAATTATTCCAGCTTATAATTTTCAAGAAGAGCTGAAACAAATGGTGCATGTTTTGACTTTGTTTCTACCTATAGCATTAAAACTAAGTGAAGAAGACAACTTTTTTTTAAGGAGGTCAATCTAATGAGAATCATCTTGAGATTGAGTTGCTTAAGATAAAAAAGAATAATTATATTACAGAACAAAATATACTCAGCTTCATAGTATTTGCTAGATGAATGCCACTTGTGTATTTTGTAATTGTGAATATGTATATGTGCTTGCCTTTTTTTGACATCTGATATGTAGTATTTCATTATTAGCCATGGAGGAAAAAAAAAGGTATTACTCTCTTACACTCCTTAATACATTCACAGTAGTGTCACCACCTCCCTCCTTAGTTTTATCTCTCAGTAAGAGCAAACAGGCCAAAGCCTTTCAGTCTATCTTTACGGATCGTTTTATGAATCTCTGCATGTTTGGGTTTTTGTCATCCTCTTTCTATTCAAGTTCTTTACTTTTGATGTTGTCCCAAAAACTGGTGAGAGAGCTAACTTCACTTGAACTTAACAGGTGCCCATAAAGCTGAGTAGTCTCTGTCTTGAATATGACACATAGTACCACTTTTCAGAATTACGGTAGCCTTTTTTGCACCAACATTACAACAATACTTTTAATTTCAAATATATTATGTGCCTTGTACTGCCATCCCATCTCTTTGTTCCATTTTTATTTTTTTCTTCAAAACATAGAACTAGTTTTTACAGAAGTGTCAAGCAGTGAAGTGAATTCAGTAATATATGAAGAATATTTTGAATTCTAAGTCCATCCTGCTAAATACTTGCAACCTATTCCACATTAGTGTCTTCTGAGGACTCTATGAAATTCTGTTCATCCAGCTTGTTAAGAACATTGGCTGAAATCAACATGTATGATATTGGTAGACGCCCCACATGATACTTCTTCCAGAAAAATTACTCCCAAATAGCACAATACAACTATACATTATTTTCTACCAATTTCACCTTCGCTGTATTTATCTTGCTCCTGTAGGGAATGGCATGAAAAGCAGTTTTCAAAAATCTTATTAGCATTGTGATATGTCAAGTCTCTTCCTTCTTCTCGTATCGGTTAAGTCAGTTTGCTTATCAACAGAGGAAAATCTGATTTTTGTCTTATGTCATTAGGAAACGGATGATGTGATTTTTTTTTTATTCTATATGTGATTATACTTTAACTCTTTTTTTCTTCCACTACTGTAAGTCTTGAAATTAGTGTGGCTTATCTAAATTTTATCACCTCCTGGGTTTTTTTTTGAAGATAATTCTGAAAGTATTTGAAACTATTTTAGATAGTTCTTTAAAACTTTGCTAGAAATTGGATGCAACTCCACACAAGAAGAAACGAGTTCATACCAACAGCAGTTGTGAACATCATAGCCTATGAAACATGTGTGTTTCCCAGGCTTTGTTCTTCTCCTTTGTTTAAGATCCAAAGTGTGTATATTGATTTTGGTCTTTAACAGCTGGATATTTATATGACTTTTAGGCTTGCCAATGTTAGCATTTTATTTTACAGCAGGGGTAGAATTTTTGCTTCAGTACACTTGCTTTGACCACTGGAATGGTTGAGTGTGACCTAGATATTTTACTGATGCAACCAAGCTGGATGTTGCTCTCCAAGACCATACCTGATGTGCTCAGTGACTAATGAGCTTTCAGTCCACAGGGCCAAGAATGGAACTGGCATGGAGTAAATGCCCCCAAACATTAGTGGTGTGAGCACTTGAGTACCAACTGCTTTGATGTTCTGGTTGGTTCTTATGGCACTCAACTATTCGCTATTGCACGCAGACTTCTTGTTGCCCAAGATCGTCAGCAGCTCACTTCTCTCTCTCAGGCAGCCATTTTAACATTCCTGCCCTATGGCCACTTCTGACCCTGCTGTTACCACAAACCAGCTTGTATGTCTTGGTGAAGTCCTCGCGTTCAGTGTAAGAAGCACCAAGGAGCATACTTTTGTCTGAGTCCTGCGGGACTACTCTTGCAGCTGGTGTCAGACTGAGTGGCTGTTTGCTTGGAAGAAGCACAATGGGACTTCAGCAAGTAAAGCCATGATACGGCTTCCCAAGTCAAACATTTTGTGGAAACGTTGGCTGTGTCATTTGGAAGGACTTGCAATAATCAATTATCTAATTCATTACCTAGTTCCATTTACTGTTATCATTTGTATCACAAGAGATAAAATAATGTTCTTTATCCTTTGTGGATGATAGATGCTTTACCATTCTGATGTGTTCGGGGTCAGAATGCATTCTGCATTTTACTCCCTCCCATCCCTCTGACAAGCCAAAACCTGGTCTTCAAGAGAACTGTAGTTTCTTGAGACCACCAAAAATTAAGAAGCACTACTATCATACCACATTCTTTAACCAAACAGTTCTCCTAATAGTCAATAATTTATTCTTTTAGAGGTAAGTTTCAGTAGCTTGTAGAAGAATCTAGTAGCTGTTGAAAGACAACAGAAAACAAGAGCCATTAGAAATCTAATGGACTCAACTTCTAAACACCAGAGATGTTTTTAAAGCACATCCTCTTCTTTCAGATTCGCAGACCAGTTTATTAATAAAGACACAAATGCAGTTTTTGTCTTCACCAAGCTGACCTCCTGTTTTGGCTCTCAATGTATCCACTAGTGATTTTTCTACATCACTGCTAGTAAAGCGCTAGCAGCAATTCTTCTATTTCTCCTGTCAACCAAGCTTTATTCAAGTTTGACCTTCTCTTTGTCAGACAAGCATCACTCATCTCTTATGATGTCCTGGTTTTGGTTTTATCTTTCAAGCATTATACAGATCTTCCTAGAATATGCTTCAGCAACACAACATCCTTTAGGCTTGCATAGTGTAGTGTTCTGTTCTTTAGTGGTAATATTAGCTTCTGGGTACAGTGCTTATTATTTTAGCATGGCTTAATTTGTGTTATTGTTTTGGATAGACAAACTACTTATTTAATGTACGGCTTTTATTTGACCCTGTTTTTCATCCTTTTTTCTCCCCTTCTTAACAATGTGTGCAAGCTAGAATTTTCCAGCTTAGACTACAAACTACTTGTGTTTATGTGTACTTTACACATGTTATTTCTATGGAACAGCTGTATTGTTATCTCATTCCAGCAGCTATTATTTATAAAGGGTTTGATTCCAGGAAGGACTTAATTATCTTTCAGTTTGATGTTCTTTCAGCTGTTTTGCTGAATTAATGGTTAAAATGGTTCTTTAAGAGAATAATGAACTTTGAATCTTTTCCTGATTTGGAGTTATACAATTATGCACATTTAAAGGAGTGGAAAATCCAGGTAATGTATACAATACCATTTTAATCCAAGGTTTTACTAGTAGTTTAGATTTGTATAACCTTATTACAGTACTTGTGCTATGGTGCAGAGGGGGTAGTGAACTAAATTTTTACAGTCATTAAAGAAAGAGAAGTGTGTTAGGATGATGCTCTGCTTCTCAGAAAAATGCAAAAGTGAAATAATGACACAAGGCTTGGTGGATGCATGTGACTGGGGGAAAAAAATATTGTCTTCTGAACTTCTTGGATTTTAATAACTCTACTGTCTAAAAAGACTATTGTCCAATTGTGTTTTGGATGGTGTCATAAGTTACAAAAGCAAGGGTCTGTCTTCACTTCTATGCCTTGCTTACTAGTTTATCTCTGAGGCCAGAAGAATCTCCTTTTTCAGCATACTCTGGGGATTATTTTTTTCTAGGAGGATTGGGTACAGAAACTAGCTGTCTTGTATGGTCGGTTCCTGTGTTCTGTGGTAAGCTACAGGTGGCAACATTGCTATTAAAAATGGATAAATCAGATCATATGTTAATGTGGATGCAGTTGTTAACAGTGTAAACTTCAACTTTTGTGAGATCTGTTAGTCTTCAGACTGAGTTTGAATAGTAATTATGCAGTGTTAATAAACACTTCTTGGAAATTTCACCTGAAAACCTTTAAAGTGCGGACAGAAAATAACTTGGGGGCTTCTTTAAGGGGAGTGAAAGAATGCAGATAAGCCTTCCTCACCCCACCAGCACCCTCACCTGCTGTCTGGGGACTAATTTACCTCGGTGGATGAACCATTTTCCGCAGAAGCCAGCATTTAGTGGTTTCTTGGATGTTATACAGCCTTTTAATATCTGAAAGTTCTTCTTAATGGAACCTTAAAGACTGTTTTTAACTAGTGAATACTTTTAATTTCATGTTTACTTAAAGGTTTATGTTTATGGGAGACTTATGGAGTGGTAGTAAAGGAGGAGGGTTAGAAGTAAGAGGTAAAGAATGGTACAGAGCTGGAGAGAACTTTGTAGCTGAACAGTAGTTTTTGCTAAATAATCCATAAGACTGTCCTCTCCTTCCTAAAGGTTTTGTGTTCTGTTGTAGATTCTTAAGAATTCTGTATAGGAAATGAGCTTATTTGGAGAAATATGGTAGCTTATCATCATCCTTTCCTTGCTCAAATTAATTTTTGCTACCTTTTCTTGTTTGTATTAACTGCTACAACTACAGAATTTTTCCTCTTTTTACCAGTTACCTGACTGAATATAACTGAGTTTGAAATTATCAGACTTCCTTCAATACTTGACATTTGTAAATATAATTTTCAATAGTAGGTAGCTAGATGACCATCCTTCTCTTCATTCCACTACACAGGTGTATGTGTCGAGTGCACTGAGCTGAAACAGCAATAATTACGGAACAATATCGATCCATGGGTATTTCCTGTAGTCCTAGCAAAACTCCATTTAGTTATCTGAAATGGCATATGGCGTGGAGGCATAATATGAAGGCTATACTGGTATATCATAATGTAGGGAATTTTCACACAAAAATCTAAGAAAAAAACGAAATCAGAAGTATCGCTTAGGGTTAACTAAATGAACTGGCATTTACACTGTTGTAAGTATATTTATAACTCTTTTAGGTTAGTTGTTTGCCATAGAATGGCCAGATGACAGAAATAAGTTACATGAAGATAAACTCTTTTAAGTAAATCATTGTCATTCAGTAGTATAATCTGAGATGTCTAGCCTCATATCCTTGATTTGAAAACACATTCCGTGGTCTCTTACATAACCACAGTTCGTCTCTTATCTGCATCAAGGATTGTTACTGTCTGTTCTGGTAGCCTAATGACTACTGAAATGAATTGCTTGGTGACTGTACACTTCCCCATTTGGCGCTCTCGTACCCCCAGAGAACACTTCCACAGTTCAGATTATTTCACTCATGGTGAGTTCAGAAGAAGCAATAAACGATGAAGTTTTCAAACTCATTTTGTCTCTGAAGATGCAGCCATTTGTTCCAAAAAAGAGGTATTCTCAAAATCTCATTTTGGAAAATTTGCATCAGTTGTCTGCTTTATGCAATTTCTATTGAGAAAAGAGGCCATTAAACTGGTGCTTTTTATTAAATAAAAAAAAAAGTACGAATTGCAGAGAAAACCAAGTTAAACAAAAAACATAATACCCTTTTTCCCTTGCTAATTTTTGACTGTCACTCTCCTTCCTAAATTCAGGCAAAATTAGGTTCCAGTAAAGGAAATGTAGTGAAATTAGCTGAAGCTGACTGAGCTACCCAAGAGAGGTAAAGAAAATTTCATATGTCCATCTCTCATGCTGTGAAATACAAAATTCCATTTAATGTGGAAGACAAGTATCAAGAATTTCATATTTTTATAATTTTCTAAACAAATTTATAAATATTATTCGTGTAATTCTTTAGGCAGCTGATAACAAAGTACCTGCAAACTATTTAAAAATTGCGTTCCACATAAATAATACTGAGATTTATTATGTGCCTTTAAAAGGCAGTATTACACTTACCGTTTTGATTAGATGGTCTAGAAACAAGGTAAAGGTTGCATGAACAAATTATGGTGAGCCTTATGGTTCATGTCCTGCCTAAAAAGGCCCTCAGTCCCCAAATTACTCTTCACCTCTTGGACTCTACATTTTTTTTTACAAGTTTGAGAAGTAATTTAGTCTCTCCTACTTAGACTTCTCTTGGTATATCCTCTTTTGCCTTTCCTCTCATTCACCTGTCCAGATCCTGCTCCAGAACTTTGCTTTTAACTATTCCTCTTATTTTCTTTAGCCCTCATAAAACCATATCCCATTTTGTAACCGTGGCCATCCCAGCTTACAGTCATCTAGTTACTCCTGGCTCTGCTCTTACCCTGCTTATGAAAATACTGTAATAATTTTGGAGTGGGTAAGTAGGATCGTGTGGTCGTCCAAATCTTTATGTGCTTGTGGAGAAAGAGAAGTCAATTGTCTGTTGTCAGACAAATACATTTCACAAATGATTTTTAAAAATTTAAAAAGAAAATATAAAGACTCAACTGATTTTTATAAATCTATTCTGTCAAATGACAGTAACCTGACAACTAAAGCACTATGGCTTAATTTAATAAAGAATTACTTTCTGAGGCAAAATAAAAGTTTACCTATTTCTGAAGGGCAGGGGAGTTTTCAAGTGAGAAAACATCAGAATAGTTCACATCCATTAATGGGTTTTTCTAAAACAAAAAAATTGATACTGTATTCATTTATACTCAGGAGAAGAACTGCAAAAAAATGTTGTTTCACAACAAGCAGATATTCACAGAATCACAGAATGTCAGGGGTTGGAAGGGACCTCAAAGATCATCTAGTCCAACCCCCTGCCAGAGCAGGAACACCAGATGACATTACACAGGACCGCGTCCAGGCAGGTCTTGAATGTCTCCAAAGAAGGAGACTCCACAACCTCTCTGGGCAGCCTGTTCTTGCACAAAGATGTGCTCATTTGTGTTAAATCATGGTATTTACTGTTCATAATAGTTTTAATTTAATAATATGTATAACTCCAGACATAAGTTTTCCTTGGGACAATGAACTCTAGTTCATTCTTGTAGACATACTCTTTCTAAAAAGATTGTTCCCAGCAGCTGTGAAGGAAAAGCTGAGGTCTGTATTCAGGCAAAGTGGCAAATTTTCTGGTCTCACAAAGGAGGAGAGATTGTTGTACAGTTGGATTCTCTGTGGATTCAGATTTGGTCTTGTGACATTGCTAATACCTAGTAGCTCAATCCTCTTTTAACCTTTTCGAATAGTACGAAATCAGATATAATCTGACGGGTAAAGTATGTTTTGAACTGCTAATCTCCCAGTTCTGCTCTGCCCATTCTTGTGCACGTGCTTTGATTTGGTCACATAAGTAGCCTCTAAAACAAGTGGCACAAATAGGGCCTTTGAGTTCCCCGGATTGTCACTACTATACTTTGTGCAACTTTACGTTTGTTAATGTATTTTTCATATATGTGTTTGAATGTGGTATTTTCTTGCAGATCAACTGGTTTAAAAATGAAATGTGGCGTGTTTAAGGTGTAAAGGATCGTTTTGTATGTTATGTGGGATATCTCCAAACACCTTAAAAACACCTCAACTGTTTAAAGGGCCTGTTGAATGTGTACTCTGTGGGGAGGAAAAATAGAAAGATCAGTAAGGTGACAATTAAAACAATGCAATTTCATGATTTAGTGTACTATAAAGCATTGGAGAACCACAAAAGGTACACTTATTGGTAGAATGTATACAAAAACAGTTTAAAATATACTTGTATTTTAAATTGACAAGACAACAAAATTAGAGTAACTTGTCCTGTCAGCAAATATTTTCTATCTGATAGTATATATGAATGCATCATATTTTTATGTTAAGCAGTTCATAATGATATATATATATATATATATATATATATATATAGTTCTGTTGGCATTTGTGGGGTAATTTCTGTCATTATATGAATAGCTGTGATAGCATAGAATCGTTCAGGAGGTTTGTGGGGGAAGAGCTTATATCCTTAGTAGAAACAGTTTAATTTTCCCTGAATGTAGAGTATATTATATTTTTTTTAACACTGCAACTATATTAAATACATATTCATTAGTATTTTAAAATACATTAAAAAACCCGAAAGTACATGGAGAAGTGATATGGTAGATAAATTATGTGATAACTGCACAGTCCTGCAGAAGTGTCAGGGGTTCTTATCTATTCCAAACCTCCTTTTGCTTGTTTAAAATGCGGTGACAGTGGTCTTGCCATAATGATACAGCTAAGCAAGCACAGGTGTTACTTTAATTCTGTTCCACATTAGCAGATTAAAACAGTGCAATTTTTTTTTATAGCATATTTTCTCAGAGACTGTTTTGTCTAACCTATATTCCCCTTCTTCCCAATTCTCTTTCAGACAGCGGTTCTGTGGATGAAAAGGTTTAAAATCACGTATTTACTATAGGGTTCATATATTTTGTTGGTGTTTGTGACTTATTTGACCTGTTTGGTTCCTTCATTTTAGTTGTGAAATCTGCATGTTTTTTCCTAGCTTTCCGCTCTTTTGTTCTCCTTTGAGTGTATTGCAAATGTGTCACATTTATAAGGAGGATAACCCTCGCTGTTGTGCTGATCATAGTTGCCAACACGGAGGTCTGCTACTGTCAAGCATGATACCTGGGGTTGTGCCTCAAATCACTGTCAACACTGAATACGCTGTAGGACTTAAAGGACAACAATATTTGGGAAGCAAGACCTTATCTTCCCATGGGTTCTTCCAGTGTGTTTCATCAAATGCTGAATGCTGCCCAAATGTGTTCCAAAGCCACTCTAGCTTTGGCCTGGAGCTGACCCTGCTAAACATTTTCATATTAGATGTTGTATGTTTGGTGCAGTTAAATTTTGTCCAAGACTTACTAAGAGCAACTGAGTAACTGTACCTTTTTTTGGTCTTTATTAAAGGCTCGGATAGTAAGCGGAAGTTCCTTGGATACCTCTAAGCTTTATGCAGTCCAGGCATTCAGTGCGTAAGTACTAACATGGCTGTGAATTTGGTTGTTCATATTTGCAAGTTAATGTCATGGTGCTATAGTATTTTTTCGAAGTTTTGTTCTTATAAGAAATTGAATTATTTTAAAAGGAATATAGTTTTATTGTGTATGTCTTCTCCTTTTAAAAATTTTAAGAGCACTCTCCAGCTTTTCAGGGCCTTAGGTAGCTTCTGTATAGTTTGTTGTATTTCTTCCTTTTCCAGCTCATACAAACTTCAGAGTTGCTGTAAAAGTGTGAGGCTCTATGTGACGTTGTGCATGATTAATTGCTGAATGCAACACGAAACCTTTTAAATATTGTAAGAGATAATTGGTGAAGGTTTTTTATTACATGATCTTTGGTATTAGAAGAAAAATACAGTATACTTTTCCTGGCTTGCAGACCCCACACATTGCTTTCCCTCTGATTATCTGCAGTTTTCTCCTAAGGGCAAAAAGGTTTAAACCATCTCAGTACTAAAATGATAAGAATTTTTGCATTGTATATTGATCAGCACTAATTTTTTACTATTCCAAAATAACTACTTCTCCTTTGAGTGGGATTTTCTAAGTACTTTATCTCTCTACATTTTAGAAATAGAACAATATAAGTACTGTGAGTATTCTTTCCTGACTTCCAAATGCAAAACACTAGTATTTCTGTTTGAATTATGTTTATTATCAACCTGAAACTAGCATGTATAAAGCAACTTTTATTGATTAGATTAGCAATTTAGATACTTTTTCAGCAATTCCTTAGCCAGAAAAAGCATTTACTAAAACTCTCTATGCTTGTGTTCATATTGTTGTCCTCATAGAATCATGGAAGGTTTTCGTCAGATCCACTGCAACTGTGCAATATTATGGCAATAACCTTTTGATTTGACACATGATAATTCATATGTGGTGGCTTCTTTCTTGAAAAATTAATGCATATCAGAACCAGAAGGCATGGAGGCAGCTTGTGATATTTGTCTCATTCACTTTGCAGTATCCACATGGAAGATAGGTCCTTTTCTCTTTTTTCTTTTTTTTGCTATGCAAAATCATTTCATTTTTACTAATAGATTTTGATGGCTTGAGATTTGAGTAATTTATGATTTGATGCACCACTATTAGTAACCTACCTCACCACTGAGAAGCAGAAATCTGACATCCTAAAAACTACATGATTAGTAAGAGAACAATATTTAAAATCAACATGAGTTCAAATTCTTGAAATATAATGTAGAAACCTATATTCTCAGATACTTTTATAGGTGCTGTTCAGTGTATTACATTTAGTGCTATATTCCTAGAATACAAAGCAATTTTTTTTTCCTCTAGAAAAATCAGAAATCTGAGACTGAAAATACAGTTAGTACAAAAATGTCTTCGATTTAGCATCTGTGCTTGTTAGTGACCCAGTTTGAATCACTGCATGTGGTTGGGCTTTCATTGCTTAAGCTAGCGAATTATTTCTTTATTTCTCAAAATAACCATAATCTTAAGGAAACTTTTTTATTTCTTTTTTAAACTTATTTTCCTTTCTTTAAGCTCATTCTGTCATATTGCATGCAGTCTGCAAAGCAGAAGAAAAATAGTTTAGCATCTAGTTATTAAGTTAGGAGTGGCATTTTGTAAAAAGATTCTGGGAGCGTAGGTACTGACAGTCAAGTATTGATACCTGTGTTTCCTGCTCTGGCAGGGGGGCTGGGCTACATGATATTTTGAGGTCCTTTCCAATCCCTGACATTCCATGATTGTGTGATTCTGTGATGTGTGCAGGAAACTACACGTAACCATACGGTTTTGCTGTATGCCCTACTTTCTACAGCAAATTACTTGATTACAGTTTCCAAATAGGTGTAGGTCTTAGAAGAGTGATGTGCGTAGAGTGTATAGAATTCTTATTTTTTGCAAGTTGTACACAAAACCCAATCTCGTAGATAGACTTTTGCCACTAGCAAGGACCATGTGAACAGAAGTTGTGCTTTCTTCTGTTCACAGGTGAATAAATTCAGATATCGACCCTTCTGAGAGTAAGGATCTTCTGTGTCAGTTGCTTGCACAGACGTCCTGTAACCATTGCCCCAAGTCTGTTGGGGCTCTAGTCACACTTACCACTCTACTCCTGCATGTAAAAACTAATGGTAAATCCTAGGATCCCTCAGCCTCTTCACTGCCAGCATAACTGACTGCAGCTTTTGCTATGACTCCTTTTCCTTAGTCTCCCCAAAATGTGATGCTGTTTCAAGTGAGGGGAGATTCTTTCCCTCGCAACCCTTGATACCTTGCTTTACCTCTATAAAAATAACCCAGTTTCTCTCTTCTGCCTTATTCTTCCCTCTCTCTCATAGCACAATGCTGTGAACCCACCTCACATGCACCACTACATCCTAAGTCTGTGGCACAGACTGCAACTCTTCATTCTGTACAATGATCTCCACTTGGCTGCACGAAATTAGAGAAAAGCCAGAAAGAGAAAGAAAAGGCAAAGACCAAATAAAATTTTCCTGGGGTTTCTCATGCTACTTCTCTGTTGAAAGGGAGAAGTTCCACTTTTCCTGTTCTTTCTATGCTAGTATGAAATGGTATCTTTTTCATTTTATTGAAGATGAGACACTTTAGAATTCATCCTTTTGGTGTTTTTGAGAAATACATGGAGGTCAGCAGGATTTTTAGTCATATACATGAATCTAGGGTAGTAGGGTTTTACTTTTTCCAGAGACTTGCTCAGTATTAATTCACTGTTTGTTGGATGGCTGATAATTTTACCACGTGACCTGATCCATTCTGACATTTGCTAATGGTGCAGCATGCAGGTGATTACTCCTTCCCTTCAGTGGCATGTTCTCAATGGTAAAACAGATTTATTTTAATTCAGTTCTCTGACAAATTCAATCAATGATTGTTGTACAGAATATCTTTGGAAGCACACAAAAAATAGTCAACACTAAAGGTTTGTCTCTTACTTTCAATGATAACTTGTGTGCCTTCAACTTCAGTATTTTCTGTGTCAGACAGTTATTGGGTTGTTATTATTAGGGGTAGGGAGGGGAGTAGAGGATTTAACTTGCATATCATAAACAGTTTGTTTCTGGCTGTCATGTTTAGTGTTCTAAAGACTATACACATATTTCACTGTCAGTACAGCATTGCCCAGTTTGTTAGTTGTGGTAATGTAGCTGGTTTTCAACAAAATTTGATCTCATGATCCAAATCAATATATTAATCTTTACTTCCAGCAATCTTTGAATACTTACGGTCCTCTTAAATGTTATTAGAAGGATTGAATTTGGGTTTGTATGGAGAATTTTAGTTCATATCCTTGACTTTGGGGCTGTTTCAGAAAGTACGAAATACGCAGTTCTCTAAGAATAATATTGAAATATGAGTTTTCAGAGCACATATATGCTAGTAGAACTGCATTTTCCCACTGAACTGAAAAACAGAAGCAATGCAATTGTGGAAAGAAATAATCTTTCCCTCAAAAAAACCGAAAACGTGGATTTGAGGTTTTAGTTGTCCATTGAATGTTTGGACTTGTTGATTGTTTAGCTGGTTGATTTATATATTTTTTTCTTTTGCTGTCTTCTTAAGAAGAACTATTTTGCCTGTAACTAAGCTTAATCACATCTGGAATACAAGGAGAGCAATTACTGATGCCTTGTTTTCCGCATAAGACGGTGAAGTAGGAGACAAAAGTCAATAGAGTCAATCTGCCAATATATCCTGATGTGTGATTAAGTCCTGTCTTTACTATAGAAATATAGTTAACAAACATAATTTCAAATTTTTCGTGATGTGGCATTATAATGTATTCTCATTTGAGCACACGATCTGTCAAAATTTGAGTGGATATAGTCCTTTAGTGTAGCCTAGTCCACCCCAACGTTTTCTGACAGCTTCTTGGATTGGCCAGTTTAACAGGTGTTCTTGTATGGAAGGATTTGGCTAATTTTATTTTTTTTTCATTTCTTAATACAGTATTTCTAAATCATATGAAGACTCTTTTAATCCAAGTTTCATTTTCAGGGAAAGTGCTAGGTATTACTTTGGTGGCATCTTAATATATTGAGGACTGGGAAAAGCTGTAAATCCAGTCCTGTAATTACTTCTTTAGTGTAGGTATTTTCTCCAAGCATTAATATACAATGTTAGATCTTCAATTTCAGTTTTTCATTCCAGCAAAAATTCTGTGTTGCTACCCAAACGTGGATCTGCCAGTCTGCAGACAGTGTGGCTGTCTCGCAATTATTTTCATTAACTTGCATGGATCCATTTTTATGTTTCTACAAAAGCAATTTGCTACTTTTTATTATGATAATATGCAGTAATAATACATTTCTTCTTCCCTTTCTCACCCCTTAGTTCAGGCTTCAAGAAATTCATCTCAATTTTCCTGAGATCAGAGCAGTGTTCTAAGTTATTAAAGCTGCCTAGGTGTTTTATTTATCACATTTAACTACATAAATTTACTTATGCTACAAACCAGACTCATCTAATCTAAACTATTATATAATCTTAAGAACTTCAAGCAAATGAAATATCCCAGTAACCTAAAATGTATGTTCAGTACTGAGTGATTTAAAAAACAAAACAGTGAAGCCTCACCTCTTCATTTCTGTTACTGTTTTCATCTGCGTATGAACTCACACAGACCTTTTTTTTAGGAAGAAAAAGAGGGAAAAGCTAAATCCTCTTTATATTAAATGGTGAGGCGTTTCGTTTTTAATGTCAAATCTACCAACATTTTTGCAATTATTTATATTGATCAAATGCAGGTATTGTGATATAAGATGGATGCCTTTCATAATATTGCAATAGTTGCATATTTGTAATGTTAGCATGACTTAAACTGTCATTTTCTAAAAGCCACGAGCAGATATGTATAATGCCACAACTCTCAATTGGTAATTCAGTCCTGTAAAACTGGGACTGACTTGGGAGGACCAAGATGGAAGTTTTTGGGTAGCTAAATATGTCAAGTGCACAGCAGAGAGTCCTGCCCCGAGAATCCCTTCTGTCCCTGGACTGCCTACAGTCCGGCATATTAGCATAACCCAGCGCTGATTTCAGTTTATATCAGTATGCTGGGCTGTAAATTGTGACAGCTGAGGTCTCCAATTCAGAGTTCCTTTTGGATTTAGCTGCAGCTGTGGAACTGTGTCATCTATATCCAGCAGGAATAATAATCCAGAGTCTTGGCTTAAGTAAGTGTGGAATTTGTCAACTCTACTAGTGGAGGAGGGTTGTAATCCTCAAGTCAGCAGAGGAGGTATTTGGGACAAAGTACTGACCCTTCAGAAAGAAGCGAAAATTCTGTCACTAATTTCAGTTAAATCTTTTTTTTTTTCACCCAGTAATTGTGGTGTGTATAAATAAAATGAGGTCTTTCAGATGATAAACTTTGCTGTGACGTGCACTTGTTTTATACACAGAGATAGGGAGATGGAAATGTGAGAACTACTGAAAAGGGTGTTAGAGACAGTGATAAACACAAGGAGCATGGAGGGGAAGATGCTTGGTCTCGAAAAATATGGTATTCCAGCTTCTCTGTGTATCCCAAATTATCTCTGAATCAGATCTAACAAGGTATATAGCAATCTTCCAACAGAAAATAATGAGGAGGATAATACATGTGCTGAAGAGTCAGGGAAAGTGAGGGAGATTGTTACCAGATTAGCACATATTCCTTGAATTCCTGTCGGTGTGTCAGCCTTTTATTCTCTGAAATGCCTTCAGGTTCCTTGTGGTTATTTTCAAGCTGTGTGTGAACTATAACATGACTTTAAATGTGTGCTTAATGAAGAAGCTTAAACAAGGCATGAGAAAATAGTGATGGTCACCATGGCATTATCTTAAAATGTAACAAGTTCTGTTTTCCACATTCACATGGACCTCATGTGAGAAGATGTGATTATGTACTGACTTAGATATTTTACTGTTTGCATTACATTTATGACAACAAGGATATCCTACACAATGCTGGGCTCTATCTCAACTACGAGATATACAAGTCCTTTTGATAGGAAGCTACTGTAATAACTTCTACAATCTACGGCAAAAAAAGAATTTTGGAGGTATTGTGCGACCTTTCAGCTATTTTTTTGCTTTGGGTGAACGCCAGGAGAAAACGTCAGCCACACCAAGAACACTCTTACTTTTTTTTAGCAGATAACTGCTAATTTTGATTTTAACTGTGAATACTGATATTGTGAGCAGTTCTTAAGGATGCAGACTTCTGTTTTGTTTTTGCCTTTTGATCTCCGATAGTGCTGGCCGTGGGCTCTATGGAATCGATAGCATGCCAGACCTGCGTAGAAAGAAATCTTTTCCCATTGTTCGAGATGTGGTAAGTAACTCGTGATGCCATGAAACTATTGACTCGTTTGTCAGTTGTGCAGATCGTTCTCGTATCTGGAGAGAATGGATTGTGGCCAGTAACAGTCAATGATGGAGTTGTTATAATGTACTAGATAAGTCTGAATGTCTTATCGAATATTTAGGTATCACTTGTGAAATCAAGTAATGTGCATTTGGTGCTCATTTTCATGTTGAATTAGCTTACGAAGACAGCTTGTGATATTGATTGCCTTGATTTATTATGATACTGATAGAAGAAGTAAGTTCGTTTTAAAAAACGTCAGTGTTTTGGTATGAGTGTTTTAGTTTATGTATGCTTTTGGTACGAGATGAGGTATGTTATTTTATTAGACGTAGACAATAATGATCTAGGCAAATAAATTTCGGAGAGATTAAAAGGATGGCAGTTTCTTTGAAATTTATTGTGAGTTCCGGTCTAAACAAGATTAAGTAGAATCTCTCAGCTCTGAGATATTTCAAGGGCTACTCACATTTCTCTTTTTCCTTTCCTGAAGTATAGAATTCATAATTCAATAAAATACGTATTTAGTCTCTTGCAGTGGTGAGCTCCCAAACCAATTTCTTATTGTAAAGATATGATGGGAGTCAGCTGAAGTAAATGATTACTACAGTTGTCTTTAAAAGATCGATCTTTGCCAAATCACTGCTCAATGTATTCTCAGCTACTCTGTTCCGTTGCTCTACTGTGATATACTGTGTTGTCTGAACAGTCACAAAGAGAAAGTACAGCAACATGTTAGAATAGAATTCCTCCTGAAATCAATGACAACTTGCAATTTATGACATAGCGAAGCCTGCATTCATTGGAACCTTCTTTTTGACAGTAGCCACTCTGTTGTATTATGTGAGTATAATTTACAGCCATGTTATGGCACTTCTGTGCACAGTAAATAGCACGTTTTGTTTTATTGCTGGAGCTGTTCACAGACAGCTATAGCTCAGACTGAGTTGAGACATCAGAATCTTAATATTAGCTGTTCACTTTGAAAAACATAGTAATTGTCAAAGTGGGGAAAAAAAAGAAAATTCACAGTTTGAATGGTGAAATAAAACTTTATTATTCTGTCAATGATTCTGTTCAGTCATTACAGGATAACTCTTGAAGTTTTACCTTTAATAAGTGTTAAATTGCAGAGTTTTAAAACTGAAATTTATTCTGGTATTTAATTATTATGGATTTACAGTATAGCTCTTAACTATATGTTATTTAGTTAAATAATTCTTTAAAATAGTAAATTATATTACAATTCAGTTCTGCAGTGGTAAACCTGAAACAATTTTACCAGCTTAAGAGGAACTTATTTCAGACTTAGTGTAGGTCGTGTTCACCTTTGAAAGATTATTTATATTTGAAGGTCTGTACATTTTAAGCTATCTCCTGTAAGTTCTGATGTTGCAATAGGTTGATTTCAAAATACCTCATTTACACTGGTAACTTAATTCTTAGATCCTTGTAAAATCTGATACACTACAAATTATCTTTTCTTATGTTCACGTACGTGACTATTTCAGAAAAACAGAAATAATACTGTTAGAAATGAGTGCTATACTCTTTTGACACTGACTGGTATAGATATCACTTGTGTTTTATTTTTCTTGTTGCAATAAATCTGACAAATTATTAATATTCTTTCTAATTTTTTTCCTATTTTGGCTGGATTTTTCAGGCTATGGTAAGTGCTTTTATACTGATAAATGCTCTAAAATATTCATAATAACTCCTAGGGATTTCATGGATGTCATATTTTATTATCATCTTTTATTTGAAAATAAATTAAATTCTTGGTCATAAAATAGGTTTTTTTAGGTGAAGTTTTGCCTTATATGATGTCTTGTCTTCTGCATCATCTATGCCAAAAGTCTTAGAAAAAGTTGATGTTGTTCCGAATGCACTTTCTAATGATACAAAAAGATTGTTTTGGACTCAGTTGTTATGCTTCCCCTGTGGAACTGAACAGCCTTAGATATCTTGATAAAGAGAAGCTGAAAGTCTTCCCTACTTTTAAATCCTCTTCTATCAATCAACTGAATTTGATTTCTCTTGTAAAAGGTAAATTTCCCAAAGCGAATAGAGACTCTAAAGTACTGCGGTATGTTTTTTTCTGATAACTAATTTAATGACTCATGGAAATATTTTCTTTTTCCACCAAGCTTGACACTTACAGAGGTGTCCCCCCATGTTCTTAGTCTCCCTGCACCTTCAGCTTCTCTGCATTACTTTGCATGCTTTCAGCATGGTATCTCAATATAGCATTTATCAAAATGGTGCACAGCTTAAGGTGGTATCTTTGATTCCCATTTGGTTCCATAAACCTTTTAAAAATCCATTTTCAACAACAGCCTTGCTTGTTCTCCTTTTCCTAAATTTCTGAGTTGTTTCACTAACGCTTTGGGACTCTCTGCTTTCCCTGCTTGTTTTGGATGAAGTCATTAGAGAGGATAAGGCAGCCAACACCCACCTGTGGGACCAATTGTCTTTGCTGTAGACATGAGTTTCGCTGTGTGTTCTGGTAGAGTATATACGGTATAGGAGGGAAAGACAATGAAAGGAGAAATGATTGTTCAAGTCGGGTAATAATGCAGAGAGTTTAGGCAGACCTCAGTTTAATGTGGAACCAGAAAACAGTCCAGTGCCCTTGCTGATGTAATTGCTGTCACTTCTAAACAAGCATGTTCTCTCTTTTGTGCTGGTTAGAGCTTTTATTTGAGATGGAACTACAGCCAGGCAGAGCAACAGTGATAATTACATCGGAGGCTAGAAGTACTTAACCCACCATGGCCAAGGAGGGGTGGTGATCTGACCAGTCATAGATGAATGTAGTTAGCTTTATTTTTCTGTCTCACTGTGCTTTCGTCTTTGCTTCTGTTAATGCAAGTCGTCATTTAAAATGCTATGAAAACTCTAGAAAAGGCAAATTTCTTCATCCTTCAGCAATGTGTTATTACCTTCATAGTTTGCTTATAAGAAGACAAAAATGATGTGTTGCTGCTGTTGTAAAACAGTCTGCTTGGTTCATACTATTGAAGTAAACCCACCAGATGAAAAAACTGCCCATTTCAGCTAAAAAAATAATGCACTATTACTGCTTTTTATGTATGTATCTCCACAACAAAAGCATTTAAAGAGACTAGAACTTGATTATGGTAGTTTAAACTCTTTCAAGATTGAAAACCTACATATAATTACACCTGCTCTATTCTCAGGTTTTGTACATTGCCCAAGTAATTATTAGACAAAAGCTAAATATCTGAACTATTTTACATTAAATCTGTTATTTGCAGTCCATTGAGGGGGGGCAGTATTTGTACTAAAGGGAAATCATATTATTTCATTCCTTTATTTCATGTCTGTGTGTTCCAGGAATTAGGAATTAGTTGTGGGAAATGAAGAAATTATTGATGAACTTATTTGTTTATGTCATTTTCCATACTATTTCTGACTAACCTTGATATTTAGAATGATCTTAGAGGCTGGCCAGGGCATGTTTTTGTATCTGTGCTATGAAAACAAGTATGAAGAAAAAGTAAATAGTTGTGTCCAGTAGTGATTGGGTAGTTAAGCTGAGTTGCCATTTCCTTTCTAAATCTGTTTTCTGGGTTTAATATTGCAATTCTATGGAACATTTCAGGATCAGACATCAAAAATTTTAATATAAAAATTACCAGAATAGGTAAATAATTTCAGACAATAGCTTGTTTCCTTTTGAGTGATTTCTTCCTCTTTCTTGGCCCACCTCCCTGATGAGCAGTAGAGTACAAATGTGTCTTTCAAAATACTGAAGTCATAGAATTATCACAGAATCATAGCATGATTTGGGTTGGAAGGGATTTTTAAAAGTCTGCTAGTTCCAACCCCCCTGCCATGGGCAGGGACACCTCCCACTTGATGAAGTTGCTCAAAGCCCTAGCCAATCTGTCTTTAGTAAATTAATCTGTAGTTGCTCACAAAAAAACAGTTCTGAAATTGTGCAGCTTTTAAATGCTGAAAACAGTAATTTTTTGGGTCAGATTTACCTCTACAGGGTAGCTTTTACCTTACATTAAGAATATAGCAGTATTTATCAAGTAACAAATATTTTGTCTTCAACTTTTTTTTTTCCCTGGTGATAGCAATCTATAGATTCTTTTAAAGAAAAAGATTGTGAAGGAAAAGATGATCAGGACAATTGAAAATCTCTGTGAAAACAGAAGAATGAATATTGCACGACACAGCCAGCATTCATGAACAGTTGCAAAGTGTTGGCTTGACTGCTGCTTCTTCCCCGCTCCTTTAGCTGCTGAAAATACAGGTTCCTTTTATTTCATCATGACAGGTGGCTCTTTTTTCACCCACACAATTTTTCATTCAACATTTAATTGTAGCTTGAGTCTAATTTTCATTTGCTTAGGGTTACCACTTTTCAATGTTTTGCTAGAATGACTTAATTACATTAATTTATTTATTGAAGCTGCTAAGGCTGATTTGGAGGTAATACGTAAGATGGTGTAGATACAAGTTATTAGGGGGTCTAAAAGGACTTGAGCACAAAGGAAACAAAGGTATTTTCAATTCTGTGTCAGGGATTTAGAAAAACATTTAAAAATTAAATAGATTATGTTCTGCTTTATCATCTTCTCTTATTGTTTGTTTTTGGTGGTGGTGGTTTTTTGTTTTATTTGTGATTTGTTTTTATATAAGCATATTTATATATTCATGGTAAAAGGCTTCAGGTTTGTGTTGCTCGCCCTGTTCTTTTGACACTCTGGCAATCTGGACTTTCTTCCTGGATGCTCCAGATGATTAGTTACCCTTACCTTTCTTCTTCTACACTATTTAAAAACAGAAGGACAGAAAGGGGGAAAGTTTTCTTGCTATATTTATGACCTGCCACTTTCTTTCCCATAAATGAGTCTGGCAGCATTTTTCCCTTTCTCTTTCCAAAATCCTCACTCCTCCGTATTTCACTCCACCCTTAAAAACAAACACTGTTCTGTGCTTGTTCAGTACTTTAAGCTCTTGAATTATCATCAGCTACAGTATTTCAGAACAGAACCATTTTATTTATGATCTTTGTCTTGAAGATGCAGTTTGTTCTGACAGTGATAGATAAATGGAAATAGTCTTTGTCAGTCTTTTCACTAAAATTCCTCTAAATGTAATCTGTAACAACTGTTAACTTCACTGGTTTATCACAAATCCCTCTAGATATCAGTTTCTTCTATTATCCATCCAACATGACAAACAATTTATTAAGAACAACTTAATTATCTGTTTCCTATTAGGCTTTGTTGTTTTATGTAGGACATTGTACTATCATTTTAACACATTTCTGACTAATGGGTAAAATGGTTAAGGTACATGATTCCAGGAGTAGCCCTTGGGAGAAATGGGCCTCAAGTGGCATGTGACAGGGCTAAAATTTCTTCCCTACTTTCCTTTTTTTCTCACAGGAATCAGTATCTGTTTATTGACTTATGATAGAATGTAACCGTAGTTCTCCTGCTGGCTCATGTACTTTGATAAATTGCTGGAAGACGAAACACCGTAACATTCACTACCCTATAGCCAATGTTAATGTTGTTTTGCCCTTTTTATTTCTGCGTTGACAAGTGATCCACATTAATCTATAGCCTGGAATAGCCAGGATTGTGTATCTTAGACCTAAAAGTATGAGGGACACAAAGACTAGAGGTCAAAACTATAAAACTAACATGCTGCAGGCAAGTAAATTTAAATGGCTATTTTCCAAGACTGAGAAGAAACCTATGCTTCAAGAAGGATCAGAATATGGTTGCTTGTAAAATTAATCTTTTTATACCTAAATCTCTGCCAATTATGAAAATCGTTTCTTTTCTTCTTAACAACACAATTTTGCTTGCCATTTCTCACTTTGCTGTGTCCTGTACACTAGGTTTTGGCACAAAGAATTTTCAAAGGCAAAGCCTGAGCTCTGTTTAATCTTTCCTCTCACTTTGTCAATCTCACTGGTACACACCAATGGAATTTTCCACATTGACAGAAATGGAAGGAAAATATCATAAAATCATAGAATGCTTTGGATTGGAAGGGACCTCAAAGATCATCTAGTTCCAACCCCCTGCCATGGCAGGGACATGTCCCACTAGGTCAGGTTGCTCAGTGCTCCATCCAACCTGGACTTAAACACTTCCAGGGATGGAGAATCCACAACTTATCTGGGCAGCCTGTTCCAGGGCCTCACCACTCTCAGGCTAAAGAAATATGGTCACAGAGAAGAAGCAAACAGAATTATTTACTTATTAATAACAAAGTGAAACACTGGTAACAAATCAATGGCATGGATTTGGTAAGCTACTGAGAGATTTTGGGGTTTTTTTAGAAAAACAGGTGGAGAACTCTTTGCATCTCGTATTAACTCTAACAGGACAGTGATGAATCAAATATTTCTGTGCCAAGGATGATTTCTTGCCCTACAATTGGTTTCACAGGATTAATAATTTTATGTCTGTCTGCAAGTTCAATTATTATGAAGGGACAATTATTGAAAATTGAAAGGGTATGTTCTCAGGGAACATTTAAAATTAACAGTATTAATATCTCTAAATAAATACAAGCCATTTAAATTATGTCAGTGTTTAAAATTATAAAATAGTTAGGAATTGGAATTGTCTCTCCCTCCAAAGATCAGCGATGCCCATTCCTCTGCTGAAGTAAGCCTAAACTGCTTCTGACTCAGTATATATTTTGCGGAAAAATTTGCTGTAATAGCTCTGTAATGGTGGACTACAGAGACCCAGATCACCATAAGGTGAAAATCTGTATCTCCCAACAAAGGCAACGACAGACTTACAGCTAGTGGGTGGTATAATTGGTCATCCTCACACTGATAGACCGCAAGGGTAGCAGTGTATGACAAAGCAGATGCTGGATTATAGAAAAAGAGAGATAATGCACAAGTATACAGGCACACTTGAAAGCATTTAGAATAGGGGAAAGAATGCATAAGTCCAGTTTTGCAGGTAAAATACAGTAATACGGCAGTGTTATGGTTAGTATTTTTTACAGTGGAATAAATCTTACCTGTTTCAGTCAGGCCAAAAGGACTACTAATAGCAGAAGTGATATTAAGAGCTGAAATATTGTTTGGAAAACACACAGAACTTGTTTCCCTGGGGTCTTTATCCTTCTGATCATTATCCTCTCTAATTAATTTTCAAAGACCCATTTAAATTACAGAGATACTGCAGTAAGGAAGATGAAATTTCCTTGGTTATTGTATATCAAAAATACTTTATCTTGAGTGACTGCGTATATACTATACTAGAGAAAAAGAGATTGTCTCTACAACCAACGATGTAGTATTCAGACCTGGGAGGTGTTCGTAAACACGTAACATCTTTTGGGCAAAAGAGGCCAGACTGAGACAGAGTTCCAGCCTTTTTTCCTCCTTCCAAGAACCAGAGTATTTCTCCATATAGCTATTGATGGTATTGAATGTATATTGTCTTCAAGAAAAAATTACTTTTAGGTTTTCCAAAGACTTTTTATTTAAGACAAGTAGCATTTTATATATATACACACAGTTTAAAAATGCTCACTGAGTTACGAAAAATGTTCCAGAGTGACAGCTTGAACTGTAAGACTATTGCAAAATTATTTCCCATGTTGCTGCAGGCACAGGCAGTTTCCAAATTAGGCCAGGATGCTTATCCTTGTACCACATTAATTTGGTTGGCAAAGAGGAAGAACAGCGACAGCCTGTGGTTTAAAAAAAAAATTTGAGTCATAAACCTCTGAATAACAGGTTTTATATTAGAAATGGCAGTTCAGCTAGGCACTGCTGGAAGAAATCTTAAAAGTTGTGTGCTGCAAACATTAGCTAGAAGGTTTTTCTAACTCCTTGCTTAAATCGAATAGCATAGTCAAATACTATCTGTCTTCCATTAAATTCTACAACTGGAGTTACTAGTATAGTTTTTAACAATTTTTCCTTTGTTTTAACAGACACTTGCAGCTCGAAAATCTGGTATTTCCATGGCCATGCTCATCCGGACCTCCATAAACAACGATGATATGGTAGGTACTTTCAGTGGTAGGTTTAAATCAAATAATGGAGAAATTTTTGTTCAAGGTTATTTAGAAATTATTTCAGCCTTAGACACTCCAAACTGGATAAAACTGAGTGCATAAACTTTCTATTTAATGTGTAGGTACTTTCAGGGATCTTGAGCAGAATTTGCTTCCTGATCCACAGTGACAAGAGCAGATCTGCTTCTGCTGACTCACGTTTATAATAATCAGAAGAGACCAAGCAAGAAACCTTTGTTTTCCAAAATATTTATTTTGGAAAAACTTTTATATTAAATTGTTCAGCTTCACCATGCTTTATGTGCAGTCTTTCAGCTTCTGTCTTCTCTTCATCACACCATGAATACATAGAATCATAGAATGGCCTAGGTTGGAAGGGACATCAGAGATCATTTAATCCAACCTCCCTGTCACAGGCAGGGACACCTCTCTACTAGATCAGGCTACTCAAGGTTTTGTTACAGAATGACAGAACTCTGCAAGAAGGTTTCTGTGTGATTGCTGATTTTTGTTCTGTTTTATTTCTTTTCCCCCTTAATCATAGAGTCATAGAACACATTGCATTGGAAGGCTTTAAAGGTCACCCAGTCCAACTCCTCTGCAGGAAGCAGGGACATCTTTAACTAGTCCTTATAGGTGGCAGGGACATTATTTGATTCTGTAAATGTAACTGCTGCTAAAACCACATGTGATTCTAGATGAAAGTATTTAATTTATACAAGTGACCAGGAAATATTTTTTGAAAAATCGTATTCTCTTAGGTAGTAAAACCTGTGTGTTGTGCTTTTCCATTATTGACTTGACACTACATTTTGCAAAAGAAACTTATTGTAAGCAAAATGCAAGAGGTACCATTTTCTTGAGGAGTACTTGAAGTGTGATACAAGCAGATTTACATGGCTGAACTAAGCAAAACCACTAATTTGAAGGAATAGAAGCCCCCTTTGTGTTTCTTAAATTGCTGGTGCAAACAGCCTTCTGTCCTACACTGAGAAGAATGAAGTGTCGCATTCTTCTTGCACTGCTGTTAAGCTGGCTGGAGAAGAATGAAAGAATATAGAATGGTGGTGGATATTCTGGGAAGTGAAACCTATAGCACAAGCATACATGCATCCATCACTCTTGTCTCATTAATTGTGAACTTTCTCAGCTGATATGGTAAACATAAGAGAACTATTTGGTAGCGATCAGGGATGGATTGATGAGGTAAGAAACAGCTGGTGTTCGAAATGATCTTTTAGTAGGAGCAGTAGTTATTTTGTTGTGCTGTTTCAAAATAGCAACAAATGTTGATAGAAAAATAGATGTTTTTAAAGCAGCTATAATATAGATAAAGTCTTTATTCTACACCACTTGCACAGTGTAAGTTTTTTCTCTACAGTTTTGCCTCAACCTTTAACATCTTTTTAAGATCCCATACTTCTAAGTTCAGTAAAAGACTCTAAGATACTCCATATGCTTTACTAGAAGTCGTCTTCTAAACAAAAAAATAAAGTTACTTATAAACCTTCCTACCATTTATGACAATAAATACAGGTTTGACTCTTTACATGCAAAAGCTCATGGAAAAATTACCAGGCTGTGACTTGGAAGGGCTAAAGTTTTAATTGCCAACAAATACAGGACAAGTAAGAATAATTTGGACTGCACTTAAAAGATTGACTGAAGAGGTACTCTTCAGGAGGAAAAAAGAAGGCAGCAAATCCCAGCAGACAGTTCAACATTTCTCCAGTGCTTCCTGTCAATCGGCAGAAACTACTGAACCATAATTCAGGAGAAGTGGAAAAGGAAAAATAAATTGAATGTATTTTTATGCCATTATACTCTTTGGCCTCCATTTGAACCAAGCCATATGAAAAAATGTGTACCAGAAATAGGTATTTCTTAAGAAATCTTTAAATAAAAACATATGTCCAAAGGCAGATAGCAAATATATTTTACATACATAATATTTCATTTGATGAGAAAATATAAAAAGCTAATTCAGAGAAGAGGTGAATAAGAGAAGCTTGTCTTATGCCAGACCTTACTAAACATAGTAAAGGGAAGTGGGTATCTTTTCAGAATAAGTTTATGGCCAGTAGAACCTCTAGCAAGGTATTTAAAACAAGTGAAAAGTATCACAGTATGTTAGGGATTGGAAAAGACCTCAAAAGATCATCTAGTCCAGTCCCCCTGGCAGAGCAGGAACACCTAGATGACGTTACACAGGAAGGCGTCCAGGCGAGAAGAGCCTGGCTCCATCCTCATGACACTCCCCCTTGACATATTTATAAACACTAATAAAGTCACCCCTTAGTCTCCTCCAAACTAAAGAGCCCCAGCTCCCTCAATATTTCCTCATAAGGGAGATGCTCCACTCCCTTAATCATCCTAGTTGCCCTGTGCTGGACTTTCTCCAGTGGTTCCCTGAGGGGAAGGAGAACCTCTCTCGACCTACTAACCACCCCCCTTCTAACACACCCCAGGATGCCATTGGCCTTCCTGGCCACAAGGGCACAGTGCTGGCTCATGGTCATCCTGCTGTCCACCAAGACTCCCAGGTCCCTTTCCCCTACACTGCTCTCTAACAGGTCGTTCCCCAACCTATACTGGAACCTGGGGTTGCTCCTGCCCAGATGTAGGACCTTATGCTTTCCCTTGTTGTATTTCATCAAGTTATTCCCTGCTCAACACTCCAGCCCGTCCAGATCTCGCTGGATGGCAGCACAGCCTTCTGGCGCGTCAGCCACTCCTCCCAGTGTAGTGTCATCAGCAAACTTGCTGATAGTGCACTCAAATCCCTCATCTAAATCATTGATGAATATGTTGAATAATATTGGCCCCGGCACTGACCCTTGAGGCACTCCACTAGATACCGGCCTCCAACCAGACTCCGCCCCATCGACTACAACTCTCTGGCTTCTTTCCTTCAGCCAGCCTGCAGTCCACCTCAGTAATACTCAGCTGCTTGGCCTGTGAGAAGACAGCAGAACTTAAGGCATCATTAATACTGCGTAGAGGAGGATTTGAAAACAAAAGGGACAGGCTTAAAGGAACTCTCCAGATACTCTCCACAAAACCGGATGGAGTGCAGTCATCGATGAGAGTTGAGGAAGAAAATCCCCTTTGGGCAAGTTATTCCTCTGATTAAGGCTTTTCTGGTTTTTTACTCCCCCTCAGTTTTTTTTCTGGAGGGAATACTAGCAACTCTGCTGGAAGCAGGTTATTTGGCTGATTAGGTTCAATATGGAAATTCTTCGAACTAATGCCTTTTATGAAAAATCAAATGCCACTTACTCCAGAGTTAAAACCTGAGGTTAGATGCTTTGAGCTTTGCCACCCAACGTTGCTATCCTTCTGGTA
Organism: Trogon surrucura; assembly: GCA_020746105.1. Classification (NCBI taxonomy): domain Eukaryota; kingdom Metazoa; phylum Chordata; class Aves; order Trogoniformes; family Trogonidae; genus Trogon; species Trogon surrucura. The sequence goes on from CM036627.1 coordinate 984,994, forward strand.
TAACACATTCATGGCAGGGTTTATATGTTCTCAGGCACTGGTACAAAGACATTTTAAGCAGTGTCAGAGTATTAACTTCAGTGACACTTAAATGTATGCTTTCAGTTGAGCATTCATTTAATTGCTTTGCTGAACAAAGAGACAGAGTTGCAAATTTCTGAAAATAATATATGTATGAAATTGAAAAAGAATCTCAAGCAGTATATGACATAAATATAAACTTCACTTTGGAGGATAAGCAGGTAATAATCCTATATATTAACATAGCTAAGCATTGCCATGCTCAGAGCTCAGTGGATGCATATAACAGATACATTTAAACAGAGAAAAGTATTAGGAATGAAACCCCTAGACAGTAAGATAAAGAAATCTACAATTGTAAGGGAGAATTTTATTTATTAACAACAGGGGAAAAGATCATGTTCAGCAGCAAAACAAATCTACAAATGTGTCTTTCGGCTAAAAACTTCATTTACCCTCAGATGTTTATTTCAAGGCCTATTAAGCTGTGCCATTTCATTACTTACTGGCATTTTAGAAATAGGTAAAAGTTACTGACAAAAATCTAAAATGATTAATACTGTGAAAAAAACAGTGAAGCTGAACAGGGTGAAAGGGCAGGATGTGTACTGATGCTACTAGAGTTCAGGAGCGTGAGAGCATAATCCGCAAAGCAGTCTTCAAAAACCGTGTGGTTTGTGAGAAACATGATTCCTCAACAAGCTGCATAAATTCACTTTAGGTAGTTTTTGAAGTTTTCTTTCAGATTACTGTAGCTGGTAAGCTGTGACATGGGCGGCACAGTGTGAAGAAATGCACAAGGATGAAGTTCACCAAGTTAGGGGGCCATGGCTAGCTCAGTCCCCCCGGGATCTGCCGAATCAAACCAGCGCAGCCTTTGCTTGCTTTCAGGGCTCTGGTTACACAAACTGTACGCAGATGCGAACATAAATTTTAAGTTTTTTTTTAAATCAGTTTATTATTAGCAGAATATCTCACGTGTTTGAGCAGCAATGCAGATGCATAAAACCAAGAGCGTGTCAGCATGTTATTAGATGGGCTAATATCTTGCATTTGGTACATACTTACGACAGCTGAATATTAAAATTATAAGAGCGTTAACAAATGCTTCAGTGAAAAAGTTAACCTTACTTTCTATACTATCTGAACTGTGGCAGTGATGTTAAAGCTCATATGGACAAACTACACAAATTCCCAAATATTGTTTCCAGTTTGCTATGGCTACACAACCATCATTACAGCTACCTTGCACTAGATTCACACAGGATGAAGAGATGGCAGGACAGACACTTTTAGAAATGTACTACTTCCCACTGTGCTACCTCTTTTGATGCGGTTTCTTCTTTCTAAAATAATTTGTTGATAAGGAAACAGGTCTCTAATATATTCATGGCAGCCATGTGTGCATTTAGTGAAAAAAAAATTTAAAAAATCTGACTCCCTGAAAACCAAGATTGAATAAACAAAGCAAACCATTGTGGCTATATAAGCCTATGTTCTATATACAAAACATATTTGTTTTCACCTTATTAAGCACTAAGGACCTCAGATTCAAGTTGTCTGTATTATTAATCAGTTAATAGCTGGTAACTGTTCGTCTACTAGTCATGGGTTCTAAGCCAAAACAGCCCAAGAAATTGGTGTGGATTTTGGGGAGTATAGATAGTTCTTGTTTAGAGGTAAAAATGATCTCAGTGCTTAAAAAGTAAGTAGTGAGTATGGTGTTACAGGAATACAGAAAAAATGGAACCATTAAATTGTCCTGCTCTTATATGATGACGTGATTATGTAGACTCCTTTATATATATAAGCATTGAAGAATAGCACTGTATTTAGTGGAAGTAAATTTTATGCAGTGTGCTTAAATTCTCTGTAGCAGGTATTTAAACATTCACAAGTCATATGTTAGATAGTTACTTAAAATGCACTAATAGATGTAATGAATTTTATAGTCTCTGCCTCAAAATATATATTAGGACACTATGTTAATCGACTAACTTGATTCTGGCTTAAATCTCCTGTTTCTGTAATCAGTCAAAGTGCTCATCCAGGTGGTTGGTTTTCGGAAAGTGCAAGACAAAATTAGTGAATTGTTATTTTGCAAATTGTTTCATACTTTATATTCTGATATTTTGTAACATTGTAAGTGTAATGACATATACTTCATCTCCTATTCACTCATATTAAAAAATACTTTAACTAAAATCTTGATTTTTTTTCATACTTGACAGAAAATACATGTCTTCAAGAAGACATTGCAGGCTCTGATCTATCCAATATCATCAACTACACCTCATAACTTTGAAGTTTGGACAGCTACAACTCCCACATACTGTTATGAATGTGAAGGTCTCCTTTGGGGCATAGCCAGACAAGGCATGAGATGCACTGAATGTGGTGTCAAATGCCACGAGAAGTGCCAAGACCTTCTAAATGCTGACTGTTTGCAGAGTGAGTATTTCCCGACAGCTAAAGCTTTGCAGTACAGCACACCTTTTGATTTTGTGTGTACACTCAGGTATTCCCTGAAATGAAGGGCCAGATCAGCAGAAATCATCAAAGATTGTTGATGTTCATTGGCTGAGGAGCTAAACAGAAACTTTATGAAATTACTTACTATTAATTTTGCCTTTCTCCTTGGAACTTGCTGAATGATGTTTGGTAGCATCGCTATATTATTTAAATTCCACTGCCTATGGCAGCAGCTGGAGAAGTTTGTTACTTGAAGTAAGCACCTTTGTTTCATTTAACTCAGAACACGAGAAACGTCAAAGACAAAAAGACCAAAAAGAATATTCCTAATACTTGTTGTAGCCATATTAATACACTATAGAATAGACAAAATGTGAAACAGTAAATTTCCCTTCCCTGTATGTGTAAGGGAAAAAAATATTAGTCAGGAAATCCTTTGGGACTAGATCTAATATGAAACAACCTTTTTCTTTTGCTTTCTCCTTGGCTGTATTTGATTCCCTGCAATAGCTGAATCTTGGCTAAAACTGAAAAGTTATAAAACACAAACATATAAATATCCTTTTTATGTTTCTTTTCACTTATCTGAATAAAAACTCATCTAGAGGTTCCCTGGCCTATATTATCAGCCCCGAAAAACATAAACAGTTCATAGCACCCTATTGTCTTTGAAGAGTTTTTACAAATAGATAAACAATAAGGTTGAGAGAACGACTGCAAAAAAAACCCAAAAAGTAGGATTGGCAGTCATGTCTGGTGTAAACAGTGTGGAAACATCGGACAACTGAGTCTTGAAACAGGAAACCTCCAGAAGGCAAATTGCAGACAAAAAAAATTTAACACACCTAAGGGATCCAGATCTTCCCATTAGGATTTAAGCATCCTCTCATATTTTTGCAACAGATTAATTGTTCAGTGAGTTGGAATATGATACTACTTTGAAAATGAGGTTCATGTATTTTGTTTATGTTAAAAATATGTAATATTCAATTGTAAAAATGAATTGGCCAGTGCAGTTTGTTAAGTCTTTAGTTCTAACCGAGCTGGTGCTAAATGCATCATAGAATGAAATTAATGTGGTTCACTCTGGTTATTTTTATCCCAGACATCCTTTTGGACATCTTGTAATCACTAGAACATACTGGCCTCCAAGCTTCTCTGTTGTTAGTACATTTTTTGGGGGTTTGGGTTGGGGTTTTTTTCATATGTAATGATTTGTAATGTAAATTGTAGAAATGAATTAACATCTCAAGACCTTTAAGGTCAATATCTAAGCTTGTTCTAAATGAGGTTAAAAAGAAATCAGTAGTACTTTCATTAGTCCTCTCATCTTCAACAAGATACCCATTTCTAGTAGTAGGTGTAATATTAAAGCAGAATTGATTTCAATCACATTGAGTCTGTATCAGTCCCTAGGGAAAACCAGAGTTGTTAACTTCCTGTGCAACGTAAGTTACAATCTTGTCTTAATTAGTCTGATCAATACCACATGAAAGAGCTGTTGGTAGACTGTCAGCAGCAAAGGATATAAAAATAGCTGCAATAAATAATTTAGTATAAATAAAAGGCTATGTTCATTTTTCAGTAAAACTTAAAGGAAATTGCATATTTAATGCAATCCAGTTTTGTCTGTACTGTCTCAAAAATCAGCAAGGTTTTCAGCAGGAATACTTTATTGCCATTCAGATTGTGTCTATGGTTTATCATTTGGTTATGATATTGTTATCTGTGCCTTTTAAGGAATGGCAGAAAATACGAGAAAATCAACAATATTTGCTTTCCTGCATCTTGCAAGAACAACCTGACATGTTTTCCAGGCGACTCAGCAATCATCTCTTTTGTGATAAAATCACTAGAGAATTCTGTAACTGGTACTTGGTTTCATGGTAGCATTTAATTCTTTTCCTACTAAATCCTAATTTTGCCGTGTGCAAAATCCTTAATCGGTAGAACTTTCAACTTCTGCATTCAGAAAAATAGGGTACTCAGACCAAGAGATTTTCAAGATTTCGCAAGATCTAGTAGCCCTGGAGAACACCTTGAAGAAGCCATAGAATTCAGCCTTCTGACAATCTGGACTCCCTGGTATCTGGTATCTTATCCTACACTTTTCCAATCTTACAACATTATGCCTTCCTGCTTTTCTCTCTCTCATAATCCAATGTGCTAATAAACTTTCAGACTGGGCACTGTAGAAGAGAAGAAGAACTATGATAGTATATTTTTAATAAAAGTATTGACCTTTTCTGTCATTTCAGGAGCTGCTGAGAAAAGTTCTAAACATGGTGCAGAAGATAAAACACAGAATATTATTAGTGCCATGAAGGAGAGAATGAAGATTAGAGAGAAAAATAGACCTGAAGTGTTTGAAGTGATCCAGGAAATGTTTAATATTTCCAAAGAAGATTTTGTACAATATACAAAAGCAGCAAAACAAAGTGTTTTGGATGGAACATCCAAATGGTCAGCAAAAATAACTATCACAGGTAAATTTTCTCCTGAACTGTTTTCTTGAGAAGCTCTTTATTTCCTAGTTCCCTGGTTCAGGAATAAGATATAAGATTTATTATAATTAGAGATGGAACTGTGTGTTTGTTGCCGTCTTGGTGCATCTATAACTGGTTGAATTTATAGCATGCTAACTGGAAGAATTTTAGGTTACAGCTGTTGGCAAAAATCCTTTATATTCCACTGTTCTACAAAGGAAGATGAGTAAATGGTCTTGTGTCTCCTCTACCTTCTACCAATATCTCCTGTGCTAAATCTGAACTTCTTGCCAGCAACCACAAGAATTAAAGTTCACAATCGCATTGATGAGTTTTTAATGACTCTAATGCTAAGAACGCTGCAGCTTGCAAATCCAGACCCCATTAGTTTGAAACTCATCATCCATTCTTGTTGCTTAAATAAGGTTGTGTTCCAGTTTAGTGATGCTGAGCCAGGGAAACCTGCACACCCAGAACGTACTCAAGATTATCCAACTGTATTAGCCTGGTTGCTCATAAAGATTGCCAGGCCCTCTGACACTGATGTTTCAGTTTTTGAATTAAAACCTCAGCACAGGAACTCTAAATAAAAGCTCAGCTGACTGCACAGGTCAAGCTGACTTTTTTGTGATATAGGATTAGAGACAAACAGAGGTTAAACTGAAAGGCCTAAGAATTGAAAGGCAGTGATGTGACGCATTAAAGGAGTCTCGTTAGATTTCACATCTAAATTAGCCTCAGTTTCATTTTAGTTTTATGAAAAATAACAAGCCCTCTTCTGATATTAAAATTAAATTTTTTCTCTTTCTCTGGGATTTGCATTATTCCTGTTATGGAGAATAAGGAGATAAACTTTCAGAACTTATTTTTAGCTTTTACTGTTTAGTTTTGCTAAAAATAACTGAAACAAAAGCTATATTTTAAAAAGAAACCAATAGTGACTATTTAAGTAACATATTTTTCTTGTTACTCGACCGCAACTTGCATAAAATGTATGTTTAGTTCTTGGTGCTTGATGTTTCCCACCTGCATACATAGTAATTTTCCTGACGTATATTACAAGACATTTTCTATAACCTCTGAAAGATTAAACACACGAACACTGTTAAAAAAATACAGGAGTGTCCTTTACTACTCTTTTCTTTTTGAAAAAAGACAATAGGATACCCTGAGCAGATAGATGGCATTATTTTAGCAAGTTATTCAGTAAATGTGCAAATGTTTTCCGACTGTCTGCTGGGTAAATGTTACTTTACTCTTGTTGGTACAAAGTTCACTTATATTGCTGAATGGCTTGGTTCTTCCCTTTTAGAAGTAAAATTCATACTGAGTTTAGTTCTGCAGAATCATGACCTAATAAATGAATCATGGAATAATTTACGAAGTGATGTCGGAAGGGACTTCTACAGTGTATTCAACCCTCCTGCTAAAAGCAGGGCTAACTTAGCTCTCTTCGGGCTTTGTCCAGACTAGATCTGAAACCCTCCAAGGATAGAGATTACACATTCTCTCTGGGGAACGTGTCTTGTTTACTGGGCAAGCTGTTACGGTTAATAACCACTCACATTGTAAAATTGTTTTCCATGTGTCCAGCTGGGATTCCTCTTGCTGCAGCTTGCAGCTGTTGCTTCTTAATATTTCACTTTGTGCCTTTGAGAAGTGTCCAGCTTCATAAAATCATAGTTTGGGTTGGAAGGAATCTCTAAAGGTCATCTAGTCCAAGCCCTCTGCAATGAGCAGGAATATCCTCAACTAGGTGGGCTCGTCTGGGAGCTCCCTGTCTCTGTGACATACTCCTTAGGCTTGATCTCCTCCTAGTCTTACATTTCTCCAGGATAAGCAAACCCAGCACTTAGCCCTTTCTCATATGCCCTATACCCTAATCCCCTAACCAAATTGGCAATAAGACTTTCTCCAGTTTGTGAGTCTCTTACTGGGGAGCTTCAAAGTGCAGAAACAATATTTCATTTAAGTATGGCCTCACAGGTGTCAAACAGATGTAAGAAAACGCTTCTATCACTTCAGTCAGTTTGCTGACTATGCCCTGAAGAGAGAGTCAAGATTTTCTCTTTGTGGGAGCAGTTCCCAGACCAAGTGAAGAAAAATAGAGGCAAACCTAAGCTAATTGTTGACTCTTCGAGAAAGATGGAAAGGCATTCCAGACTCTCTGAGGAGCAAAATATTAATTATCTGGAGAGGGAGTAGTAGTCATTCCCATATGGTGTTTTAGAGTTGTGTAGTTCCACATAAGTAGATTATATATGTTGGGCTCCATGTTCTAGAATACTGCTAATTCATTCCCTGACTGGCATCGTGTTCTACCCATCATGTAAAAAACCCCATACTTTAAAAATCCCAGAGTTACACTCTACATTTGCCCTTTAATGCAAACTTCCTAAGCCATGTTGCAAGATATTTTCTACAGTCAAACCATTTGGGTACTGTGAAGTGTTTCTTCTTTAGAGTCCCTGCAACGTTTAATAATGAAAATCCTCTGTACTGTGCAGAGGTTTGCTAGTTATCTCATGGCAAAGTGTTCAGAGTTGTTGAACTTCAAGAAGAATAACACATTTTTCTCTTACAAAAAAACGAGTGTTTCAAATTTGCTGAATTTTTTCTGTAATGACATGGGGCTGTCTGTAGTGTGCTACATGGCAGATATTTTTTAAAAAAATAAACACACTTAAACTGTCCTTTTAAGGTAAAGGTGATGTTTTAACAGTAAGTGAAAGTAACTGCTTTTCCTGAGCAAGTCATGCTATGGGGAGAGCATTCTGAAAGTGGGTGTGTGGAAATGTTTCAGTCATGACGTATTTTGCAACCCAAACCAATGTGTGTCACCTACAAAAACTCTAATCTATACATTTAAGCTTGGAAACGGAGTTTTCTACTTAGTTTAAAAATCTTCCAAATAAGGAGTTCCAGTGGGTTTTGAACTCATTTGTTAAAACCATAAAAATATGCAACACTTCCCAATTAGTTTGCAAGAACCACTGGTTGACATCAGGCAAGACAGACATTTGACAGCTGAATTTCAGCAAAAAACTTTGTCTAACTGGTGGATGGGATTGCAAAACTAGTGTAGTGATTTAGAAAGTGCAGCCAATAATGCACTTCTTCCACTTGAATCTACATAGTTTTGTGAGGTATTTTTTTGAGCTATGGCAGCCATTAAAAATGACTGTCGAATAAACTGGATTTAAACCCAGGTCTTAAAATCGCTGTATCACAAAACAATATTTTCAAAGTAATGAAGCATATTCAATGACATTGCTCTCTGTAAAAATATTATAGTTACTAATCAGTTTTTGTGAGAGCTAAAAGGTTTTTTCTAAAACTAATATTTTAAATATAGATTAAAATACTGATTATTTAATCTTGTGGGTTTTTTTAATTTCTGGGTTTGTGTACCTTTTACAATGTACATAACGTGTTAGTGCAGTTTTACATGTATATAATTCGTAAATAAATGTATTTGGGTTGCACACCCCAAAAATTTTACTATAGTACTTTTGGATTCCATGGCAAAAAAATTTTATATATATTGAGGAAGGGTGATGAGGCGATGGAATTCCCAGTTCCAGTGCTGAAATACAAAGCTGACGTGAAGGAGGGAAAGGAGAAAAACATTTGGGAAATGGACCATGAATAAATTACTCTGTGTGCGTTGGTAGGTGTGTTGTTAGCTACGCATGGCTCTGTAGTCTAAACGGCATTTAGGGCAGTATGCAACCCGTACATGGAGCTGAAGAATAGCAGATACATGCCAGGAGAAATCTAGGGAAAAGCTGAGATTTTGAGTTGGATGGATTAGGAAAAAGAGTCCATTCTGAAGGTTGTGGGACAGTGCAAGAAACTCTAAAGAATAGTTGCTGACTTTTGGAACCGTCAACAAGCACTAGAGACATAAAGAGGTATGTCAGGGAATTCAAATGCTGACTTTTAGTTCTACCTCTAAGCCTGCCTTGTATTCAGACCAGTGTAATAGTTAACAAGTCTTGAGGACATTTTCTAAGCTGACACTTAATTCTCATGCATAAATAGAAGAGGGTTACTTCCTTGCCTTCTAAAAATTTCCCTTTGGATTTGTAGTGAATGGAGAAGACAAAATATGTTCTAGTTTGTTCCTGAGAGTTAGTCTTTTCAGGAATGAGATTTGTAAACAAGTAACAGAAACTTACTTTTCACTCAACTCAGCAGATATGTTTGAACCTACACCAGGAGCCGATCCGCTGAGTAAGAAGGTGCCGTTTTTATGGCATTGTTTTTCTGAGTACACTTAGGGAACTTCACTATCCAAAAAGATTATTAGAGAATGTTAACTAAATGTTACTGCCTACATAGCTTAAATAATACGTGCAAAATAATAAAACCAAGCTCTGATGATGCTTGGAGCAATGGCAAGTGTTTTAGCTGCAGCTCTTTGGGGTTAGTAGGCTGCTAATTGACAGTTTTAGCTTCTCCTGAGATTTCCAGTTTTATGAATTATGATGCAAAATCAAATTGTGTGTATATTTGCTGCAAAAATGCATATGCATAAACTATACACCCACATTAGCTGTCAGAAAAGCTGACACAAATACATAACAGTTAATAATAATTGATAATAATAGAATAGAAAGCATTTTGAAAACCCACATGGTTCATCTCGTGCATGAGGAAAACAAATTACAAAGTCATAACCAGGCGTCTCATGGTTAATTTCATAATTCACAGTACAGATTTTTGAAAATCGGAGATTTTATTTTGGAAAATTAGTTTGTATCTTTGGAGAAATTTTGGACATCATTATTTATTGAATGGGAGTAAATGGAAATTTTAGGGAATTATTAGGCTCAAGCCAAGTTATATGACAACATTATATTACTTGCCATGGTGATTAAACTGAAATTAGAGAGGAGTATCTGATTTATGCACAGTAAGAAAAGTATTTGCTTTGTGCTCTGTAGCAAAGCTTTAAATTTTATAACTCTGTTAATTGTATTTGAAAATTTTATACAGTCCAGAAGGGTAGTTAGACAAGCAGTGTCTATCTCCAGAGTAACAGACACTGGGAAAATTCATCCAGAAAGCTTTGTTTCAGGAGCCCGCAGTCTGAGAGCTTTGTTTCCTCTTGCTGTTGTCACAGTCTCATTTATTTCTTGGCAATGAAGGCTATGAGGGCTAAAGCACAATTGTCTCCTTTTGTTGCAGTTCTTTGTGCTCAGGGCTTACAGGCTAAGGACAAAACTGGCTCAAGTGACCCGTATGTTACCGTGCAAGTTGGCAAAACCAAGAAGAGAACAAAGACTATTTTTGGAAACTTGAATCCAGTATGGGATGAAAAATTCTACTTGTAAGTATAGAATATATTGTTGTTTCTTGCTTTTTTAGTTTACATTTAGGTATCAAATGAAATAATCAGTCTGTTTGAAAATACTTGTTGTCTGTACTGTGCATATTCATAACAGTAATAAATTTGCAAATCCTGAATGGAGTGAGCATAGAAGTTTATTGCACCTTTATCATATTGTAATCACACAACTCATAATTGTCTTTTGTGGCATCTATTGGTGGTATCTATTTATTCCCAATTTTTAATAAATTTAAGTAACATCTTCCAGAATTTGACCTTATGTACTAAATGTTAGCATTATATATGCTAACTGAATATGGGGTAGTTTGTTGCCAGCATATCATGGAAGTTCAACCCTGTCAGCAAAGTACATGTTTAAGTCTGTAACAAGTTATGTAAGGTTTGTATATAATTTCATGCCAGTTCTAGTTCTGAATAGTTAATTCAGAGAAAGCACACACTCGGAAGCTTCCCCTAGACAGATCATATTTTCTTTTTGAATTGTGTTACTCCAGTAAGAGTTGAAATGTCATACCTCGTTGATTGACTGTAACCAAAGGTAGAAGATTATTTACTTTATTGCATTTTATTGTATGTGTTGCATAATGTCAAAAGTTGAATGAGCAATTCAGCAAATTTGGCATGAAGTTTTAATGTACTTCCTCAAAGATGTGAGCAGGGCTACCATAAAATTCCTGGAAACCTGAAAATATTATATAATTTTTTCACCCAGTATTAAGTATTTCTATTATCTGCTGCTCTAGTGGTAACATTAATAAACAAACCCCTAAACCTTACTGTAGCATAAATTTCCTGAGTAACTGCTTTGAACTGAATACATTTTCAATCATTTTTATAGTACTTGTATTTTCTAAAATGAAATTATCTCCCTGACATATTTAATGCATTGGCTTTCACTTGAAAGTAGATGAAAATTTCTAAAGTGTATTAAATAAGCTATAAATTATTAAGCACAAGATTACATCTAAAGAAGATCAATATAACTATTTGATTGACTCAGGAAGTTTACTTTAAGTTAGGCTCTACTAGTGATATTTGGTAGTCCTATTTAAAATCAAATATTAATCTTTGTTATAACTCCAAAATGATAAATTGTAGAAAGAAAATATATCTCAAAATGTTACAATCATGCAGTTACTCATAATACCAAAATATTCGTTTAAATCTCCCCATCTGTTCCAAAACAAGGACTTGGAAGAACATTGGCTCCCTACTGTGCGCTTGCTCTGTGGTAGCAGACCAAATGTGGGCAGTGCTCTGGTTCTCAGAATCGCCCACAGCCCTGTTAGGGTTACGGGGCAGGCAGAGTGAGTGTTTCTGACAAAACATGATGTAACCCTCTGCTAAATGACCGTGGGACACTGGCATAGATTTTAACGTGGGAATTTATAAACTGTAACTCCACATAAACATAAGGAAAAAACTTTTTCCCTGTGAGGGTGATGGAGGACTGACATTCCTGTGTAGCATAATCTAGGCATTCCTGCTCTGGCAGGGGGATTGGACTTGATGATCTTTCGAGGTCCCTTCCAATCCCTAACATTCTGTGATTCTGTGATTCTGTGACTGGCACAGGCTGCCCAGGGAGGTTGTGGAGTCTCCTTCTCTGGAGACATTCAAAACCCACCTGGACACGTTCCTGTGCGCTCTGCTGTAGGTGATCCTGCTCTGGCAGGGGGTTGGACTAGATGATCTTTCGAGGTCTCTTCCAGCACCTAACATTCTGGGATTCTGTGCATAAAGTAGAGCTTATGCAGAGCTGTAGGTGCACCTCAGTAAAAAACCAAGACTGTCAGAGGAAGGGTTTTTTTTATTTTTGTTTTTACACAAGATAGAGAAGTAAGTAGGCCAGCAGATGCTCATCTAATGGATGCAATGTAAGTGGTAAGCGTCTTGCTCCTTGGTATTGGCGTTATTAGAAAGGAGATAACAGAGCAGGTTTGGGTTGGTTTTTTTTCCAATAAAACATCAGTGACTTGCAATGCCTGAGCAAAGGGAGTGTCTTGCAGCTATCTATCACCTTTCCTCTTCTGGTTGAGTGCGGCATGTGATAAGGGAAAAGGGACTGCATTTTTATTTTTTAGTCTTAGCGAAGAAGTATTTTAGCTATGTAACTTTTAGCTTTGTACAAACTTTTAGATCTATACACTCTAATAAAACTCTTTTCTGCTCTCACTGTTTTCTTGACTATTATCAAATAATCAAGAATCTACTTTTTCTGGCATTGTTGTTTAGCAAGGACCCACCTCCAAATTGCCTTGCAGACTCTGCAGGTATCGTGTTTCCTCTGACCGCTCATTAACACGTCAAATACGATACAGAACCCTTTCATGTAACTGGATGACTATTTTATGTTACTTATTCTTTCTGTTTTGGCTGTCACTAGGCCACCATATGGCTCTGATAAATAGCTTGATTGCATGTCTGTTTCTCCTTTCAGTGCAGGAAAACATTTGATCCAATTTATTTCAATTAAAGCAATGAGAAGGGTTAATTTGAAGACTGTGATTACTGCCTGGCCAATGTAATGGTTATCGCTAAACTGTTAGAATTTTTCTGATTTCTGACATTCTTGATGATTTCCTGGTAATACACTGAAAGCATCAATGCAGATAGAAAATGCAGTAGAGAGAAGATTTACAGTTACTCAGAAAAACAAACAAACAAAAGATCAACCTGTTTGAACAAACTGCAATGTTGCTGAGAATTCTGACTGCTGTATCTTTTAGCAGATAACACTGGGGAAAATCACCCTCTGCTCCAAACGGCATTGACGTAGATTAGATACCGTAGTGGTTGAAGTCTCTGTGTTGGTCAGAGAAGTTGACTCTTCCACTGCTTCGTATTTCAGATATTTCAGTCTAGATTTTCTGATGGAGTGAGAATTTCTGGCAGTTATCCCAGGCCTCCAACCATGCATTTTCTTTCCTTAGAATTACCTTAAAGAACAGCACTCGCACAGTTTAAATACACTGCAAAGAATAATTTGTGAATTAATTTAAAGCAATACTTACTGTAAGCAGCCACGTATAGGAAATTAGTACAAGAGGACCTTATGAAAGTTCTCTCCTACTGTTGTTTTATGTGTTCTTGATCAACTGCACTGACTTGCAAAAAGTATAATCTTAACTGTAACTGATTGGTTAACTGTTTAAATGTATGTTCCAGTTTCCAGTGATATCTAAACACAGTCTTGTGAGAATTGTTGAAATATCTTAAGGATTTTTTCATAAGCAAGGGTATACAACAGATAACTGTATTACACAAAACCAGTCAGGTAATAGAAACCTGCAAGTTAGTTAGAAGGACTTTTCCTTCTAAAATTTCTGCAACAAGCAACCACATCTCTGAGAGACATCTTACTAATTATAATAACTGTATCTCACAGCCTGAACCCAAAACAAGAGAGCAGAACACCTCTAACAACTGATACAGATGATAATTCTGTTGTTCAACAATAACGTTTTTAAGTTTCACAGTACAGCACGTTTGGTCTGAGTCTTTTTTTAATACTGCTTAACTTTTTACAACTCTCTCTTTTCATGACAGAGTAAACTAATACAAGAAAAGGCATAATTAGTCTCATTCTACTTTATGAGAAACCCTGTGACCACACTGGTAGAGAATTGGGACTGTCTAGACTAGAGAAGAGACAGATAGTGGAGGTAAGGATGTCTTTATACACATCCTTTCTCCTGCAAAGAGGAAAGAAAGGAATAATCTGGTTTCTATGCTTACTGCTGTAGTACAGCAAGAAGTAATAGGCACAAATTCCATTTAGAGAGACTTAAATCAGAAGTTTGCCAACAGTGGAGCTGTTGAAATACTAGAATAGATAGATGTCCTGAGAGAGTCTGGAACCATCTCTGAATACTTAAGAACAGAGTGAACAGAATTCTTGTAGCAATGCTATGGATGTAGCTGGTTCTGGCTTGTAGTAATGGCAATAATAATAAATAGGAGGGTAATAATAACAATAAATGGCTTCCCGAATTTCATTCTACTACTGTCTTCCATGACTGTGTAGTTTCTTTATACTTTTAGGACAAAATCTCTGTTGTCACCTTCCATTCCTCATCTAGACCATATGGTATTCAAGATCTAAATTAAATTGAGTGAAAATGTAGCAACCCAACCGCTGGGTTGTTTTATGTGCCTTATCTGCTATGCAAAAGGTATTTCTTATGCTTCGTTGTAAGGGCATTTGCAAAAAAAAATAAAAAATCTCATTTGCTGTTTTTTGATCTGTGCTACATTTTGAACTCCTTTTTCAAATACATAATTCAGCTGAAATAATGTGTTGAAAACAAAAGGAAAGATCTTCCGGTTTCTCTGTCAACAACCAGAGTGATTTCTCTGGAGCTTTGGAAAATCATATTGGCTTTGGATTTGATGTTTCTAGAAAGTTACGTCAGTGAATAGTAATTGGAAATCCTCATTGGAAGAGAAAGAAATGTTTATAAAAGAAACTTATCTCACATTTTGCTTTTTGTTTTTTATAACCACTGTTGATAATAAAAATTCTTTCTAGTGCTTCAGGGGAAAAAAGGCTAAATGTATTTTGAAAAAGAGGAACGGACATTCTACAAGTATTTTCCTTGCTTCTCTCTTAGAGTGATTTAACCTGCCTCTAAATCAGTATCCCAGCTGTAAAATTGGAGTAAGAATAGTAAAATGCTTCCTTTTCTTATTTGTTCTGTCAATTTTGAGGATAATTTAAAAAAAAATAATCTGGTCATTTTCTGTGGCATTGAAAAGTTTCCTGCTAGAGTATAAGTTCTTTAAAGGTCTTCCTAGCACTAGCTGCCTATTCTTGAACTAGTTTGCTGTGTTCTTAGGGAATTCAAGACCAATTTTAAACAGATTTGTTCATCTTGTTATAACAGGAAATTGTTTTTCCCCACTTCAGATCTCTGATTAGAAGTAGTGTGTGTTTGAGTTTTAGACTACTCATTTGTGAAATAAGTGGTTAAAAGTGGATTTAGGGAAATATGCTAAGGTACAAAATATGCAAAACTTCAAGCGAGCAGGCAAAGGTGTTGCAAAGGCTTGTCAGAAATAGCCTAATTTGCTGATTGCTTACAGAATTTCACCAAAATAGTGTGGTTTATGGGGAAAACTATTTTCTTTCATTTCCAGAAATAACACTTCTTTAGAATAGGGGAAAATAAAAACCTCTCTACATAGACTAGCTATTCAGAATATGCAGTTTTCTTAGTGGGATGTAAGAGTTTTTACTGAAGACTACAAGGAAAGAGTACTGTTACGGTGAATGTATTTCATTTTGATAATGGGAAATTAGTCTGTGTCCATTCTTTACCAGCTTCTTCATTCATTTGCATTTACTTCTTTAGTGAAAGTAGCATAGTATAACTTAATTGCTATTTTAACACTGGGTGCAGATCTCTGAGATGAGGTGTACAATTAGGTCATGCCAGCGCACTTAACATTAGATGTTCATTGGGCTACTATAATAAAAATAGTTTATTATTACACTTTTTATTACTTTAGACATTGGAATAAGCAGGAATGCTGTATTATTTCATGTCTGTGTGACATTCTGCAAATGCAGAAGTAATGTAATGTCACCAGATTGTTGATAAATTATTAAAAATATCTCTTCTATCTAGCATCTCTAAATGTGCTGCAGCTTTTCCAGCTTTCAGAAGCATCAGTATCTTCATTTTCTCTGTGCTAAAGAACAATTCCCTTCTTACCTTCCTGTATTGCACCTTATGAACACTTTTACTGAGCTTGTGAACTCGAGTGGCTAGAACAGGAAAACTGAAAACCGCATATGTTGTGTTTTCCTTGAATTCCCTGCTCTGATTTTCCTGGACAGATTAACAAGAAGTAGGAATCCCACCCAATGCTTTTTGCAAAGCCAAAGAACTTCTGCCCAGATGTTAGCAGTGATTAAAGCAGAGTGTGCATCTCATTATATAGTGCTGTTTCTGACAGGCTGGGCAGGTAAGAAGAATCATGCAGAGACAGCTCTGACTTTAACAGTAAATCTCCCTGCAGTGTCACCGCCACAGGACAGACAGGCAGAAATACGTGTTCATCCACCCTTCTGTTCTTTCATCACAAATCTGTGCTAGTTTGGGGGCCTTGCACAGGAACATTAAAAACATATAACAGAGCTGACTTGGTGCTAGACACAAAGATGAACATGAGTAAACCCGTTGGTTGTGATACGTCTCGCCAAATTTCACTAAGATTAAAGAAGCATAAGATGTGGGAGAGACAAATCAGCATATCAAGGAAAAGCGCAGTCATCCTGACCTTTTGAATCAATATCCCATAATCAACTAAGCGTACCTCAGAGGGGAATTAGTCTTGTCTCAGGAAAATAAAAACATCGTATTTGTACTGAAGTACCATTTCATAGAATCAATTGGGTTGGAAAATACCTCAGAGATCATCAAGTCCAACCCTTGGTCCAACTCCAGTCCGTTTACTAGATCATGGCACTAAATTTAATGACTTCTTAGATGCAACATGTCCCTGAGAAGCAAAACAGGAACAAGATTTCTACTAATAGCACAGAAATGGTGATGTGAGTCACTTAAATGCCTTGGCAGTGATGGATCTCCCTACGCCACTATAGAAGTCCCATGTTTAATATTTCTGTTGGGTGCACAGCTAAATGCTATTGAGGACTCTAGCAATGTTAAGCAATAATTCAGAGCTATATTTCAGGAAAATTAGATGGTTTCTGTGTTTAGCCTAGTTTCTGAAGGCAGAGATGTTTATCTGATCCATCTGTGTCTTCCTATATTTTATATATCCTTGCCAATAGTTTTTGAATTCTGTGGTCAGTCAGGGAAACTTCACAGGTTGCTAAATACTACATCCATCATGTCCTGTGATCCTAACAATGTCCTCAAATATGAGCTCACCCTGTAATAGACACCAAGGAGTCCATAAGAAGTGATCATTTATGAAAATCCCAATTATGGGAGAAGTTTCAGTAGGTGATTGTGGTTTGTTAGATGCCAGGAAAACCAGTCATAAAACAAAAGGAAGCTAGGCTTCATTAGTTTTGCTAATCATAGAACAATGTGTTTTTTAATTACCAGAGATATCTGCAATGTTTAAATTTGGAATACAGACAGACAAGCGTTTCTGTGATAGTGAATGATGTCACAGTAAGACAGAGTAAAAGCTGTGCATGCCATTTTTAGTGACTGATTGGCCCTGACAGTTATAACACCATTTAAAGCACTTTATACTTCCAAAGCCCATTACCACCACTAATTAATTCTTAGAATACCCCTGAGGGGTGCCAGTTGGGAGATAAGTTATAGTATTTCTGGTTTAATGCTGGAAACGCTGAGAGAGATCACTGAGCAGTGATAGTGCTTGGAAACAAAGAACTCACAATCTAGTGTCAAAGACCTTGCTGTAGATGAAAATTTGCTGCCATACATTAAAGCTATATTTCAAGATAATCAAAGATCCATAATATTTTTGTAGTAATACTTAATGTATATTAAAAAATTCCGCACAGTTAGTATGGACGCATAAGTGTGACGTGGCTTATAACTGATGTCAGTTCTGCACTAGCAATTGAACGCCATCACGAAGTTTTTAACCACCACAGGCTCCTGCAGTCAATGTTAGGATATTCCAGTGAAGTCAGCACTGACTCAAAGTAAACAGTATTCGTTGTGCCTTATAGGAGGAAGCAGCAGTAGAGTCTGTTTTCCGTTTCTGTGTAAATATATGCAGGATGGAGCTGGGAGTAAAAATTTTATCCACAGGGAACCCTGAAGTTTGCAAGAGAAGTTGCCTTGCACGCCCATACACCCAGTAGTTTCTCAGATCCACTCAACTTTGAAGAGTGAGTAAGCCACTTAAATTTGCAAGAAATTTTTTAGTATGAGTCAATCTGTCTCTATTCCTTCTCTTTACCAGGGAATGGAGATTTTGAAGAAAAGTAATATCTCTTATAAAGAAAGCAGCTACTTATTTCCCTAGGCTTTTCTGTCTTGTCCTGCTGTGATGCTTGTGTGTACTTGTTGGGGATTTTTTCCAAAACTTTCTGCCATGCACTGGAAATTAATTTTTTTTCTCATGTTTTGCATTACAGCATTCTAGGCTGCTACCTTTGTGTTCTACATAGCATTTTAAAATAAATAAACCTGATCCGGCTCTATCTTTCCCAAGATATTTGGTAAATAATAGTGTCAAGAAGTACACATTGTAAATTAATTAGTAATTTTGATGAGTTCATGACATTCCTAAATACAATCCATATGTATATACAGTTCAGTTAAGTTAATCTCTTTTATTTTATATATAGTAATTGTAGTTTTGTCCCTGGCAACATGGTACAGCCTTTTATTCCACTGAATGTTACAGGATGTATTCTGTCGTGTTATGCAGTTAAGTAAGTGCACAGAAATTGAGGACAATTAAATAGACAGCAGTGCAAATGTATGTACCTTATACATCACTCATGTTCTTTATTATTATGTTTACAGTGAATGTCATAACTCTACAGATAGAATAAAAGTGAGAGTATGGGATGAAGATGATGACATCAAATCTAGAGTGAAACAACACTTCAAAAAGGAATCAGATGACTTCCTCGGGCAAACAATCATTGAAGTAAGAACACTCAGTGGAGAAATGGATGTATGGTATAATTTAGGTATGATTCTTACTGATTTTTTTTTAATGAATTTTAGACTAAATAAATAAACTCTAAAACAAATTTTAGATTCTCAGCGTTTGTAGATTTGGGAAGGTAAAATGTATAGCTTTGGTACTGATATACAAACTTACAAAATCTTAAATATTACAGGATTATTTGAAATTGAAAGATACTTTCTTGATTTTGATCCAGAATTATGCCAATTACAGAAAGAAGACTAATCATAACAACATAGAAGAAAAATATTTAATTTTAATGTAAAATTAAGAATATGTAAGGAAACGCAGCATTTCAGACTAGACCGTTCACAATAGCGTTTTATAGGAAATACATCTAGAAAGATACATAGGTAAATGTAGCAAATATTTTGCTTGTTGTCCACATTCATTTGTCCACATTAACACATTCACATGTGTTAATATCACATATTAACAAAAAAAAAAATCTATGTACCATTCTGGGCCTAATGACCTTTGTTTTTCACTGTGTTTACACGAGAGGTTTTTCATGAAACTCGCTTGCTTGAATTTCCTGTTCCCCTCATGGTGAATGTGTTTACGTGCAGCCATAAACAAAGACAGCCTGGTGAAGCACAGGATGCTCCCTGTCCTTAATGACTGCACTTATTTATCTGGACAGGTCTTAAGAAGTATCATTCTTTAGAGCAGAAATAAATTGATGAGAGTGTGTCTCAGAATATATTTCTTTTATCTAAATCTAAGCATACAACTATTCTTTAATTCTAAAAAACTTTGGTAATAAAAGGTGACAGTAACATATCTGCATCGGTTGTGTTTTCTCCTCTGTGAAAACTTTGTGTAAACTATGTGACATAATTTTCTAAGGTTGGAGAGCATTTGTTTTCCTGATCAACAGTCTAGTGTTTCATTAGTCCGTGACATGTGTAGCTGTATCGGGGAATTGTTTAATTTCTTACTGAAAATGAAAAGAATAACTTTGATTTATTTCCTATTTAAAATGAGGGGTTTTTTTAAAGATAAGATAGTTGGGTCATTATGAATTCTGAATTTTCTACCGTAAAAAAAGCAGTGACTTTAACCGACGTACATACTGATATACTTTACCATGAAATGGATTTTTAATACAAATCTTGCTGAACTGATTAGACTGGAAACAGTTTAAAGCCAAAAATCTATGTGCTCTGCAAAAAAAGAAGAATCTGGAATGGAAAACTTTTCAATCAACATCTAAAGAGGAATATTGGTAAATGGCTCATGACATTGACAGAACTGCAGTTTGTCACATCATAGAAAGAGGAGTGAAATACTCTGAGCAATTGGATTTGCAGAATACCGATTCTTATTAATTGTATTGTTCATCACCACTGGCATCACAGCACTTTCCGAAAGAATCATAAAAATTGTGATATCTATGGATTTGGTTATACTGCTTGAGTGGACTGGAAAAGTGAAAATTTGACTCCAGGAGGATCAGTAAACTGCAATGGGTAACAGCGTCTAAGTGGACTAGTACGAATAGTGTAAACCAAATTCTTTTTATTGTTTCTTCTGTAGCATTCAGCTACAGCTGAGTTTCTCTCAGACAAAGTAGTTTAGATTGTCTCTGAAGTCTTGACAAATAAAGAAAATTATCAATAAGGAAAATAATAATAGTAGTTAGTACAGATACCAGACAGAAAATGAAAATAATTTCTGTTGAAATGAGAAAAGTATTAGACAAAGCACTGTGCAGACTGGCTTGGATTTATCCAATAAAATAAGGAAGATTCTTTACTTCACAGTTTGATATTCTGCTTCATAGCCTGAACCATATGTGAGGCATTAGAAAAAAATCCCAAATTCTCTTATTCTCAACAGCAGCAATTTCTGGCTTTACAAAACATTCTCATCAAACTAGAATGATTTGTGAAAGCATTTCACATGACGTATATCTATTCTTGATAGTTACTAATATATTATTTTTCTGCTCTTCAGAAAAGCGAACAGATAAATCAGCTGTCTCTGGCGCCATTAGACTGAAAATCAATGTTGAAATAGAAGGAGAGGAGAAAGTTGCTCCCTACCATGTGCAGTACACCTGCCTACATGAGGTAAGTTGGAGAAGTTAAAGGGTACTGTACAGAAGTTACTGTTCCATTGTTGCATGGGTAAGGAAAAAAGGCTACAGAACATTAGAACACTGAACCAAATAACTGATCCACATTGAAGTTCTATTCTAAAACTAAAAGTACTTTCTGAAAGCTGATGACTTAAAGTTCAGCACTAGTATGTATCCACAAAATCCTGTCGTTGGCCATTTGTAAAACTGAATGTTCAGGGCATTTGTGCTCATAGATTTTGACCTGATATTGCAAATGTTTTGGTGTGTGAATTAAATGGCAAAAATCTGTTGATTTAAGATAATCCACGAGACAGTTAGAGGCTAAGTAGCAACACCAAAATTCTTTCTAAATTTTGGAAATATTTTTGGTCACTGATACTAGAAATTAAAACCTGCTGCTCGGATTGTGGATACATATGGAGTTTGGTAATCTGAGAAGCATTCTATGACATCAACATCAAATTAAATACGAGCTTTGATTCGAAGGTTGTGAAACCTAAACTTTATTGCATGCTCTTCACAGCTTGAGAGGCCTCTGTAATATTTCTAATAGGTTTCCTGTAACTTACAGTTTTTAAATAATAAATTTGAAATTTATTGGTCACAGATCCAATTAAAATTGAAGCACTATGTAGTAAGCATTAGAACATCTTGGTTTCATTCATTAGCAAAGGTATATGGTAGAGAAGAGAAAGTTTCTGCATGATTTAATGTTGCAATCTCTGTGTGCCAGTTAACTGACATGATTTGATATCAAGTAGATAGATCGCTGCTCTGAACCACAAGCCTGCACTAGCAGAGTTCCATTACAAAAAACAAATTTAGAGTCTTGGAATTTTTTTGTTCACCGAATGATGACAGGTTAGTGGCAGTCTTCAGAAAAATAAAAACAAAACCAAAAACAACCCCCAAACCTAAAAATGGACATATTGAGGACTATTAAATAGGATATACTTTCAGAAGGCCACTTAAAAGCTGAAAATCCCTTTTTGAAACATTCTTACATTTAGAATCTATTCCATTACTTGACGGAAGTTAAATCTAATGGTGTTGTAAAAATCCCGGAAGTAAGGGGTGATGAAGCCTGGAAGGTGTATTTTGATGACGCTGCCCAAGAAATTGTAGATGAATTTGCTATGCGCTATGGAATTGAGTATATTTATCAAGCTATGACGTAAGTATTATCTTGTCTACTTTTCTGCTCTGCTGTCAAGAACGTGTTTGAGGGAAGTGATGGGTTCCAAGCTTCCATGCTTTCGTTCTCCATTTCACTTCCATTCCTCATTTAAAATTCTTGTTATCATTTGTTGTCCATCTGATTCTCATTGAAATGCTTCTCACCTGCAATGGAATTAAGACATATTATAAGCGTTTTGTAAACTGTTACTGGTTTTGCCACTAACGCATTTCTTAATCCTTATGGTACTGATATGTGACAAGGATCAGAAAGACTTCCACTGTTCCAGACAGGATTGGGATGGTAGAACTTTGAAGTTTCTTTTCCTTCAACTCTTGATAAATGCCAATACTCTTAAATTTTCTAGAGAAAGTTTGAAACTGATTTCAGAAATTCAAATGTAGCAAAAGCCAACATTGCAAAAATAGCAATATAATTGACATGTGAGTATTTAAAAGCTTTTTCATTTAACAATGTTAGAAATGTACAGGTTATATTTTCATATAAAGAAAATGCTTGATTTTTATATCAGATATAATGTACAGATATTCATGAAAAGGAAATAAATTTAGCCTGAACATCTAACAAGGTGCTGAGCAAGTACTGCAAAACATGTTTCAGGAATCCTTACTCAAAAATTTTAACCAAACCTTTTTAAAGTTCAATGGTTTACTTTGGCTTGTGGGGTTTTTTTTCTTGCTTTCTTTTGTACCTTTTGACCAAATTTCCTTGTTGTTGATGACAGCAGTGCAGGCTGATGATGCAAACCAGGAATCTGAAGGCAGGTGTAATAAGAAAGTGAATTCGATATTGGTGGTTACAGATAAAACTTACACAGGAAATAAAAGCTAAGATTTCATTGCCCCCATAGTCATGTCCATTTATATTTTAAAATCATAGACTCATAGAATGTTTTGTCATGGAAGGGACCTTTAAAGGTCATCTAGTGTAACCCCCTGCAGTGGACAGAGATACCTTTAATTAGATCAGGCTGCTCAGAGCCCTGTCCAACCTGACCCTGAGTATTTCCAGGGATGGGGCTTCTACCACCTCTCTGGGCAAACTGTTCCAGTGTTTCACCACCCTCATTGTAAAAAAATCTCTTCTTTATATCTAGTCTAAGTCTACTCTCTTAGTCTAAAACCATTAACCTTTTTCCTATTGCAACAGACTCTGCTAAAAAGATTGTCCCCATCTTTCTTATGGGCACCCTTTAAGTATTGAAAGGCTGCGATAAAGTCTCCCCAGAGTCTCCTCCACACTGAACAACCCCAGCTCCCTCAGCCTTTGTTCCTAAGAGAGGTGTTCCAGTGCTCTGGTCATTTTTGTGTCCCTCTTCTGGACCTGCTCCAGCAGGCCCATGTCTTTCTCATGCTGAGGACTCCAGAGCTGGACGTGGTACTGCAAGTGGGATCTCACCAGAGCATAGTTCGTAATGAGTAATCCGTATTTGAGGAGTGAGCCACAGTAAACATACGGTTTAAGTTAGGAGTCGAATCAGTAATGACTCTCAGCTCAAATGGTACTTGGAGAAGAATATATAATTGTATACATTGTTTTGCTGATTCATCTGCAGGCGTGTCTCCCAGAGCATTCAGACTTTGGCTAGAAGACTAAAGAAGGTACTAGATCTGTCATGGGGAATTGTCTTTTGGATATTATCTGTTGTTTTTATGAGATCATTTTTTTTCTCATGAAACAACTTTAATGGCTGGGAGTTAATGTACAGCTTCTTGATTTGGAAAATAGAATTATCAGATTGCATTTGGCAACGATGTGCTCCTACAAAGAGAAAAACAATTTTTCACTGTGCAACAGAGAGAGAATTTGAATGTAATGACTTGGCCCATAGGACTATAGTGTGTTTTATTCTTGTCAACCTAGTTGAGAGTACTCCTACTGCATGTCTCATGATAACATTGTAAATTAAAATATTTGCATTTGTAAAATGCAAAACTGACTATGCTCTAATAGCCTGTGATCTAGACCCCAGAGAGCATCCACATGCTTCTTATGCACGGAGGTTCCAGTGAGTTTTAGGGTGTTGCTAATGAGATGTTCTTTCTGTCTGAAAGTAATTTGAAAAATTCATATTTGTTTACAGTTTTAAAGTTGACTATTGTATAAAGTTTCAACTGTACTGAGTGACAGGCAGTTTTGACCCTTTTAGGTATGGGTAGACAGCATATGCTGGAGTCGGAGCATATGCCATTCTGCAGTTCTGAACACAACATACATCTAATTAAGCCTCCTTAAAGTACCACTTCCCAGAACAATTTGGCATCCTGTTCTGCTAGGTAATAAACAACCCCACTTGCCTGTCATTTCAGGTCATGCTGGTGGATTTGTCATCTATGATTCTCTTAGTAAACCCTGATGATTTGTTTCCAGCTATCAAATTAATATTTATTTATATTTATTCTTTTAGAACACAGAAATAGTATTTCAAAAGGATAGCCTTGATTTTGCAAATGCATTGCATATACTCATCAGCTACACTTGTGGCAGCTCAGCAAAGATTAAGAAGAATTTAGATCAGTTTATTGTTTCAATGCCTGTCTGCTTCACAGAAGTTCAGTCCAATAGATGACAAACTAAAAGTCCTGAAACATAAAGCTCAAGTTCTTTTCCTCTCTCAACCCACATCAGCAAAGAAATTCTGCATTTTCTGTGATTTACAACGTCATGTGTGAGCCGGTTTTTGATTCAGATCGGAAGATTTCTTATGCACCACCAAAGACTTATGGAATGTGCGTATCAGTCCAAAAGGTATCATATAGGTGGTGAGTTATATGCTTTAGTCATTGTCCCCAATGACAGCTTTTTCATTAAACTGGTAAAGAAAATGAATTCAAGTGTGATTGTGCCTGTAGTTGAAGACGGAGACATCCACATTTTTATGAGACTAAACATAGGCAGTTCTTCCCTAAAGGATGCCCACTTAGGATTGGCTTACTCTCAAGATACAGGTTCCAGTTCCAAAGCAGGGACATCTGTTTTTAAGTTTCCACATGTGGAATTCACATGAATAGAAAAACAACCATTGACCTGAAACCAAAATGCAACAAAAAGCTTGTTTGTGTTTCAGTAACTGCAGCTTTTTGAAAACTCTTGACTGTTATAGATTCCATAATCCACTCTTCTTTCTTATAATTATTATATTTCTCTACTCCTCATGGAGCTTATATTGGGAAAAGAAATGGAGAACAGTTAAAGCCATTCTTATATGGATCACAAGAGATTTTTGTTTTTCTGATGGATAGCAGCCAGGTAGACGCTGTCAGCTACTTGAATGATATCCATAAACTCCCAGAAGTCAATGCACATATGTGCGAGAGAATAGGCAAGAAAATAGATATGACAGAAGACAGATTAACAAAAACAGAACAACAGCTCAGTGATCCAGCTGACCTTTATTTCGGTGGACTGCAGTGATGGATGGTGATTTATGCTGTAAATTCAATGTTTTGAAGAAATCAGACTGGAAGTTTATTTACCTACATAATACTAAACCACCTCTACACCACCAGGTAAAAATAATTTTCTTCATCTCGTTCAACTTTCAACATAATTTATTTCTCTTTAGAAAGCAAAAAGCAAAGCAGGTATTGAAACAGGGTTTGACTAGACACTGAAATTAGACATTAGCATCTTGGATTTACTGTGTAGTGAAGTGCAATAAGAGCTCTATTGAGATCTCTGCTTCTTGCTGGCAAGAGTCACCACAGGTAGAACCTAATGCTTCTAAATCAGCAACATAGCTCTCATTCCAGCAGGTTAATGGGCATTAACTGTGCCATCTTGTTCTCCTGCTAGTCTTCAATTAATGTGGCTGCATTGCAAAAAGCATACAAATCACCCATTAAAGTAATTTTCATTGATGGCATTTGTTTACCGAGTACAGCACAATAGTCAGCCTTCTTTCTTTGCCGATTCATGCTAGCAGGAAGATTGGAAGAATCACGGGCACTGCATGTTGCTTAGGAAATCGCATAGTAAGAAAGTTGAAGCAAACAGACCTGGTTTAAAACATGTGACTCTAGCTTAAACAATGCATTACTCTAAAATATGTCATATTATGTGCCTAGTAGAAATTATTAACTGGTGCTGTTGGCTGCTGGTTTTAGAAACCTACAAAAAAAAGGAAGTAAGTTTGCTCTTTGATTTATTTATTTAGCAAACAGAAGGAGGACAGGTGACTTGCAGATTTCTTACCGGGGTTATCAGTACACTATTGCATGTGATAAACTTAATAGGTTTAATTAAATTAATTTTAATTAAATGAAAGAGAGAAGCAGAAGTTTGCGTGTCCTGTCACTTGACACACAGGCTTTATAGTCAGTTTCACTAACCAAATTTTAGCTGAAACAGTGCAATAGTATAGTATGGACGTAAATATATTACTTAATTTTTCCTCAGATTAGTACAATTTGGGTGTATTTTCAAGGTAAGAGCTCAGTCCAAGCCTTGGGTAGCTCAATATGAAATTGGTAGAAGAACCTACAAAAGGCACCTTGTCGAATGGAAATGTTGGCCTGAAAGTTTTTTCCATGATCTGTCTTGCTCCCTGCAGGCAATAGATAGAATCTCAATGGCTTCTCACATAGCGACTGCTGCTGACTGCCCCTCTTGTTTGCCTCCTCCCCTCAGCACAACATATGTTATAGGTATGACACTAAGGCCAGTGGGGTTATTAGTGCCTTCTTATCTCCAGCTTGGGGTTCCTCATGCACTGAGGATCTTTACATCCACTAGAAGATTTTCAGAAATTAAAGGTCAATGCTAAAAGGGTATCGTAATTGTTCTGGTGTCAATTTTTTAAAAAATAGTTCTGATTGTCTCTACATATATTTCTCAAAATGCTTGTGATTGATAGATCAGGTGAAATTTCTCTTAACTACCATGATGGAAGTTTTAAGTATCAATTATATATCATCACATATATAGCAAGGCTATGGGATATATAAACCTAGCTTGAAAATACTTTAAAGAGAGTCTAGTGCTAGAGAAAGTCCCCAAAATGGGTCTCCTGTCTTAGCCTACAAAGGCTGTAAGTACAGAGGGAACTCACAAACAAAGACTGTAGCCCTAGATTCTCTTTAATATAAGCCTGCCTCTCTTGCCTCCCATCCCCAGTTGGGTCCCTTCTTTTCCAATCTCTTTGCTGGCTCAGGAAAACTAGGAAATTCAGCAGTTATTCAGTTTGTCAACCGACCTTTGGAGTGGGATTAAGGGCTTAATTCATCCCAGTATTCACTCCTTTTGACATCTTACATCTTTAACACTTGAGAGACTTCAGGTGATACTTTAAAGAAACAAAATATGAATAAATCCTGGGATTTTCTGTAGGTTTTTTACATGCATAATTAATGACTTGCTTTTTCATGGGAATTATGACTTGAATTATGAGAAGATTTATCTTAAGTGAGATGCAAAAGAGTTACAGAATTACAATTTTAGAAGTTTTCCAGACAATTTCTTTTCAGTTACAGGATTAGTTGGTGTACATCTCTTTTGCTTTTTTTTTTTCTTTGGAAGAAGAATAGAAAAATACTTTAACTCATGGATCACAGACATTGAGAGCACTCACTTACTGCAAGTAGCTGACTCTATTTCAAATCTCTTAGCAGGTTCTGTAGCCTGTTTCATTGACTAGGGCAGTTGAGGATAGCAGTTTGGCCAATAATTTTACAGTTTGCATTTCTGAAATCGAAGTATTGAATGGATATCAGGTACATTAATGAAGACTGATTCCTGAGTCTGAATACTTGGGAACTTTGGGAATTTTCTTTTTTACCGTATCTGTAACCTCACACAGATTTCTGAGGTAAACATTTAATTTCGATGTCTCATTTGCAAAGTAGATGAAATTGTTGGAGAGGGATTACTTTGGAGCGATGTCAGGTACTCACAGGCCAGAGCATTTTTGTAGGACCATTTCCGAGTCTGTAGATAACCATCTGTAGTAAGAGCCTGTGCACTGAGAGGGGAGTACTGGAAAAGCAGAAGCAAGAGAGACTTTATGTGCTGCCTTCTGCTGACTCACTCCACTCCCTCAATTTCCTCTTCAAAAACTATAGGCTAACAGAAGAAGTAAGAGTTGTTTGGCAGATGTGAAGTTGTGGATTACCCCAAGGGGTTATGAAAAAGGCATCTGCAAATATACTAAGGCATGTGCAAACACACTAAGTCAGTGGTGTGGGAGATGCTAGAAAAGATACTGTTGTCTCTTCAACAGAAGCAAGGTTCTGCAGGCCTGGAACATCGGAAAGCAGGAATACGATGAATAGGATCAGTCACAAGAGCATGAGGCCCTAGAGTGAAGGAATTTAGAGGACCATCGGGTCGGTAAGCGGGTATCAGAAAGCATAACGTAGGTAGAGTTTGTGTGCAAGCTTGCAAGGAAGTATAAAGAGCTAATTTTTTATATCTTTAGGAAAAGGATTCCAAGTACAAGATGCAAATAATCTTTAACGATGTGATTGGAGGATTATTGGGGCAGTGACAGCAGTTAAGGGCCTAAGTTCAGCAGGACCGAGTTCAGTTGTACCTTGTGTTAATTTTTTCTTGGACAGGCGCCATTGCCCGTGTGCTTCAGGCCAGCACACTGTTCTGCCTTATGCTCCCAAGGACAAATGGTAGAGGGGAGCCAGAGACCCCAGCGAAGAGGAGCATGCTGCCAAATAAGGACCTTGAGACATACTCAGAGCTTCAGAGTGATTGGAGTTTCTTCATCCTCTTCTGTTTGACTGCATACTCATTTTACCATCATCTCTGCCTAATCTCCCTCTTTTTCCCATCTCTATGCACTCTTTATACCTTTATCTTCCTCCCAATCCTGTTTAACTATAAACTTTGGAATTAAGATTTTTGTGGTTTGCAATGATGTTCACTATCCTCATGTGTTAGATCTTTGATCCATCTTGTATCTCTTGTGTTTTCATATGTTGTAAGCAGGCATCTCCTGTTGTTTTAAACAAGTAAACAGTACTACTACATTGCAATGCTAGTTTTGGCTGGGTCAGGTTTAACAGACTGGTTATCTAAACTTTCCTGTCGTGAGTCAACATGTAACAATTTCAGTTATGGCCTAAATGAAATCAGGGTCAACCCAGAAGTTGCTTCGTGTCTCACCTTTCATTAATAATGTAGCCTAAAATACAAGGCACAGTAAATTTCTGATTTGAGTGTTTTGTTAGCATCAATTCAATCCTTCTCCACTAGAGTATAGATCTCCTATGTGGCCTCTTATGATCATAAGTCTGTTTGATTTTAAGTTTGTGTTTGATAATAAATGTTTTGCCTAATAGCAATTAAGATAGTTAAATCATGGGTTTGTGTGTAGAATTAACAAAGAAGCAAATGTGAGCCTTATGCATTCACTTCGAAAAGATCAGTGTGCAACAGGTGGCAAATATGTCTGTATCAAATATGTCTGGATTTTCCTCATGCGTGTCAGCACACTTGTCCCTGAGGAAGCTTGAAAGTTACGTCATTGGAGCTGAAAAGGAATTGTGGTGAGAAGGAACAGAATCTTTGCCATCTTTAGTAACTGTCCGTTTGTTTGAATTGTAGACACTTTTCCTGTCTGTCTTCTAAATATATGTGCCCTGGTGTTCCAGCCGTTATGAGCACGCTGTTGGCCAATATAAATGCTTTCTATGCTCATACTACAGCAGCAACTAATGTATCTGCCTCAGATCGGTTTGCTGCTACTAATTTTGGGGTAAGTAGACTTTCTGTTTTAATGGATCTAGCCACAAATACTGTTCTTATCACAAGAGCCTCTATTTTTTGCTGAAATAATGACGCATTGTCTAAGTTCTGGATTTGGATGTCAAATCTGAGGAGGAATACCAGCATGTCAGGATATGCTGGTATTTTTGTTGTTCCTAACTTTCCTTCTGTGGAAAGTATCTCACAGTGTGGGCTTCCTAGTCTTGAACATGATAAGTAATAAAGATACGTTCACTCTGTATTGTGATGTGTCCACCTACCCTCACTGGGGAGATGACGGCAGGAAGGAAGAGCAACAATTCAAAAAGGTTGCTTTCATATCTCTACCATTACACGTCATATGATCAGAGATAAACAAAAGCTGATGCTAAAAAATGCATTCATTCATCTTTATTTTTGTGTGGCTGTTATTTGCATGGCTGATATCAAAGCTATTTTTCACTTATAAGTAGCTATGAAAACATGATGTTTTCTGAAGTACCATTTATTGACATGAAATAAAATATTAAACATAGTTAAAATGTATTAAATATAAATTATAGTTGTTTGGAGTGGTTTTAGGGGCACTGATGCTCTTCTCTAGTATTAAGAATAATAGAAACAGTATGATTATTGGACTTTTCAAGGTAACATTATGAAATTACACGTTTGGACTAGTAAACCAAGAAAGACTTAATTATGGTCTTGCTTTTGTCTTCCCATCAGAAATCAGAAGTATTATCAGACTCAGTAAACTCAGTATTATCAGTGCTCAGTTAAATAATTCAGTCCATCCTTGGAAAAAAGTCCAAGTGTTTAGTTTTTAAAGAAAATCTGCTCTGGATGCTAAAACAAGATTTCGTTTGTAGCAAACAGTGTATTAAATAAAGCATTCCTGCATATTTTTTTCATACAAGGCATCAAATTTTTGAAACTAAATATTAGTTTGCATTTCATGCATAACCTTTGTAATAGAACCTACATCTTTAAAAATCACTTTGTTTAGTAATTATACCAAAGATTGCAGGGTTTTTTTATTCAGCAATTTTTTATTGCTGAATCCTGAATGTTCTTAGGATCTGATGCTACTATTTACAGTTGTAAATAGTTACCAGTTGTTTCCAAATACTCTAAAGTAGTACTAAAGTTAAGATATTTTCAAATTTTAAGAGTTACTATAAGTCTGATATTCTTTTTTTTTTTAAAAAGGAAACCATTAATTCATTATTTTCGGGTACACTTGGTAAATTTTTTTTAGAGAAATATTAACTTGAAATATGAATTTATTTTTCCTTTGAATGTTAAGTCTGGTGGAAGCACTCACATATAAATATACCCAGGGCTGGATCTTTATTTTGGAGACAGCGTATTCTTGACCTAGAGCTTTGCGTCCTGCTGCTAGAAAGAGAAATGTTAACATTGCTCAGTTGTTATCAAGTTAAAAAAAAAAAAAATATAGACAAGGCACTATGAGAATATTTATGATTTAATTATTATATTACCATGACAGCACAATATTCTTCTGTTCTTATTCAAGTTTTCTTTTATAAGCTAATTGGTGGTTTATCATGGTATGACTCTATATCTTTGTTGAAACAAGGTTACTCTTTCAGGGCTCAAGCTCTATTAGACTCTTAAATTTGATCCAGCTTTTGAAATTTAGAGTTTTTTTGCTGGATTTTCTAATGTTATTTTCCATTTTTCTAAAAATCAGAACTACTTTTATCCTCAGACTGGATGGAGATTAGGTCCTCTCTCTGATATTAATGCCAGTTTACCTTTGACGCAAAATTCCAATCCAATTCATGGTTCAACAGATGGATGGAAAGACAGTAGTGAGCATCAGAGATTTGAAGCTCTTTTTTCAACCAATTGACTTACAGGCAAAATATTAGGTTACTTCTCTCTGTCAGGTCAAAAGGCATTTGTTAGTGGAGAGGTGCACATCATTCATCAAAAATTCATCATCAAATTCAAGTCCTCAGGCTACAGCTGGGAAGGAATTGGCTGACTGAGTATTTCACTACAGATTTATAACACGTCAGAAAAAGTTCCCTTTTGATTGATCCCTTAAGGGAACTGTGCCAAATTAGTGGCTTTTTGTGTAAGCTAGCGCTCCACTGATGAGAGGCTGTGCACAAAGGACTCCATTTTCATATTAGTGCCAATCATGTTTCAGGGATAACGTGGGTAGAGTCATGCGTTCTGAGAGCTGTCAGATCTTGCTATTTCCACAAGCCTGCTGCTTTCACATAGGCTGGCAAGGATTTCTGCACAATTTTGTGCAGTGGACTACAGAATATGTTCTAACATGAAGATTGGTAGTTAGAAACTCTCGTAAGTATTCCTGGAGAATGGCACGACTCAGCTGGGTATCTCACAGCAAAATACGTTCACTGCACCTTCATCTATTGAGGTAACAAGTTAATCTCCACATTTGAAAGGGAAACCTATAACTGCAAAGTATTACTTACCTTATTCATACAAAAGCCACTGTTTCTGAAGTATAGTTTCCAATCATATTTTAACACCAAATTCAGTGGTAAATGAGCATCGCTTCTTACCCAAAGGGAGGGGGAAGTGCTTTCTTCAAGAGTGTAAGCAATTACAAGTCAAATCAAAATTTACCAAACTTTTCTCTTTTAATAAGCCTTGTTAAAATAACTTAAAACTTTGGACTTTATGTTGAATGGGTGATGTTATTGAGTTTTTGGTCAGAGATATCAGGCAATGCTTTCGATTTCTAGATACCTTGATTTATTTCACAGTGCATCATTAAGAAAGAAAAATGCTACATAAGAAAGTCTATCTCATCTCAATAATGTGTCACGCAGCTGCACGGCATTGAATGCATGCCAGGTAAACCACAATATAGAATACAAAGGAAACATAAAGTGATAAACATGCATTACCTGGCCTCAAAACACAGATCTCAGACCAGCACTTTAACATTTCTCAAGTAAGTTAAGACTGGAAAGCAGCTTTCTAAAAACCCACCAGTCATGGGAACCTACAAATTCTAATGCAACATATTCTTTTTTTCTTTTTGCAGAGAGAAAAGTTCATAAAACTACTGGATCAGTTGCACAATTCTCTGAGGATTGATTTATCTAAATACAGGGTATGTGCGATATATTCTGTCTAGAGGAAAACTCAAATGTGGGTTGTTTTTTTTTTTTGTGTAAATATCCCTGTGGACTTTATCTGCTTAAAGAAGTTTGGGATTAATCCCTCTTGTGGAATAGAAACTGAAGATATTGGATGCTGACATGAAACTCCAAATCCTTTGGACTAAAAACTTACAGAATTTAGGCAGTTTGAAAACCATTTCCAGTTTGGAAAAAGTTATTTTCTTTCCAAAAGGTATGAATTGGTCAAGGTAGGAGCATATTTTCAAGGAAACGTAGGATTCAACAGCTTTGGTTAAATTAATCCATAACTTAATTGATCTGGGAATTGCCTTCATTGACTCATGTAGTATAAATTGCAGTTAGTGCTGTATTTATTTTGGGCGACTGACATCTTTGCTACAACTTCCATGCCAGTATCCTAGGAATGTTGAAAGAGACTTGGCTCCTCCTTTTTCTACATGATAGGAATTCCAGTTTCACGTTTGCCTCATGAAAGCTCTTTCCATTGAGGTATGCTCCAAACTCAGCCTTTCAGCAAAGAAGCATACACTGAATCACAGAATCACAGAATGTTAAAGGTTGGAAGGGACCTCAAAGATCATCTAGTCCAACCCCCCTGCCAGAGCAGGATCACCTACACTAGAGCGCACAGGAACGCGTCCAGGCGGGTTTTGAATGTCTCAAGAGATGGAGATTCCACAACCTCCCTGGGCAGCCTGTTCCAGTGCTCAGTCACCCTCACAGTGAAAAAGTTTTTCCTCATATTTTTCTGGAACCTCCTGTGTTCCAGCTTCCACCCATTGCCCCTTGTCCTGTCAGTGGACGCCGCTGAAAAGAGCCTGGATCCATCCTCCTGACATTCCCCCTTGACATATTTATAAACATTGATGAGGTCACCCCTCAGCCTCCTCTTCTCCAAGCTAAAGAGATCCAGCTCCTTCAGCCTTTCCTCATAAGGGAGATGCTCCACTCCCTTCACCATCTTTGTGGCTCTACGCTGGACTCTCTCAAGCAGCTCCCTGTCCTTCTTGAACTGAGGGGCCCAGAACTGGACACAATATTCCAGATGCGGCCTCACCAGGGCAGAGTAGAGGGGCAGGAGGACCTCTCTTGACCTACTTGCTACTCCCCTTCTAATACACCCCAGGATGCCATTGGCCTTCTTGGCCACGAGGGCACACTGCTGGCTCATGGTCATCCTGCTGTCCACTAGAACCCCCAGGTCCCTTTCCCCTGCACTGCTCTCCAGCAGGGCAGTCCCCAACCTATATTGGCACATGGGGTTATTTTTTCCCAAGTGCAAAACTCTACACTTGCCCTTATTAAACTTCATAAGATTTCTCCCCGCCCAGCCCTCCAGCCTGTCCAGGTCTCTCTGAATGGCTGCACAGCCTTCTGGTGTGTCAACCACTCCCCCCAACTTCGTATCATCAAATGAATACCTGCCAGTTAGAACATTCTGAACTCCCTTTCTTTTTCCATTCCACTGGAAAACGAAACTACTGTATAATACAAAAGCAATCAGGGTTCCATCATCAATGGCATCCTTTCAGCTTCTAGGAATGGCAGCCTCCAACTCCAGGACCTCTCTGTTCATCTGGCCAGCTTTCTAAGGATAAAGACAATGTTTAAAAGAACCCCAAGACACTAGAAGTAGTCCAAGATGAACATACTCAGTTTTTAAGACAGTATCCTTCGTGCAGCAGATACCCTCATCACAGGATCTATCAATTTTGAAGAATGTTATCCAGATAATATAGGAGCGTGAGGATATTTGGCTGATGTTTCATTAGTATGAAGCCATTTAAATAACAGTACTTCTCATCGATCTTCCTGTTAACCTGGACATCACAGCAAAAATTTCATTTATGATTTCTTCGTTAAGCTTACTATTATATTTATGCCTACGAGTAATTGATGTACCGTTGAGAACCCATAAATGATTATCAGCAGCAACATTTTTTAGTCTTTTTGTAGTGTTTTGTACTCCATTAATGTTTTGGAAATATTACAATATTTTAAATCATTCATATTACAAATACAGCAGTGTTATCTGACGTGTTCCTATTCATGTCAAAGGGATGTTCATCACTAACTTCCTTACAGGCAGAATGCAGATAACACATGAACATTGCTAATTCTTCCAAGCAGGATCTTTGTTTTCCCAGATGTTTTTTTTTTCCTGGCTGTTCAAGGATCCTACCTGTAACTCCAGTTTCACATTATTCTTCTCTTCCTGATTCACCAGGATAATTTTCCTGCCAGCAATTCTGAAAGACTCCAGGATCTGAAATCAACTGTGGACCTGCTTACCAGCATTACTTTTTTTCGTATGAAGGTATTGTCCTTTATTTGCACGATGACTTAAAAAGTTTGAAAATGCTCTGGTCTTTTATTTCTTGGGAAAAATTATGCTCTGGTTAGTAATTTTGATCAATTCATTTTCTTCAGTTTTAAATTCTATCTCTTAAATTACTGAAGATCATCAAAGTAAAGTTATCTTATTCATGCTTCAAAGTAAAGTTATCTTATTCAATGTGGTAAAAGCCATTATGTTTGAAAAAATAAACAACTATCTTTTCTTTATAAACAATTATTTTTACATGTCCTGAAGGAAAAAAAATTAAAGATTTACCTTTTGATTGGTTTAAGGTCAAGTCATATAAAGCAAACTCAGTTGAGCTCCTGAGGAATATGTGTCACAAAGAATAATCTTTTTCTAGCAGTATCATAATATCATGTGTCAAACAGCAAAGTAGGTCTCATAACTCTACTTGCCTTAGTCACTCTAGATGTTTGTCAAGTTCTGAAATATTTTTAGAATCGAATGGTACATAATATTACTGGGTAAGAATACAGAAACAGGAAGCAATATTTGTGACAACAGCATGTGATTTCACTGTTAGGCCCTACATAAAGAGAATTAAAATAATCCATTAAATTGAAGTTCAGATTAATGTATCCTAAAGTGGAGTAAAAAACTGAACCCTTTGCTTTTTAAAAATGAAGAGCTATTTGGCTGAAATTTTTATTCAGAGGACGGCACGTAATTATGTTTGACAAAGTCTCCCACAGCATCCTTGCTGCTAAACTGAGGAAGTGTGGTCTAGACTCTCGGGTAGTGAGGTGGACTGTGAACTGGCTGAGGGGAAGAAGCCAAAGAGTTGTGGTCAATGGGGCGGAGTCTGCTTGGAGGCCTGTATCCAGTGGAGTCCCTCAAGGGTCGGTACTGGGACCAGTATTATTCAATATCTTCATCGATGACTTGGATGAGGGACTAGAGAGTACTATCAGCAAGTTTGCTGATGACACCAAGCTGGGAGGAGTGGCTGACACACCAGAAGGCTGTGCTGCCATTCAGCGAGACCTGGACAGGCTGGAGAGTTGGGCGGGGAAAAATTTAATGAAATATAACAAGGGAAAGTGTAGAGTCTTGCATCTGGGTAGGAACAACCCCAGGTTCCAGTATAGGTTGGGGAATGACTTATTAGAGAGCAGAAAGGGACCTGGGAGTCTTGGTGGGCAGCAGGATGACCATGAGCCAGCACTGTGCCCTTGTGGCCAGGAAGGCCAATGGCATCCTGGGGTGTATTAGAAGAGGGGTGGTTAGTAGGTCAAGAGAGGTTCTCCTGCCCCTCTACTCTGCCCTGGTGAGACCCCATCTGGAATATTGTGTCCAGTTCTGGGCCCCTCAGCTCAAGAAAGACAGGGAACTGCTGGAGAGAGTCCAGCACAGGGCAACTAGGATGATTAAGGGAGTGGAGCATCTCCCTGATGAGGAAAGGCTGAGGGAGCTGGGGCTCTTTAGTTTGGAGAAGAGGAGACTGAGGGGTGACCTCATTAATGTTTACAAATATATCAAGGGTGAGTGTCACGAGGATGGAGCCAGGCTCTTCTCAGTGACAACCACTGATAGGACAAGGGGTAATGGGCTGAAACTGGAACATAAGAGGTTCCGCTTAAACTCGAGAAGAAACTTCTTCTCAGTGAGGGTGACGGAAGACTGGAACAGGCTGCCCAGAGAGGTTGTGGAGTCTCCTTCTCTGGAGACATTCAAGACCTGCCTGGACACGTTCCTATGTAGCATTATCGAGGCGTTCCTGCTCTGGCAGGGGGATTGGACTTGATGATCTTTCGAGGTCCCTTTCAATCCCTGACATTCTGTGATTCTGTGAATTATTTCCTAAGTAATGAAAAAACATTTAGGTTTTCCACCTCTAGTGGAAAAACTAAAGATGCAAACCCTTGGGCACGTATGCCTCTTCCATTTTATGAATAATTTCATTCAAATAAAGCATTGTGATAAAAATCCACTTGCATAGCTTAAGAATATGTTTTAATTCATCTTTAAACTAAGATCACCGTAGGTCAACACAGTTTGAAATATTTTTATCATTATATTTCAACACTTTTAATTCTGTCTTACAGAATTGCATTCACTGCAACACATGGAATCTTTTTGTGTTCAATCTCATTCTGATATTCTTCTATTTATGAAACATTTTATTAGGTCCTTGAATTGCAGAGCCCACCTCGAGCCAGTACTGTGGTGAAAGATTGTGTAAGAGCCTGCCTGGACTCAACTTATAAATACATTTTTGACAATTGCTATGATCTCTACTCTCAGTTAGTGGACCAGGTAAGGCCGGTATGAACCTATTTCATGCTATTGCTCGTTCGTTACTGTTGGTTTACCATAACTAAATACAAAGAATTCCAGTGTACTTTCGTATCAAAGCACTCAGGTTATTTTCATTTTATTTATGTGAAAAAGAGCAATACATAAATAAACCCACAGATGACTATGAACTCTAAAATTTTTAGAAAGATGAGTTTCAAAATTAACATGTTAACTCAGAATTTACTTGGCACATTGGACATGACTGTAAGATTTGTCCAGTGGCTTTAAGGAAGATGATGACATTAGATTAATTACTACTCATTTAAGATCCATGACTGGAAAAAAAAAATCTAATACTTCAGTAGCTTTAGAAAAGAAACATTACTATTTGCTGAAAATAATATACTGTCTCTCCAGTTTTACATTTTAACACCTGTAATATATTTATGGATCCAAGCTTTGGTAACTGCTTCAAGAAACTGGGGGCTATTTCTATAACATTTCTTAATATTAGTTCATCAGGAAATGAAAAAATATTATAGCATTTGTTATATTCTAAATGCAGTGCAAAAGCCTTGAGAATGTGTGTGTGTGTGGAGGGGGGTTTATGACATGGCCAGAGTTTATTCTGTAAGTGATGTTAAAATTAAGAAATGTGTATCTGCAGAATTATACGACTGTCTAAAAGGAGAATTGCTGCTTTATCACATCACCTCTTGTTCCTCACTTTTTGCCTTCTGGGTGGTACACTGGAAAAATGGTATTTCAGTGACTATTCTTGCCTTGAAAAGAATGAACTAAGTCATTTGGCAAATGCATGTTTGCTGAGTAGTATGTACTTGATAAGAACAGTTGTACTATGTAAGATACCAAATTTTACCTGAAAGCACATTTCACTTGAATCCAAAATACAAATTCCTGAGTTTCAGGAGAGGTGGTACATGCTATATATTTAACTTTTCTGAAATGAAAATGTATTTTCTAACATTGGATTCCTGTTACATCCGAAAACTTAACTTTAGCTCCCAAGCCTTGAGCATAAGAATTTCCCACCAGCACCCGTAGGCACTGCACACTCTCAGTGCCCGTGTATGTTTATTCTTCAACAGATTATATTGTAAACTGAGTAGCCGTATAAATTAGTAGAAGAAGCGGCTTCAGACAGCACATCTATTTGCCTCATGAACTGTTCTGTCTTCTTGCTAACTTTTACTCTGCAGTAATTTGATCTTGTCTGTTAAATATATGAGCTGTTGCTAGACTGGGTATTGTGAAAGTCTACGGATTATCAGCAGATGCTAGCTATTCAAGTAAAAAGTTAAAAAAGTGAGGTAATCTGCTTTCTGCATTATCCTCTTACAGATTGCTACTGTATCTGCACATGCATTCAATTTATGGAACAGCTAAGTATAGAGCTTGCTGGAACCTATAGCTCTGGAGGTTTTCCAGTGAATGTCGGTGTACTGCATACTTGCTCACGGTATCGCTGTTACAATAACGAAGCGGTAACGAATTGCATTAGCTTTGTGTCCAAACCCGTTAGGCCGATTACACCAGATTGCACTCTTAAGCCTTCTTCATTAACCGTTCTCTTACCTCTACTTACCTCCCCATCAGATGAGGTCTCCTCTAGAGGGAGGAAAGGAGTTCATCCTAGCATGGTGGTGCAGCATGGGAGGTTCATGATTTAGCTGCACAGCTGAGATTTGAGCTGTGAGTAGTGAGCACTAAAACAACGAAGCCCAGAGCAAGAAGAAATGGTTCATATGTAGGTCACCACCTGCTCTCACTCAGGGGAAAGACTGGCAGCTGCTGTCCTGCTGAGGCCCACTGCAGGCTCAGGGTTTTGCCACGATTCCTTTCTTGCCTGAATTGTATTGTGGATGTTATGACAAAGTGGTGCCTAGACAGGCTACGTAATCAGTAGGATTGCCTTGTGGCCAGAAGTGGTGGGTTCCTGCATGTTATGTGTAGTATCTCTGCATGTAACTTGTGTTAATCACTTAATGTATTTGGTCTTGTCTTCAACCTAAAATTCTGAAAGATGCCTGCCACAGTATTTCTAGAAAGTGTTTAATGCCCGAATATGTGTAATTATCTGATTTTAGGGTGAAAACAGAACAATGAATAATGAAATGGAGGGTGCTTAAGCTGGTTTTCTGAGAAATTTATCACTATAAGAAAAGTAACAAGGAAATCACAAAATATACTCAGCAATCCCTGCTTCTTCTTTTTATTACTCTCTACCTTCACGTCAGAGAGCGAATCATTGTTATGAAGCAAATATCTTGCAGCAGAATTTCACCCCTTGTGAACAGCAATATTTCCTGGGGTGAAGCATGGTAAATGTTAACAGTATGCAAAAATGTCATACTACAGTTTCATACCAGAACACAAAGAACAGCTGATGCCAAAAAAACAAATGAGTACTATAGATAGTAAAATACGATATCTTGACAGTTTTACAGACATATATTATTGTCTTCATTATTTGAGACAAGGCACTCTGATGAGGAACTACCTAATTCCTTATGCAGCAAATGTAGTATTTTCTCTTGTTAATTAATACTGATTTGAGTGCAGAGCTAGCTGCCTTGTGTTGAAAAAAAAGAATGTCTCGAAAAATAGTTTAGGAAGCAATTTGTTAACTTTCTGACTCAATTTACAAATATGTCACTGTTTCTATTTTCTTAGGAGAACAAAAAAAAATTGAAATCTTGACTGATGCTTACAATGACTAAAGTGCCTTCAGTAATTCTTTTGGCAGTCTTCTCCACTGAGTGAATGCAAATCAAACTCTTCCTGTTCCCTGAAGAGCTCTTGATCACTACAAATCATTTCATGATCGATAGCATTAGTATATTGCAAAAAAACACTGGGACACTATATTTGACACCTGCTCAGCAGAATAATATTGAAATTCTGCCTGATTTTGGAGATCTCTTCCCTTGTTTCTTGGTTCTACTATACACCAGCATGTGGATGGACCTATGCTTTGAGAGCTGGCTGTTTTGCTGTATTCATCTGTGAGTCTCTGGTCACTTTTCCATTTGGGATTTTGGAACTGGAGCCACTTAGTTGCTTTTTGAAGGTGTACCTCTTTTTCTTTAGTAGAAAAGACAAAAAAACAGTAGATGGTTATTTCTTGTAAAAATACTCTGAGAGTTGAATCAGGAGTCATGTGATCTATGATCTCCAAACATATGCAAAAGCATGAAGTAGAAAATAAAGTTGTGCGGTAGTGAAAGCTGTTTATCCCAGCGAATCCTATTTTTCAGACGTGCAAATTTCAATGCCAAGTAATACCTGTTGTGAAGCACTTTGCTATATTTATATACTGATTTAGATGCACTGAAAAGGTTCTAATCTCTTCAAATCTGGCATGTAGAGGGTGCTTAGGGACCTCTCCTTATGTTGTAGCATCATGTTTGGTGGGCAGCATATTAGCCACAGGATTAGTAAAACCTTTGATAACATACTTGGAAGAATCAGAAGGATACATTTTTGCTGCAATATTTCAAACCCTGTTCTGAGACTTCTCTGTCAGAGAAAGACTAATTCTTACAGATGAAATTGCTTGCTAGAAGCTTGTCTGAGAACACTGGTTAGAAAGTCGAGAGAATAGCTCATCATCCAGCAGCAGCAAAGATCTGGCAAAAGAAAAAGTACGAAAAGCCATAGACCTTCAACCTTGAAGTAAGGAAGGGTATAGTAGTATTGTCATCTGAAGAAGTGAACAAACTGATTTGTTATCCAACGCCATATATTCCTCAACTGCTTATTTTAATTCTAGATGCATAGTAGTGAACTATTGTCATGTAATGTTAGATCTC
Organism: Trogon surrucura; assembly: GCA_020746105.1. Lineage (NCBI taxonomy): Eukaryota > Metazoa > Chordata > Aves > Trogoniformes > Trogonidae > Trogon > Trogon surrucura. The sequence continues at coordinate 1,026,551 of CM036627.1, forward strand.
CAAAAATCCAAATATTTTTCAGTGCTGGAATCTGAATTCTGGTAAAGGTTGGTTACTAATTAAGAACAATGATCAAAATAAACCTGAATTTTTCCTGAGCCTTCAATACAGATTGTCTCATAAGGAACAAAAGTCTAATCAATATTGATTTTTGTGAGATTGCAATTAATTCACAGTCGAGGCCCTTTAGTTGTGAACATACCTAGTGTTTTCAAAAGTAGTTCAGATTATAGGTCTTTGCAGTTTGCTTTGATTGTTTATTGATCATTCTTATTTAATTATTTATACTTTGTGATTGGGCTATCCTAATATTCCCATAGAATGATACAAGCCAGTATTCAGATTCCTGTGTTGGGAGACCTGAGGGTATGAAAACCTGAGTATTTGTATGCAGTTGCTTCAAGTCCAATTTGTGTCTGAATACTGGCAAAAGCAATTGCGCATTGAAATCTGACCTTCCGTAAAACAGCTTGAGACTCATTATCAGTAAACGTTGACTTGGAATCGAGTGAAACGCTGACAATTCTGAGAAAAGTGCACGGACAGATTTCTGCATCCAACTTCATACGTCCTGTGGGTTGGTGGTTATGGTGTAATTAGTAGTACAGCAGCCACAGGGCAGGCATTATTTCAGGTATGTAAAACCATCTAGCGTCCTGAATACATACTTACACTGAGGCCAAGGTACTTCAGCCTCCTTTCTGTATGGATTAATATGGCCAGGGATGTATTTATCCATGCAGGAAACAGACTTTGTTTCCAAACAGAATATGCTAATAGTGAGAACGTCCTCACTATTGCGTTTCAGTTCTGTCCTCCTCCTGTTTCACCTCCTGTTTCTGGTCACATTGTGGCCAAAAGATTAAAAGTGTGAGCTTCCATTCTGTCATTATTTGTATAAAAAATAATATATTCTGAAACTTAGCTTGGGGCTTGCGTTGGGCAATCTTGGTGCAGATTACTTTCTGAAATCATAGGATTGGATTTATCAAAGTTGCACCCATACAGATGTTGCGTATTGATTGCACGGAACATTACAAAATTTTTTAAAAAGGCAAAATAAAAACAGACATTTGTCCTACAAGCTGGAAAAATCAATGAGAGAGGTTGTAAATCCTGTGTTACTCAGACCAGCTTTTACAGATTTGTCTCAGGATAGGTCAGATGTAGATTTTCATCCTGCTTCACCCTGTGCCTGAGATTGCTTTCTCTATCCTCAGCCAGTTTTCAGAGTGCAAAATATGTTTGCTTCTTGATAGTTTAGCCCTATTTTTTTCTGAAACTCAGAAAAATCCCTCTACATTTTTATCTTTTTAAGAGAATATTGAAATTCCAGCAATTGATTTTGGTGCCGCTCTGCCACGTGATCTATTGCTTGCATATATAATCATCAAAAATGTCCCATTCTGGCAGTCCTGAGCTCTATGATCTTGGAGAAACATGATGAAAACATACCATTTTTAAAAGCAGAATCAAGCGAACAGCACCCAAGCAATCACATTTATTCCTCATGGCTGTTTCATGTCGTCCAATTTTCTAAAATATTTCATTATTTAATTTTACCACTTCCATGTTGTTGCTTGATTCTTTTTTATGGTAAAGGGTGTATGGTGTGCTACAGCTTTAGAGCCATCCTATAGATGAGAAGTAGCCAAGTCAATTAACATGATCATATAAAAACCTGGGCTGCCATGTCTCGATGGTAAGGCATCATCTGGTGTTAATGTTTGTTTGATCTGCCAGCTGATGCCTCCTGGGAACATCACTGTTCTGCCTTTGGCCAGCTGGCTGTTGAACTTCTAAGTATAGATCTACTACAGCATCTTTCTAAAGGTATTTCACAGTTAAGTGCGTGTGGACTTAACCATCCCAAGTGATGATACAAGGGGTCAAGATATTTTACGCAGTCTTTCCTAAGGGAAAAGGCTAATTTGCTAATTGGCAAAAAATTTGCTAATTGGCAAACTTTCATTCGTATCAGTACTCCCTGAATGTTCTCTTCATCGCTATAAGAGATTTTAGCTTGTTCAGTGAATTATGTATCCACCTAAAATGAAAGACAGGTGACTTAACATAAATAACAGCAGTGGAAGCACGGCCTAATTTCTGTACTATTATGAATAAACTAATGACAGAAATATGTCTTAATTTCATTGTAGTAGATCTGTGTGTAAAACGTGCTTGAAATCACACATTTACTTCAATTTCTGTATTTTCCTGCTCCTACTTCGGCAAAATTGTAGTGCAGTTAGATTAAAATTAAGGTAATTTTAGTCTGCAGTGATAACCTCATTTTGTTTACTGTTGACTGCATTCTTGATCTATTAGAAATTAAGAACAGAAATATGCAGTTAATTTCAATTAACTTGTACTGAGCTAAGAATCAAAGAATCATAGAATGAATAATAATAGAATTATAACTTCAGAAAAAGCATTGGGTTAAAAAGCCATGAATTGCACGTGGTACCTGTTAACTAGTGATTCTGTCATCTTGATGTATTGAGAATTTGTGTTCCTCCTGACCTTTTCAGATGTGTTTTTTTTTAAATCTCAGTATTGTCCTCTATAATGATAAGCAGTGTTCAGCGGCTCATATATCTTGTCACAGTAGTTGTGCCAATGTGGTACTAGTTGGCATACTGGGCATTTAGTTCATGGTTTTGGACTGGCAGTTTCTTTCCAATGGATATAAGTTGCGTGGGGGTAAAAAAAAAAATCTATTATCCGGATAAATTTTTTCCACTTAACACACCATGTTTATAACTCAAAAAAATTTTGTGTGTGTAAATTGTAAGCGTATACTCTGCTTGTGCACAAACTAATCCTGGTGTTTTTAAGGGCTTTTCCACAATTTCTGATAGATTGTAACCGTGTAAGTGCATATGATATTATTTCCTAGAGTGAAAGGATGCACACTATTGAGAACTGGTTGGATATGGGAAAAAATCAGAAGGCTGAGAAATGAGCTGTTACCACAGTTCCAAAATCAGAGCAGATTTTTTGAGACCACAGAGAAGGAAAAACTTCATTTAATAAGAGGGTATTCTTACTGACTGTTCACAACAGACTGCTGGTGAGCCCATATCACCAAAGCAGACTTTAGCAAAGCCATACAGAAATTAAACATAAGTGCCTCCAAAAAGGTGTTTCATTTCATTAAGAAAATGCTAAAATATAAGTATAGCTGTATGATGCTGTCCTCCCACTTGATTTTTTACACTGTTAGGCAATTTTCTATGCCTCTCAGTTATGCTAATAGAAACGTTTTCAGGCCAAACAAATTGTATCGCTGAAATGTTTTGGGTATGAAAATTTCTCTGTTTCAGGTTAATTTTTATTCCACGATGGAGCTTACTCCTATCAGTTTTGTGCGTTTGCAACTAATCAATGTGATCAAACATCCAACACTGCTTTGCCTCATTATAATTCTTCTGTGAAAGCTGTTCACCTGTTACTAGAAGCCACATAAATAATAATGCCACCAATAGTTCAATTAATGTAAAAACTTGAATGATTATGAGCATTTCTAACACATTAGTTAGATTACAGGATAAAGAATGGAAATTACATCTGGGCACGGGCAGAGTGTGTACTTTAATTTCAGAGCATAAAACTACGACCATAAAATACGTATTTATTGTTAAGGTGAGACTATTTAAACATACCTTCTCTGGGGATTCTGAAAATATCATCTTGATTTTAAAAATATTTCTGTGCCAGAAAATATTTTTAGGAAGCGCCTCCTTATGTAACTATTACATTGTAAATTAATTACATTTTGCTTTCTGTATTAAACAACAGGAATTCCCATTCACAGTTGTGAAAAGCTCTCTCACCTACATGCTGTTGCAGATTTTTACTGTAAAATGTAGTTCTTAGATAAGATGCTGAACTACATGTGAACTGACTTTGTCTCCTACAACCGCCTTTCAGTTGTTTTGGCTTAAACATGTGCTAGTTTCTGAGAAAAAAAAATAACGTATTAGAAATAAATCTTTGATATAGAAACCAGGTCTTATAATAAATGTATAATGTGCACCAGGGAAAACCCCTGTTACTGTTAGTAATGCTCAAATATTAATTTCTGTTTAAAAAACACTTTTTCACACGTGTGGTTTTGTTGTGACACTAGGCACACTATCCATTGTAACTGCTTCTGAACCTCACATTTATTTTGGTTGCTTTAGACATTGAAGTTATAGCATCTGTAGATCAGCTGAGTGTGTAGCAGAGTGATTAATGATACTTTTCTAAAATATTCCACAGTGACCACAAAAATCTCAGTCGAGTGTTCAGCCATTCTAAATGCTGTTAATAGATAAAAGTTAATTGAGGTTAAGATAACATTTAATTAATTCACTAGGAGTCTAATATAGTGCCACATCTATTTAGAGAGATACAGGGTCCACTGAAGTGTTCATATTTGGACTACAAATGAGTTCAGGGAATGCATGTTTAAACTTGCGGGATAAGTATGTTCCTTCGCTGACTTGCTAGTTGAGTGAAAAGACCCCTTTCTGTCTGACAGCTGTGCAGAAGAGCGCGTGTAGACCTGGCACGTGCAGACATATGTCTGTGACAGAAATTATGTGTGACCATACAGAGATAGAAATATTTCTTTTCATATTTGGTTCTCTGCTATGAAGTTATTTATTAGACATTGATAAGGAACCTGATACTTTTGTCAGGCAAAGAACTGAAAAATGCTCTTGTCTAGGAAACTGTAGACTAAGAATTCATAAATCAAAACTGTACAGACAGAAGCTAGCTGCAAATGCATGTTTTAGTGGCTTGGTATAAAATTCTCAATATACCTCTTATAACTATATAAAAAGGTGCAAAAAACAGGCTTTTAGTCAAGAGGTATAAAACCCACTGCTTTACTTGCCAACTGTTAATTAACAACTGGAGACTCATGTTGGTAATCCATCTGATGTATCAGTGTGTCATGTCCTTCCTCTTTACTGTAAAAATGTGACAGAGCATTTCAGGTTTCCTGTTTTGGATGTGAAACTGGTTGCAGTCCTGTTCATTTGCAATGAACATACAAAAATCATGTTTCCCTGGATAAAAAAGGAATCAAATAACAGATTGGGTGTGCTCACAGCTTTAAAATCCTTGGCAAGACAACACCTTTGCAAGCATCTTGTTTGGATATCCTTATGTACGTTTTCCTAGCAATTTTATTTTTCTAGAGATTTCTTTTTTTAACCCCTCCTACTTTGTGTTTTCCTCTGCCCCCCTTAATTGTATATTTTATGTTCTTCCAGTCAATCTATGAGTCCCAGAAGAAATTTCGGTGCAGAATACTTCGGGCAATAGCCTCTGTTACTTTGGCTATGTCAAAAATACAGAGAAATTTAACCGCTTCTTCATTTGTAGTGAACGACAAAGCAGCTGTTAAGCCAAACAACTTCAGCCTATAATCCAAAATAAAACAAGCAGTGTTCCTTATCATTGATTTGTTGAGTATTTATTGTGTAGGACACAGAAGTTCTGCCTTGGCAGACAATTTTACCTGCACTCAATTTCAGCACCACAAAGAATTAAAGAATGTGTTTAACTGAAGTGTGGACATGCACTAAAAAACAAGTCTCTATTGATCCTCGCTGACCTGGCTGCCTTTGCACTGTGTGTATGTTTTGATATGTCCACAGCCAGGTATAGTCTGTCATGTGATCTTCTCTAGATTGGATAGACGGTCTTTGTCCCAAATTTCTGAAGATTCTTAACACATCACTCTTTCCAACCAAGTAATAACCTGTTGGTGGAAATCTCATAATGTTTTCTCAAATTTCTCTAATGTGAAAAATATTCAATCTTGTTTTAACAGGGTAAGAAACAAGAAGTTCCTAAAGAAGAACAGGGACCAACAACAAAGAATTTGGATTTCTGGGCCCAGCTTATTACTCTCATGGTCACCATCATAGATGAAGATAAAACAGCATATACACCCGTCTTGAACCAGTAAGTAATTATTTTCCCCATAAAAATTAAGAATCATGGATTTATTAAAATAAGGACAGGAAATGCACCTGAATCAGTAGCTGTATTTTAAATAGAATCTAGCTGGAGATTTCTTTAAAATGCAGAATATAACATTGACATAGTTTGATAAAGATTTAGTGCTCTGATCTTGGAAAGACAACCTTTTGTTTTAGTAACACTAAAGACGTGGTTTATGAACCATCCCAAGAAGTAGCAAAATATTATTATGCGAGCATAATAATGGGTAGACAGAAAGTGAAATAGTGTGATATTATTAATGTTAGGGTAGTAGCTTGGCACACAGGATGTTCACATCATGCTGAGGCTCTTTTATGCATTATAATAGAGTTTTAGGGATGTATTTATACTTCTTCATGTGTGCGACCCTCTTCAGGTTTATGATTGGGTAGAGAGAAAGCATAGCCAGGCTGATGTGAAAATTTGTAAAATGGAAAGCAATATTCTTGACTTACCAGAGACAGAAGTTGACTTCTCAGAATTGAAAATGAGGGAGGTACAATCAATAACCAAGAGAGATTGAATAATTTTTTATTGATACACTACTAGAGAAGAGAGAACCAATCAACAGGCACAGAAAGAGGAGAAAGGAGTACTGGGTTTTGAAAATACAGGAGTGCAGAGGAATATATTTCACATATTAAGGCTGGAGGAACAGATGTTGCATAATTGACATGTGACATGATGAGGGCCTAGGGAAAAGTTTTAACTCTTTGGAGATATTTTACAGAGAGATTCTAGTAAATCTGGACATAGTTAAAATTCCACCTTATATTTGTGTTATGGCTGAACAATTAGTGGAGGTGTCTGTAGTGGCATTTAATTGGATGGTCTGAAGGGAGGAGCAAGAACAAGTTTCTTTCAGCCACAATAGGGCAGATACTGAAAGAGTGTACATGGAGATATGCTTGTATGTTGATACAAAAGTACCACACTTTTTATGGACCCACAGTCTAGTTATCAAAGAAACCTCCTGGTGATAGCCAGAAGTTGAAAGGGGTTTCATTGCCTTCTGATTTCTTTCTTTCCTTTAAATAAGTGAAGACATAAAGTCTTTATCAGTATTCTGCAGTCTCAGGTTGTGCTTGTACCCTATATTCTTAATCAAATGCACAAATAGTATTATAACAATGGAGTAGATTGTTTAAAATACATAGTATAATTTAGGGAGACTAAAAAACAGATATGTTAGTATAAATTGTGAAGTAGACATGACACAATTTTTAGTCCTTCCCTTACATAAGATACAAAGCACTCAGCAAGTACCAGAGATGAGAAGCATCCTGTAAAAATTGCTGGTATTGTCCAGTGACTTCTGTTCGATGGTAAGCCACTAGAAGCATTCCTGATTCTTTCTGAGAAAAATAAAGGCTGGAATAAAGTCTTTCAGGCGTTAACAAGATTGTCACTGTATGACAAATTGCATCATACCAATAAAATCAACAAAAATGAATTCATTGAAATAATACAGACATTTCCCACATTGTTCACACTAATAGTTCTGCCGGTAGAGTTAAACATAACGTTCCTTTCAAGCTTGTCATTTTACAGTTGGTTTCTCTATTTGCTCTGGTAGGACCAATTTGTATTGACATTTATGCTTACCATAGAGATGCTTGTGTATGTTTGACATTGAATTTCAAGCACAGTCTAAGGCAGCCTGTCCTCGTCACACCTGTGTTGGAATCAGTAATAATGCTTCTGTAAATGGTGTCTGCAAACTCATTGTCTGTGTGACACGGTGCAGGAGATGCAAATTGTGGTGTCTAGTAAGATTTACTATCACTGGCTTGTACTCTAGGTCCTGCACAATAATGTAGCTGAAAGAGCAATGCATCTTTTATTAGCAGCAGCACAGGGGTCAATGGATTCTTGTTCCATGCCCATTAACACAGGGTCTGGGATGTGGTATAAGAAATATCTAAAACATTGTCTGCTTAAAAGTGCCACCTCTGCTACAATTAGTGAAGCTTCACTGATAGATAGTGTGGGTTGTAACAGAATGAAGAACGTTGCTTCTGTACACTTTTGAGAGAAGTGTGGAAGGGAGCTTCTGTTTCTGATGTGCTACGTTTAACAAAGTACATCAAAATTTTGCCTATTTGAAGTTCGACAAGGCTTTAACTTATTTTCTCGAGATCTATTTTAGAATGCACACACTTGCGTAAGAACTCTGTCAAATGGAAGTGAAATGGATAATTGAGACTTTTGTGAATTATTTGACATGTTCTAAAATGCCTATTTCAATGAATTTCTCTTGGATTTATATGTAAAATACATAAATCATTGTTTGATTTGAATAAGAAATTAGGAGGTCATTTAGATTTTATTCATTTTAATCTATGGAAATCTCAAAGATTCTTTTTTTTTTTCTAAGTGTGTTTTTAATTCCCGCTTTTCAGGCTTTGATAAGGGAGCTCTCATAAACCATGACATTTGTTACGAAAACAAATTTCATGCAAAAGAGCAGTGTTAATCAAAACACAGTGCTATGAAAGCTCAGTTACCATTTTAACAATTTAAGGACCATAAGAGACCAAATCCTGCTACCTTCATGAATAAAGCTGCTAGTCCAATAGGTAGTATTTTGCATAATAATGCACTGGAATGGGCTGCCCAGGGAAGTGATGGATTCACCATCCACCATCCAGGTATTTGAAAGATGCGTAGATGAGGTGCCCAGGGACACGGTTTAGTGATGGACCTGATATTGCTGGGTTAATGGCTGGACGCAATGATCTTAAAGGTCTTTTCCAACCTAAACAATTTTACAGTTCTATATTGGGCTGCCTTAGGAAGACCACAGCCCACAGGTTGAAGGAAGTGATTGCCTCCTTATAGTCAGAACTTGTGACACGGCATTTGGATGGTTGTTTCCAGTCTTGGTTCCCCAATACAAGACAGACATTGTCAAGCTGGAGAACTACAGTGAGGGCAACCAAGAAGCTTCAGGGAATGGAACACAGGATGGGTGAAGCAAACAAAGCTGAGGGAGCAGTTTGTACAGCTTGAGAAAAACATGGCTAAGGGCAGCGCTGATTCCATTCCTCAACTTCCTAATGAGATGTTATAAGGAAAAGACAGATCCAAATCACTTCCAGAAGTGCACAGTAAAAGGCACAAGAACAATTTTCTGGTAGGGAAACACCTGTTAGATACACAGGAGCAAATCCACATTACACAGTGAGAGGGGTCAAACACTGAAATATGTTGCCCAGAAAGATGTCATTTTATTGTTTGTAGGTACTCATAATTCAACTGTACAGGTCCAGAACAACGTGACATAACCTTGAGGTTCTTTCTACTTTGAGCTAGATGACCTTCAGATGTCCATTCTAGCTTAAATTGTTCAAGAATTTTATAAAAATAGCTGCAATATCTCAAAACAATGTCCAGTCTGCTGTCCATGTTTGCCACATTTGCCATCATGCGTACCTGTCTGAGCTGGGTGTTGCTGCAGTGACAAACATTCCAGCTTGTGAAGGCAGGGTTGAAAACTAGAAATTTGCTTTGCTTATGGGATTCCACTTACTACCAGCTCTGATATGAGTATTGTTCATAAATGCAAGAAGTGGAAAAGCAGTGTTATCATTGTGTGCAGAAGGGCTTGGGATGGTGCTGAAGCCAGAGTTCCGTAGTTATAACATGATAAGCAAGTAGTTTTGCTTTCTGAATCAGGATGAAATTATCTGGGAGTGAAACTATTAAACTGTAGGGAACTTCCATGAAATAAAGTCTGTTTGAACACTGGCACACTATATGATGTCATTTCCAAGCATGTTAATGCTCGGAGAAGTGTATTTTATGGCTAACATCACAACACAGACATCTGCAGGTATATCAAGTACTAGCTCATTAGCATGTTAAATCAATTTCACTGGTTGAAGATGTTGATTAGTTTAACTGTCCACCTTAGATTACTAAACTACTTTGGATAAATTAAAAATCTATTATTTGAGTCTCTGATAAATACACCTACAGGTAGCATAGGTATCATGAAGCAAATTTATTGCATGTAGAAAGTAAAAGTTTTACACTAAAAGGCAGGGAACTTTCTGTTGTGTGGTCACAGCAATCTCCTGCTGAGAGCTCACTGTGTCAGATAAAATGAAGCAGGATGTATGGGAATGGCATGCAGTCCTGCAGGGCTCTTTACAAAAATGTATCCATGTAATGATAAAATTGCAAATATCCATACCCTCAGAAGCATGACAGCCATTGGATGAAGGAATTTCATTGGGAGGTTCAGCTGACAATTCTGCATTAAGTTTTTATTTCTCAGGGACACAGAAGTTGATGTCTCTGGGCATGAACTCAATTTGAGGATACTGTATCAAAGTACAGTAATTTAAACAACATAGTGAGAAGATAATTGCAGTCTGTATATGTGTTTTCACAAATTAAAATGTCTACACATATATATGCCACAAATGAAACAAATGCCGTTTTTATCAGACCCAGCCTTGTATTATGTCCAGCTTTGCACTGTGGACAAAAGACCATGGCAATGTTAAAACAACTTTTAAATATTTCCTCAGAGGAACGTTGTCAAAGTTCAAGTCTGGTGCTGCGAGAGAACCCAGGCTGGATTGGAAATAAAGAAATTAAGACAGTTGAAGTACATTTGAGTGTTTGAACGAAAATTAATTTGGTGTTAACAGAGTTCTGTAATTGAGCAGCCATTAGCATAAAGAAGGCATATCAGTGATCTGAGCTAGCAATTGCTTCGTATTAAAGTGACAGAGCTAATGAGCTGTTTAAGTGCTTTTCCTTTGCAGATATGATCAGGGTCAAATAAATCCCTGGAAAGAATACGTTACTGAGAACATACTGCTATAACCTTAATGTGGCATATCGTTCTCATTCATTCTTTGGCATTAAAAACTTTTAAAATTCTTATATTTTTACAAAAAATTATTACAGAATATTTTCTGAATTTGATTAGTGCTACAATAAAAGGTCAAAATACTTTGGACCAAATTCCCTGCTAATGTGAGGTGGTGTAATAAGCTCAAGGCAGGCTCTGTGTGTTTCCTCATGAATATGGTCTTTGATTTTTTGTGTTCGTGGTGAACTGCTAGTGTATTCGTATGGCTCTCACTGCACCTCTGAAGGACAAACTACTATTTTACCACTCAGAGGTTCTGTGCAGTACTTTCTGCTCTTTACCTGTGTGACCTGCATCTGTGCCTTGAGAACTGCTCATATTAATGTCACCTGCAGTGAAGACAGCCTGACAGCTTTTTTTTTTAAAGAAAAGACAATAGCTCTCCTTTTAAATACAATAAGAAACATAGATAGTCTGTTAGTAAAATGTCGGCTTTTGCTAGTAAGTAACAGCAAAGATAGTAACTGAAAAATTAAAGCTTTTCTTCTACATAGAATGAGAAGCAGCTGGGCTCTGTGAAAGAGTTGTGAAAAAAATGCTTGATAACAGTAAAAAAATATGTAAAAAGAACTAGTTTTCAATGACATGAAACGTAAAATCAAAACTAAAATTTTGAATCAAAACTATGCATCTTCCTACCTATTATTTTTTTACTGTTTTATCTATGTTTTGAGGTGAGCGTCTTCAAACAGTGAGTTGGATTGGTCTATTATAAACTAAAGTAGTTTCACAGACAACTTCTCTATTTTCTGGTATAATAAGGTATTTAGGGAAAATCTGTAGCTGCTAAACATCTGAGCCAATGTTTCAGGTTTTTTGTAAGCCATCTGATTCATCTGAAGCTGAGGAGTTATCTGCAAGATTAGAGAGCAGCATGAGGAAAGGAACCTGGGGCTCCTGGTGGACAGCAGGATGGCCATGAGCCAGCACTGTGCCCTGGTGGCCAAGCAGGCCGATGGCATCCTGGGGTGTATTAGAAGGGGGGTGGTTAGTAGGTTGAGAGAAGTTCTCCTGCCCCTCTGCTCTGCCGTGGTGAGACCCCATCTGGAATATTGTGTCCAGTTCTGGGCCCCTCAGTTCAAGAAGGACAAGGAGCTGCTGGAGAGAGTTCAGCACAGGGCAACTGGGATGATTAAGGGAGTGGAGCATCTCCCTTATGAGGAAAGGCTGAGGGAGCTGGGACTCTTTAGTTTGGAGAAGAGGAGACTGAGGGGTGACCTCATTAATGCTTACAAATATATCAAGGGTGAGTGTCACAAGGATGGAGCCAGGCTCTTCTCGGTGACAACCAATGATAGGACAAGGGGTAATGGGCTGAAACTGGAACATAAGAGGTTCTGCTTAAACTTGAGAAGAAACTTCTTCTCAGTGAGGGTGACGGAAGACTGGAACAGGCTGCCCAGGGAGGTTGTGGAGTCTCCTTCTCTGGAGACATTCAAGATCTGCCTGGACACGTTCCTATGTAGCATTATCGAGGCGTTCCTGCTCTGGCAGGGGGATTGGACTTGATGATCTTTCGAGGTCCCTTTCAATCCCTGACATTCTGTGATTCTGTGAATTATTTCCTAAGTAATGAAAAAACATTTAGGTTTTCCACCTCTAGTGGAAAAACTAAAGATGCAAACCCTTGGGCACGTATGCCTCTTCCATTTTATGAATAATTTCATTCAAATAAAGCATTGTGATAAAAATCTACTTGCATAGCTTAAGAATATGTTTTAATTCATCTTTAAACTAAGATCACCGTAGGTCAACAGTTTGGAGGAGACTGAGGCGTGACCTCATTAATGTTTATAATTATGTAAAGGGTGAGTGTCAGGAGGACAAAGCCAGGATCATCTCAGCGATGTCCAGTGACAGGACAAGGGGCAACGGATGCAAGCTGGAGCACAGGAGGACCCACAAAAACATCAGGAAGAACCTTTTCCCTGTGAGGGTGACAGAGCCTTGGCCCAGGCTGCCCAGGGAGGTTGTGGAATCTCCTTCTCTGGAGACATTCAAAACCCACCTGGACGCATTCCTGTGCGCTCTGCTGTAGGTGATCCTGCTCTGCCAGGGGGTTGGACTAGATGATCTTTCGAGGACACTTCCAACCCCGAACATTCTGTGCTTCTGTGATGTATGTTTCTTGATTTAAAACGTCGCGTGAAAGAATTTGTGCAACATTCAACTAATTACTTGAGTTCCTAACATTAGACTAAGTGAAGTTTTTGTTTGAAGTTTGAATGATTCTTGTAATTGTTCAAAACAAAAGATACAGTAAGTGCATGCTAGAGGAATTGCTTTGTGAAGATTTTTGCCTTTCTGCTGTGCATTGTATTTTCTAGATGCAGATGAACTGGTGTAATGTGATTGATTGCAGGTTCCCTCAAGAGCTGAACATGGGAAAAATCAGTGCTGAAATCATGTGGACTCTGTTTGCCCAGGACATGAAATACGCTCTGGAAGGTAATTAGAACAAACTAATAATTGCACTAGAGAGTTCACCAAGGCTGATTTCCACTGCAAATGACACCTGCCATCAGATTTCTGTGGGTGGTTAGAGATTTCTGGCATACTTGTTGACGTTGCTTTATAGTTTAATGAAAAAGAAGTGTTTTAAAAGAGGAAAATTATTGTATTGCTACTATATATAGTTATCTGTGGAAGCAGGAAATGAAAGAACTGTAGCTTTAAATGCTACTTCTTATTACCTAAATCTGACAAGATCATCAATGTCCAAAGAATGACAGATACTCTTATTAGAGACCGTCGAAGACTCTCTATATTTCCTTACTAGCTGAAAATTGCTAACTTGCCCACAAGAAACATTTACAGAATGGAGTTATGGAGAGAACACACACAGATAATTAAAATGTTGTGTCCAAAAGGCAAGTTGTGTTCATTCTAGTTCCAACAGAATCAAATACATTTCCCTTTTGTTCTTTAAGATAGTACTATGATTAACTGTAGGTAAAATATACTTTTTTTTTCTCTGTAGCAGATACTCTCCAACTAATGGTTTCAAACCTACTCATTAAAATACAGCTATTATAGAAAATCAAGTAAAAATACCTACATTAAACTTTAAAAAAATACTGAAGTGAAGGAATTAAGGAAACAGTCTTAATTTATGGTAGAAATATTATGAACCCATATACATGTATTTACATGAACTTTTAAATCATTACTGAAACCATAACTCTTGAAATTAAGTTGAAAATAAGTTCATGAAACTCTCTGTAAACTTGTATTAATTTTTGAAGGATTTGCCTTAGCCAAACTTCACTGATTTTCTTTACCTATTAAACAAATTTGAGATTTAAAAGTGAGAAAATTGCAAGGGCATTTTAGTTTCCATTGGACATCAAAAGTGTAGCTAGGATGAATTAGAAACTAAATGGATCAAATCTTAGTTTATATGAAAACCAGGGGGTTTGCAATGTAAGATGTATAATACAATGCATTCTGTTGGTCTTGTACATATATAATCTTTACAGGGTTTCTCTCCAAAAAGAGAGAAACAGTTTAAAAAAGTTTAAAAAAAATAGTAAATCAGAAACCAATTGTAAAGCAACCAGTGCAGTTTATAATCTCATGATCAACCACAGCATCATGTGAAAGGAATTATAGAGCACTGTTTTTTAAAAACTAAATATCCTTTTATAAAAAATTGTTATTTAGAGAAACAAAGGATTTTTAATGGTAGTCTTTTTTTTTTCTTTTTTTTTTTTTTTTTACTTCTGCTATAGCAGATATAGCTAATTGTGATTTTTAGGTAAGCAAGCCTCACATTGTCTTCAGCCAAGCCTGCTACTACCTACAGAGCAGGTCTGCCAGTGGGGAAAATAAGTATGAGGTTGGATTTTATTAACAATGCAATTCAACAGATACAAAGGATTTTAAAAAGGAATATTTGAAGATTAATTTCTATGTAATTTGCTCCAGAATGTCTAGTGTGATAGTATCAGTGTGTTGGTAGTTTGAAGATATTGTAGATTTTTATTATGATGAAGAAAAAGAGAGAAAAGATTGGAATAGCTATTAATGGAAAAATTATTTTGTTCCTCTGCTGTTGTGTTACTTTTTTTTGTTAATTATACTATTTGAATGTGAAATTTGCACATTGCACTATGTACAGCAGAAGAGAAAGATAGGAAGAAAGGAGTTACAGGAGTGGTAGTTATATACAATGGCAACAGAAGGTGTAAGAAATCAAATCTAAGATGTGGCTGGAAGGGATGTTCAAGCTGTTATTTGATGATGTTGTTCTACAGCCATGTCAGAGTGAATCGAAAGTACAAGTTTGAGAAAGATAATGTCAGGCAGGAGATTATCTGTTGAGAGAGAAGTCAAAAGCTACCAAGAGCTTAGAAGTGCGAAGGCCGAGTGAAAGCCACTCTTTTGGGTTAGAACGTGTTCCTTGATTACATCAGTGGGAACAACCATTTATTTGGAGAGGCTGTAAATCAGGAGCAGATATCAGAAGACAGCTGTTTAGCAACTCAGTGTTGTGATTGTACTTACAGATATTTAGCACAGATTTATAAGAATTTCTAATAGCCATTATATTTTCATGCTTTGTGTAGTTGTGCTCTGCACATAGACATCCCTGAGCACCCCAGTGCTTGTGGTGTTTTAGCCATTGAATTATAAGCTTTTGGTACTGGAACAAGATAATTCATGAAAGATGATTCACTTTATTTGCTAAGTAGAGTATAGTGATCACTCCAAAGGCAGCTTCAGATCAATCCATGTGTTTTTCTTGATTGTAAAGATAAAACAGGACACTCTTGAGGAAAAGTTAATTATACAATATATGAAGTGTGAACAATTGAGCTGAATCAGGGCTTTAAGACAAATGTTAATGTTAACATCCTAATTCTGTAGAGAGAAGTATAAAGGACTTGCTAGGAAGCATTTGACCATGTCTATTCCGAACCAGTCTCTGCGTATGGTCTCTTTTCTGTGTTGCTGTAGATACTGTAATTCTGAGGAGGTTAAATAGCACTCCTGGCATTAGAAATTCTAAATCACTCCCAGAGTCAGTAGTGAAACAGTTCCTGTGTATAAATAGCAATTAAAGGAAAATGAAATTAACTGTAAATTATTATAAGTATACCTAATTTCACCTTCTGTGGTTCCATTCCTAAATGGGAACCTCAATAAATCTAAGTACAAAATATAGATCAACATGCTGTTTCCTTCTCCAGCTTTGCTGGTTTTTGAATTATCAATTCTTTCCATGGATATTCTACAAATTGTGTTTGATTCTTCATTGTTAATGGCAATACAATTTTTTTACTTTGAATTCTCCAAGATTAGGAGCAAGCACTTAAACGTGGTCACACTTGATCCTCGTAGTTTTAACAGAGTTCATTAAAATGCATTGCGTTCTGCTACGCCAGACTCGCCTTCCAAGTTATTAACACAGGCCACCATCTGTCCCTATGTAGTGTCCAGGACTGTGGTTGCAATCTTGGTCTGTTTCAGTTTAGTATCAATCTCCTGAAGCAGCATCTTTTGTGTTGTAAAGTTGATTCATTTCTGCATCCAATCAAGGAGCAATGAAATAGGCCACCATTGCTTGCAAAAGGATTGCTGATGTGATAAAAAAGATTAAATTAACTTATCCAAGATCCTGTTTTTGGTTTTCCCTACCTTATATATTCCCAAATATACTCAGCCACTCACATCAGCTTAAGTTCTGGAAATGAGTACATTGTAACTCCCTTCTCTAACAGAAGACCAGTACTGGAACATCCGATTTACATTCCTTTTTCCTGAGAGCAGTTCAGAATGGCTGTTCAGGCCTTGTCTTTTGACTGTACAGCTGAGTGCCTCCTCTGTCTACGGAGGGAGGGAGGGAGGGATGGAGAGATAGATCGGTCGATCGAGCTGCAGCTGCTGCTGGGGAGAAGTGCTGTTGTGCAGCAGTGCTGCCTACCTCCTTCGCAGCAGGAGCCAGTAAGCCCCAAGAGCCAGGTACCAGCCGTTGTTCCACACCTCTGCCTTGTCTTCTCACTTGATTCTTGCCCAAGACTGTCTAGCCAGGAACCTACTGTTGTGACATGGAGAAGATAGAAGAAACAGCAGCTTCCACAGCAGTGGCCTTTTACTAGAGGAGAGTATAGTGGCTGCATGTCTTTGTGAATACCAAGGCAGTGGATTTCCCTGTGACATGGTAGGTGGCTGCCGTCGGGGGAGACAGCCTGCTTTTGAGAGAGGGAGGAAAGACCGTCCCAAAGCACAGTTCAAGTCTCCAAGCTGCCAAGATCAGGGCTATGCTGTACCAAGCTGACATGTCTTGCAAACAAAACTAGTCTAAAATCTGGTTTTGAGTTCATTTCATTCTAGATTTTCTTCGTTTTAAAATTAATAACGATATTTAGCGTTTACATAGTATTAAAAGTTTTATGCAAACTTTAACAATTTAAGTCCACAGCAGTTGTAATTTTTTTCTGATATAAGGAGCCTGGGATTATTTTCATATGTAGGTTTTGCATAGGGAAGGTATCACATGTTTCTCTTTGAGAAATTATTTCATTAGATTTGATCCTTTTTTTTTTTTTCCTTTGCATGTCGTTCAGGAAGCAACAGTGATTTGCATGAGAGATTGTAGTTTGGCATTTAGTTTACCCAAGCATATCTGAGCTTATAGGAGGTTAATATTTTTACACTATCTTGTCCTCAAATTATTCTGTATTTATGGTACAAACAAATGAGGCCACAGAGAGAATTGCACCACTAGTCTGAGTGATTTTTTACTGACTTCATATGATAAGAAATATTTTCCTTTCCAAGTATGAAGATGCAAAGGTTAAAAGATGACAAGAGAGTAATGAGCTGAAATTAGACATGCAATTACAGAAGTATCTTTTTTATTCTGTGTCCTCAGAAATGTCTTCTTAAGATCTCTCATATCTCTAACTTTTGAATAGGTCAGATAAATGTCAAAAGCTATCTAGTGTGTTAGAAAGAGAACATTCTAATTGCTGTAATTATGCTAATCTAATTCTAGTAGTGGCCAGAAGACCAGGATCAGGCCAGAAATTAATTAACTTTTATGTAAATACAGCAATACACAGTCTCAGTCCAGCAGAGCTAAGATTCTGAAGTGTCAGGCGTTACAAAAACAGGAGAACAAGAAAGTCATTACACTGGTTTATGCATTTAATGTAAGTTTGCTTTTTAAGCTTGCTGTTGGCCTCAATGCATAAGCAGATGTCCTCTTTCTGTCTGGCAGATTCCTCTCTCATGACAAACTGAAAGTGTTTTGAGAGGGAAGAAGCAGGTCCATGAGTGGATGCTGAGTACAGAGATAGCATAGGAAAAAAACCCAACAAAACAAAAAGGCTAATGCTGCCCAGAGAAAGGTCACGCCATTTGGTGCAGATATCAAGTCTACATATTGTAAATTGGAGTTAAAATAAAGTTGCCCCTAAGACAGAATGTAGCCTTGGCTTAGAGAGTGACTGCAGAGCTAATTCAGGCACATGGAGCTAAGGTTATGGAAGGGAGAACAGGACAGCATCTAGCAGAATGCAGGTTTTCATCAGTATCAAAATATGAAAACTTTTTATGTTAGTAAATCTCATTCCGCATTCACACATTTCAACAACTGTGTCCCATCCTTGTTTTTCCAGTGACCTGAGGAATAGAGTCATATGTAGTCTCACAGGGGATTCATAGACTGTAAAGACAAACACAAGGTGATTACGGTTGAGGTTAGTGATAACCTTTCCTTGGGCAGATAATCAATAAGAGTGAATGTGGCATGAATGGAGGAAGAAAGGAGTTAGAGGTGTTCGTTGGTCAGCATGTCTGACAGTGATGTTAAGAATAGCAGCTGCCTACTGTACGTACTGGAGGGCTGAAATGTGCAAGTATGAGAATCCAGCTGAGCACCAATCACTGGTGACACAGAGGTTCCCTGGCTTCCCTAAATAGCACTGTAGCCATACCAAATGGCACTGTTTTGTTGAAGTTAATTAGACATGCTAATTAAGACAGATAAAGTGGACAGAACTGTTCCCAGGAGCTAAGTTAATATTTCTTCATGGCATCTTACCGTGTTGTATCGGTGCATCACTGCACTTGGAACTACCTCGGAGATCTCTAGTATGGCACACGCTTGCACTTGGGAGCATGCTCACTATGTCATTTGATCGTTCCCTAAATCTATTTTCTTTGATTTTACATACTGAAACATAATCAGAACAAAAAGTACTACTGAGTTTTTAGTCTGCATTACAAGTCCGCGTAATTTTAATACGGTAAAGCTTCTTTATGTCTGATTGTAGATGTATTCATAGTGCCAGATGTCACTAGAAAAAATGTATCAGTGAATGCCTGACTTCATTTTTTAAAGTTGTCACTCAATAATAGCAGTGTATATTGCCCCATATATTTAATAATGAAAGCTTTGACCTTATTTAATTTTTTAACCACTGAATATTAATCATGCTCTGAAACTCTCTGGGTAAGAGCAGTCACTGATTGTAAAATGTTCAGGTATAAACTTTTCCTGAATGTTGCCTTATTGTGAGCAAGACAATTTTGCTAGTCAGCATATACTAGCACTACCACGATAGTTTATTAGATAGGGTATTAAACTGTAAATGATGCTTTAAATGAATCCTGCATTGATAATTATGGGTTATTTTTATCTCACATGGCCCTGTCCTTTCCACAAATGAATGAGCTGAGTATGCAAGTAAGGGAGAACTGTTCTGTTGAGGTGAAGTGAGTACCTCACCTGTAGGAGCAGGAAGAGAGCTCTTGTTTTGTATCAGGAGTCAGTTAAGAGTCCCTCTGTAGTTTATCAGGTACCTCAGCCCAAAAGAATAATTCGCCTCTTCTTTCTGCTTGTTCTCAATTACTGTTCTTCACAAGTAAGATGCCACGACTTGATTGCAACTCACATTTTTACAAAAAAATAGTGCTGTCTTTTGTTTGAAATAATTTCATGGCTGGGAAAAAAAAAATAAATATTTGAGTAAAACTGTGAATTTGTCCCCACAAAAAGTCACTTAAAGGACCTGCATTATCTAGTGCAGTTCTGCATCTCCTGGTTGGAGAAAAGGTTCGTTCTTCCTGCAGAACATTCCCCTAATGCAGTCATGTAGTCCAGCAGCTAGTGCTTGAATTTCCCTGTCCTATTTCTTGAATGATTTCTTCCCCTTATCTCTGTCAGAGTGGACCTGCAGAAGTCATAGCAGGAGGGAGACTTAGCTGCTGCACCTTCTCATCAATTCTGTGAGCTCATCACCCTGTCTATCCACTTATATTTTTGACTACTTTCCTTCTAGAAACAGTAAATATAGTGTTTCAAAAGACAGCTTCTTAAAATATTTTTTCTTTATCAACTAGAATAAAACATTTGAGAAAAAGAAACTTTAAAATAACAAGCAACTTGCACACTATTTGTAATCCTGCCTGTTCTTAAGTGTCACACTAAGGTGCTTTGTAATAGCTGTCCTCATATAGCAAACAGCTCACCTCTCAACCTATGTGTTCTTAAGTTGAAGACCCAGTCTTTTACTTTCAGGACTTTTCCACATATGGAGATTCACTAGTGTCTTTTTTCTCCTATAGATACACAAGTAAATTTCCCCTTACAGGCAGTTTATTTCTAAACTAAACGTTTGATACTCGTTCCAGCACCCCCAGGAGAACACAATAAATCCATTAGAAGCGCTTGTTTCCACATTGCCTTTTAATAAGCCTTTAGTGCAATTTGCTGGGTAACAATTAGAGAAAACCTTTGTGGTTTTGCATTTGCTTCTGCTTTACAGGCAGAACCAGACACAACACAGGTAATTATTAAAGCGTAGCCTCACATTTATCTTGTTGCCTGACTCTTCCTGTTTTGTACCTCACTCTACTAATTGCTTATAAAATGCTGCCAAGCCTATGTGGTAATGTTTTGTGCTCATTCTGCACTCTTTTGATGAGCTGAAGAGCAGAGAATCAAGCCTAAATGTTTCCTTCATGGGAAGATTCATTTCTAAAAAATGAAACAACAAGTGAAAGTAATGCATCACAAAAATGACATTTCAGTTGCAAAGCTGCATATTCAGCAGTTAAAGGCAGCCCTGATTGTATTGGGGTTTATTACCTTTATTCTTTTCCTCCCAGATTCTAGCATTACGATATAGCATTTAATTATGTGATAATTTCCCAGGAAGCAGTTGCTTCCAAGAAGCATGTATACTCTTTTTTTTTTTTTTTTGCCATTTTTATACATACTAGAGGATTATGAAAGCCTAATCAATGTAAATTGGATTCGTATACCAGCATTACTTTTCCTCTTTTATTACTTTCTGCCTATGTGAATAAATGTTGAAACTTCAGTGCAAAGCAGTTGAAACCTCCATTGTATTCTTCAGAACCAGGGCTTTAATCATCATCTTAGATCTCCTCGCAGATAGGATGAACCATTCTTTCTTCTCCATTCATAGCTTGCATTTGCTTAAGCTTTCCGTGACCAATTCGTGTACAAAGCAAGAATTTTGCGAACAGTAAAAAAGCACAATTCAGATTATTTCAGTCCTTGGAAGCAAGTGCTTACTTTCTTCTGTGATCAATAGTAGCCATGTACATCCAAAGACAGAATTGTGTTTGTTCTTTGGATATTATTGTTCTGTTTAGCTTTCATGGCACATAAGTTTCACTCTGATGTGATACCGAAGGGTAAAAGTTATACTGAGGTTGATCTTATTAATTATTTGCTGTAGTGGCATTTTTCTTTGTTGCAAGCAGGACAGAGCAAGTTTATGCTTACCCAAGCTGCATATCTTACATCTTGAGTTGCCCTGTGGGTCGTATACCCAACCACTTTTCTGGGACTTTTTTGAAAGCTCTTGGATTTCAAGTAGTAATTAATCAGAAACTAATAGGCTAAATTTTCAACAAGAAATAAAAAAAAAAAAAGCAACTAAGAAATGTTAGAAAGATACCAAGGTTAATTTGCCTAAATAATGTGAAATTTTTAGGCAATATAAGACGGTAAAAAATGGAAAATGCAATGTTTTATAGTAGAAAATAGTGTTGTTTGCAGCTGACTCACACATCTGTCATGATGTTACGTGTTGCATCTATTTGATAGTGTGAAACATTGGTATTTGATGCCCTTGAAGTCCCTCTGAGGAGTTTACCTCTCGAAAAAAAGCAATGTACAGCTCTGCCTTTTCAGATGCTAAGCAGGTGGCCCTGAACTCACTTTGTACCTGCTGTGAAATGCGGAGCAAAGCAGAGCACTCTGAGTAAATGGCCTCTTGCTTTGAGAGCTCCTCCTTGAATAGAAAGGGCAATGTCATATCAGCTTCTAAAATGCATTAACTTAAGGATCGATTAGCCCACTTCCACTGTAGGCAAGAAGACCAAAAAAAAGACAGTAAGTCCATTTTTTCTCACCATTCAGAATGACACAGTCTGCCTTTCTTCTCTGGCGTGTGTTCAGTAAGGAAATATGACTCTGTGGTTAAGAAATCTTCGGACAAGTTCTACACTGCCTTTCATAATTTATGTATGTTCCTTCAGTAAATTCACTTCTTGTCTCTCAGTTTCCCATTTCTAAAATATAATAGCACAGCTTAATCACTTAGAGATGTTCAAGTTTTAATTCATTATGCTTGTGAAGTATTAAAAGATATTTTCACGAAATTCCAAATAATCACAGGTAAAAGATTGAATATGCAGAAGTCTCTTATAAAAAAAAGACACAATATATTTTTAAAATGAGAAGTAGAGGAGATTTTAGTTGTAAATCAAGTTTTAAGTGCAATCCTAACAAGGAGGTAATAAATTTTTTCAGTGTATTCTGTTTGTCTTGACACAAAGAGCCCTTTCAGAAAGGCCAGTAGCATTTCACATTATCAAAATCAATGTAAATTATTCACAATTATCAATTCGTTGTGTCCTGCTCTGTGTTTCAGTTAATAACCAGTGACTTCCATTGCCTTTAGCAAAGTGCAAGAACCATGGGATGAGATGTCTAGTAGAATGTAATGTTTCCTTGTAAATTGGTTATGAACTTTGTTGGAGTTTACGATTTTCTTCATTTGTGGCCTGATCCATTCTCTTACATTCAATCAGAGTCTTTCAGTTCATTTCAGCAGTACAGGGATTAAGGCAAAGGCATAGTAACCAACTCCTGTACTGCAGGGAAATTGCATTGGGATCAAATACCCAAAATGTTAGCTTCTGCTTTTATCCAGAATATGAGTGCGTTGCACGGGTGTAATGTTTCAACGGTGATTCAGAGGGAGGAATCCCAATTCATACTCGATCAGTATCGTTCCTCATAGGATTTCATTAAGAGCTATTCTTGCACGAGCCACACTCAGTTTGTGCCATGCATTTACTTCCCAATTATATGACCAAAAGTTGGGAAATAGCAGGTTTTCTGAAACCGCAGTTCTGAAAGAAATAGATGAAATATGCAACTGGTAGACTCTAGAATGGTTGGTAAGTAATTATTGCAAATAATATGAAATTATGTCACAATGATTCAAAATAGTATCTTCATTTTGATGGGAAATTTATGCTTAGTCTCAGTCATTTCCGTTTTGATAAACTGTAGTGCAATAGAAGGTATTTAACAGTCAAACCGATAGTGATATAATTAATTTGCTACACAAATATTCTTTGTAGTAGTTACTAATCTCCATAACATTATCTTTAAAGCATGGAAACTGGACAAGCTTTTTTTGTTAGATATTCATATATGCTTACGTACATCTCATCAATTTGTTCATTATTTACAGACAAATTTCCTTCTTGCAGTTCTTGTTCGTAAGGATTTGAAATATGCTTGAAAACCATCTCATTAGAGTGACTAGGAAAAAAAAACGCTCTTAGCTTTTGTACCTAAATAAGGGAAAATTAGAGTTGAACCCAATATCAAATTGATTACCTGAATATTTAAAATGTTCATCTTTTATGAAGGTTGTTAGACTGCCTTTTTTTTCCTTTTTTAGCAACTAATGCATATAAAAAGACTTACTTCAAGATTAAAAAGGAAAAAGGTTTCTGCAATGAAAGAGATTCTGTTCCAGTTTGTTAAATGGCATATGTCTTTGGTGTTAAGCAGATGTTTCTGCTTAGTAAACCATCATCACGACTTTATTGAGAAAATACTACGACGTTGCAAACATCAGAAGAAAACAGAATAGTTGTATTGCAGTTTCTAGTTGTTTGCTGCTTTAAGAAAATCTTCAGCTTTCCTTACCAATTGCTAAAGAAATCAAAGCAGATTCCAAAGTGTTGGTTACAGACCCGTGAGGGAAGTACCGTGGATGTTGTGGTCATTCCCACAACATCTCTTTGTAACTTTTTCTGTAAAAGAACAATTGTCTGCAATGAGATTATTTGCTAGATACCGTGTCACCAGTTCTGGAGCTGACTTAATCACACACCAAATGCATTTGCATATATTAATACATTCCACATAATAGTCTTTAAAAAAAATTATCTCTTCTTTCTTGGTTACACAAAGAGCACTTGAACAGAAGATTATTTATTTTTTTTTTTTTTTTCACAATGCTGTTGCTTACTGGAAGTCTTCTTAAGGGTGTTACTGTAACTGTAACTTGTACAGCTGAGATGGAATGACTCTTTCTACAGTTTTCATTATTGCTGTAGTTACAGTGTCTGTTACTGCAAACCTGTGGAACATATATGCACATTAGAGCATCTCCCTAAGGAGATATTAAAAACCCCACACTTTAAAAAGGGTACTCTTACTAGAACTGTAGATAAAAGCAGCTAAGGTGCCCCATAAACAGATTACAGTTCACAGATTTTAAAGTTTGCAGAAATCTTTTTTTTTTTTAAGGGATTCATGATACAATAATATAGAAAAATGCCATTATCACCAATGGGAACCGTAAATGTCCTCATTATGAAACTTGTTAGGTTAATAGATGCTTATAGAAGTATACTGCACTACAAGGAATGTTTCATAAAAGTAGCACCACAAAAAATAATTAATAGTAATAGGTTTATTATACTGGAGATTCTGTTTATCTAAAATGAATTATGAAAAAGGTCTAGTATTTCTATCTGCTGAGCACATTTGCACAATCTACAATTAGCAGGTTTATTTCAAGACTAAGTTAGTATTACAACAATTTTGCAAAGCAAGAGTGGACTTTTTTAGAAAGGGTTTTATTGTGCAGCTACTACTTCTGTCTTCTAGAAAGTCCAAACTGGATATCTCTGTATAGGAAAACATGGTGCCAGCTTTCTTGGCAAAGGAAAAAGGTCCCGTATCTCCAAACTGCATGCATATATCCCACGTTGTCTCACATTTCCATTAACTTGTGAAAGCTTTTCAGAAGTTAACAACACAATTCGTGGGCCCTACTCTAAACTCAGAGCGCCTACGGGGATATTCCTATGCTTTCTGACTGAAATCCATGGTTACTGTGGATAAACCCATCTAATATCATCCAGTAAAAATTCTCATGGGCTTACTTGTATGGACACCTGTTTTACCTGTTCTTTTATTTATATAAACTGAACAGGTAATATGCATGGATACAAAAAGACCTGGTAGATCGTGTTTTCTGATGTTCTCATTCATTAATACAAGGAATTGAGGATGCATTTTTCACTTATATGTGGCAACAAGTAATATCGTTGGAGACTTTTAAAATATTCTTTACAAGGTATAACAGCCTGGAGAAAAAAAAAGTCACTCATAAATTACTTTTGTGCTCATTTCTAAAGTGTTATAATTTAGATCTAAAGTTAAAAAAATATCAATGAATGGTGTTGTGTAAGTTGTACCCTGCTGCACAAGTTTGCCCATTGTTGCCAGCAGCTCATTTCTAAAATTTAAATAATCATTTGCTTGGCATGTAATAATATAGCAAGTGTTCTTAAGTTGCATTGTGTAATCTAATAACACATTTATGCAACACTTCAATGAAAAAGTGCTTTTCATTTCAGAAATTCTATTCTTTTGGGGTGCAATATAAGACAGATTTTTCTTCATAATGACTTAGGCAGTAAATGTGCAGTGAATTTGATAGCAGTAAGATAATTTTTCTCAGTCCAAGATTGGCCTCACTTGTAAGAACTACCTTTTATTGAGCAAATGTTTCATCTAGCTGTCTACAATAGTAAATTGTAGAAAAACTTCTACAAGAATAAAATAATATTCCTTAGGTCGATAGAAAGTAAGAACGGACGTCTTTCTCTCTGTGGTTCTGTTTAAGGCTAGTAACCAATGCTAATATGCTGGGGAGAATTTGTAGTACTCTGAAGTAGCAATTGGGCAGAAAGTACTGCAATATTTAGACAGAAACTGATTACTGATTTTTCTGAATTGTGATGAAAAGGCACAGAAGGTGAAAATGCTGACGTAGTGCTACAAACATGGGAAGAGCCCACAAGGGCATTTCATAAGCTGATTCTTGCAAACCCTAGTGATTAACTGTGTAATAATATGTTTCTGAAACAATCACTTCTCCTATGTCACAGTGGTATTACTGAAGTGCTGATTTGGCATAATAGTAAAACTAAAAATTTGCTGTTAATACACCTGGTCAGGTCCAAAAAAACACAAAATATTTATTTCACAGCGCATTTGCCCTGGCAGAAAACCAAGTGGTATATTCAGGTGTGTATATGACAGAGGATGGGATGCCTCTAGTGTTCTATAAAATCAAGTTCACATCCAAATATGTATGAAAAACATTGTGTAATACTATGTTATGATGCAAACAGGAATAAGGAGCAGAAAGGAGATTTGAAAGAGGCAAGTTCTTAATACATACTACTTGCACAAGAGCGTCATTCCTGCCGAGCATCTGCATTAGGTCACTTTTTAAAGGAGCTGGGAAAAGAGATTAGTCTTCTAAGGGGGAATGTGCAAGTGGCATGGCACCTCAAATAGACGAGAGCACAGGAGATTTTAGGAAGCTGTGTACTCTGCCTGCGATTTGTGGCTCCATGGTTTCCTGCTGTGAGAGAAGGAAATGAAAGATTTGGGCAAGCCTGAAGTACCTGTTAGCTGATGTGGTGAAAGAGTGCAGCAGTAGGGAGCGCCGGGGCCGGCAGCGCGAGGCCACTGGCAGTGGTGGATGTTACTCCATTTGGCTCCTACACAGCTATAGGGGTCTTGGCTAACCTGACACCTGACAGACCCTCTTAACCATTTTTAACAGCCAAGAACAGAGTCAACAAATTTGTGGGGTTTTCCCACTGCAGTGAAGAGAGGTGAAAAGCTTGTGGCGTGGTCTTTGGTTTGGTTTGGTTTCCCTAAGGGTACTCAGAAACTATGGGTACTGCTGCCTCTTTAAAAACACAAGCTAATTGTGCTTTAAAATGTGAGTACTGTATTTTTGTGTCACTAGTGCACTGAAGCCCAAGAATGTTGTTTATTGTTAGAATGCTATTAAATGCTTTTACTTCAACTCCTTCTGTTACAGAACATGAAAAGCAGTGGTTATGCAAAAGCACAGATTATATGAATTTGCACTTCAAAGTGAAATGGTTTTATAATGAGTATGTGCGAGAGCTCTCTGCTTTCAAGGATGCAGTGCCTGAATACTCTCTGTAAGTAGTGTATAGGGAAGTCTCCCATGAATCTGAGCTTGTTTAAGATTTATGTTAGTGAAATATGCTCAAGTTTGTGCAAGATCTCAACCTGCATAGTACTGACAACTCTTTGCACTTTCCTCCTTTTTAGTTCTTCAATCCTGTCCTTTTATATGAGCTATACTTAATCTCATTCCTTAATCTTCTGCAAGTCTGCTGATTTGGCAAGGTAGATTGGGGCCTGGTGTTAACGTTAATTTGAAAAAAAAGAAAAAAGAAAAAGAAAATACAGTTGATGTTTTATTAAAGCAAAGTTTTATCAGAGTTGTTTTACATACAAATAAAAAAGAAATGTTAGCAAATAATCAATATTGATAAAAGGCACATTTGAAAATTAAAAAAAATGTGCAGAATATGATCCCCAGTGAAACATGGACATATTTCTCTGGTGCCTACTACTGATTTTATATCACTAGGGTAGACCCGTTAGAGTATTGTGAAACTGAAACCTGAAGGACCTTTTGGTAGCCACAGTGTGTTTGGTTACCAGAATTATTCTGGGGTGAGAGACTTTTTTA
Source organism: Trogon surrucura (assembly GCA_020746105.1). Classification (NCBI taxonomy): domain Eukaryota; kingdom Metazoa; phylum Chordata; class Aves; order Trogoniformes; family Trogonidae; genus Trogon; species Trogon surrucura. The sequence continues at coordinate 1,054,553 of CM036627.1, forward strand.
GCTACTAAAACAGATGTGAAGACACAACATGTCAAACTGCTGGGTGGTATGGCATCTCTACTTTCAAGATCTTTGTGAAACTGTTTTTAATTTGAAAAGGATTTTACTTTAAAAAAATTATTTTAATTTTCAGGTGGTTTGAACCATTTGTCATTCAGTGGCTGGATGAAAATGAGGATGTCTCAATGGAATTTCTTCATGGAGCACTAGAAAGAGACAAAAAAGATGGGGTGAGCCTTTACTTTTTAAAGAAGAGAGTAAAGAAAATATTAAGACAGTTACTTAACATTGCAAAACCAGAAGTACGTTCGGTCCCTCAGTATTCTTGTTAGACCTCACAAGATGCACAGTCAGTAACAGTTTTTGGAAGATAACCCTGTGGACAAATTCCTGCTCTAATTCCATCCACCTAAATTCCTCACAGACTTCAATCTATGATTTTGCTCACCTTGATGTGATACTGATGTCATGAAATTTTATTTTTGTTTTTAAGAGGTTTCAAAGTAATGGGAATGTGAAAACTCACGTTTGTCACTATTCTGAATGAGACTTTTTAAAATATATATTTATTACTTTTTATGACTTTAGGAAGAATTTCAAGTATAAGAGAATCAGTTCATACAGTTTTGATCTCTGAACAAGTATTAATTCATTTGAATGTTTCTCTCTAGTTCCAGCAAACATCAGATCATGCCCTCTTCTCCTGTTCCGTGGTTGATGTCTTCACACAGCTCAACCAAAGCTTTGAGATTATTAGGAAACTGGAATGTCCTAATCCAGAAGCACTATCTCATTTAATGAGAAGATTTGCAAAGGTAAATTAAAATCAATGCATCTCAACTAAACTTCAGAGAGAGTGACATGGTGTTGCCATGTAAATGCTAATTGCAGTCTTGTTTAGAATCAATTTCTCTTACCTCTGACGGGGATCCTTAGAAAGACGTTGTCTGTGGCTTAGGACTGTTTTTTCATCTACTTCGTCAAAATCGTTTACCAGTTTGAGAAGTTCTGTCCTCTCTGAGATTTCATATCTATATTTGTTATACAATTATTATTCTTGCTAAGCACTAATTACAGTTGCATTAATGGGGCAATTCAGTGAAATGCAATTATCTAATTAATCACTGCAAGGGAAGAAAAAAAATCAAGGTCTGACAATGAAGTGTTTTTGCTTGAAGCCCTGAGGTGGTAGTTCTTCATCTGCTAAACTCAACTTTGTTAGGCCAGCTTTCTAATTGTATTGAAACACTTTGTCATAAGCTTTAAATTTCCATTGTAGTCCTGACAGCTTTTACAAAGTTTTTATTTTCATTTATTCCCGTTCTTCCGTTGCAACAGTTTTCCATTTGCAAACAAAGTTCCTATTTAGATGGTTATTGTAGAGTAAGCTCATATTGCCAGGCCTTGAACAGTGCTCCCTTGGTCTTACTTTCCATTATATTTTTAATCTATGCATTGTCACCCTAGAGAATTTTTTGAGCTTGCTACTGTTCCACTAAGTATGTAGTACATTGTAAGGAGTAGAGCTCTCAATGCTTCTCCAAAGCAGTAACACAAAAATGAAAGTATTTCTGCAATTGAAGATTATGTTCCTTTAAGAACAACGCACCATCTGTTGTGCAGGGATTTGAAAATGTGCTCATGATTGTTCATATTTTCTAAAAAAAATATTGTAAATTAATAGTCTAAACTTTAAATTTGTATAAACCTTTTTCTGTGTTTTTTATTATTTTCATTTTACGTTATGAAATTTACCTTTTAAAAGATTCTTCTCCTCTCCTAGACTATCAACAAGGTGCTTCTTCAGTATGCTGTAATTATTTCAAATTACTTCGGCTCATACTGTGATAAAGACAATGTGGTGAGTACAAAGCTGTTTTTTATTTCTGTCTCGGAAATTACCCTTAGATGACTTACTGTACTTTTTGAAAATGTCACTTTTGTATATGAGAAAATGCATGAATGGTGGGAGGATTTTTTGTTTTGCTTTATTTTTTAATAAGGTCAGCATGTTTTCATAGCTGCTCACATCGCTTTGTAAAACCTGGAATAGCTTGATTTAGTTAAAAATCCTAATTAATAATTTTAGTATTAAAGTAGAAAAAAATTTACGAGATGGCCAGAAACACTTCCTGGCTAATAGTCTTTTATAATGGTGAATATTGTGAATATATCTTCATAATTTTTTCCGAACAGAAGAAAATAGTTTTGGTTTTGTCTTGCATTGGCTTGCTTCTCTTTCTCAATTTATTTATTAGGGAGTTTATAAGGTCGTTGCTCCCTGAACAGTGGAGTGTCTGCAGACATTTTCTGCTACTACCCCTCACTCTCAGTGCTGCACTCCATGCAGCAGTGAGAAGAAAATGTGCTGCTTTGTTGCCTCGCTGCTTACATCCCTAATGAACAACCAGATTGCCATGGACTCAAATAAATGAGATACGAACACTAAAGATGTGGTTAAGCAGATCAAGACATTATCAATAGCTTAACATGACCAAGGAAAATTGTTCTTGTAAACTGATTTTTCAGTATCATTGATATCCACTCAAAGGCAATTCTCCCAAGGCAGGCAGCATTTAGCACTACGTCTGTTATATTTAGTAGTGGGTTGTGCAGATGTTTCAATCTACAGTTACGTACATAACTGCAGCACCACCCTCATACTATTCGCCTTTAAAAGTACAGCCCTTGGATAGCTCATACACAGATCTCGGCTATATTTGTCACATCCCTGTGCATGGCTTGAGGACACACTCATTCGCGTGAATGCTCTCTAGTGTGAGACGGCATCATAATCTAGAGGTCACCAACATATACACAGTAATAAAATTCAGAAAGGCATCTATCGCACCTAATATCAATTATTGCTGGTCCTTCTTATGAGCAATGTTACTGTCACTGTCCTGATTTTGCCTGGGACAGAGTTAATTTTCTTTGTAGTAGCCAATACAGTGCTGTGGTTTGGATTTCACGTGAGAATAATGTTGATAACACAGTGATGTTTTAGCTGTTGCTAAGTAGTTCTTATAGTAAATTAAGAATTTTTCAGTTTCCCATGCTCCACCAGAGAGGAGGTACACAAGAAGCTGGGAAGGAGCAAGGCCAGGACAGTTAAACTAGCCAAAGGGATACTCCATACCATAGAACGTCATGGGCAATCCCTAAACCGGGGGGATTTGGCCAGGGGGTGCTGATCGCTGCTCGGGCATTGGGCAGCAGGTGGTGAGCAATGGCATTGAGCATCACTTGTCTTTGCCTGCGTTTTATTTCTCTCTCTTTTTGTTAGCTTCCCTTTCATTATTGTTATTATTATTAATAATTCATTTTGTCATGAAACTGTTCTTATCTTAACCTATGAGTTTTCCTTTTTTTGTGATGTTCCTTCCCATCCCACTGCGGGGTGGAGGAGTGAACAAGTGGCTGTGTGGTTCTTAGTTGCTGTCTGGGGTTAAACCAAGACAACTACAAGAGGCTGACTGATGCCAGAGCAGCGATCAGCCCCCTCTGTATTTTAGGGCACCCCTTGGTATTAAGGTCATTGCCCAAATGGCTTTTGAGCACTGCCAGGCTTGGGACATCAACCACCTCTCTAGGAAGCAGTTACAGTGTTTGGCCACCAGCTCGGTAAAAAATGATTCCTACTGTCCAGTCTAAACCTCGCCTGAAACAGCTTTTACACGACCTCTCACTGAATACCAGCTGATGCATGATAGACCAACACACCGTGTTGCTTTTTTCCTTCCTCGTAACCTGGCAGGATGTTAATCTCCATGCATTTTTAACTTTACACATACACTTTCTGCATATGCCTTACCTCTCTCCCCCTCCAGGGCAAATACAGAGCTGCAAAGAGCACAGAGCTTGTTCTCCCCAGGATGGAGGAGTAAATGCATTACATGTCTTCTACTTTTAACTGTTAATCAGTCCAAACCAAGCTTCATCTAAAATGTTTGACCCAGTACGAGCCATAACTATTCTCAAAATTCAATGTAGAAAAGAAATAAAATTTGTAGCTATTTTTTTTCCATTTCTTTCAATTTAATACTAGTATTAAATAAAGCTTGCATCTTTCTAGAAGAAATGAGTTTTGGTACATCATGTTGAGTCAACAAGTCAAACTGGGTAGCCTTTTGGTCTGTCCAATGGATTTTATTTTTTTTTAATTGTTGGAGTGATTGGTTTCTGAAGTCACCATAGTGTGCCAATCTTTAGTAACTCTTTAGATGGATTTAATCTCATTATGGTATAAAGTATTACATCAAATGCCTTTGGAAGACATAAATTATTTTTGCTACAAGCTATTTTTTTGAAATATATGCTTTTAGCTTAATAAAAGACCATTTGATCTGGTATTCTCAGCTACGTTAAAAGTCCATCTCTTCCATTAGAATTGACAGAAGAGATTGAAACAAATACTTTATGATTAATGTTACATTTTGGCATTCTTTTTCAAGTCAATACTTTTACTGTTTTTATTAAGCACTATAAAATGTGCTCATAAACTGTTCCAATAAAAGCATACCAGAGGTGCTTTCCATAAAGGTCTGCATCTAATGTAAAAACATCTTATCTTCCACCTCCTGTCAGAGTTCACAAACAAATCTGGTTTTATGGATTGTACTTGTCACTCACTTTTGCTTGCAGTTCCATTTGACTGTCTGATTCCTGTACATTTCTGCAGAGTATTCTGAAGGGCAAAAAGATAATGAAATAATGAGAATGTTTTTAAGCTCTGGTTCTGTTATTTACTGACAGAAATAGAAATTTTTCCATTAAGCCAAGGTAGAGTTAGGCTCTGAAAGAACAACCTTAGCTAGCCTCAAAGAAAACTTTGGAAACTGTCTCAGTATGAAGTATTTATCTCATAGCTTCAGTGTATTCTCAAAGGCATTTTCACTTGTTTTGAACAAAAGAATCAAGATGTTATCTTCAGCTACTTATTCCCCTATCAGAAATCATTATCATTGATTTGTGATATTGCAGATAATTTCCAGGATAATTAGTATGCCAGAAAAGAGGAGGCAGCACAGGAGAGGAGGACGCAGCCTTAGTGATCATAAATTAATAGAAGCTAGATAAACAGAAGAAGTGGGGTTTGTGAATTTTTCGAGACAGGAGGAGAGGTGGTATTTCAGCCTTTATACAAAGCCAGCTGTCTTGCAGGAGGACAAATAACACGCTTTACTGGGAAGCAGTAATGTAAGTGTTAAGAATTAGATCAAATTTCTTTTTTTTTTCCTTTAGTTGAGAACTCTGACACCAAATTCTTTTGAGAGTATGTAGAACTAATTAGAGCTGAATCACGCTATTGATCTTTTGAATGCCAAAATCTAATCCCCGTGTTTCAGCGCTACATCAGAACATGCTGTTTACTAGAAAGGTACAAATGAGTATCAATCATTGTAATAATTCCATCACCTTCTTGTTGTCTGGAAGAAAGTGTATGTGTTTTATGGAAATGCGTTACTTCAGTGTCTGAATTAATCCAGTCATGCTCTATAACACACTGATGGTGACCAGTCAGATCTCTTTCAGCAAGCATGGTCTTGTTGCTTCCCCCACACCAATATAATGTCATCTGAGTACACAAAAATTCTAGTAACAGATCCTTTCTTCTGTAATTTTGTAAAAAGACACTCAATTTTACCCATGTTTTGCTTCTTTACCTCCTAGTTATCCAACAATTGCTGCCTTTTACATTGTGGCTCTGCGTTCTGCCTTAAAAATATTAGCTTAGGCAGCAATATTTTTAGACTAAAATAACATGTTTACAGAATTCTATTGCCTAATTCATTCATTAACTTTTCAAGCAATGAAAAGGCTGCTGAGGAGCTGGTCTTAGTGCAGAGGCTGTGAATAGGCATATTCATACAGAAAAAAAAAGAACATAACATGCACATTTTCACATTTGATGCTTCCTTTGTAGCCCTGTATCTTGATGAACAACATTCAACAATTAAGAGTCCAGCTTGAGAAAATGTTTGAATCCATGGGAGGAAAGGAGGTGAGTCATATTTGTTTCCTGGTTCATTCAGAGTTCCTTAGAGATCATTAGCACCATGTTTTTGACCTAGTCACAGCCTTCACTTTCTCTTGAAAATAAAATGAAATTTATTTTTTTTAAAAAAAGGCTACAAGAAGTATTTAATGTCCTGACAATACTAGAAGACCTAACACTGTTTCACAGAAACATGCTAATGATCTGTAAAGTTGAACTAGTACTGGGTGTTTTGTGTTGAAATCTGTAGTGCCAGCTTTATTTTAATGTTTGTATTGGACTATACTTTGCTTTTTTATGTATTGGTATGTTTTGCCTGTATTTGAAGAGTTTGTAGAACACGTGCTTTGTGCTTTGTCTGTAATGTGTCATGTCTTTGTCTAATGCCTTTGACTTGCAATCCACTGAGCAGAAGAAAGAAGCAGAGAGATTCTCTTATGAGGTTTGTGATAGTAAGCATCTTTTATTATTCCTGAACGTATTTTCTAAGGCTAAGAACAGTCACATTTCCTACTAATTTCCATTGATGTATTTGTGTAATTCCCTATGATCTAAAATCAAAAAGAGCTATGCTTGGGCATTCAACTGACACTCTAAATTGAAAAGTTTTACTAGGCAGATAGTGTAAAGTCTGTCAGAGTTTCTAAAAAAAATAAATCTATAAAACGTTTTTAAGTGCACTTTTCAGTATCTGAGAGCCTGCTTGTAATCACGATTTGGCACCACTTCACCAAAAGCTGCTACTGCACGCTTAGCTTTATCTCCTTTTGTATTTCAGAAGATTTACAAGTGCCTGAAGTCTTTTCAACAAGTAAAGGACATAAATATGTTCTTCAATACATTGCTGATTGTTGTCTTTGACTTTTTGATTGATAGCTAATTAAGAAATGAACGTATTTTCAAGATATAGAATCCTTTTTTCTTGATAAAAAGCAATATGTAGATCATGAATATACTATCTTTATTATCCTTTAAAAAAGAAGTTACACATAGTTTTCTTGCTGAGACTGCAGTTTGATAGTTTCACAAAACTTTGAGCTGATGTGACCACATTATAGAGAGAATTGGAAAATAGATTTTTTCCTATTTCCACATCCACAGCAGGACGCTGAAGAGGTAAGATAATTTCCTGTGTCACGCACATGCAGTGAATAGTACCTTCCAAATAAACCTAGATTATTAACTTCATGGTGAGGAAAATTTGATTAGCCAGTAAGAGATCTTTGAAACTGCAATGGCAAATATACTTACTGCTCTAGAGAACATGAAATAAAGTTCTGCAGCCTTGTCATAATTGAAAATTTCATAACAAACTTGGAAGATACATATTTATCATCGAGATATGGCTGTAGTTTTGTGGTTCCTATTAAGCCCGTTTCACTCTCCAGATATTACAAATACTCATTTTCCATGTTCGATGTTCAATGCCAAGGACTTTTGTATTAAGATCTTGGATCCAATCTACATGTTGAATGTCATGAATCATAAAATAAAAACTAAATGTCCATAAATCCTGGTGATTACAGGGGCAGAGGAAAGTGTAGCAGTTTGTGTCTATAATTATCAAATTATTTTCAAATCAGAATATTTTCTTGAATCTCCACAGTGTTCCATTATTCTCAAGAAAATGCTAGTTTTCTTTTTGTTCCCAATAGCTTATATAATTAAAAAATAAACCCCATGGTTTTTCATAGCAGTTTTCGCTTAAAACTTCTCATATCTTCTCATCCTTCTTGCTTTCTCTTTTCATGTTAACAAGGATGAATTATTAAGGGTGTCTCAGTACCAAAGCAACGTTTCCTACAAATGGGGTGCAACATGCAAACCTTGGAGAGAATTCAGAGATATTTTCTAAAACACTCTTGTTAGGTACTGTACATGTATCTCTCATCCATGGTCTAAGAAAAAAAAGATCTAAAAAATACATTCCAAGGGGTTTTTTTGTTTTGTTTTTATTGGGGGAATTTCTTGAGAAAGATACATTCATGTTCAATTTTTTCTCACCTATATCAAAGTGCCTCTAATATGTTTGTCCTCCAATTGAAATATTTATTCCTCTAAGTATTCCAAGAGCATAAACGCTGATGGCCCATTTGCTTATTGAACTAGTACTTACAAGAAACGGAGCCAACAATAAAATCTGTAAGCAGTTGCCTTGCAGGGAGAAAACAAGTCATAGCACAAGGTCTTGCACCTGGGTCAGGCCAATCCCAGGCACAAACAGAAACGGGGTTCAGAGTGGGTTGAGAGGAACCCTGAAGAGAAGGACTTGGGGATGTTGATAGGTGAGCAGCTCAGCATGAGCCGGCAGGGCGCTCATGCAGCCCAGAAGGCCAACCCCATCCTGGGGTGCATCAAGATGATCTTTGAGGTCCCTTCCAACCTCTAACATTCTGTGAAGAGGAGTGTGACCAGCAGGTCAAGAGAGGTGATTCTCTCCCTTTACTCTGCTCTTGTGAGACCCCACCTCGAATACTGCGTCCAGTTCTGGTGCCCCCACCATAAGAGGGACATGGATCTGTTGGAGCGTGTTCAGAGGAGGCCACAAAGATGACCCAGGGGCTGGAGCACCTCTGCTACGAGGACAGGCTGCGGGAGCTGGGATTGTTCAGTCTTGAAAAGAGAAGACTTCACGGGGACCTAAGAGCTGCCTTCCAATACCTGAAGGGATCCTACAGGAAGGCTGGGGAGGGACTTTTGACAAGAGCGTCCAGTGATAGGACAAGGGGAAAGGGGTTTAGGTTGAAGGAGAACAGATTTAGATTAGATCTTAGGAAGAAATTCTTCAGTACGAGGATGGCAAGGCTTTGGAATAAATTGCCCAGAGACGTTGTGGCTGCCCCCTCCCTGGAGGTGTTCAAGGCCAGGCTGGACAGAGCCTTGAGTAGCCTGATCTAGTTGAGAGGCGTCCCAGCCCACGACAGGGGGAGGTTGGCTTAAATGATCTCTAAGGCCGCTTCCAACTTAAGCCATTCTATGATTCTGTGGTATTTTTCTTGTGGAGTGCATAAAGTCAGATGATTTTCAGTGGGATAATAAGACCTAGTTCAGCTGAAGCAGAACTTATTCTTAGAAAAATTAAATGCTGTTAATCTCCTCAGTGTCACATTGTGAGCAGTATGTCTTTCAAACTGTGCAGTCAAAATATCACAATCAAGCAGCAGTCTCTATGTTCAGAGTAGACTTATTGCATATTTCAGAGCAGGGAGCTCTATAAATAGAGAAAAACCTGGGCTTTCAGCTCCCCTTCCATTAAAATAAAATAGTCTGAATGATATGAGTTTATTAACTTTCCTCTTGTGCTGTAGCAAAGCTGGAGATCAGTCTGCCCTGATAAAGAGGAGTGAAGTGGGTTCCAACCCACTGTCTTTTTTTAAAAATCAAGTCAAAAATCATGGGAACAGATGATCATAATGTAGAATTTTGGTTTAACTCCTGTTTGTTTCATCCAAAAGGAGTGCATGCATTCCACTAAATCGTTTTTTCATGTCTGACAAGTTGGAAGCTGATAAAAGGGAAAGAAAAAAAAAAGTTAATGCTTGTGTTGCTTTTCACCGGATGCCAAAACATGGCAGAAATGAGTTACAGCAATTAGGATCAAAAAAAATGAGAGCAAAAGAAGGCTGTTTAAGTACAGGAGTATTACATTGCCTGTAGGTAAATCATATTTCCACTCCAGTAAGTTCCAACTTTATATGTAATGCTTAGGAATTCATATAGAAATCTATATATGGTCCTAGAGACTGTGATGGAATGACAGAGGCCCAGACTTCAGCACAATAGTTCTGAAGTGTGCATCTTTAAATCTTTAAAGTCAAAGGCCTACGTATTTAAAGCGGTGGCAGTACCTAGATAGTCAGGAGTGGGGTGCAGGGTAGTGTCTGTCAGAGACAAAAAGAATCACTAAAGTGACAGATCTGGTAAATACCTGTATCTTTCCCAGATGTATGTACAGTATGCAAAACTATTTTTTGTCTTTTGGACAGAAGTAACCTGGTGGTCTCATTAGGAAACTATAAGTAATTAGACTCATGAAATTGCAGATAAATGGAATTCAGATTAGAAAGGTTCCATTTAATTCATGCAAAAGTAATTTGCATCTCTGTAGCTTCCTGCAGAAGCACTACCAAATTTGCAGTTAACATGATTATGTCCATACTAGCACACATTAAATTACGGCATGGAATAGCTCAGTCTAACACATTATGTCAAAAGCAGCTGAATTAATCATATCTTTAACTCTTTTCCGAGGCTTCTACGTATTAAAAAAAAATCGGGTTTAGACAGGCAGCTTTTGGAACAATAATGGCTAAGTATTCTTTATTTCTTATTCTTTCAGCTGTTCAGCAGAAGTATTTTCTGCTTTTGTTTAGTATTCAGAAATAGTCAAACTTCTAATTATCTCTTTAATAATCTATAATTAACAGATCTTGTGAAGTGTGCCAACAAATTTTTGAGTATGTTCTGTTGTGGGTAAAAATTAGCCCTATTATTCAAGATGGTGGTAAAATAATTAAAAAATATTAACCTAAGAAAACCAAGTGAGTTAAGAACTGATAGAGAAGTATGATTTATACATTACCAGGTTAATAACATTTCTACTACTGAAATAAGTTTGCTCTTAAAAATATTCAGATTTTGGCACCTAGTAATATATTTTAAGATTAACCCTGCACATGCTGTGAACTGTAAATGGAACCTAAGAACCTAAGGGATAAATGGTCTTTTCTGTCTTTTGATGGCCAGATTATATATGGCATGTTAATGACACTCATTTTTTGCCCCAGCAACAATCTGCTCAATTAGGACTTTTTCTTTTCTTTTCTTGAAAATTTGTTCAGGCATGTTTGGTTTGTGGTTTTTTTTCCTTCATCAAACTCTGTAAAGCAGATGAGACTTGAGGAGAAAAAGTGACCCAAATACTATAGATATACGATTTTCATATCTATACATCCCTGTATGTCATCTTCCTAAATGCCTTTTGTCTCGCTTTCATCCTTCCCTTCTGGTTGACTGCAAAGTAGAGTAAAATTAGGGCTGGGTTAGCCCTATAATAAATACATCATTCAGCCACATCTGGGTGGCTGAGACTCCTGCAGCTGAGCATGTCTGTGTCTATTTACTTAAACTGTTACTAGTAGCAACGACTATGAAGAATTAAAGATTGCATTTACCTCAGTTCTTATACACTTCTCTTCCTTTAATAACTCTGCACTATCCAGAAACAGAATGACTCATGAAACAGAGAAGGTTGTTTTTATTGTTACTTCCTTGCTAGTAAAATCTCAACCAAGTCAAGGACACCAAGGACTTCTCTTAGTCACTGGAACGCCTTAGATAAATGAATTAGTCTCTTCATCACTAATCCAGATTATCTCCTTTACATAGTGGTTTTGAGGGCTGTGTTGTCTCAAGTAGAACGTGTTGTGATGTCAACCTGCATAAGTCTCACAGCTTGTCAACTTCATTAAGGAAAACCATTTGCTCACTGCTATAGTGCATTTCACACACACTGCTTTTCTGAGAATAAGCAAATCTGCCTTAATATGTGTCAGAAGGAGTTGTTCAAACCATTGCTAAAATAATAGATCCTTCTGAAGCGCAAATAAAATTCCTTGTTGAGCTTGTTATTGCAACACTGATGTTTTCACAAGGTGTAGTCATGTTGTGTGCTACGGTCTTTTAGAATATTGAAGAGGGAGACAGTAAGCCTTCATGCTTCCACTGAAATATTCTCCTTTTTTTTCAGATATGTTGTTATTTTGAAGTAAGACATCATAGCCAAACATATTTTTTTATACTAAAAAGATCAATTGATTAATGTATGCATGAAAGATAATCCATAGCAGTTAGTGTGTAATGTGCAGAGGTACCAAAAGATGACTTACCTTATGTCCACCGCACAAGGCCATCCTAAAATCATCCTTATCAGCTGTGAAATCCCTCCAAAATTTCATATGGTAGAGCCATCAGGATACTTCCCATCTTAGCTGTACTATTACAGACAAAAAAAAAAAAAGGGGAGTCATGGCTGTGGTATATTTGGATGGTGCCAATCAAGGGCCAATGCATGGGGACCTGCTGATTTGCCCTGGGAACTCACTAGCACATAGCGGGCACAGGGGAAAAAAAATGAAAAGTGCACATTTTACTCCTGATGAGACACTCAAATTACGATATTTTTCAGTAGTTAAGCAAAAAATAACAATAACACTTAAAAACCTTGCTAATGTATTCTTAGCCATCACAACATCACCAGCTGTCTAGCGCTTGGATGGTCAGCCCGCATACCTCTTTATCTTCCACTCCTCCCTATTACACTGCATTAATAAGCATGAGCATGTGTATACACAAGGCTGGATGTCCTGCCAGATGCCTCCAGGTGTCCACACACAAACCCACAGGCTAAAATATCACACTTGTTCATGCAATTTGTGAGCACAAAGCCCTCTAAAACATATAGCGCTTGCATGCACCTTTTTATAATGTGTGTTATGGCCACAATCTGATATTAGTATTTAATCCGATTTTGGCCAGACCTAATCAAATCCCAGGTGAATTTAGCAAATATATTGTGTTTTCTGGTTATCACAACAACCTCTGATAGAAAGTAATTACATTGGCCTTTGTAGTCCCAGTAACAAGTTGATCCTCTAGCTTGTGCATGATCTGGTAAGAAATTTTGAGTCTTCTGCCTGCCTGGTATTTTGTGCTTTCTCTGATGTGTACCATGTTCAGTGTCAACGCTTGTATGTTCAGTATTTGTTAAATGTTAATATTCTAATGGTCTCAACATTTTTTTCTCCTGTATGTATCCCACCAAAGGAAGCAGTGTAGTTCCCTAGTGAAATACTTTTCCTGAAAAAATCTTTGCCTTTGTTTAGTAAACTCTAGCTTTGTTGACTAAGGTACACATTCCAGTAAAATTAGCTTTTTTTATCCTCGCATTTCATACGGAGGAAAACAATCACTTTAAGTGTATGTACGGTCAGTGTGTATCTGCTAAGACGTGGAGAAACAATATAACTCCTCTCCATGCAAAGTAGTTGAAAACGAAATCAGTGAATAGTCACAATGCTAACATATGAGCTTCTCAGAAAAGTGCTACACATCGCTGAGTATGTTCTAAAGGATGTGTGGCAATCCCCCTTGTCACCTACTTCACGTTTGTCAAAAATCTTGGATTTTTCTATGCTTTTAAACTACATGTCATCTCTAAGGAGAGTAAAGGATGGTCTAAGACTAGAACACATTAGGTCTTTGGAGGGTTCAGTTTCTTTTTTGCTTTACTTTGCCTTAGAATTCCTGTGTAGTCTCATGAAAGTTACCCAGGCTGCTGTGACACAACTTCCCCTTGTCTCTAAAGTGTGATCAAAAGAGCTGACCTACTGCATGTAATGCTCTGAAGAATATGCACTAAACACTGCTCACACAGTTGACAGATATGAAAATGCAAACAGAGGCAGACCTGGTTATGTATTCTAAGTGCACAATTTCCTTTGAAATTGTCAGATCATCTGTGTCTGACCTTACTGCAGAATTTGAGAATTATAATTGAAAATCATTCCTTAACATTGTGATGTAGATAGCTGAAAGACCTGATGATCATCAGTCCTCTCCCACAATGGCCTGCAAATATTTTTCCTAAATGCTAAAGCTCAAGGAGATAAAAAGTAATTTATTTTTTTTTAATTTGAAAAAGAATGCATAGCAAATAAACAAGCTGCAGATCAAGATCAACAGAGTACCTTTTTGATTAAACATCTATGCATGGATCCCCATCCCTGTAAATGTAAAACTGTATTTCTCTCCTGCATTCTATTTTTTCCTATGTTTAGAAAACGTGTATCAGAGGTACAGGAGCTGCTCTCCCTTTGCATCAGAATGTGTTGCTCTGTGCTTGAATTATGTATGTCTTAATGGCTTTTAGAAGCAGAAGTACTGAAATTTAATAGATTCCCTTCTCTCGTACTATATCAGTAGAAGCAGCATGGATAGTCTTCAAGCCATCTTTTCCAGTGCTAGCTGTTCTACTTTTACACTGCATTACTGGGAATAAGGAAACATCTTCCACACAAATCGCAAAAAAATTACTGACAGTGGTGAAATATACAACAGTAATTAAAAGATAAAAACATCTGCAGTATTGTTAACACAAGCACTAACTTCTCATGCATCCTTCCCTTGGTGTGCGTCGTATGGCAAGTCTGGTCTTGTGGCTGCCAACACAATTTGCACCACCCCATAGAAAGCCATTGTCTAATGGCACACTTTTAATTTCTTACAATATAATTCTTCACCGTTGTGGTCAAATATTTTTCTTTATATGGTAGTTCAATTTTTAGGCCTACTAAAGCAGTCCTGTGTTATAACAGGTGTTTCCACATTTGGTTTTCCATAGTGCAGTGTATCATTACATATAATTGCTAATTCCTTAATCATAATGGAAAACCCCAAAAAACCTAATGTATAAGTAGACTATAACATCACTTATCTCTTTGCAGTTGGATCCTGAAGCTAGTGCCGTTCTAAAAGAACTTCAGATGAAACTTAGCAATGTATTGGATGAACTCAGCGTGACATACGGTACAAGGTAACAAACCTGTTTCATGCAAACCTTAGAGAAATATTCCGGTTCAAAAATCTACCTCATTAATTAAGTCTGGGTGGTTGGTTGGACGTCCTGAGGTACATCTTACTTCTGCCCTGATGAAGTGGTGTGCATCTGTATATGTGTTTAGACTGTGAAAACTATTGCAGTAACCTCACTGTAAAGAAACCTGAAAATCATCTGTGGCTATGAACGCGTTACGGAGGTGAGGCTGCTGATGTTTGTTCTGCTTTTTGGAAAACAAAAACTGGTGATTTGTTCTTGCCTGATGCAATGTTAAACTTTTCTCCCTGACCATATTTACGTTACTTCCTGCTACTGACAACTTCTTCCAGGTGCCCTGCTTCAGCCAGGGATGTCTGCCTATATTTAGCCTGCTTCAGATGGTCACTGGGAATGGTCATCTTGGGTCATTTGCTTGCCTGTGGCTCTGCAGAAATGGTCTACTGAGCCTCCCTCTCAAAATCTTTTATTAATCAGAGTGCACGCTGCAGTCTCGAATGAGGATGGTGCTGTGCCAGCAGTGCCTGTGAGATAAGAATCTGCAAGTTATTTTTGTTTCAAATTAGAAAGGAAACTAAGAAGGAGGGATTAGTGCTGTAGTTGTATTCATTAAGTGTGGAGTCTGTAGTTGCTTATTTAATCCATCGAGGAACTGTCTGGAAGTACAGTGTTCACTTGTTCTGAGTGCGCTTAGTTGGTTTTGCTTTATTCTTGCTCCCACGTTCTCTGATCACTGACAGTGCATGAATATTATTTCTTTCCAGGGTTTATTTCTGAATGAACCAGCTAGGTTTCTGCAAAAGATAACCCAGCAATAGGTCAGTCTAAGACATGCTGCCGATAGCCAGAACATTCCTCATGGGTCAGTTTATTGCTGAGATCAGTGAGGTTAGCCTTTGATGTTAGAAAGATGGCTAATGTCAAGAAAAGCCAATGCATAATTTTGGCTTTTATTGAAGAGACCGGTCTCAACGATTTCCATGAGCAGCAGCTTCTTGTTTTTCTCTAGTGCTTTAGAGTGTGTAGTAAAGTACACATCCAAGTGTATTTGCAAAAGATTCCACTTTTCCTGGTGTTTTCACATAGAGATTTGCATTCTCTTTTTATGGTTAGCCATGGAGCTGGAACAGCTTACTGCCTAAATATATTTGTATCTATTGTAGAAAATTCTCTTTCACTTTCCTTAAGTTAATCTTTGCCATTTCTCTGTTCACATTAGTCAACCTGGTATATTTATGGCTTCTATTTTGCATTTCTGTTCATAAACTGCTCCTAAACAAATTCAGTTCATCATAAAGCAAATTACTGTGTGTGCAGAGCCTTATTCTGCATCTAAACTTCTGACTCTGCTTAACTGCTGTTCTGCATTGTTTAAGGGTATTGACCAAAGACTGTATCGTACCAATGGCACTAGGAGACACATTACTCAACTGTATCAGTTAGAAAACAGAGCAGTTTTCAGGAAAGCTGAACAGGTATTAACTTGAGGAGCAAGGATTTGTTTGCCCTCACCTCGAAGTGGAGAAGATGCCTTCTAGGAAGAAGAGTCTAACTACTTCTTAGTGTTTGGAGTTTTTTGTGGAAAAGTATTTTAAACAGTCCAAATGTTTTAGCTCTGTCTAGTTGCAAAGTAGACAAAGATTCTGATGGCACTGACTCTGTGCAAAACACAGGAAAAAAATCAAATTGAGCCAAAAGGGCAAAACAAGCAGAAGTTTTCATCAGTGCAGAAAAGAGTTAAATCTTGAAGAATGTTGTTTTCTTTCCCAGAATTATTTCGTTCTCTTCTTTTTTTTTTCCTCCCCCATCCTATAGTTTCCAATTTATAATTGAAGATTGTGTAAGACAAATGAGCAATGAACTGAATCAAATGAGAGGCAATGGGAATGCAGCAGCCAATAAGAACAGCGCAGCCATTGATGCTGAGCTTGTGCTTCGACCTCTCATGGATTTCCTGGACAAAACGTAAGTGTGGCAGATTAGGAACTGGATGCTACAGTCAGGCGTACTTTTGGGTTTATCCCAAAAGCATCGTTAACTCATTGAAATACTCCATAGTATTTGTAATATTTGTAGTATTCACGTGTGCAGAATACTATGCTTAACCTCTTATACTAAGCGGTTTCTACCTAAACTACATATTTGTCCTACTATTTCTTCTCACGTTTCGAGTCATTACAAAGCAACTAGAATACAGTCTCTCTTCCATGAGCTGTGGTAGAAAGAAGATTTTACTGAACAAAAGAAGAACAGTAAATTCCAGATAATTTCAGTGTAGGGAAAAAAAATTAGCTGCTTTAGCTAAGTCAGCCTTTTATTTTTAGCAACCTACAGTTCTTTGTGTTAACCTGCAAGGAGGGATATGTGTTTCTTTTAAGCAGTATGGTTTTAAATTTTAATTATCTTTAAGATGTGCTCCTAGCACAAGTGTTGAAGAAAAGCCAAAAGTGTTTATACACTTACATGTGCTATCATGAACTCATCATTTAAAAAAATAGGTAAGCTGACATTTGCCTGTCAGGTGTGATTCCAAATTGCCATTTCTCAAAGCTATCTCTATAGCTTCTTAGAGATTTAATTGAATAATAGCATAATGGAAACAAAAGAGAATTTTGTATCACTGTCCAAATAGAAGTTATTCCTCACCACAGAAGTGTTAAATGGAATTTTAGCAGATGCTAAACTAATGCACAGAAAATAAAGATGTGGAATTTAAAACAAACAAACAAAAACACTGCTAGGGAATATCACCCTTCTTACAAATATATGTTTAGTGTAAGATTATAAATGTATCACATGGTTATGATTTGATTTTTAGTTATTTCTTAATTATGCTTTTATTCATGTGCTTACTAAGAGTAGTAAGAGATATTAGAAATACAAATTGCCATATTTATGTGCATAATGACTTTACAATCTTCATTTACATTAGTAGATTAGACATCATTCTGTAAAATTCCTCGCGTGTGCATTTGCATTATATTATTTTGAAATATTTTTGCTGTGCCTGAAAACGGCAGCACTTTATCAATGATGCTGTTTATTCATGATGATACATACAAGATGGTTTATGAATATACTCTTAAATCAAGGGAAAAAATCTAAGTATATAGATCTTCCAAAAATTTAATTTTATTATTACTAATTTATGTTTACTAATTTATTATTACTGATATATGGACAGATATGCCATTATATAGAAAGAAATGCTTCCAAACGGTAGCCCTGAATTTGCATTAGCTATCAACACCTAGTTCTACAGTACTGTAGAAATATAAGACAACAAAAGACATTTGTTTTTAATTTCTAAAGCATAAACTAATCATACACCAAAACTTTAATTTAGGGGCTTAAGAGTGCTAAAATGTATTATCCATCAGAATTTGTAAGTCTGCATTTTTTATAAATGTCTATCCATAATATATTAAGTAATAAATTGAATAGTGGAGATCTACATGATTTTATAATCTGTACTTTTTAAATTTATTTAAACAAAAATATTTGCTGGTAATATTGCAATATAAGTAAGCCTTTGAGAAAAGCTAAACCACAGTGGCCATCAATCTGAGTATATAGTGATACAGCGCCTCTGAAGCCTTAACACTAGTTTTGGAGACTGATTTGTGTTTTGTTTTCTTCCAGTTTAAGCGTCTCTGCAAAAATCTGTGAGAAGACAGTTCTGAAACGGATCTTAAAAGAGCTATGGAAGTTAGTCTTGAACAAAATAGAAAAACAAATTGTGCTTCCACCACTGACCGACCAAACTGTAAGTGTCCCAGCAGTGTATACAGGCGGTGCGTATCAGCCAGCAACAAATTAAAGGCAGAGACTGCACCTATCATTCGAGATTCTTTGAAAAGATTTTTTTTTAAATCATGACAGCTGGAATTCCCACAAGTGCTTTGCCCTTGTGCCTCAGAAAAAGTGAAATGACCTTTGCTTCTCCACACACACGTAAATACATGAGCCTCTGAATAGAAAATTGGCCTCGGCATATTTTTTTTTTCCAAGTTTTGCTCAACATTTGTATAGTAGATGATACAATATCTGATGTCGGCATTGGCCTTTGGTATCGTGCTACAATTTGGCTATTGTAAAATAGTGGTTTAACTTACACTTTGGTATCTTTTCTGAAAAATATGCCTTTGCCTTAACAATGCACCGTTATGCCATGCGTTACACAACTGAGGATTTCAGTGCAGTTAAGCTTCTGCAAGCTCCTCAGGGCTCCTCACTTCCTACTACGGTTATTTATGTTAGCACAGCTCCTGAGAGCTATGATTATGGACAGATCTCTCATTGACACACTGTGTAAGAACAATCTCAACCTTAGCTTAGATGTATTAAATATAAAATGAGATAGAGACAGGAAACCACTATCAACAGAATATGCAATATTTTTATCAAGTATGGGATTCTGGGGGGACTCACGCTGCAGGTACTCAACTCCTTGGCCTTATCAGCTGAAGGAAAATAGGTCTCGTGTAATTGAAATTTTTATTTAGCTTTGCAAAAATAGTGACTTTGGCTAATGTCCTAGCAGAAAATAAAATCGCGTTGACTCAAAAAGCAAACACACTGTAGTGAGTCTGTTTCCTGAATTTTCAATGTGATTACAGGGGCCCCAGATGATTTTCAGTGCAGCCAAAGATCTTGGACAGCTGTCAAAACTCAAGGTAATGGAGCCAAACGAAGCTGTGAAGGGCTCGCTCTCATGAAGAAAATAGACACAATATTAGTGACTGTGAGGCCAAGCCTCATGCCTCATTCTGGTGCTTATTTACTGTAATAAGGTTGAAAATGGCAGTAACTATTCGCAGGGGAGTAATGATTTTACAGTCTCATTGAAACCAAATTAGGACTGAAAGAGTGCATGCTTACGTGGTAAAGTGATCACTAGAAGTGTCAGGAAGATATCAGACCCATGTTGCAAAATTAGTCCTTATAAAGTATCACCAAAAAAAAAAAAAAAAAAAAGAGATCTTTGTGTTATCCTTCTGGAACCAGTTCTAAAAAATTTCGAAGATGGGACTATTAGAAATTTTTTTCTGTGCATTATTTATGGTATATATTGAAATATAGGATGTACCTCTACAATAAATTCATCAGCACTGTTTTACTGACGTCCATAATACACTTGATGGAGAGCTTAGATGTTTGATACAGATGCCAGTTGTTTGTCAATCAATTTTGCTATTAAGATTTCAGATTTGGGCAGAAACGTGGTAATTCATGCTTCTGTGAATAAATGTTTGCTAGAGGAGTTGAAATGTTGCCTACATAAATAGAGGATGCTTATTTTAGACAAAGATCTCATAGGAGTATAGTCACTTTATGACTCCAACTTACATTGTAATAGTTTGTTGGGTTTTTTAAATGTGGAGCATTAACAAACATTAGTTAAATGATCAGGTTTATTAAAAAAAATATTTCAGTATCAGCCTATATAGTTATTTAAACATAAAATTTAACCTTTTCACTGCCCCACAGAACAGAAAGATAACACGTCCTAGGAAAACAAACAAAGCTATGCAGGTGCTCCGTGTTAAACATTGGTTCTTTTTCCCTACCATCTGTGTTTTTAAGAAACAACATTATTGCTCTAGGTTTTATTGTTTTGCAAAAGAAGTCTGAAGCTCAATTAACTCCTGTTAATCATAGGGGCTTGGGAGGGGTTTTGTTTATTTCCCAAGAATAGCCAGGCCACAATACTGTTTCAAATACTCTTTCAAAATCAGCTGCAGTCTTGACTTGCTTTTCAGGACCACATGATTCGCGAGGAAGCCAGAAGCCTGACCCTGAGGCAGTGTGCGATAATGGAAGTAGCACTAGTTACTATAAAGGTACAGCTTTATGGGTTGTTCTGTTCTGTGCTGGAATGACCAAGAGCACAACTGGCATAAACAGCAGATCCTAATTTAGAATGAGCCCTTAGAATCATAAAGATCCCTTTAATATGTCAAGAAGCATTTATCCAAAACTTCTTGTGCTGACTTGAAAGCAAATGTCTAATGTCTGCTGGCAGAAAAGTTAGAAAAATTATTCTATCACTTGTAGACAGAACGTGTTCCCTTCAAAGGATTTGGTGCCCAAGGTTTATCTGTTTCTTTACAGTTTAGAGTAAAATAATAAATTCTTATTATGTTGCAGCATAACCTCTTTTTCTCCCACAAAGGAGACACTGAGCCTGACAAGCCTGGTTACTCCCAGCTGCACTCTCCTGCAAACATGTATGACACTTGGGCTTTATAGCACACCAGAAAGCCAAGCTTTTAACACCATGCAACCTTACCTGATGCTCATCTCATTACTAGAAATACAAATCAATTTATTTATAAGTGATAAGGTAACTCTAGGATGTGACATCCAGGAAGGTTGAGAGGTCAGATGAACTCTGAAAACTTTTTTGCTTCCACTGGTTTTATGGTTATGTATTATTATATATTATTATGTATTATGCTCCTAAAAGTAGATTAACAAAGTCCTTTGTTGGTTTTTGATATAAAAGTAGAGACTTCCATGCAGTCTTCACAGATTAGGTTTCTGAAGTCAAAGGAAACCATCAAGGAATATTATTTCATTGTACTTACTAGTCTTTTTCACATCGCACTTACCTGGTGTAAATAATTGAAAGCAATCAATTTGCAGAGTAACAGCGTAGTTTTGTGTTTGCTTATGAAGAGACAACACTTGAGGAAGGTAAGGAGGCAGTTATTTAAGTATAAAATCGAATATATAAACAAGAGGACATATTCATGATCAAGTCACGTGTAACGAAATAGTACCTCAAAAGACAAGAAAGAAGAATTGGAGAGGGCTCCCAATTGCCACTTCTGGTGTTTGCAGTGGAATTGGCATTTCTTACAGAAATTAAAATAATATTTGGGGTTTATTGATATTGTGGAAACAGAAACTGAACAAAATGAATCATTGTGTGCTCCCAAAGTAAGACATCAGATTCCGAGTTCTCAGTTCAGTATGTGCATCTAATTATTTTTCGTTTCAAAGTACTTGTTCTAAATAAATAAAAGTTGGGAAAATATATATTCTAACCTTGACTGAATTACCAGTGCTTAAACTATGAAGAGTCGTAGATTGATATTAATCACTTTACTAAACAAAAGGCTAGAATTGGAGGGGAAAGGTTAGAAATAGGGAAAATCCTTTATTAATTATTCTTTTCTCTGTGTGCTACATTCAGAAACAGAGCAAAACAGTGCTCCCTGAAAAGCCTATTTTCAAATTGTAAGGTAGTGACGTGGCATTATAACCCATTTACTGTACTTGCTAGATGATGTGGGAATATCTTTTTATTCCAAACGTGTAATCATAATTTCTAGCACAATTACAGTGCAATGCTAATCCAAAACTTTATATTCTAGGATCTTTTAAAATTTTAACAAAACTCCCCTTTTCATCAGACAGAATATGTTGTTTACTTGTGCTGTAAACCATGCCTTGATTTTAGAGAATTATTTTTAGATAATTAAAACCAATTCCACTCTCCACAACCTAAAAGTATCCTAGAAAATAGGTATACCCAGTTATGACATACATACTTGAGATCATGAAGACCCAAATTACAATTTTGTACTTTTGTTTTTCTCCCACAATGCTTTATTTTTTACCTTTGGAAAGGTGCTCTGTTGTAGAGATGATGATAGTTATCTCAATTGCTCTGATCATAAATCTAGCTACATATGCCAGGTGTTATTTTTTAAAATTTTGTTTAAGAATTTTACTACAAATTCTATGCCTGTAACTGAGGCCTCTCTCAGATAACTTGCTTCTCTGAATGATCATACTTGGTTTTCATTTTAGCAATACTTCCATGCTGGAGGAAGTGGGCTGAAAAAGAATTTTCTAGAAAAGAGTCCGGACCTACAGTCCCTGAAATATGCTCTTAGCCTTTACACACAAACTACGGACGCCTTGATAAAGAAGTTTATTGACGCTCAGAAGTCTCAAAGTAAGTGAACTGTAAGAGAGATATGTCAAATTATATTTTTAATGTTTTAAATTGTCATTTGCCAATCACATTCTCTGAACGCTGGGGTATTTTAGAGTTTGTTGTCACAAGTTTGCCCATGTGATGTTATCCCCCATCAGCTGCTGCTGTCAGTCAGTGGACCTTATCTGAGGGTGGCGCATTTGTCCGCTTGTCACTTGACGTGAAGAGCAGGTCCCAGAGCTCTAGATGAACACTGAGCATCCGGGTTATTTATAGGCGCGCTCCGCACACGAGCAGGTTGCAGAGGCCATGACAGAGTGCATATTGTAACTGCAGAAATGGAGTAGCTCTGGCAGCTCAGGATATTTTCAGAGCTGGAGGAAATTAATTACAAATCACAGATAACTGCAGAAAGCATCACAGAGCCCTTAAGGTCTCTCTTGTAATTAAGAACAATAAATTGTAAACAATATGTTCTTAGTGTAGCAACTGATTTCACATTACAGAACCCACACTGCTCCTTCTAGCAGGTCATCTGTGGATTCAGAAGGAAAAGAAGGTTTCTGTAGGCTAAAATACAACATTATTTTCCCCATCTAGATTTTTTTTGTTTGCGTATGTCAGAATTCGGGTTCAAAATGATCCTGCTGAGAATGTCGCATCTTTTTTTTTATGCCCACTTGTCAAAATTCAAAATTTTTATACTTTCCACAAAAGCAAATCACGGCAGGGAAAGACGCAAGAACGTTAGATGTACTTGGAGTTTGGATGTCAGCAACAGTGAAGCCCCTTCTTCCTGCTCTAGAATTTTGGTGTGGTGCACCAAAGAATTTGAACTACGAAGTCCTCTTCAATTTTTTTCTCTATATATATACCTTTCATTAATGGCATATTTCGGGAGAGGACTTTCTATGGTTTCAACAAGAGGGCAAGAGTTCATGGTTATACTTTTAGTTAAAGATACCT
Organism: Trogon surrucura; assembly: GCA_020746105.1. Lineage (NCBI taxonomy): Eukaryota > Metazoa > Chordata > Aves > Trogoniformes > Trogonidae > Trogon > Trogon surrucura. The sequence continues at coordinate 1,078,082 of CM036627.1, forward strand.
TCTGTTTTGAAAAAGAAGCTATTTCTTACCTTTTTTCCTATCAATCTAGGACAGCGTTTTCATACATCCACAGTACCTACAGGAAATGCTTTTATATAGATAATAGGCATTGTAGTCCAAGCTGAGTGGTTTATTCTAGAAACTCCTAATTTTTCTATAGTAGTAATCTTCACTAGATCTCTTTTGAACTTACTGAACATTTGTAAAAATGGTCTGTCTGCCACTTGATGTCTTTCGGGAGGAAAAGGATTTGCTGATCTATAAAGAATTACCCTGCTCCCAACTCATGTGAATCAGAAAATTTTTAATTGGACAGTTAAGCCAGAAATCAGTTGCAAAACAGAACCTCACTATGTTCTTAAATATATGGAATCAGATTCAACTACTAAACACACAGCTTAGAAAGCAATCATACTGTAGTTTAAGCAAGCAGGTAGATGACACCAGGCTATAGAAAATAAAAAACATTTAGCAGCTTTTATAAGTTAAAAAGGAGGATTTTTTCTGCATTTACACATCTAAACTGTTGTATTATTAACTGTCATACTACAGTTATGTAACTGTACATTAACCATATATACAGCATTCTATCCTGAACTTTAAGTCCTACAAAGCATTTCCAGTTCTCTCATAACCCACACTTCAGACAGAATTTAACTCAAGAAATAATCCCTGTTTCATCCACTGCAGTTTCAAATTGAGGTCACAATCGTGTTAGACAACTTTTTTGGGGGGGAAAAAAACCCCAAGATTTGCAGTATAAGCTTCAGAAATCAGCATATAGTTGGAAGGTATGTACAGCAATGAACTACAGGACACAAAAACAATGAAGAAACTTGAAGGATGACAAATATTGGAATTATTACAGCATGTGCTAATATCAAAATAAGTGCATTCAGAATAGTGGCAGAAAATAAATATTTTTAAAAATCACATATAAAAAAGACAGACTGCTGGTGAAACCCCCTCACCTCCAGTTTCTTACCATACGTACATACAAGCAGCTACGGGTAATTGCCGTGCAGTTGCCAGCCCTCATCATGTGAGCTCTGGCTTGTACTAGGCAGGATGAAGGGAAAGGCCTTAACTGGGATTTCCACCCTGACACTCAAACCAATCCTTTCTACTTACACTATAATATTCTGCTTTTATATTATGCTCTCTGAATCCTTCATATCGCTCTGATATTACGGAAATACAAACACAATGTATTTTGATAATGTGGCTTTGTACAACTGAGAGGCTTATACATGGTGCAGAATCTTCTGTCAACCTTAATACCTTCACACCAAGTGATCCTTTAAGAGTTACGGTTTTTAATCAAACACAAGCCTCATAAGTCTTTTCATGACAACCTAGTGAAACAATAGTTGCTGCAAATCTGCTGTCAAGTAACTGAACTCATTCTTCAGAATCACCCAAAACAATTATCAACACTTTGTATAGCAACTTCTTAAAGCAGAGCATGTGTTGTTGTGAGCGTGGTTGCCATTCCTAAGAGGAGGTTTCCCTGCTTGCCTTCCTTTTCTCTAAACACATACAGGAAACATTGTTTGGCTTCCTACGTCTGGCTCATAACAATTTAGCTTTAACTTAGTCTTTGTATTCATTTTGCTGTCGAGCCCAGCTTCAGAGCAGGTAAGACTGCACTGGGGAAGGAATCTAAGCAAAAAAAACAGGCTGGCAAAAAACTTTTGGGGGCTTTTTTCAAGCCGGCTACAGCAACCACACCTGAGGCCGCACCGGCAGCTCCAGGGAGGACACCCGAGATAGCGTGGGCGGAGCCACCCTCAGCAGCGGCGATTTTAAACACGGTGATCAGCTGTTAACTGTGCCCTCAGGGTATAAGAATCCTTTGGGAGGGCAGGGACTCGTCCCTGTTCACTGAAGGAGAGACCTAGAAGGGTAAGTCTTTGTTAAAAGGCAAGTACTTAAAAGACTTGTAAACTATTCCGTGCACAGCTTTCCGGAGAGTCTTTGTATTGTAGAGCCAACTATGGTTGCCACCAGGTCAATGGTTGTTAGAAAAACTGTGGGCACCCAGACAGAGGCCCCACATAAGCATGTGGGTGTTCAGGCCTCGGGCTGCAGAGAATGCCGGAGCCTGGCACTGGCCATGGAGGGTAGTGGAAGTGACACTTGTGTCCGATGTGACCAGGCGAGCGATCTGCTCAGCCTGGTGGCTGAACTGAAGGAGGAAGCAGAAAGGCTGAGGAGCATTAGGGAGTGGGAGAGAGAGAGAGACAGATCGGTGGAGTCACGTCCTGAATGGCGAGCAGCAAGCTCCGCAAAGAGCTGAATATCCCCCCACCTCTGGCCATCAGGCAAAAGGGGGGGACCTAAAGGATAAGGAAGAGTGGAAGCAGGTGCCTGCCAGGAGAGGAAGGAAAATCCCTGCCCGGCCTCCCTCACCTGCCCGGTTGCCCCTGCGAAACAGGTATGGGGCTCTAGACAATGAGAGCCAGGCAAAGGAAGAGTCAGTGGAGGATTCACCCATAGGGCTGTCTAGTCACTCGGATACATGCATTAGAACTTCTTAATCTAAGAAAAAAAAGGAGGGTAATTTTAATTGGAGACTCCCTCCTGAGGGGAACAGGGGGCCCTATCTGCTGCCTAGATCCGACCCACAGGGAAGTCTGCTGCCTCCCTGGGGCCCGAGTTACGGATGTTATCAAGAAGCTTCCTGGTCTGGTCAAACCCACGGACTATTACCCACTTTTGGTTATGCAGATCGGTAATGATGAGATAGTAGAGAGACGGCCAGAAGCAATCAAAAGGGACTTTAGGGCACTGGGGCAGATGCTAGAAGGATCAGGTGCACAGGTTGTGTTTGCCTCTATTCCTTCTATTATGAGGAAAAATAGTGGTAAGTGTGACAAAGTGCAGCAGATTAATACTTGGCTAAAGGGGTGGTGCCAGCGGTCTAGCTTTGGATTTTTTAACCATGGGGAGATCTACAGGGCACCTGATCTACTGAAACAAGCTGGGGTTCAAATGACACAAAGGGGAAAAAAGGAGCCTTGGTCATGAGCTGGCAGGACTCATAGAGCGTTCTTTAAACTAGATATGAAGGGGGATGGGGTTATAGCTGGGATTGCAGCGGGGCAGTGCTCTAGAAATTATGAGGACCGGGTGGCCTCCCATCCCCCTAGAGTGAGATCAGTGTGCTCAGCTTGCTCCCTGAAATGCTTATACACCAATGCACGCAGCATGGGGAATAAGCAGGAGGAGCTGGAAACCTGGGTTCGGGCAGGAGATTATGATCTGGTGGCAATTACAGAGACATGGTGGGACAGCTCACATGGCTGGAATGTGGTCATGGGTGGCTCTGTCCTTTTCAGGAAAGACAGGCCAGCCAGGCGAGGTGGTGGAGTCGCTCTTTACGTGAAAGAGCAACTACAATGCCTTGAATACCATCCAGGCGTGGAGGAGGAGCAAGCTGAGAGTGTATGGGTTAGAATTAAGGGGCTGGGTTAGGGACCAATTAAGTAATCTGAACATCCATAAATCCATGGGTCCAGACGGGATGCATCCACGGGTGCTGAGGGAGCTGGCTGATGTCATTGCTAGACCACTCTCCATCATCTTTGCCAAGTCTTGGGAGACGGGAGAGGTGCCTGAGGACTGGAGGGAAGCAAATGTCACTCCAGTCTTCAAAAAGGGCAAGAAGGAGGACCCGGGAAACTATAGACCGGTCAGCCTCACCTCCATCCCTGGGAAAGTGATGGAACGACTTATCCTTGGTGCCATCTCAAGGCATATCAGGGATAAGAGGGTCATTAGAGACAGCCAACATGGCTTCACCAAAGGGAAGTCGTGCTTGACTAACCTCATAGCCTTTTACGAGGATATAACAAGGTGGATAGATGATGGCCGAGCGGTGGATGTGGTCTACCTTGACTTCAGTAAAGCATTTGACACAGTCTCCCACAGCATCCTTGCTGCTAAACTGAGGAAGTGTGGTCTAGACTCTCGGGTAGTGAGGTGGACTGTGAACTGGCTAAGGGGAAGAAGCCAAAGAGTTGTGGTCAATGGGGCGGAGTCTGCTTGGAGGCCTGTATCCAGTGGAGTCCCTCAAGGGTCGGTACTGGGACCAGTATTATTCAATATATTCATCGATGACTTGGATGAGGGACTAGAGAGTACTATCAGCAAGTTTGCTGATGACACCAAGCTGGGAGGAGTGGCTGACACACCAGAAGGCTGTGCTGCCATCCAGCGAGACCTGGACAGGCGGGGCGGGGAAAAATTTGATGAAATATCTGGGTAGGAACAACCCCAGGTTCCAGTATAAGTTGGGGAATGACTTATTAGAGAGTAGTGTAGGGGAAAGGGACCTGGGAGTCTTGGTGGACAGCAGGATGACCATGAGCCAGCACTGTGCCCTTGTGGCCAGGAAGGCCAATGGCATCCTGGGGTGTATTAGAAGGGGGGTGGTTAGTAGGTCGAGAGAGGTTCTCCTGCCCCTCTACTCTGCCCTGGTGAGACCCCATCTGGAATATTGTGTCCAGTTCTGGGCCCCTCAGTTTAAGAAAGACAGGGAACTGCTGGAGAGAGTCCAGCACAGGGCAACTGGGATGATGAAGGGAGTGGAGCATCTCCCTGATGAGGAAAGGCTGAGGGAGCTGGGGCTCTTTAGTTTGGAGAAGAGGAGACTGAGGGGTGACCTCATTAATGTTTACAAATCTATCAAGGGTGAGTGTCACGAGGATGGAGCCAAGCTCTTCTCGGTGACAACCACTGATAGGACAAGGGGTAATGGGCTGAAACTGGAACATAAGAGGTTCCGCTTAAACTCGAGAAGAAACTTCTTCTCAGTGAGGGTGACGGAACACTGGAACAGGCTGCCCAGAGAGGTTGTGGAGTCTCCTTCTCTGGAGACATTCAAGACCTGCCTGGACACGTTCCTGTGTGGCATAATCACAGAATCACAGAATCACAGAATGTTAAAGGTTGGAAGGGACCTCAAAGATCATCTAGTCCAACCCCCCTGCCAGAGCAGGATCACCTACACTAGAGCGCACAGGAACGCGTCCAGGCGGGTTTTGAATGTCTCAAGAGATGGAGATTCCACAACCTCCCTAGGCAGCCTGTTCCAGTGCTCAGTCACCCTCACAGTGAAAAAGTTTTTCCTCATATTTTTCTGGAACCTCCTGTGTTCCAGCTTCCACCCATTGCCCCTTGTCCTGTCAGTGGACGCCGCTGAAAAGAGCCTGGCTCCATCCTCCTGACATTCCCCCTTGACATATTTATAAACATTGATGAGGTCACCCCTCAGCCTCCTCTTCTCCAAGCTAAAGAGATCCAGCTCCTTCAGCCTTTCCTCATAAGGGAGATGCTCCACTCCCTTCACCATCTTTGTGGCTCTACGCTGGACTCTCTCAAGCAGCTCCCTGTCCTTCTTGAACTGAGGGGCCCAGAACTGGACACAATATTCCAGATGCGGCCTCACCAGGGCAGAGTAGAGGGGCAGGAGGACCTCTCTTGACCTACTTGCTACTCCCCTTCTAATACACCCCAGGATGCCATTGGCCTTCTTGGCCACGAGGGCACACTGCTGGCTCATGGTCATCCTGCTGTCCACTAGAACCCCCAGGTCCCTTTCCCCTGCACTGCTCTCCAGCAGGGCAGTCCCCAACCTATATTGGCACATGGGGTTATTTTTTCCCAAGTGCAAAACTCTACACTTGCCCTTATTAAACTTCATCAGATTTCTCCCCGCCCAGCCCTCCAGCCTGTCCAGGTCTCTCTGAATGGCTGCACAGCCTTCTGGTGTGTCAACCACTCCCCCCAACTTCGTATCATCAGCAAACTTGCTGACAACATTCTCTAATCCCTCATCCAGATCATTGATGAATATATTAAACAGCACCGGCCCAAGCACTGACCCCTGAGGGACCCCACTAGACACAGGCATCCAGCCAGACTCGGTCCCATTGACCACAACCCTCTGGCTTCTTCCCTTCAACCAGTTCTCGACCCACCTCACTACTTGGTCATCCAAACCACACTTCCTCAGTTTACCTATGAGGATGCTGTGGGAGACGGTGTCAAAGGCCTTGCTGATGTCCAGGTAGACCACGTCCACTGCATGGCCACCATCCATCCACCTGGTTATGTCTTCGTAAAAGGCTATCAGGTTGGTCAAACATGACTTCCCCTTGGCAAAGCCATGCTGACTGCCCCTAATAACCTTCTTATCCTTGATATGCCTAGAGACAGTGTCAAGGATAAGATGTTCCATCACCTTTCCAGGGATGGAGGTGAGGCTGACCGGTCTGTAGTTACTCGGGTCATCCTTCCTGCCCTTCTTATAGACTGGAGTGACATTCGCTTTCCTCCAGTCTTCAGGCACCTCACCTGTTACCCACGACTTACCAAAGATGATGGAGAGTGGCCTAGCAATGACTCCCGCCAGCTCCCTCAGCACCCGTGGGTGCATCCCATCAGGGCCCATGGATTTATGAATGTCCAAGTGTTCAAACTGATCCTTAACCCACTCCTCATCAATCAGGGCAGACTCCTCCTTTGTCATGACTTCCTCTGGGGCCTTAGGGGACTGAGGCTCCTGAGGACGGTCTCCAACAGTGTAGACAGAGGCAAAGAAGGCATTCAGCAACTCTGCCTTCTTTCTGTCCTCTGTCTCCAGGGCACCCACCTCATTCAACAGAGGGCCTACATTGCCTCTAGGCAATAATATGCCTAGGCAATAATATGCCTAGGCAATAATATGCCTAGGCATAATCTAGGCATTCCTGCTCTGGCAGGGGGATTGGACTTGATGATCTTTCGAGGTCCCTTCCAATCCCTAACATTCTATGATTCTATGATACTCACAATTTTCCTCTAAATTATAGAGCCTCATGATCCTGTGAAAAATCACTTTATTACCCACCTTGGTCTTTTGTCCTCTAATAAATTAACAGATGAACTCCAGACAAATATATCTATTTTACTGGCATCTTTAATCAGCTGACAAACGTTTGTCTGAATCAAAATGTTGATTTTGCAGCTGGTGTAATTCCTGGAGCATTGGGCACTGTGAAAGCTTGAACGTTTGTTCAAGATTTTCATTCTTATGTCCTTAATATAGAAAATAAGGTCAAAGCTGGTATTTAAAGTCCAGTATTTAAATAAATGGTCAGATTTATGCTGAAGGAGATAGCTAGCAAAGTGGGATAGGTTCACGTTACCACAAGACAGCATTGCCAGTTCAGCTGGTTTTATTGCCTGGCTCACATCACTTAGCTTTTCTAAGCCTCAGGTACTAAAATCATATCACACATGATGATTAGTTTGCAGGTAGCTGGTTTTTTCTTTCAAATTAGATTTCTAATCCTCAGAGAGGTAAAGGAGGTCTTGACATCCCAAATCCTAAAAGCTAGAGTAAAAAAAAAGAGGAAAAAAAATGTAAGCCTCCATAGACTTAGGATCTTTAATACAGCTATAAAGATTATTTCTTAGCCTAGCTTATTATCTTTGACTACTTCAGGACAGAAATACTGCAAAAGTCACCATGTGCAACAACTTTATGAGTGCTTGGATGACAAGAGAAGAACGTCAATAAACTATAAAAGTCCAGGAAGAAGACAGTCATTAAAAGAGCATCTGGCCCCAGAACTACAAAAATCTAAGAACCTTAGACATTAGAAGGAGGCAGTGTAGACATACACAGAGAGATTTGATCAAATAAGTATAAAACTAAAGGGAAAGGCTGAAAAAACTCAGCAAGAAAAAATCACTTTCATTTGTTATGGATGTTGAGGAAATGAAGAGGGCAAAGGGTCAAGTAGAGCAGAAAGGAGTAACGTGAATAATCTAAAGTTGATTATAGATCCATGCCAACTGGAAGAAGATAAATACTAAATATGAACATCGTAATATGAGTCTGAGGAATGAGCAAATTACGAAATTCCAGGATGAACAAAAGAAAAAAAAAATGGAAGAATACGTCCCTAGCTGAATAATAAAAACATTTCATTATTTTTCTCTTTTGCTGCTAGATGACTTTGCAGAATAAAAAGAATCCTTGTTTTGCAAGCATGCTCTTAATCTCTTTCTCTGGCACACAATTTACTACTGTCTTTTATTCTTTACGTTGTGAGAAACAGCCTCTCCAATAAAGTCTCCTCCAGATTTAAGAATTTCACATGAAACTACCAGCAGGAAGATTTGATGAATAACAAAAGACTTTAAAGCAGTTTCAAAAAAAAGAATTGCTATCATAAACTGGAACATAAGGTAGCTGATGTTCCGTATCAAGACATGATATGTTAACCTAGAATTATACAACCATTTTCAAACACCGTACTGCAGGCACAGAGTGGAAAAAAAGAGAAGGCTTGCACGGCTGAGGGCAAGGACGGATTTTTCTCATAGGGTTCATGTATTTCTGTCTGACTTTTTTACACCATCAAATTATTGGTTTTTCACTGCTCAGTTTTCAAGGCTGCTGTGTTTCACGTTTCACTTTATAGCTACCAAATTTTGCCTTACTGAAGTGCAAATACAAGAGATTTCAAGATTGATGATAACATTTGTCTAAATACAACATCAGATAAAAACTAACTTCGGTAGCATATAGGTCAGGCAATATTTTCTCAGACGCAGCAATTTTTATCTTCACAAATACTTCTGCATCATATGCATCACTATGTAGACCTTCCTATGTTTCTATTAGAATCATAGAACATACAAATAGTGCAGATTTTGCAGATATTGTGCTCATTTTGGTAATTATGTACACAAATTCTGCTATCTTACGTGCTCAAAGCAGCGTAATTGGTAGTTAGAGAGTCAGAGCTGAGACCTATGACCAGGCCAATGATTAACTCTGATGTGTTTTGCCATTCTTAAGGAGGTCCCTGCTGCACACCAATGCTCCTAGTAGCTCCCCAAACAAACTACTCTTACTATTTTCCTTTTGTCTTTTTTTTTTTTTCTTCTAATAAATTATAAAAATATCCTACTTTCCATGATCCCACTTCCAAAGCAGCTGGAAAGTACACTCAGAGGTACTGCTCCTGCTATTTTGAGGTCTTAAATTCTATTCTTAAATTTTATGTTAGTTCATTTTCTATGAATTCCATTTATTTCTGCTGAGCTCTTTTTTTTTCATGCAAACCTAAAAGTTAGTTTCCAAAGTCCTCCTAACAGGAAAACGTTTTTGAAACTTTTTGTTGCTATGGGATTCAAGCAGGACAAAAGCCCTCTTTCCCAGAAAGGCACTTTTGTGCACAATCACAGACTGATTCAGGAGTCTCTTGCGTTTAGCAGGAATATTATTCTAGGGCATGGAGGAAGTTTCTGTTTTATTTTTTAAAATTACATATATCTCATTATTCCCGTTGTATTTTCTGCTATTTTCTCTACCAAATTTCGCAAGTTCATACTTATCCAAAGGTAACTACTAATGAATAGAAGACAGAAGAATCAGTTTCTGTGTGCATGTGTAGCCAGTACGACTATCACGACTAAGAAACATTTGACTAGGTCCTTGGTACAAAACAGCACTGTTCTGTCAAGATCATTTTGGCTATACCGACTAGCACATTGATGACATTCCAGGTGCTAAATAAGAAAGGAATCAAAGTCTGACTGTTTTGGACACTTTGGCCACCGAGGAGCAAGCCTCTTTGACCAGAGGGAATAGGTTTTCTCCTTTACAGTTTGTTTGCTGCAAGAGAATGAGTGCCGTTTAAATGCAGGTGGTCACCTACGAGATGGGTGCTGTGTTTTGAGTCATAAATACCTTGATACGTAAAATCTAAAACAGAGTTTAACGTGGAAGAACTGGCAGTTAAGCAGGTTTTCAAACAGAAAGCAGAATTATTTCTAAGTTTGTGAGGCTTGTAATGAGTTATTTTATAGTACTAAAGAGAGAAAAGTGTGATCATCCTCCGCAGTGCACGGGCAGGTATTTGTTGTCAGTTAAATTACCTTGTTAAATGTGGTAAGATAAACAGACCTTTCTACACTGCAATCAGAATTACCAATTCCTGCTGTGACTTTACGAGAACTGGTGGCAAGAAAGAAAACAAAAGAGCAGAAATAGATGGATCAGAGACTTTAAAATTAGGTGCCATAGTTCTTGAATGCCAAGAAAAGCTGCTACAAGCAAACAATGTCCTAGAATTGTGCCTCTAGTTTGTTCAGCAAGTCAGAGAAAACAAATGCAAGATGGATGGAGTGGCAACTGAAAGAAACAAAGTTTGTGTTCTAGACTCCACTAGGACTTGTCTCTGCAGGCTGAGATGTTGTGCAACAATGAAAAGTAGGATCACTTTAATGTCAGCTGGTTTCAGTACAAAATTGCATGGTTTCACACAGATTTCTTTATAACCATATCGAACAGTACTGTGCGGACAGGACTGTCTCACTATATATTTGTGCTGCATTGAGCACTGCTGTGAATTATGGACTACTAGGGAAAGACCAGTTAGGAGACCTTTGTAAGGACATGCTTTGCATAATTAACAAAAAATTTGGAGAAACAGAACAAGACTTATTTTGCAGACTCATAGATTTTGTCTCAGTAAGATCTAACATGTCATTACTACAGGTTAACACAGCATGCTCCATTTTTACCATCAACCACATGTTGCTGCATGGGCAATATAATGAAAGTTATAATCTTTTTCTTTTGAGACATTCCTGATTTCTCACCTAAAGGGGTTTTGGTTTCTTTTTTTTTTTTTTTAAGCTAAAGGCTAAAACAAGTAATTGACAGTGGCTGAAACTTCCAGTGATATTCGGGATCAGCCTGACTCACCTTCCACTGCAGTCAGTTATAACTTATTGAAATTTTGAGTGGGGGAGAGTTTGAGAACTTCTCATACTCTCAGTACATTCAGTTTAGCCTATCCATTCAGTGTCCCTATAATTTAGATGCTGCAAATTCTTGGTTGTCTTTTCTTGTCCAGCTTTGCAATGAAAGCTTTGGAATGAGAATGAAATATTAATGACTTTGAGTTACAGTATGTTCAGCTGAAACGTCATAGCCAAAGATGGTTATAAGTGGAGTCAAAAGCTTCATTCGTGGAAAAGTCTACCACCACAAAAACAACCTGTTAATGTCGAATTCCACGCAGTGCTCCTAAAAATTAGGCCTTTTTAAAAACCTTGATTCTCTGGACAGAATAATTTTACATAGCATTTTGGCCTCCAACCTTTTTTTTTTTTCAAAATTCACATATAAATTTTATTTCAAGCAGCAGAAACTCAATGTCAATATTATACTACTCACTAATACATGGTCTAAAGGTATTATGTTTGCAAAGCAAAAGAAAATCAGCTTTAACTGTATGACCTTTACCAAATAAAAATTTCCTTTCTTTTTCTACATAAAAATTTTAGTCTGCAGTGAGATAGCAATTTGTTTTACTCTTCTAAATAAAGCTGTGGTATTGATTTTATTTAGTTTATTTCTAAACCATTTAATTCGTATCTTTTCATTAAAAAATGTATGTATTCTTTACTGTGAACAAGATTCAGAATGATTCAGCAACTTAATTAGAGATCCTGTACCGTGCAACTTCAAATAATTGTGCAAATACAACAAGAAGTTTAATGGCTGCCACTGAAATGAAACTTCTCATCATTAGAAATCTGATGCAATTATAATTATAAATTATATTATGTATAATTATATAATTATATAAAATTATATAATTATAAATAACAAATTGCATATTTACATGTCAGTAGTGGTCCAAACCCTCTGCCTGTTACTGAAATACTTCTAGCAGCAGAAATGGCCCATGTACCCTGCAGTTCAGAAGCAGCAGCTATAACCAGATTAAGATATTGGGACTGTATTTTTGCTGTAACACTGTTGACTACAATTCAGAAGGGGATTCATGACAATTCCAAGGCAAACTCACCTAACAGTTGGAAAACGCTGAACAATATTCAAGGATTCCCAGCAAGATAATTGAGTTAATTGAATTTTCACATTTTGATGTATCAGGAAAAACACTTGTTCTCTGAAGCAGTAACACTTGAGTAAAAGTATTTAACTGACCTTGCAATGTTCAACCAGTGTAGTGGGCCCAGAATTACAGATTATGTCAACACAGTGAATAAACATCACTGTAAAACACATTTCTAGGAAGCCACTGATGGTGAAGTCCAGAAGGAAAAAAAAAAAAAAAAAAAAAGCTATGCATGACAAAAGGAAAAAAATATGTATTTAAAAACTACTTCAGGGGGGAAAAAAAGTAATTTTCCCCAGTATGATTATGCAAGACACCCCTCTTTGTATCCCTTCTTTAATTCCTGCATGAGCTCCTGGAAATCTTCTAAAGCAAAGTCTGTTTCTCCTCAGGTATAGATGGATGGGGAACCAGCGAGTAAGGAATTTCTGTATAAACAGGAAGAAGATAGAATCTTTCCTTTGCTAACCCACAGAAATAGTAGCCAGTTCTAGAGAGGCAGTAATTTGCTTTAGTATATCGTTCACATAAATTAGACTGAGGAGGACGTACACAGTTCACAGTCAAAGATTCACAGTCATCCAATTAAAGACCAAGTGTTGTTTATATTGTACTGTTATCATCTGATATATTAAAGGACCTTTCGGTTCGTACTGTGACTCCTTTTAAGGAATCATTATGTGCAACTTAGAACCTGCTCTGGTGCTCAAACGTAAAAACTTCCAAAATTAAGTTCCTGCCTCCTCTGTCATCCCTGCAATCTTCTCTTTTTTCTTTAAGCCCCTTCAGCCATAGTAGCACAGAACTTGAGAAGATTGCTTAGACATAACTCCCAGCAAAGGATTCGTCAATAACAATACAGAAAAAAACTTTCCAAACACATACTTAGAGTAAGATTTTTGGAGTGGCCATGCAAGCGAAGTTTGACAAAACCACCAACTTTTGCATTTGAAGGTACAAACTCACTTGACAGCACTTTACGCAGACATTTGCAATAGCTGGATGTTTTTGTGGCAAAATCACTTATGAATCTCTAAAGTAAATGTGAAATATACGTCAGAAATTTCTAAGGGTTTCTGACAGAAAACACCGCTTGCCTTCTGTCACTGACTATTTCTCGTGATGAGTTGACAATCCAAGTGCGCTAACGTACTAATTGTTATTTCAGGTCAAACCACTAATAATTCAGTGGGTGAGATATCTATACAGGTGGATGTCTCTACACATCCTGGAACGGGTGAGCACAAAGTCACTGTAAAAGGTACGTTTCAAATAGAATATATTTCAAAAGAAAGCAACAACAACGTTCAAAACCCCCAAGCGCTACATCCTAACTAAAGCATACCAATAATGAAATAATTGTTTAGTATTACACTATTTGTAAAGTTATTAGTATGTGATTAGGCCATACTTCTTTGCCTTGCTCAACACAGCAGAAGTTAAGATAGGCAGGTAACAAAATGCCTTTGTTCTGCACAACCTGAATTCCAGAGGAAACTCAGTATCATTTAGATTAACACAAGCTGATTTTTTACTTACAGTGATGGTGGCAGACAAAAGACCTGTAAATGTAAAGCATTTGTAAAATGGACATTTACATTTGCTACTGCTGTAACTGAAAGTAGTCAGACATCTTATTTGGTAGAGAACAGTTAAAGCTCCTCCTAGGCTTGCCACGTATTGGTGTCCTACAGGAAATCTCTCAGCTCACCTTTCATTGGCTGTACAAGGTCATACTGGGTAATTAATTAGAGCTCTTCCAATGGAATTTTATGTAAATTTATTTCTGTATTTTTTTTACAGTTGTAGCACTTAATAATCTGAACTGGCAAACGACAGCTATGTTCCGTCCCTTTGTGGAAGTTTTCCTATTAGGTCCTAACCTAAGTGACAAAAAAAGAAAACATGGTACCAAGACAAAGAGCAACACCTGGTCACCAAAATACAATGAAACTTTCCAATTGTAAGTCTTTTATGTCTGTTAATTGCATAGGTTTTGCACATTTTGTTAGTTATATCAGTAACTAAAGTTCTTGCAGTTACATCACTAATAGCATAAAAAGACCATCCTGAGGTCACTGTACACATCAGCATCCACAGATACAGACACAACTTTATTTTGTTTTATATGAAGATGAATGACAAACACTAAGCTTTCAGTCTTACAAAGTGTGTTAAAATGTACAATTCACTTCCCTACACAGGAATAACCATTTATATACCTAGGAATTTATTTGCTTAAGTAGTTATCCAGCCTGAAGCATTAATTATTGCTGCTAGATATCTGGGCCTTCACAACAGTTGAGCTATCTAATTCTGTAAAGGGTTGTGCACATGTTAATGGTATTATTTATCTCTATTACTTAAAGCATTAAGAAACTTTCATCTGACTTGGAGTTTTGAATTTAGAACTTCATTTCCCTCCCCTTACCCGCAACCCTGGCTAGGACAGGGTCACTTTCTTGGTATCTGACCACAAATCTCCCCTTGAGACTTGCTGCCTCTGCTTTTCATTATTTTTGGCAGTTGATTTTTGAAGCTGTGGTTATGATAGTTGTGGAACTAGTTGAACATTTTAGGTACTTTCTAGGGAAAGGTAGCAGTGCTTATTTCACATAGTGAGGGAATAATGAATTCTCTGTTTCTGTTCAGGTCAGTCAGAACAGAAACTACTTCATCAGTAGCATCTGAAAGGTTAACTGTGAAGGTGTAAAACTAGGTAATAGTCCCTTATAACACAATGGAACTACAAAAATTTAACTATCACTTTTAACTTTTACAAGATTTCTAGAGTATGTTCATTCCTTAGGAGAATTAAGCTCAACTCCTAAATTCACATTTTTAATCCTTGCAGCATTTTAAGTAACGAAGATAAACCAGGAGCCTACGAGCTTCATCTCTCGGTGAAAGATTACTGCTTCGCTCGGGAAGATCGCGTTATCGGAATGGCAGTTCTCCAGCTGCAGAACATAGCGGAGAAAGGCAGCTGTGCATCCTGGTACCCTTTGTTGAGAAACATCTCTGTAAATGAAACTGGGTTAACCATTCTTAGAATACTTTCTCAGAGGACCAATGATGAAGTTGCTAAAGAATTTGTACGACTCAAAACAGAAACGAGATCTGCTGAAGAAACGGCCTAAAATACCCAAGTGATGCAAGATTGCCGTCGCCAAGAGCATAGATACAATACTGTTGTGCGAATAGTGCATGCATGTGCAACTCTGTGGGAATGTTTAACTAACTGTTCTCAGTGTTTGCCAGTACTTACGTACTCTATTTGCAAGGTATGTCGAGGAGCTGTATATCTTTTATACATATTTTGTTCTTTGGTAAAGTAATTGTTCCAATGAAGTGCCAAAACTAAGATTAGAAGTAAATGTTCCATCGTATCTTTTTAAATGTTGATTTCACTTCACTGCAATTCCTTTATTTTTTAACATGAATAAATGATTAGCTCTTTTTAATTGATTAATAGGTTGTCTCTGTTAAACTACTGTGTTGCTCATTCTACGTTAAGTTACTGCTCTTACTATTATTTTGAAGAAGATGCATGTAAGCCAAACGATCATTTTTTGCAAGCCTCATTTTAGGTACCTTACGGATAACTTTTTCTATCATTACTACAGATGCAGTTACTTATAGAAAGTGTTTGTAATTTTATAATTACCAATATAAAGTAATGATTTTTGCATAAAAACTGAAAAAGGATGGAAATATTTTATGCTAAGCTTTTTCCAACCTTTCATAAATATCACTGTGATGAAATGCTGTTAAAGCAAGTTCTCAAGAAGCTGTGCTTACCAGAGTTTGTTACTGATGTTTGATATCTTGAGATAACCTTTGTTCTTCAAAACTGCCAAGGTAATATCATATTTGTATTAAAAGAGCAAGTCAGTATCTGTAGAAGAAGACTGCCATACAGTACAGTATATGCGCTTTTAAAAAAAAAAAATCATTTTTTAAATGATATGGTACTGTACAAGGGTTAATAGTTTGAAATATGTAATGCCGGTTCGTGGTTTGTTTCTAGAAATTGTTTATGAAAAGAAAAGATGCTGTTAGCATTTTCACTCAGAGTTATTAATGTTGCTTTACATACTTAGCTGTAACATCAGTTAAGTGCTTTATTTATTTTTTTTAGAAAAGTTCAACGGTTTGTACTTATGCAACATTACTATGTATTGCACTAAAGCAAACTCCGTGTCCTGTAAATATATTTAGTGAGAAATTATAAAATAAAGTATTAAGACACTGCTTTCTAGTTTCTCATTTGATATTATGTACCCAGAGGTTTTATGGGCACGTGAAGCCCATACAGTGGGCTTACATTTGGCTTTATATCAAGTATGATTTCTAGTGACGAGCATCTAGCTCTTTTATAAGTGTAAGATTTGATTTACCAGTGTCCTAAAAAGCTACCAATAAATGAGGTAGGAATGTGTATATAATATAATGTTCTGTGATAATACACGTTCTCTTTTGTAATAGTGCACATATTTGTCATTTGTTTTGGTTACAAGCATTTCTAATAACACAGGCTGGAGTTTTCAGCTTTTCTTAAAGAAAATACAAGTAAGAGGAAGAGAGGACATACAGCAGCTCACATCAGTCGTTAAAAAATGTAGGACATGTCTGCACATAAGTAAACCAAATTCTTTCCAGGATATCCTTTTGTGAGTTATTTAAATGAGATTTTAAGGATGTCTTTCAACACTTTCAATCCTCTTGCTTGAATACCATAAAGTACATTTGCCCATTCGTATATTTAAACATTTAGAGAAGGTCTGCCCAGCCTTTGGAGAGTTAACAATACCTCACTAAGATCATAGCAGGGGGAGATGAGACTCGAGTTATCTTATTAGTGTATATCCTGCTGATAGTTATGCCTTGCAGAATACATCACGGCAGAGGGAGATTTTGATGAGCACATTTTTTAACTCATCACTTCAGCAAGCCATTTCTCCAGGTGAAAAGCTATACTGAAAATTTCACACTTCAAAAGGTAGTTCATTTATTTACAACTTTTCAGAATGTAACTTTAATAATACGTACTAAATATAGGTTGCATGTGCACCTGGAAAAAACAAATACATTTCTAGAAGCTGGTGAAAGGATTGCACTTCGAATTAACCCGTATACTTGGAACTGACAATTTTGTACAACTCTCTTCAATAAGTGTTAAGAGAGATTTTTTTTGGTTTTGTTTTCCAAGATGCAAATTTAATAGCCACATATTGTCAATTTAATTATATTTTTCTTTATGTACTATGTAGCCAATATCTGACAAAAAAAGTTATGTGAACTAAATACGTAAATATAAGAAGCATCCAAAATCAAAAACAACTTATCTAGAAGTATTTTGCTTAATGCCATATTTAAATGACACCTGCATTAAGAACACAGCACTTGAACTGGCCTTTAGCCTTTTCACATGGGACACACTGCATCCAGGAAACTACTAAAACACCAAGGGAAATCTCTGTGGGGTGGAACTAGATCTGCATCGTTCTTCATGCACTTCATCTCTCGTGGAAAGTTAGATCTGCATCAAAATAATAAGTACATGGGTGAATGGAACTTTGAAACTCATTAAAAGTTAAGACGAGCTTAATTAGAAATATGCGTCAAGGGGAGTTAAACTCCTCCTCTGCGTGCTGGATGTGTTTTGATAAACACGTTGCTTTGTCGAGACTGTCTGCATCACTCGTGCAGGTTTGCACAAGAGAAGGGACACTTACCTTAGAATCGCAGCGTAACTTAATCAGAACAGACCCCTGGAGAGCATCTGGTCCACCTCGCTCGCAAAGCTAGACCAATGAAAACAGGCTGTTACCATGGAGAGCTGCAAAACATGATGTACCTCCAGGTTTCACACCTTAAAATAGATTCAGTTAGGACAACAAACTAAGAACAGCTCAGTCATAGCTGTGACATGGCAAACAGTACATAGAAACAGCAGCTTCCATCACTGTACAGCTAACTTGAAGCTGAGTGGGCCCTCTAACAAAATTAGCATCATCACCTCTTAACAGCAATAATTACAAAATTTATACAGGGTCTCAGTGTAAAGATCTTTCATTATTAAAACAAGATGTAACAACATTAGGACATGGCCGAGTTTATGGGTTTAATCAGTACAGTTAATGCTAATCAAGAATATAATTATTGTTTTGATTTTAAGCTTTCCATTAATTCACAGCTGTCCAAAGGCAACTGTAAATGGTACACCCAATTTCTAACACTTACTACTTTATCGTAAGAACGAGACTGCACAAAATTTGCTTGTAGAGACCTTTCAGCCTTTCCGCACGCCCGTTGCTCTCTGTGATTACATGCATGTGGATCTGCAAGCTGTAATCAACTGGAAAGTTACTGCATTGATGGATTAAAAGACACCTTAAGATTTTCTCTCATCTAAATTGAAAACAAAAAAAAATACATACCAAACATGCACAACAGGAAAATGAAATCTGGGTATTTGAAACTGCAGATTTTGTAGATGATAATCCAGTATATTTAAATCAAGAAAAGTAATATTTTCCCTGAGCAAGAGAGATCCAGCCTGAACCTCTGGAGTCATCATCAACAAGAGTCTCTGGACCACACATGTGTGGTACATACAGGACAACTCCAAATAATATGGGACTCCATACTCTGTTAATCAGTGTGGAAAACATGCCAACTACTGTCACACAGAAAAGAGTATCTTTAACTCCAACAGATTATCAACAGAATTACTTGAGAAGTTTACAGAACAGAAATAATTAAAAAACTACTTTAATTGGTTTTCTCTAATCTATTTTACTAGTTTTCACTGATATTCTTAAGCTAATGACTGTAGAAATCAAATCTGTAGCCGAATACTGAAAACAGAAGAATAATTTACCATTACCACATTAATGTGAATTAAATATCCGATTCTTACAAATCCCTTAAAAACTAAATAAAGAGCTGAAACAAATATGTGGAAAACATTAGATTATTGTATCAAATTCAGCTGGCAGACATAAAATTAACATAAATGGATTCAGTGTGATTTGTAAAATACAGCTGGGCAAGTGTTGGAAAGTATTGTTTACATGTGCTTATTTTGATGGCATTTTTGTATAATTTGCGCTTGCCTTTTGCCATCACGTTTCTGTGATTAATATGTACTGTTGAAAATTCATAGAAAAGAATATTCAGGAAACAAATTATACATTATTGTAGAAATCGTAATCAAGAGACAGGAGGCTAACGAGCAGAACTGGGATATTACAAAAAGATGTCACTCTAAGTATTTATTGAAATAAAGAAAAATTTTAATTTTTCTTTATTTCAGTAAATACTTAGAGCATGTATCTGGAGAATATCTGCTGCTCTTCTGGGTGCTACTCTGAGTGAACGCATACACACGCTACAGATGATAAATCAACTTGTAAATGATAAATGTAAAAAGTCTAATTTGAAGACAAACCCAATCGAGAAGAAATAAATAAAAGGATCTTTTCACCCAGATTCTATTGCTGAAAATAATCTTACCTAAAGAAGCTGTTCCAAAACGACATGTGACCTACGACCATTTTGCTATAAGAATTCAGGTCCAGATTTCAAAAACCGCAGCAATTAAAGTGGAAAGTCTTCCCTACAAATTTAACTAAATCATTCAATCACTGAATAACAGGCGTACTGTAAACCTTGCAATGAAATCCATTAAAATATCATTGATTAATTTTAAACTAAATGAGACAATCAGAAAAGTTAATCCAAGACAGGAAGCAAGGTCTGCTGTTTGGTATTTTTCTGCTGCTTATTTCTACTACAGTACTGACAGTACAGCAGTAGGCTCCTGCACAATCCCAGGATCCAACCTGCATTAACTTGGGGTTTCATGTAGGTTATCACCTAGTTCTCTAGTTTTTCAGAAGAGTATTAGGAGTTCCAGCCAAAGAATCACAGAATCACAGAATCTTAGAGGTTGGAAGGGACCTCAAAGATCATCTAGTCCAACCCCCTGCCAGAGCAGGATCACCTACAGCAGAGCGCACAGGAACATGTCCAGGCGGGTTTTGGATGTCTCCAAAGAAGAAGACTCCACAACCTCCCTGGGCAGCCTGTTCCAGGGCTCTGTCACCCTCACAGTAAAAAAGTTTTTCCTCATATTTTTATG
Organism: Trogon surrucura; assembly: GCA_020746105.1. NCBI lineage: Eukaryota > Metazoa > Chordata > Aves > Trogoniformes > Trogonidae > Trogon > Trogon surrucura. The sequence continues at coordinate 1,098,164 of CM036627.1, forward strand.
AAACCTCCTGTGTTCCAGCTTCCACCCATTGCCCCTTGTCCTGTCAGTGGACATTGCTGAAAAGAGCCTGGCTCCGTCCTCCTGACACTCCCCCTTGACATATTTATAAACATTAATGAGGTCACCCCTCAGCCTCCTCTTCTCCAGGCTAAAGAGACCCAGCTCCTTCAGCCTTTCCTCATCAGGGAGGTGCTCCACTCCCTCCATCATCTCAGTGGCTCTGCACTGGACTCTCTCGGAGAGCACTATGGGCCGTAGAGCAAGCTTGCTGAGCAGTTCACAGCTCTGGTTTGTAAACTGGACATATACTGGACTATATACGTAATGGATAAAACATACTTACACTGGTAAGCACAATTGACTTTACTGGAGTTGTAACAGCATACTCAGGCAAAAATCAGATTTCTGTCTTCACCTGTCCTAGATATGCAAGAGCTTGCTGACAATTACTGCTCCTGGTTCACTGCAGTTTCTCTGGTAGTTACTGAGCCAGTTCTAACTTTCACACTTTTGAAGCCTAAGAATCCCCACACATCTTGTTCAATAACGCTCAGCCACTTAAGCAGGAAGTATTCTGTTGCTCAGTGATGGCAGTTGACTGCAACGCAAGTTAAGCCTCCAGGCTTGAGGTCACGACACCAAGAAAACAAACATCAATTACTGACTAGTAGAATCAAAAAATGAAAAGGCATTGCCAAAATATGCACTGAACAGTAGAACACTAATGGAAAACTACACTGTAGTAAATACACTCCTCTATTTAACAGCCTCCTAGATTTCTTCATGTAGAGAAAACACTGTACACACACAATGCCTGCTAACTTGATTTTAGTTTACAACACATGGCAGGGCTTTGACCGTAAAACCCACACAGAGTTTATGTGCATTACACAACATATAAGAAGCACTACATACAAGCAAACTGGATACAAAAAAAAAATAGCTGCGCTGTTACGTTCTAAAATTCAGAGTCACCAGAATTTTAGTATTTGAAGGATATATAAAAAGGAAACTGAAATGCAAATCATGACTTGCCTGGCTTTCACAATTCAAATGACACAGTATGGGTGCTCTGAATGAGTATTTGCAATCACTGTTCTTGGGGTAGGAGAAAAGATACTGAAGACGAGAAGGTAGTTGCTAAGGAAGAGAGAGGAATCTCAGCAGGTGTGGCAGGAATAGAAGACTGCACTGCAGGTGAATGTAAATGGCATGTAAAATGGCACGAGTATTGTGGTATTTTACCAAAAAGGAAGGAAAACATAATCATCTTCATATCATGGTCAGGCAGTGAAGTATCTTTTTACATAGTCGCCTTCACTGTATTTTTCCAATGGGATGGGGAGACCTCAGAGAAAAAGACGGCGAGGAAGTGAAGAGAGGATGGCCATGGAAGGGGGCTGACAGGCAGCCCAGCCTCAGATGCCTCAGAGCGCATTCCTTAACTCACAGCAGAACCAGAGGACACTGGGTGTGACAGCGATGTAGCAGATACAGAACGGCAGAGCTGTCTCTCTACTTTCGTCATGTTCTAGTCAAATAGTTACTTGTGTTGATTATCAGTGGAGGTAAAATGCAGAATTCCATCCCTGACAGGTTCTCCCCACTCCGTTTGTACTACGTGGAGTCTCACTACAAGAGCAAGTGCATTTCACTACCCTCTGTTACAAAATGATAAGCATATTCCCAGCCTAGAGGCCATCACAAATAAATTCAAGCTGAAGAGTCTGCTAAGATTATTTCTCTGAATAATATATATCCAAGACACAACAGCATTAACTAGATGGAATATTCCCTTGAGAAGCTAGAGAAACAATAGCAATTTGCATCCAATGATGCATCAACGTATCAACATGCTAATTTGCACAGAGATGACAATATTAAATTAATATGCCCTTAAAACGTTATCGTCTTTTCCTATGTAATTTGCGAGAAACTCACGCACCAGACTGAGCTTCCCCAGCACAATGACCACTAGAAAATTAGGTCAAGTCCCTCATTCTCCCCTACTCAGCTTGGCATTAGAGACAAAACATTTCAGAAGCCACTGAAGTGAGCTGGAGTCAGTAGCAGCAGTGAACTTCTATCAGCGATGCTCTATAATGTTCAATAGCCCATATAATTTCCCCACATCTTCTCTCTACTGCAGAGAATCTAATTTCTGACTAGGGAGAGATTCCACAGCAGAAAAAAATTAGAAAACAGGAATACTGTTTACATTTAACATTTGCTTACTGCATTTTTATTAGGTGGAAACAATGAAAAGTTTAACTCTGAGTATATAACTTTCACTGTCACACAGACAAAAAGCAAAGCCTATACACAAGATTTATTCCATAAATTGAATCTTTATTTCCAAAGTACTTATAAGCAACTTGCAATTTTGGCAAATGTTATTATTTAGCCAGCAGATTGGCTAAATAATTTGTGAGAAGGGGTTAAATCTTTGTCGAATGCTCTGAGTGAGCCATTGAGGCAAGCACCAACTATAAGTGTCCTAGCTGGCTGAATGCAACAGCCAGAATCAGCTTATTGAAACACAGAGCTAGGTCAAAATCCAGCATTTCGTACATTAGCAAACACAACTAACCAGAATCTCGAGGGAATAACATCTGTCTTCACGCAGAGAGTAAAGAGATGTTTTATGTTAGAAAACATAATTTGCCAAATAGAGGAGGAAAGCTTGGAACAACATCATTATTTACAATAGCAGTCTGCATCCGGATGATCGTATCAAATAGAATATTCCTGAAAAACACATACCCAAAACAAAATTCACTGCAATAAAGCAGAGAAGAAAGTGCAGAACTGAAAGCAAAGGGCCTTTCTGTGTAACAAAGATGCACAATTCTAAATCAAACCCATCAGCCAGAAAGTTCTCCGAGACATTTACACTGCAAATTACTTAGACAACTGACTGACAGAGGATAATTAGCAGATCGTTAAACATCAAGATGGCTGTGACTAACCGTAAGAAAAAGAAAGAACATTTCAGACTATATTGTAGCAAGAGGGATAAAGTTCTAGACACATCAGAAATATTTCACGTTGCGTCAGATTACATTGGTAGCCAACAGACTCAGTATATAGAAGGTAATTCAGTGAATCAATTTTCTCCTTGAAAGCCACCAGATTTCAGAATTTACCTTTTTTTTCTCTCAGGTCTGATTCATACCCCACTGAAAACAACATGATCTTTCCTGTTGAATTCAATGTACTTTACGCTCCTCCCTAAGGAGAGACATGCCAGACATGATGTGTAAGCATTTTTTCATAAAAGCAGATACGTCCAGAGAACAAGACAGTGTTCTGTCTCATGTGTAGATGTAGCTCTAAAATGCAGACTCACTTTTTAATTCGTATTTCTTGATCATACTGTAAAAACAGATTTCTGATTAGGCCAAGGTCACAAGTCAGGAATTCAAGAACAGTGAATGCCTCTCAGCATTCACCCAGTGGCTAAACCATCCACAGTCATATTCTTCCGAGGGAGGCAACGTCCCATCGTAATGACCCACAAACTGAGGGAGTAGGATTAAGTGATTTGTTTGAATTACAGAGGATCAGTGACAGAATCAGAATTGAATTTCAGGCAGGTCTAGCGTTCAAATTTACTAACTATTGCACCTTGTTCTCCCTGAGGCACAATACAAGGTGGGTTGCTCTTCCTGTAATTACGGGGGGGTTACTGTTTGATATGCTTCAGTGATTTCATTAGACCAAGTAGGAAGATTTCAGCCAACTTTTCAAGCAAACCTGCCCTCTGGTAATCGTAGGTAATAAGTTAAAAGCAGTCCACAAATAATCCAACTCCTTGAAATTTCTAAAGGGAGGTATCAATGTGAAAAGTAAATCCATTTTCACTGTAGTTAAGGTATCAATATTCAAAGACAAACAAATTATTAATTCACAATTTAAAGTCATCACTGGGGAATATTTCATAGTGCTTCTTTGTCCATATAGCCAATATTTACTTAAAAAAACCCTCACCACACTTTGGAAGGTCTAAAGAGATCACCAGCTTTTACAGCTGTGTCGTACAACTACAACACCTTAGAGTCAAATTCTTAATAACCCTTTCTCTGTGATACAGGCAAATGGGTTGATGTAATAAATGTAACTTCTGGGATCCTGATTACAATGAGTGCAAAAGCTTGAGGCACTTGAGTGCACTGCGCAGACTACTGAAGTGGAACATGAGCATGCAGCTCAACTTAGGGGCTCATGGGTAACTCAATGGAAAAAAAAATCTGGGGAAACCACACAACTGAACAGACAAATTGAAAAAGTACAATCTGAATCTCTTTGCCTCAGTTCAGAACCTTCCACAGCTTACACCTATTATCATCCTTCCTAAGAGAAATTCTAACGGGTTTCACTTGAAAACTAAAGTTATGATGCCATATACCCACAGACAATTATCATTAATAAAATTTTCTTTGTTATCACCTGGCAAAACTGACTGAGATTTGACCATAATACAAGGATTAATAGTAAGAAATGACAGTGGGAATTGGGCATTAGTTCTGTTTAAACCCATGTAAATTATCTCTCCTTATAACTGATTTTTCTGCTGACTCAGTTCATACAAGACCATCTGTTTCTTTTCACTACTCATCAGTAAGGTTTTAAACTTGAGTTTTCCCCATTAAAAGAAGACATCCTTTATGTTTTCTGAAATACTAAATTTTTACTCCCTACGAAAAAAATACATCAAATCACCTGCAATTATTTGACTTTTTCGCACACAACTCAGAATTGCTTAGTCTGAAAGAGGTTATTCAATAATTTTATGCCCTTTCCTGTCTAAAAATGGCAGAGCTACAGCTAAGAACTAAAAGATGTTGCATGCACCACAGCCATTAATAATTCCTGCAAGACAAATAGTAATTTGTCTGCTAAACTGCGAATAACAAGATTACACAAGTACTTAATTACTTCACAGCCACAGCCTCACTAATACATTAAAAAAACTCCATTATTAAAAAAAAGGCAACTACTCTATACACATGCACTAGTATTTTTAAAAACTTTTGATGTCCTCTTCATATAGTCACATAGATCTACAGTGATTCCCTCAGTGTTTTAAAGGTGTCTAGATGAAGCAGTACTATGTTAAAAAAAAATAAATAAATCTTATGACACCATAAGTATTGGGAGTTGTTCCCAGAAGCAAAATAGCTCAGAAATTAAATACGGTATAAATCAAAAACCTACATTTTAGATAATTTTCAGATATTCCTTCATGTGACAAAATTCTAATGCTTCTGTGTCTGTCATCACTAGATATCAAAAAGGCAAGTGTAAAGCAAAAATTCAAATATCTCAAAAGGCTGAGCATTCTGCAAATTTAAGAAACTACTTACATTCACAAATCTACAAGGGCAAGTTGAAAACCAAGTTTAAAATTCAAAACTGTCAAGGTTTTAATTCAAATTTAGCACGCTGTCTATAATTATACTGAATTTTAAATTAAGTTACAGACAACTATATAAAATACTTTCCTCTAGGAAAAAAAAAGAGGGAATAGTTATCTGCTTACATTTGTGTTTTAGTAGAACATGTTTTATAGCTTATCTGGTACAGATGCACTTTATATGTCACCTATTATCTGTAAAAACGCCACCAGAAGTAGGTATTTTTGCTGCAAAGCGATTCTCAAAATAGATAAGGCGCTCTAGAAAAGGGAAACAGAAGCAGAAACGGGTGCCTGGGGTTATACAACAGATCGGTGTCAGAGCAAGGAGAAGGGCCTGCTTCCCAAACGTCAGTAACCAAACGTAACCCTGCAGGTTACGTGCTGCTCAGTCAGTTGTTCTGCAGCATTATGCTGAGTAACTAACCCAGGAAACCCAGGGAATCGAGTTTTTTGCCTCAATGGCATATGACCACACCGTTTATAAACTACAACTGCCATGTTGCTAAAAGTTATGCAGAAGCACGGAAAGGCAAAGAAGCGAGGAACATTTGGAAATATCACTGTGAATATTTCTATGAGCTCACAGACACATTTACACTGTTATTTGATAAATTTACGCCTGTTTTCAAACTGAAAAATTGGGACTTTAAGACTTATTAGCCTGAGCTCTTTCTAAAGCAATTTCACATTTCTTAATGTGAGAGAACTGAAGTGGAAACCAGTCTCTCCCCACATCTCCAAAAACCCTTTGTTCAGCCAAGACATTTTTTTATTATTACTGAATTTGTCTAGTAAGTAAAAGACAAAGTATTAAACATTATATGGCAAAGATCTGCTATGATTGTTGGAGAGAGTGGCATGTTTGTTGGACACTAAGGATTTGAGGCAATTATTTTTCATTAAAAATTTTTTTTTTTCATTATTAGCAAGGAGCTGCTTTTATCTTATGGGTTAAACTTCACAGAAAAAGACTTAGATTAAAAAATAGATTTCTTCAATCATTCCTGAAGTAATTAATTCCCATTGGATGGACCTGAGACAGCAGAATAAATACATACAAAAAGGAAGCAAAGGCTAACACCTACACTCTGTCAAGGTTGTTCTGTGAGCTGGCAAGAGTTACACAGCACAACACACACACCTCTTCAGATGCATTTAGGTGAAGTTGAACTTCAACTTTCCTTAAACTATAAAAGAAGTAAATTTCTACACTTGAAAAACAGACAACTATTTCAGTTTGACTCTTCTCAAAAAATATATTTGCAATAACACAAAGTGGATCAAGTCCATTTTAAGCAGCACGCATGTATAATGTAGTCTCCATGTACAGTTCTTTTAGATTAAAAACTTGGAGACCAAATGAACTTTCAGTCAACACAAGGACTTACAAAAGAAAAGAAAAAAAAAACCACCAAGAAACAAAGTTCAATTTGAAGCTTGTGACTAAGGTTACTATATAGAATGCATTCATTACAGATATCCCGTTTCCAAATATATTTAATCATTTAATATATAGCTAGTTTTAAAGTCTTACATCTCATTTTTTTTCTAAATAAGAATTCAGAATAATTACTGAGGAATACTCTTTTAAAACATGTTCAGTAAGGAACTTTACATCTCCATGAAGAACAGCGCTTCCTTGGAAAGTTAGTAATCCAAAATAAGAGAGAGGTCTGAAATAAGAGAGAGGTTTTGAATGTAAACACATTATACACCTTTCCTTCGCAAACTCATTCTTTATCAAGAGCCAGAAACAAATGGAAAAAGTGCTCCTACCAGATCATGCAAAATTATCACACAAATTGTAAATCCAACAGATCTCATTTGATTGGAAGGGAAGTCACAAGTTCTGTTTGATAAAGACTCTGTCATGGCGTGAGCTAAACAGAACTAATTCTGTTCAGTGATTTTACTTCTCAGTTCAGTGATTTTAGTTTTCAGCTCAGTCTCTTCTAAGAGACTTTCTGAAGTTAACAGCAGGTTTCTGCCTCTCTCATGTGCATTCGTAATTGCTTGTGCAGTTTGGCAGATAACACTAGTGAAGATTAATAACAAGTGAGCCTACAGTACTGTTAAATATAAAACCAAAGTGATCAGAAGTGGGTAACTGTTGGAGCGTGTTCAGAGGAGGCCACAAAGATGACCCAGGGGCTGGAGCACCTCTGCTACGAGGACAGGCTGCGGGAGCTGGGGTTGTTCAGTCTTGAAAAGAGAAGACTCTGGGGGGACCTAAGAGCTGCCTTCCAATACCTGAAGGGATCCTACAGGAAGGCTGGGGAGGGACTTTTGACAAGAGCGTCCAGTGATAGGACAAGGGGAAAGGGGTTTAGGTTGAAGGAGAATAGATTTAGATTAGATCTTAGGAAGAAATTCTTCAGTACGAGGGTGACAAGGCTTTGGAATAAATTGCCCAGAGATGTTGTGGCTGCCCCCTCCCTGGAGGTGTTCAAGGCCAAGTTGGACAGAGCCTTGAGTAACCCGATCTAGTAGAGAGGCGTCTCTGCCCGTGACAGGGAGGCTCAAGAAGGACAGGGAACTGCTGGAGAGAGTCCAGCGCAGAGTCACAAAGATGGTGAAGGGAGTGGAGCATCTCCCTTATGAGGAAAGGCTGAGGGAGCTGGGGCTCTTTAGTTTGGAGAAGAGGAGACTGAGGGGTGACCTCATTAGTGTTTATAAATATATCAAGGGGGAGTGTCAGGAGGATGGAGCCAGGCTCTTCTCGGTGGCAAACAATGATAGGGCAAGGGGTAATGGAATCAAGCAGGAACACAAGAGGTTCCACTTAAATTTGAGAAGAAACTTCTTTTCAGTGAGGGTGACGGAACACTGGCACAGGCTGCCCAAAGAGGTTGTGGAGTCTCCTTCTCTGGAGACATTCAAGACCTGCCTGGACACGTTCCTGTGTAACATCATCTGGGCGTTCCTGCTCTGGCAGGGGGATTGGACTTGATGATCTTTTGAGGTCTCTTCCAATCCCTGGCATTCTGTGATACTGTGATCTCTAAGGTCCCTTCCAATCTAGGCCAGTCTATGAATCTATGACTTGAAAATCAAGACCACCACACTATACGCACACAAAAAAATACATTCTGAAAACCAACCTCAAATAAAAAGGATTTCATGCAAGCATTTTAGGAAACAAAGAAGAAAAAAAAATTAACAAAATTGTCAGAAAGACATAAAAAATGTCCAAAAAAAGCAAAGAACATCCTTACTGCCTTGATGAACATTTAATAACTATTTTTTTAAATATTTTTAATGCATATTACATATCCATACAGAGAGATAGATTTGCTAAGTAAGCTACCTGATTCTAAGAATACAAAGAAGAAAAAAAAAGTCTCAATTAGCCTATACTGGTTAAATGAGAACTCCCTTCAATTTAAGCATACAATGAGATGCTCTAAATATAGGGAGATTTATTTTTCTTCAGTATATATTATGTTTAATTTATACTACTCCTGACTGTTTAGAAGATACCTAAGCCACATACCAACTACTATAGCCCCTAGCCATGAAGTTCTCCATTTGCCGGATTTTAGCTCAGTATAAGAAATGGTTCATCGTTTCTTCTTATTAGCTAAGCTGCCATTAGGCGATGCATCAGTTTCCTTTAATCACAACACAGTATTTCCCATGTTTTCACCAGGGTTTTAAATTGTGGCTCAGCTGCACAAAAGCACTTTACATGCACTTAAAAACTATAAATGAGTCAATACCGACTGTCAGCCTCATAAGTAATTATGTATGCCCTCCTTTTGTTAACAGTTGGAATCTACAGCACTTATCAGCGCTGCTAACCCTGTCTACACGAAGGAAACACACTCAGAAATACGCCAGCATCATGCTGCTGGTACAGCTTCACCTCCACTGACCTTGATACCAATGGGTAGATTCTGCGCTTCCAAGCACAGAGCAGGCATATATCAAGTGCTATTAGTTAGTTATACTCTGAGTTCACAATTTTCAGAACAGATTTCACTAAGAAACAACACATACAAAATGCAAACAAAGTTTACAGATCACAACCAAGTTGGAAAAAAAAAAACAAAACACCAGCTAAGGAACTTAGAAACATTTGTACACCATTGAGAGGTTGTTCTGAAACTGCGTGTCAAATCTCTGAGGAGCACGGAGAAGCTCTTGTGCTCAGAAACTAAATGTTCATGGCAATTGCTTAGTGAAGGTTGACTGGATATTAACCATCTCCATCTGGTTAGGGAAAAGACAAATAGATTTTTATTTTTTTTAATATACTGGGACTTACCTGTTGCTAGTAATACATAACTGGATCCTTTTCAAGATTTCATTGGTTTGCCTTTAAACGCTCCACTCTAAGAAAAACCTTCACCCAGATAAACATTTCCCAAGGAAACTAAATAATTATCAAAGTAAAGCAAATTTTGTAAATCACAAAGACAGATGATTTTGTTCATCAGGTGGAAGCGGGAAAGGTGATACAGATAAGATATAAAATATAGAGACCATCACCTTTCTTTTTCTCATATTTCCTGACTGAGGATGCAGTGAGTGGTGTTCAGTTAAAAACCACCTAGTGAGGAATGACTTTGCAGTACTTCTCAATCCTTTTAGCACTTCTGTAAAGGCAATCTCTGCATAGTGGAAGGCTTAAACAGGATAGTGGCTATTTATAAAGGAAAAGTGATCCAAAAAGGCGAATCAGCATCTTGCACTGAGTTTGGGGGCACATAAAAAAAAAAAAAAAATCAACTCTTTAATTCAGACTCTCTAAAACAAAATTATGATCCCTTTCATCACAAACTGCTCTACCCTGTCTGCTGGATCACTGACACATTGTCAGACTTTCTCAAAATCCAACACTTTTCAAGGCCTGATTCTTCTGCATCTGAACTCTTACACTGGTCTAAAGAATGTATAAGAGAATCTTACTTTAACGTATCCTTACAGCTCTTTTGCAGACTTCTGCCCTGGCATGAATAGCTGTACAAAGTGCAAAGCAACAGATAATTATATCCACATCACACTGTTGTCGTAAGGCAAAGGTGACTTTCCAACTTTGACTTAAGCAACCAGCTGTCAGCAAATCTGTCAAAGATGTCCTGTTAATTGCATTTTGAAGTACTTTTTTACCTTACCTTGTGTAAATAAAACTCTTCTATGTTGTCTTTCCATGTACTCAAGAGATATTGCTTCCTTATTGAGTCTTCTACTGATATCGTTTCACTCCCCATGACCCTGGAAGGCAAACACATTCATCAGGGAACAACCACACAGACTAAGCCAAAAGCAGCACGTTCACCGGGCTGTTGATCATCCTGCAAGCTGAGTGTGCCCTTCAGACGAAAACATGGTGTAGCCTAATTACTGCCAGAAGCCAATGTCACGTTCTGCCTATAATAATATAGTTAGAAAGATAACCAAAACCTGAGTTCGAGTAATTAAACCACATGAAGACAAAAGGATCTCATGCAGGTTTGAAAGCACTGATCTTTGTTTTATTGAATTAAATCTAAGACTTTTTTCAGCTAGTTCCCCATGAGCCTCTCCTTGTGTGCTGTTGAAGTTTCCCGCTAGGAAACACACTGGGATTAAAACGCATTCTGAGACCACAGTTTCTCATTACAAAGCCTTCATCGTGGAGTTCCTGGCTGGGAAGGGAAAGGGCTGTGTGAGTAAGAGAGAAAGCGTGGGTGCCTTCCTTTCAATAAGCTGCTCATACACAGTGTGAGCCAAATCAGTCCCTACCACATGACTCCAGAGCAGCCCTGAAATGCTTCTAGGTTCAATCAGCTGCCTTAAAGCGAATGTGCACTCATTACTTTACCTTCCTATCCTCAACCAGGCCCTATTTCTGCAAAATTAGATCACTTCTCCTGCAGCACAATAGAAACACTGTGTAGTTATACACAAGGTAATAGCACAGATATGATGGAGTTGGACATCACTGATGAGATTAGCTGCAGTGCTAGTGACAAAAGTAATATTCAGAAGACAGTTCTTTGTGTTGTGATACAAAATCTCTGCCAGAAGTAAGCTATCTTCCGGCATACAAGTGAAAAACATCGACATCAAATGCTCAGGTTTGGGGGTTTATGGTGCTGCACAATAATGCAGTCTGTTTTCACTGCCATTCGTTGGTGTATAAGTGCCCTGAGTATTCACAGAAAGTCTGAGGATGAACGGAAGACATCACCTGACTCAGTTTCCCCTTGCTTTCTGATACAGTACTCTATGCCCTAAAAACACATCTCCAGCCATTTACTGTACAGACAGTATCAACAATTTGTCACTAAATGCTGTGACAACAATCAATCTCTATCCTCTGCAGGCCCCATGTGCTGTGATAAGAGAACGTTCATTTTCAGAAAAGAGCTCTGAACTGCAGGCTGAACATCTCCTGAGACGAGGCACCTGCAAGTTTCCAAGATCTGTGATTCTCCTTGTTTAAACAGTGGGTCAAGAACACAGCAAGATCAGCCATCTTCCGCCTTTTGAGATTTCTCATTACAATGTTTGTCGTTCCTAAGGACAATGTAAACTTACTCAAGAAGTTTTATTGTGCATTTTCCAATTAAAAAACAACAACAACAACAACAAAACAAAATCACAGGAAAAATCAAACCCCAAAACCCCACAACTGGCTTCTGGTAGAAACAGCCCCAAGACATACACCTCCCAGCCAAGACAAATAAAGCTGGATTCATTTGGAATCTATTATCAAAGATATCATTAATAAATCTGCTTTATAGTTAGATACCACAGGGAAGCGAAAGGATCGAGAGTTTAGGACTGTCCTTCTGCTTATCCTTTCCATCATTTGATTTATGAACTGACCAATCCCGGCAAATATTTACTGTTATAGATTGAGCGTTCTTAAAAATCACAGCAATAGAAACAATTCTTAATTAGGCTCGCTGTAATTTGAGAATTTCACTATCATTTGATATTCTTTCAGCTTTGAAGTGTGTCCACAAAGAACAAGATTTTCAGCACCAGGTTAAGCCACCTGCTTGGAAAAGACCCAGAATACAGAGCTTTTTTTTTTTTCAATCTTATTTTGCATGATAAATAAGCTGCATGGTGCATGGCTTTCTACAAACCACAAAGGAAAGCCACTGCCATCATAAAAAAAGCTATTTTCACATAAACAGATAACAAGATCTAACGTGCCATTTGTCTTCATTATCCAGCTGACGAGCAACTCCCAAGCTGCACGCCCGGATGCTCATTGGCTATTATAGAAATAAACAAGTTATGAAGCATCCAAATACAATTGATATAAAGAAACAGGAGTTGAAATATAAAGAGGATGATACGTAACCCTATTTCAATACAGTATATATCCTGAAAGCGTATATATACACATATAATCAGAAGCAGCAGTTTTTGCCAAAATAAACCCTCCTTTGAACTTCGCTTCACCTCTCCATACAGCAGTTCATCTGATCAACGAGCAACTCAAAAGACAGAACGTGTGCACACAAACCTCAAGTACTTCCTGTCAAGATGTAAGAATTAAAATTGCAAAATGCACTAATAAGTATCTACAGAAATAGAAGAGGCAGCCTGAATAATCTGAAACATACTGACCCCAAGTCCTCTTCAAAGCCTCTTCCAGAAGTGTGGAAGGAAGAATTACAGTAAGTATTTCTAATAAACAGAGCTTTACATATTGATAACGAAGCAATCTGTTCTGTTTAATGCAACTAATACCTCATGCAGATAAAGCCAGCATAAATATCTGTATTGGATATTCTTAAAAGGCCTATTTCTCTGCAGACACACAAACGTGGAGATTTCATCTGTGCAAACCAAACCCATCAGATACACAAACCCAAAGTTAGGGTTGCTTTCTTCCATCTTTTGCCATGTAGGATTTGCATCACTACGTATAAGATAACACACAAGTGGTTCCTTGGATGTCTGGAGGCATCTGTGTCATTCAGGCATATCTGTACACACACTCACCACAAAAGAAGGCAAAAACCTTTTCTTTCTCTTCCCATTTCCCTACATCCTTGTTCAATCCTTTTTATCCTCTCTGATCTGCTTTCTGATTTGCCAATATCCTCAAGAAAACCTTTCCAGTGTTCAGTGTAGCAGCTCAGCAGAGGTAGATTTAATCACTGCTGTACATCTAACTTCGTGCAAACTAGCACATTATTTGTTTATATACCTAAACTATACAACAGAATAATTAACAAACTACCAATCTAAATAGGACTTCCAATCCTGTAACTTAAGAAAAAAATTCAAAGTATCCCTAAGAAGCAATTATCTCTACTGGCTTTTATAAAACCTCCTTCATCAGAATGTGAAGTATTTACTACTGAGGGCTGCCTATTTAGAAGCCATCACCAAAAAGAAAACGGCAGAGCTGAAAGGAGCATTGCTTTATTCAGAAAAGGTTTTCTCTTGTTTTCAGCATAATAGATGAATTTTCTGTCTTACTTCACACAGTTCTGAATTATAAGATGCTCCCGGTCAAACTTTTCCCTCGCAGTACCTGCAAACATTCATTTCATCTCCCCAGAGACCTGTTACCACCCTTCCCAGCTTTCCTTCCTGAGCTTTATTCTTCTGCAAGCCTTGAAATTTTGCCCGAGGAACTAGGCAAACTTAGATACACTCTCACTCCTTAGTGGTTTTCAGCCTTTAAGTATGTGCTCCAGGTAAAGGTTATTTTTAACCTCAATTAGTTTGCTATATTAGCACAAAACAAGGAGATGGCATAAGGTTGAATAAGCAGACAAGTGCAAGGGAGAGTCATAAACTGGAATTGCTCAAAGAAATGTGTATATGTGCTCAATCGTTTGTCTTGGCATTCTCCTGCATTACCTTTCTTTCTTCCCAGGCTGATTTCTGACTCAGTCCCTGGATCAGGCTTTATATTCTCAGAATGCCTTACTTTTGCGAGCATGGTTTTACCCAGCTAGTCTCCAAACGGAGACTTGCAGGCAGAACTCCTTTTTTTCACCTGGAGGGCTGGGGTTGACTTGTGGTTGAATAGTGGCCAGTGTAAGACACGACAACATCAGCATATCTTGCAGAGCCACTTCAGCTGTGCTATTTCTTAATACCTTTTTTTATTCATGAAAAGACTATCAAAGACCACGTTTTCCTCTAACAGTTAAGGTATGTCACAAAGAGAGAGAAGACAATAGCAACATACTTCAAAAATTAGGCTGGAATTCATATATTAAGAGATACATAAGCTTATCAAACTTTCCCCAAATAAAACCTGTGGAATAATTGTATTTCTTATAAAAAATAAATAATTTTCACCTTTACTTTCTAACAATACCAGAACAATGGGCATGACAGAATGATGGATATGACTTACAGAAGAACCACTGTTAGGCTGCTCAAGTACAGATGAACGTAGAGCATGATTTCCGTGCACGTGAAACACCAAAACATGTTTTCTTCCTTCACCAATGTCTACACCTCTTAACCAAAGAATGTATTTACCTGTATTGCCAAGGCGTTGTCTATCTGTGGCTAATGACAAAATTAAATCTGCTTGCCAGAACACACACAGTTTTCTCCTTTGCTTTCGCCCTTAATAGTAGAGTCTGTAGAATTTGTCAAACAGACTGTTTGAAACAACATGCACAACGTGTATATGATGAAATACTTTTTCCTTATTTCTCTTTCTTCCCACAACAGCCCTAAGCCTGACACTGCTCTCCCAAATGACAGATGCCTGTGTCCTTGCAGTCAGCTTCCTAATGCAAGAGAGACCAGTGACATCAAGTCTGGTTATAACTCAAATGTAACTTGTTCTATTTATGCAGGACCTCTGTTCAAGGATCGCAATAAAAATTACCAAATTGCCTCTACACTATGTCTTCTTTCAACAATAAGCCCAACAGCAGCTTGCAGTTCTCTAAGAGCAGCTCTGCCTCAAGAATTTAATTTAATCAGAAACCTGGGTAAAGAGCAAATTCTCCCGCTGCTGTCATACACTCTCTCCAAAAAAAAAAAAGCATCACTATGCCAAAACTTGTGTAACTAAAGCTAACAGCACCACAGCATGTCATCCCAAGGCTGAACATATGCTCACAGGCTAAGGAAAAAAACCTACTTGAAAGACTGCATGTAATAGTA
Source organism: Trogon surrucura (assembly GCA_020746105.1). Lineage (NCBI taxonomy): Eukaryota > Metazoa > Chordata > Aves > Trogoniformes > Trogonidae > Trogon > Trogon surrucura. Next base: position 1,113,675 of record CM036627.1, read on the forward strand.
CCATCTGTTGACACCTACCATACCCCTGTTATTTACCATTTACAGAGTTAGCACCTGCAAGTCAACAAGTTTGAGGCTTTGTTGTGCTAGACTTCCTGCAAATAAACCAGACACGACAGTCTCTAAACATTTAGATGTAACACAGAAGTACCAGGAGTTACATATCAATGACAAGCAAAATAAGGGCACTTTTACAAGTGTGGCACAGAGCAGCCCTTCAGATCTGTTTTTCAAAGTGGGATTTCGTTTCTAAGCACTTAGCGTACAACGCCCATGTTAAAATTTCAGGTTTGTGTGAAATAATAATTTCTCTCGTTCATTATAAGCTTCTTGAAAAAGGGAGGTTATACCAATGGTCAAAATTACCAGTCAGGAGCTGTGTTGCAACTTTGGCAGGCATCCATTGGAGATGACAGCAATTCACTGAGCTACGTCAACAAGGACAGAGCATAGGGAAGAAGGCACGACCACAGAGGCAGAAATACAGTTGAGGAACAATTCTGACAACACTAGAAAATCAAAGAGGTACAAGCAAAAATTACTGGCAATGCAGCATAGCAGGAGTAATAGTCACAAAATGACTGTGACGGCAATATAGACACTCGCCCAGGCAAGGGACTAAACGCACTGCCTGCCAAAACAGGCTCCACTAGTGACACCCTAGGGGCTGGAATATTGGGAACAACTACTAATGAAAGGACAAAATATGCTGACATTTAGGCTGTCCGGTGTGGAGTCAGGAGTTAGATTCGCTGATCCTCATAGTCCCTCAGGATATTCTACAGCACTTGCCGTCCACATCTGGCTCTCCCGTTGTCTCCCCCACATTATTTCACAGTTCAACTCCCTTCCTTTCTATGCCAAGAACGACCCAGCACCTTCACCCTCAGACAGCAAAACTCACTTTTGAAAAGCCTAAGCCTGCTCTAAGAGGACACTTGGAAGGTGCCAAGATAAAAACACAAGACAGAATGACATCTGCACAGCAGGAAGACTAGTAAAGCAGCGGTCAAACATCTCTGAGAGACATACTGATGTATAAATGCAAGTGTACAAGACAATAACAAAGATTTTTGACATATCTTACATAATTCTCATAACGTCGTCAATAAAGACATCTCCCAATTCATACTAGGTAAAATGTAGAGATGGACCAGAGAGACAATCAAAGAAGGAAAGACTAAGAAGCTTTTCATCAAGCAAAACTGTGGCTGAAGGATAAAGAAAACTCTGTTTCCATACTCAGAAGACAAAGAAAGGATTTCTTCACACATTAATAGTATCATTTGTACACAAAACACGCATGAACAAACTCTCAACACAAGGAGGAAATTCTCAGGTTTTAAACCACTTTAATAGCGAGGTTTTGGAAAAGCTTGGAATTTAACGCAGTGAAGGAAAAACAAAAGAAATAAACAAACAAAACCCTCAACAAATTAACAACATTTAGAGTAGAGCAAAAGACTCTCCATGAGCGTTACCCACCGCGGTAGCTGATACCACAATCGTTTGTTGGTCACATAATGAACCTGTGCTACCCAATAGGGATCAGTTCTTCAAGACAAAGTAACTTTCTCAAATTAAGAACTTCTGTAAATGTTATATTAACAAGCAGAAAAGACCTTATAAAAACTGATTTAAACTTCCTGTATTTTTTGTTTGCTCACTGGATAAAGAATTTCACTTTGAAGCTTATCGTGCAAAAATATTTACTTAGAATTAGTTTATACCTGGCTCTGTCACACCAAGGACCTCCCATCTAAGTCTACACCATGCTGCAAAAATTGCGCTCTCTCTGCAAAATGCAAACGTCAGGCAAAAGCTTTGTGCTAACAAGAGCATTTCCTGTCATAGAATAGTTTGGGTTGGAAAAAAGCAAACACTGATTTAAGCCTATGTGGAAAAAAAGAAAAAGTTTAAATAAAACAAAGCTACTGTACTTTGCTAATTTGATTATGTCATGTTATAATATGCTCTATTCAATACTTTAAAGAGCATGAAAATAAATCTTCATGAAGATGCAAAAAGTATGCAAATTGTAGTCAAATAATTGTAGGTCAAGTGCAGAAGGGAAAATGCAAGACATCTCCATCTTTTGATATCTTCCTGAACTGGATTTCAAATTTTAAATGCAATTACTATGTTTAGTATGCTAAAATAACCTGTAAAGTAAATGTGGTCCACAAAAAGTGATCAGTGAACATATTTATGTTATTAATTACTGCTTTTTCCAGCATAATATAACCTCGCTTTCCCAGGTGTTAAACAACGTTTAACATCCTGGTTTATGGAACTGGTAGAAAAATAGGTTTGCACTAAAAGGAATAACAGGATGCCAATATACATATCTTTAAAGACCTGACTTGGAAAGTACAGTTGTTTTAAAAAAAAATGTGCATATGAAAATATTACAAAGATAATGGATACAATGAAAAATCATCTTCCTCATCATTCCACTGACAATTAGATCAGTACTAAAACCAGTAATGCCAGCCAAAAAAAAAATAAATGTGATTTTCTAATTTCATTCACAGGATTTACACAAATGTTAGCATTAACTTGAACGTTACATGATCCGCCAGAGTTATCAGTCATCTTGTATTTCAATGGAAACACACACACAAATAACACGGACAAAGGATAAATCACAAGATACTGTAAAATCATAAACAGTGTTCCTAAGGTTTTTAGTTTTTTCTAGACCATCTGAATTAGGCTAAGTTCTTTTCCTGCAAAAAATCAGTTGTCTACGGACAAACCATGACAAATTGAAAAAAAATTACTAAATCAAACTGAGCTGTTTTGTCTTTTTTTTTTGTTTTACTTTGCTATAGAACACTATTGCTAAAACAATTAACTGACAATCCTAATACTTGTGCAGTTGCTTGAGATTCAAAGCACTCAGACATATAAATAAAGCATGATCCAGTGTCTTTTTACAGAATATAAATGAAAAATGTAAGAAGTCCATCTCAATTTACATTCAGGATTTGACTCAGAACTATTTAAATCATTAGTGCTGAAATTCTGAATACAATTTATTTTTAAAATAGCAATATGCTTAAACATTTCACTTAGTCGTGTTCACTCAGTTTCTGTTTGAGACTCTTCCAAAGAAAACAACCATAGGTTTTACTGAATCCACCATATGACAGAAACAAGGGACAGATGGAGAACAAGACTGTTTCTATGCACTCACAGATGGAGGAGATTGGAGCTGATATATTCAAGATATTTTACACCCCTCTGTATTTTGAGTAAACAATGAAATAAGATACCAAAAGGCTATCACTGTTGCTGGTAGAAGTGACAGTTCCTATTTGTAAAACTATGCCAGCATGCTGCACTTGAAACACTCGAATTATAACAATTTTCATTCCTGAAATGCCCTCGTTCCTTGCTTCCAAGAGATTCAGTAACTGCTGGGTACTATAACTTAATCTAAACCACTGCCAGATGAATTAGTGACAGGTTCCCAGCAACTTTCTGATGGCCGTCAGATGGAGGAATGTCAACAGCACTGGCCAAATAATTGGAGAGACATTCTTAAGAAGTTGCATAATGAAAGATTTACTACTTTAAGAGTTCACGTGGTGCCACACGAGATAAATCAAAATAGTAAATGAGTTCAGCCGCAAAATGAAACTAAAATCAAGTTGCACTAATTGCAGATTTTAATGTAATATTTGTCTATGTCATATTCCTAACCACACCTAACGTATTTACTGGGAAAGGGTATGCAGAAGTTCTTCTTCTCTCAAATCATGGATTAAAAAAAATATAACAAAAGAGAATGCGGTTCAAATGAGGTTAATAATGGTTCTTTCCAGACAAAATTTGCAATGTTCACTTTTTTCATAAAAGACAGTATAATACCTCTACAAATACAAATATTCAGAACTCTGTCTACAATGAAGAATTAATCTCAAGGGACTTTCATTAACATTCATTCTAAATATTCAGATTATACAGTATCTTTGTTTTAAGGAAAAAAAATTATTGGCTTTAACTAAAAATGGAAAATGCTGGAGCATTGAAGTAAGATTAATGAAGTTTAATTAAACAAACAGTTGTAATCCATACAGATTTAATGTAATACGTTTATTTTAAAATTAAAGCAAAATTATTCAAGTTCTTTATGAAGTGTGCCCTGAAAATACGGTACAAATCAATACTGAAAATTCTGTGGTCCTCTTAATTTCTTTTTTTTCAGAGTGCTACCACCTGCTCATACCTTTATTAGAGAAATCAGTTCCTGCATTGTTTAGCTGTGTGCCACAGAGCTGAGAAGGTAACTGGTCCAATTTAGCATGAAATGTTGGTGGTCAGTGATACAAATTCCATTTTTTGGCATTTTCAGCATTCAGGAAAGTTTCATCCTGAGAACTTGTAACATAGACCTTGCAGAACAACTGCTAAAGGAAAGACCTTCCTTTCCTGTGCTTTATTTCAACTCTTAGCAATTTTTCCCAGGTTCCTTCAACTTCCAGGAGCCTGATTTGCAGAGCATCATTTGTAAACGCATGTTTACGACACAACTTCCTGTCTGGATTTTTTTGAAAGAGTTATTCAGTTTTCGTACAACATAGGTACCCCTTAAGACTTTACTAGGCAGAGGGCAGCACCCGTTTTTACCCCAGTAGTGTTCCCTGTCTTTTATTGCACTCACTGGAATTCTACCCAAGAGGTGTCTCTGCTCACATAATGCCGGCTGCCTCTACGCTGTGCACTGCAACACTACCAGCATTTAAGATCCACCTTCCCCTGGAAGGGCATTGTTACTTGCTGCAGCTTTTATCTTTACCAAGCTGCATTATTTAGTACTTAGTCTGTGCGTTACCCTCCTGTCCTCAATTGCATTGTCCTTTACCCATCATGGATAAATGTCAGATTTTAAATATTTATAGGGATTTACACTGAGAGTCTAACTCCTACTAAAAATGCAGAGAAGTGAATCCCAGTGACTGCACCACACTGGATTACTTGTAGGATCTTGCATATTGGGCAAAACTCTGATGACTAATGCAAGAAGAAACCAAACAGAGCACCTCAGACAGCTTCCATTGGATATACTGAGACACATACGTGCTACGTACATGCTATATTAAGATAAAAATTTTTAAAAAGGATCCTAAGGACACTTAGTTCTTCCCCACACAGCTTCTCAAGATAGCGTTATGCCCTTCTTCTTCCTATAAAATCTGAAAACATTGATATCTGGAATAGCTTGTAAGTACAAACTCCTACTCCTATGAAATACACCATGGCACTTTATTAACATTCGCCATTAAGACAAGTTTCTTGGTGTGAGAGCATCTCTGGAGGGTAACACCCCACTGTGATTTCAGTTTAATACCAGATCTGCTGAAACCCCAATCCAAACTTCGGCTGCATCTACTTGATCAGGTAGCTAGGACTAACAGCAGCAGATCTGCAAAGTAAACCCAAGGACACTAAGGTCCCAAGATGAACAAAGATCCACACTTTACAGATTTTATCTTGTAGTTCAGTCCTGTGGGCTACTATTCAAAATGAAGAAAAAATGAGAGATGAGAATGATCAGGAGATGAAAGCATAACCAGTCCAAGTGAAAACACTACTGTAGGAATACCTTTGACTTCTTATAAAAAAAAAGAATTAAAAAATCTCAGTTTAGCATTCTGTGCACTCTCAGTATTTGCCTTATTCATAATTAATAAGATTTCGATTTCCTCTTCAAGACTACTTGTTAGGCTAGCCATAGATCCCCCAAGATCTACTATGATAAATGAAATGTAATATTTCTTTTAATGTTTTCACACATTTGTTTTTTAATTACATTTGCTTTGCTTTAGAGAATGAACTATAAATACTGTGTCAAATCACACTCTGCATCTTGCGGTAGTTAATTTTTGGTTCATCATATGCTGAGTTCTCAAAAATTGATAGAGTAGTCAATGACATGAAGTAATTTTTATGCTGCACAGTTATAATCACCCTCACTCAAGATTAAAAGTAAAATAAACATTCAACAACTGCAGTGATGTTACTCTCTGACAACTCTCATAGTATCAGTTGAGGGTTTTGTGATAGTTAATCACTGATACTAATACAGTAGATCATTATTTGAGAAAGATCAACCTTGGCAAACCGAAAACAGCACCAATGTGAGAGGGAGGCACAAGAAAGGGCACATAGAACGGAGTAAGACTTCCTACTTCTTGTTACTGACTGAGCAACCCATAAAATGGAGAAAGTAACACAAACAGCTGGATAATTATACCATTGTTTTGTCCTTTAATTTAAGCCTTACATAAATTAGACTCAAGTCTAAGCCTTTCAGTTTTATTTTTTGTTTGGTAGGTTTTTCTGATGTGATTTGTTGGGTTTTTTTTAATAAGAAAAAGAAACAACTATTTAAAAAAAAACCACAAAAAACCTCAAACGCCACACAAAGGGGGAAGGAACACTGTTACTATTTCCTTACAAACTCTTCATAATTACCAAGTGAAGGGATTACTTTGTTGGCAACTGCCTAATAGCTTATTTTTGTAACCCTCCCTTAGTCATGCAAAAATTAGAGAGAACACATGAAAAGAGTTCTAAAAGCTTTTTTAAAAAAAATTCATCTGAACAGCAGCAGTTACAGACATGCAAGTGGAAAAGAGAATATTAAGGTAAATATTCACATTGAATAGTCTGTGTGGCTTGGGTTTATGGTGGCGAAAAGTTCAATATAACAAAGACTTCCCTGCATGATTAACAGATTAAGCAATAAAAATATGTTTATGTAACATAGCTATTCCCAATGAATTTATTTCACTTTCAGATTTCTGACATTTTTTGAACATGTTCTTAATCCTACTCTAAGAACTTTTGGAGCCCAAAACATGCATCATTAACAACATTGGATCTCTTAAACAATTAGGTATACATTTAGGTATCTCTCATGTTGCTACATATCTATTGAATGGGTCAACTACCTTACGTAATGTACCTTGACAAGCTAAAAACTGATTTTGCATCTTTGCAGGTCACATATCCATTTGTTTGAGGCATATACTGCTTACTACTTTGAATGATTTATCAGTAACAGGAGGGAAGATGCACTACGTTTTGCAAGACTAAAGAAAACTTCAGAAAGCAGTGGCAGCTCCTAAGCATTTCCCCACCTCTTTTGTTGACTTACCGTAAGTGAACTTCATCCATACCTCAGTGTGAAGCTCCCAAGTGAAACCAATTGTTTTGAGTTCTTCACACTCCGAGTTCCTAAACGGAAACGTCAAAACAAAATGGTCATCTTCTAAACTCTAGCTTGCAGGTCACATATTGTTGGTAGAAAAACTATTTAATAGTGTATCATTCCCTGCTAGTGTGTGGTGATGAGCGGCAGATCAAATATGTTAATTGTGCATCTGGAGTTAGCTTCAACATGGATTTTATAATGCTACTCTCTCGATAGAACAACTTTTCCAGCTACACTAAGAATTCCATTACTGCAATTAATGAACCTGAATATAATGCTTTAGATAAATAAATAAATAAATAGGCAAGGCCCTGTAATATAACAGAAGGGAAAGCTTTTATGTGCCAATGAGGTACAATAAAGCAACCTGCTTATATGCTTTTGTGCAATTCCTCCATGTAATTGCATCTGCCTCAGAAATACAATGCAAAACTCTCAAATTAAATGGAATTAACTTCACACCAATGACATGTTAACACACCCAAAGGACTACAGTACCCACTCTCACTAGCGTTCACATAGTTTTATAAATCCTTTGAACTACATCACTCTGTTCTCCTGTGCTATGTCTATTTATTTGGGGCACGAGAAGATCTCGATATATTCTGTTTGAATTCTGGGACTCATTGAGTTGAATTGTCACTATAAACCAGTGACTGCCAGGTGTGCGTAGGGAAAAGCAATAAGTAAGTCAATCCAGAGCCAGACCACTGCGTAGGTTTAACTGGAACAGCTGATGAAAACCCCAAGGGATGACATTAAGTTTTCAAGCCTCCTGCCTCACACAGTGAAGTCTCAGCATCAGTAGAGATGATACAAAGAGAGCGATATTATAAAACCACTGCTGTGGTATGCTTCTGATTCAGAATGTCAAACACTCTGTGCCTTAAAGCAGATGGACCTCTGCACAGATCCTCTGAACTCATGGCGTGCTGGGAACTCTCCAGGACTGGCACTATACCACAAGACACTGATTCACCTTGAAAATGCATGGAGCAATGAACTAAAGATCTGCAGAAGTACCCTCCCTGGCAGATCAGACAACATTTCAATAACATTCCATGATACAAATAGGGATCTGGTTGCTTTGTATATACAACAAGCTCTCAGTTGAGAGTTCCCTCACTTGGATTTCACATCCGGGGTTTGTAACTGTGTTAAGAAAGAAACAAAGACCAAAACACCATTATGCCGTTCGTGGTGGATTCTTAAACATCATCAACTTTTGGTCTGCGTGGCCTCAAAAAGAATAAAACAGAACAACAGAAAGCACAAAGGGTTGACAAAGATGGGCAAAGCTATTAAACAGTTTTGCATTAAAACCAACAAGAACTCCACACTTCAAGACTGAGGGCGAATCTTGATAGAAGAGGGTGGCATGGAAAATAAAGCATGTCAGATAACACCGGCAGATGGCAGGTTCTAAACAAATAAGAGATGTCCTTCAAAATATTCAGGAATTACACTTAGGAAGAAAAAAAAGTCAAAATAGATGCTTTCTTCATTTATAGGAATCCCTTTTTGTTCAACATCCTGAGTAAATCTCAGAGAAAACCAAATCAAGTAAGGCATGAGTGAGTTCAACAGTGAATCATAAATCAGTAAAATGAGAAGGATTCCTTTAAAAATAGGTCAGGTAACATCGCAGTAGTAATTCTCCTCTAAGTACAGATCGCTTTATCTACATTCTGTTTTCTCACATGGCAAATGCCTTCAAGTATCATGAATTATTTTATGCAGAATAAGTATCATATTAGTGTCTAAGCAGTTCAAAAGGTACAGTACTCTGGTTGAGCACTGGAAGGTTTTCTCAAGCAATGAAAAAGGAGATATATATATATATACACACACACACACATAGACACACTATGTAGGGAGTTACTGATGAAGCAGAATAAATGGGTCATACAGTGTTTTTTAAAGGTCTATTACTGTGAAAATACATGCCCACTAATGGGATGTAAAACCAGGTTCTCAGTAAGTAGGTCATGCAGCATTTTTATAGTCTATTAGAATACACACATGCATACTAATGGAATACAAAACTGGATTCTGTAAAAGTAAGAAGATTAGAGACCAAAAAAAAAAATCCTATGACATGGATGGAGTCTGAGAGGTTGCTCTATTAGACAGCTGTATATATTTGTCAGGGATAATCTATTTCCTGAAATATTTCTCTTTTCTTGCGAAGTTGTTTGAAATAGTCTCATGGGGAATCGCGGTTTTCTGTTAGCTCAGAGCAATAAAAATATAGCTCATTTCTAAAACTGGATGTTAGAAAGTAATACTGCCTCTAGAGAGCATTACTTTAAGCATCCAAAGTTTGAGAAAAGAAAGCTAGAAGATGACAGAAACAAAACTAAGGATAAAGTCGTGTTTAAAGTTGTCATTCAATCTCTTATAGCTTTGTTGACAGATTAATTAAGCTTACTTATAAAAACCACACTGAATTGACAAACTGTATTATCTGTAATAAATAAAACTACAGCAATACAAAGAATATAAAACCACAGGACTAAAACGTAAGCATCTTCTGAACTTCTATTTAAGAGCACAAAATATTTCTATTTAATACTCAATTTGTTCTATATTCAGATTTGCTCTATATTCAAATATATTGAAAACCTACCAGACAAGATCATAATTTCTACACCTCAGAGTGCTTTGTCAGAACAAAATCAAGAGATATCAAAGCAAGAGAATTCCAAGGAGTAAAAATACGACCTCGCTTTAAGAAGCATATTATACGTTTCAAAGGTGTGTTGAGCTGACTGGCTGCAACTTCACATTCCGGGTGACGGCTGCACTGGGATCCAACTACCCAAGAACCTCAACACATTCACAGCTTAAGTGCAGATGCAGTATTTGAGTACAAATTATGTATCCTGGCCTTTCACAAGTAACTCTTTTGTTTTAAAATAGGTTGCCCTGAATGAAAGAAAGAATTAGTACATCGCATTCTTCATCCTTCAACACAGGTGGCTTGCTGAGGCCCCCCACCTTTCCTTATTTTGTGAAGCACAAACTCATTTAAGAGTAACCACACATTAACAACCCGTCATTCATATGATGTTAATGCCTTCAAGATAATACATTTGTATCTTGCCAGACACTTGACAGTTTAACTACTGACTGAAATCGTATGCATTTGTAAATGCACTCTGCATACACTGCACGGTGTCTGCCTGACACCGCTGACAGACAACAGCGAATAAAGAATTTCTAAAACTGACAGTTAGAGGTGGATGCAGATGGATTTTCTGGAGTTGTCTCTTACAGAACAAAAAAAACCATCCAAATCAAAGAATGGATTTAGTGGAAAAAGCAGCTAAATTTCCCATCATTGTTTTGGGGGTTTTTAATAAAATACTATTTCAGATTATTCTCTCACCCTGACACTCTTGCATTATGATTAAGCATACAACACAGCCATGCAACTGGAATGTAATACAGGAATTACATACTTCATATTTCAGTTACTCATCGAAGAGACATCAGTGAGGGAGAACATCTTAGGAGCAGGAGGAGTAAAACATACTAGTAGTTTTCAACTCCCGAAACAACTTCAGATTTCGGGGGGGAGGGAGGGGAGGGAGGAGGTGGGGATTAAAAAAAATGAAAATTAAGTTTTTAGAAATAAAAGTTAAGATCAGCTAAAAGCTAAGGGGTGACAATTCTAATCACAAGCCTCTAAGGTTGATACTCTCCCAATACAGACCATAACAACCTTCATTCATTCAGTATTCTTTCATTTCTTTCCCCAGCTGCTAATGGAAAACACGGCTAGGATGCAGCACAAGTCAGGCACGAACCCAGCACAAATTATAATAGAGAAATCCAATTAAGACCCTCACTGAAAAAAAAAAAACATATGAGAAAGAATGAAACGCTAGAAGCTATGTTTTACTTCTTCCAGGGAAACTATATAATTAATACTGAATGTTTACTGATGAGCAGAGCCATTAGAGTGAGAAGTGGTAGCTTTAATTTTCCATTTAAATGAATAAATTAACACACTATCTGAACAATTAGGCTGACAGTTAAATTTTTCTACTATTAGCTGTTTCTGCTTACAAAACTACATCTTGTCTTGTTTAGGTTAAAGAATTCCACATTTTCAAATACTTCCAAGAAATTTCAAGAAACCAGTTGACTCAAGAGGTGCCAAAAAAATGTCTGCTTTTGATAGCAGAAAAATATTTCATAAATGCTTGTCCCAGACAGACTTACCATTATCTTGGCCAAATTTATTTCTAGATCACAACTTAGAACTAACAGTTACCCTAATAAATTGGGTAAGACTTCAGGTCCTTGCTATCCCTCAGTTCAGAAGTGCTTAGGGTATTGAGTCTTGGCCTGTAACACTCAATCTAGAAAATTTAGCTTTCTAAATAAATAATTCCAAACATCAAGCAATTCCCTCAAGCGGTTTAATTTGTACAGTAACGCAGACCTTTTGGTGGGTATGGGATTCATTTTGTTTCATGTCCTCTCCCTGAGGACAAGAAAGCCCATTCCCACCAGGGTAACCCAGCAGAGGATGACCCACGCCACAAAAGCAAGTGCTGTTTCCATTACCTCCAAGAATTCTTTTCTATTCTGTATTGAAAACAGAAATACAGAAATCCTTTTTGGCTTACCAGAGTGCAAACAACAGAGTGGACAGCTGCCCATTCCTCTCTGCCACTACCTTCCTCAGTTGCTCTCCATCTTCCTGCTGGCAGTTCCTCCCCATCACTATTTTCACCCTACTCTCGAGAAACATCCCAGTTCTGTTGGATACACCCCTGTTTCATGGGACGCCCCAAACCAGACCGAGTTCGGTGGTGGGCCTGCTGACACCTTCTCCTGCATCAAATCCCTAATAAGACAGAAAAGATTTCCCACTGTAAGCTGAGAAGTCCCAAAGAGGCCAGAGCCAGGTCCCAGAAGCTGTACAGCCAGCCCATGAGCCCACCTGCAGCACTGAAGGTCCAGCTGCCAGCACTGCCCAGCAGCACACTGCCAGCTCCAGAACCTTCTTCTCCAGCAGGTGCCGCCCTGCCCAGGGAGGGTCCCCTCAGCCTTCCACCCCCTCTCAGCTGCCGCCCCTCTGCAGGGCTTCCCACACCCCAGCACACCCCTCACCTTGCTGCCCCCCTCAGCGACCCTCCCTGCAGCAGCCACAGCCTCTGACTGGCAGGACAAGGCTCACCCAGAGCCCCTCCCCAGCCCCACATGCACAAGTATTTACCATTTTTCCTCATTTAGCCCAGCTGCAGACAATAATAAGACCATCCACCCTCCCTGTCTCAGCTGCACATACTTATCGCAATTTCACAACATGTCCAGAGTTGGAGCAAGAGAATCCAGATATATTCAGGGTTGGGGTGAGGAAATGGTTTGGTTTTTACACTCAGAACTATGGCAAGCTCAGTAATACTCTTTACTCCTTTGCTGGGATGTAATTATGCTGTATGAACATCACAAAGACAATTAATTGCTGGTACTTCTTTAACCTAAAAGAATAAATCTTGTTTCTAATACAAACTATGTCTCTTGTTCTGATTCATACTCTCTTCCCTATCACATTAAAACCTTTTTTTCTAGTTAGGAACATCAGTTGGGGAGAGAGTTGCTTGTTGATTTTTTTCATTGTTTGGGGTTTTTTTTAAGCCGGGAGATGAGAGCAATGAAAGATAATATAATGCAATTGTAAAAGCCAAGTATAGAAAGAAAAGCAGAAAAAAAAATGAAAAACAGACCCCGCAGATACTGCAGAAAGATTTATATGAAAAATGTATATGCATATTCTCAGATAACACTGATCTTGCAAGATCATACTGCTTATATCTTATTCTAGAAAAAGAAAGCATCACTTTTAAAAACAAAAACTTTTTTTGCACCTAGGAACTTTAAAATAAGTTTTAAAAACCATTCAGAATCTATATGGTAGTTACCGTAAGTAAGTAATTGTCTGTCACTTGATTTTTTTTCCCCAGCAGCAGAAAACCCTGTAATAATGAAAGGCCCACAAGTGCTGCGGGCGCAACAGACTCGAGAGGTAGAAAATTTACAGACTACATCCAAAATGCAAATTACATTGCCAGAATTTCCTGACCTGCAGCCAGGTTTAGGTTCTTTCTGAATTGTTAACCACTCACAGGAAGATTTGCAAACGTGCCACTCGTTCAAAGTAAGGCAGCAAATGCATTCTGTTCTTCACCTCGATGATGCGCAGGAAATGGTTTCACTTCTTGTCAGCTTACAACCATCACAATTTCCCCTGCGGGTTTGACTTCAATAGAATTCCCAAAGTAAACCACAAGGGTTCTCGACTTTCAGCAGCTATAAAATATAATTCCTAGTGTTGGCAGAAACAGAACAGACTGTTTTCATCTAAAATATCCTCATTTCTGATGCCTTCACCCTAAGCAGCTTGCCTTGGGAACCAAAGGATAGGAACGTCCATTCAGATATATCTTTTTAGTTTATACTTTGGGTTTGTTCTGACACGAAGGTTTTGATGTGCCACAAAACACCAATTCTCATGTTACTTCTAGCTCTAAGGATTCCAGAAATAGTCAAGGAAAGAATAATATTCAATCAGCATGAAAAAAAAAAAAATCAAAATTCACAGTAAGCTGTTGGCATGGACTGCTCTAAACAGCATCTAAGATAATATATAGACATCATGTCAAATGTTGATCAGAAATAAAATTAGCGTTGTCTGAAACCACCCCCAAGTATTCTGTAGTAACACATGGTTTCTGACTCACTCTGAAGAACTGTCTTTCAGTGTGAATTGTGCTATGGAAGGACAGTAAGTACTCTAGAGCCTGGATATACAATTTGTTTACACACTGGAGGATTGAAGCAAATTCTTCTAAGTAGTGATTTGCATTGAAATCCCACTATGTGACCTTTATGGAGTCATTTTACCCACACCTTATGAGTATTCCTGCAAAGTCTGGACAATTTAAAAATGATAATTTTAAAGAACTTTGGTTTTCTTTCTGAATTGTAGGGTTTCTTTGCAGCCTTACACATGCACTGCCTGAAGGTTACCCTGAGGCTCAGTGGCAACAGATGAGCAGCACTTAATTCTCACAGGTGCACTTTAAAGATGTAGGAGAAATGTAGCTTGCGTGGAAAACTTCTGTCAGACTCATTAAGCAATTAAAATGATTTCTCAGAGGAATGTAATAACTATTCTTGTAATTGCACCCTTAAAAATAAAGACCTGTTCATATAGTTGCACTGTATTACTCCGCAATACCCCGTTTCATAGACTACCTCAGTGGAAAATAGTTAAAAGTCTATCACATGTCAACTTCTGATCAGGTACTCGCAACATCAAGCAGCAGTTTTGAGCACCTCAGTATAAGAGAGATATCGAGGTGTTAGAGCGAGTGCAGAAGAGGGCGACAAAGCTGGTGAAGGGCCTGGAGAATAGACCTTACGAGGAGCGATTGAGGGAGCTGGGACTGTTCAGTTTGAGGAAGAGGAGGCTGAGGGGGGACCTCATCATGCTCTACAGTTACTTGACAGGACATTGCAGAGAGGCTGGTGCTGGTCTCTTCTCACAGGTCATTAGGGACAGAACCAGGGGGAATGGGTTCAAGTTGCAACAGGGCAAGTTTAGACTGGACATCAGGAAGAAATTCTTCACGGAAAGAGTGGTCAGACCCTGGAACAGACTGCCCAGGGAGGGGTTGAGTCTCCATCCCTGGATGTGTTTAAGTGTCGCTGAGATGTGGTGTTGGGTGAGATGGTTTAGGGGTGAACTTGTAGTGTAGGGTTAATGGTTGGACTCGATGATCCCAAGGGTCTTTTCCAGCCTGAACTGTTCTATGATTCTGTGATTTCCAAAATCTCACCATAGCTTATCCTCTACCTCAAAAGTTGTTTCATTAAAGGCAGTTGACCTTTGTTTAGCTTTTTTGATCTGTCCTGAAAACAATTACATTTTGAGGGCAAATGCACTAAAACCCTTGCCAAGTGTAAGACAACAAACACATAAAATAAAACTTAGGTCCAAGAAGAGAACAAAACAACATACTATGCAAAATGCAAAGAGAAAAAAAGCAACCATTTTCATCCTGTGCATTTGTTCCAAATTCCCATTCTTGGTATAAACAGTAACTAATCTTCTTAGGACCATTCTAGCTTTTTGGGGATGTCAGAATGCAGAGAGAGAGGAGCTGAGCTTCAGTTTGAGGAGAGGAGTTGGGATATTTGTTTGGTTTTTACTAAATAAAACCTGAGAAACACAAAGTTAAATTCCAGGAAATACTCAAATGGCCCATGAAACTAAAACAATGATCTGAGTTTTTAAAAAAAATGTAAATTTCAGACGGACTTGGTGCGCTCTGCTGTAGGTGATCCTGCTCTGGCAGGGGGGTTGGACTAGATGATCTTTGAGGTCCCTTCCAAACCTCTAACATTCTGTGATTCTGTGAATACTCATTTCAACATTTAAATCTCTGACATTCTTAGCAGGGAATATTTCTCTTAGATTCAGAATAAGTGGTTGTAAGAATGCAAAAAATACATAAAGGCAAAAACTACTATTAATCAAAAGATTTCACTGACCTCACCAATTCAATTAACGAGAAATGGACTCAAATTAATGTAATATTAAAAAAGGAGGTATTCTACTCTGATGTCCATCCATCTGGTTTTAGAGCATGGAAATACTTGCAAAACAACCCAGTCACAACAGTCATTGACACGTGAAAATTCCAAGAATGTTTTGTGAAATAGAAAGATAAGTTTGGAACACGGCAGCTCAAATGCAGGGCACAAAAACTTGACAAATAGAGTGAAATCTGCTTTGTTTGCACAATGTGCAGCATTGAAAGAACATTCGTATTTTATATAGCATGCTAAGAAATAGATGAAAAGGGAAAGATGTAGGCTGACTGCAAAGTTATGGTGAGATCTTGGAAATGCTACTTTATGTTCAGAGTACCTGGTCGTGATGGGAGGCCTCACACAGGACTGCATCACTTTTTGCTTAAATGAAGAATGAAAGTATTTTCATGTCAAAGAATGATATGGAGAAAGTTAGTAGGAATAATTGCTCTACCTTCTGGTTCCTTCTGACTGAAATGTTTACAAGTGTATGTGATTAATGGTAATCTGTCACCACCATCACTTCTCAAAAGAACAAAGGGCTAATACACAGGACTTCTACCACCATATGCTGTATTTTCAGAAGAAAACAGAAAAGCTAAAGCTAGCCATTATACCTTAGAGAGCCAGAAACTGCCAAAAATTAGAGTAACTGTCAGAGAGGTCCCAGAAGAAAAGCTGGCTGGTTGGCCAAGTGGAAAACATTAGCCTAAAGCAAAAAAAAAAAAACAGCAAAACATGTATAAACAAAAGAGTTAATCTCATAGTCATTTTCTTATGAATGATGTTGCGGACTGCAGAACAGGAAGAAGGCAGAGAGATAACTTTTATCTGAAATAGACAGGAAGGGCACACAAGTCTCCCTGTTGGCCTACAGACGTTTCCCTGGGTATGTCAAAATCTGCTTTAATAGGAAACCAGAAAAATGTAAAAGATCTCACCAATGTGCAAAAGAATACTCCAGCAGCTCTACCTACCATGTTTATCTCTCCAGGGTGCAGGTGGGCAATACCAGGACACAGTCCTTTTTTCCTCTGGTCAGATAGAGTGGAAATGTGAACAGCACTCTGAAAGTACAAACTGCTTTTTAATATGTTTACTGTGAACAATACAATAAGGTCAATCATCACCCAATGTGGAAGAGTTTTTAAGCAAGTAACAGAGTGAGATATTCAGAGAGGTGACATAGTGCTCTTCACATACAATCACCTATTAATCTACAAGAAAGAGTATGGTCTTACGAGATGCAATATAACAGCACGACTTTTACTGTTGTCAGAGGACATCCCAGCAGACTGAATCCAGACACACGCAGCACATTTCTGGAGATTCAGCATTACCTGACACAGCACTATTTCTAAACCTAAATACAATTAATAATGATGGTATCTAAAGTTTCTGACTCTTTGGAAATGTCAGTTCTAGGCAAAAATCAGAATATGAACACAATAACAAACCTAGTAGACGTCCTTTGTTGGGGTCCTTAAAGCTAAAGAATACAGATTACATAAACAACACAAAATGGAAAAGAGCTATAATTTTCAGTATTTCCTTATTTGTTGATTTTTCATTAGTAACATTTAAATGCAAATTAGATGCAAATAATTTAAATATGAATTGCAAGGAAGTGGGATGTGCCAAGAAGTGGAGCTTTTACTTTCATGCTTTAAGATCTGGTTAAAGATTAAGCTGTTCCTAAACAGATTGAACAGGCACCAGCAGGAACTCTGCACATGCTTAGTTGTGCCACCACTCCAGCTCATGCTGCTTTTTCTCTCAGTCCCTGTCCTTTGTCATTGGATCTTCTTCCTTTGCTTCTAACCTCAAATACATACCTTGAAAACATGTGCTGGACTACGTTCCACTTTTCAGCTTGCTCTTGAGCTTTATATTTAATTTCCAATTTGTCTTCACATTTCTTGTGTCAAAGGACATTTTCACAGAAAAACAAGATTCTGCTCTGCTTAGTACTTTCATCTACTGTTTTAGAAGCCAGTGATTTTACTTATCTTCAGGAGTGCAACAGATTCCTGCACCTGTCCTTATTATAAATTTGAAGACTTCTTTTTACTTCTCCCACAGTTCATCTTAATGTAAAAAACATACTTGCAATATTGGTCTTTGCTAGAAAAATATTTCCACTTCTTAAAAATAAACAAAAATGCATACAACAAGAAAAAAAAACCACCACCACAACAAAAACAAACCACAAACAAAACAGAAAGAAAGAGAGAAAAACGTAGCTAATGGCCATACTGCCTAAAAAAACAAAGTGCATTTCCTTGCTACCTTATAGCAAGGTAGCAAACGTCTCTAGCCAGGAAGTATGAAGGAGGCAAGTGCTGTCTATTGTTTTCTGTAAATCAAAAACTCTCCCTCCTAAGCAGATTTAGGACTTAATCGAAACTCCTTGAACCACCTTTAATCTAGGAAGGAGGGTCCAAAGAAAGACTGGAGCTATTTGAAAACCCCGGAATCACCGAATTAGGGCTTTCCTCCAGAGCTGGGGAAGGTGACTGTTCCTAGAAGGAGCAGGCCAGGTCGAGCGGCACAGTTGTACTGACACCTGCCGAGCAGCAGGCTGCCTTCATTCGAAATGACAAAGGACTTCAAGAGTGACCTGAGCTCCCTTACGTAAAGTACTGCAAGGAGAATTGAGTCAGATCCTGTCCACCTGAACATTTATTCGTGAAGTATCCCAAAACACTTGGTTTAGGTAGATTGACTTAAACTTCTATTTCCTTGTTACCGTGAATCTCTGTAATTACTGAGACACTAAGTATTTTTGCAGAAAGCTATTAGGCAATTTAGCCTTCTCTGAATCAGAGAACTTATGTTTTTCCTGTTTAGTAGTGGAGGTATACCTCCTTTTTTTTCCTCTTAGTTCTAGCCCTTTTGCCTTTTGTCTTGTGTATCCCTTCTTTACTGAAATTCCTATCCAATTTTATCCCCACGGATTTGTTCTATTCCTTTTCATTCAGCCTTAGTTACATGCTCTTTTTCCCCATTTTGTATGATTTCTATGTGATCTTCAAGTCAGTGAAGTGCTCCTGCTACAGCCATTATGGTCTGTGTCTATCATTCCTATTTCATCTCCACATTGTATAACATGTACAAAAGCAAATTCTCAATCTCCCTCAGCAGCTGCACTTTTTTATCCCTTAGCTTATCTTCCCAGGAAATCCTACATATCAATTCCTTGAATTTGTGGAAGTCTGTTTCTCTCAATTGTATTATTCTGCTGCTCCAATAACTTCTTTTCCTTAACTGAGCTCAATCTTTCATGCTATTTTTTTTTTAACTTGTGCTTTCAACTTACCTTTTTATTTCCCCCTTATTCACCAGAAGCCTAAAAAGACTGTTCTGAAACAAATTGCCCAGAGAGTTTGAGGACCCTTTATAACTGTTAGTACTCATACGATCTTACTAAAAACTGGGAGGTCTATTAATACGTAGTTCTGCATTTCTGCAGAAATCATGTCAATAATAATTACTGTATTATTTCCAATAACAATTGTCAATAAATATAACATAATTATGTGTAATGTAATACATAATACAACATTGTAATTATATTCTTATGTAATTTGTAATATATAGGAATATACTTAATATAACATATTACTATTATCGTATTTTTATAGTAAACTGAATTCATGTAAGTACTTATTAAAGCCACTCTGAAAACATGATTTACAATACCTTGTTTGATTAACCCCAAATACAGAGTTATTTCTTTCAGTGCAGAGATTATTTTCAGCATTTACATTTTCCCTACTACTGTGTTACCTCTACTGTGGCTCAAAGACCTCAGAAAAAGTATATCCAAAATATCAGGACCTAGTACATACAGCCAATTTCCATAAGCTAAATCATTCCTCAGAAAAAAAACAATATGAATATATGCTTTCATTAGAATATTTTATCAAGACTAGGATAAAATCATTCTTCTCTAAAAATGGATGGTTAAGATAAAGTAAGAGCTCATGCTTCACAACAAAATAATCTCTGCAATTTTTGAAGTGTTTCAGGTACTGTTCTATATAATCACTTTACTAATTATTGTTGTTTACAACTTCTATGTTCCCCTGTAATCTTTTCCTATAACTCTCACTTGCAGGCTATAACCAAAACACGCCGAAATAAATAATGAACTTCGTGTTCCTTTCAGCCAAGGACTTCCAGGAAATGAATTATTAATGAATTACTTTGGACTCATAATAACTCTACAGTTTCTCTTTATGCAGCTTCAAATACACAGGCTAGAGATTAACAGAAACGAGAAGGAGCTAATCTATTCAGTAGGAGCTCTAATCCCACTAATCATTATATGAAAAAAGATGCTCTTTCTACTTGCTATGGACAGCAGCTACCCCAAAAACAACTACACCTTGATTTCCTGAAAAAAACAACCAAACAAACACTAAATCCCATCACATTAAGCCATTAAACTCTCTTAACTTGTGAATATTTCCAAGACAGTTTTTAGAGGTTTTATGAGAAGCAGCGACCAGTAAAGAGCCAGCTGGCCTGTAGGGAAGGAAAGAAGTAGAGGTGTAGAGGTCAGTATTGTGTGAAGCAAGGGCAGCCAGTTGGCCAAACAGCATGTGCACAGCTCTGTGTCTGCCACAGCAAATATTCTGTCTCTTGGCCAGTCAGACGTGTAAGTGACATGGGAGGGAGCTAAGGGCAAACCTAAGGATACCAGGGACATATCAAGCAGGGGTAAGAAGCTCCTTCCCTTATTGCATTAGACAGTTGTATTAGGTGCTGATAACGGAGTAGAAGCTTTGTGTTACATTTGAAGCAAAGAAATGAACATAAAGAAAATTTAAGACTGCGTTAGTTCTCCTGCTCAGGGAAACCCCCTCAGCAGTTTGCTGATTTTGTGTAAATATGCACCTGCTGCTCTTGTCAGTGTTAGAAATAATGAAAACAGCATCCCAAATAATCCAGGTATTTTCGCCAGCAATGACCCTTTCCTTAGTAGCGAAAACACCTTTCTATCTAATATAGGTAACACATAGGTTAACAAAAAGAAGAACTCTCTGTCACTGTCGGTGTTAGCAGTATTGTTCAAGACTACTGCTGATTTGCAGCTTACAGCTCTTTAACTATTATTACTCAACATCCATCCTGCCCGGCAGGTGGTAGATGAGCTTTCTTAGAAACACTTTATTCACCC
Organism: Trogon surrucura; assembly: GCA_020746105.1. Taxonomy (NCBI): domain Eukaryota; kingdom Metazoa; phylum Chordata; class Aves; order Trogoniformes; family Trogonidae; genus Trogon; species Trogon surrucura. The sequence goes on from CM036627.1 coordinate 1,134,701, forward strand.
TTACTTTACACACCCGAAACAATCAAGGTTAGAAATATCTCACACCTAGTGAGCATTCATTCTTTCGTATTAAAACTTCCTCTTGAACACATTAGCTAGAAGTTTATCTGCCTTCAAAACACTGGAGAACTAAAAATTCGACTAGCAACGCAGAATTAATACCTTCTAGAAAAACTTCACCCCTTCCTCCATTTTCATTACTTTAAAAAAAAAATTATCTATTTTTTTCACTTTTCAGTTGTACTATTAATTATTTCCTGGTAACTAACAACAGTTTATGAGCCATTTGAAAACTGATCGCTATTTGTGCTTGCAATTTGCTATTCAGTTTTATAAATGGCAATTTTTATTCTCCAATCGAGTCATGTTTGCTTAAATATAGGGAAACAAATCTTGATAAAAATGGATAGGAAATATTTTTTGAATATTTAAAAATCATTTATTCCCTCCTCATACACCTAGCTATGCATGTTGATCTAACAAAGAAGTGCTACTGATTATAATGATAATAAAGACATTCCTTAAAGGAGTTACAAATATTTAGCAAAATACATCAACTAGAGAGACAGATGTTGCTATCGGAAAACAGTAAGTTTTCTCAGTGTGGAAAAGTGTGCTTTAAGCACCGTAAACCCCCAATCATTTCAAGTTTCCCTGGTGAAAACTTGCAGCAGGGTGATGTTACAGTTGTTAAATTTAATGTTATCTTACTGAAATTGAGGAGTTTTTTTCTCCTGTCAGCGAGGAAAACAGAGGACAGTAGAATCCAGGTGCCACAACCTACATTACAGACCTGTGGAGATTCCTGTTCAGAACTTCAGAACAATACATCTTCATTCAGATTCAAACCTTCACTCCGCAAAATACACCAAAGTCCCTCAGGAGAGCTTTGAAATGTTTCCTGCAGCAGTTCATAGTATCTGAGAAAACGTGCCTTGAATCTTCCTACAGAAACACTTCAGCCTCTGTGAAACAAGTCACACAACAAAGAAAACAACGATGCCGTTATCCTTGCGGAGTGAAAAACTTCCAGACTTTGGCAAGCATCATTACGATCAAGTATTTTCTTTACACATTTAAAAGCACCACAGAAATCTTTCCTCTCCCCTGAGGAGCAGAAACACATAAATCCTGGGTTGAAATAGAATTCAGACCTGTCTGATGGTCCCTCTTTTCTGCAAGTATGTTCTAGCGGAAATGAATGAGACTTGAAGACAGATGTGGAGGAGACCACATAGGATCACAGCGATAAACAGTAAAAAACCTGGTTAACTGGACAACCTGAATTAACTCTCTTGAGCAGTTTCAACTCCACAGTAACTTCTGCTGAACTAACTCAGGGATGTTTCACCACACTGCAAAATAAACCGTGCCCTTAGGGCAAAAATGACTACATATTATAAAATGGGCTCACGACTGAACCCATAGTCCATCCTGTATACAATTTATATAATTGTGCTTTTACAAATAATATAGTTCTTAGGAAGCATTTGGCTTAACATCTTACAAACAGAATGAATGATCACGATCTCACAGCATGAGCCTATATATTTGGGAGTTAATATTCAGAGAAACGGGAAAATTGAGCACTGGATAGTGTTCACATCAACTGCAAGCAAAACAATTGAATTAAAATAACGTGATCTACAATCGCATCGTACTTTTCGCTGTTTTTCAGGGTTACATCAAAGCAATATTTGAGAACTGATTATGAAGCTTATACTTTATAACATAATGAAAAATATATATATACCAAAAGTTGTTTGAAACAGAGCCACAGTTTAAAGCTTCCCTAGATGAGCAATAAAAACACCATAGAGTCAGCCACAAAAGCCACTGCTGTTCATGCAGTCTTAAAAAGCCACACAGAAGAAAAGGATAGGCACAACTTAAGGTCAAGTACAATTATTTCAGAGGTTGACAAAAACGGTGACCATGAGATGACCAGGGCTTTACAGTGCATCTGCAGAGACCTGCACATGTAGAAAGCTCTCGTAATAATACAGAAAGGCTTTTAAACTTGAAAGAGACAATTTTCGTTGGAATTGATCTAAAAGAGTTGCCGTTTTAAGCAGAGAAGGCACAAAAGGAAAATGAAAGCAGTACACAATAAAACTGAAGTGTACACAATTCTTCCTAGTCTTCTCTCCTTGTGGGCACATCTTTGATTATAGAGGTGGTTTTACCCAGTTCATTAATCTTCAGAGTTGCAGAAAAATCTACCCAGTCTCCTCTGGTCCCCAGGAAGTTCCTTCCACCCCCTCTGAGGCCAGGCTGGCTGCTCCCAATTCAAGTCTCCCCACTTGCTACTGGTGCAGTCTTCGTAACCTCCTCTCCAGGCAGGCTCAATTCCACCCCATCCTCTTAGAGAATCTTGATGCCACCATTACAAACAGAACAAATATAAAAGGAATCAAATACTGTCCAAGAGATGCAGAAAAAGAGCAAGAGTAAGAAACTCTCTACAAAGTGTACACTCTATTTAGTCTCACAAATTCAGAATAAACTGCTTTGCTTTCAGAGTATTGCATAATTGAAGCACGTATTCCTACACTGAAGTTCTTAGTAGGTAGCCTAAAGAATTGAGCTTATCAAAAAGATGCATCTTCATTGCTAGAAGAGTTCCATGGAAGAATAAACAATTGATTTATTTTGAAGTGCTAGTAGTGGTATTTTAAAGAAGAAGTATTTCAAGTGCTATCTTTTAGGGAAAATGTCTCTTTACTATCTCCTCCTTTCTGAGAGGAAAAACTAAGATAAAATGAAAATGTCTTTTGCATCATTCTAGAAGTAAAATAAATTAGCACATGCACTGGAATAAATGTAAATGTGCAAAGCTACAAAACCGGGCTCACTAGACTCTTTGTGATTTCTGTCACAGCTTTAAAAAATTATGAGCATGCTCAGCAAAGTACAGAAATCCTTTTGGATCAAACTGCAAGTGTAAAGCAAGTTACCAAAAAGTTTTCCCCATCTACTGCATTCTGTCCTTTATCTCACAGGTCTCGCATCACTTCTGTTGCCCCTACCATGAGAAATGCCACCAACCAAAAATGGTAATATCTCTCCTCCTTCTAGTTCTGACAGTTTGAGAGTTAGCAATTTGTATTTCTTTTAATTTGACATATAATATCTTCTGTCAAAAAAAAAATACAGTCTTTTGGAAAGGTTTTCCTGTTCTGTCTGGATTTCTTCGTGCAAGGTTGTCCCCTTGTCATTGGGAACTACATCCATAACATTTTAATGGCAATTGCCAGACTTTCCGCTCTCCTGCTGAGGTTTCTCAAATAACACTGACATTTTTAATTCCCTAGACTAAGCCCGATGAACACTTTGGGTTGACCAACCATCCCAATCAGCCGTATTTGGGACTGTCAAAAGCAGCTCAATCTTAGCTGCTAAAGCCACTAAAGTGTTTCAAATTCAGAAGCTTATTAAATGTGTTTTAATTAAAAGGACTAAGTAACTATTAACTAAGTAACAATTTTAAAAGAAATAAAAACTACAACCATAAATTGGTATCCTCTTTGTCAGTCATTTTGTAAGCATTGTCCAGGTCTCTCCCATACTATATGTTGTCTTCCTGCTACGTCTTCAGCTAATAAAGTTGCAGACTGGAAATGGGATACACTAATTAGTATTTGCTTTCATTTATAGATCATATAAATACTAATAAATACAAATGGAGAAAAACCACCAAAATAGCTCATCTGATGACATCTCAATCACTAAAAACAATTTATCTAGTAAGGAACAGATACAGTGAAAAATCAGTTTTCTTTTTTACAATAACTGTACTTCACACTACAAATATTATAACTGTCTTCCAATTGAATTACAGAATTCCAGGACCTGAATCTTCTATGTGTTCAGTAAACCAGACTTTAAAGGCTGGATAGGTATTTCATAAAAACATCAATTTAAATCTGATTTGGCATCAGTCTCTCTCTTAGTTTTCAATGAACCAGAAATTCTGAGAAAATTTCACCCTAAGAACACTGTAGAGCAGTATTCCTGAAACAAAAGATCCTGAGGACATGTCAAATTAACTCAGCAATTTGCTCATAGGACCAGTGAAGCACAGAAGACCCTGAAAGCAGGGAAGGGGTCCCTCTCACACTGCTCCCTGGGCAGAGCAGCCCTGCTTCACACAAATGGAACCCCAGCACTGCGAGCAGCCAGGAGCCCCACAGCTCTGACCTTAACACGATTTCAATTTCAATTAGAGCAGCACTCTGGAGAGTCCCCTCCGTCATTTCATTCTTTGAGGACTGCTGAATAGTCCTATATCTCTGGAGCAACCTTCTCATGGGAAAGCCCCGAGGGCTCTGACGCAGAGTTTCTACTGTCCATGAATGGGACTGACCCACTAGTGTCATCCAGCAAAGGAAATTACTAACTTTCAATATCTGCTGGGTATTTTATTTTGTCAGAAGATTTCCTACCAGTTCTTGTTGCCGATTACTTCCCGAGCAATAAGTAAATTCAAAGAAAAACAACTCTGAGGGCAAGCAGCTGCAGCACTTCTGGTTACTGAATAGTCTGTCGAAACCTGCCTGTGCCCCATTCGTTAGCTCCATCCGGGCCCTCACGAAGGCTGCGACACAGCTGAAACACCACCCACGAGGCTGCTCCAGGCAGAACATTTGGATATTTTCCTGAGCAGAGGATATCTGTAATCAACTTTTTGTCAGAACCTAGTGGTGCACCATGCATGGAAATCAGTAACAATTTCCTCCAGTTGCCCAAATCTTCATTATAGTTATATTTTAAATGAAACAGAACTTCATCTAAACTGCTGCCGATGACTATGCTCTGGTATACCACACCATTTGAAAAAAAAAATCTGTCTTACACTTTTCTGCGGGGTGGCATACATACTCCTACATTTAAAATTCTTTAGTTATACAAACAGGGGAAAGAAAAAACAAAACAAAACAAAACAGAAAAAGAAAAGTGACAACTTTATTTGCGTATAAAAGTTCATGGAAATCTAATCATAATTTGGATTTTTGGTTTTCTCTAATCAGTGGAAGACCAAAAGAGGAAGTCTTCAAGCATTTGAAATTAATTAGGAATAGTCTATTAAGATCTTTCACTTGGCCTCAATCTCCTTCTTGGGTTCTGAAAACAGAACAGAGGAGGTCAACTGGAATGTCACCTGGAAGAATTACTGGGCCAGCTGCTCTATCTCTTGGTCATTATGCTGAGCTGTCAGAATAAAAATGTTTTCTCTTCCTATCCCCTAATTTCAGTGGGGCACAATTTACATTGTACACGTAAATCCATGAAAGACAGATTGCACCAGAGATTATCTAAAAATAAAAGCTTCTAATGTACTTTTTAAACTTAGAAGTACATCAGAAATATGTATCTATCTTAAGCCGAAAGATGCGTAATTTTTTTACTTGTTTCTGTTTTCTGTCCCACAAAAATGGATTGGAATTCTTTTAATTCTTTGGTCTGTGAAGGTTTCTAACTGGTCTACTTCAGTCAAAATGCAAAAGGAACTCTTCCTTGAATTATTTTCTTAGAACAACTTCAGTGTGTCTTCCACAGGTCAAATTTCAATGGCCTGAATATTGACCCAAGAGGCAGCAAGCAATATTTTATTAATTGATAATTATTATATAATAATTAATAATTATTAGTTATAGTTTAATAATTTTATTTATTAATTTTATTAATTAATGTGGTGCACACACAGCTTCAGAAGATGTCTTTTTTTCCTCAAATATTTTCAAAACGATGAAGAATCAACCATTAGCAAGGAAGTATTTCTAGCAATTGACTGTAACTATAAGATAACAATACTCATGCAAAATGCACATACTATGTCTGGACACTATCATGTTTATACACAAAAAAAACTGGAAACAAAAATTTAACAGAAAGCCTCCCTGTACATTCTGTTTACCCTTCTTCGTATGCATACTTAACCACAAAAAGAAGTGTTCTGTTTGCAGTAAATAATCCATTTATTGGTTTGGGGTCTTATCTACAGCATTAACAGGTTACTTCCCCTTCTGTTCAGCTAGAAATAATCTCTCCTCCACTTTCAAACCTGAACCCTAGCCCACCATAGCTAGTGGTAGTTATAGCCAGATGCATCAATTAACGCAATTCTGGTACATAAATGGCTTGTATTAAATAACAACATGTTTAGTATTGACTTCAGAAAAGCACTACTTATTCAGACAATGTTGTCTATTGCAAGGATTTTAAGGTTATTCTTTTCCACAATCAGTGTAGTCCCTGAAATTATAGGTTACACCTTGTAAAATGTATTTTCTCACTACTAATCTTAATCTTCAGAAAACAAATGTGTTAATGTAGTAAATCACTAACACACATACACCCACATGAAAGGCATTGCAATGAGACAAATTAAGGGCTAGTTATTTTTCTTCTGTTTTCCAATATGCCTGACAAGCATTCTCTGTATCCCATGGAGCAAATCACATGAGATTTTACTTTGAATGCTCATAGAGAGAGACAGGAAATATATAAAACATGCAGTGTTATCCATCACTGACAATCATAAAGCTTCATGATTATGTAAGCCTCTCAGTTTTAAGACTAGTGGAGCTCAGAGTTTGTTTTGCTTGTTCACAGCCTGCAGTTTCCTAGCTGGGTACATTATGTTTGTGGGGAATTAGAAACAAAATGTTTATTAATTGTCATTTTCAACAAAAAATTCTTTTCCCAAATAATAAAAAAGCACAATAAGCACTAAAAGTTTTCACTTATTACTGATTGAGTTTGCCTCTCCTAAGGTGTCGGTGGAGTACCTGAATTATTTGCATAATTAACTTATTGTATCCATATTAAGTATTTGTTGTATAACTTGAACTCTATTAGAAAGTAAAACTTTGTTTTATTAAGACTGTGGATAAGCCTAAGGAATTGCATCATCTGAGGAGTTACAAGTCTTGCACAAAGCAAGGTTAACTATAATCTTTAATTTGTAGGTACGAGCTGAACCACAAACAACAAAAAAAAAAAAAGGGAAATGTCTCCTCTCCGATTCCAGAGCACGCACAACTTGCATCTTTTGCAATTATGCAAAATCTATAAATCCGCTCAGTCTCACAGCCAGATGATATATCAAATCAAGCTCTCACCATCCCAATTCAGGCAGCAGAAAAAAGCAAAGGCGTGCAGCAGTGACACCTTGAAGCAGGACTGCGATTTGGCTTATCGAGTCAGTGGCAGAGCTGTACCGAGAGCCTTTATGCACAGCACCCACGGGAAGCCAGCTAATGTGAGGCAGGTAATTCTGTGGTAGGTTGTTCTGATACAATCTGTTCTTTAGAGTTTATGGCTTAGGAAAGAAACAAACTAACCAGCTGTTCCTCAGTCTAGCCTATATTCATAGACACTGTAATTGTCATTTCCTTTTGCTCCTTCCCAAAGTGCCTTTTAACCTGCAGCTCTTTCTCCAAGACACAAACACACACAACCTCATCTTGGGAACGGTCTTACCAAGAACTATTCAAGCAGCAGCTGGAGCCCTAAAACTTTAGACAAGGACTTGCATCGCAAACATTACTTCTAATATGACAGGAAATGTGTATGCTGCATAAAATAGCAACTAAGTGCATATTCACAAGACCAAGTAGCAGATGGTGAAACCAGATTGTCCTCTTCCTTCACATTTCCGTAGCATCTAACATGGTAGGGCTTTGACTCCAAGCAAGGCATTTAAGAGTGAGTGGAATACAAATTAAGTAACCAAATAAATAAATACAAACTAAATGCTAAATTTCAAGAGGACTTTACAGAACACTATATAAAAACAAATCCCCCAAAAAGCCCAAGGCAATTATTAAACTCAATGTATTTTCCGTTGTTTTGTATTTGAATAAAAGCTGGTAAGTGTCTTGAGCCAAAACTAAATAACAGAACAAGTAAAGCCTTTCCTAGTCAGACACAGTTTTTACTAGAGAAGGACACTTTACAGCAGAATAAGCAGATACGCCCCTTATGTAAAAAATTAGTCCAACAGGCTTAAAAAACCTTCCACTGAAATCCCAAGAGTCTGTAGTAAAATAGATGATTTATGATCTCTGCTTTCAGACAGATGTTTAAAATGTATTTGTTCAGCACAAGTCTCATGGTGAAAAAAACATCAGTTATGGATTTCAGTGAATGACGCGGTTTGTTAAAGATTCACAAGCTTCATATGTAATGATCTATAAATCAAAGCTGTGTGAATGAGCATCCACTTCCTTAACTACACTTCACATACTGAATAATGTCATTTGAAACTTATTTAACGGATTTAATATTCTGGAAAGGAGTACTTATTTCAAAGGATTGCACTTCAGGGGACAATGTCATATAAATCAGCACAGCCCACAGCATTGGGACCGACCGCACCGAGTTAAAGGGCTGCATTTTTGATCTCGGTGCCTCCACGCTGCATCAGAGCAAAAACGTGTGGGGGTTGGCCGGTGACTTGGCTTGCCTTGCTTACACCACCACCAGGATTTTTTTGCTTTAGTAATGTGGAAAACATACAGCTTCCTAGCGGCAGTGAGTGCAATAAGATAGGCAACGCAATTTTGAATCACCCCTGTTTCAAAGTACCATGCTGCTCCAGGGCTGAACTAACTCACAAGATTTCCCTCGAGTTTTCACTAATAAGGAAAACTCTGTGTGCACAGTGGTTTGCAGGCATGCGAGACAGCGCCCTGGTCTGAAGGACCTTCTTATGTAAACTACTCCCATTTGGAAATATAGAAATTTTTTTTGTGTGTTCCAATAGCAACATTTCTATGAAAAAGTACTTAAAAGAGGAACTCGGAATCCAAGAGTAAAATGTCGGTATAATTGCTCTTAAATATTCAGTGATCCCCAGAGTACTGCTGCTGCTAAGAGCAGCTCAAATTATGGAGTTAGCTTTTATTCTCGTTGGCTTACAGACCTAGTGGCGAAAGCCCTAGTGAGCGAAAGCCCCTTTGTACCCTCCTTTTCACGTACAATTAGTGAGTAACCAGGTTTGGTCTCCAGCACCTTTCAGTTAGAATCGCCAGGCAACGAGGCTGCACGGATGAAGCACAAACATTGCATCAAGACAATGGAGTCAGAGGCCATAACTTGGACTTAATCACCATTCAGAGTGATTTAAGCCAGAAAGTAAAGCAGATTTTTAACCATCTGACTGATACATCTACTTGTAAAATGAATACATTTGCCTGAAAGACATTAAAAGATAAAGCAAGTCTTCAAATCTATATAAATCGTTCATACAATACCAGATACACTACAGTCAGCACACTGTTTGCACAGTAAATCTTCCAAGTTTTTTCCAGATCTGAATCTTCTAGGCAAAAAATTTCAGTTAATTTTGTCAGCAAAACAGAGACAAGGTTTATCTTACTGCGGCAAAGGAATCTCTCTGTAAAGGCATTTCAGACTATCTTCCCTCTAACATCTAAATATTTATATGCAATAGATCTTTCATGGAAATATTTAGAGATTCTTCCCAGGCAGAAATGAAGAAAAAACATCCAGAAAAATGTCTTTTGTGACTAAGATTCGAGAGGATAAAGACGTGTAACAGAAGAAAAAGAAAAGACATCTCTCTAGCATCAAAACAGCCTGAAAGTATTCACACTTTTGTAGGTCTTTAGCCCCCTAAAGTACCTGTTTCGTGTAAGATAACTGACTACTGCAATTGCTCGCTAAAGATACCTCTTTAACTCAGGCCTTCTTTCTCCCATTTTTAGTGCTCTTAGACAAGCTTGACAGGCAGTCTGAACAAAAGGTCACGTTCAGGAGGTTCTGTCACATTTGTAATATTTGCTGAATAAGTACTTGAGTTGCAACTGGGGTTATCTTTTCATCACCTTACTTGGCAACAGATTTCTTGTATGAGGATGCTTTTAGTCTATACTTGCTTTTGTTCTGTTTCGTTCTACTTTAGAAATGCAAAGCTCCACGCAGATTTCACTGGATACAAAATTTCCTGCTTAAACTCAGAATGACCATTCTACGTGTTGATAATTGCAGAGTAAACTGGACACTGACCCATCACTACTTTTTTTTGTTAAATCAGTGTCTACCTTTGAACTGTAGTCCTAAAATTTAAAAAAAAAAAAAAAAAAAAAGGGGGTTTTTACTCACCCAGATCAGAAGTAATGGCTAAAAAATGGTGGTGTTACTCTTTCATCTGTTCACATCTTCTCTGGAAGAAGAAAAGCTCAACAAGCAAATCAGAACACAGTCTTACTGTTTTGTAGTTTCTGCATTACAAAAAGGCTGCATGACTATGACATTATACTTTGCCCTAGAAATACAGTTGCAGAACAATCAAGCTGTTGTCATTGCTTTTCAGAGGTCCACAAATTGTTAGAAAAAGAGAATCATATTCACGAGTGAAGCTGTCTGTGAGCATGTTTAACTGCCTATAAAGTGCAATATTAAAAAAGAACTGTTATTTCTAACCGGTACCAGCATTATGACCTTGAACCATTCACAGAGTGTCTCTGTTTCCACATTATATTGTCCCTGAAATAACTCCAATATCATGGAAAGATTAAAAAAAAATGAACAATTGATGTAATATCAGTAGATTCGCTGCTGGTGCTCTGGGCATGCACTTAACTAAGCTTTAAGATGGAAGTAGATGGTGCTAGATATTGATTCAAGTGTGTATCTGAAATTCAGCATTGTTTTCTTCAGAATAGGAATTATAGCAGTCAATTCCAAGACGGACAAATAGCCTTTTTTTTGTTTGTTTTAAGAAATCAGAGGTTATTAAAGTACAGTCTTTGAACAAGAAGAATTTTCTTACCGAGAGGCCAAAGCCACAATCACTTAATTGTGTCCCTGTGATGGAGGGGCTTTCACAACTCTAATTACCCTATCTCAAATTATAATATATCTCCAATTATCTGGTTTGTGTCTCCACTTACAGTCAGATTTGGCGGGTACAGCTCCACCAGCCCACTGGAGCTCATTGACCTCAACAGGCATAAGCAGGATCAAGCAGGTAATCTTTCCATTTGTATCCCAGTTGCATCACATCTATTCTCAGCAGTGCTAGATTCATGAAATTTAGTAGGAAATTATTGAACAACCCCATTAATAATGACTAAGCAAGGAAGAACTATCAGAGACACCTGCAAATGCGTGGGGGGGACGGTAATTGTGCATTAGCCCAAGGAATAGATGTATTAAATATAAATGTACTTGGTACTGTCCATAAGAAGGTAAATGTGTGCCCTTGATATTGCTGTGTTATTGCTATGATTTTCCAGGAAATAACAAAAAGAGGTAAACAGGTGATACAAAAGAACGACTCTTACTGCTAAATTTTATTGTTTCCTATTTATCGAAGTACTGTACTCTTCTTTCAAACAGAATGAGTAAGATAAATAAATTAGAACCTTACTTGGGGCAGGGGGAAGACTGAATGGAGTTTAGATTTGTTTTACATTTTCTACCCTGATCCTTTTTTTTAGAAGTGGAATATTTTCCCCATGCAGTTTCCTAGCATAGCATGTTAAATTCAGAAATTTGAAGTTCAGGCTCTTTTTGCCACCAAAAATTCAAACCTGTCAATCAGAAACTATAGTACTGTGAGACTTTGACCTCACCAAGAATGTAATACTTCTAAGAGATCTGTGACTGATCAGTCAAGGGTTTGAAAAGCTCATGTCTCAGAAATGGAGTTTCATACGAATTAAAATAACTCCATATAAAAGTTGGCAAAGAATGGGTCCCCAATACCTGCAGCACAGGTGCATTGAAGGAAAGGCGTTGGAAGCTGTTCAGTATTGCAGAATAATCTGCCTCAGTCTGCAGTTTCCAGCAAACAAACAACCGAGAGTTGCTCTGGTGTGCAGGTAAGGAGCCTTTCATTCGTATCATCAGAATCTCCACAAAGCTTTAACTGGTGAGCAAAGAGAAAGCTGTATTCAAAACCAAGCTTGCTCAGGCTGCTCAGCTAAACAGCTTCGCCTTTTGGGCAGGCTCACCACTTTATCAAAGCCCCGAGAGAAAATGATGTAAAATTAAATGCCTGTTTGATGTTCAAATTAGTTAAATTTCAACACACAAAAGAGAACTTTTAAAAAGGAGAACTGCCTGCATTTGACAGAGAATTAAGGGTCGGTTCATAGCTCCTAGAAACCCAAGGCCTGAATGACCAATCTCACAGGCAGTTAATTAAACACTGCAAACGGAAATATAGACCCAGGATTTTGCTATTCAGTGCAAGAATTCCAATTAGCAGAGCTTAATGTATTTAAACAGCCAGCCTAACAAGTTCACAGAGGGACTTTTCCTCTATATACAGTAGGCATTACATGGTCAACATCACAACCATGTTGCAGGGGACAGACGGGGGCTTACGAAAGCTCCCCACACAGAAGCCCAATTATGTGCCTAGAGGCCACTCTACTAAAACATATTCCTTACTGTCTGCAGACACGCTGATGGATGGGACGCAAAGGACGAAGTAGTATAGTGTGAGCAGATACTCGTTTCCCCCAGATCCTTCAGGGCACAGTACAGATTCCTTAAGATTGTGCTGACAAAATTTACAGACTCACCAGAGGCACATAACTGCCATGGAGATGCAGGGCCCAATATCTGTGAGATTTAGAAGCAAGTCCATTGAAGGGCAACAGAAAAGCAGTCTTTCCCCTGACAGAGAAGCAAGGAAAAATCTCCACAGGGGAAAGGGAATTACTATAGACTTTTCTTCTCCTGAGTTTTCACAGTACAATCCGAGAACAGCATTAATGACTTCCTTCCAGCTTACTGCTAAACCCATAACCCTCCTCAGCATTCAGCTGTGATGGGCATTGTACAGATGGAGACTTTGATGTGCAGGAAATTAAAAGTCATATTTCAAAAACATCTCCAATTTCATTATTTGATTTTCAGAGGTTTTTCTTTTTCTACAAATCTAGAGTGTACTTTAAGCAGTAGCTAATAGAAAAAGCAGGTGTTCAACCCTCTTGAATTGAGCAAAAGCAAAGAGCTAATATTAGACACTTACAAAGTGTGGAGGACCTAAAAGGTCACATTTGAAAACACAAATTTCGCTCATTTGCCCAGAGTCCAATATTAAACTAATAAGTGAGAACACTTTCGTTTGTTTCACATATTTTCTGTATGTACAGCTGAAATTATTTTGTCAATAACGTAAGTGGCAGAGCAGGATTCAGTAACACGCTTTTCGGACCACAAATGCACCACCTAGGTAGAACTAGCCAAAGTAATCGGTATGTTCTTTGTTGGTTCAAGTTCATCACCTGTTTCTGACAGACGCGGGCACACTTTCACCAGGTTAAGTTAAAAGCTACCAGCCTTGCACTGTAAAATTATAACCATTTCCTAATCAGTTCCAAACAATTCAAGCATTCGTTGTTCACATCAGAGCTCAAAAGCTTTCCCCCTGCTCAAAATGATCAGTGTAGTTATCGGGCTCTACAGGTGATGTGACACAAATTCATTTTGAAAACCTTGTGATATATACGCTAGCACAGTCAATATTTTGATATCTGCAGAGATGAGCGCAGAGCTCTTTAAGTGTCAAGAGAAACACCAGCTATCTAAGGAGTAGAACACTGAAAATCTGTAGGAGGTTTTACATTTGCAGCTGCGGGCACACATTTCCATCACAAGGGTAGCTGGAATGGAAATTCAGCACCAGCTTTGCATTGCTAAGTCTTGGAGTTTATCTAAATAGGTGACCAGGGGCCATAAATGACATAGAAGAATTTTATTCCTCTCACAATGGAGGATTGTCTTGTTCTAACAAATCCTCAGCTTTGCCATCCTATTTAAAATGATAGCAATGATATTCATTACAGTGCTAAATGTTAGTAGACTCTTTTCTTTAACATGCTAATTATTTCCAAAGCATATTTTCATAGGACAGATGGCACTCCTTATGCTTTTATTTCTCAGAGATATCTACTCCAAACAAAGAACCCAACCTCTCCTTATTTCAACTACCCACCTTAGCTTAAAAAAAAAAATAAAATATATATTTCTTTTCCAGACCCCATTGCAAACATGCCATTCTATTACTGAATTGCATGAAGTTATTGAAGAATATTGCATCTGGAAAATTTCTAGAAAAAAAGAGGATTTTTCTTTGAGTCTTTGAAACAACGAAACACAGAAAATACTATTCACAGTAGTAGAATGAGCAGTGTTTCTGTCACACTGTAAACCTCTATACTGCTTAGTTGTAGGAGGTGGTTTGGCTATGATTTGTTTCCAAAATTAGCCAAAAAATAATAACAATAATTAACAGTGAAGTTAAAGGGTAACATTGTCACAAACATTTCCATTTTTCTATTTCCAGGACTAATCATTGTCTCTCCTAGAGTATAATCCATGATCAGAAGACTGCTGCAACCACATATTTTACAATTAGCTATTTCATTTGCATTGTATTAACTTAGTCCAAGACTTTTTAAACTATTTAGATGCAGTTCTAGCATGCAAGGTTTAAGTGACTTGAAAAGCCTACAATTTCGGAAACATTCAGGCCTTTCCTATTTATGCTTTACACTGTCTGCCCTGCATTATGTAGATACTTCTTCGCTTGTGCTCCAAGTCAAGTGAGTAAGAGGCAGCTTTGCTCCACTCAGGATGTCGTGCAGCTAATGCGGTTCCATTAGCAGGACACTGAGATAATCAGCAGTGCCTTACACTAACAACATCCCTCTAACGAGGTCAGCCGCTTTCTGGAGCAGACTTGCTTCACATCTGGCTAGTCCAGAGAAGGGCAGAAGCAAGCTAGAAGTCGATGCTCCTTTTCACGTTAAGTTTCAGAGTCCTTAATTGTGTAAGCCATACAATACTAATGGGGTTGTTCTTGATTTTTTTTTCTACTGCGTTTATGAGAACAAGTGTTTGCCTCCTTGTGTTTTAGAAGACACATGGTACTGTTTCTACTTATAAACTGCAGCACCATTTTAACTGTAAATTCAAATCTGTAAACACCTCGAAATGCAGTTGCAGAACATGTGATGAGAAATTGCGTCAGAATCAATGCATAGAAAAGGAAACACATGATGAAAAGGAAGTGAAAAAATCATTAGGACGAGAAAATTTTTCTCTGAAATATCAAAAAATGCAAATATTAATTTGTTGAGCAGTGTAGCTTGAGGATTTAAATCTGTCTTCCTGTCAGAACAGTAGAAATGAGAATGGCTAGTGTTAAAGTTCACAGAACACAATTTCAATTCTAGAAAGAGATTACAGAAGTGAGGCATGGTGTTGAAAAAAAAGGGCAACCATTCTGTCGCAGAGAAAGCTACAGACATAACACTGAGAAGACTTACAGTGAATGACTTGCCAATGCAAGAGGAATCTTCACAGCATACATTTAAACTAGGCCAGTTTAAACATGACCGGGTACATTCTAGACCCATAAGATCATAAAGAATAATTACATAACGTTATAGGAAATTGGTCCATTAATTGCTATTACACACATTAGCCCATAAACAACTGTCAGCTGAGGAAGATCAAGTTGTCTTCCAAAAGCCTAACTAACCGCAGTGGGTTCACGTTGGGAACAGCAAACCGAGCTTTCAGTCTAAGGAACACAGGACTTGTGCTCCTGCCTCGTGTTAAGTTCCTTGTGTCACCATCTGGGCCACACATACGCAATGAAAGCTTGCTGATAGCACATAATATCTTACGATTCAAACTAAATGTGCTTTTCTGTAAAACTTCAGCTGGTAATTTGGTAAAAGTATTACCAATATTTCTTTCCAGTCTAAGTCGAGGTATATAATTAGCAAGCACAGAAGAAACACAAGGCAGCAATCCACACATTAAATCCACTCTGGTCAGCTCTCAGTCAGGTGACACTGCCTTTATTGTCTCTAAGCCAAACTACAATGTCATAAATAGAGCAGATAGCTTTATCAGCTAGAACTTTTTCCAGTGTAAGTTCAGATATTGAGAAACTTTATATTAAAAAAAACTTGAAAGTCTATATTAAACAGTTCACATTGAATTCCCTCCTGATTCTGAGACATACTGTTTCACTTTCAAAGGATTCAACTGCTTCACCTTTCCCTCATTTGCATGACTTCTGTGCTTAGCTAGGAATTTGAAACTTGAAATAAAAATCAAAAAAAAAAATCTTGACTCTCTTCCTCTGGAGTAAAGTATCTCTTGTATATTCAGCCCATTTTTTCAGAGATGTGGGGTTTTATATAGAAGTTGTTTCTTTTAGGGTTTGTATCTGCATTATTTTATGTAATACTATATCCAATGTACTTTGTAACTTCTTTCTTTAGGAAAAAAATAAAAAGAGAGCAAAAACTGTAAAGTATCCATCTCTTAAATCCTCTTTCTTTTTCCACATCCTATGCATGTGCAATAGCAAAACCATCCATGCTACGAATACTACGTTTCAAATTGAAAACACTGGCAAAAGTCCTACGGGATGCCAGCAACCCCAGACTTTCACAACCCTGAAAAATGCAGTAGATTTATAACGAGGGAAACAAAGTGGAATTGCAGTTTAATCATCAATAAAACATCCTAGCGTAAAAAGAGAGGTACAAAACAAAAGGTCAATACTCACGTTACAAGATGTATAATGCAAATGGCTGATAATAGATACTGAAGGAATCAATCAAACAGTGGGATCGCAGACATGAGGAACATGTTCTTAGAAACAAGTTCTGAATAAAAGAACTTATAAGCAGGGCATATACTCAGAGCTTTATGGAGGTAGTACAACCAAAAAGGAAGACGTGTCTTAATTCTTTCTGCTATGTTTAAAACAGAGCACTAAAACATATTTATCCTACCTGACTCTCAACAAAACAGAATTGCATGGCCTGTAATAAAAGAAGTAAGGCAGCATCTGGAGTAATTGAAATATTTCAAATCAACAGGCCCAGATAATTAGCTGAGAAGCTCTTGAACTACGGACTATTTTTTAACAACAAAAAAAAAAATCTACAAAAATCCTCAAGTACAAAATGTTCCCAATGTTATTGCACTGTTGCAAGCAGGAGAAGTCGTGGCTGGGGAGCTGGGAACTGGTCAGGCTCACGTAAAGCCTGGATCAGTTAACTTGTAACTGGCAGCACAGATTCAAATATCAATGCCAATTAACAGCCAAAACATATTTGATGTTTTCCTCCAAGTTGGTCCTGTGAAAACCACTTTTTCTTTTTTTAGAAATGTGCATAGCAGCTTGATAAAGACAAATGTGCCGATGCAGTCCACTTGGGCTTCTCTGAAATGCTTTACCTAAAATGAAAGGCTTGCATATTGAGGACTGTAAATAATCTATTTGATATTTTTAAAACTTTAGAGATCTGAGTGTTCAGGTAAGAGCAGACCACCAGTGTAGCACACATCATGTCTTACTAGCGTAAACCCCAACTGTAAATCCTGTGGTGATTGAGCAGGTGGGCCTGACTCCTTTCTTCAGATGGTCTCTATTCCAGGATGTGTTTCCAGTCATTGCCAAAAGTTCTAAAGTGTTTTTAACACACATATAAGAAGCAAAGCTTCCTAATAGAACGAGCGTGAAATGAAAATACTAAGTCTTCAACTGCTATAGTGATTTTTGAGGGTTTTTTTTTTTTCTTCCTTGGATATAAATTGCATTTCACAACAGAATGTCATCTACTGTAATCCAACCTCTAACCAGTAGCCTGAGGCAAGGTCCTCAAATGCTCATCAGAAGATCTAAGGGAGTAGGAAATACCATTAGTGCAGTTGTTTTCATTCCTCTCCTCCCAGAAGAAGAAAAAAAAAACAAACCACCAACCAGTTTGTTTTTTTCTAAGTGTAAATTAAAGCAAGTCCAAGGTTGTTTCAGATCTGCACTAACTTCATATCACTGTTTGAATGGCTTTTGCCAACAAAAAATAAGATGAATAAACTTCACATCTCCCCTTCCCATAACATGGCAGGCATTCCAAAAAAAAAAACAATATATCAAGAATACTGAAGAAGGTGATATCGAGTCAGCTGTACCTCCTATGCCTCTGCCGCAGATTCCTCCCAAAAGGGAGATGTTCCCTCTGCCTGTTCCCAGCAGGTATCCTGCTCTCCAGCACTGTACAAAGGCTGGATCAAGAGCTGAGGGTTTGTCCAAAATACTCAAAGTGAGCTACATGTAGAGAGCAAATCATCATAGAGAAGTCCACGCTTAGGTCAGCAGGTTGATGGGCTTTAAAATCAAAAGAATGCGGGGGTTTTGCTGACTATATATGAAATGCCATGTTTGTAGAAAAATGTTATAGAAGTGATTCTCATTCTTCAAAAGCCTTTCACAGAAAATGATACGCTATATCCAACATCAAACACTAATGCCAAGGCCCAAACATGAATAGATGGCCATTCCCAAAGAAATCATTTGAAAAACTGTTTGGAAATACACCACACAAAAATGTAGAAATGATAAATCACTGAAGAATATTGCAGAAGTTGCCTACACAACCAGGAAAAATATTTCTTCTGCAGGAAAAATGTGTTGGTTTGCTACCGAATTTGATGTCCTCTCTCATTAACAACGGCATCCCTGAATATCCACAGCCCTAGGAACACACAGACTGTCCCTAGGAACACACTACCTGCTGCTGAGTATGAAATATTTTGCCTTTCTATTTAGACCTGTCTTTGTAAACATCAACTTTCATCGATATTATCGATTTGCTTGTGGTATTCAAACACCAAGAGTAAAAACAGTTTAAAGTTGCCACATAACTTTGCAGTGTCAGACTGCAAAAGCTACGTTACTGCTACAGAGCAGTGCAGGAGCTCAGCTATAATGGGAAAATAACTCACCAGGCTCAAGAAATAGACACATTCAGCACATGTTTAGGAAAATTATCAATTTCTAAAACCCAGCATCTGAACACAAGCAGCAGAAGATGCGTGTACTCTTCCCAGCTACTCTAAACGTTATTTTAGATGCGTGCGATTTTTCTCAACCCAAATTGTCTTTGTGCATGCTTACATTAGACATGAATATTCCAATAAAAATATGATAAAACCCCAGAAGGTCTCAACTTGATGGATGAGAACGCAAGGAAGGGTGAAAAAGTTAATGTAAATGTGCCTTTTTCTGCTAATCTGCTGCTGAACTACCAATTTAAAGAGGTGTAGTTCAAAATTGTGGAAATAATTGAATTTTAATAGAACTAAGCATATGTCTCTGATACTTTAGAAAATATATTCTCTAACACAAATGGAAAAAATAGGTATTTCCTGTGTAATATGACTGTCCAAAATACAGCAATCATTAATCCCTTTGCAACATGATAAGAGCAATTTAATTGCAACAAGATTTGGACCACTTGTCTTTCTAAAAGTCAGCTTTGTTCTGGTCTTCGTAGGGGCAAAATTTGATTCCAGAACACAAGCATGGCGAAAAATATATTTCCTTCTAAAAATCTCTGTCATTATTTTAACAGCTTTCAAATACACTGAAGCCATCTCAGAATTTCAGCTCAAGTTCTACAGCCTATTGTTTTGAATACATTGAAACTGCAATGCTATCAATTTTAACGCTAGTGAAAGAGAAAAAGGTCACGTTACATTAACGTTACCAGACTTTTTGCACTGTTTTTTAATAACACACTTTCAATATAGAATTCAGTGCATTTATTTTTCTACTTATACCTAAGTCATTTCCATCAAGTCATTCCCTCGCATAAACAGTGTTGTACTATTAGAACTGAGACACGTACACCTAGTTTGAATAGAAAGTTATTTTGTGACATCAGTAAGACTGAGTCAGATTATTGAAGGTCATCATAAAATACATATGCAAAGAACGTAAGCAATTTAAGCGTAACACCGTTATTTTCTTCTGATGTCTCAAGAGATGTGCAATTAACCTGCAGTGCACTTCTGAAAGAGAAAAGAATTGTGATCTGTTGGGTAAGAGAGCATTTGGGGTTAAGCTGAGAGCTGTGCACTTGAAGCACCACACGCAGAAGTGCTGGGCAACCAGAAAGTGCAAGGGAGGCCTCTAATTCCACTACAGCTGCTATGGACACAGAAGTACACCCAGAAAAGTGTCAATAAATCTGAGAGCTGCCCCCCTATTTCCAAATTATTATCCACAGTACATATATGGTTAAAAGGAACATATATATCTCTTGACTCCTAATACATTTTGCTATCTCCAAATTTGGGCCTCGTTACATGCCTACAATTTAAATCCTTCAAATGCTTTAAATGGAATTTATATTGATCAAAACCTGCTGAACTGAACAAAGCAGATTGTGCAGAATATTCCAAGAAGATAATAGGAAGAGTTTTCATAAAGCTTGAGAATCTGAAGAAATCCAGCAACAGTAGAAATAAGAGACAATGTATGGGATCTGAAACAGCATTACTAAGATTGTATTTGGTTACACTTCATTTTGATCAATGCAAATAACGTTAGAACTAAATTGGTATTTTTCTTCAGATTAGATTAGCTTTGTAGAGTTCTTCAGGAGTCATTACAAGTCTAAGTGTGAAGCAAAACAGTTTGCTAATTTTAAAGTTAAAAACACTTAAAAGCAGCAAATCCTGAGTCTGATTCACGTCAGAGCAGATAAATGCAAAACTAGAGGCTGCAACCTCCCAGCATGGCTTTAGCTTTGACCGATTCTAACAGTGTTGCACATACATTAATATGAAAGGGACGTAGCCTGAAAACACTGGGTCATTTTTCTGTTTGGACAGCTAAGATTCAGAGTACAATGTGCCAAAAAAAAAAATCTAATCTTTAAGATAGATAGCTAATACTTTTTAAAAACATTTAAGTATTTAAAACTGGCAAGTACGTCAAGTAAATGGACACACAACAGTGCAACTAAATGGTCAAAACCAAATCACTGCCTCATACACCAGTGGTATTATTCTACTCTAATTAAAACCAAACTTTGTTCTTAGCCTATTTTTGCAATAGCTTTCTCCCAGAAGAAAATGGAAGGTATTTTGTTTATGAAAAGTAATATGTTCTTTCACCTCAAATTAATTCAGAATTGATTGATGGGAAAATTAAACCCTGGACAGAAAGCAATTGTGGCTTTTTTTTTTTTTTAGCCAATAGGGAAACGCTCCACAAAATCCTGGTGTGCGGAGACAGCTGTTGCTATGGAAACTGTTTTGCAACCTTAAATGTGACAGCAAGTACCAGGTGTCTGGTGTAATGAGACTTTAAGGTAATTATGAAATGTAAATAAAGTTTGCTGCCAAAGTGATCAAGCAGCAAGGATGGACTGAAATCAGGTATCATCCCCAGGCCTAAAGGACAAACCCCTCCCTGGATAACTCACGGGGAAGAAGGTGCAGTGCAGTGGCAGTCAGCACACAGCTCACAAACCACCCAGGGCCTCCAAAGAGGTCAAGTGCTGCTGAAGACCCCCAGTGTCCAGGGGAAGGATCCAAGTGGGGCCATACGGCACGAGTTACAGAGCAGAGCTCAAGTGCACGATCAGCACGGAAGGACACGTCTCTGGGAGAAACAAGACACAGTAGCCAGATGTCACCTTTTGTCACTCCCTTTTGCTCCCTGTGGTTTGGGGATCCCAGGTAGGCTGGTGATCAGAGACCGCCCCTGGCACAAAGGTTCACCAGGAAATAGGGGAGAGGCCAAGGACCTCACACTATGGAATTACTCACATGAGCATTGCTGGGTCAGAGCCCAAATCTGGCATTGTTGAGAAGTCAGTTGAATCTTCTCTAGATCAGGTCATTTCAGTAGACAAATCTTCACAATGTTTTCCCCAAAGACGACTCTAAAAAGTTTCTCTTCTGAAATTTAGCTGTGTTTCTGTCAGACACTTGTGGGTTCCTTAGCTACTCAACCCAGTGATCAAAAATTCTGAACAGGTGCATGTTCACAGAGCCATCTCAGGGCCACCTCTCACTCCAGGGAACAAAAGGGTTGCCTGTAACACTGACTTCATCACTATCAAGGACAACCCACTCCAGGAAATCAGCGTAACGGGAAGCTCAGTCCCATCTGTTTTCACCCTCCTGCAGCACAAACTGACCCTGGAGATTACATTAAAGGATAACTCCTCAGATGCCAGCAGTTTCAAACTCCTGATTTTGCTCAGACACTTCTAAGCCAAGTCTTACAAAGTTAATGAACTGACATTGAAAGGGATCCTCTATAAAAAACAACCCACTTAAAATATGCAAGAAAAAGGTATTTTCTTCAATTCAAAGTTTCCCAGTATTCCCATTTGCTATAGGGAGTCTCTGGTTGCTGCCTGCAGGAATTTGTTTCTTACCACAATCAAATGAAATCCAAAGCACTAAATGATTGCCTTTATTGAAACGCGTGTGACTGCTTCCAGTCAGTTAGTGCTTGTTTCTAAGAGAAACCCTAGAAGCTATGCCTTGTATTCCAGAGGCAACATCAAAGGAATCTGACTAGAGCTTTAAAATGCAGTATCAGAAAGTCAAGTAATGGTAACCTTGACAAAGAGCCAACACTAAAAAAAGCAAAAGCACATTTGTATGTCCCTGTAGTGCTGGGGGGAAGAAGTGGGAGGAGGAAGAGGTGCAATGGAGCATAGTCATTTATCTCAATTATTGTCTGCTTTTGCTAAATCAGTTTTGACAAGAATTATGTTTCATAATATCCATTATTCTCTCAGCCTGGTTGGGTTTGGTTCTCTCTCTCCATACTAACATTGATATCTCCCTAAACCACACCTCCTCCTAGTACTGACAAGGAACAATCCTTGGGCTGAATGGACCAACAATGCCCACGTGCGGCGCTCTCACAAAAGAGCAACAAGTGGTGCTTGTTGAGCACAGGAACAGGCCAAAGGGAAGGTGTCTTTTCCTTAGGAAGTTTCATCTAAAGGTGAGGGAAAACTTTACTGAGGGTAACAGAGCACTTGAACAAGCTGCCCAGGAAGGTTGTGGAGTCTCCATCTCTGGAGATTTTCAAAACTCACCTGAATGCAATCCTGTGTAAGGTGCTCTGGGCAATCCTGCTTTAGCAGGAAGGTTGGACTAGATGATCTCGAGATGTCTCTTCCAACTCGGATGATTCTGTAAATCACAGATGTGGGGAGCACTGGATCCCATGCACAGCCAGGAGGCATTGCCTGCAAATGATTCACATTACTTTAACGCTGCATAAACATCCAGCAATAGAAAAAAAAAAACAGGAACAGGGCAGAGATTATTTCTGCCCAGGCAATTTTCTTTAAAGAGGGGAAAAAAAAATCCCAAACATGCAAATTGCTATTTTAAACTGTTAAAAATTTAATCTTGCCTAAACTACATGGTGATTCTTTCTTGACGTCTTTGCCCTTAGTGGAGCTACAAGAGTCATAAGCTGTTGCATATACGAAGAAATAATACAGTTTGCTTTCAATATCTATAAGTGACAGAATTCCAACCTGAAGAGAATTGCTCATGAATGGGGCTATTTTGCTAAATGAGGGAACATGCCTTTCTACTGTGATGCTGTCAGGAGCACGGTAGTAGAGAAATTTTTGTATCACACTGAAAAAAAAAATTAAAAGGAAAAACAAAGGAAAGGTTTTAAAATTTTGTTGCAAGAAGAGAAAGCCCAACACACTGTATATTAATAAGACCGTCTTGAAAATGCCATTTGCTAATGCAGTTATTATGTTTGTTCTCCTCTCTCTCTGTCTTTCAATTTCTCACCTTTTGAAGGTCAATACTGAAGTTAAAGTACTAAGAGCAACAATCATTCCTCAGATTGCTTTGCCTTTAACGTGGCATTTTTCAACAGAGAAATGCTATAGCTTTGCCTTAGCTTTTCTGTGCTTTAAATATTCAAGCAGTGACATGGTAGAGAACATATTCAATGACAATTTGTTTTGTTAGTTTAAATTTAGCCCCTACAGGGAAGAGTCTTTACCTGCCATTGGGGTTTTCATTTGTAGAGGCTAGAATAGGAGAACAAAATAAATCACTTTATGTCCAGCTACAGGAAGGAGCACCAAATTCTCTTTTTGCCCACATCAGTTATTATGTTCCAATGAATGACAGTGAAAATGCTTTTCATGTATCCGACAGTTTCCCATTTGTTTTGTTATCAAGATCTTGGTAATTCAATCAATTTCCAATGTTTTTAGAAGAACAAGATCCAAAATATTGTCACTGAAGAAGCACGAATTATGGCCACTCCTGCCTTTGTTTCAATGCTTTTCAGAGCCTGTTTAATATTTGATTTTCAAAATCAGTGCCACTCAATCTCAAAATATGCTCTCCTTTAAAGGAATTTAGTTACTCAGTTAACTCACTTTGGGCATTAAATGTTAAATGGCAGAGAGACATGAGAGTTTTACTTGGCAACAGAGAGTGAGAAAAGATTTTTAAACGTTATTCAATATACCGAGAATTTTATGACAGAATCATATTCATCAAAACTACTTACTACTGAAGTGGTAAGTAAAAAAGTACAGCAGAAAAACACCAGAATCCCTGGAAAGCATCTGGTGCTGTTCTATGCAACAAATTAATTTATAAGGGCAGAGGTCATCAGCCAGAAGAAGAAATTTGGGTGCACACAAAGTATAACGTTAGGACAGACATTTTCACACAGCAGAACACAAGCAGAATAATGAACTGGATCTGTGCTGAATATGGCTAACGTGACACCAAAAACGTTTTCCTTTATAAGTGGATAGGCAACAATATTGTTCTGCAAAAAAACCAGCTTTGTTACTTGGAAGAAATGTTATTTTTATAGTTCACAGGCTATATTTCAACATTTTCTTTGTGTGAATTATACACTCAAAGTTGCCACAGCACTAATAAATTGAGATGACAAAGTTCTCGGCTGTTCGCGGTCATGCTTTTCCGCATCCTCATTAGCTCTTATGAGCCTGTGCAAGATACTTTTGGAGAGATCACATAGTTCAACATCTGATCTGTCCTGTGGGACATTTCTGCCACTTGGTTTTGAGACAGTTCTCATATTTAATTAACTTCACCAGAAGACATCTCAAACCACAAAATTCAAGAATACAAACCGGAGAGCACTGCAGCATTCTGTGTGTGTCCTCCAGCCTCAGTTGCCTTTCTGTAATTCACCATCCTGTGCTAGTGTTAAAGGTTCCCACACAGACTCCTTTTTTCTTCCAACGTTACCTAATCTCCTGGACTTTCAATAGTTCATCAGATGGAGTTTGAATTAAATTTAGTTTTAGCACAGTTTATGTTTCTTAAAACCACTTGCTCCAAGGAGACATTTTTTTCCGATTATTTCCAGAAAGAAACATCACTTTAAGGAAAAGCTTGCAAAGTATAAAACTATTTGGAAAGACAGAACTGTATTTTGTACACAAACTGACAATAAAAACGTAAAATCTAAATACAATACATAAATACATCTATTTCAGCAGTGCTGTACCCTTGACAAGAAACTTTGTATAAAGCAGCACATTCTACAGCCTGCCCTGGCCATACTTCCTACATCATCGCATCACACTTAGACTTTCTGGGTTTTTTTAGAGAAGAAAATAATCCAAACAACCATATGTATCGTGAATTTCTCACGTGGACTATGGTTCTCATTACTGTAACTCATGATTGTACGTTATTCACTATTGGCACAAGATTCCTGAACCAGGCAGCTGGAAAGACAGCTAAAGGTAATCTGGAAAGTCCAGATAAACCAGACAAATACCTTCAATTAAGTGTCTGACTTTCAGTTTGCTCACTTTCTCAGAACTGGAAGCTATTACCAGTAGCATCGATGAAATAAATAGTGCCTTATATTAGCTGCTAATCTAACTCCATTGAAGCCAATTAGTTAAACTAATCCGAATTTGCTCCAAGGCTTCATCACTTCAGCCTTGTCTTTTTTAATAAATCAAACATTATTAAAGAGAATTCAATAAAGTTACAGTGGGGTTTATTTGGGATGTATTAAAAAGAAATTCATGTGATACCAACAGAAGACAGCTCACGGGTTTGTTTTTTCACTTAAAAATATGCGTAACATCCTCCAATCAATGAAATAGAGCAAAAGAAAATTCAAGGAAGGTTATTTGAATTCATTGATTTGTCAGGTTTATAAAAGAGATTTTATGCATGTAATACTGCAGAAATTGAAAATTCTTGGATTACTTGAATTAATTCACACAGCAAAAATAATAAAAAACCATGAGTATGATTCAGAAAAAAAATTAAGCATAACTGAAAATTTATTAGCAAAATGAATTTTTTCATTCAGTCAGTGAAAGACTGATCATGCAAATATAACTACTCCTCTCCCATAAATTAAAAAGGGAAGAAACAATCCATCTAAAAAATAAAAATCCCCATGAGAAAGACACAAACTTCCAAACAAGTAGGATGTGCTGCAATTACAGCGATCCCAGAGTGCTGGGTGCTGTGCAGAGGGGGGACCCCACCAGTCATTTCACATGCTTACCTCTGGCCAATTTATGGGGACGGGGGAGTGCTCAAAGATTATTTTGCATATTCTATGTACCAATAAACAAATCTCCTTATGGGTCGTATCGCCAATGATACAAATTGGTATTCCAGTTCAACAGCTTTATTTGTTGACTCGTCAAATCTCACACCCACAACGTGGATAACCACAGAACAAGCGTTTGTCTCTGCTTCTTTTTCACGTCCCTGCCAGCAACGTGATCGTGATCAGACAATGGGCACACAAACGGAAAGCCTAACGAATGGTCGTGAAAATATTAAGTGCCCTCAACTGTTATTTCTAAGTTGTAGTGAGATTTTCCAGTTCACTCTGGAGATCAATTGAAAAGGTAAAACTCAAACCTGAGGTCTTTTGCCCTAATTGCTTGCAGATAATTAGGATATCAAAAGCCCACAATAATGGGTACAGTACTATTCCTTTCAAAGAATGCCTTGACAATGAATATTTGATGGTACTTGCAGCACTAACAGAAGAGTTCAGTATGAGGACTCTAATTCTGCTTTTCAAACTCACATAGTTAGTCCTATCGTGGGGGCGGGCATAGAGGGAAGAGTTTAAATAAGCTTTCTGTTGCAATGAGCACCAAAGTGTTTGGTACCTCCTACAGACAGCCAAGCTCATTAGTCAGAAGAGCTCAGCAAAGCCTTGCTATTTTAAAGTTCAGTGACTCCAAACAACAGTCAAGAAGTTGCGGAATCATCACAAAAACAAAGAAGGATGACCCCGTTCAAGCATGCCTGGACAACCTCTCAAAGTTCAGAACCTCTTCTAGCTCACCCACCCAGACAAGGAAACAGCTCTGCCCAGTGCCCCGGAGCTAGCCAAGGGCAGCAGCCCTCCCCGCAGAGGGGCTCTGTTACCTCTCTGCAGGTCTGAGCATCTTAGCCCAAGCTTTACTGACATTTGTAAATCAAATTTCTTTTCTTCTGAGAACAACTGGAAGTTGGACTGGCTTGGCTCATTAATATATAACATTTAGTAATGTCTTCACTGAAGATCTTTCACTTTTCATCATTTTAAGTTTCATGCCCTTAACCCAGAGCATAAAATTGAGATTTCTTCAGTCATTTTCATTAACAATGTCCATTGAGAGCACAGAATTTTCAGTAACTCTGCTCTGCAAAATAGTTACGGACCTACAACAATTTCCTTCTACATATCCAAAACATTTTAATGAAAGACCCAAACCTAATATTACTAAAAGCACAATAATGTCTTTATCTGAATATATTCTATGTTTCCTATAGCTATTTACTCCACATACAGGAATGGTTTTCCCACCCCAACAATTGCACGAAGATCCAGTTAATGCCATTCAGCAATGACTATCTCCTTGACCTTTCTTACCTGCATTAACTTCTCTTGGTTTAGTTTGCATTTTCATACACTGAAACACCTAGGAGGTATGCAGTAGTGGCTATAAATAGCCGTTTCCAATTATTCTTTCCCTGACCTTTCTGTCTCTCATTCTTGCCAAATGTTCCCTCTCAGGGTAGCCAAATGACAATTTTGAAGGTAGATTTTTGGATGTACTCTCTTTTCTCATTTATACTCTTCTTTTTTTTTTTTTTTCCCCTATGCAAAAATCTCAGTAAACCTTTCCAACTAAATTATGCATCTTTTTGCTAATCAGGAACTAGTTCTCCCCATGCAGCTTCCAAATTATAGCTTATAGATATACTTACTGTACATAGCCTTATACAGTTCATCCACCTTTGCTCTTTTTCCACCGTGATACACTCCATATTCTGTCTTTCTGACCCTGTTTGGTATGGTCAGGAAGAAATTCAAGACTCTCCTGTAATATTTTAAAGTTTCTATTCATTAACAGCTGTTAGTGTGTGCTGATTTTTTAAAAAATGTTCCCTACTTTGTTTTCTAAGAAAAATTATTTTAAACATACCAGTGCATGGAACCTGAAGTGCATAGAGAAATTAGTGAAAATCACTATCCCTTCAGCTTTTGCAAGAAGGTCTTGAGTGAGAAAAAGACCTGCAAGCCATATCTTGCAATTAGAAGTGTACTGATTAAAAAAATTGAATACATACAAAACCATGAAATAAATCAGTGTTTTACACTGCAGGCACTGCCTGATCTGTTTTTTGTCTTCAGCACAATAAAAAGTAACAATGCAATACTCTTGAATAAGAGCTTAAAAACAGAGGAGTAAAGTTATTTGCAAATGTTTAGACACAGAGCTGTAAAACGTAACTCTTGCAAACTTAACCATCAAAACGCATCCCTACTATAAAACTCTAATACACACAGTCACCTTTTCAGTGGAAAATTTATTCAACATTTGAAGCCCAGAAGAGATATTACTTTCAAACCACTTGACGTGGCCTGAACAACCCTACAGTGGCAGAACTCAGAAGTACGCACTGTAGGTGATACTGGGTGGGGAGAACTGAGGGTTCCTTGAGGAAGCTTGCAGGTTTAGCCTGAAAAGGTTGAGGGAGGATTCACTTAGCGATTCCTTCATTCTCTTATGACTCCATTAATGCTGCACATACTCACGCAAACAGAGGGAAAAGGTTGGGAGTCACCGATACATCAATCTACACTCACAAAGTGGGTCATAATTCATCAAATATAACATTACACTTGTTCCATTAATAGTAGGGCTGTAGTCTTTGAGGAGATGATGGATCAGAAATTGCCTGTAAAGTTGTCCCGAATCTTTGTCAATATGTACTGAGCAGTACCAATGACATCAACAACATTCTAACCTCTATTACTTTTATTTAAGTTTATACATGCTCTCCAGGGTGAATATATGATGTAGTTATAGTTGCTATGTTTCTTTGAGGGAAAAAAAAAAGTAGTCTCAAATATTTTCTTTTAAAGCTCTAGATAAAACTGTAGCTGACAGCTTCGTCTTGACAAAAGTTACTACAAATGTTTGATATGTTCTGGAGTTTAATTTTACATCTCCAAATCCACAACCTAAATAAAAATCTATACACTCTGAAATTCTTTAAAGATTGCTTCCAGCATTCTTCAGAGAGTGAGTTTTTACCCCTAGGAACACACATGCCGGTGGTCGATAACCTTTTATAAAACGAGACTGCACATCAAGTCCATGGGTAGAAGACACGAGAGGAAATTCGGATTTGGCTTCTTTCTCAGCTTGCCAACAAATACAGTACAATGACAGTTTACAGACCCACATTCACTCTAGAAAATATCACAAGGATTTAAGCTTTCAGTAAAACTGCTTTAAGGCTACTTTATAATGAAGGCAGCTCCTAAACTTCTTCAATTTTGCAAGACTTTTAAATTCACATAGGTTTACTGTACAATTTTTTGAAATCTCTGATTTCCAATTAGTGAAATAATCTGAATGGGAAACCTTGCACAAAATCAGCGGTGTTACACGCGTTCATGTTAGCAATTCCCAGAAAAGGTTCCTTTTATGGTGAGAGCAAAGAGCACAAGACCTCAGGGAATACGTACAAGAGATGACATTCGGCCCAAGGAGTAAAGCCTAAGGCCTTGACATTTTCCCACCATTAAAATTTCATGGAGTCATTTTTAAGTCGGGGACACCACGCTGGCTCAGCCCCAATTTCTGTAATTACTCCCTGACAGCTTAAATTCCCTTCTGACTTGGAAATATCTTCCCATTATTCATATAAAATCCCTACCACTTCTTCTTTGCCTAGTATCTCTGCTTTTTGTGGAGGTTCAGACTTTTTTACCTTGACTTCAAGATCAAAAATAATCTTGACCGCTTTGTGCCCCTCTCACTACTGGAAAGGCCATAACAGTCAGTGCTTGGGCCGGTGCTGTTTAATATATTCATCAATGATCTGGATGAGGGATTAGAGAATGTTGTCAGCAAGTTTGCTGATGATACGAAGTTGGGGGGAGTGGTTGACACACCAGAAGGCTGTGCAGCCATTCAGAGAGACCTAGACAGGCTGGAGGGCTGGGCGGGGAGAAATCTTATGAAGTTTAATAAGGGCAAGTGTAGAGTTTTGCACTTGGGAAAAAATAACCCCATGTGCCAATATAGGTTGGGGACTGCCCTGCTGGAGAGCAGCGCAGGGGAAAGGGACCTGGGGGTTCTAGTGGACAGCAGGATGACCATGAGCCAGCAATGTGCCCTCGTGGCCAAGAAGGCCAATGGCATCCTGGGGTGTATTAGAAGGGGAGTAGCCAGTAGGTCAAGAGAGGTCCTCCTGCCCCTCTACTCTGCCCTGGTGAGGCCACATCTGGAATATTGTGTCCAGTTCTGGGCCCCTCAGTTCAAGAAGGACAGGGAGCTGCTTGAGAGAGTCCAGCGTAGAGCCACAAAGATGGTGAAGGGAGTGGAGCATCTCCCTGATGAGGAAAGGCTGAAGGAGCTGGGTCTCTTTAGCCTGGAGAAGAGGAGGCTGAGGGGTGACCTCATCAATGTTTATAAATATGTCAAGGGGGAGTGTCAGGAGGATGGAGCCAGGCTCTTTTCAGCGGCGTCCACTGACAGGACAAGGGGCAATGGGTGGAAGCTGGAACACAGGAGGTTCCAGAAAAATATGAGGAAAAACTTTTTTACTGTAAGGGTGACCGAGCACTGGCACAGGCTGCCCAGGGAGGTTGTGGAATCTCCTTCTCTGGAGACATTCAAAACCCGCCTGGACGCGTTCCTGTGCGCTCTAGTGTAGGTGGTCCTGCTCTGGCAGGGGGGTTGGACTAGATGATCTTTAAGGTCCCTTCCAACCTCTAACATTCTGTGATTCTGTGATTCTGTGAATATCTGTCGCTGCATAACCTGCTCTAGTTTCTCACGAAAGGATAAAGGTGCCATCAGTCACGCTCAAATGATTTCCACTAAATCAATGGGTTAAATTTACTCCTAATAGTCCCATCCAGGGAAGTAAGACTCTAAACTGCTGATGAAAGAAGTCATAAGGAAAACAAAGCCTCGGAATATCTGAAGCTTAATTTCCAGAGCAGGAAGGCATAAGAAGGACTTGAGGAGTGAGGCTCCAAAGCAGAGAAAGTATTGATCTTCACTTCATCTCCTGTCCGTGATGTTTTCAAAGGGCTTACAGGGAAGAAAATAATCTTTTAAGAATGTTAATAGGTGAACTCAAATCACAAATAACAATTTAATAATATAACCTAAGCAGGCTGGTTACAGGCTGCAAACTGCAAATATCATTTTTACAGAGCAATTTTTTTCTTGCCTTTTTTTTTCTTCAGGCCTTATGCCTTCATATCACTGTTTTAAGACTTCTCCACCCCTTCCAGCCTCCTTCATACAGTTCCTTTGAAAATCCATGTACAGGTGCTGGCCTCACTTCCAGTACAAAGAGCTTTGGAATCAAAACTCCAAACTCTTCCAGGACATAAGTCCAACAAAAATATATTCAAGTTTGGACATAATTATATTTATCACACTTGCAGTTTTGTTTAAATGTTACAATTAATGAAAATCATATTTGCTATGCAAAATCCTGGAAGCAGAAAGAGAACTCCAGGAATTACTGTGAAGTTCTGCTTTGCCCTTTGGCGTCACAACAGACAGGTCCTGGAAAATCCCCATGTGCTGCTGGATTTCACGGTAAGATTTTAATTTGCCGATAGTAAATTTGGAGTTTATAAAAAACACTCTATTCTTGAAACACCTCTGCTAAGATCTGGAAGTCACCTTCACCACACAACAGTAACCCACTTTGCTATAACAACAGCCTTCACACTTATGAAAATGAGATGTCCCACTAACGCACAGCACTTCTGTGAAGGAAAGACATGTTTTAGAGACAACAATATAGTAAAAATATTAAAGATCACACTCTACTGCTTTGCAGACTATCTCACAGTACATTGAGTCTCCTCTGCAGTCATCAGACCTGCTCTCAGCACAAGACTGAATCTAAGCTTGAGGAGGCCCTACACAGCCAAGGTCATACAGCACATCTGACCAAAACGGGCAGACAGCCCAAACCTTACTCAACTCCTGCCTCCTAGACCTTAATTCTCAAACAATGTCCCCTTTCACTATGACATTCAAAGTCCAGGGCTCTTTAAAATACTGATACAGTACATTAACTTCTAAAATATTTGGGATAATGTATATTCTACAACGGTATGCATACAAAACAGGAATCCTAAGACACCCGACAGAAAGGCCATTCATAGCGGGCACTGGAGTTCGAAGCAATAACACAGCTGAGCAGGTAGCTCTGTGTCACAGTTACCTTAACACCAGCATCCTCTGGCAAGGCCGTTTGACCAAAGGAAGGTCTGCACAGCGTTCAGCAGGGGACCAGGTAGCCCTCCCAGAAACCTAGGAAACATGCACTGTGTTTGCGATACACAAGTCAGGAGTATCTGTGCAGTCACACCTTGTTTTCAGATGTCCTCATTGACTTACTATTTTCTCAGATGTATACAGTTACAGAGTTATAAAAAAAAAATCCTTAAACTATTTTTATGCTTCTTCTTAAATACACACTTTGGGGCTGTGTAATGCTGGAGACATACTAACTTGTTCCCATTGAAAGCCAGTCTGTATCTATTGCAGTCCAATGCTTTGACTGGTGACCAACGTGCTTCTGCCAGCTGCATCCACTGGTTGCATCTTAGCTTTTCACCTTTCCACTTCACTTCTCCCTCTGTACCAATAAAATCAAATAACATTTGTTCATGACATTCTGTGTTGAAATAATCTTGGGATTTCCTGCAACTTTCTACCTGGGACAAATGTTTCCCACAGAACCCTTTGCTCTTAGACAGCAACACCAAGTGAGTACACCGCAGGCGGAATCGTAACAGCCCAGTTAAGTCCTTCTGCTAATTGCAGGCGAGAGAGAAAGAGCTCACAAACAACGTGCACCTGAGCAAGCCAGACTTATTGTGCAAAGGTTTTTATTCCCATTGTTGAAAGGATTTTGTCATTCTCTCTCAGAGAATCTTAACAGCTAAACAGCAACAACAAGACACTTGTCAAAACCATTTTTGCAGAGCAAGTCCTCTTCTTCACAGCTCCCTATGTTGGTAGTGAGTGCAAAGAAGCTTTCACATTTTTGACACCTGAAGTCGCTACACGATGAAACAAAAGGAACATTACTCAACATTTCTCTGTGGGTTGCCATAAAGAAAGTGGCACAGCTTTTACCTTTCGTTGTATTTCTAGTGCCTACCTTCTTTAAAGAGATTTGGGGGAGGGAAGGTCACCAAAAAGGAGCAACTGAGAGAGTTAATTACCCGCCAGTGGCACAGCCATTCTGAGAGTGCTGCTCATGTGATTTCATGTTTCGTTCTCCCTGCTGACTCCACAGGCTGAAGACAGTACCAGCCGTCCTGCTCCAACACATCAGCACACAGGACTTCTTGTATAATTTAAGACAGTCTTGCTCAAGGCTTCTGCCCTCAGAAGCCATTTTCTTCTCCTGGGTTATACAGGTGACAAGTTTCTTTTAATCTAAATACTACTAATGAGTACAGCCTCCCTCTTTCTGTCTCCAGCATTGCATTCTGCCTTGCAAACCAGACTGAAAGACACCATTTGCTTAGCACTGACCAACAGTACTGACAGAGTGATGGGGAACTAAAAGAACATCGTTGTAGTCTTGTTAATTTGACTTATAAGCATAATTGCAGCTAATCAATTACATACCTCCACAAGCAGGCTCAGTGAAGGCCCCTTAATTATCTTTGACATCTGCAGTAAACAGCTCTTGCACTACATGTTCCTCATTCCCATCAGTGTAACTTTACATTCTTTTCGCTTTCATAAACGAAAAGATACCACGTCAGCATCTCTATGAACCTGTGAACAACGAACTGAACCAGTTCGCAGCAACAGAAGGTAAGAGCAAATCTTCCTACAGACAGCGTAAGCAGAGCTTACATCAGCCATACAGCCAGCTCACCAGTGTCTCTTACCTAATCATGAAACTAAAATAGATGTACCTGTTTGATTATCATTACTCAAACACAAAAAGAACCAAAGGTTCATTAAATGAAAATTTAATCTGATCTCATTCCTTCATACAGAATAGCATAGTTGTTGGCTACATTAAACATAATAATTCAACATATTACTTATTAATTTAATAAATTCAGACTGACTGTCTCAGATTGAACAAAGGTCAGTAATTCAGCAACTACATGTGGTTGTAAAAAGTAAGCAAAGCAATAAAATGCCATAGATCAGACTGCAAGTATGACTCTCCTGCACTGAAGTGAACTGCACTCCCAGGGCTGCGCCAGACACTCTGCATTCTGCAAACGTCATTATATAACGATGCAGTTTGCTCACCTGCCGGGCAAAAATCCATCAGAAGGAACCTTTGGGGAAAATTCAGTGATGATGAATGAATGCAATCACTAATTACACATTTTTTCTGTTGCATAGTTGCATACTTCTAGAACTTTGAAACATGGCCACTGGTTTTGAAGAGTCTGCAGTATGGCACAGCATATAAAAGTATTAGAAGTTGAAGTAATTGTCCTTGAAAAATAGGGCTGTTTATATTACTTTCATTTTCTATTTGAATATTTATAACTATACCACTAGTGCACTCTAGTATGGATGAATGATCTGTATTTCGTATTGATCTTAGGCAACTCAGCAAAGGCTTTCTTTAATCTATAATTAAAAATTAAAACCTTTAGGGGATCTATTCATCTGACAGTCAGTTTTCTTTCTGCTGCCCTCTGCCAGTAATTAAGTTCTGCTAGCATTTTCAATTTTTATAAGGACTTGGTTTATTATCATTTTCGTCAAATTTCTTGCCAGAAAACACCAGAAGCTCATGAGAAAACAGCAACTTCCATTTTAAAAAACCTGCACAGTAGTACTGGTAATGTATTTAACGTGTTTGTTACAAGCTGTATCCAATCTACTGCGTATCCATCTGTCATTATACTGTACCTACTGCGGGCAAAAGCTGCGGTTTGCAGGAAGAAGAATGTAGATTTCACCATTCTGAATTCCATTTTGTTCAAGCTGCCTGGTTTACCTAGTAAATTCAATCCACCTGACCAATAATGAGAAAGGATTTATGCCACAAAACAACACCCAGTTACCCCTCTGCAGTCAGAGATAGGCTGCTAAGTTTTCTGAGCAAGAAGCATTGCTTCTGTGCTGCTCCCATGGGACTAACACTGGTGTTTTTATTAACCCCAACACTTCTCAGCCCAAGAGCTCAGAGCACCTCTCTAGGGCTGAGTGTAATTATCTCCATTTCCCAGGTGACCCAGTCATTGCCATAACCAGCCCAAGACCCAATTCTACAGAAAGAACCGTTGCTCTAGATTTTTGCCAAATCTCTTCACATCAGACTAGTTAATATGCAGAAACACCACCAGCGAAATGCCTCAGAAATGTCAAACAAGCGGGGGATCAAACTCCCTTGCCGCCTAAAAAATATTTGACTTTCATCCCTGCTTGTCAAATCAGAAATCATTAGTTTACAATAGAGAAATCTGGGACTTGGCACTTTTCTTATTAGAGTGGGAGCTCGGGAGGAAAAGACGATAAGAACAGCTCTGCAGCAGCACGCCCCTGTGATTAGGGTAGTGGCGTGCGGTGCTTGACACTGCAGGGCTGGCTAGAAGGAGAAAACTACAAAGCAGCTACCAGCCCTCCCCAAACCTGTCATTAATTGTAGCCATTGGGCTTCAAAAACTAATAGCAAAGATAGGATCTCAATAACCTCCTGCTGCGCTACACAGTTTCTCCTAAAGGTTCTCAATGGCTAGCCTGCAAAATGCTATAGGAGAGACAAAAATGATTTTAGTTAAACAGCCAGGGAAATACAAGGGATCATCGCTAAAGCAAGCAAATCACTGAGCTGCTGCATTTCAGGGAGCATTTAGAATTTCAGCCCACACTAGTTTTGGGTTTTTTTGTCAGTACAGATAAAGAAACATTAAAGAGTTTAGATTTCAGCCAGATTTAGTGTGTCAAACCCTGGAGCTAAAATGTTCAATGTCATCAACATTCTTCCCACTTTTATAAGGTTTATTCGAATGTAAAGCAAAGCTAACAGCTCTAACAAGTGCTCCAGCAAAATGAAGTAGGTATTTAGAAAATTCATTGGCCTGCCTTTTAATGCTGTATAGTAAGAGGTTAAATATATGTCCATGGGTAACATGATTAGCCAAAATAATTCCAATATAAATTTACCTTTGCTCTTAACCAGACCATGGAAGTTAATATATATTACCCAAGAAGGAAGGTTGTAAGTTTAAAATAAGGGTGCACAGAGGTAAAATTGAAATATCTGGTGAATCTGAAGCCAGCATTATCCCCAGCAGTTCCTTTGCTTATCTGTTCCAATTTAAAAACACACAGATGTGAAGATAACTATTTTGAAAGACATTTGTATTTCTTATGAAATAGAATGGGAACCTGAAAACAAACCAAACGAGTAATCTCGGCACAAACCCAAATCCCGTGACACTGACAATGTCCTGAGGATCGTAGCCATAGCTTGAAAACAATCGTGTTCTCTGCAGAGACAGTGCTTCTCTGTTCCAATTCACACCCTTGCAGGTATATATAAAGCCCAAGAAGGAAGTAAGGAATCCACTTTGTAGGAGGGGAACAAGTAAACTGGAATGCTGGGCTTGCTTATTTTACCTGGGGTAGGAGGATTACAGGAAAATAATCCTGTAATCTGACAGCTTGTGTTCAGTGGCTATCCCAGTTAGAGAGTTTAGATATATTTAACTTTCAAAAAAGAAAATTACATATGCCAAAGCTCTGTTTCTGTGATTTTTCCCCTCTGCAATTTCTTACATCGTACTACTTCTTATTTTTCTGAACTGAAGCAATAAAACTGTCTTAGATGCTCCCACCAGCCGATGCCAGAAGAACAAAATTAGAAAGGTGTTAGTTATTTTGGCTTTTGGGGGCTTCTTACCAGAGCCTGCTTTTTTTTCTTAATTCTTCCTTTTTCAAGAGTGAATTTCTAAATTGCTGTAAGAATTAGGATATGTATTCTTCTCCTCTGACTGCCATATATTACAAGATCCGAACTAGCCAGCACCTCAGGGTTGAACTGCTTCACCACTTCAAAGCAAAAAGGCACCAAAGGCTTCCAATCTGCAAAGCCACGTTTCATTAAAACGAAACACATGGAATACTAGACCAAGGTAACCTTTTAAAGCAAGAAAGCGTAGACCTGCTGGGATGGACAGATTAAATGACCTGAGAACAAACCTCTTTTTCCCTTCCTACTGTGTCCTTCCACAGTGCTTCTTTCTATTGCTCCTTGCTTTCCAGCACAGCAATTTTCAGTTCTTCCCGATTTATA
Organism: Trogon surrucura; assembly: GCA_020746105.1. Classification (NCBI taxonomy): domain Eukaryota; kingdom Metazoa; phylum Chordata; class Aves; order Trogoniformes; family Trogonidae; genus Trogon; species Trogon surrucura. The sequence goes on from CM036627.1 coordinate 1,172,372, forward strand.
ACAAGCAACTCGGGCCCACAAACAGCCCCTGGGGAGGCATTCTCTCTCTGGCCCATGGGGCTGGCTTTGGGCTGCTCTCCTGTTCCAGGTTTCCAGTGGGCCATGCCTCTCACCTGGGCTTCTTGCCCAAGTGCCCCACGTAAGTGCATTCTTCTGTCCCTCACAGCTCTGCTCACCCTTCAGTACCAGGCCATGAGCAGGCTGAGGGGTTGCCTTCCCACCACCACCCAGCTGCAGCCTCCAGAGCAGAGCAAAATACCACACTGTAAATACAGTTCTAACAGCGCACACACCTACAGAAAGGTTATTTCTGGCTGTATGGCCCTTTGTGAAGCACTGCATTCCCAAGTCATGCAGCGAAGGAGCCCTCTCTCCCTGCTAAGATGCCAGCAGAAATGCTGAATTACCCTCTGCACCCCTCACAGCTGCGGCCCCGGGGAGAGCCCAGACGTGCACAGCCGCATGGAAACTTGCCACAGTGAAAAAGAGAGAATGCAACACCCATTTCCACGCTCACGGAGGAATTAACACGAGCTGTAAGGCATTGCTGCATGGAAAGCAATGCAGCCCCCAGCCTCAATTACAACAAGCATCATTCTACTATGCTAATTTACATCACACTAACTCATGACAAATGCTTGTTTCCATGGGCAAAAATATTTTCATAGCTCTGCAGCTAATGCTGTTTCACTTCACCATACCTCACGCCAAGGAGCTCTCCTGGAAAAATTTCACCAAAGCAGCAGAGGAGAATGCATGTGTGGACACTATGAATGGGAGGCAAGTAAATCCCTGTGGTTTCATTTTTCTTCTAGAGAACTTCTACATTCTGCTGCTTCAACATCTCTTTGCATGACTCAATGATCCTTGATCCCAAAGGGACATAAATTTTGGCAACCTTATGTTCTGTTGCTTCCTTTTTTTCTATTAGCTGTTAATATAAAGATACTAGATTTTTTTACTGTGATCCATCAGAAAAAAAATCAATCTTTCTGAAGAAAACCACGCAGAGAAGTGTCCACTGACAATCGGTGTTGATTTAATTTTTCCCTATTACTTGGAAGGCAGCAAATACCTCATTCTACTGTACCATTACTTATATTAACAGCAAATACTCCCCAAGGTTTTCCATTTTACTACTTAATTTTTCTGTTAGTTGAGGCTCTGCAGCAGTCACACCATACGTGAAAGCAAACACCGCAGATTTCCTGTGCGGGGATTAAGATATGACCAAGTTATAAGTCAAATTTCAGATGGACCGAGGCAGATGATCTTTATTAGAGAAAAGGTTTAAAGCCCTATAAATATCAGAGTTGCACCTCAGCTATTTGCATATCCCCCAGAATAGAATCTGACCCAGGAACCTGCTGTGAGTATGTGGCACCAGTGATCTGTGTATGGACAGTAAATCCAACGTTTCTGATACATACTGTGTTTGCCAGCTGGGCCCATATGGACACACAGCCCACTTTGGCACAGCAGTGCGCTGTGCAGCCTGTTGCGGTGTTTGGAGCACAAATGGTTGAAAACCAAGAAGAGACTCTCCTAACATCTCATCCTTCTCCTGCTCCAAGCAAAGCTCTCAAACCTTAATTTTCAACTGTTATAGTTTGCTATTCTCAGTTAGCACTGTCAAATAAATTAGAAAAAAAAAGAAAAACCTTTTCAACTCATATTCCAGTCAGAAAACTTGGAAAATGTTCTAAGGTAAACTATGACATAAAAAATAATTTGCAAAAATCAATATATTGTCAGTTAGTTTCCTCACATGAATATGCAAAGCTTATTAAATTAAGGAGGAAGAGGCAAACCCAACAACAAAGTGTATGAAGATTATTTATATTCAGTCATCATGGTATATATTGTCCCTTTTTTTCCCCATGGGGTCAAAGAGTAAAGTTGATTTAAAATTTGTGTTCATCTGTCTCTATTAAAAGAGATCATAAAAAAAACCCTTGGTCTCCCTCAAATACAATTCCCTTTGGCAGACGGGAAGGCATTATAACTGACACGTCAACAATACTGTAAATGGCTTTTCATACTTCAGAGGTGACAAGTACGTAATCGAAATTCCATGCTTAAAAGGCAAGGCAAAGAAAGCAAGAGAGCTGCTATAACTAGATTTGCTAAAAATAAATAAATAAGTGGAAGCAACTTTCCTGAGAAACAGGATACATGTCCCCAAAGGGCAAGAGGTGTCTTCATTAATGGTGGCAACAGTGCCACAGAGAGGAACAGTAGATATGATTCCTCTTGAGTACTTGCAAAGCAAAACCAAGATGGGTGTTTTTCAAGACCTTTCAATGCACACACTACAGAAATCCCACAGGGTATTCTTAAGGTCACAGTGAAAAAAAAAAAAAAAAAAATTCCTTACAATCTGCTCACTTCATTCAGGCATTTTCAGAGTGAAACCAAAAAATACGAGCTCAACGGAACAGACCAAAAGGCTAGCCTGTTTCTACCTAGGCTAGCTAAGAAACGAGGGAGAGTAGCTCTAGATTTTAGTTGGGATTTCTCTGACTGCCCCAGTTCCCTGGAGTGGACTCCCAGGGTCTCACAGAGGGTACCACCAGGTGCCCTTTGCTGAGGGGTCCACGTCACAGACCACGATGCTGCTCCACTGGGGCAACCTGCCCTGTCCCCGCAACCCTGCTCCAAGGAGCACAGAAAGCAAGTGACAAACCCAGCCTGGCAGCCAAGGCACTCTGTCCAGAAGCATTACTGTTCCCCAACAGACATAGACGAAGTTTCCCATCAGAAAAATGCCAATCCAGCAAAATTCTGCAAGGACAAAGCGGTTTAGTCAACTCTAACGACTGAAGCTTTCTGGCTTCCTGCCCACTCACCTGCCTCCTTGCCATCCCATCTGTCCCAGCTCTTCAGAGCACTTCCCAGTTTCCTGCAAGAAACCTGGCAGCCTGGAAGTGCCACCCTCAGGTGAGATTCCCAGGGCATCATCCATGCGAGGAGGGCAGGCATCAGGGGTCCCCATCTATTATTATTATTATTTTAATAAAAACATACATTTGGAAGAGCCAGTGAAGAGCATGTTGAGTATCCAGGTGTCTTCTGTAACACTTCTGTCTCCCATTACATTAAAGCCCAGAGCTCCAACGTAAGTCGACAAGAGAAGGGATTCTATCAAGGGGTTCATATATACACTATATGTTCATATATTCACTATATACGTGTTAGAAGACATGTTTACAGCCTAATTAGCTGCTGTCAGGACTTCATTAAGGACTGTTAAAAGCAACCATAGAAAATTAGAACTGCTGATGCTTCGCATAGTGATTTGTAAATATTTTCTTTCATGAAAAAGAGACTCTCTTCCAGTAAGATGAAAGGGAGGCATACAACTGAGGAAAGAGAAAAGGACAGGAGAGGATTTAGTTCAGAGAAATAAATTAAAGGTTTTTCCTCCATAAACAAACGTGTTTTATTATTGTCACAAGACTTAGGGCATGGTTTACTGTGCATACAATAAGTATGTTAACAGTCTACTTTAAGTAAGATTTTGACTGGCTGTGGGAAGTTAAGAATCTCATTGCAGCTCCTGTGAGAGCAGGGAATCAGGATGCACAGCAACCAGAAGAGAATATCCAGGACAGCTGTGGCAGCTTCTAGAGCTCCTATAAATCATTTTCAGGGGTGACAGTCAGATTAAAAGAGGACTATTTTAAATGTGTAACAGAAAAGATTTCCAAATGAATTTACTATTAGATAAGGTGCTGGCTTGACAGTGAGCCCCTGGTTTGCTGACTGTCATTGTTACCCAGCTCATCACTGCAGGCTCACTACACACCTTTCTGCACTGATGAGATACACCGACAACTGATGTTCTGGCTTCCTGTCTATTTCACCAAAAAAAAAAAAAAATTCAAACTGAAAAATATTTGAAAACCTCCCTGCAAGATGTAAGCCCAAATAATATTCAGCTCCTGTTAAAGTTCAGCAGGAAAAACCTTTGGGAATCTGACTTTTTGTTACAGGAAAACCTGTTTTGGAAGGAAGGTCAATACGTCCAGTTCACTTTCTTGCTTAAAGCAGCGCTAACATTAATGCCTCGTTTTTATCTTGAGATACTAACGGACACTAAATCACATTGGCACATGGAACAAGGACAAATTCTGCAAAAATGACAGGAACCTGGGGAGCGGGGGGAAGGGAAATCAAACAAAACATTCTTAAAGATCAGCTAGCTATTCCAGCATGAACATCCCCACTTTCGTGTAAATTAAATTATCCTACTTCACACAGCTTGCCCTTTGACTGTCAAGTTTGCTCTCCACCCACAGAGCTATGAGTAGCTCCTTTTCCTAGAAGGATTTTTCCAGGAAAAGGGGGCCTTGCATCGGTATTCCTCCTGAAAGACACTTGCACCGTTTTATTAACTGCTCTTCCTCCAGTAGGCAGGTAATTAGGGAGATTAAAGCATGCTTTTATACCCAACCTAATTAGATAACTACATTAACGGAGCCAGTTACTATCTCATTTATTCCTGAGGTTGCTAATGTTTATCGCACTTCAGTGATTGCATAAAACTCATGAAGAGGACCTACAGATATTTTATTGCAGCTATTTATTTGCCTTGCTACAGACTTTTCATGACTTTGGGATATTGATTTATGTTGAAAGGACTATTTTGATTGTAAGGACTGCAAACCCTTTGAGAATAGCCACCTCGTTTGCTCTGGGAATGAGACGCTGGCAGCCTCACCAGCATCACCACCACGATTCCTCCAGGAGCGAGAGCAGAGCCCACACGATTTAATCAAGAACAGCGCTATTGTAATAGTACAAGGCAAATATTAATTTTAATGATTTATAGAGCACCTATGCTGTCATCTTGCCTCTCAAGAAAGAGCCATCAATTACCCAATAGCAGTTTCATGAAAATAACTTCTAGCTTGACAGCAAATGCGTGTTAAACATTCTCTGAATCCAGTCACGTGAAGCTTCACAGCGTAAATTTTCACTTAGCCAGTTTTTCATCTGATGAAGATAAATCAGTTTATGAAACTTAGCATTTTCCCAATGCTTCTACGAGTCGCATTATTATCTCAGAAACATGTGCTATGAATACATCAAAAACCTCAGAATTTGCAACAGAATGGACTGAGGTCTAAGAGATCACTTGATTAAACACCAGTTCATTTGCAAACACTATTTCTTCAGCACAGAAAGCGGCTTTTCTATTTCATTATTAGGTTTCTCTCACTTGTAATAATTCACTGTAATTTAAATTCTGCTTTTCAACCACTATTAAACTATAAAAAATAAGTAACATTTATCACATTTCTCTATAGTGTCTGAATCTGAGTTTAAGCTCTTCATGTTATCCAGATTGCAGGGATTTATTTCTTTATCTTCTCTCTGATAAGAAACAATCAATTTATCATAAAAAGAAACAGCTAAATATTCAGTGCAAATATTCAACTCAAACCTTAACAGAAATGGAGAAAAACTCCATAAATGTTCCAACACTTTTTAAACTTTGTTCAGTTCCTTGCAGTTACATAATCTCAGAAGTACAATAAAGCTTCAGAGAAAGATGAAAAGCTAGCGTGTGCTGCACAAACACGGATTACTAAAATTTGTACAACATAGAGCTTAGCTCAGCAGATATGTGTGTGTATATATATATATATATGTTAAAAAAAAGACTCAAAACAGTAAGTTCTGCAAGAGGTAGAAGCATGCAGTCCTCTCTGTATTGTATCTGTGTCCTCTTAAAAGGGTTTTTTACCCCATATCTGGAATTGCACATGGCTACTCCGTAACAAGGTTGTTAGACAAATGTGTGTCTTCTTGTCACAAAAAAAAATTTTAAAAAAATAAGTGTTATTTTTTGTATTCATGTGATCTCAGTGAGATGCATGGTCCCCTGAGAAGGAGCAGTGCCCAGTGGAGCACTCTGCAGGAGAAGAGCAGACAGAATGCGGGAAGCAACACGTGATGGAAGGGAAGGGGTCAGTAGCTCAAGCAGAAACAGAGCAAGAAACGGGAAAGAGCGAGCTGGTCGGGGTAGAATTTTCCAGGGACTAACAGGAATTGAGTAGAATTTGCTGGCACAAAAATTTGTTGAGTTAGACAATACAAAGCTTCAGTACAGAGATGCACATGCAAGGACAACGGGCTACAGAACCACGTATAAGCTCTAACGGCTGCTACACCTTCTCTGGGTTTTTTGAATTTTTTGTTTTAAACATGAAATCTTTGAGTTTACTTACGAAGTTTACTTGGAGTTACTTAGGCGGTCACGGTTTAAAACCTTTTAGGCATTCTGGATGCCTCACTTAGCAGACTGTCTAGGCAGGTCCACTTCCCAGCTCTGTCTGCCTTGGAGTGCCCTCACACCAAAAATTATACATCTTTTTTGTCATTCGAATGTATATCTGTCAGTAGATGTAAGCAAGGAACATCAATCTTGTCAATATGTCATTTTTAACTGTTATTTGTTCCTCACAAAGTCCTTTCTTCTCGACCTTCGCTTTGCCAAAGCAGGGTCCTTTTATTGTGGCAGTTACAAACTGGTGAGAATTGTTTGCAGCCAGAAAAGTTAGATGGAAGATGACAGTGAGACCAACCAGGGTACACATAGCGGAACTGGCCTTGCTGCTGTGAGGTGCTATTGATGGAAGTCAGAAAAGCAAGGAAAATTACCGAAGGAGAACTCGGTGCTGCAGTAGGTCACAGAAAAGCGTTGGATTTAAGCTAGCCTGGCCCAGAGCCCCTCTGCTAATTGTCCCTCGCTGTGAGCACCCATCCCCGCTCCTGTTGGGAAGCAGGAGAGCAGGGCTGTGCGAACCACAATCACAGCAGCTGCTCGGAGCGTTCAGAAAATTACAGTAAAATATTGACCAGGATCCGTCACAGACACTTTTCCCTGAATGATTTTTTTTTACAGCCGCTTACAATTGTCAGTGCTGAATCTTTATATTTAGACAAGAATAATGTCAGACATTCGATACTAAAATAATTACGGCTTTCTGGAACCTTTCATTCAAAATCACCTCCCTGCCAAAGCTGAGTTTTGTCTTCCTTAAAGCACAGATCCCACCACAGCGCGCAAGATTAACACAGCCTGTATTATTTATGACTGTCACGAGCTACATTTTAAGCCTACTAGAGACAGTCATAAGCTTGAAAAATACTGTAGAGCATTATTTCAGATTTTAAGGTGGAGGGAAAAAATCCAAAAACCAGAACAAAATATCTTAAAATTCCTAACTGGTTTTATTTGTTTTGGTTATGGAGTCCCGTGAGATTCGTTCAAGTCAGATTACTTGTACCTGAATTAATTTTGGCAAAATTGCCAAGTAATAGGTGCAATTTGTATCATGACTGAGCACTAGGAACTCCCTGGGGTGCAAATTAAGAGCATTTGTGATACACCACCTTTTCTGGAGTAGAAAAATTATTCTCACTGGAGCTCAGAACAGCTGCAGAATAAAAGACACCTTACCAAAATAATCCCTATTTTTGAGGAAAACCCTAGAACTTTCTTGCGCTTGTAGCATAAAGTTTCCTCTCTTTTGCAAAAGGAGGAAGGATGGAAAGATCTAGAAAGAGCTCAAGGTTTAAGGCTTCAGCACTTAAACTGTGAATAAATATGTCACAATACATTGAAATTATGGAAGGACTAAAGGAAAAATTTTACGAACTGGTTGGAGTGTTTCTGTCCTCCCCGCTTTAGGTAGACTGATGGACTGTCACAGCCATTTACGTAGGAGCAGACTATATAATACACGGTTACTAACATAAAGTGCGAAATACTTCGTCACTGTGGATGTTTATCCAACCAGCCTGATCCCACTTCCATGCACACAATGCCCAGCTGAAGAAAAAGCACCTAAGAAAGATGAAGTATTGGTACTTAGTTCCAGTGCTCCACCAGAAAAGACCGATTCGCTGATGGCCTGCCTTCCGGGCAGTATAAAACATGTCCGTCCACAGCTATTCAAAAGCTTGAGGAGATGTTATAATTAGTGCACCACTGGCCAAATCCCCGTTTCTCACAGGCCAAATGAATTCCAGCACCAGTTTGGGCTCTCTCCTGCCATGACTCATTACTTCAATCCATTGCAGTAACAGTGCAATGAAGACATTATTTAGAGGCAAGCACAAGTTCTACGTAGGAGTATGGCATAAAACGGAGAGAAAACTTCAGCTGAGCTGAACATTGTCCCTAAAACTGTTACACAGAGAGCAGCTGTAATTTACTGGTAGTGAGCTACAAAGATTTATTTAAGTGTTTGGTATACTGACTTCCTATGATTATATTGTGTTTTATGTGATTTTTTTTTTTCCTCAAATGCATGCTTTGAAGCAAGGTGAAAAAGAGCTTCCCAAGTACTGGGCTAGAGACAAATACCAGACTGTAAAGAACTTGCTGGTGTCTACAGAGACATTACAGATTCTATCATTTTAGTTTCCCTATTCTGATTATAAACTGAAATAAAAAACATGTATTGGAAAAAAAGTATGTAATGACTTTTCTATGCACAGAATTGATAAAATACAAGGACATCTGCAAAAGTGTCAGGAAGTTGCAAGTTCAGAGGCTGTGCTGCACATTCTTAGAAGTTTCTGAGGAGGTTATTTAGGCAGATCTCACTGAGGGTTTAACATTCAACCTATCACACCCTATGATTTTTATTCATTTTTTGTAATAAACAGGTGATGCAAGCTTCATTCTCTTCAGAACAGACTTATATGGTTTCAGAAAAGCTTTTCTCCTGGAGGTGGAAAGATTATTGGAGATGCATATGAACACGGTCAGTCCTGATTAATTTTGGGATTGGTCTGGAAACCCAAGTGATGAATACACAGACCTCAGAAACACCTTGAATCTTTTTAAATGCAACCACAGAAAGGAAGGTGAGAAGGAAGGCCGGCCAACAGCCTAGCATTTGGGGAGGGTTGAAAAGTTTTGGTATGAGCAAATAGTCTTTTCCTACGCCTAATCAAGTCATGCTCAGCCTACCATAAAAGGTTTTCTTCTTAATACGAGCCAGCCAGCACCACACAGTAGCCAAAAAAAAGTTTTAATAAGTTTTCATTTGTTTAATGCACAACAGAAGCGCAAAAGCGAATTACAGCCCTGAATGCAGTCCTTTATATTATACTATAGAGCAAATTATTCAGCAGCTAACTCCTAATGATAATGAATAAAGTGCCAGACCTTCTGTTTTCTCCCAAAAGCTGTCATCTCCCTAGCATACAATTTGGGACAGCAGACAGCAGATAGCAGCAGATCATTTCTTACTGTTGTTTCCATCTTCACATACGTCTTTATCAGGCTACTCTTGATGCAGCTCCCAAGACCACCATTGTAAATTCTTTTACAACATGAATTTCAACGTGAGACAAAATTTTTTTGTCTCCAGTAAAAAGGCTTAGAAGCATCAGGCAATGTAATAATATTGATGATAAAATACACATAGATTCTGTTCACCAAATGTTTTGCCCAAAGGACAGCAAAAACCAAGCATTACATACGCCACTACAGATTAAATGATGATAGCCAGCTGAATCTTTCAGATTGTGACACTGTCCTGGTGATTGGATTTACAATTCAATATTCTTCAGAACAAAAGATATTGACTATAGAACATTGAAGGAAATTTCAGTGTAACGGGATGAAAATTGGTACGAGGCGAAAAAAAATGCAGTTACATTGGGATAAAAAGTTATATGCAAAAATATCTGCTGTTCTTCACCACCTAAAGGTTTAAAAAATAATTTAAACAAAACACCAAAGGTACAAGACTCCAAGATATTTTATGGATATAAGATCTCTAGGATTTCATACATATGAAAATACAATGTGGAAACTTCTCCACAGTAAAACATGTCAGATGCACCTACCCAAGACTGTCGCTGCTTTGTAAATGCAGCAGTAACAAGCTGTGGGCATTTAGAAATAGAACCAACACTGTAATAAACTCAATATTTTCCATATTCCTAGAAGAAAATGTGATCCTTGGTTACACACTCAGCTGGTTTAAGGGCAACTAGAGGAAGATGTAAAGAGAACACAGAAAACCAGTCTTAAAGAATCTGGTTGCTCCACATTTCTTTACACATCACTTAGCGGAAGAGTAGTTGACAGCCTACTGTATACACCTCTAATTTGGTGCCTTGCTATCGATATTCCCAGCAGGTTTCTATACAGTTTACTATTTCAAAGAGTCGCATTATATTGTCACTAGGCGAAATGTACTATATTAAAAGCTTTTCCAGTAAAATAATAATCATTGTTTACTGAGGCAGCCTCCCACATGAATCAGCATAGAAGAGACAAATATGTTCACCTTTCTCTAATTTGCTTTAAATTGCCTTGGAGTCAGCTACATAAATCAACACAACCAAGCAGACAATAACTATTTTTTACTTTAGCATATACATAATGATAGATGCTCTGTAGCCCCATTCCTGCTTATTAGGAGCACTATTTGCAGTACTACAGTTATGAATGTCAGATAGTTCAGCAGAGAAACCTATTTACAGACATTTATAACTACATGACAGAAATTGTCTTCAGGCTGAAACCTGAAGCTTCAGATGTGAGTTTTAGGAGCTTAAAACAAAAATTCAAAAAAAAAAAACAGGGGGCTTCATAATTCCCATATTGGATGCCAAACAGAACAGCATGGGAACAGTTCGGAGTGTTCTGATCATTTGTGAATTATTTGTGATCATTACAGATTCTGTGGCACATCTGATTATGGTTAAGGGGTATTCATGATAGTAACGTGCCCTGCTTCTGATCAAAGAGATTATATCCTGCTCATACAATCTTTCTGGACAGTTTCATTTGTACGGAGACATCATCCTCTCTGTAAACCCATCTCTAGCATTGTGGGCGTTACTAATAAAGCCACTGTGGTACGCTCCAAAGACCACTGCTCATCAGCAAGTTAAATTATTTTTACATGTGATTATTTTCAGAAAGACCTGTGGCAAATGGCTCTGTCCTTTCCTGTTTCTACATTCAGATGAGAACACTGCACACAAAGCCTGTCCATACCCCACGGCAGCTGACTGCCATTCACCCGGAGTACAACCTCAGGGAAGAAGTGGGCAGGCAGAGACGTGTCTTAAGGTTTACAGGAGTCCTCAAGTGCTGCTAGACCCAGCGCACTGGCACTACCTATACTCCTGTTTAGTTGGTGTAGGAAAGTTTAATCAGAAAGCTTGCAAGAACACTTTTAGCAGAAATGCAATCACTTTCTTTTCAAGCAGGCCTGATGCTCTTAAAACTTGCCTGTGTACCTCCGCTTTAACCACAGCATGTATCCAGAATTCCCAGCTAAAGGGAAAGAGCATTCAAAAACAAGCGCACACCTAAATCTTGACTCAAGAGGGCCAAGAGTAGTACAGACTGTCCAATTTAAATCCAACTTTAACATCTGCACTGCCAGGCTTGCAAACCACACTAACCAGATGGGGTTTTTTCAACTTCCCACTCACCCTGGTATCAAGGTGACACACTCTCCAGACTCTGCACAAGGCAAAACCAAATATACGTTATTGTTTTTCAGCTCTCAGAGAATAATCACTTCCAGGCAATAGTCAGTAGGGCCTTTCAAGAAAGGACTATTGAAAACTCTGGGTGTCTTCTGAGTGACCTCAACAAGTCTTCTCCAAGTGCTTTAGTCCTGCCTTGCCTTCTACAGGATATGAATTCCGTGTGTTCTTTGCAGGAGAAATAGACAGCTGTGCAGAGTTCTTAGTCACCATTCTGCAGAGCTGCTAATACCTTTCCCTCTCACAATACCTGGAAGGAACTTGGAGACGTAAGGCAGGCAGGAACAAACAAATGCAGGATTTCTTGCATTTTCTTTGCTGTCATACCTGCTATTTCTACGATGCCAAAAGGACACCTGTGCATTGCCAGGACTTCCAGCCTTTTCCATGACTTAATAGTTCACCCTGCTCTAACTTAATTCTACCCATCAAGACAAACAGATAGATAACATCACTCTACACCACAGGCAAAAATTGATTTTTCATTTTTTCAGATTTGATTTTTGTGACAATTACTCCCTGTTCTAAGAGATCTAACCACGTGGTACTAAGGAAACCACTCAAGTCCCGATACAGGTCCCAGTGAGCATGGAAGCAGAGAACCAACTTGGTATCCAGTCTCCTTGCTGTTCAGTAAAAGCATTCAGATACAGGTGGCTCCCATTCCTCTGCCATACAATGAATAACATGTTTTCTAATACAATGTTCAGGTGCCAACCTGAAAAGCAACTCCCCTTTCGCAGAAAGTGCCCAATGAACCTTAGAAGACTTGAACAGAAGCTATCCTCTGTCATAGGAATTTGCTTGACAGCTGAATAATTACACTTTAGCAAGGAACAGGAACCTGTTCACCTGTCTTGAGTCCCCTTGACGGAAACGCGTAAGGACAGGAGGGTTTTTTAAACGCCGAGTTGCAGGAAGGTCTGATCACATGGCAGGTGATCATTCCTGCACGCTACGAGCTGTTGCCAGACTGGGGCTAACAAGCAAAGAATGAAAGTTTGGCCACAAGCCTGAAAGCTGAAGATCATTTGTAAGCCCTTCTAAAGCAAAACCTGCATCAAGATTACTGAACTGTTCTCACTCTGCCTTTCCCCCCCCCCCCCCCCCCCCCCCTCTGTTAAACACTACCTTTGCCTGATTTTACAGGTAGAAAAACCTGCTAAGCTGCAGTGGAAATACCAGGTGTTCAGATACAGAGCCTCTGAATACCTATCTTGTATTATCATATATATACACTACATATCCCCCAAGTACAGAATGAGAATATAGATTGTTCAAAATACAAAAATTTAGAAGACCCAAGGACAAAAAATAATAATAATTAAAAAAAAAAAAATCAAGGCAGATCGGCATCTGTATTTTTTTTAGCTGAACACTTCAGGAGCTGTGGAAGTCTTTGTCACTGTTCACTCTTCTCCAGAGCATCCCTTTGTAACACAAGCAGATCTTGAGCTCTGTTTTGCAACTCAGCTCTCAAAACTAAAAAGAATTTGAGAGCAACAAGCCTTTTTGTAAACAGTGACTGTGAAGGGACTAAAACCACCTTGAGCATGCAATAATATCTAAAAGACATTACTATATTTCAGACAAAAATCTAAACACGAGTGAAAATGCAACCAGAAAGCAAATTCTGTAGCTTATCTGCAGAAGAAACTCAAGGCTGCTGCAATGCTGGGGCACCAGCTGGCTTACAGAGAAACCGTTAATCTAAATAAAGGTGCTAAGAAGACTTGAAAAGACATGCAGTAACTTGTAGTCTGCATTAACAATAATTTAAAAAAAAAAAAATCACTAAAACTTAACTTAAATCAACTTTGCAGGCACGCAGTAGGACACAACATTTTGATCACTTTTCTATAAACATCAAAAATGCTTTGTCTGTGTAAGCGGAGTTGAGCAATTTTTAATCTCTGGGAGATCACAGTCAACAAAAATTTCCATTTGTAAATCACTTTCTGCAAAAGAGCTGTCCTGGACTATCCTCCTGATGGGGAGGTAGAGCTGATATCCAAAATCTGAGCCCTGCTTTAGCAGGATGGAAGTAAATTTCGCACCCCTTGTATAAGTATTTTTCAGATGTGTTCTGACATATGGCAGTTTCAGGATTTACCCTATTAAGCTACGAAATTAATTTCCCGAGCACTTGCGCAGCCAAAATGTTCCGACAACCACTGGTGAAGAAAGGAAGGTGAAGGCAAGAATTACAATGCAAACATGGCATGATATTTCTGGTTTACATTCTCTCATCTCAAAGATATATCCTTTTGTCCAGTTGTAACTCCACTTATCACTACGTATATGAAAGCCAAAAAAATCTGATTACAATTATACCAAAATGCAGAAATCTAGGAAATCCCACATCCTCATGGAGCCTGAAGTTAGATTAATCTAAGTCAATACAGTGCCCTCTGCAGGGTTTCCTCTTACATTACAACTCCGTCCTTGAGTATTTGCACAACAGGAAAATAAATTGAATTTTTATCATAAAATTCTGTCTGCTAATCTTTGAAATAACACTGTAAGATGAACATAAGACAAGCTAAATAGAAATATTCTCTTTTAAGAGTAATAATATTGCTGTTAATTTGTCTAAAAACTTGGAATTGTAAGAGATTACAATATAGAGCTTTAAATTATCCGCTACTTAGGTGATGGAATTGAACGACAGCATAAAAAAAAAAAAAATCTAGTTGCTACCTAAGTATGTATTCTCAAGAAAACTCTGCTAATAATTTTTACAGGAATTCCACTTTGTTTAATTGTTGTTACTTTTAGCAGGAGCAAGTGCCGTTACAAACTTAATTAGCACTTGGGAAGTCAGAAAGGAGATTAAATCAAATCATATCGATTTCCACAAAGCTTTTCCTTCCCTAGCACCCAGACACATAAAGCTGAACACTTTGGCCACAACCCTTAAACACGCAGCCAGTAATGCATGGAGCCCTTCAGATCGAGCACAACAAGTCTTGTTCCCTGGCCTACTTTTCCACACAACAGAACACACAGCTCTGAATTATTTTTCATCAGCTGCATACCAAAAAAAAAAAAAAAGTTAGCTTAGCATCTTTCTAAGGGATTTACTAAAGTACGCTAAATTCTACTCAGTGCAAAGGTAAAGCTTACAGAATATCTGTATTTATGCTGAATTGAGCCATGTTGCAGTAACAATTCACAGTAAATCTTGCCAGCAAACATACCGATGACAATGACAGGAGTTACTTTCTTTCTGAATATGTAAAACTCAGACAGAAAAACAGAGGTTTTTTGTCTGAGGAAGCAAGGATAAAGATTAATAATGTTGTCATCTTCCTTTGTATAGAGAATGATTCAGTGGCATGAAAACCCCTTTAAAATATATTGCTGAGCAATGGGAAATGTCATTGTAATAAAAGTTGGTTTCAAGACTGCAAGAAGTATTTTTTGTTCAGCTAGCTATGCCCTGCACCAAAAGCATGGCAAATAAACATATGGAGTTTATATGGATGTGAACGCACGTGTAATAGACATGCAGTGGTCAGTTTGCTTTATGTAGCAATTCCTTTTAAGCTATTGAAAAGGAAAGTTCTAGACATACACCCAATATAAACCCATCCTCTCAAAAACACCAGCAGACTCTGGCTTCACAAGCAAGATTGAGGGAAATGCTGTTCTTATTAATATGCAGCCTTTTGACAGTTTTAACACTAATGGGAGCAACATTGCATTAATATTTTAGCCATCTAGATTTTTTTTTCCCTAATATGCAATAGCATTTTCTCCTAAGAGAAAACTTCTGATTTTTCTACTTTTTCCACAAAATGCTAAATGCCTCCAGCAATCCCAAGTCTCCAGCAATCCCAAGTCTCCAGCAATCCATAGTTTCTCTCCCTTGCCTTTGCTAATGGGATGGGAAGAACAAGCAAGAAATCTTAAGAGACAGGGTATGCATTGGGACCAGTATTATTCAATATATTCATCGATGACTTGGATGAGGGACTAGAGAGTACTATCAGCAAGTTTGCTGATGACACCAAGCTGGGAGGAGTGGCTGACACACCAGAAGGCTGTGCTGCCATCCAGCGAGACCTGGACAGGCTGGAGGGTTGGGTGGGGAAAAATTTAATGAAATATAACAAGGGTAAATGTAGAGTCTTGCATCTGGGTAGGAACAACCCCAGGTTCCAGTATAAGTTGGGGAATGACTTATTAGAGAGCAGTGTAGGGGAAAGGGACCTGGGAGTCTTGGTGGGCAGCAGGATGGCCATGAGCCAGCACTGTGCCCTTGTGGCCAGGAAGGCCAAAGGCATCCTGGGGTGTATTAGAAGAGGGGTGGTTAGTAGGTCGAGAGAGGTTCTCCTGCCCCTCTACTCTGCCCTGGTGAGACCCCATCTGGAATATTGTGTCCAGTTCTGGGCCCCTCAGTTCAAGAAAGACAGGGAACTGCTGGAGAGAGTCCAGCACAGGGCAACTGGGATGATGAAGGGAGTGGAGCATCTCCCTTATGAGAAAAGGCTGAGGGAGCTGGGGCTCTTTAGTTTGGAGAAGAGGAGACTGAGGGGTGACCTCATTAATGTTTAAAAATCTATAAAGGGTGAGTGTCACGAGGATGGAGCCAGGCTCTTCTCGGTGACAACCACTGATAGGACAAGGGGTAATGGGCTGAAACTGGAACATAAGAGGTTCCGCTTAAACTCGAGAAGAAACTTCTTCTCAGTGAGGGTGACGGAACACTGGAACAGGCTGCCCAGAGAGGTTGTGGAGTCTCCTTCTCTGGAGACATTCAAGACCTGCCTGGATACGTTCATATTCTGTGATTCTGTGTTATCCCACCAGATCTCATCACCAGTTGGGTGCTGCAAACTGCTCTAAGTATAAAAGGCTAAAAGCTGCCCCAACACCCCTGAGATACACCAGAAGGTTGTCACTGATCACTAGTAGGCAAGTTGCAGTCTGACTATTCATTGTTTTGAGAAGACCATGCAAGAGTGGGTTATGAGAACCGTAACGTTTTTCTGAAGGCTGTCCTCACACAACCAGCATCAGCATAAGACGGGGTAAGTCACGTCTGTAACTGCCATCTCCCCTAGGATTAAAATCAGAGAGGCAATAGCACTCTGCTGCACAAAGACAGGAAAAAAAAAAATTGTTGAGGAAAAGCAGAATCAGGCTCGCTGTCCCACTGGATAAAATGATGTCAGGAAGCAAGGAATAAGAAGCAAATTGCTAGCTCATGTGAGAGGATACACGGGTCATGTGGTGTGTCCCTTGAGAGGAGGCTGCAGCACAGACTGGCTCCTTGACTGCAGCTCTAAGAGGATTCGGCTCCAACAGCAAAACAAACCCAGGTTACACAGAATGACACATCTGCAACGCTGCTGATGTGGAGCAGGCTTACACGCCACATCACAATAAAAAAAAAAAGTGAGTGATGTTTAACCCAGAACCTACTGGTATGAAATGGCATGTTTTGATCTCAGATATTCATAAACCAGGAGGCTTACACGTTACGTAAATGAAACGCTGACATGGTTCAGCCTTTTCTCTGAGTTGCTGCTGTTGCTTCCTGGCAATGGGAGCCTTTGCCAGGTTATTTCAGGGTAAGTAGCTGTCTGCTGTGATTACAGTTTACTGCAGGGGTGATATCCTCCAGGGATTCTTGCCCTGTGACAGGGAGTAAGATTCAAGAAGTAAAAAACTGCTCTGATGCTCAGGTTGATGTTTACAGGAAAGGCAGATTTTCCTGCTTTTGTGCAAAGCAGGCTTTCATTATTTTGTTAGCCCAGCGTGTATTGAGCCATGTGGCCTCAGGTCCCTGGCTTTCACTTCATAATTTAACATTAAAGAAAACCCAATATCTTGCCCTCTAGCTTTCAAAATCTGGACACGGCAATCCAGATATACCTCAGGGAGTTGTGTGTTTATATTCCCACAAGTATGTCTCTATAATTAGGAGCACAGCCTGTAATTTAGCAAGTGAACCGTTCAACGTTGATTTCTCCATTGCAGCCGACTGATATTCCCAGCCAAGTCCCTGGTCACAGGAGGAATTCCAAAATGGGTGATCAGGCAGCAGCCAAAAAATTGCAATTAACTAGGTTCCCAGTAGAGAAGTTCATCAGGAATTAGCCATGTGTTAGAAAACAGACCCAAGTCCATTTGGAAATGAAACACGCACATTCCAAATAATCAGTGGAACACCTACTATTCTGGTGGAAAGGCAGATGTAGATTTTCTTCATATGCATCTTTGATGATCTCTGCATAGTTACTCGAGCACAGAGATGCACAACCTCAATGCAGCTGCTACTGACAGAACAGAGACGTTATTGTTTCTTGTGGCCCCCACTCTGTACGCAGACCCTGGGTAAAGCCCAGCGAGCTGCAGAGCACCTTGGTCCGTTTATCACTGTGCTGACTTGGAGAGCCTCTCCCAGCATTGCCTGTCTTCTCTTTCTTCTTCCTCACCATAGACAAGAGCCCAACACCTTCTCAAAACAGGTGAGACATGAGAGGAACACAACAGGCAGCATTCACACATCAGTGTCACACATCTAACAGAAACTCTTTTGTCACGGTAAGGTCAGTTTTCACTGAAGCATCCCGACACACAAAAAACCCCACACTTCTGCCTCCTTGAGAACAAAATGAGTGTTACCATTCCCATTTTACCAACAGGGAAAGAGAAGATGACTTTCCATCAGCACTGAAGACCCAGAGCAAGGCAGCATGCCAGGAAGAGATCCCAAGACTGCTCTACAGTTGCTGAAAACCTCATGGGCTGAGTGACAAATGCTCTTGTCAACGGTTTAATCTGGGCATCCCACACACCACCACAGTTCTGTTTAAAGCCTCCCTAGGGCACTGGCTGCTTCTTTTGGTTTTGTTTTCTCCATTCTACTTACCTTCCCACCCCGTGACAGCCGAATTCACATCAAATGTACACACGCAGATTACATTTTTCCTCCAGGATTCAGGATGAAAATAATGCTCATCAGAAAAGCCATGTAGCCTGCTGACACAACTTCTGCAGTGCCCAGAAGCATTAAGAATGTGATAAGTCATGTTAAGAATGTGATCACAAATTAAACACAAATTAAAGACCAGCTTTTTTTTTTTTTTGGAATGAGCTGGTCCACTGTCGTGTGTAGATACACCTCATTAAAAACAATTTTTTAAAAGAGACATTAAAGAAGGGTTCAGTTATAACTGCTTGCATTCTCCTTACTGGCTTTATAACTTAATCCAATTACCTGACAGCCAGTTGCTGGAAGCATTTAACTGAGAACACCATTCTTCGAATTTACAGAGACACAGACAGAATACAGCTGTGCATCATGCAAAACTTGTCGTTACCACGTACTAGATATAGAACATATTAATTGAACTCTGTAAGACTTGAGAAGCCAACCATTTAGTCTTGATGCTAACGAGACCCACATATCCAATTCACATGTCCAACTGTGATAAAAGTTTCTGTTAAATGCATGACATTGGTGTGTGAATGGCAGCTGCTGTGATGGGTGATCTCACTCAGCTTTTTTACTCCACATTGCTCTAGTTCAAGAAGCATCTGAAAGCTTGAAAGGAAAAACTATTTCTCCTAGTTTTCACCAGGATGTTTTGTGCAATCACAAGTTTTTCTATAAAGTCTATTTTCTCTTTTACGTGACACCATTATTTTCAAAGAACCTTTTCCCCATCACAACAAAAACAAATTTAAGTAAAAAATAAAGAATACTGTTAATATGCAGCAGTCGCAAAACCAGAAAATATGCAAAGTACTTGGAAATAAAAGGCAATATTATACAGAATTTTGCAATTGATTTCCTGATCAATTTATTTCCTGATCAACTAGCTGTCCTCTAAATACACAAGGTCTCAGTGAAATCATGAGGACCCCACTAGAGCTCAGATGTTTGTCCAAATTGCCCCCATAAGAAGGAAGTCCCTAGACTTTAATCCTCACATAATAACAGGAAGGGTGCTTCAGTGGATAGTCTGCAGCCTTCACAGCTATGAGCACATTTTTATTTGGGCAAAAAAAGCTAATTTCAAACATCTTTTCATATATGCATGGTACAGAAACTGACATAATTACAAATCAGAGTTTATCTAAGACATTATTCTTGTCTCAACAATACTCATAGCAGTCCCAACTACTTAAAATGCCCTCATCTCCCTCTGCCATAACCAGCCCTCTCTGAATTATCCAGCTAAATATGCCAGCATAGTTTACACCAAAAAGAGAGGAGAGAACATTCTTGTAGTAAGCCAGCTAATAAGTGAAATTGATATCATGCTGGAAGGGAGCAAATACGGGTGAGGTTGACTGGATAGAGTGAGGGCCATGCCTAGAATGGGAAGTAGCTATTACAGGTGATGAAATCACGAAGAGCAAAAGAAATCACGGTATCAGAGAAAAGGGGACTACAGAATCTTTCATCTGGAGACTGCAGAAATGTAGGTATGGAAAGAGAGAAGTTCCTTGCAATATGTTTGAGCAGGGTGAGCTTTGGTGAGCAGCCTCTCCAAGGAGCCGAGTAGAAATAAACAAATTGCACCACAGTTATTAAAATCCAACAAGCTAATGACCCCAACGCAGTACAGCAGCAAAGGATGTCAGAATCTTACTAGTTAGTATGGACATTATGGAATATTAGTTAAAATCAATATTTACACGAATAAGGATCCTAAAAGCTACATTAAGACAGAGCTGGATCTCACTTTTACAATCTCCCAAGGGAAATCCAGGCTGGTCCAGAACTTTCGGGATTTTTTGTGTCTACGGAGATTTGCTGCCTCACATGTGCCTGCTGAATCCAGATGTGGACGGGGACAACCATAAAAAAAACTTCTCTCTGAAATGACATTTTTAGTAAATTGAATCACAGTTTTTTCTACATGTCAGAATGCAACAGGCAGTCAGACAGCAGCTGACACGCAAATACGAAAAGCAAATCACAGTAACTCAGAGAAGCGAGATGAAAGAAAAGACAGCTTGCGTGTGTTTATAGCTCTACGGAGACTGAAAATAAATTACTCACTCCCAGAATCCTGTCCTGCCATTCTGGGCTCTCAAATGCCACAATTATTCATAACATTTCCGTGCCTCAAGGAGCCAAGAGCCGAATGTCTCTCCCGGCACTCGGTACTTCAAATACAGGGATCCCACAAATGCCAGCATAAGGCAACTGCTGCAGTTTGCCACCAAAACTAACAGACTTCTCCACACAGTCTGTGTTTACACTTTCCTTTGGCTACACTAAGCACCAGATTTTTGCTGGTTGACTTTGCAATTGGATGCTGGCAGCATCCACTGACAGGAAAGCAAATTCAAGTGCCCTCTTTAGAAGCACCTTTTTTTGCAGTTATTGATGAAAATCTGTTTCGCCCTGGCACAAAGTAAGACTTTGTGTACTGCTCACCAGTAACCATCTCTGAGCCTAAGTATGACAGATTATTCAGGCTGATGGCATGCCCGTGAAATGAGTCACACTATTCTAAAATAAGTATAATTATTTTTAAACCGAGTTAATCATTTCAATATTGAAGCTTAAAAAAGAGTCGAGTTTAGTTCACATGCAGTTTGGTTTTAGAAGTCAGCTAGGAACGTCCTGATACTAAACCGAAAACGAGAGTATTGAACAAAAGAGTTTCAACCAAATAAATCAAAGCTAGTTGATATACGTAGGTTAATAATTTTATCCAATTACATTAGCAAATGTAGAAATTTCTCACTGTAGTCTTAGAGATACTTTAGAGGCTCGTGAATGGTTTATACTCAAGTGTTATTTATCCTACCTGAGGCCTGAAGGTCAGTAGAGTGACTCATGAGAAGGTTATTTAAATACCTTTTTTCAGAAACTCAACACTATTTTCTCACATACAAAACTTCATTTAATCTAAAACAAATCAGATTTCCGTCTGCAGCTTTAATTACAAATTAAAGCAAGAGTTGTAAGCAAATGCAAATCTATTTTTAAGGCTAAGCACACAGAAGAGCCACTACTTTGTCTTCCCCAGGCAGTCGAACACCATTTATACTCTGCTTGTGAAAAGTTGTTTCATAAACCCTCAATTTTCAGTGTAATGTGCACCAATTAACATAGTCTCCTGACTTAATGAGAACTGCATTTAGAATTCAAATAAATCACTCTTTAGGGTGTTATCATGGACAAAACTGCGGCAACACCAAAGAGGAAAAAGAAACAGAGCTTGGCCAGAATGCAAACTCCTAGTTCTTTGATGTGAAGACAGCCACAAAATCCAGATCTGAATATTTCTCAGATGAAAATAGCTAGGTCTACATCAAGAGTTTTCATTTAACTAAAAGCATTTCTTTTCTTTTTTTTTTTTATTTAAAATTAAATGCCACAGCTAATCTTCAAGCTTTTTCAACAGATTAAAAAGTAGGTCTCTCAACAGTCAGTAAAAAAGGGATAAAAATTTCATTCTCCTCCTAAAATAAAATTTAAAAAATAAGATAAAAAATATCATCATACGAGTAATTCCCTCCACATATTTCTGGTGTACTAACTAGCAAGAAGGGATAGACAGATATTAATTACCAATGGGTTCTGTGCAACAATAACAGCTTCAAAATTTACAAAAACAGGAGAGCTTAAATCTTGAAAAGCCTAAATCTTGCATCGCAGTGTTGTCTCTTGTGGTGACAACAGACAGAGCCTAGTTAGACTTTTGCATGTTTTATTCAACTTCTAACAGAAAAAGGCTTTATGTTATGTGTTATTCCTGTCACTTTAGTCATTTTCACAAGATATTAAAATAACCTGAAATTAAAGGAAGCTTGAATTTCTGAATACCAGGTTAAAGGCACTTAGCTTGATCTCTGGTATGCACTGAGCATTGCATAACCACCAGCAAGAAACCTGTGGGAGAAAAATAAACTCTTGATTTGACAAGGAAACTAGTGAGAAAATGAAAATTTGCAAGACAGAAACTTCATCAAACTACTGAAATCAGGAGTGACACAAGCGAGAAGAGCTGCTGGGCACTGGTACCATGGCGATGGTCTGCAACAGGCTCACGAGCTTGATTCTGTCATTTGATCACGAGAAAACGAAAGACTTTCCCATGGACACCTTTCGAGAGTATCTACCACTGGAGTTCCAAGAATGCTACCAGCAGGTTGCCAAAAAGAGCAGTCACAGCAAAACGTCTTCTCTCCTTGCCCAAGCAATTTTAGCTGCTGTGGCAATAGTGTCCCGTTATTAAGGGTAGTCGTAACAGTGACACAGCCCCAGGATTGAAGGAGTACAGACACCTTGGCTGGAAAAGGCTTCAGCCAGCCACGGTTTGAAGCGTAACCAGACATCACCCAAAGATGAACTTTTTCTCAGCTGTCTGTGTTATGTTATTGCTCAGCTGTTCAGTCAGATCACCTGTACTTCCCCGTGCATTCTGCACAAGTGTCAGATAATTCAGATTATTTCACCTTCGTGCGGCCTCACAAAGCATCACGGTCAGAACAGAAAATTGGAAGTGTTTCTATATTTTGTAATTATATTGTAATTTTGAAGTTGGTCTTTAGAAGGTGTTCAATTATTCTCCCTCAACTTTCTTCTATATTCACTACAGCACCAAAGAAAAATTGTTACACTAACACTACAAATTATTGTTTTGTGGTTACTTATTGCTTCCTTCTCTCTTTAGTATTACATTTATCCTGCCTGAGCTCACAAAAAAAATGATCCTGAACAGTTTGCAAATGAAGTGAACAGGACTAAGGTGTTTCTGAATATCAACTTGAACATTTGTTATCATGCTCACTTCAAGATGATCCTTTCTAGGAGTTGCTCTTGAACTCTCCTTTTGCTTCTGCTGTAGGTACCTTGTCCAAGAGATTTATTCTTCTGACAGTTAGGAACTTTACTTCCAATCCAAACTTACTCACTGCCAACTTTTGCCTATTACTTGTGCCAACCTTTATCTTTTAAAACCTTTTCCCTGGAGTTTGTCCTTTAGGCATATTTATATAGTAACACATCCATTCTTAGACTTTCCTGAGCCAGCCAGAGCTTCCTCACGATATATATTCTCTGCTCCCTGATGAGCCTCACAATTTCTTTTGCACCCGCTCCAGTTTGCACCAGAAGCACTGCACAAGCCTGCACTGTTAAGGGCTTACCACGGCCTTGAGCAATGGCCCCTGGAGTCGCTCGCCCTCACCCAGGGTGAGAGGACAAGCAGCGACAGTGTAGTGCCAGCCTGCAGGATGCCTGGGCAGCACAGGGGAAGGAGGCGAGCGTCCCACGCCTGGGGCCCCACTAGCCCTGCAGAAGTGCTGTGGCACAGCCCCACACTGACATCAGCAGGGCTCTGCTGACGCTCCCTGCCCTTAGAGCCCCCTGCCCCTACCATCCCATCCACTCAGCACCAGCCCAGCCAGCCTGCATCCTGCAGGGCTGACACCTGACAGAACACTGCACCGCTCACATCTGACCGACTCGGGTAACTCAAACCTGCCACGAGGGCTGTACGGCCAAACCGGAGCAGTGCAGGGCTACAGTCGGCAGACCCCGCCAGAGCCAAGCTGGCTCCAGGCAGTGCTAGGGCAGGTGTCTCTGACAGTGTGACCCCATCCACCTGCACCTGAGCTTATTCACCCCTGAATAACCAGGTCAGCTGTACGTCACTCCAGAAACACCTCTGTATACATTTATGACTCCATCATACTGGTGCCTCATACTTGCCCTGTAGATTTCTGCTACAGTGCAGAAATCAATGCCAGTTATATTCCGTGGGACCTGGCCATTGATTCATTTCTTTGCTTATGCGATGTCCCACAAGGAAGAAGCAGAGACTAGCTACGTAGCCCCATGTAGTTCCTGGCTTCAGTAAAACTCAGGGAGTCTGACACTGCAGTAGCAGATATCCTGGATAAAGAAAGGAGATCAGTGATGGAGGAGAAAAGAGTATAAACAGGGGAAGAATGCAGAAAGGAAACAAGGGAACCGAGACTCCTACAAATAACAATGGGGGGAAAAGAAGTGGGAGGAAAGCAATAGAAGAGTAGCAACGAAAAGAACATAAAAGACAAGGATGGGTACTTGAAAAGAAAGGTGACTTTATAAACAAAGAGGATGAGTCAGAAGAGATTCCTGATTTCGTTTGCAGCCAGTTCATCTGCAGAATAATTGCTTACAAAGCTGAACTGGTTTTGGCAGCTGCATAGCTTGAGATTGCAAGCCTCACAGGTTGCAAAGGGAACAGGAAACTTTGTGTGCTATTGAAACAAGCTGAGGGAGAATTGCAAAGGAGAGCTGAGACTCCTTCATACCACGGAGATACACGGACACCAATTTTCCTTGTTCCAGTTCGTAGTGGGGAAGAGAACCTTTGCAATGGCTAGAGAACGAGGCAATTTCTTTTTTGCAGGAAGAAAGCTATGTTATAAGAGGTCTCAAATTTCAAAAAGTAGAAGTTTGTTTTGCAAAGACTGTAAGAGACTGGTTATCATTTTTAAAGGAGCAAAAGGGAAGGTCCCGTTACTGCAAAGGTGCTGACCATAATACATTGCTTTCAGTGGCAGCTCTAACATGAGCTGTTCTTATCCTCATTTCCATTCTGGCTGCCTCGCATTCCTATCCCAGGCTCCCTCTCCTGGTCTTTTTGGACACTGGTCGGTTGAAGCACTGTTGTGAAACAGGCCCAGAGAGCAGCCCTGCCCTCAAAATCATCACTGCTGCCAAAAGAAACAGACACATACCTCCAAATCCAGTTCAAACCCCAAAATCATTCAAAATAATGAATAAAACGTTACTATAAAAATCAGTAATTTATTGCTTGATGCAGTGAGCAAAACGGCCTCATGGCTAAAACACAATCCAGTTCCTAATTCTGCCAACGAATCCGCTGTGATCATTACTCTCCTCTGTGCCTCAGTTTGCCATCTGCACACTACAAGCTTTGCAAGACTGAGACATTCACACTCTAATCATGACAGCCAGAGACAAGCACATCCAGCTTTCAAACAGGAGGAGGAAAAATTCTATAAATGGAAAAAAAAAAAAAAATCTAACTGCCAAACACACAGAGGCAAAGAGGTTTCTCAATTTGTTGGAGTAGGAAATCAAGAGTGCGACAAAGAAAGGGAGGAAAGAGAAGAAAGAGTGAACATATCAGAAGTGCCGTGTCGCGGCAGGGGCCACCCTACAGAGAAGTAAGAGCTGCCTGCCATGCAAAAGCAGGGCACACGTCTGGGAGCAGGTTCTTCCTGATCAGGATGCCCAGGTCTCTTATTGCAGTGCTGGCTGAAAAAAATCAGCTGGTGTCTGCTGAGTTAATAGACACGCAGCTGAAAGAGCAAGTAGGATTAAGGTATAATAACAAGATGCAATAACAGAACGGTTGCCAGCGTGGTGGATACCATGGGAAATGCTAAAAGTCACTTTCAAAACGGAGGATGCTGTTGTCACTCACAAGAAAAATAAGCAATTTTTTCTCCAGATCAACTGCTAATATCATATGATATGAGCCAATTAACAGAAATAATGCACTCTGTGAAATACAGTTTACATCACTTGTGGAACTACAAAGTCATTACAAGTCTAGAGATGACAGAGCATATCCTTTCTGGTGTCAATTAGTAAAATCCAGTTTACACCCGTTAACTCTTGTGAGTGACCACCGAACACATTCTGCCAATCATCATAGAATCACTCATGTTGAAAAAGACCTCTAAGATCATCAAAGTCCAACCATCAACCCAACACCACCATGACCACTAAATCATGTCCCAAAGTGCCACATTTCCTGAACACCTCCAGGAATGACAACTACACCACTTCCCCAGGCAGCCTGTTCCAATGCTTCACCATTCTTTCAGTAAAAAAAAATTTTCCCAACATCCAATCTAAACGTCCCCTCGCACAACTTCAGCCCATTTCCTCTTGTCCTATTGCTAGTAACTTGGGAGAAGAAACCGACACCCACTTTCAGGTAGTTGCAGAGAGCGATTAGATCCCCTTGAGCCTTCTCTTCTCCAGACTGAATAATCCCAGTTCCCTCAGCCACTCCTCATAAAACAAGATAGCACCATGCCTGTGATCCATCAAAGGGCTGGTGACAGGCGCGTGAATCGATGAAAGCCGCTTATTCTAATAACTGTTGAACCTGAAAAGGAAAGAAGCATAGGAAACATTCGTCTTTTCAAGGCTACACGAGAAATGTGGAACGGTACGAGTCTACCGGCATAGCCTGGAGACAGCAAAATTAAGTTGAGTGCATTTTTTCATTTCTGTTGGGGTGTCTGTGCAGGGCTAAGGTGCGAATCCGCAGGGGGATATCCAGGAATTGAATTGTGAAGCAAGATGTAGGTGCCTCACTGGAGATTTCAGCTGCCTGACTTCTTCTGTCAGAAACAAGTTGAGTACAAACAAGAGGCTGTCTCTTGGCATGAAGGCCATTCTTTTCATTTTTCCTACTGCTGGTGTTTACCCCTCTTGCTATAATGAGATTTGAAATCAGTAAAGGAATTATATTATAAATTATCTTAACTTTAATCCAGGGAAAAGCAAAACAAAAGCATGTGATGAAATATTGGCTTCCACAGAGCTGTGTCACTGCACTGAAGATGCAAACATCTTCCTAAATGTATCACAGTACTAGGTTCTGCTCTGCCATCAAATTCACCTTAAAATTGTATTTGAGCTATACAGGAGAATAAGACAATTTGTAAGCAAAACTGGCCACAGAACTGCAGTTTCTGTCAAACCTCTCTCTGTGAAAATGCTCATTCCTCTCCCTTCTTATACTCTTCTGGTTGTGCTTTTAATTTTACTCTTCCTTCAACAGGACTATCAGCGTCTTTTTCTAACGCAAGATAAACAAGGTTTTCTCTGTCCTAGAGAGGATCCACCAGCAATCACACTATCTTTTTAATCAAAATCACCAGTCAACCAATGTGCGTCTCTAATGAAATTGCACTTTTCTCTGATAAACCTTTCTATTATTTTTATCAAGGTTTTCTCCACAGCTGATTTTAGCTGATATGCTTGTAATTGACAGCCTGACACAAGGCAGTACCTTTCCTGAATATTAACCATCCAGTCTAGTCCCTAGTCCTTACAGATATAGTGCTAAAGGCTAAAGATGATATTTTTCCCCCTCTCAAAATTCAGAGAGACGACATTAAGATTTTTCGGCCTGATTAGCAGCTGCAGCAATATTAAAACTAAAGGGGCTTTGCATCTTTAGGCAGGCAAATCACCCACCAATATTGTTATGAGGGTAACACTGGGTAGTTCTGGCCAGCAGGACTAAGCTCCCAAAAAATTACTCACTGACATTTTAAGTTACATCATTTCAAGTTACATCAATATTCTCTCGCAAGACACAGGAGAAATTGCTTTTCTCTCTAGCTCCTTGCATCTTTGGCAGGTGAGATCGCTTCTTACGTGGGCAGAATTCCCAGGGTCAATAGAAGATTTCACAGAGCGTATGAAACCAGGCATCGCTAAAAGACAAAATATCAATATGTGTGGTATTTCTTTATTGCACATTCCCAGTTCCCATTTATCAGAGGACTGGTTATCTCTTTTCATGTCCAAGCTGCAATTTACTTCCAGCAGGGTATTGTAAACAGCCAGCCAGAGCTTTTTTTAACTGTGTGATTGGAAACTATTGCTTCTCTGTTTAATTTCTTCTTCTGTAAGTATAGCTCCCAGTCTTTACCAGATGGCTATTGTTACTCTTATTACTGACCCTGCTGTCTAGATACCTACTTACGCTTATTATCCACTCTTATTTTCCCAAGTAAAGACCTTAATGAGGACAAGCATAGTCATTATCTCTACAATTGTGTACTAAATAGTTCAACTTCAAAATTCAGATTGTAAGCAGTGAGAGAGCATATGTTCAGATTTTTTTTTTTAAAGACCTCCTTTATTACACTGTCAAATGATTCAATACTAATGACATTTTTTTGCAGTCACTAGAATGCTGATGTTTTATAACCTCTACCTTTTTTATTGTACAAGGTTTCCTTCCTTGGACTTGCTCCAAAATAGCTTTTGGCTGTTCAATAAATTCAAAAGATATTGTTTAAAAAAAAAAAATCCAAACAAACTAAAAATCCTGGCTTAGCTCTAGAAATGTGTTCACATCTTAAGCTTTTTTCTTAAAGGTTGCTATTCCCATTGACTAATTATGATTAAAATAGAAACTCTATTTTTCTTCTCCTACAAGCTCCTCTTGTCATGCTGATGTGGAGGATCCCAAAACAATCACCTCATTACCTTCAGTGTCCGTGACTTCCATCCAAGTTGTCCCTGCTGCATCAGCCAAAAGAAACACATAATTTCTCCCCATCCACCAGCGCCACCCACTAACATCCCTTCTGCCGCGCTTGCCTTGTTTGTCTGCCCCTTTGGTAAACCTTGCACTTGAGCGTTTTAACATCCGAAGGCGGCTCTGAAGAGTTTGGCCAACTGAGCAAACCTAGCAGGCACCCTGGCAGGAGGGCAGGAAAAGCAGCCCGCCAGGGCCCCCTGCTTGGGCCAGCCCATGCACTGGGATAGCCCTGGGGGGCCAGCCCAGCAGCTACACACCCAAACCCAATGAACAGAGGCCTCTGATCTTCCGGGGATAAAAAAAAAATGCAAGTGGATGCTGTGCTTTTGTAGCAACTCGCTGCCAGCTGTGATTTAACAGTGTGCCAACGTGAGCTGAAAGCTGTGATCCTGTGGGTATTCTCAAAGACTGGGATATACAGCTCCAGATTACCTAGCAAGAACTGGTGAGAGTCACAGGGAGCGTACGCACAAACAGAGGTAAGTTTTAGTGACATAGAAAAGCATTTCATTAATATGTTCATAGCTTGGATGAGTGTGCTGGCCTAGTAATGTTAATATTGGTTCTATCTGCAGAAGAAACTGAATATTTTTCTTCAATATTTAAATCAGATATCCCTGGCAAAAAAAAAAAAAACAAACCCACCCACGCTCATCATATGACAGCCTTTCACATACAGGGGAACATCACAGTAATACATCAAAATAACCAAGTTACATTTGTTACAGGTTTTAGCACCATTTTCCTCTCTGCACATAGTCTCCCCTCAGTATTGGCCTGGGGAAGAGATAATTGAATTTATTGTCCACCAGAGCCCACGTTGAGAAGGTTCTAATTAGTTACAAAGATGCAAACGTCTAAGCCCTAGTATCGTCTTGTACAGGCCACGGCGCAAGAGAGTAAAATCTCTTGCAAACAGCTTATCTGAAATTTATTCACATCAGCACCACAGACAAAAGTACAGACAAGACTGACAATGCTACTGGGCATATTATCCCATGAAATTAAGCTTCCCACTTCTAGAAGTGCATTGCTTATTTTGGTTGCATGTCACAATTCATCAGTATTACAAATTATTTCAAGACACCCTTAAATTCTCCTCTCCCACCCTCGTTTAATCTAAATTGTTTATAACGTCCATCACCTGCAGCTACACAAATTCTCCTCTATTTTTTCTTCAACAACAAAAGTATCTACTAGCATCACATCAGGACATGGCATGAATACTTATGAAAAGATTTATTAGCTTAAACAGGTATATTTATAGATTCATTTGTTTCTGTCAAAGCAATTTGTACTGTTCATTCTAATTCCTAACCTGGGTGGCTCTTTGCTGACTCAGAAGCTTGCATTTACAATGTCTTTCCAATTCGTGCCATGCTGAAAAATCTCTCCTGCATCAAAAACCAAAAAAAAAGCTCCAAAACAAACACCCACCCCAATTGTATTGAAATTTCCCCAACCAGCTACCCTTGGTTCAGCCAAGAAGAGTGCTTTCACAGAGAACCATCAAGTTCCTCTCTCAGTAACATTGCAAAGATGCCCTCAGCTAAAAACTTCCATCACAATCTGCAAATCTGAAGTGCATGAAGTCTCTGGCTATGACAACAGGGCGGTAATCAAGCAAGATTAGAGATGTGATGACTCAGCAAACGAAATTTC
The DNA here is from genome assembly GCA_020746105.1 of Trogon surrucura. Lineage (NCBI taxonomy): Eukaryota > Metazoa > Chordata > Aves > Trogoniformes > Trogonidae > Trogon > Trogon surrucura. The sequence goes on from CM036627.1 coordinate 1,202,866, forward strand.
TGTAAGGTTTTGTTTTCACTGTGCACATTTACATCAACAGAAGAGAAAATCTCAGAAGTCATAACTCAGATTAGCGTAGTCTAATGAAGCACACAGCAGAGGGGAAATCAAGTCAATAGCATTCCTTCTACTTCCCTGATTTTAGCCATTTGATTAATCAGTAAGTCAACAGCGTTCTTGGTAAAAATCTCCAGCTTCATTCAGTACCAGAGGTGGCAGAGAGGCAGACCCGAGATGAAAAGGAAACAAATCCAGACTTTCTTGCCATTTTTTAAAATTTGTTCCATGGTATCAGGGTACAAGTGTAGGAAAAAAAATACCTCTGATTAAAAACATTCCAGTTAGGGGAGCCAGAGCTGAAATGAAAAACACTAACCAGGATAGTTTACGACTTGTGAAAGGCTCCAGCCCATAAATCTAATCTCTTGCTGTAATATCAGCCCCAACTGAGGAATAGTCATGCTTCAAAAGCCAGAAGGAGAGCAATTCCTCCGTCTTCCACGCCAGTGTGTGGTGGTAGGGATGTATCACCTTTCTGCAGCTTAAGGTCCCCAGTCCTGTCCCAGTCCTAGGGTCCTGAGAGCAGGCAGCATCAGCAGTGCTCTCAGAGGACCCAGACCCAGCACGACCACTTGCAAGCAAGTCCTGCTGCCTAAAGATCACATCCCCTCCTTCTTATATCCTAAACAAATTCATTCTAGGCCCAGTTTGCTCACAGTAATTCTAAGACCCCTATAGTCCACCTCCAGACCAGCCTTTAGTTGTGCAGTCACAACCCCTGCAAACTGGCTCTGCCCTTCCATCTTCTGTTGCCAGAGATGTTCTTAATCCCTTTTTCTTTCCAAGTTCTCTCATAAAGGCACAGAAAGGAGAGTAAAGCAGAACAAGTTCCTCTTAAAGTTTAGGGGACTTTTGTCCCAATCATATAGCAGGCTCCTTTGAGCTGCTGAGGCCTCTTCCCTCTGTGTCTCTTGAGGAAATGGAGATCTGAATGTGGAGACTGGCGGAGTGAGTACCCAGCAAACTATTGGTGCAAAAAAAACCTATTGGTGCAAAAAAAAACTATTGGTGCAAAAAAAACCACACTATTGGTCTGAAGACTGTATGTATCCAACGGGCAGACCTTACACACACCTAATTTCTTCATTTTCAGTTTTCAAGTGGCCTATCCTGAATACTAATCAATGGAAAAATAGAGGAAGTAATTAATTATATGGGCCTTCTCATTTATCAAGGCAAGGATCTATAAGGCTCAGCACACATCAGGTCAGAAGGCAGACTACAGAGAGCTTTCAGCTTCTTCCAGCTACCAAACTTGCGATGAAATTAATCCTGTGCCCACTTTTCTCACACAGCTGGGCACCCATCAATCACAGCCCCCCAGGAAGTCCACTTCCCTCAGCTTATCTCCAAAGAGCAGTTACGCATGCACAACATCAGCCACTTCTGGTGGACTGCATGCTGTCAGCAGGCTGTCTGAGAGACAAAACCGCAGTCCGAGCAATAATCACTCACTGTTCAGTCCCCCACTACTCCCATCCTGTCTGCATAATTAAAAATCTGTTACCTTCTCTGACTTGGCTGGCAATTGGCAGCTCTCTCACAATAGCGCTCAGCAGACATCGGGCTTTAACAGATGGCAAGACAATGACGCAGCTCAAAATCTAAATGTGATGCTACAAGATCAGACTGGTGCAGATTTGGTAACAAACAACACGAAGAGCACAACAACTGTGAGATCAATAAGAACTAGATTAAAAAATAAATTAAGTGTGTCTCTCGTATAGTAGAGAGTGGGTGTCATTTGTTGAAGGATAAAAATAAGCTTGCTTCTTGGTATGCTGCAGTACCTGTAGAACCTCTTTATCTGTTTCACACTTCCCTATTAATGACGCTGCAAAGTGATACTAACCAGTGAAGTAGCTCTTCCTACTAAATCCCCAGGCACCCAGAATTAAAAGATGTAGTACATAGATTTCATTCAAATAGTTATGCTGTAACATAGCATCAGCTGGTTTTTTTTTAGAGGTAATGTACCACAAGTAAAAATGAAGATTGAAACTGTCTTAAACATACTCCTATTTTGCACCTTACTGCTTTGCTAAAAGTGAAAGCATGTGTAGAAACATTAAGTAATTGGATCTTGTCTTCATCCATCACTATCAATATTCAGAGAAGACAGGCTGAAACAACGAGGCTAGTAAACATCTGAGATGAAATCAGGATAACTCAAAAGATCTGCTAAAAAACAGATGCGAAGATCAATGTCAATAATTTCTTCTCATATTTCTGAGTTTGTTAACAAAGTGTTTAAAACACCAGCATCTCACAAACACTGTGCTTCCTTCGTATCAACCTACGTGAAGTTATGCCTTTGGTTCTTGAAATTTTTATACATAACCAGTATACGCCACATGATGGATGAGTGCTTGAACACGATGTGAAAGATTCCCATAAACCCACTAAAAATACATTACATATTTCAGCCTTTAAACCACATATCAGGTCTCCCATCTGTCTGGAATTAGAGGCAAAGAGCACCACAGCAATTATTTCACATCTAGCTCTCGGGACCTGGTGTTTTCTGCTGCTGTTTGTCACCACCTGAGAGTGGCATTAAGTGACCCAGACTGCGCAAGAACATTAAGGAAGTTATCGTGTAAGACTTATTACCTACGCCCCCATAAAGACTTCTGATCTGCCGGTACGTGAGGTAACCAAGTAAGACAGCAAACGTAGAGATACAGACAAGTAGAGCACTGTGTCCTTGCCCCAAGGGAAAGCCACACCATGCCATTTGAGGTCATTTTAGTTCATTACAGAAGTCAATATGCTTCCTTAGAACAAAAAAAAAGATCCAGTCAGGAATCATGTACTTAGGTTTCATTTAAACACTTTTTATAGGGAGCTTTCAAAATGCAGCTGAACTATTGATTGGGTGTTACCATTTCCCAAGACATGTTTATTGTAACAGCACCTACAGACAAAGAAGGGATCAGATAACACCACGCAGAGAACAAGTATGGAAGGAGCTGCAGGCGAAGCTGTGAAAGACAATAGTGATGGCTGGAGCAAACAGCTGCAGGGCAGCAAGAAAGTACATGAGAAACTTATTTACTGAAAGGTATTGCTCTAGCTGTTACACAGCCTGCACAACAGCTGTTGTAGAGTCAGTCTCCCTCAAATAAGGGATGCCCTCAGATCCAGTTCGCTTCTTTGTAGCCCAAGGCACAACACATCCAAGACAGAGTGGATGTTATCCTTGCAAAACATTCAGCTTTAATTCTACAGATGGAAAAATACCAGCAGCAAGAAACTCCATCTGCATAGAAACCCTGCAGCTCTAGTGCAGGAGGTACCAAACAGCGCTCCCTCCTCTCCCCACTGCTCAGCCTCCACACAGACCCACTGATTCCACCCCAAGATGATCTTCAGGACCTTGAAAATTAGTTTCTGAGAACAGATGGCACTCCTGAGGTACAGGAATTAACCAAGATCACTCTGGCTCTCACCTTAGGGCCCTGCACTCTGAAGAATTTGGGCAAGTTGTGTTCTGTCTTCCCCGATCTCCCTGCCCACACGTGCTCTGTGCTCCCAGGGCACCTGCACACCCCGACTCCCTCCATTCCTTTCCTAGGAAAGCCAACCTTCCCCAAAGGATCATTCCAGAGTACTGTAACCTCAGTTAAACTGCAGGAGAACAAGTAATCGAAACAGATTCTGCACAACATCAAAAAGAAAAAAAATAAAAATAAATCAATCTTTAATTACAAACTGGCAACCTCAAAAGGGTCAAAGACTGAGGTAGGTGAAATAGCCTCACCTAAAAGCCATAAAAATGGATTACAAAAGATCAAAAGGGTTAAAAATGGTTTAAGTCTCTTTTTAGAGAACTTCTTTCACTTTCCTACCATAAAATCTAGGACAGTTGCTGCTATAACTGCCTCAAGTTCATCAGGCATTGGCTTTTACTTTGTGAAGCTCTTCATCCCTACAACCACCCACACCGTCTCCAGAGTTAAAATTTGTTTTGCAAACTGTGCATCCCCAGAACAGATTTTTTAGGGCATTATCCCCAATGCATGACAAAGGTGTTTTGACTCCTTTCCCCAGAAGAAGCTTTAAAATATTAGAGCAAAAACTACAGCAAAAATACATATGCATCTGATGAAAAAAAAAAAAAAAAAAAAAGAGGAGTTCTTCATCAACTGCCAAATTCAAGAAAGCACCTATTACATGCACCTAATTATGTGCCCAAATTCAGGGAGGAAGAGGGACTTGAGTGGTTATTTCAAGTCTTTGCTGAATTCAGGTCCTGCACACACAGATTTCTTCCTTATCAAAACTTTGAAAGATTTTTTTTTTTTTCCAAGTTACATGAGCATCTTTAAATTTGCAGAAGAAAAAGATTCCAATCATAAACCAATTTGAAATAGTATCAGTAAGTTCAAGCTTTTGATGATGTTTACCTCTATTTCACTTTCAAAGCACACAGAATGCCAAATACTGCTTGCTTTTCATATGCAATTAATCCTACCAAAATCCTTTGGGACTACTTCTGAGAGTAAACTGAGCAGGATTTATTTTATGATCCAACACTGACAGGAAGGGAAAATATGATACAGAGTTTTATCCCTAGCAAAGAACCCTGGCACTAAACCCTCATGAGTTAGCGCAGCTAATCTGGCAACGGGGCAATTTCCTGTTTGTAATTTATATTTTTGCCCAAATGACTGCATAGAGACAGATGGTCACACCAAAGGAGGACAGTTCTGGAAAGAAACCTCCTTCCCTCAGGAATACTTCACCAGATCAGTCTGGGGGCTGCCAAAGCAAGATCTTTTGCCAGGCAGACGACTCACAACACACTGAAAACCTTCTCCAGGTTTTGGCTTCTCTATCAAATTCTCACCATGGAATAAACACAACACTGAAGAAAGAAGAAGAAAAAGACATTTCTGTGAATGGATAGGGCTTTGAATGCTAATGATTATATGGGGTTTTTTATCATCCAAGAAAGGAGAGTCTTTCTGACTGCATTTTCTGCATCCTCAGGGGTACACCCTATGTTCCTGATTGTCTGGGACCCATCAAGTTTTCAAGAAAGATATTTGTTTCCTTTAGGCTATAATGGTTCAAGCAGACGGAAGTTTCTGAAACAGGTTAAACAAATTCAGTTTCAGTCATGGGCTTTATTTTCCCTTATAACTTTTCACTGGCGCAATTAACTGGGCCTTCCTTGTTTTGTTTTAAAGAGAAAGTGATGAATTTTAAGAATTATCTCATAAATTATACAGTTTGTATAGCCACCCATACATGCTTTATTTGAACACTGAATTTGCCTTTCTCTTAATTTTCAATATGCCAGAAAGATTTGATCATCAACAATTGCAGCTCAAAAACCTTCAGGGTTGTCAGGTAGTGAGAATGACGTTTGGACAGAGAGATGAAATCAAATGCTGCCATGATCAAGAAGCTGAAGATTTGCCAGTTTTGATTTTGATTAACCTGAGTTTCAGAATTAAAACTGGATTTAGGATGGTGGAAAGCTGTCTCACCTTTTATTTACGTTTTGCTTGTCTGCAGGCTGAATAAGACATCACTTCTTTAAGGCATTCATACCCAGCTGAGTTCCATTCTTCATAAGCTTGAGGGCTAAGGAAAAAAAAAAGTTTTAAATTATATTTTAAAATACTGGATTACATTTCATGCTATAAATCATAAACTCTGCAACCTTGGAATCACAAAACACATGTGGCTATATCCTCAGTGACTAGCTTAGGAATATTTCAGCTCTTTTGTCCTGTCTCCCAAGTGATAATATATACAGAGATCTCAGTGCTAAATTTGGTTGCTTACTAGACTTATGCTGGTCTATTAGGATTTCCAAATTACATAAGCAGAGAGAATCTATGAAACATGGCTTAAGGGGAAAATCACATAAAATACAAAAAGTGTTGCTAGATAGAAGGACTACTAAAATTTCCGATTACTTAACTTCAGCAGAAGCAAGATGTCCCAATGCCCTAGGCACTGACCTAGTAAGCAACAGTGAGGTTTTTTGCATGGGAGCTTCTTTACTCCCAAGTCAGGTGTTTGGGGTCAGACCAGCGCTATTACCAAATGACATCACATCTGTTTCATATTATACTGATTTCCATCAGGCTTATGCATTAACAATTGTAACTGACTTCCACAGCAACCAGCAAAACTCTCTATGACTGAACCTGGCCCTAAAGGCCCCAGTCAGTGAAACAAACCTATCAAAATAAAGGATGGAAAGGATGAATGGAAGGAATTCTGTTTCAGATCTGGGAAAATAAGATTGAGATGACATAAAAAAAAGCCCCGTATTCTTCTAAGATAAAAATAACGTTAATTGCTCGGTTAAGTCCCACTTCAGTCCCTTACTGTGAACAGAAAAGCTGGAAGAGAGGGAATGTTCTCCCTGCGATCAGGTAAATCATTTTAGACAGGACTCAGAAAAGCTGAGCAACTTGAATAAAATTACCGTGGAAAGCCAAGCCAGAAATAAAATTCAGGTCTGCTTTTAGCTGTCTACTCACCGCTCAGCTATTACATGTAATGTGTTGGAAGGGAAACGGCACACTGTATTCAGGATGTCAGAATTTACTTCTAAAAAGGTAAAGGATTCATACAACTCCAAACCAGTGAACACTTCCCTGCATCTATGATCAACTATGCTCAAGCATTTAAGGTAACAGCACCGCTCGCTTCCAAGTAACAGTTCTCATGAACAAAGAGCATTCAAGGTGATATTCTTGGCTTGTTAAGAGCAGTAGATGCACGTCTGTTGAGATGTGTTTTGACAGAATTTAAACCCTCTGCAGTTCTTTTTTGCATGTCTGTCTTTCTTTTTTTTGTATAATGTTTTCTATCTCATGTCTCTTAACAGCAAAATTCTAACCACGATGTTTGATGCATTCAGGTAGCCATGGACTTGTCTGTTAACCAACGTTTTAGAAAGAGAAAGCGTAGTGAATGAGCAGGTAAATACTAAATCAAAAGCAATCTGAACAGTGAAAGTTATTTTATGTCTAAAAAACACGCAGAAAAATGCTAGGGGTATCAGCTGAAAAGACAGTCAGTTACAAAAGAAACAAAGAACAAAGAGGAGACGGCGTAAACATCCAGGGCACATCCATATCTTGAATATGGCAAGAATTTCTCCCACAAAACAGACAAGAAAAGCGGATGTAAAAAAGAGCAACAAAGATGGTCAGAGGAGTAGGTCTTCCTACAGAACCGGATAACAGATTAGGACCCTTTGGTTTAGAAAACAGGTAAGTGGAGGTCCCACAACAGCTGCAGAGAAAGTGACAAGAATTATTATTTAGCTTCTTGCAGTACTAAACCTATAGAAAACCCAACAGTATCAAATCCAAATCACAAATAAACGTTCTTCTTCACAGTAAGCAATGAAACAGTATCCATCAACACATTACACTTGAGAAATTACAGAGGGGTTTCAAAATTAGGTTAGATACAGGCACAGAAGACTGGCTCACCAGCAATTTTCAAGGAAATCCCTGAATTCCTGGCTGTTTGAATTTGGGAAGATAAGCTATGGGAAAGGACACTCAGATGCATATTTTGTTATACTTCTCTGACAAAAAAATGTGTCATACCGACCACCATTGGCAATACTAGGTTAAACAGACATCGGACATGAGCCAGCACAAAAGTTCCTCTGTGTTCAGTCTAAACGCTTTAGAGGTTTCCAAAATTGGACTCAACATGATTGTCATGAGAAGTGAAAACTGTTAACAAATTTTGGACAAACAGGTGAAACTCGGGTAATTAAGGCAGATTTAAGTGACTGCCAAAAAACCCTACAAAGTCTGGGAGAAGTAGTTCACCAAAAGTTGACATATCTTTGGAAAACAGGGTGAATACACTTTAGATGTTCCTCATATGATGAGGTTCATGTATATTGTTACATATGATACATTAAAAAAAAAAAAGTTTAACCAAGTGAAGTACAGAGCATGATCATCACTGGAAAATCTTGTAATATTGCTGCCTGCGGACACTACGGTCCTTTCAACAGAGGAAGTGGATAATTTTGTTATTAGAGGTTTACAGGTTTTCACCCTGCTCAAGCACCTTTAGTTTGGCCTGAGAATGTCTCCTGGGGCCACTGCTCTGTGTTTTTAAGCAGAATCTGAGTTCAGTGCATCCGCTGTAGCAAGCCTTCGACAGCCAGAAAAAGCAATTTCCAGAGAACCATCTCCTTCCCTTTTAAACCAAATCAATCTACATCAGCTGTGAAAAGTGAAGAATGCATCCTGTCACCTTTGCGTGAGTTTTCTGACAGCAACGCTGACCAAAACTGGCACATACGCTCCTCCCAACTCGACACCAGACATGGAGGTAGATATCTACAGAGAAAAAGCACAAGTTCTCTAAAAGTGGCGCCACAGTATTCCCCAGATATCCTGCAGATCCTCTATACAAGGCTTCCCAAGCAATAGCAAGGTAATGCCCTAAAGAAACCTAGATTAGAACATGCTTTGTGCATGGCACATTCTAAATTTATTCCTAGCTCAAGGAGAAACGCTATTTCCTTCTAAATATCACACATGAATTAGGATCACATTATGTTACCTGCATGTTCCGTTTCAAAAGAAATATTTTCCCCTGAGATTATTCACAAACTAGGTAGAACTAATCAAACTAACCTTGAATCACTTCCCAAGTGTACCCAGCCACAACCGACCAAAGAAGGCAGGAATAGCCCAGGGACCCCGTCTGGCTGGTTCCTTCTATCTTCCAAACCCACCACCAGTTTGTTAGGCTTGATAGAAGGAAAACCTGTCTTCACAGCCGAGTTTGAAGATTGCTGGGTTCAGGCACGCCACCTTTATGAATCAAGCTAAACCTACGCAGCCCATACTACTCCGTCCCCAAGTTTTGTGTCAGGGAGTATGTCAAGCCTGGATACGTGGCGATTTGAAGCACAGCCTGAACTTGCTCAGTGCTGGGAATAGCAGGCAACGGCCCTCGTACGAGAGAAAGCCATCTGGCCCTTCCACTGCCCACCTTACCCAGTCCTGCCTTTTGGAGTCAATTTGTGCAGTGAGGCTAAAAGAACAACAACATTGCCTGCTGCAACATCTTGCCTGAACAGTAACCCTGTAACCAAAGGACAATGTCACAAAGCGTGTCCCTCCCAGTGTCCAGCTCATGTACGTTCACAACATTCATTTCAATCGTTTTTAAGTACTGTGCTTGAGTGTAGTATTTGTGCTACCTTCAACAGCACTAGGTGTTTCATGGTTATAAAAAAAAAGACTATATTTATTCAAGGCATTGCTTTTATTTTGAAAAGCTACATTTTAAATTAATTTGATTAACAAATATTTAACACAAGAGTATTTCTGACAACTTTTTTATTTTGTTGACTACTACAAAAAAAAAAAAAAAAAAAAAAAAAATCGCTCAAATTCTCCACTCAGGAATCACTTGAGTCAAAGTGGATTACCAAAGCAATTTTCTTAATCATCAAGTTTAGTGCACAGTGGAGCCTTACAGAAAACAGCTTATATAATGGTAAACAAGAATTTCTTTCAATTATGCAGAGCCCCGACTCGATTCCAGGTGGTGTGTTCTGGATGCACAGTATTACTGCCTTATAAACAGCACATCTATTTTCATTCAGGAGTCAGTTCCCTGTACTGAAACAATGTCACTAACAAATCACACTGCTTAGCAATGTTTAAGGCTAGGCCAGCCCCTAAACTCCAAGGGATGTTTCCTGGGATCCCCCATCCCTCCTCCCAGGGGACAATAAGAGGGGAACCAGAGAGAGAGACCATGAGGTCGAAAAAAACTTAAAGCAGCTTAATAAGAAATAATACTAGCAATAACAATAAAGATACATAACTGTATACATATATTATACAAGTATACAAGTATATTCAAAGATAAAAGAGAATATGTTAATATGGAACCCACATCCTCTGGAAGACAATAAGGTCCTGAACAGAAAAGTCCCAGACTGGACTCAACAGTGGACAGGAACACCCAAGCCCAGAGTTCCAACAAGAGTCCAAAAAACAAACAGACAAAAACAAAACCAAACCAAAACACCAACCCCCAAAAAACAAAACAGAAAAAAGGAACCATCCCACTCTCACCCAGGAAAGCAGGGGAAAACAACCTGTTATGACGAACAGTGCTCCTCTACAGTGGGAAGACAGGAGATGGAAACACCAGTAGCATGGGCAGAGACGATGCAGAGCCAACAGCCATCCCTCCAGCACAGCAAGCACTAAAACAACTCACCGAGCTCTCCCTCAGGGGCCCTCTCATCCAGAGCACATGGGAAGGAATACCATGACTGGCCCAGCTGGGCCACATGACCCACCCTCTCCTCCCCATGGCACAGCTGCCCCTCGTTCCCCAGCACGAGTGTCACCTGTGCCAGGAGCCCCAGAAAACTTACACCCGGGTACTTTCAAAGCAGGACACAGCTTGTAGAGCTAGAGCTGGTATTTCCCTTTCCTCAGTATGTGCCTTTGCTGCCATATATATATGTGGATGTGTAAGATAAAATGGTCTCCAAGCACTTTTTAGAAATGAAGCAGCAGCAAATTAAGAAACGAGAGTGACTTTACACCACATAAGTGGAGAAAAAAAACAACCAAACGAAACAACCAAAACTAGGAAAGAATGTCTTCCAATTCAGCTAACTTTACAAATTCTTATTCCTTCCTCTGTTCCCACCCAGTCTCAAAACACTATGGCTGTAGTCAGGTCAATTAGGAAGAAAATTTCCTTGTATTTCACAAACATCACCAAGACTGATTATTAATGATACCAATAATAATAAAAATTAATCTTAGGCATTTCTCTGCATAAGGCCCTTTTAAATTAAGATCTAAAAATAGATGGAGAGACAAGCAGACTTAAACAATTTTATCCTTGGCTGATTTATTTTGGCTCTCTACTCTCCCTGGTCGCAGTTCAGTGCAACCCATAAATAAGTTAGGCTGGTGAAGGAGATTGAATTTTTGAGGCCAGAACAGTAATTGAGGAATTGAACAGCCTGGGGGTTGAAATACCATCTCCTGGGACATAAGCCTTTGGCCCTATTAGCAGCCGTCTATATTGCTTTTCCAGCCATCGACACATACGACCATGTCAACATATTGAACTTATTTACGTTTCTTTTGTGTCACGGGACAGATGTTGTGCATGTCCTGGCCTCTATCATGCAGTTACTCTGAAGATTAAGAACATCTCAGATCTCTCTCTCTGACTAAAGCACAGGAAGGCCCGATTTCTTGTGAAGAAACTCCACACCCGCCCAGCACAATTTAATTTTACATAACTCAGTAATTTACACTTTTTCCACAGTCAGCAATTGCAAAGGCTGAAAGAGAAGCCTGGGAAGGTTTTTGCTTTTTTTTTTTTTTATCCTTAAAACAAAGGAGCAAACCAACCAAACAAAAACCATCATCACCCAGCACTTCATTTTTTGCCAGTCATTCTCTCAGGATCAAAATTTGAACAAAAAACCAAGAGACTCCACAACCAGGTGACGGATTGTAAAACCAACACACGACCAAAAGCAAAAAGAAGTATCTCCAGGTCTTACTCTGTGCAAAAATGGGTAAATTACCTCAGCAGAAGCGCAGGCCCACCAAGGGCACCGTAGCTCTCTGTGGGGGACAGAGCCCGGGCAGCCTCAAAGCCTTTTTTATCTCAGGAATGGGCCCTGCCCAGCAGCTCACCCGGTGCTGCCCCCCCATCACTGCTCCTCCAGCCTGGGCAACAGACACACGTTTGATTCCCAGCTCAGGACACGAGAATAAATACTTCTGTCCCTCCCTCCCAGCTCTGCGTCCCACGAAACCTACAGCAAAGGTTATTTCCAAGATGGTGCCGCCACTCAGCGCGGGCCACGGCCCCTCACACACCACCCCAGAGCAGCCGGCTTTTGAATAATCACAGTTACACAACTACACAGTTAATCACCCACCGAAAAGAGTGTAAAATGATGAAAGGTTTAAAAGGCATGCGTGGGGACATCTGCAGGGCAGCAGGTCTGCTCAGGGCTCTGCTGAGCAAGCAGGAAGTGCCAGCAGTTGGTCACCCCTCTCCTGAACACAAAGCCCCTGTTTAACTTCAGATCATTAAAGTGACGGATTAAAGAGGAAAACGGGAAATATGAGAAAAAGTTACTTCATAAATCACTAATAAAACCCATATTTCCACCTTTTGCACAGTCTGTAAAAAAATAAACAAACAAACCAAACATACTGCTTGAGAGAGTCCAGTGCAGAGCCACTGAGATGATGGAGGGAGGGCTGAAGGAGCTGGGTCTCTTTAGCTTGGAGAAGAGGAGGCTGAGGGTTGACCTCATTAATGTTTATAAATATGTCAAGGGGGAGTGTCAGGAGGACGGAGCCAGGCTCTTTTCAGCGGCGTCCACTGACAAGACAAGGGGCAATGGGTGGAAGCTGGAACACAGGAGGTTCCATAAAAATATGAGGAAAAACTTTTTCACTGTGAGGGTGACAGAGCCCTGGCACAGGCTGCCCAGGGAGGTTGTGGAGTCTCCTTCTTTGGAGACATTCAAAACCCGCCTGGACGCGTTCCTGTGCGCTCTGCTGTAGGTGATCCTGCTCTGGCAGGGGGTTGGACTAGATGATCTTTGAGCTCCCTTCCAACCTCTAACATTCTGTGATTCTGTGATTCTCTGTTTTGTAAGATGATGACAACTGAAACCAAAAAGCATTTCTTCAAAATGGAGTATCACATTTCTTCTGACTGAGCCCATCATGCTCCATTTTGAAGAAAGGCTCCCAACGACACCAAGGACAAACACAAACCAGCAAGAGTTTGTTGAATCTTGTAAATTCCAAGCACAATGGAATGTATATTGGAATAGAGCACTACCGGTTATTCATAAATAAATAATTTTTCTGATTAAATATTTAATCGAATGCACACATTGTCACCATTTGCCTTGTAACAGACTGTACTCACAGCACCTTGCGATCTACACCTACTAGATCCCAACACAGACAGGATCAGTGACTTGGATGTTTGACACAGAGATCTCTGGTGAGTGACGATGTGCTGCTCATAGAAACCAGCGTCTGACTTGCTGATGAGGGAACTGATGGCAGGTCCTGCCTCCCCACAAGACGGGGCACTGCTCAGCCCCAGACAGGAGGTGGATGAGGGCTCCTCGTTTGCGTGTCACCGCACTCCTCCCCAAGCCAGTACGAGCTAGAGCTGTTCAAGTGGGAAGGAGGTGTCTCCTTCCTGATATTTGGCCCTATTTCTCCATGACCACCAGAATACTGCTCAGTTGGACATTTTCTCTCCAAGTCTTGTGTCGTGGGTTGACCCTGGCCGGCCGCCAGGTACCCACACAGCCGCTCACTCACTCCCCCCTTCACTGCTGAACAGGGGGAGAAAATATTTCCAAGGGTTCAGGGTTTGAGATAAGGACAGGGAGATCACCCTCATTTACCGTCCCGGGCAAAACTTTTGGGGAAATTAGGTACATTTATTAAGAGAACTAATCAGAGAGGAGTAGTGAGAAGTAAGAAAGAGCAAACGGATCTTAAACAGAACACCTTCCCCCCATCCCTCCCTTCTTCCCGGGCTTAACATCAATCCCGGTTTCTCCACCTCCTCCTCCCGAGCGGCGCAGGGGGCAGGGAATGGGGGCTGCGGTCAGTTCATCCGACGTCGGTTTCATCACTTCTTCGTTCTGGGGGAGGACTCTTCACTCTTCCCCAGGGCCATTGTGGGGTCCCTCTCACGGGAGACAAGCTTCACACTCTCTTCTCCACATGAGTCGTCCCACGAAGGGCAATTCATCACAAACTGCCCAACGGGAGACACCTCACGAGGGGTAGCCCACCCCTCGTGAGTCTGAGGCGCAGTCCTTCAGGGGAAACTGCTCCAGCGTGAGCCACCTGCAGCATCCCAAAAGTCCCACCGGCCAACCTGCTCCAGCGTGGGCATTCCTCTCTTCCACAGGCTACAGGTTCCGGCAGCGACTTGCTCTGATGCGGCTTCCCATGGGCTACAGTCCCCTTTCAGGCATCCACCCACACGGCGTGGAGTCCTCGGTGGACATCTACGCGGTGATCCTCACGGTGGACATCTGCACCTCGCCCATGGGCTGCAGGGGGACAACCCGCTTCACCATGGTCTTCACCATAGACCCGGGGGACTCTGCTCCAGCGCCTGGAGCTCATCCTCCCCCCCTCCTTCTTCACTGACCTTGGTGTCTGCACAGACTCTCACTCCTCCATCTCTGTGCCAGCTGTTATGGCGCAGTTCTTTTTCCCATTCTTAAATACGTTTTTCACAGAGGCGTTCCTCTGCTATCACCTTACTGACAGGCTCAGCCTTGGCCAGCGGCGGGTCCCTCTTTGTAGCCGGCTGGCATTGGCTCTATCAATCTTGGGGAGCTTCTCGCAGCTTCTGACAGAAGCCACCCTGCAGCTCCCCCCCCGCCACCGAAATCCGGCCAGGCTAAACCAAAACATCTTGTCAACAAAATCTAAAGGAATTTTCATCCAGCTTTGGCCAAGTTGAAAATTTCCATCCCAGGCAAGCAAAGAAAAAACCAGTTTTTCACCAAAATGTCTTTCAGTAAGAACAACTCCTATTAGAAATGTGGTTTGGGAACCAGCCTCCTCAAAGAAATGAGAAAGCACGAGTCCTCTGCAACTCAGCAGCTCCTCAGGAAGGTCTCTACAGATACTATGTAATATAAATTATGTATTATATGCAATATAATTTAATGCTAAACAAAATCATATGCAGTAAAACATTATATATATACAGTATGTAACATCCAGTAGAATTCATCAACTTTCTCTGGTTTGCACTGAATGTCCTATCTTTAAAACTCAGTGAAAACAAAAATAATAATCTCTAATAAGATTTTTAGATAAAATATCCCACTTCAAGGATTAAAGCCATTTATGAAACACTAAAATAAGGCACATAAAAAGCATTTCTCAACCTGAAATTGCGTTATCTTGTACAGTCACACATAAACATACTAATTCCAATTCTGTGAAGGTCACTTTTTACTATGTCCAACAATTATACTGTAGCATTTTACTGACTTCACCCCACTGACATATGTTTTCTGGCAAATTTACCATATGCTTTTGAGATTTTATTTATATTACAGTTTACAGGGGAAATACTAATATCGTACCTCTAAAATACTTAGCAGGTATCACCTTATCAGCAAATCTGACATTATAGCAAAATTTTAGTTTCATGAAAAAGGATTTATGGATTTTTATTACTAGAATTCATTTATCTCACTAGTTTTCTAAATTTCTACACAAACAGATTAAGAGCTGAGTATAACACCTATTTATTCCGTGCTCTCCACTGCCCCTTCTCTCACGTTCAAACATGACTCTCTTCTGAATTACATAATATACTTCTAGGAGGAAGTTTTCCAGCGTTTGATATGCACATATTCAAGTTTTGAATATAGCTACAAATTACTGTTTTTCAGGATAACTAGCACTGACAAGAAATTAAACACTATTTTGAATGCCTTTGAAAGGCATCTCTGATCACAGTGGTGTAGATAAACTGCTGACAGTTTGAAAAAGCAGAACATTTCTCTCACTACTGATTATATACTGATTAAAGATAAACACCACCACAATACACAAAATACCTAGGCTCTGACATGATCTTTTCTGTCGTAATAATCCCGAGTGTTTGGTAAAAACAGTCAGAAGTGTGGTTTACTGAGCATCTCAATCAGGCTTGAATTTTGGTAGGTCAAGAGGATGGCAGGTCCGGCTTCAGAGCAGATGCTATCACTACTACTACTTTCCAAACAGCGGGAAGTCCTACATCAAGGTTAGCTTTGCCAGGCTTAGGTGTCAACTGCAACGTAACTCTGGGGAAACTTGACTTAAAAAGGAAATGAAACAAACCCTACACACATTTATAACAACTGAACAATCTTCCCATTGATGAGAGCGAACATAATTCTGAGCTGCACGGGACTGATGAAAAATAAACCAACACGACTCATTTTCTAAACACTAAGAGATTTTCGCCGGCTTTTACCACTGTGAGAGAACAGCACACAAAATGTGAAAAACCCACGGCCAACATCTTTTATTCCTTGAATTATCAAGAAAAAGTCATCCAGAAGGAGCACAACGTATCTCATGCAATATGCCATATCTTCCATCCTGCTGACAAGGTTTTCTCGGTTTACACAACTGTAAGTACTGCCCAAACCAGTACCCATCATCTTTTTTTTTTTAATAAAACCAAAATTCATTCAACCCATGAATGACCACTATCCATTAAAATTTATTTTTCTTCAAATGTATGCATAGTTCTGAACGATGCCAGGTGAGGCAGTAAGGAACTGTCAAACGCTGAAGAGATATAAATAGAAAATCAGAGCATTTAAGAGTCTTCTTCCATAGCCACATCCTCCTGGAGCTTCTGCACCATTTTGTCCTCCAGCTGCTTTGGTGTGCCTGCAAAGAAAAGAAAAAATTAAATTCAACATGTCTCTCTCTATCCAAATGGTTGTTCTGTGAACAATGTATGTGTCTATTTTAGGTGAAAGAGCCTAAATAGATTTCTTAAAGAGCCCTTTAGGAATAAACATCAAGCTTACTCACTGCTAACCTCCAGCACCACCTAAACCTACTAAAGAATTGTTTTAACAAAAAAGCTGATGCTGTTTTTATATAAAATCTAAAATGCAGTCAAACATGTTTTCAACTAGTTTGCTGAACTTTGACATAGCTGGCAACACCCAGTAGAACCTTGCAAAGGGCTACAAAAATGCGCTCCTCTTAGCAATAGCGCTCACACATCAGTGTTATAACTAATGGCAATAGTGTTAACTCTCAATAACACCATCAAAAAGCAAAAAAAAAAAAAAAATCAGGATTCTGCCCTCCTTGAGGCCCATCAGAAACTGTAAAACACTCAAAAGGCAGCTGTTGTTTGACAAACTGGTGTATGATGTGCTACTCTACATCATTTAACATAGGCAAAGCCTAACAAAAGAAACACTCAGGTTTATTCTTTTGAATTCATATCTTGTTCTTTCCTCAAAAAAAACGAAGGACAGATTAAACCAAAGTTTAAATATATCCTGACAAAACCTTGTTTCAAATATACACAAAGAATATAGATAATGCAAACTGGAAGAAAAAACATAGAACAGACTTCCAGTTAATGTGACACCTACATCCATGAAGAAAAAATTACTGGTAATTTTTATAAAGCCATAACTAATGGAAACATTTTTAACTTCTCTGTGTTACTCCATTAACTGTTTTTTAGAAAGTAATCATCCGTACAATCCATTTTTACCAACATAATCTAACACAACGTTGTGCCTGTAATAGTTCAGAAACCAGAAAATTATTTAGAAGAAACAAGTTTCTCCGACTGAAAAACTCAGTTCACTAACAAAGAATATACATTATTATACCTGAACTAGGCACAGATTTTACTGAAAATTTTTAAAACTACCATGATATTTTAAAAAAAAATGTTAGCCTTATGCTGAAGAAATATTATTTTCACGTAAGTTTCATTATATGCAGTGAACTATGACAAAACCCACTCTCACAATTAGCAAACAAATTCACAACGCAGAGGATAACTGCTGTGTTTTGTATGTCTATCAGCGGTATAGTCTATTGAGTTCAAATAATCAATTCAAAGGTAAGACTTAGACAAACGTACTGGTTAACAAAGACGCAGCTCAGAGCACCAGGTACCGAGTGCAGTTTAAAATACTCAAATAAGGAAAAGAAAGGATGAACTCGGGACTAGATAAGGCATGTTTGATTCAGAACAAAGATACCGCTTCCATTTAGTAGCAAGAGCTATTCTCCCTACTCAATAGACAAACCGATTGTAAGCAAAACGGATGCAGGATTATTGATCTGTGGAACGAGTCTTCATCACAAACTGCACACACGAGCCAACCTAAGCAAACCAGGCAGAGCAAGTTCTCACCTGCATGTGGAGCACGAAGAAGGTGGATGTTCTGTTTGACTTCTTTGATGTCTTCTGCCTTCTGCAACTCTTTGCTCTTCTTTAACCTGGCGAGACAAAAAATTAAATTTAATTATCATACATATCAGTTTAAGAATCATATTGATTTTAATACGTGACACAACTTTAGCTAAAGATGTGTAAACTGTATACAACTACGCTTATGAGCAAATACAGGCTGAAAGTATTTGAAAACCAATGCAAGCACATACTGGATACAGAAATAGAAAAAAAAAAAGCCAGCACTATATCACCTCTTACTATAAATTTGTTTAAATCTAAGATGCCATATCACAAACTAGGAAATATAACTACTATGGAGTGTCCTTTGCTACATTTCATTGGACAGCCGGTACAGCGCAGTAGGTTGGTTGCATAGCGCAGCCCACTCAGACTGTTCTGCCTCACCGCATGGATGACTGTGTACGTACAAAATAACGATTCTGAACTTGCGATCATCGCGACTCCAGGAAGATTAACTGTGTCACACACCTTTGCGAGAGCTCCCATAACACGAATACTTCTCCTTACCTGTTCATAATAAATCTAGCTTGGCGTTTTTGCTTTATTTCCTCCACTCTCTTCATTGCGTCAACTGAAATAAAGCAGAAGTTGTTCTCAGTACGCTTGCACACCTTCAGCTGAAAAGACACACTATTTTGCAGAGCGACGCCACCAGTATTCTGCAACACCTCTTTATCAGAGCCAACTCTTAACCAGTATAGAGGAAGTTCAAAGAACAGGCATGGGGAATATTCTCTGTACCACCTATAATCAACTGTATTTTAAAACTTTTTTATGCTTCCACACATTTTCTACAATTAACTATTACTGCAGAAGCCTCTTACTCTACTTGAAATCAGTTGCAAATTATCACCTTCTTCCTTGGGGCATTAATTCATGACATAACTGACTTCCATTTTATGGCAACTGATTATTAAACAAACTGAAGTGGAATGAGCGCTAACAAAGAAACAACTGCATCAGTGTAAAAGGTTTAGATTGGGAGCCTTTTAAAAAGCTGGAAGACCACTAAGGTTTTTTGAAGACAATAATCAAAAATAGAGAAATGCTACACTTCATTTTCTATTCAATTTCTGGAAAAAAAAAATAAAATCAAGTGAAGCTCCACAGCTGTTCACAAACCAAACATCCTCCACACAGAAGAATTTGGTCATGATTCCCATAATTTCAGACACAATCACGACAAAGTGTCAACATTCTAACAAGTCTTCTGAAAATATGGTCATGTAGAGCGGAAGTTCACTTTCCATAGTTCATCGTTTGGTTTTTTTTAAAAGGACTCACCGGTCTTGTTCCATAACTCTCGCTGGTATTTCACTGGTTCATTTCTCCGTTTTTCAAACTCAAATGAATTATCCTGTGTGAAGAAAAATTAAACACAGCTTATATACAAAAGTACACTCAGATCAATACGTTCTCACTCCATAACATTCACTCATATAACAATATGTTACGTGATTTTTATTTTCCCTTTAAGAATCTCATCTCCTTTACTTTAACATCCTCTACTAAACTAGAAGGAAACAGAGCAGAGCATTAGACCTCAAAGTGTCAGAAGCCACAGTAACTGCCCTAAAGAGAACTATTTACCGAAACATCTCCCTAGGCTATTTTCTTTTTTGCAAGGCAAAAGGAACAGAGAAGACCGATGTGAAGTAGGAAATACAGAGTAGATCAGACAGGTAGAATGCAACATTGAACATGTGTCTAGTCAAAAGCACTTAACACAGGTGAAATAAGTTCTGCTGAACAGCCTGTAATTTTGAAAGGGTTGGAAAAAAAACACGGCAAAAGCAGCAAACACTATTTCATTTTAAGAATTCTGAAACAATATAAAATTAATTTGAAACTGTCAAAGACACTGTGGTGTCTGGGCCAGCTGGGTTTTTCCCTTTTTTCTTTTCTGCAAGAGTTAAAGATGGACAAACAGTTTCCTGACCTTTTTTGCTATAACAACTTCATCTGAGGACACTTCCTTGCCCGAGGGTTCTGTTTTGTAGTGGCAAAGTTATTAGACCAGCTGCTAATCTTCACTTGAGCTAAAGACAGCTCCAGTGAGACAACCTAGACAGAACAGCAAGAAATAGCAAGTACACACTCACAAGCCATGCTCCATTGGCAGATGTTAGTGGTCATCACGGGAAAGCATAAAGCAAAACACACAAGATAGAAGCTGTAAAGCGTACCTTGCGCTAACATCTACATGCCAAAAGTGACAAGAAGTCTCCTAAGAGCACAGATACTCGAAGTGCCGTGGGCTCCTAACCTACATGTACAGAGAGAAACTACAGCTACCTCATTCCAGCCAATGGATCTTTCAATTCCAAACGTGAGGAGACAGAAAAACTGACCCGCTCTCACTCAAGGACAGTTCTTCAGAAACACCTTGTGAACAACTACCTGGCAAGATTATGTCCTTCTTTTTTTTTTTGTTCAATACCAAAAAACTTAAAACCCTGAAAAACAAGTAAATGTATTTCATCTCTAATGTACCTGTTTAAAGAAGCAAGAACATTCCCCTTCTTACAAACCACAGGACTTCTCACTATCACAAGCCTATTTAGACACTCTCCCCAAAGCTGGCTTATGAAAGAATGCACAACAAAATAACTACACCGAAGCAGTACGCTCACACGCTGTTGTAACTCTAGGCATACACAGGGATATCTGAAAACTGGAGCATCTTGTCACCTATTTAGAAATGTATAAAGGAATTTCAAATTAAATTCTTTTCAAAAAGGTAATTCAACTTCGCCAGAAACAACTCGAAAGCAAGAAATACAATTACAGAAGATGCTAATTAATCATGGCCTCTCAGAGTCACATCAAAAAATAAAATAAAATCACATTCTTCACTTTGGGAAGTCCACAGAAGGCAGCAAATCGCTGCATCAAAATCCTTATTAAATTGCTAGGGTTCTGTAAAAAACAGGTAATTAAGTCACAGTAATTCTTGAATTATTTAAGGACTGTCCCATCAAATATGAGCATTTAGTATTTTACCACTGAAGTAACTTTTTCTTGAAACTGTTTTTAAAATCTCATGTGCAGGTTTTAGAACATTACTATCTACGCAAGGACTTTTTCTTTACATTATATGCTTCAAGAAAACTTCAGAAGGTAACTAACTACCTTACGTGCCTACATGGAGAGACTTCCTGGGCTACTGGATTATCTGACTGTGCAGAAATACAACCACCAAATGGAGATGTGCAGCAAGTAGGAGATTTATAGGTGGAAAAAACCCCTTGGGCTTGGGAACCACCGTGCACTACCAACACAGACACCTGACACACCGGCTTCCACACTGAAGCCGAAACAGGAAGTTCCAAGGTACAGACAAGTTAAACGAACAGCTCCCTCTCGAGAAAACTCTAACATCCTCTTCCACAATCCCTCTTTTCTCCACTTTCTCCATCCCTTGTGCTCATCTGATTAAAAGATAATGCATTAAGCTAGCTAACCTAAGCTGTGTGCAACTGGAAGACGCTAGATCTCTGCTGGTTTAGCGAGCTACCGTAAAGTGTGAACCAGTTCAGTTTCTTACCACTGTCAATTCTTTGCCAGCTGCTTTCCGGAACGCTTTGGTCCATCTCATCTTCCTGGGATTTCGCTTCTTTTTAAAGTTTCTGTGGCATTTTGATTTGCAGAATCTAAATACCTTAAAGAAGGTAGGGAGAAAAAAAAAAAACACCACAATTCAAATCATGTTAGTCCTGCCCCACTGCAAGCATGGTATCAAACCCTGAAGTTTCTCTAACAACATGGCTCACTGAAAATGACATTCATCTTTCAAACATTAGTATTTTTAGCTCAAATGTAACTATTAATAAAAAGAATTTCAAGCACTATTTTTGTTTCATCATTTTAAAGCTATTTTCACAGCTGTCAAGGGCACATACAAATATTTACAATTAAAGTGATTATAAATAAAATATACTGGAGTTGTGAGAATTATCATAAAACCAAACCTGCACTGCGAATAAACAATTTTCTAGATCTGTCAGCACTTTTTAGATCTAGTGCCATCCTGACAATGACAATTAAGTCCTCACACCTCTCATATAACATTTTTTTAATGCAATACACGTACATACACAGAAAAAGTCTATCTTGCAGAATGCAGCTTTAAGCCTTAAAGATTACCCTGCGGCGGGATTCCTAAGCATATTACTTAAGTCCTGGGCTGCATTTACTGAAGTCTGCTAAAGCATATGTCAAAGCATCCTAATCGACCTTTTTTTTCCCCTCCCACTTCTGTATGTCTTCTACAGAACCGCAGGCACCTGCTACTGCCAGCCACGGAACCACCTTATGTTCATCCAGGTGATGTTTTCAGGCCCATTAAAGATGCATAAAAGAAACTTCACTATCCATGCTCAAGATTTCCCTTCTATTAGTACTGAAATTACGTAAGAACCAATCTAAAGAACAATCCCCTATCATAAACTGCCTCAAATCCAACAGACCTTTTCCAGTGAAGAAGAGTAGGCAGCAAGACAGCAGTAAGATGGGGGGTGGAGAGAAGACACGGAATCATATCCCTGTTTACAGGTCTTGATCTTCCCTAAATTTGTACATCACTCTGAACTATCCCGAGCTGTCTTGCATCCAGAGCAGAGCTGGGAGTTTACTTAAGAATACTGAAAATTACACCTGTCATTCACACGTTTCTGAAAACCCTATTTTCCTTCAACCATACTCCCATCGCCATCTGACAGTCACTTCTAAATAAAACAGATGGAAAATATGAAACCTTTAATAACGGCAAGCATCCTCAAATATTTTTTTTTACATTCTTCTACTGCAGTTTTTCACCTTAACTCAGACGAATCTGCCATTACATTCTGCTCTTTCACAGATCATCTGTAGACATCTAAGCTGCCATTGCGCCACTTCAAAAACCAAACCAAACCTGTGGCATCTTTGAGTAAATGGAATCGTGTCAACCTACATCTACCTCTAAACTCCCAAGAGCGGTGACTCAGATGAGCCACTGTTTGTTGTGACGCCTGAGCACGGGAGGGGAACTATGCGCACAAGCTTCGCTCCCCACTGGGGTCTCTGCTGCCCTAGAGGAGCGATGCGGGATACAGCAGGGGCTGGGAAACTGTCGGCAGCGCTTCACCTCACACAAACCGCCAGCACAAGGCAAAGCCCAGGGCGCGACGTGTGTCCTGCCCTGTGTGACAGGGCCAGCGGGGGTCACTCCGGGGAGCGGGGTGAGGCACAGCCTGGAGCAGTCTGTTCTTTCTTAAATGCCACAAAGACATTCAGGAAAACAGCATATACACATGCATGGAAAGAAAGCAGTGAGCCCCTCCCTCCGTTTCCCTGCTCTTTTCCCACAGCAAATAACTGCAAAGCTGTAAGAATCGTCAACCAGAAGGTGCAGCATTGATATAACCTCGTGTCAATCTAAAGACAGGACTGCTTCTGCACGTACGCCAACAAATTCAACTGGCTCCACAGAAGAGATTAATTTTACTCTTCCCCATTTTCTTTACCGTTGGAGAGCCTCACTACCTGTTTCTCGCACATTCAAGCAGAGCCTTCTCTGTAACCTGCACTGTCCCCCAGCCTCCGCCTCTCCAGAAAAGCAGCGCACCAAGAGTTCCGTGTTGCTCCGCTTTTTTTCTTAGTAAAAGCCACGATTTTAGTAAAAATGATCCAACCCACGCTCGTTCCCGCCCGACCCCGGTACCGCTCCGGGCAGCGGCTCCCACACGCGCAAACCCATCTGGAGGGGCACGACACGGCCCGGCCCCGCCTCACAACCGCCGGCGCGGCCCCGCTTCCCGAGCGCCGCCGGCAGCGCCACCCACGAGGCCTCGCTCGGGGCCGCGCCGGGAAGCGGGACAGGGGCCCGTCGCTGTCGGGTGCCCGCGCCCGCCTCTCCCCGTCCCCGTCCCCGTCCCCGTCGCGGCGGGCGGTACCTTGCAGTCGTTGCGCACGAACATGACGCCGTGGCCCGGGTAGATGGGCCCCGAGCAGAAGTAGCACTTCTCGATCCGCATGGCCGCCGGCCGCGCCCCGCCGGAAGGGCGGCACCCCCGCACCGGAGGCGGCGGGGAGGGCGCCCGCGCATGCGCCGCGGCGGGCGGGGCGGGCGGCGCCCTCCGTGGGGCCGCAAGGAGGCGGGACCGTGTATTTGTGTTTAATTCGGGGCTGGTTTTGACTCTGAGGACGAGAGCTGCGTACGCTTCTCAGATCGGTCTTGGTTTGTGTGGGTCGCTTCAACCGCCGTGAAGTACAAGGGGCACCGTGAGGCTCTGTGTGTCCTCACGGTGAAAAGAAACCAGAGGGCTCATTTCTAAAACGTGGCAGAGGTTCTTGTTCAAAACCCAGAAACTGGGACACGAGGCCCGAAGTGCCTGGGCGCCAGGAGAGAACGCAGATGCATTTGAAGTTTAGGGCCAGGGCAGCAGGACCCGGACTGACACCGACCCGAGACAAGGGGAACGGTCGGGATTCAGTTCCACAAGGGCCGACAAGGTTCACATCAGGAACGTTTCACTATTCCATAGCCATAAGAAATCCCGCGACACAGCAGCATCGGGGGTTTTTTTCCAAAAAAAAATTTGCTCTGTTACAGTTTTATTGTCTTGAAGTAACAGTTTCTCACCACATGAGAATGTTTGGGTTTTAAAACCAGTGCTAGACCAGTAAGAGTAACTCACTGTCAAGAAACATTCACCGTAATTCCTCGTTCACCACAATTCCTCATAATTCATCATAATTCCTCAAGCTAAAAGCTTTTGTCAGAGAATGACTCAAACAAATCTTACAGCACATTTCAAAGGCTGACATCAAAGCAGTTTTATGTAGACTCTTTATACAGTAAATAGTGACATATAACAGGCATGACAAAAACATGACAGTTTCGGTATTTAATATTTAATATCCAATCTAAGTATTCAAAGGACTCCAAGTATTCAAAAGGAAATATTTTTACACCATTTCAGTAGTCACTTCGCTCAGTAGTCGGTTACAATAATTTTTACTGGGTACAGGAACTGGATGGAGTTATAAGAACAAAAACTCCGACTGAAGTTAATGCACGGAAAGTTGTACCGCAACCCTCTGAAAAGCAAAGAGTTACATTAAAAGAAATTCAAACACTGAAATACGCTGAAGTGCATTGTGTCCTGCAGCAGAGTGTGATACTCTAACTGGTCAGAAACAAGACCGTAACTTCAGAAGGCACACTCTGAGTTAAACAACAGTAACTCCGGTCCACAAGCATTTTAGAATTCTGGTACAATAGAAAAAAAAACCCAAACCTGTATTTATTCAATATAAATTGCTTTAATCTCTGTCCTAGCCCCAGTCAAATTATATTGCACTTTTTAAATATCCTGTGTAGGCTTTGATAAAAATCTAATACTTACACGTTGTGTTTATTAAAGAACAATGCATTATTCTGTAAAATATTTAAAGTTTTAAAAGTTATTCTTGCATTATTAATATAACCAGAGGCTACATCAAATATATATTATTTTCTTATTAGCTCCTGTTCTAGAAGCATTTTTGGTCCTTCAGAAAAATATGTTATGCTGCAATTCATGTTCACAACTGCTATCAATGCTTTCCTATTGCAGTTTTTATAGTATTTAAATAAATAAATACAAAATTTCTGAAGAAGTAATAGCTTTGGAGTTTTGTAAACAAACTGCTGTGGAAAGTCTGTAACAAGATGGAATTTGGCATGTTATGACTTTAATTGGCAATACTTGACAATCATACAACCTCTGTCATCGTAGGAAAAAAGGTTGGTAGGCACATCTTAGAAATCAGTCTGGAAATAAGACCCAAAAATACTGATTGCTCCTTAAGTATGAATAAATAAAAATCATCCGAAAGTTACATGACCCACTGAAACCAAAACTGACATTTATGCGATCTGTATGGGAGTATTCTTTTTTTAAATACAACTTAAAGGAAATGAACAAGCTATTAAGGAATATACGATAATCGAGATGTACAGGACACAAAGGTTGGCAGAATAAAATTAGCATTATAAATTTAGAGAAATACTGATCTAGACAGAATGGTATCTTAACTGCATCTCACCAGAAGACAATCATAATTAATTGGAATCCGAACTTGAAGAAACATTCCAAATCTGTGTTTGGTGAAACAAATCCAGTGCAAAGCACTAGCTCTGATGAAATTCTGATGACATCTAGGTTGCCCTACATTTCTGTTAAAACATGAGCAGTAACACAAAAGAAGCATAACAGATGTACAGTTATGCTGTTTACATATAAATATATGTATATGCGTGGTCTAGAAAGTCAGGTGTTGTCAGGTCTCCTAGGCTGTGCTGGATATATTTTATATAGTACAGTTGTAGTTTACATGTTCAATTTCATGACATACCCAAAAGTGCTCTACATATGCACCCCTGTGCTTCGCTGTCATTTTTTATTCTATACAGAATAGCTTTCTTTTGGTTTTTATTACTGAAAAATGATGGTTTGAGAGAGCGAGGAAAAGCTACTCGGGTTTTTGTGGACAATACAGAATTTGCTCTTCAAGATTGTTGTTGCTTGATGAAATGATTAAATGTTTCTGTTGAACACCAAGAACCATGTTGGTAAGCCTGCTGTTAGTAGAGACTAAGAGCCATCCAAATATCTAAATGTCTGGTCTGTGGAGTTAATGGAGCCCTCAAGCAACTGAAAGTCTTCAAATTAAGAAGCCTACCCTTTCTCGTTGCTCGTATGGAGAGATGTTTCTAAGTCTGGTAACGAAAATTCCTCTCCTTCCTTTCCCTCCAAAAGTAGAGAATTAGAGGAATATCCAGTGCTACACCAAATTCAACCTCTGTCCACTCACTAATGAACAGTATACCTTGGAAGCAAAGGTCGATGTTGTTTGATGTTAGAATAAAGCATGAATTATAGCTCATGAAATAACTACACAGTGTGATTTGTCAATACGTTAAAACAGTTAAGCTACAACTGTACCATATCACATACGGCAAATCACGGCTGACTTAACAGCTACATTTGCTTTTTTCTTGCTCCTCATCCAGTTGTTCTGTAGAGCTGTGCCCGTTGGAGCGCACTACCCCTTCTGGGATCCAGGATTTATCCACGCACCGTTCCATGCGCTTCATAATGAGGTCAAGCAGAGTTTCAATGGCTTTGCTTACATTATTCCCGTTAGCCGCGCTGGTTTCAAAATACGGTATTCTGCAGAGGACAAAACCCACAAAGTTACATCAGACAGGTTTTATTCATAGGGGAAGAAACAATAGATGACTGACTGCTGCCACATACTTAAAAATCACACAGCACCGTTACTGCTACTCCATAGTAGAAGGACACCAAGTGGTCAGTGCTCTGAAATGCAAAAGAAGTTAATGAAACGGCTGCCTCTGTAGGTAGGGCAGAAGGATAAATTTTAATTTATATCAGAGAGTCCACAATGTACAGAGGCACTGGTCAGTGTAAGTTCCCAAAGTTACACTCCTGAGGTCTCTTTGCTTCAGCTCCATTACCCACAAGAGATCCAATTACTTTATGTGGCCTTGTGTGCCTAAGTGTTCTTCTTGCTGATTTCTACCTACATGAGATAGGGAGTCACTGCAAGGGAGGCAACACTTGTATGGGCGTTTGTCTGCAGGCAAGGCCGTACAGACTCATAAAGTGTTACTGTTATCACTACAAAAGGTGACTGCTTCTTCTGTTGACACCTCAGCTACAAACTCTCTTACGTAAGGAGAAAAAAATCTCTGCTCAGATCACCTACATCTTTGTTAACAAAAGTTTCTGAGCACCTTGGTATTGAAAACACCGTGCTGTTCATTCATTCCTGTGCATCAGGCTGTTTCAATGGCAAGTCTGTAGGCTTTTAACCTTCTGCCCCTAGTGCTCCCCACAGGGTGGTGCCAGAGTGGCTGCATTAGTGTCACTCCCCAAGTGACTGATACAATCACTTCATAATATTAATTATTTCTTTCTTAACTTGCAAGAGTCAATCAGTAGTCAAAAATATTATCTTATTGTCTGAGTGTGTAGGTCTCCTGCAATCGTTTTCAAAATACATCACTTACCCATCAAGGCCTTTCCATAGAAAGGATATTCACTATGTCATGCTGTTGTTACCAGAAGACTGTTCACTGCAGCAGGATTTATCTTGCTTCCCCCCAGAAGCGACACCTAGCAGATAGCCTGCTGCATCTCTACAGGGCACAGAACTCTGTAACTGCCTACAGGTTGGACAGGATGTATACTTTGACTTTTAGCTCCCTATTTTTAAATGAAGTAGGCATTTTCAGCCACGAAGATAAACATTTCATACGTTATTTCCAGAAGTCACATGCAAAGTGATCCCTTTCAGACCTTTAAGAAATTACCACATGCCTTTTGCTGCTGTTTAAAAAGTTTTTGTTTCATCACAATCAGCTGGTTAAGGTATCATATGCACTTGCTATTGTCTGTGTGATGTGGACTTCAACCAAGCAGTGAACTCTAATAGGTTGCTTCAGATTTGCCTCCGATGATTCTCCCAGGTCAAGTAAAGCTACTTTGAGACAATGTGATAAGAAATAGCGCAGCACAACAGGACTAGACCCACGGAACAAGGCGCTCTGTGAGCAGACTCTGAACACTTGTGAACGGGTCCTGAGGCTCTCAAAGAAACTGAGCTCACATGTTTCCATCAGGAACATATGCATCAGAAAATTATAATGCAGAGTGTGAGTTCGTGGAGAGGATCCATGAATTGCGTTATAACACCTACGCGTCCCGTCTCTAGCAGACTGTGCCCAACAGAGCCGGCACCAAGCGCAAAGCCAGTGCAGAGAGACTCTGGTATGTCTCAATCAATGGGAAAGGATGACACAGAAGGGGCTTTAAAACTTGCAGGACACAGAAATCATCTCTTTTTCTGCCCAGAGTATTGGATAACAAAGACCATGAAGTGGTCCAACTGTTCCACACAAACATGAAATAACGAGAAAGTCTCCTGAAGCTCCCAAGCAAGAACCAGCGAAGAAGGAGAGGACGCTGATGGGGCCGGGGGGGGGGGCTTTTACAAGGAAGTGATTAAAAGTCTTCAAAATACTACTAAATACTACTTCAAAATATTACTAAGTACTACTCTGGCCACGCCAGAGACAACGGCTACCTTACAGGAAACTTCTGTAAAACAACTCAGCTTGTAAATTAGGATATCATTGCTTGGTATTATTTTTGTTTTCCCTAAAATCTCATATGACGCTCATCACCTCAGCAAATGCTCTTTTGGATTTCACTCTGTAAGAGACCTGGGGTTTCTAAACCCCACAGAAAGTCTCAGCACAGGCAAAAGCAAAGAATTAGAACGCTATCATTCACTTGCCTCTCCAGCTAAACTCTACCTCTTTTCCAGAATCTTTGTGGAAATTTACTTTATTTACTGCCAAGGAAAGAAGACTGGTCAATCTCCAGTGCCAGGTTATTGCAATACCAAGGATGAATTTCTAGGCAATGCAGAAAACATGAACCTCAAACAGAAAAAAAGGTATTATATTGGCCACTTACGCATTCTAAAATGATTATTCTCACAGTAACCTTTCAGTACACCAAAAAAAGGCATTACTAAAAAAATTCATTCTGCTGTAAACACAGCAATAACTGGAAGGAAGTTACTTACCCATACTTTTCTGCAAGTTCCTTAGCCTCTTCTTCTTTCACCATTCTCTGGTCTTCTAGATCACTCTTGTTTCCACATAATACAATGTCAGGGTTTTCACAATACGCGTGCATTTGTAGCTGACCTGACAGCAACAACAGGAGTAGGGGTCACAACTTACTGTCCTACACAAAGCTCACTAAGAACACTACCACATTTCAGGGGATGCCAAGTTCTTCAGGAAAATTACTCTTTCAAAGACAGAAAATACTGCTTTTACATATGTTAAGATTCAAGTGAGTAGGTAGAGCTGAATTTCAGGTAAGCACTAGAAGCCACCACTAGCAGGTATTACAATTATGAATTCAACATTTACTTTTTTTTTTTTTAAACTGAGAAAGCTATAAGAAACCATTATTTTCAGGTTCAATTTCTCAGTGAGACTCCATATCTACAGTCACAGTCCCCTCTCTGCCCATGCAAAGAAACAAGGAAAAAAAATAAAGAAAACCAAAGAAATGCCATACTTATCCAGTTCCTGACATTCAGGAAGCTTTGCTCATTTGTCAGATCAAAGAGTAGAAGAAACCCCATGGCATCTCTGAAGAAAGCCGTCGTCAAGCTACGAAACCTGGACCAGCAAAGTGAAATTAGTTGGCTCACCTGACAAGTTACTGTGAGAACGTAATTGCATATGGTTATAAAACTGAGGTAACTGAAGACTGAACTAACTAGAATGAAATATTTGTAATAACTGTTTTGCTGATGAAGGGACTGCACACCAAGAATTGCTAACGTTATGGTCTAATCAAGGCCTAAGGAGGCCAAGGAGACTTGTCACTCAAGCGTGAGCGCTTTAGACAAACTCTTCCGTTATAAAGCCTGCCTTGATCAAGATTCAGGAATTAAAATAAGAATGAAACTCAAAGTTGAAACAGAAACTTGTCCCCCATACACATCAGTTCTTTGAAGTCTATCGACCACTAGGATGCTCATCTTTTCATACTCAAATAGAAAAAAATCCCTTAAGGTGATTTCACCTGTCTGACTTTCCCTAGACCTCTGCATATTTACAAAAATTCAAGGAGGACTGAAAAGAACAAAAGCTTTAAAAGCTTTAAAATAAACTGAAAGTTTCCAGAAGACAAAAAGCAACAATGGCAGTTTTAGTGTTCTACAGCTGCAAATTACACTTGTGATTTAATGGGTTTTCATAGGAAACTGTCCATCGCTGCTCACATAAGCACACTTTCCCACCTTGAGTCATGTAACTGCAGTGTAATAATCGATAAAGAGAATTTAGGTACTCGGTTCCATTTGTGCCTAGCCTGATGACAACTGCCTTACTTGCTAGGTGGGGGGTGGAACATACCTTTCCTGCCCTGCAGTATCCCAGAGCTGAAGATGTATCCTTTGCCCTCTGCCACCAACGCCATCTGGCCCGTTGGGTCTATACACCTGGAAAAGGTACATTTGCAAGACTGAACGTTGGCAGTCTATCCTTGGTAGAACACAAAATAACTGACATTTAAGTCATTAAATGCAGAAAAACTAACATTGCCGGTGCAAAGAACGCAACTACAACTCAATCCCTCTGCTTTATAAGATAAAATTCATATAGGTGGTATTTTAACTTTGCATCCAATTGACTATTTAAAAATATGGGTGAAAGTGAAACTGGAAAAACAGTATCCAGTAGGCTACAGACTCCAAACAGATATTTAGAGTGGCCATTAATCCTAATTAGAAAAGCTTAATTTTAGTATTTTGATTTTCTGGTTTTTGCTACTGTCTTGTATCGTGTTCAAATTAAACTATAATTTTAATAAAGCAATAACTGGATCCTGCAATCTGGCAATATATTTGTACCACGAGCGGAACCTCATTAGCAAACAGAATATATTCAAAGATAATGGCATCTCTTCTTAACTGCCAAAAGACTGCTGAAAAAGAACTGAGGGAAGGGCTTACCGTCTTATAGCTTTAAAAGCAGAAATTGGATGATAATAATAAAAGCTGAAGAGCTTACTCAGCATGAAAATATAAATAAGGGCATCTGCTAGCTTTGAAAAGATAGATAAAAATAGATTCATTTCTTGTTTAGAATGCTTCACGTTAGGTCATCTTTACCTTCAACTGTCATTATACCTAAGATTATCAGAGCTACAAATGTATCTTTAGAAACACAAACTTCCTGAGTTTGCGGATTATATGATTCAAGTTGTGAAACTTCAATCTTATCCTGAGTTATCAAAAATGCTGATCAGGTAAACCACACCATGTTTACTGTGCCTCCAAATGAATATGAACTTATTTCTTTATCAAGCAGTGTAGTGATAGGACAACAGCTAGCAGTTTCAAACTGAAAGAAGAGTAGATCTTGATTAGATATCAGGAAGAAATTACTTTCTGTGAGGATGGTGACACACTGGACCAGGTTTCCCAGAGAGGCTGGCGGTGTGCCCTCCCTGGAAGTGTTCAAGGCCAGGCTGGATGAGGCGTTGAGGAACGTGGTCCAGCAGGAGGTGTCCCTGCCTGTGGCAGGGGGTTGGAACTAGAGGATCTTTAAGGTCACTTCCAACCCAAACCATTCTATGACGCTCTGATTATTCAAGAGACCAGTTTCACATTTCACCAAGACCTTTACTCCTTGTACCACTGTGGTGCATGTCATCCATGAAAAGCCGGTCTGCACAATGCCCACTACACCATCAGGATTTCTGGACACCTGGCAAATCATTAGACTACACTGAACCACTACCTGTGCCAACTCAATTTCTCAGTGCTGTGAGGACCAGCATCCCATTGATTATCATAATGCAGCGCTCAGCTTCATATCAAATTTAACAACAATTCAAGGGGTAAGACAAAAAGCCCCTACCTTAGTTTTCACAACTCTCTGGTAGTGGTTACTGCTTAGAAGCCAGACCAGTGCCATATATCATGCTATCCCATTTCATTCATGTTTTAAAACGTGTTGAAAATCAACATTGCAGTCTGTGTTCGTTAGCCATTTCAGCTCACAAACAGCAAAACCATTGTTAATAGAGCCTAATCCTTCCCCGTGAAGAGATTCAACAATCAAAGCGCTACCGCGGGTACTATGTGCCCACCTCAGAGTAAACACACTCACCAACGCTCGCTGTGCAGGAAGAAGTGCTTGCTTAGAACAGCTCTTCGTACTTTAACTTTGGGGTAATAGGGATGGGACAACACACAACAATGACAAAAATAACCACGTAAAACAAAATCATTTCCATGTCACAAGGTTAAGTAGCTATTGATTGCATGCCTACACATAAGGATTGGCAGGTCAGATTTTTAAAAAATAGATTCTAGCCATCACCGAGACAGATACCATTTTAAAGTAACGCATTATTTATGAAAACTCACCACTCTCTTTTCTCGAAAGTCAATGCCCACCGTTGTGATGAATTTGGAATTAAATTTGCCATCTGTATACTGGTAAAGAAGGCTGGTCTTTCCTACTCCAGAATCACCAAGTGCTAGAAATTTTATGAGGTAATCATAGTCCCCATCAGACATAGTGAGAATTCAGAAGACACCTTAAAAAGCAAAGCGAAAAGGATTAATTAGTCAACAACTTGGCCAAAGTTTCTTTTGACAAGTGTTTAAAATACAAATCACTACTTGAACTACAAAGCATCCAGCAGCGGGACCAGTTCTGCAGCCTTTTACCCACCTTTCACTTTAAACTCTCAATTACACTAATTATCAATATCCAATTCAGCTGCAATTGAAGAAGTGCACCGTAAATTTTATTATATTTCTCCTACCAGAAAGAGAAGGCAACACAATTTTAACTTTCACAGGAAAGACTGAAAATCAAGCTCAAAGTATTCAAGATATCTGGAACACGAACTGCAAAACTGTTTTTCGCCAGCTTCCACGCAGATTAAAAGCTACTTAAACGTACCAACAATCCTGACCTCATTTCCCTGTGACATTACTAACACATGCCAAAAATCAATCCCAAGCTGCCCACTATATTTAAATAAAAATCACAATTTTCTATTAATAGCCATTCTTCTAGTCTTGAAAAAGCTTCTTCACATGAGGAAGGAAAATAACCAAGAAACATTGGTGGTGGTGGGTTTGTTGGTTTTTGTTTGAAAATCCATTTTTCTAAACAAAGTTTTTAAAAGTTTTTCTCATATGCCAATTAATCATTTAAACTCAATCTTGATCACGAATTGCCGTTAAATAACACACACGTTTTTTCCGTGGCCTGTACACATTTAAGAAATTTCTCTCTATCCTTTTTGTGTCTTTGAAAAAATAACAGCTAGAACGTATAACAAAAATCACTGGCAAATGTCACTTCTACTAGAAAGACCGATGTAAGCGCACAGTACTTTCTTGTTGAGTAGCTACCGAGCCTCTCCTCCCCCAAAACAAACAGTAGAGAGCTGCCTTATGTTGTGTTCAAAAACATGAAGAGATAAGCCTAAAATAACCACTCTAAAAGCAACGTAAAACTGGCATTAAATTGCTTTTTATGAAGGAGGGAAATAGATACCAAAATACAAAAATTAATGAAAATTAAATGCAAAAAAAAAAAAAAGGTAAAATCTGCTGGTTTGACTGTAGATTAGTGGTTTTGGAACTATTTGTAGCTTGAACTAGACAAAGTTATACAAGTCAAACACTGCAGTAGTTTACATCAACAGCCCAACACCAATTCATTTCTTGAATATCAACTCACAGCTTGAGGTTTGGAACAAACTTTATCTCGAGGTGTCAACCAGCACCATTAAGCTAAACCCGTAACTATCTCTAAAGCTTCACCCTTACGCTCTTTGTTACGAGACAGAATCGTGATCAGTCAGCTCAGTCACGACTGGACTTACCACGATCGAACGCACTCAACGGTCAGATTTACACCCAGGTGCTCCCCAGCCGAGGAGTCCGTGGAAAGCATCTGACACTTTTCTGCCACCTCTAGTTTCAAAGTGTCCCCTTCGCCAGCCGAGGCCTGGTTTACGTCAGGCCATCAACAACAGTAAAACCTTGCAGGAAAGGGGGTTTAGTCGACATTCACTACCACACCGCAGCCAGCTAATCCTTTCCACTGTTGTGTTTAATACAAAGTTTTGCAGTAAAGTAGAAGACTGGAGGGGAACCCACCACATTGAGTGAGATCTTTATGCAAATACACCACAATTACAAGCCTGCATCCACTATGCAGGTCTGAAGAAGCAGCATATTCAAGTAAGCAAGTTGAACAGCAACCTATGCACTGATATAAGAACATTTTTAGAGGAAATGAAAAGCCTTGATCCATTAGACATGCTCATACATACCAGCAAAAGGGGCTTCTGAGTTTTTGTTTCATTTTTTTTAAATCCTCCCCCCTGCCGGGGAAGGAAAAACCCCAAAAAGTAAAAAATATATTGTCAACCTTCTAGCTCTACAAAGTCTTGTCACTGAAATACACTAGAAGAAAGGGAAAAATTTTTTTGAAAGCTAACAAGGAGGTTTTTACTAAAGACTAGGTTTGATTCGGACATCCATCTCATATGTGATGTTTCTTTTGCCCTCAGATGTTCTTCAAGGGCGAAGGGCTATGTAAGCTTCCCCCCTACACAAATACATTTTCCTTCAGCTTCAATACCTCTAAATTAAGAGGGCTGAAATGCAAGTCTTATGGCCAGTATGTTATACAAAGAGAAGGTAGCTTCATGTCTTTACTGTCCCACCTGTACAGAAGTACTCGCCTTGTCAGTATTTTATTAGAGAAGGTATCTATAGAACATACTTTTAGTAACAGATACAAGTGATAGTGTCACCTAATGGCTGCTAATTTATGTTGTAAGAAAGCTAATTTATCATGTGCTCTGCACGAGACCTTACGGAGAAAGAAAGGGCATGACAGCTACTGCTTGAAGCTTGTATGAGGTTTGCCTGGCCAGACTTCAGTGGCAGCGGGGCTATAGCTGCGGCTTCTGCAAGAAGTTGCTAGAAGTTTCCCCTAAGACTGACAGAGCCAATGCCAGCTGGCTCCAAAGATGGACCCACCGCTGGCCATAGCTGAGCCTATCATAGGATAGGATAGGAATATCTCTGTGAAAACATATTTAAGAAATGGGGAAGAAAGAACTGCACCACACAATAACTGGCAGACAGAGGAGTGAGAATCTGTGAGGACACCAAGGTCAGTGAAGAAGAAGGTGAAGGATGTGCTCCAGGCGCCAGAGTAGAGAGTCCCCAGGGTCGTGGTGAAGCCCCTGGTGAGGCAGGCTGTCCCCCTGCAGCCTATGGGTGTGACGGGGTAGGTGTCCACCTGCAGCCCGTGGAGGACCCCACACCGGAGTGGGGGGATGCCTGAAGGGGGCTGTAGTCTCGTGGAAAGACCACACTGGAGCAGGTCGCTGCCAGAGCCTGTAGCCCCTGGAGAAAGAGAAGCCCACACCGGAGCAGGCTGGCTGGCACAACTTTTCTGATGCCACGGGGGACTCACGCTGGAGCAGTCTTCCCCTGAAGGACTGCGCCCCATGGAGAGACTCACGTTGGGGCAGTTTGCAACAAACTGTCTCTTGTGAGAGGACTCACACTGGAGAAAGGTGTGTGAAGATCATCTCCCATGAGAGGGTCCCCACAGTGGCCCAGGGGAAGAGTGAGGAGCCCTCCCCTGGAGGAAGAAGGAGCAGTAGAAATGATATCGGACGAACTGACCGCAACCCCCATTCCCTGTCCCCCTGCACCACTCGGGGGGATGAGGTGGATAAATTGGGATTGATGTTAAGACCGGGAGGAAGGGAGGGAAGGTGTTATTATTTTAAGATCGGGTTTTATTTCTCACTACTCTTCTCTAATTTGTTCTTTAATAAATTTAATTTTCCCAACTGGACTGAGCTGGTTAAAAGATAATGGTCAAGGTTAGACCTTGGGGAAGTAAAACCTAAAGATATTCCTAGTGTCATATCCAATGTGCAGAGCATCTGCTTGGACAAACGTGCCATGTCATTTGGACCACTTAAACCTCAGTTCTGCACATGGCTCGTACAATTGGCAAATGACCAATGGATGACAAGGAGCCCTTCACAGAAAGGGCACAAAAACGTCTTCTGAAGGACTTGCTCGAGAAGGAAATTTTCTCAGCAGGCCTTTGAAATGCACACACCTTTCACTGCACCCCATAATGTCAATCTATTATTCAGATATCTCCAGGGAGTGGTTCTTGTGAAACTCTGCACAGTTAACCTATCCTTGGAGACATGCAAAGAGCTATTTTCATAATAGTTTTAAGCCTTGTCCTCCTCCCTGTACAAATATTTAAAAAGTGATCTCCACCCTCTACTTCCGAGACCTGCAGTCCTACTACCCAGACACATCCAGCTCCACATAACAGAAATAAGAATATATCCAAAACAAAGTATATTCGTAACAAAACCTGCTGGGTTTAAGTCATGGCCCTGTTACGAAAACCCCATCTCATTTTTTCCTTACAATTTTGCTTTTTTTAATATGAGGCTTTATATCAGGTAAACAAAAGAAAAAAAAACTGAATTCGTTTTAGTATGATCATTCTCAGACCTCGCTTCTAAGCATAAGAACTCCTTGGCTGAAAAATGGACACATTTTTAGGCTTCACATCAAGCCCTCTAGGGTCTTGCCTGTTGTAAACCCGTCCTTAAATCCCCTTCAGCTCTGGCTTTGCAATTCACTTAGCATGCAGATGGACAGAGGCTATAAGCAAGTGCTGGGAAAACCCCACAGGCCTTTTCCATTGCTGACAGGACCCCCAAAGCCATCACTTAAGCTGCGCCTGTAGGGCTGCTGCTCTGGAGCCTCCACTCACTCACACACACACACACACAGAGCCAGATTGTGGCTTGCCAAGGATGGATGCTCTGCAAAGCAAGTGCTGCTCTTGTTCAGTGGATTTCCTAGTCCAAGGTACTTGCACATTAAAAGGCATCAATGTTAACAGACTCGTATTTTTGCCTCCAAAACACTCAAGAGTATGGCAGTGTGGCTCCTGTACAAATCAAGGAAACTGGATTGGCATGCAGGATTTCCCCTGTGTGGCATGGGGACAGGGAGCATGTTTTCTGAACGGGCCTTGCACAGAACATGCAACTCCCGTGCTGCTCCAGAGCTGATGGAGGCAAGAAGGAAAAAGTAAGAAGGCACAAAGAGGTGAATAAACAAAAACACAAGTAACAAAATGAAAACACAAACAGAAAAAAAAAGCATTGAGCTGCAAATAAAAACGCGTAAACGCATACACGTGCACAGTGTGAAATTCAGGCAATCTGAACATGCTCTTAATCAGACAGTCCTCAAACACAGGAATTCAAAGTAAAGTGTAACACTTACCCCAAACTCTGCGAAGGGAACAGTCAGAGCACGCTGGAGATAGTACTTCCAGTAGGAGTATTTTTCTAGCACCACCTCTTCAGCACACAGCCAAGAGGCTTACGTGTCACCTGTTTGCATTCACGATGGGTGCTCGGAGATAGAGAGGTGTGCCTCATCTCCCTGTCTAAGGAGGGTGCTGCCTGCCCGACTGCACAGTTCATATGTCCCATTTATTCTTAGAGGCAAACAGCATTTCAGAAGAAATTTCTGCATTACCTACCTAGGAGCAGATCTAAAGCACCTGCTAAATCACCCACACACCTTTATACAATTATATTGTTCCTAACAAGTGTTTTTAGACAAAAATGTATTAATGATGCAGCGTACGGATCACAGCTGTTCAGCTCCATTCATAGATTTACATCCTACATAGACTTCAACAATTTCAGCAGCAGTTTCATACATCACCTAATCTGGTAAAGCAGAAGCATCAAGAAAGTGATCTGGGCCGGTGAAGAATAAATTCACTAATCCTCTCATACCAGCACTCCCATCGCGCTACAGCAAAGCAAAAACCACATTCCTGCCCAGCGTGGGTGAAGTGCAGCGAATGGCCTCACCCTGCTCTAAGGTTTCAGCAGCACCATAACGCTTGCAGAACTGGTCACCGTCAGACACCTGCCACAGGGGTGGGACAGGGAGCTTCAACAGTGTTCCTGCCTAGTCATACCTTATTAGAAGTGCCTTTGACTCCTCCTTAGAAGTGCCTTTGACTAAAAGCTTCCAGATGTGTACAAATGTAATATAAACAATTTTTTAAAAAGTCAAGTAACTGCTATGCTGGGGAAAGAGAATCATAAGCACTTTACTGAAGTATTCTGAGCTGCACTGCTTTTCTTCTCAGGAAAATATACGACCTGACTTGCTTTAATTTTGGCCAGAATTGCACTTTCTGCGACATCTGGGACTCTTCTGCAACTTACATAACAAAAATGAAAGCACGCCTTTTTCTCACAAATGACAGGAAGAGATTCAGTTGTTCTGAGCATTTATCTTTTAGTTACTCTGAGTTGCTTTACTTAACATTTTACCATTAGAGGTTTTTTTTTTAGTTTCAACTCTGGAGGAATTCCAAGGAATTGTAGGATCAATGTCAAAAGATTGTCATTACTGGAAGGATCTAAGTAATTTTCGGGATGCTCAGGATACACATAGCAGTCTGCAAAAATACATGCAATAAAATAGGCTGTAAGGCTTTTGCTGCTCAGCACTGGTGTCACTTCTATGGAAAGTGCTCTAGGACATTTTAGCAGCTGCCAGCATTGCTAGAAGTGCAGAAGTTTGCAGAGCAAGAAGAACTGACAGGCACACAAAGCACTCTGAGAACGAGTTATAATGGGAGATGCGAGGCATAAAATCACAATCCTACCCAGAA
Source organism: Trogon surrucura (assembly GCA_020746105.1). Lineage (NCBI taxonomy): Eukaryota > Metazoa > Chordata > Aves > Trogoniformes > Trogonidae > Trogon > Trogon surrucura. The sequence goes on from CM036627.1 coordinate 1,242,347, forward strand.
AGGGGCCAGAAAAAGAGTAAGTGAAGCAAAAAGTCTGCAGGTGTGGTGAGACTCTTGCACAAGAAGCCAGGCAAGGCAACAGCAGATTCTGGATTTTGTTTCCAGAAAGCCAGGGGAAACTGGGAACAGAGAAACCAGGGAAGGAAATAACGGCTAATTTTGCAATTATATCTGCATTTCAGCATAACCAAACGAACGAGGAGGCACCTGAATTTCAAAGAATGGCTCAAAGGAATGAAAGAAGGCATGGAACTAGAAAGAAATGGAAAATAAAACCAGGAATGTTGCAGCTGATGTTCCAGCATCACCCATATGGAAGGATCTCTGTGCAGTTTCAACTTCTCTGCAAAAAGCACAGCACCATCTCTAGTCCCTCATCAGTTTCTAACATATTGATGCTTCGCAGTAAGAAAATACTGCAGAAAAAAGATTTGCAATGGTATCTGATGAAAACAGCTGAACTCTCCCAGACTACCTGTCCCCCTCCAGGGAACAAGAGCTTTTGCCTCCCAAGTCACCTCTTTGAACACTCATCAGAAGTTGCTTTCAAGTTGTAGCAGCGAAGCAAACATTTGTACTGTGTGAATAAACTCCAGAGTAGACTGTGAAAAATAAAGCAAATAATTCTTCTCTTTGGTTGTGTTTTTTTTAAAAAAACAAACAGCTCCATACTACTTACTCCATACTCAACCACTCAGTTGTTCCTCCGGTAAATACAATAAGCCACAATGCCTTGCAAGTTGATGTGCCACGCTTTTTCACTAACTTATAAACAGGAAATTCAGAGCAATGCCCAGCATCCTCTCTTGACATGACAGTTCTGACCTCTTTTGCATTCAGCTCACAGTTTACCCACAGCCTAACCTTGGCATTTGAAACACACCACTACAGTGTACCTGCCCTTGAGAGTATCAAGGAATTAGGAATGACAGTCTTACATAGATTTACACAGTTTCCAACTCTTTCAGGAGCCACCAGGATTTCACCCACAAAGCTGGTCATATTCACAGAGGAGGGAAGTATCCAGAAGTTTGCCCACCCACTCATTCAGCAACAATTCCAACTCCAGAAGGGTAAGGAAAGAGAGTACATAGCCACTGAAAGATAAAGGAGAAAATTATAAGAATCACATAGGATCATAAGAATTAAGCATCCTGGAGATAACAAAAACCTCCAGCAGACAGCTAGAATAAGCAGACACATGAAACAGCAGAATAAAAGGAATAAGAAAAGGTTAAAAATCTAAAATCTGATAAAGGAAGCAATTTCATATGAACGAAGCAACACCTCAGGGAAAGCATGTGCATGGACTCATGCTAAAGAAAGTATTATACTTTATGCTCTGGCTATATGGGCAATTCAGGCTGCAACACGGATTAGTCCAGCCAGGTTTTTTTCCTTAAGGCCATTAAAGCACACACTGTAAACAGCCAGAGGAAAATATCTGCAGCTTCTTAAAAAAATTATTTTTTTCCCCGCTCCGGGGCAGGAAAGTTCTCGGCTGCCTTCCACCTTCTTTTGTAGGACAGATACCTGGAACACAGATAATGATTCTTCAAAAGGTCACACGTCAAGCTTATGAAGGATAGAAGACACACGGTGCATTAGAGGGAAATAACCTGGCAAAAATAAATTATCATGATTAGGTCAATTGAAAGTCTATGGAGAAAGTCAGGCAACTGACAACCTGAAGATGCCTCCTAGGAACTGTTAGACAGAAGTGAAACACACAAATATGATACAAATGAGACTATAAAACTGCATCATTTACCTAACACGATGTGGGAAAGCATGCAAAGTGGTGAGGCAGGAAAGAACTTCACTGTAGAATTTAATTCACCTTTTCATCCTTTGGACTGGGAGACACCTGCTTCTCTTGTTTTTCATAGGAGGTAAATTGTGTTCCTCATTAACTCTGGTTTTTGATTGGAAGATGCAACAGAAGTTACTTTTTTTTTGTACAGTTGCCTCCATTCTTTAGCATTACTGCGTTTCCATAACACTGCAATAATTCTTATTTTTGGTGCAATTCACTTGATTTAGTTCAACAACAGATAATAGGTGATGCAGCATTTCCTACATTCTGTTCTGGCTATTTATTCCTCGGGAAGTTAAAAGTTCTCTCATTGCTTAGATGACATAGAAATATTCAGAGACATTTTAAGTCCGTCAGAAGTTAATCTGTGTACACCTGCCAACTGAAAACAGCGAACCACAAGGCATCACGGCTCTTTGGAGCAGGACTGATGTGTCAGATCACACTTACCAGCCACCAGCAATAACATCCTGTTCCTCAGAAAATGTCTTAGTTATCAAAGTTATTGACTCAACAACTAATCCATACCCATTTCTAATGGGTTGGAAAATCTCTGTAACCTGTGCATATCAGGCATGACATTAGGAATAGTAAGTTGCTTGTGGAAATATCTAGTCAGAAGAGTTTCTTAAGTGGATCTAGGAAAAAGTGCAAAATTTTATAGTTATCTGTGGGAAAGCAAAGAAAACTGTCAGTTGAGAAAAACCCTGCCCAGTAAACTAGAAAAGGTTATTCCTTCTACTCCTTAAACTTGAACCCAGTGTGACTGGTCTGGAAATACAGGGGCCAGAGATGCTAAGCAGGGCAGTGGTGCTCATGGAAGGATGTACCTGGATTGATAAAACTAAGGCTCACAGGCAGCATTCATTTCTCCCAAACTTAAAAATGATAAAATCTTGACAGAAGCATCGTTGCGGGTGCTGAGGTCACCAGTCGTCCTCCAGAGCATGCCGGCAACCACTGCAATGTGGAGACTCAGAGGACTGCAGGCTGGCAGCGTGACACTTCAAAGAAATGGATCAGTCGTGAATGATCTGCTCTTAAGAGGTCTCAGAAAGGAACTGAACCTTTGATTTCAGAGTCTGTAATAGCTACAGTCCCAGAGGGGTATTCTCAGCCAGTACAGGGCAGGATTTTTTTAGCAAACATGTCTGAAAATAACAAGCACATGTGATGCTTCTATGTTTCATACATGCTATGAAAAAGCTAGAGAAAAACTTGCTGAGATTACTTTGGGCAAAATTTACCTAACAAAATACCACTTCTGCCTGCAACAGAGCCAGGCGGTATTCACTGGGCCACAACCTGTTCTCTTCAGGAAGTTACTAACGTGCGACGGCAAAGCCAAACCGTTGACCTGTGACAGCGAGACACCGTCATTTTGGAGCACACTTGTGACTCAAAGTGTCATTCTCAAACTCTTCTAACAAAGCAAAGCTAAAACTACATATTTCGGTGGTGTTTTTCTTTCCGCAAGGATTGAAAAATAAGCCCACACTTTCACCAAGTCACTGAATCTTCCACTCGAACAGCTCCAGACCTGCAGCCCAGTATTAACACCGCCCAAGCTTTCTACGGAGGCTCTGCAGTCCGCCCAAATATTCAGACGGTGCTTTGGCAAAACGTTTGCTTCAGTTCGTATCCCAGCACAGCTGCTTTTCTAGAGCCTCGGGGAAGGGGATCATTCAAAAGAAGCACCGATTAGGCAGGTTGAACTGCACAACACAAAGCTTCCATTCAAAACGCCTGCTGTTTTTCAACCTGAGTTGCAAACATTATTTATCTTACTGCTCCACAGTTAAATCTTGGTATACGGCAAAACCTGCTCAGGCAAACAGCACAACAAAGTAGAATTTCTTACTAATTCTTGTCATGGAGGTATGCAGGAGCCTTGCAAGGAAAATAAAAAGAATCACAAGTCTGAAGCCGCATTTGCCCGTATGATTTATTTAATTATTCCCAGCTTGAGGGAAAGCCCAAGGTGGCTGTAGAGCAGAACCCCCAGCTGAAACCTGGCAGCTCTTGCCAGCTTTTCATGCTGTACGTGCCTTCCTGCAGAATTCTTCCCTAACAATTCACGCAGACATAGTTTCTTCAAGTTTCACTTTAACTGTCCTACAACAACAGTCCACTTCCTACATCTCTCCACAGAAGTCTTCAATTAAAATTATTATTCAGAATGTTTCTGCTACAGCTGATACATGGCTTAGCAGCAGCGAGCTTGCTGAACAACCACTTCTATAACTCAATTTCCAGAAAAGTACACAAAGTTATCCTAAGAAAAACTGCCAGTCGGACTGTTCTAATTGATTCAAGCAGTGCAAGTTCCCTGTAGAAAACTGTGTTAAAAAAACCCGCATGTGTGGTTCTCATACCAAAGTGGATTCCGACTGTGCTTTCTCGGCTTAAAACTACGTATAAAACTTTGCACGGTTATGAAGAATCCAAAAGTCTCGTGCAAACTGACAAACCAACTACATACAATGATTTGCAATTTTTTATATTCTACATTGTTCAACGAGAGTTTCTATTTGGAAAGACTCATTAAAGTAAGCGCTGCTGTGTCATCTACTATTAAAAGACCGACTTTGGCTTGCAGGGCTCATTCTGATTTTAAACCAGCGCACATGATTTCCTACAGAAGAAAATAAAATCCAGTAACCAGATTCCAGTAAAAACAAATTCAGCCTGTGAAAAAAAAGGAAATCTGTGAGCACTGTCAGTACAGCTGCGGTGCCTATAGTGGAGCTGTGCGAATACACACCAACCCACTCGCTACCAGAGAATTCCCACCTCACCAAGATCCCAGTTCTGCTTCTGCTTATACCAACAGTTGCACCGTAATGCATCAAAATTGAGGTTCTTTTAAAGAAACTTTATCCCCATGGCACAGTTTTTAAACAAAATCCAGAAGCAGGAGCTGTATTATTTCATAGTTATGAAGTCAAACATTTCAGACCAAAGAAAAGTTACTCTTAACTTTTCCTCCTTACAAAGTTATTTCTACTTCCCTTTGACTAGAGCTTATTTACCTCATTCCACTAGGATATGTTCCAGGTCTTTTTCCACTATCTGTTTTTAAGACTTTTTTCTTTAAATTTTGTATAGTTTCAGAATTTTTGCTGATCTTTTTTTCAATTTTTTTAAAAGGCAAAAAAAAAAAAAATTATTTCTCTTTGATGTCATTCTTAGTAACGCGTTTATAGAATTCTAGCTGAATTAGATTCCTAGTCTGTCTTTACCACGCTTAATTACTAAGGGTGTTGTGTTCAAGATGGTGTTGTAAATGCAAGACATGTTGAAAAAAAAAAAATCCACTAGGAGTATTGACAGGGAAAGGGGGGCAGCACAACACGCTAGAATATCGTTTGGCTCTACACAATGGAACACCAGCATTAGCAAATGCAATCCTCAAATAAGTTAGGCTGTTAGAAATCACTGCCCTAAACACACTAGAAATTGTTTCTGTGACAGACATTCAACATGCACATACAACACAATAATCGAAAAGCATTATGTATCAGGAAGTTACCATGAAGCAACTATGACAACCAATCCAAACAGCACAGGGGGGGAAAAAAAACAACCCCAAAACAAAGAAACCCCCTCAAAGTCAAGCATCAACGCTTACAAAAATCCTTCCTCCCTGTTATTTTGTATGAGTTTTTTCATACACTGAGGGTGTCTGTAAGGGAACAGCAAGAAGACATACTTATTTAACTACATTTATGAATCTGTCACTTCTTTCTCATAAACACAAGTCAATGCATGATGATCAGGACTAGAAAAATCATCTTAAGATGCCCTGTGCTAGACATCAGTTAAAACCCTGGGAAAGCCTTGTGACCTTCCCGTGGAAGTGGAGGAGAATATTGTTTGCTGGTCTTTGAACAACTTCATTATTTACAGTCCTTGGTTATTTACAGATCCTTGGTTATTTACAGTCTACAAAAAAACCAGAGTTCTGGTCCATGATTAGAAAAATGCTGGCAAAAACATGGGCTGAAAAGGACACCTCATTACAAATTCACGTTTGGGGTGGCAAGGAATGACCCAGTCAGATGGGCATGTACACTCTGAGTTTCTTCCAGAGGAGATACAAAGCACAGTAATAAAACCCCACCTCCGTATTGCCTTTATCATAATTAATTTGAAGATCAACACCATTACTATATGATTGAACAAGGAATGTGAACCAAGTGAGCTCTCATGGCTCCTTGCAGTCTTATTTATTTTGCTGATCAAAAATAAACAGACTGGGCAACACACCATTTTTTACTCCTTTTAGCACCAATACATTTAGTATACATAAAAAACATTGGTGCACAACTCAGTTAAAAAAACACCATTCTAAAACACTGTTTTACTAAGTACAGTTTATCGTTACATGAGAACACAGGAATAAATAGAGAGGGAGGAAAGTTCAGGCAGTACAACATTGAAAAATACTGCATTGCTTTGTTCTGTATTATGAAATGGTATTTGTGCAGTACACTTAACTATCAAAGGTCTAATTCCACCTTCTAACTGTAGAACAAATGTGACTTAACACAGAAGGAAATGTAGGCTGATGACTTGGGACCAGAAGGGGCATCTTCTGGTCACTGTGTCCAGATGTTGGTCACTGCAGTCATTGATCTTATTGTTAAACTCATCCACTTCCGTCTTTAAATCTGCTTCGCAAAAAGCAACGACCAACAGCACACCAAAGAGCTGCAGTTTTGCCACTTAAACCCAAAGCCTGTTTGACATAAGCGAGTATACCCCCCAGTTTAAAGTTTACTTTTCCCTCTAGAACAAGAGGATGCAGCAACGCTGAACTGTCTCTCAAAAGGAAAACACTCCAGTCAGTCTGTCCAAAAGCACAGCTGCGTTGTTTCACAGCTCTTAACAGAGGAACCTTTGGCACACGACTGTCAGCTCAAGGAAAACAATGTAATAAATCTTATGAAAACAAATAAAAAAGAGAAAGTGTTTACATACCTATGCTTAACAGCTACAAATGGATCTGTAGTTTTCCAAGAGTACTTCAGTGACAAGTTTCCTGACACAATTCCAATCTCCTGAATACCATAGTCATGCAAGGGCCATTTCTCATCTACAGGCTGTATCAGCAGAGAAAGAAAAAAGAAGCGTAGTTCAGAATTACAGCTCTGAAATTCGCACTGACATGCAAAGCTGCCAGCCCCACACAACCACCCTACCCACCTAATTACATTCAGCTGCTTGTCATGTGGTCTTGCTGACCGATCAAGTGATCTCTTTTCCTCCTTTTAAAACTAAGCAACGCAGTTAACCGGATCTCCCTAAACCAGGTAACAAAAAAATTAAGCCTTCACATAAACCACTGACCCTCCTCTTCCTTCTCATAGAGAGAGGAAGTTGCAATATGTTTCACTACAAAAGAAAAAAAATACAGCAAACACAGTAGTTGCCTATAATGAAACACCGAGCACCAAAAGCTCCTGGCTCGCTGGACAGAGGTCCCTGTGCTGGGTCTGAGGGACGAGAGAGGACCTACACAGCCACCTCCAGCCACCACAAGGCCTCATCCCCTCTCGCAAAAGCCCCTGACATCACCAATGCCAACAGCAGAGGACTGAGCAGTGTGGATAAAGTGAGCCTTGCACTCACCAAGTACGATCTGGCAGGTCACAGAAGACCGGTTGCCTTGCACAATCCTTTCTTGTTTCTTTCCTCACAGCGTTTCAAGAGCAGAGAGGTTAGAACGGAAATTAGGAGGGTTTCTCACTAGCCTTATCATTTAAGAGGCCGCAGACAGGCTGCTACAACATTTAACGTACCCTTAATGCATTCATCTACCAGTGACAAAGACAATTCCACAAGCTCCTTCATTTGCTTGTTTCAGCGATCAACTATCCCGCCTTCTCCCCCGTGAATCAAGGAAATTTTTACTGCCCCTTCCCCAGTGAACATCTAAGTTCCATATGAGCTGGCAAACAACTGTCTGCGGTGGAATGCTTTTCATGCCCTGCCTCAGCACTTTTCCAGATTTAACTAGAACATGTTTCTTTAACATTTTCTTAACATTCTAATTTTTAAAACTCAACCCATTCTTGGCTCACTCCAGTCTTCTATAATTTTCACCAGTTTCAGAAGAATACAGAAGTCCCTCTTTTGCTCCCACACATGCAATAAAAAAGTGTGTGTTCAATCTTCAGCAATGGGAATACTTTTACTCCTTAACTGCTTCCCTGATCGATACCAGTGCATTTGTTTACCGTGAAGAAATGCTCAAACCACAAGCACGCAACAATCTCTGGTAACTGCTCCAGAGCACAGAAGGAGGAACAGGATAAGAAATGTTGACAGACAAAGCAACAGCTCTTCTGCCCTGTTGCAAACAGCCCCGAGGGGGTGACTGCACACACTGAACACAAACTGCCTGTCTGGAAGTCTCCACCAGCAGTGTAAATGGACTTCAAGCCCTTCCACACAGTAAGGTTTTTGTCATCTCTAAGGGGAAAACAATCCTTAAATAATTCCCAAACTTCAGCTTTTTATTTCAGGATGAAACAAGGCCGTTTAACTTTCCTCTTACCAACTCGGTGTGAAGAATGTCAAGTAATTTTCCCTTCCACTTTCCAAGAAAGGGTTTCAGCTGAAATAGCAGGACTTTGCTAGGAAAGTAGACCTGATACAAAGCTTATTTTCTGAGAGTGAGGTTACGTTGACTCCAAACTGCAGACTTAATACCAAAACAGAGGGCCTCAGTTTACAAACTGGGAGAACATAAATGTTCAGTTACTTTAAGTCTCTGTTTTTAAACAAACACATTTGCAGCATCTCAGCAAACACTGCACAAACAGCTGAGCCAACCCTACGGCAGTAGCAGGAAGGACAGGCAAATGGTATGGCAGCAGCTGGAACAGGAACCACTGCAGCCAGCCCAAGATAAGCCTTCCTCTCACTGCTGCCCAAATCTTAGGGGGGATATAAGAGCTTGGACATTTTTGAAGTTTATATAGAGACTCAAAATTACACCAATAAAGTCCTGTGAGATGTAGTTTAGAAGCTGCAGCTTTACAAAGGAATAGCTACCTATTCAGTTATTAACACTTCCCACCATTTTTATGAACAAGTTTTATGAACAGGTTGTATGAACAAGATGACCTGGGTGCATGGAATTTATGGTCGCCTTGTAAAAATTTTCTATGTTATACAGGCCTAGGAATTTAGGAGGAGATTTGAGCAGAGTCAAACAGAGTGTAGTGTGGAGCATTCTTCATCACAAGCATCAGAATACATTCCATGCTCTTGAGAAAAACTGCAAGTCTCCGAACTGTCCCATAGCAGGTGTTTTCCCCTCAAAGAAAATGCTGCATTGTTACCCGTCTGACCATGGTTCTTGCAGGAGTTAAAACCATCTGCCGCTGGAGACAGAAATATGGGAAGAAGAGGATCTAGCAACAGCGCATTTCAGATAAAGCTACAGAACGATTCTTTGTTTTCAAAGCCAAAAAGCTGTGCCTAACATCAGAGTCAACTGCCTCCACTCTCCCCACTCCCCAGTTACCCAGTTCTGGTGGGAGATCTCCTCTTCAGCACTCTGACCAGTCAATGGTTTGTTCCAACACACTAAAAACCCACCACACCCTTCCCAACAGCCATGGTTTTCACATGTGCATTCAACAGATGACCTGCAAGTCTACAGAATAAAAAACAACCCGCAGGCAGCTAAGGGTAATGTTAATTGTTAGCGTCCCCAAATCTTATCTGTGTCACGAAACCTCTACTGCCAACCGAAGAAACTTCAAAAATGCAAAAGGTGGAAAAGCAGCCACTGGGACACACTGCCTGTGAACTGAGATGCATATATGGTGTCAAACTTCAAGAAGATCCAGAGTGCACGCTGTACAGCACTGAGAGAAACACTCTACAAAATAAAGAGATGAGAAAAAAAAAGTAAATAGGAAAAATATGAATGTATTAATTAGTACAGGCAGATTCCCAGAACTGTAAAACAGAATTACAGTTGTTTCCTCGAAAGAAAGTCATGAAAAGACACTCTGGAAAAAATCAGAGGGGCTGACAGGATACAATACAAAGGAGAATTGACCAGTTGTCATGTGAATGAGCTTGCTACTTACTGTTGCACCAGTCCCTAAATGCAGTAACATGCCAATACCTCAAGACAGAAGAAAAAAAAACACAAAAGGAGGAAACAAAATCCTTTATATTGATTTTTTTGGGCTTTCCTCTCACCAATATCCTTGCAAGAAAAACACAAAGGACAACCCACTCTCAGAAGATGATGAACTTTGTCAGCATCAGATCATGAAACATCCCTTTAGTGGTTAAAACGAAAGCAGGTCAGGCACGCCTTCCTGCTACTCAAAGGCACATCTGCTAAATATTTAGTGATACTATAGATTAAAGTTAAACTTTCATGTTTTGTTCTTTCAACTATAAGCTCATCTAGGCAGTTTCTAGTAATAGTGACAGAGCTTGCTTTCAGGATTTCAAGAGATAAAGTACTGGTATGTTTAAGGTCAGTAGCCTCTTACACAGAAAAGAGCTTCTTAAATAGTCCTCTCCAAGAAAGGCTCTAGATGACTGATTTCCAAGAGTTACCAGGGTCTCTTCAAGAACAATAATTAAAAAAAAACTTAACACTAAAATAACTGTCAAATAAAAGCATCAATTTTGTTTTCATGGACCATCATACTGCCTAGAGACAGGAATCCTTCTCACCAGTCAAGCACTTAACAGCACTTTAAAAAAAAACCTTTGGACTAAACTGTCGTCGAAAGATTGCTTCCTGAAACAAAGTTCACTTATATTTTAAGAACCTGTTAGTATCTCAGAAAAGACTAGGAAAATTATCCCAAACAAGCAGATCTAATCAACTTGTCAATTTTGTTGAACTACAAGTTTAAAGCCTCCCCATCACTTTCTATTAACGTCAGTGTGGGCACAGCTCACCCTAAGGCAAAGCCAAGAGTGTAGGTGCTTGCTCCACATCTGAATGAAAAAGAAATAAAAATAACTCCTGAATCAAATTATCTCTTAATACAGTCCTGAAATATCAAAATGAAAATAGAAAAAAACACAGTGTCCACGTACAGCATGTTAAGAAAAGGTGAATAAGAAGTTCTGGTTTTGAAACAGCAAGGAAATGTATTAATGCAAGAACAAATGTTCATTTTGACTGAAATTAACAAATTTGATCCTTCTGCATGTAGGAAATGGTATTTTGGCAACACTCACTCTTTTCAAATTACATCACCTGTGTTTAAAAACAGAATATTTACCCTAAAGATGGGTGAATTAACACGCTACAGCACTTCGGTGAGACTTTCATTGGTTCCACGTTTTGTAAAGCTTAGAAAGCGGGTGCCTGAACGCACGGAGAGAGCCCCTAGCACAGTAATGCCTGCAGACAGCAGGGTCCCTGCATCTTGGTAAGAAGCTGCAAAAGCATGATAATAACCAAATCTCGTTTTAGATCAATGATCTTTATCTATTAGAAGGGCTGATGACTAAGTGTATATTTTGAATTAAAAAAACATAGTAGCTTTACAGGAAGCTGTTGTATAAATGTGAAGGAACATGTGCTCTACAGCTTCTTTAGAAAGGATTTTCCATGTTTTACAATCCCGTGACACAAATAGTTTCGAAAGCTGTCTTCATATTTTTATTCATGCTTAAGCTTCACCGATATGCATTTGTTATTTGTGCTACCTGATCCAGTATGTCATTGCCAAGCAGAAGACACTCCTTTTTAAAACTGCTCTCAGCAGAGTTCCAGTTTGGACGGAGCTGGGTTTTCCTTCCAGCACAAGATGACCCTGTTCACATCTTCTGTAGGTCCGTCAGTTCCACCGGCCCTATTCCACCCACTGTGTGACTCCCAATTACAAAAAATGTTACTGCTCCCATTCCTCGTGATCCCTCAGGATGAAGAAAAATTCCCTACAGCTCAATGCACCACACTGGAGATTACGAATGCAACAAAGACTTCTTGGAGCAAAGTTCCAAATTGGCAATGCAAAAACCAAAGCTGAAATGAGGACATGCCTCTCAGCCTGGTTTCCTACAGAAACAAAGCTTATTAAAGAGAGGGGCAGAGACACTGAATTTCTGTCATTTCTGCCTTCTCCCCCAACATTTGGATCTGCTGAACAGTTTTAACGCTCCTCCATGGAGGGGAAAGAAGCCACAAAGATACGAAGTTCCCATATGCTTTGTGAAAAATTGGCAGCTGGATAAAGGGAAGAGTCAGATGGACACCTCCCCTGAGAGCTGGCAGTTACAGCTCTTCAGGTCTATAAGGGGCAATCACTAGCTGGCATTGCTCTAGACTAGCCACAGCAAATACTGTGACAATCGTTCAATTTTTCATCTACTTTCAACTTGGACTTTAAAATATTTTCTATCTAAAAACAATGTAAGTTTAACACATCTATTACTAAAAATAAAAAATTGACAGAATACAAACTAGTTGAGTTTCACTGTATAAGCAGTTCAAATTTTTGTGGTTTTTTTGGTTTTAAACTTACTAGAAAGATTGATTCTACTTTGGCAGCATGTTCTTTTTATAGGTCTTCCAAAGCCTACTCTTCTACATACAGCAGGATGTCAGGGTCTGTCCTGTGCACTGGGTGCTATATCCAAACCAACAATTCTAGAAAGCTATCAAATAAAGATTTACAGTAACCTCTTCTACTTCATGGCTAAAGAACATTAAAAAAAAAAATCGACTACTGTAACAACTTCAACCTAGGGCTACATTTATTTGAAAAAAAATAGAATTTTGCTATCAAATTCAGAAGAAATGCAATCAAATTCAGACAGTACCATCTTCAAACTTGGATGATACCATCTCTGTACAGAAATGTCTATCCTGACACCATTCTAAAGCACAAGAAAATATGGAAAAATTAAGTACAGCCAGCCAATTCATGCCCCAGCAGAAAAGACCTGTCAAGCTGAATCACTGTTAAAGGAGAAAGTCAGTGAAGCATGTGTTATTAGGTGTGCAGGATCTTAAAGTCCTGGATGAGAAACACTCTGTTACCAATGGATGATGCCAGCAGGGACAGAACCTAACCTGATACCTGTATTTTGGGTCACGTTCAGTCATGTGTAATGTTTGGTTTGGAACCAAACAAGCGGGGGGAGAGGAATTATGATTAACATTTGCAATTAAAAGAAAAACCACAACCAAAAACCTACACACCCCACAAAAAAAATATCCTATCCTACTTTTTGCTCTATTCCATACTCTGACTTCAAAGTAGACTTGGAAAGCATCGCCCATTGGCAAAAATTATAACAGCAGTTCACCTCTCATGCAAACCTTGCATAAAAGAGTTTCACAGCAGAGGCAGCTCCCACAACTGCTAGCTTTGAGTGATACCCTGAAGTTTCCCAAATGCACCACACTCCACATTAGCCGTGCAATTAACAGCAGGTATTTCCAGAAGGAATGTCATTTCCCTCAGCAGCTACCAATAAGAAACATTATACTTGCAGGACCAGCACAGACACACAAGAAAACCAGAAAATTTGCTTTTTTTAGCATAAAAACAAACCAACTTTTCTTTTTGTCCTACCCAACATATATGCTTTTTTAGTCCTTATCACTAACAGCAGCCTTCAGCCTAATGCAAATATTGCTATTCCCCAAGGATATTATTGGAAAGAATCATCTTCTTCATTTTCAGCTCACAGAGCAACCTTTTCTGCTTATAGTTCTTTGACTGAGACGCTAAGAGAACCAAATGAAATATCCAACAGCCAGGAAAATAACAAGACAGGCCCTCAGAGCAAAACTGTGTTGGCTTTGGAGAGCACACGCTCTTCACTTACATGGTTGTATATATGCTACCGTGAGAGCACTGCGGGTTTGAAGTGTTTAAACAGAAGTGGGAGAATGCCTTTAAATGGCAGTACTTCTGCAAGAGAACCTTCACATCTTATAATTTACATTGCTTAACAGAAGTACTATAAAAATCACGTACTGATTGCTTTCGATTTTGTTTTATACTCTGCTGTTTCTAAATCAAACCTAAAAGGGGCTTATGCATCTGAAAGCTCACGCGTCCTCTCCAACAACATCAGCTGCTCTGACAGAAGGCATTACTCCTACCCATGGAGCTGACCTTAGCTGAAAGGAAAAAACCTGATTCTTGAGTAATATTTAACTATTCTGCTTTATCCTTTTGTCATCTTTTCAACTGATAGCTGTACACACAAGCAATAGGATGGCCAGGTGCTAAACTGCAGTCACAGCCTCCAAGGTAAGGTGGAATCAGCTACTTGATTTGTGTTGCAGTTGTCCTTATACTGATGTAGTGGTTCCTGTGTAAATGTTGCAGCTAGGTATACTCCCTACAGTGCTCTCATTCACACACCTCTGTTACACAAAGAATCACTGCAGACTACTACAGTGATTTCCAAAAATGCTATTTTAACTTTTAAACACACTGCTCATATATCTACCAACTCATTTCGTTCGCTGCAAGCCACGGATCTCTAGAAAAGCTGTACTCCTCCTCCTAAGCTTGTATCTTCATTGCTGCTTCCTGCCCCTTTCCTGCCTTACTACCAGTCTTCACACTGTCTTCCAGGAGTTCCTGTATCTCATATGATTTAGTCTCACCCACGTCTCACCACTAGAAGTATCAGACGCAGAGAAAGAGAACAGTTCTGGGAAACAGGTTTGCAAACTCAAGAAAATAGCACTGCATTAGTCTACACTTCTAAATTACCTTCAGAGCCATAAAAGTAAAGACATTTTGTTCTGTGGGTTTTTGTGGTTTGTTTTGTTGGTTTTCTTCCCCTGCGGTAGTTTATGATACTGAAAAACTTGTCGGGTCAGCTCCAAAGCACTGGCCAGTACATGAACAGGATTTGAACACCTGGTACTGTGCAAAACTGCCATCTGTATATCAGAGCATTTTCAACCCCTTGAAGCCACAGCAACATCACAGGAAAAAAAATTATGCTGGTTATATGTCAAATTTTAATCTATTTGCCACAACTTAACCTTCAAACTCAGTAGATTGGAAAATAAATCATAGATGTTGAGACTACTTATTACAATATTCAAAAGTAAATTCTGTTGTATTATGTATGAAAACAAAACAGTATAAGGATGTTCCAGGAAAGAAATCAGGAGCTAGGATTTCTTGTTCGCTAGGATTTTAACTCTGCTGGAGATAAAAGGGTATGATCTCAGCTGATTTAATGTGGTTCAAGTTAGTCCTGTCTCCTGACAGGAACGCAGTTTTCAGACTCAGACAACCAAAAAAGAAATGAGGAAGAGGTATCTCATAACAAGATGCTATTCCCAGACAGAGAATGGTTGGGAATATATTTGTACAAATAGGGAAAAAAAAAAAAGTGTTTCTGCTCTAAAAAGCTGGCTTTTAGGTAAATATTTCTTAAACCATTTTGTACTTAAACAACTTCTCAGCCACATTCGAAGTCAATTGTGTAAACATGACTGTATCTGCAAGACAAGAGAAGCGTAAGAAAGTTCTTGAGCGCTTGGCACGGTCAGCCCAGCAAACGCTTAGCTATAAGTACAGAAGTAACCCTTGGAAATTACTGAAGAACAACCTCAACTGTTTCCAGCACCAGACCACATGTGCAGTGGAGTACAATAATGCAGCTTTAATACAGAAGAGAGTCTTTGATGATTAACTGTTTGAATCAGAAGTTTAATACCATTTAAATGCATCTTGTTATAACTATTTGCCGAGACGTTAACAGGGGGAAAAGAGCTGTCATTCTTTATATTGCATCTCTAGTGTCAATTCTGTCTGTTTCTAAGTGAAATTCTTACTAGTCCTCCATAGAATATGACACACTACTCTTAGTAACGGTGCTCAGCTGCAAGTCCAGGGTTCTGCTGAGAACTGACAGACTACTCAACGGTCATTACACCAGCACAGCAGATACCTGGCAGTAACAGGACAACCAAGAATCCAAAGAAGACATACAAAGGCTACTACTCATAATAGTTGTTTCTGTAAATGCCAAAAGCTACTTAAGATTTCTTTTATTTCACCAATCTTCTCTTTGAAAGCAAAGGAAATGTGTAGGCAAGTGATAAAACGTGTTCCCACGTTTAATGATAATAATGGAAATAACTTACGGCCTGGTTTTAGATATCTAGATGCAGATGAGAAATTTTATTAACTGTAAAAATAAAACAATGTAAGTTGTAGCACATTCCTCCCACCCAGAACTCATTGTGCATGAGATTAAGGGGATGTAAAATTAGAACCCTTAACTAGAAACACGGGAACACAGTGTTCTTCCATTTTTTTTAACCATGCTTTTGAGACATCCATTCACTATTTCTACAATTTCGTATCAACATTTGAAAGGCATATTGTACTACATGTTTTTCCCTAACTGGAAAATACTTGAAACAGTCACAAAAGTAGTGTAAGTCTATGAAAAGAAAGAAGGGCTGAGAAGACAAGTCTATGTAAGAATAAATTTCCAAGAAAAGGCAGGCACAATAGATTTTAGAGACTGATTAGTGCTGCTAATACATTTTATGCATGGGAATCAATAAACATTTTTGTATAGTCTCAACAAAAACTCTAAGTATAGAAAACTTCACCTTGCCAGTACAACCTAGGAGAACTAACTCCAAACATGCGTATGCGTTATCTTGATGAAAAACTCATACGCACTAATCATTAGGGGAAGTTTTTGAGGAGTCACACGATCAAAAAAGCTCAAAATACACCTGATGCATCTCTAAGGACAGATAAAAATTAAAGTTTTAGGTACATCCTTTAAATTTGCTGGCACCGTAAAAAAATATTAGTTGTGTATTAATATAGATTAGTTACTTACAGAGCTAGAAAAAAACAGTCGGTTTTCTGACGGATTTAGCCTTCTTTCGATCAAAGATCATCGAAGCGTTAGTTTAACTCACGCATTGCACTTCTGGTTGACGAGACCTCCTGAAGTGCCTCAGCAAGCAGACTCTCTAAGAGAAACCCGCAGCGTTCAGAAAGATGCAACAGACCTGTTGATACTCAAATACAAGACCTAAGGTCTGGCTAAACAGACGAAACACGCTTGTATCGCTCCCTCAACATTTACCGTTCGAGCAGCCCCCCGCGCTGCCGCCCGGCCGGAGGGGCAGCTCCCCGCAGCCCCGGCCCCCGCCCGCTCCCCCGGCTCCGCACCGCGGGGAAGTCGCTTTTTTGCTCCCCGCCCAAACCGCCCGTGCTGAGATTATCTATGAACTCGTTCTCCAGCGGAAGCGTCGCTGTGAAGCCCCCTCGCCCCTCCAGCTGCCCCCTCGGAGGGTGCCGGGGCGGCGAGAGCCCCTCGGCCCGGCTCGCTGCCCTCCTACCTGCTCGCCGCCACCGGCGCTCCCGCGGCGCCGCCTCCCTCCGCACCTGCCCTTTTTTGGGCTGCAAACGTGCCTTTTCCGTCAAGGCTACATCACTTCCCGTAGGGCCCGAGGTGGGGGCGGGAGCGGCCCCTCCTGGCCGGCGGGGGGAGCCGGGGCAGCCCCGCACGGCCCGCCCGCGGAAGGACGCTTTCGGCGAGACGGGCCGGCTCCTGCTCGCTCTTCTGAAAAGATCACGAGGCGCTTCATAAAAATTCATGAGAGGCAAAACGCCTTTTGAAGAGAAAATACGTGGTGCCAGGTTCACCTCCACCACCGTGGATTCAGTGAGATTTTCTGCCGCCTGCCCGCCCTCCCTCCCTCCCTCCGTTCTCTTTGCTCTCTCACAGCTGCTCAACGAACGTGCTTCAAAATGCGGCAGCCCAAGAATTCAGCAAGGAGAGCTTAGGGCTCAGTCTGTATCAGTTCAGACACCCTCTTTATGGAGAGGTTTCGAAATCAACTGCCATCTTCATAGACACACTTGCAGCAATTATGCTTACAAATAAAGGGTCTGCTAGATGTCAGTTACGCCTTTTGAAAATCGCCTTCTCAATATCTAATGGTCTTGCAAACAAAGGAAGCTGCTGGAGTCACCACAGCAGCTCTGTCTGCACTCATCACAGACTTCTGGCATTTCCTTACGTCCAAACTAGATCCATCATGCACTAGACTGCACCTCCCAGTCCACCTCCTGCTGCTATCCCCTCAGCTTCTGCAAAGTCTCTCCACTTTACATAAAAGTGCATCCAGGGAAAGGATTTCTTCCCTCACGCTGTCCAAAATCTGTCAAAAGTTCCTCCCAAGATCTGTAGGTTTTGGTTTCTTTCCGGATTTACAAAAGCCTTGAAACATCCACTATTAGTTTCCCTGAGTTTCCAGATTCTGTTCTTCTTGTCAGACTTGTGATCCACACCTGTTGCACGATTAGTGCTGTGCTACACAGCTACAGGTTCAACCCTTTCTCCAGGTACAACCTGATTTCCAGGCAATGCCACCTATCGCTCCACCAGGAAGGAAAGAAGTGCACACACGTATATACCTACGGGTATGGTTCTAAGCCAAGGACACCAACCTCGCGGGCAGTTCCCTTCTCAGCCACCAGTACAACTGTGCTCCCAACAGAAGTAAACTATTAAGAACTGAAACCGTGACAAGTAGAGAGAAATAGCATTTATCGCTTGGAGAAATCACATCAGAGGCAACCCAAACACACCCACGAAGCGTAACCGTACAACAGCGACTTTCTTTTTCCAGGTTACTTAGACGCGAAGCCGCACACAATTTTACACGTTCAGAATTTTACACGTGTTTCGACATTCGCGTCCCGGCAGGCTGGTACCACACACGCGGCTGCAGCTGCGTCTCCCGCCGGCGGACTGCTCCGACAGGCCCGGGCTGCAGCGGAGGCCGCTCGGGCCGTCACACGGCGCAGAAGGGACGTTCCCCACAGGCGACGAACGCTCCGGCTTCCCGACGGGCTCCTTCGCCGTTTCCTCTGGCGGGAGGCGCCAGGGTGCGCCGGGCTGCGAGGCGGCAGCGGGGCGCGGCGCGGGGGGCAGCGGCCCGGCCCGCACGACTCCCTCAGGGCCTCTTCTCCGGCGCGGCGTCCGCCGGCGGCTCCGCCGCGCCCGCGGGCGGCTGCTGGGGCCCGGCCGGCCGGAAGACGGGCCGGTAGATGTAGACGCCGCTGACCACGCCGAGCGCCATGGCCAGCGCCACCTGCGGCAGCGGCAGCCGCCCCCACATGCCGGCAGGCGGCACTACCGCGCCGACGGACACGCGTGAGGCTCCGCGGGCCCTCCGCGCTCCTCGGCGACACCGTGGCGCCCCAGGCGGGGACGAGGCAGAGGGGACGGCGGCAGAACGCTCGGCGCTGCCCGCCCCGAGAGCGTTTGCCCGCGAGTGCTTCGCCCCGAGCGGCGCCCTGCGGGACCCGGCACCCCTCACCTGAAGGCCGGGAGACCACCGAGCCGAGGCCTCCCGCTCGCTAGAGCGGCCGGAAGGAAGTGCCGTGCGCTCGCGCACGCGCCGCTGCCGCGGGCCCGCCCCGGCCGATGGAAGCGGCGGGCGGGCGGCGGGCGGGGCTGGTGCGGCTGCGCCGGCGGCGGTCGGTGCTCTACGGCGACCACGGCGGAGGCACCGGGCAGCCGGGCGCCGGTAAGCGGGGCGGGGGCCGGGCGCCGCTCGGGCGGAGGAGGCGGCGGGCGGAGCCCCCTCTCCGCTGACGGAGCCGTCCGTTGCGCAGGCGCTGCCGGCGGGCCCGCGGCGCTGCTGGCGCTGGCGGTGGGGCTGCGGACGCTGAACTGCCTCCTGGTGCGGACCAGCTTCGTCCCGGATGAGTACTGGCAGTCGCTGGAGGTGGCCCATCGCATGGTCTTCAGATATCCTTCGCGGTGCTCACGGCCCCGCCGCTGTCGCCACCGCTCGGGGCGGGCCGTGCCCCACGGCCCGGAGTGGGACCAGCCCGACCCGCCTGCGGGGCCGCGGGAGCGGGAAGAGCCCTCGGGCAGAGATTCCCGGGGCAGCGAGCGCTGCGTCTGGGCCCAGGGGTAAATGTCTCGACCCAGGCGAGCCTGAGCGTAACGACACAGCTCAAATGAAGCTTTTTGTTTCGGTTGTTCGTGATCTATCCTTAATATTGAAATAATTATGGCCACCTCACCTGGGAATGGGCAAACGGCTTAAGGGGCTATTCGTACCCGCTGATCTTTGCGAGCATCTACAAAGTGTTAGAGCTGCTGGCAAAGGATGATGTTCAGCTGCTGGTGAGTATAATCAAAATGTGCATCCACTACTAAAATTCCATTTAAAAGCACTGTATTTAAATTCAGTGTCGTTTACCTGGACAATTATAAAAATACGAAGCCTTGTCTGTGGCAATTGGACAAGTATGAGCGGAGAGACCTCACTGAAGTGTTTCACATGGGTGCAGAACTCTTTCATAGATCTTCAGTCACAGTACTGATGCCTGACAGGATTATTCTTAGCCTCCAATCTCCTCGAGAGTTTCACACTGACACTGTCTGCCACTACATCATAATTGCTCGGTGGTTCAGTTTTCCAAAGCATTTAATAGTATATATTTGTACTAAACTCTGTAACAACAGCCTCTTTTGACTTGTATTGGAGATTAATGGCAAAGAATTCTACTTTCCATTTCTGAACACTTTCATCTGGATTTCAGACATTCTTTGTTTTGGCAGAAATACTAGTCTTACCCAAGGACCTTACTATGTTTTTAAAAAAATCATAAAAAGCTATAAAGAATATTCACTAAATCACAGTTTTCATGCTTGGACAGTCATTCATTAATTCAGTACCAAGTTCTCTTTGAACTTGGAATTTCACAGGTTTGTTGTAAGTGCATTTCTCTCCGCTTACATAGATCTGGGTCCCTAGACTGGCACAGGCAGTGCTGGCAGCTTTTGCTGATGTGAAGCTTTACTCACTAGTGCGACACCTCGAAAATGCAGAAACAGCAAAGTATGTGGTGAGTCTCAGCCTTTAAAGAAATTTTACGCATGTTAGTAAATGCTGGCTGTTCCGGTGTAAACAACAGCAAAATGGGAAGTCACACATTGAAGAATTATCACCGTCATTTAAAACTACAGAATTTGCCTTAACATTTCTCCCTGTGCGTCCTGTTTGTAATTATTCCCAGTACTTCTGCCAGTTGTGTTCCTGGTTTACATGGTATTCCTGCACCAGAACTCTAACGAACACCATGGAAACTCTTCTTACAACTTTTGCTCTTTCCTACTACCCAATAAAAGGTTCCAAGACAGGGAGCAGGTGAGAAATCTTCTACTAACAGTACTGACAATTTTTGGCTTGGGATAACACCAGTCTACTAATACTACTTAAAATACTAATGTTTATCTTAAAATCGTAAGGCAGCCAAACCTGCCTCATTCATACAGCAAGAGCGTTAGATCATGGCAGGAACAGCAATTGTGGTACTTCCTCTAAACGTTTTTTTGAAGCCGCAGTATAGCTGGTATGTAAAATTACTATTCTCTACTTCCGTTAAACAAAGTATCGCTTCCCGCGAAACTTTAAAGGACTGGAATTTGTGGTAACCTGGGAAAAGATAAAAAAGGCTTGTTTGGGTTCAGAGATAGGTGAATTTGTGGTCACGGCTTTCTTTACCAGCTCTGTATTTTAAAACAAGTTCTAGTTAGCAGCTCCACTGCTAATAAAGCAGTCATGTAGTTGGCAGCCCTCCAAGCAAAACAGTGTCTGAGCTGAGAGAGTCAAAGTTATCTGCAGCATGAAAAACTTTCAGTCAGAGACATGACAGCATTTACGTTGTTGAAACATCACTGTCTACAAAAGAACTGAGCGAACCTTTTGGTAAACTTGTGTTTTTCTTATGTTCCCTCATTCTAGTTGCAAATATTTAGCTTTAGTAGCATTTGCGATTGTTATACGTCCCACCGCTGTTATCCCATGGATACCTTTGGTCTTCAGTCATTTTTTGCAAGAACAGAGGAAAGCAGACCTTATCGTACACACCTGCATTCCAGTTGGGTAAGTTCTTTCTGAGTTTAAACTTTGGCTGTGGACAGCTATAGCTTAAGATTGATTATACCACCACAAAGGTAGACAACCCAAAAAGGCTGATTTCCTGTCAAGACAAAAAATAGAGTCCTTCTGTAAAAGTTTAAAGTAGGGGCATGCTCCCTTTAAGTCAATGTATGTGCTGCAAAAAAGCACTGGGAGAGGTTTCATGAAGGTGACGCACGAGCAGCATTCCAGCTTAACCTGGGATTACGCCAGGGATACCGGCTGACAGCAACTGGGCACTGTAAAATAGCCACGAGTACTTGGAGAGAATCTTAGTACGGCAGCAACTCAGGCAATATCAGTGCAACCACCTTTCCATTTTTGCAGATTGGTCACGGTAGGAACCTCTTTAATAATTGACCGTGTGTTTTTTGGTGAGGTAAGTTGTTTTAAACTTGACTTACAAGGAAAAGGTTGGGGTTTAGGTTGGGTTTTAGCATTTTAACATGGGCAGATATTTCAGACTTCCCTTACGTCTGTTATTTCTGTGACTGTGTCTGGCCTCTGATCTCTAAATACATCCTAAGCCATAAACCCCTCAACACTGACTTCTCAGATATTTTAAATGATGGGACTGTTACTTAAAGTCAGTATATGCTCAGCTCTAAATAAATCAATAGTTATCAACAAACTACAAAACTTACACACTGCTGTGTGTAATTACTAAGTATAGGAAGTCTGTGATGAGCCATAATAGAAGGAAATGTAAGGATGAATGAAAATGCTCTATCATTAAAGGCCAGTGAGATGACTGTGTAATTGAATTTACCTGTTGGTTTTGACTTTGGATTTGTATTTAACTCCCACTGCCCCCATATCTCCCAGTGGGTACTGGTTCAGCTCAACTTCTTGAAATTCAACGTGCTGCAGAATTTGGCAACGTTTTACGGATCTCACCCTTGGCACTGGTACTTCACTCAGGGACTACCGGTCATCTTGGGTACCCATCTGCCTTTCTTTATTCATGGCTGTGTACTGGCCCCAAAAAGGTACCACATCTTGCTAGCAGCAGTCGTTTGGACAGTGGTGGTATACAGGTAATTTCTCTTGAGTGCAACTACTATCTCACTGGTTGTGTTCTTTTCAAAGCTCACATTCCCTCTAGAACAAACAGGCACAGTATTAAGGTTAAACAACAGAAAATTGTAAACTATTCAAACATTCAAAGAAATGCAGTCAATTATACAGCAGTTTCTAGAGTTCTATATAATACTACTTCTTGTAGCGTTACCAAATGTGTATTTTTAAGATTAGACCCTTAAAGAATAATTCGGCATGAAATTCAATGGAAAATGAAAAAAAAAAAAAAATCCCCTAAGCAACAACAGAACTAGTTAGAAAACTGTGTTCACTAGATCCTTGTTAATGAAAATACCATTTCATTTGCTTCTTTAATAAATCCCCAGTAAGATGAGAGGTTCTTAGGCCTCTAAAACGTAGTCCATTCACAAGTCTACATATAGCTTTTAACAATTATCCTAAGACCATATGCCTCATTTTAAGCTGAGAGGTAGGAAATAAGGTAAGCTGTTTCTAAAGCATCAGAATTAACGGTAGTTTAAGCAAGAGACACTTTCAGACAAGAAAACATACAGCAAATTAATAAATAACAAGTAATAAATTGTATGAGACTACATTAGTAACAGAATACAGCCAAAAAGTAGTGAGGACACAAATAACACCTCTTCTTCCAGTCCAACTCAAAACTGGATGTACCTCTATTGGTTTTAGGCCTTTTTTAATCTCCCTTGGTCTTGTAAGAACCTGTTCAGTTCCCATGACACAAGTCTTGCAGCAGTCCCAGAAAAGCCTCAAGAGTTGGCATGGCAATTTGTGAAAAGTTGCATTAGCAGAGGCGAATGTTACTTTGTTAGATACAAACAGGTACTTGATCTTAGCTTCTCATCCACACTTTTTATTGTTTTGTTACGGGAGGCAAATTGGTGAAGTATTAGCTAAGTTATATCTAGTAGTCACAGAATCAGACCATTTAACTGCTAGAGTAGTAGCCAGGTACTTTTATTACTCCTTGGTTCAAACTGACCAAATAATCTTACTTTGAATGTACTTACTATGTTCTTAAAAAGTGACAATTTGGATTTTTACTCTTAACCTGCTTCAATGCCAGAAGCTTTTTAGTAGATGCAAGTGCTTTCTCTTTCAATCCTCCATGCTCTAAAACATATTTTGTCAATAGAACTGACGCATTTAACTTTCTTGCTCTAGTGTTGTATTTGTTTTATTACAGCATGCTAAGCCATAAAGAATTCAGGTTCATCTATCCAGTACTACCCTTCTGCATGTTTTTTTGTGGTAAGCATTGGTTTCAAACACCTTGCAATCTTCCCTGTATATAATTTTTACCTAAAGAGAGACTGATCATAGTCAATGCAGGTATATGACAAAGGATTCTGAAATCTAGCCTAACCTTTTCTTACAGCTAGGAATAAAGAAAGAAGGGAGGGAAAAAAACAAACCACAAAAAAAACCCCAAGACTGAAATACAGATGGAGAATCCTTAGCACAGATAAAAGTACTTCCTGCAAAAAATAGGAAAATTGCCTCAGTGACTCCTAACTTTATAGCAGTGTCACCCTTACAGTGAATTTTGTTCCTTGGCTCTTTTGTAGCATTTTTCTATCTGGTTCTCTCAAATATGCCTGACAAATTCCTCTGAGAGTGCAACAAAAGAAATTTAAGCATTCAAAATGTAAAATCCTCCCTTTCTCAATTCAAGTATGTTAGTGGATGATGCTCCTTTTGTGTCTGCTCTTGACCAGCCACCAGCTGGAGGCAACTTTCCACTAAAGTTTTAGAGCAGTTACTGCGATAGCTTTTTCCTTCAGGCATAGTAGGGTGAATTTGTTAAAACAAATAAGGTCTCTAAACAGAATAAGGAATAAGGTCCCTAAACTAACGTGGTTAACCTAAAACTCAGTTATTGTAATGTTCTTTAACCTGTTTTGCTAGTCTAACCAAAAGTAAATCTTAATTCAATAATTTTGCACTCTGCAAAGATCAGATACGTAACACGTGTTGGTTTAGTTCAGTAGGACATTTAAGATAAGTCATTTACAAGCACACTTTAAGATAATGTAAGAGCATTTCACAAAAACAGTAAAAAAATGCCTATTACAGAGTGTTTGCACTGGTGTTTAAACCACAGACTAGTTAGCGGCCTTTGTTTTACTCCGAGATAAAGATCTGCCATTTGTCAGCACAGACCAACTGAAGACTAATTAAACTTACTTGCTACTTCTGGAACAGGCCTATTTTAACTTGTTTTCGTTGATTCAGTAAAGGTGGTCACAGAACTAGGCTGCACAACATATTTTTATCTCCTAATACTGACAAGCACATGATTTAAGGGTTTCCAGGCTGGCTGCAACATGAAGCCGTCTTCTGCAGCAGGTTCGTTAAGCTGCGGTTGTGAGGAACGGGTTTATATGGCTATCTCCCACCGGGAGGAATGTCTCTTCCTATTATTAGCTCCTTTAAGAAAAGCGAGGGGGAAGGGACAGGGATAGAAGACTGGAAAAGGACAGTAGTTCAGAAATAATAACGGAATGCTGTAGCTTTCAGCGTGTTGGAGAAAAAGAATGCCACAGCCATTCCACAGCGCATGGAGTTACCATTTATTCTGGCTCTACTTGGACATGCGTGAATCGGAACACATCAGTAGGTCACCACACATTGTTCAACCAAACTGCCAAATTGACTATTTTTCCCCAAGACATTAAAATTAAGCTCTAAAGAGACAAAGCACTGGCTTTTAATTCATACTTCTGTACTTCAAAAGACAGGTATGGGCTTACCATTTACTCTGCTAAATCCAAGAGTTAATGAGGGCAAAGTCTACCCTTCACATTTCCATTCAAAGACTGGAAGAACACTGTATTAAAATACCTCAAAGCGAGGTATTGTTAATCGACTGAATA
The DNA here is from genome assembly GCA_020746105.1 of Trogon surrucura. Taxonomy (NCBI): domain Eukaryota; kingdom Metazoa; phylum Chordata; class Aves; order Trogoniformes; family Trogonidae; genus Trogon; species Trogon surrucura. The sequence continues at coordinate 1,268,061 of CM036627.1, forward strand.
ATGGCTTTCCAGTAAGTTGTGATACTTTCAAAAATATTGTGGGGAACTGTTAGTATTTGCTTCTCTCTGAAACATAGTCCAATGTTCCTGTAGGATATTCTTTGAAACACCTGAAAGCGTGGAAGAAAGCTGCAGCAAGTTTCCTGCTTTTCTCAAACGCGCTCCCAGCCCTGTATACAGGCTTGATTCACCAGCGAGGCTCTCTTGATGTCATGAGTCACGTACAGCAACTCTGTAATACCTCCTACCGGTCACAGGCGTTTGTCTTCTTCATGATGCCGTGCCACTCTACTCCATTTTACAGGTATTAATTAACAACCTACTATATTAAAATCCATACACTTAGGCAGAAATTAAGAGTTTTTTCCCCAAGCTTACGAGAGATGGATAAACGTACACGTGAAGAGTTTTTATTTTTCGTACGTTTAATACAGAATGAATAAGGGAAATAAGCCAAATGCTTGTACTACAGAATAAAATTCAGCATCTAAGTGTATAATTTAGTTTTTGTAAACCAGACATGTACGAGGATGTGCAGTCAAGGCTTGGAATTTCTGAAAGTCATACCGCTTCATTGTGGTAACTTTCGTAGCAGAACAAGACTAATTGTTACAGTCAAACTGCATTAATTTTACCTATGCTTCTGCTGCTGTAGAGTAAAGAATCGTAGTTACAACATACAATGACTGAGATGACTATTCCAAGAAGTTTGCAATAGATCCTGGCAGGTAAACAGAACGTTAAAGCAGATCTGAACAGTGAAGCTGATCTGGAAGAGTACCTTTTTGAGAAAGTGATGTTACACAGAAAGTCTTGTTAAATCTGCTTTCTGTGAATTACTGACAACATAATCACAGCAGTTTGGAGCTGAATGCTCTTGTACTACTTTTGCTTTCACATGAAGCACAGAAGGGAAGAAACTATGACACTGGGGCACAAAAAACTAATTATTCTATTTTGATTTTGACTTGAAGTTATCTTTTAAGTGGTGAGTCATTTCACATCTTAACGATCGAACAGTTCATCCTGAAGTGTTTGTTTCGTTTTTCTCCCTAGTCATGTTCACTGCCCTCTAAAAATGAGATTCCTTCAGTGTCCCCCAGACCTAACTGGAAATGGGAGCTATATTGATGAAGCAGATGTATTTTACTCTAACCCACTTGGCTGGCTTAATAAGGAGTTTCACAATGACACATTACTACCCAGTCACTTGATCTTCTTCAGTGTCCTCGAACAGGTACGGTAACCACAAAGTGAAACAAACTGGTTTTGAGGTCAAGTTACAAAATAAATTAAGGGAGAGTTGTGGACAACAGTTTTCCAAAATCTTAGCTCTAACTTTTTAAAACACAGCTTAAATTCAAGTTGAATGCTCTAGTTCATACTACAGTACATACACACCATTCCAGTGATATATGCTTAACGTGCACTTATGCCCTCTCCTGTGTGCAAATTCTACATGCCATAAAGTAATGTTTTATGGAATTCTCTTCAAGCCACATTAAAACAACTGTGCGGTCTGTTCCCAGAACCATACACTTTTAAGTAAGCAACAATGACAAGCAAAACCACCTGCAGCCAGCATACCTTTTCCCCTCAATTCTTTAATGAAGTCCATGTACTCAAACAGTGGTGTCTGCTGAATATCCACTCCAGACAGGATCAAACAGGATAGGTGCCTCTTTTTCTAGCAGTCTTTCCTAAAAGAATAAAACTTCCAGGGGACAGTTGAATTGATGGTTTTCAGAAGACTTTGGAACACTGCTCTGATGTTGCCAACTACACTTTCTGACTGTGGAAACTACTGTATGTTCACTTACAGGAAATATCATCATTTCTAGTTGTAAGGGGCTACGAGAAAACAGCTACTGTCTTTCACACTCATGTACCTGAAGGACGAGTTGGAAGCCACATCTACGTCTACAGGAAAAAAACGGAAATGAATCATAGCTAAGGTGTTTCTAGACTTAAGACCTAATAAGATCAGTTCTGCATAGCAGCACTGTGCTTAAAAGATCTGAAACTGCAGAAGGGAGAGTGTAGAGAGTCTGAAACCGGGTAAGTCAAATGGGGAAGTGAGATTAGGCAGCCATTGGCTGTCCAGAAACAAAACTCCTTCCTGAAGGCACCTTCAGTAGCAATATGGCAAGGTGGGGCTATCGACCTACCTCACAATGTTAGGAAGACCCAAGTTACCGTACAACTAATTAAACAGTAAGAAATTAGACAAGACTGGACCATTTTTATAGAATTGTACATCTACGCTAGGTTTGTTTTATAAATAAAGACTTTTACCCACAATGTCTCTTTATTTTTCTTCTACAATATGCAGATAGGCAAGACATTTCAAGTGCTTCAATCAGCAAGCTGGTGAGAACGCAACACAGCAAATTCTTCACAATGTAACAGGCTTCAACACCCCCCCCAAAGACAGGAAGCAAGTATAAGGTTACAAAACACTAACAAATACGTTACCATAATGTAGACCTATTTTTCCAAGGATGGGATGAAGTTAGTGTATCAAACATTGGAGTTGATTATTGGTACATTATGCATGACTCAAGCTTGAACTAGACTAAGGGAATGCAATTAAGCGTATTTTTCATACCCAGGTCATTGCATGCCTAGTTGCTGTAACAATACTGCTGGCACCCATACTCGTCACTTCCAAAGAACAGTTAAAGCAACAGTACAGAATATGCAAATCAGAAAGCCTGACGTCAGCCTTTTAACAAAAATGTGTAAAAATCAAATTATTCAGAGAAAAAAACTTGCATCTTGCTGCTTTGTGGAAAAACAATAAGGTTCCAGAGAGGATGCAAATTCTAATCTTATTGTTACCATAAATTACTCAATACTTTGGATCAAAGGGTAATTGCCCCAATTCTATTTCAAGATTTGCCATGTGTCTTCCATTAGTGCGACCATGTTTATGCCATTTACCTTCTCTTTTATTACGGTGGTGGTACTTCTGAGCTTGTTTTTCATGTCTGGAATTTTCAGTTTGTGTAAAAGAAGGCCTTTTAGGTCGACTGCAAGGAGTAAACAAAAGCTTATTACTACTCTTCCAAAGCATTTTGAAACACAATTACATTGTCAAGAACAGCTTGTAACATGCTGAGGTTGACTGAAAAACAAGATTAGTATTGAGTAGTCCTTTCTCTTGTAAGCAAAATGAAGGGAGAGGTATTTGTTTAAATGATCATTAAGATGGTATGTTTAAAAGAAATGCTTTCTCCAAATAAAAACGCTTCGCAGCTGGTTGCCCAAAATTCTTTTTAGAATAAAGCCAGGTAAGCAGTTACTTGATTATCCCTCTGGGATGCCTGAGTGAGGTCTCGACCTATTTTTCAGTTATTCTATTAGATTCTGCTTTATAAAGATAATGAAAACTTCTCAGACCCTCAGTAAAGCACGCTTTGTGTAAACACGGGCATTTCAGGGCGTTTAGTGTACACTAAGTACATTTATACAGTGAGAGAGGGCACTGGCAAAACACCTGCTCACCGGCAGTTTTTGATACAACCAGTCCCCTGATAGTCCTGCTGCTATCCTATGAGTAGCATCTCAAGTGTTCTGCTAAGCTAAGGCTATCTTCATCCTCAGTATCATGCAAAATTCTGTATAGTACTCTCAGTAAATGAATTGGAAATTCTGTTTTTCTGCAAACTGAATTAAAATACTCAAAGCATTTAAAGTCATTAAAAAATAAAGTTAATGTTAGTAATAAATTAGCAAGAAGTACTTGGGATACAAAAGTGTTAACATGTTTCCCAAAACTCCACATTAAAAAGGCTACTTGGTAACGCATAATATTATCATCCTCACGGTTCAACTTTTATTAAAAGAAAGTACTACCTCACGTAATGTTTAGTGACCCCAAAGTAGTCAAGTATTCAGACTTCCTGCTGCAGTAAAACACATGAAATAATAAACAGTACAAGTCCAAAAGAAAAACCTGACTGAAGAACTGCACCTTTATATACCAAATAGGCTTTGCACTGAATACCAGCACAGGGAGAAGTTCTATTATGGCTACAAGGACAATTTCTTGTGCACTATAAATCAGCCAATACATCATATTTTTTCTTACCTGATCAGAATGAACGTTAGCACAAGAAACTATATAGCCAACTTGTAACAGCTATGATATTAAAAGCCAAATAAAATACACAAATTATATATAAATAAGTGTTTCAGAAAGAGCAAGTTCCACACATTATATTAGGGCTGCTTGCTTAATTTATTTTTTTTTCTTTCTCTTTTTTTTTTCCCCACCAAAGTCTATGCAGTAGAAACAGTCCACCACATCTAGGTCCACCGCGCCAGCCAGGCAGCACACCACAACTGCTCAGTTTAAGCCCTGAGAATCCCATTAGACACAGGAAAGTAACACAAGAAACAATTTATGCCAAGGACTTTTGTAAGCAAGTCTGAACAAAATTTCGTCAGGCTCAGGATCTGAACTCAAGCCTGCCATCTGAGGAGCTACAACGTAGCAGTGAAATTCGTGACAAGCCAGCAGGGGAACACACCTGCCAGAAGGGGACTTCGAGACTGCTCAAATATATCCAAACCCGTCTCATTTAGGGAAGGACAAGTAAGCTCTAGTTACTGCTTCTTCCGAGATCCTCACTGCGTCGGAGGGGCAATCATAGCTGTTCAGTCTACAGGAACCCTACGTGCAGTTGCACTGTTTTCTAGAGAACTCAGTAGAAATACTAGATTGTGCCATGCGCAGCCCCTCCGTAGTGCCTCCCAAAGTAACATCCCACCTCCGCTCTACCTAACACAATTTAGTATTTGCACTGAGTTCTTCAGAAAGTCTTCCAGCATGTGTGTGTGTGTATATATATGTATATATACACACCCCTCCACACACCAGAAGACCACCAGTTAGAACAAGGACACTAAGCTGTCCTTACCAAGACTACTTCATTGTGTTAACAAGTTCAGGAAACATGGAAACAAACCTGGGTCCATACTGGGGTGAATTCTCATAATGAAAGTAGTGTCTGTAGATATATTTGTCCAAATCCTCAAAAACCTTTTCATTATTATTTTGGTATTCCTTCATATCTTCCAGGTAATCCTTGACGTCATTAACAAAATCAGTGAACAGCATCCGGTCGTGTATGAATAACCCATTATGAAAAAACTTGTTGATGAAATTTTCTAGTTCTCTCCAGTGGTGGAAGTTATGTACAACTTGTTGCAAATACTTCTTCATTAGCTGATTAAATTCATCCACCCTGATAGGATCTGAAACTCTGTTAAAGAGACTAATGAATTCTTGATGAGCACATTCAAAAATACCAGAGCAGCCCTTTAGGCCTAAATGATGTTTTCTATTACAAAAAGGATCAGTGAGACATTTCTGTGAATCTGTATCTTTTTCAAATGTTGCAAACTGATGTTTTCTTCCATCTTTGAATGCTTTTGGCATGTTGGGTCCCCTGTAATGCATGTGCTTCGGATTCTCATAAGTGTTCTGTTCTCTATAAAAACTTCGACCTTTCTTGTTTGCCTCTCGTCTTCTATCATTTGGCTTCTTCTCCTTTTCATCAAAGATGTTTTTTGTGCTATCTTTGAAGTGTCTGAATGTAGACTTGACAGAATCAGAGAATTTTTTCAGGTTTTCTTTCACTGCTTCCTTAGCCTGCTTAATCTTTTCTTTATGGTGTCTTACAAACTCTTTCGTGGAATTTTTCATGGCATCAAATGTTTCTTTAACCGAACCAAAAAACGATTCCTTTGATTTCTTTCTAGTCTTACTTTGCCCTTTAGCACCTTTCTTTTGTCCCTTTTCATCAATTTCTTGTTTTTCAGTTTGGTCTTTCGCTTCAACATACAGCTTCTCCCACAAGTCAGAGCGATGTTGCTCAAAGTTTAGCTTTCTTTCTAGCTCTACTAGTCTTTCTTGCAGAGCTTCTATATCTTGATTTTCTCTTAATGTATCATCATCATTAGCATTGTCAGGTGTTTGACGAGAACTTAACTGTTCCAGTTCCTTTTTTAGAGCTTCTGTAACATGACGTTCTTTGTCCAGTTCTCTCCTTAGCATCTGTGCCTCTGCAAAGAGTGTTTCCTTCTGCCTAAGGAAGTTGTGGTTTCTTTGCTTTTCCTCTTCCAAATGTTCCCTCAGTTTCTGATTTTCCATTACAATAGACTCAGTGCTAGTACCTTTATCTTCTAGGTGTCTAATTTGTTGTCTTAGCTTCCTTAACTCTTCCTGAAGTGAGGCCAAAGCTTTTTCTTCCTTCTCTAGAGATTCTCTCAAGCGCTGATTTTCTGCAGCAAGACTTCTTTTTTGAGATTCAAAAGATTTCTTCTCCACCTCGGTAGAGGTCAAACATGTGGCAAGATCTCCCTTGAGTGACAAACAAAAAGAAAACAAGCAGAAATACCACAATTAGAGTTGTTACAATTTCAGCTAGAAAGATGAAACACCAAGGTAGCCCAGACAGAGTTGACTTGTCTCATTTTGGATGCAGCAACAGTTGCAGCTGGTTGCAAACATAGAGGCAGTTTAGCTCAGACACACTAACATTTTCTCGGGAACAAAGATCATCTGAGAGGTTCCCTCTTCCAACCAGAGGTCATCACCCCTCCCTTGTAATGGTTTAACCAACTGAAGGATAGGAAACCACGTGGTGAATTGTAACATCTCACAAGGAAATGAAAATGGGGACATGTTTGCTGTTGATTTACATGCAGCAAACTGACTTCATAGATTACAAACCTCAATACATGAGCAGAAGCAATGACGTTCAGCAGTTGGAGCAGAAATTCAGGAAGTGACTTTGAATCAATTTTGTTGCTGAAAATACATGTTCAAGTAACTATATCCTAACGCAAAAAGACCTCCCTGGTTTCTTAGCAGCCTTGACAAACTCTGGAATTGAAGACACTGAATTACGTTATCAATGCTGCTATCGGCAACATAAAAGAAAACTCAAAAAAAAAAAGAGACGTGCACAAAGAACCCCGTAATCCTCTATGAATGACCTAACAGTAAAAAACGAAAAGTACAGGTTAAGTATTTGAAAAATTAATCATCACTGACAATTTAAAAAGCAAATTGACAAAACTTTGGGGTTCAACCAATAACAGGTCTTCACCACCTATTTCAGCTGACTTCATTAATGACAACCTGGCATTATGGGATAGGGAAAGAGACATTTCCCATGTCCAGATAACTCATAGGCTACACACATAAACCCCAGTACATTTAAGCATATTCCAGTAACAAATCTGATCAAAATACAAAATCATTGTCAAGAATTCAGAGGTGAAAAAAATATATTCTCGGGAAAAAAACACTAACAAAAAAATGGTAATTTCACTTTGTGTAAACACAAACACAGTGACAGAATATCCCAACGACTTCCAGCTAAATTCATACCTACCCCAGCTTTGTGATGTACTTTATCTCCTTGCTCTTGTTGGCACTGGTAAAGGTCATCTTTCATATCTTTTAATTCACGTGTCTTTGCCACCAGCTGCTGACGTTTCTGGATCTGTACTGTACCTACGAAGACAAGAAGAAAACAAACTTTGATAGTCTGACTTACGTTAAGTAGTTAGAGGAACAGATGAACCTAAACATCATCTGAATTTTCTCTGCAAATTCAAAAACATCCTTACTTCACAATTTCTGCCCAGTACTTACTAGTAACTATTTAGCTGTAACAAAATCCAGATTATAAAACCAGATTTTTACATACTGATTCTGTTTCTTCCAACAATGAAGAATTTCTCAAAATTTGCTATTACATTGTCCTTTACTTGACAATAACAAATGAAGGAACTGTGGAACACTATAGAGAAATAAGCTGGATACAAAACAACAAAAGCTATGCAAGAAAAGGGTATGTGTGACTTGCTTGTCATTTTTTTAATAACATGCAAGCCGACCAGGTTAAAAGGGAGACCGTCAGTCCATGCATTATTGGTTTCAGAACTACAACATTTACTGTTAAGTAAAGTTACATGAACAAGAGGGTATTAGCACAGTATTTAAACTTCCATACAGAAACACAATTATTACACACTGCTCACAAAGCAGCAAGTATTGTGAGCTCTATCTTGTCATTCTTACCCACTAGTGAAGGCTGAAGAGTTATCTTTCAATTGTCAGGCAAAGGCTGAGACACACTATTTTTCTTTAAAAATACCTTCATTGTACTAGCCACCGCTTTTTTTTCCATCAAGTAAAACTTCTTTACTAGTACTTCCCTACCTACACACATTTTGTAAATCCCAACACTGACGTAAGTTTTATTTCTTGGCCTTGAAGATTCTCCTGAATTGACTCTACAGCAGATGGCAATGGCAAGTATTTCTTTCAAAACCAATGCAGTGCACGCAGAATTCTCTTTCTCTATTTAAAGGCAGGGAGTAGGTATTATTACACAGAAGAAATCCTATAAATACAACTACACTGAGGAATTTTTTGTGCTCTCTTCTGTTTAACATGTTGGTAAGTATTAACTTAAAACCAGGTAGTGCTCCATTAAACCAAGTTGAACCACAATAGCTCAACATTTTAACAGCAATGATTTTAAGTTTGCAGACTCCTAGTAAACACTCGTTAGAAGTAGAGATCCTCGTAAAAGTGAATTTAAGTATGCTGATAGTAAATCTGATTTTCGTATTTACGTTTTGCAGATATCTTTGAAGGACTATTTTTTAAATAGAAGTATGCATACATATATGGATGTGCCTGTACACGTAACACACACGCACAATTTAAAAAGTAAATCTGAATGCAAGCACAGCATCCACAATGCATCACTCATGACTCTTACCTTCAGGTTTACCTACGAACAAATAAAACCAAGGTCAAGTGAAAATTAATACAAAGCTCGAAACAGATGTCAAAACTTAGACCGTTAACTAATAGTCAAAAGCAAATCCAACTAGGATTACATTCCCAGTCGCAGATCAAGTCTCAAGTCTTCTTATGAAGGCATATTTTCATGTAAAATTAAAACCACTGAGGAAAAGTTACTATTAAAAGTAAATGCCTTTTATAATTTTTATCATAATACGTGTCTTAGAAGATCAGAATTGCACTATGTAGATTTAGATCTCGAACGAGCTCCATGTTGTTAAATGTAGTAACAATCTGTGTCAGGTTAAGTTTAGGCAACGTGCTGAACACCGAAAAGATGCTCCTATTCTGGATTCCCTAAACTACTCCGGAATTGCAAGGACAACTACAGTGTATTTTTCTCCACCAGAGAGACAAAGATATTAATACTGTGAATTCTTTTTAAAAAATATGCCTTGCTCTTACATTTACCAGATGAGTACACGTGGGACAGAAGTCTGAAATAATTCTCTGAATGCTGTTAGGAATGGTCAACACTACCACAGTTCTATTTCCAAAAAAGAGATGTGAAAAGCAACGAGTACACACCGCATTATGAGAACAGTAAGAAATTTCTATCTGGAAGGGCAACCGAAAAATAATTTCTTTCTATTTCATTTTAAAGCAGTATATGTTAAACACAATTGCACTGCTGAAGGGCCTCCCAATATTATCCATACATCAGCAATTCGTTTTTCTCATTTTTAGGCTTAGATTGTTAACAGAGAACAACAGCGACATTAGTCACAACAAAACAATGTTTGTTGTGTAAAATGTCGATTCTATGAATTTCGTTTTCTATAAACTCACCATAGAAGTGTCCAAAGCCCATGCTGATGGCAATCACCAAAGCCAGTATGATGCACCTGTTAAGGCCAGAACTGAACTGGCGTTGGTGCTGCTCTTCTCCGGGAGGTTCAGGCTCGGGTTCAGGGGCTGATCCACCCTCAGCCTCAGAGCTAGAGAGCAGCCTCTTCTTAGGCCGACGTTTTCGCACGGTGGGACTGGACTGATTGCTAGTTTCATCACTACTTGATTCATCTTTGCCAGCCTGAGATGAAAAAACTGAAAGCCAACACAGAACAGTCTTTAAAATGCACTCCTTGTTACTTTAAGAATAATGCTGAGTACCAAAATCCATCATATTTAAGTAAATATATATTTGGCACTTATCTTAGAGAACAATTATAAAACAAAATAGAAATTCTCGACATGATATTATGATAATATTCTCAACCAGATATTATGCAAGGAATGCTGGATCACCAAAGCTAAAAATTCATTATTTAAAAAAGACAGAGAATGAAGAAATCGTCAGCAAAGAGCTGCACAGCACCTCCCCACACCTTATTGTTCACTCACTAGAAAGTGTTTCTTTCAGACAATCCTGCCTCTTAAAGTATCTACGCGTATTGCCTCTGCAAATTCTTGTGAAGTGGATAGGTTGAGAATTCAGTTTTGCTTCTTATAGATATTGAGATTGAACTATTTAATTAAAAAAAGCAATGTAAAGGCTTGCTAGAAGAAAGCCTCCTAGAAGACAGACGTGGTTTTCCTATATTCTCTCAAAACACTTCATTCTATGACCATCACGCAGCTGCAGACAACATTCCAGTAAAGTTCCATTGATGCAGATATTATAAACATCTAAAGCTCTTCATTGCAAATGTATTTAAATATGTAATTTTCTTTACTTTTAATATCTACCATATGCTACTTCTTAACATCTTCACCTACCCCTCAGAAAAGCCATTTTCAATTGTTACTGCACAGGAAAAGAACCACTCAGGTGTTTCTGCACTTGTCCTTCTCTAACACTCTGAATCCAAAACACTTCCATCACCTGACTGACATTTTGGAAGATTGATTTCGCCAAGATCTGAGATATGAATAAATTCTAACCAAAAAATAACCTTTTACAGCATTTTTTTTAAAATGTTATTTATGATGCCATCTGTGTTCATGCTCCTGTCACCCAAAAGCTGCACACTCTAACCGGGAAAATAACAATTGAGCTGTAATTGCTTGTGGCTATCAGTGGTACAAATGCTTGCTGCACGTGTTGTAAATAATTTTATATTTTCCAGTGTGTAAGTAACGATTATTTAATCTCCTTTCTTTTAAAGCATCATTTTCAAGCGTAAGGCAAATATCGAGGGGAAGCAATAGCAGGGTGGAAAAGCAGCTTTCAAATCCCTGCGTTCAGGCACCCAGCTCACGCGCCTGAAATAGATTCGATGTGATCAAGGAAGCCTCCAGGACACAGCCAAGTGCTCCCCGCTCAGACACTGAGATTCGATGCCCACAATTGCACAATGCTAATGCCCCTTCTAGAAACACAGTTGTTCATTCTCATGTCAGAGATCAACACTCAAACATCAAAATATAAACACAGTCGCTGCCCTTGAATATTTTACAGCTGAAAATCATTTGTCTGAGCAAAGCCATGCGCACGTGACCAAAGAGACACGAATGCCAAGCGGTGCTAGCCATTACCTGTAAAAAGCATCACCAGTTAAGATTCTTCACTTAAATGAATTCCAAATTAATATAAATGATTGCATCAACGCCAGAAAAGATTACCAATTAGGATCTGGACTACATGTCTAATTTCTAACTCCACGGACAAGCAACATGTCAGATAATGCAAGATTACTCCCACCTTACTAAAAAAAAAAATCCACGTTAGTCAATTAGTCAAACCAGACTGACCGAGCAGACATTGCAGCAAAGACAGATCACCTGAGCAGCTACTTGACATGCAGATTTTGAAAAAAATTTATACAGCTTTGCAGAGAGAAAGACAGTTTTAGAATCAATCATGTAAGCAGATGCATACTCTTCCAGTCCTGGAGAATTACAAGAAGCATTCAGAAATACAACAGGTGTTGTTATCGCTTATTTGGGTTTGAGGGGGTTTTTTCAACAGCCAAAGAAGCTCACACCTATGGAATACAAAAGAGGTTAAGGAACTAGCTGCTTCTAGCCCCATGGGAAATTGATACACACTGGACAGCAAAGAATAGGAAAGAGAAAACAAAATAGACAATCGGAAAGCAGACAGAAAAAGCTGTAAGACACTTAGAACCATTTATAAGCGCTTACTGACAAGCTGTCAACAGCACTACGCTTTCAGACAAGAATGACACTGCCTTGCAGCTGCTGTACGAATTCAGCACAAAGCTGTGCTCCTAACACTCACAGGACGAAAAGTACAGCTGAAACAAAGCGTGACCACAACTGCAGTCCAAAATTCTAGCTTCTGCTATGATTTTGAAGTGTCAGATCTACACTGGAAACCAGATGAAGCAACGATGTCAGCTAAGGAAGGGGTTTTCTTTGCTGTTCCTGCACAGCAGACACGACTCAAGCCTAGATGCAGTTTATTTCAGAATGGGAATGGTTCTGCCAGTTAACTTCATTCATGAAGCAATATTAAAATATTTCTGTTTGCATGGTGAATACAGCCTAAACAGAAATTGGATTGCAAGTAAAAGTGGCAGAAAATCATTGTAGAACGCTTTGGTATCTTTGAGAGGAACATCTGAAGTCCATTGTTTTCAAACTCAATAGAAAACTCAGCAAGAAGTGGAAGGCAAAGATTTCCACTGCCAAAAAGCGGCATGAAAATTTTGACTGCTAAAACTTTGCCATTTACAATAAATGCCAAAGTACTCCAGATATTTTCTATCATACTTGACCAATCAAATGCACCGTGCTAAAGACCATGCTGAAATCAGCTTAAGTTAGAAGGAAGAAATCCTTTTTGCCATCACACACAGATTTGGAATCCAAGAAGAATCATTTGTTCAAAGGGTCAAGCACCCACATTAAAATCTATTACAAAGCTTACTAACGCCCACTTCAAACTTACATGTTAAGGTTTAACGCTTTTCAAAAAAGCAAAACACTGACAGCTTAGCAGAATTCTTCAGCGAGGACTGGCTTTCAGCATCTCTTTGGAATATCACCCCTATAACGTCAGGTAAGGCTGCTAGTGACAATTTCAAGAACACTCCATGCAAGCCATACGCAATCAGCTTGACACAAGCTGATCGGATTTAATCACACCACCTTGGAAGGGAAGACTGCGAGACACATGCTCTTTCACCTCATTTCCCCATCCCCTTACACAACCGGGAATCTTCCTCAGCTTCTCCAGCCAACTGACTTTTGTGTATAAAAACACAGGGGGGGGAAGAAAAAGAAAAATGCATTTTTAGAACTCAGCCTTGAGAGAAAAAAAGAAGTCAACAAAATTTTAGTTAAAAATCAAGTCTAAAGAAGACGACAGTGTTGCTACAAATCATCACTGGGCATAACTAGACGCTAAATTGTCATTTTCCATTTCCAGTGGATATTATACAGATACATGGAGGTTTAAAGATGTTTTACTTTAGTTCTAAGACAACACAGTATTTTAAGAAGAATCCTGCTCTTGTAACAAACCTATTTTGAAAGGCAAAAATCCAGTAACACAAAAGTCTTATAGAGAATAAAGACAACAGAAAAGATTACAAATAAACAGTCAAAGAGAATTAAAAAAGACAACTAGAGAACTACAGAAGAGTAACACAACAGTAAGGTTCTTAGTTTGGGTGCGTTGAGTTTTTGTTTGGTTTTAATTGGCCAAATATTCTTCCCTCCTCTTGAATATCCTGCCTTGCACATTTATGCTAAGTACTGAGAGCACCTTTAAAAAATATTTATATTTTACATAGCTATGAAGGTAAGCAGAAAGCTTTTGTAGTCCTGCTGCTGTTAGTCCTCATGGCCCCAAAAATCAATTCCCTCACAGGTACTAGTTATTTATGCCAACTCCATAAAAGCAAAGAACCTGCCAGATCTACAATTACCCTATGAACTACAAGTAATTTTAATTCTCAAAAGTACGCATTCTATTTAAAATAGCAAACGCTAAATGAGAGAAAATACTTTCAAATATGTAGATTGCAGACATATATTTGGACAAAGTTTTATTGTTAGGGCAACTAGATTCATCTAGAGACTGCAAGTACTTGGACAGGTAGTCCACAAGACCATTTTTTTTCCCCTCTCCACACAAAGAAGGTTCCCTAAGCAAAGGGGTTTTATTTATTTTTTTCCCCGGTGACATTTCTGCACACAGTTGCTTAGCAATTTATTGCTCTTACCAGTTTCTAGGTGGGAAAACGCATACTGACTGCTAGAGGAAGAACCCATGTTAAAATCATCTGAACTTCGAGCTTCTTCACCATCAGCTGGAGCTTCCTCCTGGCTTTGAGTTTCCTCTGGCTTTGGAGCTTCAAGTGTAACAATGTCAGAATCATCGCTAATAGCTCCAATGCAGGACACATCATCAGGGATTTTTTCTTTCTTTTCCTAGGGAAATAGACAATGGAAAAAATATTCAGATACATAAAGTAATTTTACAAAATAGCAAGAATTCTTAATACTTTAAAAAAAAAAAAATTGGTCTCTTTATTTTGATGCCTTCAAACTATTGCTTGGCATCATCAGTTGGAGCTTACAGAAGCATCTGAATAACATAAATTACCTCTGGAACTGTCTGAGTTTCCTCAAAAGCAGAGAGAGTATTATCTACCACCGGTATCTCTCCAGCACTGTTGCCCTGAGCTACACAAACACAAAAAAAGGAAAAAACAAAGGAAGAAACAAGGGATTAAAGCAAGTAACAGCCAATTATGGTCACTCCCATACAATATCAAAACATTTATAATTGTGAAAGATTTCTATTATCTACTTCTATCACATAGGGTTTTCTAAAAATACATTAAACCTCATTTTTCATATCCCTCTTAACAAACATCAGAATCAAATTTGTCATTATGTTACGCAGTGTTCTGGAGGATACTTAAAGTCAAATGCTCATATTGATCATACTGCAAGCAACCTACAAAGGAAAAGCACAGTCAGACAGAAATCAGCACTATACTGTAAGCTGATACCAGAGTGTACATTTGTATGTTAGGATAATTAAAACATTTTCCAGATAGTCGTTAGAGTGTCTAGTCCTGTTTCTACATGGAGAGGTTATGAATTTGAAAACATGGCCCAGCTCAAATTTAGTCAACTGCACACTGAACCTCTCACATCCGTGTTCTCATACCAATATTAACCAATTGAGTGTTAAATTTAGTAACTACAGTGAGTGGAAGGATTTTTATTATATTAATATGCACCAGATTTATGCTTCCAACTCAAGAAATGCTAACACAGTGTCACAATGCTATTTCTCAGGTGTAGAAACATTGATGACTCCTCCTAAAATACTTGACCTATGACATTATTAAGGAATATTTCTTTTATCAATAGTACTTCCACATACTATCTTCCAGCAACACGAGTGCACACTGTAACACATCTGAAGCACTGATAAAATTGCAGACATTACACTAATTCAATCTTCAAGGTAAAAATACTTCTATGGAATTGAAGACTGAATATTTTCGTAACATTGACGAACCAAGCACTTTGACAGAGGCCTACAAAGAATACAAAGTTTAGTAAAACTACTAATTTCGTGCCAATGCTACAGTAGATACTTAGAATTGCTCCTCTTTTAACATCGTACCTTGTAAATCAACTGGTTGCTCAACTGGTTGCTCCTCCTCTTGCAAAGAAACATATTCTTCTGACACAAACTCATGGTTATCATTTGTGCTTCCATTTTCTGAAGTCACTGTCTCTATGTCAGAACCCTGGAGTTGAAGAGTTTTAAATGAACATTACGGTTATTGGGGCTTCCGTCAGTAAAGCTGAAGGAAAGGGTTACAAAGAAAACAGAACATTAATAACAAAACCAGAAGAATAATGACCTTTAAAACTGAAGAAGATTTTATGCACAGAAAACCAAGAGAAATACCAAGTAATTAACTAAGATGGAAACAACCATTAACGTATAATAGTTATGACCATGATTGAAAAAAAAAGCAGAGGAGGACAATTCTAGGGGGAAAAAAAAAAAAAAAATCAGTTTAGGCATCAATTAATAACTACTCTAAATATTTTAAATAACTATTTCCTATTAGCTTTACTAGACTTAGTTACTAAATAGAATTTAGAGAAACAGAGGAGGTTGTCAAACAAGTTTTGAATATGGCATCTAATACTTGCACACGCCTCCAAATATTGTATGTAAACACACACCCTCCCCAGAACAGAACTTCAAGTGTATCACCATGAACTCTAATAGCTACTACCACCAGGAAAAAAATATGTACATCTCAATTCCTACCAGCAAATGGCTATTTCAAGAACATACCTCCAAAACCGGGAAAAAGAAAAATTTACACAATTTCTAAACTGGATTTCTGTCTTTAATGCAGAAAGAAGCCTTAGTTATGAGCCAGCTGCCAGTCCAAAACAACCTCAGAGCAAAAGAGGAACTGCAGATAAACAATGCTGGGAGACTGCAGGGCACTAAGGACAAAGCAATACGGTTGACAACTCTAAATATTTAATTTTCATATTCTAGTTTTTGTTTAAAAGAACTGCTAGAACACAAGTTACTAGAAAACTCTAAACTTGCAAAACATAACTGAAAAATACTAAGTCACTCTGATCCATAAATAGCTTAGGCTGTTTTTGTAAACAGGGATAGCTATTTTTGCAACAGGAGGTGTGAAATTACAGTAGCAGTAACACTTCCAGATTAGTTTCCTTACATGCCTCATTTCAGGGCTCAGGCATACATGTATGCTTTTGGTTTTGAGAGGAGACTGTACTTCAGGAATATCAGATACCTCAAAGAGAGCTGCGTAACACACATTCTGCAATCACATTCTGCACAGCTTAGTCCTGCCTTGCTCACTGCTGGGGCAAGTAAGATAAAACATCGATCTTACCTAACTTCTCATGTCTATCATTCTATGTCTACACCTGAGCACGTTGTTGAAGTCACCTTTACAATCAATACAGTCAGTGGCATGGAAACATCGAGTCATTTGATCAAATGTAAGTACTGACTTCAGCCTAAGAATTACTGCTCTAGACTCGACTGACTGCATCGATTTCATCTGTACAAGCCTACAAACCAACACCAGATTCAGTTGCCAACACCGCAGACACCCGGGCAACAATGAATCCCATCCCGACAGACCCTTAATTGCTTCACTAAAACGTTTTCCTTTTGTGTCAAGCTTTATTTTACTAGGGATTAAAAATTACTTTTGTTTCAATAAAGCCGTTGTCACTTCATACTAGTCAGACATCAAAAGACAGAAAACACAGGCTCACAAACTAAACCAGGGCTACACAGACATAATAGTGACAAAATAGCTATATCCCAAGGCTTGATCAAAGAATGAAGGACCTCAAGCACGTCATCCCAAATAAAAGTATGCCTAAGAAATGAAGCTACAGCAGAAATCAAAAGATGGACAGAAACACAACTGAAGCCGTATAAATTTGATAGAGCTCCACACATCAGTTGAATAGCTCTTAAAAGACAAATATTTTGAAGCAAGAACAGGTTTTTGCCCTGCACACAGTCTGTTAGCTCTTTCCACCTGCTGCCACACAATCTACCAGCACAACTTCGTTACGTAACAATTAGATCGCTTTTGTGTACTTCCTTACAAAAGATACCTCTTCAGGTTGCCTACCGGAAACAAAAAAAACAAACAACATTCTCTTAGGTGTTGCCACTTCCCCAGTCCTGCACTGCCACATGAACTCCTCCTCCAGAAGGTGCCAACATCCAGCTTATTTCTACCCATGCAACGCCTTGTGCTCTCCTGCGTCAACAGCAAGGGCGAGGAAACCCAGGATTCTAACGTGAATTGCCAAGAACTCACGTTCAAACTGCTGCGAGTCCCAAAGTCACTTCAAAACTCAATCCTCCCTGCAGAATAACCTCTTACACCTCAAATTCTTTGAAGGTTTTCAAGACCCTCCCAGTGTAAGTACGGCAAGCCCTTCCCAATCTTCACTGTAAGCTCCAAGAATGTTCTACTTTGCATTCCTGACCTTACAGTGCAGAGGTAAGGAGCGCTGCCATGCCCTCCTATCACCTTCATTTCCCAATAAACCTGATTTTGGGTAAGGAATAGGTAATTACACACACTCTGTAACACAACCCTCTCCAATCTTCTAATAATCCTTCTAATAATCTAGTCACTGAACATAAACTTGCCTCTATCCTACTTTTTCATAATTAGAATGTTAGAACAGAAGGCTGTTCCTAAACAGCAACTGTTCAAAGTAGGATCATATACCTCAGTTGTAGAAAAGACTTGGAGAAAGTATGGAATCATTCCCTTCCGCACGAGATATTTTTCCTGCCCATTATTCCCAACTTTTTTTTTTTTTTTTGGGGGGGGGGGGAGGAAGGGAAAAGGTGGTATTTGGAAGGAAAAGAAGAAATATATTGCCAACAACAGACAAGTTTCATTCTGTCTTATTTATAATCTCTCTTCTAGATTCTCTGTTGACATATAAATTCCACACAAACCAAAAAATACAAAGTTGAAATAATACTGTATGGCATATGGCTAGTCTTATAACTGAGAGAGCTTCATTAATTTGAGATTTGAGTACCTCATGATTGATGACAGTCCAGCCACAAGAGGAATCGCTGTCACTGGAATTTTCAGACATTTTCAAAGCACACTGCAAGTAAAAGCAGATTCTTTTAACATGTAAGATATATTAATTTCACTTGCCTGAAGAAAAAATAAAAGAAAGAAAACAGAAGAATCCAAATCATGTTGTTACAGAACACTGCACTAACTCACAAATTGTTATTCTGAAATTTTAAAACAACCAAACAAAAAGACAGAATAAAAGTTTAGAAAGAAAATATATTCTTTTTGTACATAATTCCTATTATCTTTTTCATACCTAGAGCAACTCTGGCTTTGGTAGGTACATACCTATTTTAGCCAGCCCAAAATCTCTTAGACTAGCTAAAAACACACACACGAGGCTAGCCACTAAATCAATAGTCAGATTTAATATTTGTCTGTAGCATCATTGTTTAAGACATGTTTCAGTAGGTGAGATGATTTCTGAAGTGTTACATGTACAGGACCTACAGTTTATTCAAGAGAAACACGGTGCTTTTTCAGAAAACACACAAAATAGGATCTTTTGGAACTAACACTCCTCAACTACGCAAAACAGTATTTCACGTTTCTTTCGCTCCCTTCGAGTAGTCTAAAATTCTCAGTTTTCCTCAGAATCAGTGTGAGTACCTGGAGACTGCAAAAACAGAACCAAAAAAAAAATGAAGCATAAATTTTACTGGTTAGAATACTACCAGATGACTTTGGTATTTATTTTCAGAAGAGAGCTGTCTGACTGCAGCTGCCTGTTTATTTTTTCTCCTGTTCCAGGAATACAGAGTACTCATTTATTGTTTTTTTTAAGTTCTTAACACAAAGACTCTAAAAAGAAATTTAACACATTTCTCATTCCTTAAAATAAAAATACATCAAGTAGTTAAAAAAATTTACTACAGATTTACCTTGGTGAAAAAAAACTTTCCAAAACTAGAACAATTTCCAGTCAATTTTGCATTAGGTTATGCGTCCAACACAATAAAATAGGAAAAGAACTCACGGTTTAATAAACCTTCTATAAAACAATGATTATATTGACAAAACAAAGAGTTCAGACATCTGCTTGACTTCCCACACCCAGTTACTTGTGGTAAGAGCACAGAGAAAAGCACCTAGTTGTTTGAAGTTACTTACTTCCTACCTTATTATTAATCCTGTCTTTACTCTCAGTTTGTTAACACAGAAAATATACACAAACCCTGAGTTAGAAAATACAGTTCAGGTGGCCTACCCAGTCCTGACTAGCAAGTCTGATCTCTGCTGAGGAAGAAATTCAGGCTGCAGTTTCATACCGCAGCAATTCCAGTTTTAGAGCATCTCAGCGCTACATCAAAAACAACTAAGGCACATAATGCAAATCCTTTAACAGGCAAAAAAAAAATCCCACAAAAAATCCAAAGAAAAATTCTGAAAGGGTGAGTTTTAACCGCAGACTCTGCTGGACGTTTTAACATCTGCCTTCCCCTAGGTGAGCATTTCACTAATTACATAAATGCTGTCTTGTTCTCCCTCTCCACGCACATCACAGGCTGACAGGTAACTGCATCAAATCACTCTGCTGAACACAGAACCATGGCCTCAGGTTCCACAGAGTACTAAACACCTGTCCTCTCTTCCCAAAAGAAAGCTTCAGGGCTTAACTATGTGGGTAAAAGCATAATCAAAAAATGTTTAAAAAACAAGCATAGGAACAGGCAGACAAACAATCATAATTCTCTATTACTTGCTAACCTGAATTTTATAATAATATCATATATTTGACTGTATACAGGTGATCAATCTTCAAAAATAGATATTTTTTTTTTTAATATCAAGGAAAAGAACGAAACTTTTAAAAACATGACAAAATCATTGAGGTTTATGGGTGGAACTGCTAAATTTACCAAAGATGATAGACAGCATCAGACTGAAGAGCATCTCTAGGGTTGCTATATTCCTCCAAGCACATTCGACAAACATGCAAGAATAAAAGTTATCGGCAGTAAAGCATTTTATTAATGAAAACTAGTTAGATCTCAAAGAGCAAAACAGTCTAAAAACCTTTAAAAAACCCAAAACCAAACGTACCTATAGCATTGCTAAGTTTCAACTACCAGCTAGAATAAGCAGCTTATTTCTGTAAAAGATTAATAAAGTACACATAGTCATAACTGAACCTGAGGTTAAATCCAGAAAACCTAAATACAGAAGGATAAACTGAACCTAACAGCTAAATTGACCTACTCAAAAAATCTTCACGAGTTTGTACTCTCCATCACAAAATGATGAAGACCCACCAAACACCACTACGGTTTTCCCACTTGCCCAAAGGTGCTGGATACAGTTGGCTTTGTCTTCTCAAATACAATCTATTATGAAAAAAAAAACAAAGTAGTTTTGGGCAGAAATTAAACTGCCACGAAGTGTGCAAATTTCCTAATGAATCCAGATGATGCTAATGGCTTCTGGCTCAATGACAGCAAGGATAACTGGAGGCTACAGCAGAGTACTCCACACCTCCTGTATGTCAGGCCAAAGCAAAGATTGGGGAAAAAGAAACAAAAATCAAAACTCACCACACACAGCTTCAGTGGTTCAACTTCTCACTAAATACCTTTAGCATTGCTATTTTCGAAGAGAAAGTCAGAGTCCTTCTAAACTCCAGTTTAAAGGGCAAAGCTGATCCTAGGCCTACAAATGTTCTATACTCTCAGTGACATCATCTTTAAATTTCTATCTAGACAAAATAAACACCTGTTATGTTCAGAGATCAACCTCTACACATTTCTGGGTGGGGCAAGCAGGGAATCAGAAGCGTGAAACACTTTTCTAACCTTAGGGAAACGCAAACTAAATGCGTAAGGTGTACAAGTTTACAGCCATGTGTATCACTGATGACAACGTAATACCAAGTTATCCCAGATATCTATACAAAGATGAGATAGCATTGTCCTATTTACCCACTGTAAAGCAGAATAAATACCAGTCTTGGAAATAATAACCATTCCAGTATAAACAAACCCCTAAGTTCTTCTGTCTCCAAAGAGGATTTCATAGACTACAGAAGAATCTATGAAGCGTTGACAAAGATGAATACTAAGGCGCCAATCGGAATCGCTGTTCCTGCTGTGCTGTCAGTCCAAGGCAAAACTCACAGCTCGCTTCCACAGGAGCTTCTTTGTTGCACAGCAAAAACAAAAACACGTTACAGAGATATCAGGCTTCAGGGTTTCCATGTGTCCTGGGTTCAGCTAGAAACCCAGTTCTGTTTAGTGAATTTTACTTTCCAGTTTAGTCTCTTCTAAAAGGCTGCACGTTCTGAAGTCAGCAGCGTGTTTCTGCAGACAGTGTGTGCTACTGGCAGTGATAACACCTGATGTTTACAGTCACTGCCTGGGACTGGTGTGCAGAAAGGCTCTTGCTTATACTTATTCCTGTAATGCCCAAGGCCACTGCTGGCTCTCGTGTGCCACGCTGGGGGTGCTGGGTAGTAAGAGGGGGCGCAAGGAAGTAAAAGGTTGCACCTCTGGGGGGTAACAGACAGGACAGGTGACCAATGAGAGTATTCCATCCCATATACGTCATATTTAGTTTAAATTGAGTGATCACGGGAGTTTTGTCCCTTTTTCGGCCCTTTCGCCCTTTTTCGCTGCCCTTTTCACCCTCCGTTCTGCCTTTTCTGCAATGGCCGGTGTCCAGAGAGGACTCCATCTGACCTCCTGATTCTGATCCGGATCCCAAGTTCCCGAATCCAGCTCCCTGTATCCAGCTCCCGCCGCCGCTGAGCCTGGGGCTTCCCCAGTGCCTCCTGCTCTGCAGCACCAGTGGGGATGGATATCGGGGGAGGGAGCTGGGTTTGATATCGGGCTACTATCTATAGTTGTATATAGTTCTTGACTTTTATCTTTTCACCATTATTTTCATTAAAGCTGTTCTAGTTTTTCTTCTCTCACCCGTAAGTCTCTCTGCCTCATTCCCTTTTCTCTTCCCATTTGGGGGGGGAAGAGGGGGTTAGAGAGCGTCTGTCCGCGTCAGTGGCCGGCCCAGCCCTAACCCGCGACACCACTTCTTCCCCAAAGTAACATTCTCTTCGTGAACGTATTTGGAAATCCAGCCAGGTTATTTCCTTGCTACGGTTTCCAGGAAGGCAAAAGTGGCTCCCGAAGCCAACACCCCCTGCCCGCCCAGCCCCCGCCCCCGTTCCCGCACAGGTGTCACGACCACAGCACTCCCCGCCACAGTCACGGCAACAATAAGGCGATTTCTGAAGCAGAACACCTTGCATCAGCCGGAGAGACGGCGGCAGATGATGAAAGAGAAGGAAGTTGGCAAACGGTAGCGCCCAGGCCCGGGGCCGGGGCCGGCGCGGCGGGGAGGGCCCCGCGCGGAGCCGCCACGGAGGCGCGGCCGGTTACTCGCCCCCTGCGACCACCAACGGCCGCCCCAGCCCCAGCGGGCTTCGCCCCGCTCCAGGCAGCCCCTCCGCGCCCCCGCCGCCGCCTTCCGCGGGAAGCCGCGCCTCGAGCCCGGGCCGGACGGCGGCAGCACACCCCCCCCCAACCCCCGCAGGTCGGTCCCGCCGCCTACCTGAGCGCGGCCCCGAGCGGGACCTGGCGCGGACGAGGGGGGGGCCGGCTGCTGCCGCCGGTGACGCCGTCAAAAACAACAGCGACCCGCCCGGGCCGCGCCTGCGCAGAGCGGCGGCGCCCCGCGGCTCCCTGGTCCGCGTAGTCCGCGCCCGCCGCGTCCCGCCTGCCCGCCCGCCCCGCGAACCACACGGCCCAGGGTGCACCGCGGCGGGGGGCCCGCCCCGCCCCGCCGGGCCCCCGGGGCTCCCGCTGCTATGGCAACGCCGCGCCGCTCGGCCGGGGGACGGGGACTGCGACGTCCGGTAGGGCCGGGCCGGCGCGGCGGGCAGTAGGAAGGGAGGAGGAGGCGCGGGGGCGGCCGGAGAGGGGCGAGGGCAGCAGGGTGGGCCTGAGGGCCGCCCGGTAACGACATTCGACCGGTGGGAGGGAGCCCAGGGTCACCTACAGCGCGGGGAGCCCTTGTCAGCTGTAACCACAGGGACAGCCAGCTCTGGAGGGACACGCTCCGTGACATCCGAATAACGCTTGTGCTGAGGGACAGGGGGAAAAAAAAGAAACGTCCTAACACCAAGGAACACCCCACCGCCCAAAACCGAAGCTCGGCATATGGACTAGAAGTATTTGATCCTTCTAGTTTTGGACAGGTGGAAAACCTCTCGATAACTGTGAATTAACTCAACTGGAGAGTTTCCCAACAGCACAGGCTTGGAACCAGGCGCCTGCGGCATCGCTGTTGAAGAGAAGCCGTCCCTGCGCGACTGGGGGTCAGGCAGCTCCTGCACCGAGCGCGCACCCAGACCAGATCCCGTGAGCGGGCTCCGCGCAAGCAGAGCCAGTCCGAAATCCCAGAGATCTGGGCCCCAACGGTGCTCTGACATCAATGCAAAAAATTGTAAGTCAGCATTTCTTACTTCAGTGTAGGTAAGCTATCAATAGCTTGAATGTTTTCATCATCTCTTACTTGGACCTCTGAAGAACAGCAGGTGTAAATGGAAAACTAAGGGAGGTGCCTTTACTCAGTGCAGTTTTACTGCACGCTCATCAACACGGCATTAGTGCACTTTCCATGAACACACCAAGAAAGAGCTCTCATGTTCATTTGCTCACTAGAAATTAAAAAAAAAAACAAAAATGCATGCACGTGAACATGAGCGAGGAAGCACAGTCACTGGGAGGTTTGTTTAGGGCTCTATGTTAGCATACATATTTCTACATATTAGAAAAGCCAACACCAAAACAAACCATCCGCAGAGCATCACTACATTCTCACTCTCATTTGTATTTTACTATCCATACTACTCTCTGCCACACATAGACAGATTTTCTATGCTCACGATTACCACTAATGCAGAAACTGATGCAAATTCCAGTTTTTACTATACTTCATAGTCAACATGAGTCCATTTACCACTGTCTGCAGTTTACTAAATAAGGTCAAAAGTCTGCAGCGTTAAGTTCCTCACTCTCTACCATACATGCATTTCAATACACATCTTGAGCAACATTTGCTCTGACCACAAACACTGAAAAAGTTGCAATACTTTGCCCTGTTATTTGAAAGATTAATTGCAATCTGTCTCCTTAGCAGAAAAAGAAGATGACTTCTGCTGAGAAATCACCATCAAGTCCGAACACCGAGCAAAACCAACCTCCTCATCCGCCTCTCTGTGTAAATCCCGGCAATCCGGTGTTCTCCTGTGTGCTCTACCCCAAAACACTCACGACCAATGGTTCTTCGACAAAGCCTCAGGTTTTACTGTTCAAAACAACTTCAAGTGAATATGGTGCTATACCACCTATCTCACAGATGTTACCCTGTACTTACCACCCAGTGGATCAAACCTTTTCAAAATACTTACTCACTTTTGGGACATTTCAAGATAACGGTTTAAACACTGCTATCGACAGAAGCAGGGTATACGACTACCCCAATTTCCAGCATACTCTGTAAAAATGCGTCTCCATCTTTTTATCATAGACTAGACACCTAGCTTTAACAAAAAACAAATCTGTCATTTCAGTCGTTGTGGGAATAACTGTTAGTTTTGCTGGGTTGAACACGATGTATCTAAAAGTACGTAGCCCACCTGATGATACGCTTCTCTCAGTCAGACTTAAACCCATAAAAATAAAACTTTCACAACTGGTATAAATGTGGAACTCTAATTTTATAGAAAGAGTCAAAAGCAAAAGATGTTGACTTGAAGGTTTATTTGTTTTAATTAAAATATTTTCTGACCTTAAAACTTAAAGACAGTCTCCATAATTACTTAATGTAAAAATAATGTTCTGCATGACATAAAATCTACCTCTGTGCTTCCATATGGAGGGTCTCCAAATTGGATGCCTGATTAGTTCCAGTTGTGCCAAACGCTACGAACAATAAGGAAAGGGGAATGCATGTAACCACAACCATCTAACTCATAACTACTTCAGCTTTAGTGGAGAACAGAAAGATAAAAAGTTAACAGGTGTTGACTATATGGCGCTACTGATGTTGTTTGAAAACCCACTGTCTAGATTCAGTAGATATTTCCAGACAAATATTTCACTTAGTTAGGAGGAAATTTAAATCAAGTACCAAAAGCATGTTTTAATACTTCGCCCAACAAAATTTCAAAGAAAGCAAAACCAACTTTGTATCATTATTATATAAAATACATCTAATCACATTTGTTACAATGCTCTACTTGCCAAAAACTTTAATTCATAAACTCAATCTTTTACCAAGTATGTATGTGTTCCGTCTGAAACAGAAGAACGTCTACTTTTCAATGTACTGAAGAGAACTAAGATTCCTTCTGATGCCCTCAAAAGGCATCCCTCTCAACAAGTTGGGGGGGGGTTGTTTCTTTTAAGAATCTTGCATTCTTCCTTGAATTAGGTGTCGGATCTTCTCAGCATCTTCTTCTATAGTTTTATTTTTACGATCAATCTTGAGAGCGGCTTCATAATCCAGGAGACCTAATACAGAGGCATTAAGAAGAATGTCAATCAATAATGCAAGAGCAGCCTCTTTAGCAACTAACTGGAAATAACTGCTCCCGAGTCCTACGCACTAAGTATCAATCTTGAGTTTTTCTATTGAGCAAGGTGGAATCAGAATGACATTAGGTTTACATTTTGTCAGTAAATAAATTCACATTTTGTTTATATTATTTTACAAAACATTTTAGTAGAAACTACTAGATAAACATTTCATTCACATGTATATACACATACATATGCACGCATGCATGAGGGGAGTGTTCGAAAGTGTTTTGCAGAAGACAGAAAAATTGAATGACAATGACAATGAAAATGAATGAAAAAAAAAGAAAAAATAAGACATGAACTGTAAATACTAGATCTGCGGGGGCGGGGGGAAGTAAACCATGAGTACAGGAAGTAGAATACGACCTTGTTTAATTGCCTTTTTTATCAAGTTTCCAAGTGTAAATGAAGCTGTAAGGGGATGGCAAAGGGATCCGTAGGTAGAAAACGGTAACCAATGTGAAAAGCTTAGCTATTGACTTTCACTTGTAAATTTGCCTTACAAAACTAAACTGATACTTTTAGACAACTCAGTAGAGACACGGTCAATCCAGATATTTTCACACAAATCACACGTGCTTGATAAAACATTTTGCTCATCAATACGGGTTTCATACATCATTTTACAAAGATATGTTCCTAAGCATTTCACAAGCAAGTATTTTAGAAATATTTCTGGTTATTTTAGGCTAATTTGTTCCATAGTTGCAAATACTGTAAATATAATCTCAAAACCAATAAAACGTTGCTTAATGAACAGCAAAACTAGTGCAACTTAGTTTCCTAATGGTTTGCATCCTACATTTGAATACTTACCTCATCTCTGACCTCTCATTTGTTCCTCAAAAATACCTTCCACCACCATCAAGCTGCTATGGCCATTACACATAGAAAGGCTGAAGCAACAGACCAAACAGATGATACACAAATTGCTAAAACCTCTTCCTCAAAGGAAAAAAACTAATCTGTACTCCTTCAATTAGGAGTACAATCAATTTTCTTAAAACTTTCAACCTAAATATAAGGAAATACTTCCTTACTGTGAGCATGATGGAACACTGGCACAGGCTGCCCAGAGAGGTTGTGGAGTCTCCATCTCTGGAGACATTCAAAACCCGCCTGGATGGATTCCTGTATGATCTACTCCAGGTGATCCTCCTGCTCTGGCAGCGGGGTTGGACTAGATGATCCTCAGGGATCCCTTCCAACCCCTAACATTCAGTGATTTTTTAATTGGGATTGCAATTAGCCGGTAAATTTAGAATATATAAATAAATAAGGAACATGATATAAAGGTCTATAACAAAAAAGTAACAGATTGTACGAGTCTTCTTTAATGCCCCTTCTGAAAAAAAATAAAGGTGCAAACAGTCTCACTGAGCCAAAAATAATGACTTGTATGCCACTATAAATCTGTGTGCATGTTTTCACAAAACCAAGGTCTCACCTTCAGTATATAACTCCAGCTGACAAAATGCTGTTCCACGTCTCACATATGCTTTTACTCGAGCGCTCTCATTATCAGGAACAGGCGGTGTCAGCAGTTCTAGTGCCTTTACAAACGAAAACACCCAAAATAGTTAGAGGTAGATTTTCCACAATTTTGGCTTTTTCCTCATTTACACACACTTCTCTCACCTAATTATTATTATTATATAGTCACATTATTCAAATAGAAATACGAAATAACTATTAAAATTTAACCATATGACTTGTGCATCCAGTCATTCAGACTTGTATTCACCA
Source organism: Trogon surrucura (assembly GCA_020746105.1). Taxonomy (NCBI): domain Eukaryota; kingdom Metazoa; phylum Chordata; class Aves; order Trogoniformes; family Trogonidae; genus Trogon; species Trogon surrucura. Next base: position 1,295,846 of record CM036627.1, read on the forward strand.
CCCCACAGTTTGCTAAACACAGCTTCATTGCCATGGCTAAAAACTGACAAATACAGTATTAAATGTTCACATATACAAACTGATAAAAACATCAGTCAAATATTGTATTCTATTTTCAAACATGATGTTACATACCACACTACACAACAAAAAGAGCAGCCCTAAAGAAGCACATGTGTTGTAGCAGTAGTAACTAGAAAAAAACAAGTTTCAAGACTCAAAAATTTATTCAAAAAATAGTAATTCTGGGAAATTTTTCTCCAAGTTATTCAGATGCCATTTGAGATCACTCGTCTCTCACTACTCGAATAACGGCTGCTAAAACATCAAGATGATCCAGGCCTTCTTTAAAAATGTCTGGTTTGTTGGGTTTTTTTACCAACCCTTTAAGTTTCTTTTCCACCAAACAAAGAACACCAAAACGTAATGCAAAAGGTATCTGTGGTTTGTTGGGGCTTTTTTTCTCAAAGTTGGTTAGTGTATATATACACACAGTGTATATATTGTGTATATTGTCTATAGTGTATATATTGCTACAATATTTTACCTGTAAAGAAATATGTACTGAGTCAACATACAGCCATTAATCCCAAATGTGTAGAAGCATGGTTTGGGGTGGGTTTTTTTGTTGTGATGGAATCCCATAATCATTTAGATTGGAAAAGACCTTTAAGATCATCAAGTCCAAGCATTAACCTAGCACTGCCAAATGTTTAGTTTAAATTTCTGGAAGTTGATTAATCAATCAATATAAAATTCAAATACTCACACCAAGGCTTCAATGTATCAATTTTCAATTTAAAAATTTTGAATTGCACTAGTAAGTATTTACTGATTTGCTTGAGACAGAAGTACACAGTAATAAATCACAGTCATGTAGAAGATGACAGCCTGAGAACCAATATATTTTTACCTTAGAGGAATCTTCAATAGCTTTATGGAAATTTCTCAGTTTAAGGTGGCAAGCAGCACGATTCAGATACAGCAGGGGGAGATTATTGTTTAGCCGTACGGCAAGGTTATACGCGTTTACAGCTCCAAGGTAGTTTCCCGTTGCAAACATTTTGCTAAGTATAAAACAAAAAGTGAAACACACACTGCAAACAAGGTGATAAATCACAGAATAAATACCTATTTATTGTTACCAATTAATTTTCAAGAAATTAAAATTTTATCAACTTTTCCTTTGGAATGGCTATTTAAAGCAGACACATGCTATATAACCAATATTTCACTTAAACTTTCACTTCCATCTTCACATGGAATCTGACTTACTTTCCTTTGTCCTTCAGCCAATCTGGATTCTTCTCCTCTTCTTTTAAATCTTCCAGCTCAGACAAATCAGCATTTACGATTCTTCGAGCTTCTGCTTGTTTACGTAGCCACTATAAATATACATGTGCACGTATTATTTCTGAAGGAAAATTCAAATCCAAAAAAGGCTTTTTCTTTCATGTCTTTACTCACTCCTATAAAAAGAATTCTATTTGTCACATATGTTGGACAGAGAGAAATATTTAATAATGTCAGATATAAAAACTTCCAAGTTTCCCCAAATACGTTATTATATGTGAGAAGTTAGGTTATTGCATCACTAATACATTTTTGGTTTTCTGCTTGTTTTGGAACTTCCAAAATGGTTCTTTGTGTTCATTTGATAGAGCTCAAAACCGCTGTGAGCTTCTTTTTAAGAAGACAGAACTTAAAGAATGTTAAATGTAAGAGTAAAGACATTGCAAATTTTGTAATTGAAGGAATTCAATTAATATCGCTGCCTTTTTTTTCCCCTCCCAGGAAAAGGAGCATGCCACTTATTAATCTGCACAATCACGTGCTTGGTGAAAATAACTTTTATATAAAGGTGTTTCTTTAAATCTTAATTTAATTAAGACTGCCTTCCTTGGGAGAGAAGAATATTGCACAGGTAACATTTTTTCACCTTACTGAATACACAGTAAGTAAGTTACCACCTTGGAAGACAGTAGAAGCATCATACTAAAACAGAGAGCAATCCTTACCTCCTCCTCTTCTGCAACGCAAGATTCTCGCAGAGGCGTAGGAAAAACTCGTGATGTAAAGTTGACTTTAATGGTAGCAGCAGATCGAGGAGCTGGTAACTGTTCTTCCTTTAAATTTTCTGAAAACATACTATCGGAACCATGACCTATGAAAAGAATTGGAGTGTTTGAAATGAAAAACAAAGCAAAAGAGATTTTTCTGGTTTTCTATGAAACGACACCTAATTCAGAAATTCTGCATATTGGAACTAAACCTCTAATTGCTTGAGAAACATTCAGACTTGTTCTTTTGAAGGGAAGGTTCAAAATATGTTTGTTCTTGCTGTATCATGACATGTATTCACTGGCTGCATACTCTCTCACAAATGAACTTAAACTCCTTTTCCACCACTGTCTCTGTCACTTACACAATTCTTTGACAGGGCAATGACAAGAGCTAAAACTAACCTTACCAAAATAAACAAACCAACCAAAAAAGAAGTATTTTCTGTTGGTTTAGTTCTCTGAACTGGCCCTCTGTGGGGCCAAGACATGGGATTGAGTGAAAGGAGATTGCATGTTTCTATGAATACCAGCAGTTAGGTAACTTAGGGTAACGTGAACTCCACCCTCACAAAGTCTGCATTACACTGTCAGAAAGGCTTTCTGGTTTACTTTTCTAAAGCTTAGAACAAAACCTGCCCTTGTATTTCCAAAGACTTAAATGACCGCTAAGAACACGCACTCTTTAGCTCAATAAATTGCCTGAAAAAAAAGACAGGAAAATAAGTGCAAACTGAAAGAATCAGTTTGGTAGGGTGAAGACAAAGACAAATGATGAATAAGAAATATCTAGAAATAAAGTTATACCTATACAGTAAAGAATGATAAAATACACTTCAATAACACAACCTTTAGTAGGTTTAAGTCTGGTCATAGAAGTTCCTTCATTAGGAATCCCAGTTTTGTTAATTTTTTCCTTTTTCTTCTCCTTGAATTGCTCTACTCGACGTAGTTCCCCTTCTTGTTGTATCCTGTTTTGTTTCTCAGCATCGCTTTGCTGTTTTTTCCATAACTCCAACTCTTCAGTGACCTTCTGCCGCTCCTTCTCTTTCAGATCTTCAATTCTTTTTCTTTCGGCTTCTTCCAGCTGTTTGAATGATAAACCTGAGACATGTAACACCTGATAACAGTAAGCTGATTAAGTAACAGTTACTGTTATTTTCCCAGTTTCGTAACCCAAGCACAGCATCATCATTAACGTGATTGTACAGAGTTATGAGAGATCTTTAAAAATTATTGGGAGAGTAAAGATTTCTGCTTGGCTTTTAAGAGTAACATCTTTTAACCATTTTACTACCACCGCTAAGGTACGATCCAGAAACATTCAGAAGTAAGTTTTACTTGAAAACAATTAAAATCCTAGCCATACTCCAATGCAGATCTCTGGTATAACCAGAAATGTAAAATACATGGCTTCATTTTAATACATTATTTCTTGTTGCTCCTCTTCTCTTTGAGATTATTACATAGACAGAATAGGTACAACATTGCTACTAAAGAAGTCGCTAACTACAGTTAATTTTGCTCCAAATTACGTATGCATCCTCAAATTTCATTGTAGGCTTTAAAAAAATCATTTTAAACAGAAACGAACTGACCAGACGTTTTATACACATAAAAATTCTGAAGGATGTATCCTAAAAAAACCACACAAAATGCAGAACAACAGCTACACACACACAAAAGTTAATGGCAAGTCTGACATAAAATATAACGATGAATAAGTATTATTTTTTAAAAAAAAACCCAAACAGTATTTTTGACTAAACACTTGCACTGATGCAAAGGCCACAAAAGATTACAGTTCTGCCACACTACTGCAGTCTTCTTTCAACTAGCAAAGATCTGGTCTCCTCACCAAAAATTATTAGCATTACTAATGGAAAAGGGAGATTTCTAAGTATTGTTTTCTGTATCATTTTCCTATTTGGTAATAGATATGTTTTAAGTACAAAAAATTAACAAGGCTCTCCACTGCTGTAACAGAAATGGGTAGTTTTCATATTTTTTAAGTTACATTTAACCAAGGAGCTGTCAAATTAGTTGGTAACTGTTTACATGTATACGCCCTGTAGACTACCTTCTAACTTTACCTTCATTGTGGCCTCCAAAGCATATTTTTTGTGTTCCTGTTTTGTAACTTTTTTTGCTTCTGTCTCCTCTTTCGCCTTTTCATGGGCTTTCAGAACAGCATTCTCTCTCAGATATTGCAGTTTCTCCTTGTTAGCTTAAAAACAAAAAAAACTATTTTAGCAATTTAGGCCTGAAGTTCTACTGTTATGTACCATATTCATAAAAAAAGGACTCCTTTTGCTACTTCATCTGGGATAATACAACACGGTTCAAATTTCACAAAGCAGTCTCTATCAAGCCCATCTCTAAAAAAGGAAAAATAAGATTCACTTACACACAAAATGTAAGTCTTACAAGAAGCGTTTTGTTTTGTGCACAGTAGAGCCAGTAGATGTTCTCTATGTTTTCAAATATATTCTATTTCTTGACAACGAACAACAAGGTTTGACTTAGCAGATACCTAGCTGAATAAGTTCCACATTGCTTATCACAGTTTGTAAAGTTTTGGCACAGTTTGGGTTTCTTACATGGAATCTGCTTTCCACAGTAGAGAACTTACCGTTTGCTAGAGTGAGGGAATCCCACATAGCCGCCTCCTTTTTATACAAAGTGAAGAAAACGACTCCATTGCCAATTTTTGCCGTGCTGTTTGTGTCATCAATAGGAGCATATAAAAACGCTTCAAATAAAAAGGGAGGGACGCATACCTATAGAAACACAATTACTCTGTACTATTATTTACAATTTTTAATTAAATATCACACATTCAAAATACTTAATACAAGCACGCAGTAAACCTCAAGAAACACCTGCTGGTGACACATGTATTTGCGCAACATCCAGTGTGGTGCTTATATATTCCATTAGACCAGAGAAAAGAGACGGGAAAAGTTTCTCCTTCAGCACAGCAACTGAAGCCGTTGACCTCAAATTTAGAATTGTTACTCGTAATATAAGCAGATGTGTAGAATCCCGGCTGTTCCTGAGAGAAAAGGAGTAGGAAGAGGAGTAGGTCAGGGAAGGATGACCAGCGACAAGCCGTTAGCTCTAGTGGGACAGGTATTCAACCCCTGGCAGCATGCAAAGGGAGATTACAGATTCGGCATTACAAACTACTATAAATCTGACAGCGCTGCCATGGTGCACTAAGCGTTGCTTTTTAGCAGTTATAACGTAGCGCCAAGCCACGGGCCCGGGGGCACGTCTGGAGGCAGCGGGCCCGTGAGAGGGGCGAGGGCGCGGCCGCCCCACCTTCAGGTACTGCTCAGCGCAGAAGATGTTGGCGGGGGTGACCCGAACGCCGCGCAACGGCAGCGACAGGTACACGGCGGAGCGGCTCTGCCGCCAGCGGTACTCCCGCAGCCACACCGGCATGGCCGCGCCTGTTGCTAGGGCCGCGCCGCCGCCGTTGCTAGGGCCAGCACAGCTTCCGCTGCTCACCCAGGGCACTTCCGGTTGCCCCCGCACGCGCCGCCCGGCCCGACGCGAGCGCGGCGCAGGCCGGAGCCGCCGTTCGCCGCCGGCGGGGCCTCAGCCGGTACCGCAGGCCGGGCCCCTGCGCCCCTCCCCGGCACCGCCCTCCCGCGGCGGAGGGACCCCGCGGTTCTCCTTCCCCGCCGCTGCCGCGAGCCCCGGCGGGCACAGGAGGCAGCCGCGGCTCTCCCCGAGGCTGCCGCCGGCCTGGCCCGGGCGGTGGGCGAGAGGAGCGGGGCGCGGGCCCCGGGGCGCGGCGGGAGAGCCCGGGCAGCGAGCGGAGCCCCCTCTGCCGCGAGCCCTGCGCACACCCGCGGAACGAGGGAAAGGGCCGCTGAGCGCCGGGCCGCGGTGCGGGAATCCCGCTGACGTGTAGCGCTGCGGGCTGTCCGACAGAAGATACCGGCCCGCGGGCTTACCGGGATGGAGCGAGCGTAGGGCAGGCGCTGCTCTGGTGTTCATGGCTCGCACCTAAGCAGAGTAAGAACGAACGCAGCTCTTACTATCCAAATCCACTTCCACAAAGAGACTCAACTGCCTTTAACTTGAGAATTGCTGGTGAAGCTGAGGACTGACTGAGCAGTACACTGAAACCTCCAGATGTCCTCTAAAAATAATGAGGCCACAGAGGCAGCTCCATGCTATTGCCGGGCGATATTGTCTGGTTTGCTGCCTTTGCCAAAAACTCAGGAGTACATTGTTATTCAATCTTTCCCAAACAAACCAACAACTGTATCTGCCAAAATAAAGTCTAGTATATACAAAGCAACCGCTTCTGGGGAATATGGCAAACCAAACGTGTTCAGATAAACATTGAGGTATATTTAAGTTCCTCAAAAGTATGCAAGTGCTCAGAACTATCTGGAAAAAATCCAGAACCAAAACATCTAGTTTTCCTCCCTTTCTTTTAAAATATGACCAAGAAAAATTGAGTTTAACATTGCACACAGTAGCTAAGATTTCTGAACTGCATTAATGATGATTTAAGTTTTATGTTATATTCTCTGTACTCATGGCAACGTTTAAATGGTAGTGGTTACTGTTTTTTATATATATATAAGTAGATATGACGAGAGTTTAAAACTTTTGTTTCAAGACAAGAAATCCATCATAACTGCTATGATTTCTGGGTTATTCTTCACTCTCATCCACGTCAGTATTATGTGTATGAATGCTTGCATGGACTGGAATCTGAGAACTGAATCAAATTCCTCATTCCAAGAGCATTCCAAAGTACAAAAGGAAAGAGATGTAACTGAAAGTCAAAATGCTTAAGGTATTTTTGGCACACGTTGACTTTTGTTTTTTAATCTTGCATGACATATTTTCAGCCTTACGTCAGGATCTGCACCGTGGCATAAGGAGCCTTGCTGTCAGCTGCAGTGGTAGATGAGACTTCTGTGGTTTATAATTCTGAACTGAGAATTAAATCATGATGTCTCCATAAACAGAATGCTGTCAGTCTAAGAAACTGTAAGAGAAAAGAAGTAAATAAAAGCTAAGGAAAGCTTCTCCCTGTGAGAACAATTCTGCTCCTGTTGGTCTTAAATCTGTCTCGTGCTACCTTTCATACCTCTTAGTTGTATTGCAAGACAAACTTCAGGCAAGTGCAGACAAGGATAAAACAAGGAAGTTCCAAGCATACCTTCTGCGCCATTCAGCTTTTACAGACCTTTCTCCACAATTAAGAGATGTTCTTTTTTTCCTAGGAGGAGTCTTAGCTTACTTAGTTTCTTTTATGTAGTTTTATCTTACACGCTGACCCCTGAAGCTTTCCCAGTTCTACTGTACTGCAAATGGAGAAGCCAAAACTGCACACAGGAGTCAAGATCTTATTTGCCTGCTTCCTAGACGAAATAATGGCAGCACTGGGCGTTGGAGGGAATAGTGTTTTGTTTTAAATTAGGGTGTTCCAAGAGCAGCATTAGCTAGAATGCTTATGATGTACTAGTCACTCAAAATCTCCTACCATTCCAAACTGCAGCTGTAGTCATCCAGAATGCATCCTTCCGTTTCAGAGAGTTCTTTCACAGACAATAGAAGTCTTTGCTCTGTTGAGTGCTGGTCTTCTGCTGTGGTCATCCCGGTGTCAGTTTTAGTTTAATCCCAGAGGATATAATGAAATGAAGCAGCTTAATAATTGTTCCTGCCAGAAAGAACATACTGTGCATACACACTTTACAAGAGAGGACATAGTTATGCTTACCTGGATTTGGTGTTCCCAAGTCACACAAAATAGCTCCATTATATTAATAAAAAAGTCTATTTACCTAAAAGCTAGATCTCCACTACAAAGATACATATTTCACTCTCAGAAGACAGTAAATATCGCTAACACATTTCTCAAAGTGGCAGATTTAGCTGCTAAAGGACACAAAAGAGACTAAGCAAAGTCTTGGATAAACCTGAAGTGTCTTATATGGATGTGTATCTGCAGAAACACCACCTATGTCATCCACATTCCACACTGCTAACTTATTCACACAAACAACTGAGCTCTCATTATGACACTTGAGCAAAATAAACCAAAAGAGAAAGTCCATTCTGTTGGCACTAACTTAGCAGTCAAAAGCGCAAGAAACTTTATGGTGAAAGGAGATAAAATTTTCCCTGGAAATCTTTATTCTTAAATTCTGTGATTCTGTTCCTGCTCTGGAAGGGGGACTGAACTTGATGATCTTTCGAGGTTCCTTCCAATCCCTAACATTCTGTGATTCTACCTCCTGTGCTACAAAGGATGGAGATCTATAGTCCAGTCAAATCTTAACAATATTACTAACACTCTGGACCTTCCAGTTGCCAATATATACGTACGTCTCTTACAGGGGTTATTTCACTTCTAATGGCTTCAGAGGCTTTAATATATGGGGAAAAAAAAAATCCTTTAAATAGTCTACATTTTCATATTTTTAATTTCATAAAGAACCTTTCTTTCCTCCCATTCTTTCTAAATTCTCTCTCATTTCTCTCATCCTTTCGTATTTTTAAAGAGGAGGAACATTTTATGAGATGTTATTTATTCCAGCGAACTGTTCTGCATGTGTGACTTTGCACCACCCCTATCAGTTGCTTTTAACTATTATTGGTAAGACCCTGATTTGGAATGTGTTAGCTCTGTCATTTCAACAAACAAGAATAGCTTAGCAATACTTTTATAAATTAAAATACATAATTCTTTGCATGATGTCTTCCCAAGTGCAGAAAGCCCTAAAAAAAAATCTATTCAGCCAAATGGTGCCTGACCCTTCCCTCCCACCTTGTAAGAATGAAATGGGGCTTATGGTGCAAAACCTCTTCTAATCTGCTTTGAAATTACTTCAGATTAATGCCTTTACAGAACAGTAGATCTCTCCTAGAGAGGCAGGAGCTGTCTCTTCTGACCAATACAACCTCATACTGTTTCTTACAGGATTATGCCTAATCCAAACACATTCTCACAAGCAAAACACTAGAAGAGCTAATCTAGGCATTACATTATCTTCATAAAATTAACAGGCAACATCCCCACAAAAATTATCTTTATTTTAAAAGAACTGAAACCAGACAACAGAAAACAACAAAGTTACATACAGTGCTGGACAAAATCTACCACATACATTTTCCAAGAACACTTGAATCAGATTCTGATATATGTTCTTCTAAAAGGTAAAACTATCAGATAATTATTTAAAAAAAAATTAAATGCCAACAGTCTTAATCAGCTTACATTTGCACTGTTTGGATGACAGTAGATTGGTAACTTGCCTTTTTCAAATCACCTTGAACACTGAAAGGAGAAGGTGGACAAAAAAAGCTTGGAGGAGTGACCGTCTTTTAAGTAAAAATCCCTCAACAACTCTGTATTATTTCACATTTCAGAAAAAAATATCAAAAAGGCAAAAAAAAAAAGAGAAATATATTAAAAGCTTGCCCTCTTTAAGTTGTATGGAAATTCAGTTTTAGACCATCCTTTAGAAGATAAAGTGAGTGTCTAGGAATAGACGCGTCTCATGACTTCAATCCCAAACTGTCTCCAATTCCTCCAATAGCAATTCCTGAATTACAGTGCACAAACCTCCAAACAAAAAGGTGGGGTTGGATCAAAAATGATTTTGAGACAGTCCATTGGAAGATGAAAAGGAAAATTAATCATGTATGGCAAACACTACAAAGAGTAGGTATTCCCTATGATGCCGGGATAAGCCATTTCTAAACCAGGAAACCAAGGGCGACATCGAATATTTTAAGGTACAGGCAGCACCTCTAAGGAACTGAACACCATTCAGAATTAATTACCTCCGAACTGATGCCACAGAACAGCTGGGCACTCAAGAGACCCTTTATTTCCATATAAAGCATAAGCCAACAAGAAATCCATACAAAGAAGTGAATGTGTGTAACTTAAGACGTAGTATAGGATGGTTATATTGCCTTAAGAGTTCTGCTAAGTACACTTAATTTTCCAATTTTAAGGAAGAGTCTATTCTAATATAGAAAGCTTCAGACAAAAATTAGTATTTGCAGAATAACTTTAAAATACATCCAGTTCTACATTCTCCTGCATATATCTAATCACACCCAACAGATGAAAGAAACGACATGTTTTGTAAGCCAAGTAAAGAGTCCTAGAATAGAATTTTTACACCCATCAGCTTATTACCAAATGTTCACCCATTTGTCAGTGGATAATATTAAGAAATTCATACTAACAGTTATGGCAACAAGATGACAATGCACGTAAGTGCTGTGTGTTCTGAAAGGTCGTCAGTTTTAATTACCATGAATCGCTACCATCTATCACACCTCATTCTATGCAAGATACCCATGCCAGCTACCAATCCATAAACAATAATATGTCACATACTTCATAGAGTAGCTTAAAACACATCGTGATATGAAACAATTTGTTATTACATAGTAATTTAATCCCTGGCCACAGGGTTAATGTTGGACAAAGTCTGGAAACTCTTTTTCCAATTTGAATTACGTACATGAACTTTGCCACACACCACAGCACTAACGCATGTGTTACTTCTGACATGCTCTAATTTAAAATCAAAACAAGTTGTTGCAAAAGTACATGTCACCAATGTGGAACACATTCAAGATTGTATCAAAAGTACTGAACTGATATCCCAAAACAGGTATATTTAAGCAGTACATAAGGAAAGATTAGTTTTAATATGAAACAGTCATTTAAGTCACATACAACATAAGAAGCATGACTTCCTTTTTAAAAAAAAATGTTACATCAATACTTTTACTGCCAGGCAATGTATATTTATAAAATGAAAAGCATATCCTTAATGCAGGAGCATTAACTGTATTAAGATGGAGCAAAGACAAATATTTAAAAGGTGCTACATTTGAACACCACTGATTTTGTAAAAATCTCAAACCAGAAAAAGCATTTCACTCGCAAATATCACGGACCCCAAACTGCAAACACTTCTAAATGTTCCTGACCGTGTGCATGCCCTTCCACTGACTTGGTTAATTCTCACATGCTTGAAGTTAAGCCCAAAAAATGAGATTACAAAACTGGTTCTAAGATTAAAAACTACAGAGGTCACGCAGTATATATTTCTTTGAGCTGTTTTTGCTTTAAATAGAGCAAACTTTATTACTTTTCTCTCGTCTCTTTCATTTGAAGATCTCAAAAAATAACACCCTCAGGAAAGAAGCATTAGACCAGTCTTCCAAAAGCAAAGATTGAGGCACACACAGTTAATCTGCTTCTCTCAAGCTGTAGAAGGGATGGGATCAGTAAAAAAGCCAGAAATAGGATTTTTTAAATATCTACCCTCTAGCTCATACGCAGCAATGTCATCTACCCTGACACCAATAAAACAAGTATTTTAAAGAGAAAATTACCTATTTTCTCATTTGAAACTGGTCTCTGGCAAAAAAACCCCTAAGTATTAAGGACAGTCCAATCCAGTTTATACCCGTTTATTTCAGCCTAGCAAGGGAAAAAAAAAAAACCCAAAACATTCTGGGCAACATAAGCTGCATTTCTGACCATGACAGGGAGCTACTTAAAAAGGACACAGGCATTTCCCACACAAATGTTAAGGTTTGTAAGATTTACAAAATCTTTGCAATATTTTTGGTGTGCAGCACCAGTACAGTCTAAATCACTAGTAACGAAAGAAGCACATGATAGATCAATACAAATTGCTTCATGTTGAGTATTACAAAAAAACTCACCTATTCTAGTCAACCCTCCCTCCCACCCACCCTTCTATAACTAATTTCTAATTCTAACCAGTTGACATTTTCCTAGTACCTCACTAACGAAACATGACTGTTGTTTTTCCTGTGCATACTTGAACTACTACTAGTCAATACGTGCAGAGAAAAACAAAGTATAATTCTCTCTAAAGAGTCCAGGTATGCCAAGATCATATTAGTAGGGCAAGCACATCAGCTGGATGACTTCTGGAGATCCTAATCAGTCCTATCTTCATGATCAGTGTGACAAGTTTGTTTTCATTGTGAATTTGTCCTTATTTCATATAATTGGCCTATGCTAATGCCTTGAGTTTGTAGGTTGATAATGCAGAAAGCTTACTGGGTTACAAACCCAACATAGTACCAGTTTAGAAAAACTGAAATAAATTCATAGACGAAGTTTCACAAATGCACAATTTAAGGCCTTGTAAAATAATACTCCAGTTGATTTTAAGTTTCAAGAACCCTATATTTAAATTCTAGTATCTTGCTAACTAACAGAGAAAACACTTGCCTAACTTCATGTAGGGCTGAGGAAGAGATTAAGAAATACACTGGTATTTTAAACACAATGTCTTGCTCTGAAATGTTAAAACATTAATTGGCCTTCTGAGACCAAATGTCCCAAACATCTTGTCACAACAGGAATGAGTTGCAGGAGTGGGCAAGGTATTGTGAACAGCACGTTTGGGTACAATAGCATTATTGAAGCTTTTGTCGAATTTTCACCCAGCAAAATTTGTACTTCATTTACATCGCTGTAGGTCTGAATCAGCTCCACTACCTTCCAAGTGCAAATTGTTGCAGAGATTAAATCGATTCCCAGAGGAAAAAAAAACCATCTGAACAAGGTTTGGCTTCATTTCACCTTTAGATATCAAAAGCAAATTTTAACAGCGAGTCAGTCATTAGGAAAATTACTGAGGAATAAATCTCTCTAACAGAGGTTGTTGCTTCGTTATTTTTTTTGTTATTTGTTTTCAAATATCACACCTCTAATGAAATAAGATTAAGTTTAGCCTCTGTACTAAATAAAGCAAACAGCGATGAAAACAGAAGCTCAGGATCTGCTTTGTACTTTCTTAGTATCTCCATGCAGAAAATCCTCAGGATAGGAATTGTGCAATTTACACTTCAGACATTATTTCCTTTTTCCTGATAAGAGGCATGGAGGGCAAATACAGCACTTCTCCAGTAAAAGAACATATAAACCTTCTCACTTTTAAAGTAAAACAAGGACAGTTACGTAGATCCGCACAGTGTCTTCCAGGAAAGTACCACAGTAGAGCCCATTTAAAATCAAAGAACAGGGAAATATCAAGCAGGCCTTACTTTTCACTCATGAGCACAGCTTACAGTAAAAACTAGCTCTGTATATAGATGACTGTATTCTATATAGACTCTTACATCTCTCATCACCACCAATCCAATCAGTTTATCACATTAAGGAACATAACTGGTACCTGTACAGCGTGAGCAACGGTAACAGGTGCTCCTCAAATTAAGTCTCTAAAGATGTACAGCAATGTATAAAATGTATACCAACGCAAGAAGCATGGGGAATAAGCAGGGCAAACTGGAAATCCGGGTGCAGTCGAAGAGCTGTGATCTCATTAGGATTACAGAGATGTGGTGGGACAGCTCAGGTGACTGGGATGTGGTAATGGGTGGCTCTGGGCTTTTCAGGAAAGATAGACCGACAAGGTGTGGTGGTGGAGTTGCTCTCTATGTGAGTAAGCAACTAGAATGCATTGAGCTTAACCCAGTCAGAGAGAATGAGTGTTGAGAGCTTATGGGTAAGAAATAAGGGACATAAAAACATGGGTGTCTACTACAGACCACCTAAGCAAGAAGTTGGTGACGAGGCCTTCTGCAGGCAGCTGGAAGTAGCCTCAAGACCACGTGCCCTGGTGCTTATGGGTGACTTCAGTCACCCTAATATTAATTGGAAGTATCACACAGCCAAGCATCATCAGTCCAAAAGGTTCCTGCAGTGTATTGGTGATAATTTTCTGCTGCAGGTGGTTGAAGAACCAATGAGGAAAGGTGTGATGCTGGACCTTGTATTAGCAAACAAAGAAGGTCTGGTTGTGGATGTTAAGGTTAGTGTTATTAGGGTAAAAAAAAAAAAAGTTAGTAATCAAAATTTCTACCCTGGACTTCAAGAGGGCTAACTTTGTCCTCTTCAGAGATATACTTAGAAATATCCCCTGAGCTAGGATTATAGAAGGTAGAGGGGCACAAGAGAGCTGGTCAACATTCAAACTCTACCTACACCAGGCTCAAGATAAATGCATTCCCTCAAAAAGAAACTCAAGTAGAGGAGGCAGGAGACCTGCACAGTTAGGCAAGGAGCTCCTGCAAAAACTCAAATGGAAGAGGGAAATTTACAGTAAGTAGAGAAAGGGTCTGGTTAATTGGGAGGATTACAGAAATGTGGCCAGAGTATGTAGAGAATCAACAAGAAAGGCCAAGGCTACCTTGGGATTTAGTGTGGCTAGGGAAGTGAAAGAAAATAGGAAAAATTTCTTCAAATACATCAATGAGAAAAGAAAAAGCAGGTCTGCTGCTAAATGAGGTGGGAGATACGATAACAGAGGATGCAGAGATGGCAGAATTACTGAATGTCTTCTTTGCCTTGGTCTTTACTCCTAGGGCCAGCCCACAGAAATTCCAGTCCTTAAAAGTAAGGGAGCAAAACTGGAGTGAGAAAGACTCTCCACTGGTCAGCGAGGATTTGGTTAGAGAACTATTACAAAAAATGAAAACACACAAACCCATGGGCCCCAACAGGGTGCATCCACGTGTGCTGAGAGAGTTGGCTGATGTTGTGGCTGAGCTGCTCCCCATCATCTTTGAAAAATCATGGGGAACGGGAGAGGTGCCTGAGGACTGGAAAAAAGCCAGTATCGCTCCAGTCTTCAAACAGGGCAAGAAGGAGGACCCTGGCAACTACATGCTGGTCAGCCTCACCTCCAGCCCTGGCAAGATGATGGAGCGGCTCATTCTGAAGGCCATCTCTAATCAACTGGAAGAAAAGAAGGTTATCAGGAATAGCCAGCATGGATTTACCAAGGGGAAATCTTGCCTGACTAAACTGACATCCTTCTACAAAGGCATGACCAAATGGGTTGATGAAGGGAGAGAGTGGATGTCACATACCTTGACTTCAGTAAGGCTTTTGAGATTGTCCCCCATAACACCCTCATAGGTAAACTCAGGAAATGTAGGATAGATGACTCGGCTGTGAGGTGGACTGCAAGTTGGCTCAGCAACATATTTCAAAGGGTTGTGATCAGTAGCACAGAGTCAAGTTGGAAGCCAATGGCGTTCCCCAGAGATCAGTACTGGGTGCAGTTTTGTTCAGTATCTTCATCAACAACCTGGATGAGGGGACAGAGTGCACCCTCAGCAAGTTTGCTGATGATACAAAACTGGGAGGGGTGGCTGACACACAGGAAGGCTGTGCTGCCACCCAACGGGATCTGGACAAAGAGAGTCGGGCACAGGCAAACCTCACGAAGTTCAATAAAGGACAAGTGTCGAGTCCTGCATCTGGGGACAAACAACGCCAGGTACCAGTACAGATGAGGGATCGTCCTGCTGGAAAGCAGCGCCATGGAGAAAGACCTTGGAGTCCCAGCAGACCCTAAGCTGTCCATGGGACAGCAATGTAGCCTTGCGGCCAAGAGGGCCAACGGGATCCTGGGGAGCATTAAGAAAAGTGTGTCCAGCAGGTCTAGGGAAGTTCTCCTCCTCCTCTGCCCTGGTGAGACCACACCTGGAATGCTGGGTCCAGTTTTGGGCTCCCCAATTCAAGACAGACAGGGACCTCCTGGAGAGAGTCCAACGGAGAGGTACGAGGATGATTAAGGGACTTGAACATCTCTCCTATGAAGAGAGACGGAGAGAACTGGGGCTGTTTACCCTTGAAAGGAGATGGCAGAGAGGGGATCTTATTAACATATATAAATATCTGAGGGGTGGGGGTCAAGAGGAAGGGGACAATCTCTTTTCATTGGTGCCCAGCAATAGAACAAGAAATAATGGGTTTAAGTTAGAACATGGAAGTTCCACCTCAACATGAAGAGAAACTTTTACTGTGAGGGTGACAGAACACTGGAACAGGCTGCCCAGAGAGGTTGTGGCGTCTCGTGCTCTGGAGACTTTCAAAACCCACCTGGATGTGTTCCTGTGTGGCTGCGCTGGGCAATCCTGCTCTGGCAGGGGGGTTAGACTAGATGATCTGTAGAGGTCCCTTCCAACCCCTAACATTTTATGATTCTATGATTTAATTGCTGACTGTTTAAAAACCAAAAGTTTCCAGCACAATGGTATTACAAGCAGAGTCTCTTATTACAGTATCACCTTTTCTTAAGTTAAAACAAGTTGCATATGCAACTTTATGACACTGCTAAGGCCGAAGTCTTCAAGGCTAGATATTTCCCCACACTAAAAAAAAAAAAAAAAAAAAAAAGAGGGGTACTTTTGAGATCAAGAATACGATTAAATTGCCAATACTGAAATAGATTTGTACTTTACAGTAGGATATCAAGTTTAGCAAAAAAGCTGAAATTGTGATTACTTCTTCTTGATGTGATCTAAACTCACCTGTTGTGAAAGCTCTGTTTTTCTTCCCCCTACATTTCCCACCCCATCACTGCAAGACTGGCTAAGGCAATGATAGGAATTCAGTGTTAAGACTTGGTTGGCCAAATTATCTTGCAATTCAGAGCCTGTGCAGAGCTTACTCCATTGTCTTGCACTCTCCTTCATGCCAAGTGGACTAATCTCAGGTTGTCGGACAGGACAACTGAGCAGGCTCTAGCTGAAAGCCCTGTAACACGGGCAGGACTTGCTCTGCAGTAGTTTGCTCACAATTCACAGGCAGCACTGAGGCAGGAGACTAGAACCATCAATGAAACAGGATGAGAGAGGGGTACGTGACTGCACAACTGTGACAGATGCAGAGACTGTATCCTCAGGTATGCGCCTAAGATAAACGAATCAAGGTTACATATGCAACCCTAGTTTTGGTATTCTCTAGATTTAAAGCACTGGACTTCATAAATTCAATGTGCTGTTTTTCCAATGTAATAATATTTTGTAACTATTTCCAAATACTGCAAGACCTAGCAAGAGTCTTCAGCAAGTATTTGCTGAGAAGTCAGAAGAGAACATTGCCTTTTCAACGAAATGTAAGTGCATAAGAGTTTCATTGTGTTGCTAAGCATGAAGTCATCGGCTTTTGAATACTGTGTAAACGCTTTACTTAAAAACAGGAAACCGCACGTAAGAAATTCTCTGTATTTATCTTAAAGTAAAAACTATTAGCACTGCACATTCCTCCATGTTATCTCCACTACATTCAAAGAAAGCATAGCAAGAACATCAGTAATGGACATTCAACTCCAAAAAATAAAATGTAATGAGTACTTGCAAATACAGTACCATTAAAACCAAGCACTAAATGCTAGTGTTAGTTAACACATTAACACTAGCAAATTATGGGCTATTCATACAGGCACAATTTTGCCTTCAGTAAAATTGTCAATGCACATCCTACTTCAAATCAGCTGTCAATTACATTTTACAGTTTAATCAGAACGAAAGAGAAATCCATCCTGTAAAACATTTGCACACATAAAACTAAGAGCACAAAAGCTGAGATGCAAGTTTATGAATGAAAACAGATCAGAGAAGAAAAGAAAGATGACAGCAATCAAACACAACTGATTGTCTGCAGAAAGTGAAGCACCCAATTTGTAACCAAATCTTCATGGCAAGTATTTCAACCAGTACCACCAGTTCACACCGTTAGCCATCCGTATTCAACGCAGGTGGTCCTGCAGTCTCTCTTGTACGCATTAACTGGACATCTTTGTCAGCCATGCAAGTATCACAGCCCCATACTGCTGATGCTTCTGCTGTGAGAAGGCCATAAGCTGACTCAGTCATGCCTGTACAGATCCGATGAAACCATTTCTGACAAGAGGCTTCACACAGGATGGCATCCTGGTCATCGTTAACTTCATGTGTACAAATTCCACACGGATAGATGGGTTCAGAGGACGAGTGGCCGTGACGACTGGGATGAAGGGGCGTTTTGTTGCTCTTTTCAGAGTTGCATCCTTCAGCAGTACCTCGAGGCTGGCGGGACTTATTCTGAGTCCCATTTGAATGACCAGCATTAGTGTTATCAGAACTATTAGAATGGCTATTATCCTGATTTACCACACTGTTTCGAGTAACATTTTTTAGGTCACTGTTGTTACCTTGACTCACAACGTCTTCTGTCCTGTGATGATGCTGATGAGCGGCAGTGTTCTGGCTGGCTGCTTTGCTTGCACCTTGACTAAAGTCTTGCTTCTGTGTTGATGATTTTGTCTGGTTGTACGTGCTTGGTGGAGGAACAAAAGAATGGTTTGACTCTAGCTGAGAATTTGGGAAATTTGGGTTGTTTCCAGGACCAAAGTTAGACGGCATGTCAGGGTGAGGTATCTGACCAGAATGGCCAAAGTTCTCACCAGGATTTGGTCTGAAATGCTGACCAGGCATATTGACATTTTGGTTTATTTGACCACTGCTATAAGGTGGCTGATTCCCAAAACCTGGGTTATCATGTGGACCAAAGCTGAAAGAGTGAGGTCGACTAAAACCCATTCCCACCGGGTTTTGAGGAAGGTGATGCGGTTGGTTTCTGAGGGAGTAAGAACCACCATATGGTGAGGACACTCTGGGCAGCATGTGAGGTGGCATTCTAAAAGTGTTATAGCCTCCAAATCCAGGATAACCAGGACTACTAAAATATGGATTTCCTGAAGGAAGTGGTTTATAAGACACAGTGTTATAGTTGTCATCAAATGGATTTGCAGCTACAAGGTGGTCAGAGCTTGGATTCGGCGGTGGAGCGTATTCAGATGGAGGAGGAAATGATGATCCCTAAAAATATTTTAAATACAACATTTAAATTAGTTTTACTATTTCTCTGGAAGACAGACCAACCACAAAGGTCCTGGATTAGCAGCACTACTGCTAGAAGAACTGTTCAGCTGTTGTGTAAAGCTCACGCCATGTACCCTGCCAGGCTGTCTGAAATTTCAGTACAGAGGCAAGAGAGGAGTTAGGGTTCCAGATGACACAGTGATTTACAGTAATCTCAGTGTTTTTAAAAACTGTGCAGTTGCACAGCCATGCTTCTGAAGAATACCACTCAACACATGACTTCTATTTCTTAACCTTTTACATGAGAAAAGCAACTGTACAGAAAGCCATGTGTCACTTAAACACATGCACAAAATATTTCCAAATGTTGAAGAGCATATTTGAAGCACTTCCCTAGTTTCATTCTGAGTTCATTTTCCTGAATATGCACCTCTTAAGAAACCCCACTTCTATACTAACCTACTGTTACTATAACCCTAAAAAGGTACATTCAGTATAGGAGTCTGCTTATAGAAATTTTCTATATTCTGTGTAGCAAACAAATAGAGGTGTCCCTCTTGTGAGCATTCAGTTATCGTGGACAGTCTGCAAAACATAGTCAATAGGTATCAAACACAACAATTTCTGGTTACAGAACATGATCAGGTGCTCAATGGAGTCCAAAAACTGTCTAAATTTCAGAGAGGCTATACAACTGAATTTCATTCTATACAAGCCTATGGGTAACATCTAGCTGGTTCACCCTCATGCTAACTGTGCTCACAGACAGCACTCCCTCCTAAACACTAACAAACAAAGACTGAACATCCCCTCCGTCCCCAAAAAAATATTTGCCGCGCTGCAAATTTTGAAGCTGGTAAGAAAAGAGAGGAAACTGATCTGCATGCCCTCTACAATTATCACCACTCCAGAACACAAGGAAAGCTCCACCAAGAAAGAGGCCTGAAACTGTTAAATTAACTGAATACTTCTCAGAGTGGGTTTCACCATGACTACTTTAAAGCAAAACAACAATTAAGAAAACAGATCCACATCTCAGTGGAATCTGGATAGGCCTAACAGAAGTGATTGTTTTACCTACATAAAGAAAGTCACTCTCACTGGCAGTACCAAATTAACAGATACTCAAAGCTGAATGAACACACAAAGGAAAATTCTGCACTACAGATATCTAATTGCTTTAGATGTTTTGTATTCAGGCTTCCTTTTCTGGAAACAGAAACTGTATAGAAATGCCAAATTGCAAGGATTCACTGGAAAGGAGCCGAACCTGCCTCAACAGCTTTTGCTTGAAAATCACTTGGGGAGTATGCCAAGAGTTTGGTCAAGCATTAACAAACTATACTGTTCCATTAGCCCACAAACCTAAACATACAGGAATAAAAGTAAGAAGAAAAGTAGTCTAATGGCAATTACTCATGCAGTACAGATTTCTACCAATGGCTACAAAGTCATTAAAAGAAAGTCTGTCTCAGAATCAAATCCATATGGTAAAATACCAGTTGTTGCAGTCTCACTATGCTCCTCTCTCTACAGCTCTTTGGCAACCTACAGACGTTAAAACAACTTCATGAGAACAACTAGTATTATAAAGATTTCACCTTCACAGTACAACTGAAATATTTTTGTTATATAGCTGCTATTTGCGAGAATAGACTGATATTCTAAACAGTGAGACAGTCGTACCAGCAAACAACATCTGAGTGCACTATTTATTAAGAAACCAAAAGAACCGAAGGGAATTTACCTGTGTATTTGCTTTGCGCTTTTTCTTATCAGGGCTTCCAAGCTGTACTCCTGGTCCTCCTAACCCATCCAATCCACTGTCACCACCTACAAAATTGCAATCGGTGCAACACTGAATTAGTTTTCTTACAGATTGTATTTTAAGTTTGCCTCTGTCCTAGCAACAGATACGTGTTGCAAATACTGGGCTTGCATTAATTCTGATACCTTACACTGCAAGTCCTTAAGAAGCAAACATCTGGAGGTAAAAGTCAGCATACCTCGTACACAGTTATCTTCTCTATTATCTCTTTAATGTCCAATTCATGCCCATTATGGTTGAAATAAACATTTCCATTTATTTTATGTCCCTTGGTTCTTAACATCTCCACCAGTTAGAAATATTTCTTGTTTGCCTAATACGTAAAACTTTGAAAAGAAATGCTTAAAGCCATGCTCAAGATTCACCTCCTATTTGACCACTAGGCACAGCATTTATCAAACTCACTCTTCCAATATACGAGTATAGTACAATACACCAAAAAGGAAAACGCAAACAGCAGTAGATCCAAGAATGAAACCTGCCATGATGTTTGCACAGAGCTCCAGTTTATCAGTTCTAAATTTCACTAAATGCAAGACTCAAACAAAAAGACACCCAAAAAGGGCTCTACTTGATCCTGCCCTACTCTCCAGAAACCTCATAGAATAATTAAGCACAGCTGCTCTGTCACAAAAAGTAGTAAATAATGTTCATTTTATTGATCCCTCAATCAGATTTGACCCTGAGCAATACAAAGAGGTATCTGTACTTCACCTGGGATTCTTCTTCACCTTTCCTAACATTGGGACAAGCACTCAAAGTTGTTTTAATTTTTAAAATTCTAGTTAAACCACAAACACAGAACAGAAAGAATTCAGTACATTCCTTATCATCCCAGTCTCAAGTGGATTTGCCATCACATGGGAATACAAAGAACACCCTGAGTTGAAGTACGAAAAATCATTTTGGGTGATACGAGAGCAGCACACATTAAGATACTAACATTATTACAATAAGAAACTGTATGTTAAATCATTTTCCTCATATATATATATAGTAACAGTATAAAACAGTAAGAAGTGGGAAAGCCGACCTAAAAAATTTACTGTTACTTGTTTAGAACTCCTGCTCAGAATACAAGATGAACTCTATCAAGATGCAAGCACACAGCTGAACACACGGCTCTGGCTTTATTAGCAAAGGCAACCTGAAGATAACTGTGAATTATCAATTGTAATTATGCAAAGCAGCATAATGTATGACTTTACAGCACTCTATGTTAGACAAGTATTCCCAGCAGATAGCTAAACTAGCTTTAGGACTATTCTGTAAAGTAACACAAAATCTCTTCTCACAGGGAAGAAGCAGACCTACTGTAAACAGACTGAAATATCCAACAATTATTTAAAATACTCCTGATGAAAGGAGGCCTGACAAATTTTCACTCCTAGCATTTCCTTCCTCCTCCCCTCCTTTTCTGAGGTTTCAGGGAATTTACCAGTTCTACCTCAAGTAAGAATTGAGTTCTGCCTCCGATTTCATAAGTTCCTTTTGGCTTTAGCTGCAACTGTTGAAATTTAATTTTTCGCTATACATAAGGAAGACACTCAGACATCCCAAATCAACAACTGTCAAATTTTAAGTCTGAATTTCAAAGACTAGAACATGAAGTTACGGCCACATTCTCAAACTCATGCTTGAGTAATCACGGAATAACCTACCATCAGAGTAACTAGGGATTACTCTTAAAAAGAGTCCTTTTTGCGTTGATTTAGAACATAAAATCATGCATATGCATAATGTGCTATGAAGCACTGCCTCGGCATTAAGTGCAGTTACTAAATAATCACAGAATAAAGTTTTACATAAAGAATGATTACAAATCTCCCTTAAATTCCAACTCCATAAATCATCTTCTGGCTAATTTATTTGCTCAAAGCTGTCCCTGCAGTTTACACTAGCTTCTTGTCCAGCATTCCTACATGTTCATCATAAATCAGTGGGAGATGGTCCTGTGAACACCATTCCACACAACTGCATAAAATACACTCCAGTTCATGTTCCTGTACTCTAAATACATAAACAGCATTAACCACTGAGAGCAAAGTATTACAAATATCCAAATTTCTTTTAATAAAGTCAAGAACTAGCAGCACACATATTAGTAAATCTGTGATCCAGTAGAACACTGAAGATCACAAGCAACTGCTGCTTCATAGTAGCCTAAGTTAAAACTTCATAAAATTACGTATAAATTCCCTCACTAGGATATCATTCTTCAAAATGATACGCACATAAATATTAGAATTCCAGTGACAAGTTCCACCACTTCTACATGGATTATTTACATGGGTGAAGCCATCCATATGCCTGGATTTGCAGAACTGAGTCCTACATGTGGAGAGGTACAAAGCTTTGGTATTTTCAGTTCTCACTGTGTGAGGCAAATGATTTCACTTAGCCTTACAAATTTATATTTTCCCTGTGGATTTTATAATGATTTAATTTATACATGATAGGAAACGGAATGTTAGTCCTAGCATAGCTCCCAAAAAGAGTGAATAAGGGTCATTTTCATGCAGCCAAAACAAACTTTCCAGAAAGCGACTTTTGGTACCTACCACACTGACTTTCATTAAAAGGTGTACCAAGCATTTTTGGAACATTGCATTAAGACTGCAAAAAATTATTTCACTGTCTGAGACTAACCTTCCAGGAAAAAAATACAGTCCTTTTCACTGGGACATCACATATGTAATAGATATATAAATACATATCTGATAAGTATTCTCTTATTAAATAACAGATAAAATGTATTTCAGCCATTTACATGTTGAAAAAAGTCCCAAAGTATTTTTTTTTTTACAAGACCAACACTTTCAGCATTAGTCAGGAGAACCGCAACTTCCAACTTTGTCTACATATTAAGAGATTATGAGTCTGCACGTAATCTACGCCACACTTCACATACTACAAATACACTGTGAAGTATTTTCACATACACTGACAAATCTCTGTCTAGGTTTTTACAGGATCAATGCCAGAGTCTTTTTAAACAATGCTTCATCTCAGTAAGAATGTTTTCCTAAGAAACATAAATGGCAGAATAAACTTTTCATTTTAGACAGAAAACTAAAAAGACTCTAATTTCAACCAGATTTGGTAAGCCCATCCTGCGGCCCTGATACTGTAAACAGTTTTGATATGAAGCGGTAATCACATGGAACTTGGTGGGTAACTCAGGCACGTGAAACTGTACGTGCTTAAATATTTGCAGAATCAGGGCTTCAGAGAGGAGTCTAATAAATCCCAGTCGCCTTTGTAATACTGCTGCACGTTTTCATTCTCTCGTTCTCAAGGTTGCAATCCAGCTGTTACTACAACAGTTTCAGAAAAGCAAATTGTAAATCAATGACAACAGGCTTAGCAGAATCCACACCTTTCCCCACTTACCCAACCATAAAATAAGCTTAAAACATCAAGAACAATGGAATTCCAGGGGCAAAACAGGAGGCGAGCTGACGAGAAGCAATAAATTGCAGACCTTCTTATTTTGCCGTGATTTTCACCCAACCCAGTCACCCAACTGCCTTTCAGTATTTCATTCAGGACCACATTTCTCTTTTTAAGGACTGTAAGGAAACTACTGCTATGGAGACTGATGTGCTACTGCCATTAAAGTCAGTTACGCAGCTGAAGTCGAAAGAGATGCCTTATTTTCTACCCTTCTCCTCAGGCATTTCAAAGAAATGCATACTTCAAACCTCCCTAGAGCCGTACCACAGCGATATTAATTAGTAACAATATTTCGACAGATTTTTTTCATTCCCTGAAAAGAGGAAAAACAAAACCCCAACTAGAACCAAGCACGAGAGCACGACCAGGGGCAGAGGAGTGAGCACTCCGGCGTGATTTATGGGCTCCGCATCAACACTAACTCGGACATGTGGCACTGCCGACGTATTCCCTTGCACCAAGAGCATGCACATCGCATACTAATGGGCAGCACAACCAGAAAAACACCAACAGACAGCCCCGCGCCTCCGCCCGCGGGTGACATCTGCGAGCAGGGCGAGCCCCGAGTTTTGCCCTTCGAGGCCCGGAGGCGGCGGGAGCTCGAGGGGCCCGGCCCGGCCCCACCGCGCAAACTTAGCGTGGCCCCCGCCGCCGGCAGCCGCAGGGAGGGACCGCGGTGGGGGCTGCGGCCGCCCGGCCAGGGCTGCGAGCCCGGCGGGCAGGGGCGGCCGGGTCGGGTCCGGTTCGGCCGGCGCGGGCATCCCCGGCACCGCCAGCCCCCCTCGCGGGAGTTAGGCCCCGGCAGCGGCCACCCCCCAGCCCGGCCCTGCCCCTCCCCGTACCTCGGGATCTCTTCAGCGCGATGGAGTCCTTCTCCTGTTCCGCTGACATTACAGACAGCAGCGCATGGCTCCCAGGGCGGCAGAAATCGGGGCTCTTTGATGCTGCTGCTGCCGCCGCCGCCGCCGGCCCGCACCCCGCCCCCTCCGCCCCCGCCTCCTCCGCCGCCGCCACCCCCGCTCGCTGCTGCCGTAGCCGCCGCCGCCGCCCCGGCAGCGGAGCTGCCAGACTTTGCAAAGTTTGGGCGCGGGAGGGCTCTACGGCGGCCCGCGGTGGGGGCCGGGCGAGGCGCACCCCGGCGAGCGCAGGGCCGCTGCCCGGCAGCTGCGCGGGTGTCCGCGGAGCGCCGAGCCGCGCCGGGCGGGGCCCCCGGGGGCTGCGGGCGCCCGCCTCGCTCGGCGCCCGCCGCCGGGGCTGCCAGGCCCCGCGGCCCCGCACAGCGCCCCCGCCGGCCACCGGCGCCGCTCACCGCGCCGTGCCCCGGCCGCCGTTGCCGCCCGGCTCCGCGGCCCCCAGTGGCGGTGGCGGCGGCGGCAGCTCCCGCGGCGGCCCGGCGCTCCGCGGGGCTCCCGGCGCTCCCGCCATCGGCGCGGCGAGGCGAAGCACAGCCCTTCCCGCCGGGACTGTCGGCCCCGGCCGCGCCCCCGCTCGAGGGGCCGCCGCTCGGAACAAAGACGCCGCGCCGGGGCGGGCTCCGGCGGCGCCGCCATCCTCGGCTCGGCCGCCGCCCGGGGGGGGGGGGCAGCCCCGGGGCGGGCTGAGGCCGGCGGCGCGCGGCGGCTGAAGGGCGGGCGAGGCCGGCGCCCAGCGCGCGGCCGCTGAGCCCGTTAGTGCACGAGGGGGCGGGAGCCGGGGCGCGAGCGGCCGCCGCCCTGACGGGGCGCGAGGGCCGGGGCCGAGGCGCCGCCGCTGCCGGTCCCGCCTGGGCCACGGGTGCCGGTGGCGGCTTCTCCGATCTCGGCCCTCGGCCGTGGTCCCCGGGGTTTTGGCGGCCTCGCCGCCCGCCGCCGGTGCGGCACGTGCGGAACGCGCGGTTCTCACCTCCGAGCCGCAGCTCCAGCTCCTCCCTGGGCGCCCGTGTGAAGCAGCTGCTCCGCGGCTCGCTGGCAGGTCGGACCCTCTTCAGGGAGGTGTCAGGGCTGGCCTGTGGCCCGAGGGTAGCACAGAGGAGACACAACC
Organism: Trogon surrucura; assembly: GCA_020746105.1. Lineage (NCBI taxonomy): Eukaryota > Metazoa > Chordata > Aves > Trogoniformes > Trogonidae > Trogon > Trogon surrucura. The sequence continues at coordinate 1,321,913 of CM036627.1, forward strand.
CGTGGGGCCCCAGCGGCAGTGTCAGTAAACCAAGTGTCAGTAAACCCTCCCGAACCCGTGAAAAACACCGGGTGGCCGGCGGAGCCCTGCCACCATCCCTGTGATTTTGTGGAAACGTCACATTCTGCCACAGTTTGCCCTGTTCCTGAAGGGACAGCATTTCAGAGGAGTTACCTAGGGAGTGCTCATCCCGGTCAAAACTGTTAATCAACTGTATGAAAAATAATTGTATTTCAAACAAGGATTATTCCTTCCTTAACTGGGATAAAAGTGTCCAGCTGTGAAGCATAGAATTTGCTCACATACCTTATTCCGTAGTACTCTCTCTCTACACACCTCCTTGTCAAACGGGTAGTTGGTACTTTTCCAGTATTTGGAACACTTCTTCTGAAGGGGAAAAAAAAAAAGAAATTGGTGTTTGTGTAAAGGTTTAAGGTAGCAGTAGCACAATGTTTTTGCTTTTAGAATTTGCATGTCTGACTAAATAAAACGGAGAGAGTAATTCAATATTTGATGTCGATTCCTGTCCTTCCCTAGACATCGTTTTTATTTGTCCACAGCCTCTTACTTTGCAGCGATCCCAGAAGGCACGTACCTTGAAGTGTAACACAGCGCTGACATTCTCATGGGGTCTGGTTAATTTTTTGTAATCTTGCAGAAGAGAAGTATAGCCTGTTATTAGCAGCGTGGGTGTGAGCTAGTCTATATTTGGAGGAAGATGTGGCTTAGCTGGGAAGAGATTTGCATTTTCTGTGATGGAGCTCGCTGTAGGCCTCGCCGAGTCTCGCAGGACTGCCCGCGCTTTTGTGCAAAGCTGCCTTGTAAGAGCATGTACACTGTAATTACGGATGCGCAGATTGATGTCACCGAGCCTGTAAAGGTTCCTAGGGGGAGATTGTCGGCCTCAGAAACGTGAGCAGGAAATTCAGATTTAACCCAGTGCTCTAGCTGCAGAAAAAACAAACGTCTGTTACACTGTTCATCCAACTTCAGCTTGAACTTGTACTCGGTCTTTAGTGAGTGGTCCCTGAGAACCCTGTTGACCTGACTTTAGGCTTATAAATCTACACTCAAAATGACTGACAGTGTCTGAAGGGGGATTAGTTTACTTGCTCAGGTACCTACACCAGCATCTCAAATATTCCCCAAAAGTCTATGAAATATTCCCCTATGAAATTTCATTATCGCACATGATTCACCACCTGATAGCCTCACTGCTCATTAATTGTCCTTCAGATTACTTCCTCTCAGAAGCTGGCCTTAATTAAGAAAGCTCTGAGGTACCTAGTAGCAACCCTCCAAAACAAAAGTGGAGGTTAGCAAGAAAGGGGAGAGAGGCTTTTTACTGAAGTGCATAGCAGGAAAATGAGACTTAATGGCCATAATTTGAAATGAGGTTCCAGCTGGTGGAGGGGTGAGGGGATTGTTTTGAGGCTAAGCAAACACTGCAACAAGAAACTAAAGAAGTCACAGATTCTCCATCCTAGGAGAAAAAAAGGAAAAGAATAGGAAAAAGAAGGAAAGCTTGGTATCAGAAGGATAAAAGCTGAAAGCTGGCTGCACTGTGTAACTGCCACTTCCAGTACAAGGGGAAAATAGAGAAGTTTTCCTCTCATGGAAGCCGAATGTTCCCTAAAATAAATCACACACAGCTTTAACCTGTTCAGTTTCTGTGATTTATTAACTCATCACAGAAGGGTCCCACACAGCGAGACAGAACTGCACCCCTGTGCGCTGGATGCGGACCGGGGAGCCCAGCAGGCTCATGCGGAGGAGCAGCACGTCCAGGCTGCCTTGGCAGTGGCAAGGTATGGCACATGCACGGCAAGATCCAGCAGCACCTCTGCAGGTTTTCTGGCGTGTGGACACAGAAGCCAAGCAGCCAGTAGTCTCTCTTCCGCCTGGACAGAAAGCATTGAGCTGGAGAAAAAGGACACATTTGGAATTTGGATTGTGATAGCCTTAGCTTGTAAGAGTCTTCCAGCATGAGTAGATTCGATTCCCCCACCTGCTATGAGGGGAAAAAAAAATAAAATCAATAATTAATTTTTCTAAAAGGCCCTTTTCCATGTTATGCAAATTAAAGTGCTAGTTCTACAAACTTGTACATGTTTCACAATAGTACTGTTATAAATAGGACTATTTATCAAGGCTGGAGGGAGTTTCTGTCAGGCCTGAGATAACACTAAAAATCTGTTCTTGTTACGGTAGAGTTACACGTCTTCCTCCAGACTCATTTGTTCTCCTCCTTCACATCTCCCGTTTTCAGGGTTGTAAAACTAAACACATGCATGTTTATAAGCTACACAAAGATGTGCTTTTCATGCTTTATTTTAGTCTAGCTGGTTATGCAGCTGGTATTGCTCTGGAAAAAATGTGTTAACTAGGTCCCTTCTGGGTCTGTCATATGTAGAGCATCTCTCTGCCAGTCTCAGGGGTTGTAACTGAAACAGTTTGAGCACAAGTCACTGAAGCTATTTTAGTGCAAACTGCTTGCCTACTGGTGAATGCTACATCTGTTACGGTGATGTAAACCAGGTCTCACGAGCCCACGCGTCTTCATTTCTGCTTTTAATCAACAAAAATTAAGACTGTCTAAATTTCTGCATTAACCATCCACATAATATCAAGTACAAAACAAAATCTAATTAACTGTCTGTTCATGTTTCAACTTTAATCTGAAATGAATACAAAACTGTTTGTAGAGAAAAAGCGCAGAACAGATTGCTTTACGAGTTAGTCCGTGAAAGAATGTGATTTTCTGTGTAGTCTCTTACATGAGTTTCCTTCTCTATGATGCATGATATATCTTGAAATCTAATGAAAAGCCTGAGAATGGCCATGCCTTTTTTCTAATCAGATAGCAAACCACTGGCTGATGAAACACATTTTTCTAAGCTTTGGAAGACACGTTATTAGTGGAATGATCAAAAAATGTCTCAGAAATGTGTGCAAAGGGCACTTTGGTGTCCTATCTGCATGCAACAAAATTTTTAAAGCTCAATGCAAGCTCTTAGCAAGTTCCGAAACTTAACCAGACTGTTTTCTTTTTTTGAGTGCACACTTACCTTTTCAAGTTACAGTTAAAATATAGCTATGCTCAAGTATTTCAGGGGAAGAAAAAACTTGAGTGCACTCAGATACTCTTGCAAACAACGTATATGACTTAGAAAGCTAAAATCTACAGTTTACCAGCAGTTCTAAACTATTTTATAGTTGATATGTAAAAATTAGTAAGTACAGCACCTAAACATTTGAAGTACGAAGACAGACATTGATTATTTAGGAACTGAAGTTTCATTATTGCATTTACTTACATAGCAAAGTACAAAAGTTTTGACCAGAAATTCAGTGTATGTGCATATATATGTGTGTGCATATATATAAGCATTAAAAACTGCTCGTTTGATCTTCATGTTGCCAAGGAACATAAGATTTCCTTCCCCTTTACCTCTAGGGTAATTAAAAGGGAACTTTCAGTTTGGTATTTTAACACTATCAATATAATAAATCTTAAAAAGGGGCAAATACATATTTAACAAAGCTGTGGGCTGCTCTGCAAACTGGACTACTAACTCGAAGTGGTTGCCTGTTGACCAATGAATAGTGAAATGGGGACACTCTGTGGGGAAGGGAAAGAAATGCAATTTCTTGCACTTTCAGCATTATCTCATCTTTAATCCTTTACATTTTTCTGTTTATCATGATGTGATGAAAAGAGAGGCAAGCATTTAACTCCCGCACTTAGTTCTCTCAAAAGCGCTTTCTAGTTTTCTGGAAAGGCCACGTTGATCTTTGCAATAATTTGCTATGAGTCTGCTCTTGGATCCAGACTCTGCCAATGACTTTGCTGGGAGCCAGAGTCATATATTTCGTCGCTGTAAAAACCTGTGAAAGTCTTGTTCCAGGTTGTCCTGTGCATCAGTGCATTTGTAAGTAATTAAACGTAGGCAAAGACGCTTTGGGGATTTGTGTTGCAGAACTGCCAAAGTGAAATCTTTGCCCTAAAACTAAAGGAGTGGTAATGCTAATTCTGAGGTAGCAGACCTTCTTGCAGAAAACGCTCCCAGGCTTAGCACAGTTGTGCAGGTATTCTCTCATCTCAGCCCTGTACCCCGTAAGAGCCTTGGACAGGCACAGAACTCCCCGACCCACACCTACCTGTCTGCTTGCACTAGAGGCAATTTTCCTGGATATGCTGCCTCTTTTCTCTTATACACCACCAACAACTTTTTTACAGTTTTGCAAGTCATATTCATTTGACAAGATCTACATTTCACAAAAGTTACACACACAAAACCGTATTTGTCTCATGGTCAGTTTTCTATGGTTTGCAGAGCGCCATTCAAGGGGATGATCAGACCCATGGAATGTTGCTGACTGAAGTCCTTGAATTTCAAGCACTACGACTGCCTGCCCAGGCAGAGCTAAGCACACGTGGGCATCGCAGCTCAGAGCGTGAGGCAGAGTCACTGAAGGAACAGCCAAGCTTCCCCTCAGCGCCTCTGTAGACTGTTCTGGATTATTGCAAGGCCAGTATATGCAACTTCTTGCCACACCACAATTGCTCTCACCCCGGCTACGGTTGGGTAAATAATAGCTTTGTGTACTGAGGAAGAGAATTGGTACCTCATTGCTATAGTCGAAGAGCGTACGAAGGAGTAGATTTAATCCATGCATTTGTGATTCACTGTCTTCAGTTAAAATTGACAGGTATTAGTAGGGAGACAAAATACTGATGCTCAACTCATGGTTACAAAACTCCAAGGCAGATTTAGAGGCCAGCTGTTTTTGATATTACTGTACTAGTTTTTCTTTGGAGGATTCTGTATTGGGGTTTATGGAGTGCATCTGATCTCTCGAGGAAGGATACAGATAATCAGGACTGGGGACAGATTTTTAGCAAGAACATGTCAGTCAAGAGGAACAATTAATTTTACAGCTGTCTCAGTCAAATTATCTCACTTGCCCTTCCCTCCCTTCAGATCAGTAGTTGAGTTTTTCACCTATAGTTATGTTTCTTTGAAATTAAGAGCAGGATGCTCAGAAGCCAGTGCCACATTAAAGAGCAAATGGGACAAAAAAAATCTTAGTACGAAACTACTATTAATGTTTGTATTTGATGTAGGTGAGCCCGGTGGGCATCTGGCAGCCAGCCGAGGTTAACCCACTGCAATGTTACAGACCTTCTTACAGTGAGACCTCATGTGTTTGCACTAATTACCAAGCATTTCTACAATTAGCAAGTAATAAGGAAACGTAGTTAGTAGACAGTTGAGGGGACTGCTACATGACAGTATGTGCTATGTCTTTTTTTTGGGGGGGGGGGAACTAGTTTTGTCTTAATATTTACTGGAATGCAGTAACACAACGTCTATTTTGCACAAGTAACTAGGAGTAACAGAACATCTGCTGGGAAGCAAGAATCAATTAGTGTCTGAATTTGAGGGTTTGTAGACTATGAAATGAAAATGCAGCTAAGGCAGAAAAAAAAAATCATAACATTGCTAGAAAATGCAATAAAAACACACCACTATGAAATCTCAAAATTCTTCCATCCTTTAAAAGGAGATAATGAATCAAATTTGGTTACCTCTTTTGTCTGTTGTACAACAAAAGTAGGGAAGAACACAAGAACAGATAACTGAATATGCCTAAGTACACTGTGACCTAGTTACATAGATGCTGCGCTCACCCGTTACATCTGAGAGCAGCTTCCCTAATCCCTAGGCTAAAATTCACATGAAATCCAGGATTTCAAGAAAAAATGTGGAACTAATTATTTAAAAAATATGCACTATCATCTGGCCACAAACACCAAACGGGATTAAATTGCTTGACATATATTATATAAGCCTAGTGGGGACGATTCAAAATCTGAACTTTAGACAGACATTTTTAGGGTACTGTACATCTTTTCTGTACACAGGAATCCTGTCGGTTATCTGCAACTACAGGGCTAGGCCCTAAGTTTTGGCTCAGCTAAGCTACAGAAGAGAAACATCATCACAAACTCTTAAACCCTTTTTGAACGCTAAACCAAGTTGTGGAATGCTCCTGTTAAAAAGTTATTTCCAGTCAACCCAACAACAAATGGCAGCCTCGTCACCTGGGCTGCGATTTCTAAATCATAGGATATGACACAAGCCGGGACACTCCGCTGGGTACCAGACCACGGTGATTATCCCATCTCTAGCCAGTGCTCAGAAGCTAATCACAGAGGTAGTCCAGGCTCACGTAAACTTCTGTCCCTTTACAATGGGAGACGTAACAATTCTGCGGTTCTGTGGTTCTGTGGACTCCTGGATGTTGACTGATTCTAGGCTGTGCTACAGTGGCTTCTAATAGGCAGATTTTCATTGCTGGTTTTATCTTACCGGATGTAGATCACAAAGCTAGAGGGGCAGGATATAAAAAATAAGAGGGTGCTTTGCTCTTTAATAGTGTAATTTTTTTGTAAAGTGTTGTAAAAGCCAGTATCAGAGTTATTTCCTATTATGAACGAGAGGTTGTTTTGCTTTTGATTTTGCACAAGAATTTTAATTGAAATACTTATAACTCAGGCTTGGTGTTAACTTACCCTTTAAAGTTGGAAATCTTGATTTCAAGGGATTCATTCTGCCTTGACTGTGGGGTTTGTGTAAAGCAAAGCCAGATTGTTTTATTTGGTAGAGGCTGAACAAGCTGTTACTGACTTAAATATTCATGATCTTTTCCCAAGCATGATGGTTGCTAATATGAATGATACAATCTTTAATGGAAATTATTTTTTTTTATCATTTTACAGTCTGTGTTGTAAACTGTCTTACTTCCAACTTCACGTGCATGACCAAATATAGGGAAGGCTACGAGCAAGTAGTTCAGTGGGATTGTTTTCAGCTAATACGACTGTAAACTGCAAGAAGTGAGGAGGCAGCATATATTGGGCTCTGTCAGTCATCCCCTGGCGATAGCTTTCAGCAAACCAGAGGGGTTAATTTCCTGGACCAGCACATCAAAATGCAATTTGTTAAAGGCTGTAGTGAACGGTAGTGTGAGCAACACTTTTCCTGCTTTCATGTGGTGCAACCGCCTGGCAGCCTAGCCAGAAATCTGCTGCTCTACTGAAATCTTTTTTTCCCAGTGTATTGCCATGCAGATAAAAGGAAATTCAAACCCATTCTATTAACATGACCTCTGGGGAGTCCCCAGTCTATTTCCATCTAAAGCAGGATCCTAGTATTTTGGGCACTGGTGGAGCAGTATAATAATCATTTCTTCAGTCACCAACAAAAATTCACAGTCATCCTTCAAAACTGTGGATGATTACAGTATCTAGCAGCCCCTGGACCCACCTAGAATTCTGGTCAACTTCCCATGACCCTTGAGCCATCTCTCCAGAGGGACCCTGAGGAACTTCTACCACTTCACAGCACTGCTGGAAAACCCAATCAGCTGGTTCTTGCAGGCCGAACAGGGATTCACACCTGACAGTAAGGGCAGAAGTCTCTCAGAGGGCAGCTGGCACCCAAATGTTTGCCAGCCCCAGACCCCTACTGCCAGCCACAGGAGATCCTACAGACTAGGGATACCTGTAGGGCATATCTTATACCGAGGCACAGCGAAATTCTGCATTATGTATGTTCTCTGTATGTCTTAAATCCTATTTACAAAGAAATGCCCCATTAAATTACGGAATTTAAACTCCTCTTTCAGGCAGAAACAATGTGGTATCTCTTAGTCAACGAGCTTGTTTACCTAAGGCTCTAGCATGCAGAGGAGTTCAAATCCCATCCTCTTCACTGTGTGGGGAGGAAAAGGTGAAGCCAAATTTTAATACATTAATTATAGAAAGAGTAGGACACTGCAACACAGACAGCAGCAGCACTAGCATGTACAGTTTCTCTCATGCTGACAAGAGGATATGTTCTGCTGTCCAGCACCAATCCTGAGACTATGATTGCAGATGAAGGAAAAAAATGAAGACAAACTGTGCTGCACAGTGTGTGCCAACATGTATTAGATGTAAGATACAGCACTGGTTAATCCTACTGATAGTGAATGCTTATACATCCCCAAACAAAAAGCCAGCTGGAATATTTATTTGTAAATATTCAGAGAAATAACTTAAGGAATAAATTAAAGGAAAACAGGTGTCTTTTTTTCATATATATCAAAATATAAAGTCCAGCTTTAGGTTCAAAGGAGATTCCAAATCTGCAGTCATCAGAGTTCCAGATTTGGTACAGAACTTGGGATGGTTTTCAAGCTATACGTACCCAGATTAGACCTTGGGACAGGCAGTTCCTCTAACACGTGGTGCTCTGCACAGTATTAGCAGCCAAACACAGGCACAGACTCTGCTTTTTAACAGAGATGCCAGTTTCACCTGCTGAGTGGAAGGATGAGGACAGAGGAATTAACCCATAAAGAACCGCTGCTCACCTGTTGTAGTGCAAGGGATGTCTCACATACCACCATCCCGATGTGTTGCCACAACTGCAGGCAGAGTCCTTTCCCTCCCTTACTCCCTGCTTTGCCACTTGCTGGGGACCAAGCAACCTGCAATGCATGGCAGAAATCTTGCCTTCATATTCCCAGGTCCTTTCATCCAAAAAACAGTTAAGCAAAGACTGCAGATTGATGTTACTCATGAACTAAATCATTTCAATTAAGTGGCTCACAGAGCTCACCTTTCTAAATCTTAGACATCCAGGCTGGTGGCAGACTGCAGGCAGGTAGCACAGCACCAGGTCACAAACCAGCTGTTTTAAAGCTTTCCTTTGCAGTAATAACTCCTCGAAAGATGAGTCTTTACTATGTATTTATTCTTACTAAGAACAGGATAGCGGACTGTACAATGTACCTGTACTAACCAGCAGTAGCATAATCAGGAACGGCAGATGGCTCCTGTTATTGTCTAGAGAAAGAAGAGCATCTCTGGTGGACCACACTGGTAGAGCTTCCGTATCACTGGACAGTCCAAGACTGACTGCTCCCTAGCTATTTGAAATTCTTCGTTGTCTTTTTAAAAATTTAACTTACTATATTTAAGATTGATTCATTTTCTGTTAAAGAACTGTTAAGGTACTTTATTATTTTTCAGCATTGGTTTAATTTTCTCAGCTCTGAATAACAATATTTGAACATAAAGAATCAAGAATTTTGGATTAGAGTTTTATCAGGACAGCTGGTGCTCTAAATGTCATATGAGCTACCTAACTAAGCAGAACTGTTCTAGAAGCAGACTCTGCAGGTGAGAACAGCTGTGATTCGTAAGAAGCATAATGAGGCTTTCGGATTGCCTTTGTCTTCTGAGAATTCAAGAAGAAGACACAGACATCACAGTTCTACTGTAGAATCCAGGCAGCCCAACCCATCAGCATGAGATAAACCAAAACAGACCTTGAATGGTGTTGGACAGCGGTGGGACACAGACAGGAGTTTTTAGGTGGGAAATAATTCCACATACATAAGTACATGAATACATGTTTGGGAAAGTTCTTTGAATTTCAGTGATAAGGCACATGCAGTTTACTCTCCACTTCTTTTTAGGAGCTTCAGTGCCAGCATCTCGCAAAGCCGATCAGCCGAAAATGAGGCACCATATTTATATCTTCCTGGTTTTGAGCGCTAGTCAGAGACACTGAAAACAAAATATTTATCAGCTAGAACTTTTACTATGGAAAACTTTTATTTCAACTGTGCAATCAATCAGTATTTAGACAGCAGTTTCATAAACATTTGGCATTTAAACTTCTATTACTTTTTGGCATGACCTTGGGGTAGTATATAAACAACCCTGGAGGGCTAAAATGAACCAACACACTAGGTAACATTTACTAGAATGCTAGAAAAAGAAAAATCCACATTATTAAACAAAATATTTTTTAAAAGACATTAAAAAGTTACATTCAAATCAGGGCAAACATTAGCTTCCCTCACGCAATGGAATTCACAGAGCTGATCCCCTGAGACAAATATAAAATTAATACAATTCAGCTCCATCCTCCATCGGCCAGTCAGCCATTGCCGCCCTTAGAGGAAAATGGCACACGGAGTGAAAGGATCCAGAACACCACAATATGAGATACATACCTGGCTCCTCCACTGGCATTTCATTTACAACTTTCAAAAAAAAAAAACCAACCCAAAAGCCAAACAATCAAAAAGCAAATCTGCGTAAGTCAGTTTTTCTCGTATACAGTCAGTCTTTACTGAAAACACACCAGGCAGGTGCAGTGGGGGTATATGCAACCATGACATCTGAAAGCTTCCAGGAGCACAGCTCACACTGGAACCAGGGGGCCCAGCACCGCAAACCTGACGCGTGTGTTTACATCCCTTTTGGGTCAATTAGGACCAGTCTCAGTGTAAATCTGAGGGAATTCCAAAGAAATAAACTTACTTGCAATTGAGCCAAATTGAATTCGTGTTCTTTTCATATGAGCCTCTATTAACTTACAAAAGCAGAGCTCTAAAAAAAGAAAAATAATCAACTGATAGGCCCTGTCCTACACAGCATACTCGTCCCCAATTCTCCTAGATAACTCCTGAGAGATGGGAATACTTTGTATTTGTTAAATAGAAGAAAGTACACAAGTGTAACCGTGGGCAGATGGAGCATTTGGTTTTGGATCCAGGTCCTGCAGAATGGGCATTGGTGTTGCAACTGAAGGGCAGAATCCTCACTTGGAAACACAGTTAGCATGGTAAGCCAGTTCTGAGGTTTCCTCTGTTAGTTTTGATGCTTTTCAAGGGACATAAACTAACATTTTTTCTTTCTTTTTGAAATACAAGGGTTGCATATACACTCATTATACCAGCCATGGCTCCTTAGTTCTTAATACACTTAAATCAATTCACATAGTGTAACACTAAATTCCACATTTATGTTCATCTTCAAGAACATATTTAATAAAATTCATAATTAAAAAATGTGGGTTTTTTCTCCAGGACCCAGTTTCTACAGACATAACCAAGAAAAAAAATTTGGAAAACCTGACACCATTCTGTCCGCTGTGTTCTGCCAGCTCTTTCTAGGCAAATGGAATGAGGAAAGTTCATTTATGAAAAACTGATTTCCTTAAACAGCTACAGGTACAAGCTTTTAACAAACATTAATAACCTGTAATATATCTATAATTACATGCTTTGGCTTCAAGGACATAAAGGATTTAAACTTTGAGGCCAATTTTGCACTGTTAGAATCATGAAGGATTGATTCTGCTCTTGAGTTCAAGAGAAAGTATCGATTTCTACACAATTTTTCTGGAGATTCTGTTGCTTACATTGGTGGAGTTTTCAATAATAAGACAATCATATTAGAAACAGCCCATGAATTTTGAGAACGTATTTTTTTCCTGTAGTAATCATGACTATGTGACAAAGTAAAGGGAAGCACACTAATGTAGACTGGGTTCTGGAGAAACATATTAGATTTGGTTAACATAAACACAAAGAAAAAGACAGAATAATTAATGTCTAACTAAGCTTGCCTATATGCTGAGGTAACCTTAAATATCTTTGGTTTTCTTTATTTGCTGCTAAAAAGTACCCTAATAAAACATGAAGGGATGAACAGAGTTCTGGACGCACTGCTCTCTAATACACCGAGTGTTTTCAACTCTTGGGCTATTGAAGTTAGAGCATCTCTATTAGATTAGCCATTGATTAAACTACAGAGTGGGTCTCTGGAAGAAAAAGCTTCGGATTTAAAATATTTACCTGTAACGAATATCATAAAACTCTATTTGATTATCAGTACTTACAGCAAACAAGTCTTTGGAGAAGCTGTTACCTTCTGCATATCAGCTTTTTCTGAATGAAACTAACAAAAGAGGCTACTCTGACAGATGAAGTGTGAAACTTCACGCTACTGTTACACATTCTTAATCTAGTTTTGATTAATTCACACTTTACCTAACTAGAAACAGTTTTCTGCTGTACACTAAACATTCTGCCCGACGAGACCAAAAATAAATCTTTGGTGAAAAGGTTTTTTTTTCTTCAGCAAGTAGATAAAAAACTGTTCAAAAATATTTTTTTTAATACTGTATTGTTGATAAACTACATGCTGGAGAAAAAACTTACACTGGGAAATCTTTGGAGATATCTGCTGGTATTATAATTTTCTTTAAAGGCTCTTGTAACAACAAGGTAGTTAAAACTGCAGAAGCATACAACTCATCTATGCAATCAACTACGACAATCAAGAAGCCCTATTGTTTTTTGTTAGTAACTACTTACACAACAAAATGTATTCACCTCTTCAAACCTATAGATTTTGACTAGCTCAATCACTTTTGGACAACATGTGGCTTCCTTCTACAGAAAACTCTTTGGTACAAGGTTATTTTAAAGCACTGTTATGAAAAGGTGATTGTGTACTGTCTGGTTCAGAACTAGCAAACGCTTAACCAGGTGAAGAACTAGAGTAACTAGAGGCCTGTTCACCAACACAAAGCAGACCGGGCAGCAGGGCTTACCGATGACTTCTGACCACCTTCTGAGACATGAGGAACAACACAAACGTCAGCCTGGCCTACCTTAAGGGTGACACTTTGGCCCCAGAAAAGTCAATGTGAGTTCTGACAGACTTAAATAGATCCAGGAGTTCCTATGGTTCCTTTTCCACAACATTACATTTTAAACTTTTTTTTTTTTTCCCAAGCAAAAACATATGCCTAATTTCTTTTTATTTTCTTGCTTTTTTTTTTTTTTTAAGTAAAACAGGAGGAGTGGAGGACTGGATATAGGTACAGGCAAGTTTATAACATTGAATGATTCCAAGCTCCCCCCTCAACCTCCCTCTCTCCTATTAAAAAACAAAACACGATACCCTGTCAGTTTGCTCCACGTTTCCGTGAGGCAGCTCAAAAGCAACAAACTGTTCCCTGAGTACAGGAAAAAACAACAACAAACAACCCAAAAAACACTAGAATAACTTCTAAAGGAGGTAGTATAAAACAGGAATTGCATGGGTTCAAGGCAGTAGCAGTATTTACCTCTTTCAACAGACTCTTCAACTAAAGCTCTGGCTTTTTCATGTCTCATGGCAGCCTAATGAGAATCTTAGATTGGCATGTGGGTAAAGTCACTCCCTGAGCTAAAATTCCTGGCTAACAGCACACTAGACAAGGCAACGAGCCGGGCTGCATCCTAACAACAGCTCTGAGACACACTAGCAATGCTAGCGGTGCTTGCTTATCAGCACTCAAAGCTGGGCAAAAATGAACTACAAACTCATAATACAATTTACTTAAAACATCTAAGAAGCATTTAAGGCATCTTTCTGTACTGCAAAGCAACTTTATGAATACTAAAAAGGCATAAGGCAAATCAGTAATTTCATAATACATAATGCAAGGCACCATTGCTAAGAAGTACTGCGATACTGGAATATTCAGCATTATTATCTATTCCGTGACCCTCAGGCAGAGCCAAACTGCTTGGAAATGCTGACTGCTTCTTCATTTTGCCACGCTTTTTAGCATTAACTGTCAATAAAGGGGCAACGTCTGTCACTGTGGGGAACCCAACGTGTCCCAGAGCCCTAAGGATGTAGCATACATCCTGTCAGCAGTTGCTGGCACAAGTTTCTGGGGGAAAGGCACTGTCCTAGGCTTACTGGGCTTATGAGGAACCAAGAGGTAAAAAAAAGATTTCATGTGGCCATATACATGGAAGCATCAACTGCAGTTTTTAACATTCTCTATGTCGGCCACATTAAATCATTACATTTCATACTCTGCGGTTTCCTTCCTTTTAAAGACAGAGCTTCAGCTAAACAATCTTGTTCACCTACCTATACAACTCCCTGATCATTGAGTGCACACACGTGCGCACACACACACACACACACACACACACACTCTGCACACAACTGGGGAAAAAACCAACAAAACAAAACAAAACAAAAAACTAAAGAAAACAACACTACTAGGAAGTATCATCAGTTCCATAGCTGAGACCAACTAAAACACAAATGAGGTAAAGCAGTCGTCATTCAGAGTTCACCTCTCGGCAAACTGAGGTAGATAGTCAGCAAAAGGGCCAACAGCCTTCCCTTTGCTCCAGTGACATATTTTTAACTTGAATCAGAAATCTTCACTGTCCTTTCACATTTGTTGAGCACTGAACATTCAAAATGAGTGAGTTTTAAAAAAACAAACAAAACAAAAAAAAAGAAAAAAAAAAAGAAAAAGATTCAACAGAAATTTGGGATCACCTGCTAGGTTAGTCAGGCTTTCCCCAATAAAACTTTGGCTCCCTGTTCATTGTCCTTCGAACAGACATACACTGCAAGAATGTCTGCGTGGCCCTAAGGAGGTCAGTTCTGCACCGCAGAGTGTATCTGAAGAGGTGAGGTAGGAGTCTGGTCAGCACCAAACGGCAGAAGAGACTCTGTGCAGTCACTTATGGCCGGGCTCACTGTGTTCGTACCCAAGTCACTGCTGACAAAAGGACCAGTGGTGGGAGGGGTGGCATTTGTCACGGACGAGAGGTGTATCTCATCGTTGGACTCATGAGAAAATCTTCCAGAGTCACCAGTCTCGTGGCTTCCTTCGCTGTTGGCCGAATGCTCCGTATCGGCGACAATACTGAACGGCACCTGGAAATGGGACTGCTGGCCAGGAGAGCTGGGGGAGTCCTCATCGCTGAGCAGCACGGTGGTGCCCGGCTGGTACAGACACACCGCTTGGACAAATCTTCTCTGAGGCTACATAAAAAGCAGAGAGAAGAATATTGTTCAGTCTCTGACAAGCTGAGCCATAATTTGAATTTTTACTGCATTTCCTATCTCCTATTCCACCAGAGTGCCTCTAACAGCATTGGCTCAGAACAAGCTGGGCTTTCCTACAGGAGGTTAAAAAGAATCAATCTCAAGTCTTGCTCATACTTTTCTCTGCCATAATAGATGAAATAATCCCTTCTAGCTAAGCATGGCTAATCAAGAATGATTTCACTGAACGGTATTTTAAAAACATCCTTGGAAGACTTCTCTCCCATCCCTTCATGCATACTCTTTAAGCATTACTCCTTGGGTGGTAGCAAATATTTTTCTTTCAGGGGCATCAGAAATACGCAGCTGCTTCTCAAAATACATTGGAATACAAATGTACAACATGGATATCAAGACTTCCTATTCCTTAAACCTAAAAGAGCACAAGTTACAATCCAGTAAATATTAGTCGGATGCCCCATAGGTGTAAATTTGGATGCTAATGTTCAGGATTTAGTTGAACATTTCAGTTTTAAATTGTCATTATTTTCATATAGATAGCAAATGTGTCCAGAGCAACAATATCAGAAGCCAGACAGTTCTACAAAGGTTCTCCATTTCTTCAATACTTTGGGTAAATAATTTAGTTTCCTTCTTCTGGTTTCTCTTAGAAAACAAAATTTTAACTCTCAGGGTAGGAAGGGATTCTTTATATGTTTATATTCCTTTTATTTATAAACACATATTTAATTTGTATTTATAGTTATACAAAGTCTCTGCGGATGTAGTACTGTAGATGCTGTACACAGACCCCGTACACAGAAATCCTTGTGCTCACAGATATAAGGTCACAAGCAAGAAAATCAGTTCACTGTAGAGAGTTACAGTATCTGAGTACTTGGGACAGAAAATGAAACTTCCGTAAGACTTTAACTACAGGGTAGAACACCATCAACCTTGACACAACTGAAACTATCCAACTAAAAATTACACCACTAATTCTGCTTTTCCATAAATCAAAAACTATGTGTCTCCCTTTGCAAACACAGGGTAATACAAGTAAGGATTGGTCTAACGATCAGAGAAGCGCAGTTACCTCCTCAGTCTTGACCTTCTTAGTATCCTGGAAGAACAGCCACCTTTTCTTGCAGTTCGTCTTTGTTACAGGCCCATAGCTATTAATAATCAGATCAGATCCCCCCTACGATAGATGGAGACACACAGACATCTATTTTAACAAATCAAATTTCCAAGATTCTTGAAATTATTTTTGTATTCCTACCTACTGGCTCCATACTGAAAAGGAAGAGAAATGAGGTCTTAGTGGTCAGTCACGACTTTGCGGTCTGTTACTCATCTACTGGTCAAAAAAAAAGTCAAGACCAGATCCACTCAATCTGGCAAGATCCAAGAGCTGTAACACTGCAAACACACAGCAAAATATTCCAGCCACTGCTCTTGTTCTACGCTACTTTTAGTGTGACCACTCGTAGGCAGAGCATCTGTGCCTGTCCTGGGGTCCATTTCCATTTTCCAGCTCTCGCGTATCTCCTCGGGGAGCAGCTCCATTCCGGTTTGCAGTGTGGACAGAACAAGCCCTCAATCAGTATGTCTCCATGTGAAGTAAGGCTAATGCCGTTTTTGTCACACCAGATCCTTAGACTGTAAGATTCTACAGATCAACTAATATATCCTGCCATCTAGATTAATTTATAATTTGACCAAATGCGAATTTATAAAATGTAAGATTGTCTTACCAATAACTATACAGAAAAATAATATTTTCTTTAATATCTGCTTGGTGTCATACTTGACTAGATCGTGCACAGGCACTCGCTGAAGTAGGTGCTGACAAGACCTATCTCCTTGGACTAGCAGAAGCCCTAAGCCTGTGGAGCTTTTATCCTCTGATGCTGCGCCAGAGCCAAACTCCGCAACCTGCAGAGTACAGTGTAAGACAAGTGTACTGGATCAGATCTCTAACTAAACTTTAAGGTAAGTCTTGAAAATTTGACCCTGGATTGCCAAACCTGTGTTTGTACCATATAAAAAAGAATCTCCTGTGGACCTGTAGTGCACAAATTTTCCTTTTGGTAAGGACTCTGATGTTACAGCAATGGATTCTAAAGAAAGATTTCTGTTTTGGGAGGGAGTAAAGCTCACAGTACCTTCGCATCGATGAAGCTGTCTCCCACGATCATTGGCAATAAGGATTCTTCATTCTCTGCAACTCCTTCAACACTCTTCTCCACCTCATTAGCACTGGCTAATGAGATGCTGTTATGTGACAGCTGGTCAGTGCTTTGCTGCACAGGTTTAGGAGCAGATGTTTTCCTACACAGTATTTAGCAGGAATAAAATTGACCCACGGGAAGAAAATAGAAAAAAAAATGAAGGATAAACTTCAAAGCTATTATTAACCAAGTAATATTGGTATATTCTTGGCATTTACATTTTGTTACATGATACTCCTAACTCTCACTGAATTTAAATGTTATTGCTTGGGATAAAAATAACATCTGCTTCCAGTTAATCATACATAGTAGGCTACGAGCTTACGTGCAGACAGGAATTGTCATGATTAGTAATATTACTTGGAGGAAGTAACTAGTAATGATATTAAGACCTTTCTTCCATGCTACAGAGACACTGTCTCCCAATCCATATTTTTTCCTGCATGTATGCTAAAAAGCCCTTTTTACAAAAATACACTTTCAGACAGGTTGTGGGTTTTTTTTTACTTTGTTATTTCAAGTAATTTGTATTTGTTCTGACCCCAAAGTTACGGACAGAGTCACTGGGCCAGTTTAGGCCCCATGGCAGCTGATGACAAGACAGACAGATGGTGGCTTGCACCACTGCAAAGAAACCTCAGCATGGAACTACTCTGTGTCAGAATTCCTCTTGTCCAGCAACACCAGAGAGTTAAAGCCTTGCAAGCCAGGTCTGGGCAGGCTGGAGGGTGAAGCAGGAGGAACAGATGATGTAAAGCAGCATGCTTGTCTGGCTCGGAAGGGGTTTTTGATTTGGAAACATGCCTCATACTTAGTTGTCAAAGCACCACTGACTCCCTCTGTGGGTTCTTCCTTCTTTTCAATGGGAAAAGGGGCTCAGGTAGAGTAGGAAGAGCCAACAAAATGCTTTGTTTCAATTGCTGGTAAGAATAGGTGAAGAGACAGAGTACTTCAGAGAACTTAGAACTTCTGGAGAAGAATGCATGTCCCAAGAATCAGCGCATTCAGAAGCAGGTCAGTCTTCAGGAGCAAAAACGTACCTGGCTTTACTGCGATAAATTAAGATGAGGATGCAGATAAGGATGCAGGTCAAGGCTATGCAAACCCCGACAACAATGCCAGTCATTGATTTCTGGTCCAGGTGGTAGTAGTCCGAATAAGCTATAGCAAAAAGGAACATAGAAAGGCTCAGTAAATACGAAGAGTTATCCCCTGCTCCTTGCCATAAAATTAATAGGGTTACAGTCACAACCACAGAGACAAGTGCTTCCTTTTAATGAGACTTCCACACCTTCTCTGCTATATGTTTTCACACTTTTGAAAATAAAAGTGTAGACCAAACAAAGGAGTGCATACAGTCTTGGTGTGAGAGGGGAAGAAGGGACTGGCCCACACCATAGCCCTTGCAGTGACCTACAACACGGGAGCAGAGGAGCTTTCTCCAACCCCTTCCTCACAGTGTACTACCAGACAACAAAGGGAAAAGGCTTGGAGAATTCCAGCCACTGTCCCCTGGGAGGGTTCACTTTGACGTGCTTTGGCATCATATGTCTATTAACCTAATCCTAAGGGCATGGCTATTTGCTTATTCAGGCCTAAAATATAACTGAATTCCAAGACGAAAAACCGAGGAAGAACAATCACTGCGTTTTAATCACAATTCAATGTGTAGCAACAAGGTAAGGATAAAAGATTCATGTGCCTGAATAATTACCAGCTCTTGTCTCCCCAAATATCTTTAAAATTGGTAACAAGTCGCCAAGATAAATCCTGTTCTTTATCAGACAAAGATGACGTGTTTTTCCATTCTTACATGGAAAAGCATTGATGTTACCTTAATTTCCACAAGGTAACACATAGTTTTTCCTGAAGAGCTGCTGCTGGGTCTGACTTCTTTGGTGAAAACATACGCTGCTGTATCACTGACTGACAGGATGATTTGGGTTGCTGGAACACCAGAAATCAGCAGCTTTCAAGATGCCATTTCATCTCTGCTGGGCTGCCTGGTTCTGACTGACTCAGTGCTACTGGTATCTTAAGCCAAACAAAGGACTTAAAGGAAGTGCCTTAGAAGAGTGGCTGAA
This sequence comes from Trogon surrucura, assembly GCA_020746105.1. Classification (NCBI taxonomy): domain Eukaryota; kingdom Metazoa; phylum Chordata; class Aves; order Trogoniformes; family Trogonidae; genus Trogon; species Trogon surrucura. Next base: position 1,340,935 of record CM036627.1, read on the forward strand.
AAGTTAATATTGATGTAAAATTCAAAACAGTTATACGTTCTTGTTTGAAAGGCAAACTTCTAAGCAAAAGAAATAAACCAGTTCTGAGTTGAACACAGATAAAAATTCCAAAATGGTTTCATTTAGAAGATGCTGCTACACTGTTAGGGTTGCCTCGCAGAACACAGAATGGTTCACCCAGAAAGCAGTTACAAGCTAAAACAAACAGGAATCTTTTCTGCTGGTACTTGTGACAGCAGTCATCAAAACATTGCTACTGACTTGTGGAATCTCCCGAATCCAAGCGTTTAGGTCTCTGATTAGACTCTGATGTCTCCTTTGGCAGGACAGCAAGTTCCACGGCATTTGAGAAGGGTCCTTCTCCCACTTCGTTGGAGGCTGCTATTTTGACCAAGTAGACATTTCCTGCTACAAGGTTTTCCAGCAATGCCATGGTCATTGCTCCTAGGAAAAGATTTGATAAACAGTTCCAGTTAGACTGAGATTTAGATATCGAGACCTACACTTGCTTTTCAATACCACCTCCACATCTTCTTTGAGTACCGTGATCGCTTTCATACATTCTCCCTCGCACATAAAGGTTACAGAATGAACACCGAGGCTGCTTCCTTGTCCATTCTGTGCTTTCCCTCCATGCTGCGTGACCACAGCATGCTGTGCAGTGCCAAAACCGAGCCTCAAGCATCGGCTACGGTACACAGCACACTAATCCTAATTCTAGCTCTAGCTGTATTTCAGTGTGATGGCATTTATGTTGTGATCGTATCTGTGAGGAGATGCTCCAAGCACTAAGCAGAATTTCAGGCAGAGAAAGCAGAATGTGAGACCTTTCTTGTGTACTAACGTATGTGCCTCTCCTGGATCCACTGTACCATGAATGTGACTGAAAATTGTCATAACTAAGTAATTCGGGTTCAGTTTATCAAATTTCATGTCTAGCTGGTAAAATGAACAGGACAGGTTTGGAAGAGTACGTTATACTACGCTTTTAAAATCAAATTAAATCCTATTTAGACCTGCGTAGGCTCCCTTGATTACTGTGCATCTAAGCTGTGCTGCTAAAAATATTACTGAAAATGGCTCTCTCACATGCTAAGGATTCATTTCCTAAAGTCCCTGAAGGCAGGAAAAAACAGATTAAGAAAATAAATAGGATTCCCTTGCATTGTCCTTAGACAGGCAAAACTATCAAAGTCGGTGGGAGCTTTGCCTGTCCACGGACTGCAAACTGCTGCTTAAAACTAACTCCTTTCTAAAATGCCTGTATTTCTTCCCACCATAGAAAAACAGTTTTTCTTTCCTTCAATAGTGGCAGTCACAGGACTAAATCTATCCCTTGTCTCTTTCACATATTCCATTCACTTTCTCAGACTTAAGTCTAAATTTCCACCTTTCAAATCAGTTTCAGAAGTCAGAATTTATAGTATCATGGGAGCATATAAAATATAAGGTTGTTTTGTTGACAGGAAAGATCATACATTTGGCAAAAGGGAAGCTACTTCAAAAGCTGTTTCGGCTCTTCCATAAAAAAACACCCATTAGCTGAAAGTATTTGAAGTAAAATGCGAGGTATCTGTAACCAAAGGAGCTGTAATATTTAGCACCAGCAAGGGCAAAAGGTCGTGTTTCAATATTACAGGCTCTTTCCCACCAGCTCCTTTCAAATCCGCTGCATTGCCAAAGCGAGTAAGCACTTTGTACTGATTTACTGCACACCAAGTGTGTAACGGCTGTAACTTCTGATCCACTCGAAGAGAACGAGGGCAAAGGGGGGAGGTGGCTGGAAGAGAACTCACATCACAAATCATCAACTAACTGCAGTCATATTTTCTAATTCTAACACAAGCTCAGTCAGATTAGAGGGGTTTGGTTTTTAAATTGATGGATTGGTATAAATTTTCATGCATAAACTAAAGCTGACACTAGGACATTTATAGGTAGCGGGGTTGGGTTGGGTGTTTTTTTGTTTTGGTTTGATGGGGGTTTTTTTAAACCTTTTTATTCAAGTGGAGGTGTCTTTGGAGGTATGGGAAAGGAATGGGGTTAAGATTTCACAGATTTTCTGCAGAACAAGTTGAGTGTCAAGACAAAACAATGCTATTCATTGCACAAGGCTGGCTATTCTTATCAGAATAAATGCATTAAAAAAATCGGACCCTCCTTCTACCTTAAATTACCTATGAAAGGACTGTCATAGGACTATCACAGTTTGCCCAATTTCACCTCTACATACTAATTTTCTTTCACACACTAGTTCATCAGTACTTTAAGTAAGAGCATTACAGTTTGTCTTAACATGTCAAGATGCTTGAATTCCATGCCATGCCTCAAACTCTAATATACCTGTCAAAATACAAAATTAGTGACTAAAAGAGACGGAGAGATGAGATTTATAGCTCTCCATTTGCTCATTCCCTCCAACACTTTCAGTATGGGAACAGATGAAAACATTTACTGTTATTGCCATCCCCTCATCCAAAATATCAATGGCAAAATACTATTTGAGATCCTGTTCAGTTTCCCAGCCATGGCTGAGCTGAAGCACATACCTGAATTCAGTCACTTCGCTGCACACAACAAATGCAGCATGCCATCACCAGAGTGACAAGATTTATTCTTCAAACAAACTCTCTGTGAATTTAAATCTGCTGGTTTTTTAGTGAGTAAAAACTAATATTCATTTGGTCCTTTAATATGACCACTTTACATCACTGTTCCTTTCAACAGTTTAATGGGACAACTTTACATCACTGTTTCTTTGAAGAATTTTAATAGTGAAAAACCATGGAGTTGATCTCCCCCCTATAGTTTGACTTCATTCATATTTCAGAGACTGGTTATTTATCAGAAATTTTGCTTTAGATAGTCATTTTATCGTTAATCTTCAGAGCTGACTCTTCTGTTTGAGGCCAGCCTGACAAATACCATTCTGCTCCAGCAAAGCAGCACTGACGCCTTCCAAAATGCCTGTCGGGCCTTCGGTCTCTCTTCAGGAGCAGCACACAGAGAACAACCATTGTCCTTGAACTAAGAGAGTTCACTCTCACTGATGGCAAAACGAATTGTCCTCTGTGAGTGCATACTCATGAAGTTTTGTGAATCTTCTCCACAGAAAACGTAAAGCCTCGTTCTCTGCTGACAACTAAGCTTTCAGCCGTGAGACAACACAGAACAACAAAACAGTAACTCCTCCTCTTAAGTAAGGTCCTCAAGCCCACGACTTTACTCTGTAACACTGAGCTTCCATCTCTGGTTTCAGACGTTATTAGAACATCATCTATTCTGAACTGCCTCTGTCTATTTTGAATACCAAACAAACAGTAAATGCCTTTTTCTTTCTTTTCTGGCTATAGTAGAAATCTGTTCTTGATGCAGCCCTTCAAATCATAGTATTACTCTGGAAAGTGCCTATAAAAATTTAGGCTAGACCTACATCTAATCACAAAGATGTGACTGCAGATCATATCACCGGAGTTACTGTTACATCAGCTAGCCAGGGCTCAGCAGGAGAATAGAGCCAGAGAGTTAAATTGAATTTGCAGAGCAATTTACTGCGAAGAGAGGAAGGTTCATTAAGCGAACTGAGCTAACTGGATTGGCAGTGATTGAAAGAAACATATAAACCCACATTTATAAATTTACTTGTGGAGAGCAAGGAATCTCAGACTCGAAAAAGCGCATTTACAAAATGAAACCATCACAATCATGGTTACAGCAGAATTAGGATGGCTGTAATCGGATTTATAAGACATTTTGGTTCACATGCGCACACTGAGCTCCACAGCTGTACAGAGAGCCCCTCTCTCCTCACCTTCTAAGTAGTATTTGGTTTTTAATAAATTTTCACCAGAATGACAGGAATAATTCCAAACTAATTATAACTTTTCTGTGACCATTTATACAAATATCTTCCTTATTGTAGTCCAAGGGAGCTGAAAGCAACAAAGCATCTTATAAGTAGCATTGTTGTTTGTCCAATTCAGAGCTTTATTATTTTAGTTTACCTTCTCGGTGCAACACTTGCCATTCCCCAGCAATCCAAGACTTCCTGGACGCGTAGAGGATTGTGTATCGAGTAACAACTGTTTCAGGACCATCAGGTGGCTTCCAGGAAACTAAAGCGGTATCATCCTCTATCAAAGTCACCTTCACTCCTACCGGAGGGCCAGATGGTGCTGTGAGAACAGTAACACAATGCTATTAGACTAACCTAATTTACAATTAAATTGCTCAGAAAGTAACAGACCTAATGGCTACTGCTACATCCCAGATAAACCACAGAAAAACAAACACATAGTGCTCCTCAAGAGATGCTCTCCTGTTAACTCCAAGCTGGTCAATAGCTTAAATTTTGTAAAAACAAATTTTGTAATTTTCCTTCAACTCCACAAGGAAACAGTTACTGACAAACCCCACATCATTACCCTGTGAACACGTACAGTCCAAGCACTGCAATGCTGAGAACATAAAACTGAAGTTTTTGATTTTCACCGACCAAGCTGACAGAAAGCAAACCAGCAACTAGGGCAGTAGGTGTGTAATATTCTTACAGTTTCTAAAACTTCTGAGTTTAAAACTGTTTTCATAATGCCTATGAATCGGCCATGCCTCTTCAATCCATATTGTAAAGTTTTTATTCAAGTTATCCAATTCAGTAATTGCTAATGGTGTAAGTATATCACATTTTACATAAAAACCATTGCTGATTTTAGGTAGAAAAAAATTCCGCAGTTCCAAAACAAGGATTTTACTGACAGCACTTTTCTATCTCTCATCAAGAAGAGCATTACCTGTATCCCAGAAGAAAGTATTTCTCTCTCCCACAGAACACTTAAAGTTAATAAGCATTTATTTCAGACCATTTGGTTTGCAGAGCTTCCTTTTTAGAACCATGTGGTCCCCTCCTAGTGCCTTACCTTCTGGAAGGGTAGTATGGTAGACTACTGGACTCCAGGGACTGGAGAGCTGGTCCACATGCAGCCGAACTGCAAATTCATACATGGTTTTTGGCTCAAGACCTTGAACTAACATGTGAGTCTCTGACCTGTACAGAAGAAGGAATAAAATATATTTAAAGGCAGCAGTTGACTTGAAGATTCCAAACTCAAATGAGACCTCTTAGTCACCGCGAGTAGATTCTCACTGTCAGTTCAATACAAGACAAACCAGTTCAAGTCCAGACACGTTGTCCATCTGCGCTGCCTACCCGCAAATTGTGCTAACCCTGGAGCTCCGATGTCTGCTGTCAGTGGACTTGAGCTCAAGCTTTTATAAAGCTAGTTTAGACAGCGGATGCACAAGCAAGTCCAAGACTGTTATTGCCCATATCACCAGTGGATATCCCTAACACAGCTCTTTCCACGTTTCTCCATAGGCTGTGGTTCATGCTGGAGTAACACTTAAAACTACCACCAGCACCACAACTGAAAAGGCTCATTCTGTTGGCTCCATCAGCTGTTCCTGGATCTGCTTCTCAGTTCACAGAACAGACACAGACCATGTGTTCAAACTCCTCTTCCCCTTATGGCCTCTATCAGATCATATCACCCTAGGGTGAGATCAGTGTGCTCAGCTTGCTCCCTGAAATGCTTATACACCAATGCACGCAGCATGGGGAATAAGCAGGAGGAGCTGGAAACCTGGGTTCGGGCAGGAGATTATGATCTGGTGGCAATTACAGAGACATGGTGGGACAGCTCACATGACTGGAATGTGGTCATGGGTGGCTCTGTCCTTTTCAGGAAAGACAGGCCAGCCAGGCGAGGTGGTGGAGTCGCTCTTTACGTGAAAGAGCAACTACAATGCCTTGAATACCATCCAGGCACGGAGGAGGAGCAAGTTGAGAGTGTATGGGTTAGACCATGAAATGGTGGAGTTCAGGATCTCATGTAGCAGAAACAAAACAGCAAGCAGAATTGCAACCCTGGACTTTGCCAAGGCAAACTTTGGATTTTTCAAACAGTTATTAGAGACAATCCCATGGGCAAGGCTGTTTGAAGGTAAAGGGGCCCAAGATAGTTGGTTAGCGTTCAGGGACTGCTTCTACCGTGCTCAAGATCAGAGCATCTCGACACGTAGGAAGTCAAGGAAGGGAGCCAGGAGACCTGCGTGGCTAAACAGGGATCTGCTGGGTAAGCTCAAGGGCAAGAGGTGAATTTACAGATCTTGGAAGGCGGGGCTGGCCACTTGGGAAGAGTATAAGGCTGTTGTTCGAGGATGTAGGGAGGCAACTAGGAAAGCAAAGGCCTCCCTAGAATTGAACCTGGCGAGAGGGGTCAAGGACAACAGGAAGAGCTTTTTCAAATACGTGGCAGATAAAACTAACACCAGAGGCAATGTAGGCCCACTGATGAATGAGGTGGGTGCCTTGGTGACAGAAGATACAGAGAAGGCAGAGTTACTGAATGCCTTCTTTGCCTCTGTCTACTCTGCCGGAGGCTGTCCTGAGGAGCCCCGTTCCCCTGAGGCCCCAGAGGAAGTCAGGGCAGTGGAGGAGTTTGCTTTAGTCGATGAGGACTGGGTTAGGGACCAATTAAGCAATCTGGACATCCATAAATCCATGGGTCCAGACGGGATGCATCCACGGGTGCTGAGGGAGCTGGCTGATGTCATTGCTAGACCACCCTCCATCATGTTTGCCAAGTTTTGGGAGACAGGAGAGGTGCCTGAGGACTGGAGGGAAGCAAATGTCACTCCAGTCTTCAAAAAGGGCAAGAAGGAGGACCCGGGAAACTATAGACCGGTCAGCCTCACCTCCATCCCTGGGAAAGTGATGGAACGACTTATCCTTGGTGCCATCTCAAGGCATATCAGGGATAAGAGGGTCATTAGAGACAGCCAACATGGCTTCACCAAAGGGAAGTCGTGCTTGACTAACCTCATAGCCTTTTACGAGGATATAACAAGGTGGATAGATGATGGCAGAGCGGTGGATGTGGTCTACCTTGACTTCAGTAAAGCATTTGACACAGTCTCCCACAGCATCCTTGCTGCTAAACTGCAGAAGTGTGGTCTAGACTCTCGGGTAGTGAGGTGGACTGTGAACTGGCTAAGGGGAAGAAGCCAAAGAGTTGTGGTCAATGGGGCGGAGTCTGGTTGGAGGCCTGTATCCAGTGGAGTCCCTCAAGGGTCAGTACTGGGACCAGTATTATTCAATATATTCATCGATGACTTGGATGAGGGACTAGAGAGTACTATCAGCAAGTTTGCTGATGACACCAAGCTGGGAGGAGTGGCTGACACACCAGAAGGCTGTGCTGCCATCCAGCGAGACCTGGACAGGCTGGAGGGTTGGGCGGGGAAAAATTTAATGAAGTATAACAAGGGTAAATGTAGAGTCTTGCATCTGGGTAGGAACAACCCCAGGTTCCAGTATAAGTTGGGGAATGACTTATTAGAGAGTAGTGTAGGGGAAAGGGACCTGGGAGTCTTGGTGGACAGCAGGATGACCATGAGCCAGCACTGTGCCCTTGTGGCCAGGAAGGCCAATGGCATCCTGGGGTGTGTTAGAAGGGGGGTGGTTAGTAGGTCGAGAGAGGTTCTCCTGCCCCTCTACTCTGCCCTGGTGAGACCCCATCTGGAATATTGTGTCCAGTTCTGGGCCCCTCAGTTCAAGAGAGACAGGGAACTGCTGGAGAGAGTCCAGCACAGGGCAACTAGGATGATTAAGGGAGTGGAGCATCTCCCTTATGAGGAAAGGCTGAGGGAGCTGGGGCTCTTTAGTTTGGAGAAGAGGAGACTGAGGGGTGACCTCATTAATGTTTACAAATATATCAAGGGGGAGTGTCACGAGGATGGAGCCAGGCTCTTCTCGGTGACAACCACTGATAGGACAAGGGGTAATGGGCTGAAACTGGAACATAAGAGGTTCCGCTTAAACTCGAGAAGAAACTTCTTCTCAGTGAGGGTGACGGAGCCCTGGAACAGGCTGCCCAGGGAGGTTGTGGAGTCTCCTTCTCTGGAGACATTCAAGACCTGCCTGGACACGTTCCTGTGTAGCATAATCTAGGCGTTCCTGCTCTGGCAGGGGGATTGGACTTGATGATCTTTCAAGGTCCCTTCCAATCCCTAACATTCTATGATTCTATGATTCTATGTTTAGGGGATCTCTGTAGAATATCAATATTTCCTATTCATCTTATAGTGACATTTGATAATATAATAAATTGTAAAATTTATTATAGTCATTGTAATACTGCAGTTTAATACTTGATCATAAAGTCAATTGCACACATTCTGGTTTGTTTTTATTCTGGGGGTGAGAAAAAAATCTTTCATATATACCAGGGTTAATTCTGGGTGGTAATACCCAAGTCGAGATTAAATCTCAATTTAAAATGGTGCTACACTACAGATACTGCTTTGTTAAATCTCATTTAGTATTTTCATCTTCCATACTGCAAAGGCAGTCACCAATATTTGCAACAGTCTCATCCTATCACAAAAAGCAGCACTCATTGCTATGCTCCATATTGCACACTAAGAATTTTACATGGTGATTACACTGTGTCTAATCATTAAGTCAGGAGTTATGCGGCAGGGGATGTGCTCTTTGAAGAGAAACCCATCAATATCAGGATGGAAACTATCTTCTAAGACAGCATTTTTCTCATTTAGAAGGCTTGAGTAAACCCAAGTACCAAAGGAGCTACACACACATGGATTCCCTCAACAGCACTGTGGCCCCCAGCTTAGGCAGTCAGAAGGAGCAAAGTCTTCTGCTATCACCTGGGCAGAGCTGAACACCAAGCCTAGGCTGAATTTCTTCCCTTTTCTGCCATTCTGTGGCTCAGGCACTGCTTTTCTGAAAAACAAGCTGTAGTTCCTACTCAGCTTTCTCCTGGCAGGGTGCCACACACTCAGGAATGTGGCATTCCGACAATAACATGCTGTTTTGGTTTGGCCTGGCCAGATTTCGGCGGCGGGGGGGGAGCTGCAGGGTGGTTTCTGTAAGAAGCTGCTAGAAGCTCCCCAAGATTGATAGAGCCAATGCCAGCCGGCTACAAAGAGGGACCCGCCGCTGGCCAAGGCTGAGCCTGTCAGTAAGGTGATAGCAGAGGAACGCCTCTGTGAAAAACATATTTAAGAACGGGAAAAAGAACTGCGCCATAACAGCTGGCACAGAGATGGAGGAGTGAGAGTCTGTGCAGACACCAAGGTCAGTGAAGAAGGAGCGGGGGGAGGATGAGCTCCAGGCGCCGGAGCAGAAGGAGTCCCCCGGGTCCGTGGTGAAGACCATGGTGAAGCGGGTTGTCCCCCTGCAGCCCATGGGCGAGGTGCAGATGTCCACCGTGAGGATCACCGCGTAGATGTCCACCGAGGACTCCACGCCGTGTGGGTGGATGCCTGAAAGGGGACTGTAGCCCATGGGAAGCCGCATCAGAGCAAGTCGCTGCCGGAACCTGTAGCCCGTGGAAGAGAGGAATGCCCATGCTGGAGCAGGTTGGCCGGTGGGACTTTTAGGACGTTGCGGGTGGCTCACGCTGGAGCAGTTTCTCCCGAAGGACTGCGCCTCAGACTCACGAGGGGTGGGCTGCCCCTCGTGAGGTGTCTCCCGTTGGGCAGTTTGTGAATTGCCCTTCGTGGGACGACTCACGCGGAGAAGAGAGCGTGAAGCTTGTCTCCCGTGAGAGGGACCCCACAGTGACCCTCGGGAAGAGTGAAGAGTCCTCCCCCGGAATGAAGAAGCGGTGAAACCAACATCGGATGAACTGACCGTAACCCCCATTCCCTGTCCCCCTGCGCCGCTCGGGGGGAGGAGGTGGAGAAACCGGGATTGATGTTAAGCCCGGGAAGAAGGGAGGGATGGGGGGAAGGTGTTCTGTTTAAGATCTGTTTGCTCTTTCTAACTTCTCACTACTCCTCTCTGATTAGTTCTCTTAATAAATGTACCTAATTTCCCCAAAACTGAGTCTGTTTTGCCCGGGATGGTAAATGAGAGTGATCTCCCTGTCCTTATCTCAAATCCTGAACCCTTGGAAATATTTTCTCCCCCTGTTCAGCAGTGAAGGGGGGAGTGAGTGAGCGGCTGTGTGGGTACCTGGCAGCCGGCCAGGGTCAACCCACGACACATGCACAGCCCCTCAAAGCTCAAAAATTGTTCCCAGTCTTAAGATCAGACACTGGACTAAGCCCCATCTTTGCCGACAAGCTACCTACAAAATAACTGTTCAATTTTGTTTCTTTGAAGAAGAGCTTAACATTAAATTCAACTCAGCTAAAAAGCCAGTAAAAATTGAAGAGCTCATCCAGGGATCCAACACGAGGATCACAAGTAGAGCATTAAACTGTTCTACAAACATCTTAAATAACCCAAGAAAAACTAGCAGTCACTGAGCAAAACACACAGTCCTCTAAGAGAGACAAAAGTTGTTACAGTAAAAGGCAATTAAGAGAGGGCAGGAGGAGCAGGTACTGAGTGGAAAGGATCTGGAAAGGTGAAACCAAGCCTCATTAGTAGTGCTGCACTTACGTTTGAAGGTAGAGAACCAGAGAAGCATTCTGCAGCCCCACCGGGTTGCAGCGGATTGTGTAGTTAATGACTTGCGCCGATGTAAAGGCAGGCTTTCCCCAGTGGAGGTAGATAGAAGACGAAGTGTTAGCTTTGGCATAGAGGTGGTGAGGAGGTGGTGGTGGTGGCACCATGCGATCACGGACAGCTGTTTAAAACAAAAAAAGGAGCACGAATTATTTAATGAACTGCACACAGATACTGATGAGATTAAATGACAGGTCTGCGCACACAGATACAGATTCAAACGTACCTCTACCCAGCACCACCTGGTATTCAGACCCAGGAATCTGGTTCAAGCTATGAAAGACCCCTCCTAACTCAATACATGTCACATATTACTTCTGTAGTCCCACTTGTTTAGTCAAAAACAAAGTCAGAAACTATAGACAAAGGAGAGAGATGAATCTCTTAAGATAGTGTTTTGGTTTGGCCTGGTCAGATTTCAGCGGCGGGGGGGGAGCTGCAGGGTGGCTTCTGTAAGAAGCTGCTAGAAGCTCCCCAAGATTGATAGAGCCAATGCCAGCCGGCTACAAAGAGGGACCCGCCGCTGGCCAAGGCTGAGCCTATCAGTAAGGTGATAGCAGAGGAACGCCTCTGTGAAAAACATATTTAAGAACGGGAAAAAGAACTGCGCCATTACAGCTGGCACAGAGATGGAGGAGTGAGAATCTGTGCAGACACCAAGGTCAGTGAAGAAGGAGGGGGGGGGAGGATGAGCTCCAGGCGCCGGAGCAGAAGGAGTCCCCCGGGTCCGTGGTGAAGACCATGGTGAAGCGGGTTGTCCCCCTGCAGCCCATGGGCGAGGTGCAGAAGTCCACCGTGAGGATCACCGCGTAGATGTCCACCGAGGACTCCACGCCGTGTGGGTGGATGCCTGAAAGGGGACTGTAGCCCGTGGGAAGCCCACATCAGAGCGAGTTGCTGCCGGAACCTGTAGCCCGTGGAAGAGGGAATGCCCACGCTGGAGCAGGTTGGCCAGTGGGACTTTTGGGACGTTGTGGGTGGCTCACGCTGGAGCAGTTTCCCCCGAAGGACTGCGCCTCAGACTCACGAGGGGTGGGCTGCCCCTCGTGAGGTGTCTCACGTTGGGCAAGTTGATGAATTGCCCTTCGTGGGACGACTCACGCGGAGAAGAGAGCGTGAAGCTTGTCTCCCGTGAGAGGGACCCCACAGTGGCCCTGGGGAAGAGTGAAGAGTCCTCCCCCGGAGTGAAGAAGCGGTGGAACCAACGTCGGATGAACTGACCGCAGCCCCCATTCCCTGTCCCCCTGCGCCGCTCGGGGGGAGGAGGTGGAGAAACCGGGAGTGATGTTAAGCCCGGGAAGAAGGGAGGGATGGGGGAAGGTGTTCTGTTTAAGATTTGTTTGCTCTTTCTTACTTCTCACTACTCCTCTCTGATTAGTTCTTTTAATAAATGTACCTAATTTCCCCAAAACTGAGTCTGTTTTGCCCGGGACGGTAAATGAGGGTGATCTCCCTGTCCTTATCTCAAACCCTGAGCCCTTGAAAATATTTTCTCCCCCTGTTCAGCAGTGAAGGGGGGAGTGAGTGAGCGGCTGTGTGGGTACCTGGCGGCTGGCCAGGGTCAACCCACGACAGATAGATGGCACATCACTGGTTAGGTGATCGGGCAATTCAGTAAGGGAGGAAAACGTGCTGGGTAGCTATCTTGTTTCCTCAGCCACAGGTAATGAACACAGGAGACCGTCTCAGTTGCAGATGACCAGGACAGTATTTGTCACAGATATGATCTTTCTGGTTCTCTGTTGTACACTGAATTAATTCATTATTTATAGGTTAAAACCACAGAGCTGCTGGGACCTTGAAGCAGCTCAGCTCTTAATGAATTCTTCATGCACCTGTAACACTTACAGACACATCCTGGAGTGCTGACTGTTTGGTCTGCCTGATAACCTTCTTCCATACTGTTATACGCCAGCAGTCTGACATGATACTTTCTTCTAGGATCTGCATAAAGAGAAAAGGAACAATTAGACTCAAGGAAAAAAAAAGAAAAGTGTGGATTTTCAAACTCCTACAGACAGTGAGATAACTTGATTCTCCTGTAAGTTTGGTTCAAAGCTGTCCACTACAATTAGCTGGGTGCCTGAAAGCCTGTCTTCTCTCCAGCCCTGCAAATTTCCCTGAAGCTTTGCCCAGAATCAGTCACATTTCTCCCAGTCTTGCTTCTGGTAGCCTGAAACAGAAGTTTGTAACAGAAAATTGGTGGGAGTAGGATAAATAGCCCATTTCTATCTGTAACAAAATTGCAACTTCACAGCTACGGAGCTAGATTTAACAGTATGATTCAACATATTGAAAGTGCTTTCAGTGTATAATAAAGATTTGTTAATGCAAACAGCATGATGTCGGCAGAAACCAACATTTATTTCCAAGTACGCAGGCTGTAACGAAGCAGGGCAACCAAAGGAAAGGCAGGAAGACAAGACTCAGCAGAGAAATGGGAACTGTCCTGGTTCCACATTCCGAGAGGAGATACACTGTGAAACAACAGTGATTGTTAACAATGCTTCTGCCTTGGGTGTGTTTTCTCGAAAGCTGGTTCTGGCACTCTTAGACAGTCGCTGTTCCTAGCGTGAAGGATCTTCCTATTTCCCTTTCTCTGGCCATGTCTTTGGGCAGCCACAGTGCAGTTTGCTGCTTCTGTCAGTTGTCTTAATGATGCACTGGCCTTGATCCAGGTGAAAATTTACTAGAGAGAAACGAGTTAGGTAAAGGGGCCTGGAGCTTTCTGTAGGTGGAGCTGGTGCGGGGTACCCACAGGTGGGTAGGAGTACAGCTGTGCTGCTTCTCTGCATACTGCTCCCTTGTGATGGAATTTGCAAGAAATCCTTTCGCTAAAGTGAGGATTTGCAAGGAAGTAACGCTTGCTGCTGGCACACAGGGGCTCTTCGGGGTTCAGCTAAACTTCACCGCAGTACTGATGTAGGTGTTGGGACATTCTCCTGTTACCATGAATCTATTTGTTAAGATTTTCAGAATGTTCAGATGCTATACAACTGTGCTAACCTTGTTTATTTCCTTTCTCCGTGCCCTAAAATACCATAATATGACTTATTCCCACAATAAGCTCTCCTTTTTCTCATTTTAGCCACTGAGATTTGACACGGCCTCTCTCATGAAATAAACAGGGATGCAAATCCCTGATATTTCCTCACCACACACAGGACTTTTCTGGACATCAGATCGTTAGCTCCCTCTGCAGTCTCTGCACCACCAACACAATCTTAACAATGTTTTCATAAAGACAACATAGCCATTTCATAAGAATCCATTTTGTAAAACCTTTTCATATTTATTTTGAAATGTACAATCTTTTTGTGCTGTAGTTACCAACATCAGTGAGATATCACTACTCAGAGTTTAGCTCTTTATGTATGTTTAAAAAAATTACTTTACAAAAATCTAAATATGGGTGTAAAAGAAAAGGGACCCTTAAATTTGTATTATTTCTTTGATGTGTTTAACACTAATGGTAGAATAGGCAAGAGGAGCCCTTTCTCATTTTCCAGATAGATCTTAACATCACAAAATGTCTTTTTTTTTAAAACTAGAGTAAAATTCTCATTTGCTTTCATTTTTTTTTCACATCACAATATTACTTTAAACAGATTATGTCGATGTTCCTAGTCAACAAATTACAATCAGAGAAAAGGAAATGGACACAAACACAGAGAGTAACCTTAAGAATGTGATACAAGAAAATATAGAATTTTAATACTGATAATTCAGAAAGGTGGTATATAAGAATCACTGCAATCTCTTCAAAATGTCAAAAAACCAAGAGAGATTTGAAGGGAAGGTGCATTTAAAAACACTGAGCCCAAACAAAAAGATAACTGCACTTCAAAAGTACCAAGTGATTTGAACACAACAAAATCAAGTTGTGGTGACCTATTGAGGCAAAGTACAGCACGCATCTCAGAAAAGCAGAAATACATACTGCCCACACTTCTTAACCTGCGACAGGAATATATACATTTAGCACATAACTGGAGCATTCAAAAACAAAGCCAAATTTTAAAATAGAAGCCGTTAAGACATCTTTAAGATCTCACTAGGATTATGCTCTGGAGGTAGTTACAATCATCGATTCTCGCATCTATTCTTGGAAAAGACGACTTGAATTCAGGAACTGTTCAGCAGACCTTTGGACAGATTCCACATAAACAGGCGGCACCCAGCCGGCCCAGTGTCACAGCCTATCTTCTTTCTTTTACAAGCTTCTGCAGAAGAGAACCCCGCCGCATTTCCGCAACGCACAGGATGACAGACACAACAATTTATCATCCTGCCGAGCACCTTCAAAAACTGCGTGCCCTTTGAAAGTGGTCACCCAGAACTGATCATCTTCACTGTGAAATGAAGAATAGCTAAGGTCTAGTGCCCTGCTGAGCTCAATGAGGAGCCTGTGAGGTCTGTTTATCCTCATTCCTTTTTTTTTTTTTTTAACCTGAATTCCTCATTAACACTTGATAGGGGAGGAGAGGAAGAATAATGGGATGTAGGAAAAAAAGACAAAAGAGTAACTCCCACCAAAAAAAAATTCAAATATCTTTGAGCAAAAGCACATTTTTAAAATCTTAAGTGTCTTTAACGATCTACATTTACAAAAAGCACAATGCAGAATACCATTCATCTTATTCTTGCATAATGCAAGACATTTTAAAGAGTATTATCTTTATAAAGAAGAACCTGTTTAAAAATAAAGTCTCTCTACCACTTCAGGACATCATGGTTCTACTGGTAGGAAGACTAGTTCAATCCAAAAGCAATAACAGAATTTTTCAGCTGTCACACATTACTGCTTCTGTGGTTGAAAAACCATCTGCTGGTATCTGTAACTGAAGCAGCAACTGAGGAGGGCTGCGTTATGCACTGGCCTAGAAAAGGCTAAATGTTACAGCCAGCTAAAGGAGAATATAAAAGAATTTTAAAGGCAGTGTACTGAGCAGCGGACGAAATCGATGTGGAACTTGCTTCACAGACGACACATATAACATTAGCAAAGACCAGTTCAAAGGACCTGCTGAGATGCTGTTCCAGGTTGACCACAGCTTCGCCACACGCAAACTGAGATAACCGATACCCAAAGAACCGCCTCTAGTTCCAACAGATGCTTGCACGCTATTTGTTTTATGAAGTGGTGGAGAATATTTTTTCATCTGAAGTGGCCTCTGGTTAGAACTTTTTTAACAGTTGTTAGTTCCTTTTACTGGTTTGTGATTCAAATTACTCCTCAATGGCAATCCCAGCCCAAACTTGGCATGAATAATTCCACCCGGCAGTTCATCAGCTGGATCAAATGTTCAAAGCCAACATATCCTTAGAGAAAAAACAAACTTCAGGAGCTTTATCTTTAGCCAGCGTAGGTATCCTGAATGGTTTACACATAAATCATTGATAAAAGATTGGGGATAGCGTGGCCACCTGGGGGGTCAACAGTCTCAGATTCAGTGGATGCTATCCAGGCGCATTATGCAGCAACAGGAGGCTTAAGGGGCTCGGAAAACAGGGAAGCGAGTACTGAGGCATCAGTGACGCTCATAACAGACCCAGAAGTAACACAGTTTTCCACAGAAGATCACTGCTGTTTAGAAACAAATTAGCTGCCGTGATTTACTCAACACATTTAATACATAAATTTCGTTTTAAGTAAATAAAACGTGCATTGAAATTTTCCCTCTGCATTTTCAAAATTTCTCTGAAATTACACTGGTACTATGGCTTGGTTTGGTTTGTTTTTTTACAGTTTGGTTTACAATTTCTGGGAGATCAGCCTCACTTTCCTTTGGCGGTTCTTGTAGGTAGGACACTGCGTCTTGGTGATACTCCTCTGAAATCCCACATCCTGTCATTTACTCTCCCATAAAAATCTGCAGCGAGCCCTGAAAGTCTTCCAGCAGCAAGACACATGGGGGAGTCTTCTCTTTGTTTTGTGAGTCTATGAGCAGGTTCTACAGCGGACAGTTTAAAAAACGATGGCAAAGCTAAATACTGCAAGTATGAGCAAAAGAAAAATGAATCTGAACTATCGTTTAAAACATGAATTGTAACTTGAAAAAAACATTAAACATTGTGGTAGCTGAAGCCTGGTAAGAATTTAGATGACAACAATTTACTTGTGTTTTACTGTCTCACTACATCCCTGAGATATAATCTTAGAGATTATTTTCAGCTTCTCATAAAGCAGGTAGGAAACTCATAGCAGTTACTGGCGTTAATGCTGAAAAACTAGATTCTTCAAGAAAAAGAGTACAGCGCACTCAGATGTTCCAACCCTATTTTTGCGACAAGTCATTTCATTTCCCAGCACGGAGGGAGAACCATAGCTGCTTATCTGTCTGGATGCAAGAAACTGAGAGAAACTGCAAAAATATCATGAAGAATTGAGACCTGATTTATTAGCAGTTCTATTGCTCTACAGTTCGTTGGAACATCCACATTTTATCGCATCAGGTCAAAGTTATTTGGTGTTCTTCACTACTGCCATCAGCCTTGCTTCTACTTAAACCTTCCACTTCTCTTTCAGTAAGGAGAGAAGTTGCTACTACAAAGCAGCTGTTGGCCAGAAATGCTCATATTCAGATTCTCCCATTCTCTTTTCAAAACTGAAGATTTTAATATGTTCAAACTATATATACTTACTAGTTAAATGTAGATTAAACACACAGAGCCCACTTTTCAAAGCTTAGGAGAATATAAATTGTCCAGTAAATACATACACAACGGCAGGCAAAAGCAACTACAGAGTCCGTATCTTCTCATGCATTCCAACATACACCAGTTGTGCATGTTGGTGTATTTAGTGTATGTTGGTGTATTCCATAGAATTCCATTGAGTTACTGTCTCAAATTGAGTTCTTTAGTTCCTCTAAAACATCAAGACAAATACACAAAAACATATAAAACAATCTGGTATTGTTCCACAATAGAATAAATGGTGCTTCTCTTGACCCTTACTGGCCTCTGAAATGTATCCACTGAAAACCGAGGTTTGGCTGGGACGACTGCTGCGGCAGCTCCCGTTGTTTGGAGAGAGGGAAGAAAAAAATTTTAAAAACAGAATAAAAAAAAAAAAGTCGTTTTGAAGTGATAAAGATGACATGGAGAGAGGGAGAAACACGTCTCAGAACCAACGTGGATTAGTTGCATCTGTTAGAGTTATACCTCCTCACTGCCAGATGGTGTCCTCATGCACTTCCAGTGAACACAGCTGGAAAAACTAGAGGCATCAAAGATGAAATGCCTGTATTAGCAGTTAAACAACCAAACCCGAAAATGTGCTTCTAATCACTTCGCAGCTGGTAAAGTGCTTTTTAATGCAACTACCTCATTCTTAAATTATCAAGACTGCCCTGTAACTTTTAGGAAAAGTTACTAAGAACAATAAAGTCACTTCCATATTCACAGTGGAAAAAGAATTTGATTCTCAATACATTCTATTACATAATTAAACCCCTCTAAGCTTAAAGCAGCGCAACACTGACACCACAGCCAATGAAGAATCCTAATCCATATATAATTCCATCCTCCATTCTCAGAAATAATACAGAAATGCAAATGTCCTGATTAATTTTAACACTATCTTTAAACTGGTTTTCTATAAAGGACCATTTAAGCCACTCAGATTTTGATAATTTCTCTTCACATGATTCTTCTCACTTAGAGCATTAAAACAATGGCTCCACGACCACATTGTGCACAGAAGACATGCTCCGGGTAACGGTCCGTTCAGCTGCAGCTTATATTGAATACAAAACGAAAAGCCGTAAATCAAGAGTTATAGCCATGTCTGCTGATATCAACAGAGCCAAAATTTTGGCTTTCTGGCAAATACTTCATAGAAAGCATCTGTTTACAGGCTACTTAGCCAAGGTTACAAGAGAGTGTAATATTGCAACCCCTAAAAGCCCTGTCATTGTTTCCTTCAGCTGCTACATGTTTGTGAAGCTCCGAAGGCCTTGAAAGGAGCCAGAGCAGTGCCAACAGGTCAGGGCTAGATAAAATTAAGAAAGAATCCGAGGTCAGACCATGAAAGAACTTTTTTTTTTTTCCTTTTTCCCCCTACTCCTCCAGAACCACGAGTCCACCTCCAGCAGCCTTTCGTTCAGTCCTGATAAGGAGAGACAGCACTCCACAATCTGGATTTCAGACTTTTTAAGTCCTCTTTGGGGAGAGGAAAAGATAAGGAAGCCCAAAGAAAATGCACATTTTACTACCACTTACTGTTGACTCGTTAAGTCTGGATACTGAATTCATACCTGTTTTGAACATCCCCATTCTCAGCACTTTAAAGGGAAAGTATTGATGGAAATACAAGTATTGGGGGCTTTGTTCTTGTTTCTAAAAGAATTAGAATTGCGCAGAATTTCTAGAAGAAAAAAAGTTCAGTGGCTTGATGTTGAGCTCAGCCACTGGAAGCCTAGAAACAACTTCTTAAGCTACATTCAATGCTGCAGTTCTAGCAGTTAGGGAAATGGATGAAAAAAATATCTCAAGTTTTATTCTAGCTCACATACAAAAATTTAAATAATATACCTCCTTTCCATTAAAGGTATCGAAACCACACTACACTCGGAAAGCTAAATAAATGGTTGTTCTGAGGACAAAACTTCTGCAGCCAAATGTCCATTTTTAATTTAATCTTTTGTGCTGCCGGATTTTCTGTGTAACCTACAGGTCCCATTGTTGGGTAGTGGTCCGTCTGGAGAGCTCATTGGTTTGGTTCACCAGGGTGACTGCGCTGCCCCCAAGCCCGTCCCTCCAACACAATAAACTCCAGATAATTATTCAAAGAAGAGGCCAGCAGCATGGGCTGCTCTGACACCGGGTCACGGCCTTTGACATCGAATCTGGGGCTGGCCAAAGCCAGCTCCGAGCAACAGAGGTCCAGGGGAATTATTAAGGGGGAAGGGTGGGAAAGGAAGAGCGCTGAGAAATCCTATCCTTAAAAATGTACTTTTGAAGCAAAGTAATGTAAATACAGCAGAAACTTATTAGGAAAACAAGCAAATACATTTCGAATTTACTAGACAAAAGAGACAGAGAGAAGTGCATCAAGCCAAACAGTAACATAAAGCCGCAAGTAGAAGGATCGTACAGATTCAGGCCTTTTCCTCCCAAAAGCAGGTATTCTCTCTCAGATTTTCAGTACTGGATTTTATTTCTCTTTTCTGAAAAAATGCCCTTTTACTTTGCTCAAGTACATATCATTAAGACAATCAACACAGTTTAGCAATCCTGTTGTATTAAGTTTTTTAAAACCCTGTCAAGACTCTGGGTTTATAATTTCTAAGCATTATAACTTGCTTCAGATAATATTATTTATTACTTCTATTTTGAAAGGAGTTGGGAGTTTCAACTGATCACACATTTTAAATAACAACCTTTTAGTAGCAGATTAAACTATTTGGAGAGGTTACAAACCGACAACATTTTACATCTCATGGTTTCTTTTTCAATTTAAAGGTAACTTTAAACAGTTAGATGGAACAAAGACTGTCTGTGATAGGCATGTTTTCCTTTGCAAACCAAGTAACTGAAGTAGAAACCAAGCAATTTGTTCTTTGTACAACACCGTAAAAGTTTATTTTGGTAGAAACTAGAACATACGACATATGTGAATTGATCCAGCTAAACGGCCTGGCTTTCCGCGGCTTTGGATGGCTCTGGCTTATTTGTCTAAATCTGAAAGGGTCTGTATCCCTTTTGTAGCTTTGCGCTATCCCCTTAGAGGGCCCCAGGACAAACAACACCTCACACCCCCTTGCAGTAAAAACATCACCTCTCCCACTGCTCCCCATCAGCAATGGCAGCTTTATCCAAAAAAAAAAAAGCGTGGGGGGAGGGCTCGCAGGGCAGGATGAATTCCCAGCACGCAGCATTTCGGCCTCTTGGAGACGACGGAAACAAGAGAACTATCTAAACGTCTCTAATCTTTTTAAAAGTGAACCCCATCTCAAGGATTTCCAGTTTGCTCCATCTCCTTGTGGGTGCAGGACACGACCGCTACGCCTGCAACGCTTTCCGTCAGTCCCCGTGTTTCTCGTGCGCTTTAGAGAACTGTTAAATTGCACAAGCGAAAAGCTCTCTTGCAATATTATTCTAACACCACACTCTAAAACCAGCAGACACCCTTATGTTAACTAGCCTGGCTCACCGTTTTCAAAGCAAGCCCTCAAAAGCTAACTTGAAAGCAATACCCGAGGCCGGGACAAACACCTAATTTTGATCTTTTGTACTAGTCTTTTCTTCTGAGAGACCTTTTCTTTTGTTGTTGCCCAGTGGAAAGCACATAGCTCATTGGTCCTGCTTTGAAAGATGAGAGCACTGCCCCTCAGTCCACCCCTCAGAGCACAATCACTTTAATGGAATTATGTAGAGAGGCCATCTCTGGAAGAAGAAAGGGAGGGTGAGGGGGGAGGGAAAGATTGTCCAAGGAGCCAGCAGAGCCTTAATTACCCCCAGTTACTAACACAGATAGGTCCACTGAGAATTCGTGCAAGGGTGCAAATAGGATGTGCCACCCCATACAACAGGTTCCCTCACATATGGCAACTGACCCATGCACACAACAGAAAAGTTAGTGAGCCAAACATTACAGTAGAGAGTCCGGGGAAAAAAAAAAGAAAGAAAGAAAAAAAAACAACATACAAATTCTGTTAGAAGCATGCCTCAAAACTGGAGTGTGCTACAAAAGGTTCTCTTCCATCTCACGGAAGAGACTGAAAAGATGATCTCCCCAGTGAAGAACAGCATTTTGGGTTTGCAGATAGGAAGGAAGTTACAATTTGCCTGATTTCCAAGCTAAGACGAATGCTTCCAGAAAATGCACCTTAAACACAATGCAATGAGCACTCCACCAAGTTTGGTTTAACATCTGTTTAGGTACCAAGCTCTGTCATACATATGCACACCGACTGCCTGACATCCAGCATCACCTTACAAACACCACATTTTCACACAGTGACAATGGCAATCTGTTCACAGCACCCAAACTTTCCCCTGAAGCTACGAAATAAATTCTCTTTCAGAACCAACATTTTCTGCTGGTCTGTCATGGACTCCCCATGCCATTTTGACCCTTTTGTGCAGCAAAATGAAAACACTATCTATCATTACTTGCACCACAGTGACTTTCTAGGAGGTGCACAGTTTCATTGCAAAAACATCTGTGCTCTGGTGACTCTTCTCAGATCTCAAGCTTTAGAAGTTGTGCTGTTGCAAGCATGACTGCAAGATGCAGAAGTTTCAGGCAGGGCAAGTAACAATCATCTTGGCTCTCCTCTTAAGAGGTCACTAAAACACATTCAAACTGCTGGACATAAAACAAGTCAGTCATGACATAAACCCAACAGGATATATGCAAGTAAAGCCATGACTGTTTTTTCTTATGGCAAGTATTGGCTGCACGGCCTCTATCCAGCTGCATCTACAATTAGAGGACACACTTGAGTGGGACATTCTGTTATTGCAGGTGTCAAGGGCCATGTGTGCTCCCGCTCACACAGCAGCAGCCCCTTTTATCTCTCAGACACCAGGTTGTGGCAGTGCACCTAAAGACAGAGAGACACCTCATGACACTCCCTGTCCGTGGGGTTGTGTGAGTGCTGAACTACTATGATACAGACACTTTGCAGATGTAAATGAAACAACTGCTTAATGAAGCTCAAGATCTGGCACTCGAATGCAGGACGGAGGGGCAAGTTAACCTAGAAGGCTGACAAGTTTTATAGTGAATTTGCTGAGCTGACACATTTGGTATAAACCGACAGTCTGACACATATTTACTGCTTCTGATATGACAACTCTTGCACTTCATTTGCTGAAGGTAAATCCAGACGCTTACTTAAAAGGCGGGCATCAAGCTTCCTTTGTCCACTATTTTTGAAGCAAAATATTCATTGAAAACTCAGCATATACTGCTAAACATTTTCCATTTACACTAGGAAGCAGAGAAGACAGCTAATAGCACTTGTGAAGAGTTCAACCCAAATGCCTTAGCTCAGCAGGTAGTTTCACCTGAAGTGTGGTGGCACGAGGACACAGGGCTCTGCTTCCTCGGCCATGAAATGCATTACAGTGTCTCCCTCCACACCTGAACATCTGTTGCTTTTCCCTCATGATCTTCTTAGATGCCTCTTTCACTATAGCCTCGCAGACTCGTTGCGTATCTTTGACATTTAGCAAGGGTATTCCCTTTAATTACATTTAGATTACGCTGAACTACCTCCCTAGTGGTTTGGTACAGCAGTTATTTTTAGCCTTTACATTTTCATGCAGCACATCCCGGACTTCTGAAACATGCCCTGAAGAAAATTTCCATTTGTAATGATAATAGAAGTATCCAGGACCACTACAAAGTCCTCGGCCCTAATATGTACTCCTGTTACATTCAATGACACGCTGACATGAGCTTTTCGAAATGGGTTTTGTGATAGGAATTTACACAGAAAAGTTTATTAGAAAAACACAGTAAGTGGCAGCTTGTCACCAGGCGATGAAACCTGATATATTACAATACTTACAGTCCTTGAATGCTTTTGGTGAGCTTAGATTTAACACAAATACCCTTCTAGAAGGCCAGGAGAACTAGCTTCTCTGTAAAACTTACACTAACTTTTCACCTCCGCACTGATTCCACCTAAAACCATATTTGAATGGCATCTTGTGTTCATCTCTTTCCAGGCCAGGACTCTGCTCTTCTAAGAGAATTCACCAGAAGGATTACTCAGTCCATATTAGTGGTACCAGCTGTAAAAGTTGATGCTGTAGTTGCTTTTAGTTAAATAGATGTTAATGGTTTATTTGCAGACTATTTAATTAAGATCAAATTTTTGGAACAGTATTCTTGAAAGCACCGTAAACAGATCTTGCAGGTGGTATAAAAGGAGTCAACATGTGCAATCTGAATTTGGACCTAATATTCTCAGGAGCTCAATTCCTTTACGGAGAGCAATTCTCTGAACCGTGTTCTAATACCCTTCTACAAAAATGTTGTTCAATGTCCACACAAAGAAGCATCTAAACAAGCAGAGTAATCTGGAAGATTTCAGGCTTCCAGAAACCTCCAAAAATCTTTTGCTCTTCTGGCTGACAATGCAGCACCTATCATTTCTTTTTCATGCTGTGGTGTTTCGTAAAGACCAAAGTGTATTTTTCCCCCTGCTGGCAATGGATTACAACATGGTTTTAATGTAAATACTCTTTACTACAGGTAAATACTACTGTACTTTAAAGGATGCTCAGAATAGCACAGAATAGCAATAATAACATGGAAAAGTAAATTACAACTTTGCAGAATCTGGAATAGGATTATACAGATTGTGTCCCTTATTCCAAGAATGCTCTTTATGTCTGTGAAGTATTTTCCATAATTATACACATGGGAATTTGGTCTAGTTTAATTTTTCCTTCAAAATGTTTTTCTTTAACTTTTTTTTTTAATAAACAACATAACTTCTCATGGGAAGCAATGCTGTGGTTGTCAAAATGTTTTACCAGAGACCAGTTGTAATTTACATTTTTTGCCATACCTGCCGTATTTTTAATTAGTTAGTTTTGTGAAGAACAAGTATTGAGTACATGTCAAACATACTAACAAATGGAAAGGTACAGAGTAAGACTAGGAGACTATTTGTAATCAAGATTATTTTTGCTATCCTTACTAATGCATTCAAGATTTAAATCCAAGCTATATTACTATCTTGATGGAAGCAGAGAGAACAAAATAATCTTGATGTAATTCCTCTGCATATGAAGTTTATACAACACTTAGAAAATGGAAAGCAGTCTGACTGATGGATTACTTAAGTAAAATAAACACACAGCTACTTAACTCTTAGCTATCTTCCTCTGTACAATTAAAAGGGTTTCCCCATGAATTCAGTTTTACAAACACTAAGTGGAGCCTGCAGTTTGAAGATAATTTTAAGCCAGTATTAGCCAACACGGCTGCTGAAAGAAGCCAGCCTGCTTCCCCTTGCCCTTCAGCCGCTTGCTCCTGCCACAACCGTCATTTGCCGCGGTACTTGTCATTCAGGCCAACTTCCCAGCTTGTCCCCGTGCACCACACGTGTTAACACAAGCAGAGAGGCGCAGGACAAATTAGCACAGACAGGTACTCAAGGAACGAGGGGTGTTTTCTTCCAAAAGTGCCAGCTTTTGCCACTTGGATGAACTCGGAGAACTAAGCAACATCCCGAGGCAACAGAGCAAGGCCCTGGCAGAACCCGCGGCTATTCCAGCTGTGGCCAGCTGCTTCGGACGCACCACAACCACCACGAATCTGTTCACCCCATGCAGCCTGGTGAAATGGTGAACCTCAAACCTGTCCACACACAAATGCCAAGGATGGAATCGTCGTGCCATGAATTTATTAATAAAAGGAGTTTCCCTCAAGGGGGAGCTGTGATCTAATGCAAATGAACACAAAGTTGGCAACCTGGAAATTCACAGCTCAGTTCTGTCACTAGTTTTGATGGTACCATATCACCCTCAGTTCCATCCGCTGGTACCTGAGCAACTCCACAAAAATGATGATCATCGCTGCATGTATGACAAAGCTCTTCCAGTCACAGCCCACGCATACCTGTCTCCTCTGCTGGGATAACATTTAAACACTTACACACCCAAGCCATCCCTAAGCAAAGCTTTCCAGCACAAATAACCGGTAAGGAGTGCTACAGCTACGCGTTTTCCAAAGCAAACGGTTGTCATCGAGCGGACTGACAGGAAGCTACGAGAAATTAGATAAAGGCTGGTGAGAAGCAGTAAGAAAGCAGCCAAAGGACACGCACAGAGAAAAAAAGCTAGGTTAGGCAAACATTAACAACTATCATGAAAATCAAAATTCATACAAAGGACTAAGAGAGTGAGAGAGATGCCTCCAACGGAGAAGGGCTCCACTAGAGTAACATAAAATTCAGGAAGCCAGAAGTTAGCCTGCTTTCTCCCAATGGCTCCTATATGCACATGCAAATACAAACAGATACAGAGCTAGGCAACAAGCCGTGAGCACATCCCTCCTTGCGTTTTAAATACACAAAGGAGAAATGGGGAATCAACGGGTAAATGAACAGCAGGCAATGTCGTGTAACTCCTACTCATCTGCCTCTTCCCCCCACGCACTGTCCTACCCCACTGCTCCTAAACATCTCCAGTTCAACCGCCTTGGAAAAAGCCCTGGGATCTGATATACAGACCACGTTTGCAAGATGCATTTGCATGCGCTATTTCATGTCTCCTCCACATTTGTCTGAATATATAAATGTGTCAGTTGTACAAAGAGCCACTGAATGCTCAACTGGATGCACACAAGAGGCAGAAATCTCAAGTCTGTAACTGATGCACTAAACAGGATCAAGAAAATATTTCCCTGTGCCAGAATCTACATGTGCAATAACAAGTATTCGTTTTGTAAAGATAACTAACTTGAGCCAGGGCACAATATTCATCTAAAATAATGGCAAAAACACTGTCAAAGTGAGTATAAATGCTGAAATACACCTTTTTTTAAATTTATTTCTACTAAACCTTTTTTTTTCAGATGGAAAAAAAGACTTGGATTTGGAAGAGAATTTTCACAGAGTTGCTTCTTCCAACACGAGATTGTTTTTTTCTCCACTTCCCACATACCCCCCCCCCCCTTCATTTGCCACAAAACTGTGACTCCAGGCAGCCTGGGAAAAAAAAATGGATTTTTCACAATTGTATCTTTTCCCAAAATAAAAAAAAAAAAAAAATCTTTCTTTTGGCAAATATATAATTAAGGTGTTACTCAAGGCAGGAAAGCTACCAGAAAACATACTAGCTTAGCATTAGAAATGCATTTTGTTATCACTTACATAGAATTTGCAAAGAGCTCCTACTATTATCTTTCCCATACAAGTGTCACAAGTGGCAACGTAACACAAAAAAAGTTAATGGAAAAAACCGCAGGAGAAATCAAGTTAACATTTTGATCACAACATCTGGATTGTTGTTTAACAAAGGAAGAAAATAATAAAAAAAAAAAAGGGGGGGGGGGAAATTAGAAATGTAACTAGCCCTGTACAGCAAATGTTTTCTTCTGTCCACTCTGAAGTCTCTTTCATGTGCTAATGGTGGCATTTTTTTAAACTCTTCCCCTTTGACTTACTCAGACCTTTAAGGACCTCACACATCTAATGGTTCCTCACATTCACCAAGAACAATCAAGAGAGGTCTGGGGGTTGACATGCAGTATGATTAATGGACAATGTTGATTTAATTTCCTATAACAGGAGTTTTCTCTAAGCTTTCTCCAAGGAGCAGTTTCTTTGCAATCCAGGACTTAAGTATTTTACTAATGAAGTCCAATAAATAGCAAATTAAATAATGCTGTCTCCCAGAGACAAATCCTCTAATTTCAGGGGAAAAAAAAAAAAACAACAAACCACAACCAAAAAAAACCCCAACCCCACACGGTATCTGAAGTTCTGTTTAAATTGGAAAAAAAAAGGTTGTATAGCAGGAATGTACACAGCCCTCGGGTTTGGGGTTTTTTTTGTTTGCTGTGGTTTATTTCATTGTTTTGCTTAAGAAACTTAAGCAATTATCTGGTCATTCCTGCCACTGTTAACTGCTTGCTCTTTTTTGTCTTTAAACAGTGGTACACATTTAATTTAATTTCCACTTCCAAGAAATTAGTCTTTGTCGCTTTTACATTACAGCTATTAAAATGTATACTATGACATAGTCACTGTAATACTTCAAAACATTTCAAAGGCAACTTTTGAGAGTTGTTATTTAAAATAAAACTTTCTTGACGTAAGGAGTGATCAATATGTCCTTTTCATGAGGCGAACCTTAACGTTCAGCTCCAGCACAGGAACAATGAAACACTATTTGCATACATCCGAACTGTTACTCAATCAACATGACACAATTTCCCAACTGAATTCCTACACAGCTCTCGATGGTGGAATTTCTACCCTGAGAACGCAGAGCAGCCGAAAGCATTTCCTGCAAGATTCTGATCGCTTTCCCACCACTGAAAATTTTACCTTTAAATACTTGGAAGGGGACACATTTTGCGTTACTCTAGCCTGGTAAGTTACCTTGCCAGAGCACAAAAAAATCACCTCCTCCGATTTCCAAGGCTTTGCAGCACCCTTGATTCCAGTTCTTCAAGTTGTGACACAATTAGTCTGATGTCCTGAGAGAAACAACTGCATCCGACCCAGCTATGGGGACAGTTGATAAAGAGACAGAACGTCTCTCAAAACCACGCAACGACCCTCCATGCTACTGGAGTGGGCCCATGGCACATAATCCTTCCTATTGCCTTAGTAAAGCCTGTATTTTTACATTTTTACCTTTAAAATTGCTACAAGGCATTGTTCCATGAAGTAATGAAACTTCCCTCATCCTGACAGCTCCTCCTATCTCTTTGGAGAGTCAGGCTTAACTGGTCTTAACACTCTATCTTCTTTTTTTGAAGTACATTCAATCTCTATTCTGCACTTGAGTATCTCCTCCCTCACCATGTCTTTTTGCTTTAAAGAGACACTATCTTGGGAAGTTAAAAGGAATTACTGCCTAAGCCAAGGCATGTTTAAATGAGGGAGTCGGGACTATTTTCCCAAATAAATGGGTTCAAACTGGAATAGGTCAGAGAGAGTGTTCAAGAAGGCTACACAAAAATATATTGGGCAATCCTTCCAACACACAATCTGTTTCTGAAAAATCTTCAAGAGAGCAAGACTGCATCCTTCTGACCCAGGATTAAGTGGTTAGCATGTAGACAAATTAATAATTTTCCATGAGTTTTAGAGCCATTTCATGACTCAGCAGCTAATTCAAAGAAAGCCTCGAGATTCCTCTCAGTGTGTGTCTGTCACACATAACATCTTAATCAACACCAAAACCAGTTCTGCTGCTAATGCAGATGTTATAGACTTCAGTGTTCCAGTGACTACTGACACTGACTATCAGCTAAATCAGTAACCCATTGAGAGGTGTCATGGTGCAACTTCAAACTGGGAAATGTAATTGAACATTAATTAAAGCTTTTCATTATAAACAAATTGTATGAACATTTCATTTCAAAAAACTAAAAAAAAAAATGGGTAAAGTAACCGTAATGTGATTTTTTTTTTAACAAAGGATTGATAAATCCAATTTTTTAATAGAGGTAAACTTAAAATGCCATCAGAAAGAATATGTAACAAGAACAAACGTTAAAGTGAAAAGATGCAATTATGATACAATTGTGCAATATTGCGCTGGGCGAGAGAAATGATGGCAGAATTACACAGGAAGGCAGGCACTGCATTTTTACAGACGTGGCACTTGAACTGCGCAGTAAGTACGCAGCATTAGCAGCTGATAGTTAACTGGCCTCTCCTCAGCAAATCTGGTCAGAACAAGCAGATATTTATCTAGGATTCCCACTCAGTCATGTGTAAGAGTGCTTAAATACAGCTGAGCCAAAGACACGATTGCTGTATCGGATGCCATGCCAGTAAGCTCCAACAAGGGGCCACATAGCTAGACATGAGCTTCGGTTTTGCTCAGTGAGA
Source organism: Trogon surrucura (assembly GCA_020746105.1). Lineage (NCBI taxonomy): Eukaryota > Metazoa > Chordata > Aves > Trogoniformes > Trogonidae > Trogon > Trogon surrucura. The sequence goes on from CM036627.1 coordinate 1,370,014, forward strand.
ATTCAGTTTACAAACCTGAGTGAACCAATTTTTCATCCGCACAGAGCAGTGTAGTATTTTTCCTCCCTAAGGGAGGCACAAACCAAGCCGGTGAGTCTGCGAATCAGTCTGTCCGGTCACCTTGTGTCAGTGTATTTGTGCTGTGCAACCCCCTGATACTTCCCGCCTGCTTGTGCTGGTACATGTCAAGCTGCACAGGGACCAACAAGTCCAGAAGCAGAAACGCCGCACAAGACAAAGGTTTGATTCCTTCCCTGCTTCTGCCCCCCCAACCTTGCCTGTGCAAGAAGCACAGTAAGTCTGAATCTAAAAGGAGCTCTCTGCTACAAACATATCTAGAGAAATTAGTACCAGCGCCGCACATTTGAAACAAAACATGATGTGACAGTTCAGAAATTCCAACAGCAAAATAGAACAAAACCCAGTTTGATCTCTATTTACACTTCCAGCCAGTAAAATGCAACACGGTTCTTACATAAAAGACACAGAAGCTCATCGAAGCAGCATGTGCTTTTCTATTTTGCAGGTAAAACAAGTTACATGGTAACAAAGCTCCTTCCTTTCTCTCTTTTAATCTATAAGGGTTCCTTCCCCTCCCCTTTCCAACCCTGAAAGAGAAAAAAAAAAGAAAATATCTCGTATGTAGATATGCCATGTCTGCATTTGGAAGACAGGCTCGCGTAGAGTGGTGACAGGTCTGTCTTTTGTGATTATGAAGCAAGGAATGCGTGTCCCTTGTTTATTGACGTGTAGTAGGAGCACGCTGTCGTACCAGGAGTAGGCAAGCGCTTGGGTTTGTTAAGTACAAATACACATTAACTGCCGTGGCTGCGAAAGAGAAAGAGGTCACAGTCAGCTGAGGGAGAGGTTGCTTTGAAACGTGCCCTGTCCACTTCTAGGGCTTCTGGTCTTATTATTGGGCAATCCGACCAATTCCTCCTCCTCTCTCTCAGCAAATCCCTTACGTTTTAGCTGCTAAGTAGTAGTAGCAAGCCTGTTACACACAATCAGGAGAATTGACAGATAAGAGGTTTAGTTTAAGGATGTAATCAGCGCAAGTAAACAGTAGACTGACCCAGCTGTAAACAGTGGAAATAAATGATAATATTTGTCCTGGTCACCTACAGAGCTATTAGACACTTTTCACTACGTAACAATGTAAATATAATGGCTACAGTATATACAGCAGACAGTGCTATCATCTGGCTTTCCAAGCGAGAAAACTGAGCTTTTAGCTGATCTTTATTAAAAACTGAAACAATTTCTTATCTTTTTTTTTTTTTAATGGAGCTGTAGTTTGTTCAAAACAACATTTCTTCTCAGATTTTTCAGATACAGGTATGCAAGACTACATTTTGACACCAACAAAACTTGGGACAAAATTGAAATTATAGCCCTAGATACCAGAAATAACTACATTAACACATGTAATGCTCTTCCAGCATTCCTTCTCAACGTTACAGCATTTGCAGTTCTTAGCAACAAAGATGTCACCAAAGCTACCAAAGATGTCATTAGGTTTTTAAAATTTACATTTTCCTAGCACATCCACTTGCAATATGGTGCAAACGAAACCACTCCTTCCTATGCGACCACCGTATCAACCGCTTTACAAAATTTCCTGAGCACTTTTACAGAATTGTTACACGAGACAAGTGTCTCTTGTCACTTGGGTGACATGCATCAGGCAGTTTAATAGGAGGAATTATTTGCATTGTCTCTTCTGAAATACCTTTATTTCTACACACTGTAGAATCACCTTGTCATGTTTGCTGCCCTGGACTAAAGCTTAGCTATAACCACAGTTGTAATGCGATATAAAAAGATTCAGGGTCGAGTCTCTGGGGGAGTGCTAAGTGTGGTAGGTAGCTCCCCTTTTCAGAGGAGACTGCCATGCAGGGTCACAAAATGTGTCCTTGTGTCATTTAGACTTTGACAGGTTCTTCACTCGGAAATTTTGTCCAAGTAAAGGAGGGCAGAGAAATGCACTTATTCTTATTTCTCCTCCCTGCAACTAGAAAGAGGTTGAACATAGAAGAGCTCCCTGGCAGGAAAGTTTTTCTGATTAAGGTCAAATCTTTTGGAGTGAATTGCACAAACGAGTCCTACGTAATCTAATTATTCTTCCAACGGAACTATACTGAAGCAGGGGAAAATGCCACTAGGTAATGTAAAACTAGAGTACCAAGACAGGCAGCAAGGGGTTGTAAAGCCCCTCCCGTCAAACAGCTTAGACCACCCCAGTCAGCCCAGAATCAGCTTCCCCAGAGAGAGAGCCTGCAGTCAGTCCCTCCGACCCTCAGAGGAAGCACTCAACAATTTTTTTATTTTAAAGCAGATGGACTCCATGACATGGCCATCAGATCACTGGGCAGTTCCTGCCCAGTCACCTGTGCTCTGCAAGCGTCCCAGGCCCCAGGAAGCCAGCGGTGCTGAGCTCCCAGCGCAGGACACTGCGCTCCGCAGCCTCTCCTGGGGAGGAGCCTTCCCCAGGCAAAGGCTCCCACGCTCAAGGCCTTTTTGCCAAAGCCAACAGACCAGTTTTTCTATCCCCTAAGGTGTCTGCCTACAAAGGGTTATTTACTGCGATACCATCACCTCACATGCAACAGAAACAAAAGAGCACCTCAGGTTCGCACACCTCTGCCATACGGTGCTTGCCTCAGGGGTTCGTGCGTGTTTTACTTTAGCTTTGTCACCAAAGTGCAACTTTCTGAGATCCTCACTGCAACCACCATCACTCAGCGCCTGGAGAGCAACTATGGAAGAATGAATTAGCTGAGTGAATTCTTGCTTTCCGCTCTCCAAACACAGAAGACATTAACGGCACAAGAACACGTCCCATTCCCCCACCCCAGTGGCACTTGTTTCATTACTTACCAGCATGGCAAGAACCAACAAATAAAATATTCGGAGAGGGAGCCTTCCGAGCAGCTTGAAGAACAGCTTCCTTGTGTTACAGCATCTGAATTGAATTTTGCTAACTAAGCAGTTGAGTTTTATTCTCATTAGGTGTAGGTTCCAGGATGACATTCCTATCAGTATTACAACCTAGCTCCTGGCTCCAATAAACCGGACAAGCTTAAAATCGGTTCTTCCGAGTCACTGCTCTACCTTCCTGGCCATATAGCTGCACGCACCGTGAGCCGTGTCAGGCAAACAATCCATCCACTGAGGCAGAGATGCATACAGAAATGCTTAAAATACTCTTTAAAAAAAAGAAAAAAAAAAATCAAAGAGATTTAAAAAGGGAGATGGCCTTCTCTGGACACTCCATTTGTTTTAACGTTCAAGCCTTGCTAATCCCTCTCCTGCTGCACAGCAAGAAGGTTCACAAACTCTTCCACCAACAGAACTCACTTCAGCTTCTCAGCTTCTGAACACGCATTCTGAAACATGACAGAAACAGAACCTGGACCAGCAGACTCATCAAGTCTCACAATGAAAGACTTTCTGTTAGAGAAAACCGTCTAGAGCAGGAGGAAGCAAAGGAGGAATTAAAAATAGAGGCAAAAATGCATGGTATGCACCCAAGGGTCTGCTCCTGTGGCAAAGTCAAGTAATAATGGAATTTTACACTGGACTAGGAAATGGCCTGCTATTGAAAAATAAATGCCAAGGCCTTTAACACAAACAAAAGTCTATGTGAAGCTGCGGATATTTATTTTGAGAATGGCAGCCCTGACTCTAATCAGATCATTTAATTCTATTTACTTGGTGACTATCGTGCTAAATAATCCAGTTTAAAAATACACAGAACTGGGTAGACCCACGCTAGAGTTAGAGAGGTCAGTTCTCAAAAAACAAGGTAGGAACGAAGCAGAGATTTCAACATACGTCACTATATTCCGATTGTTATATTTCATGTCCAATCATTGTAACCTATTTTACACTAGCACTGCTGATTGATTCTGCTCTACCTATCACACTTGTCCCTCCATCAAGAGTTCTGCACACATTTGCAAGTCATTTATAGTAGTTATATCAATGTTATACACAACCAATGCAATCAACAGTGCTGACAATATCAATACTAATGTCCTCTTTGATTGGAGAACATTATGAATTCTGATTTTGTGATGCACTTCAATTGCCACAGAGAAAGTGAACCATCTTCTTTAAATACACAGATTTTGCACAATTGGCAGTTATACCCATAGCTGCAGAAAGTTCCGTGGAGAGACATATTGACGTGCTCCAAATGTCACCAGAAGTCTATCTTCAGTTGATTAACTACGCCAGGGAACATGGAATGATAAGGCAGCCTTACGTCATGACAAACCAAGCCAGGAAGAGAGAGCGTTTGGAAGCCACGTAACTTCAGCGGTAACAGACAATGCATGAGAAACTACTCCATTTTTGCCACTGGGAAGCACCCAGTACCATTAGCATATTCTTCCAAATGAGGAATAACCTCGTCTTTTGACCACATTATCCAACATACATAAAACCACAAGTCTAAAACACACCCTTCCCCTTCAGGTTTCACAGTTGCAGTATTCTACTAACTCCTGTAGCTCATAATGAAGATATTTATTCTAAAGAGGCTGTCAATAAATCAGTAGTTCAGCGTCCTCAGGAGAGGCAAATGGATGACAGAACATTAGTCCTCAGGTCTCTGTCCAGTTCATGAAGATTCATGTTACCAAAGCCACAAAACCTAGAGTGCTGGCTCGCCTTGTTTTAGCCCAAATTCTAGCAGGTAGGACAACTTCCTTATAAGTAATATTTTAAATTTGCAATGCAGGAATAAATTAATCTTGCACAAATTATTTCAATTATTCACAAGAAATAAAAAGAAAAGTAAACCAGTCACGTCTTAAAGCAAGGATGTTGCTACAGTCTTTGTAAGTTTATATATTGTGTATAATTCTACCTGCCGTATTCTCTGCACGTGCAGCTACCACAGGCAAAAAATATGTTGGTTGTGTACTGTTTTCTAGGAAATAATTTAGTCTGCACAACTATTTCAAACAAGCAGTTTCGCAAGAGGCAAATAGAGTAGTCAGAAAGGCACCGTCACTGTGTAAAGTCTGTGTGAACTTTTCGAGCTTAAAGGTATGTAATCATCTTAGCAGTGGAAAATCATGCCCCAACCAAATCTCCTGTGCCAAGGGAGTCTTTTGTAGCTGTAGCAAGGAATGCCTTTTTCTGTAAATGCTACTAGGGAAACAAAAATAAGAAACCAGCAAAGAAACTTAGACAGGAAAACTTCCCATGTTTGATATACACTTCAAATAACTCAACACATCACATTAAAAAAAACAACGCTCACAAAACCTAAAGACTTCTACTGAAGTTAGCTGAAAAAAATTCTCTTCAGTGGATCTAACCTATGGCAGCAAAAAGTACGCATATGTAAAAAATACAAATGATGGCACTCAGATTACATGGGACGGATGATGTTTTAGTCATTACCATAATTCTCAGTATCTAAGTACAAAGAGTAAACACTCAACACATCACATGCACCAGGACTGAATGATTAGCTCAAACACACGAATTCTTCCATGCCCACACCTCTTGCAATACTATTAACAATGTGACCATGTTATAGTTGTAGTTACCCAAACTCACTTGGCTTTTGTTTTCTCCTCTATCTACACGCTTACTGGAAAGAAAAAAAACCATAAAAAATCCCACAGATAACATACATTCTAATATCATTCTAAAAAATAATATTTTAATCTGAGGAGGATTATTGTACTGAGAAAATCCATACGATGTGGATCCCACGGTTAGTAAGTTTGCATGTGTCTGAAATTATTGCTTTGTAAGTGCATAATGGAAAGATACACCAAAAAAGCGCATTTATGTCCTAGGACACATAGACACCTCATCCTTTCAATCCACTGCTCTTTTGTTTTACAGCTCTGTTAAACAGTCAGCTGCTGCCAGATGCTCCGGCTAGAAATGGTCACAGATGGTCAGTTGTCCACTTAACAGACCAGAAAGCTCTCCTCAAATCTCCCCTAAAATAGTATCTCAACTGTACGCAGTGGATGAGAATATCTGAGCACGGTCAAGAGGCCATCTGACCTAGTTAAGACTGCAGGTCAGTTTTGAGAATTTAGTGAAGATTAATCCTCCACACTAACCCTAAGTAAACCATCTCAACACACTTCAAACACGAGGTGTCAAGTCCTATATTCCTTTTGCTGATTACATTATAGTTCACTATAGATCGTATCTTTTTAGGACATAAATTCTCAGCTATATACATAAACAGAAGCACCATCTATGTAGGAATGATACCAACATATCTCTACTAATATGCATCACAAGAGCTACAGGAGGAAACAGAGTCAGGTGATCAGCAGGAAGTCTCCAGTGGAACTCAGCTGACTCTCTGCTCTACTCTTTGTGCTCAGCCCTGCAAATATTTACAGTACTCCTTAAAAAAATTAACAGAATAACATGCATGAGGGCTATTCGCTACTACAGTGAGCAAGCAGTGCCTGTGCGCAGCACAGCTCTGACCAAGGTGTGTCATTTAGTAGCAGTATTTACTAACTATAAGTTCTGTATCTTGTGATAAGTACTTGGGTGTCCTCCTTCCAACTCACACAGAATTTACACGATCTGGTTATCTAAGTGTTGTGTGACACAGATGTTGTGTGGAGAAGATTATTCCATCAGCAGCATAACTCAGGCTTGCAGAGCTTATTGCTAGGAAAATAGATGTCCAAACCTAACGTCATTGCCTTACAGGTCTAATGATTTCAGCTCTCTAAGATGTCCTTTACCTTTGCTGTCTTCCAGAACAGTTAAGAAATATTTCGCGCACTCACCTAAACCACTGACGGTATACTCAAGGTCACTGGCATCCAAGAGAATTGGTCCGTTCTCCTGCTGGCCTTCCTCCTTGTAATACAGCTTGTACCCTTGGATAGCTGCAGTGTCCTCGGAGTCCTGCTGCCACTGTACTGCAATGGTCGTACAATTCATCGGCTCCAAACGCAGCTCAGGAGACTTTGGTGCTGGGTTTGGAGAAAAATGCATAATATCCTTATATTCTAGAAACAACTAATTTTCACACAAAAATCTGCAATGCCCAAAGTTCACGCAAGACTTTGATTCGAGATCATCTGTGTACTCACATAATTATTTCTTTATCACAATGTCTGACTCCCTATAAGCCAATATAACAACTTACTTAGGATAAATCAAAATATAAACATTTTTTTTCATTTTGCATATTAATTAATTAAATTTGTAAGGTAATTGTTTTCAAAGAAAAAGAAAACCACTCCAAAGACAGTTAAAAAATTACATCCTGTTTTAAAGTGAGACAGAGCAAACGTGATTAGCAGTAACATCATACATCCTTAAGTGCTAATAATTCACTATTAATAGTCAAAGCTCAACTAAATCCAAAGTGGATGGATGCAGACTACAGCTAAGAAATAACATTACAAATTCAAATCTATATCTTTTTTAAGCTCTTCATACAAAGTTGAATGTTCTTCTGCATGACATTACTAAATAATAATAATAATATTCAATGCTGAATTGCAACAACTTAACTTGGACTTCAAATATGAAGTCTGCATACTCAAAAGGTGTGCATTTAATTTGTAATACAGATATACAGACATCAACTCAGATCCCTTAAATACCTGTACACACTCCTAATGTGTAATGTACCCACTGCAGAAAGGTATTTTACACTGAATAATAATGGGATTTGAGGTTGTTGGATTTTTTCATTCACATTCTATAGAACAGAAGAAAAACTGTTATCAGTGGAAACAAGTCTAGAACCTAAAACATCGGAGCAGCTCACAAACATGAACTAAAGTTTCCCGCTACCATGTCAAATATGTGAACATCCACATGTGGAAACAATAAAAGATTTACACCAAAATAATTTATCAGCTTTTCCTTCTCCTGTCACATATAAGGCCCTTCATAAGACAGATTAGTTCCTCTTCAACTTTTGATCCCAAAACTATATATTAACTGCATTTAATTAAAAGAATCAGAAGGTTTTGCAGATTATGTACAGAACCACGGTTAGAACACTGTTTTCTAGCTCCACCACCAAAAGAACGTGTAATGATAAAAACTATTTCACATCCTTGCACTACCTGCCAGAAAAATAACTGTAGCCTTCAAATGAAGTCTGCAACTGGTCTCCAGGCTGCTGGTCGTGTTAAGAATTACCTTTCACACTTGTAGCTTTGGGAGTCCGGTGGGAAGTCCACAGAGACGCCTCTCCCCAGCCAATCCTTGTTGCAGCAGTGATACGAACCAAGTAGACACTGTCGGGCCTCAGGCCTTCGAGGAGGTACTCCTCTGACGTCCCTGGGAGCTCCAAGACTTGGATTTTGGTCTCCGTGCTGAGGCGGAAAGACAGACGGTACAGGACCACCTGCCCTCTCCTGTATTTTGTGGGAATTGGTAGCCAGGAGATGAGAATATCTGTAGGGCTCCTGCTCGTCAAACTAATTTCAGGAGCTCTCAAGGGAACTGAAAAGGAAAAGACAAAGCTTTTGAGCTCAGGGAAAAGAGAGATGGAAAATTCTCACCTGATGGAAAAATCTGCCTATGATGACATGCCTGCCAGGAACGCAAGAATAAATAATACAGTAAGTTTTGTAAATTCTTGTTTGTTGTAAGGATACTTGACAGGGCTCAAACTTCTCACCCTCTGCATGCAGTACAGCCTGAGCAACCTCCTTTCTGTAAGGCCCTCAACAGCTTCTTCTCTTATTGCTGCCAGCAGCAATCAAAGGCAATCAGCACCTCACTATTCTGACAAACTGACGGTCAAGGTTAGAAGCAGCAGCTCAAACTGACAGCACAGACCCCAACCTGCACTGCTGAAGACTCAGTGCATGTTTTCTTCCACCAACCATGTAATGAGAGTAGGAACTCCCAGCAAAGAGACAGGCAGACAACTGGAACTGGCAAGGTTCCACGCTGCCAAAGCTTAACCCTGTCAGAATTTATTAATCAGTTCTAATGAACTATGTTAAACTGTTTGTTGTTGCCAGATTAGTGAAATCACAAATACAAGTCTACTGACTTGTCTTTTATGAAATTCTGATTCTACTAACCAGCACATAGACAAAAAAAAAATAATTCTTGTGTAGCAAACATTTTTTTTCAAATTTTCCAGCAAAATTTGCAGAAGATGCAGTAGGTGTGCAGTTTGATTCACATCAAGAAAGAGTCACAGAGACTAAATCCTAGGCTATCATCCAATTCTCAATATCGAGGAAGTTCTTAGAAGATCTAGAACAGTTATTTACACAATTTAATGAAATGTCTTTCAGTGTAGAAAAAGACATTTTGTAAGATACAATGTTGCCCTGTCAGAAAGTTATTTTATTCTCATTCCTTTCATTACCTGGCTCCAACTTCACTGTGCATGTGTGTAAATCTTACTGATGTGTCCTGCTTTGAGCTAAACGGAACCAGTTCTGTCCAGCCAATGGAAATTTGGGATCCTGAAGAGCTGTCAGCACTGGACTGCACATTCCTATTCAGTGCAAGAAAAACGTTCACTAGATCAGTGGGATTTGTCTTACCGTCTTCAAGGGTGTGCTGAGTCACATGGTCTGACATCTGACTGGCTCCCAGGGGCATATAAGCTACAATATAGAAGGTGTAGTTGCTGGCTGGTTCCAGGTCATCAATAATGTAATGGGTTGTATCATTTCCAATGACCACCTGGTATTCTTCGTTATTTAAACCTGGCATAAAACAAGGGTTAGACAAACCAAAATTCCTTACAACCCCTAAACATCACAGTATCTTTGCTCTAAGGTCTTACAAAGTTATTTCTTGCTCTTCCCCAGCCTACTTCTGTTTTTTCAGCCCTACCGAGTAAAAGCCCTTTTATGCGCAGGAGTAACTGTGTCTTGCTGTGCTGTAGATTACGGTGTTTCAGGATTTCCCTGAATAAGGGATGCTGAATGCAATTCTAAACCCTATTTAGAGTTAGTCACAACAAACTGTGCCTAGTGTACAGTAACACAACAGACAAGCTCTAATGGCCTTATCATTCATAGCAAGCTTCTAAATCTATTTGTTTAGAGTCGGGGAGGTTTTTTTCAAAACCTATTTACAGAACCTTTCTATAGCAGACTGCTAGGAATGTGAGGGCTCCACTCCATCAAAAACAAAACAAACCTCCTCTCCCCCGCAAAAAAAAAAAGAAACAAACAGAATTTATTCAGCAAAAGATCTCATTCTAGCCCTGCAAATTCTATTACATTTGACTGACATGAGATTTTTTTTAATTTAATTTGGATAAAGGCCAATAAGAACAGATGAGAATGAGCTTCAAAACTGTTTGGCTCCTTAGCAAGTTGTTAAAAAAACCCCAAAATCACAGCAATTCACATTAAAATACGCATAGCAATGCATGCGGCGGTCCTTGTCTTTGTTTGGCTTTATTCCTATAGAGGACGGCTATAAAGTGGAATAGGTGTGGTGAAAGCCGCTGTGTTAACGAACAATTCACACCAAATGCACGTCAACTTAATCAAAACTCTGCAAGAGCCAACTCCTCCTCTTCACAACTGAATTTATAAACAAAACGAAAGGCAAATTCCACCATTAAGTTTTCCCACATTTCTGAATTAACTTGATAGCATTTTAATTAGACAAGATTACGGGCATCTCACAACAGACTAGTTAATGGCTTGTTAATTAGGAATTGCAAGGCACGATTTCTGACCTGCTAAACAAGATCCTCGAGCTCAGATTAAAAGGACTCGTTCTCTCCTTGAATGGATTGCTAGGCCTCATGCAGAGGCCCTAATGAAACAGCCATAATAGAGAACAAGGCTTGCCTTCCACCACAATCAGTGTTCCCTTTGTGCCTTTTCTAAATCGCTAACAAGGAATTAACACACTCCAACATGCACGCTCATCAGGCCCTTATTCCTCTTGCTACTATGACCCTGATTTGAATGTAAAATATTCGGCCCTAAGAAACAAAAAAGCAAAAACACAAAAAAACACCTGTTAGTTTCTTCAGCTAACTTCATTAAAACACTAACTTTTTTCTTTTTTTTTTTTTTTTAAATAGGGAAGAGGACTTGAACCTGTTTTTACAGTGAAACAACTCAAGTTGTGGAATTAAAGGAGTGACGGTATTTTTTGTATTCAAACACCTACCACATTGTGAAATACACAGAAAACACCCTACAAAATTGTATATGTTTAGCGTATTTTCCAGTTTTCCTTTGTGTTGAAAGTTTACGGGATCATAAGCATCAGTACCAGTTACAAGACTTAGCAAGCACTGGGGTTTTTTTTTGAATAAAATGTTCTTTATTCACCCTGAAAAACGCGTTTGCTAAGTAAAACAAGACAGCAATATACGAATGTAAATGTATAAAGCAAAAAGTTACACATGAGAAGAGCTTGAAGTTAACACTCTAGTTAACTCGGATACCTCTGAGATCTTTTTTAATCTTCATTAGGGTTTGAAACAAGATGTGAGAGTGGACTGGGGAAAGACAGGCTGAAAGGAGTAATGAAAGCAATACATTCATACAAACTATTTACATTAATACATAATTTTCCAGAATTCTTACAGAGTAAATAAGTTGCTGACAATGTCAGTAGTCTGTTGGCATCTCTATGCCCTGGTACGGTGTGAATGACATCAGAAGATTTTCCTTAATAAATCACTTTGAAAGCAATTATTTTTACAGAAGTGCAGTCCACTAGCCTTTGAAACTCAACATTTTTTCTACAAAACGAGGCAAAAGTGGTTTTAACGCTATATGTCTTCTGGTACTACTGGATTGTATTACCAAAGAAAAAAATGCATGCAGATCACCTGCATTTTGATTCCCACTACTTGAATTGCTCCTCTTAACACAGCCCTCCCCACTTCCCCTGTGTGGATTTCTTTACCAATACAAAAGGACGCAAAGTTGCACTACATTAAATAAATATCACAACTCAGTCTGGAAAGATGAGAAAATGGGTATTTGAGAAAGCAAGTTCAAATAAATCAGAGTTTTTTGGTCAGTTGTTTGCTTTTGTTTAGAGTTTGTTTTGGTTTTTAAACCGAGACAAGCTACAATCTCACTTCATAAGATACAACTTTTGGATGAGCAAGCAAAAAAAGCAGGAATCGCAAAATGATTTTGCAGAAAACACATTTCAGAAGATACCTCCTTTCAGTACAGTGCAAGAGTATTTTCTGCACAAATATACACTTCCCTAAGGACAGTTTTCCAGTTTTCTTTGAAGTTACCCAGTCTCTGCTCTCTACACTGGCCCTGGACACACGATTACCCAGATAACTTATCTAGTGTGACTTTATGCATATTAGCTTTAAGAGTGGGTTTCGAGCACAATACCTCAGTGACCGAAAGCTTAGGGAGTAATTTCCCGCACCTCTTGTCCTCATTATCTTTTCAAACTTTCCTTCCTTCCTTCGGACAAAATTCTCTTGTGTCCTGAAATATCCCACTTGCAAAGGCAAAGGCAGCTATTCCTGCATCAGTATTAGAGTAATTAAGCTGTCCTTCCTGTCCTCTGCTGAGCAGATGGCAGACTGGTATTCCACACAGAGCTGAGCATCTGCAGTCCTGTCCTTGAATAAACCACTTACTGAACAGAAATGGAAAAAGAAATCACTCCTAGAAAACAGAGCTGCAGCACAGCTTAGTTTAAGCCACGCGGCTAACAAATTTTCAAGTCATTCGGCACCCGCTTCTCCTGCTTATGAAAAATGCCTGTTTTCTACCACCTCAAAGATTACCTTAACTTAAAGTAATTACATAATCCTAAGGAATTTTAAAATGTCTACTTACTCATTTTTATTCCAGCTATCCATTCCCTTTTACATAGGAATTTAGATTCTATTCAGAGACTAGGATAAACTGTTCATGGCTATTTCAGCATATTCTCGAGTTTGAGAATACTTTTCATTATAGGAGACCAGGGGGTGAAAGGAGAGCGGATTCTATCGTTCAGCCAATATTTGTTCCGAGATAAGATAGCTGAGCCACTAAAGTATCGAGTATTCTACTCCAAAACATAAGAAAGCCAGTAAAGTCACAAGAATTTGGAGATGTAGAGAGAAGAGCCCTCTCTGGTGTAAAGTCCAACTCCGCAAGCCTCCAGGAGCCTGTTGCGTGCTCCCTCCTTCCCTGCACAGCACACACAGAAGAGAGCAGGCAGAAGCTCCTGCTGAGGACAGAGCAAAACCTAGACAGTGATACGGAGGCCCCAGGTTTTAAAGTCCATTCCTAACCTCAAAATCTGCTCACTGGAGCGATCAGACAAGGGTGAGTGGGAAGAATGCTCAGTTCCACAGACGAGGTAACGTAGCAAAAGCATTTTTCGCCAAGCGTGCCTGTTGACTACAACACAGGCTTATACGCTGGCATGCTCTGACGCAGTCCTGGCGATGAACCATTCCAATTTGACAGCCTTTGCAAGGACATTCAAGTTCTTAGCACAGACAAGTAGTTAAACAGCACTTAAATCAAATTGCTTACCTTCTGCTTTCATGTAATGCACAGAATATGCAATCACTTTGTCTGAGTTATACAATGGCCTCTCCCACGCTAGCAGGATCGCTGAGCTTGACATTGTTTCAGCGTGGACATTGTAAGGTGCACTGGGTCTGTCTTCTGACATGACTACAGTAAGCCTGGCCCTGGAGAGAACAGATCCCTGGCTGTTCTCAGCCATGCACTGATAAATGGCATCGTCTTCAGGAATGATCTGGTTAATCACCAATTTACTGCATGCGAAAAGGAGAAAAAGGGGAAGAACAAAGCTCATATCTTGGATAAACTTAGCTTCACAGAACGCAACAGCAGTAAATGTTTGCCTCTGCTTCATGAGTTAAGTACAACTGACTTACATGCCCCAAACTCTTCTATTAGAAACAGATATGCAATGGTGAAATTTAGCAACACGAAGCATTCCTCAAAACCTGCCATGTTTATTTATGTTTATGCCTGCAAAGCCAGGTGCAGTGAAAACAAACCTGTAAATCTCCTCCTCGTCTGCAAAAAGCAGAACCTTAGGGTTGTCATTTCTTAACCAGCTCTTTAATATGAGCTGCTCACTCTACAGAAGTAGTGAAACGGAGCCTCAAACAACTAGCAAGACTCTGGTCTTCACTACACTAAACTCTTTGGCTTCCCCCTCAGGTAAGGCAGTGATGACAAAAGGCTTGCTGAGGATTTTAGGTACTGACTACTCTGCACTCCTCCTGCCAAGGAAATATCCATAACCACGTTTAACGTTCCATTTCCCATATACCTGAGTTATATCTCACTTGACTATATTTAGCTACTGCGATTCCATCCTTTGGTAGCACATCACTAGCACAGCTATCATACAATAATTGTAATCTTACCTGTTGTACATTTTTATTCTACCATTGGAGTGTATTTTCCTTCCATTTTTTAACCATGAAATTTTAGGGGCAGGGTTTCCTTCTGCCTGACAAGCAAAACGAGCAGTACCAGCTCTAGGCCTTGTTAAACTTTCTGGCCATTCCACAAATGAAGGTGGAGCTACAGATAATTGACAAGGAAAAGAAAAAAAAAAGCAAGGACAGTCAGAATAATAGTAAATTTTCCACACACAAACCTCTCCAGGCCCTTCAAATACACATATACTCAGGCAGAAAGCAAGTTCCATGTAAACAAAGCTCATTTGTTTAAAGATACATACTATCTGCACTTCTACACATTTCTGTTTGTGTGTTTATGAATACAAGTGAATCGAACTCCAGCCTACAACACACTGCTCATGAAGTACACATATATATTTGTTACGGGATTATTTTCTGTGAGGAAAGCCTGTCTTGCCAGAGCGAACACTGCACCTGAGAATCTCCACGTGCAGATGAACTGCTAGTTTCGAACTCAAAACACTGAGTATCTGACCCCTTCCATCTAAGCCAACAGAAGGAAGAAGGCAGCCACAGTTCTGTGATCTGTTTCATCTCTGCAGTCTCTCCCTGCAGCCCTCAGTGTGCTGTGTTTGAGATACAACCGCAGCCCAGCACACAGCAGAGCTCAAGACAGATGCAAGACATTAAAACACACTGGGGAAGTCAAAGCAGGCTCACCCAGCACAGTAAGAGTCGCCATCGCCACCGTGAAGTTTCGTGTGCCTGGAATCGTGGCTCGACAGACGTACACGCCCGCGTGCTGCACCTTTACGTCAGAGATCATGAGGTTCCCATTTCCAAGGACACGGGTGTTGAAGACATCAATGGATTTATGGTCTGTGAGAGAGCGGGAGCAGCGTGGTTACACGGCTGGCCGATGTATCTAAACAACTTACCTAAATTGCCTAGGGTTGCCTAGGCAGTAATGGCATAGATTAGAGCTGAAAAGTCAACAGATGCAAAGTAAAATCACAGATGAGGTTTCCGAGGTTTCCATTTTGCATTTGCTCTCACTCTAGTTATCCCACCATTCAGATGGTTGGGTCTCACCACTTGGTAAGTGGTTTATATCCGAAATTCACCACCAAACCTGAAAAACTAATGCCATTTCACCAGTTAGCCTCTGCAATGCCTTGCACTATGATTCAGTTCATCACTACCAACATCCACATCCTCTTTACAAACAGCGATCATCTATCTCCTTCTGAATTAAGCTGGGGATAAAATGAGTACATTTGATTACCACATATTTTCTTCCATTTTCACAGCAAATGCTCTATGACTGTTAGGTAACCTTTTTCGTACTTGTTTGTCCCTAAGAGCAATGGAATCGACCAGGAAAGTTACGTTTATTTCTCCCACTTTTAGAAATAAAAATGTAGGAAAACTTTTCATTATTTCCTTCTATAATTACAGTCTCAACTTTCACATTTAGGTACATGTCAGAATAGAAACAGAGATAGTTTTCACGGGAAAACGTGATGCACTGACGACTGTATTATTATTCTTACTTCATTCCCTCTCTTCTCCCTTTCCAGGCAGACTACTCAGGGTTTGGCTATGCCTATCCATAATAAAAAAATGACCTATGAACACAAGATCCAAATCGCGTTCACATGGTGTTTTTAAGAAGAAGATGGGAAAAAACATTTACAGGACTGTTTCATAGGAGGCAACACTCCAACCTGCCTGAACTCACCATTGATCCTACTCCAAATCGCAGATCCCTGGAGGTCAGCGCTACTAAGGAGGTCAACACCACCTACCCGATGCCTTGCCCACGCTGTGCCGGGGGCAGAGCAGGACTGACAGCAGAAGCAGGGAGTCCAAAGCCTCAGAAAACCTCAGGGCTTCTTAACAGCACTATGGAAGTGTGCACCTAGAAGTGTTTCACTTATCCTACCCTAACCTACTAATCGTTACCAACTACATGAAGCCTCAGAACAGCAACGTAACTGCTGAAATCCTTTCTTTCCAGTTTCACTTCCTCTCCACAGGCTGAAGGTCGTACGCTATAACTTTAAGACCTACCTAACCGGCTCCAAGAGATGATTGGCTTTGGATTCCCTGTGGCGACACACTCCAGTATGACAGTTTGATGAAGAGATGCTGTAATGTTTTGAGGACCAGCTATTATAGATGGCTTGTGGAAAGGCTTCAAGTCTGAGGCTTTGGAGGGGAAAAAAAAAAAAAAAAAAAAAATCAAAGTAAGAACAATTAAACAAAGCCTCAATTAAACGTGAAATAAAACATTCTCTTTAAAAAAGATGCTTAAACATTAAATTTACAACAAATTTCAGTAATTGTGGAAACTTACACTGAACAATATTTTAGCCACAAGACATAAGCAAAATTATCACCTGGGCAAGTGATTCAGAGCACAGTTACAGCTCTTCAACGCATGTGTGTTTGTTAAAATGTACAAAAAGAATGTAATGACGTTGGAAAAAATCGCACAGGGTGAGTACCTGGAGTAACACTCAGCACTGCCTCAGTGCTTTTACGTCTGTTGGCTACTGTTGTGGCAACACATCGATAATTTCCAGCATCCTTCTGTTCAACACCATAGATCTGCAGAACTCCTGTAGGCAGAGCAGTTATCCTGTCACAGAAATAAAAAAGAAATGTGGTCAAACATTTAGCCAGTAACACCACCACAGAATTAACTACTGAATTTACAAGCAGGCATTGCTACACCTAGCCGGGACCAGCAGGCAGAAACATTCTCTACACTTGACTCACCTCCCCGCATTTCTGAACTACAGGCGAGATTTGCACCAGCACCATGACGAGAGCAGAGGAATTTACTTTCAACAAGCAGATCTTTCTCACCCTCGGAAGCAACCATCCCAACCTTCTTGAGACAGCTGTTACATTTATACTGCTCAGGTTGGCTGATCTCTGGCTGCCATTTCTGAGATACTGGCAGAGCTGGTATATACAATTCCTGAAAATCCACCTATGCTTTCAAATTCCATGTTCCTCTTTTTACCTCCTTTGTATGTTAGGTATCTTAGACATGTTCAACAGAAATTAAACAAATATAATCTGGACAGGGAAAGAATCTAGCAAGGAGCAGGCTGTATGCTTCAAGTTAATCACTTCAAGAGAAGCCTCCCTGCGCAGAATTTCCCAAGCATGAAGTGTTTTAACTCAATTTTCTACACATAAAATTTTATCGGCCCTTGAAAGAAATTCAGGTTCAGCACCAGTTCTTCTGTGAAAGCAATCTCACTAGTTCAAAGCACCCCCACAGCCAAAGTCCACCTCTTCTGTATCCCACAGCAACTCCCATTCTTGAGGATGACTCACATACAAAATTCACCAATAACAATTCCTTAGTCAACAGCTACTGTGTGGACAATAGCAGGTGATCCTGGAGTGTCCTCGTAACACCTATTTAAAATTAATTAACAACATAACTATTACTAGCTATTTTATTAGTTGACATACTACACACACAGAACTTTCAACGTCAAGGCACTGCAAGTATTCAGATTTTCTTCTTGTAGTAGGCTCAAAATTATCCCAGAAAACAAATGACATTCTAAAACATGTAACTCTACATACCTGTCCGTGACTAAAGGTAAAGTTGTTCGATTCACTTCCCATGTCACAGTGGCAGGAGGGTTTGCTGTTATTTTACAGGCAAATCGAGCTACTCCACCTTCTTGGACCTCAGTTGAAAGTGGCTGGACTTCAAATGCAGAAATGGCTGAAAACAAAAGAACATTGAATTTAAAGGACTAAAGCAAGGAAAAACTCCTGGCTAAACCAAACTCTAGATCACGGATCAATTTGCAAAAATACCCAGAAATAGTCTTCTTTTATACAGGTAAAGAAAGATCGGTCTAATCACCTTGTTGACTTTGCTCAATAGCATGGTTTTGTTGGTTGAAGGTTTACTTAAATAACTTTGCTTTAACCTAATTCAGTAATCAAATGTTTCAACGAAAATTACACTCTCAGATGGAATTAAGCATACAAATTGACTCTCATGCAGCTGGAAAGCATATCATTCGTAAGTTCACGTCAATTAAACTACTTTGAGACTGGTCCCACTACACTTAAAAAAAAAAAATTGACTGCAACAGAAAATTTCTGAAACAACAATCAGTTTCTGACAGTCATATTTTAGTCCTTTAATAATACTCACTTTAGTAAAAGCATTTGCAGAGTTGTACAAGTTCATGACTGATACAAAAAAAAGAAAAAAAAAAAGATTTCAAGATAAGTACAATCCCAACAGTCTGAGCAGTTACCAAGCAGATGCCTGATGGACAGAGCATAGAAGTAATTTTGAGCACTTACAACTTCAGGAGTTTACAAAGTTGAGGCAACTGAAGTGGCAGATCAATATATACCTTCCCACTAACAGACACCTAAAAAATTGATCAGTAGCTGGCTTTCTTTGCTCAGAAAATAAAAGCCAAAGGAAAATAAATACAAAACCCTCTAATTAACTGTTTATTTACTGCTACTTACAAAATAATTAACAGAAAGAATAACTCCAATGAGACAAGTCCTTTTGGATAATCCACAACACAAATAATTCCACATATATTTCCACCCACTGTTACTGCAGACAGAAAAATCTCTGCATAAACTCAATGGTACTGACTCGTTTTTTAAAAAAAATCAGATTTCAAATGAATTTCCCCTCTTGTATAAATTATGCAGAAATATGATTTGAGTAGATAAAGCAGTATGAGTAAGTTACCCATCTCTTAACATTCAAGTTTGGTGTTGAAAGAATTCCTCTATTTTACTTGTTTATTAATTGAAATGGTTTGTTGTCCTATTTACTCTAGCATGTTCTCAACAAAGCCCTTCTGCACAGAGGACACATACAGCACTTGATGCACATCATTCTAACAGAGACTCCCCTCCATCATTTTGATACTATTGCACAGCATCAATAGATTAATTTTGGAGCATGAGAGAAATGTGCCATCACCTGGCTGCTTTCCCCTCCATGCACGTATTAACTCCTCACATGGGCCTAACTACAGAACCTAAAGGTTCCTATTACCGCTATACCTATTTCACTTCCCAGGTCAGAATAAATCCTTTTTATGCACTGTATCCCTGGAGCTGCACACCAGCACTGTAAGAATGAGCATTCCTGACCGTGCCAGCAGAGTGAAAGTGTGGCAGTTTTGCGAACGGACCTCCCAAAGATGGTGATTAACAAGACAACCAAACCACCTTGCACAGCAAAACCACCGCAAAGCAGTTGCTGCCACAGGAGGCAAATGCTGTGGCTGTTGGAAACTGGCACTTCAGCTGTGATTCAGATCCCCAGGATGCAGACAAAGATGCTCCTGGTATCCATTTTTACAATCAGGGCCGTGCTTTCGGCAGTGGGTCCCCGCAGCCCCAGCACATTCTGCAGTCTGTCCCCAACCCAAGTGCAGACAGAACTAGCCTCTCCCACCAGCAGAATTTAACCCTCTTCCCTGCATTCCACTTGTTCTTTCTTTCACACTTTTGAGCAGTACCAGGTTAAAGAAGAAACAAACGGAAAACCCCACAACTTGGAGAAATATGTTGCAACAGAAGTCTTACATTTATAGCCTGTTGCGGGGAGACCCAAGAACAGTTCTCAAACAGATTTTCTTTTCATTGCGAAGGAATCACTGGGAGAGAGACTTAACAGTTTTCTGCCTGCCTATAGGAGTTTGGCTTCACAGAACAGAAAGCCTCAGCGCAAGCCAAATAACCTGCATATACGCCCGTTGTTCCCATAATTCTCAACTTTCTGGATTTGTTTTCTCCTGAATTGGAAGCAGTTGGACTCTCCTGTTGTTCTCCTCTACAACAGAGGCGGGGACAGGGAAAAAGGGGAAAAAAAAAAGAAAAAGAAAGGCATCCAGGCTTGTCTTATTTCCTCCTTTCCCTCGTTCTCTGTTCTAATTCCGGATGAACACAGAGCTGTGTTCACTCTGAGGCAGAGTAACATTTCCCTAGTGCTGTTCTTGACAGATTTTCTAACAGAAAACATGGTGCTTTGCATTCTTCCTCTACTTACCGAAAGTATGACGTAGCAAACTAAGCAAGTCCACTTAGCTTTCAAAATAAAATCCCTAGGAACATAACAAAGGCACAGATAATCAGGACAACACAAATCAACTGAAGTTTCAGTGTGAGTTTCAGAGCCATCAGCAGCAGAGCTGCACCACACAGCCAACAGCAGCAGAGCAAACCATTTTACCAAGTCGGAAGGGTAATTATCCAATCTTACCAAAGCAAAGCTCCTACACACCTTCAAAAGCTTCATCTCCGTAGGAACTATAAAATCACACCCAGAATTTTCTTATAATGGTATGATTATTTAAAGGGACAGAAGGAGATAACAGAAACACAAGATTCGTTTTTCAGTCATGGATATAAAAAGAATGATTTCATAGAATCATAAAAGTTGGAAAAGACCTCTAGGATCATCTAGTCCAACCATCTACCCAACAATTTATTTCCACACATCCAGTATGTTACAGCAGAAGATCACAGACAGAAGCAATACTCTCAAGAACTACAAAAGAAACTGAGGAAAACTAGTATTTCACAGAATGCAGAATGTCATCAGAATAGCAAGCAAGAAGAGATTCAGCTCTACTATTTAGAAAGTAGTTAATGGAAGCTGATATTTAAGAACATTTTTTCCACCTGAGCAGCAACAATGTATTTCCTCAATTTCCTTAAAGATGGTAAAAGTCACAACAACAGAGAACTGTACAAATCTCGAGAAAGACTCTTAACTGTCACTAAACGTGGTTTTAGAAACAAAAAAATCCCCATTTATCTCTAATCTAAATTTATACATTGTTTATCAGTTTAGCTCAATACTTGCTCCTTCTGTATCTTGTTTCTTTATGCAAATCTCTGGTTTCTTCCTAATTCTGCCTTTATTCGTTCCAGTAAAATCTGTTTTTACAAGTCTATTGCTGTCTTGTGAAACCTGACCTCTTTGTAACAGGCTTGTTTTCATGGCAAGCGCTGATACCAACTCAGAACCCCAAGAACAAGCCATTAAAGCAGCGCTGTTAAAAGGCCAGAGCTCTATAAAATGACAAGAAACAAAGTCTCAAGAGACATACCTTGTTCCTGAAAACAAGCCTGCAAAGCGCAGTAAATGTAAGTGCCTTTTTATTTGAGTTTTCCTCCTCTTCTCAAGTTTATTTAATCATTTTGTTCCCAGATTTATAGCCAAAAGAAAACAATTAATGCTACACCAAGAAGCTGATGCTCCCTCCCTTTTTAACTTGCAAGATGCGAACGCTGCTTACAGAAGAAAACAATAGATAGAAATTCTATTTACTCTTATAAAATCTTGTAATTTATGTGATGGGAACATGTGTTTGTCTAGCTACTTTTGAGTATGAATATCTCTGATGGTAGAAAACACAGTTCTGTCCAATAAAGTTATCTATGCAGAGAGAAATCAGAGTTCAGTTCTGGTATGATTTCCCTTATTTACCACTGAGGCAAAGATTCACAGGCTCCACACCTAAACGATTACTGGCTGTCCCACACTGATTGACTATTAGAGAAACACTGCTGGTGTCTCCTGCACCATAAACAGATTAAATACAATCCTGCATGCACGCAAAATCAATTTTGTGTACCTAAACAAGTTTTTGTAGATTTAATTACTCAGGTACAAAAAAAGTAAAACTTAGGAATGTCATCCCTCACTTTTTCTTTTTTTTGAAATACAGCAGCAGTCCTTCAGTCACTTTATTTTTTTTGAAAAATAGAGAAACAAACAAACAAACAAGAAACACAACATACACCCACTTCATTCACTCCTGAAATAAAGTCCTGATGCTTGTTCACACACAAGTCCAGGTGACTTGTCCCCTTACATGCCGCACTTTCTGCTCACCTGGTGACACCTGGTGTCATTAAGTGATTTGCTGAATGAGTTTTCTTAAGAGGCAAAAGTAATTCCAACAATCTACACGTTTATTGTTGTTAAAGCTTGCTGGTTTCATCACAGCTGACGCTAGCCCAAGACTGGACTCCAACTGTGCAATGAAGAACCTGAAGGAAGGTAAGATAAAACCCCTGAACTGGAATCACTCCCTGAACTGAAACACTAACACAGAATTGGGTTTCGCCTAACCAGCATGCAGTAGATACTGAGGAACTCTCCAGGACACGATACAAACCACTTACGCATTTCTCAATGGGTAATTGCCACTCAGACAGATGAACTGCTCAGGTGGAGAGAACAAAAGCACGTAATGCCCTTTGTAGAAGTGTTAATGCCATTGAGCATTCCACAACAGCCCTAACCCTTTAAATGAAACTGTGAATCTTTTTCTTTTCTGTTTTTTTAATTCTCAGGTGAAGAAGTTTCACTTGAGAAAAATAGACTTGCATGTTACAGAGAAGCTATGGCATATTCCAAATAAATGGACAATTTTAATACTGAATTTTCTCTTCTTGACCTAGTTTTTGTGATGCTCTCCCTCTCTCTGAAACACTGTTTAAAAACGCAACAAACACACGTGTGTTATATTTTAGTACCAAAGCAAACCTGCACATATTTTCCTGGAGTCTAGTGTGATTGTTCAGTCCTTGTAGGAGCAAGGCTTAAAACAGATTATGAAAAGAAGTTCTGTGATGCCTTTCAGCCACACGGCCAGATCTTTTCAAATGATTTCCTACGCAGAAGGCACACTGGTCTGGATCTGGATGAGGGATAACCTTTCTGAGAGATCCAGACACATGACTAGAGACACAAAGCTGTTCTCTCATTTCTGATGAAACACTTGGAATACACAGAAGCGGAGTTGTTGTCAAGCGATCTAATGGGTGGATCTTTGAGGAGTTTCCCAGGAGATGGTAGTAAAAATGTAATACAGTATTTTGCATCTTAAATTCTGTTTAGTGCACGCAGTTCAGAGGAAATGGAGCAATAGGGGTAAAGCTTTTCACAACTGTAAGTGACGAGGGATCAATATGAAAGGGTGATCGGTCTGTGCTACCACAAGGCTAGTGATTGCTTACATTCACCCTTAAAATTTTGAGCAAGTGCTGTTTGACCTAGAATTATTTTTAAAATCTGAGGCACAAAAATGAGGTATTTCAGGAGAAAACAGAACCTGTCCTATACATAAAGATTTAACGAGCTGGATCCTGATTAGCCCTGGAAAAGTAAACCAAAGAGAGAAGTGAGTCTTACCAATACACAAAGGAGATATTAATGAGCACAGGGAGGGACAGTTCTCATTTAATCAGTAAGAACAGAAGGAAGAAGCTATAGCTCCACCAGGGGAAGTTCAGGTGAAGTTGCTAAAGGGCAACGTATTAGCAAGGAGCACGCAAGTAAGGGAGGTGACACAACTGCTAGAAAACAGGTGTGCTTGGGCTGCTACCTACCCACCCGCGGGCAGTGACACTGCTCCTGCCACTTTCCTCACACCAAATACTACAGTAAAGATCCCTTCACAAAGAAAATCTTGTGCTTCAGAAATATCCAGAATCTATTTTGGTTTTGTTTTCTTTTTCCCCAGGCAAAAAGACAATTCAGAGTAGATTTGTATGAATCACAGAATCACAGAATGATTTAGGTTGGAAGAGACCTTAGAGATTATCTAACCCAACCTCTCTGCCGCAGGCAGGGACGCCTCTCAACTAGACCAGGTTGCTCAAGGACTCGCCTAACCTGGCCTTGAACATCTCCACGGAGGGGGCATCCACAGCTTCTCTGGGCAATTTATTGCAGAGTCTTGCCACCCTCAGACTGAAGAATTTCTCCCTAAGATCCAATCTAAACCTATTCTCCTTCAATTTAAATCCATTTCCCCTTGTCCCATCACTGGACATTCTTGTAAAAAGTCCCTCTCCAGCCCTCCTGTAGGTTCCCTTCAGGTACTGGCAGTTATAAGGTCCATCTGGAGTCTTCTCTTCTCCAGGCTGAACAATCCCAGCTCCTTCAGCTTGTCTTCATAGCAGAGGTGCTCCAGCCCCTGGATCATCTTTGTGGCCCTCCTGAACTCACTGCAACGGATCTTTTTCCCTCTTATGGTGGGCACACCAGAACTGGACACAGTATTTGAGGTGGGGTCTCACAAGAGCAGAGTAAAGGGGGAGAATCGCCTCTCCTGACCTGCTGGTCACACTCCTCTTGATGCACCCCAGGATGGGGTTGGCCTTCCGGGCTGCATGAGCGCCCTGCCGGCTCATGCTGAGCTGCTCACCTATCAACATCCCCAAGTCCTTCTCTTCAGGGCTACTCTCAACCCGCTCTGTATCCAGTTTATAATTTTGCCTGGGATTGGCCCAACCCAGGTGCAGGACCTTGTGCTTTGACTTGCTGAACCTCATGCAGGTTACACTGGCCCATTTCTCCAGTCTGCCAAGGTCCCTCTGGATGTCATCCCTTCCCTCAAATGAGGCCACTGCGCCACACAGCTTGGTGTTGTCAGCAAACTTGCTGAGGGTGCAGAAACTCTTAAGTTATTTAATCTGCTTTCAGAAAAACATCGTGGACAATTCAGGTAACTCCACATCACTGGCACTGTCTGACTCTGCAAAACTCAGAACCTGCAGTCGGAAAATGAGCAGGACCAAAATTATAAGTGAAATTTTGCGAAGCATCAGTCTGACTTCATTTAATGAAAAAAATTCCTCTCTTTAAAGGAATTTTTTTAAAAAAAATAGAAAATAATAAAGAGAAGAATAAATTGTAATAACTATCGTAACTATGTTGAAGTCCCTGTTTGGATTACTGTAGTTAACTGAGCCACTTACACAGAGTAAGTACAAGTAGATACGAAATTTTATGTCATTCTGGGAAAAAACCAGGCAGAGTTGTCACAGTGAAGGCATTGGTACCGCTGCAGCAGGAAGAGATGAGCTCAAGAGGAAACAATTTTACCGATACATTGTGATTAGATGAAGACAGCGGCCTCATACTAAAGAACGTGTCTTCACAGAATTATGAGCTAAAGATTTGAGGAACAAAACATCTAACATCCTCTTCATAAAGCTGGATAAAACTCAGCATAATTGGAAGACAACCAAAACCAAAGTCTTAAAAAAAAGAAACAAACCCCACACGCACAATGGAGGAGGAGACTGTTTGTTGACTTTCTGCTCTTGCAAAGTATTCTGCTTTAATTGGTCCCTAGCTTCAAGGATCAGGCTTGATTTTATCTTATTTGGCTTTTCTTTGAAATGAAACAGTGTGTTAGCTCGGGACCAAAACATTCGTGCTCCAGTCTTCTTGACCACTCTAGGCATCAGAAAGATTTGCTTCTCAACTATGGACCTCTGGTAGTTCAGCTCATAAATGGAAGCATCCGCAAAGACCTTGTCTTCCTTTAGTCTCACTCATGGTCTGCACAGATATTTTGCTCCTCTTAACAGCTTTATGATTTAAGGCAAACCGCCGAGTCTGAGATGGAACTGCATTCCATCTGGAAGAGGAAGTGATATCATTCAGAACACATTTGGCCCTTTCAGGCACAGAGGAAAAGTGTCAGTTCATTCTGACCGTTACAAAAGGCTTAGCAACGAAGCAAAATGTTTAAATTCCTCAAAGCTTTTTCAATGAAAAATTCTAGTTTAGACAAACTCTGGTTTAGACAAACTGGGTATAGTAACAAGTCAGGTTTCCTTCAGTCCACACTAAAATGAAAAGTACTCCCAGAAGTGCAAATAATGCTCCCTTTTTTAATAAACTCTCTCTACATTGTCCAGGAATATACAGAACAAAAATCCCACAGTCTGATGTGTATACTGGAAATATGAGCAAGCGGGATAACATCTGGCCTATCACCACGCTATTTGTGAAACAGATTACATCGTGTATTTCGTAGATATTGAGGGCTGGTTTAGCTCAGTGGGTTGAGCTTGGTGCTTGAAACACCGAAGGTCGCAGGTTCGATTCCCGTTCGGTTCTCACGTGTTGCCTGACCTAGTCGAGAGGCGGTGTCCCTGCCCACAACAGGGAGGTTGGATTAAAATGATCTCTAAGGTCCCTTCCAGCTCAGGCCATTCTATGATATGATACGATAGTGCAGTCTATGATATATTTCTTGAGTTGCACATATTTCCAGGATATACCTAATACACCAATTTTCTCTTCCTAAAATGAAAGCAAAAATAAGAAATGTTCCTCTATGACTTTACCAGTACAAAGAAATTATGAGGTTATGATAGCACGAAAAACATAGCAGCACTTTTGAAGACAACAGTTCAGAATTGTATCGATAAAAAGGAGAACAGTCTCAGGCTAATGCCTTAGAGCACTGTGATTAAGTAATAGTGAGGGTAAATGAGACTGAAATTGCTGCATAGATTTGACACTATCAATAATGGACACAGGACGTGTACTAATCCGTTTACCGCAAAGATTTTTCTTAACGACGTACCATTCAGAATCTCCTAGCAGGCATTTTAACATTTTAAAGACGGTGGATTGGAATTCCACCTTGTAGAGACTACAACCACGTTCTACAATGATCATTATTATTCTGCTGCTTTGGGAAACCCTGCAGAGTGGGAAACTTCGGAGCTGCGTTTTTAGGGGCCACTGGTTTCGCACTACAATCTGGGTTCCTCTTCCTTTCCTACTCTTTTTTCTTCCTAAGCCAAAGGATAGTTTTTATCAAAACAGGATGACATTTTGGGATCTATCGGCATAGTGCATCCATGCACTTTACGTTCACAAATCCAGAGAGTTGGAGAGCCAGATGTTTAAGGCTGCTGACACATAGTGCCTCATTTTTCCCAACCTGTTGACCAGTAGGAGTCTTATCCTTGACTTCAGTCAGCTTTGAGTCAGCACCTTACCCTAGAGAGATGAGACCCTTTATTGAGGAAACAGTGTGGTTCCTCAATTCTCTAGATGATATGTGTATCACTCCAGAACTCTGGCAAATATTGCTTTGTTGGGATTAGAGGAGGGAAGAAGAAAGACTGGAAGAGAGTTGTTCTGGTTTTTTTTACTAAACTTTACAAAGAGATTTTTTTTTTTTTAATAGAAGTGTGAAATATGCGAATACTTCAAATGAAAACACAAACCTAAACAATAATTTAAAAAAAACAAAAACAAAAAAAACTTAAAAAGGTCCAAACATTGCAAAAACCTAACAAGATTAGAAACCCTATTTCTACTGTGTGAAAGACATGCAAGCACACAGAATGAACCAGGTTTGGCCATGAAATTTGGCATTCCCTATAGACAAAACCGATCCTTCACACCCTGTGCTCCTCACGTTTCATTTCACAGAAGAGTATTGGCAGGTCGTGGGCAAGAAGAAAATCTTTCTGAGGCATTAGCCGATGAGACCCTCTCAAAATCACATTCTGAGGTTTGGAGGGACCAGAAACTGCTCTACTCATAGTGGTAATTACAGAAAGCTTTCACTGCTAAATACCAAGGAGCTTCCAGCTGAGGTAATGAGTGAGGATTTGGGCCATCTGCCCTTTCTGCTATTTTCAATTCCTTATCTCTGCTCTGGACAAATCTTCTCCAGGGCCCTGACTGTTAAGCTAAAGGGTGAGCTCCTTTGCAGAGCTTACTGCATTTTGTCTCCAACAAACTGCCAGTCAGTTACGTCTGGGAAACAGTCTGCTCTGCTAAAACTTACCGTCACCTCATTGCAAAAACATTTACTTCTGGCCTATCACATGTTTAGTTCCGTCACTAAAACTAAACAAAGAGAGGGAGATGCAAGGAATTCCTTCCTGGAGAAAGGAATGGAAAAAGGAAGAAACAACACTATGGGGTTGGTTTTTTTTCCCTTCCTCTCGTATTTTTGCCAACCTGCTGACAAATATCTAAGAAGTGTAATTTTTAGACAATTGTTTCCAAACTAAGATGCAGATCACTAGATCACTCTCTAATCTTTGATAAGAAGGGGGAAAAGAAAATAAATCATTAGCTTCATATATAAACCCCACACTTTTAATATCTCTGCACGCTTAAAATTTTTGCATGTCAATGTCCATGCCAAAAAAAAAAAAAAAAAGGGTAGCATTCACCCAGTCACAAACTAGCCACTACTTTCTTGGTGCTGAAGAATGCTATAATCTAAAGCAATGAAATGGAGAAGCAAAGAGGTCAACAGCCTGAGCACCCTTGAACAAAAGTTCCCTTGGAGATGTCAGCTGCAATCTCATTTGTTTCCTCTAACACTTTCAGGTCCCCTTGCTCCTTTCTTTAAAGCTCCTAATTCAGTGGCTGACAAATGATCACTTTAAAAAATCTCTGTACAGGAATAACCAAGTCTGAATATGTCCACTGAAGATCATTAAGCTCTCCACCATTTGGGCTGGGACTAGATTCTGTAAAAGTGCTTCTGGCCACACACAGACAAACACACACAGAGACACAGTTTTCACCACCAGCTTCTCAAAGTTAAGACTAGTCTGAAGTTTCATACGTAGTATTTCCCCTCCCCGAAAACCTGTTAGTCAAGTAGACCACGCTGGACTGAATTTTTAAGGAAATATACTCATTTCTTTCCTACAGCATGCTCCTATTCCTTCTTTCTTACAGTATCCTCAGAAAGCAGAAAAGGATATTGTCTTCTCCACATACAGAAGAGTGGCTGTAAGTTTCAGATCTGTCGCAGTGCAGAAAGTCAGGAGGAGAGGAAGACCCAAATGGATGCAATGTTGAAGGCAGGTTATAGGAAAGGAGAAGAAACTTTACAAGATAAGGAAAAATTCCTCCCCCCCTGCCTCGGAAGAATTGAGAGCAGCCTTTTCCTTGTACATCCTGACTTGCTCAAGTTTGGTTTTGTTTTCATTAAAAACAAAATGAAGCTTTTTACCCTCTTGCAGGAGCTCTTTGGAAGTGCCAGGTCTAGAGACTGGGTCTCAAAGGCAGAATATCATTTTTGACTGTTCCAGAGTGAAAAAACAGCAGCGAAAAAAGAACAAATGAGGCATGTGGTTCTGGATCAGCCTCCCTTTGGCGAGTCAGTTTTAGAAACGTAACCGTTCCCCATATGCATGGATATCACTGAACACAGAAGCACGCCCTACCACTGCCATTTAACTATTGTCTCAGAAGCTTTCAGTCCTGTAAATGTTCGTTTTCTGGGCACAGGACACATCAAATGGCACACCAGACTCCAAACACTTAAATACACAGCTAGCTAAGCTTCCCTTCTTGGGTAAAACCAAGAATTCAAAACTATTATAATAAGCATTACAATACACCAGGAGTCTCTATGATACTGAACTTTTTTTCAAGGAAAAAGTAATAATTTCACCTCAGGATACATTGTACTTGATGAAAGATGCTCTTTCCTTTTGCTAAATAGGCAGCATACATTAACTGTAACTTTTGGAAACCTTAGCAACAGAAAGAGTTCATAATTAGCATGTCTGCTGCATGTTAAGAAAAAAGAAGGCTGGCTCCTCAGAAATGGATAATCACCCTTCAAAAAGTTCTCTTAAATGCATTCAAGGACATAAAAGTACAATTTGACAAGATGACTGTTAGACTGTACCATTTCCTCCTTACTTCTTCAGACCACTGGGAAAGACACTCAGCTTGCATCATGGGCAGCACCAACGTGCTGGAGAAAGTAACAGGAGGATCTTAACTGATGCGATACCAACACAAGAGCTCCTTATTTTCCTGTTTGTTCTCCAGCCCATCAGGTGCTCTCATGGCCACATCAAAATGATGATCCAGAACTGCAATGCAAGGGCATGCAAAACTCCCAATCTGTGAAGGAAGAAACTACAGGATAATACACCCAAGTCTTTCTGTTTGACTTTGGTCAGAGCAGTTAACGATATTGCAGCAGCAGCACTTTTCACATCTTGTTGCTACGTGTAAGCTATTCACATCACCACACACATCACCTTATTACATCTCAATCACTTAAAAAGTGCCAAAAAGCATACCACTACCATCCTCCCCAACGAAACCAGGCACACATACTGCCTCAAGAGTTACCACTAGCACTGTTTTAAAGGAAAGAAAAGATTGAGGCTTAGAAATACGTAGTTCTATATATCCAACAGTTTATTGGTGGTGTAACCCGCATACCCTACCGAATCCTGTAAACAAGCATGAGAGATTTGATCTTTTCACTTTTGAAGGCATCTCAGCTGGGGTTTTCCTCTCTCAGTCCACATATCACCCAGGCGACAGTGTGTGGCCACAGAAGCCCACAATAAATGCTAATGCACTTACCAAGGAGTTTCCCTCTGCTCTTCTGCAGACAAGAAATGTAGGAAGTAGTACAGAAAAGGTACACAGTAAGCCACATTAACCAGCTTCAAAGCTGTTCTACTTGTGTGGCTGAATGCATTCAGGGAAAAAAACCCACCGTTTTCTCGCTTGCAAGGACAGCTCTCCCTCAGCAGTTTGCCAAGTGATTGCTTTCTAGTATCTATGCTTAAACCTAGAGATGCCCTTCTTCGGAGTTGTTGCCATTCTGTAAAGAATTAATCCTGCTTAATAGCCAAACTGTTGCACAAGGAACATCCAGCAGAGTTTTGTGCTTTACAACACGAAGAGAAGGATCAGAACACGAGCAGGATTGTGCAACAGAAGAGCCATCCCTTCACAACTACCCTAATTTGACATCCAAAAAAACCCCACCAAACACACCTACAAAGTAAGTAGAAAGTTAATGATTGACTGCTATGATTCTAATGTTTCTCAAAGAATAACCCCAAAAATCACAATGAATCACAACTAATTGCTTAGTGCAACAGAGAAAAGCCAAATTCAGCACTGGGTATCTGATCAATTGATTTCACTGCAGATGCAAGCAGAAGGGTAAGACCTCTATTTATTAGTCACATACTTTTAAAAATAAATAAATCCTATTCCTGGTTAAAATAAAACAAGCAGAATGCAATACCCGCTCTTCACCTCACCCTGCCCACCTCATCAATCAGAGGAAGCGCATCCCAGGACAGGAGCAGGGCCCCACACATTCCTCTGCCGCGCCGCCCACCCCTGCGCCTTCCCTCACATCTGGGGGGAGGCCGAGGAAGAGGTTCCATTTCATACAGTGGCAAACTGACACCATCCACGTAGGAGCGAGCGTAAGGTGATACGGCGGCGCTGTAAGTCTTCAGACTGTCGGAAATGCTATCCCTGAGAGATACAAGCACGCTCCATTTTTTGCTTTACAGTGTTTCAGAATCAGCATCCTAGGATGAAAGCCAGTTTCACTGCAAAACGCCGAGGAGAGGCGCTGGGAATTCAACCCCTCTCCAAATGTCAACGTTTCGGTGTTCCCATGGGGAAAGGAAAGAAGAGATGCCTCCACTCGCAAGGGCCAAACGCCTGCAGCTCATTTCCCTGTCACCAAATGCTCCCCTCCTGCATTACACAGCCCAGAGATGTCTCCCCAGTAACATCCTTCCTACAGATGGTAGCAGCTAGCAGCAACATTCTGAATGTCTTACACATTGGAGAGCAGCGGGGATAAAAATCGAAACAAACTTTGTGCTAAAAAACAAGTAGCAAAAGGCGCTGACAATACTGCTTACTTACTGAAGTTACTTAAAACTCCCAATCAGATGTTTATTTGAAAATTTCTGGAGGCAGGAATGGAGGAAGAGTTTAGGACTCTTGCAGTCTTCACATAAAACAAATTGGAAGTGTAGCTTCCAGGTTAAAAGCATACTGTCTTCAAGGTCACAGTAATCTGTATTTTTCCCCAAGTATCTCTCTCTCACTCCCTTCTATGTCTGGAAAACATCCTGCAATTTTGTTCTGAACGCACCATAAAAGCCTTCATATAAAATGCAAACTGAAGAAATTAAAAAATTTTGTCTTTAGAGGAAGTCACCTTGATGTGGCTGTTGACTGCCTGGGTGGGAAGCAATAGTTGGATTTCCAGCTGGCCCAGTCATGGTGCAAGTAAATAATCATGATCTACTAAGTAGATAATACCTCTGGTTATTAGTTTATTTACATTATCTACCACATAATAACAACCCATTTTCCTTTTCCATTATTTTCAGAAGCCCAAGCCTTTAAATCATGGTCACCAGGAAAGCTCTGAGGGAAGTGCTCCCTGGAGCACAAAGATGGAAGCCCCATCTCGGACATCATGCCCCAACCTGACACAAGCAAGCTCTGAGAAAGGGGACTGAGCCCCAGGAAATGCAGCGGCAGACATGAGAAGAATACCACCAGGCCTCCACAAAAGAAGGAGCCCTATTCAACAGGTGGTGTACTTCTGACATACACGTAGAGGTGTACAACAGAGAGGAGTTAAGAACGGTTAGATTATCTCAGACTTCCATCCTCTCTTGCACTCTTAAGGTAGTTAAGCTACTCATCCCAATAAATACAAAATTCTCCCTTTTCCCTCAAACAGAGGGAGAGAAAAGAATACAACAGACCAAGCTTCACTGTATTTTCTTCTACATTATGCACTTGTACTTCCACGAACAGCACTGTAACACCTTGGCGTGACGCCAATCCGAAATCCCTCATAATGCGTTCAGTAAGCCAAATCAAAACAACACATAGCTTGTAAGAGTGGGGTAAAGAAACTTGAAGGTCATATTTCATCTGCTGCAGCTCACGATGTTCAGTCAAACGGAGGCAGAAGGTTAACTGGCAGGATCTGCTCTTTAATGCCGGTTACTTCCAGTGGAAGAAGCTAAGCAACAACGATCTTTTCTCCGTACTTCCTGAGGAGAATCAACAAAAAAATCCCAATGCTAAGGGAACACTGCCCAGCCTAAAGGAAGATGGGACAGAAAAACCTGGCAACACGATGGAGAGGAAACACACTTCCCTAGTGCAACTCAAAGCTGGTTTTTTGGACACGTTAATTGCAAAATTGAAAACAGGATTCGAGTTTCGTTAAGCATGGCAACACCTTCCCCTTATTTAAACTATTCTAAGTCAGCAGACAAATGGACAGGTAGCGCTCTTGTGCATTTGGAAAACATTGGTTAGTACAACAAATCAGGTGAAAAGTGTGACTGCATAGAAAACACTAGGTTCTACCTCAGTTTTACAACTGCCAGTGTTGTCTGTAGCAAAGTAATTTATTAGTTTGATCCTGCAGAACGTATTCTCAGTTTTCTCCAAATCTAAAGCAAAAAGAGGTAACACTAACCTTTTACTCTAGGTATTTCTGGATTGCTTAACACCATGTATGAGAAGTAGTAGAAGCACTAATATTCACATATCATACACATTAAAACAAAGAAATTGATAGAAATTAATATCCTTAACCCTCTGTCATAACAACTAATCACAAAAATCTGTGGATCTGTTGGCAAAAAAAAGGTGCCGTGAATGAATCATAGAAAGGAGAAGGGAACAAAAAAAAAAAAAAAAAAAAGAGGAAAAAAACCACAAACCAGCCCTATTGCACTGATGGAATTGAAATGATCTGCCCCTCTTCTTGAGCACCACACCGCGCTGATAAAACTAAATCTCTCTTTGACTGAAGGCCGAATTAAAACGGAGCAATGCAGGAACTCTTCTGACCCAAAAGTAATCCACTCAATCATATAATGCATCCCCTTCCTTTTAGGAAAATGAATAGCCCTCCATAGAACCTTTTTCTTCCTTGACAAGTCCTTGACAGAAGAATGTGAATCTGGACAGTTAAATGAATCAATCACCAGCTGCTAGTCCAGGGCCAAGATGGTGAGCCGAGGGGCCTGCCAGAGTTCACTGACCACTGGTCAAAACAGGACAAAGGCTCTGCCTCTATGAATAGCCCGTTTCTGGGATCCAAAGGTCACTTAGCTGCCGTGGAAACGGTCCTCTTTGGTTATTTAAAGTTCTCAGGCTATTCTGCCACAGATAGTATTGTTTCAGGTGGTCACCATCTTTCCTCTTCGCGAGTTCATGAAAGGCCAGGCAACCATTATTTAGGTAAACGCAAGACAATGGTGAACACGGCAGCAACTAAATAGTGAGGAAAGGAACAATTAAAATAAGTACAAATAATGCTTTACACTTCCTCCTAACTCCAGCTCCTGAACATGCCTGTGAAAAACACCTTCAGAGGAAGAGTCCTGACACCCAAGGGGCCAGATTCCCGACAGGATCCAGGTATGTACCTTGCACTGACGGAATGAGGTGTTGAGTACCTGACTGCCTTTAAGATTCTTTATATAAATGTGTCAAGAAAAAGAACAAAAAAAGGGTACTGGGGCTTTTCTCTTGTCATGACTGCTGAGCTATATTTCCAGAAAGCTGCCCTATGGCTCAGTGTAAGACTTGTACCCTAACAAGTAGGTGGTACTCTAGGCTATGTGCTGGAGTAAATACTTGAGAAAAAAGACAGACCAGGTGCATTGCATA
Source organism: Trogon surrucura (assembly GCA_020746105.1). Taxonomy (NCBI): domain Eukaryota; kingdom Metazoa; phylum Chordata; class Aves; order Trogoniformes; family Trogonidae; genus Trogon; species Trogon surrucura. Next base: position 1,404,684 of record CM036627.1, read on the forward strand.
CATCATGAGATCAGTTAAAATAACCCCTAAACCTTCCCACCAACACAGCATTCAGTGTATCTCTCACACGTGTGTATATACACAAGATGAAAATTTCCAAACCCAAATGCCCAAAAGCTAGGAAACTGAAGAAATAAAGCTACTCATGTAACTGATCTGCTGTTTACACATGTTTTAGGAAACAATCCAACTGCACAATCACACGTCTCCACTATTCACAGCTTACACAATAAGCATCTATTTGATATTTTGCTTTCAGTGTTCAGGATGTAGCCTGATTCCTTACTTATTACACTCCAGTAAGCACTGTCCTGAAGACAGTTATTAACTTCCCTATGGACTTTTTTGCAGTGCTTTGCAATACAGTTCTTCATAAACACTAACGCATCTACTCTGACAATGCGTCAAGATAATGTTCTATTATTACTCTAATTTTACTGTTGGGCACGGATAAGCAATTGGATGGTGACCCCAAATATCCACTAAATTTAGATGCCCAAGATAAGCCACTGCTCTCACAGCACTCCATGTGTTGCTGCCACAGCTCCCCCAACTTGTGGTAGCTCCAGTTGATGAAACCTCAGAAACTCATATCAAGTGCTGAGACCTTAAGAAATACATAATCACAGACTTCCCATGAAAAGACAAGCTGACTCGTGTCACATATTGCAGAAGCTTCTGGCTGAAACAGTGACGCAGTTTCAACCGTCCAGAGCTCCCTTGACTGGAAGATTATTCATCCTTCTGAAGTTCCCAAGTGAGGTCCAGGACTCCTGGGTCCATGTTCCATGTCTTAAAAGATCAGCTGCTCCGCAGTCATTCTCAGTTCTCTCCCACTCACAATGTGTACCCATGGCAATCACCAAACCCAGCCAAGCCCAGGCCTCACTCCACAAGCTTTTCCTTAGTACCAGCTGCTTCCCAACGATGCACTTCTCTTACCCCTCCTAACCTCTAGATACAGGAGACCACTCACACCTCACACACTTCTGCTCCCAAACTTCCTCCCCAGGTAATTAGACCATTGTTTTCATTTAGTTTGGATTTCCATACCAGCTGGTTTCTCCAGGCAGTGTTAGATCACACTTTACCTCCTCATTAATTCGGAACAGGAAAAAAAGGCAAGTCCACAGCTGCCTAGGACTGCTTAGAGGGAAAGCCCAGCTCAGTGCTCACAAGCAACATGATGAGCACAAACAGCATCTTCCGTGCTTCTAGCTAGTCAAGCTGAGTAACTCCACGCTGAAGATGGGTTAAAAAGAAGTTTGGTCCTCAGAACTTACAGGACAACCAAATTCACAAATAGCAACAGCAAAAGCTACTTCCAGACACAAAGACCACTTTCCCAACAAATCCCACATCTCTGTTCCCTCAGGAGACATTCCCAAGCTATGCTAACAAAAACCAAAAACATGGAAAAAGGAGTTTCATCTTAGATTTGTTCTAAGGAACAGGATAAACAGTCATGCAGAAGTATACTGTATTAAATAAAAAAAGAGCAAAATTTAAGCAGAGAGATGGATACTAATATGATGCATTTCTATCCAAAAGGTTAACACATCAGAAACTTAGGAACTACAGTCCTGCAATATAAACATTTGGTAAATTTAACAGCAGAGTGCTACCAACCCCCTTAAAATTAGATCATCCTTTGCACAAAACAATAGAGCAGAAGACAAGTCTACCGCTGGTACTTTTTTGCAAGTCATGATTAAAAACATCAACAGGTTTCAGTCTCTACTAAGCAAAAAATAAAGTTTAGCATCTAATTCTCTTTCTTGGGGTCAGTGATGAGAAGACTTTTTATCTCTTCTCAGAAAATCATGGTTTGTTTTTTTCCCCATTGATACAACTCTAGGTTCTGCTATTCGTTCAGCAACGGCGCTGCTGGAAGAACCACAGCCAGGCCCCACCAATTCAAGCCTCCTCTACCTGACCTAGTACAAACATTTTGATGATTTTAAATCAAAATAACACCCAAGTTACCCTCACATTGTTGTTTCTTGAGATGGTCAAAGCTAATCAACATTAGTAGCTGCTAAAAAGCGAAGACAGACTCTTCCCACGTAGTCCCAAATCCCCACTACTCTTACCTACCCACCTTCAGCCATCTCTAGCACTTGTTCAATAACACAGAAAGCCAGTTCAAATCATCACAGCTATTTGCATTAGTTAGATATCTATCTACCTAACAAACAAACAAACAAACAGTATTTTTTATGCCAAGTTATCAAGCAGATGAACACGACAGACTGCACAAGGGACGTGGCTTCAACTGTATCCTGTTCTACATTTCCAAAATTTCAGAACCAGTGTCCGTCACTTTTATTTTTAAAGCACAAATTATTCTTCCGTTCTTGCAAACTACAAGACTGATTAAACATCTTTACAATCAACTGCAGTTTATTTTTAATAGTTTCATGTTGATGTCACCAGTGAACACTGGTATCCAGTATACACCAAAAATCCCAGAGGCTACTGCTAATGAAGGGCATTCAAGAAACCGTCAACATTATCAACATTCACCTAAACACAAAGCACAGCTTTTCAATGTGCTTCAGTCTCTCAGCAGGTTCCACTTCCAGTACCACCTCCGGTGCACAAAGTCTAATATGCCCTTGACACAGCTCTAAAAGCACAGAAATACTGTTTCCAAACTGAGGTGTAACAAAATTCCTCAAGAAATGTTTATTATATTCTTCAAATTGTGCACTTTCAGTGAAATGTCTGACCATAAAAAAGCCAAATATGCTACCACGTACCTCAGAATAATAACTATTAGTGGCTTAGATATGTCCCCGTTTGTGCAGAGATACAGTCTCCTGCAGGTACTTTATGATAGATAGTATAGGTTGTTTTTTTTAGTGTGCATAATTTTTATTATCGTTGTTTATTTATCTTAAACTAAATCATGCAAAACCACTCATTTTATCGGGGGGGAAGGGAAGAATAAAGTGCCGTGTGGATTTCAGGGATTCACCATCTGAAAGCTTTTATTCTTCAACAGTGAAGGAAAGTTATGACCTTTGACATGTGGCCATGGTGCCAAAGAAGCTGCTCATAAATGTGTGTCAGTAAAGAAGCAGAAATCAATAAATTCATTTAATCCAGTGAACTAGTATGTAGTGACACACAATATATTTTAAAGGGCCAACTGCTCTCCTGTTTCTCTCAAAAGACAAAAATTTTACCTAACGAATTTTTGGATATTCAATTTTTGGGAGTTTTTACAATCGGAACACTGTCTTTGACCCATTAATAAATATTTTAGTCGGTTACGCCACAACTTCTTAGGACACTCATTTATGTCTGAAAGATCCCCAGTACAGCACCATAAGAACACTAGCAGGTGGGCAGATATCCTATTAACAACCTTGCCATTATTAAAGACAGCTATCCACAGGAATCAAACACAGGCAGGTGTTAAAAGTGTATATTTTTTCCACATGGGATGCTCAAGAGCAGAACAAATGAGATATTGGTCACAATTCCAAACACGGTAATTTTAAAAGCCCAAATAAAGCTTTGCTCTACAACATATATTGTAAAAGCTTCCAACACAGCATATTTGGTCATCTACCACATATTTTAGGAGAATCAGCAATAAGAAATATCAAGGAAAGATGATGACCATTAAAAGCAAGTATTAAATGCCATGTGCTGGCAATGTCACAAAACTCCCATCAATGCTACCAAGAATTCCAAAGTTAATTTCTTGTACACTGTATCCACGCTTACCTCTTCTATTGTTTAGTAAACCCAAGAACTTCAAACACTAGAAAAGGTAATTATTGCTAGAAATACAGTTCACACCCTTAAAAAAAAAATCTTCACTCTGAAATAAAGAAAAAAAAATTCTAATGAGCAAGAAAACTAAATAAAATCCTCATACCCAGTTTTGCCTCCACTTCTTAAATCACAGAATCACAGAATGTTAAAGGTTGGAAGGGACCTCAAAGATCATCTAGTCCAACCCCCCTGCCAGAGCAGGATCACCTACACTAGAGCGCACAGGAACGCGTCCAGGCGGGTTTTGAATGTCTCAAGAGATGGAGATTCCACAACCTCCCTAGGCAGCCTGTTCCAGTGCTCAGTCACCCTCACAGTGAAAAAGTTTTTCCTCATATTTTTCTGGAACCTCCTGTGTTCCAGCTTCCACCCATTGCCCCTTGTCCTGTCAGTGGACGCCGCTGAAAAGAGCCTGGCTCCATCCTCCTGACATTCCCCCTTGACATATTTATAAACATTGATGAGGTCACCCCTCAGCCTCCTCTTCTCCAAGCTAAAGAGATCCAGCTCCTTCAGCCTTTCCTCATAAGGGAGATGCTCCACTCCCTTCACCATCTTTGTGGCTCTACGCTGGACCCTCTCAAGCAGCTCCCTGTCCTTCTTGAACTGAGGGGCCCAGAACTGGACACAATATTCCAGATGCGGCCTCACCAGGGCAGAGTAGAGGGGCAGGAGGACCTCTCTTGACCTACTTGCTACTCCCCTTCTAATACACCCCAGGATGCCATTGGCCTTCTTGGCCACGAGGGCACACTGCTGGCTCATGGTCATCCTGCTGTCCACTAGAACCCCCAGGTCCCTTTCCCCTGCACTGCTCTCCAGCAGGGCAGTCCCCAACCTATATTGGCACATGGGGTTATTTTTCCCCAAAAATTCCCCAAATGAAATACTGATTTCTGAATGCTCATGTATGTATGTATGATATGTTGAGGTCCTTTCCAAGCCCTAACATTCTGTGATTCTCCATGAGTTTGTACGTACCTGTTCCACGAGCCAAAGTGCACACAGCACTGTGGATTTGTGTTATGATCATTTTTACAACAGTTTGGTTGTGCAACAAAATTGAGCTGCTCTCACGGCACAGACCGGCTGAATTAATAAAAGCAGTATCCATTTTCAACCTCTGTGGAAGATCAATGATAAATCTGCTTGCAAACCACAGGCCACGGGGTTTTTTTGCATACATAAGCATTAAAAGCAAGATGAAAAAAGAGCTGGTCATACGGTGCGTTACACTTTTGGGGGAGGGGGTGAGGGAAGGAAGTTTCACCCTTGTAATTTGGGACACGCTATGTACAAAGTTTTTCTCTCCTCAGGCAAAACGACGGAGTCGCGCCAGAACTCCCAGAGAATATTTCCAGTTAACATCAATTTGCCGGATGTCACAGACAAGTTTAATGAACAAAATGATAAATGTCTGTCAATGGCTTCATAAAGTCAACGAAGTCTCGTTACCAAGAACATTCATAATGCACTGCTCTGCCCGAGGCACGTTACAGTTGTTAGAGGTTTACTAGAGATCTTGATGTGAATGGTGAAATGGTAATTTAACAATGTACACTAGTTAATTTGCTGATAAGTTACTCGAACAATTATTAATACGCTGAAGAGTGTGCACGAGTAAGCAAAAAAAATTATTTAAAACTCTTCTGCATGTTCAAAGACCTTAAGATTAATTTTAAAGTTTCTTTCAAAAGATAACAGCCTATTTCATAACTTCCAGTTGTAACAAGTTATAAAATAAAAAACAATACCCTATTACACTGAGCTGGTTTTGCTATACACTGTACTGCACAAACAAAACAATATTTTTTAAATCATAATTATTATCTGATTTTGAAGCGACAAGCAGACCACTTGAGACAAGATATTACACTTCCGTCAAATCACGTTTACCTCATCTAAATTTGGGGTCAAAACTGACCTCAAAGTATCTTATGACACTTCCCTCCTTTGCCACAGCTGTGAAAATAAGCTCCACTGGAAAACAGTACCTCCTTCCAGCCATCAGACAGGAGTAAGAAAGTGGGGAGGGGTGTCACCAGAAGCAGTTCTGCAAATCCCAAACCATTACATATCATGTGCTTGACAATTTATAAAGAGAAAAAGGGAACAAAACAACTGACTGCATGCAGCAAAACCAGCCCGCACCTGACACTAGAAAGATAGAAGAGCGGGAACATGGGAGAAGACACAGGTTCTGAGAAATTTGTGAATATTAGAACAGATCAGCAAATAAAAGAAAAGCTTTTCTATTTGATACTTTTTACTCTGGAACAGATTGCTCAGAGAAGTTGTGGCTGCCCCCTCCCTGGAGATGTTCAAGGCCAGGTGGGATGAGGCCTTGAGCAACCTGGTCTAGTTAAGGGCACCCCTGCCCACGGCAAGGAGGTTGGATTAGGTGATCTCTAAGGTCCCTTCCAACCTAAGATATTCTATGATTCTATTTTAAGGTGTACAGGGAGTGAGCGTCTCTCAGTACAGTTTAAAAGGACTGACAATCCCACTTTGCAAACAGGCTGATAGATGACTTGTGTGATTTTAATAGGAGAAGGCTGACAATTGCTACTTAGCATGAGAAACTCCTACTGCAAAGGTTGATGAGATATAGGTAAGTAAATTATTTTTCTAATCCTATTTTATCTTGGTTTAATCTGAAATGACTCAAAGGAGAGGAAGAAAAAAAATCAAATCCTCTTGACTGGCAGATTCAGAAATATCTTTGGTGTAACACAAGATTTTAAAAGTGAGTCAAGTGTGCCTACTAGGGTGTCCAAAGATGAACCAGTACACATATGGTAAAATTACACCGATCAATTAAAAATCTAACATTTATTTCTACTTTTACAATTCTATCAATTTGCAGTGATACCATTAAAGAAATGAAGGTTTTGCACGAGAAATTCTGGTCTACCGAAATGAGAACAATGTAATCAACCAATGTGAACAGGATTATCTGAAGATGCTAAAAGTCAAATATGAAGATAGAGTTGCTTCTGTTCACATAATCCCCTCCAGTTTCCAGTATCCATGCATCACTATACACAAGATATACATCACAAACTGTAAAGACTTGGTTTCACTGTCACCTATCTATGCATTAAAAGAACACCAGATGACATGTTTAATGCTTGTAGTAACTTTTATGTACCCCTTACCCCTGGTCAATCAGGTGATTATTTCTTTCAAAACTCTCGTATGCAAATAATTTCAAAATGGAGCTACTGCACCTCAGAGCTAAAGAGTAACTTTCCATTACAAATACTTCTGAGACAAGGTAAATCGTTGCTATTATTAAATTAGAAATCATAACGTTAGCATGTGCTTAGCCTAGAGGACTATGACAAGTAAGTTTTGTCAGTTTTCCATCAATGTACCACTCAGTGTAGTTTTTAGCTAGAGACAGACCTTTTTCCTTTCTAAATTACCATATCACTCCCACCTAAAGCTGTGATTCAGAAAAGCTTGCCAATTTTGGACAGAACCGTAAACTTGCACTGAATGGACAGGTTTCTAGAAGGAGCTGGGACAGACTGAACCACATGTTGTGTGGTGCCTCCACGCCCATGACTGCAGGAAACTATTTCATGAGGTTAAATCTCTTTTCTAGTTTTATAACACAAGTTCTCGTCTCTTCTCAGTTTTGCTAGAACTTTGCAATTGCTGCATTTCCATTTATTTCATATTCCAGAAGTCATTCCTTTCCTCAAAACTTTGCCTACATGCAGAAATAACTTCATAAGATCATGTTCAAATAATTTACGGGAATAAGTGTGTATCATTATTGCTTTAGTCAGAAGAGGAAATCAGTTTATACGTATATAAACCCAACAATTACAGAAGACTAAATCACTGCACTTCTTACTAACATTACCCGTTCACAGGGGCTAAGTCCCCAGTTACACTTCCAGAGAGCGCAAAATAGTACCGTGGTACGTTGCAACTTTTGCCTTGAATTAATGATTAAATTCTGATAACAACATCAGATGTAAAGCTTGCTCAGCCTACTCAGGGTACAGTGGTAACCCTGAAATCTTTACCCCATAAAATATAAAGATTACACATTCTGCTCTTTTTCAGTTGTGCTACTAAGAATCTAAGTGAACTTCATGAACACACAGCAGACCTATGTGCATCGAGGGGGAATAATACCTAGATCCTACTCCCCTAAGCTGCAGATGCACTGATGTGTCAGAAATCTCCTACCAGAAGCCGGACAGAGACAGCACTTTGAAACAAGGTCTCGAGATGGTAACTGTATAATCCAGATGTCACTTGGTCTGGTTTGCCTTCATGAGTGCTCATGTTGTTAAAAACAAAACAACAACAAAAAACCCTCAACCTTATCTAAAAACTCACGCAAGGAGATCAGATTTGGTTTCACTGAAAAAAAAAAAAATCCAAACAACCCAACAAGAATAACTTTTGAGAGTCACGAAAAAAGGAAAAGCAGCAAAGAAAATCTGTCTAGAAGTGCTTACTTACATTTTGCTCTAATACATTAGGAAGGCCATCTCCCTTCAAAACTTTATCATACAGGAAAAAAACCAGCACAGAAGAGATTACAATAATTCCATAAAGCAAATCTCAGACGAACCCTTCACACTCTGGTGGTTTCACAACCATCTCCTTCCTAGGTCTTCTGTTTATCTCCATTTCATTCATATAAACAGGGAAAAAAAGTTTCCACTACAGACGTAGGCTTTTGGAAGTCTGCCAGGTAGTTTTCTAACTCCTAACACAGATCGTCTAGTGTGGGTGGTTTTTTTCACCTCTAAATCAATTCTTGAGACAATCAACTTTAAAATGTAGATGCAGCTTAAAATGCTGCTTAAAAGCTACACAGAGGTTGACCCTAGTAACTAATGCGGACCATACAACTCACATTTACTCAACAAAATGTGGAGACTTGACATTGTTGATTACTTTTTCACTTAGGTGGTGATTACCAGTTATAAAGACTGGAAGTAATCAATCCCAATTTAACAGCTGGGCCTATTGATGAAACAAAAAAAAAAAAGCAAAACTAAACAAAAGACTATATCCACAACTTTGTAGATAACGTGGAAAACCACAAAATCCTAAGGAAAACACATAAAACTACACAGAAACTTGTCCAACAACAATAATTAACATATTTCTGTAGGAAAATGCTCAGTAACTTTTAAATTCTTCCTCCAAGATTCTCTTTTGTCATTGTCTTAAATTGTTCTGCACACCATCAATAGCCACAGCTGTTAAATTGTGAAGACGTGACAACAAGTCTCTAGGCAAACAACTGCTCAGAGTGAGATCCTTTTCTTTAGGATAATCGGAGCTGGCTGACAAAAGGGGGCCTTACTGAATGCCCTTTCAACAATTTCTACACCAAGAAATGCGGAGAGAGGGAGGGGGAAGAAAGGGCGCGGTGGGGGGGAGCACCACACGGCAAGAACGGAACAACATCCTTGGCTGCGAGTAGAAAAGGCGTCTCAACAGTTGAGTGCGCCCATCGCACGTAGAACCCGCACCAGGTAGGAACCAAGTGTCTCTAGTGACAGCCCTGAACAACTTCGAGCCTGGAACCGCATCGTCCTTCAATGCTTCTCACACCAACGGAGGTTTTACTAGCTATGGAGTACATTGCCAGTAAGGCCGAGCTTTTTCTTTAAAAAGCTGGTAAAAACTTGACACATTATAAAGTTACGGTCGTAAAAACTAGTAAAAAAACATAACGGCTTTGGCCTGACTAGCTAAGAATGAAAGCAAGGGCATGAAATGCCTCACTTTGGCATTATGCTTGACACAAATTTGAAACTGAGGTGTTGAGGAAGCCCATAAAAAGGTCACTTCTCTAGTAATGTGGTAGTGGAAGCAAACACTGTTGACGTGCATTAAGTAAAGTTTTATACCTTTTTTTGTCCTGGCAACAATATAAAAGCCCATCCTTTAGTCTGTGGAAGGGCTCTTACAAGTGCAGACCAGTCATCACTGACAGAAAGAATAGCAAATGCTTTACTGCCAAAAAAAAAAAAAAAAAGCTATTAAAAAGTAACTAGTGGTTATGTCATGAAACGATGCTGACAATTTATTCTGGTCAAAAGATATCTAGTTCTAGAGGAAAATTCTACAAGAAGAAGAGTTAAGATGGAAAATATTTCTCTGTTTTCTTACTTCTCCAATGTACCTCAGCTAAAGAACAAAAATCTTACTGCTCTTCTTGCACTGCTATCAATTGACATTGTCAACTGAGACATTAAATGTCTTCCTCATTCCTTAAATACTGGAATTTAAATGCACTAAGGATCAGCCATGTGTACTCTCAGCTTAGAAATGGATTCTCCTCTCAGGACATTCAAATAAACTAATCCAAGCAATAGCAATAAGGTATGAAATAGTTTTCGTTTTGCATGGAATCTGCTATGTTGTTAGATCACAGTTATTAATTCCTTCATTTGATGAAAAATACCAAATTGAATTTGAAAAAAACTATCAGCAGAAGGGCAAAATTTTCACCTAGACACACATTCCATAAAGGTTGCAGTTTGATGAATATTTATATTTGTGTCAGTCTAAGTTTCAGTAGCCCTCCTCTGTCCCCACTAAGCCTTCCCACCCCCACATCATTCCTCTCAGTTACATCAGCAGCTCCACAACAAATGGCATCAGGGAACTAATTTGGGTTAAACACCATCTTTTGCTTTAATTCTATTATTTTAACCCAGATCAGTTCCCTGTTCAGTTAGATGCACATGCAGCTGTGCCCACACGAGAAAGGGCACAATGCAGAAGTGGGAACAAACAGCTGGAACTGCAAAGAAAACACGATTGTCACAGTACAGAATAAGGCTCAGCTGGATGCACTCCTAGGCGCAAATATTTAAAAGCAGAGCAAAAGACGTTATTAGGATATTGAAACATAAATATTGTCAATTATTGGCAGGGCAGTGGGACCAGAAGCCACATCACTGCCACAGCAGGTAAGCAAAATCACCAACTCTCCACAAGCACAGTGTGCTACGCGTAAAAGGCGCAGCGTCTCACGCAGTTCCCCTCCAGGAACGTGTTCCGAGAAACCTTCTGCTTGCATAACCTTTCACTCTTGTGAAATGTAGAAACCTGTACACAAAAGAATTGGGCTTTCATTTTCTGTAATTCACAAATGCTAAAACCAATTGAGCCAAGTTGCAAGAGAAGACAGGGTTATCTAGGAATGCTCCTACCCGCCTGGATATAGCCCATCCAGACACCTTAAGACTTCAGTTTCCCCGTTTTCTGAAAATGAGATAAACAACGAGCATCCTGTCCAATCGCTGCCCAAAGGCCAGGTTTCTAGCCTCAGAACATGATCCACCTTCTCTAGTTTTTCTTAACACCGTCTTAATGAAAGTCTAGCTATTTTTTTCAGTCAGAATCTTAGTTAACCATAGTTAAACAGTCACAATTTAAAACTGCAGGAATACAAATATCTCAGCTTGTTCATTTTTGGCCAATTCAAAGCTGTACCAAAAGCACTTGAGACCTTCTCCACAGTCTACATTCCTTTTATATTCGGTTAAAACAGATCTCTCAGTAGCAGTGGCAGAAGTATGTTGAATTTTGAGTAATTTGTACTCGTCACTATTAGCATTTTACCCTCACGTGTTACCTCACAAAGAGCCACACAGGAACCTCCTCCTCTCCCCCCCACACCAATTAGCCCGCTTTGGAAGCGACTACAAGCATCTACCGAAACTAGTATTTATTTTTACCTAAGCAATCCCTCAGCCCCACAGTTGCCTTGCAAAAAAAGTAGGGAGATCTCACCGAAAAAAAGCCCTAAATTAGTCAAATTCTTTTGTGCATGGATGAACAACAGGAAAGCAAAGCCTTGGGGCCTCTGGGGAGGAACCCAGTCCCTGCAGACCTACTCTGATGTGCTCGGGAGATAAGGCTCCATAGTGACACTTAAGGAAAGGCCTGCTCACATTTGAATTTCTGCATTCCTCAAGAACAATTCATGGCAATCACTAACTTTGCAGAGGAGCTACATGAAAGCTTTGGCCAATGAATGAGGGTCATCTGCTCTTTATCACAAGGGTAAACCTCATCCTGGCCAGTTTCTAACCTTTTAACCCTGTGAATTCTTAATTTGCACATGAATAATGGAATTCTTGCTAAGAGTGCAACCTTCAGCTTCCAGTTCCTAACTTTAGAAACCAAGACCTGATCTCCTTGTGTGTTCAAATCTTAAACTCTTGGACAGATTAAAGTTTCTGATTTCCAAATGCAACACTAAACATTACAATTCCGAAGCAAAAAGATAAGCTTACTGGCAAAAGCTCTCACCAGGCAAAGTAAAAGAACAACCTTGCACCCTGCTGCTACCAGTGACTGAAGAGAGCATTTGCTTTTTTCCTCCAAGAAAAAGAATGCCCATTTAATGCCTATTCTCCACCTGTTTAATATGTATAGCTCCTTCTGTACCCTGACCACAAGATAATTTGCCTTCGCAGCAACTGACAACTACTTCTAAACAAAATTATAAGCCTACAAAATCCCCCACAAGATTTTAATTTATTTCACTTCAAATGTCTGCAAAGTTCAATCAACTCATGACAGCAGGCAGAAACACTGTAAAAAGAAAAAAGATATAAAAAAACAATTTTGCACATGTTTTATGGGCTTCGAAATACAATATAAATTACTGTCTTACTTCACAGCTTTACAGTAAAGATGACATTCTGAAATCAGTCCGATTGGAATACGACTAAAAAGAAGAGACTGCTACATAGGATAACTTCATGTTTGGCCACTAGTTAACCACTTAATCGCTAAGTCAACAACACCTACTGTGATCATTATGGATCCACTATCTTTTCCAGTTTTCTCCAGCAGCCATAGGAAGCCTTTCAAGTATTCAGAGAAGAAAAAGAAACCTTTTGTCACAGTCTTACAGGGGAGGGAAGAGGGGACAAAAAAAAAAGAAAGCTGTAAAACAAGAGTCTGACTCCACAGCATGCAATCTATTGGTTCACAACTCTTCCTTGGTGCAAATCTCTCATTATCAAAAAACAAAACGAAATTTAACCATTTTTTTTGATGAAACAACACGCATGCAAGAAACAAACATTTACAGAAGTTCAGTACTATCTAAATAAAACCAGACACTACAGGTTTATTACCGTGTTGTACTACTGCAGTGCTCTGTACCAGCCCAGAAGTTCTCTGCTACCGAGTGCAGAGCTCACCCCACACTGTCTCACATAAATGGCCCTGAATGTTCCATAGTCCTTCACAGCCACTTTATATTTACCAACAGCAAAAAACTTCTATCCTCTTAAGAAAGATTTTCTTCAATCTGCTTATTAGTGGTGCCGACACTCTGAAACCTAATGATATGAATTTAAATGTCAACACCATTAATACTTCATTTTTCACCGTTTTATCAAAAGTATCCAAGAACTGCTTAGTCTATTAATCCTGTATGTAAATTGCCATGATACAAAGTAGTAAGTAGCCAGGCTTTTTAAATCAAGAGTTCACAGATTAGCCTCCTAAAGCCCCTGAAAAAACTCATTGCTTACTTGAAGCCACCTGTTTCCCAGCTGGTTTTCAACTACCCAGTGCTCTGGCCCACTGAACAAGGTATTTCACACCTTCCTGGAGGATCTTATGGACAGTTTCTATAATCAGTTCAGAAGCACACATTAACCCTCAGATAGTTTTTTGATAAAAGCTAATGTGCCAATTGTATTACCAGTTTCAGATTGAATTTGATAAAACTTGCAATTTACAACAACGCCAGGTTTCCACAGATGCATCAGCACCAGCTCTCTGCAACTTGCTACTAAGAACAGGGTTGAAGAGGTCAAAGGAAGCCTTTTCCTATTAGATTAAGTTCATCAGTTAAGTCCTATTACAGAGGGAACATGAGAAGACAACATAAACTGTGTACTCTCAGTGTTACACTTCTTCTGAAATGACTCCATGTACTTTTAGAAACTAAAAAAAAAAAAAAATATATATATATAATGCTGTAGAAGTAGCTTACTGGCAAAGCTCTGGACTTGCATGGAAAAAGGCAGAGCATTCAGTCCCCAACACACATCTCTTGCTCAATGCATTTAGAGATGCTAGGAAAACAGAGGGCAACACACATCCAGGGTCAGACACTTAGACACAACTATTTCTTTCACCATTCATCCACTAGTAAGGAGTCACCCTAGAAACACGACTCCCTTCCTAATGGCACCACATAACAGGCCCTTACAGTCGGTTTGAGGACCCTGAAGCAGTTCCAAAAGGGACAGCACTTGCATCTGCTTGGCTGAATACGTGTGTCAGAAAAGCAAGGGCTTGGTAATACAACCCTCTCAGCTGCCCAGAAAACCTTTCCCCTCTTTCCTCTCCCAGAGACAGCCATCTCTGTTACTGGTCTGCATAGCACAGCATAACATTGAGATATTGAACAAGAACAGTATTTTTTCATCAGATTTGTAGATAATCCTTGCAAGGATGCCTGAACAGCACTTGGGAAACAAGATGTGGGACTTGTGTAGCACACTGCCGGCACGGCTCTGCATCACCACCTGCTCTGGAGACAAGCGACCCACGAGCCACTCAGGCAAGGCACCACTGCCCAAGGGTTTTCACAGGTGGCTGCGCTGCTCCTGCCACATCAAGGGACTTGAGAAAGGGCCACCACAAGTTTCGCTCATAATCTTTAAACATTTAAAAAGAGGTAGCTCTGGCAGAATCGACTTGCTCTTTGCTTTTGCAATTTGTCTTTTCAGGTACACAGAAGAACAGGGTGTTGTGTGCTGTTCAGAGAACTGTGGTTACAAACTCAGGAGCAAATTTATTAATATACAGGAACTTACTTGCTAGTGTGAGATGGCTTTTTTGACTGAGAATGGCCCCATATTTGTTCAGAGCTAAGCACTGGTAAAATCCTTCATCAGATGGCTCTCCTTTCTTCCCTTCCACCTCACTGATGTATAACGAGCCATTGGATAAGGTATAGATCCGTTCATTTTCAGACACTTTGCCTCCATTTTTCAGCCACGTAATAGATATAGGAGCTTCACCACGGGCCTGGCAGTCTAAAACCACCGGATCCTTCCTTGAGACCGTAATGTCCTGAGGCTCTTTCACAAAAAAGAGTTCACTAAAACACCACACTCCTGAGAGGGGAAAAAAAAAAAAGATTTTGCCTGTAAGTACAGAGATGTGCAAGTTACCAAACGCCCCCGTGAGCTGCGAGTCATCCTGCTGAACCCACAGCACGAGGTCAAACCACCGCTGTTAGAGGCCTCTGAGCCCTCGAAACTCGGGAAACTCCGGGAAAACCGCGGTACCGACTTCAGGTGGAGCGGAGCCACCGGGCTGCGGAACCCCCGGGCGCCCGCCTCCCCGTCCTGCCAAGGAGCTGCAGAACCGGAGCCGCGGCCTTCGCCCCCCGCACCCGCGGGTGTCGGCAGGAGCACGGGGCGCCCCGCGGCCGCGCAGGTGCGACCGGTCCCTGCCGCCGGGGCGCCGCAGCCGCCCGCTAATTTCACAAGCCGGCCGAGGCAGCCGGAGCGGCTCGGGCCGCCAAGGGCTGATTTTACAAGAAATCGCTGGCGACACGCGCTCGCGGCCCGGCGGAGGAGCGGCACCGCCGCCCCGGGGGGACCTCCGCGCCCGGGACCCCTGAGAGCCCGCGCGCGCCCGCCCGCCCGTACCCCCCCCCCCCCCCCCCCACCTCCCAGCTCGCGAGGGCGCGAGCGCGTGGCCAATTAACGGTCGCCCGCCGCCGCACGCGGCGCTGCCCGGGAGCGAGGCCCCCGCGGCGCGCTCGCGCCCTCTGCCGGCGGGGCGGGGGCGCCCGGGGGCGCGAACAAAGCGCGGAGCCGCGGCCGCCGCCGGTTCCCGCTCCCGCCGCTCTCGCCGGATAAATAAACCCACGTGCGGCGGGAGCGGGAGCGGGTCGGACAATGGGGCGCCGGTGCGAGCGGACTCACCTGGCAGCGGGAGCAGCAGCGCCCGCAGCAGAGCCCGCAGCAGCGCCCGGCGGCGGAGCGGCGCCATTCAGCGGGAGGCGGCTGGCATGCCCCGCCGGCCGCCGCGAGAGAGACCGGTCAGCGGGCGAGGGGAGGAGACAGGGGACGGACGGAGCGGCCCCGGCGCGCCCGTCCCGGCCCTACTCTCCGCATCTCGTCTCCATTGGCCTTTGGGGAGGAGAGGGCGAGGGGCAGGGCCGGGCGGGGGGCGGAGGAGGGAGGGACGGCGCTGGACGGGGCGGGGACGCGGGGCCGCAGCGGACAATACCCCGGGGTGGGCGACGGGACCGAGCGGCCCCGCGCACGAGGGTCGACGGGGTCCGGCGCCATCTGGGCTCAGCACGGCCGGGCCCAACCCCCGCCCGGGTGAGCGCCGGCGCCGCCCCATAGACGCGGTCGCCGTCGGACGGGACCCGACGGCAACTCCCCACCGGGACCGCCTCGAGCCGGCCAGGCTCTGCCGGCTCCGGTGTTCGGCCGGTAGCGCCCGAGGCAGGAGCCGCCGGCCGTGCCTTCCCCCAGGGCCGGTGCAGGGCTCCCCGGGACCGCACAGACTGCAGCGCTCTCCTCACGGGCACGGCGAGCGCCCGGCAAGCGTGCGCGGCGCCGGACCCAAAGGGCGCTGCCAAAGCGAGGGGTGCCCAGCCCGCACGCAGCCGGCGGAGGTGCCGAACCCGAGCCCCACGCCCCGGAGCCCGCAGTGCCCGGAGCGGTGATGTGCCGGTTGGGCAGAGCAGCCCCAGGCCCGGGTGAAACCGGGTTTCCCCCACCCGCGGACTGACTGATCTTTGAACGCGAGGATGGGAACGGATCAGCAAGGGAGTGCCATTTCGTCAGGGGTTCTCGCAGACCCCTTCACCCAGCACCGGCAAAACCACTTCCAGATGGCCGTGCGGGGCCGCGCTCTGCTGCCGAAACCGAGCCACCCTGTTCTTGTCTCCACCAGAACGCAGCCATACAGTTCACATCTGCCTCGAGTCCAAAACGCAGCTTGCCAAAACGCAACCTAAACTGCAAACGTGTGGTTCGAGTAGCGTGTATCAGCACCCTATAGAGTAGTTGTATGGGAGATACCATCAAATCAAGCGCTGCTGCTGTCACTTCAGCTTTAAGCTTCACACAGGATTTTACCCCATGGTTGCAGCCAGTGGTTTCTAAGCTCCTTTTTGTCTGTTCAGAGTTGTAGTTTCTAAAGTTACCATGTAGTAAGGCATCTTCTTACTCAGCAGATTTGCCCCCTGTTTGCATTCATTGTGAGAGCTGCTGACTTCACTGACAGGCAAGTTTTTACTGCTTTTTGTTCCTGCCAGCGCTGCAAAGCTCACAGTGCCAGGAGCTGGCAGCTAAACTTGGGCCCTTCTGCTGCATCATCACTGGGATTGGCTACAGCCTCCCTTAGTGACTCTGCTGAAAGCCTTCGGGAGAAAATCAGAGCTACCTAAACACAACGTAAGCCATAGTTTGACCTGTCTCACCTTCCTTGCTTGTCAGAAATACACGAGCAGAAGAACTGAGCTTGCTCTGATCTTAGCACAAGTTTTCAGGAGAGGTAATTAGGAAAGATTTGCTCTGCACGCAGATTGGTTGCGGAACAGACATACAGGCAGTTTCACAGTCGCTTTGCAGAGCAGAACTGCACATGCATCACTGGTGTCCAAATAGAAGCAAATACAGCCACAGGATCCACTTGACCCAGTATTTTTGAATTTTCCTCGGTGTTTTACTTTATCCAGTCATGAAAGTGTGAACTATGAAAAAAAGTATCACTTACAAGGAACTTTGCTTATATTGAGTATTGTTGATGCTTCCTTGTGGCAAACTCACATCTGTCAGTAGCTCACCCGGTCCTTTACTCTCCCCCACTAAACTCTGGCTGACAGAGTGGCCTGCATTTGAGATTTCCAAGATGACCACAGCGCACACACACCGACAGGGAACGTGTTACCCAGTAACATTTCTATGCTGTGTGCTTTGGTCATCTGGAGGAGAGGCTGAGACCGTCCCTGGTGAAATGTTCTTTCCCTGCAGCCTGTTGCTCAGCACAGCAAGGCACAAGGGGATGGCTGCACTGGACACTGTCCCACCCAACGCAGGAGGGACACCTCCTTGCCCAGTTCACCGTCCCTCTTTGAAAGAGGAGTTGGTCTTAGTGAACCAGGGCACAAAAGAAGCCAAAGGAGGGAGAGCAAGCTGTAGCCCTACTGGTGGGCTGGTTTCCATTAGCTGTGTTGTCTGTGCTCAGCGCTGTATTCTGCTGTGGCAGGGCAACCGCTTTACCGTCTCCCTGGACTTCTGTGCCAGCAGGAGGTTTTGACTCATGAGATCAAATGCAATATTTGTCTTAAATGGTTTAACAAAGAAAAGTGCTTCCCATTAGAGCATTCCTTGTGCCTGGGTCTGGGCAGCTGTGAACACTTACTATTTCCATTTTCACATTTCTGTTGAGCAAAACATATAATGAATTCCTTACCAGAATTAGGCAGAGTTTAGAGCATAAACTCTCCTTCCTTTTGTCAGAAGTCATTACTTTAACACATTTTCCAGGAATTAATTGGATTAGAGATAGTGCAGACTTGTGATAACGTATCTAAATTCATACTTCACTGCAAGCTGATAAAGCCATTGAAGCACAGTTTAAAGGCACTGCCAGCCATACCTTTTGTCAAATGTACTGCTTTAGTAAATACAGAGCCAATAAACACAATTATCTACTTGGCTAACAGTCTCACAGAAGCATTATCTTGAGAAAACCAGAATGGCAGTCCAGGACGAGTATAAAATACTGCCAGCCAACATAAACAACGCCATGCCTACTTTGCTGCAGGGCAGCAATTTTTCTGCTGTCACCAACACAGACTTTTTTTCCTTGCCTCAATCTGTATTTTTGACATATGTGGGAAACTGCCAGCTTCCCCGGTCTTTGTAGTTCTTCTCAGACCCGTATCAATTCTTTTCTGTGCTTTCTCTTAGATTAGGGGTCTGCAAAGAAACTGCATACATCTTGCAAAGAACTAATAACTTGTAATAGTTTAGCTGTCAGCCGCTCAATGCCTTAAAACCCAGGCGAATAGTAAGAGTTCTCTCTGAACTGCTACCAACAGCTGCAATAACACTATGCTGTCCAGGTTGCTGCCTGGAAATAACCTGATTTACCTTATGCTGCACCCTCAGCCTCGGTCCTAACAAGCCCAGTTTATATGTTTCCTGAAAACAAAGATTTTTTAAAAATCAGACTGACACGAACAGATTTACCTTGGTGCTTTTCTCCACTGCTCTTCTGCATGTGTGTGAGTGCAGCTGTTAATCCATCCAGGACTGCTAAACTGGGCTGGGGCCATAAAATCCAGAATTTTGGTCCCATTATGAACCAGCAAGGAGAGAGAAAGACTTTCCAAAGGTGAATCAAGTCTCATGACCACAGTGGTTATACACTTTGGCTGAAGTGTAACCAACATCTCTAGGAAAAGGAAATAATAGGTAGGACTCATCCCTGGGATGGAACATAACAGCCTCAGAAAAAGAAAAAAAAATGAAAATTCACCTGTAACTGAAGTTTCCCAAGGTGAACTTGGGAAGCTTTACGTTGGGAAGCTTGACACCGCACGTCGTCCAGGAAGCACAGTTGCCATTAAAGGACAAGTGGATAAAAACCCAAAGAGCTTTGCGATAAATCTGAAATCGAGTGGCTCAAAGGACATTGCGTTACATCTGAATCCCCGAATTAAAAATAAAGTTTTTGTACGAAAACGTCTCTGCAACCACAAGCTTGGTGTGGAGAATATAGTTTCTTTCCAGGTTAGTTTAAGATTTTTCTGGTGTTAGACCATTTCCATTTCCTTTAGCTCAAATCCAAAATAGTTCCATTTGGTCTCTGGTCAGTTTTGCACGGAGCATTTCAGCTCTGCCTGAGAAAAAGAGCAGCATCATGTTGAGTCTAATGTCCCTGTGGTCTGGGAAAAGCCATCGCAGCAATACAGATGGTGTTTGGCGCAGCTGCAAACCGCCCAAGCTGGGCGCTCATACGCTGCCACGTCCCACCTGACCTAACCAGCTCGAGATGGGAAAGTGGCTTTGCCCACATGATCCATTCCCCGAGACTGGCTTTGCATGGCTCTGCTGCGACACTGTAACAGAAAAGGCAGCCCAGGGGTGGGAAACAGGAGAGGTGAGAGCTGCGTCCAGCAGTTTAAGTGTCCCCATTGCAACATGTGCAATCACACTATCCTCAATTAGCTGTAGTCTAGAAGGGGTGGTACTAGGGTCCTGAAGCCCAAATCTATTTTCAGACCAACATATAATCACCATCCTGGTCCTCCCAGTGCTCCCAGCCCCACAGGCTCAACCTTCCGCGCTACCAGTGCGCATTTTCCAGCTCTGCCAGCAGGTCACAGCAGGAGCTGCTGGGTGTCACTGTTGGTGTGAGTAAAGCTGTAGCTACAAGCACCTAGGGCAGGCGAGAGGGTACCATCACCACAGGCAGCTTAGCGCGGCTGCAGCAGTACTGGAGCTGTGGTTATTTTTCAGGGCAGGCTGAGAGCAGTGGTAATTGTTGGACCTCTATTAACTGCAGGGGAATCACAGCAATTTGCACCGGCTCAGCGCTGCCTTCAGCCAGTGAAGGTCTCAAAACCCAGCTAACAGGCTGCCACGACGCTGCACTCCTGGCAGGGTGTCATTAACCCTTCTTCTCAGGGAAGCCCCTTTTTTCTTTACAGTTCTTGCTCCAAGGGTTTTTGATCTGGTGTCACTTTAGGCATGTTTAGACACTTTCTTGTTTCTCATGCCAGACTCCTGACCCAGCTACAACTGTATTCACAGATTTACAATATCTTAAGCTAACTCTATTAAGACCCACCATACAAACATTTACTTTCAGCACATTTGGTCACTTAATGGATTCTTGCTTCATTTTTGAACCTGTGTACAGTTACATCCCCATTGCCTTCTCAAAAGAGATTCACTCCTTCCAGGAGTGGACGGGCAAACACACCTTGGGCTGAGCCCTTGGGATGCTAATGAGCTTTCTCTCCAGGGAGCCTTTCTGTACAGGAAGAGTACACCCCCTTCACAAAGAGCGTTTAACACAGATCGCATCTGGTTATAAATCAAGAAACACTGAGTGGAAGGTGTACAGTTATTTGCCACACCAGCATTTTTTTTTCTTTTCTTCTTCCTTCTAGCCACCTTTCCACCAAAATTGGTGGGTGTAGGAGGTAGCCTCCTGACATTTACCCCCACACCTGAAGGCTCGTCGTACCAGAATGAAGAGGGATCCTGCCATGAATTACAGCAGGAGTGGAGGTAACCACAGGCAGTTTGGAGGAGTAACCTCACAGGGATTTGGCAAAGCACGATTCCTTGCTTTCCCATGCCTGTTCCCTGCTCCTGGAAAGTATGAAAAATACCTAAGTATTTTTGGTCAGTCACTCTGCCGTTTGCTAGATGCAAGCTATCAGGTCATCTTGGGACTTTTAACAAACCACATAGCTATGCCTACAGAAAGAGAGAATACGCACCTGAGAGCATACCTGATCCAAGATGCACCCCTGCTCTAACAGCATGGCGCTCTTATGGGGTTGAGTTTGGGTTTACCACAGCTCCATGCTCTCTCTTCTGGACATCATGCCACAGCTGATGCTCCTGTGCCTGCAGGCTCCTCCAGACACATAAACTGCCAGAAAACTTTTTTATTTTTTTCAGTAGAGCTTGTTTTCTCCTGGTTTCTCTCTCTAACCTGGCTCTTTGTAGTGTAAAACAAGTGAAGAAACACAAAGGGTTGCAACGTGGCTGAAGGTACAGCAATAGCACGGGACAGCGGCTGCCCTGACTCAGATCAGCCAAACTGCCCCGAGCATTTCCCAGGCCAGGGCAGCCTGCTCGCCTCTGCCCTGTCACCCCAGGCTCTCACACGAGGTGCTCAGCACTGCTTGCTTTCTCTGAACTCAGGGATGCTCAGCACTCCTGGCAGGTAAGCCCTCAGCATTTGGCTGGCTTGGCACCACAGTGACAGCAGACAGGGAGCTGCAGCTGAAACGCACGGAATAACTTCATTAAGGATTTATGCCTACATGGAAATCACAGCGAGGAGAAGGAACAGTCAGCAGGTGAAGTGCTGCCCCATAAAATGCATTCACAATGTATACATACTTTTAATTGTCTCAGGACAATCCCCTCTCTCAACTCTTTCCCCAACTAGAAAACAAACCAAAATCTTGGAAATGCTGCAGTACTGTACTCTTGATACTATCTTCCATAAATCAAAGTGTTAATACACTGGGTCAATATAACAAGTATCAGACCACAAATAACTGAACAGAAAGAAAATATCTCCTAGGTTACCATTTTCTCTGTTTGTATCTACAAAGGAATCTCTCGAACCTTCCAAACAGAGGCAGCTTTTTGTTAGTGTCTTTCTTGCTTATCATGACAACCCACTGTTCTGCAGCTATTTGTTTAGCAAGAGGCATGAAATATGGTATCCTTTCATCCCTGTGTAAGTAGCCTTCATTCTGCTGTTACAACAGGAAATATCTTTTCTGCCTCTTTTCCTCTAATGTTTGCAATCAGGAAACAATTACTGGAAATAAAATAAACTAAAAACAAGGCAAGTCAGAGGCTGACTAGCAGTTGGACATACTGATGAATATAGCACGCTACAGATACCTAATTGTTTTTGCTGTGAAAGATTGTAGCCCTTTCCTTTATGTTCCCAGCTTGTTAACAATGCAGTCTCTCCTCTTAACCACAATTTATCTCAAGGAACTATTAAAGAGAAGGATTGTAGGAGGTTTCCTGCTGCTCTTGTCCCATTTCATCTCACAGAGACATAAGGAATTGCTGGTCAGGGAGAGGCCACTTGGCCAAAGCAGCCTGTGCCCCACAGGTTTATCTCCTCACTGCCAGCCCAGCTCCCTCCAGTGCGCTACCCTGTCATGGGAGAGCGATCGCCTCTCAGGAGTGTGAAGATAAACAGATTTGAAGCCTTCAAGGCATGTTCCCCAGCACCTCCTCCCCCTCACATGCACACAGGCTGTCCTGCAAACACCCCCGCACACAACACAGCTTTGGGGATGGATACCAAGATGTTTGAAGGGCCATGCGAAGCTGTGACTTACACCAGAATGCCTCTACCAAGAATTCGGGCTGACCCGCTAAAGGCAACACCCTGGTGCAAGGAGTGAGTCAAAGGGGGCAAACCGAGGGGAGCCAAAAGCTGGGTAGCACAGGGGTGATTTCTTTTGATGCTGAAATGACTGCCTCCATCAGCTGCTGGGATTTTATCTCAGCCAGGCTGCGCGAGTCTCTTGGGAGCCCACAGGGATTTCTCATATTTTAGAGGCTCTGGAAGAGCTGTCTGCCCGGTGCTGGGCAGGAGGCATAGCTGGATCGCAGTGCCCTGCACGGCTGAGGGGACTGAAGGGAAATGAGACAGCCCACCCCTATTCCTCCTTCCCACCATTGCTACTAACCTGGCCCAGGTCTGTACCTGGCCCCCATGCAGCAGGGCAGGAGGAGATCAGAGGCTCTGCTGGAAGCACACCCACCGGCACCCTCTGCTTGACCCAATTCAGCACTTGGCAACTTGCAGTGCATACGTTGGGATGGCCTAAGAGCTTGTGCAGCCAAGCAAGCGATCACCTCAGAGAACTGATCCTAACAGAAATAATTTGGGAGAAGAAATACAAGTATATTTTTTGCTGGAATCAAGTCCCTGGTTCAGTTTGGTGTGTGGCATACCCAGATGTGCCTGAGCAACCAGCACCAAGGCTGCTGATGGTGTAACTGTTTCAGCTGTGTTCATCAGTATCTAATAATTACTCCAGGATTATGTTTGCTTAATGCTAAAGAACATGTTGCTGTCATTTATGTTCAGATACCTCTAGAAAGTCACATGGCACAGATGCCGGCATACGACAGAACTTGTATTGGGTGAATTATACAAATGTGGAATACACACCCTGTGCACGCTGAAACATTCATCCTAACTAGGAAAAAAAGCGCGTGTGGCAGGGCGAGGAGTTTTATGACAAGTTAGTGTGTTAAATTGGCCTTGTGCTCAGTTGAGGACCAGGCCAGTGCAAGCTACTGACTGGGAATCCCATCTGGAGCAGTTGGGGCCACGGGGGCATCCCATTCAGCATCAACAAGCTGTTGTAGTGCTGAAAGCGTGATGCCTTTGCCTCACCATAGAACACTTTCAATGTGCAAAGAGCAGTCCAAATTCTCCTCCAAGAATTAAGACTCCTACTGGCTTCAGGAGGGGCAGAGATGGACAAACACCCTTTCCAAGGCATCTTCCCTGTTAGCACCTCTAGTGCGGGGTACCCCGAGTCACATCCTGCAGCAGCTCAGCTCCCTGCCACATTCCATCCCTGCTGCAGCTGCAGCCCAGACTGCAGTCCCAGATCAACTAATTTAGCTGTTCAGTCTTCAAGTTAGATACAGCGTGATTAGGATTAATTTCTTTCTACAGTGAGAGATCAACTGATCCAGCCTGTCTGCGCCTTAAGAGTCAATTAACTACCTAGTACAAGCTATTTTGTTCTTCCACTACAAAAAAAAAAAAATATTTGTGACAGAAATGTTGTTCACTTTCCTAATTCAGGTTTACATAAGCACGCAAAAAATTTCAACTTCATCTGTTTCTTACCTTTAAAAAATGTAGACATTTATATAAGGGGAAATTTGATCTTAACATGGTTTACAGCCAGACTTTGAATGCTCTGTGTGAAGAATAGGGAAAATGAATTATTTTGAAAAAACACAATTTTTTACTAACCGTTAATAGAGCTCAGCTATGTTATTTTTGCTTTGGATGAAGCAGCCCCTCTTATGTTTTGGTAGCTAAGAGAAGAGCAGTTGTAAGGTTCTGATAAAGCACAGAGACTTATTTTTTACTAACCTGTAAGGTAATTATTCTGTGAGTCTGCAGCACAAGGTAGACATGATTGCTTAATACATTTTTGAACAGGTTGCCTATAATTAGTGGATTGAGACTCAACATACAAAGGAATAGCTTCTCAATCCCCTCATTTTTGGTCCATTTCCGTAAGCCTACATAGAAAGGAAGGCACTCATTTAGAACTCTGCATTACAGCAAGCAATAGTGCATGAACAACTAATTAGGAATAAATCTATTAAGGATAGACAACTAATTGCTGGGCAGCAATTCACAGAATGAGGGGGGGGAGACGTGAGGACTCATAACTTCACTCAACACTTTCTACAACTGATTATATAATTTATTTCAACTAGAAAATAATGTGTTATAGCTACTCAACATGAAGAAAATATGTTCACAGAAACCACAGCTTCAGCAAGAGCATAATTTCTAAACTCTTCTATACAGTAACTCCTCAGAATCGCTATGACTTGGGCAAAGGAAGAAAGTAGGTTTTCAGGACAAAGGGATGGCCTGGCATGGCCAGGGCAACCTCCATTGAAGTGGCACAGTTTGTCATATCTGACAACCCGCTGAAGAAAGTTATCACTAGTTAAGGGCCTGACCCTGCATTCCTCAAGTAGACAAAAATCCCTTTGAAGTCAATGAAGCATCCTGCTCAGATAACTGTATCGGGGTTTGGCAATTAATGAACACTTTTAATTTCTTAAGTAGATCATAAAAGGTTTTCCCTGAAAAACAATTACTGCATGTTACTCACAGCAGCTCCTGGGCAGTGTGGGTTTGTTTCTGGCAGCTCTTGCAGCACAGCAACTGTTTCTCACTAACTGGGAATTACGAAAAGTCAGAACCACATTGTTTTCTATTTGCATTGATCTGTCTTAAGTGCTCTTCTCTAGCTGATGTCTAGCTGAAGGTTTTGACAGCTTTGCATTCAAAAGGTCAGTAAGCAGTCCTCAGGGCAATTTGATTTAAACCTTGAGCATTTTGCATACTCCCAAGCAGCAACGCATAGTAGGACATGTGTGCTCACAGCCTCCAAAAGGTCATACCTCTCAGCCCTCAAAACAAAACCCGAGTCAGAAATATTTCAGCTTGCAGAAAATACCAGGAAAGCTATCGGACAATTATGCAAACATTTTCCATTAAATTAAACTCAAAAGGGATTAAGAAAAACAAATTGTGATGTATGTTTTTAGACCGCGGTGTATTTTAACAGAAAGTTTTACATCCTGTCACGTTTAGGACGGCCGCCTTATCTGTCTTTCCTCAGGCATGCTCACTTACTTAATGTCTGTTCAGTTTTCCAAGCCACTTTGTACCCCCCACCCCTCCCTGAAATCCCAAGCCTCTCTGGGATGAAAACCTGAAACCTACAATGCAGAATCTGTTTGAAGTCTCATTAAGCAAGAAGCCTCTAATTAAGGACAACTCAGCAAAACAAAACATTTTTCTACGGAGTCACACGGATGTAAACCAACTAATACATAGAAGTTCTCCCTCATTATTCCCTTCACAAACCGATTGTATTCTGGTTATCCGGCTAATGACACATGTTCCTCTTAGAAAAGGCAATTAGGTTTCCACTGTAAAGGAAAATTATTTCAAATAAGAGCACCAAAGCTTGTGCTTGCATCTCCTACCGATTTTGTGATGTCACAGAGCAAAACAGCAGCTGTTAAATGCTTAACTCCCATTTATAACCATAGCAGATGGTAAGTGTTGGTTGCCCTTTAAATGTATAGATGTTTCAACACAGTGCTTCTGTGACACCAGAGGTATGGATTCTTCGTGGTGGTAGTAGTCTAACTGCAGATAAGCGAGCTCCTCTCAGTTTATACAGTATCTTAAAGGTCTTTTCCAACCTAAATGATTCCGTAACTCTGTCAGAACTGCACATTGATTCCTTTAAAGTAACCATTCATTAAAAAGGGAGATATTAAAATAAATGGACTGTTGTAAAAAAGCAGAATGTCATAAAAAATATATTATTTCATAAGACCCTATGTGAAGAGCCCTCAGCAGCACCTAAAAGTAATTATTGTTTCAGCTTCCTAATAACCTACAGCTTTGCTTCACGATGCAACAAGAATGCTGAAGAATCACCTGTACTGGCACAAGAAGTGAAAGATTTGATACAAACAACATCCAGCCTAAAAAAAAAGCACAGCCCCAAACCTCCAAGTTACAGCTGAATGCTTCTTGTTCGGCTCTCACTGCCGTAACAACAGGCTGCAAAGCATTTCCATATACACGATAACCTTTGGAGCAAATGAGAACTTTTAAAGACAGGCAATTTCAGACCAAAACTCTTTAAGGCAATATAAATCAAACTACCAACAATGGTTGAAAAAAATCTAAGAAAACCTCACCCACATCAATGTAAAGACACCTCTGAATTATAAACTGTTTATTGTTGAGGTTAGTCTATATGCCTTTTTTAGGTAAAATACATCAACTTCCTTGACAGCATCATCTTTATTAATTCAGAAACACCATTTGCTGTATGACTGCAACAATTAACACACAAACGGCACCACCATCCTCATTAAACATGAGACAGAAACGGTTTCCCTTCCCCAGAAGACGTAAGCCCCTGAAAAAGTTTCCAAGAGCTTCCACAGAGCCCCTGGGTCACCTAAACCCGCCGCTGCCAGGAGCCTGCGGGCCCAGGCCCCGCCGGCCGCCGCTGAGGGCCCCGGGCTGCGGGGACGGCGGCGCCCCCTGGCGGCCCTGCCCGGCCTGAGGCCGCGGAGCGCCCGGCGGGCGGGAAGGCCCCGAGGGCCGGGGTATCACGGAGCAGGAGGGTGAAGGCCGGGCAGGCTCCCAGCCGCACTTTCTCAGCGTCTCTGAAAGCCGGGTTGAATGAGCCCACACCCGCGGAAGCCATAGCGAAGGGCAGGGAAGTGTGGTGCTTACAGCTCTCAGCCTCGGAGCCGCCCAGGGAACCCACAAATTTTCAGCACGGCCTTTCTAAAGCTGAGAACATTTTAGAAAGCCCGTGAAACTACTCACAGTGCAGCCAACTTGTCCCTCATGTTACAGCCCTGTCCCTGCTCCAGAATTAGCATCTTTTTCAGGTCTCCCCTCTAAAGATAGTTCCTGCTTGTGAACCAGACGTGCACAGAACCTCTGAGCAGGACACGTCTCTGCCCTAACACCCAGCAGTGCCAGATGAGGGGTAAGAGTAAGGAAATCGCAGCGCAACAGAGACGGTCATGAACACACAAGGAGGCAGCTGTTAAACGTTCATCTGTAACGCCACGGCACGTGCTCTGCCTCTGGCATACAGTTGGACTAGGAACAGTGATTCTGGTCGAAAAAACAGATGTGTGTTCACAGTAGCATCTTTGGAGTTGCCCCTCAAAAAATCTAAGCGTATGTGTTTCAGCGAATACGGAGGTGCGATAGGCAAAAAGTACAACAGAACACGCAGCAGATCCAGGAAACCATCTCCATGGCCGGCCATGGCAGTACCCTTGTTTAGCTGTTCATGACCCCTTCCAGAAGCCTCCCAGGTTGCACACACTGATGTTGCCCTTCCCACAGACATGGCAGTCTCATCTCCTGTAATTCTGTCATTCTTTGAGATGCTTTAAAGACCACTCTACCTACTTGTTCACCACAAACAGGTGGTCTCTTGCCACTCATCCTCCCCTCAATGCTTCAAGTCTGGTCACCTCTCTTGTAGCTCTTTCCTGGAGCAGCTCAGGTGCCTTGCCCACAGCACTGCTCCTGGAGGCAGGGCCAGTCCTGCGCCGGGTCCTCCCTGCATCCCAAGACCTGGCAGCAGCATCTTTCCCCAGAAACTTCCACCCACATGCCAGGACTGCTTCCCCAGCTGGCAACACGGACCAAGCCCTGCGGCACTTCCCCACCGCTGCTGGGCAGTCTGTGGTGCCTGGAGCAGAGTTTCGGGGCCCCTTGCGCAGCCCTGCCGCACTCACCCCTGGAGGCTGTTGGCTGCACCCCTGCCAACCAGACGAGGAGGCTGTTCCTGCAGCAGGAGAGGAGCCTGAACCTCTCGCAGAAGCAGTGAGCTGCCATTTCTGCAGAGCCTCCACCTTTGTGGGTCTGCCATGCAGTGTTTTTAGGCTGGCTCACAGTGACCTGGAGCTTGTATAAAAACACGGTATTAATTTTTCAAAGACTGTATGTCTTAGGAGCAGAACATTAGAAAACGGTGCTGTTGCACCTCCATACCTATACAACAGTAGCAGCATAGCGTGGTGGGAATGCTGCCCCCGTCTACCTAGGAGAATTAAAATTACTAAATTCTTGCTGCTTCAAGACTATCGATTTACACTGCAAAGAACTGAGCCAAAACTTATTAGAATAAACTTTTATTTACTGCTCTCGGGATCCTTATTTTAAAGTATGCAACAAAACCTGCTACATTCAAATCTATACAGATTTACTGATATATCTTTCATGTTTTACAAAACTGCATATAGATTTGGGAAATTTGTATAAGTTACCTTATTTACACGTAATATTCTCAGCTCTACTGACCTAGCCAAAGAATAAAACAAAGTGGGATTTTAAATATCCCTTAAGACCCATTACATTTGTTACATAATTTACATGTCTTTATAGAGAGATGTGCTACACTTCCTTCTTGCATATTTATAAAGACTGTGCCTAATGCTGGCCAAAGCTAGGTACTGTCATTTCCTTAGATCACACTGGTAATAAAATGTTAATATTAGAGCAAGTCAGGTATATAAACCATGTTTTTCTTTTAGAACCAACTGTGCTAATCATTTTAACCAGCACTTGCTCAAAAAAAAGAGTGTTAACATTAATACAAAAAATACCCACATTTACAAAAGAAATCAAACTAATATTTATATGACAAGTTGATCTACAATAAATTGCACATAGTTGGTTATGACTTTGGTTATACTGTATTAACAAATTTGGTTTTTAGACTAACAGTGGAGGAAAAAAAAATATAAAAATGCAGCTATAGAAACTAGCATAACCTGTAAACATATTACAGAACCAAATTCTGCACCTGGTTACATGTGCATAATCCTCGTGCCGTTCAGAGAAGTTTGCACAGATCAGACCACTGAATTTGGCCCAGAAAACCCTGTAAACATGTTCTTTATTGTTATGTAGTGCAATACTGCAAGAATGGATAACAAAGGCCTCCAGCTACCAGTAACTAATACTGAGTGATACCCATACAAATTTCACTTTAACTTGTTGCAAAAGGCTGAATTGAAAATATTATCCATCTTTGAACTACAAATTTATCAAAAGAAGTAATGAACACTCAATAAACCAATGACAGTATACAAATTCAGACAAAAAATGGATATAATTTCTCATTGCAAGTCAGAACTATGCTGCTTGTCTGGTTTGTATAAAAATCCTGGGTTTGTTACACTGTTTTAACAAAAGCAAGTTAGAAACAGAAATCTATCAAATACACCGTGTAAGCAAATAATGTTCTGCAAACTGTGGCTGATAATTCAAATAAATGCTTTCCGATGTTTTACCTAATACGCTGAATTGTAAGGTGCTTTGGACAGATCTGTAGCAAACAGCCTGAAGCAGCACAGATTATGATATTGCATTACATGAAGTTTGTTGGTTTTGCTGTGTTTTGGTTTTTAAAAACAGTTTAACAAAAATTTCAGTTGTTCCTCTTAAAGCAGCAATTCAAATTTACACCCTCCGCAAAGATATCTTCACAGCTTTACTTCAGTAGTTTACTGCAGGGTAGTCCGTCAAATACTGTAGAAGAGGCAACCACTTAAAAACGTTTTAGTTTTTGACTTACTTGGCACTGGCCCATCCAATGTGTATTACTGTAGTTATAAGCAAAGTACACAAAACTGTGGAAATGGCAAAACACATTTCCAAAAGTCAGTGACCTTTTAATACTTATTTTAAAAGTGATAATTAGCCATGTGACTAGATACAATGGCAGTCCCTGGAAAATTCAAATTTGTTTGTAAACCCTTAAAATGAAATTGCAGCACTGGACCAATATCATTTATGTCTGTGTCTTAATCAACCCCATCAAACCCCTGAGTATTTTCAATCGCTAGAAGAAGTTTATCCCATAAGTCTTCAAACGAGTCATATGGAGGCAAATCCAAGCGATTAAAGCTGAAAAACAGATGAGAACTCTTAAGTATTTTATCACTCTTACGAAAGGTCATAATTTACCTAAATTAAATACTCACCAGGTGTGAGCTCTTGGCAGTTTTTCAGGGGTTCCCCACTGTTCAACTGTAAACAACTGTGGTCCATTTGAACCTGCAGGAAAAAAATACATTAATTTTCACCCCATCATGAGATTATTTTATATTTAGAAATTCAGATTATTTGAGGGTTTTTGTAATCTGATTCTCAATTCACTTGCGTTTTTAATTATTTCTTGCTATATTTTAATTTCAAGAAACTTCTAGACCTTACGCTCAGAAGTCTGAGACCTAAATACATATGCATTATGCGTAATAGTTGGCACCGAAGATTTTATGCAGAAGACAGTTTGGCATGTAAAAATTTAGACACATTGATCACAATGTGGCGAGTTACATAACCCGGCAGAAAGTATTCAATGTCCACCTTTACCTATGCAATAACAGAGCAGACTAACTGAGAACTTCTTGAAACACGGTCACCATAAGCACACTCCAGGGATGTACTTATGCACCTGAGAGAGCTCCTCTGGCTAGCAAGCGCAGCTCCCGCCACACCCGTGCCCTCAGCAACTGTAAAAAAGTTTTTTCTAATGTTTTTGTGGAACCTCCTATGTTCCAGTTTGCACCCACTGCCCCTTGTCCCATCATTGGATGTCACCGAAAAGAACCTGGCTCCGTCCTCAGTTCTTGCCAAGGGGATGCAAAGGGCATTTTGTAACCTTTCTTTAAGATAGTGGTGCCCAGTAATAGAACAAGAAATAACGGGTTTAAGTTAGAACATGGGAAGTTCCACCTCAACATAAGAAGAAATTTCTTTACTGTGAGGGTGACAGAGCACTGGCACAGGCTGCCCAGGGAGGTTGTGGAGTCTCCTTCTTTGGAGACTTTCAAAACCCACCTGGACACGTTCCTGTGAGACCTGCCCTAGGGGATCCTGCCCTGGCAGGGGGGGTGGACTAGATGATCTTTCAAGGTCCCTTCCAACCCCGAACATTCTATGATTCTATGTTGAAAGCATCTGTGTATGGAGAAAGCTGTGTAGTTTAAAAAAAAAAGTTTTAAAAAAAATTATCTTATCAGAGAACAGCAGATGATTTCTGACGGTGGGTGTCCTCTAACTATTCTACAAGGAGAGTACCAATACAGTCACAGAACCGTATTCCAAGGCAGATGGCTACCCAAGCATGAGTAGCATTCTGCCTCTCAAATGGAAGATGTGAAACATGTCAGATGAAAGATGAGCAGCAGTAACGAGAACAAGCTGATCTACAAATACAGCTGAGGTGTAAGTGCTGTGTAGAGTTAGATATAGGAAATTAATTTGGTTTTATAATGGAGGCAGACACCTTCCCTTTTTTCATGACTCCTCCAAAATGTTTTTTATACAAGCCTAGCAAATAAATTAAGACAGATAAGGACTTCTATCCTAAATTATTATCAGTGAGCCAGACATGTCAGTAATCGTGGGAACACGTCCAGCTCCTCCTCTGTATTTACTTCTTCGGGCTACACGCTTCTTCAACACAGAAGGCTGGTTAGGAAAGCTAACTAGCAAGCGTGACTGGAACAAGGATGAACCAGAGAAGTAGCTCCATGACTGACAGTGCACTCCACCACATGACAAGGGGATAAAACTCCCTTTTATTAGCTAGGTAACGGTAAGTCCGCATTCTAGCTATCCAACTAATGAACTACAGGCTGACAAAGAAGGGTGGAGGGAAGATGTGAAACATAAGAAAGTTACATCTGTTTGGTGTCCTAGTTGTCAAACCTAGATAGATTTGCTCCCGGACATCAAGTGTTCCCTTTCCATGAGCAGAAATGCCTCTTTGGGCCACGGGAGGGAGATCTCCCGCCAGGAAGCCCGTTCTAGGACAGCGGCCGGAGCCGGGACCGGCGCCACCCCGGGGCAGCCAGGCAGCAGCAGAAAGCACCAACACGGAGCACTGAAGGACCACCTACAGATCTCCAAACACAAGCAGGTACTGGAAATGTGGTTGTGATCGCTACTGGGGTTTAGTGAGGACAGAATGCTGGCCACAACAAAGCAGAAATAACTGTAAGAGAAAGAAAGCAAGCACTGTGCAAGACAACTGCTAATGGAATTTTTCATTAATCAGCAAACAGACCTACAGAAACCGGGACTTGGCTAGAAGACTGTCAAGGATATCCAAATCCCTGCGGTAGAAGGGAGACAGGAGTTCCAATGGTTTCCTTCCTTATACAAGTTCCTAGTTCTATCCCTGGTGGTATTTTTTAACAAATAATAAAAAAAAATCCATAGGCAACAGAATTCCGACAGGGT
Organism: Trogon surrucura; assembly: GCA_020746105.1. Taxonomy (NCBI): domain Eukaryota; kingdom Metazoa; phylum Chordata; class Aves; order Trogoniformes; family Trogonidae; genus Trogon; species Trogon surrucura. The sequence goes on from CM036627.1 coordinate 1,437,843, forward strand.
TCCACCACGATGAGCGCGTGCTGTAACTCCAGCAATACTAAGGCTCGGGCGCAAGAGCAGACACGGGGCTCGAGCCCCCTGTGGGCACTGCCCCTCCCGCTGAAACTCCCAGCACATTCACTGATGGAATAGAAAAAATGAACTGACTACATATGATGAAAATGTAGAGAAAGAAAAAATGGTGACACTTGGTGGGTGGTGTTTGTTCACAATTCTAGAGCTTTACAAACAAAGAAGGAAATGTTTATTCAGATAGGCAAGGTAGGCTATTCAGACATCTGCACTTTTAGCCTTAAGACAGTAGTCCCACAGAAAACACAATAGCTGATGGTAGCTGAAAACAGACTTCCCATAAGCAAAACACCTCCGCCTTTCGGGGCTGTTCTACCCCCTTGCCCAACAGTCTTTTCACAGTGGGTTTTCTGGCTTTGGTACTGAAGTCTGCTTCCTGCTGCCACCTGCTTGTTGCAGTCCCTGCACTGAAGGTTTACTTTGTTGGCATTACGTTTAACTTGGGTCATTTCAGTGGTCCTCTTTACAGTATATCCTTACAAATAATGGTTTATCTGTACAACTGTGGCTTGTGAGCAGACAGAAGCAGCCGGGGAACTTTGGGAGAATCTGAAGTTAACTGCTGATGCCAACACGCCTTTGTAATCAGATTTTAAATAACTGACACTCTTCTTCCAGCTCAATCACATGTGAAATAGGGATTTTTGCGTTCGGTAAGTCTTATACATTAGAACTTTGAAAACCAGAATTAAAGTGAAGTATTTAAAGAACATGGGAAAAGTGTGATCTAAGTGACTCTAACTTTGCTTCTTAGAGCTGTCAGTCTAAACTAATTTTAAAGGAAAATCTGAAAAATAACATGCCTGTATGAAGCCAAATATCACAACGTCGTCAGTACCGTGTTCTCTGTTACGTAATTGTGAACGTAAGTACTCACCGTACAGCTCAGCAAACCCATTCATAGGTACGCGGGATGTGCCAGTAACAAACTGAAGCAATCTTATTCTCTTCTCAGAGTCCATCATTAAGACTGCCTATGTATGATAATTATGACAATGAAACATTTATTTTTAAATTAAGGCTTTAAGCTAGCAGATTTATGCCACATAGTTTCCATCTCTAAATCATTATCCTTGAGATATATATATATGCATTTTTGTCAGTGATACACACAGTCTAATTCTCTGCCTATTGCTAAAAGCTGTGAAGTCAACGATTTTTTAATGACATTGTAACAAGAGTACGGCTACTGGCTTAGCAGGCTGTTAAAGTACTTCCCTTGAAGACTTGGCCCCTACTTTCTTTGAAGTTTCTTGGTGTTATGAACTAGCAGCCAAATTCCTGTAATTTATTAAACAGAACAGTTTAACACCTCTTTAGTGTAACTGTGCCAGAGAAACCTACACAGAAATATTTCTAACCCCAGTCAGAAACGGATTTTTTTGAAAAAGCGAGTGTCAGTGGAGTATTTACATTCTTACCATGCATCTCATCTTTAGTTTTCTTACTATCATTCTCAGGAGTTTTAATGGTCAAATATTTACCCACCTACTGATGAATCACACAATAAACTAGCACAGCTAAAAGGCAGCAGCTTTTAAACAAGCTTTAAGTAAAAAAAGAAACCAAAAAACCAACAAACAACCTTCCCCCCCTAAAAACAGAACTTCACAATACCTTCCAGAACCACTGTATTACTTGATGGTTTACGTTGTAGCCATTTTTGTATTTTGTATGTAGTTTCCAATCAGCCACATCCACATCTCCCAGTCCACACATTAATAACTACACAGATAAAAAAATTAAAAAAACCCAAAAACCACACATCAAAGTTTAAGTCAGTAACATTAAGTTTCAATGTATTTGTTTTCTTTTACATTATTTACTTACCTCTAGCTCATTTTCATCAAAAATTTTAATCAGGTCCTGTGGTATTAGTTCAAAAAATCCCTAAAGAGATAGAGAAGTTTTTTAAAAATCCAGTCATCATTATTTAAGCATTTTTGTTCACTGAGAACAATATTGAGATGCTTTAGTAGACAAAGTCAAAGCTACACGTCAAGTACAGGTGTCTGGACACCAGCAGACCCCATTTTGGGTACAGTACTTTTAATTCTGACTTATCTCACATCTTTACTGTTCAACAACAAATGCTGAATATGTAAGTCTGAGCATCATATACGTAATATCATTTATACAAATAAAATAAACTAGCTAGTTTACCCCTAATTTTGTTAGTTTGATTTAAATTTCATTTCTGCAGAGTTGATTAAACAGACTGCACTACAGCTAAAGCTGTAGCCAGGAATGAGAAATAAGTGAATTTTTTATTACAAATTAAACACTTGGCTAAAAACATACCTAAAAGATTTTAAAGTCTGAAATAATTGAATGCTGACACCACAATCATTGCCTTTTTTATACCTGTAACAACATTATCTGTGGGTCTTCAGGATGTCCAACAAAGCTTGTCTTAAGATTAGATGCAACAAATTCTTAGAATTTCTTTTGAAATTAAAACTGTACCTCTTTAAAGGCTGCCATTTGTTTCTGTACTCTGCTCACAAACCTCCACTGAATCACAAGACTGTAAAAAGACAAGCCAAAAGCATTTACAATAAAAGCCATTTATATACAAAGCAACAACTTCCTTTTGTTAACACAACTGACACACAGCCCCTGTTACCAGAAGCACGGTCCAGCAACAGTGATCACCACTTACTGAATGTAGTCTCTCTTGTTCTTGTTGGTGACAACTATTTCTGATCCACCGCTTTTCAGCTCATGTTGATGGGTCTAAATGCAATACACAGAATATTTATGTTAATATTAGTTAATTTAGTTGACACTTACAAGACCGCAGAATTTTAGAACTGTGAGAAACAGAATCAGTTTCACAGGTCACCTGAATAAACAGGATCTGGCTGCTGGATTTAAAAGAAAATTGGTCAGGGGTGCCAGACTGCAACGAGGCAACCTCCTTTTTTTTCTGACCTGCTATAACAGATCACCTAAACCTGCACAGGAGTTTGCAGTAATCTGGCCTTCACTAAACACATATTCAACGGCCTGGCTTTTTTTTTTTTTCCAAAATCTCAAGGAAAAACACTTACAGAACCATTTCAGCAATGGTCCCTGTAAATAAGTGAATCAATACACATATCTGTTACATAATGATTTATACTACTAAAACCTCAGTAGACAAATATCTGATTTTCAGTTCATTACGGATGTATATTTTCACACTCCTATTTAAGACCACTTAGGTTACACAAGACTGCAAAAACTATTATCCTACTTAGATCTAGATGACATCCGTAATTTGGAATTTTTATTCATTACCTGTTGTATTTCTACATAACGTTTTCTATAGCTTTCCACACAACAACAAACCTGTTTATTCTAAGGTTTTCTAGCAGATCTTGGAGAAATAACCCTACTGCTATCTCCAGGGAAATTTAGGTTTCCAACCATTTCCGCAAGAGCTCATTTTTTCCAGCAAATCACATAAACCCAACACCTATTCTAGATTAAGGAATGGGACTGTAGATACCTGCATTCACACCAACAGCTACATTTCAATACAAGTATAATTTAAGAAAAAAGCATGAGCTATTTTTTAAAGCTCCGATTATTTCCAAGCCCTTTATCACATCACATCAGAGCCAGGCTGAAAGAGCACTGCCTGAGCGTGTGCCAGCTAAAAGAGGCTGAGGAACACACAAGTATGACTGAGAATTAAAGGTTTTTCTTAGTGTTGTACAGATAAAATCAACTAATTTCACAAGTCAGATGTTTTCATCTTTTGTCTGTTCTACTTTACATAAACATACTAACCTGACCAAAAAGCTCTTCGTCAACTATAAATCTGAGGTCCAGTTCTGCTGGATCATTTTCAAGAATCCATCTCAGAGAATTGTAATATTCACTATCCTAAGAGAGAGAATTACAAAATAATAAATACAAAATAAAGTAGCCACCTGTATTGGATACAGAGACTCTGTAATTGCAGTTACAAAGACCTTTAAAGACATTTGAAGCCTGAAGACTCAAATCTCGGGACTAAAAAGGGCTCACATAGCAAAATAGTGATACAATGTCTCGGAATTATCTTAAACGTATTTTGGATGCTTCTCTGTTTCTCATCCTATATTTATCTTCCCTTTATTGTTAGGCATTACTGTAAAGAGCCTTAGGAAATTAAAATTAAGATAAAGCCAAACGTATCCTGGGCTGCATCAACCTTCCAGTACTTAAAGTGGGAGGAACTCTTTGCCAGGCAGTGTAGTGACAGGACATGGGGTAACAACTCTAAACTGAAAGAGGGTACATTTAGAGCACATATTAGGAACAGAATCTTTTCTGTGAAGGTGGTGAGGCACTGGAACAGGCTGCCCAGAGAGGTTGGGGCTGCCCCATCCCTGGAAGTGTTCAAGGCCAGGTTGGACGGGGCTTTGAGCAACCTGGGGGGGCAGGCGGTCTCACCCACAGCAGGGCTCTGGAACTGGGTGGTCACTTCCAACCCAAACCAATCTATAGCACCAAAAACCAAAAAAGATAGGAACTACATTCTGTATTCTTATATGACGAGACCGCTAATACATTAAATAGACTGAATAAAAATCGTTCTGCCCACAACTACTCCAGATAAAAACTATTACCAGGGAAACAAACAAACAAAAAAATTGTAAGGACCCCATTTTCCTCTAAACATGTTAAATTGTATGACTTGCTAATATTTTATGTCTCCGAAAATATATGTTAGGTGTTTATTAATAATGAAAAGACACTAATTTAAAAAATAGCTTGAGACAGGGATCCCAAAGATATTTATATATGTGATTTTAAGAATGTTGTTGTCTAGAATTACTTCAAGAAAACATCAGAGAAAGTTTTCAATACAGCTTCACTGACTTAAGCCATAGTGTAGGTCTCTCTAATTTTCATTGAAAGTTTTAATTCCTACACAACTTACAGACTAGGAATTGGCTGGGGCAGAGTTAATTTTCTTCAGAATAGCTAGAAGGGGGCTGTGTTTTGGATTTGTGCTGGACACAGTGTTGGTAACAGGGGATGTTTTAGTCAGTGCTGAGCAGGGCTTACACAGAGTCGAGGCCTTTCCCGCTCCTCTGCCCACCAGCGAGGGGGCTGGTGGGGCACAAGAAGCTGGGAGGGGACACAGCTGGGAGGGTTGACCCCAGCTGACCAAAGGGGTGCCCCACACCGTATGACCTCACGCTCAGCCACATAAAAGCTGGGGGTAGAGAAAGGAAGGGCTGGAATAATTGGAGTGGCAGCATTTGTATTCCCAAGCAACCATCACATCTGGAGATAGCCGAACACCTGCTTGCCCATGGGAGGTGGTGAATGAATTCCTCATTTTGGTTTCCTTGCATGTGTGGCTTTTGCTTTGCCTATTAAACTGCCTTAATCTCAACACACGAGTTTGCTCACTTTTACCTTTCTGATTCTCTTCCCCATCCCACCCTAGAGGGAGTGAGCAAACAGCTGTGGGGGGCTCAGTTGCTGGCTGGGGTTAAACCACGATACAGACTTAGGAAAGATGTAGCCTAAAGTGTCTTTGAGTCGTGCACTTTCAAACCTTCACGATGTCATTAAAGACATATATATATATACAAGAAATAATACGAACATGAAATCCTAACAGGTGACAAAGCAAATTACATACCACAGACTCCATATCATGAAGCGTTATGGGTTTTTGGAGCATCATCTTGTAAAAAGGACGAATGAAAAAGGCTTTAAAGAAGAACAAATAAATTGAATGATACATAACATAAAATTCAAAATACATACAGAATTTATCTAAATATCACATTACAAAAAAATAATACTAACCATCCAAAAGTTTGCCATGGTAAACAGCCATTCCAGCTACACGACCTATAAACTTGAAGTAAGAGAGGTGATCTTCGTTGCAAAGTCCAGAGTTCGGATTGATCTGCAGAGTATAGTTGTCTCTGAAGTTGAGGAAAGGAGCAGGGAAAGGAAAGAAAAACAAAACATTGCACCCACGTTTCAAGATTTGAAACACATCACTGATTAAATCGGGTATTACTTTTCAGGAAGTTGAAAAAAATACTTGGACTAATAAATTACTAATCTAGTACTAAACAGTACTCAGTAGATGATTCTACTGGCATAGCAGAAAGAACACTGCTGAAACACCACAAACCACCTTTGCAAGTTAAGATATTGCAGAATCACAGAATGTTAGGGATATACCAAAGAGAAGGAATGAACTCCTATTAATTTGAAAGTAGTCAGAATAACATTCTCCACATTATTTGTTAAACATCGCCTCTTCTGTAAGTAGTAGATGGTTGCAAGTGTATGCTTCTCTATACAGTGATGACATGGCTTATGTCAGACTGAACAGAAAATAGATACTGTCTCCACATTATTGTTCTGTCAAACAAAGAACTAGGTGCATAATATTGCAGTTATTAACAACTAAACTCTCCTTTAGACTTCATGAGGGGGGGGAAAAAAGTAATAATTCCACTCTTCAAGTAGATAGGAGAAATACAATTGATGTGCTTTTCCTAACTAACCTTCGTGTCTTCCAGACCTGTATTACTTACGTAGCTGAATATTCAAACAATCCATAATAAGGATTAAACATTTCTTTAGAGAGAAGGAAGAACCATTCTCTGGCCACTCCTCCGTAGTCTAAACCTTTTTCACCATCAAATTCAATCCAAAGTCTTGCTTTAAGGAAATCCGCTCTCTTCACAGCTATGATTCTTCTATAAGAATCTTCAAGGATTGTTGTGCGATGAATTTTCATTTCAAATCTATTCGGAATATCACTCTAGGAAAAAAAACCAGAATAATACAATAAAAACCATTTTCTTTTAGTCTTGCAGAGTATGTAAATTCTGTAAACAGAAAAAGAATAGTACAAAGCCCTTTCTTAAGCAATTTGGAAACACACGTTATGATTGACAAGAGGTTCTGTACACGTACAAATTCAATTAGTACAGAGAGTTTCAGATACCATTTCATACAACAAAAATGGGGTTAAAATAAGTTCTGAGCGTATGCTCAGTTGTTCTGTATGCAGCAAGGCACGGAATCCTGAAAATTCGTATTATAAGCTTGATTAAAAAAATAAATCATTTTGGAACAATTTTATCCGATTTATTTCACCTTCCACTTCAATATTCTAACTATAAAGGCTAGATATCCTTACTTAAGACATAAAAGATAAAGAAGTATTCCTACAATATTAAAATAAAAAACAGTCCACTCAAAATATGTAGTCACAGGAACAAATCACAAAGTTTATATTTACTAACATACAGGAAAATATTTAAATAAAAATACCCAAAGAGTTCATATTTTCTGCAGAGCTCTCAGAGCAAGCCCCTACTAAATCACAAATAAAACTCTGCTGAATCATTAAATCATTATGAGAACAGGATGATGCAATGGAACTCGACATATTTCACATTTCAAAGAACCACTCAAGCACTGCGTAGAAATGATGAGTTTTTGAATGCAGAAGTATTTAATAAACTACTCTTAAGAGCACATGTTCAGATATGTTTCCTTTTTATTTCCTTACTCTTAAAAAAAATAGAATGCTGCATTTAAATGTAACGCCTATTTATATCCAACAACAGCTTGATCCAAACTACAAAAAAGCCCCTAATTACTTGCGGCTGGGGAGTACATTATCTACCTTTTTTGAAGTTGCAAAATCCTGTGCAATACTACACATCTGATTTATGTAGTGACTGGAATATACAGGTCTTTTTCTTCATTTCACAAAACAGTAAGTATCCCTAAATTTAAATAAATAATATATATAAATAATATATATTCCCGGGTTTAGTTGCCAATCAACAGATTCCTATGTGGGCAGTCTAAAATCTACTCTGAGAAGTTCTATTTCCACATTCCGAGTTCAAAACTTGTATATACTATACCAATGCTTTCCAAACCTTTCTGTTACCAGCCTCCTTCCAGGTTCATGACTTCTTTAACCCTTTAGAATTTCTACTTTAGCAGTCAGATTGCTTGCAGTCTCATCGCTGCATGAAGCCACAAACTCAGTTGTTGGATTAAAAGCTAATTGCTGCCAAGTTGTTGCTTCACAAACGTATTTGTAACGAGACAATAAATTTACGTTCCCCAAGCAGGTTACCAAGTTCAATTCCTTTCCTGGTAACCTAGCCTTTCCTTTCTTTAGTGGCATAAATCTCCAAAAATTCAGTTGGATTCCTATTGATTACTAACCTGTTTCTTCAATTTCTTTCTGAAGAACTCATACTTCCGCTTATAGTCCCTGGAGTAAGGCACAGCCTTTGGAGAAAAATAAAATACAGTTTAAGAAGTGGCTGACATACTCTAACAATCAATGTAACATGAACTAGTCTGTATTTGTGAAACGGAGGCAATGCATTGATGTTCTCAGAGAAAAGGAATACATGGTTTAGTAAGCGTCAGGGGAGACGTTCAATTTAGAAATAAATGGACATTGTGAATGAAGAGTACTTCCTCGTTCAGATCGTTTGCTCCAGTCAGTTCCACAGAATTTCCTCAGTACTTCACCACCAGCTGATGTGACCAAGATCACTGACTGGCCCAGATCAAAGTGACCAAAATGCCTTCGGTCACTTACGTAACACACAGTCTCTCCTTCCTGTATCATGAGAGACCTGGCTACAAACACCTCTATTTTCCATCGACAGAGAAGGTTGTTTACATACGTGGGGCTATTAATAAATACAGATATCAGCTGAACACTAAAACCCATCTATAATTACAATGCGTACCGTCTTTGCAATTAGCCCTGGTAATTTTGCACTTGAGATTAAGTATCAAGGCTAGCTAATTATTTTTCATTTCAAAATGAATTTCGTTTCTTTTAAAAGTCATTTTATTCTTTTTCTTCTCTCTTCTTTTTCCAGCCTTACTTCATGAATTGAGCTAGTTTTATTTTGGACACTGTCATTAAAAATAGATAAAGTTTCTTACACACTTACCCCCAAGTCTATAAGGAAATTTTCTTACTACTCTGGGAACTGATTTTTCTTTCCTGCATTTAAAGACCATTTCCACAGAAAGCTCTACAAACAGTCTTGAAAACAAAATAAAAATGCTTGTTCAAACAGCCTGGAAATTTCGTTTTCTAGACTGAGTACCAGATAAGTGACAAGAGTTTGTTAGATAATATTAACAATATTCTTGAAAAATATGTAAAGCTACTTAAGGAAAGCTTACTGGTCCAGTTATTGCCACATTCTGCAGTCGAGGATCCTCCCATTGTGTCTTCTTTGTATCTGCAAGACATTTTTTTAATTAGGTACATTAATTTAGATAATATTCAGAAATCAAATTATGAACGGGGGAAGGTTACTACATTGTACATACTGTGGTTAATGAAGAATATTCTTCCATCTGTGTGGGTTCTCTCTTCCCACCCCGGCTGTAAGAAGGAGACACTTTTATTATGAATTTCTGATGGCATATTTTGCAAAGAACTCAGCATGACCTGCAATTGAGTTCATTCCCTCCCTCCATGTACCCTCACAGCACTGCAATTCAAAATAGAGTATTTCTGGTATTTGGAAAAAAAAAAAAGTGTCTGCATTTTCTCATGTGCAAGTTTTGACAGTGCTAATTTCAGCATTTAAATTGCTGTATCTGCAAAATAAGTATAGAAATATTTACTCACTGGTAATGGGCCCAGGTCTACTGGATCTAGGGAGGTCTTTCTCCTTGGATGAGCGGAAATTTTCAGTCTCGGATCTTCCTTTGGAAACAAAACAAGCAGCATGTTACGATCTTTGCTGTTCTGTTTTCTTCTTTTTTTTCCTCCTTACTGATGATTGTGTAAAGAATATGCCCATTACCAACGAGATAACTGTTGCAAATTCTGCAATATATATATTTTTTTTATATATATCCCTCACTCAATTCAGTTTTAGTGTAATTGCACCAAATTACTTTTTCCACGCGGTTTCTGGCATACCTTGTGCTTTTTGAATTTGGTGGTTGGTTTTTTCATTGGTTGGGTTGGCGGGTTTTTTTTTGGGCGGGGAGGGTGGTGGTACAAAGAAGGTGTTCTGTTACATGAGGTCTTCCCATAATCGCGACGAAACGAATATTCATTTTGAATCAGCTTAATGAATTTCTGTGTTTTTCTTTCCCCTGACAGTAGCACCGACCTACTCTTTAAACGCTACGGTCCCTCTGTTAGCAGTGCCCAGCGGCACGCAGTGCCACTCTGTGGAACTGTAGCTGTACAGCTCCTTTCTTAGGAGCTCACAGAAATGTGCCTTGTGCACTGTACCACGTGATAAATTCAAGGTAATGGATTTCCTGTTGAAGTTTACAAAACTGATTTCTGTTAACAGCGGATATAAGCTACGACATTTTTACAGCTATGACAGAAGTGTCATTCAGAGGATGCTTTACACTTGTAAAACAGATGACTGCATACAGCAGCATCTTCCTCCTTTCAAGCTGAAGTTTCAAGTATCAATACAGTCTGTAAAATTAATAGTGTCCTATCCATGGCATACTTCAAATTACTACATTTTTATTACTTATGTTCCTTAACAGACCTGACAAGGCTACACGGTCACTAAAGAAATCCACAGAAGTTTGCTGAAAGCAGCAAAGCTTTGACTTGAGGACAACTAGAATTTCCATCCCGGAGAGCCACTTTCTATTACCCATGTTGTAGTTTTGGTATTGTGGTCGATAAAGAACGCTCTCCCATTCGGCGCATGCCGGACTTCCCAGCCTTTAGGGAGAAATCCTTGCTCCATTTCAGGCTGCTGCTGAGAGGACTGCTGCGATGAATCGCTTGAGGTTGCTTGGGGTTGTCTTCCTATAGAAACACTCTGCGCAGCTGACACCTGAGCTGTTTCCATGGCAATCTATAGTAAATAATAACAACAAAAAAAATCAAATTAAGGCCCTATAGAGCAATATATTCTTTTGCTATCAAGCTGTATTTTTTACTCCTGAAAGCAGTTTCATAAAGTGGCAGACAGTACACAGATGTGTTCAGTTTACCATCAACGTTGACCACCAATCACTGATTATGCTACCGAGGTGAAAAGTCCTCTCAATCAGCTCCCACCCCCCAGAAGGCCTTCTTGGCACATTAAGAGTAGAGTGACTTGCCATAAATATTACTGTTCCTCGTCACTGGGTTCTCTCAGATTCTTTATGTAGTTCTTTACCTGCCTTTTGCATAGCTACTTCAAAGAAGTAGAGTTCAGAGACCTCAATTACGTGAGATGTTTAAAAGTTTCAATGAATAGAAACGTTGATCAGTTAGAAGACAGACAGTACCTGTACAACCGGCTTTATCCAGGTAGTGGTTCTAGAATTGTGATCTATATAATACGACCTCCCTTTTTCATCTTGTCGTTCTTCCCAGCCTGGGGGTAATCCAGATGAAGTAGGCAGTAACTAAATATCAGTGATAATAAAAAAACCCAAACAGTTAAAACTATGAAACTGACTGTGAAAAGGTTTTCCTCTGCTGAATTAATACAAAACTACAAAACCAGAACGTTCACAGTTTTCACAAACTGGACAGAACAGAAAACCAGTATTTAAGTCCTTACTGAATAGTACGAAGTAAAAGATGTTGAGGGGGGTGGGGATTTTGCGGTTGTTTGTGGGTTTGGGGCTTGGGTTTTGGGGGTTGTTTGCATGTTTTTTAATAATTCAAGCTCCTCATCTAAAAGGATTCAACTATATACCCGGTTGAGAGATGGCTGATACAGCCTAGTACCTCTGGATATGAGCTCAAAGGTTGCCGTGTCACCATGCAAACATCATGTAGGTACAGTGGTACAACTTTTAATTAAAAAGCAAACAGTCTGAGAAAACAAAACTCTTCACGGAATGACTGCTTCCATCTGCAGGCTCTATCCATGCATTAAGTTAATGTTAAACCCAAAACACAGAGCTGCAACAGGAAAGCTTTACAACTGAACTCCCATCTGTCTTGACTGAATTGCAACTTTGTCAGGACAGCTGCCAGAAGCAGAAGGCCAAATCTCATTTAAAAGTGTCAGCACGCAATACACCGTTAAAAAAGAGAAGTTTTACATTAAGAAAATCTGCCAGCTTCTTCGCTACACAAGTCTATGTTTTCTGAAAAATGACGTACCACTGGATGTGCAGGCTGCTCTTCAACTCTGTATGTTTGCAGACTACCTCTTCTGCTGGAATGGTTCTACAGTAGTGAAGAGGAATTACATGTTAGCTATTACTGCAGCTTTAAGGATGGCAGCAAACAGTCAAAAACAGTTAATGCACTTAAATGATTACAGTTTTCATCTTGAACTTATTTGTTTGACATGTCGATTTAATCCAGTATTTTTCAAACTCCCGTTTTACCACTGCTAGAAACATTAAGTTCACAGTGTCCATTATAACCTTAAAACAGAAGGATCCAAAGGCCTGTGAAACTTTTAAAAACCCTAACCAGATGTTTTGGTACAGAAAACATTACAGTTAACTGCAACCAGTTGCATTATAATTGAATTTACAGTACAAAAACTTAGTGCTTTATCTCGTCAGTAGAGCTAACAGCAGAAAGATTAGGTTAATAATACCAAGACATGAGAGTCTGATACATCCCATTTGAGAAGAGTAATTCAACTCCTGGACTTCCCCCAAGCACCCACCTTTCTGCCTAGGGCCACATTTAGATCCTATCTGCTACAATTAAGCAACTGCCTTTCATTTTGCTACAGAAGTTCCTCTAACATTTGAAGAATTTTCCCCTATCTATATACTCTTTCAGAATACTTCAAAGAAAAAGCATGATAAAGTTTGTGAATTTATTTTGGGGGGGATGAGGGAGGTGAAGGGAGGCAAGACTGTCATTCTAGCTGGCTCTTGCAAATAATTTGAACATCTACTTCTTCATTTGCTTAGGCCACCTAAGCAAGTTGAAATAACAGTTTTCTTGCAAACCATAGGATTCTTAAGAGCAGATATCAGCTCTTGTTACCTTCCCTCTGCTGTTTCCAGCAATGCTAGTGATGCCTCTGTACAAACTAAGAAAAACATAATCACTTCCAAATCTACATTTGGAATGGCATTCTCAGCATCACAAAAGCCAATTATTTTATTATTTATATCAAAAATCTTACAGACTAGATGGTCAGTCAGTCACCTCTATATGCTTTACTCAATTTGCAGTGCATTTCTCAAGTCACATATCAGCTTTCAAGACCGTTTGTGGAGCTCAGCTTTCACAAGACAGCGAGCTTATTTAATTGCTTGCTACCACAAAAAAAAAAAAAAGTCTCACTCCTGGCTCTGTTCTGCTGCTGCTTCCCCTTTGCCAATACAATATTTGTCAGACAACCCAGCATGCTGTTTCAGCTTGCTAAAACTGCAAAAAAACAGAGTTTGGGGGATAAAAAAGGAAGAGTTTTCTGCTGGGTTAGCAAGCTGAACAGACTCACCAAGAGGTCAGACAAGTTTAATAACCGGCACAAGGGCTGTGCAAACTGTACGAGTGAGGTCCCTTTTTCACTGCTATGAAGTCATCACGTTTACTCAGCCCAATCACAAAACCTTATTCCAACAGTCACAATGAAAAATGAGTTATCTTAGAACATGTCCTAGTGGAAAAAGTAACTGACACAGAAAAACTCCCTTAGAAGTAAGCTTTCAGGATACAGACAGCTTCCTTCATCCGGAGTTAGCAGCAGCAGTCAACACGAGACTAGAGTGAGAGGTAAGTTTACAGAATGAAAAATAGTTCATGCAGGTTTGTTTTAATCTCAGGCAGAAATTCATGCAAGCAAAGGGGTGAAGAATAAAACATTTACTTGGATGGAGTCTATAGTAAAAAGACTGTTCTTAAAATTCTCTGCATTTGAGATGAATTTAAAACTGTAATTGGTAAAAGTTAACTATTTATGGATCTAATTCCATCAGTAGTAACATTTTGTGCAAAACATTATAGATATTTCTTTACATTAGAACAATAAGAAAAATAATTTACAGTGAAAGCTGCTGACTGGACAGCAGCTGAACTTCCAGAAGTAGTAAGTCTGGCGTTCAATTCTTCTGCAAGATGACTCTGTATATCAGAATTACTCTGCGAGAGAGGTATCTGAAGGTTCTGGTTGCTATACATTGTTGCCTCATCTTCGGTTATGATTTCCCAGCTCTTTAAAAAGATAATAAGGAAAAAAGCTTTTTAAAGAAGTGCTTCCAAACGATAAATAGTTGACAAGCTTTTGACTAGATAAAAGTTACTTGCATTTCAGAAACGTTTTGAGATTGTTTTTACCTCGGGGGAATCTCTGTTGTCTAGATTTTCCGTATCCTCCGATATCTGTCGTCGATGAGTGAACACGTGCTGGGCCTCCAGCTGCACGCTGCCGATATCTGCAGCAACTAGGTTGTCCCTGTCGGGGTCGAGGGGCAAGTCAGCATACAGTTGCCGTATTTTATCTTTCAACAGTAAGCTAGGCTAATGGCAAAAACCTACATTATAGTCATTTCGGCAGAAGAAATAGTATCACGAGCTACGAAAATAAATGTGAACTGATTAAGAAGAATAAGCATTCATGCCAACATGAAGTTCAAGTTAAACTAAAGAACCAGACAGTGCTCCAGGTATTAGTGTCTAATTCACATGCTAAAGGTGGGGGGAAATAAAAAAACCACACCCTGAAAAAAATCAAGTTAAATAATCTAATGTGGTCCCTGCTGGGAAGGAGGAACCAGGCTTAGAGCTGACAATTAATTTCCTTTCCATTACAATTGCAACCAGCTTTTATTTGAAATCATACTGCCAGAGCACAGGAAGAAAGTACGGTGCAGTTAAACTGAGAACGACCCAGTGACCATTACACACGGGCTTGAAGGTTAAGAGCTCTGGAAAGCTCTCTCCTAATTCTGAAGCTGTTCACTTTCTAGTTTTCCTTGCTTTCAGCGTAACTGGAGTGAACTAATTACACAAGTTAACACAAGACTTGACTTTTCAGGCCAAAAGACGTACTGAGCAGTTGGTCTTTTCCACTGTGTTCTTCTGAAGTCGTGATTGACATAGTAGGTCCTGCCGAGGATGTCCTGCCTCTCTTCCCAGCCCGAGGGCAGCGGAGGGGATTCCTGCTGCTGCTGTTGCGGCTGGCTAGCAGCATCTGGTTGGTCCAATATAATCCACCCAGGCTAAGAGATATAACATTAATTACCTTTAATATTACCAAAGTTGAAAAGGCATCTCAATGTATTAAAACACCTCCTTCTAAGGTGCAGTCCCACTACATCTTAAGTCAGGAAGACCAGCTCTGAGTTTTATTACGCAGATTTCTCAAGAAACGATAGGACAAATTATGCATGTAGAAATCTTATTTTTAACTCAAGTTCCTTAACCATAACAGCATCAAAAGATGTTTATTCCTGGAAAATAAGCAGCATCCATAGAATAGATTCTAAAAAGTAAATTAATATTATTTCATACATAGGCTGCAAATCTGCTAGTCAGATGAGCATACCACTTCGTAACAGAAAGTTTAATTACAGCAAAGGTGGTAATGCTGATTAAAGTTCTCAAGTCTTGAAAAGAAATCCTCTGATCTAAATTGGATGTCCTTAAAAAAAGAGTACAAATGTAATGCAGTTCAGATCAAAACACCCCTATAAACTGGAGAGAGTCGAAATTCTGACACCAGGAAGATGTCAGCATCTGTCTGTGTGGTCAGAAAGCACTACACAGCAGTAAAAATACTGGGCAATATTTCCACTAATTCTAAAACAAGAGAAGTTACATAGGCACGTGGCGAGTCGGCACCAGAGCAAAACCAAAAGCTCAACGTATGCTTTCTTTTATAGATACGCTGACAAATCCACTCCTGGAGTTAGAAAAACCGCTCCAGAATTTTTGTGCGGATTTACAACTTTTATGTAAGATAACAAGCAATCATTTAATTGGTTTGTGTCTAAAGAACTATTTGTAACTCGGCGATTCCTAACACTCATTTTTACTGTAACCACCCTTCATAGCCGGAGACATTTGCCAGGTATTTCAGCAACAAATATATCTTTTCCCACCTCTAATTCTTCAGCCTGTTCTGTCGTTTCTTCTTCAGACCCATTGTTTTTAGGTAAGTAAGTCATTTTTAATCTAAGGTGGCCTTTAACTCTTGATTTATGGCTGCAGAAGAGAAAATAAAAACGTTCTTATTGCGCACTTGGGAAATTAATGAAGTTCTATAACGGTGTTGAGGTTTTAGACTTTCAAATTCACCTTGATATTATGTGCCACAACTGGCAACTTTTCTTCCCAACTCTTTTGAAAACTCCCCTAGCATCCAATGCATAACAGTAACAATCAAGAAAGTAAGAATAATGACAATGTAATTCATACAATATTTTGTAATTCATATAATATTTTGACTGTGTGCAGACAAACTTTCAAGCATTATTTCAACCTACAGGACTATCTTTCATCAAACTAAAGTTACAGCAGGCATCTGCTGCCTCTCTGTATTTAGCTTATTGCATCATTAGAAGCCTGAAAAGAGGATTTGCCCTTAGCAGTTTTATTTCATATTTTCACTTTGTAAAGAAATCTACCAAATTATCTGTTTGACTATTGATATAAAAAAAAAGAAGAGTCCTAAAAATATCACTAGTTAGTCAAATGGATACCTGTACACCACCTTATTAAAAGAAAGGAAAAAAAAAAGCCAAACAAAAAAAAAAAAACAAAACAACAAAAACCTCATCACAAAGGTCTAATATTTTGGGTTTGGTTGTTCCTGTGAATTAGATTTTCTGATATCCAGAAAAACATTTCGTGTTGGATTATAAACATGTTCATTCAGATCATATTTTGGCTTCATCAAAGCCCACAGCCCTTGGAAAGAGGAGGTAACCTAATCTACTTTTCAATACAACAGTTCAAATAATTCAATTCAGAGGATTAACTTGTTAATGATTCCTATTCAGCTTGAGGTACTGGGAAGTGTCAACTCCTTGGGTTTTTTAACACAGGCTTTCCCAAATGTTAAACAACTTTTCAGTTCAAGTTTCGTTATGTTTCATATCATTAAGGTCACAGGAAACTGCTTACGTGACGGTCGCATTTACTAACCTTCTTGGATGAAGAACAAAATCCTTAAATGTATATGGTCTCTCCATACTTGGATTTTCTGTCTGGAATAAGACAAGATTTTTCAACAAAAATCTGTATCAAACACTTGAAGGAAATTATCAGAAATTTACAGTGGGTTTCTTTAAAGGCCATATAACATTTTAAAATTTAAATTACAGGCTTAGGTACAGCTATAGCAATACCAGCTTTAATCTTAGTAACAAGAGTAATTCAAGAAAAGAAATAAAGACCAGTTCAGAAAAAAAATTACCTTTCAGTGTATACATATATTAGAGTTTCTAAAGTGCAGGGAAAAAAAATAACCTGTTGACCCTGAAATCAAGAAATAGATTCTCAACTTTCCCATTGAAAACATCTATCATAGCTCTTCTTCCTCCCTCAATATTTTTCAAATATTTTCATACAGAATACGCATTAAAAAACATTTCCAGTTTTAGGACTTGGGGATGAAAAATAAAATCATAGAAGAATTCATTCTGAGAATATCTCTGTTCTGATTCACAAAAGTGAAGCTGCTCAACAGAAAGAAGCACAGAAGTAAAAAGACAATTTTATAGATATGGATCCTAGGTACAGGCAGAGTAATATACAGGAGGGATCATTAAAGAAAAGAAAAATATTTATTTTTCTAGTTAACATAAAGACTTACAATCTATCTGAAGCCCTCCGATTTGTACAAAAATGTTTCTCTTTTACAATACTGTACATTTAAGAAACATTTGTAAATCTCTTCTTGTCTTGAAGACCGTTTCAAGCCTTGCACTCTTCTTAAAAATGCTACTAGCACTTCCCTCATAGCAGCAGAAACCATTATCTACACACAACGTAACCTACCTTTTCTTTTTTTTTAAATAAATACCAGCAAGAAAAAACCCCTAAAAATATCCACAAAAGTAAATCGCACAAATAATCCACAGTGCAGGAGAATTTAATCACTTCTATTATCAGCACAGTTAACTTCCTTAGATGACTCCTACAGTTGCATACAGAATCATTTTCCCCTTTCACAACCTTAAAACAAACAAACAAAAAATACAAACCGGTAACTGATAAAGAGGAATATCCACTTGCCCAAGAAAATCATCTCGAGTCTGTAGAAAACAAACACAAAACAGAAAGTTTAAAGTTGCTCTGTATTTTAAAAACGTTGTTCCAAAGTCCTGTTCGCATTAAATTACAGTGAATAAAACTTGTTCTGCAGAGTTCTGACTGATGCAGCACTCAGAGCCTTCAGTAGCTTTGCCTTCCTCAAAATAAACGAAGTTTGAAGGAGCCAGGCGTAGAGATTGAGATTGGTTCTTAAATCACATAGGCTAACAGTAATCAAGCTGGAATCTCAATTTCTATAAGCCCAGGCAGCGTTTAAAACAGACATATACAAACTCTCTTTCTTTTCAAAATGAGACAGCTACTGTTAGAAATAAGACAAAGCAAAAATAAGTTTCTTCTGTTGTAAGCGCTTTGGAGGTTTCGGCAATTCCAGCGGTCCTAAGACTGGCAGCTGGAGCTTCAAGTTTGGCATCTCCCCTACCCCCTGCTCAGCATTCCTGTTGACATCTAAAAAATGTGCTAAAATTGATTATATTGATGAAAAAATACCATTTTGCCTACCCACACTGCAGAGTTTAGTTCTAAACACTAAAATCTCAAAGATCCTGCCCCGACTTGGATGCCTGGGCTGCGTGACCACAGGACTACGAACGCAGCGGCTCTGCAGCCTACGCCGCAGGACCAGGAGAGGGGCTGACAACACGGGGTATCACTGTACAGTTGGCTTTGGATCACGCATTTTTGGCAGGTGCAGAAGTTAATATTTTAGTAATTTACGTAGGTAATTTCAATATCCACCAGTATTCACTGCCAACTGCCAAAGTGCTTCTTACTGAATTACTGGAGCATACGCCGAGTTGTTTCAAGCTCAGCTGTGATTTGAAAGCCTTTGCAAACCTCCACAAAAGCAGGAAAACGTATCACATGGGTCATTTAACACGAAGACGTATCACTGCCTGTGTGCTAAAAGCAAGAGGGCATGAAATTTTTAAAAGGTACATATAAGCCTATGGCATTATTCAGAAATCTACACTACAACAAGACTACACTTTTTTTTTTTTGCAAAGAGAGTAAGAAACTGTGAAATTCTTAAACAATGCAGCCTCTGGATTTCTAGTGTTCCGGACTTTTCCAGCTAACAAAAGATTGATGGCTATTCTTTCCTAAATCCGTTGGTGCACTTAAAGCTTTTATTCAAACTTCTCACCCAAGGATTTTTCCATAAAACTTCCCACTCTGAGACTCGACACCTCACTGACATCTATTCCCCTCACCTCAGGGAAAGTGTCTTTCACCTTTCTTCAAGCATAACCTGAATTGTTGATGCCATTTTTTTTACAGTATTAAAACTCCAACTCAATTTTTTGTGCCATTGATGCCATTCTCCATTCAAACAGCTCTGACATTAAAGGCCATGGGTATTTCTTGAAGTGATCTTTTTCTTCCTTAATTCTGGAACCTTTCACCTTCAGCTCTGTTATACTAAGTTTGTCCATTTAATCTTTAAATCATACACATATACCGAGAACCAGCGTTTCACATTTATCTAAGTTCTAATTTTTACGCCTCCAAAAACTACTAGACTGCAGAGCTCGTCACAGGTGATAAAACGCTAGAAGTCTAGAGATACATAACTTTGAATCGGCAGTCTGCATGTCTTATGCTAGGTTTTGAAGAGGGTGGAGTGGAAATAAAACCAAGACATCCATCTTTTTATAGTTCACAAACTCATTCGAGATAAAAAGCTACAACAGGTTTTCCTACGTGAGGAATCCAAAGCTTCCCTAACTACCGAAGGAAAACTTTCTGTATTATTATAGACCACAAGCTTCTGGCAAAATATCATTTTTGCCCACGAGGTTCTTTTCGAAATGGCACAGCACATACCTTAGACATGCTAAAAGGCTCAGTATTTGTAAAGCTCTTGGCAATCCTCAAGTGGAACATGCCTTTCAAATAAATTACTGGAATGTGGGACAAAAGTCCGCTGTATTTTAGAAAACCTCAGAACATTGTGTTTGTTACCAGCATTATTTCAGTACCAGCTCCTGTTATTCACTTCATTATTCTGCTGTCTCTCCTGCTATTTTTAGCAGTTAGTCTCAATAACCAACCTTTAACAGCTCTTTCTCCTCCAGCCAGAGAGTAAAATCCTCCAGGGGAGGTTTTTGTTGACCTCCAAACAACGACTGCACAGATCAGACCGCGATGTGCCTCGCTGCGAGGAGCTGACTAACTGCCTTCACAGAAGAGCCACAGAAGCTTTGAACGAGGCATCGCACACGTGAACAATCAAATGTCCGTGCAGGTGAAACTGTTTGGATCTCCGTTTCGCGAGAGCTGGCACCCCAGATTTTCCAAGACAGACAAGCGGGTCAGTTGTTCTTGTCAACTTCTAGTTGCTTAACAGCCAGAGCACTCAAACTTTCTGCTTGCCAAGCCGTAAGTGCACAAACCTCAATTAATGATATAGTACACTAACAAAGAGGCCTTTCATTTTACTGATTCATTGGTTTAGTCTATAGAAAGTTATTAAAAACACGTGAGGACAGACAGCTGCTGTATACAATAAAGAACTCTAGTGCAATGCCAAAATGAATGCTCAAAAAGAAAAAGCAACAAAAGAAAGCAATCCTGTCCAATGCTCATTCTCATCTCTTTTATGAATGTATACTTAACAAGCCTTAAGAGTTAAGATTTCGGATTTTTTTTGGCAATTTTCATCAGAAACCGGATAGATTTTAAACAGCCATGCTGTTAAGAGTAGTACTGAAAACACTACCCATAACTTAGCAGGTTTGAAGACAGTTAACTGAGTTTAATGCCTTTCTTAATCGCTGGATTCACCACGGTGCCTTTCGAAACAGCTCTCGTACAAGCCCAGGGTGCTTAGAATATCAGGTATCTTCTCCACCAACTTTTGTGACTAACTTCTGCTGGTGTTGGTGCATGAATTATAACCTAAGAACATTCTTTTTCTGATTAAACAGACAGCTACTTGTGCGTAAGTTGGTCTTCACACAGAAACCTACAGCTGTGTGGCAAAAAGAGAAAGCACACAGCTTTTATTGGAAGGAATATAAAGTATCAGTTCAAATTGAAAAAACAAACAGCGATCCGGACTATCGCTGCTTAAGAAAACAAGAGCTCAATAGATCCCTTATAAAACCAACATTCTTCTTGCTTAAGCACCCAAACATCAACATTAGTTACAAGCTTGACAAGAATGTAAAAAAACTTTCCTGAGCTACACTAGCAACTTCAAGTATTTTATTTTTCATGCCGTGCCGAGTAGATTATTTGGTTCCCAAATTCGAAATTGAGAAAAGGGAGCTTTTTCTCCTTACATAAAATACTGCTAGCATATGCTATTCATCATGGGAAAGTAAGTTTCAAAAAAGCAGAAATTCAATTATCATGTTAAGATCTCACCAAAGCCATGGAGTAAGATTTTACCTAACTTGCAAAGCAATAAATACTTGTTGCCTGGAATTTGTTACAGTCTCACTCTCCTGGATTTTTAATGGGGAGACGTAGATGGCACGATTATTTTTTTTTTTTTTTACTGACACGTAGGCATTTCTTATTACTTGGCATCTCCGGTCAACTATCTCCGACGCTGAAATACGAGAACCTACCAGCATTTTCAAAATCGAGAAAATACGTCCTGTTGGATCTGCTGTTATTATGCAACATATGTTTCTGCAGGACCGTGCGGAGCCCCGCTGGCTGTTTCAACGGGAAGGCGTCAGCACAACATGCCTCAGCACTTTTACCATCTGTTTAACCGACAGCAGTTAGAAGTGACACTGCAGTTATTTTTACTAATTCTCTCCCACTTCCAAAGACACTACAGAGAACTGGTTCTCTACAAAGTCCAAAGTGTCATCTTTTTCAACACGTATAGCTTACACATTTTATACAGAACTAGAATCTCACAGCTTCCTTAAAAGTTCATATTTAACCTACAGTAATTTTTAACATTATATATTACTCCACCCTAATGCTTGGTACTTTGAGAACTTGTAATTTAAAATTCATTAACAAAGCAATTTAAGACATGGGGGTTTTTTGCATACAGTAATTTTCACATATGTCACAGGAAAACAAGTTTTCTAGTATAATCACAGCATAACTGAGCGTAACGTTAACAGAGAACAAGACAGAAGTTAACAATGTGCATATTTTATTCATCAGGAACTTGAATTCCTTTGGTTTTACGGACAGATGTGCAAAATAAACTGGTACATAAAAAGCAGGAATAGTACATTTTTTGAAAAGTCAAGGGCCAATCGAGATTTGTCCTCTTATGTTAAACCAGTCAACACACAAAAAACTAAACAAAACAAAACCAACACACTGTAACTCAGAAAACAGGACAAAATATTTGACTAGGTACTATTTTGACAAGCCATTTCTAAAATCAAGTCAGCTAACTTCACAGTAGTATAAAAACATAGAAGTTTCACATGTATTTGTGGAAGCTTTTGTGCCAATTCTTAGAGTTTGTTTTTCAAATACTTTTAAGGAACAATTCCAGATGCACTTTTACCTTCACCAATTGATACTACAAAGCTTAAAACACTCAAAAAACATTAAACCCTATCAAATGTTAAACCATGCATCTGTTCCCTGGAATGAGCAACAAGATATTGAGTGTGGTTTACATTTGTCACAACTCACACATTCAGCTAAAGGACTCTATACACAGTCAACCTTTTGTTA
Organism: Trogon surrucura; assembly: GCA_020746105.1. Taxonomy (NCBI): domain Eukaryota; kingdom Metazoa; phylum Chordata; class Aves; order Trogoniformes; family Trogonidae; genus Trogon; species Trogon surrucura. The sequence goes on from CM036627.1 coordinate 1,460,773, forward strand.
TTCAGAGCAAAAAGGAACAAACAGAACTAAAAAATAAAAATAAAAAGGGGAGAGAAAAATGGTGCAATTTTCCTCCAAAAGGCAGATAAATCAACCAGAACATCTCTGCATCACGGGCTTGGCTCCTGGGAAGTTCATGAGGTGCCACGCGGATGCACAACATCAGGCTGAGCCTGGAAGCTGCATTTTCCAGCTATAGATATCATCCTGACCAGTCGGCCCAATGTGTCCAAGTATCTGACCCCTTCTAAGAAATGTCTGCGGACACAGCCCTGCTGCAGGGCTGAGCACAGGCTGAATGGCCTCGGCCTACTCCCAGAGCATTCTCAAGTCATTCTCAGCTACCGCCGATCCCAGCTCAGCACCAAGTGAGGAATTCATTCCCTGCACCTCTGCCCCAGCGCGCAGGATGCGGGTGCTGCCAGCCCCGCCGCAGCCTGCCCCGCTCCCCTGCGCTCAGCACAGTCCTCGGCCACGGCTGGTCTGAAGAGGAGCCCCAAGCCTCAAGTACCGACCTCTCCAGCTCCAAGCCTAAACGTCCTGCTGCTCGTCCTAAATGGGGACAGATGACGTGGCTACTGCAGAACACGCTGCTTTGTCTTAAGCTGTGCTATGCTCAAGTTACAAATCCTATCCGTCCAAAATCAGCCCATGTGAACTGACACTGGATGCCTCAACCACTACGATGCAAGGTAACTACAACACAAATCTTCCGCCCACAATTACTTTTCCAATAAAAGCAGTATTACAATTCATTTCAGAAAAGTTCAACGCTTCTCACTAAAGTTACTTGACACTTCCCACATTAGACAGGGGTTTTATTGGCCTATAATTTGCCAGATGTTAACCACTTCAGATTTACTCTTTATAAGCTAAGTATTTGTCTCAAATCAAAACTTCCTGAAAAAAAATGGCTACTACAACTAGCTAAGGTAGACGCTCTATTAAAAATAAGTAATGTTCATAATAAATTCTGGAACCCTTTTTCTTCGAAAACCCCTTGTGCTTTCACATTACTGAGCAAGGCCTTCTCCCTTATGCTATGAAAATCACAGATTGCTGGAGAAATGATCTAGGTCAAAAACAATCCAGGTCTGTGTTTCTTCCCACATTCCTCTTACTGAGTAGCTGGAGTGTCCCATTTGCATTTTAACATGCCCTAAATTCAATGACTCCAATTCAAGTTTGTAGATAATTTCAGCCAGGAGCTTGCTGATGTCCTTCTTAAATTCTGTTTGCTTATGTTACCATTGATACAGCTAAAAGCTGCCCAAGGTCTTGAACAATAATTACGGTAATTTGAAAAGTCTATGGATAGATGCAAACTGCCGTGATCGGGGGGAAAAAAAAAAAAAAGTGATGTACTCTCTGGAAAGAGAGACAATTATAAACTAACGCTGAAATGAGCTACAAACATTTTGCTGGCTGCATTCCCAAATCAGCACGTTCTGTTCGTCACAAGGAGCGAGGAAGAAAGTTCACTCGAGACAGAGACACTTAACAGAAATGCTGGGCGGCCCCCTTCGGACAAGGGTGGAAGCCAGCTATAAGCAAACGACTCACCTGAAAGGGCCAGTCAGTTTTACTTGCTTGCTCTGTCCTTGAAATTCATCCACTGCTGGAAGATGAACAAACAGTTGGAATGCAGAACACTGAGCTCACGGTGAGGGGAGCAAGTGAAAGAGCATTTCTACCACTTGATTCTAGGTGGCTGCAAGGGCTGAGCAGGCACCAAAGGGCCTAGTAGTAAGGTTAACACTCTGTGTAGCCTTGTGTCCTTTCCCTAGTAACGGCCAAGAGCAGATGCTTAAGGAAATAATAAAAGCAGCAGTTAAGGATGCTGCTTCCTCTGATATACCCCCTAGTTTCCAATGAGTAAGAGGTAATGGACTTTTTGATCCTGATGTTAAAATACATATAGAGAATGTAATATCCTTTGACAGACCTTTCCTCAACTTACCTAATCTCTTCTGGAAATCCATTTTCACTTTTCGTGTGCACAACATCTCAGCAACACATAAGAGAACATATTTATTTTATTAGAGTGGATTGTCTGTTTAAATTCACCTCCCCTGAACTATAGTTTCAGAAAAACTCCCTTTATACTACTTTTAGTATTTTTTTTTCCAAAGCTGAAAAGCCCTTCGTCTACTTAGCGTCTCCTCGCATAAAACTTATCCACATCTTGTGACCCTTCTTGGTATTTTTCTAGATCTGTCATACATGCTTCCTGTAAAGGATGACCAGAAATATGCATGCCATGCACATATGTGGATTTGTACAACTCCGTACTGGTGTTTTTAATTTTGTTAGTTTATTCCTTTCCTAATAAATCCTAACCTTCTATTTGCCCTTCAACTGTCAACAAGATTTGAGCTGACATTTTCAGCAAGTCACTCACCACGGCATAAACTATTTCCTGACCAGTATGGGAGACCACTACCCACACAAGCACAGTAGCTGTTTTTCCTCTGTGTGCAGCTCTTGGCATTTATCAAACCGATGTTCAAAACTCTCCATTGTACTGTCTAGTCACTTCCATGAGATATTTGGCAACTTCAGAGGTGTCAATTTAATTTTCACTTTTGTTTCTTGTATTTTAATTAGTTGTCATCACTGAGGAAGCTCTTTTCTCCACTTATGTCTTGAGAGTATTTTTCAGAGGGTTTTTGTCAAATATTCTGAAAAGCTCACTATCCTACACTACCCAGCTCACCCATCTCTGCATGTCATTGCTTAATTTGATTTGTAAGATGAAACTTCCTTTTATGAAAGCAGCGCTCAGTCTCCCTCCCTCTAAGCAGAAAGCAGATTGTGTATCTTCTGTTCTAGGTACTCATACTCCCAGACTGGCCTGCTGGAATAGGCCTGTAGTTCCCCGTTTGGTAATTTTAGGAATCCAACAGATTACAAAACTATTCATGGTAGTATTTCAACAATTTTATAGCTGAGTTTCTTGACAATTCTTCGGAGAATATCCACAGGTACTATTCGTTTCTTAAGGGCTTCTGCCCTGTATTACAATGCTTACAAAGACTTTGATTCCTACATCACCATAATTTCTGAGAGATTTAACCCTAAGTGTTGATCTATTCTCACAGAAAGCAAAAAAGGATGTAACAACAAAAAAAAAAACCCCAACCCCCAAAAACCCCAATGATCATGGTCTCATATTTGAATGCCTGAAAGTTAATTGGGTAGTCAGGAGTAAAAGGAAGAATGTCTCTATCTTACCTTGGGAACAAGTTTTACTTTAACACATTCTTAAATGTATACTAAGCCTTAGGAGACAGAATAACTATAGCCCTAGGTTATATTCAAGAAGCCACACCATCAATGCTTCCCACTCTCTTACGGTAGATTAAAAAGACATGAATCAACCCGAATGCTGAATAATTAAATGCTTATATAAGCTGTTTCTGGAGCTCTCTTCTCTATGGTTTTGCAGTATTAGTTTCCCCTTTTTTTGACATCAGAAACCTAACCAAACTCAGTTCAGCTGCAGACTGTAAACAGAACGAGGTTAATCATAATTTGTGCAAAGCACAATCAAATAAAGCTCCTTCTTAATATATATGTGTAGTGACTGCTGGTGACAACGAAGCGCTAGAGCTTTGACATACAGAGTTATTCAGGTATTCTGCTACAGCCCAGACACTTCCTTACAGGATGATCATACACTGAAAGTTACATGTTTCACTGTTGTCAAATACAACTTGTTAAAACTGACAAAAAATTTAGGGATGGAGCTGATACCAAATAACGTTAACTGATTGCTTGCTTTGCCAATGCTTCCATGTAGCAACCATTCACTTGGCTGTGTGCAGTCGCGACTGTAAGGTTCATCACATCCTTTGTGTGCAACCTTTCTTCCCCCTACAGACGATTACTAATCAAAACCTAAAGGCAGAGAAGCAGCTGTAACAAAACCCTGGATTTAAGCAATATGGAAAATAGAAGAAATCACTACAAGCTGTGAAAGCACTACAGGTCACTGTTATGTGAAGGATGAAAGGTAGGAGATCACCTACAACTAATTATAAATTGTTAATTATCGTGATTAACAGATAGTGGCAACTGTCTTTCCTTTAATGCTTTGATGCATACTTCAAGGTCTAAAATTTGTCTGAGAGACAACATAAATAGTACTATGTGATTTAAGTCTAACAGTTGTCACAATGATTCCTCAGAAACACACCCAATTCCCCGTGACTGAACTGACACACACCATGACACAGGCAACACGATCCTTCAAGATATGCAATACCGAACAACATGAAAATTATGAGGTGATCACAGCACAACAGCACAAAGAGATGTCAATTTGTGCTTTGCCTTGCATTGCCTTGATAACCTTTCTCTTCACCTGCCCCTTTCTCCACATCACTTCTTTGCACAGATTTGAGACACCACTACCTGCGCTGCCCCTTTGCTCAATATGAGCAAAGATGGAGATGGCTGGAGACAAGCCGCAGTGGTCTCTCCCTTCTCTCGGTACTTCTCCCTGCTTGGACTATTATCTTCTGTGAAAGAGGTTTGGTAAAACGTAAGCTCTGCCAGAGAGAAGACATCCTCAGCCTATTCAGTGCCAACTTGTGGTGCAGCATTTATCAAGAGAATGAAGATCTTCCAGGCACAGGTTCTGGTCCCCTCAGTATGTTCAGATCAGCTGGGAAGTTAGTGAAGAGAGATATCCTCACATCCAAACCCCTCAAATTACTGTTTGTCCAAAATACCTGAAAGATTCAGATAGGATCTCCTTTTACAAATACAAAAGGCAGAATTCTAGAACCTAGCAAAAAAAGCTTGAGAGCTCCAATTAATGGTTTTCCTCGCACAAACCTAACAGTGCAAAAATATTTTTGGTTATTTTACAGCACCCTCTTAAGTCTTTTTGCTTCACAACATGTATTGCGTGCACTACAGAAGTTGAGTACAATTACTTGTGAACAAAAAGGACAATAACACAACATAGAAGAATTGCATAAGAACATACAATTATACAGACAATTACATAATTGTATAAGAAGTCATTTTAAAGGTGAAACAGATTTGCCAATACATTACAATATTCACATTATCTAACCAGCAGTGATACTGATGGGGAAGGCACAGCTAATGTCAACAGGGAGGTCAATATAACACTACACTCACGGAAGAGATTGACACAGCGTTTTTCTTTTAAAAGGTTCGTTTATGGTCTACAGGAATTGGAACTGTAGTCGCTGCTTCTGCCTTCCTCTGCACCTCAAACTTTACACTCGTAAGATGACACGTAAACTCCTTACTCTACCCCTCCCAGTTCACAACTGTGATGTCAAAGCGCTTTAGTTGCAGATTGATTTCCAGCCTAAGCACAAGCCAGATGCACTGAAAAAGCATTAAAAACAGAAAGACAAAAGTCAAGAACAAATTTCAATACTGCAACCACGGACTACCTCTTCCTCCTGCTTCACCTAAATGAAATTGCACCATCTACTGCAGAACCTACTCGTTATGTCTGCAGCAAAGATCAGCAGCAGTATGTGGGCCATCACCATTCCACGTTTTTCATCTTAATAGAAAACAATGCAAGCCCAACTGCCACAGAAATTGTGTTTTGATTTTTTTTTTTCCTAAAGTCAGCCTTTAACAAGCTGTTGATTATAGAAGGCAGGAAATCCGATACGAGGTGGCTGAAGGCTGGTAGCTAGGCACGCAAAAAAAGAATGCACAGACCTTTTGCTGCTTCAGACTCTGGAGTCTCTGACCAAAGCACTGATTTGATTTCACGACTGCTCGGTACAGATAGCTGACATTACTAAACGCTACTCCAGTATCAACTCGTTAAATTTGAACCCAGACTCACCGTATCAATATACTAGGCCAGACTAACTGGAGTCAAGAGAAATATTTTGGGAGTTGTTTATTTTTAAATGTGTCACAATACACCACGATAATTAACTGGACTGTTTAATTAAATGATTGCCATAGAATCTATTACATTTGTCACAACGACTGTAATAGCAAATAGAACAGTATTTATCTATTTAGTTTCACAGAATTGCTGGACTGCTATAGTCAGCTGTGAGATTTGCTTGGTTTGGTGGGAGAGGACTTTAAATTTTTTGAAAAGGTGTTTTATAGGATATTCTATAAAAACTGATTTTACATAAAGACTGAAAAGGCCATTTCAGGACTGAAAGGTTGCTGTGCCTGTTGTTGCATAAAGGAACTGAAACAAATATCCTGCTATAAAACCTTTAGTGTCCAGTTTTCTGATGTCAGAGATCATTTCAGTTCGTATGCAGACATGGCACAAATCTAAACACTCCCAAATACATGACAAGTACAAGGTAATTACAAGAATTTGGGATTCAGGCTCTTTTTTCCTATGTTTTGTTTTTAAACTTGTCTCATCTTCTAGTCAGAAGATGAAATCTTAAGAATTCAGGAAGCTTAAAACACGGCGCCACATTAACACGATCGATCTGTTCAACTACCACAGAAGCATGGTATTAAGTGCCTGAAAAAGTTAAGTCTCCTTAGATTTATGTCACTCCACTGTAAACATCACTCTCGGGAACTGAAACCAAATATTGTCAGTGCAGTGTCCTACAGGGTTTCCTGGAATTATTTGCCAACAATCTAATCCTGAACTCGGATTTTATCTGAACTGAGTTTATTAAAATTCACTCAGTATTAAAACATAAAATACTTAACACATCAGCTGCCATTAAGCAGAGAGGCTGGCAGGGCAAGTTGACAAGAAACGTACTTGAAGTGCATGACTCAACATGTTTTCCTTTTTCCAATATAACAGAAATAGAAAATAACTAGATCCAGACAATCTAAAATGTCATAATCTGCTTGTGCTTATCCTGGAAGTTACCATCACCTTTACCATTTGATTTTGGGATAGGAATCACCAAGCAATATGCATAGTGATCACTGGTGCTCCACCGAAAGTTTTATAATGAAGTTTTTAAACTTCATAGATCACAGTTTTACAAGAAGGAAAGCACATTTTCCTTCAAACTCTTTTTAACCAAACAGCAATACAAAACTCCAAAGAAGTAGAAAAGCATAGAATCATCAGGCAGTACTCTAAGGACAACAACAGCCTGAAAATTACAGGCTAATACAGATCTTTGGCATAAAGCATTTTGCTTAAACAAACAGGTTTTCTCAATGGTAGAGTCAATTCACAGAGAACGAGATCTTAAAACAACTTCAGTAAACAAAGTGTTGCACTTTGATCAGCATTCACGACTAAAACTAATATATAACATTCATATCTTTCAAGTCTTCACAATGTTATTTAAGTCAAGTTCATGTGGCTTATGCCTTACTAACAACATAAGCTGCCTTAAGAGTTAGTAAGAGCAAACACACTTCTGCAGTTCAGTTGGAAGCGAGTTTCATTACCAAAAAAAATATATTTAATATAAGCTTTCTAGACCCAAGTACTATAATTTGAACGGCAATGTTGTTGGGACAGGTATTAAGTTACAGTGTACTGCTCAGGCTGCAGGAGTGGTTGGAAGGAAAAAAAAAAAAAAAGAAAAAAAGAGAGGAAACACTGAAAATTCCTGTGGTTCAGGGTGTATACAGAAACAAATAGTATTTACAGTTTCTCTGCTCAAATATTAGTTATCTCTAATTCTACATACAGCAAACTGTTCTGTAAAACAAAGCCTAATGAAATAAACCTAAAGACTCTACAGCAGTCCATTCATTTTTACCCATTTTATACAAAATTTTAGTAGCTACCATTAATTTACTGAGAAGCTATGTATTTAAACCTACAAAACTTTATCTGAAGTTCAAATAATTTTCATGTTTAGATAACTAGACATGAAAATTCTTTTTGAGTTCCCACAAACAGGAAATTACTGTTGATAATATATTAAATACAGGTATTTCACTGTAAGATCTGTTCACCTATGCTACTCAGAAACAGAACTAGAAACGAAATGTTATAGATAATATAAAAACTTCCTGATAGTGAGTTTGACACCGTTGGGAAATTCTGAAATCATGGTGTTTAGGTCTTAGCTATAAAGCTCATTATTTTCCAGTTAAATTTCAGCTGTAGAACACTGCAAATTTTTCTATAAACCAGAACACTCACCTTATGGGGCCTCCACAAAGAAGTGCTAGGCATTTCCCTTTTAGAGGTTCCGTATCTTTTCTTAACACCAGCTGGTTTTCCCTCATTCCCGGGTTTGAACTGTATGTGCAACTGAGACGTCCTTGCACTGTGACACTTGTACTTAAGGCTGGGTAACGAGCAAGAAACTTTTTGACGTGATCCTTCCAAGGAAACACTTCTCTGCAAAACGTGGTGGCTTTTGCCCATCGGTGAATTTGGGTTTTCCAGCTCATTTACATTAAGCTGATATTCTGAATCTACTTTTGAGGGTAAACATGCAGAAGTGCTACGTGCCAGTTTTAAGTGAGGGTATTTTGCACTGGAGTTCAGCTCTAACTGTGGACTGCAACAGCCGTTAACCACTTCACTGCTCGATGCAAATGCTCTTTGAGTGAGATGAACTGAAACACAAGAGAAGCCATCGGATACATCTTCACAAGTCGCCTGCTCGGACCTACTCAAAATTTGACTTTTGTCCCGCAACGACGCGTTCAAGTGAAGTGGTCGAATGTCTCTGACTTCGCCAGAAGAGCAAACTGTTTTAGACAGTCGAAGTCCATTGACTGCCGTTGAAAGGAATCCCTTTGAAACGGTTTGATCTTCTTTCTGCGCCAGCTCGCTAGGAGAAATAATTAGTTTATGGGATGTTTGATAGGCGCCTCTATGCGGTAACTGGCCTAAGCTTACCGGAGAAGCTGGAGGAGTACAGGAAGGACTCCTGGGGAAAATAACCAGAGACGAACAACGTCGCAGCGGAATTTTAGTTTTCCTCCTCACTGACAAAGCATCTGGGTCAAAAGTAGTATTACTCCTACACAGAGTTTCCTGAGGCAAGTTGTTCCTATAGGGATTACGGTTGTTTGCAGTGCTTCTGTACGAAGAATCGCCATGTAAAACACCACTAGAGAAAGTGCCATCGCTTGTCAAAAGTGTGCCACTGCCACTGTCGCTGATGACACTGTTACTGTACGAACCTCCATCACTTGTGGTACTTGCACATGATCCGTAGTCACTGCCAGCACTGCTGAACGATCCACTGTCACTGGCTGCAATGCTGCTGAGGCTGCCATTGCAGAGAGCGGCGTTGCTCAGAAGGCTGTCACTAGAGCGATGATCAACCACAATTCTAGCACCACAATTTCCCTCATTACCAATACCAATGAACGAAGCGTCTTCCCCAGCAGCTACAAGATCACCAGACTGAAAACATTCACCATACTTTCTAGACTGTAGGGAAATATGCAGCGAGGTGCTCTTCTTTATCTGCGATGAAGGAACAGTCGCATTTTCCTCTTGATCAACTACTTGTCGCATTACAGGTGCACAAGTAACTTGTCTCGGAGTCAGCTTCACTCGTGTAACGCTAGGCGCGGAATTCGGCGATTTTTGGAAGTACATACAATTGTTACTATCCAACACATCTTCAGAGGTTTCTGACAACGGGTCTGTGTTGCTTCTCTGTGTAGCAAAATGCAATCTTAACCGCCGTGCCATTTGTTCTCATTTCCACGCATGTTAGCAAATGAAAACCACGCAGATCCTTTGGCAGAACGGCTACAGGCAGCTGCACAGAAGCTACAGCTAGTACATCACGACAGTCAAAGCCCATAAAAGTTGCAGTCTTTGTCCTAATTTCCACAAGATACTAGTGTTTAAAAAAAGCCAAACTGTACCTCTTGAAAGAAGTCAGCCATTCCTTGAACTGCAGTTTCTGGACCGTCTTTGATTGCTCGCAGTCAGAAAGCCTTCACTTACAAAGCACTCGCGTTCCAACGACCTCAGCTGCAACGCACTGACAAACACTGTTGACCTTGTTTCAATTATAACTTCTCTGCTTTGCATAAATGAATATAATAATAAACTTCCAGCACTTCCAAGTTTAAAACGGCAAGTCCTGCTGCAGCCGCACTAGCTGAGTCAATGTGTCCGTACTTTCCTCAGCAGCGTATGACTACTAATATTTTTACCCATAGGTTTAGAATTACAGGAAGTTGGTAGGAATGAAGTCCCATATAATTGAGTATCAAGTCTAGGATTGAATTTCCAAATAGTAACCATGCTAGCAAACTGCTGAGGTCTGAATTATGCATAAACCAGTAAAATAAGCCTCCTCCTCCTTGAAAAAAAAGTCTTTCTGCACTATTTAAATAAAACTTGAAGGAAATCTGGCATTATCTTGCCATCTACACACTGCTAAGCAATCGCACTTTATAAGGATTTGCACAAACTTCTCAATTAATTTTTAGGGAGGTAAACTGAATTAGAACCACAAAAGTTATTCCAATTATTAAATCTGACATTCATTTTCAGCCTACTATGCTAATCTTTTATTTTATATTTTAACCTTTCCAGACTACAGCTGTTAAAGGTAGCAAGAAACAAACCATTCTTACAGATCAAACAACCTCATCTCGATTGCTGGAAACCCACAATAAGCAGAGATTCATCAGAGTTCAATACGACATGTAAATATATGACCAGCTACACAAACTTTACAACACTAAGTATGCAGAAATAAATACAATTACCAAGTACAATCACAGCTATTCTGTATAACTACACACAAACTGTCTCATACATTCGTAACTAATTACCAATTCATTTTGATTTGTAACTTAAAATGATGAGCGTATCAATAAGTTAATAGACTGTCAACTGTTAACAAGAGTAACGGGATCGAGAATTCCTACAAAATGTTTCCCTGGCTCATACAGTCTGAAAGAGTCCTTTGCTGGCACCTAGTGGGGCTTTTGGAAAAAAAAAAAAAAAAAAAGACAATCTTGAATTTTGCGTTGAGTTTTTTTGTTGTGTTGTTTGGTTGCTTTAATTAAAAAAAAACCCAGACATTTGACGACGAACGTACTTTTGAACGCAGAAGCCATACGACGCAGTACTGAACGCTATCGCACCGACATGCAATTACTCCGTGCTGCTGAAGAAGTGCAAACAGAAGAGAACACTAGGTCATTTATACTTTTATAGGTCAAACTACTAGATGGTTTTTTTCTACTCTATATTTATTTAACCTTTACTGTATTTTAAGCTGAAAAGCAGTAAAATTAACATTTATACCTCCTTCCAGAAAGAAGTCAAGAATCAAATTCACAGTACTCTGTTTGCAAGTAACAAATTTGTTTTCTAATTATACTCCAGGGCTTACTTGACTTCCGTTACCTGAATTCCACTATTAGAATACAGCAATAAATGAATACTAGCTTATTCATAAAAAGCCAACAAATACAATAGTTCATTTATTGCATTATGCTTTACCAAACAGACTTCTAATGCTGTATGTTGGAGGTGGACTGGGATAGGGGTAAAATACTCATAAAAGTTGCTTTTGGCCAGTTTCAAGAAGTTGCATTTGAACTTAATTTAATAAATTTTTTAAAAACTCAACTCTAAAAAACACCCAACAGCAAAACCAACACCCCAGGATATGCAAGTCAAGGGTAAAAAAAATGCATTTCTTAAAGATCCTTTTTTTCCCAACAACAACTTTATTACCAGCACAATTTGTAACATGTTAGTGTGACACACAACCACTTTCTTAGACACCCGCTTTTAGGAAAAGAAAGCAGCACTTTCTCCCCCAGCAGAGTATCTGAAATGTTTTTCCAACTTTTTAAAGAAACTTCTAAATAAAAAGGATAGGCTGACGTGATTTAGTAACTCAGCCTTAAGAATTAAGCAAAATTCTTCAACATGTCACTCCTCCTTAGCTATAACGGTATCAGTATAGCCAGCCAACTGCAGCTTCCTTCGCCAACATAAAACAGCTTTTAAAAATCAAAATTCTCTCTCAATGGATTAGAATTGGCATAAAAATAAATATAAAATAATATTTTTAAAGTACCAATAGCTTCAATTTGAATTTTAACATGGATGTGTTCAGCATCAGTAAGTTTTTAGCAGTTCATTTGGAATATACAGGATTGTGACAAGTTCTTATGAGACACAAAGGAAGAGTAAAAAGTCAACTCCACTGATCCATCTCCTAAGTGATTTCACTGTCCTTCTTGACGGATTTTTCTAACGTGTTTTTAAAGACAACCAGATCTGAGAACTCCACAAACTGCTCAAGCCCTTTATTCTACTAATGGTAGGCAACAAGTCAGCAGAACAATCTAGATTCCACATTCCCTTACTGAATCCACAGCAGGCAATCTCTGAATACAGAAAGATTTTTCAACTTCAGCTGTCGGTGATATAACCTATGCAGCAGGACTTCGAATTTAAGCCTAACATTGAAGGAAAGTTTTGAGTCTAGTTTTCAAGAAATCGGTATTTCTTAAAAGCAAAACGCAAACATTTCAGGCTTCAATTTAGCCCCAAAAGTTACAGGGAATAGAAGCACTTGGGATAAACTTTTTTATAAAGAGGAAATTATTCATTTGAGGGGACGGTCTCACAAATACAAGAAACTTCAGTTTGATCAGCTTACGGACATTGAGTTTAAACAGTCATCCCATAGGCAGAAGAAATAAAGGCTGATTAACCCCAAATCTCACTAAAATAACGTAAGACACAACACCCTGTGATCACAGCTGCACACCCTAGTGAAAGAGGGCAAGGTACCTATGACTTCTGACACGTGAAGAAGCATTAACAGAAGTGGGGGAGCTTGTCAACGCTGAAAACTCATCACATCCAAGGCAACAATTCAGCTTATTTCAAACAGCTGAAGGTATCTGGGATGAAAATTCAGTGATTTTGACAGTAAGTTAAAAAGAAATATGGACACAGCCCTTTCCATTCGCCGAAGAAAGAAATAGAAAACATAAAAAACATTGGGGTTTCTGTAGAACAACAGTTATTGATGAGGTTGTGATGCTTTGATCTCTAAATATAAGCATACATAAAAAACAAAGCACTATTTCCAAGCTGATGCCAATAAAATGTTTTATTGGTTTTTCTCCCATAAGCCACGAGGTCAAAAAACTTATTCACTCCAAATTAGAGAAAGAATGCTAAGGAATTCTCTTGGTGGAAACCACAAAGAAAACGTTGGCCTTCTCCCTAAAACTTAGGCATCTGACTTTCTAATCATGCCTGCTGGCTTCCAGGGGGTGGCAGTAACGGCCCAATGACTAAGTAAGTACTTCGACCTCATGAAGAAAAACACAGTAGCCCGTAACATCATGTTGAGATGAACATCTGAGCAGCCTGAAAAATCATATTTAACATGCCACGTAAGCCACAAATGCAGGGGATTCCCTTTCAAATTGCTTAGAAAAAATTACCAGAGACGCCATATCTGAAATACTTGGGACAGGTAATACCACCAGTCAAGAAGCAAACGATTTGGGGATCACGTAATGCTCATAAAACCAGAAATAAGCCTCTTCTTTCTCACACCTAATTATTCTGAAGAGTTTGTACTTACACACACTTTCACTCTTCCCAACTTTAGCAGAGCAGCACCTCCATAAAGGACAGAATGAATTACTGAATATATGCAGAAAGCATTAGTTAAAAATAAGCTTTTCTTAGATCTCTCACTATAAAGAGATCCTTTATAATAGCTACTAGAATGAAACCGTGTGTGGAGTATAACCCAGAGCACTCAATCCCTCCTATTAGTTCCAAACTATTGCAGAAGGAAAAGGTACATATTCCAACTAGCCTCGAGGAGAAAAGACAACACAGAAAGAGCCGTGCCTCGCCAACACCGTCTAAGGAGACTTTCCACTGTGCCTTGTGCAACCGGACTTGCCCATCCCGCAGTGGCCTTTTGAGCCACCAGCGCGCTTGTAGCAAGTGTGGGTAGAGCCCTTCCCATACCTTCGTTCGTGAAGCCTGGCCATGATGATGATGATGACTGCAGAAGGAAAAGGTACATATTCCAGTGACAAGGGAAGTCTGTGAAGGGCCCTCAGGATGCAGGCATAGGTTGTACTGCTACCAGCCTTATTTATTTACAGCAAAAAGCACACACAGAAAGAAGTAGACATCTTCACACAAAACGAGAGCACAATTAGAGGAGTTTTGATTTCACTGGGAAAATAAATGCACAAGCTACCTTATGACCTGTCATTCAAAGCGTGACACCTACCTGCAAGACCACAATCCGCTGTCCACTTGTTAAGATGTTCAAAGAAAATGCATACATGCATTCATCCTACTCCTCACACACTGAAGGAGCTTCTCAAACCATGTACAGAGATTGTGGTAAAAATAAAACATCCAATGCAGAGCTTTCAATATCACTGAAGAATTTCACTACAGCACTTGAAAAGCACTACAGAAGAACGATGCTTTTGAGTTAAAGCACATTAGAATTTAAGAATAATAATACAACTGCTGCAGAGCGTCACAAGTGTGGTGAAGTCAGATAAGTAAACGAGCGAGGTATGCCTTTAGCTTTACATTTCATTACAGAAGTTAAGGTTGTTTGGTGCAGTCTTTTTAATCCACGTTGAATCTTTAATATATTGCAATATTGACACAAAATCTCTTACCAAACGGTTTTCATCAAATACTTCAAAAAGCAGTCTGTGTTTCTGAGGATTAACCTAGGAAAAAGAAATACATTACTACTTAAAATATATGCTGAATTCCAGAATTTGCAATAGAGACTGCAAAGAGATTGCAGCAAAATCGCTACGTTTATGCAGGAGAAAAAACAGGTAAGACCTAAATTAAACAGCAAATCTACACCTTATTGCCATTTCATTATGTAACACATTTCTATTTAAACCAAAAAGCTAAGACTGGTGCTAAATAATAGTGTTTTTAAAAACATGGGCATGTCTTCAAACATTGATGGAATAAAGAAAATAACATTTTCTTGATTGAAAATTGAACTCTGACACAAATAAAAGTATTAACAAATGTTTTTCTAAGGAAAACAGTTTGTGAGCCTTTCTGAATGTTAATTATAGATGCGTTTCTCATTTTAAGCTGAAGTAGTGAGAAAACATTGTTCCTATTGTGTGAATGTAATATCCAACACAGGTAAAAAGGCTATAAAAAACCCCACTTACCCTAAATAAGAGCTCTTCGTTCCACTTGGGGTTTAAAGACTGTATGTGAGGAGGAAGAAAAGGAAAAAAAATACAGCATTGGTTATAGTGACAACTCTATATTGGTGTCTTTTTTGATGTTTTACATCCGTTTACCCCACTTAGAAAGTATGAAAGCTTTAACCTTGCTATTGCAGGTAAAAGTCACAGGAGTCTTTGATAGTTTAACACAGCGCAAACTGGAGACAATTTATGCAAGTATTCACCAGTTTTGGCTACTGCAAACAGAGTAGGTCATGGAACATTTCCTATGATGTCTTCTCCTCTAGAGTTTGATCAAAACCAAACAACCAACCAACCCACCACCACCAGAACAAACAAAACCACCCCAGTCCCAAAGACAAGACAGCTAACCTTTCTTATGGTTTTTGTCTGAACACTGGTAAGGACTCCGTTCACTGGATCATACGCCGTCACTTTCACATATGGGTCACTGGGAGGGGGAAAGAAAAAAGAGAAGCACACTGCCATACATCCGGTTTTGTCAGCAGTATTAGCAGCTGAGCTTTACAAGGCTTAAATCAATATGAGCGATGAAACCAGTAGTTCATAACTTCTTTATGAACACCATACACAGTTGTACTCGCAATCATTTTCCAAATAGTTTTAGAGACTAAACTAAACACTGTTAGATTATGGTCATACTAGCTATAATTTTGTATTCTGTGTATCACATCTTTCACAGCTCTTGTTTCATGAGAAGAGACTTAGCAACTCCTCATTCACTTTAAGAAATACATAAAAAAATGTGATCTAAAAAGCTTGTATTAAATCTCTTGGGTTTAACAATTTAAAACATATGGAATTTGAGGTTTCCTTGAACATGTGGTATTTTTACTAAACGTTTTATCAGTTTCACCGTTAGAGTTTAACCGGAATTCTCCTGTTACTGAAGGTGTCCTACTACAGTTGTTTCGCAATGGCCTGCTGCCTCAGATACATTTTTTCCCTTCTCGTGGAACAATAAACAAATTATACTACATCTACTTTTCATTAACAGACTCAAGGCATTCAATTGCTCAGACTAGCAACAAAAAGTGACCAAGACTACAGCAAAAGAGCATATGGTTTTCACATATTTAAGCTATGATGAGAAAAGTTGACCTATTTTTGTTTAAAGTAAAAAAGTTGCACATAAAAAAAAAGAGACTGCCTGGCTTTAGGGAAAATTTATGACAAGAGAAGTTTTTCTAATGCTAAACTAATTTCACACGTAACAATTCTGTCAGTGCAAAAATAACAGCATTCCTGTACATATGCTAAAGCAGCTGATGGCAGAACTAGTTCTAAACCCATCCGTACTTTTCTAGACCCTCTGTACACAGGACAGAAAAAAAAAAAAACACAACAGCTTTAGCACAAGCTGCATGCTGCCACTTGTCACTTCCACAAGATCCTACAAAGCATTTCAGTTACCAGTTCAACAAGGCTGATCTTTCCTCTGGTAAAGGTTAAGCCACTTTGTTTCTTCCGTTATACAGACCGTTGATTTTTAAATTTGTACATAGCCAGAGCCTGCCACTGGCACGGGTTTACCACACCTATAGAATCGGTGGATGCTGTTCCTCTGCATATAATTCAAGTTAAAATACTCTCCTTGCTGCCAGCATTTAGTCTTGCATTACTAAAAGTCTTTAAAGCACTGATGAGACAACTTTTATTGTAACTGAACTCGTTACTTCAGCTGTGATCTACCTGAAGTAAAATATACATACGTATCTAGCCTCCACAGCAGAACTATTTTACCATGCAGAGAATTAAACCTTGTGACATCATGTTTTGCCAATGCATAAGATCTAAGTGACTCTTGAGCATGAAGACAGGTATCTTCCTCTTTATACAGTCTCTGATCGTTTTATAAGGTAACCAGTTAAAAACAATTCTGATGTTCTTTCCTTTTAAAGAGGTACAACAGAATTTACTAAGATCTAAACAGCTGTTGAAATAAAATAAATATGCAGCTGCCTCTTAATACATTAACAATATACATTCTTACCTGGCTCCTAAGATATCCTTCTTGGCAAGGCCAATTCCAGCTATAACCTTCACCCTGACAATTCGCGTGTTCTCCTAAAATAGAAAGTAACATATTCAAGATGCTTTCAGATTCATTTTTCAGATCTTTTTAATGCATTCAGATTTATTTTTCAGATCTCTTTTTAATGCATTCAGATTTATTTTTCAGATCTCCTTCTAATTTATAAAGCTAAAAACAATTATTGGCATAATTTTGAATTTACACTGAAAACTACAGAATAAGTAATGTAGTTACTTTGTCTGACAAAACCAGTTCTAAGTTTCAGTAACAGATTTGTTCTACCTTTACCCCTTCTAAAGTCTTGTCGCCATCATATCCACATCTGATGTCAGACACAGAATCAAAAAAAAATGTGATAAATACAATAGAGTCTGGGCTTTCAGAATTCATTTTCTTTCACTCCTCAGCATTCAAAGGGAGTAGGATTTTGTTTTGTTCGGGTGCTTAATCCTACAGGACAGGGCTGTTAACCTCGCATACAACCGCCAGCCTTCTTTCCCAAATTCTGCACTGTTCCAGCAGCTGCAGCCACCACCGTCCCCCAGCCAGCCTCGACACAGGCTTTTAAGAGTGGATGCAGTACGCACACACTGTGTGACACACACACACGAAGATATTCTCCTCGGGCAATAGTAAGAGGAAGCTGCTATTGCCACAACTCGCACAGCCCAGCGGCTCCTACTGCTCCCGACGGCTCTCAGGAAGGTGAGCATCTGGGAGCACTTTCCACAAGCAGTTCCCAGGCTTCTCAGCAAGCAATTCTTAAGACGTGTTTTCTTCAGAGTAGGCAAGGACCTTAATGAAAACACCGTCTGAAGCGCATAGCGATTTTTGGTGCATGTGGGCATGATTTGTTAGGACACAAGCACCGAGCTGCCATTTACATCTCACTGGCCATCCAAGCAAGTCACAGTAAACACTCATACAAATACGTATGGACTGAGCAAGTTTTCACCAAGTATCTTGGCATTCATCATAGGGTGGAAAATAGGCTCTGACTATACATTTATTTCCTAAGCAAAACAAAAAGGTTATCAAATTTATCAGAACAGATCCATAAAGCAGTAAAGAACTCTGGAAAAACACAAGAATACAGAATTATTGCATCTAGTTTTATTTTACAACACAGAGAGACCACAGTCAAAATATTGAGAATTCTGAAATGACGTGTCAACAGGATAAGAGATTTTTAAAAACAGGAAAAACTATTTTGGTTATACATTATTCAAATTACAGCTTCACAGGAGTAACGTAAGTGATAGCACTCATCCTGCTAATTAATATAGCTATGCAGATGAATATGGTTCATCTGGTAAGCTACTGAATTCAGGAGGAGAAAAAAAAAATCCCAACAGCTGTGACCATGTCAGAGGAAGAAGACAAGCGAGCACTGTTTCTCTGGACAGCAAAAAAATTTGCAGATGGACTGTTTAGAGGCAATGGTTAGTCAGAGACACTTGTGTGGAAAGCTGATCCAGCCTAGGTGGTTAAGGAGTTAAACAGACACCAAGAGCAACGGGTGAAGCAGCAGATGTTGTCCCTGGGGCCTTCCTGAATTCCAGGTATGACTGAAAGCCTTTCAAAAAGGGACTTACAGGAGGCTCCGAAAGTGTGCTTTATCATTGGTCTCCTATATAACCACAGGGCTGGACTTCTAGCCAATACCAACTGGAGTTACTCAAGAATAAGGAAAGTAAATGCAATTAGATGCTTTTGGGCAGAGGCATCTCAGAGTAGGGCTAAACCAGGCACCAACTTAGTCTGCAAAGGGGAGATCCCAGAAACAGGATCCACACTCCTCAGGTTTTAAAGTAGGTTTAATCACACAGTTTGTTTACTTGTATCATCATAGAGATCTACTTGTATCTGCTGTTTTACAGAAAGACAAGTTGCTTTGTACACGACCTCAGGAAATGAGGAGCCACAAACCTGAGACTGCAATGCTGAAGGTTGATTTAAACATGCCTTGCTGAAAGAGAGGCGTGTTTGTTTGGGGTCGATGCCAAACCAGGACAGCTACAGGATTTTAGTTAGCCCAGCAGAACAACTAAGCAAGCTGACATCTGCTTATGAACTGCCACACAGAAACATCTTTCTAGGCTAACAAAAACAGTTTTAAAAAGATCTGTGGGGAAGATTGCGAACAGATCTTTTTCACTTTTTCCATTAACCACGCTCACACCCCCCCAGACACCTTTCTGAGTATTTTTAAACTGATTGATAGGTGGCCCTAAAAGGTCCACTTCCTCCTTTTCCAAGGTATAAAGCCCAGAAACTTCAGTGAAAAAACAACAAAACACACTAACATGCAAGGACAACAGTTTCTCACAAGAGATTAGATTTTCCATTCTCTGGTCACACTACCGCACAAGGCAGATCAGGAGAAATTCAGCAGCTCGATCCAAAGGCAGCTAGAAGGGCCTTGCACTGGAAGAACCCATGATGCTATGACCCTGTCCATCCTGAAGCGGCTGGATCCTGCTGACAGGATACCGGTCTGCACTGTGACCACGTGACCTTCCCTCCCCACTCACGGGTGACAGGCAGAATTACCAAGGAACCGCTGCCACATCTCACAAAAGCTGCCCCCAAACACACTGAGCTGAAAGCAATGAACAGCTGAAGAGCTCCCAGACTGTTTGAAGCTAACTTCATTGCCGCCGAGAATTCGGTGATGCAAGCTCTGCATGGAGACAAAGCATCAGATACTTGACTCTGGCACCCACAGGGAACAGCTTCAAATCCAAAATTTCATGGTTTCAAAGGCAATTTTGAAGCTTTTCTTCATTCACCTTGCTCAGGAGATCCTTATTTGCCCCTTTGTAGCCACACATACAAAGACACGGCAGATCAGCAACCGCTTCTGTAGGTCCACCGGCAGCTGCAACCCGAGAGCGCCTTCGTGGCCCAAGGAACACAGGATGCAGCCTGTACCTCTTCCGTATTGCCTGTGGGCACTCTCAGGCTCTCCTTGGCACTCCTTTCCACCACCGTGCCGCTTCCAGGGGTTCTGGTGGCACAGGAAGGGATAGGCATCGAGCCGATAACCAGAAATGCACCCCTTAGACAAGTTTCCCAGACAAGCACTGCAGCTTGCCTAGGAAACGACTCTCAGACCAATTCATCCCCCCAAGAGTCTCTTCCCGGCTATAAATGCCTACCCACACTTTTGCAGTCTAACATGAACTTGAAGGGGTCAGACTGAATTTATTCCATCCGTACAGCTGAAGAGACAGAGTACTCACTGCTGCTTTGAACGCACTAGGAGTCTGAAAGGTTTAATGCTGTAGCATCCAGCTGTTCCGTAACACGGACACACGCTTCTGAGAGACACGCACGCCCTCCAGCCCATCAAAGGCAGCAATTCTGGGCACAGAGCTTTAGACAGCTCTGTAGAGACGGAGCAGAGGTGTTCAGCTTCCTTTGGCAATATCTGACTGCCAGCCACTATGGAGGCTGGAGGGAGGGAAAAAAAAAGGAAATAAACAAGGAAACACAAAAATGACCCACAATACAGCATCAAATACAAAATACACCCAGATCATTTCATCTTTAAAACTGTGAACTGTTACGCTGTTCACTCTAAGGGTACAAGTACTACAATATGAAATGAGCAAAAAGCGTAGGAAAAGAAGTATTTGTTAAACTACTAACTCTGCTAGGGAGTAGATGCATACAGATTAAGTCCAAATGACACTGCGTGTTTCTCTCAGTCAGTCTGCTCCTAAAAAATTCAAAAGATAAATTATTTTAGGGGTTATATAATATTTTTTAAGCTGAGAGGTGGGGCATGGAGTGGGGGAATAAGGCTACCACATAGCACAGAGACTGACCTGTCCAAAAAATTCTTGGTCTGATTAAGGAAGACAAAACATCCTTTACGAGCTGAATCAGCAAGTTATTTTACTAATGACTTCAGGTTTTATCATTGTTCTAGTGCTAATCACACTAGTGTATTGTAAAGTACATGTTCAAAATTACCTGGTCAAAATAGCTGGGCCTGCTAACACCTCCCATTTTCACAATCTCTAACAATGATTCTATTTATTAACAGATAGTACGTATAAAGATGATGGAATCGAAGGTTTCTGAGCTGATGCATAGACAATCAATAACTTAAAGCTTTAAAGCAATGCTCGCCCCCCTGTAATACTATGAACTGATCGTAATACAGAAATCTTTTTTATGTATGTCTATCAAAATAGTTTTAAAATGTGTTCTCTGCACAGGAATGCGAGAGTCTAGCTAATAAAGCGCCACTTCCAGCAGTGGATAGTGTCTCCTTTCCAAAAAAGACACCATGAACCTACCTAGATTCAATTAACACACAACCAAAGTGAGAAGTTCTAGAATTGTTCATTTTTGGCAAGAAATCGGCATTTGGAAAGAAATTTTAAGCTTTTAAGGAGTTTACAACTTCCTTGCAGCTTTATCAGAATAAAATGGCCTTGCCTGGGTTACAGTTGTTTATAGTTAACGACTGTAAAGGACCAGTATCAGACTGTCCATTCCCACCTCCATCCTTCCCAAATTCACACGGCAAGAAATAATGCTAGTGACAACCGGGAAAGTGACCAGTCCAAAAAAAGAGAAGACGACAGAAGAAAAGGCATGTGCAAAAAGAAAGGGAGAGCAACGACTAATAACTAAGCAATGGTGACATGGTGTGTACACACGTGTCCACGTGCGTGTAGTCAAGAGTGCGTTGCCAGTTCCAAAAGCTGCAAATGATACAATATTTTTTACACAAACTAAATGTGGTAAGATTCACAACAAGGCTGTAACAGTTACAGCTTGTCAGCTCACAAGTTTTAGTTGCTGCCTCTACTCCAGTCAAGGGAGGGAGGAAAGGAAGATCAAAACTTGCATTTTGTGCACCGAAACACTATAATGTTACACCAGAAGCAGCCATTCAATAATTCAACATTCGATAATTCAACTGCAACATTCAATAATTCAACTGCAAACACCAGTAACTGTTCTACTTCACTCAAAGCAGTAAGACAAAACACACAACATGCTATTATCTTATTCAGTGGCCATAAAAGTGTTCTCTGATGTTAATATAAACACTTCAAGTCCAAACAACTTCACAGGAGTTTTCCGCAAGCTGCAAGTCATTTCTCAGGTTGAGTAATGATTCCTGACACATCCCGAGCCTCCAGCAGGTGACTGATTTAGATTAACAACGACCACAGAGAAAAGCAGTTTGGCCTGTGTAAGATACATATAAAATTCAGATAAGCCAAAATAATTGTACAAAAATAGAAAACATTTTTATTTAGTAGAAGGGTCCTTCAGAGTACATATTTGATTAGTACTGAAAAATTAATTTTATTTGCTATCCTATTTTAATCTTTGGCTCAAGTTTCGGTTTTGCTTTGTCAATATGCATCTTCAGAAGAGGATGTAAATAAGCACCAAAACCAGGGTGGTTAATGTAAAACATAAAATGATAGAATCTGCTGGACTATGACTACTAGACAGCTTTATTTGAGGAAGCCAATATAAAAATGTCTGAGTAGCCTAGCAGAGAGCATACTTTGTAGTAAACAATTGCTCTAGGCAATAACATCCTGTTATTCTTTTGTTCCAGCTAGACAGGTCAAGAATCAACTACCACTGAATCAAGCCAAGAAAAAAATGCATCAACGGATATTAGAATGATAAAACAGTACAGCTGCATCACTTTTGATTCTGGCAATATCAGGAATTATATATTAAGGCTTTCTTAAGGTTCATACTATGTTTGCATACAGTGCACAGATAACAAGAGAATTAAAAAAAAAAAAAATCAGATTTGGGTATGTGCAGATAAGGCAAGCTGAAATAAACATACCAACAGTTTAGAAGTTCAAAACTGAGATCAGTAAACAGCCTGTCCCAGTGAAAGAGCATAAGAAGGAAGAGATGTTCAACAGGCTAAAAGTGTTCTACATCCTACAGAGAGCAATCCCTTCCATCTCCTGTACTAAGGTCCAAAGTCAGTAAAAGGGAAAAGAAAAAAATTTTATAAAAAAAAAGGCAAAAAGGATTATCAACTGTGTTCTGCAGCACACATTAACACAGACTGCTGACCTCATTAAGGAGCAGCTATAAACTGCAGGAAAAGTTAAGACTGGGTGGGTAGATAGTCTGGGTAGATAGAGCGCCAAGACCCCATTAGAGGATAAGTACTAGCATAAAAGATACACACCGTGAACGTATAGTTTCTTTTAGAGCACACTTCTCAAACCTATGAGGCATTTCCCTCATGGTACCCCCCAGCTTTACTCTCCCGGTAGTCTGTACTTCAAGCACAAACCGTTGATTAAAGACAGACATCAGGATATAAAAAGATCCGAAGCCTAGGAGCAGCTCAAAACCAATGCTGAGCAATTACTTAAATATTCCAGTTGAACAGTTTCTTGCATCTGTCAGTTTTAATCGATGATACTGTTGTGCTTCTCTAAGTTAAAACACCTGTACCTGTGCAAGTTTCCTAGTCTGTTTCTCCCATTCAGGAGCACTCATTTCAAATCGCATTCAAAGTTTGTTTGTCAGTTTTGGCTTTTTTTGGGTGGATTTCCTTGTTTTGATTTTTTTTTAATTATTATTTTCTTACCTTGAGTTCATCAATGACCATAAAAGTTTGAGTGCTTCACAACAAAAACATATTCCTTAGTGACATTTACAAAAGCAATAAGCAGTCTTTCCATCTCAAAGACATCCTTTCAGTGTCTGAATAATTAAGGACTTGGGTCTTCTATCACCTACACTGAGGTTGGCACAGAATGTTTTCCCTTAAGCAGTCCAGAAGTTACTGACATTCTGCATCTGTCTCACGTTAAAACCAACATTTAAGGGGAGACGTTCCTCATAAAGAAAGAGGCTAAAAGAATTTTCAGTAAAATCCTTTAGATCATAAACAGAAAACTCAAATACGTAATTGTAAGATCAGGCCAGCCAAGAGCACTTAGATATACTATACTACGCTTGAGAAATTCTAGCAGGGGATAAATAAAAAGTCGACAGCATGTCAAATATTGCTAAAACTCATCATCTCCAAGGTTTAGATTCAGGAAGATTCCTAATTTATAACTACAGTAATCAGTCTTGCAAGCATAATGAAAGCCATTAACTTTCACTGCTGATTACAGTCCAGTCTTACTAACTCACTGTCCTGGGCTTAGCTAGAAACCCAGTCCTGTTCAGTGATTTTTACTTTCCAGTTTAGTGTCTTCTAAAAGGCTGCACGTTCTGAAGTCAGCAGCGTGTTTCTGCAGACAGTGTGTGCTACTGGTAGTGATAACACCTGATGTTTACAGTCACTGCCTGGGACTGGTGTGCAGAAAGGCTCTTGCTGATACTTATTCCTGTAGTGCCCAAGGCCACTGCTGGCTCTCATGTGCCACGCTGGGGGTGCTGGGTAGTGAGAGGGGGCACAGGGAAGTAAAAGGTGGCACCTCTGGGGGGTAACAGACAGGACAGGTGACCAACGAGAGTATTCCATCCCATATACGTCATATCTAGTATAAATTGAGTGATCACGAGAGTTTCGTCCCTTTTTCGGCCCTTTCGCCCTTTCTCGCTGCCCTTTTCACCCTCCGTTCTGCCTTTTCTGCAACGGTCGGTGTCCAGAGAGGACTCCATCTGACCTCCTGCTTTTGATCCGGATCCTGAGTTCCCGAATCCAGCTCCCTGTATCCAGCTCCCGCCGCCGCTGAGCCTGGGCTTTCCCCAGTGCCTCCTGCTCTGCAGCACCAGTGGGGATTGCTATCGGAGGAGGGAGCTGGGTTTGATATCGGGCTACTATCTATAGCTGTATATAGTTCTTGACTTTTATCTTTTTACCATTATTTCTATTATTTTCATTAAAGCTGTTCTAGTTTTCTCTTCTCTCATCCGTAAGTCTCTCTGCCTCATTCCCTTTTCTCTTCCCGTTTGGGGGGGAAGGGGGTTAGAGAGCGTCTGTCCGCGTCAGTGGCCGGCCCAGCCCTAACCCGCGACACTCACTAAAAGAACTTAAATATTAATTGTATCATAAGAGCATTTTGTCTTCATAAATAAGGAAGCCTTATCCTTCATGAAATGCTGGCTGTTGCTACAGATTGTATTTAATACCCCCATTCAATTGCAAATTAAGGAAAAGATTCAAGAAGACAAGAGTCCACTAACGGAGTTATCCATTTGTCAGCAGAGTTTTACTTTTTTTAAAAGTGCCAAGCAAAAAAAGTCAGACCAAAAAAAAAAAAAAAAAAAAAAGCCAAACCACTTTTCAACAAGTGCAGCACAATATCCACAACAGTAATAGTCAAGTGTTTGTTAGTTCACTGTGAAAGAAACATTTTATAAACATTACCAAAAACCCAGGTACACAAGATAGCTTCTGGAAACCAACAGATCTATACAAACTATACTGCCATTCAAACAAAAAAATAAAATCAACAAATAAACAAAAAAAGCAAAAAAAAAATAAACAAAACCATCTCCCAAAACCCTAAACCAGGAAGCATCACCATTTCTACAAGTGTCTAAGCTATTCCAGATACAGACAATTCCAGATCACGCCTTGCAGTGGGCAAGTCCTTCATAGCCTTGAATAAATTCAGAGCCTGTCTGAGGCACAGAGGCACGCGTGTCTTTTTTGCTGTTTGAATATCCTGTGTAAGAAGAGATGCAGACGAAGCAGACATCTAGGTACAGAGGTGCTGGGGAGGCCATAGGGTCTGACAGGAACAGAAGCACTAGGCTGCCTCAAGCTCAAGTACAAACAAGCCAAACAAAATTACTGTTTTCATCTGCAGCAAGGCAGAGGAAGACTAGTCCATGCCAGTCTCCAAAGTAACATCTAGAAGATTTCTGGTCCTTAGTATCATCTCCAAAATGTAGCAATATGAGAAGTAAATATGGAGTAAAGTGTGCTGAAGTAGAAAAGACAAATCAACCAAGACATTCAGTTCACCAGCAGCAAGCTAAACAGCCATAAGCAACCTAATCCAGTAGTATAAAGGAATAGAAAAACATAGTTAAAGCTTTTCAGAATGAAATACCACATGCTTACGAGAAATCTTATGGAACCTGCAGAAAATAAGAATACTTGTTCTGTCCATAGGACAGTTCAAGTGACTGGCCTACGTACAGACACAAATGCGTGCCAAGTGGGAAGTGCCTGTGAGGAGTTCCCATTTCCAGCTTGATCCCTGAAACGGATCAAACATAACACACAAGAGATCAAAAAAGCTAGCTAACTTTTTAGGCAATACAAAAAGAGCTAAGCAAAGCAAGTCCTTAATTCAGGCTCAGGTGTAAGAAGTCCAATTTTTAAACTAAACTGGCTATGGAATACACGTACATCCTTTTATTAAATGCCACCCCAAAGTCCTACAGTGTAAGTAAATAGAAAACAAGATAAATATGTTGTCGTTCTGTACAATTCTTTAACAGTTCATTTGTTATCCAGTAAACCACTTAAAATTGTCATTCCTTCCTTAACCAAAGAAGTAACAGAGCATTACCTGAGGTACCGACGATTCCTCCTTCAGTCTTTCAAAGACCATTCCACACTTGCCATTAGAAAATGATGTATTTAGTATTGCAGTCAATTATCCCACAAACACAGTAACTGGAAGCGAATAGCTCAGTACCAGAGGACGCTTGATCAACTCATTTAATCTACAGCAATCCAAGCCCTAGCAATCTGAAAATTTTGTCCCTCTGCCAAAAACCCTGTAGCTACAGACACTCCACCTCAACAAGCACATTTAAGCAGCAACAACCAAAGTTATGACTGCTATCACAAAGAAAAGCAGCAACAGTTGTACCAGTCTTCTGCTGTACATCTGGACCAACAGCTGCAGCTATAGTCAAAGGTAGATGTATCCCGAGTACAGACAGGCACGGGTACGCACTGCGCAGGTCAAGACAAAGCCTGCAGCAGTTAATGCTGGGAGTTGATTGTTTTAAGCCGCCTGAGGCAAAGAGCACTGAGAAAGTCTGACCTGGAGGTGGGAAGTACACTTTAAGGCATTTCTTTTCCCTTTAAAAAACGTTAATGACAAGACAAAAAGTAACCTTTGAACATATTCAAGCTCTTTATTTTTCTACACTGAGATCAGCTGTAGCAAGGCGTATATAATCCGTTCATTTGCCTTTTTTTTCTATATGCTATCCTGCAATGTAAAATAATTCACAACAAAAAAAGAATTCAAAAACATCATGAGCATTCAGTTTTAGTCTAATATTGTTCCTAGATTACATCCATTTTAGCCTGTTATTGCATATTCACCCTGTTAGAACTATTTCTTTCTAAGAGACAGCTATCTTCACTAAGTCAACAGAATTGGTATTGTTCACAAACTACTATTTTGTATTTTCTCCCATCTTTGTTTTTCAGCGTGTGACCCTAGACCTCTAAACCATAAACTATCAAAAGCCTAAAAAACAAGGGCAGGGAAGGTTTTTAAAAAAAAACTCCTTGATGTTACTGTCAATATGATCAGGGCTTCTGACTTTGCAGCTATGCTGTAATTTTGTGTACACAATCTTCCAGAGTTAAACCCTGGGAAGACAAAAACAGACAACCTAAGGAGGCAGAACTCTAGTTTCCATTCCAGTACCCTAGGAAAAGCAGCTGCCAGCAGTTTTCCTATATCGTCAAGATCACTCGTTTTGTCACTTGTGCAAGCAAAATCACACATGAAAACTATGAAGAAAACTGAGCAAGTTCTTTACACATGAATCGACAAACACCAACCGAGTTTCAAATCTCTGATCACAAACAAACAGCATTTCTCACATGAACTTGAAAAAGTCTGACTAAGCTTTTGAACTATGGAAAAAAAGTTGGATCCAACAGATCTGTTGCTTCTCCTCCTTCCCTCAGCTGTTCCAAAGGCAAATTCGAGTTTAAAAGGATGGAGGGAAGATCAGAACTCTTCTGTTTTAGCCAAATTTCAAAATATTTTCCCCATACCAAGGGAGGCTAAGACAAAACTAAACTGACCAAAGTTTATTAAAGTTAAAATAGAGAGCCTGAGGCATGGAATGTTTTGGTCCAACTAGATAGCCTCAAAAAGTTACCAGCAACTGATAATATGATCTTGCAATGGGAAGTGCTACACAACTCCTGCACCGTGCTGTGCTAGTTTTCTACTAGAATGCCTATGCAATTCAAATATAAAGAAGAAAACAATAAAATCGTAATTTTAAAGCTTTATAGGTATTTCTCCAGAAGTAAAGCAGAACTTGAGAGACATGCTAACCGACTAAAAACACCATATCAGAGTTTTAATAAAGTGAATTCCTGCTAAGGACACAACAAGTGTGCATCGACACAGAAATCATCACTGCCTGGACACAAAAAGAGCTGATCAAAGACAGTCTCGGTAAATGGCCCGCTGGCTCAAAGACAACATCACCGACATGTCACACAGGTCACCCAACAGCTTTCAGATGGATACGGCTTTTAGCCTTCCTGTACCTGCAACTAAAAAAACAAAACAAAAAGCAAACTTCTCTCTTCGTTAACGATTCCACCAACTACACCACACGTCCCAGTTCCGGCGCACCAGTCCCGGCACCTGCCCACCTCTTCAGCCCAGGAACGGGCAGGTACGTCGGCACCAGCCGCCTCCCGCAGAGCCACGTGCTCAGGGACGGGGCCGTCACGCCCGCGGCCGCGGGAGTCACTCTCGGTTACCCGGGAGCTTGCGGCAAAAACCACCCAAACGCACGCAAGGCTTCCTGCTCTCGCTAACGGCAACGCACAGAAAAAGCACCGTCGCTCAGGCCCCAAGCTACCTTTTGCACCGTTTGAACCCACGCACCGCTTCAGCGGTTCGGACCCTGTCCGTGAAACAAAGACTCAATTCTTCTGCGCCGGGCGAGGGAGCGGCGGGAGCAGCGGCCCCGCTTCGCCCCGCCACGAGGAAGTTGCCCAACGCCGGCGAATTTCTCCGACTACAGGGGGAGGCTCGCACCGCCCGCACAGCCCAGCCTGGAGACAGGAATGCCGGTGCTAGGAGACACGGCAGCCGCCCGCTTGCGGCGCTCCCCCACGCCCCGCCGGGGCAGCCCGGGAGCTGCCGGTGGCGCCGGCCCCGCTCCCGGTCTCGCCCCTCTGCCCCGCTCCCCACCCCCCCCGCCAGACCGCGGCGGGGCCGCAGGAAACCCTCGGCCTGAGGGGAGAACCGCCCGGCCCAGCCCCGCGGGGAAGCCGCCCCCCCCCCCGCCTTCCGCGGCGAGAGGAAGCGGGAAGCGCGGCGGGGACGCGGCCGCAGGCCTCACCTCGTCGCCCGGCAGCCCGAACACCTCCACGGGAGAAGCCGCCATAGCCGCGCGGCGCGCGCGCCCCTCGGCCCCGCCGCCGTGTTTACCCGCTGCCGCCGCGCGGGCCGCCGCCGCCCCGCCCACGGCCCCGCCCACAGCCCGGCTCGAGCGCGGGCGCGCGCGCCCCCCCCCCCTCCCCCCGGCCCTCTCCGCGGCCCCCTCGCCTCGTCTGATTGGTGCGGAGGCCCGCGCCACCGCCCACCCGGGAGTCCGACAGCGCCTTCCCATTGGCTCTTGCTCCCGCGCCCCACCCGGAGACACTCGCCGGGCGGGCAGCCCGAGGGGGCGCGTGAGCCCGACCCTCCCCTCCTTCAGCCCCACCGGCCCCGGGGGCGCCGCGGCCCCTCGGGCTGAGCCCCCCTCCCCGCCCCAGGGGCACCCCTGAGCTGGGGCCGGCGCTGAGGAAAAGCGTTTTTCTAAAAACATCGCTCACGGTTCACATCGTCGGGGCCTTTTACACATCCCCGAGGGCCAGGCGCAAGCTGAGGGAGCTCCCGCCTAAACGCCTCACACGCAGGGAACCTTCTGGAATTGCAGGAATTTGGGGAAAAGTGAGAGGAAAAAATAATCCTTGTCAAAGCGCAGAAAGGCCCTTGCCCGCCGGGGTGAGGTAGCGCTGCCTTCCAGGGCGCTGGCAGGAGGAAGGAGGCCCGTGCTGTGCGCGAAGCTGACCTGACCCGACACCTGAGCAGAGAGAACCTCGGGAGGACAAGATAAACGGCGCAGATTTTCCATTTTCTCAGAGGGATAATCTACAGCCCTCCCCTGCTCAAACTCAGGAGCGGTGCAGCGACCCATGAGGGATGTGACAACGTCTTGGCTGAAGGCTTGAGGTCATCCCCAAGTTGCGGTTCAGTGGTGCTTCCCAGCCCTCACCCAGGAAGACCTGGTTCCATGGTGGTTTTGCCAATGGCTCGGCCTGTGACATGGCAGCTGCCTGTGAATTTCGCAGGAATCCCTCCCTGCCCACCAGCATTCCCAGAGGACAGAGGACAGGAAGAGCTGTGCTAAAAAATATGGTGGTTTAGTCTGAGCTTTGTAGCAATAAACCTTTGTACAAACCTGAGCCAAACTCTTCCAGGCACTGCACAGCCTGCGAGTAAAAAGAACGTTCCTTCATCTTAATACCGTCACGTGGAAAATCATGTGTGTTGCTAAGAGCAAGCACATGTAGCAGCATCTCTATTGGCAGGAAACCACGGTCTTTTATCATCTTTCAGCTCACTCAACCTGGCCCCTCACGACCTGGTTGACCTACTTCTCCCATCATCTGATGAGAAACTCTGCCCTTTCCAAAACAAACCCAGACCCAGGCTCCATTGACAGGACAAGGGGCAGTGGGTGGAAGCTGGAACACAGGAGGTTCCATAAAAATATGAGGAAAAACTTTTTTCCTGTGAGGGTGACAGAGCCCTGGCACAGGCTGCCCAGGGAGGTTGTGGAGTCTCCTTCTCTGGAGACATTCAAAACCCGCCTGGACGCGTTCCTGTGCGCTCTGCTGTAGGTGATCCTGCTCTGGCAGGGGGGTTGGACTAGATGATCTTTGAGGTCCCTTCCAACCTCTAACATTCTGTGATTCTGTGACTGTGCCCGGAGCAGACCATGGAACCCCTAGGTAGCTAACACCTCCACCACAGGGCTCAGGCACACACACTTGCGCTCCCCTCCCAGGGCTAGCAGGAGTCTCCAAGGAAAGGCAGTCTCAACAGCAACCTCAGATTGTCTGCGTTTCGAAATAATTGTAGGATATTACCTATGAAAACTCAGGTGAGAGAGAAAAAGACAAAGCAACGTTATGTCTTCATAGACACGACAAGTCTAGGAATATGAACTGGTAGATTTACATGGGGAAACGATGTCTTTTTATGACACCAACTGATAAAGTTTGGGGAAAAAAGACCCAGATAAGATTTTGGGTAACTCAAAAGAAACAACTCCCTTCTGTTTCTGGATTGAGCCTCTGGACACCCAGTGTTTCTCCCTAGTTCCCTTCCCTCAGCCTTGCCTAGAGCACTCCGCCAGCATGAGCTCAGAGGCTCATCTAAATTTAAGCGGGAAGGTTCCTGGGTGACAGCCAAGCAAGGAAAGCCTACCCAAGTTACAGCAGACACAATTCCGAAGTCCGGCTGCTTTGGGAAGCACTTGTTTCTGGAATTGAGCCTAACATTGATGAATAAATTGTTCTTACAGCTTGCTTAGAAAAAGCACGTGGGTTTGTGGCTGTCGAGCATGAATATCTGGTTTTGCAGTGCTGCCTCTTACACTCTGCTGGGGTGTACAAACCATGTCACAGAGAAAGCGTCAGACTCTCAAAAGTTTCTGGGTTTTGGTTTAGTTCGAATTAATGTCCTTTTGAAATTTACGACAGGGCATTGGCGTACTCAATTTGTTGTATTACATTTTTTGAGTAGCAGAGTTTAACACAGATCTTGCTGATCCATTTTTTATGTGGAAAGACCACTGATTGTCCAGAACAGGAGTTACAACACAGTCAGATCCTAAATCCCTAAGTAGATGACCTGCTATCGACAAGGCTTGTGTTTCTGGGTTTGTTACCCAGGGCAACCATATGCCAAGATAAAGTCTATGTGCATTTCCAGGGAGATCAATAGTTATCTTCGATATACCAGCAATACATGCAGCAGTTTACTCAAAACAGAAAAAAATGTAAGTAGGGTTTTACTTAAAAACTGGGGAGAATAAACCACAATCTGTTTGCTAACAAACATTCAGTTCTTACGTAAGATATGTATCTCCAGCATTTAATATTTTATGGTCTTAGGCAATTACAGACTAATAGTCGAAGAGAGCTCTTCTGACAGCTCTTCCTCTTTCTGCAAATAATTGATTTTCAGTTGCAGAGAATAACCTGTGTTTGGATCATCTGAGTGCAGTGGAACACTTCAACTGCATATCAAGACCATTAAAAACACATTAATGTTTAATCTCAGTAGTGAGTTCTCATCTCGTAACAAAGAAGTTTGACTTTTCTTGCCATATAAATTAACCTTCAGTACCACTGAAGATCAAAAAATTACAAACCTTCAAAGTGTTTTCCTTCCCTTAGATGATGGAGTTCAGCCTGACAGACTCAATTTGTGGTCTGAATTTTATGTACAATTACAACACTTGGTTTGCATCTCTATTATAAATGCTTTTATAAGCTGAAGAGAATCCATACGGTGTAATATTGAAATGCTTTGATAAAAACAAAGCAATGTTTGTACCTAAAGGAGGAAATAATGTGGGAAAAAGAGATTTGTTTCAGAATTCCAAAGGGTTATCATAATAGAATGAGCTTTAGCTTAAGAGTACATGTTAACTATAGTCATGGTTAAGTTACAGAAGCTAAGACATCAAGGGACATCAAGTGTGGCTTATTCTACTAAATACAGGATACGCTTTTGCTATAGAGGATTTTAAATCAAATTGGATAAATTATGTTCACTGCTCTTACTTTAAACCAAAGGAATCAGAAGTAATTTTACAAGAAGGTTAAAATCCACAATTAAAACTGGCACAAACAGGTTTTTGTCCTATTGTCTTTTGATCTACTGAGTCATACAACAGAAAATGTTACAACTAACGACTCACAACATCACTGTGGCAGGTAAATGTAAAACTACATAAAAGAGGGCATTAATGGAAAAAATTTATATTGCTAGTGAGTCATTTTTATGACTAAGAGAAGTAAATACCTATTGATAGCCTAGTAATCTCAGTGTCTCTACTACCACGGCAATGACTCACTAATGAAACTAATGCCAAAGTTGAGAGCCCAAGACTCAACACTCTCCTTGGCTCTACGGTTACGTGCAAATACGCGCCAGATCCTGGTGCTTAGTATTGGCTTTCAAGCACCAGGATAACAAGATGCAAAACTGATATAAAGATGAAAGTTTAAGTTTTGTAAGCAAGAATTTCAGTCTGGCAGAAGTGACCCCAGGCGGACTGTTGTCTCTGCATTGTGTTGCAACCAGACCACCGATAGCTCACGCCCAGGTTTTCACTGGCCCCTTAATGCTCCTTTTCATTCCTGGTTCTCCAGTCACCAGTTCTGTTTTCCTCAACTTTTCTTCTTTCCCTTAAAAGCAACACATCTTCTGTTTGGACAGACGCTGCTTTCTGTGTTGCCTGCTGCCAAGCCACTGCCTCCGGCTGTCTCAAATCCTGTAGCCCTACTTTGTCCCTGAGGGACAACAGCAAGGTGGGGCCATCACACAGGGACAGAGCAGATGTGAACCAGAAATTCTCTGCTCAGGTAGCTCCTTTTCAGGGCAGCCTGCAGACAAAATTTAGCACTGTGTTCTCAAGGCACTAACACCTGCCCTGGGCCAGCTCCTTCTGTCCCCCTGTTCCCCGTGGAAAGCTGCTGAGATATCCAGCTGTCACAGAGAGAGGCTGTGAGAAGCGAAAGATGTAATAAATGTTTTTCCTAATTTTTGTGACGAGTATAACAGTTTACAAGCAATTTCTTTTGGAAATCTCTCCGGCTTGATGAGCAAACCTGCATAGTAAGAAGAGCAACTGTGGTGGAGGTGGAAAGTCACGCTCATTTTGTGCATATGCATTTGAATGAAGTGGTAAACACTTGTCTGAATCACCACCCCTCAGATGTCATCTTTCTCCCCCTATTTTCAGCTTGAGGGGGAGGAGAGCTGCCAGAACAGAAACCCGGAGGTGCTGAGTGCCAGTCAACTGCTGTCACGCTCTTCCCATCTTGATCCACCACCAGTGAACCCATGGGTAACACAGTCATTGTGGGTATTTCTGCTAACAGCTCAGTGCACCACAACGTTACAGAAGTAACATCTTTCCGGGGATGACATATTTGGGCTTTTCTTCTTTAAATACCTTGAGATTCTAGTTCTCCATATGTGTACGAAGTAGTATGTGCTCTATGCTCTTTGCCAGATCCCAAAACGTTGCTAAGAGCAGAGGAGGCTACTGTTCTGGCTCGGTGTGTGACTGAGCAGCACCGTTGCATTCCCAGCTTTCTGCCTCTTATTTCCAACCAAGATGCTCCTTCTCATAGTATTTCTACCTTATTCCAGTAGGAAAATGGGAATAATAAATAATTGTTATTGCAAGTTGGTTTTAATTACTTCTGAGGCTTTTTCGTGTTCAGGTACTTTTGAGTACACAGATTTGTGTTGTCCTTGGTCCACTGATTGGCTTCCAGTGAACTTCTAAGTGTTGTCACTGTGAATTAATTACTGATAAAGCCAAACTAGGCGTAATAGAGCACCATTCAAGAAGCATCCAGACATCTTCAGGTCTCACTGGCATAGAACTTAATCCCACAAGAAGCTACTCCTAAAACCAAGATGTCTGACAAGGCTTTGTGCATGCTGTGAAGGGATAGCTATTAGTGAGAAAACTAGCACTTCTGCTAAACAAAGGGAAATGCAGATATCCTCTTGTATCACACAGCTACCTATTGTAAATGCTATTTATAAAAAAATGCAACTTCAGATAATTCTTAAAGCAGCAAAATAATTCCAACGGTGTGTGCAGCATAGCAGGTCTTCAGCAATTCCTTATTAGGGAGCACTGACATCTCCTATTTTGCTCTTGCAGAGACAGCCATTTTAGGTCGCAGCATCAGATTTGCTTTCCCCGAATAATCCTTGTCAGAGGGAGTTTTGGTTATGCCATTGGCACAAGAACCTCGGAGCAGGGCCTCCTGGACACGGACACTTTGCCTCTCCTCTCATCTGTACATATGTAGCAGGCAAGATTGTTCTGATTTTCAAAGCAGTTTGAAATAGAACGCACTAGCATTTTGTTCCAGTCAGAAATAATCGTTGCTTACACACAGCTTTTTGAACAGCATGTTTCAAAATGCCTCTTCTTGTCTCAGAGCAAGGAGGACTTGGGCTTGATCTCTCTATTTATCACAGCCCTTGAAACAAGCGCCTTGTTTAAGTACTGATGCGGAGCAGGCAAACTGAATGCTCAGTGGTATTTGTGACAGAACGGAGATGAGTGAGTCCTATTCAGTTAGTTTATGACGTAATACAGCTATACAGCTGTGTTTGCTCATCCATACCAAAAAGCAAAGAATATTTGAGCAGAGGGAGCCCAAGAGCTCTCTAAAGCAAGCGTGCTGAGAAGCACAGATTTGCAGCAGCTACCTGAGGAAGGTGCAGGTACCACTTCTCCTGATTCCTGGCAGCCACCCTCCTCTACAGGGCAGTGGGAAAACCTGAGGCTACTGCCAGATTCAGCCCCAGCAGCAGCCAGGTAACACCCTGCTCAATTTAGTCTCCACAAAAATCCACTACCACCAAGTTAATAACTGGACAAAAAGCT
The DNA here is from genome assembly GCA_020746105.1 of Trogon surrucura. Lineage (NCBI taxonomy): Eukaryota > Metazoa > Chordata > Aves > Trogoniformes > Trogonidae > Trogon > Trogon surrucura. Next base: position 1,496,594 of record CM036627.1, read on the forward strand.
ATAAATTCCTGAATAAACAGAGATGGATTTTCAACTTCCTATGCATCTTCTTTTTCCTGCCTTTGAGATACACGAAGGCTTTAAAAACAAGTTTAGGTGATTTGGTATAATTTATATACTACTTTGAAAATATTTCTACCAAAAATGGCTACTTGCATGCATAGGCAGGTTAAAATGGAACCTTCTCACAAGCTCCTAGGACTCATTTCCATCCTTGGGCCAATTTTTCAAGTACAATTTCAACGTCTGTGTCAAAAAACCCCCTCACATATGCAACAGAGTACGCTCCAGATCAGTAGCGTACTGCCAACATGATCTGAACATTATTTGAAACAGTAGTTTGAGATCCACTGAAAATTTGATTCTCTAAGGCATCTTCTCATTAGGTAGTGTGGACAGGCAAAGTTCCAATGATTTATAACTTATCACCATCCCTATAAAAACGGTTTAATAAAGGAAGCTGACAACAGGAAAGATGAGCTGCAGAGACAAAAATGGACCTTTAAAAAGACTGCAGAGCTGAGGCACTGACAGATATAGAAAACTGGTAGGCAGGCCCAGGAAGAACAGACTCAGGAGGAGCCGCGACAAAGTCGTTGGAGAACAGATATGTAAATGTTCCAGGGCAAAACATCTCAAGCATTGACATCACTAGTAGGATATCTCCTGCGTATTCAAAGCACGTAGCAGAAAAGTTATGATCTATCATGAACTAAGATCATTTGGTTATGTATTCTGCATTATATCAAGGGGGTCTTCTATTTTGGGTATTTAAGCACTGCAGTCTGTAGAATGAAACTGCTATCTTTTTAGCACCACTCTGTTTTCTAGGCAAATTTCTCCACGTCCTCAGTTCACTTTTGGCAAGAAAAGCTAAAGAGACTGAAAGATTTGCAGTTTTATTAGGTAAGGTTAATTATGCACTGGGAGGTGCTGGTTCGATAGCAGTAACAGAGATGCTCAGATTCTATGAAGTATTGCTTAAAACGCCCATTGCAAGAGCCAGCTCTATAAAGAAAGGTCAGTCTTACATCCCTTCAGATCTCCAAGCTATGCAGCACCGAACAGGCCTGTGAGTCACACGCAGATCCTGCCTGTGGAAGGGTCATAGAATCACAGAATTGTCAGCGTTGGAAGGGACCTTAAAGATCATCTCGTTCCAACCCTCTGCCATGGACAGGGACATCCTCCACACCATGGTTTGGTCATTGGAGCTCTTAGAAGGTTTTCTTACAGAAAAACAACGGCTGTCATCATTTCTACGGTCAAGCAAAAAGGATGTCCATGTAAGAACTTCTTGTTGCACCTCCAGATAAAGGCAGGAACACATAGGTGGTGTGACCACCGGCACCGAGTGGGAGCTGCCTGCCAGTTATCCGGCCAAAAATCCCTTGGAGCCTGGGACTGCACAGCCCAGGGCATACGCCAGTTAATCGTTAACTGTTCTGTGGGTCACTAACTCCTCAATGTGTAATGGCCTTCTGGTCTGGATGATTACAGGTAACTATTGGAAATACTACACAGATTAAAAGTTTTACATGAACCACGAAGTTTGCGAGTTTATTGCACTCCCTTATAAGCATTATTCAGCAACATCTTAATTATACAGTCAGGTCACCGCTCATTTCTTAAGTTTGGAATCACTTTCCAGAGTTATTCCACAATTTCTAAGCCTCGCCGTATGTTTTGCTTGTACTTCTTAACCAAACCCAACTTGCTTTATTTGTAAGAGGGAGGGCAAGGCAGGGAGGAGGGCAGCAAAATCCAAGCACTGGTTATTTCTGACTTATGCATAAGTGAGTCCTAGATAATTACAAGTTGATGACCATCAGATATGAATTTGATGACCATCAGATATGCTTAAACTTTACCTGAGTGAAAGCAGCCACGCTGCACAGTCAGATCCGGTTAGGTGTACTCAACCACCAGCCCTGATGCCCGTGCCGACAAAGTGAGGTTGCACGGGAGCTCTGGGGGTCACCTAGTCTATCCCTCCGGTCTCGAATGCAGCGGGTTCAGACCGAGCTGCTGGCTCACGGAGAGAGGAGAGCAGCTTTTGCAGAGGCAAATTATTCTGCAACCACCAAATAACGCCGGGCTTCTTCCTCTGGAGGAGATGGTGGTATCAGCTGCAATTGTTGGGTTTATGCGCAACTTTACAATCCAGATAAAGGACTCCAGTGTATTTCCCCCTCTGTGGCACCAAGTCAAGCTGCACCGCAATTCTGCCTGGCAGAAGTGCTTTACTAATGTTGAAAAGCAAAACCAGATGAGCACCGCTGCCACGGACGGCTACAGCAGCAAAGGGACGTTGTATGCCTCAACAGCAAGTCTCCACCCAGACACCACATGAAGGCTTTCATCAGCGGCCAGAGCGGGAAGGGCGCAGCGCAGAGGAGCTGCACGTGACAAGACGTCTAACCAGCACGGCACTGTCACCACCGTGTTGTCAAGTACGCCCTTGGTGAAAATATTATTTCAATGTCTGACGGCAACTTCGAACTGTCAGGTTCAACGGTAAACTGCAGCTGGTTTTATCCCCCAAATGTCATAGTATCAGCACACGTGTACTTTCCACTTGCAAGGGATACATACAGAAATGGAATATAAAGGGAATGGTGAGAAGCCCGTTACCACCAGCTTCTCTGAAGAGGGCACAGACTCACCAAGGCATCCCGGCCAGGCAGATCCACCTTCCCGTGCAGCTGGAAGCCTATGACTGGGCTCAGCAACTGCAGCAAGGCGGGACAGCTGGGGTTTCTCTCTGCACAAGTTAAAAAGTTTTGCTTTTTAGGTCAACCTTAACACACATTTTCCCTATTAAAAAAAAAAAAACAACACCAAATCCAGAAGTAATTTTAATATAAAAGGTTTTTATTGTTTTTGAAAACATTTAAAAAACAATTTTTGAGCACTTTCAATAAAAAAAATAACTGAAATGCTACTGCGATATTCAACTACTGTAGTTTCAGCAGTACAACAGACAACAAAACACTGGGGAAGAGGGGGGAAACTGGATTTCCTGCACTAAATGAAAACGTGGAACAGGGATTTTTTTTTTTCCTTACGGTGCAGTAAATAAAGCACAGTATAGTACAAGACTATTATATGAACCCCAGATGCACTGCATGAGAAATGCTTTCCTTCTTTTCAGTTCAGAAGTCAGTGCTTATTGCAATTATTTGCAAATTATTTACTTCATGAATTCTTATAATGATAAAACGATGCAAAAATGTTTTTCAACACCAGAACAATAAAAAATAATCCGAGAAAGGAACATATTCAACAATAACTAAGCTGAATTAGTTAACATAAAAAAGTAAATAACTTGTGAATAACTATGCTCACCTGGTTAACACTGAACCAGTTTCAATACAGCAAAAGAATAAAAAAAAATAAAAGTGGTTACAGGAATATATCTAGTACTGTACAAGATTAAGTCATTAACACTCATGCACGTTTTGTGATCATGTATTAACATGGTGAAGCAAACTAAATTTAATTTTTCCTGCTGTAATATTCTCATGTAAGAGAATAAGAAATAGAAATATCTCATTGAGATCAACGCACATTGCTACATAAGACAATTTCACCTGTCACTTTTAATGACATTTTGCCTTTTAATAATGAAACACATTAAAAAGTTTTTTTTTGTTTTGCCTTTTTTTTTTTTTCTTCAATCTGTGGGCCGTATTTGTTGCATTTATCCTAAGGAATGTGCCTGCCACAGGTTCAACAGAATTTTAGTGCAATATATGAACCCAGAAAGTTTGCTGGACTAACCAACCAACCAAATTTAAAGTGTTTGCTGCAATGCTGTACACGTGGTACAAATTCACTAGTTTAGCAGAAACTGCTATCAAAATCATTTTTTTTGTTGTGTCAGTAGGAAGCCAATAATGTAAACAAGGGGGTCAGAACTTATACAAATTCTTAGTTTTGGAGTATCTGACACAGACAGGCTTCCATTTGTTAGAATCACAGATTTTTCCTTTGGGTATTGCATACTTTGGTGTGCAGTAGTGCTCTGTCTCAATGTGTAGTAAGGAACTAACTAGCACTAAGTACAGGGACCTACCATCATTAATTATATAACACCAACACACAAACACCTCTAAAATAATACAGACCAATGTACAAAGCTGTGCCTGTGCCTTGGATTTTACTTGAAACAATCCTTATTGAATTAACCCTTAAATTAAATACATATTTGCTTTAAATCCACCGATTATAGAATATTTCCACTAATTGAGTCACACGTTAGGCCCAGTGTAATGCTTATATTTAAAAATAATTTGAAAATGCGCTCTTAAAAACCTTTGGAGATGGCTGCGTAATTTAGAGCACATCAGCTTTAAATCTTTTCTCTGAAATGTCCTTAAACTAGTGGGAGTTAGGCAAAATCTTATTTCCCACACGCCCACCTGAGGCTGGGTGCTGGTGACCTGGAGGCGAGTCCAGCACATCGTGCGAAGCTCGTGTCCTCCCCCACCAGTGCCCATCGGAAGGCAGGTGCCACCTATTCGCAGCAGCGCTGGCACTTCACGCCAGGTTGGGGGTGAAAAAGAGAAAAAAAGGAAAAAAGAAAACGGAGGTCCTGAGTACCTCTAGCACCCAGTGAAGAAGGTAAGACGATGTTCCCAGCTCTGGTGAAAGGACAGAACTCAAGCCCTGCTTTCAGCAACTTTAGCCGACGAGAAAAATGGTTCAAGCCTCCCTGACAGACTCCTCATGAGATAAAAAGCAGAAAGCTACCATTGGTTTTTAGTCTCCTCCCCGCTTCCTTAAATGAGTTACTCTGTCTTGAGCAAAGCAAACCACACCAGTGCACGCCCACGTGCCTCAAGGAGCAATGCGAACTCCCCAAATTTGTTCCTGGCAAAGCACAGAAGTTCTGATGCAAGCACAGCGCAATCAGGCCCCCGTAAGGTGCTACAAGCTCGGCACGACTGTGCGTCCCCGCAGAAGAGGCCGCGGGGCTGGCGATGAATCAGGGCGAGGGAAACCACAGCGCACCTCAAGCACCAACACAGCAGCACAAGTTGGATCAGCATCGCCAAAAAAAAATTGACCAGTACTGGGATCTCAAGTCATTAGCAAAAAACTGAACAAAGACCACCAAGATGTTTAAACTAAACAAAAATAATAATCACCCCCCAAATCTGAGCATCTTCCCCTTCAGTAAATCAAGGGGGGCTCACTGTGCCCCCGTTCATAAATTCACAGCCACTCATTCAAAGTAGTAATGCAAGAGAGCAAAATGCTTTCTGCTCTGTAAGAGCCGGTTCACAGGAGAAATAATCAATTTTATACTCCTACGGGACAGTAACGCAGCATCCTCAGTGCACCTCTTCTGGAAAAGCCTGCCCCCTCTTTCTAGCATCAGGGCCATGGCCCGTCAAGTACTTCTCACTTTCGACCACAGAGAGATCCATGCCGCGCCGATAAAACAGAGGTCTTTTTCGGTTCAAGTGAACTAGTGAGACAGAAGTCTAAGCCTCATTTTCCAGAGGGGCAGCTAAGGACTTCTAAAAAAAACACCCCCAAACCCAAAAACTGGATTAGCAGTCCTGTCAAATCACTTACGAAAATGGAATTCAGGCTTCTAAAACAGTAAGTACTTTTAAAAGAAATTTTACCAAAAGAAAGATCACGTCTTACTGCGTATCTGTAAAGTGCCTGGCAGTATTATGGCTCTATATGAAATATTTTTAGATCGACCACATTTTCTAATATTTTAATCATCTTTTGTTCGAGAGAAAGCGAGCGGGCAAGAAAGACAGAAAGGCTCAACCTACTGAAATACAGGAAAAAGAACATCTTCCCACATCCTTCACTAGGTTAGGAAAGAGCAAACTTATAAAAATGAATCTTTAAAAATGGTATTTTAATGAGCTCCAGCAGCTCTTCCATTAAAAAAAAAAAAAAAGAGAAATATCATGGTGCTTCTCTAGCACCGATAAATAATTAAATGGTACCTATCACTTTAAAATAGGGTGTTATGCCTAGATTAAATCTCAGTGCTCAAAACCTTTTCACACGAATTTTACCTAATATAAAAACATTGAAGGGAGAACTAAAATACCAAGCATGTCATGAATATTAATGGCTAAAATAACTACATAGCTTTATTTCTCTTAAATAAAAAATTTAGTGCATCTTTCTTTTTTCCTTGATCATCCCTGTTAAGTTTTTCTGATCTCGCGTTTTACTAGAGACGCCGGTGGCGCCAGCGCTGCAGAGATTTCCCGCAGGTCACCACTGAGCAGTGCCTGAGACAGCCCCGCGGTGATCAGGCACCTGCGCATCGCCTTGTCCGCTCCTCACCACCTTCTCGTCTGCAGGCAGCCTGCAGTTCAGACCTGAACCTGCAGTTCAGACCTGAACCACAAAGCTCAGTAAGGATCATCCACCAGACGTAACAAGCAACACAAAGTACGGAAAGCCAACTAACGAGCTCGACTTAAAACCCTCCCAAAGCCTCAACCATAGCTGTCGTTGCGGGCTGGCTATTAACCACTCCATTTGCTACAGTGAGAAACGTTGAATGGGAAACGCTGTAAAATTTTAGCCCTGGCTCTTTGATAGCCCATCACCTTCAGAGACTTGTTTAAAATTGGTAAGACTACCTTTCCCCTGCTGAAGAATGAGCAACAGCTACAGCAAACTTTTTTTTTTTTTTAAATGCCACAATACATAGCAAGTGTTTCTGCTGCGGGAGGCACTTCCATTAAGACAAATACAATACGTCTGTCTCTTAGATACAGTGTGCTACATACATATTATAAAACAAAATTAACCCAACATTTCAACAGCAGAATGATCCTTACTCTCCATCCACTCAAAACCTGACGCAGTCATTGAGTTAATGGATTCATTGCAGATTTGTTGAAACAAGGGGTCATTTTTTAATTCCTCCAGTGTAGCATCATCATCTTGTCCCTGCTGACGACCTGGATCAAACAGTAGATTTGTGTCTAAAGAGTTCAGATCGTTAATGCTGCCTGAGAGCTCGGAAGACAACCTGATGTCGCTGGAAAAGACAGATGCAACGTTATTGAGATCTGATGCCACCTGATTCACCAGCTGCTGGTTTGTTGGCAGACTGTCCTCCCCTAAAATGTCTTTTACAGTGTTGCTGAAATCTAACTGCTGCTCTCCGATATCTGATTGTGCTTGGTTATCTCCAGAAGAAAAACTTATCTGATCGGTGCTGCTGTTCTTCGTGAGGTAATTTGGTGTTTGGAATTCATAAACTGAAGTGCTGGAATTGATCATGCTTTGCGGGTTGGCACTGGGAAAAGCGGAGGACGTCTCTAGAATCTGAGTGAGATTCATCCTGGCTGTGTAATTTGAGGGCATGTTGTTCATTCCCAAACCTCTCACTGCATCATCGCTATCGGAATCAAGTTTGTTTAACAACACGTTGGTTATTTTTTTAGTGTTCGTTTGTTTCTGAACAGATGTCTGCATCATCACAGTCAACGGGACTGACTGGCTCCTTTGCGCTATGTTATTGGCACTGGTGTCTGCATGGATATTAGCAAATACATTGTGAACTTCGGGAGTCACCGGACTCCCAAAAGGTGTCAGGTTAGAGCGTGGTATATTTGAAACAGGGTAAACAGTGCTTCCACTGAGATTACGCTGGCGATGGACAGCAGGGCTTACGCTCCGGCATCTCAGACTGTTGTTGAGAGAGGAACCGGTTCCTTTGTTGTCCAAAGGAGCAGGAACAGCAAAGCCCTCTTGCTTCGTGGTGTTACTCACAGGGGCTGCCTGGTGCGGCACGGGCGAGACAGGGGTCACGCGACCGAAGTGAGTATCGTGGTGGCGTGGCTGAGTCTGGTACGACTGGCCGGGGACGGCAAAAGCGTGAGGTTTCCTGAAGCGGTCTTCCACCAGCTCCTGATAGCTCGTGAGGATGCCGTGGTTTGCAACCGACGAATTGCTAACACCGCTGTAGCCGTTATTCATCCACTCAAGCTTGGTTTTGTCGGGATGAGTAGCCATAGGCCGCTGCATTGGCTTCACAGGGCTGCTCGATATAATGCTGGCATCGTGGTAAGCCATGCTGGAGCTGATGGGAGTAAATGCAAAGGGGTTTCGGCATTCCACGGGGCTTGGAGGGACGCTGCTGCTGCAGTTGGAATGCGGCGTGCCGATGGGCGTGTGCCGGCTGCTTCCGAGAGCGCTGTCCACGGGAGTCGTCTGAGCCAGCCTCGAACAAGGGCTCTCTCGGGACATGTTCTGAGATCCAGCGATCATTTCGGAGGTGGGTGTTGGAGTCGGGGTGGGGGTGGGCGTCGGAGTGGGGGTAGGGGTGGGAGTGTGAATTGGAGTGCTGTTGTTATGGATCGCATGGTAAAAGTGCACGCTGCTTGGATGAGATGACACGGGAGCTCCTTGAGCCGTGGCCTGGCTCTGAAGCGCCATTCCTAGACAACCACCGTAAGGATGGGAATTATTCATGGACATTTGCTCCTCCATGAGCACCAGCTCCTCCACAATGCTGTCCTGGGTAAGGTCGTCATCAAACGAGAAGAAGTTTTCATTTGACTGAGGGACAGTGTGTTCAAACTCTTTCAGCTCCGACTGCAGAGGTAACTGATTTGAAGACTGTGCTTGTATCTGGCCCAAGGAGGAGTCCTGGATCTGGCTCTGTAGCTGCTGGCTGTACACGTCCGGCTGGATGCCTTCGCAGTGCACCGCCTCCCATGCCGACTCCTGCAAGTCGCCAGAGCCAGGGTGCCCGGCAACAGCCATAACACTGATGTCCTGCTGCTGCTCACAATTCACAGATGCGAAGTCGGAGGTTTTGGTGATGTGGTGCCATGCATTTGAGTTAAAGCTGCCATCAGATTTTGAATCATTTTCTATGATGAACATGTTTCCTTCCAATTTTACCTTTATATCCGGAGAGGATGCCGACGCGAGCTGCTGTCCTAAAGCAGCATCACTGGGATTTAAATTGGTGCTCAAAGAAAGATCTGCTGCTAAGTTCACTGCAGCTGCAGAAGGTACAGGTACCTTCACAGGTACCTCGCTGGGAACTTGAGCAAGCGTTGCTGTATTGTCACTGTTAGCTAAGGATCCAACTTTGGGAGACTTCTTAACACCGTTTGCTTTTTGACCTTCCGCAGCACTACCAGCTGAAAGCTGCTCCACCAGTGGTTTCTTTACAGGCGGTACCTGGGAATCCTGAAGTGTAGAAGGTTGTCGCTTTCTGGGGCTTTTAGTGCACGCTTTGTCTTTAATCGCAGACTCGCCAGTAGGAGGTGAACCGATGCTGGTGCTGGACAAGTTTTGACTGGCAAGTGAGAGCTTTAGAGTGCTTTGATTATTGCCTGCCGAAGAAACTGGTGTCATCTCATTAGGTTGTGTTTTATATTTGGTCCCCGTTTCTTCAGCTCCCTGATCACAGCCCTTAACTGGTTTTGCCTCCATGACATCGTCAGCTGAAACCTTCAAGGTTGCAACCTCAAAATTCATCAGCTGAGCAGGAGGCAGGTCAGGGGTTGCCTTTATGGATTTAGACACGTCAGAGCTCTCCTGGCCCTGTACTGAGTTCTCATCCAGCAATGCTTCTGGTTCCATTTTGATCTTGACTGCAGGTGCAGCTACAACAGTGCTAGGCTTGGATCCCGGAGACTGAAGTGAAACAACAGAACCATTTTTGATCTGTGGACCAGTCCTCCCTTCTTCCACTGCCCCTGCGCTACTGCTAACTGAAGGCGTCTGTTTGACGGGCACACTGCTGCTGCTTGGAGCAAGAGATATTGCTGTCATTTTTACCACGTTTAAGGAATTCACATGTGGAGCTGGCACAACAGTCTTGATTGGGCTACTGGCAAAGAGCACCGTCGTGGGAGAGCGGATGGTGAGAGCACTGGTATTTGCTGGCTTCGGTAAGATCTGCGGGTAGCGATGCCGGGCAGAGCGGTCACCAACCGGGCTGGCGGGAACATTCTGGGGAGTCTTTGGTGACTGCTTGACTGATTGCATGTGCTGAGTGACCACCTGAACGTTGAGCGGCAAGACCTTGCTATCAGACGATCCCATAGGACTTGGGGATGTCACCAACTGCCTGGTCCTTGGCACCTGCAGAGAGAGAAAAAGAAAAGGTGTGGCGATGAAGAAAGGAAGTCCCTGAAGCTGAGAGACCCCTCCATCCCCAAGCATTTCAAAGCTGAAGGACAACGCAGCTCAATACACCAGAGCTAGTGAATGGCAGCTTTAAACAAAACAAGCTCTTCGATTCTATACAACACAATTTCTATTTGTCTGCCTAACGACTGGTAGACAGACACATGGCCTCAATTTTGAAGGCATGAGGCCCTGGTCTACACACTAGTCTGCTTTTCTGCCAATGAAAGGGTCATTCTCATACAACCCTTCCCCACGTGGAACAAAAAGACAGACAGAAAAAGGTTAAAGAGGAAGGGAAGTGTTCAAAACACTGCTCACTGTTAAAGTTTCAAAAGCTAGTTAAAAACAAACCCACTATCAGGCAGAAAAAATTTGCTTACCTATTGAAATCCACAACACAGCTAACATCTTAAACACAAATAACCTTCCTCCCCAGCCCAGTTTTGTATGGTTGAAAGACAAATGCGTTCCGTACTACAGACATCTGTGCAAAAATAAAATTGTTGCTGTCACTAAATGTGCCAGGCCAACGAAAGGCAGTTTAGATTCCACATTAAGGACTTAGCGACCCACATGACTGGTATCAGCTCTCTTGTCTGGTTAAACTTCACCTCAAGGGCAATCATTCCCATGTATAACCTTAACTACTGCTAGCTGAAATCCCACTGTCGCTGACTTCAGAGACAAACTCAGCCTACGCTATGTGACCAGAATTCTGCTGCCTCTGTATCGATCCCATAACTCACGTGGTATAACACGCTCATTGGGACAGAAAAGTATCAAGGGCCTCAAGCCTTTGAACAGAATCCTTTTTCCTATCCCACTGGCACCACTGCTTAGCTGCTGGCAATTTATAACCTTTTCATAAGGTGGTTGCCGTAGAGAATTGCTGGAGAACGTTACCGGTATCGGGCTGGGGACAGCTGCCACTACAATGCCAATAGGTGGAGGAGACAGGATTGCAGGACTTCCATTAGATATGCTGGTCACGCCGTTGGTTGCAGTCCCTTCTGTCTTCTTTGCTGGAGACTCTCCTGGCAAAGGAGACTGCAGTTTCTGTTCTTGCTGCTTCTTCTGGATCTTACGCTGCAGCTGCTGCTTGGCATCAACAGGAGATGACAGAGTTTTCACTTGTGGTTGAAAGGAATTACTTTCAGCAGTAGGTATAAACGCTGAAGGCTGGGGGATCCCTTTTATTCCTGCAAACAGAAGAAGAATGAATTTGAACCTGTCTGCTGTAGTGCCACTTCTGTGTCTAACCACACAGAACACACGGCAGGCATCTCCACAACTATTTTGGGAACATCTCCTCCATCCTCTTCATGCTCAAATCTATTCAGCGTTTCATTTTTTTTTCCGCATTTGTGGCAAAACCTCTATCTGCTAGACAAGCTGGGCATTAGCTGCTAAAATACCATGTGCTTGCATCTTATTTGTAGTGATCTCAGATTGCAACTTTTGCATTAGCACAACCTAAAAATGCATTTCATTTCACTGACAGTAGAGGGCAGCGGACATGTTTCAGAGGAACCCTTAAAATTCATCATCTCCTGTGTTTTTGTTTCCAATGTCTAAGTCCACTTTAAAAATGGAAAATCTTTCCAGCAAGCTGTGTTACAGAGGAGGTCTGTGTTACAGAGGAGCAGCTCTAAACAGGTACCATCTAACGGCCACGGCATTAAACACAACGCATCTAATATCAGAAGGGACCACATCGTGTGTGTGACCAGGGGTAATTGTGAAAGAAGGGTGAGCAGTACCCAGGGAAAAAGAAAAAAAAAAAAAAAAAAAGAGGGAGAAAAAGGTGAAAGAACTATCAAAATGGGAATGAAAGAACCTTTATTTCTGGGAGCAATGCCTTCGCTGATCACAAGCAAGCGGTGCTTCCAGGGAGAACAACAGGTAGGCAGTCTCATCTGTGCAGCTCGTACCAATTCCCTTTCCACATCGCACCACTTCTGTGATCTTTTGTTTACTACCAGTCAAGCAAGCAGATGAGCACGCTCTCTCAGTGACCAGCTAACCTTGCTGACCTCCCTCTCTAAAAATGCTTTAACACTGTTTCATTCACACTTCACAGGTTTCAGTTTTTTAAGATAACTTAATTATAAATTAACACCATTTCAGGGCAAGTATTTGGTTTTAGACAACCAGTACATGCTTAGGAACTGTGGCCTGGGAGCCCATCCTCTGAGCTGCAGTCTGCATGCACCATGAGAGCCTGAACACCACAAAAGGTCTCCACTTTCACAATTACTTGTTCACAGAGCAATGAAATGCCCAAATATATTACAATTACTGGAAAACAATTCATCTGGGTGGGCCAAGTAGTGAAGGCAAGTAATATTCACGAGCAAAAACCTTCTTTGAGGATAAACACTTGCTTTTTGCTCAGTTAATGCAGAGATGCTGTAGTTCCTCGCAATAAAGAGGAATGGGAATATTTTATTTGCCATTCCAGGAAGAACCTCTCCTGAAATTACTATCCAAGCCCACGGAGACATGCACTGGAAATAACTGCCCTTTTCCTTGAAGGAAACCATCCTCCCTCGAAGGAAGGAGGAGAAGCTACGTGAGTTCACGAGCTGTACAGACACGTAGCGTTCCTCCTAGCAGCACTGCGAGCAGAACGAATGAAGCGAAGCAACACGTAAAAAAGCAGCACACAGACAACAAAACCTGCCACTGCCATCCATCAGTTCCAAGCTGCAATCAAGGAAAGAGAGCTAGAAGGAGAAAGACCACGACCCAGGAGATCACTCCAACGCTGACCACCAGTTTCCATTTGAAATCGTCTGTCCCAGGCAAAGAGATTTGCCTTGATCCGAACGCTTTGCTTGACAGGCCCAGGCAGAACTTCCCAGAGGGACACCTGGAGGCATGTTGTGCACCTGCAGTTCCCTCCTCATCCTTAATTTTTGTAATTTACTTCATCCACAAAGCCGCAAAAAGAAAAACGATTATTGACTGATTTTGAGCATGAAGAGGGAAACAAAAACTGTAGAAGCAGATGTACAAACAACCACATCAGATGTATGCTTTCCCAGAGACTGAAGAGAACAGGAATTCATCTGATGAGGCAAAATGCAAAACAACTCTCCTCTTTACCTCAATCCTTATTGAAAAGCGGGAATCAGGTGCTGCAATCTCAGTCACACAACTGTCCCTGGAGAAGGCTCTCCTGCCCCTCTCAATGCCCCTCAAGCCCTTATTTCTAATGTGATCAATAACAGCAGCAGCTGACGGGTTTGTACTACCTGACACTGATCAAACATCTCAGGAAAATCTGCATCTGACATATCAGAAATGCCTGTAAGAAAATCTGCTCTCAAGAGAAAATTAAGACGGACAGTTGTTTCCAAATTAGGACAAGTTCTCAGACAGAAACACAGCTACACCAGCAGTCTGTCTACGAACCAGCACTGCACTGGCACCAAACTCCTGATCTAGCAAAGCACATAAATTCTGCACAATTACTCACATGCCCTGAAGCGCTTTAAGAGACCAGGTCTTCATCAGATGAACGGGAGAACGACAAGCTAAACCTGAGACCACTGCTTATTTTCAGATCTCTCTACCCACCCAGACTACCAACAAGAAGCGTAATTTGCATCAACGCGGACTAAAAGCACATAAATGCAGGCTCAATGCTCAGAGGCAGTGTTTAAAGTTTTCCCCAAAGTGCTTCCTCAAACCAAAACGTTACTGCTCTTTAAAAAGAACGATCCCCAATTCCATCGCTTCCGCACGAAGTTATCTACCTGCTGGTGCCCCTGCCATTACTGTTAAAGCTGCCACTGACTTGGTACCGATATAGTGACTTTTGACAAGGAAACGAGCCAATTCCAGGACTGTATCGAAAGGCTGGCTCAGCACTTTCTGGGCCCATTCGCAAACGAGCCGGCAGGCCGCAGAGACGACTTCCTCATCCGCGCTTTGCAGCTGCCCAGACAGCTCTGCCCCATCCAACTAGAACAAACAAACAAAGGAAGAAAGGTTACTTGAATTATTAAGGGTCATTAAGGCACAAAAACAAAAACAGAGAGAGCAAATTACGATCAGACACCCAACAAAAAATTGAGTAAATGTCGATCGCAGTGAAAATCGATCACAGTTTTTCACAAAGTCGGGAGAATAAGATCCCCACTCCAGTATCATTTAAAAACGAAGTGTCTTAACATTAATCTACTGCTTATTTCCTGCATGTGGAGCCTTGTCAACTCGGCAGCCACTGCTACCCAGGAACTGCTGGTGTCACTGGGTTTCCTCTTCCTTAGCATTGACTTGGAAAAAAACCCCAAAAAACAACAAAACCAAAACAGAATCAGAGTTCAAAAGATATAGCTTGTGGGTGGCAACACTGAAAAAGTCTGCTTCACCTCCTAAATTAGTTTCTTTAGTAGTACTCCAATTATTCTTAGCTTTACAAAAAAGTCAAAAAATAATTCCGAATATAAGTACCGTAAAGAAAACTCTTTAAAACTACGTAGCACTTTGTTTTGAAAACTTCAGACAGAAAACCAACAGAATGCTAATTTTTGCAGAAGTATATACAAGTACATATCATACCCCATCTCCAGTTTTATGAAAGTCAAGGTTGGGCAGTGTTGGCATATGCACAAAAGCCTTCTTCCTCAGTCCACTGTAGCAATATGTGAACAAGAATTAAGGTCTAAAGCGTCTCTGGTTGTTAGCTGGGGGACAGGAGGCAAGGGCAGCAATTCCTCCGATACCCCTTTATGAGCAAACCCAACGACAGATCTAAGAACGACTGTCGTTATCGTCCTCTCTCAGCCAGGCAGACTCAAGTGCCTAGAAGTGGCTGTGTCACTCACTGGGCTCTTCTGTCCCTGCAGAGGAGAACATGATGCTGGCCATGACGAATTTCACTTGACTTAGAAGAACCACTAAACCAGGCCAAGCAGTTTCAATGAGCTACCCTATATTTAAATCATTAACATAAATTTGTATTAAACCCTCTTCCCAAATCAGGCCTAAAACGAGATGGGGAACACATTTCCCAAAGTTAATCACCACAAAAACCCCCATGTTCTCAAATTTAGGTCTTACTTTATTATGAGTTGTTCTTTTTTGCCTATTTTTGCTAAACTTCCTGACATTTCCTTCTCTGAAGTGACTTCCACAAACTGAAGTTCCCCATGACAAGATAAAGTGACGAGGACCTTTCTTCAGATTTCACACAATTTTTGTGTGGCTCTCTCCCTACCCACAGGTAATTCCTCTGTAAAAATATGGACCCAAATACCCAGATTTGTTCTTATACTGATCTCATCAATCAGTACAAAAAAAATACACTCCTCCCTCCACTACTCTTACTCACTTGTTTATAGGTCTAAAAATCAAATCAGCCTTTTTTCCTCTCCACAGCATTATTCTGGGAGTTCACATGAAGTGTCTCTTCTCTGTGATACAAAAATCCTTTTCAGGATCACTAATATTTCAAATTCTGTACGTATGTCTGCATTTCTCCTTCCTAGACCACGGAGTCTGCATTTGCTTGCACTAACCTGGATGGAGCATAATTACAGTAAAATAAATGTAAATAGGCTAGGTGTTAAGGTAAGTGTAAGAAAAGGTCGTGTTTTAATCATTCTGAATTAGAAACTTAGGGAATAGAACTGAAAGAGATCCCCTGGGTAAAGCTACAATTACATCATATGATTTCTGCCTTAAAATTTCTCTAGCTCTAACCAGAACATCACTGCTAGGTTTTGGACTCCACTGCCAGATAATCCAACACTATTTTATGAAACAATTTAACCAATGCAAAACTTCTCCATTTACTACTACATGGAAGGGTTTTTTTCCCCCTCTATGGAAGACAAATAACTCTAGGCTGCTCACTAGCATTTAATTCTCTCTAAGTGCAGGCTTCAAGTGAGACCACGGCAAAAGTCAGCACTGGAGTGCACCCGTGTCATTACTGCTCGTTGTTTTGAGTGGTTTTTAATTAAAGTCTACAAGCACTTTGATGTCTTTTGGCCTTTTAATGCTCCCCCTCCCCTGCTTAGTGCAGTGGCTTTAGTCTACCCAGCACATCCGAACGGAGCAGGAGCAGCCCCGGGGCGTGCAGCAGGTATTACATTCCTTCATGGCAGTCCGTAAGGATACCCAAGGGAAAACGTAATTCTCAACTTGGAAAAGACAAAATTCTCACTGATGAAAAAAATACTTTGAAAATTCCTGCCAGTTTTTGTTTTTTAATGGAAGACCTGAGCATGCTAAAGACTAGAAAAACTGCAGCTCGGTCTCAGAAAAAGCCGAGAAAAATGCACGTCCTTGTAGCCTTTATTGTTGATGACTGCATTTCTCTCCTAGCAGAACTTCCTGAGCCTGGACTGAAGCACCAGAACCACCGCTGGCATGAGCAGACCCTTTTGCATAGGATTTGCCCTGAATTCTTCACAGTGGCTGCCTATTAACTGATAAACTAACCTGTTCCAAGATCTGTGTATAGCTCTGCCTGTAACAATTACACCTGGAGGCACTATGACTACACCAGTTTTTTAAATACTTAAAGGTTTGTGCTGAGTTACAATTAAACAGGGTAGTGTCTTTGGACACCCTCTGGGAGGGACTACTTCCCTAACACAGGGAGAGGGGAGGGAAGGAGATGGATTCCAGCTTTGGGCACAGGAAACAAAATTCTGCAGTTAAGAGAAAGACGTCGCTCCCTATCCTAAAAGCTCTTGCTCTGAGTTGTGCTTCCTATCTGAGGAACCAGACAGGAACCAGCAGATAGGAACCAGATAGGAACCAGATAGGAACCAGCAGGACCAGGCTTGGATCGTGCCTTCCAAGTCTGAAATCAGCTTTTGTGATGACTTCCCAGCTCCCTCTTCTCTTTCAAGCAATACTAAAGGTTGAGGAGAGGCAGGTTTTTAAAATACCTGTAGCTCAGCTTAAGAAGGATCTTTGACTTTACAGCTAACTTCCATATTACTGGTGTGTGCAAGTATAATCCAAACCCAAGAAATGTTCTGATAATTCTGCGCTGCACTACCAATAAAACATTAGCTAATGCACATATACAAGTTCCTTTATTCCAGTATCTCCTTTTGCACTAAATGATAAAGCTTCTTTGATTCCTCGCTGCTGTGACAACTGAGCGTCAGAACCTAAATTTAAGCGCTTGTATCTTGCAACCTAACACTACCGCAATAAATAATTTTTCAAGAACGCTGGGAAAGTGTCTGCATTTTTCTTTTAACATTACTTCTACATTTAGCTGGTAGTTAAGCCATAATGACAGATGTTCTCCAAGCAAGTGCAGAAAAAAGTTACTGAGAAGCGTTCTAGTAAAGGATATTTTGATTTGCCTCTTGTGCCTAGACGACGGGCCTTCATGTTTGGAAAGACATTTTTCATGATCTTTCCAAAGTCAGCAGCACTTAATGGGTGGTAGCCAAGATTGTCACAATAGCTCCTGCAACAAAGAGAAAGAAAGCATGAGTGGAACCAAAGTTAAGACAAGAGGCCAGCCTGCATGCTCAACTCCATCAAAGGTTTTCCAAAGAAAACACTTACACCCATCCATATTTAGAACCACATTTAACATTAATGAAGCTATCCACAACGAATTGAATGCATTAAAAATGTATAAACAGAGCTATTAATATCATAGTTTTTGCCTTGTTCTCTACTGAGTTCAAAAACAAGTCATCTGGAGACATAACAAGTAGTGGCATTATCTAGAGCACAGTTAAGATTTACTCCACGACTTAGTTTGAAGCGTATGTTTCGATTCACTTATTTTAGGACAGACTAAACGCAGAGACGTTGTTCTAGCCAGAAGAACAGCTGGAATGTGGTAAAGCCTGAGGTCCTGCAGGAATATTTGAAAAGCAGTAGGCAAGAGCTTCGGCAGCGTCCAGAGAAGATTCTGCCTATGCAACCTCAACTTAATAGAGCTCTGCAGAACAGAATTTAATCAAACGTACCTTCCCAGGGAACCAGCTTCACCTTTATAGGTGTAACATAAACCTACACAGAGGACCTAGCCCTCTTATCCTGGTATCGCTACTGAACTACGAGAGCCGCTTAATTATAGATGTCCTTATAGTCATTAACAGTCCTAAATTAACAGACTTCAACTGCCTCTGAAAATAAGGCTCTTTGCATGACTGAGTATAGAACCTGATGATACAGGGGAATGAAGCAACGAAAGGCAATTATTTTGCTAAGTTTATTATTCCTGTAAAACGGGCCCCGTTATCCATCTTCAGTTCTCAAAAACAGTAGAAAGAATTTTACTTCAGCATCTATTCAGATGTTTCAACATCTAAGGTATTTTAAAAATAATCTCCTTGAGGCACAGAACAAGAATCATCGATATTGCTGCAAAATGTGAACGTTCCGGAAAACCACAAACACGTGAAAGCAGAGAGGAAAACTGGGAACTGCTCTGGAAGGTTTGCTTCTACATAGCAAGTGCTTAAGGCTGCACAAAGACGGGAATGCCAGATCGTCTTTGTTCAAGAGCCTTGTGGTATTTCACAGATGTTGGAGTGCTAAGGCCCAAACCACACCGTTAAAGCATTCTCATGCAGATCTCCTGCAGTGACAGAGGCAGTGCCAGACAGCAATGACCTCCTTTCCCATGAGAAGTCCTACCAGCAACACACAGTAACAACCTCCCTCAGAAAAGGTGTCTGCACACGACCCTCTGTGGGCATCACCAGTAACTTCACACACCCTGTTGCCTGCTACTCCAACCAGGTACATGCAAACAAATCTCAGCTCATAAAGGGAAAAAGAAAGAAAAAACAGCGCTCCTGAAACAGATGTTTATTCCCAGCACCACCTAGTAAAAACTGGAACAATTACCAGCAGCATTTGCATCCCAAGAAGGCCAGTCGAAACGTCTTCTCTGAAAACTGCAGCTCTACAGAAAGCAGTACCTAGTTCTTGAGATACGCCCACCGCATCTATTTTCTCTGTAAAAATACTAGTTCTTACAGAGCAAGTACCTGCTGCTTTTACCTGGCTGTATGCAGGCACGCTCCACCTGGAAAGCACCCCCACAAAGGTACTGATGTACGGCAGCGTGTCCAGGTGGTCAAGAAGGCCAACGGCATCCTGGCTTGTATTAGAGATTGTGTGACCAGCAGGAGTAGGGAGGTGATTGTCCCCCTGTACTCAGCACTGGTGAGGCCGCACCTTGAGTGGTGTGTTCAGTTTTGGGCACCTCAGTATAGGAGGGATATCGAGGTGTTGGAGCAAGTACGGAAGAGGGTAACAAAGCTGGTGAAGGGCCTGGAGAATAGACCTTACGGGGAGCGATTGAGGGAGTTGGGACTGTTCAGTCTGAGGAAGAGGAGGCTGAGGGGGGGACCTCATCATGCTCTACAGTTACTTGAAAGGACATTGTAGAGAGGCTGGTGCTGGTCTCTTCTCACAGGTCATTAGGGACAGAACCAGGGGGAATGGGTTCAAGTTGCAACAGGGCAAGTTTAGGCTGGACATTAGGAAGAAATTCTTCATGGAAAGAGTGGTCAGACACTGGAACAGACTGCCCTGGGAGGGGGTTGAGTCGCCATCCCTGGATGTGTTTAAGTGTCGCTGAGATGTGGTGTTGGGTGAGATGGTTTAGGGGTGAACTTGTAGTGTAGGGTTCACGGCTGTAGTGTAGGGTTATAGGTTGGACTCTGTCCCAAGGGTCTTTTCCAACCTGAACTGTTCTATGATTTTGATGATAAACAGCAAGATTTACACTATTAGGTTCTGACATTTCCCTTCAGTACACCCACTTCCCCCAGCTACCAGGCTACTCCAGCCAAACCAGATCATAGAACCATAGAATGGCCGAGGCTGGAAGGGACCTTAGAGATCATTTAATCCAACCTCCCTGTCACGGGCAGGGATGCCACCTCTCGACTGGGTCAGGCAAGAGATGTTGCCTACCACCAGGTGTACAGTCAGCCACTAGTCTAGTTTCTTTATAGGAGATCAGGAAGGTTTTTAACCAATTTATATACCAACATATTTCATCTCAGCGCATGTCCGTCACAGAATCTGGATTCTGGACATGGCCCTTTGAAGTTAATACAAAGGAATACCCCTCTTGCCTCGCTGCACCTGCTTAGGAATCAGACATTGCTCTATGCACAACAGATCCCCACGCATTTTGTTGGGGTTTTTTCCCCCTTGCATCTTGCCAGCCTCCAACGGATTTTAACTTTGCTCTGAAAATTCCTTCAAGGTGGGTCTTTGTTGCTTACTGACACTGATTACAGGACTTTAAGTCTCAACTAGCAAGAAAAGGAGGGCTCTTTGAATCTCTCTGCCACAGTCAGCAGTATCTTTGACTCAAACTCAACAATGTCAGCAGAACAAAACAAAAAAATATCCCACCAAAACAACAGGATTAGGGACCTACTAAAATGATCCCCTCCCTAGGAGAAAATAAATAAATAAATAAAGGAGGGGGGGAACCCATTCCTTCAGTCTAGCACATCTGTTTCAAGACAATTACTTGCTAGCAGCAAACCATACAGTTGGATGGTCTCTTCGTATCCATACTGGCAGCTCCTGCAAGCTTGTGATTTCTGAGCTATTATTATTATCGTGTAATTTCAGTTTTCAGACAGATCATCTCACATGGCCCCTCCTCCTCCTGGCTCAGCCGAGAACCCTCCATGTCCATCTGTGGTCTCTCATTGACTTGACAACACATACCAGGAGTCTCTTCCCCGAAGCTCTTCTCTCTGCTACTTGCACTCTTGGCACGTCGCTGAGCCCAGGAGCTGTTTTTGCTTATCTGAAGGGTGGGTGGGAAACAGACGGGGGGAGGGAAGGCCTGCGCAGAGACAGGAATGACAACGGACACGCCGTCGCTTGTGTTTCTTTGTACAGAGCTCCCCTACGTAGGGAGAAAAGGCCTTTTTTTTCTTTTTCTGTATGAGCTTTGAATTACATGTAATCAAGATAAAAACCACCAGGAGTGCACCTGAGTTAAGAAAGAGATTAACCAAAAACCCAATGAAGACAGCCAGGTTGTGCAGCCCAGATTACATAGCTTCCTGGGCAGATAAACCATTAGAAACAGCAAATGATAAAGAACCCATTGCATGAAACAAACCAACCATCTTTGCTTGTCCAATCCGGCCTAACAACTCTTCTCTAAAAATGGGTTACAGCAAAGAACCTTAGGAAGAGGTAGGCTCTCATTTAGACGATGAACAATGCTGGCACATTAATGAGCCCTAAAAACCCGGCAGGACGGAAACCGTACGTCTGAAAACTGCTACAGAAACAAAACTACACGTCAGACTGAAGAGCAGTAGCAGAGGTGGGAAACAACTGCTTTAGAGGGAGCTTGATCAGCTTTTAAAAGGAATATATTGGTAGTTACTTATGACAGAAGACTGGACTTTGCAACACATCCTGTTCCTATCAGGGAGTTTATATAAAGACACCGGTTATTAAGTGCTATCAAACAAGATTAGTATGTGTCTTGTCTTTTACTTGTGGAACAGACATGGTACTCCTATACCTACCACCCTCTCCTGGGCTAACTTCTGAATATTCTTCTTCTAACTTGTTGGCTAACATTCTCAACGCTTAGTGCACATAATCTACGCATCAGGCGGCATCAAGTGGCCTAGCAGTGAGTAAAGCAAGGATTAATGGTACACAGACTGAAGGAAGGAGATACAGGATGATTCAAAGACCTCCTAATCCATATAAAACATATCAAGTGAATCTTCATGGCGCCAAATTTAAATATGAGCGACTTGCTTTGCATCACTGCAGCAGGAGCACAACAAGAGGACCCAAGTGTTTACTGAAGGCTCAACAAGTAATTTTGTGGGCAAATCAGGATTTGTCTGCCTAAGTACTGCAGGACTGCACTTAAAACTCAAAATCCTAATTCTCTAAACTCAGCTGAATCTACCCCTGGCTGCCTCCAGAACAGTGGTTACAAACAGAGACAAGATACTCAAGTAAAACTGACTCACAAGGAAACATTGAAAGGACTTGATGGGAAGCAGCATCCCTTCTCTGCAGGCCAGGTAACCCCACAGCTCCCCACGAGTCCCCGTAATATTTTCCAGACTGTGTTCCCCCATAACTGCCAGAGGGAGCTGGGAGAAGAGCTGTGTGTGCCCAACACAAACACAGTTTCTTGCAGCCCAGTGTATTCGGTCAGTGTAAGCCGCATCACAGCGCCAACAAGAGAGGTGAACTCACTCTTGTCTGCCTTTCCAAAATTCAGCTGCAAGCTCAACCTTCCCAAGTGCTACCGACTTACATTATGATGCATTTTCCATTTATTTCTTCCCTTTCAAAAGGGATTCACTTCTATCCACTTAAGAGATGTGAATTCGCAAGTGAAAAGAGTGAGGAAACAAAAAGCAGAGTCACCATGTTGAAAAAGAGGCTACTGAAGTGTGGGGGAGCTGGAAACACGACCAACACCTGCCCATGGTGGACCCGTGTGGAGTGCAAGCTTCTGTCTTTCTCTCTTCATAGAAAAAAACCAAAAACAACACACATGAAAAGCAACACTAGTTTTGCAAGACTTATTTTGACCAAAATTTACATCAGGAATTTCAACGCTGGTATGACGTGGCGCTCTTCTGAAGCCTTGGAACTTTGACTTACACATGCAGAGTGCACAAGCTTGCTCACTGTGAGCTCAAGCAACACCCATCTTTGCACACAAGGGAAAGAAATAGTAACTTGTTAATACGACAGAAGTGAGCTTTGAGTGGTCTTAACACCCTGAAGAAAAATGGTTTATCAAAAGTGACTCTCTTATCTATTTATATGCCTGTTCCCCACCTCCCACTCCACGACTACTTTTCCTTTGGTGTGTAAGAATAACTCAGGAAAATATTGAAAGAAACTGAATGTTTTAAAAACAGAACAGATGCTTTCAGAGGAGAACAGATTCCAAACATTTGATATTTTTCCTGAATATTTGCTTACCACCCTTATTTTGTTACAAAAAAAAATACAATACACAAATACTTGATGCAGCTACACACAAAAGCCATCCAAATTTCACACTCCACAATCTGTAGATGATGATTTTTCCGGGCATCTGCAGCTTGGCACAGCATGGAAGCCAAGCAGATTTGTTGCTGAAGCAGGCCATAAATTATTTAATAAGAAATATATTTAAGAATAACGCTTCCATCTCTTTCCCGCACAGCAGCTGCCGCTGTTGCTGTGTCTGCGCGAGCGGCTGCTGCTCGGGGATTGGCCACCCCAGCACGTCGGTGCCATTGGCTATATTTCCAGGCTGCGTCACCGCTCCGGTCTATGGTGAGATTTCAGAAATAGGTGTGTGCATGTTTATCAACCCCAGGCAAGCGACTGCCGTCAGTTTTCAGCTCAGTCAGAGTAAAAAACTTGACCAGAGAGAGTTAATTAAAAGGAGACGTTTGCAGAAGACAACCCTGCAATAACAATTACCAAGGGCTGAATCCTGTAGGTACTTTGGAGGTGAAGGGATTCAGCTTGCTGCAAATTACTGTAATCGTTCAGATTATGGAAATATTCATCCTAGATCATAAATCTGTTATTCATCTTCAGGCAACTGGGCTGAGGATGATTATTTCCACACACCCCCCCCCCGTGGGGAACGTTCTGTAAATGAATTCAAATCCAACTTCTGTCAGACAGCTCCCTCTCCCTTGCTTCTAATCGCTTTCTCGTTACATGGTAGCTTTGAGACTTGACAACACAGACTCACAGTGGCCTTGGTTACTGGTTTCATACATATTCAGATATATTGTGCCTCTGTGGAAATCAGGTTTGCTGCAGGAAGGTCCAATATTCATGCATTATTCTGGAAAGAAAGGTGTGGTGGGCTAGATTTTATGTGCAAAACAGCTGCATTTCCAGGAGGAACAATTCAACCCCTGATCCTTGTTAAGGCAGTCATATACATATGTATATACAAGCAGACCAAAACGTACTCTAAGATCGTAACCGGTGCTTTTTACTTGTACCACTGTCCACAAAACAGAAAAAAAATTCACACAGGTATGTAGTTGTTAAGAAATACTTGTACCCTTGCTCCAGCACATGTAACACACAATTTAAACACCACAGTCTTATCTTCAGTGGCGGAAGTAATGAATACAGTTTGCCTCACGTCAGTTGCTACGCTCTCGGGTCCATTAACATACAAGGCCTTGTTCTGCTACCTGCACTTGTACGTGTGCGTCAGTGGAGCACCGGCAGAGCCAGTGGCACAGCGCTATCTGTGACAGCGACAGCCACAGGTATGGACACAGCTCGGTAGCACTCACTTGTATTCATCATAAACCTCCTGCTTGGGAAGGGATGTCTCGGGGTGCTCTTCCAAGGTGTTCCGTATCCACGAGAAGGCGTGCATCTGCTGGGCACGGCTGGATGACATGGAGATCTGATCGCTAGTGAAAGAAAAAGCAGTGCCAATGAAGACTTCATTCCATGGGCCCTCCTCAGTTACAAGACTTAATGGCTGTCTGCCTACACAGGTGGAGAGACCCCAGAGACAGCAAGGGCCAGTACCTCACACAGTCAGTTCTTCCCTGAGGTGTGGGCAGCAGTCATCTCCCTCTTTCATCCACAGTTTAACAAAGAGACTCCAGTTCTTGACACATACACAGCCACATAGCAATGGGTGAGAGCTCACCTCCTTCCCCTCTTACACACAGAATCACAGAATCACAGAATGTTAGGGATTGGAAGGGACCTCGAGAGATCATCAAGTCCAATCCCCCTGCCAGAGCAGGAACGCCTCAATAATGCTACACAGGAACGTGTCCAGGCGGGTCTTGAATGTCTCCAGAGAAGGACACTCCGCAGCCTCCCTGGGCAGCCTGTTCCAGTGTTCCGTCACCCTCACTGAGAAGAAGTTTCTTCTCGAGTTTAAGCGGAACCTCTTATGTTCCAGTTTCAGCCCACTACCCCTTGTCCTATCATTGGTTGTCACCGAGAAGAGCCTGGCTCCATCCTCGTGACACTCACCCTTGATATATTTGTAAACATTAATGAGGTCACCCCTCAGTCTCCTCTTCTCCAAACTAAAGAGCCCCAGCTCCCTCAGCCTTTCCTCATAAGGGAGATGCTCCACTCCCTTCATCATCCCAGTTGCCCTGTGCTGGACTCTCTCCAGCAGTTCCCTGTCTTTCTTGAGCTGAGGGGCGCAGAACTGGACACAATATTCCAGATGGGGTCTCACCAGGGCAGAGTAGAGGGGCAGGAGAACCTCTCTCGACCTACTTGCTACTCCCCTTCTAACACACCCCAGGATGCCATTGGCCTTCCTGGCCACAAGGTCACACTGCTGGCTCATGGCCATCCTGCTGTCCACCAAGACTCCCAGGTCCCTTTCCCCTACACTGCTCTCTAATAAGTCATTCCCCAACTTATACTGGAACCTGGGGTTGTTCCTACCCAGATTCAAGACTCTACATTTACCCTTGTTATATTTCATTAAATTTTTACTCGTACTGTTCCACCCCTAAGCCCCTGCCCCACCAGCCAGCTGCCCTTGGGAAAGATCCCACCTCTTCCCAGCAGATGCTCAGAGTGCTCCGGTAGGCACCTGCCAGCCTATAACCATCTTACTGGGAACACACGCTAATTTTGTGATGGTGTAGTCTACAGGTTGATCTTCTAGGCCTTTAGTTGAAAAAAAATGTTACCAGAAATACCATTAGTTCCTTTTTTCACCCACCATCATATTCATGTTGCTATATCATCACTTCCTACATAAAAAGCAATGGTTACACTTAGGCTGCAAAACACTTTCTCTAAGGACTCCTGCGTTTTAGGAGGTTTATGTTTACAAGCTAGTCGTGCACTAAGATTCCAGAGATTAAAAAAAAAAACAACAAAAACGAAACAATTTTCAGTAAAATAAGAGTCCTTAATGTTAATAAGGACTCCTTTTGCTACTAAACATGTGATGTGAATGGAAGTTTTCAGTACTAGCTGCTCACATTTACAGACTCACACACGTACCTTTTGTCTCCATTATTGGGACCCGAAGGCAGCTGAAGGTAGAGGTAGAGTTTCTCTAGGTCTGTAAACTTCTCAACTTCTTGCTAGATAAACAAAGATGTTTTGGTTAAAAAAAAAAAAAAAGGTGGGAGGGAGGCAGGAGGAGAAAAAGCAAACAATAAGAGTTGAGTTTGACAGCTAAAAACTGTCATTCAACAGTGTTTACCTAAA
This sequence comes from Trogon surrucura, assembly GCA_020746105.1. NCBI lineage: Eukaryota > Metazoa > Chordata > Aves > Trogoniformes > Trogonidae > Trogon > Trogon surrucura. The sequence goes on from CM036627.1 coordinate 1,522,940, forward strand.
TAATAAAATTTTAAACAAGAAAATATTTACTTATGTGAAAGAATAGAACTTTAAGCACTCTGGGACTAGAAATGTGATTTTCTCTTTTATTCACACACCATCACGTACTAGAAAGCACTTGTCACCATTACAAAACTCACATTCAACAGAAGTGGAATCTGGAAAAATGTCAATAACAGATCGTTTCTGTAACCAGACACGTAACATGAAAACTTTATCTTCTCAGAGCACCATCAGGCAGCATCAAAAAAGCAGCTATGCTGTAACGACATGGGATGTCAGACCTGATGCTGTGATCCACTATATATTAACAGTTAAGCATCACAGACTTCAACGAAGACCTTATAAAAATATATCTATATACACATCTATTTTTCCGTTTCCTTTGGAGATCAGGGTTATTGAACAGGTTTCCAAAGACAACCCTTCCAGTTCACATGAGACTCAGTCCGGACTCCTCCTCCAAGAGGCTACCAGCCGAGGATGAGACACAAGGAGAGGTTTTACCTGGTGTCTGCAGTCAGTGATGGCTACGTACAACTAGCTTGTGGTCACCTGAAACCAGCAACAGACTTACTAACAGTATGAAAATCAGTTGTGGTAACATGCTCAGGCCTGCTCAGCAGCAGCACAAAAGAAAGCCCTGCAGCAAGGAGCAGATGGGTTCTCCTTCCAGAAGATGCTGCAGAAGCAAACGTGCGAGGTGGTGCGCTATCAGGGCAGAGCCAAGGACTCATGTCATCCCTTCTTAAGGGATTCAAGTTAATTCTCTTTCCCTTTACTGGTGTCTGACTGCCAATGTAACCTTTTACAAGAAGAAGAGAAGAGAGTGGGGCTAACAGCTAGTGAGACCTGGCTGTCTACTTCAGCAGCGAGCGCAACAGGGAGCAAGGAAACTGAAAACCTAAACTTCAAACTGGGCTCCCTGTCACGTCCAGACCCACCTTGGGCACAAACGTGGCAGTGGCACTCGAGAGAGGTGACCTCCCACCTCCCCGCCACGGGCTTCGCACCCAGCGCACGGGTCCCCTCCCTGGTGCCAGACTCTGGGCCGGGGCGGACGCGCGGCCTGGGAAGGCACCGGGAGCTCCCCGGTCCCCACCAACTGAGCCCACCGCAGAACTGGGCCACCAGCAACGCGACGGACACTCTCAGAGCCAAGAGAAACACTCCGAGCAGCAGCCAGGTAACAGACACGGGATTTGTTGCTTTTATAAGCTGCAGCAAACCTCAGCGTTTGTTTGGCTTCTTTTTTCTCTCTTGACAAACTCCTGAAATTTGCTGACACCGATTTCTGCATGGCTCTACAGCAGCTTACACAGCAGTGGCGCTCAGACCAACAAACACCCAGAGAGGTATTTCTTAATGGCTGTATTTTGTCAAATTCTCTGTTCCTCCTTTCCTGCATATACCACAGCATTTGGACTGCTGGGTTTTCCTTTAACAAATGCATTCGTGAAAAGATCAATGTTCTTCAGAGAACGAATTTAAAGAAAATTTATCATTTATTTACGAAAATACAGAAATTGAACAGCAAGAAAATTTGCACTTTTTTATTAGACCTCCTCTTCTTCAAGGAACTTTGCTTTTTGTTTTAAACAGCAAATGCCAAAGCAGCACACCAAGGACCACAGTTTCGGTGAGATCGCTTCATGTGGCGAGTGCCAATCCATGCGGCAAAAGCTGCATCCCAGGCAAGACAAAAAGAACCCCAGTGACACCGAGGTGGGAGACAACCTCCCATTCTGAAATCTCATGTGCTGGAGCACAACAGAAAGGGCGAGGTTTCAGAAGAAGCACTAAACCTTCCACCAAAAACCACTAAAGTAGTCTCGGTGCCCACTTCAGCTGCCTGCTGTGCCCTGGCAGAGGGAAGGGGCTGTGCGGAAGGGTCCTGCTCCGCTTGCTACACAGGCTCCATTTGTCACACCCCCCAATAAAAAAACCAAACAAACAATCAAAAAAAAAAAACCACCCCCAAACCAAACCCAGAACCAACCCAAACCCCCCAGTTGATGTACGTGTTGAAAAACCAATTGACTGGGATTATGCTGGCAGTGCCTTTTCCAAAGGATGCAAGGGATCCAGCGACTCTCTCGTCTGGAGAACTGCACCCCTAGAGCCGAAGCAGCTGGGGATTGTGGCTTTCTCACACCCCCGGCGGAAGCAGCTGGACAGTGATGGGATCTCACTCTTTTCCCTCGAAATCCACTCCTCTCCGTGCCCGGCCCCAGGCAGCACAGTTCCTCCAGCTTGCAGCCACGGCTGCGGGGAAGCCCCGGAGAGGCAGGACCTCCTCGACACAGGAAAGTTCACGCACAGCCAGGGGCCACAGGCAGTTCACAGAGGTAATCCTACCTGGTGATAATTAGATAAACCTAAGCTTATTAGATGAGACTGAATCTATTTAGAGGAAATCACCTTAAAACTAAGAAACGGAAAGGAAGGGACGGAGTGTGACAGTTCGTGCAAGTACACTCAAGAAATATGTTTTGTTCGGTTTAAAAATTTGCTATACATCATATTCTGTTTAGGCCACTTTCTCTAAAACTCTCAAAACTTTGTTTACAACCTTAGTAAGTACTGTCTCTTCTTCAATCTCAGCTGACATCCACCACTTCTCAGTGCTAAAGGTCTGTGAATTCAGTAATAACCCTGTCACTTCGACTGGTCAAAGTATCAAAATGTCAAATTTCCTAATGCAACAAGAAAAGAGTTTGGGCAAGTGGAGGCACATTTCAGCTGGCCTACTGACCAAGAAGACAAAAAGATTCATTCACCCTGAGGGGTTTTTTTGTGGTAAGCTGGATGTGTGTGGAAATGAATAAAAAGAAACAAGAACACAAAATATACTAGAATTTTTCTCCATGCCATCCTCCCACAAACAGGTCAATAGTATGGAAAAAATTAGGTCAATAGAGTGGAAAAGAATCACAGCATCAAAAGGAAGATTGCGATTCTGGCATCATCTTGGACAAGCTCCCCTTTGTGCAGCCCATTAAAGCTTATGCTGCAGTAGTTTTAGAACCTATGCAGAATGTAAAATGTCTGGGGAATCCTTCCTCACTACTTAAAAGGATCTAAGGAAAAAATATGCTTGAAGTTTGCTGACCTTGATTGACTGGTTCTATCAAATCAGATGGAGAGTGTCTAATTCTCCAAAGGCTATTTATAAACCATATTTCTGGAAGCTGCATTAAGAAAATGCACGAGAGCGCTGAACTGCTTGCAGGAGAGAGGTGTGAAGCCATCACCAAGCACCACCTCTGTTACTCTTGGTCTTCACACGTTATACTTATCTCCTGTGATCAGAATCACATTAAATAAAGGAAGATTCAGAGAAGACGGGGAGCAAGCATGTTCATACTTATTTTCACAACTTGGCTTTCATTGAGCCAAAAATATATCAAGTACTCAAAATATCTGAATGATCTTATATTCTGAAACATAAAAACTAAGGACAAAGAATTAGAAACCTCAAGTCACAGCTAAGCAAAGATTTTCAGTAACATCTGAAGGGGCAGAAATCTCTGATATTTCTGTTTTGACAGTTACCAAATACAGACAGTTCCCTAAAGCAATGCCCAAAATGTGCAGCAAACAAATTACACCAGGGATCCATTTATATTTCTGGTATCAGTGACCACGCAGATCTGCTCCAAATGGATCTGTCCTTCTGCTAAGAAAGACACAGAACAAGGATCTCGTAGGAACAGATGCAACTTTTTTTTTCATTATTCTAACAGGCATTTTGATTGAGAAAATAAACAGCTATACAATAAAATGGGATGGACAAAATGTTGTGGATATTTTTCTTTTTTTTTCTAATGAAAATAGGTGGTTTTGACATCTGGTTCCATTCTGAGAGAGACTAACTAGACACCGAAACTTTTCGCAGCACAAAGTAACACAAAGACTGGTTCAACACAGAATGTGGTTAAGGACTTAACCTGTGTTACAGGAAACGCTAAGTTTATTTATGTTCCAGTTTGAACCAGAGAACCTAGAGATCCGAACATCCAGAATCACACAATATCACTTAAAGCTTCCTGACTTGGGGGACTGGTTCTCTCTACCTGGTTTTCTCTCACTGCTGATCGACCATCAGGCCACAATCATCAGCAAAGCTTCATCCTAAAGCTGTCAACAGCAATTACCATGGGACATTTTCAAGTAATGGGCTTTTTCTGGGTTGTTTTAAAGAAGAGACTATTTTGTCATGGCAAACTTTATACAAGGTAGAGGAAGAATATACTAAGGAACAATTGGCAGAGTTAAAATTTCTGTAACAGTGAAAAATGGCATTCAAATCTGAACTATTTCCTATTTCCACAATGAAGGCAGAACTACAGGTTATTTCTGTCCTCGAGTTCTGGTGAAGAGGGGATGAAGGCCAGCGGCACTGCTGCAAGCTTTCTGCAAGACTGATACTTTAGAGAGCTGGACCGAGCCTAATATTCCTTTCCATGTTTTGAGTATTTATAGATAACTATACTCTAATTGAAGTAAAAAAAGGCTATGCCAAAGGGAATGTAACTTGCACCTTCTGGCAGTTCCGTTCCAAAATCTGTCATACTTCAGCAGAACAAACATCTATTATTTACCAACCAAACTAAGAATAGCAAAGTAGTCAAGCAATCATCTCTCCACTTTATGAACAGAGAAACAAGAAGCAAAGGTTAAATAATTTGCTTAAGGTCAGATGGTTTGTTGGAAATATGATCAAGACAGAACATAGCTAATACTTGAAACAGAAGCTACTATTCTAAAGAGCTGCTAATAAACACATTTGATATGCTTTATGTGAAGTGGAAACATATTTCAGGTGCTAAATATTCCAAATGAACCCTAAAAACACGTGGCAGTGTCCAAGCACAGCTGCCAAAGCTTCGCAGAGCTTCTGCCCATGTCCTGTAGGGCCAAAGACAAGTGACAGGCGACCACCTTCTCTGCAGCAGCGCCAAAGAGCATCGTGCTTCAAGGGATCTTGCACACCGCTGCCGCTCGCGCTGAAACTGCTCTGGCCATCAGCAGCTTCGGCTTTCACGGCCATCGATCCAGCACTCTCTCACCAGCACTGACCTCTTTTCAGAGGACTACGGAAAGAAACCACAACCTTCTTAAGGAGCATGCCATTTTAAAAATCAGGTTCAAGAGTTCACTTCGTATGTGGCAACAAACATAACGAGTGAAGTCATAAGAGGATCTACTGCTAGACATGTTTACTACGGTTAAAAAGATGTTGTAATGAATTTTTAATGGCTGTTTACACCACAATTCTTGCTAATTATCTTTTCCGGACTGCACAGCATACAATGATTTTCTTATGATCTTCCAAAAACTGACAGTACGTCACATGTAAGTGGTGCAGCGTAACAAGTGAAGGCAGACAACTATGGTCTCTTGTAGGAGTAACTGCAGTCCCACTGCCCTTACATCAGCTCTTTTCCGCAGTCCTCTGCTGCTCTCTATAACACAGACTACTGCCATCAGCTCCGTTCCTTCTTCCTATTTCTCTCTCTGCTGCTCTCCTGTGCTGTCCGAGGCAGTCTGTGCGCTAAAGAGCATTCATGTGCGGCTCCGACTTCTGCTACCAGACGCAAACGGCAACAAGGCCAGTATGAGCTTTCTCTACTGGGTTTTTTTTCTTTTAAGTTTGCTAGCAAACTGATCCAGTTTAAATGCTTTAAGGCTCGTCGGCACTTCCCAACGTAACTGACCGCTAGTCCCAAATCTCCTCCTTACAAAAAAAGGGACACAAGGGACGGACATTGTCCATTACGCTTCTTGAGACTGATTCAACCCCGAACCAAACACGTAAGAATGAGCACTCAAAGGAAATGTTCTGACCTGCCCATGTGCTTGGAGCTGGACTCTGCGGACAGCTGGTAGCCCAGCCACAGGACCGCTCTGACAAACCCATACACTTTCCCAAAAAGACAACCTGCTCAGCTACCTTCTGCAGGACAAAACTGCGCGGGGTTGCAAGGAAGTGCCAAACAAGTTCTTTAGAGCCACAGAGTCACAGCCTTCCAGTTTAACACAGACCACCTCGCAGCTCACAGCTTTCCCAAAGCGTGTAAAAACGCAGAAACCGCTTTGCCAGAATTCAGCTTCATTTTTATTTCCTGAAACTATTCCGATCCTGGAGTTTTCTTTTTTAAACTGCCTGAACAGTTTTAAATCTACCTTTGCTAACCTAGAGTGGCCTTTCCACTGCTGACAGGACTCCTCTGAACTCGTCAGAAGGACAGACGAAGAGGCATCTGGAACAGAAAATGAGACCATCAGGACACTGCTGCTCTGTTCCAAGTCAAGCTATGGAGACTGCTTTGCATCCAAGAGTACTGGTCAGAAAAAAACAGCTCGTCCATCCAATGCACAAGATTTACACCAACAGGTTCATACAAACCAATAATCCCTAACTCAGTTCCCTAGGTTCACAAATCTGCAGAATTCAATGCAAATATTGACCTGGTGTAATTCCATTTTCTTAAAGTAGATCTCCAAGAAGCAGATGACTGGTTAACTCCCTACTTATTTACTACTTCTCTGATGCTACTTAGGAACACCTGCCTCACTTCCTATTTACCACCACAGAACAAAAAAGGCGATAAAAGAGTTTTACAAGTGCAATTTTACAATTTGCCTTTTTGCCATTGAAGACTCGCATGCAAAAAAAATAAACAAAAAAATTACAATCTTTGTGTCCACAAACGTCAGTGAGGAATAAAGTGGGCAATAATGACATTTTGCACTGCTGTTTTAGCTGAATGCATCCAAGAATTCAAGCACAGGCAAAACTGGGTCTGAAGTTTGTTTGCAATATGATGCAGCACACTTTAAACCTCTTAGCACAATAAATTAATACAAAGAGAGTTCAATCCCATCTGAATTAGCCTTTGATAATGTGACTTCACAGAGTATTCTTATTTAGCTCAGCCACACAGCTGAACGGATTCTGTCTGATAGTATCCAGATGGTTGTCTGTGTCATCTTTTTAACTTACCCACTGGTACTCCTGGATGAAATGCCGAAGGTAGAAAGTCAGAATAAGCAGTTCCTTCCAGTCTTAAGATTTATGAACTCAGACTCTGATTTAAAGAAACCAGCAACCTGCTCGCTACTAAAAGCAAACAAATAAAACCTCTTTCTGAGTTAGGGCGAGCTACCTGCTTCCCAGAAATCACATCTTGCTACTGCCTAGATTCTGTTATATTAATGCACACAGGAAAATGACGTTTGTGCATTTCAGGGGCTTCCCTTCTTGAAAAAATTATATCCTCTCTGTCCTCAGTAGCAGAGCAAAGCTAACAGGACCTGTAGTGCTGCACATTTCTGGGAAGGTACGCGAGACAGTGCGCAACTTTTGAGGTTAGCGAGATTCTAAAAACCAAACCAGAAATCTGATCATTGTGACACCTGTAAGATTTTCACAGACACGGACATCAGTCTGAGAGGTTTTGTACAAACACGCAGCTCAATCTAGTTCCTTCCTTAAAATGTAGTACTGGCCATGAATTAACTGTTTCAAGGAAACAACAAGAGCAATAATCGTTGTCATTAAAGGCCTAAAGAGCAATGGAACTTGAAGGCACAATCAGCTTCTCACATACTCTGATCGATGCAACACATAATCATGCATTTAATAAAATCATGCTTACAAAAGCAGTAAGTCACCCTTCCACACTGTATCTACTCTGACAGTTCTACAAGTGGTAGTCATAGCCACTTGCTTCTGGCAACAACTTCCACAGAAAACAAACCCCAAATTCACATCATCAATTCTTTTTTCAGCAATGGGAACTAATTTTGATCACATTTTAGTGGTGGTACCTTAAAGCACTGCTAAGGAAAGGCTTCAGAACAGCTGTCAGTCTCCAGAGCCATCTATTTTGGTCTTGCAGTTAATTAAATATTTAAAAGCATTCCAGAGTTGTACTTACCAAAATGCAGTCCACCTTAGATTGTACAGTTTTGCTAGACGTGAGGGAAGAGAGAGAATAGAAATTCTGAATTAATATAAACAGCAATGACAAAAATACTACACATTAGAATTTCTACCACTGTACTACATACAGGCTTAACCTCCTGCTACAAAATACCCCACTAGTCTATAGAAGAATACTCATCTGACTATATTTTTGTGGAAAGTCACCCTAGCTTAACTGTCTGTTAGAACTCTTACTGTTTTGCTCTTACACAAAAGAAACTCTTTTTTTTAAAATGAAATATTGCAACTGGGAGCTATTTTTTTTAAATGAAATATCATTGCAACTGGGAGCTATTATCACAAGTTGCAAAGCAGCCAGGATGGATGTCACTACTTTTGCTGTAAGCTCTTCCACAACTCAGATGCATTTCACTTGTTCATCTCTAAACACAATTAACACCCCCCCTCTCCCCACGCTTCAGTAAATCCCACCACTTCAAGGCATTTATTTGTAGCTTTCCAAAGAGCTGCTACAAAGCAGACAGTTGGTATCCCACTGGCAACTTAGGAGTTTTCCACACTAGCCTCACTACCTCCCAGTTGGCTTATTAAGAAGACATTGGGTGGAGACAGAACTAAAGTATGTCATAAATGACCCTCGTACACGTGCCACGGAGTGCAAACAGCATGGAACTTATTATACTTCATATAAACACACCCACAAGCAGTTTTTGTGTTTCTTAAGGGTGCTGTATTTCACATGCCTTATGTGAGCAGGAGCTTTAATATGCAAAAAAAAAAAAAAAAAAAGTTTTTTTTCTGCTAGACATCTACTGAAGAAGCACTGAACAACCATTTTCTGGAGTTCGGGGAATGCTTCTTCTCCTAGTAAAATAAAACAAAATTCAGTTTCCTGTGTACACAACAAAACATCTGATTTCCAGTTATTTCACTTTTGTGCAGGTGTTAAACTGTACAAAGACCAAGTAATGAATCCAATGGATTTACTAAAATCATAAGCAAGAAAAACCCAAACCAAACAGCTCCAGTGTGCAGTGGTGACAGGAAGCAAAGCTACTGAACCAGCATCTCATACTGAACCAGTATCAGATGCTCAAAGAAGAAGGAGCTTCATTGTCCCGCTTGTCACAGTAACTCATTTTCAAACCAGACAGTCTTAAAATCTGTTTTTCAGGACCTGCTAATACCGATGCCCCTTCCATACAAGAACTGTAAATGCCTTACTGACGGAATACAATAAAAAATTTCAACAGGTCAGAATATATGACAAGTCCACTAAAGCAGATACATGAGCAGACATCTATTTCGGCTGACTTTGCGTAGGAGGATGCAATCAGATGGGTGGATGCTCAGGAACACCAAGGAAGGAGTAGAGCAAAGCTGTGAGAATGCTACGGACAGTAAAACGGGAGCTTCTCCTCGCCTCACGGAAGAGGCTTCCATCTACTGTAGCAGCTGAAGAAGGGAATCCACATGTCATCTCACTCTTCAAAAACCACTGTCTTACTAGAAAAGTCAAAGGACACCAAGCACGGAACCCGGCTGCTGTGAAGGGTTACCACTGCCTCCGACCCAAAGCTGACCAAAGCACGCTGAACCAGCAGCACCTCCTTCTCTCTGGACTCCATAACCTCACCGCCTCCTGCCCCTGTGCCCCTGCAGACCCACAGCCTCTCCCACACAGCACTCCTCAGGCACACACCTGCCCGTTTTTGTACCTAAACCTTTTCTGTGGCTTCACGTGACAGCTTAATGCAGAGCAGCATCAAGGACCAGGGGATGCAGGGTACGGGCAGATCAAGCTCAGCCCAGACACAGCCTCTGCTCTGCAGCCTGGCAGACGACGTGGTGCCCTGGCCTTTTCAGGAGAACTTGCTTCAGCCCGCACAGCTTCCCGTCCTGCTAGGCGCTGCCAAACCGTGCACAAGCACACCCGTTTGCATTAATATTTTCTTGTAAAGAGAAAAAGGCAAGTTGCCAGAAGTCAGCTGGGCAGGAGATCCCTAGAGCTGTCCTTTTACCTCCAAACATAAGAGTTAGTACACATGAACTCTCAAATTCAGTTGAGGCTCTTCCAGCTGTGACCTCTGCTTCAGCAGCACCCACCAACAGTGCTGTAGCTGTTGCTGAAAAGCAGCACAAAAGCACTAATAAGGGCAGCAAAAGTTCTCTCCATGTTTCCTTTTTTGTCAACTGGTGGCACAAAAAGGATAGCCAGATTCATGTCCTCCACTCAGCAAGCAGATGTTGTGACATTTTAAAAGGCAAAGGTCCTACGGCTTCAGCAGGGATAAGTATGATCTCTATTTTTAACAGTCATTTTTTTCATCTCCTGCTCCACACTGCCTAGTCTACTGGGAGGACATCATTAACATTTATTAGTGGTAAACCGAGGCTTCTCTCACCCTAACCAGAGTACAGGTTAACATGGCCTAATGCTATAAAGCCTGCACCCAAGGACACAAATGCTTCTTATTTACCTTCCAGTGGAGCTGATCCATGTTAAAGTCAAGCAACAGCAACCCTGAGGAACCAGCCCTTTGACTGGGACAGTGACCTTCTCATGGTCTTAAGCACTACACAGAAAAGCTCCATCTAGGGACACTGCAGGACGCATCTCCACTGGGTCAAGAAGATACAAACCTTCCTTCACTAACAGGACGGATGTGTTTTGAAAGCTGAAATGCCATTTACCAATCAGTCAGTCTGCCTCTGTCTCTGTGAAATGCATCCCTTACTGCAGTTACTGGAAAGCTGCAACCAGCAATCCAAAAGCGAGGCTGCATCAGGCCCCCCACAGAGCCCTTTCCAAGGTCGGGAGGCTGCGACCCACGTGCTTTGCTACACATCTAGAAAAAGCCGCAGCAGAGCAGCAGCAGCAATAGATGTTCTCGCTAATAGAAATAACCGTCTGAATCTATCGGGGACCTGAGCCCATTGGAAAACTACTCTTGAAAACCATGTTGCAAGTCAACAGCCAGCACTGCTCCTCCTGGAGAGCTGCTCCTGGGGGCTCGCTGTGCCTCCTCCCCACCCGAGAGCGCAGCTGACGTTGTTCTCTCTGTTGTAGCTCTTCATGCTGACAGTCTCCCTGAAATTAAACTAGTCCACTTAATGGATCCAAAACTTAGTTCAGGCTATTTCAGGCAGCTTCACGTCCAGGAGAAGATGGTGCCTTGTCTGATTCTGTGGGTAGGTGAGTGCTTTTACAGCTGCCCTGGATTTACCAGCTTGCACCAGTACCTGGGAGCATAAAACGATATAAAACGATCAAAACTTGGGGGAGAGGAGGGAAGGATGCTGTCACAACCAATGATGAAACTTTTGCCAAGTGGATACCACCGTGCAGTGTTTGAAAGTTAAAGCACACTGAGTGACTTAAAAGGGATGTAGTCCTGTTCTACTTCCACAGAAATGCTCAAAAACGTCAACTTTGCCTCAAACACCACCAGTCTGGGTCAACCAGCTCACTTTCTGAAGAACTACTATCAGCCACTCAAAACCAAGAGCTAAGCTTTGACTGATCAGTAAAGTAGCACCAAAACGGGGTTTTCTTGGCCTGTGGTTTAGTGAAGCCGTCGCATTTCATGGAGATTCCCGCACCCACATCTCCCCAGGGAACCCACATCGGCCGCTTGGGGTCTGCAGCAGAAAGCCTTACTGGAAAGGCTCCAGCCTTTCTTAACAGCCTCAGCTTTCGATTTAACTTTTAGGGCCAAGACCTTTGCGAGAGCCTTGATAGTAACTTTAGAAGGTTGCAGTAATTTCAGCTCCTAAATGCCGAAGCCACACTGACAAACTCCTCGAAGTATCTTGGGGAGAATGTGGAAAATCAGACTAAAGCATTTCCTCAAACTGCTCTTCTATCTTACGCCAAAGTATGCAAAGTCTGCTTTCCCTGACCTATTTACATATTTCTACTCAAAACAGCCCCACTGTAACAGCCCTGACTTGGCATGCGCAGAATGAGCAGTGTGTTCTTTCCCCAGGTGTGCAGCCGGGTTTACTTCGCACTGAGGGACAGATGGAGAGGAAAAAGCAAGGGGAGAAGGCAAGAAGATATGCATTTTTTTTTTAAACTCAGATTCTGCCAAACTCCCTCTACTGAAGCAATGCTTTACGTTCAGGAACAGGTAGTTGAACTACACTGAGCAATACAGGACTTTTGTATTACAAGAGGTGGCAGAATTCAGTTGCTCTGAGTGCACTGACTATTTCCTTAAGGCTGCAAATAGAACCACAAGGGATATGAGAAGCCTTACGCCTGCAAGACCAGAAAGAGAAAGCTGGTTGGGAGGTGTAAAATAAAGCCCTTGAACTTATTAGCTAGTGCCTAGTTAACTCTAAGCCTTCTCAAAGCCTGCACAGCCACTGAAACTAACCCCCGTGAGCTTTCCAACTGCAGACCATTCACTCCTGACGAAAGCCGGCAGCATGAATCCTGGGGGTGGGACTGCACATGCACAGCAAACACCCCGCACGGGGACACAACCCCGGGCCTGGGACACGCTGTGCAGAGCAGGATGCTGGTGAAGGGGCTCCCAGTCGTGTCCCCAGCAGGAGTGGGAGAGCAGCCCCTCCGGGACACCGGGGCTCTGCTCCAGCAGCCACCTCCCAGCCCCACAGGTCACAGGGGACATCGCTCTCACCACTGAGGCACCAGCAGCGGACTCAATCCTCCAGTGGAGGAAGATGTCAATAACAGCAACAAGTTCACCTCATCAAAATTCAGGGGAAATGTGGGACCACAACTTATAGCGCAAAATATTAGTGGTCATTGTAGTTTCAGAACATCAGTGAAGTCGCCTCAGATACTCTGTATCCCCTGCAGCCCAAGACTGCAAATTTTTGCACGAAGTGAAACACCCTCCCTAAAACTCACTTTGTAGCTGTGTTTGGTACATTTCAGATAGCCTAGGGAAACATTTTTTCCTGCAAAACCCTAACGAAATGTAGGAAAAGGAACCACTTTCCATCACTGCCGACAGCTGTGCCAAACTCCCTAAAGACAGGCTACGACTCCTGACCCGACAGCAAGGGCTGCCCGCTGCAGGGCTCCCAGCCTCCAGTGCTCATGCTTACATACTGGGCAGGATGCAGTAAGAAAAGTTGCAGCTGGAAAGGAAAACCCCAGGGTATGGTTACTACGATAAGTAACCAGCTCTGGTAATCAGTTACTATCTCATGCAGTAAACCACCTGCCCTCTCAGACACTTAACAAAGAGAGAGAGGTTTATAAAGCTCTAAAATAAGCTTTCTCCAGAGAAAGAGCAAAACTAAATAATAATTAAAAAAAAAAGTATTTTTTTTTCTCTTGAGAGCTCAGCACAAGACCAGCCACAGCTCAGCACAGCTCTGGCTGAACAGGAACAGGAGCTGTTCAGGGCCACAGGAACCCCAAAAGTGCTCACCCACAGCCCACACATGCGACCCTGACGCTCTACGGCAACACGCTGCTGCCCCAATATTTCTACTAGGATATCTGAAAACAAGCTTTCTGTATGAGGACACCCAAGACAGCAGTTAGAGCTGTCTGCCCAGGAAGAATTATTTTGGCCTTTTAAAAATTACCCAGGTCTGAAAAACCTCCATTTCTCACCACATCGGTCACCGCGCCACTCGATCACTGGAGCTTGTTTGTCAAACTAACAACAGGGTCTACAGGTAGTCTTGACAGGCTGCTTCTACGGGGAGCAATATCACATAAGCCCAGGCCTGTGTCTCCCAGGAACAAGAGGTATCTGGGTGCTGATAGCACCCAGCATCTCTTTTCTCCCCATGCAGTGTCCTGCTGCCTCTTTGCCTCCTGCAAAAATTCAGCTAGGTCTCGAGGAAAGCAAGTTAGACTCTGCTACTAAATACCAACAGTGACAGTTTTGGCAAAGTAATTTTCCTAAAACCACGTTAAAATTGAGAAGGTCATTATTAAACTGACCATACACCCTTTCAGAAAGATTCAATATCTATTCCACAACTCTGATGACATCAGGTGACATTTAAAAAAAAATTAGATAGAAAAAAATCTATTTACTCTACACGCTGTGAGGAACCACTTAATAAAAGGATTACCGACCCTATTACAGTAAGTGTTACTATCAGAAAGGTACTATTATCACACCCTCACCACGACAAGCACTGCGTCCCAGCAGTGCCTGCAGGATTCAGCCCTTAATCCTTAATCTCACTGAATTAATGCTTCGCTTTCTTCAACTAACAGCTCTAAATATATCTTTACATAACCTTCCATTCAGAAGCACAAAGAAATGTTAAACTGGAGCCAAGGATCATCTAAGGAGAAAATTATGAAACAGCCGCCTATGTGTGCTGCTACTCAATTAACATCTTAACATATGTCACGTCCCATTGTCTGGCTTGGCTCACGTTGATAAAGAAGCAAAATGGCTGTAAAAGCATTTCAATTAAATATTTAGAAAGCGGAGCTGCACAAGGTTGAACCGTGTTGGAATGAGTGAAATGACGACTGTATACACTGCTCAGCTAACGGCCTAAGAGCTTCTGCCAGCACAGGTTACTGAGACAGCAACACGCACGCCCAAGGCGCGCATCCACCAGCCAGCCCTGGCACCCCCAGGGAGCGCAGGACTTCCCCTCTGCCCTCGGGCATGAGGGAGCCCAAAATCAGGCGGCTTCTGATGCCACCTAGGGGCTCTGTCCCTGCCTGCACTTCTCCGTCCCCAGGGGATAATTCCATAGCACGCCTTAAGCACAAGGCACTTGAGCCTAGCACAAACACAAGCAAAACATTTCATACAAGACAAACTGAATCTTCCAGCATTCAAAGGCAGATACAGTCTAACTCTAGACAAAAGCTACAGGGATCATAACTGTACCTTGGCAGCACGTGAAGTATTGTTACTTCCCTAACACATAAAAATAGCCCGAGTCGTGTCCACTGGAAACGTGGAGAAGTGTCCAACTCTCGAGCCTCAAAAAGTAAACATAGCAAGTCTCCACCGACTCGTAAATATTGGCTCTTGCAGTTTGAAGGCAGACTCATTCTCAATCCACGTCAAACCACTCTTCTCAGCAAAAGAAGGCAACCAGCACAGCAAGGCAATAAAACAGTGCAACAAGGCTGAGCGGCAACCGTTTCGTCTTCCCTGTAACCTCATCTGCCCCCCTCCGCTCACCAAAGAGAATTAGCCAGACCGATTTTCCGTCAGACACCAGAAGGAGAGATGCTGCACCACAGCACCGAAAAAAGTAGTTCAGCACATCACCACATCCTAAGTTAGTGCAGGTTAAAATTGGTCAAACGCATGACTCCAATGCTTGTTACTGAAATAAATGCAATTAAACATTTCATATAGAAAAAAATGTAATCTCTCCACCACTTCTGACACCATGATGATTTTGTGAGTGTTAAAAAACGCCAACTATATAAATAGCTGGACAAAGAAGGAAGATAAGGCTGCTAATGAAACACCTAAGTCTCAAATGTAGCCCATTATGATGAAATGCCACGAAATACTTAGCCAGCAGACATCAGAATACCTACAGCTGAAATTGAGGTCTATAAACATCTCTTCCAGCTCTGAAGAAATCTAGCTGTATTCAACGCTAAAGCCTCATTCCACAATTCTTAAAATAACTGGGAAGAACTTGCAACAACCACACAATGCCAGGTGCTCTACTCCAGCCAAAAGACAGACATCTAAGTCCCTGGAGGCTTTTTTACATTTACCTAAATACAGTATTTTGCCACAAGTTACTTTAATGAACTCTTCTAAAAGACAGAGAAAATGTTTTCGCACAACTCTCGCCCTGGCTCTTTCAGCATTGCTCTGGATTAAAATCAGTGCATATTGTTATATTTGTGGAGGACTCCATTCCAAGGATGTGATGCCCTCTGTACATTACGCAGGAAGATAATACAATTTCAACAATCTACACGGGCACTGCAGGGCGTTGCTCTAAGATCAGCCTGCAAGGACCAACTGCCTAGAAAGGTTAAATACAAAAAGCACAGGGCCATCTCAATAAGGCAACATGACAAAAGACTGCCCAAGTAGGAACTTAATCCAAAGTATGTCCACTAAAAGCAGAAAGAATAGACGCTGTCACCAGATAGGCAGGTTTGTGGCTAAACAGCAAATCATCCATCACAATGGCTCACATTATTTCACAATGAACACTTCTGGTTTTGAAACGAATTATGAAAAAACGAATCAATCTCTGGTTGCTTCTAAATTCAGTCTATAGACAGCAAAAGATCTGTTGTGGTATTTTCTGCCATGCTCAGCAGAAACCTAATCACAACACTACTACTTCAGGCTAGTATTTCTACGTGGTCTGACCTGGAGTTGCTATAAAGCGTGATGAGATTTTTCTCAAGCCTCTCTCCCACACAGCTTTAGGAAAGGATGAAACTAAAGGGGTGACACTCCTCAGCAGCACTTAAAAAACAAACCAAAAACAATCAAAGAAAGAAAAAAAAACCTCGGGTAAAAAGTACACGTATCAAAACACATGCACCAAATCTACACTCTGCTTATGTTTAATACATAGCTATAAACGCAAAAAACTGCATAGGGCTATGTTTATCATACACAGTCACACAAAGCCCAGCTGAACCCAGTACAAAAGGTTCCCGTGCTCAGCTCTACAGCAATGCTTCCTACCCTATGCATTACCCAACACCGGTGCAGGTGCCAGGATGGCAGATTTAAGCCCGCTGACAAAAGGTGTGTTTCGTCTTTATTTCTTATTATTTCCTTCGACTTTTCCACGACCCACAGCTGTCATGTTACCAAACATGCCAGATACTGGTTGCATCTCCTCATTACCTTATTTGTTTGGCACCCAGGGAGGTATTGTCTGGTCAGCAGCGCCTTCACCTAGTGCTATCCAAGCTCTTTTGTGGCTTTACCCTGAGCGGGTAGTGCCAGCCTGCAGAGCAGAGCAGAGCCTCCTGCACTGCCCAGCCCAGCGCTGAGCCCCACACTCCACTCCAGCCCTTCCAAGCCAGGCCGGTACCCAGACACCCCATGCTGCCAACCCTGCTCCAAAGCCTGCAGGCTCACCAGCTGCGGGTGTCCCGTTGTCAGCCTGGGAAGGAGCCCCAGCCTTCACGCTACGTTACCACCCCAGCGCTGCCTGGGGCCCGACACACGCAGGAAGCAGAGCAGCATCTTACGGGCTGCAGTGGGGCTGGTCAGGCCTTCGCAGATGCCGCGCTGGGGAGCTTCAGCTTAACCTCCAGGGCCGACCTGACAAGTGCTTCTCCATGGCACAGACACTCATCCCTCCCCGCACACCGAACCACTGACCCATAGGCACCAGGCACCAGCCTGTCTTTCTGCAAACAAACCCAGCTTTCATCCAGCCCCGCTCTTTGCAACGCTCCTTGCAATGTCCTACTACCTTCGCTTCTCTAGAACATCTGCATTCCACCTCCTCTTCGCTATCTTCATTCTCATGCCTGTCTTACCACTCTGCTCCTCTGCACCCTTTTTTCCCCACTTGAGGAACCTGCACCCGAGTGCTGACCTTGGTAACTCCCAGGGAATGCAATTCTTGCCACCTCTTAGGTTTCCCTGTGCTGAGTAATGCTCCGAGTATCTACAAGCACTCTCCAAGCATCTGCCCACTAAAAGGGTGACTCCTTTCACGTTAGATGAGCATGGCTTCACTGCCACAGGAAAGGCAGCTTCCCTCCCTGACCTGGCACATCCCATAACTCTACTCCCGTCCTTGACTTTTCCGTAGAGGTGAAAATTAAGAAGTTGAGCATATGCAGGACGAATGTGGCACTGCTGCCTCGTGGTGACAGCCATACAACCTCCCATCTCAAAAAACTCCACCTTCTTGTTCAGCTGCCAGAGGTTCTTTCAGGCCTCCATCCATCAGCCTTGCCCCTGCACCCTGGGGCATTTCTCGCTCACCTCTGCTTACTGGCTTTGACCCACTCCAGGCACAGAAACTGTCCGGTCTCTGCAAATAAAAACCCAGAAGTCCTTTGTCTACCTCAAAGGTCAGTTCACTGAATACTAAAGCAGCACAACCCATCAGTTTTCCACCCAGAGGTAAAAAAAAATAATTCTAATGACATGTTTTAAAAGGGTTTTAATCGCTAAACTCAGACCTTTAAAAAAGTTATGAGCACATGCTACTCCAAGGATTTAACTTACCAAGGATTTAATTTATAAAGTTCAAGTTCCTCTAGCCTGCAACCCAGCTGAACTTTAGTATACTTGCAGACTCAAGATCTTGCGTAAATCTGCAAGCTGCACTTGCTTCAAATTAGAGCGCAAAATTTAATGAAGTTAAAGCTGTGTAAGTTCAGAGCTGCACGCACCTATTCCAGTTTGCACACACAAAGCTGGGCTTGAACACAACCGCACTCACTCCCAGGTGGTAGCTCAACAGTGTCAACAAGCACCTTGCGCTCAGGGCCAGTTGCTCCAACCCAAGATTACATTTACCAGCTCCGGGGCCAAGGCACCTGCCAGGCCTGCGCAGCTTCACAGCAGCCACAACACGCAGCCCCACCGCCAGCGCTGCTCCAGCCGCGAGCGCAGGGCAGCCGAGCATCATTCACTCGGCCACCTTCACTCCCCCCACTGCCTCCTGCACCGCCAGGCTTCACAGCAGCCGTGATGAATGAACAAGCAAGCCTATCAGATTATTTCTTTCCTCTAAAACCGAATTTATGAATGGAAATTATGAACAGCAGGCATCTGACCAGCACTTAATACCCCACAACTTCAGCGCTCAGTACTCCTGCCTCCTCGAAACAGAGGACACGGCACGCTGGCCGTTCGCTGCGGGCAGACGGTGCCATGCCTGGCTCTGCCACCCCAGCCCACCTCTGCAGGCAGCTGGGTGAGATGCGATCCAAAAAGCAGAGAATTTAGCCATTTTCTTCTCCAGTAACATACTTGATTCACAGGCACAGCACCGTCCGTAAGCACCTATATCTATTCTTAAAGTTTTCATATTGTCATGTTTTTTTTTCTTAAACACGTAGCGGAGGGCACATGACCTATCCTAGTACAAAGTACTGAAGCCACAGCCACACAGGTCACCAAGTTCAGCACCCTAGTAAGACAATTTGCAGAACACCTGCACACATTCATTATTCAAAATATGTCTGTTTCGAACATCCCAGGAAACTGCAAAGTTACACCACTCCTTACTTTGTAAAAGTCAGAAACCAAAAAGGCTGTCCTTGATTAAATCTAGAACAGACTTGAGAAAAGCTGAATTAAACTTCTGACTTTGCAAAAATCATAGCAGCAGAGAATTATATTTAAGACAGAAAGCTACGAAAGCAATATTCACTGAGATACCCGCACTGTCAAAAATCACCTGTAGGCTACAGCACAGAAGTGGCTAATATCTTTCAGCATCCAACAATTTACTGAACTATGCTTGTATAAGTCTCACGCTAATGTTACCCACAATTACTTGTCTGATGGGTCCTTCGAGAAGGAGACACTGTCCAAGAGCACTACAGAACTGGACTCTCATTCCTCTGAACCACATCATGCATAAACATGTCAGTGGGAGAGCAGATGTCTGCATTAAGGGAATTAAAATGTGTTCTCCTGATGGACAGACCATCTCTTCCAGAAGAATACCATGCGTACTCAAGCTATCCCCTCATCCTGTGCTGGGCTTAACTTGCTGCAAAGCTACTGGTATTTGAAGTGTTCGGCAGTAACTAAGATCTTTTCTGAAGTGACAGATAACAATTATTAGGCTCTGCGCTGCAAATAGCCTGAACATCTGGAGCTATCGATCGACAACACCCAAATACGCATACATGTGTCCGAGTGTTCATGGAGAGAGCGCCTGCACACAGTGAACCACTGCACACACAATCTAAACTTTGTTTTTCCATTAAGCTACAAGTTTCATCAACTCAAAGACACAAACCATGATGGCACACGAGTCTCACATTCTTAATTGCTCCAGAAGAAGCACACTTCTAGCAACAAAAAAGATGCAGTCCATGGAGACGTGCACTGGAAGCTAAATGGGGACTGCTTAAATTTATCGGCGCTAAACAAAACAAATTATCAGGTTTTTCATTTTTGTTCTCAGTCGGAGAGATCAAGAGTATTACAATTTTTTTAGCCGTCGTTAACCAGGAAAATTGACTACTCACAGAGTAGTAATCAAAAGTTTTCAGTAAGAGATAGTTGTCCAAATATCTTCATGGATCAGGGACTTAACTACTTAGGTTACCAACTCTTCAGGGTCAGCATTTTCAGCATGACAAAATGGTAAATTAGAAGATTAATTTGAAACTGAAATTTCACTATAAACTGCATTTATACAAACTTCTGTCTGATGTAATTAAGCACACACAAACCAGCATTTCCAAATTGCTGCAAAAAGAAAAAAGTGCTTTTTCTTATATTGTCGGCACATTTGTTGATTACTTGGGATTTTTTTTTTTATTTTACTCAGTAAGCCATCTCTGGTTGTTAAATGCAACTGAAAGTTTCTGCTCAAAATATCACTTTCCATATTTTTAAAACTAGATAGGTCAATCCCACTTCATTCACTTGCTGAATGGAAGAGACAAACACACTTTTTTCTCAGCTGCCAATTAATTTCTCAGCTTTTCATGAGTTTACCACTGAACTATACATCTGAAATCAAACATAATGAAGGTAAACCTGCAAAGCAGGCTCTTGGAGCCAAAATCTGGCTTAGGTCTTCAGCGAACTGTGTTTCCAGGTGTGCAGCTGCAACTACTGCCAGTGATTAATTTGACTGTCTTATAAATATCAACTAATTTATTTAGCTTACATGACCACTAATAGTAACTGTAGGCCCTAACACAGCTCACCACTTATAATGCTAACAGGCTTAACGCAAAAATACGTAAATAGTAAAGAAAAAAGGCATACTTTTCATGTAACCTTAATGAAAGAAACACCACGCTTTGTCAGACACAGCCTCTGACTCCGCAAGATTGTTTTCAAGTGACTTTTGGCCTTTGTTACAGACAGTGCCACCACAGCAGAAAAAGCTGCAGCTTTCACGCGAGGGCTGAGCAGCCTCACAGGCACCTCAGCCCACGTTCATACAAGCACAAGGACCACAGAGTGATCATTTACCTTTCGTTGAGAAACCCTTTGAGAAGCACAAAGCATCTCAATGTGAACACAATGTGGGAGACGGCAGTGCCAGGCCCAGGATGCTGTGCAAGTACCAAGAAGAAGAGGTCCCTGTGGCAGGGCACCTGTCTTGCCAGGGAGCCTCTCACGAGGACGCAGAAGGGACACCGACTGGCATCTGCCGCCTGTGTGTTCTTCCAGAGAAACTACTGCCTGCACACCACCAGCACGGACAACAGCCTGGTCTTGCCAGAGGACGTCCAGCCCTGAAGAAGAAACCTCGAGTCCCAGTTTCAGGTTGCCTCCAGGCACGGGACTCCCACGGCATCCAGCACCACCTTGCCCAGTTCTTCCGCCGGCTTAATAAGTGTCCAAGCATCTCGAGTACTCCTCTCCGCTGAATTAGCAATCAAACTAGCATGTAGGTCTGGTGGAGGGAGTTGTCACCCGTTTTCAAAGGACATTAAAAAAGGACTTAAGATTCCATGTACATAAAATATTAAATAAACAATAAAAGTTCTCAATTTATAGGCCTTGCAACAGTTACCACTTGTAGTATCAAGTAACTGTCTTTTAAGTCCATATTCTAATACAGTAACGGTTCTGAAGAGGAAGGGAGAAAGCACACAGGAGTATTTTCAGTGCAGTCACAAGGACTACTCCAAGTATTTTCAGGTGACTTCTAAACAAGGTGAGAAAATGAAGCAGAAAAATTGCCCATCCTACGATCCAACACCCTGCTCACAAGCTAACTCTTGTTCGTCCAAGGGATGCTCAAGGCAGACACTTCCAGGCGACCTCATACTAAGGGAAAGTTCCAACAGTGTGTTTCTATTGCTGGTAGCTTTAAAAATAATTTAACTCACTGCTATACAGGCAACCGAAGCAATGAACTGTAATTCCTGCTGTCCAGCGCAATCCAACTTTCTCACTGGCAGGAGTCCCAACCACCTTATAACGGCACTCGGGAATCTTTTACTAAGAAATACAGATTGCCTCCACGCCTGTGAGACCATCCATCAAAAAGGACAGCCATAAATCACAAATCTTGGCATTTAACCACAAATTTCTTCTCAGGGGGAGATACGAATACGTCTCATTTAATAAACGAGTTGTTCCCAGAAACAAGATTTTCTTCTCCAACTTGAAGTACCTGACGATCAGTAAGCAATACCATCCCCAGCCAGCTCGAGGGAAAAGCTAAGCAAGATCTGTCACTCTGGGGGAGTACGCTTCGAAAAATCCATGTCCACAGACGCTTCCCCGCCTCCACAAGCGCCAAGCACCGCGCTGTGCCCTGTGTTTACAGGTTAGAGTTAGAAAAAGCTATAGAGTTAGAAAAAGCTAACAGCCCACGCAGCACGAGCAACTGAGGCCACTCACTGAGTGGGATCTCGAGCAGGTCCAAAGGGAGAGCCCGGCAGATGTGGCACCCACGGGAGGTCCCTCCACCAGGGCCAGGTCCCACCCGCAGAGACCGTCCCCATTCCCGGTCCTGCCTGCAGCAACACTTGGCCTCCCCACCCTCCGACTGGTACCACGTCACCGCAGCAACCACAAGTGATTAAAAACAAGCACCAGCGAAAATATTCGGGAAGTTTTGAATGTTTTTTTCCCACTGTCTTAATGATTAAACATTCAACAACAGAAAACACTTGGCAGCTTACTGAAAGCCTGTTGATGGCACAGCAGCTGATAACAAGCATCCTGCTTGATGACAGATAATCCTTTTTCCATTAAATCAAGAAAGCATTAAAATTGAGATACTGGCTAACTCCATTTAGAACAAAACAAACCCAACCCTCAGAATTCCCAAAGATCTGAGGCAACACAACAAAACAGCACTTTCAGAATTTTAAATTGTACTTTGGGGATTCTTCTCACTGGCTTGAAAACACCAATTCGTGGGCTGGGCTCTTTCTGGGTGACAGAGTATTGCATTTTCATCTATTCGATGTATGTTCTGAATCACCTGCCAGTAACTTTTCAAACATACAACCCAGCATCCTACCTGGACTGCTCCAGAGGCAAGTTAGAAAACTACCTTCACCTCCTCATGTTCACAGTTTAAAAGGGAGTTCCTTATTTATACATAAGGCTTCGTAATAGTGGATATTAGAAAGGCTTGAAAGAAAAAAAAACAAATTTGGATCCTCATCTGAATTTTGCAGCTCTGGCCCTTCTCCAAATAGTTCTGTTCAGCAAGTGGCGGCGAGAAGTAACAAGAGAAGGCAACATACACAAGTTATGGGGTCTGTATAAAAATATTAAGCTCAACTCCTGTTCTCAAAACTACACAAACACAAAAAAAAAGACTAATAAAACCACCCCAAGATGCAATTAATGAAGAGATTAATCAGTGCCTCACTACAAATTTGATCCCCGAAACCTGAGCAGTACTGTCATCTCACCCAGTTACGGTATTTTTTCTGATTAATTTATATGCAATCCAGAAAATATTAGGGGGCGGGACTCGCCAAAGGCATACAGACACAGGCAAATCAAAGAGAACTGCCCCGAAAGGCAAGCAACCCAGCTACGGAGGCCTGGGATGGCAATCCTGTGCTCATTAAGAACCCACTAGGAATGCTGCTCTGAATCACAATGTCACACCATTTGACTTGCTCTCAACCAAGGGAGCTCCTGCGGTGGAAAGTAAAATGTTTACGAAACAAGGAATTGCATATGTTTGATGTTGTGAAGTCAACAATTTAATGCACTCCTATGCATTTTAAATGAACGGCAGTAAAACTTGGCCAAATCTTCCATTACTTGAATACTGGTGTTCCCTCAGATGCTTTACTAGATCCTATTGTTTCAGGAAACAAAGACAAACAAAACCCACGAGCAAGAGTGAAAAATCCACCCTTCCCAAAAGCAGATTTGTAAAGATCTTTTTTTTCTGCAAAGCTATTCCATCCAATTCAGAGCTAGGATATTCAATAAAACCTCAACTCCATTCTCAAAAGGTCACATAAAGGTCAGCATTCATTTTATTCAGGTTTATTTTCTAACCTTGTAAAAATGCCTGCAGACCAAATTGGCTTCCACACCTGCTGACCTAGAAACTCCACCACCGTGGTGGCCGTGCCCTGTTTTGGAAAGTTGCTTCTCCTCCCACGCCGATCTGGGACTGATTGCTGGGCGCCGCTGACCTGTCCGCTCCCGGCGGTCGGCGGCACGGAGGAAGGCTTTCCTGAGAGCAAACGGATGGATTTCAGCAGAGACTAGTAAACGCTTTTTTCAGCCGCTTTGGCGAGCAGGTATTCTTCCAGGGGGCTTCCCCCCCAAAAGGAAGGTTTCCTCCATACAGGAATGTGTAGTAACAGTTAAAGAACACACCTGGACCTCATGCAGAGGATCAGAAGATCTCCAAAACAACTCACAGAGGGGATGGAGCAGCCATCCTCCAGGGGGAAAAAACCAAAAAGTCAACTGGAAAAAGAGACGAAGGGTATAGGCTTTATTTCATCCAATTCAAGATCTGCACCACAGATGGTTACACTCTGGCACACAGCATAAAATTTATTTACAGTCAAAGACAAACAGACACATGAAGTCATCAGATGGACCGATTTACAGAAACGTCTTCCCCAGGAGATGGCCCTCACCTCGGAAGTGCATTTTTCTCCACAATGGCTACAAGGGAGCTACCTTGACCAGCTTGTACAGAAACAGATGGAGCCAAGCGAAACAATTCCCACTTTCTGTTCCTATCCATTTGGGGAAGCAGAGTGTGAAGGAGAATGACACGCTGCTAAAGGCTTTGCCCAAGGAAGGCTGACCTTCCCTAAAATCATAAAGAACTACTCTAAAATATGGTCAACACTTGGGATTTTTTTCCTACGTATCTGACTGCTTATGTACCACACTGGGAAAGAGATTTGGGACAGGCAAGTCTTGCCATCATCTGTAAACAATGGAACCAGAAAGCCAAGGAAAACTGGGTTAGTGACACGAAATTTTTGCAGTTTTCCATAGCATCCCTCAGCTGAGGGGCTCAAAATATTTTTTCAAAGGAGCTAAACATGCTTCTGATATTATCTAGTGAAATAAGTGCAGCTTGTACACCCATCAATGACAATTATTAGCTCTTCCTCACAATAATCAGTGATCTTTTATGGAAGAATTACAAGTTTTGTTTCCCCGCTTCCAACAATGAATTAACCAGGATGAAGGAGGGAACGGTAGCTGGTACACTTTGGGCTCGGGCACAAAATAACCACAGGGATTCTGTAACCAGTTACACAAAATTTTAAGCTCTCCACTCATTTTTGACAGACCATTTAGCAACACAGAGAGGGTTGGGGTTTTTTTATTCCTCTCTTATTTCCTGCCTCCCTCTCCTGAGCTACAGAAAACTTAGAAAGAGTAAATGCAGAGGGGGATTGGTCTACACATTAATCCAACCTGACTAAAGAAATTCATGTTTCAAAAAAAACAGAGAGTATGATAGTGCAGAAAAGAACTACTAAAAATGTGTTTTCACCCGCATTTGCGAAGAGCCTGAAACATACACTCCTTGAGCTTCCCTCTTCATTGCCAGGTATTTTTAATAAAATATGAAGGCCGACAATCATTTTTTTCTGCTGACCTAACCATACAAATAAGCAGCAATTCCTATTATGAAAAAATCTCAATGGCATTTCCCAAACTGCAGAACATTTGCTCTGCCAACAGCTAAGTGACGATCCACACTTGCTGACAATGTTTAACGAGGAGTGATGGACACAATTGCAGGAGGGAGCAGGAATGATGCAAGTCAGAAGAAAGAATGAAGCCTTTCAATGATTGGAAAAAATATTGGTGTTATGATCAGCTAATCTGGTTTTCTAGCATAATACCAAGAGCCCCAAACTAACAAGGGCACAACTCACCTCCTACTCCGCCTCTGGCATGAGACAAACTGGGCCTTGGGACATATAATTTTGGCACTGCCTGGCCTAGCTCATGTGGTTTTCCAATACAGCTTCTAGCTAGAAAAGCAATTTGAGGACAAAAATTATGGATCTGAAACCCACACCCACATCCAACTGAAATGGCTGCAAAAGCGACGCTTTGTGTTTGCCAGTCCACGCCGCCTGGTCCTCAGCTCGGTTTCCACACGAGATACTGGGGAGGGGGAGGAGAGAAATTAATCTCTCGGGCAGAATTAGATTTAAATTCTAACAGATGCCTTCAGGACAAAAAGGGCCAAGATGTAGGCAAGGTGAAAGAAGCTGGGGCCAACCCATGCACCAGATCACTAGTTACAACCATAAACAAGTACTCATTGAAGAATCACCACCCGTTAGCCACAACAGGGAACCAAAAAAAAACCCAAACTCCATCCTTTCCTTCCATGTTCACAGCTACAGGCTGGATTTTAGATTAACACAGTGAGCACGAGGATTAATTGCCTAAAGCCAACAGTGAGAGCAGACCCTCAGCCGGCACCTTCCTCCCTCGGCCATCTCCACAGCTCCATCCTCGTGCCACGCTGCTCTTACACTCGTACATCAGTGGCTGCCTTCAGCTATAGGACATTCTTTGGCAGCCTAATACAACATTGAGTAGACTCTGTCTTCAGCACCATATGTTTGGGTATAGAAACATCACATACAAATAATGTATATTTGGTAATACAGTACCCTCACGCGAAGAAAATAATTGAAACCCCGTTAGTCTATATGCTCCGACAGCTGACTAGGGAGGGTTTTCCCGCCTCGGGCTCTAAAGTCTGGACAAAAAGCTATTAATAAATATGAAAGCTTTAATGAATCTAAAGAGAAATAAAACCAGGCAGATTAAGGCCCCGTGTCCAGTGAAGACCAGGGCAATTTGCAAACCCGCCCAACCTGACGCTAATCAGCCAGGCTGGGCTCCCAAAGACGCATTCTCCCCGTCTAGACTTCTAATCCGTCAATGGGAAAAGACATCTAATATTATTTCTGCCCGTTTCGTCAACGCCGTAAGAACACATCCAACTGCCTCAGCAACTCAGACCCGCAACGCGAAACAAAAACGGACCACACTTTCTTCGCTGAATCTGTTCCAGTGGGTCAGACAGGGAAAAATACAGCTACATGTGTGATGAACTTCAATTTTTGTAACCGAACAGCAGTTAAATAGCCACATGTGATATTGTGATGCAAATAGAAACTTCCTGACTTGTTTTTAAGCAGAGTTGAATAACTCTTTTATCTTTCACTCCTCAGTCCAAACTAACAGTCACTTTCTGTGCAAAAAAAACAAACAAACAAAACCAAAACCCAGGCCGGACTCCCAGCAAGCGTATTTTTAAGTCTTTAGTACCTATGCTGAGCACACCTGCAATTTCAGCCAGCAGGACTTAACCTACTGTTTCATTTTAAGGGACTCCACGTGTTCACAATTACTTGAGCTACTTTTGCCTAACTACATTTTAATTTAATAAACAGAATAAATTCAGTATGAGTTGCGATACTGAGTAACTCATTGTCCCTCTTGAGGCCTACATCACACACTATATTTATATTTGCACAGTGGAAGGACAAGCACAGACTTGTTTGTGATCCTCAAGCCCAGCATTTCAGTAGCTGCTATATTTTGCTATACTACTATTTCCACTGACAATATAATTTGAAGACTGAAACCCCATTTTTAAAAAAACAACAACAATCAGAACCAACTAAAATCATCCATCCACTAGGCACAAACGTGTGGGAGAAAAGAGGCGGGGGGGAAACAATACAGAAGAGGGCTAATCCGTACGCGCTGAACCCCTTGGGAGGCAAGCGAGGAATTCAACGCACCAACCTGTCAGCGCACACAACTGCCACGGCAGGGGAAGGGAGGAGGAAGAGGAGGGAAGGCAGAAAAGAGGAAGCTCTCTTCTGCACGTTGCACCTAGTTCTGCAACAAGAGCACTGCCATTTTCACCAGCAGCCTTCCACGATCCCTCCCGCTATTCAGCCAGCACGCAGCACCCGCCGAACACAACAGCAGATCCCAGACTGCAACTACGGAAGGAGACTTCCCACTGTTTACTCCGAGTGCGGCGTGCACGACTTCCCTGGCAGCGCTCCTCATCCTTGCTGCTCAAAAACAACCGCCGCATCTGCATGAGGATGCGAATCAACGTCGAACTCCAGCCTCGAATGAAGGCTGCTCGATCGCAACGCAGGAACGCACCATTCCCGGCAATCCCAAACAAACGAGTCGAAGAAGTCAAAAGAAACGGTTTTCTGATTAAAAATAACCTTATCTCCAAAGACGGAATTTCAAAGGGTATAACCCGCAGGGGAGGGATACTGCCTGAAAGCAGCAGGGAAGTGCCTTCCTGGAGCAGGAAGCAGGTAGCCAGGAGGAACACCTGCGCGGAGGTCAGGAACGTCTGTGACAGTGCCCAGAGACAGGGCTGCGAGGTGCTGGCAAAACCTCTGCTGGCCACAGGCACCTGGCGAGCCGCTGTCACCAGGCAAAACACTGCATTCCTTTGTACCGAGCCTGGGCTCGGGCTAGTCGTGAGGTTTACCTGAATGAAACAGGCAGCTTTCATTTAAAAGGCTGACATCCGCGCTGTTTTGCCTTGAAAAGAAACCTCATCACAAAAGCAGAGGTTTTACTTAGTAGCCATTTTGTCTTCAACTTGGACATGATACCTAATCTGAGCGCAATGTAAACACGCTCTCCGAGGCTCATTTCCAAGCGGCGTGCTCATGGAAAAGGAAGAAAATATAAAACGGCCATTGCTAAATACCGTAATAAATGAGGAGGGTGTGAAGATTCCGTGATGTAAACAGACATGAAATGCTGCAGTTTGTATTCCTTCCCTAGGTCACATTGCAGAGAAAACCAAAACAAAAGGTAGCAAGCGTGGATTAAGGACAATGAATTACTATTGACCGTTTAGATTAAAAAAAACCAGCCAAACAATCAATGGGATTCCAGCATACTGTGCAATAAAAGAATCTGAAGGTAAAATTGTATTCAGATTCTTTCTTTTCCGGCTATATCAATTCAAAGCATAAAATTTAACTATATAATGAAGTAATATGCAAGCTAGCTCAGTATGTTTTTATTAGAGCGAGTACATGTACATAAATATGTATATATGGTGTGTATACATAAAGGAAACCATTACATACGAGTAACCTATATTTACAGCTCCCAACTTGCACAGCACTTGATCAGTCCCCTCACCCAAGAGTAGCTTTTAAAAACCTACACAAAACATAAATGCTGCAGGTGACAGCCTCTTGCAGACTTTTTTTAAATTAAAAAAAAAATGAAATTGATTGCAGGGCAAGCTCAACTCAGTTTCTTTCCCCCAAACGCAGACAAAATAAACATGTGGATTTACTATCAATTTTGTTTTCATTTTTAAGGAAAAAAAAAAAAAATAAACCACCCCACTGGATTCCTGTGCAGGAACTTGCAAAGCTCCAGCCAAAATCGCATTTCAGCTGCCAGACTGGAAACTCGGGGGAGCAGAGGCTCCCGGGGAGGCCGGGAAGCGCACCCGCACCGCCCCGCACCCCCACGCGGGGCCGGGGGCTCTCAGGTGAACGGCAGGAAAAAAACAAAACCAAAAACCACAAACACACCACCCCCCCCCCAAAAAAAAACAACCCACCCACCCACCGGCAGAACGCCGAACCCGGCGGAGCAGCGGCCGGTGGGACGCCCCCGCGGTTAAAGGCCTCGGGCAGGTGAGGTCCTGCCCCCCCACCCCCCCCCACCCCGCGCACCTGCCCGCGGACACGCGTGTTTTCCGCGCGGCCGCCCGCGCTCCGCGTCGGGAGGCGCAGCCCCGCGGCTGGCGGGGGGGTGGCGGTGGGGGGGGGGCCGCGCAGGCGGCTCCGCGCTTCCCGGCACAAAGCGGCCGCGCCCCCCCCCCCCCCACCCCCCCAAACCCACCCCCCCGTGCTCCCCCCTCCGCGTACCCCAGCGCTGGCCTGGGGCGCGGCGCCGGGGCCCGGCCCTTACCAGATGGAGCTGCGGATGTTGTGCTGCAGCGCGCTGGCCTCGCCGCCCTGCAGCCCCGGCACCAGGGCCGGCAGGGCCCCGGCGGGCGCGGGGGTGCCGGAGAGCCGCCGCGGCGGCTGCCCCTCCGGCTGCTGCTCCTCCGCCATGGGGGCGCGGCGGCGGGGGACGCGGAGCGGCGCTGGCCGCACTAGGCCTCTGCCGCAGCCCTCGAGGGAGTTGCCTTCCCCTGCTGCCCGGGGGACATCACGGGCGGAAAGCCGAGCCGCGTCCCGCCGCTACGCAGCAGGATGGCGAGCCCGGCCCGCGGCACGGCGCATGGCGGCCCGGCCTCCGCCGCCGCCCCCGCGCAGGGTCGCTTCGCGCTCCCCCGCCTCGCAGCACCTGGCCCGGCCCGCCCCGCGCCGCCGCTCCTCGCCCCGCGGCCGCCGTGCCCGGGCGCCGAGTGCGCAGGCTCGGCGCTTGCCCGAGCAGACGGGCCGCCCCGCGCCGCCGGCGCCGCCGGGGAGGGGGGCCGGGGCCGGGGGCGCGGCCGGCGGCGCCGGGGCAGGAGCCGGGGCGAGGGGGTGGCGACCCCGCCGGTAGCCGCGGGCCGGGGCTTGCAGGCCCGCGCCGCGGGGCGGTGGGGTCCTCCCGGAGCAGCCCGGCTCTGCGGGGGGCGGCCCCTACTGCGCGCCGGCGGCGAAAATGACACATACGTGTGTGTGTGTGTATATACGGGTTTTTTCGAGGGAGAGATATATGTAAAATGCACGCAGATGTGCATGATTTCTGTGGGGTGCAGCGAGCGCATAGCTGCGCGCCGGGGACACGTGAACCCGCTCCTGCGGCGGCGGCAGCAGCAGCAGCAACATTACATCAGCCGCTGCGCCGCAGCCGCCCCGCGCCGCCGGGGCGCTCCCTGCGCCTTTCCTGCCTGCCAGCGCAGGCAGCGCTCCCGACGTGCTTGTTGATTTAAAACAAAATACGAAATTCCTCGCTGCTCACATATTCCTGAGGAAGCCAGTCATCGACGCGGGGCTCTGGCAGGCCACGCCATCCCTTGTCCTCAGCTTTCCCTGCGTCCCCTGGACATAAACGGGGCTGTATTGCCATTAGCCCCGCCAGCCTTTACCTCCAGCCACTCTCTGAACAGCAAAGATGGCTCAAGATGCCCCTGTGTTGCCCCTCTTTTCCCAATTACCCCAATTCTGGTAGCATTCCGATGGGAATTCTCAGTTTGGGGCAGCCTGTGGCAGGGGGCTGGATGTGCAGGTACCCTTTCTGGCAGTGACAGGGATAAAGGATAAAGGAGTGACTTCCTCACCTACGCTGATCACAGAAAACGTGGGCCTAAAGACGACTAATAATGTAAATACACACACGGAGACATGTCATTGCTAAATTTAGGGGATGAGTATCTGTAAATTATATGTCACCAACCAAAGGAAGACTTTTCAAAATTAAATCTTTGCTTATGTTTCCACTGCTCCAAAATCAGAACATTACTGGCTATGACAATGATGATTTTCTGCTCTTCTCATCAGAACAACCAAACCTAAGCTCTCGTTTCGGCCTCTTATTAAAAGGATAATTTTTTTTTAAATTTTAATTGGAAATTTCTGAAGGGCATCCAAAAGAGAAGAGGAAAAAAAACAAGTGAAAATTGTAATCAGAAGTAAACAGAAAAGTAATCCTTTTAAAATCCCTAAACGCTATCCTTTTTGCAGGAAGGCTACATCAATATGCATGTAAACTGGCACAGGAAGACAAAGGTAAATGTCCTTGGTGATATTGTCTAGTTTTGTGACAAATTCCACTTAATACCAATTGTATCAACACAGCCAGGATTGCCTCATGTGAAATCTTTTGTCGGACCTGGTGACATCTGCCTGGCCAGAGCTTAACTGACGGCGACCTCACCCGTTAACGATGCTCTGGCCAATGCATACCTGTTGGTCCCGAACCGAAATCCGTGGGCCTACGCAGCAGAATAGAGCTCAGCAGATGTGCACCATGTTTACTGGATCGTAGACTGTTACAATAAACTAGAAAAACAGACATCACTTCAGTGTTGCTTTCAGTCTAAACCAGCAGTCGGAAGACAAATTGATTATTTGGTTAATCATGAATTTCGTTCCCAGACATGTCAAATTGCCAGCACACTTACTTGCAGCTGTATGGGCATCGTATGCCCAAAAAAATTAAATTAGTCACATCTGCAAAACCTGCCACCTGGGCACAGGCTGGCACCCCAGGGCCGCTACCACCATCCTGTAATCACACCAGGTGTTGTAGGGCAGAACGTGACAGATAAAACTGGCACAGACATTGGATGAGCCAGACGTGGCATTTTTGTGGTGGAAGTGGCCAGTGGGCCTCAAAAGCTACGTCTGTACTCCCATATCTCACCATCAATTCACCTTTTCTTCAAATACACACCTTTTTTTCCCCTGTGTTTTTTTGGTTTGAAGCCTTTCGACTGTAAGCCAGTTTCTGTTGCTGGGTTTGAGTAGTAGGGCCAAAGTAAGATGGCACGGAGGCCCAAAATGAGATCAGGGTCCCATTTTGCACAAAGAAGAGATTTCCTCCTCAGGCCTAGCAATAAAGAAGAATTTTAACACTCTTTCCCAGCAAGATACTTGAAATAAATGGGGCTGTGTTGTGTATAGCCACAGCAGAGAGGCCCAGAGTCTGCTCTCCAAGGGCCTGTTTTGTACCAGGAGTAATTCCCCCTCAATGGTTTCCTCGCGTTCCCTGGGCGCAGCTGGGCGCAGTGCTTGGTGCGGGTTTGGTACAAGCCTGCTTGGACACCGAGTGAGGGATTTTTCCCTTCATGCAGTAGGTCGGCCGATAAATGGAGGCAATTTTAAGCTGTCTCCTGTACAATCAGCTGAACTTGCCTCGCGTTTCGCATGATCTCTGCGCTTGTGCAAAACGCATGAAAGCAAAATGGCGGCATCTTACATGCAGCTTACATGATTATATACGACTAAAGCAAAGAACAAATACAGAAAACCTATGCAAATGAAGAGCTTGTGCTGTCAGAATTAACTTGAAGATACTGAGGGGAATTATTTAACAGCTAATAGACAAACCTGAGCTCAGATGGACTGACTGGAGACCTCCAGGGAACGTCTACTGAGCACCACGACAGCTGCCTGCAGGAGTTCTTGTACCTAACGACAGAATGTTAGGAGTTGGAAGGGACCTCGAAAGATCATCTATTCCAACCTTTCTGCCAGAGCAGGATCACCTAGAATAGGTCACACAGGAACGCACCCAGGCAGGTTTTGAATGTCTCCAGAGAAGCAGACTCCACACCCTCCCTGGGCAGCCTGTGCCAGGGCTCTGTCACTCTCACAGGGAAAAAGTTTTTCCTAACGTTTATGTGGAACCTCCTACACTCCAGCTTGCATCCATTGCCCCTTGTCCTATCATTGGCTCCGAACACCTTCTTTTGACTCAGAGATTGAGCTCCTGGTCAGCACTGCATAAAAAAACACACAAAAAGTATTCGTTAAGGAGTTAATTTTAAGTCTCCTTACTGTAAACAAAGGCATGTGTGAAAGTATAAGCATGTCAGAAACCTGACCAGTACTTGTTCTTACCAAGTGTCCAGTTTTGTTGAAGAGCGCAGCAGCTGAGTTCAGAGCACGTAGGCCGGGGTTTTCCTATCCCCCTCTCCCTTTCTGCAGACAGATTTTGCTCGTCTAGGAACTGATGTTGCTGTATTAGTGCTAAAACTCCTGTCTTTTCTAACTCAAAAGCACTAGAAGCCTGCTGCGCTGGACAGATGTATTCATTAGAGGATGATCTTCAAAAGAGAATGAAAGAGCTGTTTTGGGGAAAGAAAGAGCCGGCTGTCTGCACGAAGACAATCTCCACCGTGCGGTCCTGTGACAGGCGGGAGCTAACTCCATTTTGCCAGGTTAATTCCAAAAGCTGTGTTTATTTTTCTTCCATTTCTGGAGCTTAGGATCTAACACAAGCCCTCTCCGCGGGGAAAAGTTCTGCTTAAATACTGTCTAACCTATTTTCCAGGATTTTCTCTACTGTACTTTAGCGTGGCTTTGTTTTTTTCCTCCCTGTTATGAATTGTCTCTGACAGTAGGGGAATATAGAGTCTCATGCTTTCAAGGAGGAATGCCTCACTGCCCTTTCTCCAGCAGGCAGCCAGCACTGAGGGGAAGGCACTTTTCCCACTCTCCTGTCAACAGAGAGGGATCTGCCACCTCTTGTCTAGCACGGGGCCAGAGACCTGCACGCTCAGAGACTAACCTGAAGTATGAAGCAGATAAATAATGAAGTTGCACTATCTTTATCCTCAAGACAAGCATAAAACATATTCTGTGG
The DNA here is from genome assembly GCA_020746105.1 of Trogon surrucura. NCBI lineage: Eukaryota > Metazoa > Chordata > Aves > Trogoniformes > Trogonidae > Trogon > Trogon surrucura. The sequence goes on from CM036627.1 coordinate 1,557,269, forward strand.
GGATAATTGACTTTAAAGGCTTGCTAAAAAAAGACACTTTCCAAAAGCTTTAAAAGCTGGTTCACTGAACTCCATTTCGATGCCTTTTTGCAACTCTCCTTCCCTAGGGACGTCTGTCTCCACGCATCCTGAGTTATGCCCAAGACATCTCCTTCTGTTTCTCTTTTTTCAGTTATCTCCGTTTGTGTGTAGCACCTGTAAATGAAAGTGCAATAACTAGTAAATAACCTAATCAATTTTAATGAATACTTCAGCTTTATGGTTTTAATTATTTATTTTTTTTTTAAAAAAGCCAGTTTACCCAGGAAACCTTCAAACTCCTATCTTACCTCCTGACAGGAGAAACTGGGCTGTGTTCAAATCTGGCAGTGAAAAGAGGGCTACTTCAATTATAATGAAAGGTTGCTTGACTAGAAGTTTGCTAAGCTTTGCTTGGTCTTTCAGCATCTGTTTGGAGCGGGTGCAGGTGTGGTGTGGTGGGCAGTATCACAACCTGGCAAATAACGGCAAACATTAAAAAAAAATGCTAAGGCACTGGTGGGCCCAGGGATCCTGAGCAAAGAAGGAGTATTAGCTAACACCCTGACTAGTTTTGGAAACAGTTTTCTTGGCAACCATAGCTGCAGTTCTCTGCTTTGCCATCAATTTAGTCATTTATATTTCTGCAAGGCACTTTTAAGGTGCTAATGAAATGGGTATGCAGCCCTTACTCTGTGCAGATGCAGACGATCATCGGGTGCCAGACAGTGATGGCCCAGGCTCACGTCAGCCTGGCTGTAGCTTGCCATGGCCGGTCAGACGAGGAATGTGGTGTTTTGCTGGGATGATACACGGATCATTTGCATTCTGTAAGTCATGATAACCACATTAAATATCCAAGGTCCATTCAGGTTCTTTGATGATACAGATAGTTGGAAATTTTCTGTAGACTGCCTCCTTTGTGCAGTACAGTAAACCTTCGTCTCGATGTGCTATCAAATGGGCTCAGCTGCCGAGCTTAACAAGCGACAAGTGTGATGTTCCCATATACTGCATGCTTGCCTTCAAGCTGGAAGAAGTCAGTAAGGAAGGAAAAGACACCGACTACCACAGCCTAAGAAAACAAATTAGAAGGGGACAGTGAGTAAAGAAAGTGGTGATTCAGGCTGTCCTGTACAAGGCTGATGAGTAGGAAGGAAGGGCTGTCACTGAAAGAAATAGCAAAGTTTGATATTTGACTAAATAAGGTTTTAAACAGAGGCATCCTTCCGTTTTCAGTGTTTAATGTTTGATATTTTCAGAGACACTCCTATGCAGATGCCTGCCCTTGTCAGTTGCCTCGTGTGCTGACCCAGAGGCTCAGTTTTAGGAAGATTCTGAAAGAGTCAAGGCCAAGGACAGAAAAATATATTTGAGCTTCATGTAACAAAGCCATCAACACTTCAGTCTTGATTTTTTTTCCTTTTGAGCTGTAGTAGTAAACTGGAAAAGTACAAGCACTCAAAACTGCCTACCTGCAGAATGACTTGAATGCAAGGAGGGGGTGAGCTGCAGTTCGCAGGGGCTTTGCCACCTGCACAAATTCATAACCCAGAGAAGCCTTGCAGGGTAATGCAGTGGCTCCAGGTATGTGATAAGAGGATGGGAGAGCACCCAATCAGCTGCATTTGTCCAAACTCTGCATCCCCAGATAAACTACGGAAGTCCCTCATCTTACTGCTGCCTGAAGGAATCCTGAAGGATTTCCAAGTCCTGTGGCCTCCTGAGAAATTTATTTGTGTTTTCTCCTGTATGTAAATAGGCAAAGCAGTGATCCAGCGATGCACAAGTGTTTGCGATTAAGGCATCGCCCTTCGATTTCCCATCTTGCAAGCAGGCAGCATCTTGAAAGATCAAACACCAGCCTGAGGACACGTTAAGGATTTTTGTTCTCAGAGTAGCTGCCCTACAGAAATGGGGAGAAAGGAAGATGCTACCTGCACGTTGTGACTGTAGAACAGACAGGTAACCCCACGCAACAGCATGGTGCCATAGCCTCCTATTTTGTCTTTCTTCTTGCAGCTTTCTATTCCTGACAAGACCGTGGGGTGTCCCATCAAAGATCAAAGCAATCACATCTCATCACTACGGGTTTGTGTCCATCTGGTTTTAACCCTTCAGTTCTTCTTGGTCAATACTCCAGCCCTTCCTCTGCTCATCTCCTGGTCGGCAGCTCCACCGTCTCTCAGCACTGTGTCAGGACCCTCTTGTCCACAAAGGCTTTTGCCCCAAGGTCTGCTTCATGGGCTCTTGACAACCTTTCTGCCAGCAGTCACTGCACCTCCAGCGTCGGAGTTGCCTGGGAGCGGTGCTATCAGTGCCTCATCAGGACGCAGCAGGAAACGTCTGGCCTCTGCTCTGTGACCATCTGCTAAAACCAGGCCTCCTCTGGCAGGAGTCCAACACAAAGTAAATAGAGTTTCGCAGCCAGATTTCAAACAACAAAATAACTGAGAAATACGGCTCACTGCTCCTGGTTTTCAAATTCAAAACATGGAAGTCCCTAGAAGCAAAAATCCTTTATGGATCCTAAGAGATTTTGGTTGCCAAATGGGTCCATTGCAGCTAACGCTAGGGAGAAAGCACAGGGCTATAGCAATTTTAGTTAGCTACATCTAATTAGTTCAGTTTACACATTTGGTAATTTTGAAGATGATATCTTTCTCAAGACCAGTGATGGAGAAAAATTAAATTGTCAAACTGGAGACTTCGGCTTGCAATATTTGTACGGAAAACTGTACAAAGATAGAAGAATTCTGAGTTTCGCTACTGTATAATATTTTTCATGGTGTAGGAGAGAAAGACTCAATGAAGTGTGAATGATTTTTTAAAAGAACAGATTGCCATGTCTTTTAAAATAGGTCAAGTTTTTGGCCTAGTTTCCTTTAGAGTGTCCCTTAAAGCAATGGGTTTTGAACACCCATGATGGTGCCGTTGCTTTTTTTTTCAGCCACATCTATGTGTGGCTTTAGTTGTAAGGCAGAAATGCTCCAGCATAAGACTACAATGGCAAAGACCACGTGTCTCAAGCGGCGTTTCTGAACAAGTTACACTGAACAGCAGAATCTTAGCATTCACCGCATTTCATCCTCATATGTAATGTTACTGGGAAACAAGTGACTAAGAAAAAAGAAACTATGAAAAAAAGGTGATGGCCAGTGAAGCAGACCCAAATCCTGTCAAACTTGACCTATTAATTCTCTGTATTTCAGGGGTTTAGCACCATTGGCTGCTTTCCATCTTTAAAATGATGAAATCAATCCATTAACTTAAGTAGAAAGTAGAATTACAATAATGCCATTTAGATTGAAGACACATGAGATAGTACTTGTAAGAACCAACAAAGGCCACCTATGCTGAATGGAGACAAAAGACAATGGTCAGCTGTCAAAGCAAAAAGAACCTGTATGTGTACATTTAGATTCTAAAAAAAAGGATGTTCAAGATATTTAAAGAGGGACAAAATTCTGCATGCAATATTAATTAATATAGAATAAATACCATCTGTCTTCTGTGTACGGAGCAGTATGGTACATGTATTTGTAGATGAATCTTTGCTCTGTGAACATAACTTAGTTATAATACACACGTATGTATGATGTTCCATAGACTTAATTATTCAACATAATACACATACCCGTAATCGTGGTTGGCCTTAGTGCAGCTATATGGAGTGAGGCAGGGCATGAGGAGGATTTCCTCCATCCCAGAGCCCTGGAAAAAGGCTAGGTACAAACCAAGAGTGGTTGGGTTTGGGGAATACAAGTACAGGACTTATCATTCTACCTACGCTTCCCTGAGGCTGAGGTGGGAGCTCAGCACATCCTTGTTAAGATGCAGGTTCTTCTCCCCACTAAGATGGATCCATAAGGGATGGTGCCCTTCAGACACAACCCGTTGAAAATGTACCTTGCTGAGGTAAAGCTCTGGACTGACCTTACGCACAGCCAGTAGTAAACACTGGTTGGCTCACAGTGTTGTAGTAAAAAACACACTGAAGAGCTTGTCAGGGCACGCTTTGGGAAAGAAGTACAATCTGGAACAACAGGGTCTATGCATACACTTGGAATACAAATCTTATGCAGGCTATGGACTTGCTTATGGAAACTGTTTGTGATTCCAGTTAAGCTGTGAGTGAAGGCAATGGAAATGCTTGTCCAGTATTCCTCCAACTACGATGTGGGAAGATGAATCAGCCTTTAATAATGGAGGCAGTTTGAAGAACGCCTTTGTTTTAATGATTAACGTTATTTTGTACTGAGATTTGTAGTTGTAACCATGATCACAGACTGGAATTTTTGTTTTGTACCTGATCCTACTCTGCATCCTTTGCTGAAAAAGCAGCTTGAGCTGTTACACACGTGGCGTTGTGTGCACAGTTTGTGACATAAAAAGGCTCAAGAAGGGGAAAGAGGGTTTTTCTTTTTGCAGAATATCACAAAGTGCAGGAAAAGTCATCTAGAGAGCTCCCAAGGGTACTGATTTGTGAACAACTCTTTTTCACATATTACTCCCACTACTTCCTGTGAGACAAGAATATTATGCACACGGATCCGGTCTGAGTTTTCACACTGGCAGTTCCTCCCAATACTGCTCATATATCAAAATTGCTTTCACTTCATAATAGATCATAAATTCTTCCAATGATAATTATAAGAATATCATCTCTGCCTGCTACACTCTAAATAATTAACAAAGATACTGGGCAGATTTGTGCTGCATTCGATAAGTATCTGGAAAACATCAGTATCTCTGCAATGATCTCACTTCCAATAGCTGGCACAGACTTACCCAGCAAAGAATCCCACTGAAGGGCCTTCCCGAGCATGAATACGTGATTGCAGAATTACTCAGAAAAGACTGGTGGACTAAATCTCCTTCATTCATGATCTGAATCAAAGAGGGAAAAAAAGTCCTATTATCTATTTGCATTAAATAGTTTTATAAGTATTACAGGGAGTTTTCCTCTCCAGCATAGAGCTCAGTGGAGTATGGACATTACTTTTTCTTATCAGGGTGAAATACAAGACACAAAAGACTGTTTATTTATGATACTATACGTAGGTTCAGATTCTTAATGCCTTCATCTGCCTTCGTAAGGAAGTTCACACTGTGTGGGGTCCTGAAGTCAGCAGTACATCCAGATTTCAGGTGCGAAACAGAAGCTCTAAGCGGAATACCCGCTATATGGAACACACAGGATAATTAAACTGCATGCTAAAGTAAGGCAACTGGCTCAGCTGCCTGAAGAATGGTATTTTATTCTGTTGGGCTTTAGCAATCTTCTGTGGGGTTGGAGCCAAGAACATAGAAAAGAAAATGTTGTTCATAATCCATCTGGCTGAAGTCTTAATACTTACCCTATCTAGGCACCAGATCTAGCTCAGAGCCAAAATTAGACTCTCAGGAAAAGTACCACTGAGATGGGGATGAAGCCAGAGAGCTGTTGAGGGAACCCAGTCCATGGGCAGAGAACAACATGTGAATGGGGGTGGTAGGGAAAGGCTGGGTTGAGGCTCCTGCGTCAGGTGAGAGAGACAGGGACTGAGTGGTTACAGTCTTCTCAGCAGCCACAAGGATCTTTGCCATCATAACCAGTGTGTTTGGCTTGGATACTCAACCTAGCAAAAAACCCAATAGCAAATCAGTTGAGACAGCAGAAGAATAGCATCATTTATCAAGATGCTTTATCAGTGTCTTAATTAGTTGAACAGTTATAATATCACCGCTCTTATAAATCAATACCGCGTACAGCCAAGACACAGCCATTCCCCTACCATCAGGCTTCTAACACTCTTCTAACCAGTCAAAAGAAAAACAAAGGTGTGACCTTCAGTATGAGAGAGCACTTCATGTCCTCTGCTATTTTTAACCAAACCTAAGAAATGATTGATGTATTTAAATAGCGTTTTAATAAATATTACATATGAAATTATGGAAATTTAGATAAAAGCTGCCATTTTACAACTGATGTCATCTGGAGATAGGAGGAAAGCGTGAGGATTTGATAAAATCCTGGGCTGTACTGTTTGGGATGGTGCTCAGAGTTTTTCAGCTGTTTTAATCCGAGTAACCTCTAGTGGAGCAGCTCAGTTTACAAACCAGCGTACTTTGTAGCTGGATGTTTTATACCACCATGAGAAGAGTCAAATAAATAAATCAGTAGGCCACCTTCCTAACTTTATTTTCCTAAGGCAGATAATTTTCTTTCCTTCATAAAGCAAGGAACAGATCTCTTTGAACATCAGGAAGAAAGGAAGGAAGGGGTAGCTTTCCCTCTGCTCTTCAGTTCCGCTCCCCCCAAATTCTAGCAAATCCCAAGTTCGAAAATCCAACTGTCTAAGCCCTGATAAGAATATTGCTTTTTACACAGTGCTGTAAGGGCCAGTTAGCCAAGTGTGGCATCAATCAAGGAGCAAGCCTTCTCTCAGATACAGGCTGTGTTCTGTCCACATTCAGGAGGCAGAAGAAGCAATATTTAGCCCTTTTATTAACATAGCAAGCACCTAACTTAGAGCTGTGCCTATTTAGGCTTCTAAAAACAGTTTGCACTGAACATGCCCTCTGGCTTCCTGGCAGGGCTATTCTCATACCAGTAACTTGATATACTCGCTCATGGTCACCATAACACCAGCCAAGCACATGGAAATAAGACCATCTTTACAAAATACCTCAATGGTTAAAAAACCAGCAGGGCACAGCTACCAAAGCTGTGTCTGAGATTCTTCCCCCTGCAAGCAGAGAAGGGGCCAGGTACCTCCTGGCTGTTTGCTACTCAAAGGGAACAAGACGATTGTGCAGGTGGCAACAACCTCTTGCGCAGAAAATCTATTTTCAGAATTGCAGCCATGGACTAGTTCAAGTTGCTTTATTCCTCCAGCACTGAGGTAGGGGAGGGGGCAGAAAGTTGTCAGCTCTGCTAACGGTGTGGTGACTAAATGCTCCAGGCCCAGATTCTGCCCTCTCGGTACTGGTGCAGCTTAGAGTACGACACAGTTGCACAACCACGTTATAGCACAAGCACTGGCATGGCAGAGATGGAGAGCTTTATTACCAGCAATTTAACCGTCAAAAAGGAAACAATATTCTGCATAAATGCCTGGTAGGTGGTTAGAAAACACTGTGTGTTTAACCTTATCCACAGTGTGTTTACTTTCAAATTACAGATGCAAACATATACCAAACTGAGGATACTTTTAAGCATAACCAACTAGGATCACTGTAAGATATTTTCAGGTTTTTCGTTCTGTTTTTTTTTCATTTTGAGGGATTTCTTGAATAGAAATCTACAATCACAGCACACACAGTTGCCTGTTGTAAAAAAAATACTATGCTTTTCGAATTTCCTCCCTTCCTTTCTGAAAGCATAAGCAAATTAACAAAGAATTATAATAACTTAGTCATAAAAAAAAATCTGTCAGTATTTAGATGGTGCTCTTTCGTTTCATGGTCTTTCTTTGCTGGTTTGATGCCCAGTATGCATGCTCAAGCCCTAGATCTAATAACTCAGGAAGATGATATTTTGATACGCATCTGCATTAACAAATGAAAATTCAAAAGGAGTGAGGAAGTGTCCTCAGCATGATTCAGAATAATTGCTGAAAGAGAGGTCAGGATATAACAGGATGAAAACAAAACAAAACAAAGCAAGCAGGCAATGAGACTCCAACCAGCGAGCTGAGCAGCTATGTGCAGCAGTAAGAAGGCCCACGGATGCATTTGCAACTTGCTCAGACACTGACTGTAAAACTTTAAATTGACTTAGACTTGTGGTCAAATAAAAGATGCAGCTAAGACATAGTTCTGTCAGGTCCACTGTAAACTGTTCTGCTCATCTGTGATTTTTTGATACCACTTCTTAGGGGTCTAAGGAAATTCTTTTGAGAAAGAAGGGAGTGGGTGCTGGAAAACTCCTGGCTACAACAGCTGGTGCCCCAGGCACTGTCTGGGAGAAAGAGCAGCTTAAGAGCTATCAGATTGCTTTTCCATCTCACTGGCATTACAGCTTCATAGTTCCCACTTAGTTGGGATCAAACTTGGGTATTGATAGATATTTCAGCATAAATACAATTTCTCACACAGAAATGAGGGGTTTAATGCAATAGGAGCAGGCCCACTGCTTTAGCAGAGGCATCAGAGCAAAGCAAATGAATGCTCTGACTGGGGTTTTTTTTGTTCAAGTACATAAGCACTGCTGCTTCCGAAACCAAATTGCTGCCGTACTGCAAAGAATAACTCCGAGTGAATATGAAACCAAAAGTACTGCCACACAGACACAGTATATTTCTTTCAGGTGGTTTCTACCCAGAAGCATAATTGTTAGCTGAAAAATCTTCCATATGTTCTCATCTCCTCTTTTTTTCCCTTTGTTTTCTTTTCCTTTCTTTTCTTCCCATCATCCTGGCAAACCTGCAGTTTGGGGAATACGCGAATAAATTTTATATCTGGAACACCTTTATCACAACTGATTAAATGAGCTTCCTCCCTCTTTCCTCACACTGAAAATCTCCTCGAAGATTTATACAGTTTTTGAGGCTGACAATACTGCACAGTCAGAGAAGATACCTGGAACACAGCACGATGGAGTTGCTTTTAGGGGCAGCATACGTGAATTCACCCAGTGAACTGGTGTCTGAATCCTACAGTTTAGCGAGCAAAAACACAACACAAGGCATCCCGAATTCCATGAATGGTTCCAAACAGTTTGCTTTCCAAACATATCCAAGCGGTTTGCTTATTTTGATTTTCTCACACGCTTACGGATGACATAATCTTAGCATCAAATTATTGCCAAGTGTGCACAAGTCTCTTCCCAGAAGATCTGGCCTGCGGGGGAATAATGTGCATTTGCAACACAATTACTCGGCAGAGCACAGCGCCTGCACTGCCCTGCTCTGCAGTTTGCCTCAATTCAGACACTCTCGCTGAAGTTACTCTCGTAAAAGCGGCAGCTTTACAATTTTCCCTGCTTCCCTCCTAAAAATCTCCCACATAAGCATTCTTACTATTGCAGCTCCACCAGTGCCAGCGCGTGTGGGAGGGCTGGCATTTTCGGTACAAGAATATTCGGACCCTCTCTATGGTGTCTGCTCTGCTCCCTTGAATACATTTGCAATTAATCAGAGAAACATATGACAGAGGGTGGTCTGCTGTGAGAGGTATCCAGCGCACTTGGATTTAATATCCCCTCCTTTCATGCGGGTAACGATGCTCTCTCTCCCCTTGGACTCCCTCTTTTCCTCAAAACTGCTGAGCGAGGAAGAGTAGAAGTCCTGTCTGAGGGAGCTGAAAACAATAAAAGCTCTGATCTACTTACGAAAAGTGCTGTAAGAGAGCCAGGCTCTATATTATTATTTTGCATAATACACTGTAGTAAAACTTTATTAAAATTTAAGCAGTTGAGTTCATTTCCAAATAGATGATGTGTGGAGATGAACGTTCTTCAGATTATCCCCATTACTTCTTTCATGTATGTTAAATTGATTTTTCATATAAACACTATATGATTTTCTGTGGTATGCAGTCAAATAGCTGGAATCCATTAAAACCGTGCTCCAGCTGTGCAATCACCGTCCTCACAAAGATATATTTTTGCATGTGGTTAATGCCAGGAGGGATCCACAGCTTCAATTATGAGAACATCAAAATATGTTGTTTATTGCAGGAAAAAGCATTTGCAGCAATTTAAAATATCCAGTCAACACGACACTGCTAAATCTAGATAATAGAAATCCTGGAGAAATTTGAGCTAAATCTGTCTGGATTATAGCTGTGGGATTATCTGAATGCTAAATTACTGGGTATGTTTTACTCGCAAACACGAGCACAGACAGTATAGGAAGATGGATGACTATGCAGATCGCAATAAAACCCATCCCCAAGAGACTCTTTCATACACGAGGTAAACAGCCCCTCTCAATTCATCAAGCATTATGGATTGAATTAAAGCTGTCATTTACTTTGCTGTTGCTGTGTAGAGGAATATGGTTTAACTTGAACAGCTCCTTTAGCACCAGAAAAATAACAAAGGTTTTCTCCGTGCATCCTTCACGACACGCAGGAATATTAATTGGCCGCTGCGTTTGTATAACCGAATTAAAGAAAATACAACTGTAGTCTAGTGTGCAATCAGAAAACCAAATTATATGCAACAGTGAAAGAAAAGATTAATCCTGGTTGTCTTGTGAAACCCTCCCTCCCCCTCGTCCTCCCCCATTGTTTACAGACCAGCGTTTCTGGCTTTCTAAGGACATAGAGTGAATGAACCTGGATTGACCTGACACATAGCATCTCTCAGACTTTCCCCTTGAATGATTCACAGATGTGTGAGCTGTGACCAAAAAAAAGCAAAGAGGAAAAATGCAGGGTACCGTACATGCTGAGTGAATTTGAAAGAGGTGATACTGCCAGAGCGTGCCATGCCCCTGTCTCTCCTTCCCCGTAAGTGCGCAGCTACCAATTACAAACACTGCCCGTTCAGCTCAGTTTGGCAGCTGCGAGTGACATTACCCTCAGTTCTCTTCATGCAAGAATTATTCTAATTCCTATTACTTTACTGAGGTCTCTTAGTTTTTACTGCTCTTTGGTGTTTTTTCCATATTTCGGGTGGCAGCGCTGTGTGTCCACGCACTGCCGGGGAAGAAGGCGAGACAGTAATTACTGCTTCCTGTGCACAGCTACTGACTGATGTAGATACGACCACTTTCATTTCCTTCTTTCTCATTCAAACGACGTAAGTAGCTCTGTAAACAGATTAAATACAATTTTGGATCCTGGGAAAGTGTCAATGTAATCCTTTGGTCAAAGTACAAACAAACAAACAAACAGAAGAATGGCCTTAGCCTGAGCGTTCAGCTGCCTCCAAATTTTCAGACACAGTTTTCAGCAGAAAACAATTCAAAAATGGCACCAAACCTTTGCTTTTTTATTGAGAAAGAAGGACTATTTATGAGTAGATGCCGTGGAAATTTGGGCACGATGGCTGGTATTCTCAAAGTGTGCGCATGTGCTAGCAGATTCACAGTGTCAGCACTCTCTGGTGTTTGAGATAATGAAACATGAGTTCCACTCTTCAGTTTTCCTCCCTCAACCAAAGCAGTAATTTCTCACTATTTCTGCCATTATTTTGTCTGCTTTTGTGATTAATGTCTGAATCCTAGTTGACCTAGAACAGAAAAGCTCGGTCGACGTGTGAACTGCCTGTAGACTAGTGCTCTCATGAAGCTGAACCAGCAGCAGCAAGCAACTGAGATATTTTAAAAGGTTAAAGTCACCTAGACAAAAATATCACAGCGTGAGTAGAGAGCTGAGCTAATGAGCTCAGGTCTACCCTGTGACAAAGACTGATACACATTGCAAGGACTCCCGATCACACAGCATCAGTCCCAAAGGCGGTCTCTGCCGTAAGAATAATACACAGAATAGAAAAACTTGAAAAATAGGTAATGCAGGTGAAGAAGTATAGGTTGAAGAGGGCTAACATCAACAATTTTTTGTTTTGAATCAAGCTAGATTCATGTATAAAATTAAATTCTAAAAGAAATTGAAAAGAGACAGTACTGTTTTATACCATGCTACTAATTTAAAGGATAAATACTTCTGGGGATTGAAACATTTAAAGCAGCAGAAGAAAACTTACTAATCTCAAACAGTAGAGCACAGCCATAGATCAAACAATAAAACAGGGTGCTTCATATCACTTGCAGGAATACTAGATATGCTTCTCCCATCTCTCATATATTCATTATTAAATTTGTTCTACTGTAGCCTAGACATAATTCAAACTATTCCCTCTGTCAGGAGAAACCAAACTTTAAAGGCAAATATTAACTCAACTTTAAAGGCAAATATTAACTCAACTAACATGTCTTTCTGGAAAAATAAATATGTTTTGATTAGTGTGAGCAGTATTTCAGAATATGGATCAATTTCCATTCAAAAGGAGATGAAACAAATTTAGAAATCTGATTCAGCAATGTAGTTAGATAACAGCTCACATGCTTAGCACTGTACATGAGCTTACCCACTTCCCTGAAACAGAGTTCCAACATCAGGATAAATGTCCAACAAAACGCAAATCTTTGTCAGACAAGATCTAAAAAAATATTACGCAAGTTGGGAAAAATACGGTTTTGGTTTTAGGGAGGTGGTGCTTTCTTCAGCATAGCCCCCTCAGATCAGTTGTGTGGGGTTTTTTAGTGCGCTTTTGGACTTTAAAGTTTGCACTAAGACTATTGTCTACAATATAGCTGTCAGTTCAGCCTGGTTAAGAAATGAGAGATGGATGATCCTGAGAGAAGCGAAATCACCATTCTGGAGATACAACATAAGTTTATGAAAATCGCAGTCTAGAATTTCATTATATTAAGATTTAACTCTACTTAAGTACCTTTTAAGACTTGGTATACAACGAAAAGAAACACTACAGAGTCATGTTTATAACTAGAGCTGGGGTTTGCCTTTAAAATGTAACTTTACACTTAACGCTTAAGTGTATTTTTTTTTAATTTACTGATACCAGCAGTAACTTTACAATTAATATTTTTGCTATCCAAGCTATCTGTTTACAGTGAGAACTCAACTTTTCTTTGAAAGCAAACATTGGCTTTCATCTTTACATTCCACTTTCTGCTTCTTACGCAGTGGCACGATTTTGCAAAATCTGAGTTGCCAACACTGACGAAGAATGTCCAAATCTCAGTAAACAAAACAGCTCTTCCAATGGATATTTTTCTTTTGATCAGGTTTTAGGGAAAAGAACCCACAACCTACTCTTTGAACTTAAATGCCTTTGGAGTGCTCTTTTTACTCAGGACAGCCAAAGGCATAAAAGCTGAAACATTCAAAATTAACGTCAGCCAGTTTCTCTTCTCTCCTACCTTGTTAACCAAAGCTTCAGAGCATTTGAACACAGGCATTCATTTAATAATGAATAATGAATTAGTTGATGATAAATTTTAAAGGAATGCACAGCCTTTTACCTGCCACTACATTGCTTGTACATCTGTCCTATAACACCTAAATTAAACTAGGGATTTATCCAACTTTGGGAAGGAGGACAATACGGAGTGATGGGACAGAAGCAAGGGCATTTTTTCACTTTGTGTATGCAACTAATGCATTTTGTATTTATGCATTTGGTTTTTGTCAGGGATTTGAAATCTGTGTTTTGGTGTGGGTTTTTTTTTTCAGAAGGCCTTCTCAGTTATCTGTTACCTGTTGAAGTATAAATCCTGAGAAAACCTTAGCTGTTCTAAGGGAAAAACACTTTATGACCCCACAACAGAAGCTTTTAAACCTCTGCTAGACGTACCTAGCCCGGGATGTAACTCACTATTCAGTCCAGGGTTATTTCTGCCCTAGGTGGTTTCTTCAGAAGATGTATGTGCCTGACTGTCCCACGGTAGTGATGTCCAACCCTTACCTCTGCATTCCCTCCCACAAAGCAATTCCCATTGGAGAAGCCCTGCTTGAGCTTAACGTACCTTGCACGTTGCTGCTGAGGCTGGCTGCTGTGATGATACCTTGGCAAACTCCATGCACATCCTGAAGACAGGCACCTTTCAAAAGACTCGGTCCAATTTGAGTTCACGTATAGAAACGAGAAGCCTCCGCGCTTTTCCTGGTGGCCAGCTGGGCCCACATCAGAGATGTTTCCTAACGCACTTGGATCTCAGATCTGGGGGGCTCCTTGGGGTGCTGTGGGACATCTGTAGCAAGAGCCCACTTCAGTGGCAAGTGAGGGGGCTCAGCATGCCTAAAAACTAAGGCCACGTATTTTTAAAAGCTACCAAACATTCTGTTGATAAAACAGCAGCTTTTTCTTTTGCGTGGCAGAACAACAAAAAGAAAACCCCTAAGAATTTCTGCTGGCTCTGCAATAACAGCAATTGCTATCGGCATTTGTTTATGAAAACAGGCAAAAGATAACAAACGAACGTTCTCCCCCCAGCCAACACTGAGTTACACGTCTTTTACTACACTTAGTGAAAAATTTTCTATCTCCTGGAAGCTGAAAAAATTTTAATGTAAAGTTTAATGTACTAACAAGTCAAGTGTGTTGCTACTGGAGGTTTACACAGGGGCACACAGGCTGACTTTGGATTCATTTTCTTGCACTGGAACAAGTTTTCTAACAGAGAGCAGGCATTGGCAGGGAAACCAAGAGCTGAGCAGACCATATAGACTGAATTAGCATTTCTTTTATCAAGCAACATAGAATGAGCAAATGCCAAAACATCTTCCTGTAGTTTAAGGCTAACACTGAATACCAACATCAGCACATGAAAATGTTAGAACTTGTTTACAGTTGTTACATGGTATTAATTTACTTGGTCACGCCACACTATATCCACTGAGTATTTTAGAACCATTATGTCTTACTCTGCACCATATGAAAAATAAATAGAAATATGCAAGTTGATAGTAAAGGCCAGATCTGTTTTGCGTTGTTAACACAATAGAGTAGTTTTGAAAGCCCTCGTCTGTATTCACTCTTGCTGCGCACCTTCAAATACACAACGTGGCAAGGCCCATGAAGGAAACAGTATCAAATAGTGCTTTCTAAATTAATTTTTTTTGCTATGTAGCAGAACATAATCTTCCAAGTGAATAGGAACTGGATACACACGATGACACACCTATGCAAATAAGATGTTAACGCCAAGAGCAGAAGAGAATTTGACTCTTTCGGGCTCTAAGGCTTTTGGTACTAAACACATGATTTGATTTTGGACAGGAACAACAAACGCAGGCCAGTAAGGAAGGCTGTGACGAACAGGAACAGCATGGATAGTTTTGCACCTGCACCTGTCATAACTGCAGGGCTCTGCATCTAGGTGACAAGATCTTGTCTTTTTCAAAATCTGCCCTGTCAATAGCACACCTCTCTGTTGAAAAGCAAGTGATTTCTTCTTAAAAGCAGCTTGCTGCCTCTCTTAAATTTAAGTGAGATGTGGTTGTTCTGTTCAGACAGAGATCTGACAGGTAAAGGGGCAGTCTTCGGGAGTCCCAGTGATCAAACATAGGTTAAAATATTTAGCCAATTTTATTTCCAGTTGGCAATAAGTAAAATATAACTTGGAGAGGAGGAGTCACTGATTTATTTCAACTTGTGTAGCCTTTGTTTGAAATGGGATGAGGAAATTATCTCACCTCTATACTTCTTGAACAGATCAACGGACATTTGACAAAACCGCCTGGTAGCTGGGCCTAAGGGACCGACTTTGGTCTACGGATGACATACAAAACTCTGTTTTTCTAATGGAACTTCACACATTACTTCTGGTAGGATATGGTGTAAGATTTCTTCACCCAAAGGACTGTGAAGCACTGGAAGAGGCTGCCCAGGGAAGTGGTGGAGTCACCATTCCTGGAGGTATTTAAAAGATGTGTAGATGTGGTGCTGAGGGACGTGGTTTAGTGATGGACCTGGCTTGCTGGGTTAACAGTTGGACTCGATGACTTTAAAGGTCTTTCCCAACCTAAATGATTCTATGATTTCTAGTTTCAGTAAAACAAATTATTACTTTGGAGCTTTGGGAATGTCCTGGTTCAAGAATACTAGCACTTGCATGTGTTGCAGCTGCTCTTTAAGGTACCCGCCATTAGAAAATATTGTCTAGTAGGAGGAATCTCCATCACCAGTGAAGGATATTTTGCTCTTACTTTGACATTGCCATCTTCTGAAACCCTTTGAACCGCTGTACTGGAGGACCATATGCTTTTTCATTAATTTTCAATGCAGCAGACTGCTGCATTGATAAACTAACTTCTCTGGTTTTTTTTCAAAAATGCCAGCTACTACTGCAATGAAAAATCACACAGCTGTCATAACAACCTGGTAATATTACAGTGGCCACTTTGAAGAGTGGTCTGAAGAGTATTTGCCAAACCTTTTGATCCCTAGTAATCAGAACAGAAGTGCCCAAAATCCAGAGATTAAAGGATTAGGCCTCAAGAAAGACTCGTGGTATTTCAAGAAAATGTGACTGATGCTCACCACTTATTTTTTACAGTGCTGATGAGATTTAGTGTTTAAGGTCCTTTCCTGTTCAGACATAAAAGCTGCTGTAATCAGAGTATTACTAGGGAAAACTACTCTGGTTGGGGATTCAATATGTTCAAATTGTTGAGCCAAGGTTATTGTTTGGATTAGGTTAGGAAGGACGACACTGAAATAAGTAAGCCCCAATAGTGCAGCAAAGCAGAGAGGAACAAAGGAAAATGTTTGTGTTTTGAAACAGCAACTGGGTAGCCTAAGTATGCTGGTTAGAGTTATGTTAAAAACATAACTTAGGCTACCCTAGAAAGTAGGTATTGTACACCTCTACGCAGTTACTAGAAACACGGCAGTGAAATCCATACGAGAACAAAACTGGAGACACTGGAGATGGCAGAGACTTACTAGGTCAGCTGGCGCATCCCCCGGCCCCGCTGTCCCTCCAAATCTGCGTGCTCCACTCCCGCACACCTCCCTGGCTTCTGCCACACGCAGCTCGACACAAGCGACAAACATCCATCAGGTCATTCTGCTGGAAAACAAAAGACAGCAGGCTGTGCTGATGGTAAACCAGCCCAGGATATTTGTCACTAAAGTCTAAGAATTTTTTGCACACTTCATAAATCCCAAACTAGCAGCTTTTTCATAGGAAACACAGGACTATTAATAACACTTGGTCTTCTTTGTATTTTAGGGAGCCGTCAGAGACGCATGAGAAAATATCAGCACAAAAACACGGTCTGATATACAATCACACCATTTCAAATGCCACTGGATTATTATTACTGATTAGTGAGAAAAATCCAACAGCTGTCTGGGGAATTCCCTCGATGTCTGGATTATTGATTTAATAGCTACACATTGTCTAGATCCTACCATTCCACTAATGTTTGAAAGTGCTGTACATTAGCTTCCCTTATTTTTTACTATTACTGCACAAAACCGATGTATTTTATTCTGATTTCCAGGTGAATTCAAGATTAGCTGTTACTTCCACTCCACACAATAAGGATATGAAATAGCAATTCTATGTTTTAAAGTAAAAATTAAGATGAGCACTTAGAGGAAAAAAAAAATAAAATCCAAGTTTTCAGGAAGCTACCAAGTATGAAGTTTCACCTACAATTCATTCAAAAATTCAGCTCTTTCCTCTCTCCCCCTCCAGGAAACTGGAACTAGATAAACAAAACAGAAATTGAAGGTAGGAAACTACTCAAGTGTGAACAGGCTGTAATTGTAACAGTCGCTTAGGTTATGGTGATCTACTTTGCACGCAAGCTTGACATCCTCTCTGGTACATTTAGAACAAATCAGTAAACAAACAACCAACTGCCTGCTGGCTTTAAATTCTCTGCATTCATCCACGAGCGCTGCAGGCAGCCGGTCTCGGGTTTACTTCCTTACGGCTGGGTTCAGCCCACACGAGCCGTGGGTTTTGCTCTGCGCGAGGCTCCACAGGTGAAGCGTGCCGACAAGTGGCACGGTGTGAGCGGCAGCCCCCGTCACACGCGTGGCACGCTGCCACAATGGAGGCAGCCCCGGTAGCGACGCAGATCTCCTTCCGGCGCGGACCGGATCGCTTTGGATTCTCGTGTCTACAAACATGGGACAAATACCAGCGGCCAGACCCGAAAGCGTAAATGTGGTGCGGCAAACGGTCTCTCCACCACTTATCCCACACACCACAGACAATATATAACCCTTAACACAATTCTTGGTCTAAAAACAGTAAGCATTTTTGCATATATATATATATATGATGTTATTTATTTGTTTATCATGAGCCTTCTTAGAAAACAAAACAAAACAAAACAAAAAAATCAAGCAGGAGTATAAGCTGTTGCCCGTTTGGCCTGATACGTCTGCAGTGATTTTTATGGACGAACACGCTGTCCCAAACCATTATTGTTGCCCTGTTTCTGACAAGTAATGCACACTGAAATGCTGCCCCTTCCTACAGTGTTGGCTGTTTATCATATTCTAGGTCTCTACTAAATGTCACCATTTTTATAAGAAGTGTGGAAAATTCTGTACAATCAATCTTTAAGCAAGTAAGAAGATACTATGACCAAAACATGTTTCTATAGGTACAAAGATAAGAGCTTACAATGCATATGCTTCATATTTTTATTGAGAGAAGAAAGGGAGATCAGGAAATTTGTGCTTGCAGAAGGAAGAAGGCCACAGGTAACAATTAAATAACATGTTCTTTGGTCTAACCAAAGGTAAACACTGTATATTGATCCTCAGCAGTCTTCTGCAACAAACTATTCTAACACCACACCAGCTCTGCACACCTTCCTGTCCCGAACCACTCCTACCAGCTCTTTTATTCTGTGACCTACCTCCTCCTTCACTGGAACAGTAACAACGGCAATGCAATGAACCACGGAATCTGGAATCTAACGTTTTTGTCAGAGCCACTTAAAACAAAGACAAATTTCAACACTTGAAAAACACAGAGCCATGAGAGACTACACTGATCACAGAGGTCGCGAGCAATAGGTCCCAAGTACGGCTCATTGTGATCACAAGCATGAATCTGTTTGAAATCTGCATCTAATCTGACGTACGCTTCTTTTCAGAGTCACAAACACAGCCTGATTTTACAGTCACGACGCTTGAGTCAGCTTTTAGAGAATTACTTAATGGAAAATGGGAATTTGCTAACGAACAGTACCAGCTAAATCTTGTACCTTAGCAATGCTAGATTTTCAAGTGTTTGTTTGCTTGTTTTCACATAAATATGGAGATAAATTTTCCTAGCTCCTTCTGTATCTCGCTATTGGTTGTCGTCTCTAATATAAGCCTATTCTCTACCCAGTTACAAACTATGTATTAGAGAATTAACCACAACTGTTAAGGTCACATCAGGTCAACTTGAAAGTGATAAAACCTTAATGGAGTAAAGGATCAAGAATGTAACAAAATCTCTTATTTCTGTTTTCTACATCTCTGGAGAAACACATTAAAGTTCACTAGGAAATACTTATAAACATACTAATCTTTTCATATTATTTCAATTATAGGTAGCTGAATGCTAAATCCAGTTGACAGAATATTTCAATAAAACAAATCATATTAAATAAATCGTGTTGGGGATCTTACAAAAACTGTGCAAATCTGCAATCCTAATATACATATATGTTATTATTCCCAGAGGGCTCTAAACAAAAAGAACCTTGTGTTGCTGTGTTTGTTAACATATTTAATCATTTATGATATAATAAATTACCCCTCTTTTGTTTATTAAGACTTATCTAAAAGCTGGCTAGAAAACCCGTGGCTCTAATCTCTCTAATCTCAACCAGTGATTTTGTTGCCTCAGTATCTAACTAGCACAGATACTCTAGCTAATACTTTTGCATTTTTAAGGCGTTATGATCTTATAGCTCCATTGAATGAGAACTTTAAAAATAGTAAAGAGTATTACTGAGTTAATAATGTAGTGCTGCAAAAAGAAATAATAATCTGTTGGGGGAAAAAGAAAGCCAAAAAAACAAACAAACAAAAAATTGTTGCTGTTTGGAAAGAGCATGTTTGCCCTCCTGGCTTTCATCCTGCTAACTTTGTTTTCCTTCCCTAACTCCTTTCTTTCTCTTAAAATCATACAGTAGCTAGGGTTGGGAGAGACCTTGAAGATCATCTAGTTCCAACCCCCCTGCTGTGGGCGGGGAACCTCTCTCCCACTAGCCCAGGTTGCTCCAAGCCCTGTCCAACCTGGCCTTGAACACCTCCAGGGACAGGGCAGCCACAGCCTCTCTGGGCAACCTGTTCACCTCACCGGGAAGAATTTCTTCTGACTATCTAAATCTACCCTCTTTTAGTTTCAAGGCCATTGCTCCTTGTCCTATCACTACAGGCCCTTGTAAAAAGCCCTTCTCCAGCTTTCCTGTTGGCCCTCTTCACGTATCGGCAGGCCACGGTTAGGTCACCCCAGAGCCTTCTCTTCTTTAGCTGAATAACTGCAGCACCCTCAGCCTGACTTCACAGCAGAGGTGCTCCAGCCCTCTAATCAACTTTGTGGACTTCCTCTGGACCCGCTGCAGCAGATCCATGTCCTCTTCGTACTGCGGTACTCCGGGCGGGACCCCACCAGAGCCACAGCAGAGGGGGAGAATCACCTCCCTCGACCTCCTGCTCACGCTCCTTTTGACGCAGCCCAGGATTCGGTTCACTTTTTGGGCTGCGAGTGCACACTGCCGGCTCATGTCGAGCCTCTCATCAACTAACATCTAATCCCTCAGAACCTCACTAACACTCCCTAGAGTTCCTAATTTTTTCATAGGCTCGCTCTTTTCCCCCTTTGTGTCAAATACCTTTGTATCAACATTACTGTTAAGCACTTAACTTTCTATATCAATATTTCTATTTTTTGCCTTATACTAATCACATTTGTCCCGTCTTTCATTTCACCTCCATTCATCCCATTACACTGCATGCCTCGGTGCTCAAAGTTAATCTCCTCCAAGCATTTCTTCTGTTTTGCAACTAATACTTCTGCAGAAATCCTTCTGCTACGCACAGACCTTCTACTTCCAGGCAGTTAAGCCCTTCCGATTTCCCCTGTGCAAATCTCTTCATTAAAATCATATACATTCGGGGCACGGAACTATGTTATTGCCGCTATACAGATGCCCAAGCTAGCTGTACAGGCACCACCCGTTACAAACTTGGGGAAGGAAACCGGAGTGAATGAGCAGGTGAGTGGGACAGCGACCGACGAGACAGGGAATGGACTGGGCTCCTGGGTGATGGGGAAGGCGAAAAGCAGCCAAATCACACAGCATGGGGGGCGAGGGACAAAAATAGCTGAGCGATTCCAAGGCACAGCAGGGGACAAGGCTAAAAACACTCAAAAAACACTGAAAAGCAGTAAATAGGGCGGCACGGTTGCCATAACGCTGCAGACGCCCAGGTGTAACGCAGAGAGGAAGGCGCGGCGGCAGGACGGCGCCCGGCCCGGTCCGACGGCAAGACACGTCAAAGCCGCCTCGGCCCTTCCCGCCTGCCCCTCGCTCGGAGCCGCGGCGGCCCAGCGCTGTGGCAGCGCCGGCCGGGCCCGGCCTGGGCCAGGGCCCTGCGCCCGGCCCTCGGGCTGCGAACCCCCTCGCACGGGCCCGCGCGGCGCCGCCCCGGCTCAGGCCCTGCGAGGCAGAGCGGGACGAGGCGCCGCAGCTCCCCGCCGCCTGGCAGCAGCGCTCCAAACGCGGCTGCCCCCGTCGCTGCCCCCCCCCCCCGGTCCCCAGCGGCGCCGGGGGTCGGCTGGGCCGGGGCCGCGGCGCGGAGAGCGAGCCGAGAGGGCGGCCGGGCCCGGGCTCGGGGCTGCCGCGGGAAGGGCGGCGGGGGCCGGTTGCCCGGGCGAAGGAGACGCCGCGCAGCGCGCGAACAAAATGGCGGCGGGCGGTGGCCAGAGGGGCTGGGGCCTGCCCGGGGTAAGGCGGCGGCTCGGGCACGGGGAGACGAGCGGGGCGGCGGCGGGACGGGACGGCCGTGTCGTGCCGTGCCGCGCCCACCCCCCGCACACTAACTCGTCCTCGCTGCAGGTGCGGAGGCCGCCCGGCGGAGCCCTGCTGCCCGCCGGCACCGGCGCGGTGAGCGGCGACTTGCTGGCCAAGGAGGAGGAGTACAAGTAAGGAGGCGGCCGCGGGCGGGGGCCGGGCCCCGGCACCTCCGCCTCATCCCGCTCGCAGCTGGCCGCCCTCACGGAGTTTGCGGCCGATCCCCCGGGCCCGAGTCCCGCAGCTGGTTCCCCCCGGACCTCCGGCGGGGAGCACCGAGCGCAGCGCTCCGCCTTCCCTCACGGGGCCGCCCGGGGCTGGGCCGCGCCCGCTCCAGGCCTCGCTCCCGGCCCGCGGCGGCGGCCCGCAAATGCCTCTGCGTCTAAACCAGCGACATTGCTTTTGAATCGTGAACACACGAGTGCTTAGGCCTGTTAAAGAAAGCTTAAAAACTCCAAAGCTTGTGAGAAAGGCAGTGAAAGCACATTTCAAAGCACTGCGTTACCTGTCAGCTCTCGGCCCCTGTGGCCGTGAGGGGAGCCCAATCTCACAAACTCCCTCGGTCGGGCTGCAGGGAACGCTGTAACGTGGAGCGTGCGGGAACACGGGTTATTTTAACCTGTGCTTGTGTAGAGCGACACATTTTAATTATGTGATCAAGTAATGTAACGGTACGTGACGCCTTCCCCAACCCCTGCTGCTAAGCATACCTCAGGTACGGCCTGTGTTACAAACAGCACTGAGGAAACGGAGACATCAAATTCATATTAAGCCGTGACATGACCAAGAACACCCTTTACCCCTTGGAATTATAGTCTAAACCTCACTGTTTAATGGATATAGGTGTTTTATTACTACTGGTCAGAAACCCAGGAAATGGTTGAGGCGTAACTTTGTTAATACCCTGAAGTATATTTCAGTGTTCCTTTGTGGGAGTTATTAAAATTTCACTTCGCTCAGGCAGAGATACTGTCACGCTTACATTTATTTCTTTTAAATCTTTCAAAAACTCGGTGACGAGTGTTCTTACTCTTTCAGGCGACTGAATGCAGAATTAGAAGCAAAAACAGCGAAACTGGTGCGTCAGGCTGAAGAAGTGATGGTGAGTAGGTTCTGCAGGCTGTTACGTAATGGAGCCTCGATTCACATGCACACAGGGTCAAGTTTCAAAGAAATTATTTAGACCCTGACGAGTTAAAAATATTTTGGTTTCAAATGCAATCTAAGCTTTTAGTTTTCTTTTTTTTTTCAAAATTGTGAAATACTAGAAACGCATCCAAAACCGATTCCGATATAACTTCATGAGGTAGGTAGGTGTTCACACAGATGCACAGAGCATTTGTGCAGATACATATATAAAACCGCATTAAAACCTTTAGTTATTTAAGAAAAGTATCTGTACATAGTTTCACATCTTAAATACTAAAAAAAATTAGTATTTGAAAACCAGATACTGTTGCAATAACATCCTAGTGAAATAGGAACTACGTTGCTCAAACTGAAAGAAATACAAAGAATAAACAACATAAATAGAATATAGGTAACTAGTAAGAAAGAAACTGTCTTAAAAAAATCCTGTTTATTCTCAGTATTATCTTCTAGTATTGGTGTGGCTGTGCACCAGAGTCAAGTTTTCATATGAAAATTGGACAAATTAAAAAAAAGGGAATGGGTGAGGTATGGTTTATACCTAAAACAGTTTGGAGAGGGTTTTCTGCATATTAGATATATCATTACAAATGCACTCACTGAAAAAATAATAAGGCTTATAAAGCTAAATTAAGTCTTCTGGAAAGCTAAACTTGTGTCCACTTTTCCTACTGTTGAAATTTCAATTTTATGTCCTGTGAAAATGTATTCTCTTGAGCTGTGACAAGCTGAGGCTGACTCCTTGGCATTTGAACAGAAGCAGATGAAGTGGCAAAAATAATATCTAGTCTCTTGCCTTTAAAAACTAGCAACAACAAAAGAAATTTCCCCCTCCCCCCCCAAATACAGCAGAAAATCAAATACTCTTAGGACACTTAATATACCACATGGTACTGCCAGAAAAACAGTCTAAATATAAAACCCAAAACAAAACAGCAAACCAACAAAACACCAAACGGGACAACTACATTTTTTTTTTTTCTGGATTGTGCTTTCTAACTGTAATTTAGCAACATAAAAGCTATCTGAACTTTCAGACAGAATTGTTCTCTAAAATACATGTATCAGTGTCCAATTATGGTCATATGGGATAAATAAGATTTATTTTTAAGGCTTACTGTCCCATACAGAAAATTGAAAAATCGTTCCAGCTGCTGGAGTGCATTTGGTACTCCTGTAATTTCAGAGCAAAAGGAGGGAGGGTAACATCATCACAGACGATTTTAAGATGAGCAAAAGTTTTAGGGGCAATTACATGGAGCAGAAGAAGAAGTTGGGGGATAGCAATGGCGTTTTAATTTTTAGCCATCTTTTCCTCTATTTGAATATTCCTCTATTTCCTCTTTTCTGCAATAGACTATATTTTCCATTCTTTTCCATACTAGACTCTAGCAGTTGTGATCTATGATTTACAAATACATAATTCATCTTTAATGGACTACATTCCCCAAAAATTGACTTTTTTTTTTTTTTTTTTAAAGAAAGGCCAGCAGGAGATACTGTCTAGACCAGTTTCAGTACAGCCTAAGTCGTGTGAAGACGAGAGAGAGAGGTACGTGCTTTACAACTGCTGTGTGTAACTGGTGGGGAATCCCTCACACTGACCCTGCACACCCTGACTTGCACCCCAGTCACGCTCCTGTTTTATCTGGTTTTGCAGCGTAACTGGCTTGGTGGAGTCTAGATTTTTGTTTCTGTTACTTGAAACAATTGATACTAAGGCAGTGTTGTTCCGTGTTATTTCGAGGAAGTCTTAATTTTGCTGAAGTGTTCTGTCTAGGATGCCAAGTAGCGCTGATGTCCGCCGAAAAGCAAGGTGAGGTGACGGGTTCCTGCGCAGTACGGAGCGGCAGACACTCAGCAGTAGATGGTTTTTAACCAGCTTGGCTGGCAACGCAGAGAAACAGAGACTGCTTCACATTTAACTTGCCCTAAATGTTCCTGGGGCAGGAAGTACTCGACAAAAAACCAACCAACCAAACCACCACCACCAAACAAACCAGAACAAACACGGAAACCTAAGACAGACAGAGACATTCAGCTGCCACCCTCTGGAACTTGGGTATCACTGCACTCCTGAGGCCCCGCATGGCCTCGGCCTGTACGAACATCATAAAGCGCCGGGGTTTGGTCTCTGAAGTTCAAACCCGTTAGCTCTGGAGTGGGTGCGCAGCTGTATTTACGTAGTTGTTCAGGGGCATTCTTATTTACTTGGTTATTCCGGGGTGTGTGCATTGATAGTACAGGAAGTGGGTGAATTTAAGATAGACTCATACACCGTTTATCGAGAATCTGATGTGGTAGGTTCCTAAATTTGTAATGTCACTAATGCGGATGACAAAGATACAAGGCCAGACTACAAGGTGCTGCAAATGCTAAGCTACAGCTGGGACACTGTTCTTTGAATAGTGTATATGATCAGATAATTACTTTTGCGGAGAGTAAAAGTGAAAACAGGTTTTTTTATGAATGTGAAAGGGTGTTTCTGTACACAGAAAGGTGTGACAGAAAGTCTGTGATACGTGATACCTGGCTATACCAGCAACAGTTTGCTGCTGTAGTTAAAATTATTCCTGAGCTATTTTAAAACTGTATCTGTCAGCTGTAAAGGAAAAAAGAAACGTCCTTGTGTTATCAGCATAATCAGGCTTTGCAAACAAATTCTGGATCTTGCTTTAGTTTTATGTTGTTAGATGGATTTTGAACAGCAGACAGATGATTTTTAAGAGTGTAAAACTGGACTTATAGGGCTGTTTGATGATGTAATGAGATCAGAGGATTCAGCCTCACAAAAGGAGTTAACAGTTTTGAGAGTATACGTTTGAAAGAAATGGGAGTACTGGAAGACCTAAAAAAAATACTGGCATTTAACGTGTCACAGTAGCAGCTGATCTACCAGTTAACTACATAAATTAAAACACCTTCAATCAACCAGAGTTTATGTTCTGGTAAACATTTATGTGAGAGAAGAGTTGAAATCTCGTGCTATAGCGAAAAAAATTAGAAATGCGTGCTGGGAATTAGGCACACTGATTATCCATGAGTGAACATTGAGGCCATTCAATTAGATTAGTTCCAAGTATTTAATATTTAATTATTTTTTTTTCCTTTCAAAATTGTGCAAGCAGATAGGCTATAAATCTAAAAGAAATACTTGCGATACTTTTGAAATATCAGTTTGAAATTTCCATTGATTCCTTCAAGGAGGGTAAGGACTAAAGCAATCGTAAAGAAGGAGAGAAGCTGAAGCAGAGAAAGAGATAGTATCAGTGGGGAAAAAAAAGAGATTAAGAGAAAAAAAATGACTAAGCAAAGTTCAAAGGGCACAAACATTCAAGTAATTCTCAGAGTCAGTGTATATTTGAAAATAAGTTGTTCTGGAGTTTTTATAGCACAATTTTTGCAGGGAAACTTGAATTACGTAGAGACAAAGCAGCTCCAGTGACACCACACTGAAACCAGCTTCTGTTTATACTTGCACCCTCGCGAGCACTGCCAGGCTCACGGCGATGGGAGCCGCCCGCGCATGGGCAAGCGCGCTGCGGGCTTTGGACAGGATTAGCAGACACAAAGGGTTTGCTCATGCACATGCGTCTCGTGGTTACGTGCAGAGGTGCAATTGTTAAACGTTGGCTTCTGCCGCGGAGTTGCCCTAATGCTCCGGCTGCTTATTTGTACCCCTTTCAGGATTTATGCATTAATTTCACTTAGCAAACAACTGTAGAGCTGTATCAAGGTTTTAAAAATGGGTTGTCATGTATGGGGAAGAGGAAAGAAACCATTAGCATTGAACAAGTTGGAGGAATTTTGTCAACGATGAGGTTTTTTTATTTGTTTTGCTTTGTTTGTTTGTTTTGAAAAGGAGTACCTGAGACAACGGATGCAGTAAGAACAAATTAGTCTGTTGATGGAAAAAAAAATTAGTTTTTTTGACGATACAGGGTGTTGCATTGTCATATTTTTCAGAATAACATGTAACTGCTATTTCTGCGGCAGCAAATCCTCACCTTCTGCGTGCTCCCAAAGCTAGCCAATAGGAAGCAAGTATGAGGAAAATAGGGTAAACAGACAAAACCTAATCATCCTATTCTTGAGGTCTGTTGCCAACCACAAACAGATTATTTCTCCATTTTTTTTTAATGAATTATAGAGCTTTGTGCAGATAATTCTTGCTGATGAATGGATGTCTGTGAAAATTTCTGAGGCAAGATCTAAACATTTGCTCAAATCAGGTGGGCAAAAAAATTAAAGTGACAATGTGCCTGGAATTTAAATTTGATTCCACATCTTTTATAAATCAGCGTTTTAATTGAAGTAAAAAATTATAAAGGGTAGCAAAAGAAGTAGCCTTTCAGTGCAATAACACAGATTCATGTAGCTCATTCTGGATGTGAAAAAGTTATACATGGCAAGAAACTTGACCTGCATAGTACAGAGCAGGCCGAAGCATTCTGCTTGTTTACAGCAGACTTTTAAAACAGTCATTTAACCTGAAGTTCAGTTACCAAGAAGCATGCTTTTCAGCCAGACAAGTAGATATGAAAGCTCCTTTTATATTCCTGGGTTTTGACTCTGTAAAATGGATACACTATTTGTAATAAGTATCTCAGAGAAAATTCTGTGATATTTAAATTTATGTGTCGCTCCCACCTCACATTCACTTGATAGTCCCTGTCAACTGATTTGACAATGGTCAATCTGAGCATACAATTGCCCTTCCTCCTAGGATGCAGAGCACACTGGTGTAGATCTTTTTTTTTAATTAATCCAGGGATTTTTGTGTCAGGTAGCTATATTAACCCCTGAGCTGCTGGCAATCTTTGGTAATGGATTGCCAATCTCTCTTGTCGAACTGGTAACACTCCGCATGGTGGTTGAGTGCTCGCTGGTGCAAGGAATCGTTGACCTAATAAGGCAGTAGTTGCAGCAGTTGCCTGAATTTTAAGAGGCGAGATTTGCATCGTGGTACACAAGTCAGGTGTTGCATTAGGTACCCTAGACTCACCAGGTGATGGAGATAGCAAATGAGGTAGAATTGAAAGGTAGAGAATGAGATTGAATTCATGATTAAACTTAGTATACGTCGCTGACCTTAGCTATATTGTTTATTCTAGACATATAAAATGTTACTCTCCTGATTCAGATGGAGGGTGAATTTTTACTGTAAAATGTTCCTTTTGTTATACATGTTCAGGTGGTTTTTTTGTTTGTTTTTCTGCAGAGACCCACTCAGTCCTGAAGTTGCGTCTCTTACACACTCACACACCAAGGTATCCAAGACAAAACTATCCCGATTAATTTCCCTTCTAGCCTAATTTCCATGTACTACTTCCGCAAGATCGTGAGGCTGTGCTACACTGAGCACTTACGTGGCTGGAAAGCAAAAAGGAAGGGATGTTCAAAGCTGAGGTACAGAAACAGTGTTACTGGGGTTTCTCAGTGCCACTGGTGGTGAGGTGGTCTGGCATCACGTTTTAATTTTTGCATTATGTGTTTCTTCTTCCATAAAGCATTGACACGAGTGCTCAGTGTTTTGAACATCAAATTAAGAATTCCAAGGGCA
This sequence comes from Trogon surrucura, assembly GCA_020746105.1. Taxonomy (NCBI): domain Eukaryota; kingdom Metazoa; phylum Chordata; class Aves; order Trogoniformes; family Trogonidae; genus Trogon; species Trogon surrucura. The sequence goes on from CM036627.1 coordinate 1,585,500, forward strand.
AAATATTAGAACATAATTAATTTCTTCCTTTCTTCACCCCCTCCCCACCAATGTAATACTAAAGGCAGTACTACCGCCTTGTAGGTGTAGTAATAAACAAGTAGCCAAAATAACTGAATACAGGAAGAGAAATATATGGAAAAAAAGAGGTTGATATGAGGAACAAACTCAATAGTCTCTAATTACAATTACATTCAATCTTTTAGGAGGTGAGCTAAAGCTTCCAAGGTACTGTCTTCAGTTATTTATCAGAATACAGCAGGAGAAAAAAAAATCTTGGTTTTTCAAGAATGTTTATTTAGGTGAAAGTAACAAAAATATTTTTAGATCTTCCTTCTACAGGGAATTTATAAGATTAAAATAATGCATAAAATTAGCATGTTTTTGAAGGTATGATACGCATTTTCAAAGAAATGCACTCTGCTCATAGTCCAATAGTTAATATCTTGATAATAGCTCAGAGCCTTTCTTCTGCATTAATTTTCTATGACCGCGTGTGCAAAAACTCCCACAAGCAGATGACTGTTGAACGTATTATAATTTGGGCATGCGGACATGAAAGTTGCAAGGTAAAGATAAGTGCAAATAAAACTGAAAAATTGCGCTTTTGAAAGCTTGAAAAGCACATACTTCAAAAAGCGTCCTTGAGTCTGAATGTATGAAAAAGAAAACAAAAACAACACTAGAAAAAAAACCTTAACTAATTAAAAAAAAATCTGACAAACATTTTGTAGCTAGCAAACAAGAAGAAATGTGCTTCCACGCCCATGCCTCAGAACAGACCATACCCTGGAAGCAAGGGCAGAACAACAACTTCAAGGTATTACACACATCTCTTTTTCTTTATAATAAAATATCTTAGATTTTGTCTGTCAGGTTATTTTTATCCATGTATGCTTCTACACGTACACAGATGTATGAAACTTTAAGTCCTCCTCAGTCAGCTCCACCATGTAACTATCTGTTCACTTGCACAGAGCACCAAAAATTGTTAGTGAACATCCATGATTAATGTTACAGCAATGCTCGAAATGAAAGCGCTGCTCAAGGCTGACAGCTGAACTCTTAACTTGCTCAGTGAAAGGATGCCTAGTGAGCATCCGTGTGGGACACACATCCTCTGAGGCGACCTGGGAGAGCGCACTTGGGTGGTGCAGGCTGATTTGTGATCAGACATGTGAGGGGAGGCCCTTGAGAGTCTCCTCTGGTTTTGTGAATCTTGGGTTTACAGAACAAGAGAGTCAGTAATAGTACGACAGCTTTCAGGGGTTTCAAGCTGAAAAGCTTCAGCTCTGTAGGCAGCAAACTCAGCGTTGTAAAAGCAAGAAATGGAGATTGGGACAAAAGAAAAGAGTAGAGAAACACCTTAAATTCTGGGAGCAAGTTAAAACTGCCACAAGATACAGACAAATATGCAAACGGGACGAAAACTGTCTGCGGGGTGGCAGAACACAGAACTGATGCAAACCAAGGTTGTCTTTCAGGACTTGGAAGTCGCTTGTGTACCCCTTGGATCTCCCTTGAGCAGTTCAGGGAAGGCTGTTGTGCTGGCACCACATCATGAGATTTAGAGGTGGAGCTGTGCAGATGCAGAACCTGAAGGGTAAACCCAAAGCGGTGGGATGAAGCTAGCAGCTACAAGTCTGGAAGCTGCATTGGGATGAGGATTTATCAGAATAAGAATTTAGGAGCTTAGGATCCTGTGGGAACTAATGTCATCTTTTTATCAAAGAAAGCCAAGGAGATACTCTACATAGCAGATGTGTCACACCCCTTGTGTTTTGGTTTTGTGAAAACTTTGATATGTCACTTTTAGGATCACTGAAGTTTCCTAGGCTAGGCTTAACGGTTACAGAGAGGAGACGGTTCTAGGAGTTAACACACAGAGGGGAAAATAGCAGAATTTAAGGCAGAGGATGGCAGCTAAAGCCAAGAGAACATTCCTCCCTTTCTTTCATTTACTCTGATTTAGTTACTAAGTTGTTGGATTAGTAGACTATGCCAAAAACTTCTCGGTAGGAGATGATACTGTTTCTCTGCCTCCTAGATTATAATATGTTACATCTTGCAATTGTTTATGTGAAATACAGTAGAAGTATCTTACATTAAGAAAATGACAAATTGCCACAAGTGCATCTTTCATATGAATGTGAGCAATGAAGTTGGATTAGGTAAATAACTACCTATACTCCTAAAAATAGCAAGTACAAGAAATGTTTGTAAATTGTTTTTGGTATTATAAATTTAATATCTAGGGTCTGCTTTTTTTAGTTCAAAAACAAGAAACCTGGAAATACAATGTGCTGATCACGTTACAGTACTGGAGGACTGCATAGATTTTTCTTTAGCAAAAACAATGAGCAAAACTGAAGAAAAAATAGAGAAAGAAAGCTTACCAGATGGCCTAGCTGATGATATTATTCCAAGCACTGGAAATGAAATTGGAGCAGGTAGGTGTCCTCCCATGGTTAAGTCCTTGTATTCTTACTTCCTGACTGGTAGAAATGGGTCCTCCTGGGGAAAAATTGAAGAGTTGCTGTAGAAATTACATGGAAAGTTCTGAAGCCCTTAAGTTAAAGGAAAAAGAAGGGTTTCCTTCTTTATGTACTTCTAGAGGAAGATCAGGTGACATATTAATAATCATGGGAAAAAGTGTATTTTTGTCTGGATTTCCACCTTTGTAGGAACATGGATGGTTATATATGTTGAATATGTGCATAACATTTGTTTATTTTTGCTGGGGAAATAGAAATACACGAGGTTAAGCTTGTACTTCCAAAAAGATAAGCTTCAGTCTTTTGTACAGATTCCGCCTCTAGAGGAAAGAGCCCTTCCTCAGATCCTTAGTAAGTGGCTCGAGTGAAGTAATGTTTTGGCTACAGTGCTTGAATGAGAATGTTCCAGATACTTTCACGCTCCAAACGGTGTGTTCACATTTGTTCTAGAAACAGAGGGAGAAAGGGCATTGTAGCATTTGCCAGTGAAGCTAAAGGCACAATGCACATCTCTCTTCTTCTGCGTGTGATACAAGTGAGGTTCTTGCAACGCCAGAGCAAGCCCGCAGTCGGCGATTCACTGCAGTAGTACCAGGTGTCCAAACCCTCTTCTTTTCATCTAACAGTTCGATGTCAACAACCACGCCAACATAGAAGTAACTTGATTTCTTACTTCATGTAATTCTGTGCACACCCTCTGTTAGTAAAGCCTCCCAAAACAGGTGCTCGGGTACCTCCCGTCAAAGTTTAAGGCTGGACAGGGCACTGGACTCTGACAGAAGCTCTCTGTGATCCCCCCCCACCATCACAGGGGAGGGTACCAGGAGAACCGAACATGGACTTTGAGGTTGACAAAAACTTGAAAAAAAGAGAAAAATACTAACAATAACAATGAAGATGTTAAACTTTAACCTGTGACAACTATATACAGATATTATAAGGAGTATGCAAACATGCTCAAAGGTACAACAAAACGTGTTAACACCTTCTAGATGACAAGGTCCTGAGCAGGAAAAAGGAGCGCCTGAGCTCCAAGTCCTGATCATTGTCCAGAAAAGCTGGAAAAGGAGCCGTGCTGCTCCACCCTACCTGTCCTGACGAATGCTGCTCCTCTGCAGCGTGACAACAGGAGGCAGGAAGAGCAGCAGGGCAGGGAGAGATGAGGAACAGCCCAGGGCAGTCCTCCCAGCACTGAAGGCCCAGGGGCCACTTAGGGGGACTTTTATAGTGAGCACCGTGGGGAGGGACGCTGTGATTAGTCCCACCACCTGACCCATCCTCGCCTCCCCACAGGCACAGCTGCCCCTTCTGCCCCGGGGAACTTTATCCTGGTGCTCTCAAACCAGGACCTCCTCTTTTGTAGTTCTTTTTCCCAAACTAACAAGAAATTGCTTTGGACTGCATTAGTGCCTTGCACCAAATAAATTCAAGAAGAAGAGTTATTGTTATTTTGGAACACAGCCACAAGCTGGTCTGGTTCTAGCTCTGCTCTTGGATTTTGAACAAGGGGTATTACTAAGTGCTGTTAATGACACAGAGCTGTGCAAGAGGAATCGTCTGTCAGCTAATAACTGGGTAAAAGGGGAAACAAAATGCTAAAAAGAAGCAATCGGTAGGAGTGGTGTAGCCCCTGGAGTGATCTTTCATGGAGCTTACATTGTTCGGTACAGACAAAAATAATGTGGAAAGAAGGAATGATAGCTGGTAAAGAAATAAGTAGATGAAACAATTATTTTAGGATAGTTACAACTGATATGGAAGTCTTGTAGAGGAATGTCATAGTGCTGAGTGAGGTGATAGAAAGGAGGTTTATATTCAGCAATAAAGAATGCAGAGTAATGCTGGTAGAAAAAACAACTCCAACTATAGCTGTCACTGAGCTGGACTTTGCTTAGTTGTTACTAATTAAGATGTCTCCAAAAGCATAGACTTACTGCTTGTTCACAGTGGAAAAGACAAATTGATTGTTAAAAATCCTTCAGAAGATAATAGAAAACAAAATCATCGTAGAATCCTAGAATGGCGTAGGCTGGAAGGGGTCATCTAACCCAGCCTCTCTGCCGCAGGCAGGGACGCCTCTCAGCCAGAGCAGGTTGCTGAAGGGCTCATCCAACCTGGCCTTGACCATCTCCAGGGAGGGGGCAGCCACAGCTTCTCTGGGCAATGTGTTCCAGAGTCTTACCACCCTTGTACCAAAGAATTTATTCCTAAGATCCAACTTCCTAAGATCCAAAATAGTGTAGTGTTATCATTATGCTATTAGAGAATTGATACTGTCGCATCCTGAGTATGCCAGACAGTTCTGCACACCCCATCTCTGAACCAGGATGTAGAACTAGGAAGGATACAGGCAAGAGTATAAAAAACTTGAATTTGAATCTTCAATTTGAAAACAAAACAGTTGAGGGCAATGTGAAACAATAGAGGGCAATGTGAAATATTCTGTAATGAAAACAGTAATGGTGAAGAAAAAGCTTTTTGTAATGAAAACACTAGGAAACACCACATTACATTGGATTTAAAGCAGGCTATACAAAGTGTTTTTCTTTCGCAAAATGCATAATTAAGTTAGCCAGCTCACTGCCATGGGATACTGTGAGTGCAAAGTGACAGTATGTTTTAGGAAGAAAATCAAACAGCTTGATAGAAGTCCATTGAAGAGTATTAAACTTGGTGGCTTCAATATGTTCTCCATTGCAGGATACCCACTAGTTACCAGAAACTAACAGGGATAAAACAGAAGAAAAAAAGTCAGTCTGTATCTTTTTTTTTTTGTAGTGTTTTCCTAAATCCTACTTATTATTGGCTTCTGCAGAATTACAACTTAAGCTGCAATTGACAGTTGATAAGGGAAGGGGGATGAAATTAAAAGAATTCCTCTTCCAGCAAATGAACACCTGTACCCATCCATTCCCTCACATTCAGCTCCAGATACTCCTCCTCTACTTTGTTCTTTCCCTCTTGTACTTACTGTGAATAATGGTTATTCCCATGTTGCTCAGCTCGATCCTCATACTGTTTCCATGCTTTGTGCCTCTGGAATTTCAGAGGGAGTTCCTCGCGAATGAGCTGGGGAAAGGGTGGGGAGCAGGGAGTAACAGAACACACTGTTCACACGCAGCTTGTTCGGTCATGACAATAGTACATTTCTTAGCTGGCCAAGAGCAAGAAAATACTTCATTTGGAAAAAAAAAACACACCATCTGATTAAATTGATTAATTTTAAACTATTAATTGAATAATGTTGGGGGTGTACTTTAAAAAAGCATAGACTACCATAGATTTTTGTGTTAAGAGGATTTTGCAGTCTACATTTAATGCCTTGTTGTGAGCAGTTTAAAAGTACTTTGGGTGTAACCACACAACTTGCAGCTACAGAGGACTGCAACATGGGCATACCCTACGATACACTTTTCTTTACTTTGGTCTCAAGGAGTGCTGTAACGTGTAGTGTAGTATGATGGAAGTTTACTTTTAAGTTTCATTTTTGAGAATTACACATTTTTACATTTTAAAGATGTTGAGTTCAGTCATTGAAAGGAAAAACCTATACAAAGCGTTACCTAGGAATGAGAAACTTGAAACATTTATTTAGAAATCTGCCGGGGTTTATTTGCCTATTTCTCTATAACAATTGTAAACAATGTAGTGTGTTTTTAAAAAGTTGAATGTGAGATTTACATCAGTCTTGCTGTTTTGTGCGTTGAATAATGAGTACTTGTGGATATTAAATGGAACTTACTGCGTTCACAGAAGCTCAAATCAGATTTCTTAAGGCGAAGTTACGTGTTACGCAGGAAGAGCTGGATAGTGTGATGTGTGAATGCAGGAAAAAGGTAAGAGCTGAGCTTTCTTATCTGTAGAAACAGTAGGTTTGTAATCAAACGAGGGTTTTGAACTAACTTTCCATTCTTCACAATTAGATTATTCTTAGTTGTGGTCTTTTAACTTCAGATTGCTTTTTTCCATCTGTTTCCCAGGCCCAGATGTAATGATGACATTCAGAACATATCGCAAACCACCTGTATGTTTTTGCTCAAGCTTTTAATTTAGAGTTAGGGAGCAGAATAATTGAAAAAGAGAAGATCTTAAGAAGGAATTAAATGTTGATATTTTATATCTGTCCTTTGTTCCATTTTTATCAATACAGGTGCTTCTGCATGTCAATACTTTTATGCTGTGATCAGAAAAAGTTGTTACATTAGATTTTAAAGACATTTTCATTTTCAAATCAAATAGAATTTTGTCATTCCATGCCAACAGTACTACAGAATTCAGTTAGTATAGCAGATGACAGAAGACAACCTTGTGCCTATTCTTGTCCTGCTCCATAGAACTCTCTATGTAAATGTTATGTTTTTGGTACTAATTTCTCTGGTGTGAAAATAACTTTATGACATTCAGAAGGTCACGGAAATTTTGTATCAGCAAAACCTTGAGATAGATTCTGGATTTTGTTCCAATTCACAGTCCAGTTATTATAAGGAAACAGTAGATCTGGTTTAAATATGAGAGTCTGAGGTGCGTGTGGTCACCTGGAAATGAGGGTAAAGCACATGTGTTTCCCAGGTGGGAGGTGTGTGTTCCTGGGGGCTGAGAGGACAGGCGAGCAAAACTTTTTCTCACAGATGCTCCAATTCTGTATGTGCCTTGATTTGTTTTGCTTAAAGAAATGAAGGGCATGATGTATCTCTGCAACAGCCTACGTTAATATTCACTTACAACGTTTAAAAGGTTATGAAAGAAAAATACCTTAAAATCATAAAGCTTAAAGTGAGCTGTAATTGCTTGGAGGTCATGAATCCAATACAGGATTCACTTGATGTTAAGAGACTCTTGTATTTGAATACTTGACGTGTCCTGGATCATTAGCTTGCTTTGCAGTCAAAACCAGATAATGCCGTCAAACATAATGGACTGATTTATCAGTAATTATATTATCTTCTTTTTCCCAGAATGTTTCCTGATGCATGCATTTAGCTATTCTCACAGAGATGTCACAAAATATCTGTGTGCCACTGTTACTCATATGATTCTCTAACATTTTGATAGTTAATTCTCAATACCTTTGGACTATGAGAAATTAAATGTTTTACATATTGCTGGAAGACAGTTCCCACTGAAAGACTACAGAAAATTAAATGAGAAAAGCGTTATTGTCCTGGTAAAATGGCGTTTTATTTTCTTAGTTTGTCTTAGTTGTTTCCTTTCTTAAAATTGTGAAATCTATCGTGAAGGATCTGAATATTGTAAATAACAATTTTTAAAAACAACTGTCTCCATGTCTACAATATGGATATTTTTACTGCCCTTTTTCACAAGGCATTACTATCACATTATCCTACTGCTTCCTTGCAATAATTTAGCTAATTGCTCTCAAACAGGATGAGGAAAATCAAAATTTAAGATCTCGGCTTAAAGATACTGAAGAAGAAAACACCAGACTGCAACGAACAGTCAGTATGCAACAGTCTCAGACTGAAAAGTACAAAGTGGTGTCACAAGAAGCCAACAAAAAAAGCGAAGGGTTACAACAAGAAGTCCTTGCGCTAGAAAAGGTATTGCAGATATTGGTCTCATTTAGCTCATGAAAGGGAAAAAAACCCTCATCAAATCACCCTCTGTATCCTAGTTTAATAGATTCATATCCAGTGATCCCATTAGCGTTTCAAACTCTCGTAATACTTTTAGAAATTGTATTTTTACATGGTCTAATTACTTTTTTGAAGGAAGAAATAATATATTTTGCTAATTGCTTTTCTTCTGCTTCTGCAATCATATATTAAATTCACGTGTAAAAGACCTGCGAGAGACAAAACAGCCTTTTCAGAAACTGCTGACAAATTCACAATGGAATCTTGAAAACATGCAGGGAAATTTTATTCTTCTGGTTTTAATTATGATTGTTGAAAATTACTTCTGGTAATAAGCATTTTATTGTAAACTGTAGAACTGAAGAATATTTGGAAGAAAACCACCTGCAGCTTATATTAGTATGTTCAGCAGGTAGAGGAAAGGATGCGTCTTTGTTCTTGAAAACGGACTATTTGCAAACCAGCCGCTCCAGTTTGGAGAAATCCAAATTAACCTGGCTGCTGCGTTAGGCCACATATGCAAAATTGTGTATGTGCCTAGCTGTAGCAGATGGCCTGCACGCGCAGCTTTGTTTGTTTGGAACTTAATCTAAAAGCAGCATGTGGGTTTTTTTCAATTACTCCGAGCTAGAGAAGTTGGCTTCAAAAATCACATCATACATACAGCGTTGTGTAGTACGTGTAATACAGCCAGAAGAGCGAGTTAAAAATGTGGGGAAAACAAAGCACAGCTCAGCCTGACAAAATCTCGCTGTAGTTCCATTAAATGATACTGTGCATTGGTGCTTTCATCTTAACGTTATGCAGTTCCGGCAGTTTAAAACTAAAATGGTCTGAGTTCACGTGTTCTTTTTGTGCAAATACTTGGAGGTTTTAAGTTCCCTTCAACAAGTATCCCGACTGTTGATTCTGTTGGGAAAAACATTCAGTAGCGGTACTCCTACCGTGGATCAGCTCACAGTGAATAGGGCTACGAGATTTACGAAGGCATTTAGTCCCTTCTCTTAAACCAAGACAGGACAGATTATATCCAAACCGTCCTGGACATAAGTTTGTGTAACCTGTGCTTAAAGCCTTCTGTGGTGGCAACTTCCACCATTTCCTTAGACTATGCTGGTTCTTGCACACAGCTGGAAAGTTCATCCCGTTATTTCGGAGAGGTCTAATGTGATGAGAAGTTTATTCACTTCTGCTGTGCAGCTGCCACATCCAGAACAGGGTCACTTGCCTCGCTTGGCTTTGCTCTGGATTTACCATCCTCAGCTGCTTAGTTATTCCCAATAGGTTGTGTTTTCCAGGGCTGCCTAAGATTACTGATGAGACACGACCGTGACAAATAGGGGTGGTTCTTTAAACTGCTAAAAAGGGAAAAAAGGCAAGTAGAGATAATGGATGGTTCTCTGTTAATTCAGAAGTTATTTTGCATATTGTTTCTGGTACAAAAAAAAAAATGTGTAACTGTCAAAAATATGCATTTAAAAATAATTTTGCAGTGACTGCTTAAATCTGTGGATTTAGCAGTCTGAAAACTGTTTTATTCTTTAAGCATGAAGTATCGTACAACACTATATATTAAATGTAGTTGTAGATTACTTCTAGGTGTGCTTAAAAACAATTTCCTGTGGGAAATATGGGCCTGAATCTGTAGTGCTGTGCTGCTAACCTCTCAGGACTCTACTTTCAGTCTAGAGAAAGTCTTCCGTATAGTTGAGGTAGCACAAATGTAACCTCCGATTTCTGGGCTTTTACCACTTTTGTTGCGATTTCTGTTGCAACATAGATGATAAATAGGTCAGCTGTGATACGTGCTTTCCCAGGCTTCCTCAGATTGTCAACAGTTTATGCCATTTCATTAACCACTCCACTTTTTTTGTGTGTGCCTAGGCAAAGATTCTCACCTAGTTTTCACAGTTGACCTGAAATGTGTCAATTAGGTTTTTTTTTTTATTTTTACATTTAATTCTTTTGCTGTTTAGTCTCTGTGAATGTTTCTGCTGGAACACCCACCTCAGGTAGCAGCTGAATTCTGATGCTCCCCAAAACTTCCATCCTCTTCTTTCTTCCATTCTTCTATTTTCTATACAGTTGATCTAATAAATGATATCACCTCTCCTGTCATTCTTCACTACCTCTCTACAAGAACACTCCTTCCTCTGCGTTCTCTCTCACTTATTAATTCAATCTAATTTGATGTCACGCAGACATTATCTCTAAAGCGGTTTTGGGGGTGGACTGGTGTTGCTGAGCTTTCCAAAGATAAAAGTGCTGCATACACTTGCTTCTGGGAGGAGCGCAGGCTGCCGGCAGGGTTAGTCGTGGAGGAGCTCTCTGGTATCACACCCCCTGTTGATGTTCAAGTGTCTCAGCCATGCTAGAACAGTGGAGACAATCCAGATCAAAACGGGATGCGGTTTTAGAACACAGTACCTTTTTCCCCCCTTTAAAGAAACATTACATGAGAAAATTAATCCAGGTTTTACTTAAAGTATTGAGGAATTGGCAGAAGCTTTGCCTACTTACAAAACAAAATAGTTATTTCAGGCATTTTTAAGCTGAAAAACGTGGAGTCAAATATATTTAACAATATACCCTCACTGGATGACTTGCAAAAAAAAATCCTTGATAAAGTATTATGTATGACAGTAACTGTCAAAAAGCATTAAAAGAATTTTTAGAATTCTTTCATTAGATGATATGATTAGGTGATACATCATTTGCACTGCATGCAGACTATTTTTTGGGTCATTAAATGCTTGGAAGGCTGTATTCCAACGCTTTTCATATTCACGCAGAATAAAATACATATCATAAAAGATTTAGTTGACTCTATTCACAGCTCCATCACTGTGGCACAAGACAAAGAGGTTTGCACGCTGTGCTGCTCGTTTTCTTTGAAAACACGGGAGGGAGTTCCCAGCAGACGAGTTTGCGCTCCCCGGTGATGCGCGTGTGTCCGCTGCCCTGCGCGCCAGGCTTCTACCTCTTATAACCCGCCAGGAGGACAGGTTGGCGACCAAATGGGAACGTTGAAGCAACACCTGTTTTTGTGAAATCTTGGAGGAGGCACATTCACCAACGGAATTTTGGAAGATTAGTGAGCTGCATCTTACTCTCCTGTTCTCTTCATTCATTTTGGAGAAGACTGAAAACTTCCAAGAACTACCTGTTCCAGTCTGTCTTTACTGTAACATCGTTGCTGCGGACATTTGTCAATTGTTATGTATTTCTTGGATAAGTGATAAGTAACCATCATAAGAGCTGGTGTAGAATTGAGAGAACAGAACAATTAGTCAGAAATAAGGCAGTCTCAGGGTGAAAGACAAACAATCTCTCTCTACTCTGAGAGACTCACCAACAACAAGATGTTCTCTCTTTACTAGAATTGTTTTTTTCTTCTACTTTGTCTTTTATCTGTATTCCTGATCTTTAATTTCATTATTCTGTTTCTCAATTTGGTCTCTTCTCCTTTCCCCACTTACACTACTATGAAACACTGTCATCACAGACAAGAGGGAACTGTTCGTATTGTTGCCATGAACACCTGATGAACTATTTTCTGATGGATGAAATAGTTACTACCCCTAGCCATCTCCAGTAGGCTGGTCTAACTTTTTGTTGGTAACGGTATGTAGCCATCTCTGTGGAAAAAAAGTAGAAGGAACAGGTGGGAAGAAGCAGCCACCATTCCAAAATCTGCCACAGAGTGGACATACCAACATTTTCTCTTTTTTTGACTGAGCATACAAGGTTTTGCAGTCAATCCTGTTGTCTTACAGGATCGGCTCCACAATTATCCTAAGAGAATTTTAAAACAAAAATTAGAAAGATCCCTTTTCAAGATTTCAGAGGAAAAGGGGACATTTTAACAGGGGAATTAATTAAGACAGATTCTATCCACAGGTCAGGGTAGTCCACAGACTTCAGTTTTCAAGTGTGAGCCTTGCTGTAAATGTATTGTCTGTGTGCCCGTCATTAAAATACCACTGTTCATAACCTTTGGTTTTATCCTTCGCTAAATAGGAATTGGAGAATCTAAAGCGTGTACAAAAGCAGGCCACAGCCAGTCAGAGAGCATTGGAGGTTCGCTTAAACAGGGCCCTGGAAGAAGCAGAAAGTTATAAAGCGGAGCTGAATAAACTGAAGCAAAATAACAAGGTACAGTAGCTTGGGAAAACACGTTCTGATCTGTAATCAGTCAGTAATGCTGGAATGAGACAAAAGGCTTGATCGGCTTTAGAAGCAGCCCCAAAAGTAACTTGGAGCAAGTCGCCAAAGGGCTCGATAGGTTATCTTGGATGGCACTACTGCAACCTGTGCAGGAGGAAGAAATGTACAGAATGATTTTTCCCCATTGGTGTGAAAATTAGGTGAGTTTAGAAAAAGGGAGAAGTGAACATACACACCCAGTACATACACAGACAAACCATGGCTGGTATCTCTGAGGTTTTCCTTTTTTTAAGTTTTGATGAGGGAATATCTTGTTTAATTCCATGTCTTCTCAGAAATGTCACGCATGGCTACTCTTTGTCATTTTGTTATGGAATGCCAAGTTTCATTGATTAAAGCATGACTTTTATAAATAATACATTTCTCGTCTTCCCATGGTAGGATGTCACTAACCAAGAGCTCAAAACAATTGAAGAATTAAAAACAGAAAACAAGAGACTGCAGAAACAAAAAGGAGAGCTAATGACTGGTTTTAAAAAGCAGCTGAAGTTAATTGATATCTTAAAGAGACAAAAGGTAAGGACCAGAGTCCTGTTACCTCTCAGTTAACAACCTCCAGCTGAATGTGTCTGTTGTCAAGTTTCAGTGCATGGGAGCAGTAGCCTCAACTTTTATTAGAGCATATTGCTGGTATTTTGCTTTACAGCAAAGGCTGGTCTTTTTCTGAATGGAACCCATTGCTAACTTGGAACGTACCTTGTCATGGTGAAAGGTTAGCATGGACAAGCTTTAGGGCAGAGATTATCTATTTGCTCAAGAACAAATACTGTTCAGGTAATAACAGCAACTCTCTTCAGTGCTGTGTCAGTTCAGTCCATTTTAACATGTGAGATTTTTAATTTTTTTGGTTTCCTCCCCCCAGTATATTACTTGTATCAGCAGCTGTAACAAAGATTAACAAAGGGTTCCCAAAGTGTGTCCTTCTCTATCCAGGTGTTCTGCATCTATATACTTCTGCTCAGGTATAGATCTCCTTGTGTGTCAGGAGGGGGAAAAGAAGAAAAAAAAGAGAGAATACTCTATGCGTGGACTTAGTAGACTGAACGAGGGGAGCTGATTTCTGTCCTTTTGTAATTCCTGGAATATCATGCTGCATACTTCAAGTGCCACACCACGTAGGAATGCTGTTCCCATCCACCCTGCACTTGCAGCTAGCCTAGGTCTGAAGGGCCTTTGGTTCTGTGTTCACTTCCTACCTCCCTCAGGGTAGGGGCTACTGGGTATCGAGCAGAAGACTTGCCGCCGACAATTCGTGCTGAACATTAGTGTTACAGAAAGGTGGTGTAGCAAAAAGTGGGTTAATACTTCAGATAGAACATAGCTAAAAATATTTTTAACTATCATATTTGATAAAGCTATGCTGATATCCCAGAAAACCTGTGAGTTTACATGAAAGGAAATTAAAGCAAGGAGCGTATGATGAAAGGCATCGCCCAAATCAGACGATTTATCATCATACATTCACTTACCAAGCGCCTGGGATCTCGTCCTATCGTTTGTGTCAGTTTTCCTTCTGAAGCTGCACAAGACACGTGGGGAGCTACAACTTTACAACTGCCCAGACAGGATCTTAACATCGGGGAGTGGGTCACCTCTAAGGGCTCACTCATTCAGGTCAGGATGACGTTGGGGCGCTGCTTCTTCACTCCCAAACCAAAGCTGTAAGAGAGCTAAAGCAAGCAGTGTGTGGTGACTTGTTGAGCAGGAGCACATTAGGACCAGCCTTCGAGATAAGAAAATGGAGCATTTTATTTATCCTTTGAGTGCTGCAGTGATCACCAGACATTTTGTAAACGCCCTTGAAGCTGTTGAGCACCCACAGAGGAGCAATAGTTTTGTGTGAAGTGGGAATTGCAGCATAGAAATACACCCTTGGGTTTAGAATACCTCTCCAACACAGGGCAAAGGAGGACGACAGGTAACTGGAATAGGAGGAACTGGGGCTGCTCATGCATTTCCAATGGAAGAGATTTTTTTTCAGGCAGTAACAGGATACAGAGGAGATCCTGGGGGGTCCATCTAACAGAATTAGTGCTAGCTTAGCCTTTGGCTGTCCCTTTTGACTCTTCAAGTTCATTATGAGAAGGAAAAACCCCACAGCATTCAAGAAAAATATACTCTATACATGAGGTAGCTCCTTGTTTTCTGAAACATGAATTCACCGAAATGGGTGTCAAAGAGCAGTATTTCTGTTTGTTTGACTGTGAACCAAACCCATAGTCTCAGATAAACTTCACAAAGCTTCATTAAATACATTTTAAACCATTAAGAATACTCTATCAGAGCTGCCGATAGTAGAGGAAGCCACTTAGCTTAGAAAAAAAAAGTCATTTACTCACAGAAGAAGGCTGCTGTTAGTTGTCCCATCAGAGCAGCCTGTGAGTGGAAGAACCTGAATAAGTACAGCGTGAACTCTGCCCTTTATTGGTTCTGGCCAGAGGCACAGGGGAAGGGCAGCTGGAGCTCAGCATACGTAATCACCTGAAGAATATCAAGTCTGCTTCACACGAGCCTTTTGCCAAATGACTGAGGAAAACCTGATTTGGGCTGGTTTTGTAGTGTTTCTCTGGCAGTTTCAGATGCCTGTAGCAAGTACAGCTGGCCTGAAGGTGAGGAGATGCTACCATGTGAAGAGTGAGAGGGGAAAAATTACCCCAAAAGGTATTAAATGTCAGTAGTAAGATAAGTTGCAGCTGGCAGCAAGTAGTTGCTGGTGTTCCAGTTGGTCTTTTCAGACCTTTCACTGCTTGAGAGAGAGAATTTAATAGAAGATCTTAGTTTCAAAAGAAATTAAGGGAAATTAGTTTGAGCTTTACAGCGCTGGAGGATGTTACACTGCCTGGGGGAACTGCAATACAGATTGTTGTTGGTTTGGACCGAGAAGATGCCTATATATTAAAAAAGACCCTACAACAGACTCCTTGTAGACATGAATTGTTTCCTGCTCTTCAAAACATAATCGTTTTATCAAAATTTGCACTAAAAACAATGTAGCTGGGATACTTTGCACTTGGAATGATGATGGGTGAAAAGGTTGTACTCGGGTGTGGCGATGAGGACGTGCAGCACAGCTGTGACACAGCTGGAACTGGGGAGCTTTGCCTTTCGGAGTGGCAGCTCTGTGCAAGCCTGCTGACCAATTAGTACTCCTTCCCTCATCAAACGCTGAGATCTCAATGACATTTTTTCCTAAGCAGTTGCATTCTTTGAACAGAAAATAGCCGCTTTCTAAGTTAAAAAGTTCCATTTATTCCTTTCAGTGTCCCATTTAAAGAAATGGGCTGTGTCCTGGGTAGCAGAAGTACAAGTGTGGTTTTTAAACGCACACATGTGTACGTATGGGGGCTGGGAGGGGGAGTGCATGTGCCATAAGGGACCACAAGTGCACGGTGTGACACATGGCAGCGCAGCTACCGGTGGTCAGCGCCACGTATTTCTTGTTAAGAAGTTACTCTTTGGTTTATGTTGCTTTTTAAAGGTGTTATATTACTTTGTTAATACACTATTTTGTTAAAATCCTCATTTTACATTAAGTCGTGTACTAGAAGCACTAGCACACCGAATCTTAATGATGTGTTGGATTTGTAATAGCTTTGACGTTAAGCTGTGTATGGGTCAGCTGGAAGGAACGTGTACCAGTTTTCGCAGAGGTGTTCATCAGGTCACAGGAGCTGTCAGATTTTCAGTAATTTCCACACCTCCTGAAAACTGAGGTGTTTTTAAAGCAATAAAAGGAACTAAGAGAAGCTATTGGTCCTGTTTTACTAGATCCAAAGTTGCCATTTTTAGCATAAAACTTACCTCATTAACCCTACGCTACAGATTTTTGCAGAAAAATATGAATAGCAGCTTTAGCTTAAACAGGTGAGTATCCAATCAGTCAAAACCAGAAAAAAAAAAAAAAAAGGATAGATTTGAAGCCTCTTTCATCTATCCCAGTTACACAGAATTTTGTTACTTCATGCTCCTAATTTTTTTTTTAATTTTCTTTTAAGATGCACATTGAAGCTGCTAAGATGCTTTCTTTTACTGAAGAGGAATTCATGAAAGCTCTTGAGTGGGGAAATTATTGATTCCATGGAAGAACAACTTCTGTTTGAAATACAAGTGGGACGGTACACTGTTTTGGCACTGTACAAAAATGCTTGTTAATAGTTGTATATCCCAGTAAATTGACTTTGTTGATTTTGCCTGTGTTTAAATTGTTTAACTTTGATCAGCCTGGTAGGCTGTGTTGTAATATCCTGTGAAATACAAATTTCTACTGAAGTTTCAGGCCAAGCTGTCCATTCTGTAACGAATGGAGAAGCACAGACCGTGCAAGGAATGTTACAGCAAGTGCACTTTGTCATCACTTTGCTTTGTTTTACCATTTACAACTACACCTTGTCTAAGGTAATATTCAGTCCAAAGAAGTCAGGGTTTAGCCTCAGAAAAATTCCTTGTTGCAACAGAAATAAATTAACCAGTGATCCAGTTGAGAAGAAAATGTCATGTCCTTTTTATAACACGTGGTTGGAAAATTGGCCTTGTGCGTTCCCTGTAACAGATCTCCCCTCAAAGCCGGTTGGTCAGGCATCTAATTTAAGCACCACCAGCTCTTTTATAGAAATGATCATAACTTGTTGTAGCTGTTACATGTTACACCCTGGTGGGCAAAAATATATGTGAGACTTGCCCCTGCCATCCTGACAGACTCTGATACAGTTGCATTGTGTAAAATTGCCGCTTAAGGTGAAAATATTCCATCTTTCCCTGGCCATCAGGTGCTGCTTTGGGATACAGTGAGGAGGGACGGCTCCGTACTCACAGGTGCTCTCGTACATCCTTAAAGACTTCCTGATGTCATCATTACAATCAAGACCTAGATAAAAGTTTGAGTGTGGATGAGCTGAGCATACCCTATGTGTATAGAGAAGAGGAGGAACAGAAGTTTGTGCTGCTTGCATGACCTTCTGTCAAACCTCAGCTGGTTCAGTGCACTCCTCCCTTGGAGTAATTGAATAGGAACGTGGCACAAAAATAGTAAATTCATGCACTGAAAGGTATAAACAGTGATTCTGACCTCAAAATGGGAAAACATCTCTGCTTCCTATCAGTGAAGTAACAAAAACTTAACAGTGAAGCAAGTAACTCAGACTTACCCCTTTGAGATGAGACAAACTACATTTAGATTAGTATTTTTAATGGTGTAATGCCCGTGTAGATAAATCTTTGAATTACAACCAGAAATGGGGCATTAAGAGGATCTTATTCATACTGAAGTTCACATGTGAATTTACACTAGCTTAGGTGTCTGCAGAGTTGTTGGAGAAAATATTTTGAACATCGCTACATCACTGAGAGAGACTGAGAGCTCCATTGCAGTTTATTGATGAAAAATGCAAGTACAACATAGACTGAAATAAAACTGCTCATCAGTTGAGAACTGCAGTCTTAAAATGGAGACTTTAATGATCCTGAGGAGTTCCCCACCGTCACTAGCAAATGGGAATTTGTGTCGGAAATCAGATGACACCTAGTGGCAAACCGGGAGATCACACGGGGGCAAATTTCAGCGCTCTCCTGAAAATGCATTATCTCTTCTGATAAGCCAATCTAAATTTCTCTCCCAGCATGTTAACGTCAGCTTCATCTTTGAATATTCCCTGCAATAAGGGGAAAAAACCACACGTTAGAAGGACAAATAGTCAGAAAGATTATTATGGATCTCTGAAATTTTCCACAGAGGCGAATGTGACAGCTTGTATCCATGGTGCCAGTGTCACCTTTAAAACAAAATAGCCCTGAAAACCGTCGTAAAACTTCGAGAGATGAGTTTCAGGTTGGCATTAACCTAGAACCACCTCTTCTGTTCTTCATGCAAGTGACGACGAGAACCCCGTAAGGGTTCCCACACGCGCTGTGCAGGAGACAGAGCTGACCTGCGTTTCTACCAAGAGCAGCGACAGTCTGCGCGGGGGCTCGTTTGGGGAAGTCAAGCCCCTGCACCGAAAAGAGGCGCCGGCTGGGGTCAGGCTCCATCGCCACCTTCAGTTGTGCTGAAATGAGCCTATGCAAGGAAACTATTTTGGAAATCAACTGATACTGAAAAACTTCATATGCTGCGAGGAAGGCAAGCAAGTGAACCTCAAAACCTAAATCTTTAATTCTAAATTAATTTTATGGCTAAAAATGTGCATGACCCACAGAGCATACTTTGCAGCATCTAAGGAAAACCCCAATAAGTTAAAAATTGCATTTATATCGGAGACTTTAGAATTAGGTGACACTTGTATATTTAACCATTTTGAGTCAGGTAACGTAACGTATGACCACACAGTTCAGACACGGAGTTGAAGCAGAGACAAAGTAAAGTCAAACATTGATACCAGGGAACAGGTGTGAGCCTTGGACACTCTGAAATGGCCAAGACTCCCTATAACAGTGAATTCAAACCAGAAAGCTGTAACAAAATATTGCCAATTTGAGTTAATCTTTAATTAAATCTACATTAGAAACTAAGAAATTTACAAATTTATGCACCAAATTAGAATATTAATATTTGTATAAAAATGATGCTCTGCTATATTTACAATGTTTTCCAGTATTGGAGAATTTCTTTAAATAGCTGGATAATTCCCTCTCTACTGTAAATGCATTTTTATATCCCTAACGCAGGTCCCTGTTCATTTGGGTACCATCAGGTGATCTTTCCATTTATGAAATATAAACCAAAATAAATCGTAGTATATCCCTATGACAGTAATTGCTTTCACCTTTTTAACTTTTAAAAGCACAAGGATGAACAGGGTGAGTTTGGAACTGCTTCTCTAAGCATCGCAGTTCATTGCACTGCAACAGAGATGAGGCCGTTTCTATGGTAACAGAAGAATTAAAAGACACTGTTAGAAATTGCTCCCAAAACCTCAGGTGAGAAATTTGGTGGAAACACGGTTTAAGATATGGGAGACTCCTTTCTGGAGCTGGAAAAGCCCTGCTTTAGAACTTCTGTATTCCAGAAACTGGATGTGCAAAGCACTGTGGAACCTTTCAGCAAGTTCTGTACAAGGCATCAGTAGTGCAGCAGAGTCCAAAGCCCCTCACGCAGGAAGACTATTTCGGTAAACTGCTTCTCAATTCCAAAAACAAAAGGAAGGAAAAAAAAAAGAAAAAAAGAAGAAAAAAAGGAAAAAGGAAAAAAGAATGCACAAGAGAGCTGGCACAGTAAGGACACACGCTGACTCCAGGAATTCACACAGTTTGGCAACTCAGCCTTACATGATCCAAGAGAAAACCGATTTACAGAGCAAAAGTTTAAAGCATTTAAAGCGGAATTCACTTACTCGAGGAAGATAACCCAATAATTTAGCCGCATGTTCTTTCAAAAGTTTCTGCCTCTCTTCTTCAACAATTGCACGGATCTTTTCCTGTCTTCTCTCCTCCAATTGTCTTTCTTCAAGTTCATGCTCCTGCAATAAACAATCGGCTTCTCGTAACTGCTCAATCTCAGCTTTGTAGACATTTGTTTTCATCAATATCCACCACAGTATCAAGTGAAAATTTTTTTTAGTGGAGTAAATTTTGAACTTGGACTTACTAACTCCTGGTTATTCATTTGAAAAGGAAGGAAAAGTGTATGTAAAAGACCACAAAGAACTGTTTAAACCATACACATGTGGTAACTAGAAAAACTCCCAGACAAAAGAGAAGGCTGAATGGCAAGACATGGGGCTAGTCTGGTCACATGACACATGTGATTTGTGCCCTATATAGAGGGCCGGTTTAGCTCACTCGGTTGAGCGTGGTGCTGAAACACCAAAGGTCACGGGTTCGATTCCCGTTCGGTCCTCATGTGTTGCCTGATCTAGTTGAGAGGCGTCCCTGCCCATGTTAAAAATGATCTCTAAGGTCCCTTCCAGCCTAGGCCATTCTACGATTCTATAAACAGCTCTGAGAAGTGCAGTACAGGATTCCAGTTTCAGTTTACGCCTTTTCTATCTCAGGTGATAATCTGAGAGACTTCATCTAAAACCAAGGCCTGGACTCCCCCTTCTCACACATCATGATCAGGGTCGCCGACCCCACGGCTCCTGAAGAGAGACCTGCAGAGCACCTCCGGTGTACAGAGGGTCTGGGGATGTTGCTGGTTCTAATCTCTTAAGCTACAAAAAAAGTCAGCTCTGAAAAGACTTTTTCCTTGTCCGCCAAAGCGAAGGCCTGCTTCCCCCCCACTGCAGTTCTCTGCAACTCCCCAGTCACCTTTCCCTAGTAGGAAAAGCCTCGGCTTTTAGTATAGCAAAAGTATTCTCACACTGTAACACTTTGGCTCAAACCCAGGGCGAATGTGAAAAGTCTTACTTTATCTGCAATAAACTGTTTGCGACGGTCTTCAATAAGTTGTTCCACAGCCCTTCGGTGTTCAAGCTGTTTCATTCGTCGTTTCTGAGCATTCATCTGTTCAATGCGATCATCCTCTGCGAGCTTGGCCATCATCTGCTGTCTGAAGGCTTCCTCCTCTTCCTGCATAGCCTGTTGCACCGCCTTCTTTAAGGCAAATTGCTCCTCATATGTTTGCCTTAAGTCTAGGCGTTGCCTTAACCTCTTTTCAATTTCTGCCTAGAAAGGAAATTTAATAAAACAACATATTCCTGCAAGTTTTGTCATCAGGCAATCTACTCGATGATCTGGGAATAAATTTACTGCATCTGTTGCCTTCTAGCATAAAGAACTGGAGCAAACACTCCTGACCTGACAGTGCTCTCCAGTATTAACCAGTTTGGCAAAGGAATCAAAACTCTCAAAATTAAGTCCAAAACAAAAGGAGATTATTTTTGTCCACTAGCATGAAGTGAATCGACAAGACAGTTGTCTCTAAAAATGTGTCAAGTGTCTCAGCCTGTGTTACATTTTGTCACCCATAGCAAGATACGACACAGCCTGGGCGGGTCCGTAGGAAAAGGCAAAACCTTCAGTTGTCTTCCTGCTCGAAACTAAAACATAAAAAACAGTAGGGATGGCAAAGGAAACTCAAAGGAATTCTCCCTCCACTGTACAAACTGCTTGTCTGACTAAGAACATCGAGGACACTTTGTGCCAGAACTGAACTGAAAACAGTTTAATTTCACTTAATACACCTAAAACCATGTCAGAATTAAGGTTTTGGCTCTGAGCCAGCTCAGAGATGAAAGTGGGATCAAGGAGTCCCTCAAACCCATCCCAAATTCACAACTAACACCACAGAGCTAACGAATCGAAAGTGTGGTAAAAACCCCAACGCAGACTAGTCCATGAAAGATCCTGCCAGCATTACTAAAGGAAACGTTGTGGAAACGGGAGTTACATGAACTCTGAAGAGCGCCCTCAGATGCAGAAGGACGTGCAGGTGGGACAGGTTCTCCCTCAATGTTCTGTACGTGTCCCAACCCCGGTGACAGTGTCCAAAGACCAACGGAGCACTGCTCCACCACAGAGACATCAGAAGTGAAGGGACAGAGGAGGACTGTGTGACATACTGTTCCCTGCATTCACTTCATTATGTATGTCTACCCAGAGGTACAGGTGCTCCATAAACTACAAGATTTCCTGCATATACACTGTTTTTATTTTAGAGACGTTTCACCCAGCCCAGAAAAGGTGCAATACTCCGCTTGCATTTTCCATTATCAGTTTATGCCCAGGTACACATAGCGCACACAGGACGTACAAAAAACTGGTATCTGACAAGTACCGAAAATATCTGTGTACGCATGTGCCGGATAAGTCCAGGGGGAGTGAAATATTCCCCCCAGCACACAGGTTCCTGCCAGCACTCACCATCTCCTTCCTCCTTTCCATCTCCTCTTGTTCTTCCAGATACAGCTCTTGGCGGATTTGTTCCAGTTCTTCACGCCTCTGTTGTTCTCTTTCCAGATTCTGGGCAATCTTTTACAAGAAGGAAAGATTTCTAAATGAAACACAAACATATACAATATTTTTTTCCTACAATTTCTATTTTTGATACCATGCTCTGAAGCCTTTGTTTTTTCTCCTCAGCGTCTCGAACTTTAGCCATCCGGTCTTCTTCTCTTTGTCTCTGAATGTTGGCAAACTCCGTAATTTTCCTATTTTCTTCTTCCATCTCTTCCTGTTTCCTTCTCCTCCAGATAGCTTGTTCTTTTTTAAATTCTTCAATATATGTCTGAGTTGCTCTCACCTTATCTAACTTCAGCTGTTTTTCCCTGTGCAAGATGGGAAAAAAGATTGTGTAAACAGTTATTTAACGTAGTGCAGAGTAACATCAACCAGACCATTTGCTCACCATTAACAATGCACTCCAGAGACTAAGATTTAAGTGACTCTCCTTACCCATTCAGCTGGAAATTAGATACCTAGATTGAAAATACTTATTCATTGCCCCGAAAAGGGAGTCCCGTGTGTAACACCTTCCTCCAGGAGGCTAGGCTGTGCACGTGGGTGCTCACTACTACTCCCTTTACACACACCCCACCAAAACAGAAGGGGAGAAGGAAACCCAGCAGCCTAATGCCACCACAATTCCCTACACTCTTTATTTATTTGTTCTAAACTATTCCCCCCACCTCAGAAATCTCCTTTCCCATCCCTCCCCTTACGACAGGGATACAACACATCCCATGAAGAGGCAGGGACGTGAGGGGAGGCCAAAATCTGTGATATGCACTCATTTCCAGCATGACAGGCCCTCCTTGAAATGAGCTGATTTCATATTTGGGAAACAAGGACACGAGATTAACTGGGAAGACAAGAACGCTCTGATGTTTAAACAGCAGAATCCACACAAGCCAGTCTCTTGTTAGTAAAATGTGACCAAGGAGGACTAAATTGGGCCTTAGTCTATGAAGTAAATGTTTACAGATTAGTTTTCTACATCGAATTACATAAGTTTTTTTGTTTAAAATTAATAAATAATAAAAATTCAAAGTAACTAACATTTGGTCTTCCTCATAGATCTTTCTTACAATTTCATCAATCACGAGTTTCTCTCTCAGAAACTCTTCGTAAGCATCCTGCTTCTTCCTCTCCTGTTCCTCAATCTGCTTCTCCAGTTCTTGATGATACATCATTTTCTCCTTGTTTCGCCTCAGTTCTGCAGAACTTTCTTCTTTCATGACCCTTTCGTACTCCTCCTTCATCTTTTGGGCTATTTCATCCTCGTGTTTCTATAGGGGGAAAAAGTAATGCAAGGTTCCTTTTTACTCCCAATAATATAACTTGCAATGAAAAAATACACAGTATAAAAAGGAATTATAGTGCATTACAACAAAGGAGTGGTTTCTACCTTAATCTGTAAGTACAGTGCCTTAACATGCTCAGTTAATTCAGTAAGGAAAGCCCTCAAAGAGAATCCTCACCTAATAACAGTTCCCTTCTGAAGTTATTTAGATGTATGTTTAATAATAGTAACACTTTCAACAATCTGTTTCTGAGGTGAGCACTTACTATTGGATGTGTATCATAGTTTTAACTTGGATAAGTATTACAAAGCCAGTAAAATAAAAACTATATCCATTCATACAGCGTAATTCACTGCTATTTTGATTGCAATGGCAAAGTAAACCTTCTTCTGACTGGTTATTACCGGTCCTTCCAAACACAAAACATTTTTTCACTAAACACCAAATGCCTAAGCGTGCCTAACTATTTTATATAAAAAAGGTCAGCTTCCAAGGAAGACTTTTTAGCACGATCCATACAAAGAGTTACAGCCCTCAGGTGCTGGACACACTGTGAAGCTAATTACCATTTTCTCATACTGCAGAGCTTCTTTTTCAGCGATCTGTGCAGCTCGGTCTTTATTCACATAAGCAGATTTTAGCTTTTTTTCTAATTCTCGAAGTTCAAGACTGGGGGAAAAAAAAAAAGAAGTATCCTATTACAAGGAAGTAAGTACCTATGGGAAAAAAACTTGAAATTTCCATCATTAAACATAATTCCAAAATTTTCTTTTTCAGGCAAAAACCCCAATTTTAGAAGAAAAATATTGTTATAATAGGAGACCAGAAAAAGAAAACAAAACCTGTTTTAAAAAAAGTTATCTATATTTGTATATATGCCATAGACAGGCTTCCCAGAGAGGTTGTGGTGCCTCCTCTGGAGACTTTCAAAACCCGCCTGGATGCTCCTGGGTGGCCTGCCCTAGGGGTTCCTCCTCTGGCAGGGGGGCGGTTGGACTAGATGATCTCTACAGGTCCCTTCCCACTCCAAACATTCTGATTCTATGACCAGCAGTTTTTGCATACATTATCTGTAACTATATAAATACAGGTTTATGCACGTGTGTCTGCTCACAGATATGTGTAAGTGTACATATCTATAAGCACACATACACAACTAAAATGTTGTGGATCAGAGAGTTTCTCTCTCATGAAGAACGTGTTGTCATACTTTGAGCCTAAAATCCCTTTTCCTCCCCGGTCAGCTTCATTTCCACTGCTACTACAACTTTCACAAAGTCTGTCTTGTCTCAACTTAGCTCACTTCACACTGCTCACACGCCACAGGTCTCACACCTCCCGAGCCCTCCCACACTCTTTTCTGATACTCTTCACTGACATCTGGAGCAACACTCTCTGATCACAGCCCTCTCCTAAGCACTTCTCAACATCTACCTTTCCCTAGGTTTTTTTTTCCAGTTATGACCTTCTGTGCTGCACAAATTAAAAAGTTTGAAGCCTATTCTAAAAAATAAATTAGGTATTTGATCTTAGAGTACTAAAACTTCCTCTCCATTGCTTGAAAACATCTCAGGCTACAATCTTACTGCATCTAAGGTTCAGTCCAAAGTGTGGTCAGGAAAAACACAAGACGAGCAGGAGGTACCCAACTGACCAAATCCTTCCATAAATACACTTCTCAGAGCTGAACTGACTTACAGTAACAGCTAACTAAGAGCAGCAGTGAGGTTTTTGAAGCATTACCTGTTCTCTCGTACTTGTTGCCGCATCTTCTCATCTTTCAGTTTTTCGTGGTTCAGCCCGGCCAGCTCAGCTGCCAGCCTCTCTTCTTGCTCCAGCTGCAGCTCTCGCTGCTTTTTGGCCTCTTCCGCCTAACCAGAACCACCATTTCCATGACGGCTCCCCTCTGCGCACCCACCCGGGGCCGGGCCAAGGGCGGGACCACACGCCGAGCGCTTTTCCAAGGGGAACCCTCTAATTTGGGAGCAAGGAGTGCGTGCGGGCGCGCTGACAGCACGGGCCGGCCCCCGGCGGAGCAGCGCGGCACCGCTCGCCCTGCCCCGAGCGCTGCCGCCGGGGGGGGCTGGGCCCGGCTGAGCCCGGCAGGTCCCGCCCAACCCCGGACGTTCTGGGAGCGCGCGCGCAGGGGCGACCGGCCCCTCCCGCCGCCCTCGCCCTCACCGCGCGCGCCGCCTGCTCCAGCCGCCGCTCGCGCTCCAGCGCGGCCCACAGCCGGGCCCTCCGCCTGCGCGCGCCGCGCTCCTCCGCCTCCGCCGCGGCCGCCGCCAGCCTCGCGCCCCGCTGCGCGGACGCCTGCGGGAGACAAGAGTGAGGCGGTGCCGAGGGACAGCCCGGCCACAGCCGCGGCCCCGGGGCCCGCTTCCAAGCCCGCCCGCCCGCCCGCCCGCCGCTCACCATCCCCGCCCGCGCTGCCATGGCAACCGGCGAGCCCCGGCGGCGGAAGGGAGGGGAACCGATTTAACTTCCGGGGGAAGCCCGCCGCGCTGATTGGCCGAGAGGGCGCCCCGACACTGCACGTGACCGGGAGGGGGGGCGGGCCGAGCGCCGCGCGCTGTCGCCGGGCAACCGCGTGTTGGGGTGGGGGAGGGGAGCGGGGCGGGGCGGGGGGAGGAGCGGGAGCGGCAAAGTCTCTCGGAGAGAGAAAGGGAAAGAGAAACCCAAGGGCGCGTCTGCGACGGGACGCCCGTCACTCGCCTCTGGCCGCAAAGCCGTGGGGGCAGCTCTTAATGCAGAGGGATCCCGGACCCCTCGTGTCTCACCGTTATTTTCTTCTCCCCGTGGTTGTGTGAAACCAAGGACATTTAAAAAAACCCTTTAAATACGTGTAAAAGTCATTAATGTCACCGACTCGGTAAAATTAAGTGACTGACGCTTAAGAACAGCTCTCAGTGACGTGAAGTGCAGGTTCCTGTTGGTGCTGTGCTCGGTGCGTCTGTCTCAAGGCGAGCATTCCCATCCCATAGTCTGACAAAATCAGTCCCCGATCTCCTACCAAATCCCCCAGATTAGTCGAATTCTCTCTGAAGCTTTGGTTATTCTTTGTCCTTTTTGTGAGAAACACGTTTTCCTGCAAGGCTTAGGGAAAGCCAAAAGGTGAACTACAGGAGACCATGTTTTTAACTGAAATGGTACCGGCAGAGAGAGATGAGACAGGAAAAGCTACAAACTGTCCCTGTTTCTTCTTTGCAAGTGGTGTTACCACTACAGCCCTCCCTCAGAGAAAATTCTTCCTTCAACACTAGTAAAGGCAACAAATATCAGAAAACCCATCCCCCGGGGATTCCGCGGTGTTGGCTTGCAAAGCAGGCAGCGATGGCTCAGTCCTCTTGGTGCCCACCCGGGGCAGCTGGGGGCTGCTCTGCCCCCCCCGGGGCACTGCCCGCACCTCCCTGTCCAGGTGAGCTGCAGACTTGCAGGGGTGGAAGCACGGCCCTGTGCCCTCTCGGCTGTTCTCAGCTGGATGATCCACCTCCACCCGGTGGGGAAGCACCTGCTCTTGCTGCTTGCCCAGCTGTGCGGTCACAGCAAGTCCCTGCTCCGCGTAAGGGCCTCCCTCGCTCGTTCTGACTTGGGAAAAAGTCAAACACTGTGTTGGAAACAGACCTACCTTTTGTTCATGTCAAAAAGCAGACCTCCTCGATGGCACCAACCAATTCCTCAGTTAACGACCTCAGAATTTAGCTCTTGCACAACAGAGTTCAGGCCAGGTGGAGGTGCTCAGCTCATCTGGAGGAACAGAATAAAAACCTACAGGGTCAGACTCCTTAGAAGCCAGGTATGTTTATATTTAAGGTTTCATTCCATAATATAATTTATGACTTTTTTAGAGTAACAAGATAATGAAACATCCACTTTCCTACAGTTAGGCAAGGAACGAGTGCCAGTTGCATCACTGCTATCCAAGCCTTGTTCCCTACAGCATTTCTTGCAGCAGCCTGGTTACAGCTTCCTGCTCAGTGACCTGCTGCTCAGTTCTCTGACCTGACAGCATTAAACACTGCCAGGGCCTGAAGAACTCCAGGTACCCAGCAGCCAACTGCACAGACATAGCGTTAACTCAGCAGTCCTTTCTCGGGGTTAACACAGCACACGAACACATGATTCAGTTCTCAGTCTCAGTATCACCACCTACTGATCAGCGCAGGAGAGCAGAGATGAACACACTGGGGACATGAAATTTTGGTAACGATAAAAACTATGAAATAGAGCATTAAAAAGAAAGTTCCCTTTATTTTAGCAGTTTAAATCGAAGGTCATGCAGGAGCACACAGCAGAAAAAGTCATTAAATGAAAATGGTGAAGCCATTCTGCAGGTTTACCTCTTTTCTAGGGCATTTTACCAGATGATCAGAACACGAGACAGTGACAAACACTTCCCAGCTATGTGGGTCATGCTGACTTTGCAACATCATAAACCGCTGCTGGGGATAACACAGCTTCTCTGTGAGGTAATTTACCTTCGTTGGATGAAAAGATAAACGAGAATTAACAGGGAAGAGTCTGAAACATCTGAGCTATGCTATTGATCTACTAAAGACCTAGATAAGTCACAGAGAAGCTAATGCTTGCTTTGCTTGAGATTAGTGATGGATGGGATAGCAGATTTAGCAGCTAAGGGGTTATCACTGTCAAGAAAATCTTAGCAGTAATTTTTTTTTTTAAATTATCCTGCAGTAGCAGAGAAAATACATCCCCTGGCAGCAGTAGGCAGAAGTGATCTTTTACTCACATTGACTGTAAACAAAAATACTACAATGCACAAAAATACTCAGTGCTTAATGAGTATTTTGCTGTAGTATTGAGTCTTTAAAGAATAAAGATAATAAATGGTGTGTCTTGCGCCAGAAAGGATGTTTGTGCAAAGGACAGGAACAGAAATTAGTCTTTTAGGGCCACCACATTCTTTGCTCTGTTTTTGGGCTTCCATCTTGGCTCAGTCCTACTGGCCAAGAGTAAAAGCAGTGAGCTGTGTGTCTACAAGGCTGACATGGCTAAAACTGCATTTATATCCACAGCATTGTATAGTATGTGTTTCTGAGTAAACTAAAGCGTTTCTTACATTTTCTATTTATATTTATTATAGATTTGAGTTTATAGAGTACCCACCCATTCTTCTGAGGAGTCACACTGTTTTTAACACCTGAATACGTAACTTCTAAAGACCACAGATGAATTTTATTCCACAGTGACATTGCCCTCCAATGTTTCTTACAGAGAGTACTTTTGCTGCTAGAACACGAAATAATTGTTACTCTAGTTAAAAGGGCAGGATAACACCAAAACAGCCTCCTTAGGTAGTTTGTAGAGAGGATCTTTAAAAATAAAAATGTTGGTGTGTTGCAACTAAACTAGATTCTGCTTCTGTACAGGCAGAAGGATTAAACAGTCCCTTGCAGGCTGATGTGTTGACAAAACTATTCTTCAGCTGGCAATCTCTTACCTCTACACAATCCGATGTAATTTCTTAGTTTCTACATTAGCAATACCAGAAAACATAAGCGCTTCTTGAAAGACGCAGCCCAAACTCACTTGGTGCTGTAAAACAAAAGTAGGGAATTAGGACACTATTTTGTCGCTCATTTTCAAGTGTCTCTCCAGCGGGCATTCAGCATTTCAGGATTTGTTCAGGGTCAGCATTGGGGGCTGCCTGTCTGCCTGTTTCTTTCAAATTTGGAGTGCTCCTGTTTCTCTACAGTTTCTGTCCCATTCCCATTACTCCAACCAAGACCAAGTTCGTGGCTTCCTGCATCCCTCCCATCAACCAACATTATTTACATTGTTCAGCAGTTTATAAGTGAAAGTATATGTTCTCTAATTTCTCATTATTTCCCTTCTTTAATCTATATTGCAATTTGTTTCTTCTTCAGTTTCACTGAGAAAATTTTAGGTCATCGTATAAAACTGTAAAAAAGTAAAAATGATTATAAAAAGACTTTCACCAGTAAAAAACATTTCGCTTCCCATTCGATATCTTAAGACAAATTGCTTACTTGAATTCAGAAAACAATGTACACACGTGTACTGTAATGAGTAACTGGAGGGTTGGTTGTGTGTTTATGCCTTGCACAATAAGCAAATGCAGTTTTGAAAAACAGTTGCACTGAAATTATATTTCTACAATTCAGAAATCAAACCTAATCTAATTTGCTACAGCTGGACACCACCTGCAGAGTGCTGCTCAAGTACTCTGAATGTTACGCACTTATCTTTTAAATATTGATAATGCCATTTTTCATTTATGTGACATGAAGTCCCACAGGGAATAATTATGCTAATAAACCTTAATGATTCTGGCAAATAAATGATCAAACAAAATTGCTACTGTTGATTTATATTAATGGATGCCTTTAGGAGGAGATTTGTCAGGATGTGCTGCTTCTTGAATCTCAATTCATCTTGTTTAGTAGAAGAATGTACATAGTTTGTAAAACAGATTAAGTGTTTAAAATATAATGCGTTCATGGAGTTTCTGCAGTTCATAACACTCCAGCATTATTATCTTGCCTTATGGCAAATCTGCATTAAATGACTTCTTTGTGTAGAACTTTCTCCAGTCCTTTTGTCCCTTGTGGCTGAAGTTCGCCTTCTGAAGATCTATAACTCAACTTTTCTGTTACTCCTGGGAGAACCGGTGATCATTTTGCTGTCCTAACAGACGAGCACCACCGTCGAACAACTTTGCTTTCGCTAGAAACACTTTTTTGTGCTTTCATAAGGGCACGTCATCTGAAGCTCATGACTTACAGAGTTTTATAGGACACGTTAAGATACGCAGTTTCTACTTTTCTTCTGCTGGAAATTCCCACTCCCTATCCATCTATACTTTTGAAATTCGGAAAACATTTTACATGGGCTTGGCCTTTCAGATAATGCAGAGGTTTGAAAGCAGTACCAATGTGCTGCTTTTAGTCCTGATTATAGTGCAGGGCATATTACAAAAGAGTCCCAGGAGACAAAACTAAGGAAATAACAGGAGAAGGAACTTTATGAATTTAAAATTCAGTGGAGCTGGAAGAAGAGAAGCTTCGTCTATTCAGCAAAACACGTACATACAAGCGCAAGGTGGTGGCAGGTCAGGGTTAGAACCAGGCAGTAACATGTGTTCTCTGGTTCTGTAAGATGCAGTGCCCAGTGGTGAGAGTGGACGAGCAGGGTTAATTCCTCTCTTGATCAGCTTTGTTAAATTGATCAACTTCAGCAGGATAATGTCAAAACCAAAGCACAGGATGTTTTTGCTTTGAGGCAGATAATACAGCTAAGCAATTGGTAATTTGCTGAAACGTCTACCTCTCCAGAGATTTTTCAGGGTTTTTTCTCCCTTTTTACCTCTTCTTGCTTGGCCAGAAGTTCAGTTGCAAAGAATAGCTCAATGGCCTACTATGGAAACATTTTCTTTCTCTCGTAATGTAGCCACATCCCATGAAACATGACACTGCATTCACAACAGGCTGGTATTTTCAAATGTTGGCATAAACAGATTTTACTACTGACTGGATAATACAATCATGAAATGCAGCTGAAACATGGCACTAATTCACTCCATGTCCAAGGAAGCCAATAACTGCTGCACAGGTATGAAGGTCACTAATCATGCTCTGGAATGAACTGGTGGTTTGAATTATTTCTTCAAAGAGAAACGTTCCACAAAAGCGTGTCAGGTAAGGCTTTTCCTTTGTAAAGTGGGGGCTAATCCCGCAGACCCTGAAAGCAACAGAAGTTCCCAGCACTGAAGGGCTGCAATATTCAAAATAATTTTCTTACAGTTTGTGGACTGATAATCCTCAGATTTGCCAATTCCACTTTTAAACACTGCTATGAAAATCTTTCTTCTGCAATTCAAAGCACCAATCCTGCACGTGACAGGGGAGTTGCCAGTCCTGCGTTTCTGTTAAAACGATGAGAAACTTTCAGTCTTGTTCTGTTCATCCCTTGCATGTGGGGTCCTTAACAGCTCTCCAAGCAATTAGCAGGGAACATTTTCACGTATGTAATTACCTTTCGTATGTGACGTCAGCAAAGAGACTTCGAGCACTTAGCAGGATTGGACACAGACAGAGGATTAGGGGTGCCTGAATTTTGGCTTTGTCTGGAATTTGCTGCACAGCATTCAGAAAACTGTTTTGTCTACAGGCCTTTCTCTGTGTCTGCAACCTTCTTGTCACACGCACACAGCAGGGAGCACGATATGGGTTAGTACATTTATACCCGTCCTGCGTTTGACTGTGCACACCACTACCTATTAAAGGCTGTCCCTGCGCTATCGGACTTGCGCTTCCCACCATTCTCCTGAGCCTCTCTGCTCACTGCACATCATAAAGCAATGTTGGTCTCATAGTCCAGCTGACACAAGCTTTCTAGGAACGGGTGTTGACCCAGGAGGTCCCTAGGGCAGGGTGGGCTCTCAGAGACACCCAGAGCAGGGGGAAGTACCACGCTCCCAGCCACAAAGGGCTGTGCTCCAAGTCAGGAGCGTTTGCCCCATCTTTGGTTCTCTCTGTCTCAGTTTTTCTGGCAACACAGTGGGAGTCAACAACTCACACACTTGAGCACTTGGGCGTGCGTGTGTACAACTTTGCACACAATGGAAGGGCCAGTCCAGGCTTTGAACACGGAGGCAGCGCTAATGCGACATGGTGAGGAGTGACCAGGAACTGTGAGTAAAATGCTTTGATTTTGACTTGAAGGTAAAGGGATTTTGCCACTGGTTTAAACAGTGCCACGGTCTCACTCCCTGTTTAATGCATGTCACTTCTTGCTGAAAAAACAAACCAAAACAACCCCTCTCTATTGCTTTTTGCTTTAGCTTATAAATAACCATTTTCTGTCCCTATACCTATTCAGACACATACTAAATAGATACAGCTGTAGGTTAAGAAGGTCATTTTAGTATTTTCAAAGGGATCACTTCTACCCTCTTTCTTGTCTCCATTAGCTGTTTGGCATTTTCTTACCATCCCACAGATGTTTGCTCTCCAAAGTGTTCTCCTGGGCACTCCTGGCCTCAATTTTTCCTGTTTTTTTTCTTAAGGCTTTGCCTTGCTTCATGTACATGTGAGAACTATTACCTACCTTCCTCTCTCTGGAGTGACTTCTCTGGTGGTGGATTTGGAATGACATCTCTCATCAGGCTTCTCCAGGATCCAAGAGTTCTGTTGGGACCTGACTTCTGCAGAAGAAGAATAAGCAAAACGTCTGCGTAACACAGCATCTGTGTTAAATGAGACTTTTTCATTGCCCCTCCAACACAGAGGCTCCTCTGTACTTGGTCTTGTTTGGCTACAGGTGCTTGAATTTTTTGAATGATCATTTATAGCCTCAAAAAAAAGCGCATTTTGTGTCTAGGCAGAATAAATTGCCTCGGTCAGTCTGTCTCTTGTGTGTTGCCATTTCTACTACAGATTTTTTTCTTCCTCCAGTTTAGAATGTTGTTAAAACCTTCTCTCTACCAGCTGCATGGGGAAAGCAGTCCCTCCTAAAACGTCTCATCTCTTCCTTCCAAGTTATTTTAAAATGTGGTGGTCAGCTGGGTCCCTCTGCACATGATTTCTAGGTGCTTGCTATTTAATTGAAACGTAGTCACTACTTCTTCTCACGCCATCCAGCCAGACATGTCTGCTTTTATAGACTGTAGATATTCTGACTTAAGATACTTGGTCCTTAGCAGCTAGTTCATGCAGTTTAGTTAAAATTTATATATAATTTATTTACTTTTAGATAATGAAGTATTCACACTTTGTTTTTATGCACGTAAACTGAGATTCCAAATGGATGTCACTATCAATTTTCTAAGAATTCATACACTCCTTAGTGCTTGTACAGTGGGTTGATTCTATTTTAATACTTGCTCATTTTTATCCCATGTCTCCTAAATAATTCATGCTTATTGATTACTACTTTCAAGTACCACTGCATTTTGACACCAGACTTCTCACTGGCAGCTGCATAAAACAAAATTACTGTTATCTAGACTGCAAGAACCACTTTCTAAATATTTCCCTCTTTTAAAAACTGACTTGACAGGAATGATTCATTCTTACCCACATGCTATATAACGTGCCAGTTTCTTGGAGGACAGTAAACTTCCATTTTGTATGTAGTTCTGAGGAGGGAGATGGAGAGAGAAAGAGGCAAGCTCTTTCTCATGAATTTCCATATTTGAAAAACTGATTCTCTTTGCCTTCCAGACAGCTTGTCAGTAAATACTCACCTTGCTTAGCTCCCAAACTGGATTAGCAGCTCGTGGGAAAGCATCCTATTACTCTGTACACAGACTGGGAGGAGAACGGTGTCCAACCAGTCCTGGCCTAAGGTGTAGAAGGGAGTTCCCCTGCACGAGTCCTTCTCTGGACACCTCCAGCTTCAGGACACAAGCTTGAGTCCTTGTAGCACCTTGTCCCCAACTGAAAGCAAGAAAACAAAAAACCAGCAATATTCCAAATGCACTTTCAAAATAAGATAGAACTCTAAATACCCAGTAATCTTAGCTGTAGTAGATCCACCTTCCATGTCCTCAACTACATCACACAAAGAATTCGTCTCTTTTTCCTCAAGAAGCAGTGGGGAAAAAAAAAAATATTTTTCATCCCACAATGTATCAAGACTTCCCAAAACATTAATTTTATAGCCAGTCCTAGTCAGTGCTAAGTAATTATTAAGATTATATACAGACTCTACTAAGCTGTATTTTGTCTCAGATCTGAACAGTTTAAATTAAACTGATACGAGTAAAACTAGAAAAAAATCCTAGACACTTGTTGATATTTATTTTATTTTCTCAATAACATTGCTAACAATTCATAATTCATCAACAAAGTATTCAGAACTTACAAGCAAATGATACAACAATAACAGTGAAGCTTACTCACCTCATACTGGAAAGGCAAAGCCCTTGGAATGAACTCATAATAAGGGATGGTAGAAACATGAAAAATCAGACAAGAATAACACCGCTGGTGCACAATAAATATCAACTCCACATTTTTGTCATCTCTACCTACACCCCAAAGATATTTACCGTGAATTCTTTTTATGCTCTGCAGACTTCATTTAAACAAAGTTTTGAACCCATTCTGGTTGGTAATCTTTTAAGTAGATGTGGTAATTAAGGTGCTTAAACATAAAGCCACGCAGTAACATGACATTCATGACATACATCCAAGCTTTTCTGTAGGTCTCTTTCAAGCACTATTTTTATTGTTGATACCCTGGAAACAGAGACATTTTAAAAATGGGTCAGATAAGCTTTAACCTTCATAAATTAAAGAATTAGCATATTTATGGTATGCCATAATGTTGTTCAGGTGGGGGAGCCAGCTCTCATACCTTCTTCAGACTGATGGCAAAGGGGGGTTGTCCCCAGACCCTCCCGCGCTGCAGGAAGGCTTCGTCCCACTCTCACAGGAGTCCTGCGGAGCAGTCTCCTCTTCGCTGCGCTTTGCCACCCAGGACAAGCGCTGATTTGCCAAGGGACAGAAAGGTTTTGCACCTGTTTGCATAGGACTGTGTCCAGCCCTGGGACTGGATCTCAGCCCGGGGAGGGGCTACTTCCACGGACACAGATTGGAGCTTGAAGCAGCGCATTCACAGCACAGCAACATTTCTACACACCGTGCTCGTGACTACGGTTGTGCACGATGACCTGGTCCCAGGTTTTGCAGCAACCTGCTTTTCTAACGTCAACATCACCCAACTTTACAGGCACTCGTCACTCACAGGTCCGGAAGCAGAAGGCTGCACTCATCACAGTTGTCTGAATTCAGTACTGCCCAAGGTCTGCCTGAAGATGACCAAAATGAATATTTTCCTATATAGTTCATTTTTAAAAGATAACTTTTGAAGTACACTGTTAGAAGACAACAAAATACACTACAGCCCTTGGCTTAATTTAAGAGTTTGCTGTACTGTGTTCCCCTTGTAACTTCAGAATATCAGGAGTGCCTTGCTTCCCTGGACAAGTTTCCATATGACTCACAGTTTCTGTAACTTCAGCCTAACACTCGTGAATCCACCAAGGCTACTGAATATTTATCAGATTTTGAGACTTTTTTTTTTCCCCTGAAAAATTTGCATTTAAATAATTAACAACAAAAGACAGAGCTGAAAAGTGTCTTCCAGAACTCTTTTCTTCCCCCCATGCTACCTCTTTCAACCTTTGTGCCATCACTGCAGTCATTGTCTACCAAATCTTCCCAGGCAGACAGAGAATATATTAGTGTTGCAAAAAACAAACTTAGGAACAATAACTGGCTGTGATTACATGAGTTTACGACATGCATATTGTTACGAAACTTGTAGCTTTTTCTTACCATTATTAAAAAGTCTGCAATATTTGCTTAGTCGTTCACTAAAACTAATGTTGAATTTGCTGTTTGCTACTTTTTGGTTATTTTATTTGGTTTCTTTTCCTGCAAGATGCTCTAATAGAAAACATGAATTTATCTTTAATTCATTTAAAATTAGCTTCTCTCACAGCGTAACCTTTTTCTAGCCTGTCCCTGGGCAGTAGCCACTCTTCACACATCAGAGTCTTCTGACAGCATTCCCTCCCCATTTTGGTACAAATGCCACCAACGAGGAACTGCCGCCGTCATTGGTGCCAAGAGAACTGAGATGTTTCTGTTGGACTGGCTCCAATAAGGGTGAAGATTGGAGATTTTGCATGTTAGTTCCTGCAAGCAACAAAAAAGAACTGCCAAGATCTTGTCTGCTTACTGTTCTCATGGGCTTCCCCTTTCCCACAGGCACCCACACACCTCAAACACCCACAAGTGGTGAATAAGCTCCAGACCAGAGAAACAGAGACTTTTGCTGCTAATGGAAGTGATTGCTCAGGGCACAAATAGCTGGGGGGAAAAGCTCTGAATCAGTTTTCCCTTCATCCCCACTCAGCATTGCAGAGAAAGGGAAAATGTAAGTACACTGAAGTAAAAAAAAATTATGAAATTAAAAAAAAAAACAAAGAGCAGCAATGTCGGGAGCTTGAAGCTGCTTTGGAGGGTGGGTCTGCAGGAGAACAGAGCCAACCTCTCTCCTAAATGCCCACCAGCATCAGAAACCACTGAGCTCGTTCTCCTCTCCCTAGCACTTCCCAGACCCCACAGAGCAACAAACAGGAGCAACCTGAGCTCCCCTCCGCTCCCCACCCTGCGCCTGAGGAAACCTGCCCCGGGGGAAAAGCAGCACCGGGCAGTGAACCAGAGGTGTTTGGGTGTGTGATGCCTCATGCTACATCACACCTGTGAACAGATGGTTTCAAGGGCAGGTTTTCCATTTGCACAGCATTTTTTGGCCTTGCTGTTACCACGATGTGTTTAGAGGGTCAGGGACAGCACAGCGATGGCTTACAATGCCACAGCTAGGGGCATGGGATGTCTCTCAGAACAAGAAATGCCCTCCTTTTGCTGGTACCACTAACACAGCGGCAGTTGCTAAACTTCAGTGCAAGAATATTAAATGCTGTTTTAGTACAGCTTTTCCATGCTAGCAATTGCTGTAGTTAGAAGGATGCTACAAAATATCCACAGAGAAAGGCTGTACCTACTCAATTCCCAGGTGGGCACCACAAGAAAGTTCAGCAACTCCCAGACCATCACAGCGTGTCTGTTCCAGTGGTGAGTGCTAGTGCTGAGAGTTTTCCCTTTATACATGTACCAGAACTAATCCGTACCTTTCTAAACTCAGAGCAATTTCCCGTCCTGAGGAAAAAGTGTCTTCTCATTCTAAATCCGCTTTAACGATCATGCCTACCCTGTTCCACTGAGACTGTGGAGAGGGAAGAGACTCTAATCTATTTAGCTTCACGGAGGCTTTCTCTCTGACACGTGCTCTCCTAATAGACCATTTATCAGGATGAAGGGTGATCCCCAGAGAGTGCAGACAACAGGAAAGGCCTAGCCTGAGTGACAGTCTGTCCAGCAGAGATTGACTTTAATGAAGCACAGAATAAACAGGAAGATTAAGAGAGTGCAAAAATCAGTGACAAGTTTTGAGCTCACCTGGGCAGCTTACTGTGCAGCACAGACCTGTCATTGAATTCTAAATGTTATATATCTGTTTGGTTGCTAAGTATCACCTATTACACACAGAAATCCCGCACGCATTCCAAGAAAAAGCTTTCCTCTTAATTCTCACCCTTTAAAGAGGGTACCTGTTTTAAACCGAGACACACTCACAAGTTGTAGGTGGACACGACTCTGGCGGTTGTCTGCTCTGACCCTCTGCTCGGAGTCGGGCCAGTTTCCAGCACGTCACTCTGGGTTTCAGGGCTCTGGGATTTTCTAAGTAAATCCTTTCCAGTTGACAAGCTTTTACAGGTATTCCTCACAGAATTTCTTTCTCTTCAACAGAAATCTGGCAACAGTGTGGAACATTTTATGGGGTCCATCCCAGCAAAGTTCCAACTGTAGCATCTCTGGTTGAGTGTGAAGTCCTGTTACTGCCAAAGCAGAGAAGCAGCTATGCCTGCCAGTTATCAGTGTCTACCTCAGGATAGGATCAGCATCTCTCTCCACTGGCTGTTCATGGAAAAAAATCCACTCAGACACAAACATCTTTGGACAATGACTTTTATCCACAAACATCAGACACGTAGCCTTGAGGTATAGCCAAGTCTCGTTCTTCATTCTGACAAGCGTGACTTACTCCAGACATCTCTCCAGCATCTTCAGACTGACTTCTTTTTCTGGACTCTGATAGAAATTGATAAGTGGATGCTGAGACTGAGGCTATGAATGGAGAGAAGTTCTTCACCCGGTGATAACAAGCTACAAATGTGGAAAGGAACCTTACTACTACAACATTTCATAGCTAGAAAACCCTGATTACAGTGTGTAGGTTTGCTACCAGCAAGTAAGACTTACATGAAATCTTCTTGTCTCTGGATGACTGCTGAATTGAAGTACACCATTCTGGTAAAGCAAAGAAACCCATCATTTGTTCTGCAGATGCTAGTACTGAAGAAAACACAGGATATTGGTGGGATACTTTATTGCTAGAAAAGTGAATGGGAGTTTTAGCTCTGGCTCCTAGAACAGCAGAATTAAGTCAGTGTTGACAACTTTCAAATAGTTTTGTTCATCCAGGTCAGACAAACTCTTCAGTGAAACAGAAAGCAGGAGTTTCCAAACAGAATAACAACTACAAAACACTACAAAACCTCGGGAGCACCTGTAGTTTTGAACACAGGGTGACTACATAAAATCAGCTTTATAGATGCTGGTTTAGAGTTCATACTGTCTCGTTTATTTCCCTGTGAAATTTCTGCTTTGTTTCACTACTATTCACATATGACATTCAAGCCAACAGACAATAGCTGTTCCACTGCATAGACATTCGTGAGGTTTTTTTATCCTTTAAAGCAGCATATATAAGGTCCTCCTGTGAGTACAAGGATTGAAATTATATGTGAAACAAACAATACAAAACATGTAATCTTAGATGGTTTAGGATCCCAATCTACCCATGTTGCAATTTTACACTGTGAACAGATGATGGCACCAAAATTCAATCTCTAAGAAAACTCTGCTGGATAACTGACAGATTGCTTGGACAAATACATCAAAACAAATGTATCAAAATTTAGCTAATTTAAACTGTATAAAATAGATATAAACTAAGTAGAGGCTGGAATGCACCTTTTAAAATAAACCATCACCTTTCCCCTGCTCTGCCTCAGACTTCAATCCTCGACCATTAAGCAGAGATTTTGCCTTTCAAAGTGTGCACAGGAAAATCAGACCCCGAACATGTCCTACTTCTGAGGGATGCCGTGGATAGATACCCACATTACTGGAGTCGTCGTACTTCCAGCCTTTGCTAATCTTGTGCGTTCTCTTAAAAGCACAAGCTAACTACAGGACCAGGTGCACAGTCAACGAATGCGAAGCTCGAGAATGTATCAGCAGTAGGCAAGCTGCACTTCCAAACCCATAAAATAATTTGGTTGTTAGAAGTCACAAATGTACTGCCCCTGCATAGATACTTTTCTGAGTTCCTTACTTCAGTCCTTGTCAATTGCTCTCGTTTAAACACCGTCAGTTTTGGCTAGCACTTGAAAAACCATCTGGTATATAAATATTCATCAATTAATTTATGAGAAATATAGTCGCCTTTCAGTGCTTCTCAGGTAAACATCACATACAGATTTAAAATAGCAGAGGCAGTATGTATGATTTAAGATTTGGTAACTTGATTAGTAATAGTATTTCTAATGCAGATTATACCTTAAAGTAGGAAGGGGGAAGGTCTTAAATAATTCAACAAAAAGTACAACAAATGAACACTTGGATGGTTAACAATGTACTGTTCTTTAGTCCTTGCAGAGATTTAATGGAAGCTATGTTGCTTAAGCTATGAAAAGTGCTTTCTACTTAGCAGAAACATCATTAAAACTGCAAATTTTTTTTAATTGGAATGAAGCTCAAAAATATTATGCTCCAGCACCATGTCCTGGAACCAGTGGTCAGCTCTGCATTTTGTTCATGGTATTATGCTCTGATATGCCTTGAGCAAGACAAAGAGGTCCATCAATTCTAAAAGGCCAAAACCCCAACAACGAAATTATTAGGTTGAATTCTACAGTCTAGAACAATGCTAGTGGCTGAACAGTTTTACAGGGTAGAACACACTAATATTTCACAAAAGGTATTGAAAACTGAAAAATACTGCGAAGCCCAATTATGGAATATAAAGAGTAAAACCTTTTTGACACCTAACACATTCACATGTTGCTATTGCCAAAACGACTGCACTGAAATTTGAAGGCTTAAAACTGCATCTTCTGTGTTCAGAGATCACCGTGGAAGCAATTTCTATAAGCTGCCCATTTATTCCTTCTAGCTCATTCATTTAGTGGTAGGACTGTCATTTTCTGACAGACAGTAATGAAGGTATTAGTAGCTGGTTTACTCCGATTTGTACATTTTATATACCTTTCCTCGTGAAAGAATATTTTGACACACTATAACAAGACAACATTATTCTTTATGCTTGCTGCACAGGTAACATCTTTATACTAGTATGTGTCTGTTAAAAAAGAGCAAAGATTATGATTAGAAATTCTCTTTGCTTCTAAGTTATGACAGGAAAAAGCTTTATATATGAGATGTCAAAATCCTCCTGTTCAAATACACAAATACGACTGTTTTACACCATCAAAATAAAAAGATTCAGAGCATACCTTCATTCTCCACACGAAGTATGTTGTAGGTATTAATTTTATTTTTGTTTTAGTAACACTGAAGTATCGGCATTATTTGAAAATAGATCTTCTCTTCTATCACACTGATGCTTCTTCCTGTGTATTTTGAGCATTACTCCTTGGCCACTTGTTTGGGAGTGGCCTTGCAAATGAAAACATTGGAATAGAAATTAAGGAAACATTTTGATTTTAGCCCTACCAAAAGTACTACACAGGCTATGCTTCATCTGACTTTCACTGAGGGCTAACTTTAGGAAGTTGCTTACTATCCATATTTCTGACTTTGATCTGTCAAAATCCAACTTCCCACTGCAAACGTTTTACAGGATATTTTGTTAACCGGGTAAAAAACCAAAGAAAGAAAAAAAAAGCAAAAAGACCACCCAAACCCCATATTTATACCATATACACCGAAACCTATAAATCTGGGTTGGGCTTCTATATGCAGCTGTAGTAATGAACAACAACAAAGGAGGGAGTTAAAGGCCAAAGGTGCACAGTTAAGCTAGCAGCATGTTATTTTAGCTCCCTAAATTCAAAAGTCAGGGTAGGCAGAGTCTAACCCTCATCCTTGTCAACAGCTACGAGGATCACCGCTTCCTCTGAGTGCTTGAGTATCACTTTATTCTGAAAAGCCACCCCTGAGTGACGAGTGTGAGCCCGCCAGCCTCACGGACAGGCTGTACAAGAAACCCAGAGTCGTGACGCCAGCAGGTCGTTCTTCCAGCTAAGTGGGCAACGCTGCTAGTACGGACAGAGGATTTGCAGGTAACATTGACTTGTCTAGATTAAGTTATTCTTTTGCTCCCTGCTCACTGAGGATGGGAATTAAATAAGAAACACACAAGCCCGACTTCCTACTAGAATTTAATTTGACCAGCATTGCAGCACGCATCTTCTGCAGATCAGATGTTTAATGACTACGTCTCAGCTAATCTCATACTTGTAATTGGTGTGCTAGATCTATTCTACGATGATCCCTGTCGGGACCACAGTCTGGTGGAGACTCACCGACACGGCTTCCAACGGGCCAAGTGAGCTGTTGCAACAGCTCAGTCTCGGGCTGTTCAGCCAGCCTTCCGCAGATTCA
Organism: Trogon surrucura; assembly: GCA_020746105.1. Taxonomy (NCBI): domain Eukaryota; kingdom Metazoa; phylum Chordata; class Aves; order Trogoniformes; family Trogonidae; genus Trogon; species Trogon surrucura. Next base: position 1,627,298 of record CM036627.1, read on the forward strand.
CCAGCCATCGCACCCAAGTGGTTTTTGGGTTAACTCAAGTGCAAATACGAGGCTGGTATCTTAAATTGCCTGCACTGTAGATGAATCAAGATAGACAAGTCTGTTTCACTAGAAATCTCAATCAGACATCAGATTAAAACACCCACTAACACATGATGTGCAAACCAAAGGGAAATTAATAATCCCTGAAGCAATACAACACCTTCCCCATAACTAGCTAACCCCTCTCAGGAAAAAAATAGCAAAGCCCTGACCCCAGCTAATATAAATCAGAAGAGACGGACTGGACTGGCAGGGAAGGAGCCTGTGACTGATAGCAAAACACTAGAAGTATAAACGGAGTGAGCTCCTCCAGCCCTGGAATATCGCTCAGTGATATATGAGGGGATAGAGAAGACAAAAATCTCAGTAGGACCTTCAAAAAGCTACACCTTACTGGCCACACAATAAAAACTTTCTTTTAAATAAAGGCATGAGCATTATAGTATTGTGTTTATCTTTGGCCAGCTTTATATTCAGAACAAAAATACCATGCTCTGTTCTTCTAGGACAAGTATGTGTGTGTGTGTATCAGTGCATTTTAGTAATTTATGTAAAAGTTAATCCAGTGGTGTGATAAGAAAAGCACATTACATTTAAATGAGCAGAGGGAATAACAAAGAAAACAGATGAATCCCATTACAGGTGTCTGTGAGGAAGAGAATACGAATGTGAAGCTCCAGTCTGAGAATTTTAACAGCTGTCAACACTACAATACCCCAGTGGGAATTAGAAGAGTAAAGCCTTGAACAAACCTTGCAGGTTACTGATGTTTGGCCTGTGCATCCACAGAGGGTTGAGATTAATAGAGCAAGGTTTAAACCTAGCCAACGAGTTTAGGATAATTTTGTGCTCTGGTAAATGTCATCTTCATCATGCAAGAATGAATTTCTCCCTTTTATTAAGAGACATCTAGTAAATGCATACATGATTCTATGAAATGTCTTCTACCTTTGAAAGAGACACACAACTTTGGTTCAATCAAGTTATAAAACTAAGCAAAACATTCTGCATAGAAAGCTTACAAAACACGAGTCATATATATATATGTCATAATCTGTTCCTATATTATAGGGACATTGTAAGAAGAGTATAATGTAGTATAAAGTTGCCTTTTGAGTGGCCTAGGGGCTGTTATTATATATTTGTGTTCATATAACAAGTCTTTCCTCAAAATGTAGGGAGAGCAGGGACTTACCTGCCCTCCCCAACAAGAAGAGCGAGGTTGCCATAAAGAATCACAATGTGTGTACCCAAGCATCACTACCTGTACACAGATAACTCGATCTCCAGAGGTCCCTTCCAACCTCTAACATCCTGTGATTCTTGCCTCAAATAAAGAACAAGTTACTGACATGGGTATAATGGCTCCTTCAGAAGACTGCAGTATAAATAGAGTCACTATAACTTGTTTTGTTAAATTAGATACTAGCTCTTGATCTGCAAAAAAGAGTGTTTTGAGAGGAAAACATGTTGTCTTACCTTCACACAAGAGCTCTTAAATTCCCAGAGTTTTGGGCAAATAACTATGTGGCTTTCTGCAATTATGCAGCACTGTGCTGAACATTCAAAAAGGAAATAAACATTACAGGACCCAAACTACACTGGGATTTGGCTTTCAGGATTCAGAGATGCTTGGATTTTAATGCTTGTTTGAGTAACTTCGCTATTTGAATCTGTATTTAGGCATGATTCCCAAAACTTCTGCAAATAATAGGCAGTTCACACTGGGAGTTCCATCTGCTCTGGTAACAAAGATTGGTTAAAAATTTTCTTTCTAGACAACTGGCAAAAAAAAGATTTTGATACTCTACTCTTCTCCCATACATTGATCTATCCAGGTCATTTTAAATCAGTAAAGTAAATAATTACGGGTTCTTAGAAGACGTAAAGCTTACTTGCAGTTTTACTAACCATTAGAATGCTTACTAGAAAACAAACTCCCTTCATTCTTACTTGTCCTTAAAAGAAAAATTAGAGAAATGAAAATCAGAACAAAAAAGTAAATTTAAAACAGAGATGTTATGGTGTTTGTGAGAGAGATCAGGTTTACCTTTCCTTGTCGAAACTGGAAAGCTACTCCACTTGTAAAGTCAAGCCTGTTAATTGTTAATTACCAACTGCAAATGCAAGGCCATTTTCAATCATTTCAGTACAGGGGATGTCCAAAACATGCATCCAGAAATAGGTTAAGAAACTGAGTTTTTACATCATACAAATAAAGAGTAATTTACACACAGAAGAAAACTCTCATATTTAAATCCTGAACAATCAGTATTGTAAAACTATGTTTAAAATTCAGCATGTTCAGAACATAATGGAATCTGGGTAAGACAGCACGTCCTTCGTCTCCTTCCAACTGCGAGTCACCCAAGAGTGCAAGGAAGACTGGGTCCAAGAGACACTCTTTTCCAGGACACTGCCTCCTTCTGCAATGAAATCTAAACTATGGTTAAACCCAGCTTTTTAGCTAACTACAACCCCACACAATAGCATTATGCTGAGCCTGCTGACAATTCAAAACCATGTCTCTAGGGGTTATTAACCCTTGGCTGGTAAATTCAACCTTTAAGTTATTGCAGATCAAGGAAAGCAGAAAAGAAAGCAGCTGGATTGAAGATCTAAGGTGAACATAAGAGCCCTGCCTGCTCTGGTTTCTCTTAAATGAGTCACACCTGAAGAGCGGCAGGAGCGCAGGGAGCACGCAACTCGTCTCAAAGCTGCCTGAAGGTTATGTGAAAACTGGCTACATCTTGCTGCGCTACTCATCAACCGCCGTGGGGAAATCTGCTTTAGTGCAGGCTGCAGGGTATGGTTTGCAGCGTGTACTTTGCAAAACATTGCTAGAGAAATGAAGCAGTTACGAGCATACTTGAAAGAGAAAAGGACCCGACTATAATTACGGAATAAGTGTGCATTAGAGGCTTTTAAAATTTAATTTGGATATAAAATTACATCTCCGTTCTCCTAACAAACAACAACAAAAGCTTCTGATCTAAAATAAGCTCTTTAAAACAGAGTACAGCAGCTATTACTCAGCCTTTATATTGTACTATCACCCTGAAAACAGCACCTAACGAGGTGGTGGTGTACTTGTCCTACAGATACATGAAACAGTCTGTGCCCCAAAGAGTTTGCAGTTTCTATTCTATAAAGTCTCATTATAGTGTGAGCATAAACTAGAAACCCTCTTACAAGTGGCAAAATCCTGAAAAATCAAGGTAATTACAAGCCTAGCTTGTTCTGATTTATGAGGCTATTTTTAGAACAGTATAGGCTGATGTGCTCTGAGCTTTTTTTTATTTGCATTAAGTCCTCTGTGATTCCTCCTCTGAAATGTGTGCATATGCTGAGTCCATGTGAGATGCTACCACTGGCGCTTGTCATAAGAATTAAATCCCTCTCAAGCTTGTTTACAGCTCAGCACTTGTCATACTGCTCCCCTGAGCTTCATGGCTGGTTGGTTTTTTTTCTTTCTCTTTGGCTCTGTGAAAGATTTAATTTCTTTTTTGTTTATGTGTGTACTTACACTTGCAGGTGCAGAAAAGAAAAAAATTGCAGTACCCAGATGTTCTGATGCTGCAGTAGCATACATACAGCTGAAATTAAGGAGAAAAACTGTAGTAGATAAAACCAACTTTCTCATAAAGTGCTCTATAGCATATTTAATAAACCTATCATGTCTCATTGACAAGAAGACTCTTGCATTCGATGTTAGGAAGACCAGAGTATTTTACAGTTGCTGCCTCTTCTCTTTTGTGAAGAGCTTTTTAAAATTCAAAGGTGGTCTCATTACTCCTATTTTCAGTTTTGCAAATACCTTCTCATAGTGGTAACGGACTCAGTCATCAATATAGCTACTGCATACCAAGCTGCCTTAGCTCATTATTGAATTAGCTGAACCTCAGAAAGTTTCATCCAGATTTTCATCTATGATTTGAAAAACATATTGCAGTGTTAGGAAAAAAAATAGCCTTCTGTACTAACAGAAGAAATTATTACCTGGATTGCCTACAGAGACTCTAGTTCTAGTATCTCCAAACACATCTAGTTAAGCCTCTCTCCATACCACCACTGCAGCTGGGTAACCTTGCAATTCATTTACCCCACCACATACTCGAACAGTCCATAAAAGGGTGCAAAGATTAATGAGCTATGGTTTCATAGGAAACTACTGCACCTACGCCTCTACAAACACAGCAATGGTTTTCTGTTTCACCTTACCACCACGTGCAGACAGAGCCTTCGCACAGCCAGTAGAAAGGCTGCTGAGTTCTTTGTTCAAGCTCAGCACGTGCATTGACAACCTTTTCTTAGATACGCGTGTTCCTAGTCAATTATATTTATTTACACAACTGTGTGCAGAACAAAGGCAGTTCTTTCATCACCTTTCTTTGATCAACTTTTCCATTTTAACTTTTCTAGTCATGCACCATCTGTAGTACAGAAGTTGCTCATGACGGGTATGGTAAAAATACAAACATCTGATGCAGAACCTACTAGAATTTTCAAAGACGCTCTTGAGAAACCTAAATGGATGAATCTGCTTTTCTTTTAGCTGTTTTCAGCTTCAGTATCTTCCTTTAGAGCTTCTACTGGGCGCTGTGTGGAAGAGCCTGATCAGCGGCTCTGTGATGTGACCTCTACAATCAGTGTTCTGCCTGCTGCAGCAGTGGAGAAGACAATTATTTTTTTTTATATGTATCTTTGTGGGTTTTCTCTGGATCTCCAGTTCTTGCCAAAATAAACAAATAAAAATTAAAAATCTTCTTTCTCCAGTGAGGTTCAGTTTGTTCCTGATCTTAGAACTGATGTGGCATCAATTAGGATACCGGAGAGGCACACTATATAAAAGTATTTCTTCTTTGTAAACACTTGGATTTTATATCTCAGTGTTATTAACCTAATTACGCACAACTAAAACGTACACTAACTGATGGCAGAGCAGTAAAGATATGTTTGTGTAAAAAAAAAAAAAACATAGGAGAGGAAGTCCATTTCCTGTGCTACGACAAAGAACGTGAGGGTAACCAAACTTGAACTGTTTTTAGGGCATCCCCCAAAATGCAAGGTGTCGCACAAAGGCAAAAAGACAGGACTGACTTAATACGGTCTCCCAACAAGCTCAAAGGTTTCCTATTCTGTGTGTGTTCTTTTCAGCAGATTAAGGACAAGAGACCCTAATAGGGGTGAGGTACAGAAAGCACTTTTCGCCTCCCCTGAAGCAGATATGGCAATGAAATATATTCAGCTTGATGGACGGGAATTATTACTTGAGTTTGGACCAACTGAGCTTTGTCAGTTATTGACCTTTAACTAATTGGTGTATATTATGCTCAGGAATATCAGTTTACAGTCAGGTCAAATCTCTTTGTGCTGTGAAACAACGGGTAACAGTTTTGTCAGACGCTGTGCAGAATCTCGTGTTTCTTGGTAAAGACCTCTACTCTCATTAACTAAAGGCTCAAAGCAGAAGCATTTTGCCTGTACATGTTCCATATTTCACTCACAGTAAAGTTCCCCTTTGCTGCTGCTTCTTATTGATCTTTTATTGCAATGAGGCATCTTGACAACCCAATGACACTCCTTGTTTGCTGCTTTGTGTTTTCTCAGGGGATTCTGTCCAGGAGAATTCCTGTAAGTAAGAGAACATAGCTGCTATTGCAGGGAGTCAGAAGTTCAGGGTGGATGTATTTTACCTACTCTAATTAGACATAAGGAAGAGACTCAACTTCAAAACATTTTTCAGTTCCTTTCCTCTGCTCCCCACGATTTATTTTATGGAGGGTAACAAACAAATGATATAAAAGAGATGTGATCAACAAACTCTCAAACCAGTGCAAGTGGCCTGTAAGCTCTCTCAAACAATACAGTTTATTTTGATGAGAAGAACCAATGCAATTGTAAGGACTGTGTGAACACATGACGTAAGGAATACATTAATATAAACCACAGACGTGAGAAGACAGAAGAGAGATGTTTATAACTGATATATTTTATAACTTTATAGCAAACAGCAATTAAGAGGTAACAGTATGTTAACAGCTTCCAAGATACCACTGCTAAATAACACTTCCGTAGTGCACAGTTAAATCACTGTGAAATCTGTCAGGAAAAGAGGTCCGCTCTCATGCAGAATTTTTTCTTCGTCATCGTTTCATTTCAACAATGAATAAACGTTTCCATATATAATGTGTCTAAGGATGAGCTGTAGTAGGAAGGGCCAGCTTTAGCTTGGTGGAGGTGCACAAGCCTAGCAAGGGTTTGAGAGGTGCAGCTCTCCTGGACAGGTATATGCCTCCTAGAGCCCTCAGGGAGACGCACTTCCTTAGCGCACATCTCGCCTGCTTTTATGGATAGTGGAGGTGAAATCCCACTTCCTTTCACTGAGTGGGTCACCCCATCAGAAGTGAGCCTGGATTACCAAGAAGCTCCAATTCAAGTATAATGGCAATTTTACAACAATCTGGTTGACGACTCGGAGCTCAAGAGCATAAGGAATGTTGCTGAACTCTACTCTCTTTGTAGCATGACAACAAATAAGACCCCTTTTGTTCTTTATTACTCTGTTCATCTACTTCAGAGAAAATATAACCAAGTTATGTGTTCATTATAGTTGCTCATAAACAAGCATTCATGTGTATGTACATGGAAAAATAACAGGAATGCAGTAACAGTTCAATGTAGTTAAGACTTTTGACTTGCTACACTGCCATGACTTACCCTCTATTGAGTTCAGTTTTTCGAAAGCTTTCCTTTCAGGTCAAATTCTTCCTAATTCCTCACAGTGTTGGGATACACTGAGTGCCTCCATTCTGTCTCAGGTTTACTTATTACTAAGATTTCATACATAGATAATTAAAAACTAAAGCGTGAGTGATGAACATCTTCCCAAGGAGCAGACTAGTTTTCTACTTTCCAAAAATCCTACACAATAATTTGAATTTTCAGAATTAACAGTGAAAACGAGTCATCTGTAACTGCAATAGTATGCCCCTATAGCAACATGCTTGTTTGGATGAACTAAGTATGCTGAATTCGCATAGATCTAAACACGTACATCACATGCATGCGAATTACAGAACTTGTATTATAGCTTTTAAGCCTTCACACTGAAGGATGTAGAGGTCATACTCAGAAAAGGTCTCTGCTTTCAGTGGGAGCAGTTAATTAAAATATACACAACTAACATCATCTCTGGAGATCCAGCCATAAGCAGCAGACAGTTTCCAAAGGAACTGATCCAATGGCTTCATTACTTCCAGCTGTTTGCTATACTGAAAGCTCACTGCATTTATATCTCTTACGGAAATGCTTCCCCATCTCTTACCTCGTAAGAACTTGTCTACAACTCCCTACAGACAACTCCAAAAGCTGAATTGCTTAGGCTGTCGTTTCCCATTCAGCAGCAACTGATTAGCCTAAACTGGCCATGCTGTTCTCCACTGCCAGTGGTGGTTTTTTCAGCCTGATCAACTCCGTGATTTAGCTCAGCATGTACCTGCAAGAAGTGGCTGAAGTCAGACTTTCCAGTCACTGGAAATATTCTGATAGAATCAGAGCCTTACAAGCCTTGGTTTAGTAAATTTATGATACTATACTTGGACTCCTCTTGTAACACTCAGCTGCCTTCATCTAAAAAAACTGTAATGGCTAAGAAATAGTTTAAAAAGCAAAATTCACTGAACTGTATTTGTGGTGGTGTAGTATGGTAGGCCAAAGGGGGGTGGTGACACAGGTTTGTAAGGGAAGAGAATCACCTTCCCCCCCCCAACTATATCTGTGGCTAAACCAAAAAGATAAGCTTTCAGCCCTTCTTAGGGTTGTGAAACTAAAGCAACAAACTGCAGCAAAACACAAGCAGGAAATAATTATTTTGAATTATGTTCATTAATTCCTCAGTTTGAAAGAAAATGCAGATCAAACAACTGAAGAGCAGACTACAGTATCTAGTAGAGAAACTAGGATTTCAAAACTCTGCAGGACAGACAAAAAAATCATTATGAAATAACTATGAAACAGCCAAGGGTCATCTAGAGGAATGATGCCAGAACTTCAAGTGCACCATGTTTTAGTTATATGCTGTACTCAATTATTTTTAATAAACGTTCAAAATTTGAATTTTAGCTCCCAGGCTCATCTTTCATTATCATGTTGCTTCTGCTATTTAAAAGCCTGCGTAAACGTAATGTAATATCCCATTCAATATTGACACTACACACTCACCAGTATTTTAAATATGCTAAGGGAAACTGCAAAGGGAAGTGAGGAAACTTTACCTTTCACTCCACTGAATAAAACTAAGAAGAGTTCTGGACAGAGTGGATTAGCATACAATCCCATCCACAAGTAACTTACATTATTTTTGCTAGGAAAAACTTAGGTATATTTAGTATAATTTAAATAAAGACTGTACTTGCACTTCCTTTTATACCATCAAAACTGCCTTCTGAGGAATCCAGAGGACAGGAAATTCTTTTATCAAATAGAAATGAATTTTAGGGTACTAAAAACTATGTTCTGCTTTAATAATTTTGTCTTACTAAAGTGAATCAATATGAAGTTCCAAGCAGGTCTATAAACAATAGAAGTTTTGTGCACTGAAGTTTCTCTTACAACAAACTTGAAGAAGCTCACAGGCTATCCCCAAGAAAGGTCTTTATTAGCCTTAAAATAGAGGATGACACAGTCTGCCTTGATTCTATTCTGCTGTGATACTTATTATTCTAATCTCAGACAAAAGTCACTGAAAAGCGACAAGCTACAGCTTTAAGGATGTTTATTTTGAATATTATTAAGGGACTCTTCAGAAATGACAGAACTTCACTATTTAGCAAAGGTTATTAAAATGCCACTATTCAATCCTAAGTTACCGTATTAATACGAAACGGCAGACATGCCACATGTTAAGACGTTCTTGGTTCCACCAGGGAAGATCATACAAGCACTCATCTCCGCTAGGGTAACTGGCCGTCCAGTACCTGCTATCTGGGATGGAGTGGAAAAACCACACAAGTAGAACACGTGCCCAAACGTGTTGTCTGGGGAACTCTGATCCGATACACGCATCCAAAGCCCTATCTTTCAGAGCCATTGAAGGTGGTTGTGTCAAACTGTTCCTTACGTTGCAGTTTTAAGAATCGGTAAAAAAAGCTTCACTTCAGACAAAGCAGGTTAACCAACCTGTCCTTCACGACTAAAATTCTGAACTTACTTTTGTTTCTCCTCTGTAGCAGTGTTGTTTGCCTTCCATCACCAGCCAACAGTTTAGGAGTTGACTATACACCAATCATTAAGAGAAGGAGACACTTCAAGGTAGAAGGAATTGTGACAAGGAAAAGACATTTAAATATCTACAAGTACAGTGCATTTCACTAAATATCCTGGGTAAATTTTACCATGTGCCATCAACTTGCTAGCTCAAAGAGGAAGTGAAGTCTTTCCAAGAAGAGAAGTGGAAAACCACAAATTTGAGCTGAATGCAGCCGGGTACCTGATACAGCTGAAAACTGGTACGAAAAACCTGAATCTGCATTTCAGGCAGCAAGCACCCAGGTAATTCCAATATATACAGCAAATATACACAAACCCCTCCCTATTCATTATTCATTCGACATTTCTTCCACAACCTTAACAGAGAGAAAAGCAAGGATTTCTATTTGTTTCTACAACATCATGACAGGGTCAGACTGCAAGTCACAAGATGCTGTAAGAAGGAGACCTGCAGGTTATCTTCTTTTAGTAAAAACAATAAAAACCCCTTAATTATACTATTTATGAACAAAACATACGAAGGTTACATTTTTAAGGCTGTTCATTACCAGAATGAGACAATTTTGTTTATAAAGATATGACTATATGCCACCCCATTCACCACCATTTTCTGAGAAAACAGCTCTTTCGAATTAAATGCCTAACATTGAGAACTTTGGGAAAACATGAAAAAAAGCTTATTTACATTAAATGCATAACACAAGGGACTTGCTTAGTGACGCTACTTAAAAATTGCTTAAAGAACGGAGAACTGGTTGCTGACAAGCTATCACTTTTTGATCATGGAATTAATCTTAAATTATCTGATACAGCCCATACATGTAATTTACGCATTTGATTTTCTCAATATGAAGCTGAATTTACCAAATTTAAATGCAGTTACACATATAAGATTACAGTTATCCTTGTGGTTGTCAGAGAAACCTCAGCCTCTGAAATAATGGTTTGAACAGTAAAAAAACCCACAAAAACCAACTCAACAAAATCAGCACCTTCGTGCATCAGTAAACACATCAGTTTTATAGCACCTTGCTGGCATCGCAACTCTATTAATCTCCCTCAAAATGAAGTGTTTCAGTGCTAAAGCTTTTACACTTAAAATAAATAAATCTGGTGCAACACAGGAAACATCAATTTAGTATCGTGCCCAGGACGCATAGTTACTTCGGGTCAATGAAATAACTGAATACAAAATTTTAAGGGAGTGCTTTATGGGTAGAGCAGGGATCCAAAACTCAGAGGAACACAGCAAAGAACTTTCTCTTCAGTTTCTCTAATGCATATGAAATACCAGTCAACATATTTTCCTTTGTAGCATTGAATTAATGGCAAAAAATTAGTTACAATTGCATGTAAAAATGTAATCTTGAAAGGAGAAAATATCCTGAGAGTCATCTAAGAACTGCCCTTTTGAGCTACGATAAAAGCAGAGTAAAACATTTTATTAATAACAAAAATCATTCAAGTGATCGTAAAACATACTTACCAATCTTTTATTAGAGGCATATTAAGCATACATCAGAAAAATACAGGATGCAGCTAGACAAAATAAGTTCACAAGCCTCAGAAATCAAACACTGACGAAAACAAAACGAAGTCAGGTATAAAATTTGCCCTCCGCAAAAACTTCTACACAATCTCTAACAAAACGATACTGTGACAGCCTATGGCCACGGTCTTTGGTGGATTATTAGGATATACTACAGCATAAAAAAATAACTGCTTTCTATGTGCCAGCATATAAATACTGATGCTTAACATCCACAGAAAAGCTTGGAGATCTTTTATTTATGTTTTTGCAGAACACCGAGTTTACTCAAGGTTCTTCACCTCGACCTGCAGTTTCTAATGCCGTCTGGCAGTAAAGCACCACACAACACGAGTTAACAACCTATCGCCCGGGGTTCTTCTCTGTCCTCCCCCATCCCCATCCCACTCCATTTCCAGGAAAAAAAGCAGACACGGTTTTCTAATTAAAAAAAAAAAACCCACGTTTAAAATAAACCACCCAATACTTAAGAGTTCAGTATGTGCTATGACTTGATCCATTTGCGGGTTTTTTTGTGGTTTTTTTTTTTTCCCTTGGTTTACTCATCCACCTTCTTAACAAAAACCCTGAGCCAGAGATAAAACTAAAGCTCCTTTCCCAAATTGCACAAGGCAAACTGAGAACCCGGCTGCGCCGGAGGAAGCTCCAAGTAACCGAACGTTCACTGACCATAAGTTAGTAACGACAACAGTTTTCCATTAAACGTAAATGACAAAGGTAGCACGCGCTCGGCCTGTGATCTCCTTCAAAATAAACCATATGTAAACAAAGTGCAATAGTTACTCAAGCAAACACGGTAAATCTGTTGCGATGAGGGGAAATGGTGATTCTAGCACGCAACTTTAAAGTTACTGGGCTTTGGTAAGGCAATGAAAATTTAAGGTAAAATGCCTTCCCAAGCACAAAAAGAGGGGTGGCACAGACTAAGAACTACTGACAGCTGGATGGAGAAAAAATCTAAACTTTTAAATGACTCTGAAACAAACAACTCAATTGCAGGCAGTTCCATTTAAATAACACATACTGCATTCAATGCAACCTGACTCTCTGGTGTAACTTCAGCCAAAAGTACCAATTGAACTCCTCTCTAGGAAGCCTTCCAAGGAACATGAGATTAATCTGAGTAATTGTGCAGTCTCCTACAGTGTTTAGTCACCAAATGAACTACTTTATATAGGAAAAACTGTGATGAATTTCAGTTTTTCTCCTTCACAAAAGTACCATGCCACTGTTTTCATGATATGACTTACTTGTCCATCTAAAGCCATCTGACGATCTTGCTAGAATAATCTCTGCTGTCTCCTCCGTTGGAAGAGCTACTAGATATTTGGGTGTTTTATACCTAATATTACCTTATGTTTATGCATTCTCCACCTGTATTGGAACAAGTAATCCTTTATGTATTATATATCTGAGAAAATATATATATATATACACTTCTGCCAAATATGCAGATTTTTCAATCTGAGTTTTATTTTCCAACTGTTCTCCACAGTACGTGACCAAATTCTCCCAAATTCTCATTATTGAAATGACAAATCTTAAAAAAATTTAATTGCATAATAAAAGACAACTGTGAGGAATTTACAGGCAAGTATCATACAACTGGTTCCAGTTGAATGTAATCTTTTCTAACACCACATACCAGAGCATTATCCAAAATATATCATTTACACGGAAGATCATCAGTCAGATGAAAAATACTATAGAGGTTTCTCTGGGTTTAAAAGCAGATGCATTCAGGAACTTGTTCAGGAACGTACATATCAAGTTCCAAAGCTGATTTAGTCCTTTAAACTGTCCTTATTGTGATGTGGTATCTTATAATCTTCCACATGTACATGCATGAAGACATCAGACTGATTAATCATACCTCAAGGTGATGATTTCACCAAAATCTTTAAAATAAAAGAATACCGCAACTTATTGCTCTCAGCTTTTTCATGTCTTGTTATTTGAAGTTCTTAAAGTGGCAGATCTTGAGGAGCTGTGACTACGTAAACTGTTCCATGTTTATTTTTAAGTCTTCTAAACCTGCACGGATGAAAAATTAAGTGGCAATTCAAAATTTAAATCACATAACTCTAAAGAGTTTGAAGCAATTTTGTTGATATAGTTTACTTAGAGGCTCCAACCATAAGCTGGATAGTCTCTAAATTTTAATACTGTTGCTGATTAGTCTCATTTAGCAGCTGAGCCCAGTTAACCTAGGAGGGCAGAGTAGACTTCAGTTGCACGCTGATGGCCCAGAAAAATATCTAATCTGGCAGAGTTAGCACATCTTACCACAACATACAGCTACAAAAAAATATGTTTATGCATAGGCACTTGCTCATTTAAGTATTGAAAAAAACAAAACACCAAAAAAAGCCCCGACCCAACAAAACCCAACCAATCAAAAAACTCCACATACATCTCAAATTCAGAATTTTAAAATGAAATAGTTTTTGGGAACTGTCACTGAAGCTTTTAAAAAAAAAAAAAAATGTGGGAAGACCATGCCCAAAGTTTCAAGCTGAGCATAAAATTATGCACAAAGACAAAATTTTGTTCCAAATATTTACTCAAAAAGTAATAATTTACAGCAGTGCTTTAACAGCTGTTGAAGACATGTAACATTCATTAGAAACAAAACTCTAAGTAAGTCAAAAGAACATTCTGAGTGTTTCAAAGGGAGCAATGAAGTTGTAAGAGCAAGCTACCGTTAATCATACGCATTCCTACATCTAGCTGCTAATTAGAAGACCAAAAAAACCAAACCAACAACAACAAAAAAAAACCAAACCAAACCTAGCAGCCATCTTTCTGTACACGATTTAGACTACAAAAAGTCCTGAAATTGAACTGTACAATTCTACTTTATACGCCCTTGTGTCCTTTTTGTAAGAGTTAGCCAGCAGCAGCTGCAAAACGGCAGAACACAGGCCAGCTGGGTGTTTCCAGTTTGGGGTTTTCCTTCTCTTTGCTTAAAACAGTTTTTACATCAAACAGTACTTTGGTGTAACTTATAGACCATTCCTACGGGCCTACGGCTAACAATACTTAAAACAAGGGTAAAAGCCTAACAGCTACAGTACTTTCAGCAGTATGTCCTACTTTACACACTTAGGTTCGGCATCTCTGCACAGCCTGCACACTGAAACCCCCACAAATATATATTTTAATTGTAATAATTCCACTTTCACTGAAAGTTTATTAAGTTAAGCTTACAGCCTGGCAGGATTACACCTGTACAGAGGTGCATAGTTTCATATAATTCTGTTTACATGCTTTTACAGACAGGAATGTGACATCAAATCCAAAGGTTTATATTTACCCAAATTATCAGCAGACCAATAACCATTACAAGTGTGCTCCAGTTCAGCATCAGAAGTGTAGTCATACTAAATTCCACTGTTTAATGATACTCACACTGGCGGATTTAAAAAAATATTTTCTTGGCAAGCAAATCACCTTATCCCGGGCCAGTTAACTACAAAAAGTAGAATTTATTCCTCCTTTCAAATGTCAACCTAATAAGATATCTCACATCCAAGAGACAGGAAGATATATTTGAACATGTAACCTCTTGTGAATTTAGTTAATTCAGCTGTACGTACACATACATGCTATCTTCATACGCAGCGCTTCCCTTTAGTGTCTCTTTCCTTCCTCTCCCCCTCCCTTTTTTATTTTTAATAACGAGCATCAATGAGCACACTCATCAGGAATGGTCCGTGGTGTTCTTACCATTGTTCATAACAAACAATAAAATTAACATAATTTCAGCTTGCTTCACTTTCATCTGTCTTGTTGGTTGCCTCCATTCTGTTGGGATTGCTTTCTTCAGAAGCCTCATCTGTTTGCTCAGGGAGTTGTCCAGCTTTCTTTGATGAAGGTGCAACACTACCTTTTTGAAGAATTTCAGTAGCTTCATGCTCCAGTACCTCTGACGGAGTCAGAGGCTCCAGATGAATACTGCCTTGTTCACTAATGTCTGAACTAACGGACTCGGGTTCATCTCTTCTTCTCAAGAACTGCTCAAAACTAACATCTTCACCCAACGTCAGTTTTAAGTCCCTCGCGTTCATTGCTGCAAGTGTAGTTTCATCCAAGCCATGTACTCGAGTCTGCTCATCCAAGAGAGCATCACCTGAACTTTGGCAAGTTTTCAACTCGCTATCCCCATGAACACATTTTTGTTTCTCATCTCCTAATTGTTTGTTATTATCTGAATCACAATATGCTCCTTTCTCAGGCAAAGAATTCTTTGAGCTGTTGTCAGGGAGTTCCAAAGTAGGAACATTTTCTGTATTCGACAATGATGAGTTTTCTTCATTCTTTTCAACTGACCCAACTTTTTTAGTTTGACTTCTATTGCATTTGTTTGATTCGTCTGAAGAATCATTCTCTTGTTTGCTGAAAAAAAAGCCCAAAACAAAGCATGTTATTTTCACAACAAACGAAATAAAGTAACACACGGCTGTACCCTGCAGAGTGACACTCCGAATGTGGTACTGTAAATTTTCCATCAGGTATTTCTCACAAATATTCAGAGCAAGACGGGCTGAATTTAATTAACAGCCACTTTTTTTTCTTACCTATTTACAAACTCAGCTATGTATTTAGCAGTTAATTAGTACTCTTTAAATTTGCACTTTATCTCAGAAGAGAAAATTAAGTTGCCCCCTTTGTGTAACACACAAAATTTTCCCAAATACAATATTAAGTTATTCTACCTGCCCAGTGTCTTTGACACAGGTGAAGATTTTTGGAAGCTTTTGTTGGCGATGTGCAAAAACCAAGTGGCAGCCAGTTCATACCTCTACTCCCACACTAATGAGAGTGAATCAATAGGAAAAAAAGCCAGCACTTGGAAACGGAAATTAACCTCAATCTGAAATTTACTTGAGCACTACAAACTTGGATTAACTGAAGAAGTGAATCTGAAGTGGCATTTTCAGTCACTCTGCAGAGTAAAACTGTGTTTATAAAGATCAGCACTGAATCACGCATGTAAAAATGAGAATCTTGCTGTATAATAAAATCTAAACCCCAGCATACTAACTGTGTAGACAAACTGATTCTTTGAACCTTTATACTACCCAACCACAATATTCACAGTATTCCAATAAAGCCACATGCATGCAGTGCTTTAAGGTGACCGTGGAAAAAAATTAAAATCAGAATGCTCCAAAGACGGCCTGAACTACGTACTTCAAATGACACTTGTACCCAGAAAAATAAAAAATAGTCTGGTCATACTGCTAATACGCAATTTGCTCATATGTTCTTATTCCAACAGTCAAAATCCTAAACACTATTTTCAAATATTTCTCTTCATTATTATAGGAACACACACTTCTTCCATCCTTTCAATGATGGAGCTCAATTTATGCTGTAGAGATTTAAATCTGGTAACAAGTATAATATAATTTCTAACCTATTCAATACTTTTCAGAAAACTGAGTAGCCCAGATTTCTCCCAAATGATGACGGTGACAGACAAAAGAAAGCAGGAGGGGAATATGGAAGAAAAATAGTTGGTCCGGTTTCAGCTATACATTCTATATAAAACCTGAAAACAGGAGCACAATCTCCCAAATTAACTTTTAAAAATCAAAAAATTTAAATTAAAAAGTCTCTGAAGAGTGACGTGCAGACAAAAGATGCAAGAGAGATATTGCCAAATATCTCATTAATGAAAATGCATTTGTGCTTTACTTCTTAAAACAGTTTTTAAAATGGCTAGAGCCACTTTTAACCTAAGCAGTAGACATGTCCAGCATTGTTAAAAAGAATAATCAACTTTCTGCTACCATGTTTTTATGGCGTATTTTCTGAAAGTCCAGATATATTGTTCTATCGATCCCGGAATTGAAAACAAAACATGTGCTTTGCCGACATGCAGATGGTAAGAGCTATACAGAAAACGGTTATTCTGAAAGAGGTGCTACGTACTACAAACATTCAGAAATCTGTTTTCAAGCATTAATTTCACTTAAACTGACCCAAGAATACTCTATTTCCTCCTTTGAATTCAAGTCGGGAATATTTTGAGCAAGGTAAGAGACTGCCAAGATATCCTTACAGTGTAAAATCTTGCTGGCCACTAAGGTAGTCAAAAAGAGTATTTTCATCCTGTGACACTGATTTTTCATTCACGGTGAGTAACGAGAGAGAGAGGTGAGCCTCCTTACCAAACCACAAGCTCTATTTGCTACTGGTGTCAAACAGTAAGGTTTGGTTTTTTTCATGTATTGGACCATCTAAACCTGTAACTGACATTCTCAAATACACAAATTTTCTAGCCAAGTCTTTCTCCTCTCAGATTTCTAGAAGAAAATGAGAAAAGCATAACATGGGAGGGAAAACTCAAGACTAAGTTCCAACACAAAAGCCAACACTCGGAACCATCCGTCAGCAGTACCTGATGTAACTGATCCTGCCATACCTGGTTTTAACTACCTCATCTAGTCCAGAGAAACACTTCAGCTATAGAGTCATTGAAATGCTACTAAAATATTGAGAATTGTTTTCACATTAAAAACTTCCAGTAAACTCTTGATGAAGCAGGGTATATACATGACCTTCAGCTACTATTCAACAAGCAGCTTGAGGGTGAGGTGTCACTGCAGAATTAACAAGCACAGTATTATGCTTTATGTGGAAAGTTTTGAACACAGATACACAAAAAGGGTTTAAATAAATGGATTAATTTCTCATTAGCACACACAGAACACTGGAAATCCCAGATAGTTTGTACGCACACCCCCACGATTCACACAGAGAAACTCTTCAAAGGGCAAATCTACCCTTTATATATAAAAGGAATCCATTGCAACCTCCCTCAACTTCCCGTAACCAAAATCTCAAGTTTTAAGCAAATTCAGCTTTTCTTACTCATTTTTGGCAAAACACAGAAAGAGACAGAGAGAGAGAAAGCAGAGAGGAAGGAAAAAAAAGTTTATACATATTCATTTCTCCGGCAGAAAAAAAAAAAATCTGTCTCTCATCAGCACACCTTGCCATGAGCCATTTATAGTAATAAAAGAGTACATAAAATTGAACAAGTTCTTGCGCAACAATCACCATCACAAAAATCATTACCCACAAAGAATGGTGACCTTTTAGATCACTAAGCACAACAGTAAGTTGATTTAGATAGAATAATTCTCCAATAAATGTACCTCTGCTGAGAATTGCAGTTGAACACGCAAAACCTAGCAGTTGTGATGCAGTAAAAAGAAAGATCATATAGGATTTCAAGAAATCATTCTGCTAGTAAGTCAGCAGCTGAAAAAGAATGGCTTTCCATCTAGTATTAGGAATGAAATACGCTCTTGCTACTTCATGTGCCAACAACACTGGCTACAGGGTAAGAAAGCTAAAAATTCAAAAGGACTGGAAAACGCAAGAATATAATAATTGTTATTGTACAGAAAAGAGGATTTCGGTGAACAGTTATAAAGTGAAATCTGGCGTCTGCTTAATGAAAACAATGCAACCATTTTCTAAAACATGATATAAACTGTGGCCAGCACATCAAATCCAGGCTATACCAACAGAGGTGAGCCCCCAGGAGTCCAAAGCAGATGTTGTGCCCAGTTGGGAACACATGTGCAGCGCAGGGAACACAGCTTGGGGCTGCAACACCACCTCCCAGCCCGGGGGCAGTGAAAGTGCAGAATTCTCACCGTCAGCTACTTTCGTTACCGGTCTGCTCCTGCAGCTCTAATTACTTGCTAATATCAATGTAACTACCTTGCCTTAGTGACACAGAAAAGCGTTTCAGACCACATGCCTAGTTGAGCAACCATTCAAAGGATCACCATTCAAAATTTTCTATCAGAGAAAACACACATTATGAAAATACTTATTAAATACTTTTGCCAATTAACTGAGAAATAACATAACGTGTTATGTACCTGATTTTAAGACGCAGTTGATCATTGTATTTACCTTTCAAAAGCTGCTGTTGTTTCTCCTTCAGATAAACTAGGTTCAGAAATTTTCTGTAATCGTGATACTTATTTTACATTCATGAGCAACTGATTACAATATAAAGTTGTGGAAATATTTTCATCCTGACACTCCCATAGATCTGCTATGTAGGAGAGATTAAGCATGGACCTCAGCACAGATGCTTGCAAACAGTCTTTCAAGTCAAAAAAAAAAAAACAACCCAAAAACTAAAACCCAACAAAACCAAAGCAAAACTTTGAAGCAACTGTTGTAGCCTTTTTACATCCATAATTTCATTTATGTGTAATTGAACAGGATGCAAAATAAAGCCTGGAGAGTTTTTATTTGGAGGGGCAAAAAACCACCCCTGTAACTAAACTTCTGTTTTGCTAGGGAACAAGCAAAGGAAAAGCAAGAAGGACAAAAATTGAGGTTAGTATATTTTTTTTTTAAGAATTACAGAGCATTTTAGCCCTACAGATGCTATTACATTCAGTGTAAGTACAACGAAGACTCCCAACAAAATGTCTGTCACAGAAGAAACCTCTGAGAAACTAATGAAATAACTTGTTAGCTCTAAATAACACCAAAGGCAATTTTTCTCCTCCTTTCTAGAAGAGCAGCAAAGTGACTTAAAACTGCCATTTGAAACATCCACACCGATCTTCCCAAAGCATCTCCTGTGCTACAGGGCATCTTACCCTTATTTCTCCGAATTTTGAATGCTACCTTTTTAAACAACCTGATTCACCAGTTTTTATTTTTGGTTCTTCAGCACCCAAGGGGTCTGTCCTTTGACCTCTTGCTGCATATTTGGACAAACAGCCAAAATGTCAAGCACCCGGCTGCGGCAAAACAACAGGCACCTCATGGCACCTCGGCAGAAACAACCGGAGGTCCCACACGGCCCAGACCACTCTGAACAGCAGCTCACTGCTCCCAAAGGTCTTGGCTCAGACGTCCTGTAAGCTCAGAGAGCTAACACCACCGAACACTGTCCTGTGGTCTTCATCTTTTCTAACCAGAAGGGCTTCAGGTTTCCTGAAGACGCAGATACATAAGGCTACTAAGCCATCCCTTCACTGGAGCCTCACGCACACATCACCCAGAACAGACTGACTGCAAACTGGAACTCTCTGAGCGTGGCAGACGTACAAAAGGTGTCCAAAAGGCCTCCAACAGGGCCACGGCTCTCTGTAGTAAACCAGAAAACCAGATTTTTTGCATTACACGCATCTTCTGAACACCACAACCCAGTAGTACACGTATAGTTAAACAAGAATTTTCTTGGATCTGCAAACTAGTTATGAGAGATTATTAGACTGTGTGGAGAAAAGACAAGACACTACCTCCAACTTAGCTTCTCTCTCTCTAATGCAGAATTCCATCCTTAACCTAGTGGACAATGAATTAAGATTCAATGTTTTAAAATACTGAATGGATAAATAGAGATAAGGACGAAGACATTCACAGTAAGAAAGCAACTTGGTAATCTGAAATCCATTTTTAAAGATATTTTGAGTTTAAACATACTTCAGAGTTCCAGAAAAACATTTCAGAATTTTAAAACGTTTTATTTGATATAGAGAAAAAGTAAGATAAACTTGTTCTAAATAACCTGTTCCTGTTCTACTACCTCATAAAGATCAGAAAGCAACAGTCTTAAGATGGTTAGCAATACTTTTTTCTAGTGCTTCCTGCAATTTCACATGAGGAATAATCTCGCCATAAAGACCTTTTAAACCATGTCTGAATTATTTAAGGTCTGAAATGATAAACTAAGTGCACAAAGCCACATAATGAGCCAACAAAAACACTGTAAAACAAAGTCAGTTTTAACTGTCTGCCACAACCCAAATACCCAGAACACAGCTATAGGTTACTGTAGGGCAACTGTAAAACACTGCAGCTGACCTCCAGCTACTACTTGAAGGAGATACTTCCCTCAAAATACCTTCATGGGCACAGTCTATACATTAGATGAGCTACAATTTACTTAAATTTATTGACTTTTAAACCCACATTAATTAAACAGCTTATCGCACCATCACTAAAATTGATTTTCTGTGTTTATATAAGTAACTGCTGTTGCATAGATAGCAAGAAGTATGTCTCCTACAAAACCTTGTGAAGTCATCAGTTCTAATATAAAATCTAACCTTTCAAAGTCTTCCTATTAAAAAAAAAAAACCTGAACAAAGCCCTCAAAACTGCTTATGCTTATGTATCTCCTTTGTTGATGCTGCATTAAAGGCAAATTTAATCTGCTGAAGTATGGTGTTGCCTCTGTTATATTTAAATAATGTTATTAATCATAAATTTAATGATTAATGACCTCAGTGAGTCTTAATGGTTGTCTACAAGGTACAAAACACTTGACAGCAGAAACAGCTTTACCAACTCAAGTTTCATGAAAAATGTATAGTAATATTAGACTGGTATCTACCACATGTATTGAACTAATTTAAGAAAAGAAGTGTCAAATCCAGACCTTTTAAAGAATTTCAGCACTTGCTTTCAGCACACCATAAACACCTTCTAACACTAATGTTCTCACAGCTAACCAACAACTGGGGCTGTAGTATAAACAACTATTTAAAACTATTTCAATTATTACATCTTGCAATAAAAGGTGGCAAAAAACGTCAACAAAAGGATTGTTTTAGAACAACATTGCTAAGAGCATTGTAACAATGCGTATCTAATTAACAGTAAGAAAAAGAATATATGGAAATCGAAAGAGAACAGATTTTTTGGGTCTGAAGTGCTTAATCTTGAGTAGCAACACCAACAGAAGATGATGCAACTGCATATAGAGCTTAGCTTCATTGCTTTCATGATTTCTATTAAAGAACTTCAACACGTATGTTGGAAATAGAAATTTGCCTAAAAACGGTCACTTTTGAAAGAGCAGAACAATTTAGACATGAATAAATTAGATATTGGATATTCAAGGACAAAACATACTGTTGTTCCTGTCTGAATAAATGTTAAGTTTTACCACTAAAATAAATGGGCATGAACTAGGTCCTACACCTGCAGACCGTTTAAAATCTATCATAAGCATTATTTTACTCGACCAAACTCTGATAGATTTCTGTGATGACATTTTATAGCTTATAAAACAGATTCAAACTGGGTAGTTCATGCTGTTTTGGAAGTGAACAGGGTTTATAACATTTTGTGATAACCACATCTTAGTTAATACAGTTTACCTTGGATTTCTGCTATATTAATTCTGTTTAGGAATAGGTTTTAGAAAGCAGTTCCTTCTAATTTGTAGTTAGCAGAAGTTTCATAAGTGGATACTAAACTATAGAAAATGATCACCTTGTGATATTCCCAACACTTATAAGAAGTCTTAAATCTCATAGTTCTCAAACAGCAAAGGCAACGTAGTTTCTAACATCTGTGGAGCTACAGTGGTTCTGAACGAACATGATGAAAACAAAATAGAAGATAGTGACTAACTCCAGTAACTGCTGGTACACAATTTTGAGCAACTTTGAAACCTCTCCAGAACTCTCCAAAGATTCTTTATTCTATATAAAAATCATCTTGTAGTTAAGAACAATGAAAAAAAGCCCCTTAATTAGCAACCCCTTTAAAAAAGGGCCCTGAAGTGTAGCAGCAGAGCATAAAACTTCAGCTCAAGATACTCAGTACAAAGGATCTGCCACAAACCCAGAGACTCGGAATAAAAGCCAGGTAAGAAAGAACATGAATTTAGTTTAAATTCAAGTTGATCTGAAACATTTTTTGATACGTGAGGAGTCACCTAGAAGTCATGGAAGAGATGTGGAGTCAGTGAAATACGTAGACTCTGAAACACCCAGTCCAGGCATGGGTGGGAGTGTTCGCTTTTCTAAAAGTCATATGGTCTCGCTGCTTCCCCTGCTTTCACATTACAAATAACGTATATTGGCACACACACACAGAGAGCTCAAATCATGAGCAAGTGTCTTCCCAGCTATCTGCTGTGTTGTGTTACAAACCAAGAGTTACTCCCACAGCTTCTTTGGGTAAGCATTACTGAAATTCACTCGGAATCTTTTGCCGAATTACCTTTTTTTGTCCACCCCTAACCAATAGTAACCTTTTCTAGCAGGACTGTGGCTTCAAGCATTTCTAGAAAACAACTTTGTTATTTAAGTAGCTCAAGGTACCTTCCAGCCACTCAGCTGAACCATAGCCAGCATTGCAAACAGAAATCTATTTTACAACCCAAAAGAACAGAAAGGTCTTCGGGTTCTTTTGGATGTTTTTTGTGGTTTTGTTGTTGCTGTTTGTTTGTTTCTAATTTTCAAGAATTACAGCTTTTAGCAGAAATTCCCCACTTGGAAAGACATAACTCTAAGCAGAGCCAATGATTCATGAAGTAAAACTCAAACATTTGGGGGAGTATTGTATGAGCATTTACCGGGAAGGCACATGTAGGTGCACAGTGAGAAGAAAAAGCTGCTTCTATGTTGTGGTGTTTTACACTGTTAACGACTGACTAGGAAAGGAAGGTACTCATGTTACTTGACACCGTGTCCAGTTTCTCACCTGTAAAATTAGGTTAGCAATGAAGACAGCTACATCAGAACTTAGTATTATTAGCATGAGAAGTCAAGTGTTATTACACACAGAGCTGCAGTTGCAAACATTTACCAGAGTAACAGAAACAAATATCTACTTCCTTGTCAGAATGACTTTGAAAACAAAGGTAACAGAATTAGCTCAACAAGCAAGGCTGCTCTGCAGCTACACTTCTTATAAGAACCCATAACGCAGTGACACTCAACATCCTAAAAATAACAGAAAGGAGACAGGTTAAGGGACGTACAATAAAATCTTAATTCTTTGATTGTAACCTAAAATGGTTATACCACGCATATTCATGCTCTGTCCTTGCAGGTGTGGTCCAATATGTTGCATGATCCATGTAACTATGGAGTTGTTGCGAGCATCAAGAATATTCAGTATCAAGTCAGAAAGGTTTACTTGCATGGTTTAATACTGGTTTCGTGTTAGGAGTTTTTTAAATGAGTAACTTTTCCGAGATCCTCACACAAATGGAAGCAGAATGCCACAAGGCCGATTTTTTTTACATGAACTGCTTACACAAAACTGGCAAATCTGTACGTAGCTCACAAGTATTTTAACTGCAAGTCTGAAACTTAAAATTTCTTTACCAAAGCTGGAAAAGAACCAAATGATAATATTCCAAATGAGCATTCAAAAGTGGTATAATCCACATAACTTCGTATCGAAATGCCAACCTAGCGCAACACTGGAAAATTCTTAGAAAATATTTCCCAACTCTGAAGTCTGCAATCATATTCCAGTTTTGTTGTTGCTGGAAACCTGAATGAAAGTGAAATATCACAGATTCAACTTCCTCTGAAACGCAACAGCACGTTCACAATGAAAACAGAAACCCATTGTGCTTTTTGAATGGTGCTGTGTCAAAACAGAAATAAGTCCTGCAAGAAAAACTTGTAGTAGGTAATTGATGCCTGAAGATGGAACGCAGCTTGTCAGAAGAAAAAAAAACAGCAAAGAGAACAATGAGACTTTAGAGAACCGAGCAAGCGTGCAGATGCTGAATCACAAACTACACGTAAGAGACGACGGATGACAGGATCCCTGCCGTTATTAGCAATACCACTGCGGCTGCAGAAGCTTGTTATCACCAAAACTGTCACTGTTTGAATACTAAAAGTGAAGAGGACAAAAATACCAGTAAAAATTCATTTCAGAGAATTTGAGTATGCAGAAAGTGCTGCAAATCAAGAACAGCTTGCAATCATTAAAAAAATCCCTTATAACTAGTAGGTTGTAACAGTGACTGATGTCAGAGTAAGATTAGCTCTATCTATTAGGTTGCTTAGAAGGTAGTAAATGAGAGATTCAACCAAGACACATATCCACTGTGAAACTGGAGGCCGAGTTTGAAGGAATACTAGACGCTCACCATGACGAAAGGAAAGCTCATCGTATATCCAGACAACCTGTTGATGCATAAAGTTGCCATAGAAAATCTAGAACTAAAGATGAAGTCAGCAGCAGTGAAATCAAAAGCAGCAGATGTCTCAGCAGCTGGAGTAGAGCACCCTTGAAGATGAGGGATGATACCAGAAGAACAAGGTGTGAATGAAGCTGCTCCACCCTCAGAATCAAGGCTCAACAAGTGTACCTGTTTCCATCACATGCTCTGCTCCTACGGTATTTAGGAGCAGAAAGGCTTAGCTACCAGAGCAAAGCAGCTAATAAAGTCTTTTGGCCAAGCTTCAGTTTATGCACTTACATGCAACAGAAGTAACTCAAAACACATTTTGCCAGCAAGTGCTGTAAAGTCATCGGCAGACAAAAATGCAACTTATTTGAATACTAAATAGATCAGGACTTGTATGTTTTAGTGAACACCCAAAGAGAATGACAAAGCCCTTAAGCTTTGGAAGCTAGGGTCAAGTTCAGATCAAAATGGCCTTTGATGTCAACACATACATGTCATCATTTACATGCTACTCCAGCTTGGAATGATAGACTTGAGCAGCAAAGAAACACTGCAAATGAGCAGCAAAGAAACACTGTGTCACATAAGTGAAACTCCTAGCAAGCCTCTCTTCAAAGGAGAATAGCCCCAAAAAAGCTGTAAGTCAATGCTGCAAAGCAGAGAACATTATCACAGACGGGGCTTTGCCAGGCGACAATTGTTTGAAGAAGAGACCAGACCTGCTGCCTAAAAGATGCAAGAAGAGAATACCACAGCTTCCACGCATGAAGTATAAGGAAAAGGTCTGGTCAGATCCTTGTTTGCTTACATACCAAAATAATCCCAAGCTGGACTGGGTTCAATTTTCTGGTCCACAATGATGTATCAGTGAGCCAAGGCAGTATAGGATACCTGCTCACTTTCAACTCCCCTGCAACAAAAATGTCTGCTGTCAGTTCATTTAAAAATATGTTAATTGTTGCGCAAAGCAGAGAGTTGAGCATTAGAAGAGTACTGGCATAGTTAGTAAGCCTCACCCCCTCCAACATAAGGTGGATCACTAAATAAACAAGGTGACTTTACATACAGTAACAATTGAAAAAGCAATTCCTGCTGAAACACCTGCAGCTAGGTTACCTGTATTACTAACGGCAGGACTCTGATCCAAAGACAGTCTCATCAACACTACACAGAGCTCACGGAACATGTCTGGTCATTAACAACAAAACCAAGTTCTACAAAACATACAGCGTGATATGTAATAAAAGATACCGAACGATACCACCTGAGAGATGCAAGAGAAGATCCAAAAGACTAATTGCGAGTCATTTGTCCTGAGCACGAAGTGATTCTGAAGAGCCCCACAAACAAGTCGCATCTCACTGAATCACAGGCCAAAGAATGGGAAGAAACATTCATAGGTCACTGAGAAACCACACAGCAAGAGTTATGAATGGTGACTGCGAGGTCCTCTTCTTCCAAAGCAAACCAGAGTACCATAAAGAACCATCCCACAAAAAGATGAACATTCTTGTGTGTACTCTGTACCGCAAATAATGAATTTTTAAAGATCTGCTACACAACTATATCCATGCTCTTAGGCTTAGCAACGATACATTATTGTCCAAAGCATGACAGAAGGAGTATACACAACAGGACAAGATTTAATGAAATTAATGCAGTCTGAGCGTGACAGATTCAAAAAGCACCATCACAAATTATATCAACTCCTATAGGACCAGTAACTAATCTTATGCCAACACGAGAGCTCCCTAAAGCAATGGCTACCTGCACCTGTCCTAATGTAACAGCTTTCAGAAACAAACCCGCACATATCCTTGACTTCAGATCTTTTCGGTGCTCACCCATCTGTCCCTAAGTAATACCTACTTTGTATATCCAACGTTCTTAAATATTTCATACGACATCTCTGTAATATAGTCAAGACAGCAAGATCCTTAAGTGGTACTGACAACAGCCTGCCACAACTGTACCCCTTTCCCCACCGTTCAATATTTCTATACTCCTCCCCTACACATAGTTCAGCAAGTATTAATTCCCAATAGCTAATGCCACCTCCGAGTAGAAAAGCTAAGGTTATCACAGGTATTACAGTTCAACTCTTCATTTTTTCCATTGTTTGAGTTTCACTGAAATTTAAACTCTTAAAAGGACAGAAGCCACCCTGGATTAATGAACAGAAGGAATATAGCTCACCCTTCTAGATAACTCTTTCCAGTGTTTTGTCCAATTTCAAAATTCTGTGCTCTAAAAGCAGAATTTTAAAAAAAATTTCTTCTTGGAATGCTTTCCTTCCCCTGTTCACTCCTGCCAGAATATCTGCAATTCTTTTTAATAATGACTATTGGCCATCCTGTCAGACCACCAGTCTTATTCAACTGTATCACAAACTAAACAGTCACTAGTAGAGGTTTGAAGTTTGTAGCATACATTTTGCTCTGCTATCACTTATAGCCAAAGATGAGTATTTCCATGTTTGTGTCAGAAGACACCGTGTTCCAGTGTCCGCTCTTAGGGGCCACTTTATGGAAACTAAGAAGGAAAATACTTAAGTTATAAAATAACCTCCTGGAGATATTTCTAATACTCAGTGAAGGTTGCTTTATGCCTAGAGGCCTAAGAACTTCTCACTCTGCTGGAAGAGTTCTTAACACGCAGGAGAATAGCTAGTCCCTTTTAGAGTCCAGTTACCAGCTAGATGGATTCAATGACACCTTGTATCAAGTCTTTCACCTTTCAAAGTATCTTTCTTGGCCATCTAATTGACTTGTTCCTGTGTTCTGAAATGGTTTAGAGAGAATTCCAAAGTTGAGAGAGAACTCAACTGAAACACCTCTGAACATTCGATCAAGGTGTAAGTAGGCTACACTGCAAAGCCTCAGGTTCCAGGACAATCAGGGAGGGCTTGGCAAGTCTGACTCTTCTAAGGTTAAAAAACCCCAAGCAAACCCTGCAACACAATCTCCACAATACTGCAGGTTCCTTTTCAAATCCTTAAAGAAACCAAAAGCCAAAGTTCTATACATATTTCTTTGAAAGCCAGAATTAAAAAGCAAATGCACAACAGTGTAACTTTGTCATCAAAACAACAATTTTGAGAACAACTTCTAGATATTTATTAACACTGAATTTGTCCTACTTCAATAAAGGTCACTTTTTTGGAACATAAGCCACACATTTAATAAAGCCGGTATTACAAGGAAGTTGAAGTAACAATCTCACTAGATCTAGACTTAGAAGTCAAGATTAAGAAGTTCTAATATTGCAAGAATTATTTATGTGTCTGGTCAAACTGAAGAAAACCTTGTTTCTTGTTTTGGCTGCAGTAGGTAAATTTTATTTCCTCACTCTTCCAAGTGTAGACATGATAAGATCAAAAAGCACTAATAAAGTAAGAGCCCATGTTCATCTATACATTTGAAATTCTATGAAATAAAAAGAAACCCAAGTTCAAAGTGCAAACTTTGGCCAACTGTCACTAAATTAATAGAAATAAACATTAAGCAGTAAAACAAAACTTACTCAGATACTTGTTCAGCAGTGGGGATATCTACAGAAACTGAAAATAAAAATAAAGCATTTAATTAAAGATATTTTAAAAATGTGGAAACACAGATATACTCACTTCAAATCCAAGCACACAGAAATAATGATAATGCAACTGAAGAAAGGACTGCAGTAACACAGAGACATCCACGTTTAAGTATTTACACGTGAATACTATATAAAAAAGACACTATATATACTCACCTTTTTCTATAATAACTTGACAGGTATGAGTGTGGCTTTCACTGAGATGCGTGGCCATGCTATCTAAGCCAGAAACATCGGTCAGGAAATCACAGTTAAGACACACTACAGTCACACCCCTAGAGAAAAGAGAGTCAGTATAAACACAACATGGTCATGAAAAAAGTTTTCTTAACTTACAGCAACTGGACAGACTGTAACGACCAGGGCATCTCCACGCCGAGCGCAGTACAAAGAGCACCACTTCAGACAGAAATGTACCTGTACAGTGTGAGTTTCTCAGTTGTTGTGGAGTTTTTTTGTTTCCCTCACACCCTCCCCACTTTGCACACTACGAATGATTGGAAAATAAATAGAAATATTTGAAAAACTGCTCAGAGTTACGGATGAAGTTAGTAGATGTGGGCAAATAAATATTTTCAGTGAACAGAACACTGCTAGTAGAGGAGCTAATACTTTATTTCCCCATGGTTTCTAAATTGTGGAAGCCTAAGTCAAGAGGCTCTAATTTAACTAATCAGTTCACTATCAGCAAGTAAAAACATAACAACATACAACTGGAAAAAAAGTTGAATTACCGTAGCTCTTCTGAATGCTTCTTATAGATCCAAAATCTTTTACTTGGACGGGCACTGTGAAAACTAAATATAAGAAAGCATTACCACCTAAACTGGTTTTCTTGAGTGCATTACTCCATACCTCCCCTCCACTGTACATGGTACTGCATTTTGCTTATGACAAGGCATGAAAACAAACGGCTGAATTACTGGACAGCATTATTCTAAAAACCATTAAATTGCTGAAAGCTTACAGGCTTGTGAATCTCAGCCCTAGTTTAAAACACTGGCTCTCTTGTAAATAACTAGTCTGGAAGGGGGAAGGCTTAACTTCCTTGGCACAGTCCTGCAAGAACAGAAGCTACGTTGCAGTTCAGCTGTTGAAGCACCATGGCTGTAGCTACACAGCGCTCCACAAAGGAAGTGCAGCTTTGCTGAACTTGCCCATGTTAAAGAGACTGCTTTAAATGAGATAAATTTTCAGACAACCTGTAAGTTCTCATATACAGGTTAAGTATGTGCCAACACTGTAGTCCCAGATGAAACAAACAGTAGCTGAGCACAGGGGCTGCTAACTGCAGAAACACCCTCCCTCTGACAGCCTTCCTCCACACCGTCCCCTGCTCCTTATACTCGCCAAAACGGGTGATGATACGGGTCCAAGTGTGGGAGCACTGGTGCACCAAGGAGACAAAGGACAAAAGACTGGATATTTTACTCCATGGTTGAATTTGACAACACCCGGGACATGGGCAACAGTAGGAACAATTTACCTTAGATTCCCCTCTGCCCTTCTGGGTCAAGCTGTTTCTTGCACAATCAGAACCAAGTAAAAGAGCTTTTATATTTTTTTAAGCATGAAATCAATAGATCATGTGCATAAAAGCATGTAAACTATTTCAGCCTAGGACTTACATAAGCATAGAAACTAATACAAATTGGTCAACATACAAATATATACGAAATCTTATAAAGACTTGGGTCACAAATTTAAGAATTCTAGCATTCAAGAATGCCAAAGCATTTTATACGTACCTGTATTTACAAAGACAACTGCATTCTTTATTTCTGCAAAATGCTTGGCATGTTCAGGGCAGGGGATTAACAAGTGCATTTTCAAAAACTTGTTTAACCGCCGCTGCTGCATGATCTGTATCTAATTGTTGCATAGGATAATTCTACTGTTGTGAAATTTAATGCATCTGTTTTCTTAACAGGCTTTTTTACAGCTGTCATCACTAATAACCTATACTGTCTCACAATGAGTGGGATGCCAAATGAGACATTATTTTTATGGATGACCAAAAGTAGTTTATGAAAAAGCATCTACTTGAATATGCTCTTTGAGATGTCCTTTACATCTTATTCTGAGTACAAATTTCATTGGCAACAGCTGTGGCTCTGTGCAGGGAGCACAGATGAGGTATTCAATTTAGAATCCAGAGAATACACAACAATTGGTCATTATTTAAGTCTGGCTGAAATGGTTATTGAAAATCCCACAGGAACTCTGAAACAAAGACAGAACACTGGCTGAACCACTGGACTTTAAGGCAATACAAGAACATGAGGCCCTCTTTACAAGTAAAAATCCAACCATACACATTTTCCTGCCAGTTCAAACTTCAACCAATAGAAACACTTCACCCACTTTACATGAATTTAGGAAGTATTAGATAACCCAATAAGAACTTGGAAGAGCTCTTACCTCATCATGTGATTCACATATGCTTTGCTACAGCTAGTGTTGTATCTGCACAAGCTACAGTGGACGTAAGCAGGGAAATGGCTTGCAAAATCTTTTATTTCCGAGTAACACTCGATGCATTTATGAGCTCCCAAACGATACCTAACAGTAACGTGGAAAAGTTAACGGTTATTATCAACACTGTAAGGTGAGGTAACTATTGTAAACTTCTTGTTTTAAGTCAGTAGCAAGGTTGTCTACATTAGGGAAAAAATAAGGAACTTAAAAACGTATCAGTTAAATACTTATTATAGGCATGTTGGCACACGTGAAGAAAACTTTTTTTTTCTTGAATTATTCTGTCATTGTGACCTTAATAAAAAAGTGAAAGCTAACGCAAGCATCTGTTATTGGCCACTCCTGGAAAGAAGATACTGCAGGAGAGAAGCTCCAACTTCAGTTGCTGCTATCATCTCTACGTACTTTAGAAGGATTTCAAAAAAATGCGCAATCCACCACATTGCACAGAAAAAGCTTTTGGTTTTCCTGTCACCCCTGATACTCCCCACAAGCTTTGAAACATCTACAAGGCAAGAATGTAATACTGCTCCTCCTCAATTTTACTGGCCATTTCTGAACGTTTCGGAGAGCTACACACTGGGTTAACACCCTGTTGGAAGGCAGACATATACAATCTGCGTCACACAAAATTGCTAACTCATTTTGCCCAGTGAAATTATATTTCAGTCCATAAAACACTCATTTTTAATAAGGATAGAAAAAAACCAAGTAAATTGTAAATATAAAGACAGCATTCTCCCAATAGCTTGTTTTTATTGTTTTCATTTATTTTATTTTTGGTAGCTCCTCAAATCAAGCTATCTTCTAGGACAGAAAAGACTTAATTTTTTAAATAACAGGTTCAGATAAAACACTTCAAAAAAATTGGAGGAGGAAAATACTTTTCTCTCCATAAGAAAACTTGCCAAGATCACCCAAGCAGACATATTTCCCATCACAGGTCACTTTTATACATAAATCTCTCTAATGAGTCAGCATTTCCAGTCTGTGACTGTGCAGAGAAAAACAGTTTGTAACAGAAAAGTTTCCAGAATATCTCTTCATCCATCATAAAGTAGTCTACCACCACCAAAGATGGTGAATGAAGATCCAGAATTAGAATCACATGACCCATACGTGGGAAGTTTATGAGCCTGCTTTTACTGCAAAATTTAAGTGCCAGACCTTCTGTATTAATAACTGATAATTTCTAATATAGTTATTTTTAATGCTAATATTTTACCTTAGGTTATGCAATGCTGTATTTGTAATTTCTTTTTTTTTTTTGCTGTTGGTCCAAGCATTCTGTTTCCTCGATGTAGTTGGTTTTGATTTTGCTCTTGACTTAGTTGTATTAGATTTGTTATGATTTCTAGTGGTTGTATTTTTAGCTTTAGGTGATAACTGAAACGTGGAACTGCTTGTACTAACAGAAGATGTAGCTGATCCTGAATGAAGAGATCCAACAGATGCTCGAATAGTCACCTACAAATATGAAATATAAAAAAAACTATATTTCAACTTTCTATGTTCCCATTTCCATTTGTCTCAAAGTTCAACCTGCTTTAGAACAAAAATCATAGCATAAGAAACACAGTAACAACTATTTTTAAAAATACAACCTACTGTTGACTAGAGTAAACCTAATGTCAATAGTTTCTCAGATGCTTTAAAAGTTCTTGTTTTGGTGGAAACAGTCACCCGTAACAAAACAGACTGCTCTCTTTCCAGAGAGACAACTGGCCACACCCTGCTTTCTTAAAACAACAAGTGTAGCTGTGGAAATGAAACAGAAGGGTCAGGACAAGTAGCTTTACTAAGGAAAAATATCAAACAAACCCACCAGTACCTAAATTGAACAAAATCCCTGTGTCTTGTTGCCTCATGATGGTTAGCCAACCACCATGTGTTACTCTGCCAAGTAACACAATCGACATCAGTCATTTTCCCTTTCTGATTCTACAGCATATCAACTGTGAAGAGCTGATCAAAATATTTTTTTTTCCTTTCAACTAAAAGGACATATATGTTCCCACTTCATTTAAAAAACCGTAGGAAAAAGAGTCCTGAAATCTACAGGAAAATCCTAGTCTAAGTGGTTCCTTCTTGAGAAATGGAAGGTTGGTTTAAAGATAGCCTTAAGCACTCTGAGAGGATACAAGTTTTCTTCATAAAACACTTCGTAGAAATTGTTGAGAGTTTTTCCCCCTTTAAATGCCAGAGCTAAAAGACCTGCCAAATTCAGTTTTAAGCACGTATCGTCTATGGAGAAGTAGGTCTTGCACTCTCTATGATTTTTTTGCCACCACAGGTTGAAATCTTTCAGAAGATGTGATGTAGACTCCTCAGACCAACATCCAGATGGTGCAAATGCACAAACAGCTCAAGAAAGGAGCAGCACTGACTGGACTACTGGCGTATACACGTATGGAAGAACGAGACAGAGAGCAACACCACAGATCACCGGGAAGAAACCACAAACTCTGCCTGGCAATTACTGCAACAAGAATATTTTTAGAGTTTTGATATTAGAGGTGACAAAACAGACAACTTTTCTTTGGAAAAGAAAGGAGAAGCACTTCTTTCTCTACCAATAATTTTTTTTGTGCTCTCTAAATTTCCTGTATGAACACTTACCTTTGTTCCAGGCGGCAATCCTTCTAACTGTTTGGGTTTCCTAAATGTTCGATGATGCTGAGTCTTGTGATCCATTTTCTCTTTGCACGTCAAAAACTGCAGTCTGCACTTAGTGCAACGGTATATTCCTTTTTTCTTTTAAAACCAGAAGACAGTCTACAGTAAGCACGAATGCCATGATAAAAAATAAACTCCAAGCCTAGCTTGTTTCAAGCAACCATCATCCAGTTTCTAAAACATTGCTCAGAGAAGTTCCTAATATTGTACAAAGCCAAGATAATATGTAGGAATTAAAGAGAGAATATTTAAATACTTGAAAATGCAAGGCAGCATCATTGCTAAGAGGAAGAGAAATCGGATTACCAGAGGGAAAGGAATCAGATTACCAGTTATAAGAAAACACAGTACTTCAAGTAGAGAAAAAGACTGATCAACTCGTGAAAGGTTTGCTACTAATCTGAAGAAAAGCAGAACACATCACTTTATGAAGAAACCAAACAGCAGAGATATTCATTAAAGGATATTCAGAGATTTCTTTTTTTTAAGAGGGAGTTACTGTCACACAAAAACATAACAAAGTCTAACAATGCCCTTAAAGACTTCTCAAAAAAAACCAGTCATAATTTTTCTACCATATTTTATTAAGTATTCTTATCCAGTAACAACCATACATATCTGTTGCACTTCTTTTCAGATTCATTACATATATTTAGTATTTTTCTAGCATTAAGAATTTAAAATATGTGCTTACCTGATGCCTCATGTAATGATGCATATACGGTGCTCCAATTTTAATTACTTTGAGGCAAAATGGGCATAGCAAATGTTTTGTATTTTCATGAACTGTTCTAAAATGCATTTCTACATCTGAAAAAGCTGAGGATCTGTAGTTGCATACCTAAAATACAAAAGGTTGACTTTTCTGTTAAAAATTTATTGACAGTCAAGATTGGGGGGAGTATAATTAAATACAAAACGGTCACACTGAGATACCTGGCAAACATACGGCATTTCACCTGGCTTATGATTGTCCTTCATATGTTGCAAAAGAACTTGCTCTGTTTCAAAGGATAACTCGCAAATTTTACAAATAGCTAGAAAAAGCCAAAAAAAAATAATCATTTGGGGTCATAAGTAGATAAATCGTAATACATATACATAATGTGACCTGTATGTATCTATAAAGGTAAAGCAATCTAATGACTATTCTACTCGTCACAAGAAATTCTCTATACAATTTCAGGAAGCCAGGAGTGCGGGGCCCTTAACATGAATTCTTGCAGTCCAGCTTTCAGTTAAAAAAACCCCACCATAACAAAATACTTGTACAAAAATTTTCCAGTCAAATATAACATAAATTGAATGAGAGCTCAGCTCCTACACTCTATCTCAGGATTACTGCTCTTTAAGTACAACAGGTTTATTGTGAAGTTACAAAGCAGCACAGTAAAAGCCAGAAAACATTTAAAAATTCTAGGTTGCAAAAAGACGGGGTGTTACCCAACCCAACTTACTAGATGACTCGTAAGGCGTGTGTGTACTTTCAATGTGGCACTGCAGCTGGAACGGGGTGGGAAACTGACGGTAACAGTGCTGGCAGGTGGTGTGGCTTTCCCAGCTTTCGCTGCTCTGCTTCTCCAGCTCCAAGTGATGTTTCATGTGGTTCATAAACCTTGAAATGATACCGAACAGGTGCAAAAACCTACATTTTAACTTGCGCTATACATATCACATGCAAAATGTAGTGGATTCCTTACAAACTTTACTCTGTAAGGACTTAAAAAAAATAATCTAAACAATAAATATTTCTTACAAGAAATAATGAAAAGGCAAGCTTTGAAAGATGATTTCTGTCATAGTCAGCTTAAACAAATCTTGAGTATTATAGGAAGCATGCAATATATCTGAAATATATTCTAAGGCTAAGTGACCTATTTTGTTTCATGTTTGCTTAGACAAAATTGTTGCTTGAAATAAAGGAAAATGAGCAAAGGCAACTACAACGACAAAATATGTCAGCTCTTTACACTTGACCACCACCTTGTCAAAGCCACACTCTGAAACAAGTATAACTTCAGCTCTGCTAAAAAAAAAAAATAAAGGAGCAAGAACATATCTTCATTGTAGCTTTATCTGAAACCACCTTCACTCACAACTGACTGGGTTCCAGGAGCTTTCTTTGCACGAAGCATTTAGGATTGAAGCTGAATTACAGTTATCAAATAGCACTGTGCAGGTGACAATAAAAAGAGTATGAGAAACTTGGTGGTATGTTACTACAAGTTACCACCTCTTCCTATTTAACACATCCACCTGTCTGTAGTAGGAACGTATTCCAGCTGGGAAATCGAGGCACCTGGGACAACACCGGGAGGGAAGCCACAGTTACCGGTGAAGGGGCACAAGGACAGGTTAAGTTGCACAACTCACTACTGTTAAACTTCAAAAACTGTCCTATTTTGAATGTGCTTCGTTTCAGTACAGCCACAGGAAATATCACAAGTAGGTCACACTCACAAAAGGAATGTATTTCTCTAAGTGGTGACCTTGGAACCGGAAAAAAACAAATGAGCAAGGAGAATAGTCTCTTGAGCTCAAGCTTCTAACATCATGCAGTTGCTTTCAAAACAAAAAACAACATAGGAAAAAAGGGAAAAAAAGGCAAAAAGAACAAAAAAAGGGCAGCTAACCGAAGATATCTAGATACCTAAGCAGAAGAAAGGAACTGACAGTAGTATTGCATATTACCTCAGCAGAACAGTTTTTCAATGATGTGTTCAACCACAGATCTTTTAAAAGAAGCAGGGGATTACCCTGACAAATCATTTTGTGGTTTCCTGAATTAAGGTCCAGAAAACTACCTCTAGAAGTAGAGAGGTACCATGTATTTATTTCTCCCACTATAAATGGCTAAAGGTGTAAAACGTACCTTGGAATAAAAACTCCGAAGTTATAGAACTATGGGATATAGCTACAAAAAGTTACAGCAAAAATTGCTATGGCTGAAAGTAGACTCTAGAGAAAATATAAATTAATTCTGAATAAAGTGCTAGCTTCAACTGAATTGCTGTGGAACATATAGGTACCACAGCACCAATAGCATACAATATCATGCTGAGTAGAAGAGAGTGCCTGAAAAGTATTTTTTACAATGAACCAAGTATCTTAATGTATTCCTTCTGTGGACTACTTTTCATTACAGTGCACAAAAGGCTTATTTGAAAGGTATTCTGCATAGGAAAACAAAAGAAAAACTCAGCCTGTATCAAACATTGCTTATTGCTCTTAGAAAGATAAATTGCAAGGGAAGAAATGCCGTAATTAACAGGAACTACAAAATCATGAAACCCTTCTGAAGTCTTAACAACATACATTTTCATGCTGCTTAAGACAAATTACTTGAACTTTTGCTTAAGATTTACACTTAATGCCTACATACTTAATGATTAATAGCAAATGTTACGTTTGCAATTACATGAAACTTTTGTTTTGTTCAATAATACGGGTCTAATGTTAGCATAAACCATTAACTTGCAGACTGTGCCCTTTGAAGATATGGTCCATTTTTCAGTTTTACATTCTGCTACTTCAGCTTCCCTTGAAGAATGCATGTAAAAAAAGTTCAGTGACCTTAGCTTCCAAAGGAACAATGACACGAACTCATTTACCTATTAAAACAGCTTACTGAAGTTTTTTTGCAGCACTTGGAAGTAAAATTATTCCATCAAAATAACAGATGTTACATAAGCAAACCACAAACTATTAGTCATTGTGCATCCCTTGAGGGAATTAACACTTGCATCTACCAGTCTCACCATCAATTCAGCTGGCAAATTGTAAAATACTTGGTGTTGCCCTTTCTAACCCCAAAGTCCTACAACTGCTCTCATTAAAACTCTGTTTATGCTGGGCATTTAAACATGAAAATTAGTACTCTGTTAAAAGTTCAAGTTACATAGCAAGAACTAATTCAATTTCTGTTTAGTCACCCAATATTATTAGTTCTCAAGAAGAAAAAAGTTTCCTATTCCATAGAGACAAGTTTTCAACACATTAGATGAACTGCTATGGGCTTTAAGTAATTAACAATTAAGAAAGTGAATTCAAATACCTTATGTTATTTTTAAGAACTTTCAGACAACTGAAGCACTTAAATGTTGTATGAGTCTTCTGCTCCTGCTGTACCTGCTGGGTGTCACCTTCATGTTTCCCATAATAAAAGTCGTTAACTAACATAATCAATTTTCCTTTCTCAGATTCAGCAATCTTGCTTGGTGAGCTCGAACATTCTGTTTTGGCCATTTCCAGGAAAAAGTTATTTACCATATCTGGACAACAATACTAGTTGGAAAGAGGGAGGAGAAGACACAGAGGCAAAGGTATCAGTCCCTCTTACCAGGCAGCATCAATGACAACAGCATTAAAACAACTGAAGCCACTCGGTACCTAATGCAGAGCTCAATTCTCTGACGCATGAACACCATTCATGTTCACATCTGGATTTTACACAGCAACTGATCTTCAGATAATGTTTAGGCAATAAAACACTAATTATGAAAACCGAACGGAAATTATTCTTATAGGTTCATGTGAGACATAATCAAGCTGGGAATCAGCATACTAGCATTGCCTCACTCATTAGGAAAATGTCTGCTACACTGAAATTTAATAAAGAGAAAAGCAGTTTTTATGTATGTATTGTATTGAAAAGCATAAGTTTACTGAGAATAGAAATTTTTTATTTATTTTGGGGGGACTTATGTTGAAACCTGAAGAAGTTCTTTACTGAAATACTGAAAAATTCAGAAATTCTAAGTCACGTCACATACACTGTTGAAGCTTCTTTAAGTCAAAGCGTACATAATGAATGCTTAACCCAATAGCTATACTATGAAACTTAACGCTTAAGAAGTACGCAGTACTTCAAGCAGAAGATATTTCAAAGTTTCCAACAGGGAACAAAATTAGAATGTTGCAGGACAGATCCACCTCCTGCTGGATAATGATTCTTATCATGCAGGGCTACTTTCTATAACCCGACTGGATGCCTATTATCATAGGCACTTACGTTCATCAACTTCACCTGAATCTAGCCAATGGTTCAAAAAATCACAGGTATGGCAGAGAAAAATCACAGACAGCAAACATGCCTCAATTCATTGGAAAAACAAGGCAAAAAAGTGTCAAGACTTAGAACTCCCCCGTTCCACTCTTCCTCTCCATGACTATTTGAGCTCTCCGTTAATCACAGATCATCTTCATATCAAAACATGGCACTCTCTCAGAACTGAAGAGAGGCCCACATGTTTGCTATACTGTGTACCAGCCCCAAAATATTTTACCTTCATATGATTTTTTAGAGGATCCATAAGATTGAAATGAATATTGCACTTCGGACAAGCTCGTGGAAAAGGTCCTCCATTTTTAATGGTGCTTGACACAGCATTTGTACCTGTAAAAGTTAAAATATGTTAATATTCACAAGCAGAATACTCAGTTTATTTATTATTCTAGCAAAATATGCTACTTCAAATGAAAACTATTACAACTGATGTAGCTGTAGTAACCATAAGCAAAGTTTCACAACCATCTTTTAATTACCCTTTCTTTTTTCCAAACCAAATTTGAGTTTGTTCTGTTCGA
This sequence comes from Trogon surrucura, assembly GCA_020746105.1. NCBI lineage: Eukaryota > Metazoa > Chordata > Aves > Trogoniformes > Trogonidae > Trogon > Trogon surrucura. Next base: position 1,666,438 of record CM036627.1, read on the forward strand.
TATAGACCTATAAGCAACTTCTGCCACGTTTTAGCACAAATAAGGAAAAAATAGGAGAGGGTGAAGGTGGCATGACAAAGACAAATCATTAATTCTGTGTATCACCACCCTGTCTGGATAGGACAGATTTTTGATGCTTTCATTTTCAGAACTTGAATTTTCAAACAACGACGTAGAACTCATTTTTATGCCATGACCTGATCATCATCACAACAGGGTTCAGACAACAGGTCTTGGGAAGGAATTTCACCATCTGGTTCTCAATTATGAGAATATTTCTCACTGCACTGTTGTTGGAACCTAGGCCTATTCAGATGCATCATTCCTGTTGAGCAAAGGTGTCTTTGGAGAATCTGCAGAATATATCCTCTAAATAATTACTCCCAGTAATGAAAAGAAATAACATTTCTCTTATCAACATAAAACGATTTACTACCTTCTGAGCAAAACCAAAAAAGCTTTGCATTAGCTTAAACTTTAATGAATAAACCCAGGTTTCCCGTTTTTTCCAAACTGCCAAAAAACATCACAGCAAGAACTATTTTTCCAGATGAAGTTCTCTTGCATTCTTAAGTCATTCACAGATCTGGAGGCCTCCATGCCGAGTAAGTAGTTTAGAAGAGAAGGTTAAACACAGTAAGAGTTTTAAGTAACGTCTCAACTGCAGAGTCAACTGCACCCTGCTAGGGCTATGAAAAACATAATAAAATTAAGCACACAAATACATCCGTCTATAACACAGGAACACGTAAGAGTTACGAGATGACCACGTGACAGTGTTATAATTTTTTTTTCACAGAAATAGTCTTGCACAGTCCCTGAGGTAGACACGGATCAGACAATATTTCCTTGAAGGTAACAGTATTGGTAAGAATCATAACTAAGGAGAAAGTCCTTCAGATGACTGGGTGGCCATGCAAGAGAGGCACCACAAAACAGCGCTGCAAATCTTCACTGTTAAGGTCTGTAAAAACATTCTGACATGTCACAAGTAAGTGCAAGTTGAGTTGGAAGAAAACAGGTTTTGCAGCAAAATCTTGTGTTCTGCAGTGCTTCAGTGCTGGGTTTTTCACATGAAAAATTGTTACGCTGACATGGGACATCTTAAGAGACAAACTCATCAAAATACGGTTCTTGGTGAATATGATCTCCCTCTTTGTTACTACACTTAGGAAGATCCTCTGGTTATTTTTTGTACGTTATTGGTTGCAGCACAATATCTGCTTTACCCAACACAAGGTCGTGGAAATGTTCCTGCTGCAATACTTCACGTTATAGCCATTTTCTTTTAGTTGCTGGGGAAGAGTCTGATATCAAATCAGCTGCAAACAAGAGATGCACGCCCCCCAAATATTAAATGATTCCAAACAACAGAATCACACTGTAGGTAACCCCTCATTTTAACATTATATGAGAGTGTATGTGGCTGGATATATCTCAAAGGCAAGAATAAACCTTTGTCTACTGTCATCAGCTGAAAGGCACCTTTTAGCTCAGGAGGAAAATGCACCTAATTATTAATATGCTGAAAGAGCTATACTACCTTTTTTCTTGTAGGGAGGGAAAGGTCTTTTAAAGAAGATCCTGTCTTTGAAATTTAAATGTCCTTCCCTTCCCACTACTATTTTAAACTGTATCAAAAACACTCCTGCAAAAGAAAGAGGGGAAACTGCAAAACACACTTTGCAATAGTTAGTCGAAGTACAGAATCACAGAATAATTTAAGCTGGAAATGTGGAGGTGTTTTCATCCAACCTCCCACTCAAACCAAGTCCAACCTTATCAGGATGCTCAGAGCCATGCCCAGGCAGCTTCCGAGTATCTCCAAGGACAGAGATTCCACAATCTGTGTCATTGCTGCCTTGCCTGACACTCTTTACAATGATTTTTTTTTTCCTTGCTTTTATCTGATCAGAATTAGTCAATAAATTCAGTCACAGAATTCTTTTAATTTTGATTTTCTGGCTGGTTATTCTTTAAGGTTGCAACTCTTTATTCAGTTCTTTGGCACAGAAAGCCTGAACTACAGGTATGAGGGGACTGGTACAGTGTGAGGTCAGGGGCATTTATTTTGATCATCTGTCTTCACAGCCACCAGACTGCCTAACTAATCACTGCTTCACAGAATTCAAACATACCTACTAAACAGCAAAGGTCTAAAATTTGAATACGTAATAACTTGTGGTGTATTAATTTGTAAAAATATGTAAATACTTGCAGATAGTTTTTTCTTCTTTTAATACATAAGAACAGTTGCCTATTTACACTGCTTTAACAGCATTAATAACATCAATCAACTTAAACATAACAAGAGTGCCAGCTTTTTCCATGACAGAGATGCACGGACTGACAGCTACACCATTTGATCCACCCTGCCTTTTGAAGGTACATTTTGTGATGGTGTTACTGTTTGAGAGTTAACTGTAGGTGAAACAGTTGAATTGCTTCCGGCACCAACCTCCCTAGGCTTGGCCTTTTTAGGAGTTACACTGTTGACTTCAGAAGTAGCAGGACCCTTAGATACAAAAGCACTCTGATTCACACCTACAGTAGTTTAAATTAAAGAACCTCAGCTTTTTTTCCATAATAAATTATGAATACGTCAGGGATACCTATACTGTAAAGGATGGACAAGTTAAGCCAAACAGAAGTCAAGAAAACAATACCCAGTTCAGATTGAATACGATAAGGTCAAAGGAAAAGGAACAGGCAAATGCAAAGAGACACAGACCCATCACTGAAACCCAGTACATCACACTAAGACCACTTGGATTTATTTGGTATAGTTTTCACATCTCAGACCACATGCTAAGCAGCTGATTTCTCCAATGCCCACTATTCGGTACAACCTCTACCCTTCTGATGAAAAACACATCTTCTTTTTTTCTGGTCCTATATTAATGCTGGTTTAGTTAGTTATTAACTCAGTAGAACATTGGAGACATCAGTTTGTATGCAAAAGGAAAACAGTATTGCAACTTCTAATGATCAATCACAGCACACCTATTTTCCTCTTTTCTGAAAGAACAGTTGATTCACTCACTTTGCAGTACTTCTAAAAAAAAGAAAAATCACTAAAACTCAAAAATTCAGAGCTTTGGTGCCCGACTTACACACCCATCAATATTTGGCTCCATCTTGTCCTGAAACTCACGTCTCTGCCACCGTAAGATTACCCTTGATGATGTAATCTCAATAGAGATATGAGCCCTCAAGCAGACCGGAAAGATCACAGCTATGTACCAACAAGTCTGAAGTGCCAGCACAGGCCCCATAAACCACAGACTGCAAATAGCCTTAAGACTATGATAAATTATGACAAGGACCAGACTTTAATTTCAGACACAACAGCCCAAACTAAGGATATTCTTGTACACTCCCCTCCCAATGGTCTAGCTGCCTCAGCGATTTCTTTGGGTGTAATAAAGAACTCAACTAGTATCTTCAAAAGTCTTCTCAACAAGCAGAGATGGCTTGCGTCACAAAGTTATCCAAACTTCCCAGAGGAAACAAACCAATCCCCTCTCGTGGGGGGGTACTCCGCAGTAACTATCTACACCAGTCTGGACAGCCTCCCCACTCAGTCCACAAAGGCAGAGACTCCCAGCAGGGAATGCTGATATTTGAGCATCTTGGAGAATTTATCACAGTATGACTCATGTACAAAACAACAGTGTTATATATGTATTTAATCCTCCTAATGTTCTCCTCTGTATAACACCTTTTCTTCTGTCTGACATAAATGAATGCATTAAACCAAAATGCCTCACTCTACGCATTGTTTGCCTAAGGTTGTTAATACATTCACAATTAAACAGGCTATTCATTAGATACTATTATAACCTAGAGTTTTTTTAATTTCTTATACTTGCACTGCTAGGTATATGAGCTGGTTACATTGACACGTCTCGATCAGTAACAGCTTCCATAGAGCTGGTATGGCTTCAGCAATTTTCTGTGTCACAGAGGCTACTTGAGCACCAATCCGAGCCAGGAACTACTGCTATATATTTAATTATGTGTAGCTGTGTAATAAGGGCCAGAGAAAAGACAGAAGAGCTGACTTAAGATTAACTATTTTATTTTACTGTAGAAAACCTGATTTTAAAAGAAAAAAGGACTGCTTTACACATAGGTGAAATTAATTTTCAATTTTCTTTAAAAAAAAAAGCTTGACATCTGTGAAAAAATCTGAAGACTATTTAATACATTTATCAAAGTGAGTATTCTCTCAGCTGGTGCCTGGACACAAGAACTCCTTGGATCACCCATGTTCCAGACTATTCTGTCCAATTCTCTACCTGGCAGATCATATCGCTGAAACTCAGGGACTCTCGGTACTCAAGAGTGCAGAGAAGAGCAGCAGCCAAACAATTCTTGCTTGGTTTTTGGGCTGCTCAGGAGTCTGTTCACTTCATGCTATTAGCGACTCCTTCTGTAAATATTTGGTAGCTATTCCAAAACAGCTGGCTATACTCCTACACAAAACACGTGTACAATAACTACAATGATTGCAAGGAGCAAAGTATCACTGGCCAACTGGTTTCTAAACACAGACTACAATACTACTGTAAAATCCTTTACACTGCTACATGTGTGTGTGCTGGCTGAGCCCGATTTTATGAATGATGGCAAAGTACATTAGAAATGGTAGCCTAGAATATAAAAGCATCAAATGTGCTGTGGTAACGGTGTGATCAAACTTACAGAATAAGGACATGAAAACCAAATTGTTTAAGGCCTCTACTGCATTGTCCCTCACCAACACTTCCCATTAATCTAGTGCTACAAATGCATGTACGCAGTGTAGTTAATTCCTACATGCCACAGAGCAGTTCTATTGCTTATGACATTTTCCAGTTCCTCCAAGAGGAGTTTGTGTGAGACTGATCTCAAAATATTCTCAGAAAGCCAGCTACAGTTTTATATACATCTCCAGCGTCCATCCAGCCTGCAGATAAGACTTACCAATCAATGCTGTTTAACACCACCATCCTATTCAAACAAAATGGTTTGTTAGAGTCTGTTAGCAGCTTGTCACTGAGAAACAAATATTTATGCTATACTGAGCAAAAAAGTCTTTAAAGATCCATGTACAGAAGTGAAATTGTCCTGCCGAGTATCACAAGGCAATTCCCAAAAGGACTCTGGTTTTAATTACCATATTCCATCATGTCTTGTGCACGTGAATTAGAGGAAGCATAGTACCAACACAGACGAACAGGCATTGGCACATACTAACAACATGAAGGTAGGCAGCGTTATGTGACCTCACCACGGAAGCCAAAACACAAAATATGCAGACACTTCCTTGTTGTGAAGTGAAATGTATCTTAAATTTGCCTTTTGTCATATAGACATTTGTGTTTCAACCCACAATTATGAAACCATTCTTTTCATTTCTAAATCCTATTGCCACCTTATAGAAATAAACATAGACTAAGTATGGTATATTTTAAGACACTTCAAAAGCACCAAGGACTGTAATTCAAGTATTTTACTTTTCCTCGATAAGAGATTAACACAAGTAATTTTCAAATATGCAAGGATATCTTCCAAATTAAAACCAAACCAACACAAAAAAAACCCCCAACAAATCCACAAACAATTAGACTTTAATACCTGTTCTTTGGACAATAAGGGCTGGAGTGCTGAATCATTTGCAAGAAATGAAACCTTTGTTTACTTTACAAAAAGCTATTTAACCCAGTAAGACAAGAATGAGATCACACAATAGTTGGGACACATGCAAGGAAAGACAGTATCGCATCTTTATGAACAAGTAGCTGGAATGAATGCCTAAATTAAAGCAGAATAAGCTAGCAATCGCTCCGTTTCATATAGCTTGTTAGTACGACCAGTTAGGTCATTCATTGGCATAACCTGTTACCTCACGGAAGAATCAGAAGTGATAGTCATCTGTAACTTACAGACTTAATATAATCCTTCACAAAAGAGAAAGGAAGTCCCAAGTTACAGCTTGGTTAAGATTGAATACACTGCACGCTTTAAATACACTTCATCTGCAGAGACGAAATAGGCACGTGTTTGTTTCTAAATAGATTAAATAATTTCTCCTGAAACACAATTTTGCTAGTCGAAAAAATTACAAACTGCTATACTCTTTCCTTTTCTCTCCTTTTCAGGCAGGATCCTTTTGATCTCATCTACTCTTACTCCTATGTATAGCAGTCAGGACACCAAGATCATGATCACAGGGAATCCACTCAACAGACTCAGAGTTCTTCCGGTACTGTTCACGGTCCCTCTCCTGCCAACAGTCATTGCTATTCATGCTAGTCAGAGCACTGGATATACTGAAAATGAGCCTTTATCAGTAGGAAAAGAAAAAAATGAACTGGTAATACTTTTTTCAAGCTAAGTGTGCATTATAAGACATCAGTTGATATTATAATCAATCTAATGCACTGAAAAGCAAAGGCTCCAAAGGTTTTGTTAAACATATACAGCGTTACATGCAGGGGGAAGGAAAAAAAAAAGTAGCTATGCTATGTGCTAGAAATCCTAAAGTTATAATCCAAAGAACTGCACTACAGTCATACGACATTACGTTGATTTTTTTCTCTTATCGACTACTACAGTTATACCCACCTGTTACATTCACTGCTGGCTCAGTCTCGTACTGTGGAACTCCCGAGTTCTGTCTCACACCAAACAGTATACCAGATGTATTATCTGGTGCAGCTGGTGGAGAATCCATAATATAATCCTAATAAGATATTTTCAAGAGGGAAAAGAAATTTGAGGTTTAACATTTTTTTACTTGCAGGCTTCAAAGGGCTTATTTCAAAAACATACGATTGCTTAAAGGTACTCATACGTACTCGGCTGTAAATCAAGTCAATTACCATCTCCCCAAAATTGTTTCTTCTGACAGTCTAATAAGTTTGCAATTCTCGTCAGTGGTTGTCAGTTTATTCACAGCTATGTTTCAGAATAGTAAAAACAACCGTAAGACCTGGGAATGTGCATTTTATGAAATATTACTAAACCTGTTTGAATTGCTAATTGAATTGCTTTAGTTCAAAATCTGATCATGTTTGAAGTGATACTTGAATTGTTTTTTAAACTCATCCTTTCTTCCTTCAACACAAACTCAGGCACTGCTTGTTATTCTTGTGTAATAGCTAGCTGTATTTTAAAAAATTAGAAGACAGAACTCAGAGGTCTAACAAACAAGCGGAAGCTTCTCAAATCCAGATGATATCAAATCAATCAAATTCTACTAAATGGTCAAGCACTCATTCATGATACCAGTAAGGGTCTCTTCTTTTAAGTGGTTTCATAAGGACTTCTGGAAATAATATGTTCAAACCCTCTTTTCAAAACACAGCTAACCTAGGAATTGGTGGATGTTTCTCAGCACCCTGTTACATTAAGCTCTGAGCATCTGCATGTACAGGTATCCTCTTTAAAAGGTTTGCCTTTTAGTACCACATATAACCTAAAAAAACCGAAATAGTCCACATTTCTGGGCTCCAACACTGAAAACTGTTAAAAACCAAACACTTTCACTAATCACTCAATAGGTAACATTTGAATGGAAAAGAAACATGAAATTTAAGTCTTTAACAGATTGTCAAAGGTTGTGGGTGAGGTAAGGAAAACACTCTTTCCAAGATTCATCAACCCTGTCCACATCCTAATATGCCATTTATCCTCATGCAATCTGAAATGTGAAATATTTTAAGCAACAGTGATAAGGAGTTAAGCAAAAGCTTGTAACAGTACGTGTAAATTCAACATTAAGGTATGAATGGCAAAATATTAGCATTTGATCTGTATATTTTGAAATAATTCATTACACTTCATCAAGCTGTACTGTGAAACAAAAAACTTGACAAAAGTAGCTCCATTTTCCTAGAAAATATTAAAATAAAAAGATGATCTAATACACACACACTTTGATGACTTTGTCATCAGTATATCTGTGAGACAAAGGCCAAAATACTTTTTGCTGTAAAGATCAATGCCACAGCATGCTTCCCATTCACAGTTGTGCTACTTACTTGGAAACATCCCTGTGGAAGTCACGACATTATTTAAGCACCACCATATAAACTAAACCTGATGGAGAGAAAGTCTGAAGAAGTGCACAGCTACACATACAGGCAGGGTAATCACAAAAGATTTGACCAAAAGAGAAGACGCTTTTCCCCATCCTGCCTTTTTGTTGTACATCTCTTAAAGGAAGAACCTGCAGGACCTTAATGATAATGAAAAGCCTTCCTCTTCTTCTGGCAGTGACCTAACTCAAGGTAAGCAAATTAAACATAAATGTTAGAGTAGTTGTGGAACTAGTTACTAAATTTCTCTTCTCTATTTAAGAGTACTTGAGTTGCAGTCACAGCTAAAGCAGCTTAGTCTCTGCAAGGTGCATTTCAAGCACAGGAAATGCTCAGGTGGTGAGCCTGCGGTAGGCTCTCGGTGCGCAGGGCTGTGCCCACCACCTACACCCAACACATGATCCATATAACAGCTGCACACAGTACGGCTGCTTCTCCTACTACTCCGCGTCGTTTGGGTTTATGTGCTGCTAACGTCTTAACTTTCTTCAAAGTAATAGCCTGGGTATTTTGACAGCACACGTACATCTCCCTAGCACTTTTTTGCTCACTAGATTAGTATGTAAAACTGGACATCCTGAAAATTCAATGCCTCGATTTTCAAAATATCTTTTTCTGTTTACATTCATTCTTTTCATGCAATTTGGCTCTGCCTTTTTACATACAGAAAAAAAGCCACACTATCTACCCATGCTTTAGAAAGCAAAAAATATTTTAAAGAAATAATCAAACCAGTTTTACCGCAACAACAACAAAAATAATTTAACATGCATGTATGCTCTCACATGCAGAAAGACAAACCCCAAGACCTTTATGAATTAAGTTCCTAGGGCTCAAGTGAAGAAAAATAATCCACCACCACTCTTATTTTTTTCCAAGAGACTAATGAAAATACCAGGTTCATACTGTGCATCCTAAATCTCCTAACTGTGAAAACCAACACAATTTCTAACCAAACCCACAGAGAGAAATTACAACGTGTGATGGTATCGGACCTTTGCTCTCCAACAGTGGGAACCTGAATAACATTCAGATTCAGGAAAGTGCCCATTAAGTAGAAGAAAGATACAGACAGAATTGCCCGGAGTTTACTGGAGGGCAGACTGAGCACTGAGCTACAGAAAATCTTCAGCACTAGGAGCAATTTTTTTTTTTTAAAGCCCTAAGCAGTCATACACACCAGCAGTAGCTCTGAGCGAGTCAGAATTGCTGTAAACAGTACAGCTGAAGCCAAGTTCAGCTCAGGATTTCTGGAACTGCATTAATGTAGTGCAGTAACAAGAACACAAAAACTAGACTTGTACCGGAAGTCAGTGAATGACACCCGATTGGAAAGGGGTATTTCAATGATAAAACTAATACCAAATACTGGCAAAAGGTCAAGAGACCTACGCATTATGAAATGGACAAATGCAATCAGTTCCCCCCCAAAAACCCAAAATAAAACAAAACCCACCAAGACATTCTGAGATTAAAAAATATTGCACCATATTAAGAATGTAAAAGCCCTCTAAAGAACGTTCAGCTAAAAAGGGGTCCTGCCATAGCATCTAGTTATACCTCACAGACATCTTCACATCCAGATATTGTAATTTCAAACGTAAGTTTCACCATCCCGAAGCTGAAGATCCAAATATCAAACATTTCCCAGAAAACCTTATTTGATGCCCTTATCATTTAAGAATAATCAAGTTGGGAAGCAACAGAAAATGCATCAACAAAAGTGACAGAGAAGGCAGAAAATCATCCATACAAAACAGTGGCCCCAAGCAAAATAAAGACTAGGTAAAGGGAGGAAAAAATTCACAATAATAAATTTTAAAAATAGTCAAAAAACCTAAGCAGCTCTTGAACGAAGACAATTCAAACTAAGGACACAAACTAAAATACAGTATACCTATGACACTAAGAATAGCAAATGATATAATGTGGCCGTAGTGGTATCAAAAAATCAAAGAACTTGGCCCAAGAAGCTGAACTACGATACCTTAAAAAAAACAAACGCAAGCCTCTTTCCCCATAAACAGCATAACATAATCAAGTGGCAGGAATAGTATAAAAATCAAGAAAGCCAGTTATTGTAGATAAGGCTGAAATTGAAAATACAATTCTAAAACTAGAAAAGTTTAGCTGAAAAGCTGTAAGATTCACTTTCAGCATGCCTTAAGCAAGGAAAAGTCTTCCTAAAGGTACCCAAGAATTTCTTAGTATTCAAAGAACAGCACGTTACATTAAGGATAACTTAAAAAAAAATCAAGAGCTAATGAAAGCCATGATCAAAATGTCAACACTGTAAAGAAACCACGTGACATGATAATTTCAGTAATTTTGAAGTGAAATTTTTAAGAGACCACAGAATACGTATGCACTGGATTTCCCAGAAAAGGTTGCATTACTGAAGTATGTCAGTCGCACTTGGACTAGACAGAGCTGAGTAACACATGGTTAGAGATTCTCTTCCATGCTGTGTACCTCTAAAGTCATATTTCAGGCTGCAACTTCTTCAAATACATGTCTCTCTACTCTGCCAGGCAAGAACAACTTGCAGATTTTGGCAAGCTAAGACTATAAAACTGTAGTCTCATAGGAAATCACCGTCTTAGCGAGTTACATCCAGCTTATCTTTTGGAGATGTTCAGCCTTACTAGGTCTGTTTAAGGATTTCTAAAAAAAACAACATAGAGGCTGCTAGCAGTTTTATCTATTAGAACAAAAACATGAGCATGTATGTGTGAGGAAACTAAAGGAGGGGGCTTTCTTCGCAGTAAAGATTCTACAAGGCTTCTTCGCAGCATTCCTTTGGAAGGATTTAATGAAGTATACAATGTTATCAGTAAACATTCATAAAAATAAAATTCACAGACCTAAAATGTGAGTACACATCATGTGAAGTAGCAGACCTTTCCATATTCATCTGTCCAGCTTTATAAAAAAAAAAAATCTAAAAAGGACTCCAAAGATAACCTAGTTATCCTGCCGATATCTGGACTTTTGATTACGTAATTTGTTAGGCCTTCTTGGACAGTGACAGACTGATTTAGCTAACCTGCTTCACTAGACAACTCTGCAATTCCTCTGAATTCACCAGAGATTCAGCTACCCGGCTGACTGGCAATGATCGCATTGTTTTTCTTAAAAATTGCCCACAGGCAATGATCGGCAAAGTCTTAACAACACCCAACTCTCATGTTTTTATGGCCTGACTAACTACGTTTATTCAAACTGATTCCCCTGTTCAGCAAGTACAGAATACCTTATGCTACGTGAGTTTTATTAATAGCTAGAGACTGACACCTGGGACAGCCACAGGTGTGTATATTGGCACGGATGGTGATGGTGCTTACTGTCAGACTTCACTTTAATCTGACAGTAGTAGCCAATATTCTAGGCACATGGTCTAAATGCTTTCAGCTTAAATTATTTTTAATAAAGGTATCACATCACAGCTTACCTCATAAAAATATGAAGTTTTAATCTTCATTCTTTCCCTCTCACAAATGTCCAGTGGCTAAGGCAATGAAAACAGCATCTAACTTGACTCCCTAAAGTTACCCCAGAGGTTCTGTGGTAATCCAGGAGGATCTATGGCACACGATCTATGTGCCTAATTCCCTCGAGCTTCCCAAACAAACCAAGTATGCTGCTGAATTGCTTCATCTACTGCCACTGCAACTTTTGGTTGCTTAAATCCTCCTTACCATACTACTGTCTAACTACAGCTGCCACGTGAACTAAAAAGCAAAAACACCTCAGGAGCTACCACTGCAGCAACCTCTTAAGAAGCCAAAGTCCCAAGATAAGTACTGTAAAAATCAAGTGGAAAAACATGCAGAGGTACTTTGAACACCAAATGCAAGCTATTAAAAAATGAAATTAATTTATCAATATGGAGGATCTGTCTCTAAGCAGAGAAATCTGTAAAACCGAGAGAATGAGAATTTCCATAATTTCTCCACACAACAGAAACAAAATAACCTGAACGGTACTGATTTCTCTTATGCCTAAGATCTTCATTTAATGTAATTCCACTGTTACTGAAGCTATCATCTTTGAGTCTCGCAAATCAGTACTTTCAAACATGTATTTTAATTCACCAGTGCAAGGTTATGGTCCTTGAATCTTTGCAGTTCATATAATTCTAGTCTATAATCTAGTCCGGGTCTTCAAATTAGTAGACTGAGTCAGGTATGTTCCTCATTAAATTACTCAAAAATCACTGCACCTGACTACTTTACAGTTTAAGGGAATAAAAATTTACCTGATTGAGTATTACAGGCTGTGCTGTTACAGTAGTCACTGGCCTGGATACAGGTTGAGCCACTACAGGAACTGTGATGCCTCTTGATGCTGGCTGTGCCGTCTCTGGAATGGCTACAGATCTGCTAACAGGCTGTGATATCCCAGAACTTGACCCAGGCATCTGCTGTGTCGATAAACATCCAGCCACTGGTCTCTGCAGGGTTTGTGAAGTTCCTGAAACATTCACTGGCATAGACAATGGCGGAACCACTAGAGAGCTACTCGTAGGTCTGGACACAGACTGAAAGGCTGATGAAACAGGCAGGGCACTGGGACTGGAGGCAGGTGTCGCATAATGGTGACTGTCAGGCTTGAATGCAGTAACCGTACCTGCTGCAAAGGATTCCAAAGTTATCTTTACGTAATTTTGCAGTCAGATGTTTCATAAGTGTTGTGGATTTTTTGTTTTTAATTACCATATTAGGACAATAAAGTACCTCTACTGGGTGCACCATTCTGTATCCCCCTTCGTGATGAGCCGAGGTTGACTCTGTTCAATATATCTGTCAAAAGTTACATTTATCTTAATTGCAGTTAAATTAATATCTTAATTGCTTTTCAAATTAAAAGTAGCATTCACATCCACTAATTAAGCCAATCATGATTTGACTTATGAATTACAATATTATTTCTAACACAAATATCTGGCAAAACAAAGCGTCATTTGTACAAATTAAGACATGTTCTTCTACTCCCCTCAGGCTAGTTCACCTAAGAATCTTAGTTTTTGTTTTCCTGGAGACAGGTTAACACACAAATGAGAATGTAAACAAAAAAAAGAGAACATTTCATGAATAGGTAGCTTTGCTGATTGTAATGCATTTATTTACTTCTGTTTCTCATACACATAGTAAGTTTCCCAAACACTACAACTGTTCCAGACTAAAGGAAGCATTTTCTCTAAACCAGTAACTACACAATTTGCTTCTGTCTTACAGGAAAATACGGCACTTACAAACGCATATTTCGACTTCATGATCTGCATTTTCCGATGTGAAAGAAACATCAACAGAAAAGCTATCAAATGAGTTGTGTTGGAATGGCATTACAAGAAGAATGATTTTCGTACATATCCTACGTGGTAGTATGTGACCAGAGTTCCAGCCCACAGAACTTGTCAGATTTGATGTTTACTCCTTAATGTCACCAATATACCCTGCCTTTTTATATCTTAGTCTGGGGTTTATGATCATTCCGCAATATTACATAAATAGTCAAACCAAAATACTTTTCTACCATCAGATTCTCAATTCTGTTAGTGTTGCTATCAAGTTTCTTGGTCTGACATGTGAAAATATGTACGTGAAATCATATTGATCCTCCAATAATCAACCAGCAAGGCTTAGGTACCTTCTCAAACCAGGGTCAAATCACACTAGGATCTCGAATAATACATCTTACACACTGCATTTAACAACCTTGAGGCTGTTTCCACCAGGAATGGCTCATTAGTACATACTACAAGGGTTGATAAATCTAACAGCAGAGGAGCTCAAAAGATCACAGCTTTCAACCTGTCACCTGCATTTAGATCATACTAATAAAAAAGCAGCTGCAACCAACAGATCCAAACAGGTTTGCATTTTTTAAGATATGATGAAATTTCATCCCATAATAGTAACACTATTTGTACTTCGATAGACTGTGAGCAAGGATTAACTCGATTCAGGATTTTGCTGAACACGTACTTTGTTTGTTAATAAATCTATACCTCACATTTGAATTCCAGATTGAAATAAAAGTAAAGCCTTGACCTAAAGGAAAAAAGAGCTATCCTAAAGGTTATGTCTCACAAAGCACATTCAGCTTCAGACAGCTTGATGTGCACACAATTCACATCCTAAAATACAAAAGTAGATTTTACTGTTTCTAAAAAGGACGTTTCAGGAAGTCAGTGATTTGCAGCTATGAACTAGATTTGCATGACTCAACTGATTCATCACAGACTTGATGTGCCCTTTCCTCTCCCCCATCAAAGCGTTATTTGTCCTGTTTAGGTAAAACAGCACTGAAGAAATTTAACATGCAGAACAACATTTTAAAGTAGCAACAAAATACAGGTTTGTATCATTATGAAAATGGAAGCAAGAAAAATGAGCAATAACTGTAGGAAAAATGAATAATCACAGGAAATGGTAAAGGGAACAAAGTGTGAATTAGTTTTCATCCCAGCCAAACTAATTGTGCAGTACATCAGCAGAGGCAGTTGGTTGTACATGACCCCGCACCAGAAGGTCGAAGTTGGGTTTTTAACTGTTTCCTTCAAGTCTTCCACACCAGTCTGTATAAAAACCATTAACTGCATTGTCAGGAAGAAGTTAAAAAAGGAAAAAAAACAAAAAACCAAAAAAGCTATGTATTGCAGAAAATACACCTTTCAGGAAAATTAAGAACTATACACAAGTCTCCATTTGTCACCTAATTTTTCACCCGATCAGACAGGAATTTTCTCAGGTAAAAACTAAAACAACAGTGATAAGCCAAGTTGAGTTCACTGTGTCTTGCCTATCACCAATAACAAACCAAAGCCTGACTACTGCCAGGCAGTACTACTTACAAGCCAGAGAAGAACTGAGGTCGTTCTGCCATAGCTGTTTTTGAGAGTGAAGTAGAAGATTATAAAGAGAAAAGTTGAGGAAAGGGAAGGAAAAGAGATAAAGTAAAAAGTTATACCATAAGTGATTTTACTTGTGTCAGGACTGAGTAGGCAGCACTAGAATAAGATGAACACATTGTAACTCTCCTTTACAAAAGTTTTTGAAGTTGCTAAATCGTATCAAAATTAAAGGTTTCCCTCCAGCTATTTCTATCCTGTCTAACTACAAAAAGATCTTGAGATGACAATGACCGCAATGAAGTCTGGCATAATTGCTGTTCCAACGCACGGCTAGTGCTGTGATCTTTCTATGCCCTGACCACTGCCAATGACCAACAGCAACCCAGAGATCCCTGGACCTTCCAGAAAACAGTAAAGGCATTTTACAGTCTTTCTAGAAGTTTGCAATTGCAGAAAACTTCCTGAGGTAATTTAAAAATATTCTTCGCATTTTCAACAGGATCTAGAATATTTTTAAAATATTCAAAAATATTATCCCTTAAGAATTATTTTCAGGTGAGAGAACTTTTAACATCACCTTCAGTACTTGCTTAATATTTAGAACAATTTTTTCCACTTTTTTTTTTAACATTAAACTTAACTATCCCAGTGAGAAACAAAGTAAAATAGAGTTCAGATGCAAAATGAAGGTGTTCTGAACTGAAGTGACTGAATACCTAATAAAAGCTCCGAAGTCCATGCAGCAGCGTGTGACAGAGTGCCTAGTTGAACATTTTTGTCTTCATATTGTTCACTGCAAACTACACACCTTCAGAAAACAACTATGGAAAACTTGGACACAAGCATAGCAGAGATGAGACAGAAATTGAAAGCAGGCAACCTCTCGTGTATTTGACAGGTAAAAAACCCTCCTAACAACCGCCTACAAGGTGGATGGCAGCACACAGAAACAAAAAAAGATTACTAAAATTAGAGTAACAAAAATAATGCTCTCCTTTACTTACCTGTCAAAGCCCAAGCACAGGACAAACATGGAATCCTGACACATCTGCTGTCATCCCAACCACCCAACCTCACTCCCTGCACTGCCTGCATTAGGAGAAAACTACAGAACTTGATGAAAAAAAAAAAATCTTTATTTTGCAGGCAATGAATGAATTTATTAATAAAAATACTTTACTTAATACAGAAGCTTCTACTGTTTTCATATCATTCAGTTTTCCTCATTGTGCTTTTATTATAGACACCAAAGAGTTACCTTGCTTTTGTCAGAACGATGCCCGCCCATTCAGACCATTCACTAACACATGAAATGCAGGGTGGAACAAAAAGAGGAACGTGAAGACTTAAATTCATGCACATTCCTTTAGTGGGGAGACGTTTCCAAGTATATCACTAAATATCAACTACATCGAGCAACTGCATGCATAGTGTCAGCACTGTATATATCGGATTTTTAAGTAATGCTAAAATCTTCAAACGCCCTCGTCTGACTTCAGAGATTTAAGGACAGATGTAGGCAGAATTGTGCATAACTGGGTTTTAGGACGGAATTTAAGAATTCCAATTTTCAGTATAACAGCGACCTACGGGACAGATCCAAGATTCAGAATTTCTTAAATCTTACTGTTAAAAAAAAAAATAAATCTATAGTTTTAAAATAAACTTAAAGTTTTTAAAGTTGAAATATCTGTTTTAAATTATGGCAAATGTTATCTTACATGTACTAGCTGGCTTTGAGCTTGAGATTTCCCCAATAAAGATTGGTTCATCATCATCATCATCCTCCTCCACTTCTTTTACTCTCTTTTGCCATGGTTCTAGCTCCTCCTCTTCACATTCCATAAATAATTCTGCCATCTTGTGACTAGACAGTAAAAAACAAAACACACATGTCAAAACATTCAGCGATTTAATGAAACAAGCATTTCACTGTTCAGTAAAGACTACCACACTCGGTAATTATTCCCTTAGAGCAGTCTTCCCCCATGTTCTACAGAGGCTGAACCCGATTCAATACAGAACATCTTCAAAGATGGACACCACAAGACTTGCTTGAGCTCTCCATCCAGTTGGGTGGGGAAAAATTTAATGAAATATAACAAGGGTAAGTGTAGAGTCTTGCATCTGGGTAGGAACAACCCCAGGTTCCAGTATAAGTTGGGGAATGACTTATTAGAGAGCAGTGTAGGGGAAAGGGACCTGGGAGTCTTGGTGGACAGCAGGATGGCCATGAGCCAGCACTGTGCCCTTGTGGCCAGGAAGGCCAATGGCATCCTGGGGTGTACTAGAAGAGGGGTGGTTAGTAGGTCGAGAGAGGTTCTCCTGCCCCTCTACTCTGCCCTGGTGAGACCCCATCTGGGATATTGTGTCCAGTTCTGGGCCCCTCAGCTCAAGAAAGACAGGGAACTGCTGGAGAGAGTCCAGCACAGGGCAACTGGGATGATTAAGGGAGTGGAGCATCTCCCTTATGAGGAAAGGCTGAGGGAGCTGGGGCTCTTTAGTTTAGAGAAGAGGAGACTGAGGGGTGACCTCATTAATGTTTACAAATATATCAAGGGGGAGTGTCACGAGGATGGAGCCAGGCTCTTCTCGGTGACAACCACTGATAGGACAAGGGGTAACGGGCTGAAACTGGAACATAAGAGGTTCCGCTTAAACTCGAGAAGAAACTTCTTCTCAGTGAGGGTGACAGAACACTGGCACAGGCTGCCCAGAGAGGTTGTGGAGTCTCCTTCTCTGGAGACATTCAAGACCTGCCTGGACACGTTCCTGTGTGGCATAGTCTAGGCATTCCTGCTCTGGTAGGGGGATTGGACTTGATGATCTTTCGAGGTCCCTTCCAATCCCTAACATTTTGTGATTCTGTGATCTTTGCTACTGAAGACAAGAAAAGACCAAAGATATCCTCCCCATAATTTAAAACATTTTTGTAAATTCCACCAGCGACTATCAGAGAAAGCCTTGGACACCACAGTGCAACATACCTTTTAAAAAATACTCCAAGAAATGTGAAGGCCCTTCCATGACACGCAATATACCTGGCACACCTGAGTTACTGAAACACTAGTAACAGTTTTATTTTCTTTGCATCTAAAAACCCCAACCCAAACAAAGCTCCACCCAAACCCACAACCTACTAAAGCCCCAGAAACTCTGGAAGGTTTAGCCAGGGCTTCCCATATAGTCACGTTTTCTTTAAAACCCAACAAAACTAAACCGAAATTTTGCAAGACCCACACAACAAAACCCAAACAAATCACCTACAACAAAAACCCGCAAACAAAAAGCCCACAAATCAGAGCTACGCCACATCGCAGCGTTTTCGTTACCAACTAGAACTTGATTAAAATTTTCCATAGATGTCATTAGACTGAGTCCCTCCTGCTTGGAGATTTGTTCTTGCAATGAGGAAAAAAAAGTAACGTATGGAAATATGTAGCTTTTGGAATTAACCAAATTAACACCAGCACCTCTAATCAAAATTGGTTTTGTTTTTTAAATAAACAGTGATGGCCAATGAAGATTTCTTCTCCACATATGTCAAACGTTGGGCCAAGTTGTTGTTGTTTTGTAAGTATAGCTATAAAAAACTAAGAACACCTCTCATCATCTACCAACAGTGACTGAAATGGAAGACTCCAGCAAAGACACAGCAAGAAACTGTCTAATATCTAGGAAGAGAAGCCAATTTCGGTATAGGAGTTAAATTTGTTAAATTTGGTGATGGACTGTAGAAATCATTAGTCTGGAATATCACAGGGGAGCACACAGAATCATGCTCCTACTTGCATTAATCCTGTAAGAATAGGATTGCTGGTGTTACATGCTAAATCTCGAGGATAATACAAAGTAGCAAAGCTATACTCCTTCCTTTTTCTTCATTCCTCCATCAGCTTGGGGTGCTGAAGCTAAACATGGTGCTAGGAAAGACGAGAACTAGACACTAAATTGTTGTGGGAAAAAAGGAAGAGTAATGAAGCCAATTTCTACTTGACAGGGACTGGGGCCACACACCAGGTCTTAGAAAGAGAATCAAGCCTGACTCTCTGTAGTTAAGAAAAGGCTTTCTAAAGAATGTTCTAATACAGAGGAAAAGTTTGTTAAGACTTCAAGGCGAAATGAAACACTATTTTCACAGACTGAACATGGAACAACATAAATGAGTTTTGGGGTTGTTTTGTGTGTTTGGTTTTTGTTTTTTTTTTAAGAAATTCAACCTCAGGAGAAAAAGTAACAATTATATAAAACATGCTCAGAGAATGCAAATGGGAGCACATGTAATTTTTATTAAAACCACTTCAGCCACACTACAACACGAGTGCTTTATATATTCTTTTAAATACAGTTAAAGTAGTTTGGTAACATAGGCACGGACTTTTAGGAAGTTACACCAACTGGTGGCACCTCTTATGGACGTTTCATTTTATGAATCAGATCTACATAGTAAGGTATTCTCAAAAGGAGACTCAAAACATACGGCAACTTTTAGAATGCAAATATCAAGATAACTTCAGATATCTTAATTTTTATTTCAGTGCCATGATTTGAAGCCAAGCTTTTACTGACTTTTTTTCCTGGGAATAAATAGGGCCTAATAAGTTCTCACCCTGCTAATGCATTATTCCTTCAATTGTGCTAGTACAACTTTTCATGGGACTATGATGTGAACTAGCGCAGGTTAAAAATAACCTGACCCACTAACAGTTCTACCAGCATGACTGAGAGGTCAAAAAAAAAAACCTGTGGCCTGAGCAACCAAAGTTGACAAAAAGGGGAATGGATTTGATTACAGGAGGTGTGCAGGAACCACTCAAATGGTCTCCATTGCCAAAGAAAACCTCTACATCCATTTTTAAAGTACAACTAGCTTCTAAGTTTTCATTTTTTTTTACCCGCTTTAATGTAGAAAATGCCTTCCAGGAATACTGCTGGAATCCAGAGAAATCAATACTACAGAAAACCATGGCAAATGCAGCTACAGCAAGATTTAGAGTTACTGCAAACCCATTTACTACTGTAGATACAATTCACCTGTCCTTATCTTCAGGTCAAGTGAGTTGCCCTTTCCAATACTCAATATGTCTTTGGATTAGCTTAAAAACCTGACATCGAATCACTCGTATGAACTTAGTAGCGAGCTTAACGAGTGAGAACATCTACATTAACCAGAAACTTCTCAGACTAGCCTTGTCTGCCATCTTTCCATAAAGTAATCCACTGGTAACAGTGTATTATTCAAACACTCTTATCCTCCAGTTTAATAGCTGCACTTCAGATGACTGGGGAAATTATGTTATTCACAACACAGATCCCTTGGTGAGCGCCCAGGTCGTATTTTGAAGATGATTTCCCGTACAGGCACGTAACTGCCTCGTGCCAGTCGCAGAAGAGCGCTGCAATCCACAGCTCCATTGGGGCTGTGAGCAACTGTGCTTTTATCGAGCGCTGCATTCGTTCCGGCAGTAAAGAAACGATGACCAAGCTGAAACTGAACGTGAAAGTTTCACAAAGTCCAAAGTGTAAACCAACTTCCCCCAAAACTAAACTTCAACAGCCAACGCCACCCTCTCCGCCACAAGCTCCGCCTCGGGAAGGGCAACGCTGCCGCTGCACACCCGTCACAAGTTCACACCCCCGAGCTGCCGCGGGTGCGAGGCCGCGGGAGGAAGCCAAGGCCCCGGGGGCAGCCGAGCGGCTGCCGCGACGCCTCTGGCGCCGCCGCCTCCGGCGCAGCCCGGCCGCCCCGCGTCCCGCCCCCGCGCAGCCGGGAGACCGCCAGGGCTGCGCTGAGGCGGCAGCATCGGGCTCGGACGAGGCCCGCACACCACGGCCGCGGCAGCAGGGGAGGAGGCCCGGCGGCAAGGCCGGCATCCGCCGCCAACGACCGGGGGCCCTGGCCGCCGCAGGCCCCTGGACAGCGGGGGCAGGGCGGAGCGAGCCCTGCCCGGGACGCCCCTGCGGGCCAGACGCCGCCGTTCCCAGCGCGGCCCCGCGGAAGCCCTGGCGGCCCGGGGGTCCCCGCTCCGCAGACGCGAGGGGGGTTGCGAGGCCGCGCTCCGACCTAAGATGGCGTCGGTCTCGCAGGCGACAATCCCCCGTGGCCCGCCCGCCCCCGAGCGGCGGCTCCCTCGGCCCGGGGAGGCGGCAGGCCGCCCAGGCGGGCAGGGCCGCGGGGCAGACGCGGGCTGGCTTACCGTGCTGCGCCGTCCGGCGAGGTCGCGGCGGGCCGCCCCGCTCCCTTCCTCCCGGGCTGGCGGGGGGGGATGGGAGGCAGCCGCGCTGGCGGAGGCGCCTCACATCGCCGAGCCGCGGCGCCCCACCTCAGCCGCCGCCGGGGGAGGGAGGGAGGGAGCGAGAGAGGGAGGCGGGGGTGGCCGCGCGGCGCCCGGCGCGCTGCCTGACGGGTAGAGCGCGGGTCGGCCCCACCGCGGCGCCTGCTTTCCGGCGGCCGCGGGGCGGGGCCGGGCGGGGGCCTCGCGGGGGCGGGGCCGCGCGCCATGTGCCGGGCCTCACACCCCGCGCGCGGGACGCCTCGCGTCCCCTCAGCCGCCGTCGCCCGCTCTCGGGGGGCCCCGGCGCGGCCTGCGCTCCGCCGCCTCGGCCGGGGCTGGCAGCGACGCGGCCGAGCCCACGGCGGGCGGGGAGAGGACCGGCGAGCGACGGCCGCCTCAGCGGTGCCCCGTAAGTAGGCCGCGCTTGCCGAGCGAGCGGGCGCGCAGGCGTCGTTTGAGGGCGCCGGGCGGGCGGGCGCGGCCCGCGTTAGGCCGCGGCGGCCGTCAGGCCCTTCCGCTGCGGTACAAGTCGGTCCCAAGCGTCTCGCTCCACACCCTGCGGCCAAACAAACCTGGGGAGAGCCGTACCCCGGGTTAACGTGACATACGAACACCTGGGAATCTCACGCGGTACGTCGCTGGAGTTAGTGGAGCGTTAAACACGAAACTGAGTGCTCTTCGGGCTGGAAGCTCATTGTGCGCCTGTGTTTTCGTAGTTTTTTTACCTGGTGGGTTAAATAGCGTAACCAAATACGTGATCAGCCGTTCCAAACCCTTACAGAAGAAAACACTCCTGTTATTTTCAGTGAGAAATCACAAAACCACTAGACAGTACCTTAGTGGGCAGGGAAGCCGTGGCCGCTGGGGAGAGCTGCCCCAGAGCACAGTGCTGCGGGGAGCTAGCTGCCTTTGGGTTCACTTCAGAATCAAAAGTTGACTAAGAAATTCAGTTTTTCTCGTGTCTTGTTGTCTATACGGCAAGATCTAGGAATGCTCCCGAGTTTAGATCTCCTTTTCTTTCACCCCTTAGTTTTGCTCTCCAATCTACCTTAAATTAAAAAAAAAAAAAGTGCGATTCTTCCTTTAGTAAAATGTGAAAATATTCCTGGTAAATGTTAAAGATAAATAACGGGAAAGTGCTTCACCAAATGTAATCTGTAGCTCAACCTTTTCAGCCCATGTTTTTCACAACTTACTGTTGGTGACATCTGCCGTATAGTTCAGTTATTTGAAACATGTATTTTCAGCTACTCTTTACCTGCTGAGAAATTGTTGCAGGCGTTGATGTTCTTTCTAAAGGAAGGTAAATAGAAAAAGAATATAAAGATTACAAGGTCAAACATTGAAAAATTGTGAAGTGACAAAGTTAAGATTAATTCCACACATTTAATTTGTTAAATTTGTGCATTTTGAAGGTGCAGAATTGCATATGGTAGGTTCTGGAAGAGTCCAACCTAAGTTCTTGGACAGATTTGTTTGAATATCGTGTTTCTGCATTGTTCTACAAAGCCGTGGGAGCAAAATAGTTTACAGGGTAAGAGTTAGTAAGCATTCACGACTTTGAAACTCACAAATGAATGAAGGATAGTAAATACCCCCCAAAATTACGAAAAAACACACAGTTTTTCCAAAGGTTTCCTCGATTTATTGATGATCATCTTGGCTAATCTTAGGAGATAGTTAATGAGAAAGCCCTAAAACTTTGTGTTGCAGCAAATAATTGGTGACCATCTAAAGAAAAAAGTAAAAAGTTTAACGAGATCTGAAAAAGGTGTCTATAAAAAAGAGACTGAAAATTCAGTGTACAGACATATGTGAGCTGTGTGTCCTTGACATTAAGATGTGAGACTTCACAGACTGCGTCACCAGTGAAGGTGCCCTTCTAATGTTCCTCATCAACCATGAAGATGACGTGGGAACTGCTGGGGTGTGGGCAAGTAAAATCAGGGGTTCCTTCCCTCCACATTTAGTAATAGTCCTTGGCAGTTATCTTTGCAGTGAGACAGCAGATCCAGGTAATTCAGAATGTACCTCTCCTTGGTGTCCTTGTAATAAGAAAGGTCTGCCCGTGATGTACCGCACGGGAAGGTTTATATCTCCTGTAGGAGAAACCAGTACGATGGAAGACACACAGTACTTTCAAATGCAGTCTAAAAACTTGCAAGTTCTGGAAATGCCTGCCAGAATTAAGTACTATAAAGGAAGCTTGTGTTCTATGAAAGATGAGTTACTGGTTGTTTGTCCTGGGTTTAGCTAAAAACCCAGTCCTGTTTAGTGATTTTTTCTTTTCAGTTTAGTGTCTTCTAAAAGGCTGCACTTTCTGAAGTCAGCAGCATGTTTGTGCAGACAGTGTGCGCTACTGGCAGTGATAACACCTGATGTTTACAGTCACAGCCTGGGACTGGTATGTAGAAAGGCTCTTGCTTATACTTATTCCTATAGTGACCAAGGGCACTGCTGGCTCCTGTGTGCCACGCTGGGGGTGCTGGGTAGTAAGAGGGGGGCACAAGGAAGTAAAAGGTGGCACCTCCGGGGGGTAATAGACAGGACAGGTGACCAACGAGAGTATTCCATCCCATATACGTCATATTTAGTATAAATTGAGTGATCACGAGAGTTTCGTCCCTTTTCGGCCCTTTTGCCCCTTTTGCCCTTTTCGGCTTTTTTTTCGCCCTTCCTTTCTGCAATGGCCGGTGTCCAGAGAGGACTCCATCTGACCTCCTGATTTTGATCCGGATCCTGAGTTCCCGAATCCAGCTCCCTGTATCCAGCTCCCGCCGCCGCTGAGCCTGGGGTTTTCCCCAGTGCCTCCTGCTCTGCAGCACCAGTGGTGATTTGTATCGGGGGAGGGAGTCGGGTTTGATATCGGGCTATTATCTATAGTTGTATATAGTTCTTTACTTTTATCTTTTTACCATTATTCCTATTACTTTCATTAAAGCTGTTCTAGTTCGTTTTTTTTTCTTCTCTCATCCGTAAGTCTCTCTGTCTCATTCCCTTTTCTCTTCCCGTTTGGGGGGGGGAAGAGGGGGTTAGAGAGCGTCTGTCCGTGTTAGTGGCCGGCCCAGCCCTAACCCGCGACATTGTTTAACAAGAGCCTTTAGCAAGACCATGCCTGAAAACCTACAGGGAAAACTGCAAACACACAACATACTCTAAAAAAGTTAGCAGAGGCTGATAGTGGAGAACAATTGCATTTCATGCAGTTTGGCGGCATGTAACCACTGTAGTAGAGTAGTAAGTAGAGTAGTAAAGCTGAGCTTGAAAACTAGCTAGTCTGAATTACTTCATCTTAGATCTACTGGCCTGTGACTTAGTACTGAAGAGAGATTCTCTTTCGAGAATTATTGACAGCAGTTTCTCATTAGTTTTTGTTTTTTGGCTGAAAAGCATTGTCTATGCCAGAGAAATCCATGGATTGCAGTATCCCTCAATGGTCCAAAATGCTTCTATTACTTGCTGCAGGTTAAAAACCCCCTCACAAATAAAAGCAAGTTTCATCTGTAAACCAAAGACACTTGTTAATACGGACTAACATGGATGCGTTGATGCAGGCAAGTAGACACATTGATACTGTCAACTTTGGCAGCTGTTAAACCTGCTAGTCCAATCAAAAAGCAAAGTCTATTAGCTGTTTATATTGTGCTTCTCCTCTGCCGTTCTTTTTTTTTCCCTCCAGCAGAAAGAAAATTACAATAGTAGGTTCAAAGACTAATTGTTAAGTGTAGATTCTCTGTGCAGTTGCTGTGATCCGCCCCTTCTGCTCTGCAGGTTTTTTACTGCTGTTTTCGGTTATAAATTGCCCCATAAACTATCATTTGTTCTCTCCCAGGGATCTGTTTCACCACATCATCCTGTGTCAGACACTGATGGATTATCAGACAATAGTCTTCATTTTGACAAAGCATCCAGAAGTTTATAAAGAAATAGCAGAAACTGGTAGCTGTATTGCTCACACCACCAGAGGGTATAACTTACTTTCTGTCTTGACTCCTCTGACTTTATGGTTGTAGACGGATGAGTGTAATAAGTGGGAAATTATGAATACAACTATCAGGTTTATTCTGCATATTGTTCTTATTTTGCTTATCATGTTCAGGCATTTTGAGGCAAGACTGTTAGTCAGTGAGACATGGGGATTTTGCAGTTGAGATAGGCAAAGGGGGGCAAATTGGAAACCAAAGCATGTCTTCCCAAGTAGTAATTAGACATGCAAATTGCAAGACAGTGGTTGCTCTCAATTGTTAAAAAAAGAATCCTCATAGTGATTCACAGAGACTAGAAAATAATAAAACAAGCATTTATCTATATCATTGATTCCTGTAACCAAAAGTCCGAGTATAATCATTTTTAAGATTGTCATGAATTTTTCTCTTATGAAAAAAAACCACGGGTCTGGAAGAAAAAAATCCTCTTTTTATACCATTCAGCGGGTCTTTAAAAAAAGGCAATGATGTCTGCAAAAGCTGGATGATTACTTTTCACCCTGGCGCTGTGCTTGTGGATCTTTCTGATTTTTAACCACAGCTATCCCATCCATAGGGAGCTTCCATCAGGTTTTTTAGCAACAAAAATAGTTTGGTTGAACTGGTTTATATTTCTAAATCAAGACTGGAGAGCTATGCACTGGGAAGCCAGGAAATGTAGCTGATAATTTAAAAACTTTGCATGCGGAAACAGCAAACTGTGTGCTTAAAGGATAAAAACCACCTTCCTTGTACCATGAAATCAGAAAGCAAGCTAGTGTTTTATTATTTTATTTAGTAACAGGCTGATTTGGAAAATATTTACCCATGCCATTAAAGATCACAAAAACAGGTATACATTACACTTTTTTTAAAAAAAAAATATCTTTGAATTAAGAATTTGTAAAGAAATTCTTAGAACTATTGCTCGTGACATTCAGCTTAGGAAGTCGATTTTGTTACTATTATGACCTAACCAATTTCGCTAGATTGAAAGAGTCTTCACTTCCCCATCTCCACAAACAACAGAGGTGAAAGGGAATTGTATTTCTGAACTGAAGCAGTGGCAGACGTCACCATAAACTATTTTTGCAAGACCCGTAAAAGTTTGTTGTTTCATAGATTGCATAAACACGGGGATCAGTTAAGCTACCACCAGCATGCAGATTCTTCTGTCATAGAACTCCCCTCCCTGTCAGTAACTGTCACTCTGTAGCAGGTCACTGTAACAGTGCCAGCAGTGTTGGACTGAAGGAAAGTGCCAAATACAAAGTTACAGGGAATTTAAATAGAGATAATGAATTTACCTACACAGAAATACAAGCAGAGTACTAGGAGAACATGAAGTTATCAAACTTCTTAGGAAAACAGAACTTACACAGGTGAAAATTTTAAAGTACATTTCATCAGACATCCGCTTCTGCTCTGCTGATACTAAAATATCTAATATATGTAGTTTTCAGTTTTTGGTTAAATGAACTTTGAGTATTTTCTTCACTATCAATTTAGTAAACAATAAATATTTGGCGAGAGTGGTTGAGGAGTAAAGAAATTTATAGTACCTCCTTAAAAGTCTTGACTAGAATCCTGAAAAACAAATTTTATATGTGGCTTGAGTTTAAAACAATGTTGCCTTATTATTACTGGAGAAGTTTACTTCATCAGAGCTGCCTAGGGAGATTGTGAAGTCCCCATCACTGAAGGTTTCTGGAGTAAGTTAAAACATGTCAGAAGCACGCTTGGTACATTTGATGCTGCTAAGCTACTGAGGGAAATGCTACTAAACTACTGTGACAAATATACCTAATGATGTTTTTTTTTCTTAAAACCCTACTGTCCTATCTGGTCACTATTTGAATGTGATCTGAGAATCGGAGTGCACTTGTCTAGTTCTGGTTTTGTATGTCCGTAAAAAGCCTACATCAGAGTGAGGAAACCTTGCTCATTCGCACTGAAGTTACGAGTTTGTGTAATATTATTTGTTATTCTTGGAGGCACTGTACACATACAGCAAGTACCAACCCGTGTGACATTGCAGTTGGAGCTGCTGCCAAAATTTTATTAGAATGGGTACGTTCAGATGGGAAGCCTGTAACTATGAATGCACAGAGACTAAGTGAGCATCTGCAAAACAAGCACTATTCAACACACGTATGGGTTAAAAGTATTTAAGATTTCCATAAGGTATGCTTGTAAAAAGGATTTAGTCTGCTGTGGTTTGTTGTTACATTATCATACCTTCAGGAATTTGGCATAAGTATAAATACTAAGAGATGATCTAATCTGTTTATAACATTACTTTATAATGTTTGTTAGGCATATATAACATGTTTACACTTTCTTTTCTGAGACAATATGAAAAGTCTTAACATGCAACCCTGAGGAAAGCGTAAGCTTCCAGTCTCTTAAACTTTAATAGCAGGCTTCTGTAAACTAATAAAAAACCCAACCCAAACCATAAATTGTCTTTTTAAACACTTCCAACATACCATTATGAATAATAGTAATTAAAAAGTAACATCTAGGAGAGTCAGTGTCTCTTCAGTGTACATGTATTTCTCCTGTCAACATTACTTAAATTCATTAGACAAGAGTACATTCTAAACTGCTTGAAGTTACAAGAAATGTTTGAATTAGATGAGTTCTATCAGAGTGAAAATGGCTACAAACAGAGCCATTATTATGAATCTAGGTTATTTATTTGGATATAAAAGAAAAATATTTCGTAGAAGTAATGTTTTCTGAAGCTTTTAATGGTGATTTTAGGTTACAAGAAAGTTAGCAGTTTAACATTAAGAAATATGCCTCGAAATAATTTAATTTTAATATAAGAAATTTATTTCAGAAAATTAAGACTATGCACATCTATTTATCTATTGCAACTGATTATCCAGTTCTCAGATCAGAGACACAGGACGTATACCTTCTCTATTAGATTAATTTGTATAATTCACCTTGGAACAAATTCTATCCTAGATATCTAGTACTGTGTGTACTCCACATAGTAAAGAAAATTCATTGTTCCACTAGGTGGATGCCAGACATTGCTGTAATACTTGGCAGAAGCCTTAAATAGCATGAAACCAACTCAGTATGTGCCGCAGAGACTTTTGTTGAAAAACTACACTAGTGGGCAAAGTTTTGCGACATTTTCTGCTTTAAAAAAAAACCAAAACAAATAATAATAAAGAAGCATAATGTGTATTTGTTGGAGAAGTCTCATTGACAGCAATTGCCAGGTCAAACTGACAAGTGCTATATACACTGGAAGAATCATGCTGCAAGTAAGGCTTCCCTCTCGAAAGCCTTATCAGAGAAAGAAAGGTGTTGTACATTACTTTGCCGAGATATTCTAGTTCGTTAGAATATCGCGAACAGATAATCATCAGCACATGCCCTCGTTAACAGGAAGTGCAAATTTCTCCTGTGAAACTTTTGTTGTTATTTGAAAGTATTGATTAACTCATTATGCAAAATTTTAGCCATTCTTCCTATATGATCCCACATCAAACCACATTATGCTGACCGAAAGAGGATATGTTGACAAAAAGAGGATAATTCCTTCCAAAAAAGACCCAGAAAAGTGGGTTAAAACTTGTAAAAGTACATTGCTCCAATGGGATTTTTAAGCTATTGCAGAGAGTACTGGAAGTGATAAATGATGCATCTGCTTTGAAATCATCAGAATGAGTTGCTGTTAGGAAGATTTTAAAAATACTTGTATTTTGGTTTGAGGTTGATCTGTTCTCACTAGTGGCGAGTTGTAGGACAAGGGGAAATGGCCTTAAATTGTGCCAGGGGAGGTTCAAGTTGAATATTAGGAAGAATTTCTTTACTGGAAGGGTTGTCAGGCATTGGAACAGCCTTCCTACGGAGGTGTTTAAGAGACAGGTAGATGCTGTGCTGACAGACATGGTTTAGTGGTGTTGATAGGGCTGGGACAAAGGTTCTGCTTGTCTTGAAGGTGTTTTCCAACTGGAACTGTTCTGTGATTCTAAACATAGAAACAAATCAGGTCCTAATCAGTAAGTATTCTCTCACCATCCAAAAGAAATGAACTAATAATACAGAAATAGAGAATGATAGAATGGCCTAGGCTGGAAGGGACCTTAGAGATCATCACATCCAACCTCCCTGTCACAGGCAGGGACGCCTCTCTACTAGATCAGGCTGCTCAAGGCTCCGTCCAACCTGGCCTTGAACACCTCCAGGGAGGGGGCAGCCACAACATCTCTGGGCGATTTATTCCAAAGTCTTCCCACCCTCGTACTGAAGAATTTCTTCCTAAGATCTAATCTAAATCTATTCTCCTTCAACCTAAACCCCCTTTCCCCTTGTCCTATCAGTGGACGCTCTTGTAAAAAGTCCCTCCCCAGCCTTCCTGTAGGATCCCTTCAGGTATTGGAAGGCAGCTCTTAGGTCCCCCCAGAGTCTTCTCTTTCCAAGGCTGAGAAGAAAATATGCTAAATGTTACATTCCTTTGGAAGAATATTATTCAGAATTGCTGCTGAAGTATCACCAGCTCTGGGCAAATCACTGGAAGAGGAAAGTGACTCACTTAGGTTGTTAGACTTTTTGATATTCTCTCCAAGTCATCATATATTTGCTTAGTGGTTGCTGTTCGTAAAATTATATCTGAAACTGATTTTTAGGCGTTATCGTCACATCTCTAAAATATCCATGAATTCTGAGAAAGTCTGTGCCAATAACTGATTTATTTACCAGATTGGCTGCTAAACTGAAAGGGAAGAAGGTATTAGGATAACAAAACGGAAAGCAGTGGGGATTGCTGTCTTATCCACTAGCCAATTAGCTTACAGTCGGTAAGGGGAGACCCCTTATTAGCCCCATGAGTCTGATCTAATCAGAGTTTTGCAGAGTATTTGAGGTGCTCTTCTCAGATTTAGCTGTTCCACTTTCAGAATGTTAAATGTCTATCTGAACAGGGATTAAAAGCTGAGAGTGCCCTGGCTCCACAGTTCCTGGTTTACACATCAGGCTTGAGTCATTCTGACTCAGTAAACACACGCATGAAACAAAATGAGGAGGTTTATTCCAAAATACCTACTGGTCTGAGTGAGTGGATCTCCTCAAAACAGGAACGGGAACTAGGCAGGGGTCTTCTCTGACTAGTGCTTTCTCCCAGATGAATGTGCTAGAGCCTGGATTTTGGAAGAAGGGCAGCATTGTTTTAGCCTTCCTTTTCTTGCTTATGAATCCAGGGATGCATATCCTAGGGTTTGTATTCACACTGCTTTATGAAGTTTGGGAGCCCTCAAAAGAAGGTGTTGGCCTCTAAAATATTCTGTTTATTTCACGTGAATATTGTATCATTGCCTTTCCTTAAACTGCAATTTTGCCAGGTTCTATTCAGAACAGTCTCTAGAAGATGAACGTTTTCAGTTTTAGAAAGTTCCTCTGTAACATGAATAACTTTAAAGTGGCAGAATTTTTTTTTTTAAAACCTTGTTTAAAAAATAATTGTGCTGGGTGTTTTGTGTCATAAGTTTTCTGATCCACTGACTGCTATTTATAAGCTCTGAAACTGTCCAGCAGTCCTCATATCCACACAACTATTTCCTTTCCTTTTTTTTTTTGCCTCAATATTCAGCAGAGTGACTTTTTTTTATCTTCCCTTCAGGCTCCCTCGTGTTGGGCATATAGTGTTCTTAAGCAGGAATTATTGTATTCCTTGAAGAAAACTTAAAGTTGTGAGCAGCAGCTCTAAACCAGGCTCTCCATAATCTCCAGCTCCTTGAATATTTGGTCCTTGACTAAAATTTAGCCAGCTTGTAGTTCCCTTGACAAACTACAAAACAGAATGCATGCTTTCTACCTGGAGTGATGTATCTGGCAGCCTGGATATGTTTCTACTTCAGACAAAATGCAAAGTCCAGCTGAAAACCAGGGTGATGCTTACTTACTTCATTGGTGTTAATATTGGTTTAACTCTGGAGCAGACAGGGCAGTCATTTGCTGTGCAGTGTCTCAAGTGTTCTGGGCAGCTTGACTGAAAATCGTATTTTTCATGGAGAAATGTGGAAGAGTGATCAGGAATTCATATAGAGAATATAATTTCTTAGTTATTCCTGTACATCTCAATGGTAGTATTAACATGACATTAAATTTGGTAGAAATGTGTATAAGAAATGGATTTTTTTAAAATGTCATTTCTTAAAGATTAAACTTCCATTTGGCTTCTTAGAGGTATTTAGCCTAGTTTACTAAGGAAAGGAGATTTGTGCAATCACAGTACATATGTGACCTGTTAATAGGTTTTGAGCACATAGGCTGATTTGAGACAAATTTGATAAAAGGGTACATATACCTTTAAAGTAACTAAGAGCTTCAAGTTTTTCTAAGAACTACTGGGTGGTAGAGAGTACCCATACTGAGAGTTAGAATGAAGAGATGCTCATCCTGTCCAGGATATCTGAGAAATGCCACAACTGCAGCTTCTGTCAGTTTGCAAGTAAGCACAACTGGAGTCCGAGTGACAGTCTGTGTCATTCTATCAGCTCTAGCATTTATTAGCTGTTGATCACAAACAATTATTCTGCTGACTTGTGTTTTACTTCTCTGCATCATACAATAATAATAGTTTTACTTAACCCTCAGACAGAACTTACAGCTTTTTTGCATTACACAGTCTATGGAAGTGTGAGGAAAGATGCTGTTTCTGCACTAACATCACTTCAACTTGATTATTCTTTCCTTTTCCTGAACACCCCCTAGTGCTCTATTTTCTCCCACTATGCCCTATTATTATCCCAGCCTCCAGTGTTACATAGTAAAAACATCCTTTAACTTCTTCAAATTCTACATCTGGCCAATGTGACTTTTCATGCCAGTTACAGTAAAGATTCTATGTTGGAAACCAACATCATAATGGGCTGGTAGCAATGGAGACCAGTGTAGCGTCCTCTAGCAGGGGAAGATTGTAGAGCTAAACTTCTAAACAACAGAGTTATAGAATGGTAAAGTTTGATGGGTGTTTTTTGGTCTTTGAATGATGATTAACAGAGAGGAATTGGAGTTTTCTTATGACACTATGATTAATAGTATTGCATTGGTACCAGCTGCAAACTCTTGTGGCCTAGGACAACAGAAATGTCATTCTGGTGTTACAGCAGCTAACAAATAACTTACATGAACAAAGCAGTATGAAATCACAAATAATGTTACGGCAATAAAATTCATCCTGACAAACAATACAGGTGAGCAGAAGGTGCAGAGAATTCTTGAAGGAGGCTTATTGATACCAACCTGCAGCTCACAGACTTCTAAAATTTTTTATGTGCCTGCAGCAGACATTTGCAAGGTGATTTTCTTAATTGTGCTAATATATTAGTACAAATCTGTGTGCAGACCTTAAATATCTAGCAAAACACTGAAGGCTGAAACTGCTTGTGGTTTGTAGCTAATTCCATTGTCACAAACAAAAGATATCAGATGGATAATTTTGTCTGGTGTCCCACTTCTAGTATACAGCTTCACCAGGAAGCATTAACAATGAATCAGCCAGGAGCTCTGCTTTTATTTAGACAAGTGGAGTACAGATACTAAATTTCTAAAATAAACAAATGCCTGTCTGAATTTGACAGAATTTTAAAAAAAGTTATTTTTTCATAATTTTTAAAATAATGTGAACAGGGTGCATATCCTTTGCTACAAGCCAGGATTACTTAGTGGATCTGCCAGTCCTCAGAATTGTTTTTTTTTTATAAAGGTCTTTTACAAGTGAGTAAAAAAACAGCTCATCCCTTTGAAGGTTTGAGACAGGCTAATATTTTACTTTCCAGGAAAGAGACGGATGAAATACCAAGAAGCAGTGGTATACATGGAGCAGTGATTCTTACAGGCAGCCTTCTGTTCAGAATTATTAGTCTAGAGAAGGCTTTCATATAATGGCGCACCAGCACTGACAAAAAATTAGACTTAATAGCACACCCTGCTTCTATAAATATTTGCTGTGTGGACTACAAGTGCAACTTCCAGTTTGGCAAAACCTAAGTTAGGTAAAAAATGCCAATACCTTGGCAAAATAGGTAAAAAAATGCACCTGTGAAAAAATAAGCATTATTTATAAACAGTCTCCAGTAGCTTAAGCTACAGGACTGCTCTTTTAGTTCAGTAGCCAAGTACTCACTTGGGAAACTTGTGATATAATTTTAGAGCAGTTTCTCAGATGAGTTTTCTATTTCAGCAGTTAATTGAAAACAATTTGCAGAAGCAGCCACATTCATTCACATTGTTAACCACTTAATGATCTATAATAAGGGAAGAGATCCTGCTCCCATGGAATCATGGAGTCATCTAATTCATTTAGAGTATTTCGAATTTGGTGTTACTTTGAAGAGGAATGAAATGTATCCACTTGATAAACTTGTCCTTTTAAACATCAGAAATATTTAAAGCAGAACACTTCCAGAGTCCAAACCACATACTCTTGTGTCCATTTACAGAACAAAGCTTCCTCAAGATATAAAAATCCAATGTTGTGCTAACTGAATTAAAGTATTTTTACTAATTTTTACTGTAGCATATTAAAATAAAACAGATTTAAGTTAGACGGATTTCTGCAGTCTCTTTTCCCAGGCATTGACTGTTTTGGTTGCATTTCTACTCAAGGATTTTACTTTGAAAGGTGGTAACACGAAACAGAAATTGCTAAGATGACTGTAAAACCTTGAATAGCATTGTAAATTAGAAGACAACTGAGCTTTCTGAACAGTAT
The DNA here is from genome assembly GCA_020746105.1 of Trogon surrucura. Classification (NCBI taxonomy): domain Eukaryota; kingdom Metazoa; phylum Chordata; class Aves; order Trogoniformes; family Trogonidae; genus Trogon; species Trogon surrucura. Next base: position 1,700,358 of record CM036627.1, read on the forward strand.
TGCAGAAAAAGCAGAAACGTGATGCTTTAGATGTCAGAAATGTGTTTTCTGTAAATAAATCTAATTGCACAAACGGATGTGTTTTAGGGAAGAATTGCTTCTATGTAAATCCCCTGCCAGGACTGGGACCTTTGCGAGCTCCTTAGGGTAGAGTCAATTCTCTTGGGCATTTTTCAAGTTTCCAGAACAATGCTTTGAAAGCCATTCTGATAAACTGATCAGCTTAGGCACCCTTCTGCACTGGTCAGTTATCTTTGGATATAAGCTGGGTATTAATGGAATACACCATATTTACAGGAACAATAATAATGTCAGTAATCATTAATATCTTTGTCACTAATCAGGATCTTCATAATTTTATACTTTCCAGGAGTAGTGGAAAATATTTTGGAAAATTAAATAGACTACAGCTATGAAGGTTCAATGGATGTATGTCCAGACCTAGGGAAAAAAAAAATTAAAAAATCAAAGCTAATGTAAGACTGTAAGGGAAACATTTGCATCCCTTTACTTTTTCAGTGTGTGTGTTTGGTTTGGTTTTGTTTTTTTTTTTCCTTCTAAGGTGAGTACGTTAAGTAAGTCTCTGATTGGCTGAACACAGCCCTCAGAGCAGAATAAAACAGGATCCAGTTGTTTTTAACTTTGCTATTTAAAACTATAGAAATCCTAGTTACTAGAATGCAGTCTTGGTTCTTCTTCTGGGAGGCAAATGTAGAGTGACTTTATTTCTGAGAGAGTAAGAAGCTGACACTTTGGCCCAAGAGTAGAGCAGTTCTATTCCAGTTATATAGTTCCAGGTAATATTCAAGGCTGAAAAAAATAGGTGGAAAGAAAAACAAGTATTGAGATTGATAATAATTTCTATTTTAATACTTTCTACCTCAGCTATTAAAAAATCTAAAGTGAAAGATTTTAGAGTATTGATAAAAACCTACACTTGACAATAAAAGAGAATATGATTTTTTTAAAAAAAACAAACGTGTCTTGATCTGACTGAAAACTGTTCTAACTCTGTGCAGTTAGACATGTCCTTACCTTCTGACTGGAATGTTTTCCGGGGAAAGGGATGGACTCCTTGCCTGTGTCTGGTTTCCTAATGATGAGCTAAGATTACAGCTCTACATATTCACAGATTGAAATTTACATTCCTGGTACCTGGGAAATTAAGAGGCATGAGATAACATAAAATCTGGTTGTGCTCTTATTAGAGGAGATTTGTTGTAGAAATGTTTGATTTCCAAATCAGCAACCTCTTTTTTCCTCCAAACCTGAGTTTTAGAAGATATCAAGAAAACTATGTCAGATGCCATAAATTAAAATCCTGTCTGAAGAGGAGTGATGCAACTAAATTAAGCAGCTAGAAATTACAGCGGATTCAGAATAACAATAGAATAGTTTTTGACATCAATCTTCAATTACAGTTTTCTTCTATAAACTATGTAGGACAAAGCATCTTGAGAATTTCTTCGTAGTAAAAACCCAATTTATTTACTACTCTTTCTGACTAACTCCTCCTTTCTTTTCATCAGTCCTGAATAAGTCAGTCATCCATATGCAGCACATTGCAACTTAATTCCATTTCCTAACTTCCAGTAGTTGCAATCAATGCTAAGAGCACTCTGCACACAATTTCCATGTTTTTGGAAAAACAACATCTTAATTAGACTCCATGCTCACCGTTTAAGAAATACTTAAATTCTCACACAATTTTCAGGGAAACAACCTCCTGAATGCAAACTTTTTGTTTGGTTTCTGATTATTCTTGTGGGAGTTTTTTTATAAGGTTTATTGAGAAAGTCTATATTATGATAATTGTAAGGAAATACTCTTTGAAATAAGTCTTTTTGACTAGTGGAAAGGTTAGATGCTATGCTGGCTGTGTAGCTATCTGCTAGACACAACCTCAGAACAAGGCTGAAGAACACAGTGGAGAAAAAGGGCCTCAGTTAATGAGGAGAAAAGCTTTAAAAATGCCTTCAATGTATCTGCAGTGGTCAAGATGCAGAGGAGGTGGCTGACTGGAAGCTAGAGCACAGTACATAGCTGGTCTGTGACAGAGCCTGACAGGGGTGAGAGAAGATACATGTGAGATGAAAATCAATTTCTGCAGCAGCAGCCCCAGATGGGCTGTTGTGATTTACGCAGCTATCAAGACTGTAGGAACCAGTGACTGACACCCTGCCACTGACGACTTCTTTTTCTCGGGTGGAGCTGAGAGCAGCTGGCAGCAGCAAAGAAGGTGGGTAGTTTATTGTTGATTAGGCAGCACTCTGGTTTTCTACAAAAGGTGGACCATGTGCTCCACTCCAGCAACTCACAGATAACCTAATTTCATGTTCTTTTTGACTCCTGTACGATAAATATTGCTTATTCTTAATGTGGCCTCCCTCTGCGTTGCTGCTATTTTATTTCTCTGTCATACAAGTAACTTTGTTGGTCTCACCAGCTGTTCTATGAACAAATCTGACTTTGTCATGATCCTTACCTTCCCACAGTTGGTGTCGCGTCAGTAGATCTTGATCGCTAACACAGCCCTAAGTATGTTTTAGGCTTTTCTCTGCATGTCTGCCTATGAGCAGTGACTGTTTTGGGCTGCTGTTCTATTTTTATATCTTGCCTATATCAAAATCCCATTTTTGAGGTGGCAAAATTTTAATTTCAACCACTGCAAATATACCACCAACGTAGAATTAGCTCTTTCAGTGGGAAAAGCTTACCTTAGGGGTCATAAAGTACTTGTTCTTTTTCCTTCGCTCACCTTGTGAACAAAAATCTCTTTCGCTTATACCATGGATTTCTCTTCAAACCCACCAGTGCCAAGTGAATAATCCAGAAGGCTTTCCACTCCCATGTTTCTGCACGAACTACCAGGTACTATAATAATCTTCATTCAGTGGCTTAACACATGAACAAAAGATTTCACTCTTAAACTGTAATGTTTTGTACTATTCCATTTCAAATTAGAATATTTCTCTCTTTGGCAGAGTTTGAGCTTTCTCTAAGAATATTAGAAAAATTTGTTTAAAATGGTGAACAAAGAACCTGCGATACTCTGAGGAGCATTGTAATCTGCAAGAAAAATATCCCATTCAGTAAAATATTACATCATAAACTTGATGCTGATGAACTCGAACCAAAACCTAAATGATGTTCTCAATTTTAGAGCGCAGTCAAACTGATCATTTTGTACCAGGATATCTTTGAATAATACATAGACTTAGGGTATTAAAACAAAGATGGAGAAAGACTTGCTCCACTGGTGTTCATGTATAATAATCTAAAAAGACTGTATTGAGATGTGTTAGTGTCCTACAAGCTTTTTGAGTAGTGTAAGAATTTAAACTACTAACTTGAGGCATTTGATCTACTGGTTGATCTAGTTATGCCTGTGAATGGCATCAGATAAATCAAGTGTAATGATGGAAGATCTATAAATGCTTGTGTAACATAGCAAAAAGACTTCCTAAGAAACAGGGCGAGTCTCTGGGCCAACATAGGCAGAGCTCCAATAATAGGACCAAGAGGCCCTCAATTAGTTGTCTTTACTAATCAACTGTATTCTATTACTTGTAGGTGCTAAAAACAGAACTCTCGCTCGAAAAATCTAGAAATAATGCAGCATAGAGCCTATTTTCAAAGTAGGTGTTTCAAAATATCTGCAAGATAATGTTGTATCTCCCTTTATCACCTGCTCGACGCAAGAAAGAAATGGAGTGTTTCATGGCAGGATTTATAATCTCTATGGACCGTATCATAGTATCACAGATTAAGTCAGCTACCATCTGCTCCATTTTATGCAAAATAGATGTGGCCCTTGAACTTCTGGCAGTTTTCCAATTCAATCCTCCATGCAGATTTCTAACACTCCTGCTTTACAGGATATCCTATTATTCAGCTCAGACAGCGAATTTCACTATTCACGGTCAACTGTTTGTTGACCACATGGAAAGTGACACAGTGGGGCAGAAATGTATTTTTTTTTTCAAGGAAGAAACCCCAAACCTTAGGAGAATGCTCTGAAACAGTAAATACACTTTTCATTAGAATGAAACAAATTCATTCTTTGCCACCAGGTTCCTGCAGATGTTACAGTACTTAGTTACTACGTTTTACTCTTTTTAACATTTGATATGTTTTTAAAATACACAAATTCTGTTGCACTGTTAAGTTAAAATAAAATACTAAAGGCTTAAAAATACAGTTAATATAGAATTCAAGCAAGAAGCCTGATACAAACATTTTAGCAAACTTAATCATATTATTGCAGTGAACTTTAATTATTTTCTAGAGAACAAAATAGACAGAATTTGACTTATTTTTCAAGATACTCAGCTTGTCAATACCTCTTAAAAATCTTAGACAGTTATATTTTTCCATTTATCTTCATGCTGGGATTTTATTGGCTGAGGTGATGCTTTGTAGTTACTGTTAGAAAGAAACTCGCAGAATATATATATATCTCTTCAAAGATCCCAGATGTGGTGGAGTGCTGTGGCTCTGTGTTCAGAACGTACCACAAATAAAAATTGTGTTTGTTGCATTTCAAGTATGTGAAACGTGCTACTGATGGTTGATGGCGTATAAAAAATCCACTTATGCTTGGTTTTGCATTTATTAAAAATGATCAATAGATTATTTTTTCTAAAAGTCACACGCTGGCCAACCTGCAAAATATTGTTCTTTATTTTAAAATGTTAGAGCAGAACAAGAAGTATAACTCCAAAAAGCCATAAATTATTTTGAATTAAGTTTTTAGATTTTATGACTTCTTATCAGGAAAGATAGGAATCAAGAATAGCAAGCACACAGAGGTGAAATTATTTCACCTTTTGAACTCTCAATGTGCACGTATTTAGGATTTGATCCTAGTAGTCCTGAACAGTTTATCAAATCCAGGGACCCATTCGTATTCAGATAAAGTCTGTGATAGCAAGGGTTTCTTATCTTCAAAGGAGGAGAGAATTCAGAATCTCTATACAAAGAAAAACCTCACACTCCTGATAAGAACTGTAAATCTTTTCTTTGAAGACTGACACTATGAAGGATTCCTGCTCAGAGAAGACAGTGCAGTATTTTTAGGTAACAACGTCTGGATTTAGATGTCATACCCTACAAAATGCAAATATTTTTATGAGAGGACATGCTAGGAGGTGGAACTGAAACAACTACAGCGGTTACTGTAGCAGACCCAGCCAGAGCAGTGGTGATCTAAACAGAACTCCCATGGATACTGGCATTTTCAATTTGTTGTCATTTCACTGTCATCAGAGAGACCTTTGTGTCACAGCAACTACTGATAAAGGAGTCCACGGTACTCCTGCAGTAATGACTCGGGGTCTGAGGAACTGATAGCTTTTCAGAGACATTCATGGTTTAGTTCCTTGTGATGGATTTCAGCATGATGCCAAGTTTTTAATTTTGCAGTGCATTAAGTAAAAATCCAACCAAGTAAAAAGAGCCAAGTATTAGCTATACTACAGATAATGCCTGTGTTCTCTGTGCATTATTTTTGCAGAATGTTTACTTTTCAGACTGTTATCCTGACTGCCAGGATAAATTCTAAGGCTCAAGTAGGTCCGGGTGCATATTTACTGTCACATCTCCCAAATGTCCCTTTGTTAAATGTTAAGAAGTCTGTAAGTGCTGTGGGGCATGGAATGGGTGTGTGTTTTGTCTTTAGGACAAGTAAAAGACTAGTGCTTCGTTTTCTATACACTTGCTACATCCTGGAACTGAAAGGGATGCAACAGAAAGCATTTGGGAAGATTCCAAGAAGACCATATACTTTTCCTCTAATATTATCCTCCTGCTATCTCATTCACTTCCAAGTTGTGCAGTTCTTTAATTTTCCCCAACTTCCTTCCAAGAAATGCTGGGAGCCCACAGAACAGTTTTGAAAATGTTTCTCTTCAAAAGTTACTACCTGAACTTAATCTAAAGGGGAACACGGCTGGCAAACACAACAGAGAAGTTATTTTTCCCCTATAATGATTTAGCCTTTGATGCGTAGACAGATGGTCATGATCTCCTCCTCCTCCACCCATGGATTCTTCTAAAATGACACCCAAGTTTTTCTTGGCAGTGGTTAGAAAGTCTGGCAAACAGCTTACTTCAGCTCCAGTTATATTGACCACATTAATGCAAAAAGATCAACAAATGAAATGTTCCATATTCATTTGGAAGAGATGAATTAAAGTTTGCAGTGAAGTTAGATAAATGCAAATTAGAAACAAGCGTGAGCTAGTTATGTCCACCCTTATATCTAAGGATTTACTGTGACCTGTTGTTTTTCACTGAGAACAAATGTGTCTTGAAGGCATAGGGTGTTAGCTCTCTTACAGTATGCATCCAAAGGCAGTAGCGCTTAATAGATTCCTAAGAATGTCTTCATAGGCAGAATAATACTCATTTGGTTTGAATGTTTCAAGAAATACTAGAGAATAACACTTTCCCTCCATGCTCCAGGGATGCCAGCTCTTCAGATGAATATTATCTCTAGATTTATTATCAAAGCTTTTCACACTTGTCTGTGCTTGTCACAAACTCTCCTGGGCACAGGAAGAGCAACGAGGAATGTGACTAATTCCCTATTCAAGGGCTTCTAGCTGAATATTTTTTCCAAGGCAGTACCTGCCATCCGATGCACACAAAGCAAAAATAAGGAAATCTTGCTAGCCATTCTTTTTCAACCCAGTTACAGGCTAACTTCTTGCTGGTGCTGTGTACTGTGGTTCTGTCTGCTGGTAACTGGGGGGCAGGTTAAGAGGTCTCTACCAGTATATGGGCCATTGCAAATAGCTTTACCTGTGGCAGCTAAGTAATGTCCTCTAGGGAGAGGCGTATCTTGGCAGTTATATTCAAATTATTTAATTCATTGTCTCTGTAGAAGAGGCAGAATGTTTAACGTCTGCTGTATATGTATTTATGTAAATGTTAAAAAGTCACATTTAAAACAGTGTTTTTCCACTGAGATATAAATACCAACAAGTTACATCAGTGAAGATGTCTTCTGATGACAATTTGTCATTCTACCCAAACTATCTTTAATTCTGAGTTTCATTCATTGGCACGAGTAGCATAAAATTAATTGTGCTCAAGGTGGTCACAGTTCTGAGCAATCTAACAGAAATTCCTAATTCTGAGATTCTAAGTTATCAAACCGAAGATTTCTGATCATCCTGCTTGGCAGGAGAAAATCTGTGCTTGTGTAACGATGTTTAGAACAGTTGGGCCTAGGCAACTAAACTAATTCCAAGCATTTGTATTTATGCACGCTACAGCGAAGCTACGAATCAAACCTCTCATTTCAGGTCTATGAATATTTTAAGTGTCCAGCATTGAATCATAGACAACAGGATTTGAAATAACTTCCTAAACCTAAAGCATGTCCAGTCCTACTTTTTCATCATTGCTTCCCTTTGCCCGAAGTACCCCACCCTCCGACGCTGTCTGTGTTTGTTCCACAGCTGCGGCTCCTGCTCTCAGCTCTGCAGCGGTAGCGTGCGCACCAGATGGCCCGTCAGAACCCTGCTTCCTGTTGTCTGCAGAGCACAGCTATTGCCAGGATCTCTGCTTCTGGGCCCACACCTTGTGTGACTTAACACAGCCATTCTTTCCTCAGTCAAAAACTGTCCTGTATCACACATCCAACACCATCGTACTTCTTTCAGGACTTACTCTGCTGTTTGGTTTGGATCCTCAACTCATTTTTTCCCCCTTACAGAACATAGTCTATTTCACCTGTTTCAGCCATTCTGTGCAAATGAATTCTGCTGTGCATTAACTCCTAAAGATCTGGCTATTTCAGCAAAAGATCAAATCAAGAAAATACTTTTTTTTTTCCTCTCCACACTTTACACGTGTATCATTTCTACAATAACATATACATAGTGAAGTTATATACATATTAGGAGCAAATTCAGAAATTAGGAGTTACAGATAGCAGCAGTTTTATGGTATGAAGCAGGTTTGGCAGTTACTCTGCAGCAGTCAGTGGAAGTGTGGCCATCAACTTGAGTCAGCTGTCGGGACTCTAGAAGGGAAATAGCAGCAACAGAAGCTTGTAAAGGAAATGGATAAAAGATAATAAGAAAGGTGATAATTTTTCCAGTGGCATAGAGAGGGGAGGGACTTGATATAATAATACCTTGTATAACTTTATACTGATAGGGCTGGGCAAATACATAGTTATTTATCATGTATTTTTCAGTTATTTACATGATATAGGTGATACATGCAATTGGTTCCAATGGCATAGAAATAACTCTGAAAATTACTGATCCATTATTTGCTTAAAAATTGTTTAGGATTTTTTAGAACTACTATCCACTGCAAGGAGTTTGGAAAGCATACTTAAAAGGTAAAAAATAATAATCACATTCTGCTCACGTTTGGAAGCATAGCATCAGAATCCCTAGTTTTATGCATCTACCTTTTTAAATGAGCTATTTTGTTGTTAATTCTTTGTTAACCAAGTGCACTCCTGCAAGACACTCCAGCTGAGGCTTCTCTGTACAAACATGTTTAACTCCATAATCTGTGTGATTTTCATTGTTAATAATCTAATCACATTTTCCGAGTCCTATCAGTCGTAGTATAAACCTGATCTTCATGGCCTCTCCGCTGTACTTGTTGTTCCATTTTCACAAGTATGAACTTGGTCCCCTAGTCATTTTAAAGTATCAATCAATCATTTTAAAGCACAACTGTTGCTAACCCCTGTGCTCAGTAGTTTGTTCCTTTTATACTGTTCCATTTGAAGGGAAGCCAAACATTTCTGTACCGGTGGCTTTTGAAAAGGGGAAAATATTCTAACACATCTGAATGACAGTTAATCTCTAACATTTAGGGGGAGAAAACAGAATGTAAGGAAGCTGAATTTTAAATTATGTTTATTTGGAACACAAAAGTCAAAGAACATCAGAACACTTGTGAATACCAGGATGCTTTCTCAGTCTTTAAAATTACTCTTTCGTAACCCAGTAATACCTACAAATGGTGTTCAGCAAGCAGCAGATAGTGCTTGTCCTCAGAGCATTTGAAGGAGTAAAAGCACCTTGCTAAATCCAGAGAGATTCTATTCAGCAACATCTCTTGCCTGTGAAACTCCTGCAGCTTTATAGACTAGCTTAAGTTAACACCACCTGCCTACTCAAGACCAGGGGAGATGTGCTAGAGGGGAGAAATGCTGGCAGACACTTCTGCCAGTGGCGAGGCAGCCAGGTCAGTCACCTCTGCTGCTCACTGTGCGGAACAGACAGGGAGAGATGCCATCTCGTTTAGGGCAGTTCCAGGATGGCAATATCTAGTCAGGCCCAGCTCTTTTAGACTCCTCCTCAAACACATGTAGGTCGGGATAGACATGAAATACTAGTGTGATTTGTTTGATTTTAGGTATCTCATTTTCACTGTTAGGCCATGAATAGCTAACAACTTCATACTCTCAACAGTCACGAGGTCTTGCCTGGCAGAATCAGTTACAGTTATCCAATATCAAAGTAGAAGGCATAAATCATATGATGGCTGCATTAAAGAAGGTGGTCCAATTACAGAACCACAGAATAGCTGAGGTTGGAGGACACCTCAGTTGTATACAGTCCAATGCCTCTGATCAAGCAGGGTCAGATAGAGCAGGTTGCCCAGGGCCATGTTTCAAAGAGTGGAGATGCCACAATGACTCTCAACAACCTGTTCCAGCATTCAGTCACCCTCACAGTAAAGTGTTTTATTCCATTTAGATGGCATTTAGTGCATTTCGGTTTGTGCCTGTTGTCCTGTCACTGAGCACCACTGAGAAGAGTCTGGCTATGTTTTGCTTTAAAAAAGGAAAGATACATTTCAAAAGGATCAGAAATGTAATTGTTTAATAGTACTTGGAAATACAATCTACCTCCAAAATGACATAAACGTAAGAAATGATGGGAAAAACCTTTAGTCATGAGTACGGAAAGAATCTTCATGCTGATCATCCTAAGCACTGCTTAGCAGTACCTATAGTAAATCAACAAGTGATGGAAGGTAGCATGAAAGACAACCATAAGCCCACACAGTAACCTTCCTCATGGCCGGGACAAAGTCACTCCTTGGCGCAAGAACTGCAAGAAACGTTGTTAAAACTGGCACATAATTCTTTGCTGTAGCAAAGTTCTGCTGGATAGGTGGGCAAGAGCAATTGTAAGTGTACCAAAAATTATCTGCTGTTGTAGTTGTGCTTTGGCTATACCCGATGTCAGCAACCAGGGAATGCCCTAATTCCTCCTACTTGCAGTGACGCCGAGGTGTAGGGGCACCCTTACCCTAGGGTGCTATAGTCACTCCCCCCATGAAGATTGGCCGTTAGAGGTGGTGAGCTGTTGTATCCTGTTCACTCACTGCAATGCCTGTCAGCCCTGGTCTCTCCTTCCTGCCTGAGGAGCACAAAGAATTCAGAAACCTAGAGAATCTGTCCCTTTGAAATTACTACCTGTACTCAGTGAAACACTACGAAGAACTGTGTAGTGCAGCTAAAGTGGCATCTAGGGATCTTGCTCTAACTAGCCTTACTGAAAATTTCCCTTTCTGTTACAAGCAGGTTTTATTACGCAAAGGTAAATCAAACAACTGCCAGACTTAAATGGTGCAATACTTTGACCCATAGTTCTGATACTGAAATGTGAGCCATTGAAAAGAGCTGACAGACTTCACAATCGTAAAGCCGCTGTTCCAAACACTCAGAAAATATCTGCAATTTTATACTCACTGTTGCTTGTATCCAAGAAATGATTAGATTTTTCTTTGAGAAAGCCCATCATCTTTAATTTTTTTAATATAAAAAGGTCTGATCAGAAGGGATTTTTTATATATAATTTATTGAAAACTATTGATAGATAATCTTGACTTTATGAAAATACAGTTTGCCAACACTTGATTAAATCGAACAGAATTCAGGAAGCTACTGTGGAAGCTTCCTCCATGCAGTGTTGCCAATTGATTTCAATTTAGAATTGAAAAACACCTGCTATTTTAGCCTTGGGCCTCACCTTCCATAGTATTTTTATGGCTTACACAAATGCACACCATGTGTAGAATCAAGTCCTGAAGTTCACTTTTCTAGAAAGCACAGCTTCCATTGTTTCTCATGAATCACAGTTGGGGAAGCACGCAGAAGGGTACATGAAAAGTTTGTGGTTGGTTTTTAGTCATCGATAATATTCACGTATGCTTCCATGATCTTTCAGTGCGAACCGGCTAGTGTGTAATTTAACCCTGGAAAAGTACTGGTTGTATCACCACTTTTACAACACCTGCATACTTCAGAGCATGAAGGTCAAAAGTAAAAGAATGCCTTATAATATCACCACTTCAGTGAATTAGAGGCTCCTTGTGTTCTTGTACTACTTATGTAAGTGGTTCTCTAGATGAAAGAGTTTGAATTATACAGTAGGATCTTAATGATACACACAGGCTCACAGAGCCTCCTGGACTACAGTAACTGAAACCCAACGCAAATTAGTCGTATCTTCATGTCCATGTTAGCTGCTGTGATGTTTTTCCTTCCCAGTAATACTTCAGTAAGTGACTAATTCTATACACAACCATGCACATGTGAGATACAGCACTCACTGAGCATATTTGATACCTGGAACAGGCTACCAGTACAGGTAGACATCTAAATCTTGTAGCCTGTAAAAGAGAGTGTACAGTGAGTGAGAGACTGAGACCGGGGCCACTAGAGAAGGGCCAGCTACGTGGCGTCATCATTCATTGATCTTACATTAGGGATAGAGGTATAGTGTCAAAGAACCTCCACAGTTGCTCAGGGTTTAGTAGCAAATTAGCACTGCTAATGTTTGTAGTGTAATCGAATGCTGACATCATTGCTGCTCATGACAGAGTTAAGTCAGGGAAGGAATTTTCTTCTGGTGATTACAGCAAAGAAGCTCATTTAATTTAGACTTAAAGCTATATGAGCTACAGCAGACATTGTTTTGAACAAAATGCTTTTGTCAAACTTAACAATAAACCTTAGTGGCAATATGTTTGACATGCTCTTGAATTCAATATACTGTAGAAAAATGGCACCTCATAAAATTACGACTCATTCGTAACACATGATAAATGACTCAGTGAGACTGACTTTGTATGGATGCAAAAATTCTGATTAGTACTTAACTCTTTAAAGTATGTTTTAGAAATTAAAACTGAGCAGTGGATGGACAAGATAAGCTGCCACCATGTTTAAAAATCTCTGAAAGGTAGTACAGAAAACTTTGTGTTCTATTAAAAAAACCACATGATATGTGTTCTGTTATCACAAAATGGAAATGTGATGGCCAAGACTTAGTTAATGGCCAAGACAGGTCTCAGGCATGAAACACATTTCTTGCAGCAATTGTTTTCCAGTAATTGTCCCCTTGCTTACATTCTAATATATTATAATAAACACATGTTTATTATAACAGTCATCTCTTACATAAAAGTAATATCTCACTATTTATTACAACAGTAACTACCTAGATGTATCACATACTGTGTTCTTTGGCCCTGGTCTTTGTACACTCCAAAGCCAAATTCCCAAGGAGCTTGGCACAAACTGCAAACCTGGAAAGGACCTATCAGTCCAGCTGCAGCTCACCCTTCCATCATAAGATGAGTGAAGACTTCAGTTAATCAAGCTTTCCACGTTTCTAACGCTACAGGAATTCTTTTCGCAGTGTCTCTCTTTAGGCACGCAGTTTAAGTACAATGCAAGGGAGCGGCAAGAGCCAGCAACTCCCTAGGAGAAGTCGAGCTGGCAGCTAAAAGGGTGACCACAGTGCAGATGGGGCAAGGACCTTACCTCCAGGGCTCAGTCCCACAGCGCCAGAGACAGGCGAGCAGAACAGGATGGCAGCAGCAACAGGTCCTATCAATGGTCCGGTGATCACCAGGCAAGACAGGGTCTAGGGTCTATCAAGCACTTCAAGAACAGGGTCAGCAGGAGCCACACCTAAAGCACAGCTCAGGAAGAGAAGCCCGATGAGAGCTTAAATGGAGTCCCTGGTCAAAGGTGTAAGGAGGCCTCAGGTGAGGCTGGTCAGAGCAATTACTGAGGGCTCTTACACAGAATGTGCAGATTTTGTGAGGTGGTTTGTAAGCTAGTGTCTTTTTGCTATTAGGAGCATAAGGGGAATACACATGTAGAGAAAACAGGGCATCATTTTCACATGCTTTCTATTCCCTACATTCCTTGTTGCTCTAGAACAGGCTTTGGATGTATCTCGCTGTCCTCCAGGATCATTCTCCATGTCCTGTGACCTTTGGTGAGTCATTTATGAAACTGATTTCTTTTCTGGTACATGGTGCCCAAACGGTCATGAGCTTTTGAATTCCCGTCGTAAGTTGCCTTATAACTACCTCTAGAATGTAACAGACACAAAACGCACTGAAAATAATATTTTTGAGATAACCATACTCTTACTCAATGTGGGGTGAAATTACAGTTTCTTCTGAAAATGGTATCCCTGCAGGCAATCGACAGACTAGTGACCTGTTTTACAAAGTGGTTCCCACTGTTGCCCCCTTTTTTAGTTCTTGAAGGGCGAACAGATATAATTAAGAAAATTAAATCCTATGATACAGGAAATAAGTCTCTAAGTATATTGCTTCAAAACTGGAAAATATTTTTTCTCACTGCCTCATCTGTTTCATTTGTAATTTCATTGGCTTTTGAAAATGTATTCAGCTTTGTGGATTGTTCTGTGATGGAATTTGTATACAATATTTATTCTGTTACACTGATATATCTTCAGTGAGTGGGATCTTTCATTTTCCAAAATTCAACTATAACATTATAGTGATTCTTAATGTAGTATCTCTCAAGAAACAACTCCTTTTAATCTTCACAGAATACATACATAATGCCCGTAGGAATAATTCATAAAAGTAAATCACATTGACACATTCCATGATATCTCGTAAGGCCCTGCAGGGTGGCAGTGGCAGCAGCCACTTCTATTTAGCATGTGTCTATTCCCCCAAAAGCTTTCTGTCCTAGTTTTAATTTGGCTTTAGAACATGCTAAACAAATTGTTTTGGGTTTTCTTCTACACTTGAGAGACTATCTGATATTTCATTGCTAACCTATGCTGACTCTATGTCGTAGGCACCATCATTCTGTCCTCTGTGAGGAAGTTCTCTGTGCCTGTTGCACTTTTCCATGTGCGTGAGGGCTTAAAAGAAATGTTAAACCAACTAGTATGAAGAATTACAGGATCACAAGACCATAGGTTAGTTCACTTCAGAAGGGACCTCAGGTCAGTGCCTCAAATGATGTGTGGGGATGACCAGCTATCCTAGGTGCAGCAGAGCTAACTCAGACCAAAACGGTGGCACGGAGCAGGTCACAAGACCAGTGACATAAATATCATGACATAAAGTAACAGTTCTGGCACTCTCTTCTGTCATGGCAGTTAGAGTTGCTTAACGTACCAAAGAATTCCTGTTTATTGTTAACTGGTAATCTGAAAAGCAATCCCACAGGAAACCGTTCTTGTCTCGAGAAAGCTTACAGGCTTCTTGTCTTCTTATCGATCAAAGTAAAGCCTTTCCTATGGGAGATAAAAACTGGAGACCTCTTTTTCAAAGTTAAGCTTTAGCTGTTCTCTGGTGCTCTTTGCAGCATCTACACTAGGTATGACAGTTCTGGACCTTTTAACTCTCCAACATCCTGTTTGGGTATTGTGTATCCTATATGGAAACGTGAAAAATAGGTTCTGAAAATGTGAAATGCAAATAAGTAATAGCTCACAGGAAACCTCTATAATGTTTTATTTTATTTATAAGCTACAAATGCCTAAATAGCTGTAAAATATACCATGAAGAAATTTTCCTGCTTGTTTGGAGTTATCCAATAAATGACCTTGTCTCATGGAATAAGGGGTAAAACATTTCTGGTTTTAGATATAAAAACCTCACGCTATTTTAACATTCCGGCTTAACCACCATAAATGCAATATAAAAATACACAGCTGCATCATAAAACCAAAAATACCCAACAAAAAAAACCCACCTCCCCCAAACAAGCAGGTCTTAGTTAACTGATATGCTAATAGTTCCTCTTTTGTTATTTGATTTATGGAGAGTTTAAAGGCTACATTGATACTGAGTTGCAACATATGTTCTACAGTGTTCTTATAGTATCAGGTAGAAGATGTAACCATAAAAACTGTTTCCTGTTGAAATTAATACATATTTTAACGTATGATCAGAGAAACAAAGAGAAATGGGGTGAGTGGAATTATGTATAGAAAAAAGAAGTTGAATTTATGGCCTCTGCATACCAAAAATTTAGAAAATCCTTGTTTTAACAGGTAATAGACCCTTAAAATATTTCTTAGGTATTGTATAGCTGTTAGGAAATGTGGGTCATATGTACGTATTCTAGTAGTACTTCTACAGGCAGTAGTTCTTAAATCTATTTCTCAGGAAGTTTGAAAAGATATTTAAGGAAGTTGTAGGACAGTCTCTCCTTAAATCTTTGTGTATGAAATGGCAATAATGAGGGGTTTCTTTGATGAACATTACTAGCTTTTTGACATGAAGGTAGTATATCCCTCGTGGTAACTTGTACAAATTACCCAAGGGTTTTTTTTCTGTATACACCTCTCCTATAATCCAAAACTGAAATAGTCATACAGCTATGCAGAATATTACCCACTACTAATTACTTAAAACTTTTTTTCACTATGTGTTTCATTTGAAGATCTTATGGTTTAGTACTTCTTGGCAACCCTTTAAGACAGGTTATTGTCTACTCTCATTTGACATGTGAGGCGAGTGAGATACAGAAAATTAAACTGACCTGTACAGAGTTACTCAGTTATTGGCAGAGTTGAAAACCCAGAGAGAAAATTGTAGCTCTACTGGAAAGAAAACTTTGAGATGGTTCAGGAGGGCAGGATTCTAGTGCTAGTCTTGTATTTTTGCTGCTAAAATATTTTCCCTAACTTTAAAAATAAGGACGGGGATTGTAATACTTAGAGCTATGAAGTGATAGGCAGTATTCAAACTGAGTTATGCAACAGTAGCCTTCCAAGAACCTGAAACTGAATCTGACATTGAAAAAAAAATTTGCAAACTGTACCGTAATTCTTGCCTCCCAGAGATAAAAGTATGTTCTGAACTTCAGGTTGGGCTCAGCAACCCCTCAATTTTCAGTTCTGAGCCAGGACCCTGATGGCAATGCAGCTGCTCGGCTCTCTAATAACCAGCGCTTCAATCACCATCAACAACGACTGTAAACTTTGGGATTGCCTTGAGCTATACAACTGATTTGAATTTTGTGTGCAGTTTGAAAAGGAGGGGATTAATACAAAACAACATCACTTTGAAATAACATTTTTTCTTCCGAAACTTAATGAAAAATTTCCGCATGTAGTATGAATTATTTTGACAGGCTGTGATGTTTCGGCTGAAAATGTTACTGAAGGGGCACTAGACAGGCTATGTGTTGGTCGTCCTTTGAAGCCAATAGCTTCATATCCATAGACTTCAATCAGAACAATATCATGGCAGGTACCTTCTGTAACAGCTTTTATTCTGTTTTTTAATTTACAGAGGAAACGTTTATGTGCTTGCACTAGAAGTTCATGTTTGTCTCACTTTCCAATAACTTTAAAACCTGTTTCCCAATTTTAATCCAGTTTAACAGAGGATACTTGACTCAAAGATACTAAATCCCCACAAGTTTGATGAAGGTAAGAATCTGAGTAGAAGACCCAGATCTGGGCCAATGCCCAGAGAGACTGACCTTTAACCATTCTGCTTGGTCTGCCCAGCAACCAAGAGGCAACAGCTTGCATATAGCAGCTGAAAACCGTGAAATCCTGGGCTAATCATGGCGTGTTCCGTATCGTAAAATCTTAATGTTACGGCTGGAAATAGGATGATGTAGGGAATGTAGAATGACTGACTAAAGTCTCACATTTTACCAGAAATTGATCTTTGCCCTTAGAGCTCTCAGTGGCAATATATTGATCATGTATTAGATGGAGAACAAATACAAGACTTCCCCCTCGAGACTTGGATTTCCTTTACTGTCAAAGAGTTGCCCTCATGGAATATGTTTGCCCCATTGCCAGTATTAAAAAGTTTCATTACTTGCTTGCTCTTTTTTTCATGATCTCTACATGTACAGCTGCTGAGTAGTTAAAATAGTCAATATGAACCAAAGAGATCGATGAAGTCCGCAATAGCTGGGCCATCTCATTTAAACTGTAGTTCTTTACCTAAAGGCGTTGTGCTAGGTGATCCTTGAGGTCCCTTCCGACCTAGTAATCTGTGATTCTGTGATTAAGAACAATAATCAAATGCGACTTCCTGCTTTAGAAATTGCTAATTTTCTCATTGGCAGACAGGGATATGCCAGATGTAAGGTGGCTCTGCTCATACCTGGTTTTTACATACTTCTTGAGCATCCCATACTGGTTAATGGTTGTTCTTTCTCATTACTGTGGAAACAGCACGATGCCAGGAATGGGCACAGGGCCAAATGCTCCAGAATCCCACTGAATAGTCACTGCGTTGAGAACATTTGAAAGATTAAACTGAAAAGAGTAGACACTGTATTGGGTTGTTATTCTGGAGATAGGCTGCGGGGCTAGGTGGACCTTTGGTTTGAGCAGCATGGCCTTTCCTGTGTTCCCTGTTCTTAAAAGCTGTTGAAATTTGGTTAAATGTCATATTTCATTCAGAAGTAGACACGTGCCAGCTCTCCAGGACCTGCAGCTGGGATAAGACTACCTGTGATTTATGATTCTTTGTTGTAAACTGTGTCTTACGAGTTTATAAATGAGCTTTCTTAAAATGATGTATTTCAAAGCAGTGCAGCAGCACATCACCCACTCGGCTGTATGGGTGCTCCCCAAGCCACCGCACAGAGCTCCCAGAATTGCTGTGGCCGTGCTGAGCGCTCCTGAGCAGAATGGTTGAGATACACTGAAAATGGGAACTTATCTTTTTCTGGAACTTTTTTTTTCCTGCTTTTGATTTAATGAGTGCTTTACTTAGGAATATGTTTAGATGTTTATTTAATAAATTAAGCTTTATATTTAAAGTCACCTTTGGAGACACTATAATTTTAGATTAATTTTTATGAAGCTAGCATACACCTCCTGTGACTACTCACTCCTCTCTTTAAGTAGCAAGGCACTGTAAAAGCAAGAAAGCAGTATGTTGCTTTTAGCTTAAACTTGGTTTAAAAAAAGTTCATTTTAAAAAGGTTGGCTTAAAATAAGTACTCAAACCACCTCCTGGGTGAATTTCATGTCCCTAGTGATGTTCAGGGTCACTTCTTGAACTACAAGCAGGACGACGAGAAGTTTTCCAGGACTCCGCTGCCCTGCGCTCGCAGGGAGACCTCGTGTCCGCCGTGAGCTCCTGCCGGGGCGGGGGGACCCGGATGGGGAGCCCGAGGCCTCCTGAGCGGGGAGCGGGGTTGGCAGAGCCGCGGCCGGGCAGTCGGGCCATCACACTTCCCTCCCTGGGCGGGAACTGGCCGCCTCCCCGCGGGAGCCAGGCCGGGCCGCGGCGGGGCTGCGCGGCTGAACGGGCGCTGTGCTCTGCCATCGCTCCCGGCCTCGGCAGGACTGGACGGGGCCAGCCTTCCTCGGCTTTCCCAGCCGGCCCCGGGGAGGGGTCAGCCGCCCCGCCCCGGGAGCCGGAGGCGAGGAGCGGCCCCCGGCCCCACCCGCCGCTCCCCTCCCCCGCCCGTCACCGCCGGCCGGCGGAAGGATAAATAGTCCTCGCCGCATTGTTCGGCCCTGCACCCCGCCGCAGCGGCCGAAAGTTGTGCGGGGCCGCCCTCAGCAGCCGGATGGAGCGGACCGCCCCGTCGCCGGCCCCGCTGAGGGGCGGCGGAGCGGGGGAGGGGGGGGGACCGGGCGGACGCGGCCAACTTTGGCTCCGCCGCTTCGCCCTCGCTGCGGCGGCCGCCCCCGGGGCAGCTCGGCCCGGCGCGGGCGGGACCGCGCTGGGGGCGGGCGGCGCTCTGCGCGCCCCGAGGCGCCGCCGCGTTGCGGGCCGGGCTCCGCCGCGAGGCTGAGGTGCGCGGGGGCGGCTCCGCCCGAGGGACCCGCCGGCGGGGCGGGGGCGGCGCGGACCGAACTCCCCGCGCCCCTCGGCCGGCCCGGCCCCGCCGCGCGGAGGGTGAGCCCGGCGAGCGCCGGCCCCGGCAACCGGGGTCTGACCACCGGCTCCGCTGAGCGCGTACGGGGATCCCCTGGGGCCTCCCCCGCCGCTGTTTCAACTTGCGATTGCTTCCTCCCAGTCAGTTTTGTGCTTTCGTGAGAGCTCGTCCCGCGAAGATCGGTCCTTAGGGCGAGCTACGGCCCCTGCCCGTTTCCTGCTTGTCGGCGGGCAGTACGGAGTGCGGTGCGGCTGTCGGAGCCCCGCAGGAACAGCCTTTCCCGCAGGCAGCCTGCGTGCTCCCCGGGCCGCTTCCAAATAGTGCTCTTGGGTGAGAGGTGTCACCGTGGTAGCCTCCTGCAAACGTTCTAAATCTTTGCATTTGTAGAATATGTTACATAATATGTATGTTATATAATTTTAATTACTGCGAGGTAAATATAGCAGACAGCAAGTGAGGCAGCAAATTCAGTTATCTGTAGGATGGGCTGTACTGATAACAGCGAATGCTGTGCGGTCAGGAAGCTCGGTCATAGCTGGAAGCTCATCTGTAGCATACTTTTCCAAAGTCGTCTGTGGAAGAAAGAGCTGTAGGATGAAAGAGCTTTATCCAAAAGTTGCATACATGACAATAAAAATATTTTAATTAATTTTTACTGGCTTGGGTCAAATTCCAGGTGGCCCACCGAACAAGTCAGTGAGAAAATGGAATTGCTTTGTCTATGTACAGGGAAGAAGGCTGTGTTCTCCTTATTGCTGACTACAAATGAACGTTACTCTCTGTTCTGGGAAGCCTACTGGAAGCAGTAGAAAGGATTCAGTGACTTAGGTGAGGGTAGGAATTGTTTCAAAAAAAAAACCCAAACAAAACCACACCCAAAAAAACCCCAAAAAAATGAAGAAGGAAAGGAGGTTTGCTGACTTCTCTGCAGGGCTAGGGATTTGCTGAGCAATAGCATTTATCATGGATAAATTACTGGCTGTGGACACAGGCAGAGCATATATGTGTTAATTTAAAGGAGCCATTCCAGTGAAAACTCCATCCGGGGTCGAACACCCTGTTGGGGAGCACCCTAGGAGCTCATATAGTTTGGGTGGTGGTAGTGAATTAATTCAGCGTATATAAATTTAAGAATAACTAACCCAAAAGGAGACATGGAAGCATAATGCTTTTATTCACACAGACATGATGCATTAAATAGTAATATAGAATACGTTTTCTCACATCCCTGAATGCACAACAGCTGTCTGCTGTAGCAAATATTTTTTTCTTTAAGGAGTGGGTGAAAAGCATTTCGCAAAGGCTATGGAAGCAGCGCATGTGTGTGATTATTTTCAGAGAGCTGTACTCAAGTGATTTGGTTTTTATATTCCTCTTAATTTTTTTATGTTCTGTATGTAATTCTCCATTTTCATGGTCATGTTGAAGCATGCGGAAGAACGTTGCCATCGCCATCTGGCAACTAGCACTTCCCTGATTGCTGTGGTTGGTAGCTGACCATATTGATGTTGGTAGATCAGCTGTCAGGGCTGTTACCATAAGATTTACAGTTGTGTTGTATGTGCTCTGTCAGAGTCTGGAATTCACTGATGACTTTGTGTGCATGGGTTTTCTTGCCTATTATTTGCACTACTCCACAACAGACTTAAGACTTCTCTAACAAAAGGGTGTTTATCTACCAGGCTAATAAATTCATTTATCCTGATAGAAAATTCACCAATGGGAATACAATTGGGAAAGCATCTTCAGGAATTTAGCCCTGATTGCTGGAGTCCTTGCTCATGAAATCACTAACAAAATGATGGGTGTTTATGTTTGCACCTGTATTTCTCTGCTATCCGTCTGATCTAGTGCTCCCTAGGTAGTGAAGACCTTTTATTTTTAAAGAAATTAAAAAACCCCACCAAAACGGGGTGTAACAGTTGCAGAAGACAGTAGCAGTTCAGCCTCCGGTGTAATATACGAGGCAAGTACTCCCGTGTCATAGCAAAGCTGAAAGTTTTTCATTTTTCTATGATATCTGTAGTATGTTTGCTGCCTTTGCACATGTGTAGGGGAAGAACCATAACTAGGAATTGAAACAGGAGTGAAAATGGAAGTATTTTCTTTGTTGCCAATGTAAAACTACTGTAATTGTCTGAACCAGGTTTCAGACACCTATTTTTGCAAATGTCTTAAAAAGTTTATAAGGCCTTACTGAGTCACATATTCTCATGAAGATCTCCAAATAGCTAAAAGCAGAGTTTATTTGTTTGGGAGTTTTTGTTGGTGTTTTTCTTTGAATGTTGACCACTTTTCCTGTTTCATTTTCTGTTTATGACTAATGACAGGATAAGGATATGTGGTACTTTTTTTTTTTTTTAAACTATTTTGCAGTGAAGGGGAAGAATTTATAGGGAATGGTGGAGGTGAAGTGATACTAAGTTACAGCTTGAGAAAGGGTTGGGAGATTATGAGAACAGGTGAAAGACTATTGCACAGACACAGAATATCATGCCTCGATTTTTTTTCAGTGTACATGTTAATTCTGATCAGTGTTACATGAAGAGGGGTTAAAAACTATATAGGTTAAAGATTCCAGAGTGTAGCTCACGAAGGTGGCAGATGATGTTCAGTACCTGGAGAACATTAGGTCAAGTCTCTTTAGAGTTTTACTGTAATACAAGATGTTGTAGCTGCTGATCTGTCACAACTGTTTTAGCCAAGCTACCTGCATGGTTTTCTTTTGAAAGTTCTGAATTGGCCAACTCGTCATTTTGGCTCCCCAGAGTAATCCTGTTTATGTCAGACTCACGGCGAATTTGGGCCTACCTTCCCTGAGGCCTTGTGTATTTGCTAAGTTGCCTGGCATAATTTCTAGAAACTTAATTTCTGTCCTGGTCATTTTTCTACAGGTGCCTGGAAATGAAGTTTTTTGAAGAGGACAGTCAACCCATAGAGATGTAATGCGGAAGAATGACTGCTGTGATCTGTGACTTTTCATAATGAGCGTGTCTGCTGCCAGCATCTGTGTGAGCAAGTGACATGCCATTGTGGACCAAATGGAATATCTTCTGGCGTTTTGTGTATCTTTAAACCCTATGATGTCACGGATCGTGTGAATATGTCATCTTCGGCTCAAAGCTTCTAACTGCAAATAAAAGCCTACGAATGTGAACCGTAAAACTTTAGGCCAGAGAGCAAATAAAAATGTTGTATTTAAAATTAAGTTTTAATTTGAATACAATTACACATCAGTGCAAATAATTGTTAGCATTATTGCTTCCACCTTCTTTAGTCAGTCTTCTCATCAATGCTAATCAGTGCTGCAGCTCTGCTACCTGGTACTGAGTATCAGGACTGGCTAAAACGTAGCGCTTCCAGAGAAACAACAATATTTTCACAGTATGTAAATAGGGGATCTTCCTTGTAACTGAAATACCTTAAAGGACACTCCTCATGAAATGTATAATTATCTATGTCACTGGGTGCTTTTCTCTAAAGTGAAGTATAATTTATACATCAGAGAGAAAAAGTACGTACGTATGTCCCTCAGGGGCATAGAGAATGGAAGTCATTGTGTTGATATTTTAATACAAATTGTCTCCTGCATTTCTAAGTGGCAAATATATGAATATTCATAGAATCATAAGGCCAGATGATCATCCGGTACACGGATATATGGGAGGAAGACGGAGGAGAATGTTTTAAGGCTGCAGAATCTCCAGTTTGTCTTTGCGTGTGGGTGGTAAGTTGATTATCACCTCCCCTTCCTCCGGAAGATGTCACAGTCGGGATCTGGGGATAGGAAGAGTTGAGTGGGAAGGGACGGGCATGGGGCTGGAGATCCCTCTGTACAGCTTGCTGCCTTCCAAACCTGGGGCACTGCCAAGCAGCAGCCTGTGAGGGATGAGCGCTCCTCCGCACAGCGTGCCTTCCCTCACTGCACTTACTGTCTCCCTGGAGCAGTGTAGGTTCTCCAGGATTTTAAGCATCCTTTTTCATTGCCCTTGTGTTTTTTAAGTCCCCTTGCACCAAAGGAATAATATGCCAGCAGCTGCAGAGACTATTGTTATTACTTAATTCTCACAGGGGGATGGGTATGTGGCCCTTGGTAGCTAGGGTCAGAAAAGAGCCGGGCAGGGCCCAGGTGGTGGCAAGTAGGTGCCACCTGGGGGCTCTGCAGGCTCGAGAGACCCGTGTGCAGCCGGGCACCGGGCCTGCACCGGGACCGCGCTCCTCGGCGCCGGGCAGGGCCCTGCCCTCGCCTTCGGCCGGGAGCTGCTGCGGCCCGGGGGCTCGCAGGCGTGGGTGAAGTTGCCGGCAGAGCGGGCCGGTAGCGCTGCCTTGTGAGAAGGAGCCGGAGCACGGGAGTGAAGGGTCTGCAGCGGTGGCAGGACCCCAGCGAGGGCGCGGGTTCGCCTTCCTGCCCGGGAGCCGGCGTCGGGCCGAGCCGCCCGTTTCGGGGAGCTGCGGAGTTCGTCCGAGTGTGCGTTCCTGAGTTAACAGGCACCTCTTTATGCTTTGACACGCCGTGGGTTTAATAGTGTGTATTTAAGAAGAAGCTCCCAATGAGCGTCAAGAGCTTGATGTAACTCGTACGCGATTTCACGTTGCCGAGGGAGATGGCAGGGTGACCCGCTGGAGAGCTCAGGTGTGCCGTAGGGGCTGCGCACTCCGGGCGAGCGGGGCAAGGGATGTGGGGGCACGGGCACTGCTGGCAGCGCTGCGTGTCCAGGTTTGTGCGGGGGGCTTGGAGGAGTTGGGGAGCGGTGGGCAGAGGTCCGTACCGGTGCGGTGCGTGTCTCCGCGGGTGCCCGTTGCGGTGTCCCTAAGCGGGCCGGGGCGGGGGCGGTGGGTCCCGCTTCTCCTCGCGTCGCCGACGCCCGCCCGCCGGGATCCTGCGCGGCGGTGCCGGCAGCCCCCGGGCCCAGGCCGGGCCCCGCCATCGTCCCCCGCTGCTGGGACGTCCTGTCGCTGCGCCCGGGGGTGAGGCGGCTGCCGGGGCGGCTCCAGCGGGTGCCCGTGGGGCCTCCGCCAACGCGGCGGCGCCTCCCGCCCCCGACCGGTGGCGGCGCGGCGCTTCAAGGGTTAAGGCCGTGGCGGCGCTCGGCGCGGAGGGATACGAAGCCGGAGCCGTGAACGTGGTGCTGAGGCTCCGTAAGCAAAAAAATGTCTGCCTGAGGGAAACCCACAAGTTCCTTCCAGCGGGGGGGGGGGGGGGGGAAGCGTTCGGCTCGTCGCCTCCCACCCAGCCCGCGGCCCGCCCGCCGCCGCCGGTCCTGGTCGCCGGAGCGTACGGGGGGCAGCAGGTAAGTGCGGGCGGCGAGGGGCTGGGAGAAGTTGGGAGAGAGCGGTGGGGGGGAGGGAAGGGGCGGCCGGCCGCTCGCAGGGGCAGAGGCGGCGGGCGGGCACGGAGCCGCGGCCGGGCGGGAGCGGGGCTGCCCGGAGGCCGCGGCGGGGGGGGGCAGCGGGGAGGCGGCGGCGGAGGAGGCGCCGCTGGGGACCCCGAGGAGGGGCGGCAGCCGGGGCCCGGCTGCTCGGGGGCGATTGTGCGGCGTGTCGGGGTCTCCGCCGGGCCGCGGACCGGCGGGCTGCGGCGCCCGGCCCCGGGCAGGACCGAGTCCCCCAGGGCGGTGTTCGGGTCGCGCGCTACCCGCCGCGCGGCTCCCAGCGCTCATAAAGGATCGCGGCGGCCGCAGCCGGGCCCCGACACGCCGGGCGGCTCCGAAACTTGGAGGGGAGCGGGGCTGCGGCAGCGCCCCCGCCGCTCCCCCGCGGCGCCCGCCGGGCACAAGGGAAGGCGCGGACCCCGCCGCCCCTCCTTCGTGTTCCACCCCCCCCCCCCCCCTCCCCCGCCGCTTCCCGCCGCGCGCGCGCACGCCCGCCCCCCCAGCCGCACGCGCATTCCACCCCCCACCCCCTCCGCCCGCCCGGTGGCGGCGCGCGCGCCCGGCCCCGCGCCGCGTGTGCGCGTGCAGCGCGCGGGGGCGGCTCCCGGCCCGCCGCGGTCCCGCGCGCGCGGAGCGGCGGTGACGGCCCCGGGGAGGGAGGGGGAGAGAGAGAAGGCGGGCGGGTGGGTGGGGGGGAGCCGCCACCGGCCGGCGGGGGAAGGCGCTCGGCGGTAATGCCGGGGCGGCGATGGCTCTGCTGAGGCGCCCTCGGCCCCGCTTGTCAGCCCCATTGTTGCGGAGACAGTGAGTCACTTAATCTCCCGCTAATTCTCCGGACTTCGCTGGGCCGCGGCTGTTTATTTGCTTTCGCTTGCCTGGGGGGGGACCTCATTCCTGGCGGCGGCGGCCCCGCTGCGGCGCGTCCGCGCCTCGCTCGAGCCGGGGAGAAGCGGGATGAGGGAGAAGAGGCAGCCCGAGGAAACTTAAGGGGGAGTTGGTTAGTTCGGGAAAGCCGCCGATTCCGCTCGGCGAAGCGAAGCTCCCCCGGGATTGCCCCGGCTCAGGGCGCGGGGGCCGGAGGCCCTTCCTCCTTGGCCGGGTTCGGCCCCAGCCCCCCGGAGGTGCTGCCTGTGCCCCTCTCCCTGTGCCCCAGGAGGTGAGCGGAGGAGCGGAGGAAGATGAATTCCCAGCAGCAGAGGATGGCCGCGATAGGAACTGACAAGGAGCTGAGCGACTTGCTGGACTTCAGTGCGGTAGGATATCCGTTCTGCGGGCTCTTCTCGTGGCTTGTGTGCGGTAGAGCGAGCCGAGGAGTAGGGGCAGCAGCGTGCAGGGCTTGGCCGGCTCCCTCTCAGCCAAGTTGGACACCTGAACTTTGATGTAATGTCTAGACTTCCAGATTTAATGCTGTAATACCAGCTGGGTCAATTGGTTTAACTGGTTAAAATCAGGCTGACCCAGTGATGGCATAATCTAATAATTAACGTTTGTTAAGCTGGGCATGTGGCAGGGGTACTTTGGCTTCTTTAGATTTTTTTTTTTGGTAGGAAAATTTAATGCCTCTAAATAACAGACGTTATTTGTTGATAGCTTTGGCTTAGAAAATTATAGTTTTTTTCTGTGTGATACTTTGAACAGATTTCACAAAGGTGCTTGATTTATAAATGTAATAGAAGACTACTGTCTTCATCCAGTGACTTTAAACTTACTGATCACTGAGAAACATATATTGAGTAGCAGACTTAAGGTGTTTAACTATTTTAAATTGCCATAGTAATACTCCTTTTGTACTACTCCGTAGTAGGCCTGCTTTTGATATTATTTTTTCAACTTGTTTGTATTAGTGTAGAAAAGAGGTTTTAGTCTTTTATTAATAAAAATTGTGGTGAATACTTCAGCTTATTGGTTTTATGGGTCTAAACATACATCTTGCATTCTGTTTATTTTCTTTTTTTTTTTTTAAAGTTTACATTAATAATTTAGCACAGAGTTTCAGAGCCAATTTAAACACTTTTTTTTCCCCCTTGTTTTGCAGATGTTTTCCCCACCTGTTAATAGTGGGAAAACCAGACCAACTACGCTAGGAAGCAGCCAGTTCAGTGGATCAGGTAGGATGCGCCCAAGACACAAAGTTCATGTAACTAGGTCTAGGCGTTTTAGCTTAGTCTTCATGTGCTCTTTCATTTGTACATAGTCTCGTAAGACCCTTTTTTTTTTTTAACTTTAACTGCAGTATTCTTCTATATGCTGTAGACTACTTGTTGCAGTACAATGAAGTGTTGGGCATCTCTAGTCGTTCTGACGTGCGAGCAGTCTGTTTATCCGTTATGTTAAAAATGAAGGGCTGCTTTGTTCTTGTTTGTTTAGTAAAGTCAAACCTACCTGTATAATCGAAGTATTTCCTAGCCCCTGTATGAAAAGGGAAAACACTTAAGTAAATTGCCAAATAATGAAATACACCGGGCTGAAGGATGTATTTTACAAAGCAGGTCTTAAGGAAAAATATAAGGCTGATACAAATTTCTAATACTATGTAGTTTTCTAAGTCTTGACAAATGAAATTCTCTCATGTGGAACCTCTATCAGCCCGCCTGGAAAACAAGTAACTGTTCACATGTTGCCGGTATTTTGTGGCCTCGGTGTCTTTTCACTGAGGTCCTTCTAGTGGCTGTTTCAGAGGCTGTTAAGCTAAGCCTCTAATAGGAAGTAAGTACTTCTTTTTAATGGATCATTTGTGTCTTTTTTTTTTTGTAAAGGGTATATTTATTATTACTTGCAAAGGAGAGATTGGAGTGACATATATGTGTTCTGGGGTTTTTATGTATGCTTATTTTCTCTGAATACAGCAAAGTGATTTTTAATTTTTTTAAAAAAAAAATGAAAACCAACAAAGTGATGTTTGTGTTTTTAGTTAAGGTTAATGAAAACAAATTTTTAGAATACCAGTAGAGGAATACAGTGGTTGCCTGAAGTTGTGCAGTAACATCGCCTGTTTGCCTTTTACATTGTCAGAGCTGTTACTTTAAGAGTCCAAATGACACCTTGTTTTTTAGTGACAATTTAGAATTTTTGGTTTTTAAAATGGCTTTGAACTTCGGAATTGTATGATGATGTGAACTTTCCAGAGACTGTTTCCCACATGTAATGAAAATACGTAGCAAGTGTTGTAATTGTAACATACTTGAAGAAACATTTTACTTTTTCTCTGCAAAAATGTGTAAATGGTTTTGTCTTGCTCTTTGAAAGTGTGTCAAGTTTAAATTATTAGCAATAGTAAGACGGCAAATCCATATATGATGTAGTTAAATATATTATTTTTTAAAAACCCTGAATATTCAAGACATTTTTTTCTGAACGGTTTGTTTTAAGAGACATGTAAGTAGCTAGGACTTACTGTGGGGATCGCAACCTGATCATCTCATGCCTCTTTCCGCTTGTTTCTCCTGAACAAGTAGAGTAATTTTATGTTGAATAACAAAGCTTTTGTTTCAGTCTATTGTAGATAATGCCTTCCCTTCTTACCTTTAGTGGCTCAGAAAAAGGGGGAATGCCATAATACTTGGCTTTTGGGGAGAAACAGTGTTATTTGCTCCTTGAATTTCTTTAGCAATATGGTATATCGTCACGTAGATGTCAATCATGAGCAATTACCCTGTCAGACAAGCCACTACCTGATCTGAACTCCCTTTGGAAAAGATAATGGTGTATAATGTGGACTTTAATTCAAAACATTTCTAGTTGTATGAATTTGCTGTTTAGTGGGATTATATGCCCTAATTCTTGTCATGTTGTGACCCAAACCTTGACCTAGGGGGATTACTCAGCAGGACTGAGAGGTGACAAACTTCTATATTAGTTGTGTTCTGAGTCAGTGTTCAGTGTTGTAGAAAGACTATGTTAAGATCACTGATGAAGTGCAGGCATTTAATTCCCAGCACTCTGAATTTAATCGTGGTTGTGCTTTACTTTCGAGTGTTCTGTGACTTGTAGGATAAGCAATGTTTGGAAACTGGTTTTTGTTTGTTTTTTTTACTGCTAGAGGCCACCTCTAAAAGAGGAACATGAAAAGAGGGAGGTATTTATTTCTACGTGTTATCTAGTTCTAAAAAGCACAGTATGCACAGGTTCTTAAAAAGTACTTTTCAAAATTTTTTTCTCCAAATATGAAATGATGCCACCTCTTACAGAAACTTTCTGTGATTTGATGGCAATTACAGAACTGAAGCTTGCTTCGATATTTTTCCCATTATAGTCAGTTGTTTTATTTTTCCGATGTCTTGACAAGCATACTAAAAGTGTTTTGTTTTTTTTTTCTTAGCTGGATTAAGAAAGTGTTTATTGTTTTTTTATTATAGAGCCCCCTTTTTCTCATTTAGACCAACCTATCAGTGATTCAAGATGCAGCCTAATGGCCCCCATTAAGTGGGTGAAAAATCAATTGCTTGTCTGCTTGGCTCTTAAGACTGTATTTCTGGGAAATTTGGTTTAGGACGAATGGTCATGATGCGTTTTCCTGACTATCGGCCAGACTCTCGGTTTGAAAGGACAAATTAGTTGCTGTTCAAGGATGGTTAAGTTCTGTTTGTTTTTCAGGTGTGGTTTTGAAGTGTTGGAGATACTAGGTTGTATGTTATTGATTCTGGTGTAACAACCTGATATGGTATAACTGGTATGTTTCTGTTGATTATGCTGTAAAAATATATATAATTGGGTTGCATAAATAAACCAGCAAATACGACTGGTATTTCTAATTTGTAAGGAAATACTGACATGGATTAACATATGGACATTGTGTTTTGATTAAAAGATAGATAAAGTCTGGTGTTAGGCCGGGCTTGCTTTCTCCAGGTCAATCAGTTATGAATAAAAACTGCAGATGAAATAAGTGAACTCATCTGATATATCATGGTATTTCATGACAGTAAGTCATGTAAGCTGCTGATAAAGTCAAATAACTTGTACAGACGACTGGTGAAATAAACATATTGAAAAAGTTAACATCATATGCCAGTCAGTGAGTTAAGGCACAAAATATTCCTTGTCATACCTATTGTAATTACCTCTTGTTTAAAACAGAACTTCCTATTTTCTCCTTCAAAACCAGCCATTTCTGTTTTAGACATCATGGAAGGAAAAGACAGGGAACAGAGATATGCTCTTGGGCCTTTTAGTCAGCCTTTCTTGCCTGCTTTATTTAAAATGAAAAAGTTCTGTGTTGTTAATAGCAGATTTACAGTGAAATTTTGCTTTGTTGTACTTTTGTCAAAACCACGGAAAGTATGGCAACCCAAGTGTGGATGGTTACTGGTTTTGCCCAGGCATTATTTTTGGATGTGGCTGCGTTCATACATATAGTTTGAGGTCTAAGTCATCAAAATACGACACTTCTCTTGCCTATACGATTCTTCTGAAGCTTGTGATAAATGAGCACACACGTTTGTCTGTGCACCCAGACATTCCTCATACTAGAGCTACATGCAAGAAACTTCTGAATGCCTGTTTAGATACCCACTTGAATCAGCTTGGTCCCCTTTTGTGCAAATTTAAGAGGCTGCCCTTTCCAATTCTCTCTCCTAAAGTACTCAGTTTGTAAGGAATGGATTGGGATAGGTCACTAATTAGTGGTTTGAAGCAAAGACCGTTTAAGTTGATAGCCTGCTATTAACCAGTGTCCCTAAATGAGGGCCGTGTGTCTCGAGACTGGACACAATGGCCATTCTTCAGCAGGTCTATTAGGTTACCAAACGGTGTTTCTGAAATTAGCAAAACCTGACTTGATTGCTGTTTGTCAGTCCCGTAAATGCTTAATTCCTTTTAAGTTTTGCATCCATTTCCTTGTAAAACAAACACACACAAATCCCAACAACAGCAGCTTGAGAGGGTTACCTGGATGGACAGTTTTCAGATGCTGTGTTCGTTAATCTACAGCAAATACTGAAGCGAAAAGGGACTCTAAACTGACAGCCACAGAGAAAACTGCAGAAAGAGGGGACTTTTTATGTATGCGAATTAGTGCTCATAACTTTTCAAAATACTTTTTTTTTCTTATTATTATTCTTTTTATCAGAACTGTGATTCCTGAGAAGAATCAGTTCTCTGGTGTTATTCTATGTGTGTTTCTGGTGGTGTCTTTCATTGAGGTTTTGGAAGTTCTTAGTGCCTGCTCCTAATCCCTGAATTAAGGAGTTGATGAGAGGTCTTGTGTAGTCACAGTCTGGTCCTTCAATGTGTTAGGTCATGACAGGCTCTTGTAACTAAAATAAATGAAAAAAAAAAAAAAAGAAGGCCTATGTTTCAGGAATTTGAACTATATTTCTGTTTTTGTCATCCAAACTATATTATGATCCTGTCTGTTTCTGTTTGCTGTTCAAAAGAAGATAAACCTACTGTGTTTTAAGTGCAAGAAATCTAGAGTGGCCTAATTAAAATAAACATGAGGTCATGCAGCTGTGTGACTTTATTATTTTTATTTTTACTATCTAGTTTATCCTCTAGTGCCATTGAAAATGAACCAGCAGACCTGGTGACCTTGTATTTCATCTTGGATCCGAGAGGTGCTAAATTCTGTCCTCTGCTGAAGAGCCACGTGCTTGAAAGCAGAAGGGTATCTGTAGGTTCTTTCCCCTCTAGTTTTTTGTAGGGGAGACCCATGGATTACCCTTCAAATGGTGAAGATTTCACTTTGAATCCCTCACCTATTACATTTAAAAACTTAGAAGGGCGATAACAGCGCTAGTAAATATGTGACTCGGCAGCTTGCCTCTTGGCAGCCTTTCTCTTACGATTGCCGTCTCTTTTCTTCCCCTTCCCTTGCCTTTGGAAAGATAAATTATCAGACATTTACACCATGAACAGTCTTGAAAAGTGCAGCATAGGAAAGGGCTAAGTAATTGCTTCCATATTACTGTGTAAGGAAGAGGAGGGGAAAAAACTGTTGGAACAAACACGGGGAACTGATAACCCAACTTAAGGCAGACTAGTCCCTCACAAGGTGTTTGTGGTCACTTAGATATTGAGGTTTTTCGTGATTTGGAAAAGAAAGAAAAAAAGAAAAGTTGCTGAACAGCTTAGGTGTTCTGAATCTAGCTTGGTGAGCAGATGGGTAGGTGCTTGTCCGTCATTTCTTGTCCTTGGCTGTGGTTTTGGAATGACTGTTACCACTTAAAGTGGTGCTAAGAACCTCATGTCAGTTGGTCAGAAATTCCTTGCTGTCTTCCAAATAGCTAGTTTTAGAATTTTTTAGTGGCATTTGGCCTGTTTTCTTGTTTAGAGTTATGCTTGACATATCTCTATGAGGGGAACTGTAACTTTTGCTGTACTGACATGCAGAAAGCATCCTTTCAAGAAGTTCATCTTGTATTTCCAGCAATTAGTTTCCCCGAGTGAGAGCAGCAGTGTCATCACCGTGTTTACGAGTGCTGCATCTAACCTCCGCTCCCGGTATAAATGTTACTGCCCCACAAGCAAGGACGATTCTTGCAGTGTGATTTCTGGGTGGCTTCAGAAAGTTTGGGGTCACGGTACTGCTCCGTTCTCTCCTGGTGTGGGACTACCCAGGATGGGACACCTCCCACCAACGCCCTCCGCACCAGCGAGGAGCTCTTTGATCCACCAAATTTCTACTGGAAGTGATGAAGAGTATCCAGGTGCTTTATAGAGGCGTCTTAATGGCACGTGGGAAGGAGCATGGTTTGAAAATGCCCGTTACTGTATTTTTTGATTTGCGCAGAGTTAGTATAAATGTAAACAGGAGAGTTAAAGGTTTGGGTGAAGTGAAGGGAGAATCCTGGAAAGAGACTCAGGAGAAATTGCATATTATCTGAGGAGTTCCTTTCCTTTCAAGAGAAGAGTACGGTAGATTCTTACTTATTTGTGTGTCTTTTAGTGGCACCTGAACTTGTGCTCAGTCTCATAATTACTGTAGAACTAGAAGTGGTGTCTGTAGCTTTTGCTGAGGTTTGGGGTGTTTTTTGGTTTGCTTTGTTTGTGGGAATTTCATGTTAAAAGCTTGTCATTCGGACATACCCAGAGTTCCCCTTCCCCCACTTCTTTCCAGCTGTCACACAAAGAGGACTTAACCCCTTTGTCATTTTGCTGTCAAGTCGCTGTGACAGCTGTTTGTCTCAGATAATTCTGCTTTATCCATAGTTGAGCCTGTAGGTACTGTTACATGAATTTCTGTTAATTTGTTATTACTCTATGTAATTACCGCATATATATTACTACTATAAACTTGGTTAATGGTATTTTCTATGAATTGCTAAAGGTATAATGTAATTTTTAATGGTTGAGAGTTGTGTGTATTTATTTATGAGCTGAGGACTGTTTGGTACACTAATGCCATATCGCTTAGCAAGATTTGAGTTTGTGGAGACTATTTTTAAAATTGAAGCGTGTGTATAAACTTGAGTAGTTTACAAGACCTCTTGAACTGACTTCTCTTGACCATGGAGATGCAGTTGTTTGGGTTTTTTTTTTATACTCTAATGTCGAAGGATTATATTCTTGGGGAATAGCATTGAATATTTCTAGAAGGTTTATAAAATATTTTAAATTACCTGTAGAGCCAGATGTAATCGATGTGATATAATACATATTTTTTTATCTTAAGTTTCCTTCAAAATACTAGTTTATAATATTTGAATATTCAGTTTCACTAAGTAACTTACTTGAATAAAATACATTCTGTAAAAAGCTGTAGTTTTTTTTTTTTTTTAGAGGCATTCTCTAATTTAGTGTGTTAGCACTTCTTCAGAAGTTTATAGCAAAAGTTGATTAGTGTTGTATGTTCTCCTGTGAGGAAATCACTGGATTTAAATCACAAGTAAAGAAATGAGAAAAGGCACTATTTTCTTCTGCATGTGGATTATTTGATGGAGATTGTTACTGGATAGTAATAACTAGTTTTAAATTGTGTATACACCTGAACTTTTTTTTTTGTTATTAGACATTGTAATAAAAGGGGCAAAAGTATTATTTCAGTGCATAATTAATCATTCTAAGGGCAGGAAAAGTGTTTTTGATTGCTATTTTCTGTTTTAAGTAGTGATGATCTCTTCTTCAGTTTGTTGGGGTTTTTATTAATATGGAAGTCTAGAAGTCCCAGGTTCTGTTGTGTACCTCAGCCTGATAATTTGAAAGTGCTTGTGGACTTTTAAAATACTACAATCCATTATTTACTAGTGGTTGTAGAGGCGGGTTTTTTTTTCTATTATGAGTCTGAGATGAGATAATGATAAATTTTTTTAAATGTCTTCAATGAACGCCTTGTTTTTTTCATTTGTGAGACAAAGCTCTGTTTGTAAACACAACATTCAAAAACATAAAGAACATACTTTTTTGGTGAAGATGTTAACTGAATACCAAGAGTGATCAGAAAGAGCAGCTTTTGTTATATTTAATAATATCTCACTGTCTTCGGAGGATCATCAGGCTAAAATGTACCCAGTCCATCTTTAGGACTTTGTTAGAGTATTCTTGCATGCTAGGGATGTGATTGATTTAATTATTTATTTTCAACGAAGGAGCTGAAATTGCTTTAAATTAAATGAACTCTGTGTTCTTACTGGTGTAATACAGAAGAATTGCTTGGGCACATTGAAATAATTGGTGGTGGTGTTTTAAAGTAGGGCTTGGAATGGGGTTGGAAGAGGAAGAGAGTTCATAAAAGGGGGTGACTGTGCAACCCCGTTAGTAGGGTAACGCTTGCTAGGAGTGCTGGGAAAACCTTAGCGTAAAACCACGTGAGATTTGTCTGGGACAGGGATGTTACTGTTCGTGCTATTGTATTTAAATAAGAAGGTAAAAAGTGTACATTTCTGGTATTGTAGACAATTCCTCTTTATTGTTAAGTGGAAAATAGCTAGATACTTCTTAGTTATAGCTGATGGGTTTGAATTTATTTTTGTTCTCAAGTAGATTTTTTTTTTATTTCAGTGGACCTGATTTTCTACAGAGATTGCCTATATTGGTGTTTTTTTTCTTTTTTGGTTTTTTTTTTTGGTAAGCATGTGAGATACTTATGTTACATTTTTCAAGTCTACTTATTTTTCGTATTGTAGACTCTCCTTTTTCTGTACCAGGTGTAGCTGCAGAAGCAGTGGTATCTCTGTCTTTACCAGGTTGTTAGTTATGTGGAGTTCTAGCAGTAAACTGAACCCCTTGCTTTAGCTGTTCTCCTTTCCTCTGCATGAACAAAACTGCAGCAGACGTGTCATTTGTGCCTTGTCTTTGGAAGAGCTCTTTGCTGCTGGTAGAGGTGAGGCAGAGGTGATACGGTGCAACTTAGACTGTGTTGGAATTTTGTGTAGAAGCGTCTCAGCCTTGATTTGGGAAAATTACATTTTAGACTGTGTACTTTTTCCCTTCTTAAGTATAAAGGTGTAGAGGCAGAGCTAATGGTTAGAAAAACATACTTAATAAAAGAGTATGCCAGTTTGGTCACTTCTGTTTCTGTATGTTTTGTGGGTAAAACACCATCCAGTATCAGACTGTGAATGTGCATGTTCTGTCTGTTTAATGTTTAATGAAATTGAGTTTAAACCAAAGTTTACCCTTAATTCAATAGAAACAAGAACTTGGGCTGTAGCATTATCTGGTGTCTGTATTTATTCTGCTTAGAGTATGACCAAAATATATTGCTAAGTTTACTACATATGTCATTGTCTTTTGACAGTCGATTGATTTCGAGTCCTCCTGTCTTCTATGTTCAGATTTTACAGACAAAATCTTTAGTGCATTGAGTGGTACCAGGTCTTACCTAAAATAAAACCTGAATGCACATTGGTGGTTTTTAATCTGCGTTTTAACATCTGTCTTAAAAGTCCAAGGTTGTTTTTTTTTGAATGAGGCAATTATAAGGGAACCAGATGGAAGATTGAGCAAAACAAAACTTACTGTGTGTGGTTCATACCTGTTAGCAAATAATGTATGAGAAAAATAAAAAGTTTAAATTAAAATAACATTGCTTTGCAAAGTTAGTTTCTCTAGTTTTGTTCGAAAAGGTATTTAAAGCCTAAAAGATGTAGATAAAGTCCATGATCAAGTAATTGAATTTTACATTTTGCATGCTGCA
Organism: Trogon surrucura; assembly: GCA_020746105.1. Classification (NCBI taxonomy): domain Eukaryota; kingdom Metazoa; phylum Chordata; class Aves; order Trogoniformes; family Trogonidae; genus Trogon; species Trogon surrucura. The sequence goes on from CM036627.1 coordinate 1,735,948, forward strand.
GGGATGTCTTGTAACTAAGTATCTCCTGAATGTTCTACTCTGTCGCATTAGTCTTAGTTGGATGCCGTGGAGATAAATATACTTCAGAAAATCCTAAAGTATTTTTAGTCTTCCGTAGGAGAATGGAGTTCATTGTTTATATTTTTATTTTTTTGTTTGTTTGAATGCAAGATACTATGGTCTTGGTGTTGTCCCAAGAGCTATTGTGGCTACTCTGTGAAATGATTAAACTAGACAGCTTTGCTTGTAGGACAAACATTTTTTCATACTGTGATGTTTCGATGATTTTCAATGCGACACCTATCCCGTTCCAGTGTCCTTATGTAGCAACTTCATGAGTCATAATCCTTCCAAAAGAACACAGCTTAAAATAATCACTGATTGTTTCTTTGCAATTCTGTGCGCTGCCCACTGCAAATAAACAAGAGCAGAAATGACAATATAATGTAATCCTTTAATGTTTGCTTTTGATGGGCAAAACGTTCTTGGGTAATAGAGAAGTAATCCGCAAGGAGGGTAGCTGCTCTTTCATCTCCCCGAATGCTAAATGAAACCAAGGCTTTTATGGAGAGACGGTGATTTAATGAAGATGACCGAGTTTTCGAGTAATGAAAAGCTTTCCTATGTTTCTAAAAATGATCTGTGGCGCTTACTGTTGCGGAGTTCACGTGGCTGTATTTTGCAGTTTGTCTTTGCGAGAGTAGTGCTTGTGGTACGTAGATGCAGGGTGTTTGGTACAGTAAATAAAAAATCCCTGTAGTTTGATTTTATAAAGGAAGTGCACATCTCAGCCAGTTTACGTGTCTAAATGCATGTAATCTGACATGTGTTCTCTGCTCTGTGTAATGCTTTTATTTTGGTAACCTTGAAAATGTCTCTGATATCGTATTCCCTTGCCAGAGGACAGTAATAAGCACACACACAAAAAAAACCACGGAGCATGAACTTTGTCAGTATTGCTTATGACAGGAACATCTGAATTACATATTTTTCTTGCAAGTACTTGTAAGATGTTGAATTTAAATAGCTCCTCGACTAGAATAAAAACCCAATAAAACATGCAAAAAAACCTCTCTAAACCGCAAACCCCAATGAAAACCCAAACCAAGCAATACTCGCATCTTTTTTCTCCTTTCACTGTTAATTTCATTAGCTTACTTGGAATATTTTTTAATAATCTGTAATATTCCTACTTGCAAAGAGGGCTAGATAATGCTGATACTTCAGAAGGAAGCAGAGAGAGGCTTTAAAGCATGGGAGACCATCTCCTCTCCAGAACATACTCTACCAACAGTCCTTCAGGTCTTTGTGAATCAGCAGAAGGGCCTTTGATTTTTTTCCTCTTTGTAAGTCAGCCCCTTTAAAATGGGAAGTAATTAACGTCTATAAAAGTTAATCTTTTTTCTTTCAAAAGTTTTTAAACAAAGTTGTGATTCTTTACAAAAAGTTTCTACTTTTTGTTTGTCATCAGTAGATGAGCACTGTGCGGTACGACCAGAAGGCTGAAGGTTGCTGAAATGTCCTAGGGTTGCCAGGGACATAAAGAATGCAACCAGGTTACATTTCTCGTTGTGTTACGGGAAAGATACATCTCACTGTCCGGGGGGAGTGAGCTTGGGAGAGCAACAACAGGCTGGTTTTTGTCCACTTTTGGAAAACTTGTAATAAAAGTGCAGAAATGAGTATGTAACTTAAACCACCTCCCTACCCTTTTGAATGGCTTGAGTTGCTGGCTGGTCCCTATGTAGTAGCAAGCAAACTCCTACAAGTGTAAGAGTGAGGGCTATGGAATGGATGCTTAAAGCTCAATGTGTTAGATGAATAAATTTTAAAACATATTAAAGCTCTCCATTTGTGAGAACATTTCTGAGTAGAAGGTAAAGTAGGATCAAAGATTGCCTCTTTTTTTTTTTTTTTTTGAGTGATGCAGTAAAACCAGAGCTTCTCTTTAAGGATGTCCATTTTATACTTGGTGAACCCACTTGATTTTCAAAATGCTTGTGGAGTACTGAATCATGTTTTCAATATTGTTTATTTACTATGTACTAGTACTTCGTTTTTCCTTTTCTCCCATCCTGTTAGGCGAAGGGGGAGATGCCTGCGCATGGGAGGTGCTGTGTAATGCAATTTATATTCTCTGCTAATGGTTACATTCCTTTTGGCCCTTGCATAGTCTATGTTTTATGAAGTGAATGGTATTTTTTTTCCTCTTAGGTGCAGCTGTTTATTGGCAGGTAACTTAGGTGCCCCATGAACTATCGTAAAAAAACCCTGTTTCAAACCTTATTTCTGCAAGTGAAACTGGTGTGTGTGTGTCTGTGACAGGGCAACTTGTGCTGCAGTGGGGAATCAGCGGAGTTTGGCCGTCTCCTGCGCTTGTGTCACAGGTTGTCTCCGAGCTGGGTACGGGAGGACATGCTGTTGCCATAGCGATGAAGGTCCTTCTGGAGGCAGGGTTCCTGGCAGAGCAGTCGCATCTCCTGAAGTGCGTGGTGCATTGATCTGAAAGTACCTTGGCAGAATCAGCACGTAGCTGTGGTGAAATGAGCAGGAAGTATACATTTCTTTTAATTAGATGATTTTTCTTTTTTTTTTCCGACAGCTAACTGTTGGTTGAACATCCTTTTGTAAAGCTACACCTTTTCAAAACCTTGTGCTGTGAACAATTCTATTTGACATACTTAGCTTGATTAAACTGTTCTAACAGCTGACTAGTATTTATTACAAAACTATCACTGTACGACTTTCATAGCTTCCTACAGTGCATGTCCATTTTAGTACTTGGAAAATATGTTTTAGAGAGTTTCCTCCATGATTTTGTTTACTGCAGAACAGTTGTGAAAATAGGCAGTTTTATTGGTAATGCTTTTCACCTTGATGTTTTTATTTTTGTCTAAATAAAACAGATATTGCTTCCATATTATTTATATTACAGAATCCTGATTGTGACGCTAATGGGGGAGAATCACTTGTGGACTTGTGTAGTTCTGCATTTATTTAGAAAATATATCTTTAGATAGCATCCCTTTTTCAGCAAACAGTGCTAGATCTTTGTGTTTAAATATTTCATTCTCAGCTTGTGGTTTTTGTTACTAAATGAAAAAAAAGAGGCTGTGAATTTCCTGTGTCCCTTCCAACATACAATTATTTACAAGGGAGATTTTCTTCCCCAAGATGAAGTATAGGAGTTCAGAGACAACTTGCATAGCACAGATACTCTAGACTGCAGCAACATCTTTACGCATTTCTACATATGCTGTGAGGATGAGGTTGATTAATTTTTTCCTTATTTAAAAAGATAAAACAATTTTTAAACAGATTAATATAAAGAAAAAGTGAAAACTTGGAAAAAGTCAGGAGACAATTAGTGTGATTAACACTCAACAGCATTTTTTTTTTTCGTGTGGACTGGGATTTCCATGTTTAAGTGTTCCTTTAGTACTGAAGGAGCCTCCGGAAGAGTTTTGAAGTGCCTCCATCCTTTGTAGCTTTTTATGTAACAAAGTCTTAGCTTTATCACTTTCTCTGAAATAGTGGATACAGATGAGGATTAAACAAACACTTCACTTCCCTTTTTTTGTCCTTCCTAGTGAAATTAGGGAAGAACGAAATAATTAATACTTCATTTGTACTTGCAAAGAACTTTCTGGCTGCTGCAGCAGATGCGTGCCTGTGCCATACTTGTCATCTTTAGGTTGGGTTTTGCTCTTCAGTCCCTGCCCCCTCTTGCCCCCGTCTCAGAGCAGGAGAGCAGCACAGCTTCGGGTTGGCTTGGCCTTGGGAAGTGTTACTGAGCTGCTGCTCTGAGCAGCTCGGACAGGGCTTGTTACTTGGAGTTTCCACATGTGTTGGTCTAACCTGGGTAGACAATCATAGAATGTTAGGGATTGGAAGGGACCTCGAAAGATCATCAAGTCCAATCCCCCTGCCAGAGCAGGAACGCCTAGATTATGCTACACAGGAACGTGTCCAGGCAGGTCTTGAATGCCTCCAGAGAAGGAGACTCCACAACCTCTCTGGGCAGCCTGTTCCAGGGCTCCGTCACCCTCACTGAGAAGAAGTTTCTTCTCGAGTTTAAGCGGAACCTCTTATGTTCCAGTTTCAGCCCATTACCCCTTGTCCTATCAGTGATTGTCAAGTGGTGGCGTAAGTGACCTTGGCGTGGTGACCAGATCCTCTACCAAGGACAGGTCAGCGTTGACTACACCGAGAGCGTGAACCAAGGGAATTAGACTCTGCAAGGTGTCTTTTCCCTTTTTAAGGGTCTTTTCCCTTTTTAAGCAAATTTAGTGCTGCATCGGCAGACGTGTGTACTGAAGCTCTCTAGCTATCCTTGGGAAAGAACACAACATTAATAACCCAGGTTTCCTCTACCTGTTTTGCCAGTTGGTCTCAAGTCACGTCTGGGGGAAAAAGGTCTTTCACAGCTCCAACACAAGTTCTATTTATGTTTCCTCCTGAGTCAGTGCTGACTGAGTAGGCACTGTTTGGGGAATTGTGGCAGTAGGTTCGCTGGAACACGTTGAGATAAGCTCATTGTGTTCTGGGTATGTAAGTATATATTAATACCGACCTGATTTTGTCAGGTTTAGCAAAGATAGCCTTTAAGTTTATTATGAGAAGTTAAGCATTTATCTTTTGAAATTCTAATTCTGAAATAATTTTACACTTGGATGAGTGATTCTAAAATGGAATGAGCAGCTTGTATAATTTGTGTAACAAGCTTCCGTCTTGAGATACTAAATACTTTTCAATATCCTCTGGTTTTGTTTCCGTTTAGGCTACTTTTTTATCAAATTATAGGGATACAGAACACTGAATTATGAACAAAATGCAAAGTCCTAAAAATGTGATTTTTTTTTTGTCTTAATGACTTTTAAAATAAAAATTAATATAGAAAAATTCACTTGGTATAGGAAATTCCTAGGAAATACTGTTACTCACTTTGATACTTAATGCTGTTATTTTTGTAATTTAAATACGCTAAAGCAGACATTAATATCTCCATCAAAAACTTTGCCAAGATTGTGTTATTGCATAATGAAGAGAGGATAATCTTGACTTTCAGAGGACATAGTGAAGAAGCAAAATTTCTGTTCAGATCTTGCTGTATGAGCTCATATGTCCCTTTGAGGAACTGCTCCTTTCCGCACCCCACCCGCAGTTTCTGGTTTCCTCAGCTGCGAAGGAGGACTAGTGTTCACGCTGGAGGAGAGATGTTAAGTGGGTTTTTAAGTTCCTCAGTTCAGGGAAAGAGTGGACTTAAAATGCATTATTAGGACTAACTTCATATGACCTGGGGAGAGTGGAATTCTGTGTCTCTACTTGTTTAATTCAGTCTTTTACTTATGTCGATAAAGTTTTGGGGGGTTTTCTTGAGTGGGGGTGTTTGGGTTTTTTTTCCCCCAGTTCTAACTGTATTTACTAAACAGTTTTAAAAATAGAAGCTGTGTTGTTTAGAAGTGTGGAAATGCAGATTTGTCTAGGACTCATAGCAATGTTCTAGAATCTGTTTCAGCACACCTTCACAGATTACATATGCTTCTCAGTTCTGTAAATTTTATTTGAATCTAATCCAAAAAAAAAACGGAGTGCAGATAAATACATTTGCCTATATTTCTTGAAGGAAGAAAATTACTAGTCTAAAAAGGTTTTCTGATACATTAACAAAACCCAGCCCTGTCCATAGCTATCCTTTGTGTTTAATGGATTAAATTCACTTTGACAGCTGGATACGCGTACCAGTGTCTAGCCTATGGCCATGATCTCATAATCATGGATATGGTAACAAGTCGTCTAAAAAGATTCAGTAATCAAGTGGTTTTTTTGACAAAACCTACTCTGACTGAAACAAGGAATGAGGCTGTGTTAAATGTGACTGCATTTGCTGCTGTGCCTGTATTCTGAATACTTAATAAATACCCTTTGGGGTGTTGTAGGCAGAACCCGTGCTTTAACAGAGATGGAAAAGCTAATTGTGCTACAGCAGCCTGTGTTTGAAAGTTACGAAACAAATCTGATCTAACGTAATGATCATGAAGAACTTGGTTTCCAAACATTAATTTCTCCTTCCCCCGAAGTGCTTTTTAACGTGTTTGTTTCTTCTGTCATAAAAGTAGTTGTATTCCATTAAATAGAGCCTTTTGTGAAATAAGCAATTCTTGTATCATAATTCAGGTATGTGAGGGGAAGTTTAACAAGTACTGATGAGTAAATACATGTCAAAAGGGAAGACTTCAAGAACTACAGATGTTTTGAAAACAAATATATGCCGATGGTGTGCTTTGGTCTCAGTTGTGTTTGGGTGGTAAATCCTACATTGTACATAAATATAGTTCAAGAGAAAAACAGTGCCTTGGCCCTCAAACAGTCCTCTGTAACGTGAAATTAAACTAGTGTACTTTGCCAGACTAGCATGTTATGACTACTTTATATTTGGTTCTAGCTTTTTTTGGGGGGGAAAAAAAAAAACCCAAACTGCTCTATATTCTGTAAACCTCAGTAAAATCAACCAAGTTGGGATAAAAACTAGTGTTCCAAAAATTGTAACTTTGTTCTCTTTACTTTAAATAGAATTTCAAATATAGCTAGCAGGAACAATATTTTGGAAAACACTGAGGGAGAGAGTGTGAACCTGTTTAAGGGATTAAACATTTCTTTAGGAAGGTGAAATAACTATTCACCCCAATTTGTAGGTTACATTTCAGCAACTTTGTGATACTTTGATATTCTTGTGAGGCTGTCTCATCTTTTTTTTTTTTTTTCCTTTTTTTTTTTGTTTCCCTAAAGCTGTGTCTGCTTTCTCATTTTTTCATGGCTCAAATCATTTGAGGTACTTATTTCTAAATTTCACAGCAGCTTTTGTGAGAAGTAGGGTGTTTGCGCTGAAGGTAGTGTTTGGGGAGACACGGAAGGCTGGGGAAATCATGGGATAGAAGAGTCTTCCAGGGGAGCCCAGAAGATTGATCTGGTTGAAACTGTTAGTCCGGGTGGATTACTTGCTTTTCCATGTCTGATGTACAAGAAACGTGAGGGATTCTTATCACTTTATTTGCTGCTCATGTGTGAGCGATCCGTGGCTGTTTTGTTATCGTAGATAGATGTTTTCTCCAACTTGTTCTTGAAGAAGATTTGTTTGAATTAAGTGATAATGAAACAGAGTATGAAAGCAACTGTCATATTTATTTTGGCAGTTTGTGTAATCCAGAAACTCAGAACAAAGCTTAAGAGCGTCAACATTTAAAGAGTGGTGTTCAACTTTTTGAAGTTGGGAGATAAAGAGCTGTGCTGCTGTGCCTGTGGCGTTCTTGGTGCAGATGGCCACGGCTGTTCCCCTGTGCTTACTGCTGTCCTTTGCCAGGTTTCTGCTGCTGGTTTTAGTAGACTTTGTTCTGGCCTTGATGTGGAGTACTTCTCAGTTTCTGAATTAATTCTTTTTAATATGAGCTTAGCTCTCAACTGTAAGGCAAAACAAAGATGAGCTGCTAAAGAACTATTAAAATTTTTTTTGGGTAACAGTTTCTTAGTGGTGCTGCTTCTAATAATAAGCATTAACATCTTAAAACTTTCTTAATGTAATTGCCATTGGGTAGCAAGAAAACCAGTAAAGTTAACTTCTTTTGCACAGGGTAGGTTTGAATTTGTCTGGATGCTTAGCTGATGGGTTTTGGGTTGGGTTTTTTTTTTTAATTTTATTTGGTCATTTGCATTGTCTTCATCCATGTCACTAACATAGTTAACTACTTCTGGGTGCATGTTTCCTCCCGGCATTTGTGCGATACGAACCGAATGAACGCCGGTCCTGGGCGCTGTACTCGGTGGTGGTTTTCACTCTGAGCTCATCTTTCTAACGTGCCTTGATGGACAACATGCCCAGGGACAATTCAATAACTCTTTCGTTTCTGTTCTGGTGGGTTTTTTGATCCAATGCTGTCTTGCAGAAGTGAAATTCTGTGTGTGTGTGTGCATCTAAGAAAAGAATACCTGGTACATGGAGTGGTGGAGGTGTAAATAGTAAGAATAGTGACTGTGTTCTGAAATGTTTTGATTCACTTTTATTGGATGTGCATTCTTCCAGAACACTTCAAATGAGGATTGTTCTAATCACCTTTGAGCAGTTTCAAATCTTTGTCCTTTTAAAATAGATAAGTTACCTCTTACATGTGTGTTTCTGGAAATGTACCACTGGAAATTGGGAGGCACAGCGGTGTCTGCAGTCACCCCTGAACTGGTGACAGCTTTAGTGTTTTGAGACTTTGCGTTCTCGTGGGGCTAGGAATAGGCTTTTAAATATGGTTTTACCCTCTTTTTCTTCTGAAGTCTCATGACTGATTGACATTAATGTATACAGATCAAAAATAACAATAAAAAATGTTTCCAGCCCTTTTGAAAATGATCTTCAAAATACACAATATATAGAACTAATTGGCATGCATCCGGAGTAACACTATTGAGAATGATATTATTTCTTCTTAGGAAGTCTGTTGAACTTAGTCAAATAAAATTTAACATTATAGGAAATGGCTTAATTTCTCACAAGTCTGATACCTTTTCTTTGAAAATTCTGAGCACCCAATGAAATGAAAATTTGGTATCTGTTGTGTAAGGGCTGTGCCTTTTTTTTTTTTTTTTCCTTTTCAGAAACGACATCAACCCAAAACTTGAAATGTAAAGTATGCTTACACCGGTGAAATACCAGGTTGTCTTCTGTAACAGTAGTAGTAGTGACTCAACTGGAAGTGGCAAAGCACTGGAGGTATCTGATGGTGTTCTGGCTGCACTGAAATACTGGTCCCCTTTCCTCCTTGGTCCTGCTCTGTCACAGTGAGCAAACAGGCTGAGGCTGTGATGCACATTGCTGAATCTTCAGTTCTGGTATATTCTCCTTTCTTGTGGAAAGGATTCTCTCCTTTTCCTTTATCCAAAATGTTTTTAGTCTTTGTGTTTTGATTGTTATCTCAAAACACGTGGGATTTCAGTGAGCTTTTGCTAATTTAGTGTAATTTGTTAGTTTTGGTCAACTTTTTGGCTCTTGCCACGTGTAATTTTTGGAGCTTTTATCTTTAAGTTCTGTCAGGTAATCTAGTGTTAGTATTTTGTTTCTACATAAGTTTATTCCAGTTTACTACAGCTTCTTAGAATTCTTTATCCTTCTTAATCACCTTAAAAGCTTGTTTTTTTTCTTGCTGGTCACTTAACTTTGGTAGTCTTCTGACATTATACTTAAGCATTCTTTGAATTCTTTATTCTTAATTTCTCTTCATGCCCTTATATGAATTGGTAGAATATGTCCAGTTGTGTGCTGTAACTTTTTCCTCTGAGGGAAGGTGACCACATGGATCTCTACAAAGGGTGTCAGTGAACAGAAGGTATTGGCATAACGGCTCCGACTGGGCAGATAAATCTCCTGTTGGTGTCCCACGCTGAGCAAACCTTTGCTGAAGTGACCTGTCTGGTTTTGTTCCTGCCTGTGACTGACAGGAGTCGAGCTGGCTGAAAGCACGTGCTTGTGTAGCCACTGCTGCACACACGGTGGAGCTTGGTTGTGATTTGCTTTCTGCAGTGAACAAATTCCTTCTGCTCTTACTGCCAGCCTGGGTTTGATAGCAGGAGGAGGCTGTTGGGGTTTAGCTCCTTGGGGAAGAGCTCAGGCAGGATGCTAAGCTTTTTTGGAGCGTGGAAATCTTGGTTCAGAGACTGTCATCTGCCCATCCCTAACACTGTTCTAATGGCTTGGGGCAATGCCACTTGTTTTTGTGTGGTTTTAGTAGTCGTTCACTCTTTTCCAAGATTATTTTTAGGGAAGTGGAGTTCCAAGTGAGGAGTGCTTTCGTAGCCTGTAATTTGTTCTCTGTTGCTGTTTGGAAGATGCCCGTGCATGCGGTGGTGTGCAAGGGGAGAGCTGCTCTGTTCTTCAATAGGCCTCCGAGGTACTTCTTCAGGCTGCAGCTCTGTTTTGATATGACTGCTCAAGCGTTCCTGTGCTGGGTACAATACGTTTTTTTGGCCTTTTTCTCTTTGGCCTTTCTGTTTTAACTTTCTGTTGGGGCGTTCTGATGACTTCCCATAGCATTTCCCTCTAATGCTGACTGTGAAGGTACCTCTAGTAGGTTGCTCTGTGTTATTAGAAAACAACAGCAACAACAAAACCTTTTTTTCTTATGCACCTTGTGATTCAGCTGTGTATATCTGATGTCTGTAGTTAGATCTGTGCTCTCTGGGAGTGGCAGGCTGGTTCAGAAGGTTGCCCATTGGTTTTATATTGTAGCCTGTGAGACGTTGCTACAGTTTAAGAAAAAATACCCTCTCAAAAAGGAGCTCTACATAAAACTCTGCTTTTATTATGAGAATTATTTGAAATGGACGCCTGGCTGTGGATTTATAACCTCTTCCAAGGCCTGCATGTCTTTTGAATTCAAATTAAAAGAATTATTATATTTTTTACAGAGTTTTGCTTTTAATTCAACAAACAGAAGAAAACTTTTTAAGTACTTGAGTTTTTAGTAGCGAATTTATTTATTATTTATTTTCAGTAGAATTGGTGACCAGCCTTTGTAAGAGTATCCCTATTTTAGTTCTTACTCCTCAGCACAGTATATGCATCGTGCATGCACAGGGACTTCCTGGAATTTATCCATGTATCTATGGTTTGAGAAATAAAGGCCTCGGCTGACGTTGGCTTAATTGATGTTTTGATTGGACAGGCAACCAGGTGTGAAGTCAAATGATGTTGGCTTCTGTGTTTTATTATTTTAAAATAATTCCCCTGCCCCACTCTCCCCCAAAAAATCACAAACAAAAAAAACCCCAAAACCACCACCACCAAAAACACAACAGAAAATGCCCCGGGGATGATTCATGCTGAGACATTAAGGAACTGTGGTGTTTATTGTATGCTCATGAGTTACAGTTGTACAATTATTTTTGCGTAAATTTAGTTACTGAATCTAGCAATGAGCAATAAAGTAAGTAAGCAGGATGCCTGTACAGTACATATGCAGTTTCTCGTTGCTGCTGACAAATCTGTTTTGGAAAATTGGTGTCATTGCTAGTCTAGATTATCTTCTGTAGGCTTGTTTTCTGGAGGGATGCAGATGATGGGACGAGAATAGCCGTGTATGTACGTGGTGGGCGTGGGGTTAGACATGCGCAGAATTGGAAAGGTGAGGAAACAAAATCCAATTTGCGTGATACTGGTTCAGTGGAGTGCTTAACTCCGGTGTGCTGGTAGAGGGCACGCGTGACTGGAGTGCAGAGGTGTTGGGTTTGGATTTCCCCACTGTCTTTACCGCCATTACTTAATTTATGGATACAGTTCTTGATATTTATTTAGTCAGCCAGTTTGCCTTTCCCATAGAAGACCATAATACCCCTTTTCAAAGAGAAACTGGTTTAGACCGAGTTAAACATGTATATGTTGTCACTGATTTCTTTAAGGGTATTTGACACACGGCTTAAATTTTCCAGCCGTGTGCTGTACTGTGAATATGCTGCCATTTTGGGAAGTGAGATTTGCAGGAAGGCATAATAATCTTTACTAGATAAACTCAGTATTATCTGCCTCATAACCGTTACATGGATCGTAGGAACTAGAACACTACCGCTCTAAAACTAGTCACTTGAACATGGCTGTTTTACAATCGGTGTAAATTTTTCAACTGCTTCGAAAATACGCCGTTCTGTTGGTGTTTTAGGTACTAAGCTTTGTCACAATACCTTCATTATAAGCTTAGGTTGGTCTTCCGGATCGCATGTAGTCAGCAGGCTTTACATTTCATTTATAGAAAATGCTTATGAACACCTTTTAATGTACTGTAATCTTATTAAGCCAAGTTGCTGGTGTTTTGCGTTAGGTTTGTTCTTTGTATCCCGTCGTGCTGGAGGACATGGTTGGTTAGAAATATAGTCTTGACTGTTCATTAAAAAAAAAAAAGTACTTCTAATGTATACTGGTGTTACCTTTGACTATGTAAGAACAGTGGTGCTCTGCTCTCTGTGTTTACAGTTCATTAGCATCTGACTCAAGTTCTGTTTACTTTTGAATTAAATATTTTGGGCGATGTTTCATTTCCATCTGAAAATGTTTTATAGGTAAACATCAGTGTCTGTTTTTCAAAGGTATGAACAAAGTAGTTGGGTGACTTTTCATTAGAATGCTTCTTCATTTCCAGCTTTGAGACTTCTCTGTAAATCCTCCTTTAACAGTTCTTGACATTGGTACCTCAAGGCGGTGAGCCAGCATGTGCAGTCTCAGGCCAGCAGACCCGAGTTTGAGTCCCAGACTGCTCGCTCGAGGAGGCGTTTTGCTCAGATCCTCAGGGGAACGTTGACCTTGTCTTTCTCAAAAAAAGTGGCACCTGCTGGCTGACTAGCAGGGGCTTTGTGGGTGTTTGGAGGAGGGGGGTTTGGTCTTGGTAGGCTGCAATAGGAAACTTGGGGTTATGGGAACTCAGGAAGTACTTTGCTCAAGGAATGGGTGGGTAAAAAAACGTATAGAAATTCAGATCCTTGGCAGAGCACTGCTTTGGTGTGTGCCTGGTGCTCTTTATTCAGGTCTTGGCACTTGCAGTGTGATTTTTTTCTGTAATGTTCACTGTTTTTTGTTTCTTCAGATTGTACTGCAGAGCGTTTGAACTGCTTGTGTGCAGAAGTGGTGCCTCCAATAGTTGATGTTAGTTAAAACAATGTTTACTTGTTTATTTTGAAATAAATAATTACATTCTGATAGAGCAGCCTAGTGCAGAGGGATCTCAGCAGTTCTCTGAGTTCTTAATTTTTAGAAAGTAGAACAAAAATAGACCAAGGAAAAACTCTGATCTCTATTTGCAAGGTCAGTATATAAAATGCTACTCACAGCTTTTTATCTCGTTTTGTTGTTTTATGGTCCGTGTATCTAATGAAAAGTAATATATTTGGTAGGGAGCAATGAGATTTCGTGCTGTTATTTCCAGAAGATTGCTAATACAATACAAAACCAATGTTTGCCTTTTTTTTTTTTTCTTAGATTTACATAGACTTAATCACAGCTACTGCAGAGTTTTGAGCTGAGAGTTAAAATACACAGGATTGTGTTTAAGCAGAGTTCCTTTCTCTTCATGACTTCACTAGAAGAAAAATAAAAATTTAAATCCTCAGATGCAAGAGAGCAGTTTGTATGGAAACAAAATACAGTTTGTATTCAGGTTCAAATAAGCATTTCTAAAAACCCAAGCTATTGAGTTAGAGTGCTAAATTCTAGACTGCATTTAGTCGGGTAAATTGCTTATAATTCTGGAAGCACTGATCCTGATAGGAAAGGGTGATAATTAGTTTCTAATATGGACAGAATTGCTGTTATTAGCTGTGCTCCACATGTTTGCTTCCCTCGTGGCATTCCTTGGGGTGCAGCAGATGGATGAACAAGGGGCAGAGGTAATGTGCGCCATGATCGGCTGCTGCCTTCCCCTGGGGATACCGCTAGAATGCTGATCTTTTTATTTTTCTTTTTTTTTAAAATTTTTTTTCAGCAAATTTGCTGAGATGTATCAGAATTAATTTATGGTATTGCTCCTTTATAATCCATTAATCCAACCATTTAATATCAATGTGTCAGTGTCTTAAAAGAGGATGGGCTGTTGCACGTCTGCTGGATCTGTCGTGCTTAAATACTTTTTTCTCTGTTCTGTGAGACTGTGGCGTCAGTAGCCTGATGTTGCCTGTTACTGTTACCTGATCTTTTATAACGTGATCGACTGCTTTTAAGTCAGAAAACGGATATTGTTGTGGCACCTGGATGCTGAAGTGGAGCCTGCTATTGAAAAGAATTGTCCTTTTTCTTTAAAGTATTCCAAGTAATATCTGCTTTAATTTTCCTTTCCGCTGTTGATGAGAATGTAGGCAGAGGTTTAGTGGTTTGTGTGTGGGATTTTTGGTTTGGTTTGGTTTTGGTTGTGGGTTTTTTGGGAGCGAGTTACTTTTTTTTTTTTTTTTAAAGCCGAATCTATTCCAGGTACTCATGTAGATCACCTTCCCCGTTTGCTATCTAAAAAGAAAGTAGAGTCCTGCGTAGGTAAGAGCAAGGAGCTCACCTTCCCCACCTCCAGCTCGGGGGACGCCCAGCTCAGGCGCAGCGGGAGCCGGGCTGGGGCTGCGGGGAGGCGTTTGTGGGCTCGGAGGCAGGGCTGGTCCCCGGGAGGCTCCCGCGGGGCGCTGACTGAAGTGGGCAGGAGGGAGAGGAAAGGGCAGGGACCTGGATCTGCACCTCTGTGCACAGACACCCATTATTAGGAAATATTTGGTCCTCTTTGAATGTTTTCACTTTGTTTATTTCTGTCTCTTATTTTTCCTTGTTCTTCACTTGTTTACTCTTCCTCCCAACTTATCTCACTCCTGAGCCCCTAGAATTTCTCTTGTTTGGTTTGTGCCATTGCTTTTTTTTTTTTTTTGGAGGAGGGGGCTTCCTTTTATTCTGTTTTTTTTTTTCATTCAAGCAGTCATTAATAAAAACTGGTTTCTCAGTTTGAATCTAGTTGGGACCTTTTTTAATATGAAAAAAGTTTGTCTTCCAAAGACAAATATAGTAGATGTAAAAAGAGAAGTGTGTATTTAACATACCAAATGAAAATGTTTTCCATGCAAATGCTGTAATATTTAAAATTGTACTACAACAATACCAGTAGAGCACAGAGTTCCTAGTTTGCAGGTAAACTTATATTCATCTGTATAGTCAAGACTGATCTTTACTGACTATGGGTTTATGTATTTTATCAACTATATATTTTTCAATGCATACGCTACATTGAATATCATATAAAAAGCAATTATTATAGCATGAATCAGTGTATGCATCTATTCACAATAACAAATCCATGTAAAAAAAAAATCCATATACAGGCATGTAATGACTTATCCCTTTCAAAAACCAGCAGCTCTGTGCAGACATCTCACAGCGTGTCTGTCCGTCCCAGTCCAAGAGAGCAGGTCTGAAATGTTCGGAGTGTTCCTGTCTCAGGCTGGCTGTCGTTTGCTGGTGTAGAGAGGTACCCATCTTCACAACGGAACCGTAGCGACTGTTTCTGTTTGCTGTTGTAGGTGTACTTTGTGGAATATTCTTAATTCCAATTTGCTGTTAAATAGTGCTTGCAGTTTGGGTGTCTCGGGCAGTTCGGGGGAAATGGTTGCCTCCAAGGAGCAAAGCCTTGGGCTTTGTGACTTGAATGTAAACTTGTGGAGCCAGCTATAACTTCTTTACCTTTAGGAGTGCACGGTAGGTAGTGGTTTGGGGCACTGAGCTCTGTCTGTGCGGTTCTGTGGCACTACCAGGTTGTCTGGGTGTGCACTGAAAGCTGTCCGTCTCGCCCCTAGGTCTCAGATTGTTTTGAACTGTGGCGTGGAACTGACGGTGTTTTGTTGACTTCCTCCATAAGGGCTGCGTTGGAGTGTTAAAGTCAGAAAAACTGCATTTTATTAGGACAGCTGCAAGAGCTTATACTGATTTGAAATTTAGTAATCAAAAGGAATTGAGTGTTTAAACTCCCTGAGTAAAAGCCAAGCCTGCTGCTGGTAGCGTCACTGTTTTAGCAACTGGCTATGTATGTGCTAGTGCCACAGAAAATTCGGGAGTGAAGGGAGCAGAGACGTCTAAATAAGCATAAGAGGAAACTAAAAGTAATTAGTCCTGGATTGAATAAAATGGAGTAGCTAATTAAACAAAATGGAAGTCTACATATCAAAAGTAGTCCTGGCTGTGGACTTTGTACCTTTTAAATGAAGGCAGGAAGCTCCTATCAAACGTGTTTTCTATCTGAATTGGTGCAGTAGTGATGGCTGAGTAGATGTGAATGAAACAGCCGTTCGTAGAATAAGTTTACCAGATAAGGGAGAATGAAATCAGGTAGTTTGATGGCCGGTTATAGCATATGAGAGCAGTTGAACTTAATATGGTTAATTCAAAGAAATTAAAAACCTTTCTAGTATCTAATGGCTCTTCCTTAGATCTTTATTGAAATTCTAGCTAGAATTTTATTCAGAGTGCCTTAAATATACATGTCAAATAACTGAACTCACGATAGATATCTACCTGGCCAAACTTGAATTTCACTGCGATTGCCAGAAATGTAGTAGCTTATGCTGTTGGCTGAGGAGAAGAAATTAGGAGCAGTGAAACACTGGATTGACTGATCCAATGGTGGGTGCATCATTAAGCTGTGGAGGGAAGAAAACCCCAAACCTCATCATGAATGATGGCAGTGATAGCTTCACTGTGAATCTGGACAGTGTGAGTTATTTAATATTCTGACCACACACTCAAGTAATTCCTTCACTCTGGCTGCTTAAATATGCTGAAGAGTGCAGAGCTCCTTGGTGCAGGAAGTTCTGCTGATGGTATTTTTCAGAGGTCGTGTTATTCAAAGAAGTTTTTCCTTGCTTTGCCTGCATTGGTGAGTAACATGAATGTTCTGGATTAGTAGATGAATTCCTTGGGCTTACTACAAAAAAGTTTCAAATAGCCATGATTTGACAGAAGCAGGTTCCTAAACAAATGCTTTGTCAGATCAACCAGTTGACCATCACTTGTGTCGCACAAGTGATTGTCTGGAGAGCGAATTGTTTCTGTGACTGACAGCCAGATCCAAATGCAGCAACTGGGTGTGTATTGAAGAGGAGGGAGACCTGGAGAACCCTAGCGAAAAACTGTTTCCCAAAGGGAAGGATTGGCAATCGGGAAATAATCATCTGCAGCATGTCCTAGAGACCAAATACAGTGGTGAACAAGCATAAGAGAATGAGGTTAAAGTATTTAAAATAGAGTGAGTTAGCATTCCAGAATGAAACACAATTGTGTTTAAATCTGCTCTGCTGTAGTGACCCCTTTCAGATATGATCTGTGTGTTCTTGTGAAGTAGATTCACCTGCCTCGCAGTGTTGCTAACTAGCTAGCTATTTTTTGAAAACTCTGTTGACCTTAATGAAGTTTTGGAGATGAAATAGGCATTAATGTTACTGGAAGATCAATATATTTTTTTATTTTTTTTTTGGTGGAAGAACTATAATAACTGTGAGCCTTTCCTTTTCGGTCTCATAACTGAAAATCAAGTTACTGGTCTCTTCATGCAAGGATCAATGGCATCTGAAATGCTTGGGTCAGCATAAAAGAATTACATGTAACAACAAAACGCCCAACAAATTAGAGATTTTTACATAGCAGGTGCTCTCTCTACTAGTTTCCTGCTGAAATCAGTATGAAGTTTTTATTAAACCTGGTACCTTGCCTGATGGGCACCTCTTACAGGCTAAGAAAAAAGATGCAATAGTCAGAATTCTCACATTCCTTTTCACCTTATAGCATATTAATAATACGTGTATTCTTTTATATCTAACTCGGTGTCCTACTCTGGTGCAGTATGCATTTTAAATTTTTCAACTGTGTTTGAGCGTGTAATTGTCAGACTTCCCAAAAGACCTTTTAATATAGCATATAACATTTTGTGATACGGGTTGAGCAAAACTCTGCTGTCTGGGAGGTAATGTTGCCATTTGATTTATTATGCAAAAGTGTGTATGTAAATTTGAAAGTAGACCATGCTGTCTGTGTATGCATTT
Source organism: Trogon surrucura (assembly GCA_020746105.1). Classification (NCBI taxonomy): domain Eukaryota; kingdom Metazoa; phylum Chordata; class Aves; order Trogoniformes; family Trogonidae; genus Trogon; species Trogon surrucura. Next base: position 1,753,528 of record CM036627.1, read on the forward strand.
TCCTAAGCAATTGGCTATAGACATTTTTTTTACATTATGATCATTAAATGCTGAATCACAGTGGTGAATCTTTTCTACCATAGGACACTAGTTTTATTCAAGGATTACTCCTGTGATGAACCAATTCCAGAACTTGTTTTTCATCTGCTTCCACATTGTATTGGCCAGAGCAGAGCTATTCCTGTGCATGTGTATAGATGCATCAGATGATTATTATTATACTTCAATATGTGTAGTGTAATGTTCCTTCTAAAGAGAGAATTTGACATATTTAACTTTTACTTATACACTCTTAGAAGGCTGACCTCTACAGGTGGTTCATTCTTCTCCTTTAGACTGCTGATGGCCTTGAATTACTTCTATTGTATTTGAAAAGTAAACGAAGAGATTTTTTTCTTTCCTTTTCTATGAGGCTGAGAATATCGAGGCACAAAGAAGCAGCTTGTAAAATCTAGCTGGAGCAGTTAACTCTTAGTTCCTTCTGTCTCTTGTCAATAGCATATTGCTTGCCACCTCCCATAATTTTTTTTTTTTTTATGCTATAATCATATTTGCAATCACTAAGTTCAGACAGAACATTAAACTTAAAAGTGTCCCGTAATTTAAGTGTGTTCATAAAGCTCGTTTCTGGACTTTTTCTAAATATTGTAATTTGTTGTTGAAATAGGTCCTGTCTATGGAAATATTTTTGTATCGCAGGGTTTTATTGAACTCGCAAACTTCTGTAGGTTATCCATCCTTTTTTATTTTGGTATCCTTGATGCTTTGAGGATAAAGTGCTTTTGCCTGGGCTTTGAGTTGCTCGATGTGATGTGGATTCAGTTTGGAGCTCTCAGCTGCTGTTGACAAGGTGCTGTGACTGAGCTAATCAGCCGTGCCATGAACTGGCTTTGCTCTGGAAGCTTAACAGCCCTAAGATTGCTGCAGTTACAGACTTCTCATTTTGGAGCTCTTTCAAAAATGGCTTTGCATGGATTTTCTTGTGTAAATGACGGCGCGCACTTAATAATGACACTGTGTGATTGTAGTCAGTATTTTTCTTTAGTCAAACGATGAGTCTGTTCCCTTCTATAATTTTTGTACTTACTGTTCATCAGAAAATTTATTATTATGATTGAACAAATCTTGCCAGCCTCGTGTTAGAAGGAGGGATGTGGGTGTGAAGAAGATGTAATTGACTCTCAGCAGAAAAAGTGTTAAGCACAACCCAGGTCAATACAGGCACCACATTACTTGTCTGTAACTAGTGTTAGGGGTGGCATTACTCTGGATTTAATCAGGTGCAGGGAGTATAGAGTATAGAATTTTCACTTCAAATACACTTAATTCTAATGGAAATAAGATGAAGTGGCTTAGATTCACCTGTATTTTTAGGATCTTTTGTAAACGACTGAAGTCCAGTTTTACAATGAAAGGGTTAAGAACCTATATTCGATTGAAATTCAATGCAAATAGGGTGTATTAAATTTTCAAGACTTCTTAAAAACCTAATTAGTCCTTGGATAACCTAGAGACTTCACGGATCTTAAGAGGTCCCATGACGTGTGAAGTTTTGTTCACTTTGAATCTTTTTTTAAGAGAAGCATGTATAGCTTGTTTCTCTGTGCTTTGATTTTTATTTTTTAGACTGTTATTTTATCTTCTTTTCAGTATAATATTTCATAGGTTGTTTGGGGGTTTTTTGTGTTTTATTTTTCCTTTAGTTTTTTTGTTTCTATCATAATAGATTCAGCATTAAGGTACCTCTGAGTCCTTTAGGAAAATGAAAACTAGGCTAAAGGGATCTTGGAGGCTGAAGCATATACGGTGTTATGGTTTCTTGATAATTGGTTAAGAATATGTATCTTACTGAAGGCAAGTTATGCCCCTGATGTGTAAAAGTACAGCAGTAAATGTTAATGTGAAAGGAAGTGGCTTCAGATATTTTTCTTTTTAAAAGAAAAGCCAAGCAAGGAATAAAATCCTAACAACGGTCTCTATTCTCTAATGTAAGGCTACTGTACGCAGCTTTTTTTTTTGGAGTCCAAATTGGAGATCGATCAATCGATCTATCTATCTATCTATATACACCTGAGTGGTGTGCATGTTTACTTCCTTTTTGTGGCCTTTTAAATATAAGCTTTACATATTAAAATATGGGCAGCGAAGTAGAACAGAATTGCTACTGGAGCTCTTCGTACTTCAATTTTTACATTTGTTCTGTGTGCATCCTGCTGGGTGACTTAATGTGTGTTTGTTTAAGTCAGTGAGCTGTTAGATCACTCTCAAAAATTCAATGAAGTGCTTGTGCTGGTGTGGCTGTCAGAGAAATCCCACGTGTGTCTGTGGCATGGGCATAAAAGGGCAGAAACATTGTCTAGGACAGCCCTTCGGTTATGGGAGCGTATCACATCTGTTTGAATTCAGGTGAAGAGTGTTCAGTTATGAATTCTTTTCAATTTACAAGTATTTCTTAATTTTCATGCGGGCCAGCCTTCTCTAAAGGAATGCGCGCTGCATTTTTAGTCCAGGCGAACCTGTGTTGTGGAGCTGTGTATTATGTTTATTCTGGATTGCTGTGTGTCTTCAGAATGCTCTCCCACCGCCCGGGAGGGAAGGACAATGTTTTTCTTCTGAACCTATGCCAGTAGCCCCTCCCCTCTAAACTGGGCTGCGAGGAGACATCGGATGCCTTATTACCCTTTCACAAACTCTGCTCTGCTCAACACTTAAGTGACGATATGTTGAAAGGTAATAATATTCTTTGCGATTTGAATGTAAGAAATTCTTTCCCAAACACTGGGAAAAGTGTCTTTCAAAAAGGCAGGAACATTTTTTTTTCTCTTTTGTTATTTTACTTATTTAACAGACTGTGAAGAGTCTGTCTTCTCTTAAAATCATTTGATAATCCTTATAAACTGTAACATTTTATTTTTAGCGACTGAACAAAGCTGGGCACTTACACAAATTTTGTTGTGTTGGAGTATGGAAAAGTAAAGCACAAAGTGAAGCAAAATCTGAAAGCTGTTGCCAAAGCTAAAAGCAGTAACAGAAAGAGAACCAAATGCAGGGTTTAAGGCCAACAAAATTCAAACTTAGAAGTCACCACCCAGAGAGGCCGTGTGTTTTAATTGGCTTGTGTTGGCAATGCTTGAGATTGTAAAATACAAAAGAGAAAAAAGGCTCGATATTAATTTATAGAAACAACTTACTTGGCACTTGGAACCCAAGACTTGTTTTTGTTAGAATTCAAAATGCGCTTAAAAATTTAAGATGAAGACTCTTACTTTTTGTCTTTATGATTGTAGAAGAAGCAGAGAGAAGTAAAGGTCTTGGGATTTGTTGCCATTTACTTGGAAGTAATTTACTTTTTGTCTAAATTTTGGCTAAAATTCTAGCAAGTGAATGATCAAGTATGTGTGTGAGCATCCTGGCCACGTTGAACTTCTTCGTGACCTGTTTCTACACTAACACTGGCCATATGTGGTTTTTCAAAGATTTTCTGAAGCTTATTGATATTTGATGTAATTCAGGTATTTTTCTCACACACTTCCATAGTATCAATGGTCCAATAAAGTCAGTAGTCCCAGTAGATGGCAGGATTTTCTACGTCGCCACATAGTGATTTCCTTTTTTTGTTTTTCCCTGAGGAAATCACCGTGTTTTCAAAATGCAGCCAGTCTCGGAGCTAGCGAGTGCTTGGGAAGCGACGGGCTGGCTTCCGTGGCCCTTCACGCAACCCGGACTTTGGGCTTGCCTGATCCTTGTGCTCTGCCCTTCCTTTCTGCCGGCCCTGGTGTTCTCGTGCAGTAGTAAAATACTTCTGTGAGCTGAACTGACCAGAGACCAACAAGGCGGGGTTTGTTTTCATGGTTGTTTTCTACTGGTTTGTGCCTTGAACTGGCTGGACGCTACAAACCGGTGATGCTGGTGTGAGGGCTGGGGATGGAGAAACCGGGCTGTGGGCAGGGGAGCATGGGAAGGGTGGTGGGAAGCGGGATGGGGCTTCTCTGGGTGGCAGCCGGCCCCTCCGTGGTGGTCAGAGCCTTGTGTTTGCAGACAGAAAACCTGTTGTCTGGCAGCGGTTCCTGCATCAAGATCCCTCGGGAGAAGTTGGTGGATGTTTCCCTCTGTGAAGGCTCATTTCGCATGAGGAGGTTTTGTACTGCTGGGTCCTGCCCGTTGGCTGGCGGTTCTGCTGGGCGCGATGCTGGCAGGGCTGGCGGGGAGCAGCTCTCTGCAGTGCCGGGGTTCTTAATATCCTGCCACTTCTTATTTTTACTCACCTGTAATATTAAACTTCACGGTATTTGTCCTAATTTTGATGTAAAATCATTAGCTTCTGTTTTCCCATTTAATATCCCTAGAAATCTGTTCTTAATTTTGAGGTGTAAGTTTTATAGGAATGAACTTGAGACTGATGCTTTCGTCAAAGGAGAGACTTTTTAAAACACCTTGAGAGGATAAATTAAAAAAAAAAAAGGTTATTGATTGCTACGTGCTTTTGATTATAGACTATTCAAGTTAATGTTTGGAAGTGTTTCACACTGTATTATTATTATAGGAAGGATAATTGCCAGGTAAGGGTGCTTTTCCCCATAGAAAGCCTGTCTACCACATTTTATTGGCTTTCAGCATTTTTTAACTGGGATCTACAGAACTGCTGTAACAGCATACTTTGAGAATGAACAGCAAATTTTTGTTTATTCAAAGTGCAACTTGTACTCATTTAAAAAAAAAGAAAAGAAAAAAGGCATAAGTGCACTTTGTTAATGCAACAAGTATGACAGTTCCAGCTGCAGCACTGTTAGAGAATGAAGGCAATTTAAAATAGGGTTACTTGAATATAAATTCCAGTTCTAACTTTTCCATCAAAGCTCTGCTTCAGAAGCATGTATGGTTTTCGAAGTGCATTTCATTAAGAGTGTTTTAGCTCATGTAACACTTATCATAAAAAAAAAATCATTGAGAACTCACGTTCCTGTAAAAAGTGTAATAGTTAGGATTTAAGCCAAGGAGAGCTGTCGTGCAGCCCAACCAGACTGTGAACTAGTCAATAAAAAGCTAGCAGAAGAAATAGAAGGAAGAGCAGTGACGTCTTCAAACAAGGAGGGGAGTGGATGGATTGGAGAAGTCTTTCTTTTGGTTAAGAAGTAAAGTTGGAGAAATCTTGATGCCAGTAAATGTAGCTATTTCTGGACTCATTTCCACCAGACTCAGATACTGCCAGATTTAGTAGTTATTTTCTGGAATAGAAAAATAAGTTCTAAGAAGAACTAAAAAGTTAGTGTGATACTACTTCAGGTTCTTTTCAGAACAGTTGCAATGTTAAACTGTTGTAATGATTCTTCATCATTTAAATACGACAGTGCTGAACAAGGTGTCTTCGCTACTCTAGAGTTACTTCTGTGTTACTGATCCTCTAAAGGTGGATATTTGTTGTTGGAAAGTAATCTTTTCAGATTTATAAGCTCTAACAACATGGATTCTACTAGCAGAAGAATGTTAAGATGCAGACAATCCTGAAGTGCAGCAGAAATTAGTACGTCAGATAACACCTTTTGCTTGTACGGGAAGAAACTAGTGAATACAGGCATTGGGCAGCTTGTTGCGTCAGTGAGCTGCGGTAAGACATCTCGGTTCAGTGAGAGAAGCCGCCTTTCTTTGGAAGAAAGGTTAAGGAGTGGAAACACCAAAACCATTTGTTGCTGTTCATCAGGGGATCGAAGGTAAAGCAGGCTCCCTCAGACAACTTGGTTGCTGCCCTACCGTGTATTAGCGCAAGGCCCACAAACGTTGGGCAGCAATCCTCCTTCCACCTCGTTTGTTGGTGGAGGAGACTGAGCTGTATCGTGTCAGCTTCCCAGCGTTGAGGGCTCACCGTCGTTTTCTGCCGCTCGCGCTAAGGGAGCTGCAGACACAAAGCCTGACTCGGCAGGCAGCACACAACAGCCCAGGCCGCAAGGAGCTCGGTTCAGCAGGTATCTGGGCAGATGTAATGATTTCTCTCCTTTGCCAGAGAAAATATGTTCTTACCTTTGAGAATGAGGCTCAGAAATACCAATAAAATCTATTTCAAAGAAGTGGTTGGAAGAAATCATAGAATCATAGAATCATAGAATGTTAGGGATTGGAAGGGACCTCGAAAGATCATCAAGTCCAATCCCCCTGCCAGAGCAGGAATGCCTAGATTATGCTACACAGGAACGTGTCCAGGCAGGTCTTGAATGTCTCCAGAGAAGGAGACTCCACAACCTCTCTGGGCAGCCTGTTCCAGTGTTCCGTCACCCTCACTGAGAAGAAGTTTCTTCTTGAGTTTAAGCGGAACCTCTTATGTTCCAGTTTCAGCCCATTACCCCTTGTCCTATCAGTGGTTGTCACCGAGAAGAGCCTGGCTCCATCCTTGTGACACTCCCCCTTGATATATTTGTAAACATTAATGAGGTCACCCCTCAGTCTCCTCTTCTCTAAACTAAAGAGCCCCAGCTCCCTCAGCCTTTTCTCATAAGGGAGATGCTCCACTCCCTTCATCATCCTAGTTGCCCTGTGCTGGACTCTCTCCAGCAGTTCCCTGTCTTTCTTGAACTGAGGGGCCCAGAACTGGACACAATATTCCAGATGGGGTCTCACCAGGGCAGAGTAGAGGGGCAGGAGAACCTCTCTCGACCTACTAACCACCCCTCTTCTAACACACCCCAGGATGCCATTGGCCTTCCTGGCCACAAGGGCACAGTGCTGGCTCATGGCCATCCTGCTGTCCACCAAGACTCCCAGGTCCCTTTCCCCTACACTGCTCTCTAATAAGTCATTCCCCAACTTATACTGGAACCTGGGGTTGTTCCTACCCAGATTCAAGACTCTACATTTACCCTTGTTATATTTCATTAAATGTCTCAGTGTTGATGCAAGAAAGGCTTCTTTGGGTTTTTTAGCTTGTTTGGGTTCATTGAGTTTTTTAAGGTGTTTGAGGGACCTGCTGGCAGCACAAGCTGTGCCAGATCTCCATCGCTTGTTCCTACTGGATTCTGGCTATGACTTTTAGAAGTAATGGAATTATTGAGAACTGCTGGTTTTGGACCTCCGCAGAAGGAGAGCATCTGGCAAGAGAGTTACAACATTCCAGCTAGCTTATGGGGGGGAAAGCACTAGTTCAGTGCAAAATGCATAGCTGAAAAAGTCATCCTTGATGCCATAGGCTAACCTCCATGAGCTCAGATTCCCCACTGTACAAATGCAGGTAAAGGCACTTCTTTAAAGGTTTTAATAGTTTACTTTAAACATTTTTTTTTTTTCTCTCCATGCCTAAAATAATACAAGAAAACACATTTTGCTCTAGACAGTTTTTTTTTACTGAAGGAATATGTGCTACCTTTTCCTTGGACAAATCAGCAGGGCACTTCATTGTGCTGCAGGGCAAATGGTGGAGTCCTAACCTTGCAAAAGCCTCTTTCTGAGATGAAAATGAAGAAGTATGTAGGGTTTATTCTTGACTTTTGGCAGAAGAGGAGTGAGCCAGGTTGTAATAATTACCTAAATCAACATTTGGTATATTTATTCTATTGTTTTTTTGTATGGAACTTAGAGCTAGACTACCACAGTGCTGGCTTAGATGAACAGATGTGCAGTGCTTGCATTTATCCTTTAAGCATTCTTACCTGTACAAATACTAAACAGATAAATTTTGTTTTTATAGTGAAAAGGTGTTTAATGCAGACATGTTCATATAACAGACGCTTTTCCCCAGCTGAACTGCAAGAGCCAGAAATCTCTTATGAAGAATTTATACTCACACAACTCCTGATGTGTAACTTCTGTTTTGTTCCATAATGAGAATTCAATCCCGTGGGTGGGTCTGATTGTCTAGAGGCAAACCAAACAACCCTTCAATCTTACATGTATTCTACATGCTTTGTTTTATAAAAATGTAAATGTTAGAGGATTGTTTTAATGTGAGATGCCGTGCTGCTCTTAACTGGTAGACTGTAGATTTCAGTAGTGCGGGGTAACCAAAATTCTGATAGACGTTACGTACCGTCACAAAGCATAAGTTTTCTTCCGCTTTTCAGGAAATGGCATTGTCTAGATCTTTTGAAGATCAGACTCGGACTTGGGTGGTCTTGACTATAGATCTGTAAATACCTTTGTTTCTGTTCACAGAAGTGTAAACATGGAATTGCATTGTTATTTCCTTGACTATACTGTATGCTATAACTTTACATTCTCCTTAAAGCTTGAATTCGTGACTCACTAAGAGGCACGTGTTTTGTCTAATGCTTTATATCTCCTCTGGTTCACCCCCCGCCCCACTCTTAAACTGTGGGTTATGATCTTAGAGATATCAACCGAGTACTTTGAATGCACTGCAATTGGATAATTTTATTTATAAGTGTATAAAGATGTGTGAAAGTCATCAACACCATGAAAAGATACTCACCTCAGGTTATCTTGGCATTTGCTTTAGAGAGGACCCGAGTTTGCTGGATGGCTTGTGATACACCTAGTGTCTGAAAGCACTCTTTCTTCATGTTTTTAGACCCATTGTTAGAAAAGTTGTCATGCTTGTAGTGTTTCCTTGCTCATGGGAGTTATCAACCTCAGTTACGTGGTGCAGAACTCGGGTCGTATCGTGTTCTGGTGCCTGAACAGCCAGTTTTCTGTGCTGTTATAATACAGTTGGTAACAGTAGCTGTTGACTGTGAAGCTGTAGTTGAATATTTTCGGCCTGGTGTGTGCAATCTTGTGGCATTGCCCTTCATTTTGGTGTGTGTGTGTGTGTATACATATATATATATATATATTACTTTTTTTAAAGGATGTAGTTATATAAAGCTATTGAGTCGCAACTGAAGTGATCACAAGTAAATTTGCCAGTAGAATGGATTATTATGATAGCTAATATCGTATATCGTAGGACTGAGACTTGCTTGTTAGAGCAGATACTTCATGGTTCGATATAGAGAGGAGAATGACCAGCGTGATGCAATTTAATAGCAGTTTAACTGCGTGTGTTTGCACGTGAATAAAAGCTCTGGGTTGTATGTCTGCTAAAGACTTAATCTTTAGGCTGATTTCCTTCATTCACGTTTGTAACCGGGGGGGTTTCAAAATGCACTGTGTGTGCACATATGTAAACATTATTTATATACAGGATATAATCTATGAAGATTAGCATTTAATTTTTTCTTTTAAAATTTTAACCTTAAATGGGATTAAAGCTTGCATTAAAAAAGGGAGGTACATTGTTCAGGGGCGAAGAATAGCTTTGCTCTGTAGTGCTCTGAGCACCTCTGGATCTGTAAGGAAATGTATTTGACACCCCTCCCAACTAGTTTAAATGTTAATTTGTATCATTTTCATCATTAGCTTATGCTTGAACTGTCTGAATAAACATGCGTAAATAAGAAATCCGTTGTGTACAGCATGTTACATGTGGTATTGTAAATACACTCCCCTCTTGGAACTGCACCTGATGTATTTTTTTCTGACAACGTGCAGTTTTCTGGTTTAGTACAGTTTGAATGGGAGATGCCCGTTCAGATTTCGTTTGGAGCAGGTTGTGTGGTCAAGCGTCCAGGTCGCTCGGTGTGTTCGGTGACGTGATTTAGGGTCTGGGAAGCAGAGAATGTGAGGAAAGAGAAGCAGGTAACTTCTGACATTTCTGCAAGAGCGCTGCAGTTACAGGGATTGATAACCTAATGTTGTTGTTCTTAGGCAATTCGTGAGCCTTACTGCAAGAAATGAATAGGGTTGCTTGTGAAATTAAATTAAAAGTAGTAATTGCCTTTTTTTTTTTTTAATAGCAAATTGTATTTAGCTATTTAGTGGAAACAAATCTAAAACATACTTCATAGTTATACAGGAACTGTATTACCGGTGCTGACTTCTGATGTTAATAGACGCTGTTCAAACCAATTAAAGCTTTTCATCTGTTTTCTTGAACCAGCAGCATGATTTTTTTTTTCCATTTTCTTCTGAGTTATGCAGTGTGTTTTGTTGTATTCTCCAAAGTTCTATTTTGACCTGAGAAAGTCATATTCTTGCAAATAATTTTCTATATGAAAGTATAGGTTTTGAACGACTTCCCATAAAGAAATTATTAAATTTGCTGGTGGTTTTTAGGTTACAACTAATTTTTTAACACCTGTCAATGCTAAATTTGGTCTGAGTTTTGGTTATTGCCCAGGCAAATTGTGTGCTTGCTGTACTTTCTTCCCATTTGAATAATTTTGTTCTACTGAAGTTTTGATTGCGATTGCTTATTCTGGGGATAGAAATTAACTTTGTCTAGCATATCTTATTGCCTATTCTTAAAACGATTTCCAGAATAACCGCCATAGCGGATGTTTATACTTTGCTGTCAGATAATTGTGCTCTGGAATTCTCCAGGATAAACAATGTTTTGGAAATGCAAATATTAACTTATTTGCTATTATTAATAATCACTGTTGATACTTCAGACAGATCTTACAAACTGATTTTTGCAAGGAAAATTGTTCAAATGGAAGGTAGTATTTGATGGGATAGTAATCAAGATAAGCAATTCCTCCTCGGGGTGGCTTAAATCCCTGCGGCACTTCATTGTGCTTTTAAGTGTCTGCCATGAGAGATTAGTAGTGAACAACCTCAACGCTCGTGGTTGTAAACCTGGCTGGGCGGGTGGGGAAGGATATTGAAGGTAACCGTTGTGCCCAGGAGAAATCTCGCTTTTAAGACCACGTAGTAGATTAAGCGTGCGGTCTGCAGCAGTGCGAGGAGAGGAGTGAGCAGCAGCATGCAATTGAAGAAAGTTGTCTCGGGAAGTTTCCTGAAGGAAATGTGGAGTCCAGAGGTCGTACCAGACAGCTCTGACTCAGGATAGTGTTTCTGTGACATATCCATAGCACTTGCGTTAATCTCTGCTGGAACACAAGGTACCAAAAGGGATACTGCTCTGCCACTCCCACTGGTGCCTCCAACGAGCGGTTCTGTCGCTGGAAAGGAGCTTTCCCGTGTGATGCAGAGGGGTGGGGATGACCTTCGTATCCACATGCTGTCAGGCCATTGGTGTGTGCTCCAGGAAGCGATGCGGATTGAGATTTTTTCTCTTTCTGTCCGCTTGCTGCACCCCCACCTGCTTGAACTGGTTCCCCTTGCCTTTCCTTCGGAGGCGTGGGTGGAGAATAAGCCCTCTGTATTTATAGAGTTTGAAACCGAAGTGGTTTGTCTTTTACTGAATTAAAATGTTGCATCTGAATTCATCCCGATGGCACTTCGGTGGTTTGACTGTTGATAGTTTGCCTGGGTTTCATTTCTCTTCTCAATTTGATTAATGCCCTTAGCTTTGTGTATTTTAAACCCACCATGCGACAACTATTGTCAAAGCTGCTTTTGGTTTCGAGTGGGTGTCATGTCATCCGCGTGCCCGTCTGTGCCCCTTCCCCAAGTAATAAATGTGTGGAACTATATCTTGTCTTTACTTGTTTATCCCATTTGCAAATTTCATGTTCTTTGCTAGAATATGAATGATTTTATTTTGTTGTTAAAAATACTAAGTCTACTAGAAAATGAGAAGCATTTTCTATTTGAAATCAAAAAGAAGAGGCTGAGAACTAGTCTTAACCTACTGAAATTTAATATTTTTATTGAGATGTATTTCTCTATCAAATAATACATCTCTTCACATCCCCTTAGTAGAAAGTCTAGACCTAAAATGCAATTTTAGATAGTAATTTGTATTGTACTTCAGAATAGACCCTTGCAATATAGGGTCTAATGGTAGATTGATTTGTTTGGATCTCTAAGATGCAAAATACAATCAGCGCTGTTGTGGTATGTGCTCTAGGTTTTTTTGCAATTGATTTCAGTTGTTGAATCTTATCTGAAAGAATATCATTACTCCAAAAGGCAATTGGATAAAGAAGCTGTAAAAGATAGAAACTCATACCTTGAGTACCTAGTATAACAATCTACAATGTGATTTTTTTTTTTTTGGTCAAATCATTTATTTGATCAACATCATAGCAGATGGTAACCCTATAAAGTATATTATCTTGTTTATACGGACGTTACAGCCTGTGTCTCTTGAAATAAGTTTTAAATATGGTGTTCTTTGTCTTATGTCAGCAAGAACAACAGTTTTCATTTCAGTTTGATTGTAAGATCCAATTTTTTTTTTTTAAATGAATGTTTGGACCTGTTTCTTCAGAAAGAATACATATGTTGGAGTAATGAGGCAAAAGGTTTCTTCAGCTTTACTTCTGGAAGAGCTCGAAATGCCCACAATGCCGTTTTAAAAGTGACATTAAGCAAGGCCTGTCTAGAATTTAATGTATAGAGCCAGAAAGCACCCTCGTGACCGCTTGGCCCCGTTTTGCCGAGGTGAGCGAGGAGCACGCAGCCTTTCCCGTGGCCTGGCCGGGGTCCCAGATGTGAGCACGACTCCGTGTGCGTGGCTGGCCAAGGGTGAGCGCCATGTCCTGCTCGTCCTCCCCGGCACGGTGGCAGCGAGGGCAGCGGAGATGCCTGTGAGCTGGAGCAGTCAGGGAGTTACTCCCGAGTTCAGCTGCCGGTGATTCTGCTATAGAAGTAGCTAATTTTGATTGAGAACTATGAAATCAGCTCATGACTCATTTCAATTACTTTCCATCCTCAGTGTCTACTAAAATAAGTGGGTGCAGAACCTCGTTATGCTTCTGTCTGCCTGACTGCATGTGTCTGTGCTACTAGACCTTTGTAGCACGTGGTTGTTCAATTTCCCCCTTTTTTTGCATTGCCTGAACAGATTGAGATACTGCAGCCTTTCCCTGTGCCGCATGTTTTTCAGTGCTCTGCTAACTGTCACAGCTTTCTTGTGCCCTTTAACATCTGTGATGAATTAGTGGATACTGGAATTGGACACCACATTTCCTTGTGGAAGGGGTTATATGAAGGTGATGATCCCCGTGGTTCCTCCGTTCTGTTTTACATTTCCCAGGAAAGAGCTTGAACCCTTTTGATGACGCTTTTGCTTTTGAGACTTTATTGAATTTGTTACTGAAGGTGACTCCTGCATTCGTTCTTACTGTGTGTTCCCCGCTTCAAGGTCTCTTCCCATCTGGAAGGTGTATCTTATGCTCCTGGCTCGTTCACGTCGAGCTAGTGTTGGCTGTGTTAAAGTGTGCATTGGTTGGTTCTGCCCAGCCTGCTGGGCATCTTGTCTCTCACAGCATTTGATCGGTTTTCATGTAGCATTAGTGGGAAAAACTAGTGTACAAACCAGACCAGATTCCTTGGGCACGGTCATAGGTCCATACCCGATTTCCCGGTTGGGTGGTGTTGGCTACCTGGCTCTCCGTTCGGTTCCCGTGCGCTGTGTTGATGGGGGCCAGGGGCGGCAGGACTGTTGTTCCAAGTCAAATCCAGATGTCAAGCTGCAGGAAGTCAGTGCCGGTATTCTGTAGCCTTCAAAGAGCTTCTAAAGTGTGAATGCTTGTGCCTCCTGTGCAAATTCTGATGAAGGGGGAAGTCTAGATGCAAACCTGTTTTGGACTTGTAAGAAAAGAAGAAATGCTGCATGAGAAGGAGGAAAAAGACACCTGGCAGAAGGAGGAAGAGTGCTGATATTACTGACTACTCAAGCTCACTGTACCAGGCTTTTTTGGAAGAAAGAATTCTGGGAACTGTTTAGAAATGAGTTTTCCTTTTCATCTTAAACTGTTACATTTTTGTTTAGAGCGGTTTCTTTAAACAATATTCAAATTAAAATACAGGAATTTTTAGCTATGCATGTGCTGCATTAACAGAAGCTTAACATAAGTCCGTATGTCCCACTGACTCCAATTTTTAAATGAGTAACATGTTTTCACTAATTTGGGTCGTGCATCTAAACGCTCTGTGCATAACCATTATCTGTTGACATATTTCCTAAATGGGTTGATATAATGGACTGTGTCTTAGACTTTCCCAAAGACTGTCTTGCAGGAAGACATTTTTCCTTTTTTTTTTCCCCCCCTGCTCTTCCTATGTTTATGAAACTAAAGCAATGGGTATGATAATCACTGGATTACTAGCACTGTTGTTTCTGGCAGAAAAGAGTCAGTTGTGCCAGAGGATTACTTTTGCCTTTGTCAGTGCCAGCCACGACTTTTTACTCAGCTTCTGGATCAGTGACAAAGAAACAGCAGCAGTGCTGTCAGCTGCGGAACGCAGCAAACTTCCCCGAGCTGCTGGCTCCCTACACTGGTGGCTCTGCGCTTCCAAAGAGCCTTCTCCAGCCTTGAGCATCTCTCCAGTGGGACACAAAAGGTGTCTGTGGTTTTCATCTGGGTCATTGTACCGCACTTACGGTTTAGCGTGCCTTCTGTGGGCTTTGTCAGAACGGTATTTTGTAGCTTCGTAAAATGCATTTCTTAAGGAAATAATAATTCGAATGCTATTACTGCATAGGTAGTTATTCATGGTAATTTTTTGCATTTTGTTTTGTACTGTGGCAAGACTGAGGTGCAGGCATGAAAATTCTGTAGTTGCAATGTAAAGTTAGGGTTTAGGCATTAACTTGCACTCACCTCTTATTTATAAATTGTGATATTTATAAATTATGACATAAAACTTCATAGTTTATACTGTACATCACATCAGAAAAAGTTATGCTCTATATCAAAACTATGAGAGAAGTGTGGGTGATGTGGAACTGATGAGTTGTGGTTGTTAGGTCAAAGTGCGTGGAAATCTGCAATTTAGGGTGCAAACGTTCCACCTGCTAAAAAAATAATCTTATGATACAGGTAATCAGGAACCTACTTACTAGAATAGTAGCCTTATCCTATATGATTGAATTGGCTATAGGAATTAAGGTACTTTGCAATTGGTTGGTTTGGAATATGGTTTAAAGACAATTTGACAAATTACCTTTGAACAGAAAGTAATTGGAGAAAGTGTTGGCAACAATATTTCCGATTGTTGGCTAGATAGTTACACAGGGTGTATAATCTGATAATTGAGTTTAAAGATCTCCCTATTTTTTCCTTCCCCTTTCTCTTTTGATCTGTAACCTGGATTTGCATAAAGGGAACTGATTCTAAAAGAACCGTTACAAAGTTAACAAATATTCCTGTTTTAGTAGGGCAGACACCATGAGTCTCTGTGGGGGTTTTAAAGACATTGAATAATAACCAGTCTGCTTTGCCTTTTCCCCCCTTTATGCTAAAATATCTTGCATGTCATGTAAAGACCAAGTAGAGGAAATAATTTTGCACATTTTACAATACTTCAGCAAGACATGAGAGCAAAGAGTAGATAACAAGTCTGCGTTCCACAGTATGTGCTGCAATACTCGGTGCTTAAGATGCAGGAGAGATCAGGCTGTGCGGAAAGCTCGGCGAACAGCCTTGTGCTCGTTACGTTACTTGTGCTAATTTCTTACGGGTTGCGTAGGGCAGGCACTGCAGACTGGCAAATCTGGACTTTTTCTGCTCCTGTTTTCAGCAGCTGCAGGTGTCCAAATGAGTAGGTGGCTTTGTAGCCAGGTTCATTAATGAGAAAATCCTTCTTTTAAGTATACAGAAGTGGAGGAATTTGCTTCAAGTATATGGAAGCGGATTAACTTGCTTTCAGGTTGTATCAGAGAACACGATGCTTTTGTTATCTTTTCTTATAGGTTTGTATTTTTCTTCTTATTGCTAGGTATGGATGAGCGAACAGGTGCCACATCCTGGGGAACAAGCGGTCAGCCAAGTCCTTCATATGAATCCTCAAGGGTAAGGTGTCCCACGTAGTAATTCATAGCAAAAATTTATGGGAATGTACAGTGAAAATCAGCAGATGATTTGGCAATGTTTTTGAAGGGTAAGCTCCTTTAAATACACAGACTGGCATCTTTTACAGACTTTAATGACTTTGATACGCTGCAATAGTGATGCAGATTTCTAAGGCTAAAAAATATATAGATTAGAATTTATGAAAGTAAACTGTACAGTGCTGTGTACTTGAATGCTGAGCATCCATAGTACTTGCCCTATGGTTAGAAAATGCAAATAGAAGTCATGTTACTTACTCGGGAGCAGATTTATTGACGAAGTGTAGGGAACGCTTCCTCTCCATTAGTGTCAGCCAGCCATAGTAGGTGCTGTGTTGTGATGTTGGAGAGAGGCTTCTCTTTTTAAAAATCTTCCTTCTGTTCCCGTTGCAGCTTGATCCATCCTGCTTATTGAGCTAAAGGTTTTTGATAGTATGTAATATCCTAAAATAACATTGGTTTTTTAAAACCCAACTTAACGGTCAAAACCAAGCTTTCACCTTAGTAAATCATGTTCCCTCTCATCTATTCGATTTTCTTTTTATGGCTACCTACTCCCTAAAAAGCCAACGAGCTAAGCAACCAAAGAATTAATTACTAGAAATACACAGCCTAACGGATGGGCCTGGTGTGAATAATCTGCTCTGATTTCAGGACCCTTGAGCCAGAGAGCTGTGGTAGCTCTTGCAGCTTTCTCTGTCTGTGGAATCCAGCGGGCAGGCTGCAAGGTCTTGTCCAGTGCACGGGGTGCTCTGCAGGCCTCTGCTTTGGAAGAGAGCACTGGAAAGATTTATCATGAAGTCCTAATTTTTCCATTGATCTTCAGTAAATAAATTATAATTAAAAGATAAGAAAAACATTATGTATTGCAGAAGTATTCCTGCGTGATTTGAGGCAGGAGGCCCAGCCTTTAGATGTCTTTTCTACATTTAAAATGAAATTTTTTTTAGGCAGCTTTAAGTAACTCATATTCTTATTGTAAGTGTTTGATATTTTAACACTCATTTATGATGTTGTTGATCAGGTTTAATCAATCATGAGTTAAGCTCATCTAACTGGAATGTGAGCTTGTGATTCATCAGCTGTGTGAATACATTAATCACGTTGGGGTTTTTTTATATTAGAGGATCAGCCAGCTACCATTCTAATAATTTCAAGTCAGGGTGCCTGGTGTGTTGGTCTTTTTTGTTGATTTGTTGTTTAGGTTTTTGTGTTTGTCTTTTGGGTATTTTTGTTGTGTTTTTTTTTTTTCTGTAACTAAAGGTCCTGGCTTGGAAATTTGAACCCTGATCAAGAATTAAACCCTTTTCAAATTTTTATACCATTAGAACTGAAAGCTGGTAATAAAGGCAGACGCTAGAATCATAGAAAGAGGACGGTGCTATTTGGATGTGTCATTAAGAAAAGCAAATGTAAAGATACGTTTGTCTTGAGCCTGCAGAAGGCTTCAGGAAAAAGATGGGAAATCCTTGTACGTGTCAGATGTCCCTTTCCCCCCTCCGCAACTGGAACTTGGACTTAAAATACTTATATTAAGAAAAATTATGAGAGAGACAGAAAGAAAAAAAGAAAGTTAATCCTTCCAGCAAACAATTCTTGCTAAATTGAAATTTATGTTAGGATACTTTCAGGTAAAGCCAGTTGGACTTCAGGTAAACTGAATATATTGTTAAGAACTGATGGAATCCGTCTCCAGAATGTTACTGAAGTATTTCTTCCTCTGCTGGCCAAGTGCAGAGTCTGTTGGTAGTAAATTGAAATGATACTGAGAGTTCATTCTGAAGCACCAATTATTTACAGCTTGTGATGGTATGGGTTTTTGGTGTTTGTTTTTTTTTTTTAAAGACAAGATACTCTTTTTTTGTTCAGGCTGGAGCATACTGTTCTAATAGGTCTTGCTTAATTCAAGCTAAATATGTTGAAGTATGTTTCATTTTAGAGAATTGTTAGTTAATATTGCTTGATTTTTTTCAGAAAGTTAAGAGACTTTGAAAATGCTGACATGTAGGTTTGTTTCCCTTGTATCTGTGGCTGAATTAAGTGATTTTTATAGTATGGCTTTGTGTGCATCAGTATAAAATTTAGAACAGAAGACTGGGTACTTGCATGCAAACTTTCTTGATTTATAAACTAAAAATGAAATAATCAGGTCCATAACTTCCCTCTGTCTCCTAGAACAATGTTTTGTATGCTTTGTCTTCCCTTTTTTAAAAAAGTATATAATTTTGTTCCTGTAGTGTTGAGGCACTAAATTTTGATTCACTTCAGTAGAGGATTTTTTTTTTTATCTAAAGGCAGGAGATATCATGTGAGGGGAAAACCCCACACTCAATAGTCCTAAATTCCAGTGAAAGGTTGTTATAAGTTGAATATTTTTCCAAATGTCTTTCTACAATAACATTCTCTTTGGAAAACCTGCTAAACGATACCCAGTTAAGAGTCAGTCTCACGTCAGCACAGCACGTGACGTTGGACTGTCCCTAAAACTTGTGCGGGGGGGTCAGCTGAGCTGCGAGCTCTTGGCTGTGCCGTGCCGAAGCGCCGGTAAGGCAGCGGTTCCTCCCGGGATTCCTGACCCCGGAGTGGATGGAGGTAGGTTTAGGTTGTCCTGAGAGCCCAGTGTGGGTGGGTTGTCTTAGGAGGCATCAGCCTTCGGTGCTGGGCTTTGACAGATCACGAGACGTGTGCGTCCCCTTGGTTTTCTGTAGTATGTCATCTTGGTTAAAACCATAGTGTGTCATCTTCACGCGCTGAGGAGTGAGGAAGGCCCGTCCCAGAGGCTCACCATAGGTGTTAGGCAGAACTGCTGTACAGCGGCTGGCCGAAGGAATTCAGAGGGTTTGGCTGGTGAATGTAGATCGTTGCCCAGACCTTCAGCACACCTGGCAATTTGATAGTGGGAGGGGAAACCCCCTAACGTTCTGTAGAGGTCCTGCAGGAAGCAATACAGAATGGTGCCTGGGATGTCGTTCAGATGACTCTTGCGGGAAAACTCCATTCCTGGGTTTTCACCAACAAAGTGATGAGCAGCAGAAATACATATTGCCTGGAGATAGAATTGGTAATGGTTAAGAGTCAATTAATTCATCCCATTGCCATGTTCTTCAAAATACTGATCAAAAGTTCTCTTCTGCATTGGAATGACTGAAAAAGTTCTGGACTCGGTTTGCCAGTCTAAGTCAAGCTTTGGTGCTTAAATTTTGGGTAAGATGTATGGTCCTTATTTTTTTGTTTTCTTTCAACTAATGAGACCCATCACACTGCTGGTTCAGAATTTTGAATACAGATAAGTTCTGACCACAACTTCATGTGCTGCCAGGGAAGATTCCTCTTAGGGAAGAGCTAAAATGAGCGTGTGGGTCTGTGTTGTAAGGATATAGAGGAGTTTCTCAGGAGGCAGGGCAAATGATACGCTTAGCTTTTCACGTTAAGTTATTCTTTGTGGTGACTAACCTGCCAAGTTTAAGTAAGTTATAATATGCTTACATCTTTAACTTTAGCTTCAAAATACAGCACATTTTCCCATAATTTCAATACAGAATACTGTTCTTGCCCTAATTGTTCCAATACTTGCCTGTTTACAGGAAAATGGCAGTCTTCATGGAAAGAGCTCAGACCTCTCGGCGGACATAGAAAAGTTGAAACCTCAAGAGGTACCACTTTTTTTTTATCTTGTGTATGGTTTGGTTATTTGGGTTTGTTTTTCTTTTTTAATTTGTGCGCAGCCTGCTGCTGGAGTGGTCCTTGAAACGTCATGGTATTGTGACCACATGACTTAACAACTGAAATTGTTGGCCTGGTATTGGCTGGAACTTCCAGAGGCCCAAAAAGTTAAGCAATTTTCAATTAAAATTGGAATTTGCTGGTAGTTAAGTTCATGCCTGTTAAAGGCTGAGTAAATTAGATGGTGGAAGAGTGGGTACGGGAGAACTTCCTTTGTCATTCTTTGCCAGCTCCTGCCAAAGGTCTGTTCAGGTCAGTAACTGATGGTCTGATCGGGTCCAGCAATGATGCTGAAGGAGTGTAACTATAGAGCAAGAGTTTTGCCACCTTTGCTGTCGTGCTCTTACGGCAAAGCCCAGCACGTGGGAGCTTAGGACCTTTTGGGTGTTTTTATAGCAGTTAGTAGATTTGTTCTCTGCAACTTACGAATTTTGCTGACTTTGGTTACAGTATTGGTGATAATTGCAAGCTTTTTGTGGCAGAAATATTGATGATTTTGTCTTACGTGTGCTGACTGATGGTTTAATTAATTTCCACTGTGTGTTCTGAATAGTAATGGTTGGTTGTTACTGCTATACTTCATAATTTTTTTTTTTTCCCTACAAACATCTTTATTTAACCTACTGCTTAGAAGTCCCTTCTCAGCCATATCGAAAAAGTGTCATCTATTGGCCCCTCTGGTTGTGTAGTAACTTCTCCTTGCCTGTGGTTAGTTCTTGGTGCTGTTCTCTGAATCTTTCTGCATCTTCTGGATAGCTGTGGAGTTAGGGCGATTGCGCCTGCATGCCCTTGTCGAGATGAGAGCACACCATCGATTTCTGTGTGACATAATGATACTTTCGTTCTCTGTTCCCTTCTTGGTCATTACAAAGTTTTGCAGTTTTTTGACTGTCACTGAGTTCTGAAGTGATACTGTTTCAAAAACTGCCGAAAAAGAAGATTTTCTTTTTTTTCTTACATTGCACAGTGGTTACCGCATGTTTCTTTTGCATTTATTTACACCAAATTTTATCTGATGTTTTATTGCTAATTTCATGGAGAACTTGCTTTGCAACTCTACATTAGTTAGGATTATTTGTAAATATTTTTGTTATCCACACACTGTATTTGCTTTGCTCACATGCTCTTTTTCATGTGTTCATGGAATTGTTGAACTGTGTTGATCTGAATACAGCTTTCGGGGGAAGTGAGGAAGACAAGTTGGTGACTTCTTTTCACTGTGAACCCTGGATATATATTCCTGCACTTGGAGCAGAGTGCTTGTTTATGTATTTTAATCTTTTGATCAATCATGAATTCACAAAAGAGGCTTCTCTCATGTCCCGTAGCAGTCAAATTTATTTTAAGAGTCTCTGGTAATGCCTTTTTAAAAGCTAAATTATTTGTTTCAATAGTGTTTTGAACTAACCTTGAAGGCTGAGAATCACTGCAGGCCTGAGAGGACCCTGTATGAAAACCTTCTTTAGCTAGTGAAGTTAAATAATGTTGTGACACTGGAAGAGCAGTGGGTAGTTGAATTGGAATTGTCTGTGGTGATCTTAAATTCCTGAAAAGGTACATGTTGAGATGTGACATCTGTGTGCAAAATTGCTTTTGCATAGGCCAGACGTGTCGTTAGAGAAATGAATCATTTGAAAAATATCTCTCTTGCGCGGGGAAGGGCAGCAAAGAGAGAAGTAGGAAAGCTTTATTTCCAGAGGAATAATTCAGGAACGGTAATTAGCAGGTCAGTGGAGTTCTATGAAGGGATGGTCTCCCTTGTTCTTGACTGATTATACTGAAGTCTGTCTACAATATGGTGTCAAAATTTTGTGTACCTTGTACTGCTTGTTTTCTTCCAATGCTCCAATCTTGCTTTTACTTCTCTGTGAGCAGCAGCGGTGGGATTTCAGTGAATATCTTGTGGTTAATGTATGCAAGTCCCTCCCTTATCTGAGAGATAGAGAGCCAGAGATATTTTTGCGTGTGTCCATAATCCCTTGCATTAGAAGGGTGGCTGGCTCTTAGCATATGTTGCAGGGGGCTGTAAAGCTGCTTTTTGAAAACCTTGCTCTGCTGAGCAGTTGAAAGCAAATTCTGGTGTATTTGAACCCCGAGTAGCGTGTTTGCTGCACAATAACATGTTGGCCTTACAGCACTTGAAGGCTTTGTCTTCCTGTTGTGAGATGCTTGTGAACTTCTGGCTTCCTGTGGGAGTTGTAATTAATACTTAGAGTCTAGCAAAAAATTGGTGTAATCGCTTTTTTGGGGATAAACATTGTATTTTAATTAAACGTGTTTCTACCATAGTTTTTATTGCGGTGTGGCTAATGATTGCTTTTATTTTGTGAAGAACAATGCTCGGTGAGGTTTTCTTCCATTATTTTGATCGTGTTGTAACATGTCTTTGAAATAAAGGGAGCAAGTTTTTCATCTGTTTAGATTACTGTCTCCCAAATAAAAAATATTTTTCATAGACATTTCCTTGGTGAATAGCCTTTTTATATACACACACATAATAAGTTTAACAGTTAAAAAATTAGCATAAATTAGCTTAGGTTTTTTTCTTCCAAAATCTGAACTGTGGGTGTTCCAGCACGTATATTGCACTAAAAGCTGTGAGTGCACATTTTGACCTGATTTAACATAAAATCTAGCTTCAGTACTGAGTATGCAGTTTATCCTCCTTTTCATTTACATAATTCTGCTATATATCTACTTGAAGCTGGAGTTGAACTGATAAGGAGACCACTGCTAGATTTAGATGGCTTTGTAGCGTCAGTCAACAGGTTGTCAACAGGTTATGCCCTCTATCACGTGTAAAATACTCAGACTTACATTGGAACCCAACATACTATATGCCCAAACTCTTCTTCCCAGCCCCTGCCAGTAGTACTTTTAATTTGCAAAGAAGTCAAAGAATAGTAATGAGATGGCAGGTTTTGGAATAGTATTTTATACCTCTTAGTCTCAGGTACATAACAAGAAAGGAAGCTGTTAAATAGCAAAACAAGACAAGAGGGACACAGAAATACAGTAAGTGCTATGAGTCTGTTGTATTTGTGTCCTTTTTGTCCTCCGTTGGCTCTTTTTGCGGGGGAGATTGTTTGGTGGTTCTTCTGGCTATTTGCTTTTCCTGATGTATTCTCTAAGTGAGCAGATGATTCAGTGTGAAATCAAAGCCAAATTTAAATATTCCATATTCAGTGCACAGGCCACTTTGGCAAATGCAGCTTACTTCTGAAATTTAAGTTCTGAATGCCTTAGGTAGGTTTTTAAGTATTGTCCTTAAACATTTATTGTATGTTGGCTATGCTTGTATTATTTTATTTTCTGGTTTACAGCTTAGATAAAAGCTAGAAAGATCTGGTTTCAGTTATGTGAGCTATATTGGAGAAGCAGGCTTTTGGTGTTTTTTTCTGTTGTTATTTTTATTGCAACTACCTATCATTGAAATTAGCATTGGAATCTGTTCACAAATTAGTTTTCCGTGTGGCCAGGGAATTGTCCTGTTGCATATCATGTTGATATTTGTCCCACAAGAGTTTAGGGAGGTACAATTGGCCGTTGGGTTTAGCTGCTTAAAATCAGATTCATCGTTCGCTGAATTAACTTCCTGGAAATGGATTTAGAACTGGAGAAAATGGGGATCATTTCAAAATAGATTCCTTGCTCAATGTGTTATGGCTCCCTCCCCCTTCCAAAGCTCTCCCAGGTTAAAAAAAAGTAAACCCTATTTTCAGTTGTTCTCATACTCCATTCCTGCACACATAGTTCCCCGTGTATTTTAACCTGATGTGTGGAACTAAGCGGATGAATATTTTTGGAAGTGTTACAAAGTGCACAACTGAGGGTGATGCTTGGAGGATACTTGTGAAAACTCTCCTGACTTTTGCCAGTAGTACCTGAAATCTGGGGTAGTGATGTCTGCCTTTTTTCCCCGCCATGTCGCAGGTGACCAAGTAACATAAAAAGCTTAATTTCTGTGTTCAGGATATTGTAGTGTGACTTGCAGGCGGTGAGAGGGAATCAGTTAAAACTGGAAAGTGTACAGCTCCTTGCTTCTGGTGCAGTCGGGTGATCCCCATCAGCTAACTGCACTCAGTCCTCTGGTTAACAAGAATTACACAAGTTCCTTGTGTGACAAAGCGAGCTGGGGTTGAAGTATTGTCAGGTTTCAACAGGCTGGGAGATGGCTCGGGCGAAGGCTGCAAAGGTCCGGAGCGGTGTTTCCGCCTGGTCTCTTAACTTGTGGATTGCAGCAGGCGACTGATAGTAATATGGATGGAACGGTCCAAGGAGCGTGGGCAGTCTCCCATCATCACCTGTCTCCTCTGTTACTTTTTTGTCAGCAGCATACCCGAGAACCTCTTCTTCGCACTGAATACTTTGCAAAATCATTCTGGGCACTGCTTAGAAGCAATGTTGTTCCCAACTGGTAGTTTGCTTCAAGGTGGTTAGTCATTTAAATGGAATTGTGTCATGACCTGTGGCAAAGCGATGTTTCTTGGTGCTCGGTTAAGGTACATTAATGTAGTGCAGGTGAGCCTCAATGCAAAAAGCAAGAGTACTCTTCTCTCTTTATTTTTAGCTTACCTTCATTCTTGCAAGGTTCTTCCTGGTCGGTGTGTTCCATAGCCACTGCCAGGTTTTGGCTCTGCAGTTGTTCCTCTAGAAGACACCGGCAAATAGGTAGATGCAATGACTAAAAATATTCTTTCCAAAACAAAATGGGTGTTTATTTCTGGAAATATACATAATCACATAATCCATAATCTTTTAATTGAGCTAGGACACCTTGGCATGGCTATTGCCCGGAGATTCTTGCCTAATCTTCAGCCAGTGACTCACCCCGGTGTTCCTGGGTGTAGTCAGTCTCTCTGGGTCTGTCTGGCCGTCTCTGCATCTTGCCTTCTCTCTTTTTTTTTTTTGTTTTGAGAACTCTCAGATTAGTTTGGAGAGGCAGATCGTTCAAAAATGAAGTGGATTTCAGCCCTAAATTCCTTGTCATTTAGCTGACTTTTGCCTGATTCATGTGATCATAGCCAAACTTGGCTTGGAAAGGACCTCGGTATTCCCAAGTTTTAAGGAATTACTATTTGTTAGTTCAGGTCAGCCAAACTATATAAGTCAAGGAATCGGAAGCAGCACTCATTGAAGTCAATCTTTTGGTCTGTTAGCCACATCAAACTGTGAAGTCACCTTACATTATAGTGGAATTTTAATGTCTTAAGTTTAAAGGCAATAATGAGCTATATTATAAATTGCTAAAATGGAAATACCCACTTATTGATCTTGCAGCTTGTTTATGAGCCCCAGCTAGGTCCAATTTTGGTCTGTTCCCAGGGCCTTGTGTAGGAGAGGGTTTGGCGATAAGGAAGGAGAAGCAAAGAAAAAAAGTCTATTTTCTCTTGAGCAAATAAAATGCAGTGAGATGACAAAGTTGCACTGTGTAGTTACTGCATTACCTTTGTTTTTCAAATTTACCCTGAAGTGGAAGTAGGATTTTGTGCCTATTTAAAAACAAAACCAAGCAACCCACAACTTGAGTTAGTGTCAGGAGTACAGTTTTGCTTATGCCTGGACTAATGCTGGTGTGACTTCAGAAAATAATTACTAAGGGACTTAGTTTTATGTTTCTGAAGTGGAAGCAAAAGGGAGAGACTGGATCCTACAGAAGGTGTGGAACCGGCGCACTGAAAAGGAGTAGAACCAGTGAGCTGGGGAGGCTTTTTGGCTTGTTATGTTACTTCTGCGATTGGCTCAAACCAAAATGACCTTTAATGGTCAGTGAAAGACATCGAATTTAGGAGGTTAATTACCATTTTGTTTTGTAAAGTGGGGCATGGACTTACTATGTCAAGCCTTCCCTTATGGTTTGGTAAAGATGCCTATTAAGGAGTGTGTTTTCTCTGGGGTTTTTTTTTTTCAGTTTCCTCTTCTGGATCTTACAGAATAATACATTCTGTAAGGTAACATTCAGGTGTTTTGTATACAACTCTTTATGATTTTGTAAATAGTATGGTATTTTTAATTGGTTTGGCTCTGTTAGCATACCTGTGCATGGAAGGTCCTCCTCTGCCTACAGGCAAAGGCTAACTCCCTTGAACAGGTGGGGCATCTTACGCAGAAGAGGTGGGAATGAATGAAAACTTGCAACTGTTGATATTTATTGATGGATGGATGGATGGATGTAGTTTACCGGAATGATTAAAGGACATCTCTTTAATCCAGTGCAATACCTGGAAAACAGATCAAGTGTTAGAGCATTCAGTGTTGAGAATGCCTTTGCTACTCAGTTACATCGCAGTGCTAATTAGCAGTAGTCTTTCAGCTGCATTTCGTGACAGGAATTACGAGTAGAGAGTACTTGTTGCTTTTATTTGTAGATGTATCTGACTTTGTCTTTCTGATCACAAACATGCAGTCAGACTGAAATCCAGAGAGGTCTGTTACAGATAGCCCCATTTGACTTCATTTGGGCTATAAAAATAGAGAAAGAAAAGTTTTGTCTTCCTTTGAGAAGGTTAAAGCTTGCGTTTGTAGTAGCTATGTAAGAGGCTGGAACAAACAAGATGGTTTTGAGTTTACAGCTATGGCATCTAATCGCATTCAAGCTCAGTTTTCTTTCTGTAAACAGAAAAATGCCTTGAGCTCTCTGCAGCCCTTTCAAAATAGGGTGCTCGGAACAGAAAATAAATTTGCCCTGTTTTGCAGGATTTTTACCAGTTATTCACGAAACACTTGGGCTGTGCGCTCAGATGCACACTAATCCACTGGTAAGTTTGCTGAGGAGCAAAGGTGGCAGAAATGGGGACGTGTACTCAGCGTGGAGCATCTCCTTCTAGCCTCTCGATGTCAAACCTGCCTGGCAGGTAACAGTAGGTGGCAACCTTCCAAGGGAAGACCACCTGTGGTCCAAAGAATGACATCACCAGCCTGTTCCCGTAGAGTTAGGTCAGAGTATGTATCGTTGAATAGCTCTTTCCAAGAGGGAGAATAGCTTTTGGCATAACTAATTAACTCCTGTTTCTGCTTGGCAGTCTAGGTAGGATCAAGTGGAGCCCCCTTTCAGAGAGCAGTCTTCAAAATTGCCATGAACTGAAATTTCCTTCCTTTCTCAGGAAGTGTGAAGGAAATTTGGCGGTATACGTTATTGGGTCTTCCTTAAAATATAGATTTGAGAAGGGGCACTGATAGAAATGCATACATATTCCCCCTCCCTTCCATGGGTTTTGCCATGAGGGGGTAAGTTCAGATGCCAGCTGGAGGTGTCTTCTCTTAGTTGCTCGGTCACGCAGGTGGGCTGTACCTTTCAACGAACCACTCTCCTTCACTGGTGTTTGCAGAATTCTTAAGGCTCTCAGCTGCATCCGGCTTGAAGCAGTAAACGTATATTGGCAATTTGCACTGTAATATTTGTTGAATAGATTTTTAAGCCTTGATTGTATGACTAGAAACTTCCAGGAGCTTTTCAGAAGCTCTTGGAAGCTTTCACAGTTTTCATCTGTGATTGATTACAGCTCTTCCCAGTAGAACTTTATACTGTTTATTATGTAAGTTAACAATACAGATGTAAAAACAAGGAATGGTATCAGGAATGCAATTTTATTTGAAGTACAGCTTAAATGTGAAGAATGCTGTAAAATATCTCTGTGTAATTTAAATCATTGTCCTTAGAGCTCTTCTCATTTTGCTTAATTTGCTTTTTGTGACGCGCAAAAGAAGTTTGTTAAATCAAAACTGCATGTGTTTGTGGTTATTTTGTATTCATTTACTGTGGGAGAGTTACGTGTGAGAATCAGCCCAGGGTTTCTAATCCCAAATAAAACTCTGCTGCTTGAGCTGATAATCCATAACTCACTGCTAAGGCTGAATAACTGGTGTCAAGGATGGTGGCCAATTTAAGACCTCTTTACATTGGCCCACTGTAGGTGAAGGCTGAGAGAGGTTACACTTGGAGAAGTGTAAATTCTGTAATGCGTGACAAAGAATCAAGTGCCCGGCACAATTAATTTTAGTTAGGAGTTGAGTTCAAATGCAGAAAAAAGCAATTTCTATTTGAAGTGCTTGCATACGCCTTAGTACCTTCCCCGCATATAGTGAGGATTCTGCTTTCTGTGACTTTCGTGTTGTGAAGGACTTGTTGGAGCATTTTTCGGGCAGATCAAGTAGTCGGTTTGTCTAGTGGTGTAGGAATATGGTAACTGGATGCAAGTGTGTTCTGGGAAACTGAGAGGATGTGTGAAAGGAACATGATGCAAAGAAGTATTTGAAGGAATTCTGATGACAGAAAGGAAAACTTCAGTTCTTCAGTTCCTCTATTTTTTGGGGGGATATGCAGTTTTAACCTGAGGAGCATTATTAATCTTGTGCATTAGGTAGATTTTGCTGCACGATGTGTAATCGTGCATGAAGTGAGTGTTCCTCTGGTTATATTTTCAGTAGTTTTATTAATTACTTTGTAAAGAAAGATCTCTTGAAGATTTCAGGTTTTGGGGCTCATCTAGGTACCACTTTCTGAATGTCTGAGAGATGGATTCTCTCCTGTCATGGATAGTGTCCTTCCTAGTTTCTTCTTTTAAAATGAAAATATGGTTGAAGTGAACTGTCTTAGGCTTTTAAAAAAACCCCAGTAATGAGTATAAGCAGGGAACCAAATCAGGAGCTATCTGCTTAGAAGCTTTATTTTTTTTTTGTCCTCTATTTGCAATTATTAGTTTCTTTATTCAGCAGATTTAATTTCTTTTTTGTTTCACTTCAGCATAAAAATAAACCACATGTGGTGACCTTAGCTAGGAGCCACTCCGTTTCCTCGGCAGCTGCTGCTACATGCTGCTCGTCTGACAGACGTGGCTGGGTCGTGCTTACCAGAGGACACCCTTGTGGTCACAACCAAGTTGCAAATGTCACCGAGATGGTTTCTGAATGCCTATCACATGTGTATCGCCGATTCTGAAGTAGATAAAGTCAGCCAAAGACTCGTGTGGGAGCTGGGACTCCCAGAAGGTTACTTTTAAAGCCAAATAGCAGCAAGAGTTGTGACATGCATCCGCGAGCGGCGGTGGCGATTTGACAGTTACTCGGTCACCAGCCCGGTGGTAGAACTGACAGCGCGGATAGGGAGGCCCGTTTCAGCCCCATTAATGGTGTCTTGAATGCGAGCCTGCGGCCTGAAAAAAATGAGAAATGTTCAGTGATTGATGATTTTCTAGTCCCAGGGCACTGGGGGTAGTTTCTGGTAGCTGTGAACAATTTTCACCCCCTCACTTAATTAGTCCTGAGCTAAAGGCTTCTTTCTACGGGACTTAGAGAAGTGACTAAGTGGGAATTTTAAGACAAGGTTTACAAAATGTTTTTCAACGTTGGCTACGAAGGAGGTGCAATTTTGAGTGCCAGGTCTGTCATGTTTTGGTACAGAGTAGGTGATGCGGTGCACATCTGATCAGTCTGAATGGCAAATACCATGTTCGTACCTTTTATATGGAAAAACTGAAAGCATTTTGAAATACGCAAACCAAAATTTTATATTTAAATTTTAAATTTAAATCCTATGTGCAGGGCTTCTGTGTTTTCTACCTCTATACCTTTGGCACAAACTTTCAATAAGCTGCTGTTTCCTGGCTATCTAAGGGTCACTGTGAACCTGCTAAGTTGGCTCTCCTAATGCTAGAAAAGTACAAAACCGTGTTTCGGTTTGAGGGCTTGTTTGCAAATCAAAGTGACAAAGTTGATTGTTTAATCACTATTTGGAAGTAAACCTTTTGTCAGTGAGCTGTGCTGTTTGGTAACGCGACAGTGCCAAAATGCCTATTAATCTATAACACTGAGAGCAAGCAACAAGGGAATTTATTTGCACTAACGTTTTTTCCTAATGTCAGTGACTTCTCTTGACCTTTTTACTGTGTTGTTTTGTTAATGCAGATAGAAACCTTAGGGGGGAAAACCTATCAGTTGTGAGTTTTCAGCCCAATTTTACTCCCGGTGGTTAACGACTTAACACTAAGAGGATTCAAATATCAAAATATCTCGGTACTATTCAATTTTTAGAAATATTGTCCGTGAGGACACAGCTTATTAAGAAATTATGTATCTTCTTTTTGATGGGGGAGAAAGAAAAGAAGGGGAGAAAGTAAGATGTGGGCAGGCAGTAATTTCTGTGAGATAGACCCGAAAGCCAACTTTTGTGATTAATGACCAATTGTGACTCTGCACATTTAATTAGGAAAGTGTCATTGCACTCAATTAGCTGGGCTGCCAAATAATCTGTTTAATACTCTGGTCTTTTTTTCTCTAGGGTTTTGCAGACAGTCCTCATTACAGTGATCACTTGAATGACAGTCGATTAGGGCCCCATGAAGGATTGTCCCCGACACCTTTCATGAACTCAAATCTGATGGGTAAGTAGGTAATTCTTTACGAGTATCCCCTCAAAGCCTCTTTGGTCAGAAAGAGACATTTTTCATTCCCTTGTCTAGGCCTGACATGTCAAGCATCTGGAAGTTGCTCTGTTTCTCGTAGCAACACTGACTTTACTGTTGAAATCTCTTTATGTTGGGCAAATTTCTCAAAGGCCATTGTCCAGGACCTTTTAGAAGAAGGATTCACCTAGATTTTTCTCTGTTTGATCTATAAAACTGACGTATTTTGATTTGATTTTTACATTTCTCCTGGAATTTTTAAATAATTTTAAAGTTGAATTTTCTTAACTTTTTTTTTTTTGCTGAGAAGACGATCTATAGCAGTTTTTAACTTGTGCTTTTTTAAAAAGTAATAATCATTTTTCTAACACTACCAATTTCTGAACTACCTACCAACTTGAGGACTTCTTATTTTTCATTTTCTGAGAAATAGATGTGAACTCCCGTTTTTGCTTGACAGATGTTACTGCTTCTAGACCTGTGGGTGTCCAACATTTTCTGCTTTTGGCAGAACCAAGAAACAAAATGTGCATGATATTGTGGGCTTAGGTATTGAAACCCGCACTTTTGTGTTAGCTGAAACATTTATTGATGCCATCATCTGAAACCCTTCACCCTATTTCAGTTTGGAGCATGAAAATGTTGGTTTCAAAATATTTATTGTTTTGGCAGTTCGTGGTCTTGGGACAAATTTTTTTTCTTGCATCTTAAACTTAGGGATGGCTCTGAATGTTCAGAATTTGTACATTTAACATTGTTTCGCTTATATTTCTGCGCCGTGTTAGACATGACCTATTTTGCAATCTCGGTATTGTCCTTTTAAGACATAGCCATGGTAATCTAAGTGGATTACCTAAATCCAAATCCTGGTGGTCTGCAATTTCTTTTGGAAATCTTTCTACTTTGCTCAGTCTTTGTTTACTACTTTAATTTTCTCTGAAATAGAGGCAGACAAAGCACAGCTATTGCTGAAAACAGAATTTCATTTAAACCTTCATATATGAACCTCAAAATATGTAATTTTAACTTTACCATCTCTGTAGTCTTTATTTAGAGGAGAGTACATGTCAATTGGTAGGTGATACTTATATCTGAAGACAGTAAGGCTAGAATGTCGTTTCTTAGTTTCATAAAGCAGAGTAGAACCTCCCCACAATACTGGTTCACATGTTGTCTTTGTTTAAATACAGGAGACTAAGAAGACAAGTTACTTCAATTGGTTCTTCAGTAGTTTGGTCTCTAGAATGTATAGAATAGCTCTAGGTTTTGTAGCTGATACTGATTTTATTTTGCAAAAATAGCAAAGTTTTGATTTGTTGTTTTTAATTTCTGTTATCAAAGGCAAACTATTTGCTTATGCTTTGAGTCATCCAAGTTCTGAACAATATATACCTTTAAATATATGAAGAAAATAAATGATGCAGCTCTGTCTTGTTCGGTTTTATTGGAAAGATGGCTGGGTGATTCCATTAGACTTAATAGAATTACATCATTAAGACAGATTTGAGAAGAAGCCTCCATTGAGATTGTTTTGCAGAGAGAATTAATGAATTGCAGGACTTGTGTGTCAGTCACCCAAAGCAGCTGTGAACTGAAACAGTTTTGTAATGCTTTACGGCCAACAGTTTCGTAGGAGGAATTAGAGAAAGCTTTGGGTATATATCTCTAAGAAACGTACTCCTCAAAACTCTAAAAGTATGCTTTTACAAGTATTCCACCTGTGATTTGCAGTTTGTCATAATGAAGAAGTCTATAGTTGTTTTATTTATCTGAAAGTGTAGGACACAGCTTTGTATATCGTACTGTCGCATTGTGAATTTTTGCAGCGTATCTTAAGTTGATGCTGAAAGTTTGGAGAAGGAGAATGATAAGAGCTACATAAAAACATGGTTAGTAGTTTTCTTTGCAGTAGTACCACTACCCATGTTTGTGGTTTTTTTTGTCTATTATTGTAAATAAAAATGAGACTACTTCTTAAGCTTTTTAGACAGGAAAAATACTACACAATTTATTAGTATCAAATCGTGGACATGTTCCCATAAACAGAATCAAACCAACCATTTTATTAGTTCTTGTAGATGATATTTAATGCATTGATTGATTATTCTGTGATCTTCAGAGGTTAAAAGGAGATGGAGCCTAAGAACACAAACCTGAGGAGCTTATAGGAAGTATCTCACGAGACTAATAGGAGTGATGGAGCATCTGGAGTTTCATGTTGGAAGATCTGAGAAGCACAGATCTTCTAACATTTAATTATGACCGAAATACATCTCTGAAACAGTTAAACTATTATAAAAAAAAACAAACCAAAACAAAAGAGCAACAACATATTTCACCATTGCTGTCAACACTTAAGAGCACCATTAAAAGAAAGAATTGTGTGTCAAGGGGATGTTGTTATTTTGTGTATTACGTTCAGCCGTAAGCATATTTGCCTGAAGAGATAGCGGATTATAAAGTGCCACTGTCTTTCATGTTGGAGCTCTCAAACATTTTAATGATCTCGTACGTTGCAAAAGAGAGAAATTTTGTCTAACAAGAGTTGATAATGATTCAATAATGAACAATTTGCCACAGAAAGATGCATTTCCATATTCATTTAGATATTTTTTTGAAGTGTTTTGCAGAGGAAGTAAAGCTATTATGTTGGATTTGTTAGTGTTCTTTACTAATGAATTCCAGAATTATCCTGTTGATTTGTTAGTATAAAAAAAGAAGGGCCATTGCTTGTATTTTAAGTAAAGCCACTGAATCCTCTTGGCACCAGTGTAGTCTGCTGGTATCCATAGAGATGCGTAGAAAATCAGACTAAGATATATTGGTGGTATTGTAGCTCCATTTAGACTTGATAATCTTTGCTTATTCAACACTTTGTTTTAATTACATTCTAGAAAACTATTTGCGGGGATATGAGATTCTTTTCTCTGTAATTATGCTGCATTTTCGTATTCCGCACTTGCAAGCAGGGTCAGTTTTTGCTAGGACCCTTCGAGCATGGGGCGTTGTATCTCCTGTTGTACCATTCTCTGGACTTTATTCTACTGAGTTTTTCTACTTGTGCTTACCAGAAAGATGGAAAGCAGATCATTCTCGAGTATAGCTTGAAGGGGTCCATCCTGAAAACTTGGAGTGGGTGACTTCATTTCTTTTCTGTCTGCCTATGCAAAACTTCTGTGATCCGTGCTTGTCTGTGCACTACACAGTTCTGCAAGCTTGTAGACGATGAAAAAAATCGCTTAAAAATTTAGTCAATATGGAGTGAAAAGGTGGTGGCTGAATGTAAGCTTGCAATGTTGAAATTGGTCCCTTGAAGTAGAAAGAGAGATTTTTCTTTCAAGCATACTTCTGTGTTTTCCCATTATTTTAACTAGTCGCTTTACAGTTAAATTGGGTTAAATTTTACAACTCCGGGTGTTCCTGAGTTAGCTACAGGGTTTGAAGTCTTGTCAGTCAAGATAACCAGAACCTGCCGTAGTAAAAAACTCTGCACGTGTGGGTATGGAGGGATTTAGATCATTTGCATCTTTCTGACCTCACCGCACTGACTCTAATAGACCAGCTGCAGGGTTGTATTTACTCGTTCATTCCGTGTGATGAGTTGATGTTGTAACACTCGTCTCTGTCCGTAAGCTGGTGAGGTGGTGACTGCTCTCCTCTTCCTAACAAACCAACCTCTGCTCCATGCTCTGTATGGCCCTGATGGTTTCTTACAGCCTTACTCTTAGGAGTACGGAGGACCTGACAGCGCAGGGCACACATTGGTCAGTATTCACGAGGGCGGGACTTGAAGCTTGTTACAATAATTAGAGCTCTGAAGGATTCAGATTGTTAATCAAAATGTTGTTTCTTATATTCTGTTTATACTATGAATGTAAAGGGTAACCCTGACTCTTGTCCTGATTGAAATAAATAGGTGGAAGAACCAAACGTGGTGCTCTCTAATGGAAGAGTACATTTGGAGATTTTTGTAGTCTGGCTTCCTTACATACATACGGATGTTTCCCAGTTATTTTACCCTCTATTAATGCTGAACTGTAGCAGGTGGTTAATAGGTGTGTGCTGGATAGAAACTGCCACGTGGCGTGAAGGACAGCAGGAGTGGAGAAGTGCTTGATGGGTTGAAGCCAAATTCCAGGAATTTTCAAAGGTAGTCTTGAGTGGGAAACTAAAGACTCATTTTGTGGATTAACCGTGTCTATAAGCTGTGGATATCTGGATTGGAAAAGCTTTCTGATTTTAGAGTTACTGTTCTCTTAACTGACTTTATTGCCAGTGATGGTTTGTAAGAAGGACTGTGCTGCTGCTGGTGCAGTGTGTTTTTCAAGCTGATGAAATTACTGAACTATTTTTAAAGAGGAACATTAGGGACATTTTTTGAAGCAACGTAGTAAATAGCTGAGGCCTCTGGTAGCTTTCCAGTACTGCTACCATTCTTGAACAGGTGATGTAAGCCTTTTAAACATTAATTCAGGAAAGGTTCTTCTCAGTAAAAGGAAAGACTTTTGAACATTAAAATGCAATTAAAGAAGGCATGCGTCTGAATTGTTTCTCTTTTAAGAATCTAACTACTCTTCAGGTAAACTGACAGTTTTCTTCCCCAGTAGCCCTTCAGTAAAAGAATTTTGGAATCTGAGCGGTAGAGCTTGTTACCAGATGACTTTATGATGGTCAAGGCAGTAGTAGGAAGCAAGGAAGGGTGAGTAGTTGTTAAAATGGGAAATGTTAAGAATGATGCCATTTCAAGTTTTTGCTAGGAGTCTTGTTTTATTTACCTTCTAGGAGGGGAGAGGGCAGACGAAAGTAGTGAGTTGGCAGACCTCGTGTTTGTCCAAAGCAATCGTTAGATTTCCTTCAGTTGCCTTTTGTAGTCATTACTGATTGAATGCGTGGAATAAAATAGGCATCACGATGGAAATGATCTCCAGAGACACGAGTAATGGCAAGACTGGTCTGAAGTAATTTATATGTAGTTAGATCGGTATTAACTTGGAGAATGGTGGGGGCAGAATATTTCGTATCCTCCAGAGAATTCGTTACTAAGAAAGAAGGAAATGACAAAATTGGGGTGCAACAAAGGTGGACAAGTTCATCTCTTTTCACAGGAGTACGGGAGTAAGTTGAAAGAAAATTGCAAAAGGATAGCTAGTAAGCTTCCCATAGTGCATAATTATCTGTGAAATATTAGTGTCGACTAAGAGCTCAGAAAAACTTTTTTTAGTAAAAAAGATGCAAGTTCAGCCATGAATACTTAGGGGTACCGGTCTCCTGCTCTAGGACAGCGGGTCCCCCACAAACCGTGGATTGTAAACTTCCCGTGCTGGAAAAAATCCTTGAAATTCACTTTAAGGTAACCGGTATCATGCAGTTTCACAGCATTTTGTTTAGGTTTTATCAAATCATTTATTGTGTTGATTATTAAATCTAAAAATATCGGGGTGCTGACTCATCTATATAGAATATATTATGGCACTGTTTCCCAAAGTAAGTGTTGCTGTTGCTTAACCCCTGTAAAGCTTCATGTTTTGTGGCCCCAGATAGGCTTTTGTATTTTTTTTAAAATTATTTTTTTACAAATCATTGCCTATAATGAATCTGGCAAATGGAAGATTTACATCTAATTTTCCTTCCAAGAATGTTTGTTTTCCTTTTGGGGCATGTCACTGTGCTTAATTGCTTGACGCTGTTTTTATATGATATTACACATTAGCTAAAAGCCTGGTGCGAACTCTGTAGTATTTGGGGGTTTATAGTGAAAATTTCAAACCCAGAGTAATATTTTAAGGTAAATTTCAATGATTCCTTCCTCTGCTAGAAAAATATATATATCGTTTGTTTAATATATGAATATATAAAGTCTCCATAACTAAACCGAGGTCCGTTTTTGTGGTTGGTTGGCTGGCTTAAGATGCTAGCCATCCTTTTGGTGTGGGGTGTTTCTCCCTCTGGCTGCGTCCTGGCTCTGCTGTGGCGTGTAGGGCAGGGGCAGGCTCTTGTCAGTCGTACGCCGAAAACCTCACACCTGCCAGCACAGAGCCACCGGTCCGCAGGCTGACGCTTTTTAGAGTTGGGATGTTTTGTATCTGATGGTATAGTTTCAGATTTATCTTACTTTTTTTTTTTCCCCCTAGGTATTACATTAAATAAATTCTGCTCACACCAAAGAATTGCTCTCATCTGCTCTTCATTTTCCTTTTGTGAAAGCTAATGGGTTTCTGGGAAATTAAATTACACAGTCGTTTAGTGACAGTGTTAAGTGCAGGGCATTTTTACCCTTGGGTTTTTGCTCACAAGAGTGTGCATTAAGCTTCGTTTTTCCCTTCTGTTTACAGCAATATTTCAATCAAATGCCTTTCCTAACATTTCTTTACACACCGTCGTTCCTCAAGGCCTCCCGCAGATGTTGCGGGAGGTTCGTCTCCTTTGTCACGTTGTGCTCTGGCAGGTGTCTGCTTGTGCTCTCTCCCCCTGGAGACTCTCCGCCCGCTCCTGGTTAGCAGCTGTGGCGGAGGGGCCCCGACCTCCTCCTCAGGTGGGGCTCAGGTGTGGGTCTGGCAGGTAGGCGCGGGGTCGGGGGCGCAGCTGCCCCCTCGCTGCGGGCGGCAGCCCCGGGTCCGTTCCTCGCCGCTGGCGGGGGGGCGCGCAGGTGCACGGCATCGGGCCCCCCCCGCTCCCTCCCCGGGATCCGCTCGCTGCGCGACGAGGCAGCTGATCCTTCGCCAGTATGGGTCGTGGTGTGCAAGTTCGGGAGATTTTTATAGTCTCCTAATTAGCATTGGAGCTCTTTTCGGGCTAAGCCTGCAATGCTGTTGTTCAAGGGGGGAAAAAAAACCCAAACAAAAAAACCCCGAGAAATATTTTCTTTCTGGGAAGAAAAAAAGTGAAGAAATTTGTCCTTGAAATTCCATCAGGCTGCATGACTTAACACTGTACAAGAAAGAGCTGCTGGTACCTTTTCCCTGGATGCTACCAGTGCCACCAGTACCTCACAGCACCCGTAGGAGCCTCTGCAAACACACCGTGTCCCCGAGCAGAACTTGCTGTCCCGGTGGCCTCAGGCACTGGCACTGCTTGTACAAGGCACTAATGGGAGAAGAAATGGGACCCGGTGCTGATCGTGTTGGAGGGAGTTGAAATGATGTTGCCGCCTTTGAAAACGACTTGCGCGTAAAGCCGGGGGTGGTTTTTTTTATTTCATACTAAGTACTTCTGAATTGCCAGCCTGGAAATTTAAACATGCGAGTCCATGGCTTTTAAATGTTGAGATATTTTAGGTCTGATATAATTTGTTCTGCAAAGCTTGTTTTTTAGTTAATGCGGTCTGATACGTTTGAGTGTTGATTTATTCAGAGTGTACTCTGCCTCTGAAAAGGGGAATAAATGGTAATCTGATGAAATTTTTAAATCTCGCTTTTCCTCTTTGTTAGAACATGTCAGTGTGGCTGCTGTAGGGTATGTTTATCTGTTACAAGGCTCATCAGTGCATGAAATGCTGAAAGGGCATATTTCTCTCCTGTGGTTCCTGCCATCCCTGGGCACTTGTAGATGTGTTCCAGTGGATGGGATCAGCTGGGTGAAGCTGGGGGACTTGAAATTTCAGTCTGTCTGAAGGCGCCAGCCTCCTTTCTAGGGAGAATGGAGGAGGGGAGTGATTCTTTCCCATACTGGTGATGTAACTTTCCCATGAGGCAGTTGCTTAGGGATCTACATAATAACTATTATCCTGTTCAAATAGGAGACTGTAGAAAGCTCACTGGTGATTAAAAGATAATTTTGTAATTTTTCATGGCTTGTCTTTGTTTTGCAATAAAGATGTTTGCTTATCGCCAGGTGCATAGAAATCATTTACTTAATCTCTATTTCATTCCATTAATTTCTTTTCATTCTTGTGTGCGTGTAGCTGCAGCCTGTCAGTTGCTGGCAGTCCATTTTTTTTTTAATAAATGCAGCAGCCTGTATCCAGTGATTAAATTGTAAACTATCAACCAAAACGTTGTGACTAGACTGCTCGTGCCAAAACAAGTGGCTGTTGTGGTTTGGGGCGTTGTAGTATTTGCATTAATATGATCTGAAGTTGTTAATAGTTATCTTTAGAGTCTGTATTTTAGTGAGTCAGATGTTTTGTTGCTGCTGGAAACCCCACTTTTGGGTACACGGCCGCCTCAAAGGGGAAAGCAAAATGGGTGAAATCGAGTGAGTAAGCCTGTAAGAGATGTAATTTTATTATTTAGGTCCTTGAAGGTGTTGGACCTCCAATACTATCGTTTCTGGGAGCTGCCAGTGACCACTGCATTTTCCCTAGAGTTAGGCTGCTGGAAGTGTGCAGTGCTTCAGCTGTGTAGGGGATTAATGGAACAAGTATCATCGAGGGAAAATAATATTTATTTCTTTTTAATATCATTTTGAGAGTCATGTCTGGACACTTTCACTTCAGTCCAATATTGCGTCAAAGTTTTGTTTCTGAAAAGTGGGTGAGGGATTTTAGTGTAAGAGCAGTATGCCGAAGACCAGAGACACTGCAACTTGTTCCATTAAGCAGGGGTAACGTCTTGCTCGCTTGGTTGCTGTCCTTTTGTGTTTCTCTGTGCCTCTCAAATGGATGCTCAGCTTCTGTCGTTCTAAGGTGTATAACGTGTATCGGGAAGTTAGCTGAAAACTCCGCGGAGTTATTTCTTGGGCATCCAGATGGAGGGTTGTTTTGAGAAATACAACTTTGTTATGCATACATGCAGAGGATTCACCAGGGTGGCATTTGGTGGAGGGAGGGTGCTGTTTGATTGGGTTTTTTTCTGGAAGACACAGGGGTCTCCCATCTGAAGATGAAACAGGAGAGAGAGTTGATGCATCGTTCTGTGTCATGTTGTGTTATATCCAGGATTCAAGGAACTGACAATGTTTGGGATTACTGCTACCGATCCTTTAGAGAAAGCAGTAACCTTAAGTTCAGTGATAAAATGCAAAAAGTTCATTGAAATGGGAACGGGGAAGAAACCCAGTGATTACTATTGAAGTAAGGTGAGACTTATTCTTATAGTTTTTCCCAAAACTGCTCAGGTCTGGCGGTGAGCCTTAAAGGTAGTTGGGAACCAAGTGCATTAAATATCTAATGTGTAAATGTGAAATGTGTAAATTCAAGTTGGGATTGTACAGACCTCGTGCAAAACCAGTATTATCACAATAATTGTATCGAAATTTTAGTTTA
Organism: Trogon surrucura; assembly: GCA_020746105.1. NCBI lineage: Eukaryota > Metazoa > Chordata > Aves > Trogoniformes > Trogonidae > Trogon > Trogon surrucura. The sequence goes on from CM036627.1 coordinate 1,792,583, forward strand.
CTTCCCAGTGTAACAGGGGAATAAAATAAAATAAAATACGCCTGACACTTTAGGCACAAGTGCAAAACAGGTAAGGTATCTACCAATTTCTTCCTCTCATACAATGGGACCTAGAAAGCAGAAATTTTGAGAGTAGTGTGTGACTTGTTAACAGTCGTGTAAGCTTCAAGGCTGATCCCTGGGGTCTGCATTGAATACCTAAGTGCACGACTGTATCATAAATAAATTTGTATCACCTTTAAAAAAGGTTCTGCAGAGAGAGAAGAGTGTTCTTCTCTACTTTTTATCAGGGTACTGCAGTTTTAAGTGCGTTTTCTGCATTGTAGGAGCAAAGTGAAGCTTGCCTTAATGTTTTGCTGTGATAAATAACTTCTGTTTCTGACTGGATTTGTTCCTTTTCTATGACATCATTTATTTGCTTCACATACTGCTAGCCCATTACAAGCCGTCCCCTCAGATTTATTTATTTATTTAGGTTCTTGAGGTACTTTCCAACTTAAACTACAGGCTGATTGACCTGCTTGAATAGAGATTTACAGAACCGTATTTCTTAAGTATGCCTTACCCATCTTAAAAGTCACATTGCCTTATGAAATATTGTAGAGAATCTTCTGATCGTGTCACCCTAACTTCAAAGGAGTTTGCGGGAGCTTCTATGTGTGTTATGGTATAGGAAGTGTTTAGCGCACCTTAATATTCTACCTATCAGTCAAAATATGAGATTATTTTTTTTCATATTTATAAGTTCTTTTTTCTGTGATTTTAGAGGAGATTTGGTTTCCCTATAGCTGTGTTGCATTACTGTACAGCTTCAAGTTTGAAAGGTACCGTAACTGGTACAGATATGCAAGATCAGAAACGAAGCTCTTGCTTATTCTCCATGATTCAGTTCTGTCTTACTTTGTACTTAAGAGAAATGTCATCCCTTCACCTGACGTGAATTAAATCTTTCTTCTTGGTGATAGGTAGGTGATATTTTTTCAGCGATGCTGTGTTCTGTAGCGAAAGATGAGCTAATGTATTTTAACATCACTGAGACAATTTTTCTTTACATCTTCTGGGACTGATTTTTTTAAGCTTAAGAGAAATGTCACTAGCATTACTAGTATTTAAAATACTACTTTTTAAAATACCACTTTATAAATAATACAGCTGAGAAATCCCCATGCCTTTTTTCAGGTGTATGAGTCTATTGCTTCTGTTTTTGGGTACTTAAGGTCGAGCTAGGAAGGCAGGATTCAAAGTCACTCGCTCGTGCAGCGCTCAGTTTGTCTTGCGCTGCTATGTTGTTCTTGCCCAGCACACTGGGACATGGGCCTGATTTATTTTGTTTGATTACTGAGAGTGATGGGAGGAGGAGCAGTGATTGCCTTGTCTTTCTGGTGCTTGGCTGCATTTCCTTTAATTTTTTGTTCGCTGCTTTTAGTCATCAATGACAATTTATAAATAGTGCATGTTTCACAATGATTTCAGCCCTGAGTGCCAAACAACTGTATGATTTTGTTCCTTTGTTTGACAGCTATCTGGCACTGGGCCCTGTGCACGATTACAATGAATATTTTTGTCCAGTGTATGTGTGTGTTCTTTATTTCATTTATATTTTTGCTGTTACATCAGAAGTGTATCTTCCTAGAAATGTGGTTCAAAGGATACGTGGTAAAGAATACCCAACAACTTTGTAAAACTGTTAAACCAATTGAGTGTAACCCTGTTCCTTCAGTATTTTAGAGCAGAGGAGCGAAGGGAGGGAGACCAGAAGGGAAATGCTGCTGGTTTTTGTTGGTTCAGTGGCAGAATTGCAAACTATGCGAAGGAACATGGTTTGTTGGCAGAAGGAAAAAGGCCATGCGTTTCTCCAGTTGGTAACCGTTTTATATAGGGTGGTTTGCTTACGTACACACAATAAACAGGGAGCTCTCAGCAATAGATTTAGAACAAAGAGCAGTTTTTTTAAATAAAGAGAATTTCTGTATTGGTTTTCTCTCATTTTACCTACATAGAAGGAAATTTGGAGCACAGCTAACTTGAAGTCAAGACGCTGGCTCGAGCTGGCTCTTCAGTGCTTGGTTGATGTTCCGCAAGCTTCCCTGGTGACGGTGCTCCTCTGAGATTGTTTTGTGTGCCTCCCCCTCTTTCCCCAGCACAGGCACAGCTTGGTCTCTTCACAGAGACATAGTGCAAATGCCTGTAAACCAATGTGAAATAAAACACCCAACTGAAAGGCAGTGATTCATGAGGAGACAATGTTATCCAGGCCCCAGTAACTTTTTTTATTCTTCTTTTAACCTGTGCTCTAAAGTATCCTCATTCCCTTGATAATCAATTTCAGCGCCGCTATTGACCTGAAAGCTGTGGTTTTGAAGTTGCCACTGCTCTTCTGTCTGGTCTCTCTTTATTTTCTTCGTGGTACTTTATGTTGCTTTCTAGTTCATTAAGGCAACACAACTGTGTGTCATTCATCCAATCTATTTCCATCCGGAAAAAATGCCAAAACTTCAGAGCTAAAAGGTAACGAGTTTATCCTAGAATCGTGGATAGAATCATCTGTCCTCAAATCTATAGAGTGTAATTTTACTGCAGTTTTACCCTGTGGTTAAACTTGTGGGTCTGTCCCTTGAATTGACCCGTGCACACTGTTCCACCTGAGCGCTTCCATCAGGCTCACACTTACCTGCACTTTGGGATTTTTCCTGTCTTTACCCGGCTTGTCTGTCTTCCTTGGTCTGTTGGCTTTTTTGACTGTTTTAAGAAAGGCCTTTTTTGGTAGTTTTGTGCAGATGTGTTGCTCTTTGTAGATGTGTTTTCTTTCTGTTTCTTTCATCTTAAAGAAAATCAAGTTTTAAATCTGATTGTGCTCTAGTGTTACTTACAGTGTTGTACTTACCTGATTATAATGCTGGACTCTTGACATTTCGGGCATATCATTCTTCACATTTGCTCTGTTTTTTTGGATTTTTTGGCGCTGCTTTCTCTCTGTACCTGTTACTGACCGGTGCTGTCAGTGAGGTACCATGGTAGAGCAGTTTCTCTTCTGTTCCAGTGCGTTCCAGTGTCAGTCTTGTTGCTTGGCTGTGAGACATCTTCTAAGTGGTCTTTAAGTGCAGATTCTGAACAGGGGAGCTGAGCTGGGTAGTACAGTGAGTATTCTCCTTCACAGGACAGATCACTGTGTGCTAGATCTCGAAGATCAAAACTGTTCTCATATTGCAAACAGAGGTGTGGTGGTGCCTTCTTTGATCTTCAATTAGAACAGCCTAGAAGTTGTTGCAAAATGGGCAGAAGGATAATAAAAGCAGCTAGGAAAATATGGTTTAAGTGGAAACTTAATAGTTTATTGATGGCCAACCTCTAAACAAAGCTGCAAGCTATGGCTTAGATTGGAGGAAGGAAATGAACCAGATATTTAGACTGAAAAGTGAGGTTAAAATGCAAAAATTAGTAAAAATTTGCTTATTTTCATGTTAGGTCAACAGCATCGGTTCAGACGTGCTGAAGGGGAAACTGCATGGTTTTCTACTGCAAAGAGAAAATTGGCATACATGGTTTTTGGAGTCCGGTATTTTGTTATTTAAAACATGTCCTTTTTACTGAGGCTTCCGAGATGTGCGTGGATGCTTTTCATAATGCTTGATCCCTCGTAGCATGTACCGTGCCTGCTCCAGGCAGATACCTTTAGATGTCACAGTCATCTTGCCACACATGATGAATCACTTTGCCTAAAGATTTTCTGGCCACAAAGCCTCCGGGGTGGCTCTGTCTCCCTGAGGATGTTCTCTTCGACCAGCATCTGAGCCTTACTCTCCTGTGACCGGTTTCAGAAAATACCAAACGCAGACTTTTTCACATTTTATTTCTGCTTTGTAAAATAACAAAAGGGGGTCATATTATAGAAGTAGGTATGCAGAGGACACTGCTGACCAAAATCGGAAATAAATATTTGACAATATTTGTTCCCTGGGTTCTCCCCTTCCTGAGTGAACCGTGGAGTCCCCAGCTCCCTTTGTAGCCTGTCCAAGGTGAGCAGGAGGAGGAGGTGGCCCTTCGCTTTCTCTGCTCCCCTCTCCTTGAGAAAATCCGCCCTGTTTCTTCAGGAGCAGACTTCTGCGGTGATTTAAAAGGGCATGGAAATGGAACTGCAAATTACTAGGTGGCCATTTGTCATCTTTTGCATTCGTACACAGAACCACCTTTTCCAGCCTACGCTGCCTTTTCTCCTTTCTGTCCTGTTGATCCTTTTCAAATATTTGCTTAAATAAGCATTGTTGGGAGAGATGCTCATCTATTTTCTGTTTTGGAAGGCAAATCTAAATAAAAAGTTTTCCACAGATGTCCTTTTTTTTGCCCTGAGGATATTGATGTTTCTTTTCTCCTTTTTTAGAATAACTATTCATCTTGTGGAAAATATTTTCATTATCAAGAACAGCCTTTAATAAAAGATTAGCTTTAAGAAGTGTAGGCATTCTCTCGGTCGTAACTTAAATTGTAACTAACAATCCTTCTTTGTGCTGAGAATGTAAAAGATATCAACTCAAGAACCAACTCAGTAACTACTGTAAAAAACAAAACCTGAAATATTCCTCATACCTTTTTAAAAATAAAAGTGCCAACCATCAGCCTTAATGCAGTTCCAACTCTTTTTTACAATGAGACTTTTAATGGTAGAAGGTAACTTGTCAGTCCTTGTCCTGATTGTTTTTTTCTCATTAAAATTTTTGAGTTTGTTAGCTTTTTTCACATTCGCAACTTTGAAAAAATCGTGTTATTTAATACCTGAAAGTATAGCTTGATTAGTTATAAAACTACTTATTTGGAAGTCAAAGCCAGTTATGCCTGCCCAAGATTTAATATTCCCTTTTATACAATGAATCCAGCTGTGAAGCCTGAATGGAAAATCAGACAGCTTGATGCTAACAGCTGATCGTAAGGAATCCAGTTAGGCCAAAAACATAAAATGAATAGTTTTTGTTAACCCTGGATAGAGCTGAGTAACGTCAGCAATGGATGATAGATAAAAGGGGCCAGTGAGGCAGTAGCTGGCATCTCAACTTTTAAAGCCGTCAATTTAGCTGGGGTTTGTGTGTTTCTATAGTAGTTAAAGAACATTCTTAGTAGCGTTACAGATTTTCTTTGGTTTGAATGCTTCAAAGAATTGAATTGACAAGGGGAAGTATATACCTCATTTTAGCTAGGTTTTCAGCGTGCAGTTGCATTTGTTCAAGGAATTTTAAGCTTTTTTTAATATGTGTAAACGCACATCTTTTGCCTGTTAAGGTAGCGTTTGCGTCGTCTGGGTGTTAAACATTTTTACTCAAGAAATAGCTAAGACTCAAAGCATTTTGTTATCAACTGTCCTAAGTTCTGACACATTTTTACCTCTGTTTATTGCAATTACTAATTTTGCTGTATTTACGATACTGCAGGAACTTCTTGCAGAAATCCATTCCAGGTTAACCTTGTAACCAGCTGCCATTGTGCTGACAGGATGAGGGGGTTCTTTGTAACTGTTTTCTTCTTTGACTTCTAGCTAACTCTTTCCAAGCAGTGGTACTTGTCTAACTTTTAGCAAATTAATAAATCAAAGCTACTTCTTGTGATATAAATTTTACTAATTTATATGCTGTATACTTGTGACATGTATTTTTTTCATGGATAACTTTGCTTCTATATATTTTAAGGGTAAGAATAGTAGGACTCTTCACTACAGTCCTTGGCTGTAGGAGATGTCAGCAGTCAGGTATTGTTTTGTTAATAGGTTAAAATTCCTGCTACTGGTCTGCTGATGCTCTTACAGTCTGTATAATTTAGATAACAATGAGATATCCTAGTAGCTGTGGTGCCACGCACTTTTAAAAGTGTTTTCAGAAGTTCACCAAAATTGCCTCTGGTCTTCATGCTGTCTGTGTAGAAATCCCCTTGCTTGCAGCAATACCCCCTTTTGCCGTACCCTTCTTTGAAGTTTCTCTGATAAGTCTTACCCTTTTGTGCTCTTCTCTCCACATGTTGATCTGAACCCTAGCTGCCTCACCTTTTTTTTGTATAACCCTGTCACAAGCAAGCAAACCCCCGCTCTATCCCACCGCAGTCAGTGAGGAGAGGCTCAGGTGTGTCTGAAGACCACAAGAGTTTCAGTGTCTGGACCAGTGCGTGTCCTTGGCTTCACTCACGTCTGGTTTTAGCCCAGCCAAGTAGGGTGAGGTGCTAGCCTGGACACTTGTGCTGACAACAGTCCCCTTGTTGTCCCTCTCATTAAGGTTTCCAGATAAGGGTGAACCTTACCAAGGCTTTCTCATTTTGGAAGACGCTCTTTGTCCCACTCCTTCCAGCCTTTTCCCGTGTGGATGTTGCCAGCTGTTAGGTTTTTGCCTCTTAAGAGACGTCGAGTTGTGTAGCATAGCCATCAGCTTGCCCTGTGTTGCATGTGAAGTGTGACTAATATTAATACTTAATTCATTATATGATATTTTTCATTTCTTTTCAAGAGCTTTCGAAATAAAAGGAGCCAAGCTTAATCTAAAAAACTCATCTTGTAAAGATACTATGATTTTAACACTGTAGTTCCCCAGATAGTACGGTAATTAGCATTCTGTAAGTGCCCAGACTAGAACTGGTCGTCAGGCTCTTAATTTAATGATTTATTGATTAATGATTTTTGTATTCTAGTGAGGGAGAACACTTACTCATCTGCTGCTGGTCAACATAATTCTGCAAAAGGATGTGAATATTCCTTTGATAGTACGCACATTTGTTCTTTAACCCTTCTGTGCTCCTCTGTCTAACAGCACCGAGTCTGCCACCTTCTTATCGTGTAGAGTTTTGGGATTACAGGCCTCGGATCTGGCCCTGTGAAAACGTGAATCATACCAGGACTCTAAATTGAGAGCAAAATGCAAATGCTTTTGTGCATTTTTCTGAGGGCTTTGAGATAGGGAGGGGAGGAAGCCAAGGAAAGAAGATAAAAGGGCCTGCAGCAGTAAAAAAAAAAAAAAAAATCACCAAATGATCTGGATTCTAACTATTTAAAAAAATGTGCTTTCTGCTTCTGACGTGATTTTCCCTCCCTCCTTGTACTAATGAGTTAAAGTGTGTTGTAGTCCCCTTTGCGGAGCCTCCCGGATGGGAAAGAAGGAATTGCCATTGACCTAAAGCCCTGTGTCGGGCTCTGGAGGGCAACCTGGCAACCTACACTCTTACCCTGCCTTCTTTACTTACTTCTCCAAGGAGTTCTCAGCAATTTATGCCTGAAAGCAAAGCTGAGGTGGTTCGGTAGGTGCTAGACGTGCTTGGTCTAGCTGTGCAATTCGGAGGGTTCTGCTCTTCATATATTCAATTTAAGAAAACCAGAAGTAAAACTCAGCTTTATGCTTTGATAGCAAACGGTGGAGTCCTCCCTGCCCTGGGCACTTACAGTGTTTTCAAAGTGAAAAGGACGTATTACCAGTTTGTTTAGTCTTTTACGTTTCAGTTGTAACTCATTTGACTTTGAGCTCCAAGGCACAATATAATTTCAAGAGAAGAGGCACTCCTTGTCCCATTGTTTCCTGAGTATCTTTTTAACAGTGCAAATACTTAACAGAATAGTCAGATAAGCTCTGGCCAAAATGTCTCTGTATCCTTCTGTCCATATATTTATTATAGTCCTAAGTCATTAATAGCACAAAATAAATTAACATTTGTAATGGGCCTTTTTTGCAAACCGTAGTCAAAGCAGCTAGCGTTTTGATTCAAGTCATGCTGTGCCGTGATAGCCATGTTGTGCCATTTTTAATCTACTTGGTTTTAAAATTAATTTGTGACACTTGCTTTAAAAGAAATAAAATAGCTTTCTTTCACTGGGAGCATCGGCAAGCATATTGATTTTTTTTTTTTTTAAATAGCTTTAACTTTTGGGGTGTTTTCACCACCGGTGGTCCTGTTTGTTTGACAATTTTGTCTAACATATTGCTGTACAGAAGCACATTCTCCCCTTGATTTTCATCCCACTTTGTCCTTTATCTCTGCTCACTTGATGTTGTTCAAGGGTTACTTTGTGAAAGGTGCGAGCGCCGCGCACAGTTGATTTTGGCAAAGCCAATAATGTTGCCGTTGATCTGGGTCTGAGCTGACCATCCGTACCGGGGCAGAAGTTCTTCGCTTCAGGTTGTTTCCTTCTCGCAGGCTCTGCTCGGATTGCGGCGCGGAGCCGGTGGTTCAGCTCTACCCCGGCGCTCTATTAATATGCACAACATGACCGGTTTCGGGGGAAGGTTATTAGAATGCTGGTTTGTATCCTCCAGTGAATGAAATGATGTGTGATTATGAAGTCATCAGGCATGGACCAGTAAGGCTCGAGAGAGCCTCCCCCCAGGTCCTGGGGTGCCATTGATTGGTGACCATGTGTTTGTGCCCGATAGACTGTGAAATGGTGTGTTGCTACACGGCTGGTGTTGCACCTGCGCCCCACCGAGGTGATTGATTGGTTTGGTCATGTGGAATGTTCCCATCTGGTCTGCAGTAATGTGTTTTTTTGTTGGGCTTTTTTTTTTTTTTTTTCCTTCCCTCCCCTTCCTTCCTCTTCTCTCCCCATTTCCCCTTCATCTGCAAATAGCGAGCGCTCGAGCAGGCAATTGCAAGCGGCAGCGAGTCTCTGCCTGGAGAACAAAGTGGGGGCTGCTGCAAGTGCAGCAAGTGCTGTTTTCGTTCCTGCCAAAAGATCAGATAGGCTGTGGTGTGCTTGCGGGTGGCTTTCGGACGTCTGTAACTTTTTATTCTTTTTTAAATAAAGGGGAAGGGACAGGATACGACAGCCAAACCCTACATGTTACTCTGCAGATTTCTTACTGTTTTTACAGAAGTGCTCCGCTATTGTAATTAGATTACCCGAGCAGCAGTGCATGTGGAAGATCTTATTTAACCTTGGAAAAGTAGTAGTTTATTTATTGAAAACTACTGATGTTGCACTTTAAATGCCAAGAAATTATTTTAGTTCCTTTAAAAAAATTCTATAGTTACATTGGGCGGTCTTGTTTGATATTTCTTAATCTCACTCCTTTTTCATAATTGATCTATTCATTCCACTTAATGACTAATTACATATCAGAGCACATCATCAGCAGCATTCATCATTGTAGAATGTAATAATCAATGACATTTCAACAAAGAAAAATTAAATATGCAAATAAGGACTCATTAACTTTTGCATGAGCTGTTTGAATAATCACGTTGCTGACAAGGCTGTAATTAACAGAAATTGATGCTGAGTTCAGTATTTGATAGTGTGTTTTCTCAGCGTTTTATTGTTGTCACTGCGGGGGCTGGAATGAAGTTCTGCTCTACTTGTACCTTGACTTAGGCTTGATGTGATGGGTTGTGCCAGGTAGCAGAGGCTTCTGGGAGTCCTTAATTCATCCGTGACCTACACTTAATGCATAGCAAGATATTTGACTTAAATTGCGGCATTGTTAATGAAGGGCTGTTAAATTCTTGGTAATTACACAACAACTGAAGGCAAACCTTCTCTCCCAAGTCAGGAGAGCTGAAAATGATTCAAATTTTTTAATTGAGAATCTTTTACATGAGTCAGGCACTTTGAAACTGTAGGATTTCTTATTTGCATTGAAAATGAGATGTATTGATGTAGGGCTTTTTAGAGGGGGGTTTTTTGGTTTGCTTTTTTTTGTGCTGTTAATCTGGCACAGTGTATCAGTGTCAGGAGGCTTGAGCTTTATTGGAAGGAAAATGTTGTGTAATTATGAAATGTACAGTCTCTGTCTCCCCCTCCCTTTTTATTATTGCAACTTTACTCCCCCCCTCCCACTTTTTTTTTTTTCCCCCCTTCCCTGAAGCTTCCTCTTTTTGTCATGGATATCAACTGAAACGCACAAAACACAATAAAGCTGTTTATGTCAGGTTTTTTGGATGACTGTAAGTGCTGATTATAACAAGTTTAAGGAATTTCCTTTGTTGAGTGTGTACCCACGCCATATGGCTCAACATGGAACATTAACTTGACAGGGATAATGGATTGTGGTATATGGAGACAATTTTGCCTGCAGCTTCACTATAACTCATTCTGGTTGGGGATCACAAGTTTATAATATAGAATGCAGCAAACAGCAGATGGATTACTTTACATAAAAGAGTTGCATTTCTTTTTATTTCCTGCCTGTAATTGGAAAAAAAAAATAGAAGGACTTTTAAAAAAAAGAATTAAACGTAGTAAACAAAGAATGGGTCTTATTCAGGGAAGAAAAATCTCAGCGAAGCTCTGTACGTCTGTGTGGCTGAACTGTTTTGGATACACTGAAACACAGGTGAGGTGGTGTTGCTTGGACACACATACAGGACTTAAATAATACCTCACGTAGTTTCACTTTTCAAAATGTTTTGGAATAGCTCTGGTTCTAGGAATACATAGTGTTCTAGGTTAGTGTGAAAAAAAACTATCTGGAAAAAAATTCTTTGACTTTTACTTAATTATAATGATGATTTTTTTAATCATAGGCAAAATGACCACTTCATTAGCATCCTGATGCTTTGGTAATGCTCTGGTGGTACGCTGTTCTCTTTTAGGAAAAAAAAAAATATCCTGAGAACATTTTTGTAATATAAGGAAGTAAAATACTGCTGCAATAGTTTAATTTGTTTACTTTAGTTGTTGCCTGATGTAACGACAAGTGTCCAAATGTCTTAAAGTGTGACAAAAGTCACTGTAAACCTAGTATGTCCTACTGAATGATCTGCACGCCCATGATAAGTCCTGATTTTACAAATATTTCTACATCTGAGAGACTTTAAGCATGCATAATCCAGTTAAGCACGTATGTAGCTGTTTGAAAGATCAGGGCCATAAATCCATATTTAGGATTTCAAATAGAGCTACATGAGATGGCTTCAGCATTCCTGGACGCTTGTGGTTGAGTGATACTCCAAATAAAATCGAGTGCTTTCCTACCTGAAAAGCAGACATCTTTGTATTGGTTGTGGAGATTCTTTGAAAACCCTTAGTTTTTGAGACAGAGAATCTTCACCTTCCTAATCCAAACAGCTGCTGTAAATATTTTTTTTTCTTTGAAGCACAAGCACATGGATATGAACTTGTTAATTTTTTTAATTAGCTCTTGAGGTAAGTACCTGAGCAGATGGAAAAGACATGGTTCACGGTTGGGGGAGAGGGATGCTGGTGGTGATTACAACAGTACTGTTTGTCTGTCCAGCCTTCCTCCTCCGTTGCTGCCTTTATAGGTTGACATCCCAATTTAGCATCTCTAATCGTTATCCAAAGTTTCAGAAAGTAAACCACTAAAAAGAATCTGCTTTTGAAAAGGGAGCAGTGAAAAGGACCACTAACTATTGACTGATGAGGAATCTGTGTGGCTTAAGTCATGGGGTTTCTTTTAGACTTGCTTGCTGCAAATTACACTTTAAAAAGTGTCTCTGGGTTCGTTCATCTTTTCCTTGCAGGCCGGGCTGTAGGTGTGATTATCACAGCTGGCTGGGAATTTACCATAGACTTAAGGACATTGTTGCTTGTATTCTTACTATGAAAGTCCTTGATTTGCTACTGCCGCTGCAGTTGCAAAAAGACAGTCTTGGGAAAGCACATGATTTAATAAAACTTGCTTTGTATTTGAAGTAGAGGAAGAACAATTTGTATTTAGGATGCCAGTCAGCTAGTGGATCTCTAATTTATTGTCCACTCTTTGGGAAGCACTAGATAGGGAAATGTGTACCAGCATTGCAATAAACTTGAAGAATTTAAATCTGTAGATAAGAAAATTCTTTCCAGGGACTTTAAGAGGGGTTGACTATTTCTACTGGCTTCTGGACTTCTTCTTTTCAGCTTCAGCAGAAAAATAGGAGTCAAAACAGAAGCAAACACTTAAACTGAAATTTTGAAGATACCGTTTACTGACTCACCAAGGAACTTCTTTCTGCAGGACTGCATTTTGCGAAAGAACGTGAACGTTCTTCCTAACTTACAGTGATGACTACCTGCAACGTAGATTACTCTCCTGTCAATGGTGTTCTGTGAATGTCTCAGTGCTGTGCTGGCAGTAAGAAAGCGTCTTTGTGTGTGTGTGTGTGTCGTTTGTATCAGCTTCTGGAAAAGCTACAAAAGCAGACTTTGCTTTTTTTCTGATCTTGTAAGCTGCAGTGGCCAGTGGGGAGCGCACTGATGATCCGGTCTTGTTACTGGCTTAGTGTAAGGATGTTATAAAAGTCCAGTAGGTTGTCAATAGAAAGGCCATCAGTAGAAATTTTATGAAGAGTAATGCTTGAAAGCAAATTCCGTTGACCTCTGACAGTAAGCTGCTGTAACACCCTTTGATCCGTAAGGGTCTGCTGAGCCTCAAGTTGAAATCAGTGGTCTGGGTATAAAGAGCAATTAAATTTTCTTTTCCTAATGATTAATAAATACTGCTGCAGTCTTTGGATTAATGTTTTTCTTTATTAGGCTGTATTTTAAAGGAGCTTGGCTGGAAGGGAGTCTTGTTCCATTTTTGGCGTAAGGAAATGCCTGTAGGTGTTATTTCCCATCTGATTATTTTTCCTTCCAAGACCATAAGATACGTTTGCTTGCTCTGCCTGTGGGTAGCTCAATCTTCAGCCTGATTAGAGCAGAGCAAAACAGGAGGGGGGAGCTCTGAGCACAGCAGCAGCTGGGCAGGACTGGGTACCAGCACAGGCAGGAGGAGCACCCGGAGAGCGCCGAGAATGTGCCACCCAGTCCCCTCTGTTTCAAACTCTTCCTGGAAAGTTGTTTTCATAATATTTCAGTAGTTAAATGTGGATGTTTTTGTCTCCTTTCTTGTCTTTAAATGCATACGTGCTGTAGGCCAGGACGTTGTTTCTTCCCTTGGAGAAGGTGTGTTCGTGCTGTATTTTATGGTAAAAGCAGAAATGGATGGTGGTCTGCATAACTTGAAGAGTTGCAAGTTGGTTATTATTGACATGTTAGATTTTCAGTACCTTCAGAAATTGTGACTGAATGTCTTTAAAACTATATTTAGACTACCTGAGATGACACATCCTTCTCCGTCAGATTTCTCAGTAATCAGTCTGGAGTCAACCAGTATTCTCCTAAGTGTACAGTTTAAATTATATGAGCAGTCCCTGCTGAGTTTAGTGCATTTGTATACTTATAAGTACTTATGTGCTTAGTTGCTTGACTGAATTGGTATCTGAAAATGCTTCAGCAAAGACAGAGTATTGTTAGGTCCTGGTTTCGGTGTGGCTTTTAGAATCAGACCAATCTGATTGAGTCCAGGTCTGTGTGACAGTGGTGCAGTGACCAGCTGTGAAAAGGTGAGTGACCGTGTACTTAAACTAGTCTCAAACAGATGAAAAGCTAACCAATATGGAGCGGGTTTAAGTTGTTACCTAAATACGAGTCTCGCGTCTTTCACTAAAGCAGAGACTTTTTCCTGATATCTTTCATTCCCAAGAGAGGTGTGTATGCATTTAACGCTCCGTTTGAGGGTAGAAGTGACACTGAAAGGGGAGAGTTGTTCCTTGTCTCTGAATTGCCATGTGACTTTCTCCATTTGCCCCTTTGAAAATGGTCCCTGTAATGTTTTTCTTCAACAACTCACTTGAAGTGAGTGAGTTGGAATTATAACAGGGAGAGAAGTCTGAAATACTTGGACCAAAAATTTCTTCGTAGCTGTGGGGGGCGAATGCTTCTGCTTCCAGAGTCTTGTTTCTGGTTACGTACTTCGGGTAGTAATTTAGAAGACTTTGCATCGGTATCATCACTTGCAGAATTTAATAACTTCTCATCTCAAGGCAGAGCACCAGCAGGGTTTGAAATGTTTGGCAAGAGAGGGCTTGTCTGTAAACATGAAATTGCGTTGGGGAAGTACAGTGCCTCTGTTCAGCTGGGGCGGCTGAGGTACACTGCGAGCTCTTGTGAGCTGCAGCTGCATTTACCATCAAACACTGAGTCGGTGCCGATGAATGTTTTGGTTTTAGTGTCATGGAAACTGTGAGCCAAAGAATGGATATTCTATTCATCTGGGAAAATAGCAGTTCGCTGCATAAAACATCAGTTGCTTCCAAAGCCGTTCTTAAAATAGACTTTGTGAATATAACCCTAAAAGTAAAAGTACAACAATTTAAATCACCTCAGTACTACTGTTTTTCTGTTAGCTTATACACGTCTATTAAATTAACATAAAAGTAGCAAGGGTTTTAAGATCTAGTGTAGCATGGAACTCCTACAATAATTGATGTTTTACTCGACTGTGCAGTTTTTAATCTAAAAATTGACAGGTTCAGACATTTCAGTAGCAGTCTTAATCCTTTTTATTACTTTTCTTCAAACGGTTTGCTCGAAGCAGGGTAGTTTTGGTCATCATTCAGTATCATTTACTGTTCCGTGCAGCACAGCGAAAATGGTAAAACTCACTGTGGGGACCACGTATCCGAGAGAGCACTCTTGCTGGCAGAGAAGGAAGGATCATATGGAATAAATAGTGCAGCTTTGTTGTGGTTTGTTGGTTTTTTTTTCTCTTAGGTACACAAGCATTTTTGCAGAGCCAGGAGGTAAAGAATAATTAATTACTTCAGTTGAATTGGAAAGCTTAAATTTGTTTGGTTTGCTTAAATTTTGATATTAGGGGGATGAAATGAAGCGTGAGAGGTAAAGAGAAAGCAGTACAGAAATAGATATCTAAAGTCATTGCCCAGCTGTGGAAAAAAGGAAGCTGAGAAAAGTAATTGGAGGAGCAGAAGGGATTTGACTTAAGTAATAGGAAGTTGGAGGGAAAATTGCCAGTTGCAGGACTTCAGAATCCTGGATTCTGATACGATACCAATTAAAGGAAGGGACGCGTCATTGTGAGGCCTCCTTCGATGTCCAGTGAACGCAATAGGAATCTTCCTGTTGACCGTGTTTGTTGGTTGGCTTTTGTTTGGTTGGTTTTGTTCATGTGGGTGGGGAGTTGGTTGGTTTTTTTGATTTGTTTTTTGGTTGGAGTATCTAAAATTGGATGTGGTGTTTTTAGATAGGGTGTGAGTGCTGAGCAGAGATGGATGATCACTCCCTTCCACCTGCTGTGTCACGAGCAGCTTGTCTTTCAAGACCAGGGGTCCCTTCTTAGGAGATCTGGTCCCCAAATCTTCCCCATCGCAAGGGGTTGGTCTGTCCCAGGTGCGGAACTTTACATTCATTATGGTTGAATTTGAGGAGGTTCCTGATGGCCCAGTCCTCTAGGATGTCTACGTGCCTCTGAGTGGTGATCCTGCTTTCAGGTGTACTGACTGCATATCCCAAACTGGGGTCTTCTGGAAACTTTTTTAGGATGCACTGTGTCTTCTCCAGGCTACTGGTAAAGACATTAAGCAGGACAGGTTCCGTATATGCGGTAATAGTTGCAACTGACAAAATTATAGGTGCAGGCAGGTTGATAAAAACATAAATTCAGGTTGAAAAGCTACTGCTTGAGAAGTAAAATAAGTGCTTGAGATGCTGAGACTTAGATGAGTATTCAAGAGACAGCAGAATCAAGAAAAACCTTTTTAATAATAAGTGTTTATGACTTTACTATCAAGGAGTAATGTATAATTGAGATCTTACAGCAGTGATAAGGGTTAGATATGAAATGGAAAAATGTCTTTGAAATTAATCCTAGTTTGTGTAAAAGGCGTCTATAATAACACGCAGTCTTCACAGCTCCCATTCTGTAGTGCAGAGAATTGAAGTAGATAGAAAGATAGAAAACCCCCAGGATTTTTTACTTTCAGTCTTTAATACCTCTTAGGCGGAAGATTTTTTGCTGTGCAACACTCGTGTGCTGTAACCACGTGTTGGTAACACCAAGTAGGACTTCTTCATGGCCTGGAGACATGCCCTGAGGGACTGGCCTCCCGCAGACCTCCCGGGGCTGCCGGACAGGAAAGGTTGGGACAAAGGTGGACCACAGAAAGCTTCCACCCCCGCCACCCTCCTCCCCAGGATAATCTAGTTCCAGAGCAGGGGGCTCTAGTCCTGCAGGCAGCTTTTTGCACTTGGCTGAATAAAAAGTCAGGTTGCTTCCTTGCAGAGCGCTCCAGATCAGTGACCTGTCTTCAGTTGTTTCCATCTGCCAACAAGCTCTGAATTTCCAGTAACACATTTGGATTGTCAAGTTGATGACACACCAAAAAAAAAAGGAAAAAGGAAAGAAGGAAGAAAAAAAGACTAAATCTAGAGCCAAGGTTTGAATCGTGTTGATATCATTGAAAAATACTCAGTGATGATCCTCTCTTACAGTTGCATTTTAAACCCTTGTCTGGTGCCTGGATTTTGCTCCCTTAGTGCATTATTATTTTGAAAGCGTAATTAGATTATTCCTTTTAAATTATTCTTTTCAAAGTAATCATTTTTTTGGTCAAAATATTTCATTGTATCAAGGCACGTACCTTACAAAAATCAGCTGGGTTGATAGAGTACTCTGCCAGCTTACAGTTGTAAAAGACACCTTTGCCACAAATTCGGGTTGACTGGCATTATCATTACCTCCTAACCTTTATTAATAAAATTCCGTTTTGGTGATTTTATTATTGGTGATTTTGCTTCAGAGCACCAAATTATTTGGGTATCCTATTTGCTTACTTTAAATACTGTGCAAAATGAACTTTCTCCCAGAGATCTTGTGTTTCCTGAGTATTCTAAGACTAAGTAAAAACCAGAACTAATATTTGAGAGAACTCCTTGGTTTATACATATTAAAAAATATTTGTTAATCCTTTCGGAGTCAGGTTGTCTAGTACACTGATACCAAAGCGCAGACTGTTAGCAATTGCTTTTACACTTCCTTGCCTGTTGAAATAGAAAATATTTCATCATTCTTGCTCATGTTATCCTTTCTGTAAAATAATTACCAAGATTGCCATGAGTATTCTTCTTGGTTTTAACGTGCTGAGGAGAAATGTTTTCCTTATCTGCTTTACGGTCGTTTCAAGCAGCGTGATGATCCCTCGGGAAAGCATGGGCAGCCTGGCAGAGAGGTGCTGTGTGTTGATATATGGAGTAATATTCTTTAGTTGGCTGAACAGCACATGCCGTGTTCCTTAGTGGGTTTGAAACCAGAGGCTTGCATTCACCTTGGCTCTGTCTGACCCAGGGCTATTAATCTAACATTTCTTCAGTCGTGTTCCCACGATGTTATGATCTCTTATGGAGACTTGGTTTTCTTTTCTCTATCACGAATGCCGCTTGTCTCACCTCCCACAATAAACAGTGAACGCATTTTCCTTTGCAGCTGTTTGTTGTTTTGAATATGACTTAAAACAATAATCATCCTTGGGGTGCCTTGGCACTAAGGTATCGGTGTTTTCATAAACGAGTGGGGGCCCACAAATGAGAGATTTGTGTTTATTGGGTAGATAGTTAAAGGCTCATCTCTGTGTCGCTTCACTACCGTTTTGCATTTCCGCAACACAGTGATGTTCTCCTGTGCAATTTTCTTCAGTATTCCTGGGCTTGGTAGGATTGCTTTCATTTCTGGACAGTCTGAAGTCTTTTACTGTAAATACTAGTCTTGTACTGAAAGCAGAGCACCTAGTTGAAGTTCTTTGCATTTAGGCGCTTTGTGTTAATTTGGACTATCTAACTATTTTTATGGGATTTTAGTTTCCCTTCCTTTGGCTCAGTGTACTTGCATTAGTGCACACGAATAGGCAGGAGTTTTCAGCCTTCAAACAGGAGATGGGTTCCTTTCAGGCACTGTCTTGTGAGGATTTCCCCTCTGTTTAGCAGGTGATGTGGTTACTCTGTGGTGTCTGCAGCAATCTGTTCTCCTGAAGCAGTAATACTGGGAAAACTTTAATGTGCTGGAGTTTTTTTTTCTTCTGAAATCTTTTATAGCATCTAATGATGTTTGGGGTTTGGTTTTCTTTGTTTGGTTGGGATTTTTTGTTGTGGGTTTGGGATTTATTTTTTTTTTCAGTCTAGCAGGTACTGCTAGTCTGGAGACCATAGCTGGGAATACCTGACTTGGAAACTTCTGTCCACTGTGATTGGGATGGCTCTATTGCCTGCGGAGGGTCAAGCTTGAATAAGTTCTGCAAGTCATTTAAGTAAGAACTGTCAAAACTTTTGTACAGTGAGGTACTATTGTGTGTGCTTGCGTTGCCTTATGGAAGACGGTTACAAACGCTTGCCCTGTTTGTGCCCTGGGGTTTAGATAGAGAAAGCATGATGGGGAAAATCTTTGTCTGCAAAGCTGGCTTTTCAAGTTTAAATGAGGATTAATAGATCTTGAATGGTGAGAGGAGCTGTAAATTACCTACAGAAGTAACTATTTTTTAAAAATTTGATGTGGTGTTATATATATAAAGTAATTTAGCAATTTTAGTAATTAGCATTGCCAAAATAATCCTTTAATCAGAAACTGGTGTAGCATTTTGTTGTAAAGTGTGGGTTCTCTATTAATTTCCAATTATAAAAATCCTCTTGACTTTAGGCTTAAGAATGTACTTGATTTCAAAGTCACTCACAGAAGCTGAATCATTTTTGTCCTTAGATCTGGGACAAATTCCACACCAGGAGAGCGAGGGATGCTTTTCATGTTAGTTGTAAGTAGCAACTTCATTAGTTGCTTAAAAATTTTAACTAAATCCCTTGGGCTTGAGAGGAGGATGTCAAAGGGAGAAATATTGTAACAAAGTGAAGACACTTGGATACTCTAGACATAACTTGGAGTGGATAGGTAAAGTGGGTAAATTTGTGTGCTAAAATGCGTTCTTGTCGCTGGTGTGGAATGTGTGTGTGCATGCTCAGCTTGGTTATTGTCTTCTGGACATTGTGCATCCCTGATTTCCCTCATTTTTATTACCGTTTTAGGGAGTAATTTTTAATGTGTTTCTCTCACTGGGTGTTCTGTCTACACATAGCACACATTAATGGGTTAATAGAGTGGTAACACTATTTATGGTAAGGTTAACCTAGGCTAGACATAGTAGTGGAGAACTGAAATTAAATACACTCCACAGCTATGCAGGAATTACGTGGTTTGCAGATACTTGCCCGCATATGCTTGGGGGAGGAGAAGAAGAAGGTTCTTTCTTGGTTTAAGAGGTTTGTACTCCCTCTAATCCACTTGCCTTCAGTTACTCATGTGCATCTTCTGCCTGAAACTTCAATCCTTTTTAGCCTTACAAACATTTGATTTATTTAGCCAGCATTAACTTAGTAAGTGGAAGGACAGGAATAGTACTGAGGAAGAAGAGAAGTTCTCAGTTTGACATGCACATATAAATTACAAGTTCATAAGGTCAATACAAATATGAGGTGGAATTTAGTCCACTCTTACCTCCTGTGTATTTGAAGCACATAAGAGCATTAATAAATTGTTTTTATGGCGCAAGGTCTGTGCAGCGCTCTGCAGACTGACAAAATACTCCATCTTTTCTCACAAGTACTTGCAAATCAATGGGATGAAAGTGTCAAAGGCATGTCTTGGGGAAGCAGATTCTTTAAAACCACTTCATACACTGACATTATTTCTTCTTAAAATATTGCGTTACAGAAGTTGTGAGAAATTCCTTATGTGTGAATTACTTATAATTTTAGGTTCAAAGTCCGTGTTAGGAGTTTGCAGACAATCTGTATCATACAGGTTTGACTGCTTTATTAAAAGGTAAGACAGTGTGGGTGAGTTTGCAAGACTTGAGGGTTATTGATTGGGAAGCTGCTTGCAGTCAGAAGAGGACTGAGCTGAGGTGGAGCGTCGGATGAGATAAAGACTGGGTTAGCAAAGTGATATGACTGGAGACCCGCTAATCACTGACCTCTGGAGGGATCCTGTAGTTTATCACTAATCTCGCTTGCACTTGGCGTTTTCCTGTGTTGCTGCTTCATTGTTCGTAGCCGAGTGAGTAATTTGGCTTGGGCTGAACAGGGGGAGGGTGCTGCGAGTCCAGCAGCTGCACTTGTTGGCACTGGCTTGTTAAACATCCTCAGTGTAGCCAGCAGCGAGCTTGGCACATGTCAGCCAGTAATACTTAAACAAATTGTTGGGGAGAGAATAGGAGGTCGTTTGTTTTAAGCGCTTTCTTAAAACTGTGTCTCTCCAGATCCTGGTTTTGTTTCTGTGAGTTTTGCTCACAAGTAAGCCAAGGAAAAAATGTGTGTAATGTCTTTATACGTATCTACAATATATACACACCTGCGTGTTATGTACCTTTAAAATATTTGAGATAAGATCGTTAGATATAAGACAGATACTCAGACGGCCACAATCTCTGTTAATGAGCAGGCCTGTATAGGAGTAGAAGAGGAAGACTGAGTCCTCCAGTGCTGTGGGAAATGTCTGGATACGTAAGTAAAGCTTTTATGGCTGTATGTGTCAATCATTCTTGCCTCTAAGAAGAAAGCAGCACAGTGAAACCTACGAGCAGGGCTGGTTTGGTATTTTAATCAAATTTTTTCACCATGCTTAATTCTAGCTGAATGAGAATTTTTAACATCGACAAAACGTAAAGAATGGACTGATACCAATGGCAGCAAGGATGTTGTTCTATACACTTTGCTTACTTCCTTTCTACTTTGTGATAAGTTATAAAGTGATACTAAGAGCTGAAAAAAAAAATAAATTTACTTGGTTGAGGTTTTTTTTGTGCATCGTCTGTATATACCTGTCAGCATAGATTTTACAGCTTGTTTCCTGTTATTGGACATTATTTGAATGTATTAATCCTGTGGGTAACAAAAACACATACTTTGTTGCTGGATACTTTGGTACTGAATGCGGAGGGAGAAAAAGCAGTACAAAATTGATTTCTAGTCAAATCTACCATCACTAGTTTAACTTAAAAGAAAGTAAATCCTCAATGTTTTGTTATAAACTGACTTTTGGGTATGCTATCTGTTTTGACTGGCTTAACAGTGTTACCAGCAATGGAATCGTGATTAGGAACTGTAAAAACACGCTTCAGGATTCGCTGAAAGACGATTCTCCACACGAGCAGGGCAGACATGCCTCACGTCTGAGAGACGGAGCAGCTGCCGGCCGCGGTCACCGCGGTATTCGCACTGGGCGGCAGACGTTGCTTCGTTAGAAAACGTCGGTGCTTTCCATATTGCCCACCAAATAAATTCTTAGCAATGCGTCAAAATATCTGTAGCCCATCAAGGGTTAATTGTGTGGGAATTGAAGTAATTTTTTTTCAGTTTTTGTTCTGTCATCCCCTCGGAAACGGAGCATTATCTGAAAGCAGTGGGGAAAGGCTGGTGGGTTACTGGCAGGCATTTATAGCACATTCCCTGAAGTAGTCCTCAGCTGAGTGAATGTAGTGCTGGTTTCAGCCCACTATCACTTTGCATCTTGCTGGTTTAGTTCATTCTGTGTTAAGAGCGTTTAGGCAGCACAGCTGTTATACAGATAGATTTATTACGGAATACAATTCCTCGTGCGGTATTCAAAAGCTATATTAAGTTGTGAGCGTATCGCATTTAGACAAGCGAGAAAAAATAATTATTTGCTAAATGCCTGTTGTGTTTGAATTGGTACACAATGTGTCAGGGTTTTAAGTTTATGAAGTTAGGAAATACCTATGGTTCAAAATGCGTAGTGGGGTTTCCTTGGTTGGTTTTCTTCTAACTCCATAGTTCCTGGGTTTTAAGCCTGTTAGGTAGAGATTAGGTGATTGAAGTTTTTGTTGCTGAAAACATAGTAAACTTAAAAAACAAACCAAACTCATTCCTAGTTATTAAAAGCTTCAAGTGCATTGTGAATTGATCTGTGCAGATTTAAGATTGCTGCATATAACTAATTCAATTTTCTGCAAATGTCCATTGCTTTAGTTCAAATCAGGTTGATTTGAACCAGCTGAAGGGTGTTGAAATGACAACAGCCGATTTGTAGTCAATACACTCTCCCTTTTCCCTTCTGTGGACAGTGAAACCGTCCTGTGACACTGCCAGACAGCGCGGTGCTGGGAGAGCTTTCGACGGAATATCAGTGGAACTGATGGAGCCTTCCTATTCTCTCACGAGCCACGCAAGACGTACGCTCTAGCAGAGCCCAGGGCAGCTCATGTCTCTCCCTTCCTCCAGCTGTGCCTTTGTGGAGGTCGTGCCCCTGGCTCAGAGCTCCCGTCCTGGAGAAGGGACGAGAGGCTGCAGTCCCCAGGGCAGGGGAGAGCCAGGAGCGGGACTGGAGCGTGGGCTCCACGTGTGCTTCTGTAGCACGTGCCTGTCTATTGCTGTTGTTTAAACACGTGGGCCCTTAACGTCGTGACGCTACTGCGGGTTTGAGAGTCGTGTCCCAGTGCTTGCGCTGGGCACGTGTTTGGGAGACTGTGTGAAAGACACCGTCTTGTACTTGGTCCTAGGCCGCTTTCCAAACCCTTCCTTGAAAAACCTAGTCATCTGAACACACCTTAAATGTTTGTTTGTTCCAGCTCTAATTCTCGATAAATATTCGAGGCAGTGCAGCATCAGGCAGCCCTGACTTTTCTCGATCATTTCTTAGAACCAATCTTAGTATAGATTGGGCTGTTCCAGTGAGCTTTTTTTCATTTAGTATGAACCTGCTGAATGTTTTAAGTGATAACATTTAAATAACATGATTTTATGCATTCTTATCTACAATTTCTGGCTTGCTTACACACACCGTAATTTAAATCACTGATTTTTCTAGCCTCTGTAGTTGATTCTTGTACAAATATTTGTTTTAAAGCCTGCCTGGAATACTGCATACTTCAGTCAAAGTTGTTTATCATGTGGTGTAAGATTCTCATTTTCTGGAAGAAAATGCTGAGTCTGGTTTAATATGAACAGCGTGATTCATCCTACTTCATATAATTTTGCATGCTAGGTATTTTATTTGCTTGGTGCCTGATAGTTGCTAGAGGCAAATTGCTTCAGCAGAAAAATGTTAACTTTTTTCCTCCCTTTGTTACAGCAGAGCTGCCATTTTTCAAGCAAACTATTGTTGACCAGGCTCCCTGTAGTTATCAAGATGATAATCTTGCAGAGATGTTGTTACTAGAGATTAAAACTTCCTCTTCCTCGCTGTTTACACAGATGCATTTTTTAAACAAAACAATAAGCATACTTTAGTTTTTCCTCTTATGAAATGTCATTTAGGGATATTTGGTAGTAAGAGAAAAAAATCAGAAAAAAACAAAGGAGGGTCCTGTACTGGAAGTGCAATTGCAATAGCGTGGCGTTATCGATCACTGAGATGGGAGCGTGTAAGAAATGTGTGAGAAAAGCTACTTTTTGACACACACTTTGTGTAGTGAAGGAATGCCTAGTTGTGTGAGCTATTGTTTTCAAATAGATAGATATCAAGTTTGTTAACGCTTGCCTTTGGATAAGAGTCTGAGTGGTATTACGGAGTGGTTCTTAGGTCTGTATCATAATTAGAGCAGGGCGTATACACTTTGTGTTTTCTGTTAACACACGTACTTGATGACTGATTCTCGACGTTCAGCAGAGACTTCTATTCACTTTTCATGTGGTCTTTGTTGGTTTGATTTTACTTCTTCGGTGGTATCATCTTAGGTGGTGAATATACTATGCGTTGGTTTCATGGAGGAAGGGAGAAATGTCTGAGAGTGTCTCTACCTTTGAAATGGTAATGGGAGTGAGATTGGACCTAGCCCCTTTTGTTTTAACATACTGAGAGGGATATTTAAATAAAAGACTTTGCAGTAGTTCTTTTTAACTGATCGGTTATATGAGAAATGGAGTTAGGTAAATATGTCATCTAGGACAAGAGTGCTACTTGACTGAATTAAATGCAGAAGCATAAAAGCTGGCTCTTATTCATGCAACTGAAGTTCTGTAAGTTTACAATTATGCAAACAGTTTTTCTGAATTGCATATGTAAGGATAACTGATGCAGATATGTAGCAGATTTTTTAAAAAGACCTAATTTCAATGTCTTTCTTTTACAGGAAAAACCTCAGATAGAGGTCCATTTCCACTGTATGGTAGAGACACAGGGTTACCAGGCTGTCAAGTAAGTATAGTGACTACTGAAAGCAAATGGAATAATCTGGGCTAAAATCTAATTTAAGTTACTTGAGTGTGTGAGGCTACCAAGTGTAATAAACAAGGATGTGTTCAACAATTTGTAAAGTAAGTTTTCTCTGTTCTGTGCAGCCAAATTGCCTTGCACTTACGTACATCCACTTAGGAGATACTCAAGTCTGCAAACAGAATTGCAGACCAGTGCTGACCGTACATCATGATTAGTCTGTGATACTCAGATTTTTCACATGTAGTTGGTCAAAAAAGACCAGTAATTGCTGAATGTAGGTCTAAGTGAACTGTTAGTCCTGGTGGAAATTATATGCATTTTTTTCATTGCATCAGTGTTACTGGGCTTTATTTTTTTAGCCATTTAGTTACCCAGTGTAATATTCTAATATTTTGTGGGTTTGTTGATGTGTTTTTTCATTAAGAAAACGTTCTTTCCATGTTTCTAAATCTTCATTTTAGACTGAAGAGTTCTTCCATGTGATTTCTCAAGAGCCACGTTTAGAATGCTCTGTTGATCATTGTTTAAAAGTCTGGTTTGAGTGTACCAGAGGGCTGAATGTTTGAAAAGTATAATTAACATATATTCAGTATTTGTTGACAAAGATTTAAATAACTGATGTACTATGGTTTTGAAATTAATCTACGTCTCAAAGAGGAATCTTTTCTAGTTTTACTGCAAGTACACTATTTGCTTTGAGGTGTTATTTTCAGGAACATCTTTCTTCTGGAGGATAAAACTTCGCATACGAGTTTGACGTCCTGGGTTTGAGTCTTTTAACTAATAGCCTGGGAAGTGTGAATGGGCAGCACCATGTGGCGACGCAGTCCTGACATTGCTTCCCCTATTAGGAACGGATCATTCTCACAGCCTTTGCTACTTCTCTGCAACACAGATGTGATGAACAAAGAGCCGTTTATAAGCGTGGGGGGGAGCTGTCAGTAACGTGCGCACAGAAAGCCGCGTACCTCTTTAGGCTCAAGTTATGGGCTTCTTCCTACTGCCTGTCTGGGCAGTAAAACATTGTCTGTTAGTGTTATTAGTATTGTTCAAATAACTCCATATGTACCGTATTTAATAATTTGACATTAGTTTGGAAGCAAATTAATTTCCATGTTACTTTTTCATTAAGTTAATGTTCTGTGTTAGAAAAGGGATTTATGTTAGCTTTGCATAAAATTGTGTTTTGATTTGCAGTAATGAGTGTAATTTCTGGTGTTTGGCTTCTCACTGAGGAAAGTGCTTTTATATCTCCTAACTGTTTATGTCTAGTGCCATTTAAAATTATTTTTTACATACAGTTATTTTAAAGCCAAAATGTTACAATTTTTTTTGTTTCTAGTAACATCACCTCTGATTCTGTTTATTCCTTCAATACGCTTCCTGCTATTTCCTCTCCCACGGTTTCTTCTTTCTTAAACTTCTTTAGTTTTGGGGAAAAATGTTGTCATAGGTAAATCTGTTCTGGTTTTACAGTAAAGATAATGGAAAATGATCATAGAGTTAACTTGCAATCATGGAGTTAACTTGCAACTCTTGATCATAGGGTTAACTTCGCAATTAAATTTTAATTCAGTTTAAATGTTTGTGGTAAGTTGCGGTTTGCACTTGAATTTGGTCTTATGAGTTAAACCTGACGGTGTTTGAAATCATTTGCTAACTTGGGACGTGGTTGGATTGGTTTTTTTTAACTTTCATAAATCCGTGGCAGTGCCTGAAATACAGTTCTCATTGTAGCTATGACGTTTGAAAGCTATCACGGAGAAGGTCGAAAAGCGATCCTGGGAGGTCATTTTGACAATCCGCATGAAGAATCATCCGCGTTGTTCCTGACGGATGCTCGTATTCGTATTGTCGGTTTGCGGAAACCTCTGGAGATGGAGGGGGCTGTAGGAGCATGTTGGGTTTTTGTTTTCCATTGTGTAAACATACTCTTAAAAGAAGTTTCTCTGATGCCTTGTCTAAATAATACTGTAACTAAAGCATCTGACTCTTGGCTTGCAGACAGTGGATACGGAGAAGAATCTATCGCTTTTAAGTCTGTAAAGGTTGGAAACCAAGTAGATGATTAAGATAAGAAGGAGTCCTTAGAAAAAACATAAACAAGAGTTTATTTTTAAATTGGTGTGTATAGTGCAGAATATCGTTAAGGTGTATTTTTTATAGTGGCTATATAACAAGCTCTATCTTGGACTGAAATATTCGTAGTAAAGCTTATGCTGTGCACTAGATGTTCTCCAGTAGGTTTACAAACCTCGGGAGTTCCAGTGTTTTAAACTAGTAGCTCATCTAAGACCTTACTATTATGGCAAAAAAATGTCCTGGATCTTTCTCTAAATTTGTCAGTGCAATTTTTTAATTCCAGACTTGCACTGTAGATCCTTCTGGGTTAGTTGCTTTGTGAATTTAGTAACCGTGGTCTTCATTTTTCATCCAAGTCACGAATTAAGAGGTGGAATGATGCCCAAAACAGATGACTGCAAAGTCTCAGTTAATACATTGACCCATTGCTGATCATGAACTCCTAGCTAGTGAGTTTTCAACAGCTATGCTCTGCATTCAGCAGTAGTTTTAGTCCTCCTTGGTTCATTGGTTCACCTATGAAATGTGAAACTAGTAAAAGCCTTATTAAAACACCTCTTATGCTGCCTGAGACAAAAGTGAGATTGGTTTTACAGTTTATTCCAGCTGAATCTGTATCTTTTCTTCGCTATTTTCTGGCATTTGCAGTCCGTTACTTGCAGCATTCTTCCAAAAAATTAAATTTAAATTGTTGAGGAATTACAAGGCACTGCTTTTGTTCCTCCCCGAAAAAACCAAACCAATCCCATTCTTCTGTTAGTTCTGAACTGTGAGTTTTCAAAGACAGTGGCTATGATTTCTGAAATTGCAAGACCGGCAAGACAGTCTTCTGAGCATCCTATTGGGTGCAGTTGAATTGAAAATACCGAACTTCTCCAAATGCTCTCTAACTCGTTCTTCTCTTTCCAAAGTTCTTTCCATATGTCATTGGTGTAAACGGTATTAATAATGTGGTGTGGATGTGTGATGGGCTTTAATTTTTACTTCCTGTGAAGTTTACAGAGGGCTGGAATGAAAATTTTCATGACTGCTGCAAACTGAAATGTCTACGACTTACTGTCACTTCTCACCCTTTTCTGGAAACTAAGTGGTGATTCGTGTGGACTGGTAGCTACCCACAAGTGTTATATTTAGGCTCTAGGAGTTTGTGTGATTGATTTGCAATGTAGCTTAGAAATCTGAGCAACTCGGGTAAAGAAATTTGATTTAGGTATGACAGTCACAGGAATGTAAATATGGTTAATTTATTAATATTTCGCCACATAGGAAGTGCATACTTTCAGGTTTTATTTCCATCAAGTGTTTTAAGCAAGCCAGAAAAGAGCACCCTAGATTATAGCACTTTGCATTGGGCCCATTCACGCAAATAACAGTGTTGAATAAGGTGGTTGCATTTGCCTAAACCTGTTTTTTTCTGTGGTTTAATGTTAATAAGGTTAATGGTGTATGGTTGTGTGCTACATTAAAACCTGTGCTTATCTAGTGCTTTGCAATCAAATTCTCAATCCTCTTCCTTTTTTGTACTTTACTCCATTCTCTTTTTCTTTGTGACAGGTCTTCACTATATTCTCCTGGGCCTTTCCAACTCTTACTGCCTATTTTTTTTTGTCTCCAATGTTTCATAGAGTATGTAGACTCTAAGTGGATGGATGACAAATCAAAGCTTATGCAGAGCTGGTTTGGGTGAATGTCAGGAAGTTTTACCTGGACAAAGAATTGACAACTTTTAGATGAAATGTAAAAACTACATTTTGCTACTGGAATGAAATGCAGCGCTGCGTTGCTTGACACGTCTCTGCTTGTGTTTTTGAATTAGAGGAAGGGGGAGGTTGTCTTTGGGTTTTGTGGGGGTTCCACCATTCCTGTTGGCTGTGCAATTGCGGTTTTGGGAAGGGCATCTTTTCACACGTCTTAAATCGGATATACATTAAGTTTCAGAAGGGTTCTCCTTATTAAAAGGGTTTTCTTTACATTTATGTGGTTTAATACTGAAAACCGAAGATTGTGTAAAAGAAACGAGATTACGCTTCAGATATTGTAACTCCCATTTCCAATGTCATCAAAAGGAACCCAGCTGTCACTGCCCATTGCTTTGACAGGTCTGAGCTCTAGGAAAGCCAGGCATCTTCACTATTTTCCAAGTGAAATTGAGATAGATGTGCAGTACACGTGTAGCTGTTAGACTAATTCTTCTAATTGTTTCTGTGGGTCTTCACAGAAACTAACTTTATCCCCATGAGCCTGTAAGTGCCCGGGCTAATTGGCAGAGGGAGGAGGAAGAGATGCTCCTCCAGCCTAGCAGTGCCTGTTCTCATGTGCCTGGCAAAGCCTGCCTTTCCCCGCTGGCATCACTAGGCTGGAGATAGTAAATTATTTGTGACTATCCCCTTAATGTTCTCTTTTAATTCTAAACAGTCACGCATGAAAAATAGACATTATGGATTTTTTGGCATGTGGAGAGAACACATTTACCCTCCTTTCATCGTAATTTCAAGTCCGCATACTATCCCATGTGCAAGAAAGGAGATAAAATCGAATGCTGAATGGAATGGATGTTAGGCAAGAACTAAGGAGGCATTCACCAGCATTTATGTGTAACCTTTCTATAAAGAGACATATCTTTATTTTTCTAGCTTTCTTATCTATATGTTCTATACGATAATGACACATTTCAAATGCTATAAAACTCATTTAGGAAAAAATTTAATTGTTAAACTGGTAGAATACATAAAGGAGCTATGGATTGTGTTTCCTAAATGCATTCTACTTGACCCATGTAAAATGACATATATAATACTGCATATAATATATCCTACTCTATATAGTACCTGACATATATATACATATACTACTATATATTTTCATGCATTATGAAATACATAGTACTACACAGAGAGCATATGAATTTATTTGCTGCTGTATATACTATATGTATTTTAGATACTGTGTATATTGTATTTAGTAGTGGGGTTGTTAACTCATTTCTGCTGCTATGACTACATCAATTTTGTGCATATTGGTAATAAGTGAGGCTGCTTCAAAGCCTTTATTTTTTGGATGAACTAAAAAAATTCAATGGAAGGCTCATCTGAGAATGTTTCCGGTAATTCTGTTAGACCAGTTTCCCTTCAGTAGCCATCAGCTCTGCTATTGCCGTGAAGCTAATGTGAGGTGACTCATTTAGCAGCGGATTATTGCATCATTACAACATGATGTAAGGCACATCAAGCTTTATTAGATTAGCCTGAGTTTTGCAGTATGACAGTAACATTTTATGCGCATTAGCACCACACTTAGTGCTCCTTGTGGGAATATACTTCGAGTAAACATATTAAAACATAATTTCAGGCGACTTTTCAGGATTTACCGATTTTCTTCTGTATGAGGAAAAAAAAAGAAATGCTTCACTGAAATATTAAAACAGATGTAGTGGCCCTTGTGCATTTCTTGTGTTTCTAAAGTTCCTTGAAAGGTATGCTGTCACTTGAATAGTAGCTTGGAGAAGAAAATTAGCTGACTTCTCACTGAGATTAAGTAAGTTGGAATAAACTCATCCATCTTCTACCTTTGCTGTAATTCAAGGTAGAAACATTCTCTTCATCTGTGTGGCAGTCAGAGAAATATAGATTTGTATATTCTGGACTCACTTCCACTGAAAAATGCTACACAATTTAATAAACACAGTGTAGGTATTGAGCAACTGGAATTCATACTGTTGGCTTTTGAGTAAAAATTCGCAACCTTTGTTTATTAGTTTAAGAACAACTTTCTTCACAATTTAATGTGGTTTGCATCTTGTCTGCAACTTTAGCAATATATTAAAGAACAAATTTACAAGCAGGAAAAACAATTGATTAGCTGTTACATCCTTCGCAAGCTAGAAAGTTTGTTTTGCTTTTGTGCAAAAAAAATTTGAGTTGCTTCTTAACAAACACACTGCGAGAACTTTGAAATAAACCCAAAAATGCCTTTAGCACCAATTTCTTGGGCAATTTAACAGATAATCACTTTGGCAAAAGGAATGTTTGCAAGTGTATGTTACTTTGCCTCTGCATAGTTGGTAATTTGCCTCCTTTGAATTTGAAGACTTTGAAGCGGTTTGAGCAGAATGCTAATCTAAAGAGGAATCCTGCTACGCTGGGGAAAATACTGTCTCAGAGCACACCTTCTCTAGGAGCTGTCTCAGGGATTGAAGAAGTGTAATAGGAATAGAACTCAAGATATTTGAGTTGCTCAGGAAGAACATAAAAGCTCGCTCATATTGTGCATAGACAAAAATGGCAACTTTTCTTGTGTTACTGATGAGGTGGAGAGGACTATACAAGAGTGAAAACAAGTATCTGTAGTAGGATGTAGATACCACAGCTTACTGCATACAGAAAGATTAGTAGAACTGAGTCGCACCAACTTAAAAGTATTTTTAATATGTTCATAAAGTATGTAGTTGTAAAATGTGTATATAATATAATGGGGAAGATTAACTGATTTTGGTTTTAGTATAGCATTGGGTAACGTTAAACAGATCAAAGAATAAGCGTACAGACAAAAATGTGAGAGTTAGGTTAGAGTGTGTAAAAACCCATGTGGGAAGCGGAAGTGAGATTTACTGACAAAAATGTAAAAGCAAAGAACAGTAAGAAAAATGTAATTTGAAATGCGTATTTTGTAAGAACAAAAAGCCTGAAGTAGCAAGAATGAAAGAAGTGAGGGATTGTCAATAATGGCACAGAGTAGTGTTTTAGTGGTATCTGACAGCTGAGATGTTACTTAAAATGAGCGAGTCAAAGAAGAAAAAGACGTTTGCGAAACATCACATTTCAAAACGTGATTGTTCTTCAAATGTGTATGAAAGCTTCCAGAGGAGTCTTTCTCGATTTGCGCTTGTAGCGCCCAAGTCGCAGCGTGGCTCCGCGTTGCTCCTGGGGTGCTTTGCCAAGTTGTTAACAACTCATTACGTTAATACAGGGGCTGCTGTACTAAACCAGTACAGTGGCATTGTATGTCGAAGACTAGTGAGCACTAGATATCTAGCTGGACAGCGAAAGAAGCAATGGACAACTGCGTAAAACACATCTGTTGTTTTTTGAGAGGCCAGTGAGTACCTCCTAGTTTCTTCCTGGGTAACATGATGTGTGTCTCAAGTTTGCGTGTGCAAACCCTCTCACACACCTTCAGAGTGCTGCAGGTTTTGTTTCTTCATGTTCGTATCCTGAATCTTCTTTCGTTGCTTGTCTCTAAGACTTCTATTCCTACTTGGCTTCCTTGAGAAAAATAATTAGAGTTATTCTGTCCTCTGTTAAGGATGTGCCATCTGCTCCTAGGATATTGTGGTGTTATTGAAAAGATTATTTTTTTTTTTAAAGGAACTAATGAAAGGGTCTAAATTAATAGAAAAATGTAAACAGCTTGTCTCAGGAACAGTTGGAAATAGGCATATTCAGACCACACCTAGGTGGTGGGCAGTAGCAGAATTAATATTGTGGCAAAAACGATGCCAGAGTGTTCTCTCTGAAGAATGTTAGGCTCAACCTTTTAGCTAGTGTGTCTTCGATCCCTTCAGGCTTGCTTTCCCCCTGCCTCCAAACTTCCAGGTCTTGAAATTAGATCTTTTAAAAAATAGTAATAAAATCTACATACATACAGAATATACACTTCAATGTAATTGTGTACAATAAGAAGAAATATGCATACGTTAAATATGCTAGTTATTAAAAAAAGCAGAGGTGCAATAGAGGGGCGACCGTTCTGTAGTCTTAAAAAAAAATTGGCATTTACTTGGGTGCTAATAAAAGATATCAGATGGCATCAGCTATAAATCCCAAGCTTGTTTTTTTAAAAAAACTAATGTATCTATTAAACAGTGACAAGAAAACTCTTCCAGCTCATCTGCTGGCAGTGTGCTTGAAGATGCTTTAGCTGGATGTTCCCAATGAGGCAGCAAAATATGTGGTATTCTGACCTTTCCTACCTTGTGGGGCCTTAGAAAAGACTACAAGCAGTGGCAACAGATGCATTCCTTCCTTCCTGGCGTGGTTTTGGAAAGAGCATAGGGAACATAATGTCTATTTAAATCCAAGTGATACTGAGTTATGGAAGTATAAAAAAAATGTATAGCTTGTACACGTGTGGGGTTTTTAATACCAGTATAACTTTAAAGCTGACAAACTGA
Source organism: Trogon surrucura (assembly GCA_020746105.1). NCBI lineage: Eukaryota > Metazoa > Chordata > Aves > Trogoniformes > Trogonidae > Trogon > Trogon surrucura. Next base: position 1,824,788 of record CM036627.1, read on the forward strand.
TTTTGTAAATTTTCTCTTTTTAATCTCCCCTTCTCTGACACCTTTGATATCAGGTGTTTCCCCAAAGCAGATTTTTACAGCTGAGCTATCAATCTCTAAGAAACACAGCTTTTGAAGGACAGGCTGTGACACAATGTGAACTGAAGCAATGACTCTGGATTCTGCCAGCTGATACCATCTTAAAAGGTTGGGATGGGGAGAGGGATATATAGTTTAAGGGCAGATGCAATGTCCAAACTTCAGTTTATTTTGCTCCATTTTACTTCTCAACTGAAATCAAGCAATATTAACTTCCTCTTGATTATGATTTTTTAGAAGTGAATTACTTACTGTGCTGTTGGGGAAATCGCTCCTGTCTCTCAGCAGATAAGGAGCCTGCAGAACCATTTTAGCAAGTAAAAATGTACTGGATGCAGGCTAGATTTCTTTTTCCAGAGCTGGAGGTGACCACCTGAAGTTAATCAGGGAAGACATCCCCCAGAACGAAGCGGGTAGCAGGTGTTAGGAATTGGTTCTAGCTGGGAAAGGGATGCTATTTATAAAAGGGGAGCCGTTCTGCAAGGAGTCATTTTGAGTGTCTTAAGCAGACAAACTGTTACTTGTCTTTGCCCTTCTCTTTCTCACGCTGTTTAGGCTTGGCAAATTTTCTTGACTTCTGTTAATTTTTGATTGTGTTTGATTCTATTTAAGATAATGAATACCCTGTAAATCCATCTATGTGTGTGTGTATATATATAGTATCTTACGCATTGCTGCATAAGGAACTGTAAAGCATTTTACAATGTGGAGTGCAGATAGAATTTCCTTGGCCAACTACTATTTGTCTCCAGCTAATTTTACTGCCTCAGAGCTGGGTGCTTCTCAATTACTAATTTATGGTATTATTGGAGGACGGGGAAAAGATTAGCTCAGTTCTCTCCTCCCAGCCATACCTCTCTGAATGAGCTGGATTGCCCTTTGGATTTTCGTAAAGTGTTTATTCCTGTTGCCTGTAACAAGTCTAGTATGTTGACACACACACCCCCCTTTACCTTTTTTTCCTGCTTCCCAGGGAGGTAAAATCCCTTCCCAAACTTTGCATCTGCACAAGTTACTGCTCTCAAGATGAGTACAGGCCCTGAGCAGAAGTGGGGAGGGGGAGACAAGAGTGGTGTAAGCAACTTGTTACTCAGGTGCTGGGATGGGCTAGAGGAGACTGCGTCTTGAGCAGATGGCCAATGGATAGAGAAGCACGTAAGACAGATTTGCCACTTTTATTCCTATTTTGTGGAACTAAACCATCCAAGTTGCATTGGTTTAAAAGATGATGGTGCTCCTGATGGCACAGATTTTAGAAAGAGCACAGAGAGAAGGGTAATGTTTATTAAAGGGAAAGAGTTGTAGCCGAAGATATTCACTGGGTTTGTCTATCCATTTACTAGCACGCTGGTACTGGACTTAGCTTTTGCTTGGTTGCATGGTAAAACCTATAGGTCTTCCATGTTAAGTCCTAATTATTATCTGGTTGCTATATTAATGATAGTTTTTTAACTCATTATGTTACACATTTTCTGACTTGGTGCTCTGAGTGAGTGAGATTTTTCTTGTGGTTGTATGGGAGAGAAGATGCACAGCTTCCATACCGTGTGCATGAAACATTCTACTAATGGTCTGAAATCTTTTGAAATCATTTTGCTGAAGATGCAGAAGGAGAAACAGATGCAAAGATAGTTTGAGCTTTATAATATCCTTTATAGTCTGACTTCTGTAAATAAGATTCAGCATAAAATCTTTTATTATAATGTTGACTTGTCGTGCTCGTATCTTGTAATCATAGAGAAAAGCAGGAAGGCTGGTAGCAAAAATTAAAAAGTAGATGAATAACCCCTCAGCTGCTTCTCTTCTGACACTTTGCAGTTCTCCACAAACCTTCTGCTTTTGTATAATCACAGTAAGGAAGCTGTTCAAATTACTGTTTTCATAACGTAGCAAAAAGATTCAAAGGCAAAGGGAGGGGAGCCTGACCTGTAATCACAATGCTTAGTAATGCCTTCCTAGAATTCAGTCAGCAACGCAAAAATACCTTGCCTGGGGGGATGAGCGAAGACAAGCTGAGCCAGCATAACCTCGGGGATTGGACACCAACATCAGCAGGGTGCCGCTTCTAAAAGCGTAAGACAGAATTTGTAGTCTTGCCAGTATTCGGTATCAGTGCAGGGAAGCCACGGTTGCAAAAGAGAAGGAAGGGGCTCATTCGAAATGTTTGTGTGAATCGGATGCTTTGAAGCGTTTAGATGCAGAAGGAATACAAAGTGTTTCCTTCCCTTTGCATTTCATCTCTGCTCCTCCCACTGTTTAAAAATAATGTATGGAACGCTGAATAAACTTCTTCCTTCTCCCTGCTCTGTAGTCTTCTGTCACTGTGCTCAGTCTCAGTCTATTTACACATCGACAGAATTCTCTGTAGTAGCAGATTCTGCTTAGGTGTACACATTGAATGAGGAGCTCATCATGGTCTGGAAAAGCTACAGTGTGAAAAGAGGGTGTATTGATACCTTCATATTTTTCAGTGTAACCATCAATTGGGAAGACGGTAAAAGTAAATGTCTGTTATTTTGTTTATGATGTTGCATCACTTCAGCATTTAGTACCCTAGGTAGCTGGTTTTTACTCCAGTGAGCTAGATTAGCCTGATTACACTGGCAGGATGCAGTTGATGGATGACTGTCATTATCTTCTCAAACCTGCGTGATACTTTAGGTATAGGAGACGATAATTAAATTTTCAAGAGACTACACTGAGATTATAAGATCGGAGTATTTTTTTTTAAAATGAGGAATATGCTTGCAATTATCAGCATGTCGTTAGAGGATCCTCTCCTGAGATGTTTTGTTAACAACCCCTGATTTCCTTTAAATTGATCAAGGAAAAATGCTCAAGTTATCATATAACACTTTAGATGTTGTTTTGGTTTTTTAATTCTGATATTTTCCTCCTCCTGAAACAGACAAAAATGTCTCGGATCAAATCTATTGGTAATGGCTTGAAGAAGTACAGGTTAGCACAATATATTTAATGAAACCTTGTTTGAGACAAAACACTGGAGAGCATTATAATTAATGCCTCATTTTCTGCCAGTTGCTATTGATTACTCATTCAGGGTCCCTTTGTTCTCAAAATGGTAACACTGTATTTCACATTACTATTTGATGATATTCTCAGGATGAGATTCTTTAACAACATGCTGATAATTGCAAACATATCTCTAGAATTTAAATTTAAAATGAATTTACATCGTATGTTAGTGTTTTTCCAAATCCAGTTCCTATTTTGGAGTGCATATTCATTACAGTTCCCAAGGATTGCAGACGTGAGTAAAGTGAAATTCAACATTTTGTATCTTAGTTACATTTTTGGCTTGAACTATGTGACGTGGAACTCAGGTGAATGGTCGTTTTACAGCCCCAACCTCTGTACTGTACTAGTATCTCGCAGAGCAATTATTTGTTAATGTTCTAGTTTTGTAGTAGGTTTTCTTTTGGAATCACCGTAACAACATACACGACTTAGCTGGCAGGTTTTGCAAGTTTAGCAGAGTTTGGTTTGTCCGTTTTGTTACATTCTTTAGACGTGCAGATTTTCAGATTTATCTGTAAGGCAAGGCATGAAATATTGAGACACTTTATATACGTGCTTCAAGTCATCCCAAAGGCTCACTGAATAAAAGGACGTGGACGTGAAACTTTTGCTGCACCCAGTGCGGCGTTTCAAGCTTGCAGGAAGGCAAGGAGGGCATTTACAGGCTGCTCTGTGTAATCCTGATAAACAGAGAAATGCTGAATGAGTTTGTCTGTGACTACGTGTTACCATAATGGAGGGATTTGACTGAAATAAGTGCTGTTGCATTGCTTGTACAAAATGATATATCTAAGCTCTCAACTTTTAACTCAATACATAAGTGCTATGCTTTTTTTATTTGCCTTTTTTTTAAACTTTTGTCAGTTTTCCTGCATTAAATAGGGATAATCTGACTACTGGCACTCAAAGCATAAACTTTTTGAAAAGGAAGCTATTGCACAAAAAAAAAAAAATAGGGAAAATAAAATCTAGTTGATTAGTTTATTGGGAGTGTGGTAGTTTCAAGGTCTAAGTTTAGAGTTGGTAAGTTGCAGTTGTCGTTTCCCTGCCAAAGCAGCCTGCCTTACTGTGCCAGCACAATGGCCCTGCCATAATCAGTTTCATATAATGGGCTAATGCTTTTATTCTCAACCATATTTTTCTTTTGATAGAAAATAATGAATAATGTAAAGGCACATGGTTGTATTTGCGTGGAACTATTGTGTAGTTTGGCTGTGGCTACACCAGGAAAATCTGAGTTTGTTAATACGTTTGCGTTTTTAAAACGAACATGAACAAGATTTAGACCAAGAAGCACAAGGCTAAATGCCTTTTTGGAAAAGTAAAACCTTATGTATGATAGTGTAGTGTACGGAGTGTGTTTGTTAAAAATATTTGTGTATTTTAGAGGGTAGCTTGCCTTTCCTGTCTGCATATAGCCTAAATGCTGGAGAGCTGTAAGGACCATTACACAAGGACATTTGTAGGTCTTTACTTGTCTACATTTAATTTTTTTCTCAGTATCAACGTAAGAAAATCAAAGAAGTGTTTACTAACATTAGAATTCTGCTGGCCGGCATCCTAGAACTGCGTTGATGGTAGAGCAGTATTTTGGCATCAGATTGTATCTTTGAGATCCTCAAGTGTCCTAGAGTTGGGCTGCAAGGAAGAAAACTTCAAAGTAGTCAAACACTTTCCTATGCTCAAGTTATTTGAAAGAATCAAGTTAAAAAGCATTTTAATACACGTTGGGTAACGACCTTTTTTTTTCATCTCGGACATACCATTTTGATATAAGCCTATGATTGATTAGCGTGTTAGTTTTAATAGAAGTTAACTTTGCACTTCAGTGCAGCTTTTAATACAAAGTTATTTCTTTCCTGTGTCAAAGGTACAAAGATACAAACATCCTCCCAGGTAGATGTGATTCTCTTCCACCCAGCTCGCTCTGGCAGTGTTTGAATAGGTTACTCTCTTATTTATGAAAATACTTTTTAGGAAAAGGAACCTTTTAAAGCATTTGTCTAAATAGTGGCCCTTGCAAAGCCTGTATTTTTTGGCCATGCCCTTTCCTGAGGCTGTCAAAACTGTTTCTTGGTCTTGCTGGAAGGGATACATTTGAAAAGTAAAGCGGTTGTGTTTACCTCTTTTTCTCTGTTTTTTTTTCTGGAATCAGGCTTGCTGTGTTCTTAGTTGATTGTAACAAAATCCTTTTTTATTTTGTTTTTTGGGGATTTTTTTTAAGGTTGGCTTGACACACATTTCTTGGGGGAAGTACTGCTTTAAATAAATTCTTGTTTGTTTTGGAGCTCAAAAGATGCCTTATAAAAACTCAACTAGGCAAATGTTAAGGACTGATGCCTGTTTATAACAGTAATGCAGACAGGGAGCATTCGGGAGAATAACCAGTCATTGATTATTCCTTAGTAATTGGATCCATGCTTGGCAGATGAGGTTCGGAGCGAGCGTGAACGTTCTCCGTGGAGAATGCTGCAAACTGCGTAAGCGATCCGCCTCAGCGCGGGGACCTTGGGCACTTAGCGAGGGGAAGCTTGGTGCTGATAATACAAAGCTTTTCTGCTATCCTCAGTGGTATTTTTGTATTCCTTTATCAGATGCCCTTAGGAAAGGATCAGTCCTAATCAATATTGCTCCTCAATTGGTTCAGACAGACAGAAAAATCAATAAGCTGAACTAATGACATCTACTTTTATTTTCTTTTGGAAGTCTGAGGAACAATTATAAAATTTCAAACAGATGCTTCGTTTGATTCTGGGAATGGTAGAAGAGGATGGTGTGTTCTGTTTGGTTTTTTCCCCCTGTATTTTTAATAAATTCTTAACCTAAATGTAATACAAATAAGGAAACTTCTTTAGAGTGTGTTGCGTAGCTTGAGACTTACTGGGTATCTGCTGTGTTACTTGTACACTTACTTCATGTGGTTCTAGTAGCTGTGCTGCTTTCAAATTCAGGGTCCGATGAAAACGTCAAGAACTGGAATGCTTAAGACAAAAGCAAGAGTGGCAGATGTCAGGAGGTAAAGTCTGCAAAAGACGTACACATGCCTTTTGGAACGGCTTGGCAGAAGTGAATTTAAGAGTTTTTACTGTTATGGGGGGTTTTTTGTTGTTTCATGTTCCTCTCTTCCCCTTAATAAATGGAGGAACAGAGGAGCTAAGAACCTCTTTTTTGGAGGCGTCTGTACGGACCCCATTGCGTTTCCAAAATCACTGCCAGTGATTAGGAGAGATGCTGAGGAGGAGGGTTGTCTAATGTGAATGGGACGTAGTTCCTGCCTGTGTTTGGTGGCTGCTGTGAGGGAGCAGGGCCCGGACCAGATGACCTCCAGAGATCTTTGCCAGCCTCCACTGTCCCGGGGCTCTGTGAGTGGGACCGTGCTTCAGCTACTTGAAACGGCAACTATCACAATGTGTCCTCCCCCTCCCCACGGCCTGTGTAAAGAAGTTTCCTTCAGTCCTGGATATTCCTGGGCTGAAGGTCAGGTCTTGGGCTAAGTGCAGAACTGGTTTCATTTCTTCTTGCAGACAGTGTTGGATTGGAGGAACCGCTTTTCACAAAATCTCGCCCAGACTTCCTGCGCAGCGTTCACCACGAACACTCCAATTAATGTTTAGAATGGTGTCTTTGCTAAACTGCTTAAATATTGCCTTGCTCCTTGCAAGGCTATCTCATTTCAGTACAAGTTTTGTATTAAAAATTTGGATGTAAAGACTATTTTATTGTAAGAATAAGATTGAAGAAATTGAGTTGAGGGGAATCTTTATTTTTATGCCTTAACATTTTTAATTATAAATTTGATTCTTCCAGCTGTGTGATAGGTTTGTAAGAAGTAGTTAATGCGTCTGGGCCTTCCTTTAGTTTGTAAAAGGGTGACTCTTTCAGATCCTACTCTTTTCAATTAACATACAAGATTTTCATGCTCACATTAGTTATCAGACAAATAAAAGGTAGAAATTTCGGTAGTGATATGATCCAAAACCATTTACCTGAAAAAATGCACTTGAAGTTATTGCGTGTTTTACATGTAGCCTGTAATTTTATGTGAACTCCGGATTTTTGGCTAATGCCAGTTAGAAGGGATTTAGTACGTCACTGAGAATCGTGTGAGGTAGCCTCACCTTTCACAAGTCACCGCACCAAAAGAACCAGCTTCAATGATAAAATGTGATCCAAAAAATACATTTGTTCATGAACGAGGGTGTTCAGGCCTTAGAAGGAGAAGTAAGGAGAGCCAGAGCCTTTGCCCGTGTTCCTGCGGGCGGCTGTAGAGCGCAGGGCGGTTCCTGCCGTGCCCAGCCTGCGAGCAGAGCGGGACACTGTCCAGAACCCACGGGTGCACGTGGACTTGGGTGTCGAGAGCGGATTGAGGCGGGGAGGAAATTTGGCTTGGGAGCAGTGGGGCTGACGGAGAAACTTGAGCTTAGGTGGCACCTCCCGTTGGGTTCGGTGTAAAAGTCAATCCAGTCAGCGGTTTCTGCCTTAGCGTCATCGCGCGGTTGGGACGTTGGCACGGTTTGAATGAAGGCGAAGCGTAGCTGTGGTCCTGCCGCCCGCCAGCCCCTTGGTGACGGGAAAACCCGCTACGTAACGACCGGCTACGAAGAAACCAAATCTTGTTTCTGAAGGGTCCTATTTTTACTGTGTGGTAGCATTGTATTCTGTACAAACAGCTCTGTGGGTTTCATTCCAAGTCTGGGGTTTTTCAGGCTAAAACAAGACTAACCATAGTATCAACCATGAAAAACTGCTCTCCTAGATCACTGGCATTCATTTCCGTTTCATGGAAGAAATACATAATGCACTTGTTAAGTATTAAGAATGTTTTTTATATTTACTGCATTAAAAAGGAACAAAAAGGGTAGGGTTCAACTGCATTGCTGGCTTGAAGTTTTTAAAATGTCATGATTTATGTTCTGTGCATTAATTTAGCCTGTTATCTCTTTTGTCTGTTTGTTTTTTTTTTTTCCAATTATTCTATGTTTTTATGAATGTAATGTGAGTCTGGATTTCTAAGTATATGCTAAAACCTAATGTCACACTATAAACTCTTAGCAGTTTTTTATCAATTATATTTATATTGTATAATTGAAGAGTTGTTACAAACTAAACAAAGTATTAACTTTTTTTGCTTTCAGATGATTTAAATGGAAATGGTTACCTTTTTGGAGGCTCACAGCCAAACTTGCTCTGCCTGTCTGAATTATATTCTCTGGATACTAATTATGTTATCTGGGTACTAATTTTAAAAAGTCAAGTTTTGGGGGTTTTGGTGTTTTTTTAAGATCTTCGCTTTCACTGAAAGCCCAGTAAATTCTTATAAATGTTGAAAAGCAGTATGTGTGGTTAATAGTTTGTTAGACTGGTATATAAATAGCTGAGTGATTATAGAGCTTAATTTTACCTTTTCTCTGTATATTTTGCAGTCTAGTCTGCTTCGGTCAGATATGGGGCTTGGAAGTCCAGGTCAGCTGTCATCCTCCGCAAAACCTGGAACACCCTACTACCCGTTCTCTGGCACGAATCAGCGCCGAAGACCACTTCATGACTCACCAGCTCTCGGTGAGTAATGCAGACAGTTGTTAAATGTTTGTTCGTGATGCATTTCTGCAGACTTTTATGATTTTCTTTGACAGTTCATGTTATATACTGGGGATCACTCTGTACTGAGCGCATCAGATTATGGCAAACTGTGATATAAGAGATGCAAATGGAATTATTAAAATTTTCTTTGATATGCTAGTTTGGATTCAACACTGGTCAGTATTGCTTATAATACAAACAAGAAACTCCAATAAAGCCCTTAATTGCAAAAGCAATAATGACAGATGGGTAGGAGCTGATGACCAGCTGAGTGCCCTTAACCCATGCCGTCATTAACTCCTGCAAAGGCCTGACCTTGAGGTCATTACCATTATTTAGCAGGGGAAAGACACAAAAGGGAAACAATTACCCTTTTATATGCTAAAAGTAACTTTATTCAGAGCAATATAGTTCATTGTAATTGGTTCAACATGCCTTTAAAGTTCTTAGCAATTGGAGACCCGTAGTTTATCCTAAAATCAAACTACCTTGCAAAATATGCAGGCCCAAACCTGCTTTAAAATTGTTATAATCCTCTGACAGTATATTAGTGTTTTATTCTGGAGATACTTAAGGGGAAATGCAATTTTTGTAGGTGGTCGTAGTCAGTGGTAGTATTTCATGGCTCTAAGAATTTTCCATTGAATGAGGGAGTCGAGAAGGAGCCAGCTGTTCCGTCATTTCTGCTCTAAGACTATCGCAAATAATTGAGTGTACAAGTTTTAAAAAAATATTTTTGAAATATAAAGAGAAACTGTAACCTGATACTCTGGTTTAAAAGTTACCATATTTCAATGTTAGCATGTTACATCATTAGGATTACTTTAGTTATATGTTTGGGGTTTTTAATGCCTGTCGTTCTGCATAGTGCTTCTATTCCATAATAAAATCTTGTTTGTCGGAATCATACAACTTAAACCATACTTGACCCAAAACAAGATTTCATCAAATGCAAATTGTTTCTTGAAGTAACTTGAGTATTAACTAGAACAACAAACTCCTTGGACATTAAAATAGTCCTGAACATACTTGAAATTGAGTCTTAAGTCTTTAATTATAAAAATATTACTTTGGAACTTTACCTGTAGATATACACGTGTGTATTTTAAAATACCATTTTTGTGTAACTTGTTAACCTGCTGTCAAGACAATCACCATTTACTCTTGTGTTGTCTTTCTTTACAAATGTTTTTTGAGTATTCGTGTTCCTTCAGAATGTGAGAATCAAAGAGATCCATTTCAGAAGAGAAGCAGTCTAAGGAAAGTTCATTGAAATTGTTTCACAACTTGGAAAGACCTTTGAAATTTAATGGAGAAGAATTGGGATTTTTGCTTAGTAAAGTTCATTAAAACAAAACAGTGTTCCCTCCTGGTGACACGTGGAGTGTTGTGTAAAGATCTCTTCCAGAAGTCCTTTTTTTTTTTTTTTTTCAACCATGCCCTTTGGGGAATGATCAGAGTAAAGATACCCAGCAGATATCCTCGCCTTTTCTCTCTTTTATTTTGTCATATCATGTAATAAAACTGTGATTAAATGTTCCAAATGAAAATAGAAAAATCATAGAATCAGTTTTGTATTTTAGTTGAAGACTCAACTGGTCAGCTGTAAAACTGGTAATCTTGCCCTGATACTTGTCTTCAGAACATTAGTTAATTTATAATGTGCATGCATATTGTTCAGATTAATTCTGCTAGCTTCTGGTTCAGATTATTGATTTAGGTAGTGAAATTGCTGGGCACTTCTGTGATGTTACCATTATTATTGGTAGAAGGAAGCAGGTATCATACCTGCAACTTTACTATTACATGCAAATTTGAGTTGTATTGCCTTTATTACTTGAGAAAAACAATTAGGTAATTAGATTTGCTGTTTGCTTTGAACCTTGGTGTAGTCTAAAAGCTATAGAAATTTACATCATGTTAGTATTCTGGGATGTATAAATTACATGTTTTGATAGTTCTTTCTTCTGTGAAGTGCAGAAAAGGAAAGCATTTCTCTCTTTAATCAATCCTATTTTCCTCCTCGTGTATCTCAAAATCTCACTTTGTTTCTTAGCAAGTGTAGCAAAAGCATCAGCATACCCTTTAGTGTTCTTGGGAATAACTACTTTCCTTGTGGGAAGAATTGAGAGAAATTATTTAGCGAAGCTTGATTTTAGGGAAGAGTATCAGTATGAATGACAAATTTCATGGGCACAGAATGAAAAAATGCGTGAAACTGGAAAATACGAAATCCATCGTGGAAAGAAAAGACTGAATAGTGTAGGTATTTATTCTTTTCCATTTGTAACGTGGCCACTTGATGAAATGTTGGTTTTCTGTGTACAGATCCTCTACAGACAAAGAAAGTCAGAAAGGTGCCCCCTGGTTTACCTTCTTCTGTAAGTACTGCATGTTTTACTTGTAATAAACAAATCGGGCTCAGATTGTGCTCTCCTTACCTGACATACCTGGGAACTGCTTTACCCTAGCGTGAAGAAGGCTGCCTGCTGGACATGGACAGCTAGGCTTGGTAATCGGGACTGGTTCTGGAGGACTAAATACTCATTTGATGTGGAATTTTTAGATTTCATAGCACTGATTTGTAGCTTGCTCATATGCTCCTACCCACTTGTCCCTGTCATTCGAATTCCTCTCTTGGGAAGAGAGCTGGGCCAGGAGCTGTCAAAGAAGATCTCCTGTACAGGTCTTTTGATGTTTAATTAGTCATTATGTTGCTGAACAGGAGGACAGACAGAGATTAATAGCTGAGAATCTTAGAAATTTACATTTGTAATAATCCCAGTGGAGCTGAAGACATTAAGATTCGGAGGACATGTACAGCTCAGCTTGCCTCAGTAGGACTGAGGTTATTAATATGCATAAATCACCGAGTCAGATGTTCATTGTGAAGCCCTGGTGGATTTTAAAGCCTTCATTAAGCCTTTCCTAACTTCAGCCTAGCATCAGGAAAGCTTTCAAGCAACTAGTTTGTTGATCCCTCTTTGCTTGAAAATTTATCCTTTGAGAATAAAGGCCTTTGATGAAAAAGGTTGGAAGGGTTTTGGTGGAAAAAAATCATTAATGGCTGTGATAATCTAGTGCTATAGGGGTGTTTTGTGGTATTAAATATGCTTTATTCTTAAAAGGAAGAAAATTGTTTATAAACGAATTTGCATTTAAAAATCCACGTGAAGTGCAAAATCCCCAGTGAAGCGGGGGGACAGAATGATTTTTTTTTTTCTCCCCCTGCTCGCAGCAAACGGGAGGGGAGGGGGAAGCTCGGCTGCCTCGCGGGGTCCTTCTCTTTGTTGTGCAAATGCCTGTTGGGCTTTGGCTTGGCAGCGCTTCGCGCGGGGGCGCAGGTGCGCCGGGCCGGGTCACAGCTCCGAGCCGGGAGGCGCCGCCGCCCGGGCGGCACCCGAGCGGCCCGGGGCCGCCCCTGGCGGGGCGAGTGGCGCTGCGGAGGGGCTCTCCCCGCCTCGCCGCCTCTCTCCTCCCCTTCGCCCGCCGGGATGCGAACGCCGAGCGGGAGCTGAGATGCTGTCGGAACCGCGCTTCCAGCTGGAGCCGCGCTAGTGCCGCTCGCCGGGGGCAGCTGCGCTGCGAACCTGCAGCCTACCTGGGAGCCAGGGCTGCAGCTGCAGGCACTCTGAAAAGCTTCTGCTTGCATAAGCACTTGGGCCCCACTAGAGGCTGAATAGCTGCTTGATAAACAAAATGAACACAATGCCTCGAATCATTATTCCCGAGGCCAGGAATATTCTTCTTCTTCCTCCTCCCCCCTCCTCCCTTTTTTTTTTTTTTCCCCTTCAGCAGCAGCTAAAAATACTTTGGCAATTTACATTTTAACAGTTGCGTGTTCTGTAGGGTGGCTTTACAGTCTAGCAGATGATTTCTGCTAGATTAACAAAAATACATTTGAAATGTCAGAGAAGCTAAAACACACAGCAGTGCAGTTTTCTTGGAATTTATGACGGTAATTCTAGACGAGTAATAAAGCTCACACTACCTGTTTAATATTTAGCGGCGTCAACCAGGTAAAGGGGCCGTTTTAGCAAATGAAAGATTTCTTTCATTTATCAGGGTTTGACTTTAAGCAGCAGTATTTTTCAAATAGTGTTCATCTCAGTCTTCTTCCTACTCTAGGAAGAGTGGAGACACGAAAATACTGATAAATTTTATTTGTATTAACATTGTGCCAATCTGCACAGTAAGGCGCAGTTACTGTGAATAATTGTGGATTGTGAAGCTGTGATTTTTATGTACCATTTCTCTGTGTTTCAGTGCTTTCAGAGCCTTGAAGCAGAGTGACGTATTGATTAAAAACTAGTAAAATGTATGGCATGGTACGTGTTTGGAGGACGACATGAAACTCAATTTCACTGAGCATCATAGGAAATTTAAATTGAGTAGACAATTATGAAAGTGTTGTCTCACTGGGACAAATACGAAAATGTATTTAGCTAATAGGTAGTGCAGAGAAGTTTACTATGCAAGTCACAAGAAAGATGATACTTAATGTTGCTATACAAATCTGTACTTTTTAATTTTTTCAGTTTATAAAAGATTTTCTGCAATGTTCTTGTGTTAGTGTAGGGCTACCATGTCAAGGGATACTCGAAAGTAATTTAATTTCCTAGATAACTGTAATTTAATAACAACCTTTTAAGAAATTTGTTTAAAAAAAATCTTCCTCTCATTTGTTTCTTTTTCCCTTGGATTTGCAATGTATTTTCTGAAATGACTTGCTTTGAAGTTTATCTTTCTTCATGTGTTCTTATCATGGCCTAAAGTAAAAATAGTTACAGTGAAAAATTTAGTTACTTTCTGGAATGCAGCAAAATCTGAACTTGTCCTTTTACTGTAAAAGTTAAATACATCAGGCAAATGCACTTTTAAGTTTTCCTGTTCTGAGTTGCTAAGTGGTGAGTCATTGCCCAAAACATTTTGAATGTTGGCATGCAAGCATTTATGTTAAACTACAACTACTAAATTTAAAGCCTTGTAGGGAGGATAGAAAGGAAAAAAAAATCAGTTTATTTTTTCCTCACTGTTAGCCTAGGACAGGTTTTGGTAAACAGAAAGGTGATGATGTGCCATTTATATTATAGCAGGAGAGGGAAATACTGTTCGGTGAGTTACATTATCCTCTCTTGTTTCTGAGATTTTTTCTGGTTGTAGGAGTTAACTAAGCCAAGAAACTAATAATGTCATGTGACTTGCAACCAGTTGTGGCTGATCAGCATGGCGGAGTTCGGGAGAGCAGCGTGTCAGGGCTTTCCAAGAGCTGTTCAGTCCGCAGAGGGAGAAGAAAGCAAAGTCAAGCTCCCTTGGAAATGCACGGGGGGATTGCCATCTAATTATGGGTGGGCTGTGAGCAGAAACACTGTTTATGTGTGTAGTCAGAAAATACTTCAACCTAGTATTTATGATTAGTTACCATAATCAGTAGATATCATGAGGTCGTAATTCGAAGAGAAATAGTGTGAATATCTATCATCATTCTTTTGCCGTTTAATTAGTCCCATATCGGAGAAATAACGTGATATACATCATAGTGGGTTGATTGTCGTTGCAGCAAATCAGCTGTGGCACACTGGCACACATACCAGTTGTTTTCTGCGTAGTGCCAGTTCTAGTAACTATTTTGAATATTTAGACTTTCCACGGTACCCGAGACTGTGAGTTAGTGTTAAACTGTAGATTGACACTTATTTAATAGGAGATTGTCAAGTGAGTAATTTGTAATACCAGAGATCTCTTTCTAAACTCAAACTCATTACGTTACAATTTATAGCTTGATTGTAGTGGTTCCTCATATATCACCCTCTATAGTACACATGTAGTCCATGGGTGATAGTTTATTGCAAGAATTCTTTATGAAGCAAAGCCAGGGAAAACTTAGTTTGTGTGCTTAGAACTACCTCCCAAACATTTAAGGAGCTTTTGGTTTTGGTATCACGTTAGTCTTTTAAAACTGAGCTTGAGAAATATATTTCAAGAGATAAATCATGAACGTACCACTGGTACAATTGGTATGTTCATGAGGGTAGAAAGAAATTGTTTGAAATGGTGGAGTGGAACGAATCCATTCCTCTGAAGGTTTATCTGAAACCCAGGTTCTGGGACTTTAATGTTTAGATTGTATTAAAAATAATACTGTGTTCACCATGCTGAGTGGACTTTCTCTAGAGAATTATCCTCAATATTAGCGAGTTCAGTGTGTATTGAAATAGCCTGGTGTAAAGCAGCACCCTTGGAACACTTCAGTGAAGTCGGAGTAAAAAATTAGGAGCATCCTGGGTAGCTACTTTGTGTGATGTTGTGTTTAACTGACATTCTAGTGGGACTTTTTGTTTTGTAAGGCGTGTTCCCGCTGGCCAGAAGTGGTGTCAGGATGTAAAAAGGAACGTTTAGTTTGTTCAGAGCTGCTCTGAATTGCTTTGCGCAGTCAAGTGATACATTCAGCTGTCACTTGTCCTTAGTCTCTAACACTCTCGAAGACAGCAGTGACTTGCCTGACCCTTGCCTCTGAGGCTGTGCTGTGTAGTTTTAAATAACAAAACTAAGCAAATAAATCCCTATGGATAATGCGACACAAAACTCGTGATTTCTTCGTCGTGACCCAGTCTTCCATCTTCCCTTCTGATTTATGCTCGTTCTTTGGTCACCTGATTCAGGAGATAGTTTTTAGGAGCTTGCACTGAACTCCTTTTTAAGTACCAGGCTCATCTGTGAGCTTGAACAAGAAGCATATATACAAATAAATCATCAAACCCCTAAATTATGTTACAAACCAAGTTTAAGTGGTTTTTTGAGATTGTATACTTGTTAAGAAAATTACCTCATTTTCTGGTTTACTGCAGGTTTTTTTCAACATGGCCTTTACTTGAAATCTATCTGAAAACAACAGTAACCTCAGATTATTGCATCCCACTTGCTCTTTGCTATAAGAGAACATTTAGCAGTCATTAAACAACTAGGCAGTGCGTTGCAAAGTCCTGTAGTGAGAATTTGGATTGAATTCTGACTGAATTAGGGTGAAGGTACTTGACTAACCCTCTATTAATAGCTGCTATTATTATTATTATTATTTATTATTATTATGTAATTGTGATAATTTGCTATTCTATAATTTTTCAAAACTATTCTGTCCTCTGACTGTGGTGAACTATTGTGAGGTTGCTTAATTGAGAGATCGTCTCTGTGAAAATCCTGCGTATACGTATATAAGGGATATATAGCAGTGTCAAATGATGTCCTGTGTTTGGATTTACTGGAGATACTTTATTTTCTAAGTTTCCACAACAAATCGAAATGAGCATATTAGATGCTCTTAAATTAGAGTGTATATCTGCATAAAAGAACCTTAAATCCTGCACATAGTTCCAGAACTGTGATCTGAAAGAATAACACGACTGAATTGCGGCTCATGTAACGTAGAGAGAAGTTACACGGACTTGCTGCAACTTCTGCTCTGCCTCAAAGATGAATGTGTCCATTACCGTAAATTAGTGCGGTGGTTTATAGCGATAGATAAGGATAAAAGCTTTTTTGAAAACTATTTCTTAATATCTTGTGCTTGATAATACTTGTGGTTTTGCTGGGAAGGCTTTTATAATCCCTGAGGTCAGCTGGGAGAGTCTTGAGCCGTGTTGTGCTGCTGGAGTTTGACGTTGCTTGCTCAGCCCAGACGTGGGGCAGGTTGCTTTGCCTGTGGCCGTGCCGTTAGCCAGAAATGGGCAGTGCGAACGTGGTTGCTTGTTAAAAGAATGGTACTGAAATTAAAGCACTGCCTAGTATTTAAGTGAAATTTCAGGTGAAGATGTGTCTACACACCCAAGCAAAGAAATTGAATTAAATTGCTCCTTGTTTTAGTGCCGCGGAATTTCTTGTGAGGTCAAGACTTGTAGAGAAAGCAAGTTGTAGTCTTGGAGATTTAGTTCTAGGATTTTGTACCATTTCCACTGACAGCTAGGGTGAGTTGTCAGAGTTGGTTCTTTCTGTAGGGGATGTTACAGTAGGCAGATTCCTCCCTGTGGATGACAGTAGGGTTCCTCCTCTGGCTTTCGAGAACTCACTCTGCTTCATTTGCGAAGAAGTTTTTCCAAGCAGCAGGTTGGAGCACAGAAGGGGAGAGATGCAGGGAAATCTATGCTGAGGCACAATTAGCTCTTTGCCTTTTGACGTGCACTCTTCTGAAGCTTCTCTGACACTGAATTATTTAATCAATTCCAAAAGCGCCTCGATTGAGGTGTGAGGCTGGGCTCAGGTTTTGACTCTGGAGCCACCTACAGGGATGTCACACAAGTGCAGGTGTAGCCGCCTGGTTTTGATGAGGGGAGCAAGTGAAAAATACACTCAACTTCAGTAATGAAATAAAAGTTAAATGATACTAAAAGGTCGGACCAGCAGAGGGACCCCTTAATCACTTTTTAATTTTTAAAATAAATTTTTCTTGGCCATGTTGTGTGGATGTGGAAAGATTCTTGATACAGGTAGTCGTCTGCAAGTTTCAGTAACAGCCTTGCTAATTCATTTCAGGTTTTAAAATACTTCTAAAGCCTGTACACATTTTTAGATTGGGTAAGTTTTTAGCACGTTTTGTGAAGATGGTTATCTGGCTTCTGATGACGCAATTTATTGCCTCAGGATAATAAACATGTTTGTTTACTTTTTAATGTAGATATGTTAAGACCTTTATTTAGAGGCTTTCAAACATGAAGTGCTTAATATTTACTACAAAATAATAAAACTTTCTGAATTTGGTGGAAAGATTTTGCAATGAGTTTTAAAACCTCAAATAATTTTATGTTGGAGTCTGAAGAGTTTGGTATACAACGCTTTTTACCTCACTCTTTCTATTGTAGTAGAATATTTATGAAAAAACCTAAACATCTGAAATTCAACATTATTTGAAAGACTACTGAAAGAGAAACTTCTAGCTGTAGTTTCCAATTAAAAAAAAAATATTTTTTGCGCGTGTCTGGCATAGGTAACTGGAGCTTTTGCAAACAAAAAACCGACAAAAGACCCAGCAGCCATCCCCCGACATGTCACATTGCTCGGTACAAGTAATGGATAGCAATTAATATCCATTTCATTAGTATTTGTTGTCTATTCTTTATCCCTTCAAACTGATTCCTCCTCCCTGGTTATAGTAACATAACTCTTAAATGTGAAGTTAAAGACAAACCTTTTGAACAGGAGAACCACCAAACTATTTTAGCTCTGGCATAGATGAGTAAATTAATTTAAAACGTCTTCCTTTGGGTATTGTGGAGGCTTTGCCTATCAAATTTAGTCCACTGGGTTATTTTAAATCGTCTTCCATGCACTTGGACTGCTCTGTCTCTGCTGAACAGCATGCTTAGTGGTTGCCTAACAACGGAAGGCTGTGCTTCCAGGATTTTAAAATAAATTAACATTTACTTAACTGATGAATTAGGGGACAGTATAATAAGCAATGTGTTTTCCCGTATTTTTTTTTTCAGCAGGTTTGTTTCTTAAGACTTGAAACCTTGTCTATTCTAACAGCTACACTATGCACGATGTTGAATGCATCCTTTGTCAACGATCCTAACAATGGCCTTGATATAGTTAATCATCATAAATATCGGGGTTTAAAATAAGCTATATTGGGAATCCTAAGAATCCTCAAAGTGCTTTTCTCTGAATTGTTGAAAGAATAGCATCTCAAAGTTACTGTGAATATTTTACAGAGCAACAGGTTGCTCGGTATTGCACTAATTTTCTGTGGGTTTGTTTTTTATCCTCTGTTCCTTGCCTTTATTTCAGCGGGGTCTGTCTCTCCTGTTCAGGTTTCAGTTTTCTTAGAACTCGTAAGAGCTTAATCAGTTGTGAAACTTCTGTTCTTCTGCCAAATGTGGTTGAAATTGATAAGTTCCAACCTTGGGCAGAGTGGGGAGTCTAGGGCAGTTGCCTTCACCTTATTTCCAGAGATAGCAGGGGAACCTCGCCCCTGAGAAGTGGGTGACAGCAGTGGAGCTGGTGTGCCTCTCAAAAGCAGCTTTGCACTCTTAGGATGTTTTCATTTTTTCAGCAGGATCGAAGCCAGCTCTCTGCAAGGAAACTCGTGATACTGGGCTTTACACATCACAGTTGCTTTTGCTGGTGAAAAAGGAACTTTGATTTCTAGTTGCCCGTAATGAATTGTAGAAGTTTTTGCTGCTTGTTGTATTTGAATAGGCCCATTTTAAACAAGGAAACTGTGACAAAAAGCAGCAACTTGTTTCAAATGTTTTGGTATTTCAGTCTTGTGGAATACATTTGACCAGAGGATGGCTCTCGTCCGTTGAGACAGTTACATAATTATCTTTCATGTGGTATAATTTTCAGTGATCTGGAGGAGTTATGTTTATTTTTTTTAATTCAAAAGGAGGGTTACATGTTCTTGTTGTATAGTTGTTTTGTGGCTTAGACAAGTGGGACAAAAATGCGTTTCATATAAAAGTTTGTTTTCAGGGAGAACATGTAGTTCATTCACAAAATCTCTGGGTATTAAAACGATCTTTGAATCTCCTGCAGGTAGCTTGGTTTATTATTAGGTCAGTATTTTGCTCTGCATCAGCTTTCATAATCTCTTTACATACTTTAGAAACAGGCAGTTTATTGTTTTTGACACACAGTACAGGGTCACGAGTGGAAACAATTCGAGCTACAAAGTGCATGTCAGTTCAGTGCTCCTCTGCTGACGGCATGTCTGTCTGAAATCAAGTTTAAAAAATTGGCCCTGTCTCCAGCTGACTTGTTTTGTCAGGCTGAGTCATAAGATTAACCCTTGACTTGTCACCAAGGAAAAATGGAGTAAACAACTGTACCCAGTACAGTATCGCTGATCCAGCTATGATTCATTTCACTGTAACATGAGTCTCCTAAGAAAACAAATTTCGGAGCAGCTGTTGCTTGGCTTAAATGGGGATTATAAAAATCGCAACCACAAAACAAAAACTTGCTTTAGACTTCAGGAGCTTTTGGAATAGTTCTCTGGTAGTAGTTCCTGCAAAGAGAGTTATTGGTGACATCACCAATTTTTGAGCAGTCTTTCAAATTCTCCCATTTTATGTTTATTCTTTATCTATTCTGGTGAAAGGAAACTTGGGTGGGTTCAAGAATGATACGCTTTCTGGAGTTAGGGTTTGGTTCTGTACAGTGAATTGATGTAGCAAAGGGCTTGTGCGAAACAATGTTTTCGTATGGTAAATGTAGAGCAGGTACAGTGATGGATTTCAAGTATCGTGCAGTAAGATTTTATTCCCACCGATGTAACTGAGCAGAACTAATTCCCTTTTTTTGGTAAAATGAAATTGTTATCCTTTTATTTGAGGGGAGGTAGCTCGCTTGTTATCTTGTTACGGAGGTACTGGTCTTCGAACTAGTTTGTCTACCAACAGACAGCATCTGCAAGGGCATTGCTCGGGCTTATTGATTGTATTGTTGCTGTTGGCTTACCTGGGTGGTAGGGAACTGTGCCAATGATTTCCTTGCACTGATAAATGTTTATTGTCTTAGTCAATATTACCAGATCATATTACTTGCATATTTTTGTTGCAATTGCTCTGTAGAACTATGGGGCTGTTGCGATACAGAGAAGCCTCCCTCCCAATGCTACATAGTAAAGTTATTTTTTTCTGCTCTATGTTGTAACGTTTTTCCAACCGCTTGCAATGTGGGTGGATAATGAGAGGGGGCTTGATTGTGCTCTTTATCTCTGATACAACTGTTTTGAAACTGAGCACCTGTGAATGGAGGCGCAGTAGCAGTAACAGCTCTATTGCTAGTCTTTACTTCAAGGAACCGACTCCAGTTACCCTGGAAATGTTTTTAGTGATTTAAAAGTTTGTGTTCTTGAATTATTTCAGAAGGAAAAGGTTCTCTTACTGCTTCAACTCTTGCTGGCTGAAAGTGCCTTTCGCAGTGTTTAGGCTTTTTTTCGAAGTTGTACATCAGTCTGAATTGGCGATTTTGAACTAGTGTGTTATGAGAAGTAGCACATGCAAAGATCTGAAGATCCTTTAGCATATCTCATCTGTAGAGTCCTGAACATTAGTGGGAAGCTTTGAGGAATGGCATTGTTAGCTGCAAATCAAAGCTTCTTACAGACTCTTTGGGGACTGACATAGGTCTTTGTGGTCCCTGGGGGAAGAAGGAAGCCGCAAGTCACTCTGTGGGCCTGGCGATTTAATAGTCTGAAGTATAGTGATGTTCTTTTTTGCAGCTGCTGCTGCTGCGCCTTTTGTGTTGGAGAAGAGTTCAGTTCAGATATCATTAGCTTTACTGCATGGTTAAGTAGTTCTGGATGTGTAGTTTGACTTGCGGTAAAAATGTGAGGGTTCTTCAGCTGAGGTGAACTTAGGATGTATTTGCCAGCATAGCATAGTCCAAGCATAGCACTCTCCTCATTGATTGGAAGAGTTAACTGAAAAAGCATTTGAAAACTGGAGCTGTGAGTGTATTTTGTCAGTACCTGTATGTTCTGTATGTTTACAAACACTACAGTAGTTACATTATACAGAAGACCCACTAAGATTTTTATCTGAGCATAGTATTCTCCTGTGGTCAGTTTGTCACTCTTGTGGACCTTTTTAATTTGGAAGATTTCACTGACACACAAGGTGCTTGGCAGAATCAACCAAATTTCTGCAACTGGCTTTTTTCCCCCCTCTGTAAATTGCTGAATTGAACTTTGCCCATTTTTTTTTTTTCTTTATCCTGAAGTATTTTCCTGCTTTTGTCAGGAGGGAGGCAGGGGAGAATTCACAGCATTGGCAGTTGACACAGTTAGAGGTGGAGAGATGTGGGTTTGCGTTAACCTTTTTTTCCCCGGATTGAAATCCCTATCTGGCTTATCAGGAGCTCAGTTACTAACCAACTGCATTGATACATAGAAAATAAAAAAGCGTACACCTCATGAGGAGTTAATGTTAGTTAGTGCCACTGCTGAGTGAAAGAAGCAAAAAGTCTTACCAGGCACAGATAACGTTCGTTGCAAATACGGAGGGATTTTTGTGCTGGAAGTTGCAGTCTCTTTGCTGCGTTGTATAATCCACATTTTTGTGATGTGCCAAAGTTGTTAGGGTCCCCCCCACTTCTCTTTTTCTTACTTTCCCCCCTCCTATGGGCACAGAATTGCTTTATTCGTACCAAAATGTATTATACAGTATAAAGGGAGCCTGGGCTTGTGTTTCCGAAGAACCATCATGGTTTGTGTACCGTGCCTTACCGACGCATTTGGGATGATTCCATAACATGCAAATACTTGCACGGTTGTTCTCGGGTTTGTTTGTTCGAAGCCAGGCGCTGCTGTCCCTGCGTTCGGGCCGTGGCCCGGGCTCCCAGGGCGGCGGTGGCCGGGGGTGGGGGGGAGGCTCCGGCGTCCCCCCGGGACTCGCTCCCCGCGGGCGCGGGCGGCGTTTGCCGAAGTTCGGAGCGACCCCGGGCCGGGCCAGATGGCCGGAGCCGCCCCGAGCAGCGTCCCCGCCGCCGCAAGCGCTCCCGTAGCCTTAGAGCAGAAGGCGGCGGATTAACCCGCGCGGGACGTGCCCATTCGCCGCCGGGCGCCGGGTGCCCGCGGCCGCGTCCTGCCCCCCCGCCCCCCGGCCCCGCTCCGCGCCGCCCTACCCCCGCGCGCGGCCGGCGATGGTTCAGTCCTGCTTTGCATAAGTCGCCTTTGAGGCGCTCCATGTGCGCGGGCGGGCGGGCGGACGCGGAGCGGAGAGGCGGCGCTGCAGCCCGGCCCGCCGCCAGCCTCGCCATGTACTGCGCGTACCCCGTCCCCGGGGTGGGCAGCAACTCCCTCATGTACTACTACAACGGCAAGACGGTAAGGGCGGCCGCCTTTGTTCGGGAGCGGCCGGGCCGGGCGAACGCGCGTTGAGTGCGCGGGGTCCCCCCCGCCGGTGCCCCCGCGCCGCTCCTCTCGGGGCGGCCGGCGGGGAGCGGTCTCCGAGGGGGAACCGCGCTGCGGCCGGCGGGCCGCTTTGTGCGACGGCTGGAAGGGGACGGTGAGTCTCCTCCGTGCCCTGCGGAAACGCCGAGCCCGGCCCGGCGGTCGCGGGGAGTGGGGCGGGAGCCCGCAGCCAGGCGGCGCTCCCGGCCGGGACGGGGACCGGGGCAGCCTCGCCCGCTCCGGCCTCTGGCGGCGGGCGCTGCCGAGCGCCGCCGAGTTCTGGCGTTCCTGCGCGCCTGCGGCTCCTCCCTGGGGCTCGTTGGGGGTTTTTTTCGGCGGTTTGTGTGTGTGTTCGTTGTGTTTTCTTAAGCTCTCCGCTGCCGGCGGCGGCCGGGCCGGTCCCGGCGAGGGGCCCGCGGCCCTGAGCGGCAGCACCGCCGGCCCGGCCCGGCCCTCGCCTGGCTGGGAACGGTCCGATCCTGCGGCGGGAAAAATGCGGGTCCTGAGAATTAGAAACAAGAAACCAACCCACAGAACCCCAGACGCTCTCCTCTCCGACTTGTAACTTTGTGGGAATCGAGTGGGGCGTTTTCCGTCGCAGGGTTGATGGGGTTTTTAAGTTCATCTGACAGCAGTTCTCATCTTCGAGGGCAAAAATCAGCAACGCGGCCGTGGATTGAACACAGCCTGTGCTGTCTGTGGTTTTGGCTCCCTTCTTTGACAAAAATAGCATTAAATAGAAGCAAGGGGAGATGCTGATATTGATTTTTTTATTAATTATTATTTTTTGTACTGCTCATCACCTCTCGTGGGCTTTTGTGAGCTTTGCCTCTATTGGTAAACTTTCTGCCAAGGTTTTTTTTTCAGTGATATTTTGCTTTATACTCGTTGAAGACCCTGTGTGTGAGCTTCTTGAGTAACAGAAAAGATAGTGCGTGAGAGGTTAGGGGAATGAGTAGAATTGCTCGGTCTCTGTTTCATTTCCTTTGGTTTAAATGCCAGCTGTCGGTCAAATACGAAATTATTTTTCCTTCATGTCTACTCCTAGGCTAAAACAATCTGTTTGAAGTTTTATGTGAAGATATATATAAGACTTGAGTAAAATTAACTATACAATACCCCTGAAGCAAAGGGAATATAACTTGCATGGAGTTTTGATTTTATTCTTTCTAGAGCACAGATCGCTCTATTACAACGTTTCTCTTTGTTCTTGTAGCAAGGAAAAAAAGGCTTTGATCTTATTAAGTATTTCCAGGCATATAGTAGATGGAAGTGCTGGTACTGTAGGAGAGCACGGCTTGAAAATTGATAGCATGTGCCTGTTATGGGTCGGAGGTGACCTTTATGAGCTTGAAGAGTTAGTAAATAGATGACAAATCATATGATGGTCCTAGATCATGTTGCCCGAGGTTTTATTTCATTATTTCCAACATCTCGCTGGCTTTTAGCATTTTCTCTCATAGGAATTCTGCAAGTTGGCCTCAATTGCCAATTAAAATATAAGAAGGGAGGATAGTTGAAGTTGGGGGCATTGGTTTTTGTGCTACGGTTTTTGAAGCACACGTTTTGGTGTGTTTGCCACATCTTTGTACGAACAGTATGTACCCTAATTTTGGTGTCTTTCTGCTTTTATTTGTCTTGTTTTATCGATTACCCGTTGATAGTCTGTACCTCATTGTTCGAGTTTTTTACTTAGATGATTGGATTGGATTTTGTGTGACAAGTCTGGATGCATGAAAAGTCTGGTTTACTTACACACAAAGCAAGTGGGAAATGACACATAGAAAATGTGTGTTTTCAACTTTTTATTTAATTTTTTTTTTTGTCTTCAAGTTCTTAAATTTGTAACCCAGAAGGAAGCTTAATATTAAGCTAAACCATAAATATCAGAGCACCTCAGTAGCCGGTCGTGTGTGCACTGACACATAAATTAAAAGTTAAAAAAATTAAGCCAGTGGTTATTACTATTAGATGAGGTTCAGCTTTTGTAATTTCTGTATATTTTAGGAGGGACACGTGAAAGTGAGAAGTAATGTTTTAATACAAAACCCTTCCTAAGGATTAAAATTTTACTGTTATGTGTTAAAAGTATATATTTTGAGAATCCTCACCAAATTAAAAAGATCTTTATTTCATAAGGGAAATAAAGCACTTGCACTGAACTAGATTTAGCCTCTGTTTTTTACCTTTTTTTTTTGGCCTTCACCTGTTGATTTATAGAATATATTCTTAGTTTATGGAAGGCTTAAAAATTATTATACAGCTTTTAAAAAATATAGTTTAAAATTACATGTCTTTAGTTTTATCTTTTCTTCTCTTTCATTCAAGAACTATACTACAGACCACCCCCCAAAAAAATCAAAATACCTAACCTCTGTTTAAAAAAACAGCTGAAAAAAATATTTAGATAGAAATAATAGCTCAAATTTAAATTGTACTTTGTAAACATTTGGATTTTATACTTTTTTTTTAAGAAATAATTAAGCAGACTTCTTCATTTACTGTAGCCATTTTTTTTAAATTCTATAAAATGCAACAGCACCAAAATAATATTTAAATAATGGGAGTTCTTTATCTTTTGTGCATAAAGAATAAAATACGGACTTAAAACATATCCAATTTTTTCAGTTCACCACCAAGTTTAGAAATGAATTCATTAATTGCTGAATGTACTATAGAATTATTTTTATAGAGACAGTTACCACCAAACTAAATAATTTTAAGAAACACTTATTGATTGTATTTTGCTTGATATCACCTACAACTGCAATTTCGTATGAAAATTAACATGTGGATAAATTACACGTTATTGTTGTGTTCTGTGCATTGCATGGGTTAATTTGATATACCAGCATCTGTACGAGTATTTTCCATTATTGAGGAGATACTTGGTTTTCTCAGCATAGGCTGAGATTTCATGGAACCCTTCTCCAATGCCTATTTTAAAAGGAAGGAAAAAATGAAGCAGATTTTTTTTTTTGCATATATGTAATGCTTTGTGATTTGGGGTATTTTTTGTAAGCTAACTTACAGTAGGACTTTTTTTTAAAATATTTTCTTCAGAATTTTGAGAGTGTAAAAGACAGTTTATAAATACATCGCTGTGTGTGCATACATATGGACGTGTGTGGGGGTGAATAGATACACACAGGTGTATGCGTGCATATTTGGGGTGTTTTTTTTTAGTGTAGAAAATGCCCGTCTTGCAGCCATCGCCCTCGAAGAGAAACCGTCAGTGACACTGCCTGATGCTCGGGTGACGCGACGGCAGCCCCTTTCTGGAGCTGTCGTGCAATAAATAATGCACGAAGCCTTTTAACAGCAGCAATGTTGCATGTTTTCGGTTTGTAAATTCTGAAGCAGCCAGGTGCTAAAAAGAACGATTCATTTCTGCTTTTATTAGCGTTGGGCCAGTTAGTGTACAGGGAGAAAAGTACAATTAAAGCTGTTCTGTACCAGATGCTGCCCACAGCAACTTGGACAAGGTCAAAGCCAACGTCTGCAAGTCAGGACAAATATAAGCTCATCCGGAAAGTCTCTAGGGGTGTGCAGCTGTGGACATTGAATGAAGAGAGGTAGTAAACCCTGGTCAGCTGCATTATTTTTTTTCCTGCTCCTCGCCCTTCTCTCTCCCCTCCCATCCCACTAAAAAGCGATGAGTTACAATGCATCCGCCCAAGAGAGCTTTCCCCGCTCCGCTCCTTTGGGCTGAGCTGCCAATCCAGGGAGCGGTGGTCCCCTGCCAGGAGGGCGGCTTGTCTGCAACAAGCTTTATTGATGCTTTCGAGTGAAGGTTATGTCCATTTCCTTGGGCAAATGAAAGCAGCCAGGGGTGGGATCAGGTGCTGCGTTGGAAGGATCTATATTTCTCAAAATGTGAGCACCAAAGAATAACATCCCCCCTTCGCGCAGCGCGTTTGCTTGTGTAACCGTGTGCACGCTCAGGTCCTTTCGTAGGGATATAATAGTCTGTGTCAGAGGTGCAGAAACAGAGAATACCGGTGAGTTCAGAGAAGAGATAAAATCTACTGCTGCGTCTTTCTGTGGCCACTGCTGGTGGTGGGGATTCCTACCACAGCTAGAATACGCGGGATAAGAAGCAGGCTGATGAGTTGCACCTTCTCAATTTTTTGTTTCCTTAAAATCTGAATGTAATCTGGAGTTTTTCAAGACTTAGTTATGTGCATCTGCAGTCTGAAGAGTGTGGGGAGGAGATTTAGCTTAACAAATAAAAAGAATCTTCAAGCAGTTTGCCTATATTTATTTCTGGTGGTGTTCCTGCTGATTTACCTTCTTTTTCCTCCCTCTCTCTGCCTCACACTACAACTGAAAAAATAACATAACAGACCAAAAGGTTTTTATATACTGGATTTGGGATTTTTTTTTTAGGTTCGCCTGTCACTCTTTAACATGACTATAAAATTGTCGTTTACTGGGAAAGAAGCTAGGAAGTATTTGTGTTACGTATCATTGCAGTGGGATTCTGCATTTCCAAAATATCCGACTAGGCATGTACAGCATGCCTAAACTGCATAAACATTTATTTAAGATGGAATTTAGCTTAGCTACTTCAAGAAGTTTGAGTTTTATACCACCTTTAAAAATTACGGTTGGATTTGCAGACAAGACTGATGCTCTGTTCTCTTAAAGCAGTGGTTTATTTTCATTCTGGGTGTTGAGAAGAGTTTTTAAAATGTACAAACCTTTACACCTGGTACCAGAAACAGAAATATTATTGAGGATATGATATCCTGATATTACATACTAGGGCTCTTCGGAACAAGAATTTAGGGTGGAGTTTTGGGGTTTGATGTTTCTTTGGCAGCTTTTGTCTTGCTGTAAAGAGGAGCATGGAAAAAACTATAGTCACTGTGCTACATTCCTGAAGCTTTAGTACATGATTTTGTCAGAAATACAATAAACATGAAAACAAGTTTCCTTTTTCCTAGCACTGCCTTTCAGCAGCATTAGCTTTTGCCACAAAACCTGCAGATAATGTACTGTAAAATTTTGCCACATGTACAAATCATTCATCAGCGCGCACTTGCTTGGAGCGTGACTGATGCTGATGGAATGTAGATAGGCTACTTAGCAGAGTTTCCAGGCTGCAGAATAGGTTATCCATCTCGACTGGTTTCAGAAAATTCTCTTGTCTCCAGCAGCTTGATAAATATTTTCCTGAACTTCCAAGAATCGTTAATAACTGGCCTTAAATGAGTAACATAATTCATAATTCCATAAACAGTATGTGTGATGGGAGCCTTGGTCTTGAGTTAGCATGAGCTCATCGGAAGTAAGGTTTGATTCCTTCGTTGCTATTTTTTAATCTACTTTTAACATTAATGTTAAACATTGATGAATATTTAAGAATTTTAAACAGATTATGGGAAAACTGCCTGGGAGGAAGTATGCCAACAGGAGGACTCGAAGCGTTATATTTATTAAATGCATTTATAGAATGAGACTTGAAGTTTTACTTAGTGTAAACCCGTATCTTCAAATTAAGATGTTGATATTATTGATGCTTGCGTTGGTAAACACCTTGTAACCCTTAGATATTTTTTAGATGTATTGGGTGCGTGTATCTTTCACGATAGTGTTTGTTATGTATGTTAATCTCCAGGGCAGATTTCAGAGGTGGATGATAAGTTTGTTTTGCTTAAACCTAATGTAGTACAGATAATGTCTTTTCAGCTCTGTTCTGAAGTCAGCTCCCACCACTACCCTTCCAAAAATACCTCACTTGTCATCCTGCCCTTCCCACCAGGGAAACATAAACCAGTTCAGGGTGTGGAAGAGACCGAAGGGTCTCTGACTTGATGTCCTTTGCAACTCATTTGTCCGGCCTCCCTCTGCGGAGGCTATCTGCCCTTCAGAAGCAAGCGCTGCAGCGTTAGGATTGATGTGTCTTCTAGCACAGCTCGAAAAAAATCGAGTCCCCCGCTTGGTGAGTCGTGTAAAAAAACTGGGTTTGGCGCGCTTTTATCGGAAGGGAATTTCCCATTCATGATCGGGGAGAGTTTTGCTTGTCAGCGTGGAGACACATGCGATGCCTTCGGGTGCAGTGCCTTTAAGGGGATTAGAAGTTGGGCTCCTCTTCTACCTGCTGGAGACAGCCCGCTTCAAGGCGACCCTGCAGACGGGCTGACCTTCCAACAGTATTCCTTGTCCTAGTGGGAATGTCAGCCAGGAAAAACTGGTTTGATGCCTCCTGGATGTCACTGTTATCAGTTTAAGAGCTGAAAGAGGCCGTCTTGAGCAGCCACGTCATACTTATGGCTGCCTCGCTCAGCTGTTGCAGAAGAGAAAGCTCTTTAACTAGGGCACCGAGCGGGGAGCTGCTGTGCTGCCACGCGGGACGCCTGCGGGCCGGCAGCCACAGAGGCTGTGCCTGGCTGGGTGGGGGTCCTGGCTGGGTGGGGGTCCTGGCGCGTGCAGGGTGTTCAGAGGGAACAGGCTGGTCACCCCGATATGTTGCTTCCCGACATAAAAGCAAATTTCACCTTTCTTTAGCAACTTTTTTATTTGCAACCTTTGTATTTTGCATCTCGTGGACTTCAGGTTCATCTTAGTAAATTTTCTCCTTTTGCTTTTAAATTTTGTTTGTAGTAACACAACATAAAAATTATGATTAGGTCATTAACCAGAAAAAAACCTGGTGCTCATCTGCAGGTGATCAGATGACATCAGAGGCCTGGTTTTAATTTGTGGGTAGTTCTGATTGTAACTAAAAGAGACTTGCTCCTTTTGTGGAATTGGCTGGCTGTTTCCCCACATCTGGAGTTAATGAAGTCTTTGAGACCACATCAGTTGTGTTTTGCCGCAAGAACCCTTTGATCTGAAAACTCCAGACTGGCACAAGTGCAGCTTCATAACATTGCAGCTATGTTTTTGCAAACTATAGTTAAGATACCAAAACAAATATATAAAGTTGTGTGTCTGTGCTAGGACTTTCATGTAGCTGTTTGGAAGGACCTCTTTTACGTTAATATAATTCATAACACTTTTATTATGTTAATGGCTTGTACGTACATATCTGTAAATGATATGTTTGAGGTTTTTCGGTTTAATTTCCCATTTGGGATAGTGTTTAATGAGTTTTTATAAATCACGGGATTTATGTGAAACGTTAAAATTTCAGTCTGAAGCTTGTATTTACAAATCTCGTTGATAACGTTACAGTTTAAAATAAGTATAATTCGCCGTTGTATGTGATTTTGCCTTAATCAGTGTACATCTCCATGTCATAAAGCTTTGTTTCCACTGCTGTCCCGTGACAGTGATAGATTATCCATCAGCTCTAGCATATGCTGCGTTATTCCTTACAACAGAGGACTTGTAAATTAAGCCCAGTTTTGCTTAATACATTTGCAGTCCTATGAGTGTGAGTATTTACAATTGGACAGAGTGACATTCTGTTAAAATATGTCTGAAGTGTGCAATATACGTGCATTCGTCATATATAGTAAATACATATGTACTGTTAACATCGCGTGCGACATATTGGCGTTCTGTCGCTCAGGTTTGGTACCTTATCTTTATTTCACCTGTCGACCGTAAATGAAAATTTGCAAGTAAATGATGAAACGAAAACCCGCTGAAAGGCTTTAATTCCGAAGATTATTTTTTTTTTCTCATTTATTTTGATTTTTAAAAGAGTAACGTTAAAACAAAGAGGCACTAGAAGCTGTAAATGTCGCGCTTGACTCCTTTTCGCCAACTCTCTCTTTACCTGCGGCTCCTGCCACCGGCCCTGCCAGGGCCCAATTCCTCGGACCCTTGTCCTGATTCCGACCTACGGTGCGGTTTGTGAGATTTTATTGAAATTCTGCTGATGTAAAACGACTCGAAGCGAGTGGTAAATCAGGCCCTCTGCTATAAAAGGGTGTTGTCTGGAGGCACATGCCCAGCCCTTTGGTCTGACAACGGTGGCTGGGAGCGCCTTTGGGAGAGGGGAGGAGGGGTATTGGGATGCAAATGGGGCCGGACTTGCCCACTTCACTTTCTAAATATCCGTATCGGAGCAGTCACCCTCCGGGGGAACAATGGTTCTCTTTTAGGGAACTGACGCTTTTTTTGTTGACTGGCTGGGTTTTCCTGGCCCTTCTCTTGCTTGGTAAACAACACCCCAGAAAGAGAAGGGAGAGAGACGTGAGTGTTGTAGAAACACGCCTGCGCCCGTGTTGGCATAGGAAGGGGTAACAATACTCCCTTTTGAGTTTTAGGGCATCGTGCGTGCTCTGAGTTCCAGTGTCTGACCTTTAAAGTTTTAAAATTACCCTTAACGTACGCATTTGTGAAGCCTTATGTATTTACAAGTAAGGTGAATGATTAAAAAAATAAAAATAGCAAAAAGATGCTCTGGTGTCAGTGTTAACATTTCAATATTCTTTGCTGCCGCATTTGTTAGTCTGCTGCACTTTTTTCTTTTAATATTGTCCTTTTAACATACAGCAGTCATAGCGCAGTATTCATTATATTGACCAAAGTACCGGTATGAAAAAAATAGCAGTGCCTAGGCCAATGAATGTTATAGGTAGAGTCCTTTGTTGATTTGACTGATTTACTCCTGAATATGCTTTATAGTAATTGTTAGAGTTACTGCAATGAAAGACTTCTAATCGTTGTATTTATTTGACATCTTACAATTTTTAACTTGTTGAGAAAATTCATTGTTTGCTAGTTGAGAAGAGTCTTTCCAGGGTTGTCCCCAAAAGCCAACAGTGTGGTGCTGCACTGAAAAAAGGAGTCATGTTGGTTTTCTTTAATGCTAGGCCAGTGTGAAAATCATTTGCTTGATGTCGCAATTTTAAGAAGACTCCGCAAGACTTGTGTTACATATACTTTTGATGACACTACAAAGGCATGTACGTTTCTGAATGGATGATACGGTGGTTGCTTTAAAATCTTTCCATTTGTTACTGGATGTTCTTTTCCTTTCCGATTGTTGGTATGCCAGCTAATTAAATATTCAAACAGGCGTACAGTTGTTGTAAAATAAAATTTGTTTGGGGCCCAGTTGTTTTATCTTGCTTTTTTTTTTATCTTGAGCAACAAGTCTGTACGAGTCATGCACTTAGAAAGCAAAATCAGCATTCAAGCTTTTATCAGGCCACCTGGCTGAGTTGGCACACCAGAAAGTGTGTTGTTAGGATCATTCTACTGTAGTTCCTCTGTACTGTGGCAACTTGCTAAAAAGCAAATAAAACAAGGGCAACAAATGCTGCAGCTTGCTACACTGTTCTTTTTTTATTTGTGCTTTCTGTCGGTGTCTGTATGCTGGTGAGGGCTTTTTAATGCATGACACCCAAACTTGGCTAACTTGCTTTTATTGCTCTCCAATATTTAGGTGTATGCACCATCTCCGAGTTCTGATGATTTCAACAGAGAATCTCCAAGTTACCCGTCTCCTAAGCCACCGAGCAGTATGTTTGCTAGCACTTTCTTTATGCAAGGTGGGTAAAATGACTTTATGTGGATAGGTGTCACTTGTCCTTTAGGTAGAAACCTGCAGCCAGCAGCTGTTGTACGGAATGAATGAGGAAGCGTAAATGTAACATGTGGGCTAGAACCTATGGTTGGGTTTTATATACTTTTAAAACAGTGAGATGAAGGGAGCTGTCTGTTGATTTGAAGTTTTTCTCATGACATTAATTGCTGACTGAAATTTAAGGGGATTATACACCAGGCCAGATGGACAGAATCCCCCATCCTTTGATTTGTAGGGGCTTCAGAGCAGCACACTGGAGTGATAGAGAAAAATGAGGTGAGGCCTTCTTGACTGTGCTGGAATTCAACTGTGCAATATCAGCTAACAGTCTTAAGTTCTCAAATGCTTGTATATCCAGCGTGCCAAAAAAAGAAGGGGTTAGCATTGAACAAAACGAGACCAGAATTCATTTCCTTGGCCTCACGTCACACAATTAGCTCGTACTGTAGCGCCATGAGGTTTTGGAGCATATTGAAAGCACAGTCTCTCGGTGTGGGAATTTACAGAGCACTTCAGCGTGTGCTGCAGGAGGAGAACTGCACTGACATGCAGGTTTAAGGCTTATGTAATGTAGTCATTTAAGTTACTTAAATCCGCTGTTATGACGAGGTTTTAATTTTTTTATGGTGCTAAGGTATTTTAGACCTTGCTTATTTTAGGTTAATAGATGTTTTGCACTCTGTGTTTATGATGAGTTCTGCTTAGCCAAAATTCTCTCCCCTCCACCCCCTTTATTATTATTTCTTCCAGTCTGGAATTTTTATCAGCCCTCTTGATATAAATCTGGCCTTACTGAAGGTCTGTGTAATTAGCAGAAGTACTTGGTATTTTCTCAGCTGTGGTTGGATTGTATTTCAACTATAAAGCCTCTGTTGTTTTTTTTGTTGTTTTTTTTTTTTAATAAATATAGCTACAGTGTGGTGGCATGGAAATAGAAGACACAGTGTAAACTGGTCGCCATTTCCCTACTGATGCTAGTCTGAGTAGCTAAATTCTGTGTTGTTTGAAAAATAATTTTGTAAAGGAAAGTAGAATTCAGTACTCTTCTTCATTAAATGTGTTTTTCTGTTTTTCTTTTTTATTTAAAAAATAATAATAAAACAAGATGGGACCCACAATTCTTCTGACCTCTGGAGTTCATCCAATGGCATGAGCCAGCCCGGCTACGGTGGGATGCTGGGAGGCTCCTCTTCCCACATGTCCCAGTCCAGCAGTTACGGTGGCCTGCACACACACGACCGTTTGGTAAGACACGCAACGCAGGTGGATGTTTTTGTACTTGTCGAGGGAGGTCTGATTTACGAGAATTCAATTCTCCTTTGCCAATCGGGTGTGTCATTTGAAAAACCAGTTGTCAGAAAATCTCAAACTGACTGTGTTCATGTCCTTTCATTTATGTCTGTTGTATAAATAAAAACCTGTGGCTGTATAGCGGCCTGGTCAGGGGATGGATAAGTCCCTTTCTTTATTAAAGAGCTGGATGTTTTATATTTGGTACCTGAAAATATCAACATTTATTTAAAAGCTACTGAATGTCTTACATCTGTTTCTTTTCTCGCTAGAGCTATCCCCCGCATTCAGTCTCACCTACAGATATAAATGCCAGTCTTCCTCCGATGTCTAGCTTCCATCGTGGCAGTACCAGCAGTTCACCTTATGTAGCTGCCTCACACACTCCACCTGTCAATGGATCAGATAATATTCTGGGTAAAAAGTTCTTCCTGTTTTGTTTTGGGTTTTTAATTTATTTTTTTTTAATTTTACAAGAAAATGAAATTCGGAGCTGCATGACGCACAAAATTAGTAAGATTTAATTTATGGGAAGCTTGTAGATCAGGGCTATCGCACTGCTCTGACATGTCTGTCCTCAGCACAGCTGAGACGAGGCAAAATGTTTTGCAGTCAGCTTAAGGCTTCCTGATTTACTTTGCCTTCACAGCCACGCCTGTGCTCAGGAGGTTGTATCCCTCTGACTTAATGGCAGTTCTCCTTCTGCGCTGGAGTATGTGTACGCGCTCAGATAGGTAGTTCTGGAGTTTTCAGAGCTGCCGTGTTACCAGCGTGCTGTGCCAGAGAGAGGCAGAAAGGGAGCCTGATAAACTGCCTCGTAAATTCCTCTCTTAACTGATTTAGAGATTACCGAGTAGCCACTATGGTGGCTGGTTTAGTCTCTTCCAGTTTACCTAGAAAGTGTGAAATACAGGGCAATCCTCAGTTCCTTGCATGTATTTGCACATCTTAAGTTACAATTGGTAGGTGACCCTTGTCAGTTCAGTGTGAGCTGAACTTCATTTCAAGTAAGTGGAGTTCAGTTGGTTTTACTGTATTGCCTTTGATTTGGAAACTGAGATTTTTAAGCAGAACCCAGTTCATGAATCTGCGTGGGAAATGGAGGCTGGAAAAATCCAAGTGTGCCAGAAACTTGAAACAGCAAGTGTTGCATGATTTGGATTTCTGATCAGGATGGCTTATATGAACACTAAATAGATTTTTTTTTTTTTTTTTTTTCCTTTGGGATTAGAAGTTGATAATTGGAGAAAGGAGATTCGGTTTTAAAGGGCTCTCTCTCACTTCTACAGTAAAGCTGGTATTTCAGAGGATTCAGCTCCTTTCTGTGTTTCCAATTGGCAGGACTTCAGACCTGCTCTTGGCTTGGTGGTGTGTGGAGCAAAAGGGCACGCAAAGCTGCTGATGTGCAGCTGAGAGCAGGGGTGACAAAAAGCTTGGTGGATAAGAGCTTTTCGGGGATTTTCTAGAATAAAGATGAGAGCACAGAATGGGGAATTAGAGCAGGGGGAAGCAGAGAGACACACAAGGAACTATTCAGTGAATTTGGCTTTAAGAATTAATGAAACGTGCAGCACTACAGTGATAACAGTTCAGAAATAAGCCTCAATAATAAAATCTTGTGATTTTCTTTTCTCGTTTCGTTTAAAATTAGTCTGTGATCTTAGGAAATAATTCCAGTCTTTTATCTAACTGCTTTCACTTGTTGGTCCCTTAAGTTATCGCAGTGATACTGTGTTTGACTTTAAAGAGGAGAGCGTCTAAATTTAAATCTAATTGTTTTAATTAAATTTTTGAGTATAATGAGAACTGATTCTGTTGACACTGACTTCCTCAGAATATCCATTTAAAAAGTGGTTGCTCAGTTGTACATGATGAGTAAAATAATAAAAGTAAATAAAATTTCAGCTTTAAAAATAAGTGTCGGTTTGCTTCCCATGTTACAGGAAACAGAGGAAATGGTGCTGGAAGCTCACAGACAGGTGATGCACTCGGAAAGGCATTGGCATCTGTAAGTAGCACTTGTAGAATATTCAGATCTGGAAGACACGTTTCGATCATGACATCCATTATTTATGTGTTCGTTCATTTTATAATATCAAATCAGGAGTTTTCATGTGTGAAGTTAAAATAATGTACTATGATACTATGTCATATACTAGACAATGCCTATAGAAAAGCAAGTGGAAAATGCTGTTATTTGTAGAAGACTCATTCTGACCTTTTTTCAGGTGATCAGAAAAATTAGGGCAGGTAACAGTTCAGAAAGTTGTTTAGACAGAGTAGGGTTGGACTTTTTTTTGGTGGTGTTCTAGTTAAAGTCAAATATTTTTAACATTACTCTGAGAACAGATCCTGCCTCAAGGTTTAAAATGTTTTCTCAGTGGCCTTATAAAACTAAGAGGTTATGAATACTGCGTTGTGTAGCTGTAATTTATGGAACAGCCTTTAAAATTCTGTATATGCATGAAGTTTTAGCTCTTGCTGGAATAATACAGATAATGTAAAACATTGCAACTGTCTTCAGTCTACTGTAAGCTCTGTTTGCATATGCACGCATGCAGCAATTATTTTTGCATTAATGCAATCAGATGTGCTTTTTATGAAACAGTAATTGGTGCAGTAGAGCAGAGATTTTGGTGTCAGGAGTGGTGGCTTCATGAGCACTTTGTCTTTCTTGTACGTAGCAAATAGGGAAGCCAAGTCTGATTTAAGAGAGAGAAATTACTACTTTGCA
The DNA here is from genome assembly GCA_020746105.1 of Trogon surrucura. Lineage (NCBI taxonomy): Eukaryota > Metazoa > Chordata > Aves > Trogoniformes > Trogonidae > Trogon > Trogon surrucura. The sequence continues at coordinate 1,860,890 of CM036627.1, forward strand.
GCCCCAGAAGACGGTTCCTGGGTTGGATTCTGCTTCCCTCACCTCATACCAGTGAATGCAAATGTGCAGATCGTGCAGATCCTGTTAGCCTTGCATCCCTCAGAGGGTCATATGTTAAAAGATTACCAGATCTGATAATGGCTGTAATGCCCATATTGGGTAGGGGAACTCTGACCCGCCTGCCTTTGAGGAGAAAAATGTTGTCCCTGCTGCTTCTGGGGATTCAGCAAGGAGATAACAATTCACGAGTCCAGAGGGCAGTTAACACTCTCTTCTTGTCTGCTTGAGACCTGTTGGAAAAGACCTGGGATCACTTTGACTCCTAGAGGTAGCGATGCTCCCATACTTCAGGCTCTTCAGGGCTCTGCTGCGCATGGATTAGGATGTCTGCTCTCGGCAGCCTGAGCAACATTTCTGCTGTAAATCGGACGTGCTGGCCAGTAGACCTGCAGGACTTCATGATGTTTTCCTTTTTTAAATTGCTGTCTCGTCTTTTCAGGTATTTTTGCCCAAGTAACTAGCTGGAAAAAAAAACAGGCTGATGTTTTGAGGAAAAACTAAATATATTGCGAGTGGAAGTGAGGGCAGAAATGTTTAATCTTAACTGGTGGGTGGGCTCTGGTTGTCATAGAAACTTGTTTCTGTCATCCCGTGTTGTTGCTTGGCAGGAGCAGCCAGGTCATTCCATAAATCATTTCTGTCATAGCTGATGGTGATGCATTCCATCTGCTCTATCAGCGCATGCCATAGTCTGCACACTTCAAATCCCTCGCCTCATCCATCTGCTTCCCCCGCACCCCGCAACACGCGCGCGCCCTGCACACTTCGTGCGCTAGCTCGGCGAGGAGCGCCGCGTGCAACCGCGGAGGGAGGTGGTCTCTCCTGAAGGTGAAGCTGGCACACGTGAATTTTGATGGCTGGTAAACCGAGGGTATTTTTCCGTTTGAACAAAGTTTGAATTAAATACTGCAATTGTCTTCTCTTTCTTTTTTTCCTCCCCTAAGATGATGCTATATGCCTTTCTCTCAGGATTTTAAATGCTACTGCTCCAACTGTTGAGAGGAATTTCTGTTCTAAGATTCTGTTGATGTACATCTCACAATAGGCCTTTCATGTGAGAAACATCAGAGGATACGACATTTGTTCTTCAGTTTAGGTATTAAAGACCGTACAGAATAGTATGTGATTAAACATGTAAGGCCAGATAATACATTTGCAAAGGTTCTTTTATTTTAGGTTTAAGCCTGGATAATTGTGGTCTTAATCTCAGGGTAGGCAAGAAAGAGAATTGTACATGAAAGTATTTACACAAAGTTCCCAAAGCCCTGTGGATTATGCATTAGTTTGGATAATGAACTAGTATAGATAGAAAGAAAAGAAAATCTGGGTATTCGTGCCATTTCTAATGTGTTTCCCTGAACGTTTGCCAAACAATAACCCTTTAAGATTGTGCCCATGGAGGGTTATATGGCAGGAGAAACATCTGGTTTATTTCATTGCCTAATGCCAAATCAAAACACTTGGTCTTTAATTTAGAGGAGATCAAACAGGAGGACTGTTTAACTTCGTTGATTATATCAGACCTCTTTGTGATAACTTATGTTTTGATTCCTACCTCGGAACTAGGGTAAAGGCCTTTGTACGGTCTCTTTACGGTCTCGGTAGTTAAATAGCCACTGGTCCCCCCACAAAAGAAAAGAAAATGTAGGGAAGTTGACTTCTGAAAGTAATTCATGAATTAAGTTTCTTTGTTGCTTTAGACTCAATAACATTAGCATAACAAAGCCTAACTGAAATGTACACTGTAGTGTTTAAAAAATTGGACTAACAGCTCTGAGGTTTGGCTCTGCAGGCTCTCAATTGTGCAGCTTTTGTCTAAGAGCCTTTTCATTAGACCCTGGCATATTGGCACCCCGCTGGCCGGAATGGACCATGACTGATAGGAGGAGGAGTCTCATTTGTTGCAGTAAAATGAGTCGTGTTACCGTTTAAGCCTGGCAGAAGGTGTCAGGGTTGTTCATCATTGGTCATTTAACAGCGCAGCGGCCGGGGGCTGCATGCAGAATGAGGGCTGACCTCGTGTTTTGGGTCTGCCCTTGGTGTAATGCGGGTTTTCCTTCTTTAAAAACACAGCAAAATAAAACTGGCAGGTAGAGCGCTGGGGAAAAAAAAAAGAAAAAAAAGAGTTTCAAAGGAAACTTCATGGCCTTTGTTTGGACGCTGTTTTGATTTTCTGTATTTTATCTGTCTAGAACTCTCTACAGTTCCCATACTGACACCTGAGATTTATTTTTATACTGATGTATGATGCATTGTTTTCCTGCAGTGGTCAGAGCAGTTTGTTCTTTTAAGTATATTTTCTTCTTAACGTGTGTGAAAAGGAGGAGGTATTTCTGTTAGGAAGCTGATGGTCTTTCCTAAAGAAAAAATATGATAGATCAGGAAGGGAGCTTGTGGTCTTGCCAGGTCCTGGTTTTGTCTGTTCAAAACATACAGTATGCAACTTAACCAAGTCCCAGTTTATTGTCACGTAAATGCTGAGATGTCATATTGGCTGTGTGAAGAGACATCAACCAAGCTGCCAGTGAAGATTTTTTTTAATTGCCATCTGATGACTAACAAATCCTGGTTGCTGCTCAAGTAAAACAGGTCTGAACTGATGACCTATCAGAATATGTTCTAAAGCCCACAGTCTGTAAACCTATTCAATTCCCTTCACAAAATGAATTTTCCAAGAATCTTGAAATTTTAAGTTTTAATTAAAAGCTTTAAGCATTACATCTTCTGTTTTTATAAGGACTTTTTAATTATCTTAATAGCAAAGAATGAATTGTTGCAAATAGAGATTTAGTATCTCAAGGGAACAATCAATATAGAAATAAGAGAAAAACAGTATGTGCTGCAATATGTAGCAAGGGCAACAACATTTCAGCTAGTTTTCTTTTGGTGGGTACCAAGAGTAACTAGAGCTGAATGCTTCCTTGGTGTTTACTCTTGTGGAGGATTAATTTTTAGGAGATGATGTGTTGACTGCTAACATCTTTTCTCTCTCTAAAGTTTGGGAAGTCATTATTTGTCTGCATTTTCCTGAAGCTTTGTTTGTTATAATTATCTGTGTGCTGTTGACTCTTATGTGTGCTGTTCCCCTTCAGTGATAAACAGGCTGTGATTTCTGCTGCTGTTAAAGCAGAAGGAAGATCAGTTATACTTGTGTTGCTATCAAATACAGGTTGTGCTTGTTTTGACAGCTGCTTGAGAATGAAAGTGCTCTGGACATTTTTAGAGCCTTGAGTGTAATCAAGCAGAGCCATGATTGAAGGATCAAGTTGATTTTTTTTTTTTCAATCAATCCAGCATCAAAAGTGACAGTTAAAAGCGTGAAAAGGAATCCTGATAGCCATTCTTTAAATTGTGCGTTACTACAGATATTAATATACAATCTCTTTTGTCTGTTGTTAGATTTATTCTCCTGATCATACCAGCAGTAGTTTTCCATCGAATCCATCAACACCAGTTGGATCACCATCACCTCTTACAGGTAGAGACTAGCCACTTGTCAATAACTTGCTTGTTGTTTTGAAAACATTAGTGAAATCAGCAGTAGCTTCCTCCTATAATTACTTCTTTACTTTGTTTATTTTTCCATTGCACTAAACCCTGATTTGTCAATCTAGATTGTTCAATATTTTGTTGGGAGCATTCACTCAAATCTGGCTTTGAAACTGAGCTTATTAGAAGAATCTTTGAAAACATTGGGTGACCATATACTGTGATAGCTCTAAAGATACCTGTACAGCACCATATGATTGGAAATTATTAAGGATGATGTAGTTGGGTTGGTTTTTTTAAAGCTCTGCAGCAGCTTTCAGTGACAAACACAGCAGATGTGTGTTTGCTCTAATGAAAATGCAGTAGGCTACGAGACTCCCCGATTTTTACAGAGGATAGCTTTCCATTCGTATCGTTGGTGAATGCTTTCGTTCTGTGGGAGAGGTATTTCTGGCATTTTTCAAAATAAATGCTCTGTGTTGCAGCCACCTCTGTCACCTGTGCTTTGTGTGTTCGCAGTGTGAATGTGGGAAGAAGCATTCCAGCGTGGAGATGAACTGTGGGCAGCTGCCTGCAGCTATTAGTGGGTAGCGCAGCTTTCACAGACACTGTGGCCTCAGCTGTCTGGTAAAAGTTGAACAGCTGTTCTCCATATAGAGAGGACTGTGAAAGCTCCATTGACTTAAATTTGTTGTTTAACAAAGAACTAGAATTACATGCAAGATGATGTAACTTTAACCCTGTTCTTTCCTATAGTGCAATTTGTTAAATTATTTAACATCTATACAACAGGCTGTTTTTCTGTTCTGTTTCATATATCCCCGCAGGCTCCCGGCTGTTGGTTACTTCTATTGCAACAGTGTTTTGCCTTTCTTTTTTTTTAAAAAAAAAAAAAAACCACCTTAGAGAAAGGTACACAGAATGAGCTTAACTGAACACTTATAATCTAGATGAATAAATTAGTAAAGTTATTGCATGCAAAATGCAGTCACATACCTATGTGTGTGTGAATGTGCACATCTATGTACACAATGTCACTCAGAAAACTTCCATCATTCATACTTAGCTCATGCTCAAAGGACGCTGTTCTGGTTTTCTGTGGGCTTGATGGATTAATGAATGTCTGACATGGTGTGTGTACCTGAGCAGCTGCTTTGGGCACTCTTTTTCTATAACCAAAAAAACCCATGTTGCATTGAGTACTGATGGGATCAATGGGATTTTTGATTTAGTGATTACAGATGACAAAAAATGTTTTGTATCTCCCTGTTGTACTGAAAAGGTAGATCAGACCATGAAGTTGTTGTTGTTAGTTTCTTTTTAACATCAGAGCAAATATTGAAAATATTTTGTGGCTGGAAAAAAAAGAACATTGACTGACATTTCCAAGTATCTAAAATTTTAAAGATCCCAACTGGAGTTCCCTGATCAAATACCACATTGAGTTTTGTGTAAGCGTGAAAGAAGTAGCTGATTTCTGATTTTAGAATACGAATTTGACGTCCTTCAGAATTGGCTTTTCACTTTGCTGTTGATGCCTTCGTCTTTTGGAACCTGTATCAAATGTAAACCTCTCCAAAATTTGTGTCCCTTATTTTGGGTTTTGGTAGCTAAACCATTTGCTAGATAGAAGCAAATAGTATTCTTCTCAGGCGCAAACTTGGCATCTGTTTTACAATTACACTCCTCCACCCCACCCCCCTTAATTCCAGTGACACAGAATTTATCAAGCCTTTGGTAAATTGCTCCAGTAGTTAATTACCTTCATTTATGAATCTGGACTTTTATCTTTATTCCCAGATGAGTCACTAAGAACACAGTGAAGCACAATGTAAAGTAATTACTACTGTATTTATTGCTATTTATACTCCTGGTAGTAATTTTCTGTCCTGACCCAAAAAGTTATTGCAGATAAAACAAATATTTTATGTGTACTAAAATAATATATTTTGGGGCATTTTAGCCTTCCTCTTTCGCAGTTAGTTCTTCATTTATGTAGCATTTTTATTATTAGAGATTTGACTGAGTGATGATTTACTTATCCTTTAATTGTAAATTATGGTAGGAGCACTCTATTTGCCATTTGAAGCATTGGTAGAAACTTCATGAGACACTTCAGTATAGAGGCTCCTGTTTGACTCTGCCTGTTATGGTACTGACATGACATTATTTTTTATATTTTTTTTAGTAATTGAAGTAAAAGCTTTGGGAAGAGCATGATGAAAACCCCCAAGTATTATGAGGCAATAGCATGTGTCTCATCTTCCCTGCCCTCATTTAATTTTCTAATTTTACGTAAACATGCCCAGAGTTAAGCTTGTATAGTTTTAAGGATTGCGTGGACCTGACGTTGATGTATGGATCTGAGTGGTGGGAGCCTGGCTGTTGCAAGAATCCATCTCCCAGGATCCGAGGGATTCTGAGGGTTCGGTCCGTTCTGAGGACGCACAGCCAGCCTCTGCCTCCGCTGATGGGAGATGATGGGAGCGTGTGTTTGCAAGGGGAGCCAGAGGATTAGTGGTGGGGAGACTCTGGGAACAGGAACAATACTGCAGTGATTGCTGTCGATGACCCCTGTAAATCCTGCACTTGCCTGGCTTATTTGTTTTTCCGCGCCGCTATGTTGGTGCTGCACTAAAAGCTGCAGTTGTTAATTGCGGGGCTTGTGGTGCCAGGATGCTTCTTAACATAATTGGTGGATTTCATGCACAAACTTCGAGGAGGGGGAGCGGAACGAGGAGAGCAGGAAATCGGTGCCATCTGGCAACCTGTGCTGACGTGGAGACAGGGTATGCCCCTGCTCTCAGAGAGAGCGCCAGCATCGCTAGAGGTGTGGCTGAAAACTGCAGGTTGCACTTGGGTTGTTGGTTTGAGAGGAGGTGTCGGTCCTCCTTTTCTTTTTGTTTCCTTTGTGAGAAGTCCCACTCAGTTTTGTTCTGGGCTTGCATTTCTGCTTAAAAAAAACCCCCAAACTCATCAGACTAGATGCACGGGCATCAATCCGTTTTGCTTTTTTCCCTTAACTAGTTGCCTTTGTGCTTAATGTCCTGCTGATGCTTCGTTGTAGGACGTGACACACCCAGCCTTGAGCGCTCCTTCCAGACTTGGCTGCGGGCTTGTCTCTAAAAATGGAGTTTTGACCAGATACAAATTTGAGCCAAAATATTCTAAAGTTGTTTCATTAGTGCTTCGCAAAAATAAGCAGGGCTTCAAGCCTTGTTTCCAAGCTCAGGAATGACAACTGTGTGGAGGGAGACTACAGATCCCGAGTAGCCGTGTCGGCTGAACATTGGTAGCTACAAACTTGCTCGCCGATGTCGTTATACTTTTAAAAGAGAATTCCAGCACAGTTATGGCAGCTCTGGGCTTTTATGAAATTGGAGCTGTTTGGCCGTTGGTTTTGGGTTGTGGGTTTTGGTTTTTTTAATTAGAAAGGAAATATTTAGGTATTTTAATAGCTATGCAAGCTGTACTCTTTTTTTGGTTAAATAAAACCCTTGCTTTAAAAGGTAACTACTTGCAGCTCTCTGAACAAAGGAACTGTAATGTTATTAAACCTTTTCCCAGTTTTCCAGACGTGCAGCTCTGGCTGTTATTGAAAGAACAAGCCCACAGGCTCTTCCTTTAATGAGCTGCTTTGGATTGTATGTCCATAATTTATTAATGTAATTGCTTTATTATTACATTTGTATGGCTGAAAGGAAGCTGTCTCTAATGGCTGTAGAATTTCATGTAGTATCTTTATAAAAGATGCATTATTGTTTGGTGAGAAAAATACATGTTGTACTACTTCAGGCTTCATTTTAAAAGTACTGCTTTATTAGTTACTGCATTTCACGTGGTAATTAGGTATATTTATGTCAGATTAGGTGGTGTGTATTTGAATTTGCAGTGTATAGGTAATAGGAATATAATTGTCCATTTGGTGCACAGTCAGTGATTCTTTAGCTGCCTGTTTACCTTAAATATATATGAAATAGCAAACAGCAATGACTTAGGTGTGTTTATTCTCCTAAACTTGGAACACATTATAATCTAAGAAGGTATAGCATAGAGCTAGACAAAATAAAGCTTTTAGATCTGGTTTTGAGTTTTCTTATGTAGAAGATAGGTGCCAGATATGGGTTTCCAGTTACCCTTAATTCAGTATCTGTTTGATTTCTTTAAGTATTTTTGTTGTACATTCTAACACTATTAAAGATGTGCCTGCACGTACTGAACGTAATCTGAAGAAGAAAGAATTCAGCACTCTTTATGTGGTGACACTGGCAGAAGGCAGGTATTTCAGATACATGCAGTGTGTGTGTTCAGTCCACTGCTTTAATGTTCGAGTACTTGGAAGATGTCACTGCTTTGTCATCGATCATGTGTCTAACCCTACAGGTGCCAGGGTACAAAAGGTATCCCTCAGTAAGGCGGAATGAAAGAATTTGTCCTCCTTGGTGTGCCCGTACGCTAGCTTACCTTTGTGCACAATGTGTTCGTTTTAATTACGCTGAGAACTGTCGCGTCTCTGCTTCCCACTTGGGCTGCATAAACCTGTGCGTTAACCTGGACAATTTTGACAGGTGCCAGTCAGTGGTCTAGGAGCGGAGGACAAGCCCCCTCATCTCCAAACTACGAAAACTCTCTACACTCCTTGGTAAGAGCTGTTGAAAGCCACACAGTACTTTTTGCTTCAGAGTTGGAGGCTGGGTTTTGTATAAATCCTGCATATCATTAAAGGCAACAGTGGGATAGCATTACAAATGAATTCTTTGCTAACAAATGGCCTGTTCACTTGAACAATATAAGACGTGCAGGGTGTGTCTTTCGCCATCTGTTCCTTGGGCATCAGGCTTCTGTGCCGAGGACAGCTGGTGCTAAAGCGCTGTTATGAGATTTTGGTACCTTTTCACAAATCCATGGCTAATTCTTATCTAAAGTTCAGTCTGGAGAAAAGATAAAGACTTCATGCCTTTTCATTTATGTGTCCTTCCCCCTTTCTCCCTGGAACAGCAGCCTCTTGCGCTTGTTTTCATTACGCTGCCAGGGAAGTACTAGTGTATTTTATTTGTAATTATTACTTGTCACTGGGGAATGCTCAGTTATTAATTATTGAAACATTTTACAGAAAAACACACAGGAAATAATCTACAGCAGAGAATTTAAGTTACTGACTTTTCTCTTAAATTTCCAATACAGCATCAGGAGGGAAAGGGGAAAAAAATTGAGGGAATGTTTTGATTACCTGATAATATTTCTAGTTTCCACAGATGTAATTCCTTTTTTCCTGTCTAACAAGAATAAATTTTAGCTAAATCGGGTTTCTTCTCTTCAGTATTTTTGCAATTAAATGTAATTGATATGTACACCTTAGAATCCTACCGTAACTGCAGTGTTAAATATTAGCCTTCTCTTACCTTAATATTATCGGACCTCTGTTGCATTAACTTGACTAACAATTGATTGCTGACATGCACATCAGCTATTTCCTCACCTCTTTTTTGAATTAATCTTAACCTGTGCTTTGCTTCCTGTTCTGTCTTGACTTTGCCAGAAAAATCGAGTTGAACAGCAACTTCACGAGCATTTGCAAGATGCAATGTCCTTCTTAAAGGATGTCTGTGAGGTACTATTTCACTTTAGATGGTGCCTTTTTGTGTTTCAATTAATGCTTCCTTCGGATTCCCCCTTAAAAACTTAAATTAGTGTAGCGTGCGACCCATCTTTTGACTCCAGCACTTTGCTATTTCAGTTTCTAGACAGCTGCAATGCCAGAATTGGTTTTGCTTTGGGTTTTTTTTTTTGGTCCTTTCTTAAAAGGAAAGTAACTTTAGGACAGACTTTTCTGCAGTAACTTACAGAATTTGCTTTTATTTCTGAAACATCTAACCTGCTCAAAGACCTATTTTAGAAAATGATAAAGTTTTGTCCAGTTTTTCTTGTAATACAGGTTCTCAAAACAGCCACTGCCTCTCGTAATTGTTGTTACAATGTGGTGAGGCTGACTTTGCGATCGTTCTTTCTCATCCTGTATTAGATAGCTGATTTTGTAGCCCTTCCTTTTTCCTTGTTCATGCCATGTCATAGAAGCTGAGTAACATTAACCTTTATAATAAGCTTCACTTTAAAAGCTGCCACCTATTTGTGGAATGAATGCTATCTCGAGCAAAATCTCCAGATACCTTTTCTTTTTCCTGTTTGTTTGTAGCGCTGGTAGGTGCTTTCAGAGTCTTTTGATACCGCATTTCATCTGTCTTCAGTATCTCTGAGGTAGAAGCTGTTACAGTGTAGTGAGTCTGGACTTAGTGAGTAAGGGCTGGTCCTGTCCCTCTTGAATCCCCACAGCAGTCTCGGATGGAGGATCGCTTGGACAGACTCGACGATGCCATTCATGTGCTACGAAATCACGCTGTGGGGCCTTCAACAAGCCTGTCCGGTGGCCATGGAGACATTCACAGCTTATTGGGACCATCCCACAACGGGCCAATCGGGAGCCTCAACTCGAGTTATGGAGCATCCAGCCTTGTAACAACGACCAGACAAGCGTCAATGGTAATGCTGGTTTTAAACCCGGTGTATTTATGCAAAGTGATTACAGCCGATGCAGTTAAATTATCCCAGAGCCCGGTGAGTTAAAGCTGAGCTGTAGGGCTAAAATTGGTCAGGAGGAACCTACTCGAGATTCTTGTGGGGGAAAAGATGGCAGAGGACCTGCACCTGCTATGGGTTTCCAATTAGAGGGTTGGGGTGGGGGTGGGCAGAAAGGAGGGGGAGGAGAAAGATGGGAAAACTTAGACTTTGGCCTGGTCAGTGGCCCATAAAATCCTGCTGTGACCATATGCAGAAAGCTGAAACTTTCTGCTGAGAGCATTTCAGCTTATACATGCATTTTTTCCAGATGTGTAATAATTGGCAGAACGGTCTTCTCCTTGAAATGGTGAATAGGGAGATTGAATGGGAAAAGCAGTCGAGAAGGACTGAATTTCAAGTGTTCTGGTCTGGAAAAGCTGTTTATTGTAAATTGGAACTAGTCTTCAATAGCAGATGCTGGCAGAGGACTGGGAGGAAGCTGCTGGAATGTGGAACCGTAGTGTGCGCAGGCGCAGCATTTAAACTTTTTTTTTTCTAAATGAAAAGGAGTTTGAGCACAGCTGTAGTGTAAGTAACAATGAAGAGGAAACAACTTTTAGATTAATCCCCAAGAAGAGAGAAATAATTCAATCCATCTCTTTCAGTTTCTTTAAAAAATGTGAACTGTTCTGAAAAAAATGTAGTTGAGCTTTTCATAGATCAGAAATATGTTAAAAGCATTATACAGTAAACGGGATCTATTTGTAGCATTGCTCACTTCTCGTTTTCTTCCTTTTCATTCCTCCCCTCTCAAAAATGCTTAGAGGAAAAAGCTTTTTAAAACACCCTTATTTTAGTGGTGCCATGTGTTTGCATGTTTACAGCGTAATTTTAAAGACCAGTTACATGCTGTGAAATATTCTGTTATAAAACAGATTCACAGCTGGGTACTGTGTGATCAAGGCAAAATTTCACCTATCATCAAAATAATTAGGTACCCCAATTGCTGAAGGGTTTGTATTCTATAAAACAGAATTAGTTCCAGGCTCTCCCATTCGCACGTCACACATCAATTTATATTAATTTCAGAACCGCTGCAGCAAACATCAAAAGGAGCGGGTTACTTGCTGTAAGCTGCATGTGTTTGGGGGCTTTTGAGGAGGGGGGTACTTTCCAAACACGTATCCAACTTTAGGTTTCCGTACAAGCTTACAGTTACTTTTAGTAATGAAGGAAGTGATACATAAATACTTCAGAACTTTCTTAATACTGCCTTATATTTAGTACTTAACCAGTGGTGTGTGTTAAAGGGAAAGCTCTGAAGTATTCTGGGGTAGGCTGAAATTCAGTCATAGAAAAGAAAACTTTTTTCCCCTAGGTCATCTTGTTGTGGGATAAAGTGACTGAAATTGTGGTGACAAAATTGCCTCTCTCTGACTTGTAGAACCTTCCGATACCGCTAAGCCAGATGCAGTCAGATGCGGATAGCGCCAAAACATACGTTGAGTCTCTGTTCCTCTTTTCAACTAAGCTGTGATAGATATTTTGTCGACTCGGTTTCGGTTAAAACAGGTGACAGTGGAAAATAGCTCTCCAAAATGAGTAAAGGTTCCTCACTCTGCTGTAGTTCAATGTATTTGTGTAAGCTAAATGTGATACAGGCTTGAGTTATCATCTAATGGTTGATCTGCAGTTTTGATGGAGGGGTGCTTGCTGTCCGTTAGAAATAGGCTTAGATTAGGGAAACGAAATATTTGCTTGTACTTTTTATCTTCCCTGGGTGAAACGAACTTGCAGATCAGTTTTGGCTTGAAAAGTGAGTCAGCTAAATAATGTCTTGGATTGACCTTGATTTTGTTACGTCAGAATAATTGGCTCCAGCAGAAGGCATCCTGTCGTGGCCTTGCCCATTCCCCAAAGAGCGCCCTTTGACGTCGTCGGCAGGCGCAGGAGCACACGTCACGCGGGAGGGAGCCCTGAGACGGCAGCGGTTGGCACGTCTGGCCACGGGGGAAGCCAAGGGGTTCACTAGCGCTGGCAGCTTTTCCGTAACGCCCCCCAAGTGTGAAGTGCAATTCTCACAGTATTCAATAATCAACTAGTTCCGAACTGTGTGTATTTACTATTGGTTTTTCTTGAAATAGTAAACACGGGAGAGCAGAGAATTTGACACACGACCTGAACTGTAAGATCTTGACTTGGTTCAGGAATTAAATCCTACTTTAGAGGAGCTCCAGTACAATTTCAGAAAAGAATGAGCATTGGCTCACACAGTGAGAGATGTCAGCATTGGTGAGGGTGTTTCCCTGTATTTGTTTGACACGCTCGGGTTTTGGCTACGAGGTGTCTTTGGGATTCAGCACTAAATGAAACTTCCTTGTCAAGGGAGGGGGGGAATCTTTGTACAAAACATTTTTGTTCTTTAGGAAAAAAAATAGAAAGAGAATTAAATTTAATTTCCCTTGAAGAAGATGATCTTGGCAGAAGGAGCTAGGAAATGAGTAATTTAACTCCTTTTTATGTAATTAGTGTAACCAGACATGGTTTTATTTTAACATTTGCTTAATTTTTGAGCCAGATTTATTTTAAAACTCTAGTTGACTTCATTTCCTGCTCGCTCTGAATGGTCTTGTTTTCTTTTTAGCTGGGCTGGCCATTAGACTTATTCAAATAGATTTTTTTAATATCTCAAACTCATCAAATATTTGCTAAGTGGCCTTTGAAGTTGATTTGTATTTTATTTCATGTATTATTGAAAAGTTAAGTAGTACTCTTTTTGTTCTTATTCAAGCTGCTTTTTATTTGTCACTGTAATACAATGGAAAAAGAACAGCCTGAATTGATTAAACATAAATAAATAAAAGGCCTGGAAACTCAGTTAAGGATGAAACTCAATCCTTAAGTCACAGGGTGTTTTTTTTCCAGGTATAGCAGGAATCTAAGAAAATGAGTGATCTCGCTCTTTCCACCCAATGTCTGTATAAAAGCTCGAAAGGGCAGTTGGAGCTACTTGCTGACACCAACCCCTGCTCTCGCTCAAAGCCCTTCCCGTGCTGGTGTTTCTCCCCAAAGATTATGCTCCCTCCAAACAACTTGGAGCTGCCTGAAATGTGAAAATCTTGATTCCAAAGCCCTTTTGGTTGTGTCACCTCAGCTGAAATGATGTTAATGACTGTGGCCAAATTGACCAGCTATTATGTCTTAAGAAGTGCAGGTATTTTTATGTGTGCTTAGGCAAGTCCTGTAGCAAATACCTGGGATTTTTTAGGGTTGTGGGGTTTTTTTTAAGGTCTCAAAAGCTTTTATTGCTAAGAGTTCAAAATTAATAAAATGTGAGATGCAGAAGCAACGTTAAGAGGACGAAGGTTGTCCTTTCCCCACGTGTCTTTCTCAGTTCTCCTGTACGTTGCCATGATTTGTCTAGTTGCCAAAGATATTTAACTGGTTTTTTGTTTCAGATCCCAAATATTATCCCTTAAATCAATTGACAGAAGTTCTGCACTCTTTTTTTTTTTTTTTTAAGCTTACAAGTGTGAGGGTGGCTGCAAGATGTCTCTGTGCAAGTCTTCCTTGAAATGCATAAAAATAAGAACAGTTCACCTGGTAAATTGCAGCAGCTTAGTACAGGACGGCTGATTTTCTCAAACTCTCATCTTACGGAGATACAACTTGTTTGATTTGGTAGCAATCCTAAATAGTATCAGATTTAGGTATATAGAGAAAATGCGCAACGGATTTAACTGTTTTTAACAAATGCAGTGTCTATGCTGATCGCTTCTCCGATTTTTCTGAAATATTTTGCCTGTGCAACTGAAAACGTGAGTTTTGTGCTGCGTGTTACGGGTCCAGCCTTTCCATTTGTCTTCCATTTTGTGTGCCTGAGGAGTGCTCAGGGTTCACTGCAGAGGGATCATGAAAATAAGGCTAAATTAGCTCATGAAAGAATGAATTAACCCCACGTTTGTTTGCTTGTAAAATTAAATCCCGCAAGTCATTACTAGCAGAACACTAGCGTTGTAACGGGCTGGTTCTGTAACAAAATCCATTACAAGGACAGCCTAAGGATACAGGACTTGGGGGCGAGGTGGGGCAGGGGTTTGGGGGTGCCCAGCTGTATGCTAATGCACGCCTGGGGGAGCAGCTCTGCGGGGAGGGAGAGAAAGGAGACACGTGAGCGGGAGGAGCGGGTTAGGTGGGGAGTTCTGCTCTAAGAGTCCAGACCGGGCTGCCGGCTCCTGCCCCGGCCTGAGGCCCTTCAGCACCGCTTCTACCAATATTCCACAAGCACTTTTATAACGGGGATGTTTATAGCAGCAGTGCCCTGATGCTAGGAAGTCATTTGACTGAGAATTGCTTATAAATAATTGTAATAAAACAAGCTTGTTTGGTCTGAAGGCCATGGAGTCGATGGTACAAAATGCCTTTCAGAAGGCTTCAAGGTAGCCCAAGGTTGTGCCCCATTGAAACGCAGATGGAGAGAGCCTCTTGTTCTGTGAAGGGGGAGTCGGCAAGAAAAGCAAACTGAATTGTCTAAACTCCGTGTTTAAGACACCGAAGATCCAGTTTGGCACCTCTAAGCGGTCACTGATAAGTCGTGCTTGTAGGAAACAGGGCTCTTGGCCTTCACGTGGGATACAGTGACTTTGAGGGAGTCTTTTGTTTGCTTCTTTTTTTTTTGTCTCTATTTTGTTTGGATCTTCTGGTACCTCATGGATCAGAGATCAAAATTCGTGTTGTGGTCAGTTTTTGTAACACTTCAGCCCGTAAGATTTCTGTATAGATCTTGTTAATCTAAATTGTATGCTTTGAATTTGTAAGCCTGTTTTACGGAACTGCAACATGGATGAATTCAGTTTTATTTCTGATTATTTTCTGCCTTTATCAGAATTGATTTGCTAATCTATCCCTTTTAGATTAGCTCTAGATTTGAAAGTTGCCAGGCTTCTGGCAGCTGCTGTGTTTGTACACAGCCTTGAGAAATTTTTGCCTTTTTTAAGAAGTAGATTTGGAACAAACCTGGCCCTGAAGTGATTAATTGTCTGTAGCTTGAATAAAAGCACCCTCATGTGTTAGAACTAAGCATGACCAGAAGAATAAAATAAAGCACAACCTGCGGGGCAGAAACAGGGAAAAAATCGGGTTTGGACGCCGAGTGTGGAGAATGAGTTTCACAATCCCATTTTAAAGAGTTTTGTCTTGGAGAGCTGGGCTCCGCTCCTTGCCCCCGGTGAATTCACGTCACTGCCCAGAGCCAACTGTATCCGTAGTAGAACTTCTCACAAACAAAGCCTATTACACACAAAGGAAGATAAAATATGCTTTAAATAGCAACAGATATTCCGCAGCGTGCAAGAGGAGATTTTGTGCAGAACAATAGATACAAATAGCAGCCCGGAATGACCTGATACTGGTTGCGGGTAGTCGGGGAGGGGGGGTTCCCCTCTTTCTTCTCTTGTTCCTGTGCGTTAGCTTACAGGAACAAGTGTATATTAAACAAAGGATAAACTTGCATAAGGGTATTTATCTCTCTCTGGGTAAAACCCATACTAAGACATGAAAGGTAAAAGCTGCATTAATTACTCAAGAGGGATTCAAAGCTCAGCAGTTTACTAGGATTGAAGGATTTATTGAAAAACAGTGGTTCTCATGTGTAACTCCAGGCAATAAACCTATTTAATTAAAGGCTTAATCTTCTGGTTGACATGTTTGCTACTGTTCCAGTAAAAAGCTTCATCTGTAGCCAATTTTTGTAACTATACAAATAATAGTAGAATCCCTCATCTTTGTTCATTTTTTTTAACTGTTTAATTGTATTATGTGGGTTATATTATAAATATTTAAAGGACTTTTGTGTCTTTAAGAATCAAAAGCTTTAAATGGTCTGTGCTCCGAATTATTTAAATACAGGCAGTGTGTCTTTACTGCTTCCTTTTTCAAACAAAAGAATATTCTTCTTTATAGAGGTTGGCACTGGTAACAGTATTCTGTACTGAGCAGCAGTTTTTTAACAAATTTGCCTCTTCAAGCTAGGTGTGTGCACTCATAGCTGTCTTATGTAAGTATCATTAATTCAAGTGTATGTAAAATAAGAATTGTTTGAAGATACTTCATCTCCATCCTTGCTGCTTAGAAATTCATTTGCGATGTATTATGAAGGAGCCGATTAGAAAGTACCGAGAGAGGTGGTAAGAATAGTTAGATGCCCGGGTTATTTTGGTATGGTAAGATTCTGTAATGGGACTAAACTACATCTATTCACCTGAGAAAGGAGAAAAATGAGAGAATTATCAAAGTGAATAAAATTATATTTCGATATTAGATCCGTTTCTTAATCCTGTTGCAGCAAACAAGAAGTGAGATGTTACTTACATGTTCTATAAGGACATACCTGCACGCGGAAGTGTGGGGCGGTACACACAGCTTTCACAGGTGGTGAAGACCATTATTGCCCATTATTTTCTTTTAAGGATCACAACGCTGCAGGCACTGGAGTTGTAATAGTTTAAAGCAAAGGTTAATCGAATCTTTACACCCCTCAGGTTTAAAGCAAGGAGAAAATTCTGTAGTGTTCTGTGGGAAAACATTGAAAAAAATGTTTGCTAGGTTGCTATGTTATTCCAAACAGGTGTTGGTCACTGCTTAAAACACAGCTTAATCCAGTATGGTGTAATCAAGTGGTTTAGTGTAACAGCATCTTTCAACTAAATCTTTCCTTTACTGAGCCAGAACTTTAACTTAGGTCTCTAATCCAGCAAATACTTTAAGTCTTTTAAACTTCTATTTTTGGACTATTTCTCTGAGTCACATCTTTAATAGAAATGCTTGCTTTGCTTTGCTTTAGGTTGGGACTCATCGGGAAGAAAGCGTCAGCCTCAACAGCAACCATTCAGTTCTTCCCAGTACAGTTTCTGCTCAGAGCACAGAACTAAATCATAAAACACAAGAGAGCTACCGAGGTAACTTCCCAGCAATATTAAATGCTGAACAGGGTCTGCCATAATCCAGAGCCAGGGAGGCTGTAGATCTTGGTAAACTTGCATCAACATGGGGGATAGGGACATGGATACTGCTGACAAATAAAAAATTACAAATTCTATAAACCACCACTGTTAGGGGCTTCTGCCACTGTTTTGAGGGCATCCCTACGTCAGACACATCCCAGTGTCGTTCCAGCAGAAGAGTCTGCATTACAGCTGCATTCTTCTGTCTTAAAGAAGCCGTGATGGCATCAGCAGCTCTGCTGCCCGTGCCCAACCAACCAGGAGGGTTGCAGAGTGAGCTGAGGCCGCTTTCAGTGTAGCCAATAAAAAGTTGTTCCACACAGGTGTTCACAGTTCGCTCGGTTTTTAGCCTAAAGTAGCAAACTCCAGAAAACAGAGGTCAGCTTATTCATTAGCCTGCTCGCACCACGCAGGGAGATGTGCTGCACGTTTGGTCTAAGCCCAAGCCCTGATGTGAGTGCAGCTCTGCCCTTACGTTTGCAGCCCAGCAAATGTCCTTACTTTGCTAAATATCCTTTTAACAGTGTTCTTCTTAGATTAAGCTATTACTGACCAAGCTGCTCTATGAATTGTGCCCCCTTTACAGCCCATGTCCCATGTCCAAGTGCAGCAGCGTTACCAGCATTTCTCTGGTGTCTGTTGCCAGCGGGTAGTTCCTCCTGACTTCTGCTCGGCTCTGGCCTCCCGCAGCCGGCACCTGCTTGAGAGTCTCTTACGTGTTTGGCTGCTGTGGTGCTCACACTGATCTCTGGTTGCATTCGCAGCACTGTCGGGTGGCTTGCAAAGCCAGTCTGTGGCTATAGGTCCAGCAGAAATCAAGTCTGAACATAAGGAGAAGGATGAAAATATACATGAACCTCCCTCATCGGATGACATGAAATCGGATGACGAGTCCTCCCAGAAGGATATCAAGGTCTCGTCTCGAGGCCGAACAAGGTGGGTTGCTGACACAACCTGGAGAACTCACGTTACGTTAATGCTCTGTAGCGTGTTGACCTTGAGTCTGATAAATGTATTTCAAGGCGTTTGTGTTACCTCAGTGCATGTATCAATAGGCAGCTAAAATAGATAAGTAGTTTACAGCATTTGCC
Source organism: Trogon surrucura (assembly GCA_020746105.1). NCBI lineage: Eukaryota > Metazoa > Chordata > Aves > Trogoniformes > Trogonidae > Trogon > Trogon surrucura. The sequence goes on from CM036627.1 coordinate 1,879,086, forward strand.
TCTCCTTAAATACAAGATAGAAGATTTTCTGGGAAAGTCACCTGAAAAGTGTGCATTTCCATACGCCAGTGCCTTGCCTCATATCTGCCTGTACATGTAAGCAGTGAAAGGTGGAGAGGGATTCAAGAGGCAGCGCGTTGCCACAACTTTTCCTAGAGATATTTACCATCTGTAAACAATGTTCTGGGAGTGTTCTTCGGGCAGAAAGTGTTTAACCTTTATTTGCAGGGAAAAGCAGGAACAGCAAGAATAACCTTGAATACTTAAATGTTGATATCTAATGCTGTCTTAGTTATCTAAATATACTTCATTATGAAATTTTGGACCAGCAGCGGGATTGCTTGTTTGCAATAGCAAACAATAGCAATTTTGTTTGCAATAGCAGGTGGTATTTCAGTGTACTTTTATTTGTGCTTTCTTGCAGCAGTACTAATGAAGATGAGGACTTAAACCCAGAGCAGAAAATAGAAAGAGAAAAGGAGAGGAGAATGGCAAATAACGCTAGAGAACGTTTGCGTGTACGAGATATTAATGAGGCATTTAAAGAACTTGGCCGTATGTGTCAGCTTCATCTGAAGAGTGAAAAACCACAGACAAAACTGCTTATTCTTCACCAGGCTGTGGCAGTCATCCTCAGTCTAGAGCAGCAAGTGAGAGGTCAGTAGCCCGTCACCGTGCTGCGCCCGTCTGTGCGGTAGCTCTGTCCGTGCAGCAGTGTCGGTCTCTTGAAATCTGCACAGCTAAATGCAGAAGCAGCTCTTTAGGAAAAGCAAGGGAGGAAGGTGGGCTTGAGATTTATACTGCGATCTTTCTTTCTCCCCGTGCAGTTAGCCATCTTTTCATCTGTTTTCAAGGTAAATGGGTTAATTAAAATACTGGCACATCTTGCTTTAGCAAGCATTTCTTTAGTAGTACAAAAATAAGAGATCTGTTTTGGGATGAACCCCACATAACTGAAATACTCAAATGCAGTCAGTTCAACTGTTTATGTTTAGGTTTTTTTGCATTAAACATATACTGGGGAGGAGGGAAGAAACATACTTCAATTGAGCGGGGGCTGGGTTTGTGTGTATGTGCTTTCCCCAATTCCTTTATTGATTTTTTCCATTAAAGAAATAATAAGCCAACTGATATGTGCAGAAGGAAGAATTCTTTGTGCAGTTCACTCTCTAAAGGAGAGATAGCTCTAGGAATCCCGTTCCATTCTCAAGTGTTGGTGAAGCTACAGTTAATGTCCCTTTAAACTTGTGCCAAAGACACGTTAAAGTTCTGAGGCCCCTTGCTTTAACATCCGGTCAGCCCCAAGCTGCTGAGGCAGTTGGACTGCTGGATCCGTGCAGGTCCCTTCCCAGGGAAACGTTCAGTTCTGTGTAGCTGGCACTTGAGCGGGCAAGCGTCCTCGTCTGTCGCTGGGCTGGGCTAGTGCGGAACCGGGGCTGTCTCAATGCCAGAAGCGCATCAAGCGACTGGCAAAGTCCTTCAGATGTGGGTGGTGTCAGTGGTCATCTTTGCCGAATGCGCTACACACATCCTTGAATCACTGCTGTCCCTGGATGATGTCAGTGGTTTGGTTTTGTGTAACTTGTTTTTACTTCCATTTCCTGATCTGTTGCTTGCATTTTGCAGGGAGATCAAAGCAAGTCTTAAAAGTTTATTGAAAGTGACAAAGTGAATAACTTAACACAAGCTTGTGTACTTTGTAGTAGGGGTGAGATGCTGTGGTTTCAGGCAGTTTTTTTAATCTTTAAAAACCATTGAGTCTGCCTCTTGCTCTCACAGATTCTGTAATCCACAGAAATCTCTGTGTGAAAATTTTAATAGAATGGCTTTTGTCTTGGTCAGAGGTTACTTCTGTACCTTATGTCTCCCGTGGATATATTTTTCTAAATGTACTTAGAGTTAAATTGGGCCTCTTGTACAGGCAGTGTAAATGGAGAGCTCTTCCTTCCTCACGTTTACGTGTGGCCTCTTCTACCCTGTGTCTGAGGAAACCTGTCAGCAGCACACCCTGCCGCTCAGGAGAGGGGCTGGCTTCCCTCTTTTATCTCGCCTGTCTTTCTTCGCACCTGCTCCTGAGAGCGAGTGACCGGAGCTTTGTGTGTGCCCATAGGAGCTTTCACCAGTGCATTATATAATTGCATAAACAATTTCCTCTTTCTGCTGGTAATGAAGCTTCCCATTTTGTGATTGGTGCTATTCAAAACGAAATGTTTCAGAATTTTAGCTCTAACTGTAGGCTAGCTTTTTTATCTCCGCTTCCTAAATCGCTGTAAATTAACTTCCTTTCAAATTTCCACATAATCAAATCATCTTTAGAACTCCAAGGCAAGCCACATTTAAACAAAGAAAACTGTGATTAGAGTTTTTGAGACCACTCATCCTAAGGAAATGCAGCAGGAGGTTGTTGCTAACTCTTTCTCCTGTGTCATTATCAAGTCCGTCCAAAATTGCTTCTCTCAGGTTAGCTCCCTTCCACGCCGTGCAAAATGCACAGGGGTCAGCAAACTGCAGGTACTAGAGGGGCACCTCTGCAAGAGGAGGGCTCGTGCTGCCTGTTCAGTTTTGGCAGTCCTGCTTACAGTTAGAATTGTGTCTGCGATCTTGAACTGCAAAGCAGACTCAACTGACAGCTAGAAAAACACCTCAGAATATTTATTAAATTAAACACGCGCTGGTGGAATCCATTACCCGCTTTTTGTGTGTCTTTTTGGCTATTGCGATTTACGTCTTTAACATTTTGGTTCACGAAGAGCCATTCCGAAGAACATAAATAGTTGACTTTTAGAAACTGTCATTTTTTTAAAAAAAAATCCTCATCTCTTGAAGCTAATTGGCAAAGTGGAAACATGCTGTTAGAAGCATCTTGGTAGCCAGTTCACCCCTGGCCGTTACCAAGTACAGACTTCAGTGTAAGAGGAAGTATGGTTAGAAAAAAAATAATCCTTCTGCTTTCTGTGGCAGTCATCATGTTCTTTTGATTTAAGCGAGACGGGCAGAAGATGATTTCACAGACTTAAGGGTACGAAGAAAACTGTCAATTTAGAGTGTTCTACCTCCCCTGTTCTAACAGCAGGCCAATACTTCAGGTGAAGAAAGAGCCGGCAGTGTTACTGAAACTGGTGTCATGTCAGTAAGGTTGGTTTGACTTCATCATGCCAACAAAATAGAGAAATCTCTGATTGGTTACATAGTAAATTAGAGACAGTTCTCTTTTGGAACTTCAGCAACTTCTGGTGAGACAGCGCTTTTTTAAAGGTTTTTTGAAGATGTGTGTAGGCAGCTAGTACAGTTTGTGGTTTGTTTTTCTTAAATACCTTTTTAGGAGATGCCTCTGGGATGTAGAGTAGCGCTGGCCTGCAGCTCTAGGCACCTGCATTTTAACACAGGCACATAAGGAGTTGGAAGAGGGAAGCCGTGTGGCTATTTTTCACGACAGTGGTTAATGTACCGATGTTTGCCTTGGCGTATGGGATGTTAAGAATAATTTTTCTGTTACAGAACGAAACCTAAACCCTAAAGCAGCCTGCCTTAAGAGAAGGGAAGAAGAAAAAGTTTCTGCCGTATCGGCAGAGCCGCCAACACCACACCCAGGAAGCCACCCTGGCCTGAGTGAAACTACCAACCCTATGGGTCATATGTGAACACCAGCCAGGTACGTCTCTTGTCCAGGGTGGAATGGCTCTTGTATCGGCTAAAATTTGGGAGATATCTAGATGTGTTTGTTGGTTGGTGAGATACCGCTAGCGCGGGCTCCTCTGTGCCACTCATGGCTTTCCTATCCCTGAGCATAAGCAAGACAGCATGCAGATATGGTTAGTTTTGTAATAAAACAAAACCTCCAGAAATTGTTGTTGAAGTCTCTGTGTTTCTGGGCGTTGTTGCCAATGGCTGCATCTCTTGGCTCAGGTGGCTTTCCTGGCATGACATCAGAGGAGCAGTTAACAGCTTGCTAGATAAGCCAAGCATAATAGTGATGAATTACACATCTTCAAATGGTCGAAATATCACATTAGTTCATTTAAAAACCCATGTATTGTTTCCCAGTGCTGATAAAAACACTTAAAGAGACTTCTTATCTCAAAGAGATTTGCTGCGTGGCTTAAGGCTCAGTCACTCTAGCTCATGTCATTTGCCCAACAGAGATCACCAACTATCTTAAGTCACAGCCTGTGTTAGTGAAGATAGTTAAGATTTCAAAAGGAATGTTTTTGGCTTTGCACGGTAAATCAGTGTTTCAAAAAGCCCCGTGTAGTCCAATACACAACAGTTTGTTTAAAACATTCTGATGGGGAGGCCTTACAGGAATGTTAGGGGTTTTGTTTTATTTTGTGTTGTTGGTGGTTTTTTTAAATAATTTGGAAAAGCTTGATTTTGAGAAGAGAAAAATTCTGAGTATTCCATGTCTTTTAAAAGAAAACTGTTGCTGCTTTCAGAAAGTCAGAGATTGGGTTCAGTGCCCTTATTTTAATCCACAACTTTAGTAAAGTTTATGTTTTGGGAGGGTCGCTGTGTATATAGACTGTTTTGCTTCTATTTTAGCTCAAGGTGAAGGCATGCATCTTGCCTGAATGTGTCCTGTGGAAGTTTTATTATTCCCCGGTGTTCCTTAGAAAGCAGCAAAAGGACATTTAAACCAAGCCTTACTCGAGTCAGTTTTTCGCCGTCCCTTACAGGCAGCTTTTTTTTGTCAAAAACAAAACACGTTTTCTTTTTAGGGAAAAGAAGGTGCTTTGATTTTCTTGAATTTTTATTTCATATCAGAGCAATAGGCTACTTCTGAATTGTCAGATAATTCTTGAATTACAGCACCCTTTTAGTCTGTTATTGCCATATGAACACAATGAATCACTTTGAAAAGTTTATTATATATCATTGCTTTTTAAGAGCAATAACGTCACAAGGTAACTCAAGTGTCACATAGACACGGAAGGGCTATACGAGCCCATGAGGTACATGGCACCGTGTACCTGCGGCAGTAACGATTCAATGTGGCTCTGTCTCCTGCTTATTTTAGAAGGCAAAGTCAAACTCAAAGGTTTGAGATGTGCAGATTATTCTTTCTTCCATATCCAGAGAGTCCAAATACATTGAACAGTTCACTCTCGGGAACGTTCTGTCCCGTTCAGTACAGGTATCACGGGGCAGAAGGATTTCAAGGCCTCTCAGTGTGATTTTCTTTTGTACTTAACCGGCTGCAAATGCCATAAGATACAGTTTAAATTAGTTCTCTAGTGTCGATATTTTGCTTCTTACTGCTTCTCTTCCTAATATCCTTTTCTTCCAAATTTCTTTCTAGAATTCCAGAATTATTGGTAGGATACACAGGTGACCTTTCTTCACAAGGACACAGACAACTAACGTTACATGAAGACACAAACCTGACAGGAGAAAACACTTGAAGCAAGAAACCCAAATGCAATCTTATGATCAAAGCTACTGGTCAACACCTGCATCAGGAGTGAAGATACACGATCTTCAGATAGAATTTCAGCCCATGAAATACTCTGAACATATCATTCTGTTGCAAGCAGTGTGTCGCTTCTGCACAATCAGAGACTGTTGTGATCTCTCCACTCATTGTGGAAGTTGCCTTGTGCCTAAACTGAATTGACAAATGCATTGTAACTACAAATTTTATTTATTGTTATGGAACTGTAAAGGTCTACATATAAAGGGAAAAGTTAACATGTTAAAAGCTGATAAAATTTCAGCTGGATGCCAGCATTTACTAAAGCTGTTCACATTCAGAGAACAAAGCAGTGACAACCGTCGTCGACCCGTAGCATTCCCAGCATACCTATTAGTGTCTTAAAAAAGGAAGGGAAAAGTCTTTTGTTGTCCTTTCCTCTCCTTTTGCCATATGACTAGTGTTTTCCATGCAATAGGAAACTATTCCTTGGTATAGCTTTTTTTTATGTTATTTTTGGTCTCTGGTAATCTGAACAGTTATGGTCATAGTTACCCTTCCACGCTGAGCTCCCTGCTTAGAGCCCAAAAGAGGCCTTGTGAAGGCTGCAGGCAGGAGCGCTGCTGTGACCATAACATTTCTTGGATTTAAAAAGTGATTTTTATTTTCCCTCAGACTTTCCTCAAACATTTTTTTTTTTTTCTAATTATAAACAAAACCTTTTTAGGCTTCTAGGCTTCATAGTAAAGCTTGTAACGTGAAGTGTAAATTGGGTGGGGAGAATCTACTTTGTTAGAGTTGCTTTGTTTTCCGAGCAGTAAGTACTACATATAGTACATGTAAAGTGTTAGCTGTACGTAAGCACAAAATGCATTAAAATACAAAGGAGATTTTTTTCAGGCTGTAACTGTGGTGAATAGTAAAATCCTAAATTCACCGTGGCAGGTAGTGTGATGATATAGCCACCAGTAAGGTGGGCTTACTTACCTAATGGAATATAAGAGCAATGGTCACCAGTTTTTCCTTACTGTGTACATTAATTATCTTGTCATTTTTGTATGGCTTGTCAGTGGAGAAGAAAAAAAAAAAAATGGTGTGAATCAAATGCAAGCAAGTGACCCCCTCCCAAGCCATATGAGCATTAAACCTTTAAACGTTTCTCCACCGGACCAGTGTCCGTAAGTATTCCTTTGTCACAGACATGCTGAAGTGGTTAAAATCCCTTTGGACTTCCATGGAAACTGTCTTCCACTGCAATGACCATGGGAGGAAAGGTCCCAAGCCAAGGTTGTCTGAGCTATTGTTGATATCGTGCATCTTTCACCACTGGCAATTGGTTCACACACAAACCAGGAACAAACCAGTGATTTTTATCAAGTGATTTAATTTGAAAGAACAAAAGATGGATTGTTAAAATAAACTAATGAATCTCAGCTCACGTTTTGGATGGTTCCTAACAAAACAGTTTGTGGAATTAGTGGACTCATTTTGATTACTTTAATTTGCATATATCATCAAATAACACCTGATTATATCTGTGGCCTTGTTCTTCATTTCAGTGTTTATCAGCTAAACAAATTTGTTGCTTATGACGTGTGAAAGTGATCACGTGCCACTGCCTGGCCTTTTTCCTTCTAAGCTTGTTGTCTTTTTGGCTATATTAGACTTTGCAGTATGCCCAGAAGCTTTCCTTCATAAAATAGAAAGAAAAAAACATTTGGCTTATTTTTCACTGTAGCTAGTCTTTTATACAATAATCTTGTAAGAAAATTTCTTGAATTCTAAATATTACTCTTTCTAGATTTTTGAAATCGAAAAAGTTTTCAGTAAAAAGTTTCTTACTTTATTTTACTATATTAGGTAGTAAAAATGTAGGGTTATTTACCATAACCTGTTCATTAATATCAGAAATTTACAATAGCATTGTAAGACCATAGTAGGGTTCTAGCATACCGTGTAGTACCTATGGAGTATTGTAAGAGCTAATTGTCCGAGATGAATTGCTTCTCATCTTGTTCTCCAGTTTCCATTGTTGGTTTATTGCAGATTTGTACCCTGTGTCAAATTTCAAGGTATTGCTGATAAACCTTTCCAACCAGCAGCAAGAAGTTCAAAAAAATTTCTGTCAATGTAACAGAAAACACTATGTATATAACATTTATGTAGCAATAAATGTGCCATCTTTTTTTAACATGGTAAATCAGTGAGTTTTTTAAATTTCGCTCTCCTCTTAGGTAATGCGTTGCTTGAAAAACACCGGCAAAAACAGCTTCCGCCTTTACCTGAATAAAACTTGGCATGTGTTCTCGAGGTACCCAGCTAAGTTGCGGGCGCGAGGAGCACTGGCGCTACTCCGAAGCCAGTATGGGAACTGGCAGCGAGCTGCGGAGGAGCAGTCCTGAACCTGCGCGGGAAATAGCCAAGGGGGAGCCGAAGCTGATCCTTAAGTCACGGGTCTGAGATCTGAGCCCCTTCTGTGCACTCAAGTTCAGGGCTGAGTTACTTATGAATTGACTGATGCATCTATGCAGACGTTAAGCAAAAAAGAGGGGGAAGAAACAAGGTCCATAGCTTAAGCCTGAAATTAGAATTTTCATTTCTTCTACAACTTTACTTTCTGCAACTGCAAACAGTAGAAGATGGAAGTGTATGATGTGTGAGACAGCGGTGAAATCTTCATGCGCTTCCTACTCCACAACTGCTTAAGCAAAATATCTCAAGTAATGAGCAGACTGTGTAGAATCTTGAGGTTTTTTCAAATCTTCTCTAAATAAGTATCCTTGGTAAAAGCACATCAAAGACAAAAGCAAACAGAGCTACTTGTATATGCAAAGTTGTGATATGTACGCGACTGTGGTGTGTGTCAGTCAGTGTGGCTGCTGGGCACTGTGGAGTTTCCAGCTCTTGATGCTGTCCTTTGTACCCTTAGAAAATGATTATGCTGAGATGTGGAGTTGATGTTATAAAAGACTCATGAGCATGTGTATATGGGCAAGGTTTTGTAATATGGCAGCACTTTTACCGCAGGCAAATCTCTAACGTGGTCTGGCCATACGTAGGAGGTGAGACTCTGCCTGTCTTTAGTAGCAGCAGTGGGAGAAGAGCCCTGGTCAATTCTGACTTACTCCAGTACCAATTCTAAATCCAGCCTCTGCACATCCATCGTTACTCCTCTCCGTTTCTGAACGAGACCTATGATAAGTTTGGTGCTTCTTTCAGAGTGTGTAAAAACGGTATTTTCCCCTTCTTCGTGATCTGTTTCTATATACTTTCCGATCACAAATCCATCTTTTTTCTTTTTTTTTCCACATTTCCTTTTTTTCTCCATTTACTCTTTTTTTTAATGTGGAAAAGATCCATGTTGGGATACCTTTGTTAAATGCAGTTCTGCTAAAATGAGCATTTGCAATATGGCAGGAAAGCTTTCCTGTAAATCTAAAGCATTGGGAAAAGCCTAAAATGGACCACATGTATCTATATGTGAGTTGATGGTCTCCCGAGAATGAATCAACATGAACATTGTCCCTTTTACAATCTGGAAATCATGACAAAACAAAAATAAAATGCAACAATCTGTAAAAGACAGCCTAGATGCTGGATGGTAAACTTTGCTTTTTCTTTGTGACACTAATACCTTACGCCTGCTAATGTACCTCACTTGTGGATACTAAAATGCCCTGTAAAAGGAAGAAATAATTTGTCCCAAGTTTAAAGCCTGGCAAGAGTGACTTGGCTGAAAAGTAGAATCACTGAACAGAATTGGTTCTGTTCAACTCCCAACTGGGACGTTTTTACTGAAGTGAACCCTGCCATCGACCTGGGTGCCGTTGCAGATGAGTTTATTTCCTGGTTACGACACGAACGTTCTGTTGAGCTGATACCGCAGGTAACTGCGTGGGCACCTTGGGTGTGAGCTCAGCCAGTTCAGCTGTTTGGTTGCAGTCCCCTGGGCTTGTTTGTTTTGGTCACAAACTGCACAGACCTGATCTTGGGCTCTGACACTGTAAACTGTCTAGGCTGTAAAAAGAATCCCTTTCAATTCTCTCCTAATCCTGGCTTTTCAAATGTTTTGATGCAATTAACAATATTGCTTAAATAAAAACTGCTTTTAAAATAAAGTCTTAAAAAAATTATACCAAGCACCAAATGAGATAAAAATCTCTCTCAAAATGTTGACCAAAACTGATCCTGGAGGGCAGATCTGTTAGAAAGTCAGTGGCTGAGCGAAATACTTGGAATTCTGGTTATTTCATGTAAACTGGAGAAACAAGAATACCAAGGCTGTTTCATTTTCAGGAGAGATCCAGTGTATTTTTAACAGTATCCCCTAAATGTATAGACACAAAAGCAATTAAATATAAAGTACTGCCAACTCTGATTGAACAAATGAGGAAATAATTTACGACGTACCTCAACCTTCAGTCTGTGTTAGAATTAGAGCCCTGCTAGTCCTGCCTTCAGAAAAGCATGAGAAACCTCTGCAGATCCTGCAGCTGGAGCTACCTCTTTCCATCAAAGCTCTGAATAACATGTGAAGTTATGTTTGTTCTGGAAAACTCACCAATTCAGCTCTTTAAAAAAAAAAAAAAAAGGGGAGGGAGGGGAGGAAATTACTCAAAGCAAATGGACACGGCATTAAACTTGAATAGAATGAGGACAACAGTGTCGTGCTAACTTTTATGTGCCTTTTTGGCCCTATCTCATTTTTGTGCTGAGGCTTTTTCTGTCCCCCCTTTACTGTATTTCAATGGCAAAGGAAGACTTGGAAATGCCAGAATAGACTGATTTGTTAGTTTGCTAGATTGTTTATTTATATACAAGTAAACTAAGTGGTTCCTTGTGCTCATGGAAGTTCTGACACACAGTGATGCATTAAATGCACATTCTCTTTCCAGGATGTGAAAAAAGGAAAAAGCAACACTTGTGGAATTGTAGGAGGCTAGTCTTTTATATTCAAATACAACTAAAAAAACTTGAATGAGTCTCTAGCAATCATTGTAAAAATCAATTCTCCAAACATGAGGTTTTAAACTCATCTGTGGAATGAGATGTCTGAGGAGTATTGCTCTGCATTTTACTCCCCAGACAATTGTTTGCTGCACAGCCAGCCTCCCAAATGGTTTTCTCTGACTTCAGAAATAACTACATTCAAAATCAGATTAGATCTTTGGGGCATCTGTGGGCTTAATATTTAGTGTATGAGCCTTGTTCACTCAGACTAGAATCTTGATGTGCTAAAATGAAAAATCCCCATCTCAAAATACTGAAAACTCTGTAGGAGAGACAGATGTGTATATATATAATCTTATACATAAATATAAAATTATAAGGTAGTGGAAATATTAGGATCATGTTCTGAACTATCATAAGGTCAGTTCACACCTACAAAAGCTGAAGTGTATATCAATTATTTTCTTTTAAAGGTGACAAAGGAATTAAGTCTTGCAGATATACTTCCAGTTGTGTTTGTACAGTATCTAGCAGAAGAGCTGTCTGCTACAAAGACATAAATGCTAATGTATCTGATTATGAATATAACAGCTAAAGTACATTCATCTCTAACACCACCTGACTAATTAAGATAAATGTACTCAATCGATGGGCCCTTTTAAACAGGTAACATTTAATTAAATGTCCATTTCATTTATGTGACTAATTAATAGCTGAAAGTGTAATTAAACATAAAGCTTTTAAAATGCTCATTCCTTTCCTAGCATGCCAGAATAGTAAATGTGAGCATCATAAAATCCAAGTACAAGAGGGCAGGAATGCTAAAAAAAGTGGCAGCCTATAGAATATGAAGGTAGTAACCCAACATAAATTACTGGCTGTCATGCATTACCTGTAGCCGGCTGATCATCGTTATCCTGTTATACAGAAGTATAATAAGTGGGTCAGTAAAGCTCTCATAAAGTTTTTTTTTATATAAATACAGATTCTGCATTTACAGGAGTACCAGGGATATCAGGAGTAAGAGTGCAAATGAAACAAAAAATTACGTCTGTTAAGCTTTGCTATCTGTTTTTCTGGTGTGGCTGTTTTGCATATCCAGAATAACTAATGAAAAATAACCACCAGCACACCCTGGTTAATTCTACTGTTTCTGTAACTGCTGACTTTTCAACCAAGAAAGTTTACAGCATCCACAGGAAATTGTGAGAGACACTCGTGTTTCCCTTACCCATGTCACTTCTTGCTGGCCCCCTGCCCATCCTTGAGGATCTTTTTTGCTTCAGGCTTACAGCTCTACCTGCTGGCTCCTGCTCCTTCCAGGCCCGGTGCTGCTCGGGGCTGTCTCCTGCAGGTAAAGCAGCAGCTGTTTGAGTCTTCCTCCTCAGCATGAGGAAGAGAGCGCGGGGACGGGAGAATGGCGAGCGAGTCCTTTTCAGTTCCGGCACGCAGCAGCGTTACGCTCGCCTTGAGGGCTGGAAGGAGTAATTACATGGGAAGTCTCATTCAAAGCAAATCTAATAAGCCTATACTGAACATATACTTATTAAATCAGTAGCTTTTTAGGCAATTTTCAATGAAAAGGAACATTCCTGATACAAGGATCCACAAACACATATCAGACTCTGTTATCATTTTAATTTGTGAGCAGTAAATCCAAGGGCAGTAAAATTCCTCACTAGTAGTAACAAAAAAGGAATACGCACAAAACAGCATTTCTTCTTAATCAAATTATTGGAAAAGGCTGTATTACATTTGCTTAAAATCTTAAGGGATTTCAGCCCAAATTCTCAGGATGGAAACCTCACTCCCATGGTTAAAATCTGTAAAGTAATAGGCACTAAACATAGGAGGTGATATTGGGAAGCAGCAGGCAACCCTGCCCATGGGAGCTGTAACCACCTCTAATGCTACTGACAAATAGTTTGGGGTGTTCAGGTTGTTCCGCTGTTGACCTGTACAAGCACCTGACCCTCGGACTGCCAGCCTTCCTCGCATCCGTCCCTGCTCCTGCTCACGCTCAGTGAGCTTCATACCCCTTGTCGCAAATTAGTTCCTAAACTCTTTGAGGTATCTGCTTCCTTCCTTTTCCCAAACACTGTTTTAAGGCAAAAGTTTGACAATAAGATGTTCACTGGAAAGAAAACATAATTTAGCCTACATTTGTTTTAAATTTATTTCATATTATTTTGTAATATTTTAAGCTCCATATGGAATGAAAGGACATCTGAAGGAATTTTCATCTTGGATCTCAATTATTGCATTATAACCATATAATTCTTCTTTTCTGCACATTTGCTAGAGTAGATTTTTTATTCCCCCCTCAGCCTACTAAAATTCCCTCTGCCCAAAGGACGCCACAAAGATACGCTCATGGTCTATGCATAGGATAGCCCTTATTTCAGTGGGGTACTTCTATACTTCGTACTGAGTCTCTATTATTTCTTCAGAGGTCACAAGTCTGATGCTCACAAATCTTCCTGGGTTTTCTACAGTACCCAAAGCAGGAATATATGCAACAGAAAGGTCAAATTGTTAAGCCCCACTGATATTTTTTTTTAGTAGACAAATGGAAACAAAAATACCAATATAAAGTCTTTCTTTACTTCTCTGGGAGTGAAGCAGAAACAGCACTTGGGGGCAGGAGGCTGGGTGTGGGAACGCAGGTACGTTGCATCTGTGACTTTGTAAGTGACTTGGAGACATCTATTCTGCAGTAACTGAGAAGAAACCGGGTGGGTGGTGTAGAAGGGGAGGACTGTGAAGACCAAATGTTCAGCTGTATTCAACTGTAAACAGAGTGATAGTCGGTAAACAGTATCTCTGAAGAGAGTAATTAATAGGCACATGTGAAGAGATGGAAAAGAAGATGTATCCTTCTTCAGCAGACATCAAAGGGCAGGCTGGACAGTGAGAAATTAAGCACAGCCCAAGGAGGCCACACAGCTGTATGTACATTCAGCTAGGAAATGTAATGCGATGGAATGAGCTTGGAAAAGGAGTGAGGGGGTAAGATAGCAGTTAAAAAGGAGTCCTGAAGTAACAAAGGAAGGAACAACGTGCTCTGCAAGGAGGGGAGCAGGAGCAGAGAAGCAGGGAGGTCTAAGCAGGTCAGCTCTTTCTGCAGAGGGGTCAAGTTGCAAAGAAGTTTTGCAGGATTAGGAAGAGTGATAAGTCAGCACAGTAGGTAGCCTCAAAATAAGATAAGGAAACAGAGGAGGAGCCACTGAAATGAATGATTCTTCATTGTGATTCTCCTGCGTCTTGCTACATCTGAAAGCAGAACCCTGTGGCAGTTGGCCAGTTTGACAGGGAAGGCGATAAAAATAAATTACATCCTCTGTTTCCAATACAGACTGAGATGTTTCCAGAAGAATGGGGGAAGGGAACTTATTTGCAGGGAGGAAAGGTACTTATGAGGTCCAAAACTCATTGTCTGTTCTCTCTAAAGTGGTGTCATGACTGACTTCGTAATATATGTACTTGGCTCCAAGGGGGATTTTGGAACATTCCACCTCTGGGACCAGCTGCTTTCGTGTGTGCTCAACAGGAAGAGAAATCCAAGTTCAAAATGAAAGAAATGCTCTTTTTTGTCTCTTAAAGAGCACACATGAAGCTGAGAACAAATCAGAGAAACTGAGGCCAAGCAGTTTGAGATTCCCAGCATTCTGGGTGGTCTTTGCTGTTAAATTCTCAGCTCTGTGGAGCTGAAGATTGCCATGCCTGCTCTAGTACTTCCAGCTGACGTGTCAGGTGACACAGGGAGGGAAAATGTGTCTTGTACCAGGCAGGGACTACAACTGTGGGTCACACAAGGCAGGGAAGAACTTTGCATCCTAGCACTCCATCCTGTGCTTAAGCCCAGGCAATTGCCCTGGTAGTTAGCTGTGATCACTCTCCCACTGAGAAAGCAGTCCAAGTTCTTAGTTTAATCAAAGTCGTGAAGTAAGCTATCAGGTCTCCATGAACTGGAAATCAAAATTACATCTGTCCTTATGGATCTAGAACAAATATATTATTCGTCTTACCTGGCTGATTTGTCCCATACCACTAGTTGTTTTCCCAGAGAAAGATTCTGTTTATGACTAATGGCATTTTTTGAGAGTTAGACATTCCAAAGTTGTCTACTAAAGGAAAGAAATTTCATGTTTCAGCAACTTAGAAACCTTGGCTACAGTTACTGCAAAGAACAGAATTGCAGTTAGTCTTTACACGCATGCCTGAAAAACAGAGATGCCAATATTGCAAGTCTGAGAGGCCAGCAAGGCAGTGTCCTCTGCTGACAGACAACAGACCATGCCTCAGAACTCCCACTTGCTGGGCTGGTGGGGATAACGTTTAGTGTGAGGCTGAGCAGCTTCAGTTTTAGGGCAGGGGTGCTGCCTCTGTGGTTCTCTGGAATCCTCTTTGCCGGAAAACAACCCTGTATTATCCTCCAGAGATCAGCCAGGGCTGGTCTCCCATCTGTTCATGGATCTGCACCTGTTTTTCATTTCACCATTAGTGGCCACATGGCCTAAGACTGGGGGGAATACAGAGAAGAAAATGAATGTGTGGTTCAGGCATTGGGGTTGGATTCAGAAGTTCTGAAGCGACATCTCAACTGTGTGGCATAACCTTGGTGAGTCCTTTCATTTTTGTCTGCCTTAACCTCATCCGTAAAGGAGAGGAAGGAGTGATTATTATTCTGGGGCCTTCTCCTTACTTTTATTTAACAGAAATCTGGTTTTTTCCTCTTTGCTTATATTTCACCCTACACAGAAGTCTTTCCAAAAGTGGATGTCTATAAAACACATCACTGATGATTAGGAACACCAAACACCTCCCATCCATTTTCTTTGCACTCTGAAAAGCAGGTTGGAAGTTCCTTAGAAAAGTTGTTCATTTTCTTTCTATGGAAATGACAGTGCTGCTCGGACATAGCTCCAGTAGGATAGAACTGGTGTTTGGGTATTTTCAGGGTTTATCTGCGACTGTTGCATGTGAACCCAGTGCAGTCACTCTTTGCTGATGTGAGGGCGAATCGCACTCCAGCTGCAGCCAGCTCCAGAGCCGTACAGAGGCAGCGCGTGTATCAGCCTCCTGCCTTTCTTGTGTCTTGCACTGGAAGGCCACAGTTTTAGCATTGTACATTTTGCAGCCCTTACACTTGTTTAGAAAGCAGAGGCAAAGTTGTCACCCTCCTTCTGCCTACCCATTTTAGTTACTGCCTCATCAGGCACACTCTGTGTTTACACTCCAGTACAACAGTTTGGCTGCAGCTTGTGTCGATAGCTTGAGGCTCAAGAGGGTAAGTGCTGTCAGGTTCCATGTTAAGTTCTCAGCTGGGCAGGGTAATGCCGTGATAGCTGGGGACATGCTGACCTTGCCAGGTGCTCTCAGCTTCTGCGAGGGTCCTTTCAAGTGCTCAGTGTCAGAGACTCTTGCAACTCTTTGTGAATTCTCAACCCAGGCACCACTCACACAGAATCCTATCACATTTTTTCTGTCCTACCTGAGGACTGAGTGGCTTATAGCTGTTCTCAGAGTTGTTTTTCACCTTGAGCCTCACTCAACTTCTGTCAAAAGCTGCTGGGGTTTAGCATTGACTTCAGTGGAATTAGGCATAGGCCTTTATCAGAAAGTTTGCTATTATTTGCTACAGGTTTGATTTCTGTGTGATGTATCTGGAAGCTCCCAATTATCGTGCTGCCTTTGAAATGGAAAATTGCCAAACTTATCTCTGGGAGCTTGCTGGGTTCAGATTGGTTCCGTCAGATCACAACTAAATTCATGCCAAGCAAGGTTGCTATTGAGTTCTTTAGGTTTGATCCTCAAACTAAAATTTATCCATCTGATTGTTCTGCACTTGAGACTCTCACCCTTTGGTTTTTCTGAAAGGGAAGGTATTTTGCATGACCTGTGGATGAGAAGTTTTGTGTCAGCTTCAGAAAACCTCTAGAGGCTTGGAATACAACGTTATGCTGAACAATACAAATTTGCAGGTGCTGTGGCCCAAAGAGACAATTACTATCATTTATTCTGACCTTCTGCAAACTATGGAGCACCTCTTGCAGTTTTTATTTTACCTCTCAAATTATCCAAGTCATTAGAATTCTACTTTTACTCTGTGGTTAAAATTTGGTCCTCATCTCTCACATGAACTCGTTTAACTTTTATGTCACTGAATGTTGTTCTCCTTTCACGTATGCCTGTTGTTGGATTCCATATCCTCCTGCAGTCAGTCAACTTTCTACTTTTTCTTCTTAACCATCTTCAGAGTCAGGTGTATATTTCAGAACTTCATTAATTCATAACTCTAGTATTTGTATTTTCAGAATTTGGATTATACCAATTTATCCAGCATCTGGTGACCAGAATCACCCTGCTATTTTTAAATGTTGGTGTCACATTAAATATTTCCATTGAAACTCCTGTGGTTCACACTCACCCTACAGTTTTGTAAGGCCTACTTATAAAAGCAGTTCTTTCACACTTAGATGTCTAATTCACACTGGACTCCATGAAAACATCCATTTTACCCAGGAATGGCAAGAGCAGACCTAAACTAGCAGGCAATGCCAATATAATGCTAACAATGAAGACATTAGTCTTGAAAGAGCCAACTACTGAGATTTCTCCTCTATTTCATGATTCATCTTTCTTTTATGGCCTATTTTTAAGCTAATTCCATTAGATCAATTTTTCCATAGAATGGTATAAATGAATATGACAAAAGTGAACTAAATCTGAACCCAATGCTATCAAGTCACAGAGTAACTGAAGTGAGGAGAGACCTTTGGAGGTCATCCTGTGTAAATCCCCACCGAGAGTAAGATTAAGGTGAAATTTGAAGTTAGATCGCAGTGTGCTGGTCAACACAACCGTGAATACAGGAAAAGGCTGACTAGTACCACATTCACCTTTTAAAATTAACCCTTCGTAATGGACATGACTTGCGAATATTATGACGAGTTATTGCAACAGGGATGTTGCTGTTATATTTTGCTAAGCACCTTCTCACTGGGCATGTCTAACATATATTTTGGGACAGAACTCTATTCGTCAACCTAAAATCAACATAGACTCGCATGGAAGTATACAAGTGACTTTAAAGACTTCTGTCTCATTAATGGCCCAAGAACTAACTCTTTTGTTTAAACACATAATATGCACCAAGTTGACTTAAAATGTTTTCTTTAACTGTATGCATTTGTATTTTCATTCCGCTTTGTCAAAACAAATATGAAGAATTAGTCTTCCTACTTTTGGAATGATCTTAGTAAAATTAGCCATTTGACAGAAATCTGTAAAGAGATTTTTTTAAAAATATAAAATGCTGTTGTAACATTTGCTCTGCTGGTCTTATTCTTTATTTACTACAGTTTTTTGACATCTGTCCCTGTCTCTTTTCATCAAATATTTATCTGCAGCAGCTGAAAGAGCCTCATTTGTTTTAATTAAAAATAAGACCACCAAGATGGGATCACTTCCTTAGCTCTTCCATGGCTTGCACAGACAGACAGTAGATCTTGTGAGGTTTTCCTGAGGGTGGCCCATTGACAGGCTTTCCCCCCTCCCTACATCCTTTTCTTTTGCACCGTGTTTATTTTTGGATAGAGAAATGTAATCAGAGCCACATTGCAGTCAAAGAAACTTTTTACAGTTAACACGCATGAGAAAGGAGGAAGATCATGTTGTGTTTCGTTTGGTGTTTCATTGTAAGAAACCATTTTCTAGTTTGTGGCTTCTGCAATGGAACTATCGTTGCCACAGACACACAGGAATTGTCACAGCAATAAGGCCTCCAGTTTAACATGCTGACACGGGCACAGGCCACAAGCACTCAAGGGAAAATTGCAGAAATTCAGCTGAGGAATATCCTGCTGATTGAAAACACTTCTTGCACTTTCCCTTGCTAGCTAACACCTGTATCATCTTTTTTTTTTTTTTTCCTACTCAGTATTGACTTAAGAAGAGTCAAAACCAGAGAAGAAAGCAGCAACCTAACATAACTTCTTTGTGCAAAGTTAGTATTCTGAGGTCACGGTACGAGCTGACTCCTATTGCTACTAAAACTGCTCCAGAGGGTGTTTGGGACCCGTTATTTCCAGTTTCACATGTCCAAGACAACTACTTTTGTAGTGCAAACAGACTGCTCACAACTAGAGATAGTGAGATGTCTTCAGGTTGCAGCTAAGCTGCATAGCACCACTGCCCTTTCTTAGCCATCTTAATTATCTTAGTTCTTGTTAATGAGACAGATTTTTAAATGAGGCTTTTACATTTAAGATGGAGGAGATGAATAAGCAGATCCTGTTCTTTTTTTTCATACCCCATTTTCACCTCATGCTTCATCTTGCATGAGAAGTAAAAATTAAAACAAGCCATCCCCGTGATCCATCAAACTAAAATGGTCACATCCCCACTTGGCAAAAATTACCTTAAAAATGATCCTACTTGAATCTCCTCTGTCAGTAAGTCACAGTAGAGTCATCCAGTGCTGAGACAGATCTTTCTTAAAGTTATGTGTTAGATACAAAACATTGATTAGCTTTAACATACAAAAACCTCCTTTCTTTGTAAGTGTAATGAGTTTAAGACTTTACACTCTTGTACACTCTCTAAATTCTGAAAAAAACCTGTCAGACTCAAAGCCTGACAGTAATTTGTGCACCTCTTAGTTTATTTTGTAGGCAAAGTAGAAACAAAGGTTAAGGTAATCTTACATATCAAAAATTGCCTCATTGCAGCATCTACATAAGAAAATGGTTTCAGGTGAGTAAAGAATTCTTTTCTTCCTCATAATACACACACGCAACAGGCACACGTGTAGCACGTTTCAGAACATTTATATAAAAATTGCTGACTTACTAAGAGGTCATAGGAGATTTTTTCTCAGCATCTTTTCCAGTTCACAGTATTATCTCCAATGCTGTAGGACGCAATAATGTGGCTGCATAATGTCCTCATGTAGATGGTTCTGTATTTGAGACATAAGGATAAAACTGACACAGAATTTTACAGGCAGAGTTTTCGGTAGTAGACACATATACTGAAAGTGCAAATTTAAATCAAAAGTTGACCCTTCAGCTGTCCCGTACTGATACTTATTATTTAAGTAACTTTTACAGACTATTCACTTGTACTATAACTTTCAAAGATCTTGATATTGGCATAAAGGAAAAGAATCAATTATGTAACTAGGAATCAGAATTTAATCCTCTCCTTGTGAGATACTAAGAAAGATGACAGCACCATTGCTGAATCAATTGAATAGTAGAAGGGCATTCAGGAACCTGGATTTTATTTCCAGCTCTGCCACTGGATTGAGGGTCACCTTCATCAAATGCTGTTTCTACTGTGTAAAATGTAATTGTAAATTCTTTTTTAAAAAGCATTTAAAATGAGAAAGTACTGTAAAGTACCCTAGATGTGATGCTGATTGCTTACAATGGTAAGCCAAATCAGAGTTAAACTAATTTAAGGGAGACTTTATTAACTAGAAAGATTATGAGCTTGTCAAAAAAGTTATTAATTAAAGTCTGGGGACTGCTTGCCAGTGTCATTCTAAATTAATTGCTATTAGGTTACTCTTAAAAGTGGAGTGCAGCTGCAGGAACATCGGGCTCAAAGGAAACTTGATTTTGTTTATCATTCATTTTTACTTTGTTTAGCAAAGGATTTCTAAATACCAAAGAAACCTGAAACTGCTTCTGGCAAGGATATTTTTGATTACAAAAACCTTTCTATAATCTAAATGTCTCGCAGAAATAAGTGTTTCAGGAGGCTGTACTCCGATCAGCCTTAAACTGGCGCATGTGGGCAATATTCTTTGAAGACAGTGTTGTTACACCGGTGTAAAATGTGGGAAAACAGAACCTGAAGATTGCAATCCCTGCCAGCAGGCTCAGAGGCCACGCTGGCCAAAGGCTTGCCCTGCGCCAGGGTTCCCTTTCTTGCCAGTGGCAGAGAGAAGACTTAGTCAGGCTGCCTTGTCAGTTCAGGGGGTTTTTGCAGGTACTTTCTTTTCAGTCCAACAGTATTGAGCAGGCACACACAAGAGAGAAAAAAATGTATCCCACTGGACATCTGTTAAGCTATTTCCTATCTGTATGCTACCCCATAGTTGGAAGCCGGACAATGCTTTGCTACCTCAGACAGAAATTTTTGGAATAGTGGGAATTTAGTGCAAACATTTATTTTTGATAGAGCTCTGCCACCAAGGAAAGGAAGTAATAAATTGTTATCTTTTTTATTCCTACAGTTTCAGTTGGACAATATGAAAGGTATCACTACATAATTGTGCTAATTCAGGTATGTTAAATCCTGCCAAGTTTGTCAGACACAAAACCCACAATTCTGACCCTGTGGGAACCGGTAACAAAAATACTAGTTGATTTTAAAAAATGACAAAATTGTATTTTGTGGGGTGAATGTTGTTTACACCTTCCCACATTGATCTTTCTGTTCAGATAGTCAAGATCTTCACCAAACTGGGACACTTCAGTGTTTTGGCTTTTATTTTAGATGTTGTCATTCTAGCAGTGCAAATACGAAGTGATGTGTGAATACGGTGCTTTGCCCATTAATGGCTTGGGAATATGGCTAGCACAGCTGGCTCCATATTGCCTGGGAACAGAATTCCTCTTCTGTTTGCTTCGCAAAACTTGATGCCAGAGTATTAGTAATAACTTTAGAAACTCTTCAGTACACTAACTAAAAGTAATCTTCCTAATACTTGGGAAACCATCTCAGAAAAAAGCAGCATAGTACTGTTATACTAACCGTCCCATTCAAAACATCCGGATTCTAAACCTACGGGTTCAGAACACCCAGCAGAATTTACCAGCCGTTTCGGCTCAGTATTGACATGACCAACCTCACAGCATTTTTCTTACGAGGGATTTGAATCAGGGCCCAAAGCTCACTCCCTATTTGGTAATCTATTTATCACTGTGCCGTTACTTCTCTACTCGTACGCACGCACATAGGCAGCATACAGACAGACTCTCTTGTGGTTCTCACAGCTACATATGCAGTATGTGACGTGTTTGACCAAGCAGGGAGAGCACCAGCAGCTGGAGAAATCTTTATCACAGAAACTTGAAGTCTCCGATCTCCCCTGGAAGTGAGATAAACCAGAATGACAGAACAACTGTCCGTGTGCCACGTGTGAAGACTGTGCACTTGCTAGTGAATTTGCTATTGCACCGAGAAGAAAAGGAGAGAGCCTGTGGTCCACCATGTTCTTTGGGACTCAGAGACACTATTTAAGCAAAGCAGAACGCTTTGACAACAGAGTATGTCTTGTAAGAATGCCACAAAAAATGTAGCTGTGCTTACTGGTCATAATGTAATTACAATAATAAATAAAGTAATAAACACATGCTGCAAGGTGAATGCCATGCAACGTCTGGTCGTTATCAGGATTCCTTTAGTAACATATGGGCAAGGAAGCTTAGTGATTCACAGACCATGCTCGGAGGGACTGTAGCACCCATGGCTATATGAAAGTTGGCGATTGATTCTCATAGAGAGAAGTTAATAAGTGCCTTAAAATTAAAAAATGTATTAGAAAAGAAGGGAGGTCAGAGAAAACATAGTTACTATCCTATTGTCTTAGCATGAAATCATCTTTGAACAATTACCGCCTCAATTTATACAAACAGTGAGGTTTATGGATGCATTGTAACTTTGATTCATGAGAAGCCTTGCTTTACTAGATGCTCCAATTTAAGATTTCCAGGCATCCCATCTAATCTTCTAATCCAATAATCCTAAAATCCAGCAATTAAAGAATGTTTTGACAAAGCAACCTGAGGCTCATTCCTCTAATTATGTTGCACAGTTTAAGCTCGCTGACTTCAAATACACAGGTTTACCCATGTAAACATGCATGCAGTGCATCTGAACTTACCAGACTAAAAGATAGCTCTGCAGAATACAGCCGATTAACAGCTCCATCCAAACTGAAACTAAATCAAGACACCTTATTCCCAAAGAAGAAAACTCTGGGGGAAGTGTTCGCTCAAGCAATTTTGTTTCCATGATGAGAAGGAATGCGATTACATCTCTATGTCATATCTGAGACCAATGATATTTAAAAAAAAAATAGAATTTAATAAGCAGCTTCTAGAAATCCTCATCGTGTCATATGGGTTGGATTTCTCTTTAAGCTCTGCCATTTTGCTGGCGTTTCCTATCAGAAGGTGCAGAGTCCGATGGTTCAAAATTAGAGACATCAAAACATTGTTCAAGTAGTGAAGCCATGGAGACACTGGAAACTTTGGTGATGCAGGGAATTTACATTATGTGTTGGTTAATTTAAGATAATAACAAAAATACGTCTATATATTCTTCCTTATACTTTATCAAGTATAACTAACACTCTTTCCTGCTCCATTCTTAAACATTAGATCATCCGTTCCTTTATTGAGGTGGTTTTCTAAGAGGTATGAAAATTAATAAATTATCTGACTAAACTCTGGCAAATTTCTCCATCATAAAGGACCTGGGACATTTCTCCTGAGATAGTAGTTCAACAACTTGCCATTTTCAGTCTTGCCACTATACGCAAGACGTCTGGACCCAATCTGTACAGCATTCCCATGCCGGACTGGCTCTCCAGAAGGAGGTCCCAGTGACTAAAGAGTTTTTTCCTTGTGCTCCACTTCATGTCCTGAGCATCAGTCTGCTTTGCTTGTCTAACTGTAATGGTTCTGTGGGAGGATTCTCAGAGCTGCAGAAACACATTAGGAACTAGACTACTAATTTCTGAAATGGCTGGTAGCTGGTACTACTGGTGCGTGGCTGTATTTCAGATACCACACAAAAAAGAGAGCAGAAAGACGAAAGGATGGAGACTGGTGAATGACTGGCCTGAGAGAAGCAAAAGCACTGCTGAACTTCCGAGGAGGAATGCAAAAAGATGTGCATTATTTGATATCATGTGAGTAAAATTTGGAGTGTATAGGGTTTGCCCCGGAAATTGGAAGAGAAACTAAATGATACCTTGAACCTGTTGTAGCGGAAACTTATAATAGAATCATGGAATGATTTAGATTGGAAAAGACCCGTAAGATCATCGAGCCCAGCCAAACTGTCTTTTCAGAATTCTAAATTGGGCTCAGGTTAAATGCGAAGCCTGCACTATCACAGTCTGATACACCATGTGTCTCCAGTAACGTACTAGTTTGCTACCAAAACAAATTATGTTTTCTTTGTGAGTTCTGTTGACCTTCAACCTGGTAAGAGGATAAAATGTTGAAAAGAACAGAAGTAGACAAGAGTGGTTTTTTCAAGTGGAATCTCTGTAATAGCAAGACTATGGTGTGACAGGAGGGCTTGGCTTGTTTGTTCTTTGTTTTGGGGATTTAGGAGGGTAATGAACAAAGCAATTACAAGAGACAAAAATATGCAGCTTCTGGTTGTCCCAACAATCTAGGGGAATTGAATCCACTGCCTGCCTGGAGTTTATTCGCGTAATCCCTTCATTAACCCTTTCATTCAGTGAGCCCTGAGTTTTCCACTAAGTGCAAACTGCAGTTTGCTTATGTTCATGCCCACATTTCATTTTATCTTTTTCATTTATATGTTGGGCAGGAATCCTCTGTAGTGTTTGGTTCCTTTTAGGTGGATCAGTCTATTACCAGACCACATCCAGCTTTTCCAGTGTTGATAGCTTTATTATTAAAAATACAGGGTACAGTGATACTATTCAAGTGACCACATCGAATCTTTTTTCTTTTCCTAACGATCTCCCACAACTTCACTGACTTGTAATTTTTGTGTTGATATTTTATATAAGCTTTTCACAGTCCTTTATCCAGAAGCAATGGGGTTAATTGTTTTTTATCGTGTATGTGTTGTATGGGCTGAGATGAAAGCCATGGCTCAGCAAAGTCTTGGCTAAACATGCTTATTAGCACCAAACACTCCTCATTCTAAAATGATGTTGCTATGCACCTGCTATGTTAATTCATATTAGGTTATTAAAATCAAAACAAAGTGTCAGACTAAAAGCAGAGCAGTGCTATGATCTGCTAGAAGACATCAAAAGTAGACAGATTACCAAGGCTGATATGGCTACTGGAATAATGGCTAAATTTAGACTGTTCTTTCTGTGTAAAATTTTTAGGCAACACCCTCAGCTGAGATAACTGGCATTGAAGCCAACGAGGCTGTTTGTTAATATCAGCAAGATCTGGATCCCTTTTATCTTGCATAAAACATGAATTACTAGCTTTTATGCGGTTGTCCTGCCCATTACGATTCCCTGAAGAAGAGATGTGGAAGAAATAATTTTTGCAAGGATAAGTTGAAAAGTGTTTCCTGCTTGCAAAGCTCTCACCCTTGATCACTGTTCAAAACAGGATACCAAGCTAAATGGGCTTTTGGTTTGACCTAGCCCAGGTGCTCTTAACTTCTTGTGTATTCACTCTCTTCACCTGGAACAAAATCTGTTGTTTCATTTTTGCTTTAGTCCTGGCCAGCCAGAGCTAGGGAAGCAAATGAGTGTGTTGCAGTAACTACTGAAACAACCTGCGGGGATGAAATCCCTTTATGTGAGGCACTGAAATGGATCCTTTCTGTCCAAATTTCCCCAGTGAGAACTTGGTAGAAGGTAGTACCCTTTAAATCTTCTCTCTGCCTACAAGAGAATCGTGCATTGTCTTAATTACAGAGTGGGGAATCCAGTTGGCCAACTGGACACTTTACACAGTGATCAGGAGTTATTCCAAGTACAGAGTGCCCGCTACTATCGTATCTTGCAATGCCACTGACATCCTGCTCTGTGGCCCAGAATCTGAGACAGCAGTATGTATTACCTCAGCTAGGAAAGATGAAAAAGAAAATATTGCTTATCAATACACACAGAGCAAATTGTTTCTCAGAAATCAGGTGACCTGAAACTCTGCTACAGCGACTCTAAACCTTGGGAAAAAAAAGCTCGTGTTCATTTTCATAATGACACAGCACATAAAAAAAGAAATGTAAAGGTTTAAGATGCACAAAGACAGCATTCTGAAAGTACAGAAGTATCAACCAAGCCTTGGGATACAACAGATGCTTAATTGCAATGAAAAAAGGAATGAAATACAAATGTCAAAGTACATGAAGAAGAATACTCCAGGAGTATCTGTAACTACTTAGTGAAAGATCTTTCCAAGTCTAGAATTTTTTTAGTACACAGATGGTCTAGAATTCAGTGGAAACAAAAGTATCACATCATAAGTCAGTTGTTTAACACACTCTGTGTTTATATAAACTATGGGTAGGCATAGCATTACTGTAATATCGTGGTTGAGAAATCAGGCACTCAGGGGTCAGAAAACACAGCACAGGTCAAACCACAATCATAATTCTCTCTTTTTCTTGCTTATGCATGAAAACATGAGATTGGATGTTCTACTGCCTTATGTCAGGGGGCCTGAATGCACCAATAGGGTTTAATGGCCCTGAGCAGCCTCAGCTGGGGCCTCCATCCACACCAAGCCCATTTAAGCCCAGCCCCAGGCCTTCTGCTCCTGCCTGAGCTATGGCTTAGGTATTCCTGTGCTTGGTCGTTGACCCTGCTGACCAGATCGTGAGCTGGGCTGACTTCCCAGCTTTGTCTCAGCTCTGCCTGTTGCTCCAGTCTTGCCTGATGATTCCTGGGCTGACCCTGACCTGCACACTGGCTGCCTGCCTTGATGTTGGACCTGCCTTACCACTGCAGACTTGCCTGGTATTTGGACTCTTGCTTAACCCCTTCTGCCTCCCCAAGTCTTCCCCGCTCTCTCGCTCTGGTGCTGTGGGACAGGGCCCTGGCTGGTGAGTCCTCTGCCCTGCTGGCTGTGTGGCTCCTGTGGCAGAAGTCAACCCTTGCTGTACTCTGACTACTTATACTTTGCGTTACCATTTATGTTTCTAAAGAGTGTGGCTCTCCTATAAAGCCCTACATTCCCCAGCAAGACTTGGAGGCTAAGCCTACATTCAGACTTCCCAGTTATAGATCACTGGTTAAGACATTAAAATCAATTATAAAAATCTCACAACTACTGCAACAGTACGATAATATAACACTAATGAATTCCCGACTAAACCAAATGTCTCCAGGTAAAAAGTAACTCGCAAAACCTTGGAGAATATTTGAGAGACATTTTGTGTGAGACTTCACAAAAATGTTTTTACTGACCTCCTAACATTTAGCTAGGGTTGTGTTTTTTTTTGTTTTAGTTAATTTTCAAAAATTTCTAGACTTCAGTTAGGAAAACTGAGATTTCTTTTAGCAAAAAGGAAATTAATTACTTGGAGATTGTTTGTAAATTTGCATCAGAAAGACAGGAGTGTTTCACCTCTGCTACTATCTTTCTAAGATCAGCGTTTCTATAGAAAATATCAGGAAAAGGCTGGAGCATTTTCAAACAGACAAAGCATTGCATGCTTTTAGTCTTAAGTGGTTTTAAAGACAGGAAGTCAAAAATTCTGGCATCTTGGAATTTGGTCGCTTCTGTTGATTTTGGGGGGACCAACACCTTACCCAATAGTTAAAACAGAGAGGGACCATTCTGCCAAATTAAATATCTCCAGAAACAAACAAAAAAAAGTCAGGAGATGTCTCCTGGCAAGAATTACAATGCACAAGAGAAACCTATCTGACAAAAGAGATACTGCTCAAAAGCATTCTCACGGACAAAACATGTGCTTACTTCGCACAGCCAAGGAAACTTCAAGTATTTCAGAGGGTGGGGTGTGTAGGAATCCTAATTTGTTAGTGAGATACGACTAGAAAGCAACAATCCGTGGCATTGGTAGTGCGAAAGCTCAGGGCAGTACCTAAGCAGCTGCTAGACTTACAGTGTGTTTGCCAGTTTCAAGATGAAATTGCAAAAACTCTTTCAGAGTTGGAAATATTTGAAATCAGAAGAGATTGGGGGGGGGGGGGGGGGGGAAGGCTTTGGAGGGGAAAAAAAAATTGGTCTTTTGAAGTTTTATATGTAATGAAAGACCTGGATTTGTGCCTTTAAAGCAAACTTGCCTGACATTACAAATCCAAAAAAACTCCCTGTGGCCAAAGCCACATTGCACATACTTATCTTTGAGAGGAAGGGGGAGGGAGATCAGTTCACAAGCAGGAAATGGCTTCCAGGTGTCTCCCTATTCCAGTGCACAACTCCAACACTATGTCCAGTGATGCCAGGCTTAGTAGTCCCAGCTGTCTTGCTTCTTCTCGGGGATTTGAATTCACCATGCATTATTACAGCCCTTCTCCTGGTGACGAAGCATAACCATGGCTCTGGAGCTGTGCTTGAGCGGCTTACAGGATGTGAGTGAGTGAAAAAGTTACAGGTAGGCCTTCTCAATCAAGTGTGAGCACGTGGAAAGTAGCAGGGTACACATACACACGCATACATCTGCGTACACATGCATGCCCATGTGCAGAGAAACTCAAACCACATCTGTTTCTGGAGCTAGACAACAAAATCAGCAACTCTGCATCTTGGTGTGTTGTGGAAGGAAGTAAATGAATGTAGCACTCTCTTTCCATCCCAGCAATCTGTACAGCTGGTGAGGAGGGAGACTTCCATGTCGTTTTGTTGTTTGCTTGGGGGTTTTTTTGGTGGTTTTGGGGTGGGGATTTTTTGTTTGTTTGTTTTTTAATTTCCCTTCTTAAAGCTGCAGAAACAATTCCTTGCTGGGTATTATGCTTTCATTGTGCAGATATGGTAGGAAAAGCTTTCTGAAGCCTCATTCCAGCTTGTTAGTTAAGAATATATCAAAAATGTTATTAGCTTAGCTATCTGACACAGAAAGTTAGTTTTAAGGAGTACTGTTTAAACATTCTCTTCTGGCCTTTTCTTCATGCAAAAGTTTAAACTCATAGCATTAAGCGAACAGAAAAATGCTGCTATCTTTTCTACTACATTATTTATATCAACCTGAGACCATGCCATGATGCAGTAGAATAGTGTCCTTCTATTTGGCAATGAAGTAGCACTCTGTGCTGCTTAACTTTATTATTTTCCAGTTAACCAGAATCAATCTAATATTCAGCAGGGAACGTGACATCTTGGTGGGGCAGAAAAAGCAAGTAACAAAAACCAAAAGTAATTTTGTTTTGATTGAATATACGGTGCCACAAAATAACAAGCATATACTAGGCTGCAGAAGCAATAAATTTCATCAGCATTCTCAGTGCTGATGAAAGCTTCTCCATTACTTCCCAATAGATGCTGTTTTCACTGTGTTCTCTGGAGGACTGTTTTGAACAAACTCTTAGGGTCTGCATTCAAGTATAAAAATTTTTCATGACTTTTTTTTAAAGCTGAATCAAAGTATAGCAGTTCCTTAGCCTGGAAAAGGCTGTACAGAATGACAGTTTTCTCAAGATACAGTAGCAGCCTCCCTGTGCAAAAGGATAACAGATTAGTGAGAACTTTACCTCTTACATGTAAACATTTCCAAAAATAAATCTGTCTTAGCAAAAAACAGTCTGAACCACAGGAATTGGCACCATATTTTCCTGTCAGCGTAAAAGTTAGGGAATAGTGATTGTTACAAGTCTGTATTGTGGATATAAACAATTCTTTCATGTGACATATGAGAGCAAATTACATTAGACATATAAGGAGTCAAGCAACCACCTTCTCTTCTGTCATTATGTTTTCTGACAGTAACAAGCACGCCAATGGCACAACGCTCCTATGTCACAGGATGCTGAGTTCACCAGCATTCTATAGTGAATTGATGATTTTGTGAAGCTCTGAGACATTTCCCCATTGAGGTAGGGTCATGCTTTTGGGTTTATTGTTCTACTGAAGCTTGTAATACTGTAATCTTCATTTCACAGCCTGTGAGAAACCCTAAAATGTCTGAAGAGGTAGTCCATCAATTCTGTTCTCGAAACAGGAAAACTATATGACTCTCTATATCCAAATTTTTATTACCTACGTTTTGCCTAACTGCTTAGCTTCTTAACAGATCTGATCGTTTCAAAATTAAGCATACTACTCCTGCACCATATGGTCAGATGTGCCAAGGGAGAAGGGAGTTGTTTTTCAATTGGCTCACTGGCTTTTAATGAGGCAGGGGACTTGTGACCTCAGTGTGTTGTGGCTGATAAATGGTAGAATGTACCCACACATCCTCACAGAAAACCTGCAAACACGAATGAGTTGTGGGTAATCTCTAGCCTTTACTAGGGAAAGGCAATCTTGTGGGCAAACAAGCAGAAAGCTAATGCTTAATAGTATGTGATTTTAAACTGCCAGTGAACAAGCCCGTCAACATTTATTTCCAGGTTCTCTGATCCTCTTTATTAGTTTCCTGTCTTGCTTTCATTTCAACCAAGTCACAGAAGGTTTGATTTTCTTTTGTTAACAAATATTATTTTTGTTCTTAAAATCTGTTAGCATTTCTCAAGGATCTGAAAAGGTTAAAAATGTTGTTTGTGCTGCTAAAGGTGAAATATGCTCTTAAACAAAAAGTTATGTAACTTATACAGAAAAATATCACATGCTAAACCATTATGCTAGGATCTGATCAGATAAGCAAGCTTTGCCTTCATTAAAGGCTTTAATCTTGATTATACTCAGGGCAGTCTCTAAACAACAACTCTGGAGTTTTCCTCTAAAGGATCTTTCATGCTCTGGTCTGGAATTTTTCAAATAACTATCACTATTTTTTGCAAAACCAAAAGCAAAATTTCCCCCCGTTTTTAAAAGTAACAGGGTGATGACAGAAAAACTGCCCCTTGGCTCTCAGCTGGGAGTTATAAATACCCCAAAGCTAAATCCCAGCCTGGGTTGTTTTGGGTTTTTTTTGTTTGCTTTATTTTATCTTATTTTATTTCTCCAAGATCTCTTTTCTGGAGATGTGTTTGAGCCTTAGATCTCTTGCTTGCATTGCTACAGAACTGATGAAAGTCTGAGATCTCAATCAAAGGCTTAACAAAACAATAATCCTCTATTGCCCTAATTCTTTTCCGAAACATCTCTCTCTGACAAGAACAGTCCTTAAGCTTTTACATCTTTTTCTGCTTAAAATTACTTTCCTAATTAGAAGGAATTGTTTCCTTTCCAAGTCTTTGTGCCTGAAGAACACTGTATTTATGGGAAAGCATCTCTCAGGCTCTTTAGCTTCCCGCCCTCAAATACTGTGACAGTGATAACATTCTATGATCTTCAAAAATTTTATCTTTTTAAACAGAAGAATTCAGTAACATTCTTCACAATCAGCCCTATTCCATCTGAAGCAAAAAGCAGAAATAGGAGGAATAATCACAAATCACCCAGATTTCATGCTTAATGTAATCATTAACTCTCAAGCACAACACTAAAATCTAAAATTAATTACCTTTCTCGGATATATTTACTTTATATACTTCTATACTAATCCTGACCGAGATTTTACACACCATATTTAACAGGAATTAGAATCAGAATGTATGAATGCAGTATAGGTAGAATTAATTGAGTATTAAACATTAAGTAGGGAATGTAAAACAGATTTCCATACCAGAGGATTTGTTTAAATTTTTTTCAACTCGGCAGCCGCTCATCCTTACAGGCGATAGAGGCCCTATTTCAAGAAGGTACTTATGCAGGAACAGTATCAGCAGCTTCGTGTATCTGAGTAATTCTGCTCACCTAAGATGGACATGATTTCAGCTGCCATCCTGACTAGGCTTCAGTCATAATAGCTACCTGTCAGCAAATTCTAGTATGTTAGCTGCTCACACAGACTACGCTCATGAAGAAGTTCTTGACAAGCTGCAACAAGCTTTGGCAATGTCAAGAAGAACCTATTAAAGCAGATGAATTTGAGTCCAGCTGAATACCAAGTAATTCAAACTGAATGAGATGACTCTAACTAGTGTGGTTTGGAAGAGCACTGGAATGAAATTTAGTGCTTTTACAAGGAAGTATGCAATGTGAAGATGTGATGATGGCCATGGCTTGTGTAACTAAGTGGTTGTTATACCACCTAGCCAGTAGGCATGACTGCACCTGATAAGTGAAAGAAATAGCTCTTTGAACAGCTGCTTATCTCCTCCTGTGCTTGTCAGTGCCACTGCTTAAAGGAGAAGAGTGGTTGAAACTGGAGTAAAGATCTCTCCAGTATTTACCAGTAACCCAGCTTAGAGAGACCACTACTGACTCACAACAAGGTCTTAAATTCATCTCCCATGGGTATGGATGTCTGGGAACGAATCATTTTTCCTCATTCAAATTCACGTCTTGGTAAGGTTACTGCAATCACAGGAAAAGTCCCAAACCTGAGCGTGATTAAAAGCAATTTGGAGACACTTTCATGTGAGAGATCTGTGAAAACTAGTGCTACTGAGCTGAGACTGTAAGTAACCAAGATCACAAGGTTACGTAAAGCAAGGAATGTCACTACAAACATTTTTAGTCCTGTTCTATTGAATAAGAAGACAGTATACAGTAAAAAAGATCAAACGGTAAAACAGGGTTTTACATAATATCTCTTCATCTAGGTAACAAAATGCAATGGGATGTTAATTAGTCTAATGAGATTAAAAATACAACTAAATAGTTAAATTAATTACAATATCTTCTTCTTATATTCACTAGGCCAAATAATTTTCTTTTGCAGAAAAATACTTGATTATTAGTTGGACATAGAAAGTTTCTGCATACTTTGAGCATATATCACACTTTTTAAATTTAAAGACAGGCAAATGTTCTGGGAAATAATCTTTTTATTTTGAGGGTATTCTCCTATTTGTAACAGTGAATTGCTCCTAAGATTGTCTTCGAAAACCCTGAAATGTATGGATTTGCATCCTAAATGGAAAGGGTTTTTTCTATGGCAATGCTACTTATACTGTTATTTTGACATCAGAAGATAAACATAGAGCAGGTTTGTTTTGTTTGCGCTGTTATTGGTCACAGTTTTATGAGGGAGATACTCTTCTGACAAAAGTTTGACATATATCATTAATGATGAACACAGGTGTCTAGACTCCAACAAGATCTTCTAAAAGAAGGGCCACCCTAGGAGATTGTATATCTTCCCAGGTATGCAGCTGGAATGTAAGAAAAAGCAGAGGAAGGAATTGTCTGAGTCTGTCAGGGGACAGAAATTAGCAGGTTGAGAAGAAACTTGTGTATTTGGACAAGCAATAGGATCAGAACAGAGAAGTGCTGAACTGACTCGAAAACTAAAGAAATTTGTGAAACAGATTTAATGTTTTGGAGACCCAACACAAACCAGCAGAAATGACAGAGCAGAGAGGTCATGCTCAAAAGTCCAAGTCCAAACTCCATCAAGCAGCAGTCATGGCAATACGAAAACTCTGGACTGGCAACAAGTCAATCAGGCAAAACAAACTCTGATGCTTCCCAGGTCCACATGCAAACCTGGAGGAAGCTGAAATGCACAGCAGAGCCAGCTGGATGTTCCTGAGGGTGGGCCTGCTGCCAGGCAGCTGTGACAGGGGCAGCCAGACTCAGTAGCCACCCCTTGATGACCTGGGCTACCCTGGGATTGACTGATAATTCTTTTTTGGGAATAGAGAAATTTGATACACGTTGTACAAATAGCCACAGATTTGTTAGTCATTATTTAAAGATACCCATGCAGCCAGTGTCCCAAAGCCCTGTTGTTTGTATTCCGAAACAATCAAGAGCAGAACCTCTCAGTAAGAACACAAGAAAAGGTTTCATTCATTTTTTCCCCCAGAGGGAAGAAATGAAACTCTAAGCAAGAGCTTTGAGACACAGTTATCTTGCCAAAAAGAACTGTAGATATGGAGACTGCTTCTCTTTGCTGCCAACTTAGATATTTAGCCTTTAGTGTGATTTTTTTTTTTCCTCCTAATGTGATTGATTATTCATTTTCTAACCATTTATTGCCTCTACTAATTCTCTAGCTTCACATATGGAAAAGTGCATGCCTGAATCTGGCTGGTCATACTTTGAGGGCCTGTTTCAAAGACAGACTAACAACCTGATCACAAAGGAAGGCTATCGGAGCCAGTGCATAAGCAGCACAGGTCAACACATTTGCGAAATAACATATTTGTCTTTCTTCTATGATTAGGGATCTCTTCAGTGAAGTGTTAGGAGGCACATAAGTGCAAACACTGCCAGCTGCCCCTGCTATTGCAACAAAACTAAACAAATATTTTCATTGTACTCTGAAAAAGATACATCACTGACACCCCTACCACTCTCATGTTTTGTTAAGGAGCGTTAAAAAAACAGGCAAGCACAAAATATATATTAGGATGCCATCTCACCTCACGTTCCTGAATTTCAGAAAGGAAAAGATGAGTACTTCCATAAATTGTTTTTTCACCCTAGTGAAAAGAACGAAAATAATTTTCTGTATCCAGAGTGTCTGCACCTGGAGCCTAAATGAAGGGAAGTAGGTAAATAGTTCCAAGTAATTAATGTAATGGCTCAGAGGGGCCACAGAAGGAAAGCGGAGTTTCTCCAGTTTAAATGTTTGCATTCATGCTTTGCCTAAAGCAAAACAAGCTATCTGTCTTCTGGTTTGCATTTTCCCAACGAAAGCTTCCATTTGTCTTATTGTCATTCTAACATGTGCATCATTTACAGCTCTCACTGCTTGAAATATGCAAGTACTGTACAATGCAAGACCTTTTTTTTTTTTAGCTTTTAAGAGTTTTCTAGAATTGTATAGTGTGTTTTAAAAAGTGAATCAGCAAAGGGAGATTCACATTAGAATGTGTTGGGCAGTTTTTTCTAAGTGGCTACAGGTTAGAGGCTTTAGTACTGTGATGCTTTGCTGTGCAGTGGAATCTCCAACCCAGAATGAAGTGCATTGCCCCTTTCTACACTTGGCGGAAAGAGGGTCCACCATCCACCACAGAAATTATCTAACTTGGCAGGTTACACCCAGACTGGTGATTATTGAAGACTGAAGAAAGGATGATGGGTGTCAAGTTCCATCTGGTTTCTGACATTGTGGTCCCTTAATGTGAGCTGTAGAGATGCGAAAATCTCCAAAACACATTTCTGAACTCTCTCCTAACATAAGAATTTTAGGCCAGACTCTTCCTACAAAACCAGGGAAGAAAAGTATTATCTGTTTTATCTGATTTGCATTTCTAACTTCCCATTTTAAGAATCTCATTATAAGGGATGTTTAGGTGAGACACCTCCAGTTTCTCCTATGGAAGTGAAAACATTGTCCACCAGAAAAACTGTGGCAGAGAATTAAGCATGACTGTTTATCCTAATAGTGTCCTCATCAAGGTTACGGGACACCTAGGTTTCTGTTTGCTTCAATTATATTTAATCCTAAATACTGAGGAAGGAAAGCCCTATGAGACAAACACCTTGTCTGTGGCCTATCATTGTGTTACCATCACCTGACTCGTGTCAGAAATATTTTCTACCCTTGGACCTCAGGCGTTTTCATGTCTTCTACAGAAGAGACTTGCCTGATGTGTGGGCATGGTTAATTCGGCCAGCTCTCACAGAGACAAAATCTCATCTGACCACTCACGTGGCCAGCCTGCAGTCGCAGTCCTAGGTACCATAAAGTCCCCTTTGTATGATATAGCATACAAACATGTTAAGAGACATGCCCTAACCTGGAAGTTGATAGAGTGATGAATTTGATGTGGAAACCAGATACTGGAACAGGCCAAGTTAATCTCATTAGAAGCCAGCAAACATCTGCTAAGTTGGGTCTACGCTTAAAGGTTTCCTAATGTAGCGATCTTGGCAAAGTCGCCCTAGAATAGATGCTGCTAGTTAGCCAAAAAAGCTGAGGGCTTCCCCAGACAAAACAAGCTGCACTGACTTCCGTGCTCTAAACTGGGCCTTCGACAGAGCTGTAACAAAAGTGTGGCAAAGAGTCACACTCTAATATATAAAAAAATACCTTCTGTAAACGTGGCCTGAAATAAGGTTAATCATATGATATCTGGATCTCAAATGAGTGACCACTGGTGAAAGTCTTATTATCTGAGTTAATGTCTCAGAGTACTTTCTCAGGGGAGGTATACAAATCCAGTATAAGAAGCAGAGCAACTGTTGTCAGGAGAAGTTTAGATTGCAAAAACTATGGTGCTGCAGCAAATGTTTCATCTCCTCCCAGCATAACAACCTATTCAAGAGAAAGTGTAGTTTTGCTGTTGTAAGTGTATGTTACAGTACAGGCTTTTTTTTTGGACACAGTCATGCCAGTCAAAAATCACCCAGGACTGACAGAGCAGTGCTGGCAGAAGCCCGTAGCCCAGTCGTGGTCTCACAGGAAAGGTCCTGACCTCAGAAATGCTAACTCTCCTCACACTGCTCCAAAACAGGTTTATTGCAGTTCTGTTTATCAAAATAAAATTCTTTCCAAGGTTTGTAGACTCTACCCTTTCTGGAAAGAGGTAACATTACCCAAGCATACAGAATTAACTCAACCATTTCTTGGCTGTACTGAGGTGAACATGTAATTTTATATATTAAATATATATATACACATATAGTATGGTTGAGGGGAGAATATAGTAGGACAAAGTCTGATTTAGTCTACTTTATCTAAGATTTTTTCCCTATGCTAATACAGGTAACTTGGGAGTGTGGTGGAGCAAGCCACCACAGTAAAATAAAAGTAAATCCTTATCAAGAGAATTTCAGACAGCACAATGTGAGAGCATCAGTTTCTTATAACTAAAGATTTTTTTGTGAACACTTAAATGATTTCTTTGGAGCAATAAGCTGTTATCCAACTCTGAATGGCCTTGCAACTAAAAATATGCTCTACTTAGTATAGCTTTCAGCTTATTTTAGACAGCATCAATAGTTTTCTCAGGAGATACTGTTTGACAGAAACATATAAATAAAATAAAGAAAATTTTCCAGGGATGTATTTTGGATGACTCTAGCTCCAAAATAAAACATACTATCTGTACAACAACTTTCTTTGCTAAATATAAACATCTTAACTTTGGTAAGTTTTACAGAAAGAGAAACTGATTGCCATGTATTACCATCATCATCAGTATTTTAACAGCACCCTCTACAGTTACAAAACACTATCTAGGAAAAGCTCTTGTACCTAAAGAAAACAGTATTAACTGAGAACTGGAGTATTGGTTTAGTTTACCAGTATAGAGCCAAATCTATATGAACAGTCTGTGAGTGCTTTAAGGCCCAGTAAAGATGAGTAGACTTCACTTGAGTGCAAAAGAATCTATTTCATCACTGAAACAAACACCTTAAGTATTGTGAGCTGACTTATAATTAGGCTGTAAACTTCTCTTAAGAAAATGGATGGTTGTGGGATCTGAAATGGAAACCCATACAAGAAAGTGTTTTGTTCAAAAGAAAGCAAGGAATAAGCCATGGTCATTTAATTGGTTTTTTGTACTTGGTTTTACTTCTCAGAATACTTTTTGTAACAGTTGTGCAAAACAAGTACTTTGTTCACTAGCGGAACTGAAAATATTTTTTAAAAATTAGTTATCTGTGAAATGCTTATTATGCACATGTACATCCTACTGTGCAAACGCTTATGTCTTGCTTGATCCTGGGTTTTGCTTAGTGGTTCCCACAGAGCACATGACAGTTCCTTTTTTGAGCTTCAAAGTGAGGAGAGACAGGGCAGTATGCCTCTGAGATTTTCACACACTGGTATAATTTGCTGTTATTGTAGTGTAACTGTTTTTTATAAGTTAAAAGTCTTTCTTCTCTTGCTCTTTTTTTTTTTTTTTTGAAATTATTATTATATACTGGATATACTTTTTCAGTTAGGATAAAGTTGACTTTATTCTGCTATGGTTTCCATCCTTCCAAATGTGTGAAAAAAAGCTGCATATCTGTTTATTACTTCCCCCCCTTGAAAAAGAAAAGGATTTCCAGATCATTCATTTATTTTCCCTCCCTTTTCTCTGCTTTGGTCTCCGATGGTGCTTCAGCCTTAAACATTTTTCCATGTTTAATTTTGAATAACTGTTTATTTCACATTGAAATGACTAGGACTGAAGAAGGCATTTTAAGTTAAGCATGTTTCAGCAGTTTTCTACATCAGGCCTGACAAAATGAACCTATAACGGCTGGAAACTCCAATCCTCTAAAATCTCTCCTTCTCAACCTGTCTGTCTGAGTTTTGCCTAGATTTCCAAAGATAAAGCTATTTACTTAAGTCTTCAGTGCATCAGTAGTTGAGAGCCTGCAGACAAATCAGGAGTGATGCTTTACCTTTAAAGCAGAAATCAGTACCTAAGTTAATCCTTAAAGTTTTATACAGGGGACCTTACTGAAACGTGTTTATCTGTTCTAAAACATTACTTGACAACATTATTTAAATTATATTACCTCAACTAATCAAGGAAAGTGGCTACAGATAAAAGCACTCTTAAGAATATTAAAGATAATACTTTCTTTATTTTTAAGCTACTCAGATGTTTGTCAGCGGATCAGAACGGTTAAAATTACTAGAGCCACCAGGTGGTGCTATTGCACAACACCGTGAACGTATTCTGGTCACATACCAAAATGAGAGAGGTGAAAGGTTGTGGATCAGATACTGCTTCAGACTTCCATAGGCTTGGAAATGATTCCTTATCTTTCTCCAACAGTAGAAAAAAAGATAAATACAAAGCAATAATTGAGATATCCATGCACACCTACAAGGAAAAAAAAAAAGCAGTTAATTTTTACACGGAATAGTGATGGGTTTACCTCTGTTCCAAAAGTTACCTGGGTCTAAACCCAAGAATACATTAAACATTTCACCCCTCTATAGAAATAATTTTATTTTAGTGGAAAGTAAGAACCTAATTCTTTACTGGATGTTGCTCTTTGTTCTCATCAAAGACACACACACACATTTCTAAGAAAACTGAACATAAGATGCTATGTCTGCAAATCCTCATGTGACCAAAAGGGTTAATTAATAAATACATTAAACTAAATAAAACTTTGCCTTGCTGTATTTTTAATCAACAGTATATTTTAAAATATATTGTTATGTGCTGTCTTCCTTGGTACATTAGATGCCTGCTAAACTGCCTGCATACCCTAAACCAAGATAAACTTTGATATACATTGTAAACAAAAGCAAGCTACTGAAATAAAGATAAAACCAGATTTGTAATTAATATTTCTGAGAGAGATAGGATATATTGTGTCTCCAGGACATAAGCTTTGGATGCCAGTCTTAGGAGTTTAGACCTCAATTTTGCAAATATTTATGTGTTAGGCTTTTTTAGAGTACTGTTACATGTCTCTTCTCATTGCACACTTGGGTTAGAAGCAGAGGGAACCCAGTGGTCTGGCTTATATCAGCAGTACCCGATGTTTTTGACAGCTGTATATGGGAGAATTAGAGAAATGGAGAACAAGGGATGACAAATGTAAAAGACCAGAGCTACCCCCAAAAAAGAAAAAGGAGGAAGGGAGGAAGAAGGAAAGACCAGTGCAAGAAGAGGGGTGGTAAAATAAGAAAGGTGGAAAATGAAGGGCCACCCTTCCCAGTTGGTTGTCTTTAGATGAAAAAACAGAGGTTATACATTAAAAAGCATCTGGTAAGAGTGCAAAATTAAATGCCTTCAAATGAACAAAATCCTCCTCTGAAACCAAATTTGCACAACAGTAAATTTGATATTTAAAATAGAACTGTTTCTTGGTGCTCTGTGATAGCCAAAGCCATTCGATTTTCCTAGAAGGGTGCTTGTATAAGTGCTTTGCTAAGTTTGTTAAAATGGTTGGGATACAAATACAATTTTACAGATGTAATTTTAGAATCAACTCTGTGAACATTCGGCTTAAGATAAAATGCTCTGAGAATACACATCAGTGAAAATAATGGTAGAGACTAGAAAGACAACCTGGACTTTGAAGACTCTATTTCTTGAAATAGGAAATGTCTGCTCAACACTTCACTGAACACAGTAATAATCGGGATAATTTCGTCATTTCTTAAGCAACAGACATCTTGTCTTTTATAATAATTTGAGAAAAACTGCAATATATATTGTAAAAGATGAGACAGAAGCAGTGTTTCAAAGTAAATTACATAGTGTGAGAAGGACTTTTCTTTCTTCCTTTCCACTGTGATTATTGGATCAGATCCTTTCCTAAAAGGAAACTGGAGGACTATGATACAGCGTCAAAATTCAGTTCAATGTGTAGGTGAATTAGAAAGAGAGAAATGCGTCTTGCTGGAAGCTAAGCATAGTAGCAATAAACCAAGTTTTCAATGCAGACTCAATGCAAAAGGAGAGCTGAATTTAGGGGGTGCTAATAATAGCTGAGGTGTGCTGGCATAGCTAGCAGCTGGAATTAATCTGCAGCACAAGCTGCGAGGGCATTACTGTCTGGTTTTGCTTCAGCTGCACACTCCATTTTGTATCGTATTTCACAACTGCCTGATAATAGGTTGCTTGCACAGAGAGGCATTAATCACAGTGCCGAGCTAGTTTTGTAAACAAGGGCCCAAGCCTTCATTTAAAAGAGAGGAAGAGGAAAGTCAGTGGACGAGGTGTGGGAGAGGAAATGGTAGCCCGCACTGAGACGATACGTTCTGTATGCCCCAGCTCCCACTGAGTTCGGTAGAGCTTCGAGTCAAAATCCAGTGAAAGCTCTCGTTTTCAGTCTGGGATGTTCACAGTCAACGTAAGAGCTTTAGAATTGTGCTGGTCCCACCTTTTTCTCTCTTTGTTTTTTTTTTTTCCCACCTTTAATGCAAAACCAAACTAAAATAAAGAAGAATGCCTTGGCTTAATTACCATATGAAACAGTTTTCCTGAAACACAACACAGAATAAGACAAAAGTTTTAAAATCAGTTTAATGCTGAGCGTGCCAGATAGCAATTGAATTATCTCCTGAGTTGTTACCTGATAGGTATTACATATCCTGAAAAAAAATAATTACAGACTTCATAATAATAACTAGTAGTCACCATAGCCTGGTTGTTTTAGCAAGAAATGAATCTTTCATGTTCTTTTTCTGGTTTGCCTCTAAGTGCAATGGAAATTTATTATTGCATAACATCATTGATTAACACCTGTTTTAATTAGCCTCTTAACAATAACCTGAAAATTATAGGTGTATACACCTCTTTAATTAAACATTTTGTTTTCTATTAAGTGCAATTCCTTCACACGTTACAAAACTACAATACGAGGCTGAACAAACTGTCAGCATATTTCTTCACACTTTAACTGTAATAAAATACAGCCATACAAACGTGTCTGAGTTCAGATGAAAACACTGCCACATAACTCACGTAACTCTGAGGAAGAAAAAGTTGAAAAAGTTTGTTTCTTTTCCATCCCTTATTTCTGTTTTACCAATCAAGAGGTGGTAGGGAGTAAACTTCATGTGCTTTCTGAGAATTACAGTGAAAGGAGCTAATCAAACTATGTAAATCTCTTACTTAGCTCCAAGACTAGTCATGGCCTCTGTTTATGCAAAAAAATATATATGAAAAGAAAATGTTAAATGGCAAAATATGTAAAAGACCAAGAAGGCAACACAAGTTCAGGCTGTTCTGTCTCATGAGGATTTTCTGACAAGTCAACTTAATACCAGGGGCAGAAAACCCCAAACATCTATGACTTTCCTCTCAAAAACCATTCTGAGGGAGAAGAAATTCAGTACATTATGTAGAGGTGCCTTTCTCCACAACAGATAGCTCCTGTGACACTTGCAT
Organism: Trogon surrucura; assembly: GCA_020746105.1. Taxonomy (NCBI): domain Eukaryota; kingdom Metazoa; phylum Chordata; class Aves; order Trogoniformes; family Trogonidae; genus Trogon; species Trogon surrucura. The sequence continues at coordinate 1,920,056 of CM036627.1, forward strand.
ATTCTCAGCAAAGGAAAACATTGTTAGATGTCTGCAAACACCTCAATAGCTGCCTCTTTAGAACTGTTCATAACTGTCCAATTCCCATACTTTACAGTTCTTTCTACTGATTAACCATCAGTGTAGTATTTTATCACAAGCTATTGCTGTCAGTTGCTACTTCTCTCTCATTTCACTTTTGTTTCTTGCAGCTGTCAATAGAACCTCACACCAAAATACGTGTTTTTTTCAAAAAATTCTCAGAATGCATTAGTATCGTAGATGTGTCTGGACGTTTTTTTTTTCCAGCATAGAACCTAAACATGGATATAGCACCCCAGAAGTGTCAGCATTGATGTTGTGTAGGGAACAGTTACTTTTCTGGCTGAACCTCTTCTGCTTATAAATTCTAAGTCAGACAGGGACATTCTCCACAGAAAATCGATAAAATAGCGTATCCTAGCTAGGCTTGTTCTGAGAGATGTGTAACAGGTAGCAGAGCCGTTCTGACAAAAATCTGGGCAGTGACCTCCAGCACAGCTGGATTTCAAAAGACCACGTGTGCCTACACATACTGCTCCTGTAGAACAACTCTGTAAGTGGCTTTCATGGCTTATAAACTGATTTTTTCCTTCTCATGTTCACTGTCCTAGACATCAATCTGTTCAATATTGCTGTGTGTTTCCTCTCCTGAATACTCACTATCACCTTTTTTTCTCACAAGGTTGTTCATTTGAGTGGTTGAGACTAAATTTCTGAGGGTGAAAGAAACTAACTGAGCCCCAATTCTTCTAAGATACTTACAGCCACTGTATTTTTTTGTGTGACACTTGTAAGCCACAAGTCCTTAGTGCCCGGCTTTCCTTCGCACGTGGGTCGGAGGGGAGAGGCGTGCTGCAGTATGGCGACACTTCAGCTCTCACTACATATGTAGAACATTCTGGAAATCAGCGAACACGTCGTTGTGGCATTTCTAGTCCAGCTGAAGACATTGTGAAAATTGGTTTCAAGGGCTGAAGGCAGCCCAGGAGCGCCCAGAGGTTCTCGGAGCAGTACGGGCAGGCCGCCCCGCTTGCCGCCGCTGCAGCCCGGCCTCCTCACCTCCACCACACGTTCAAACCTGCGCCTGCCCTGCCCCGGCCCGGGGCTGCCTCAGCTCTCCCCGCCGCGGCGGGAGCCTCGCCAGCCGCCCCCGCAGGCCGCCGAGCCGCGCTCGCGAGGGAAAGCAAACGCGGCTGTCAGGCGGCCTCGAGCTGACAGTACCTGGGCCCGGGGCCGGGCTTCCTCTCCACAGGGTTGCTGTAGCCACCCCCTTTCGCCCTGGCACCGCTCGCCGCAGCCCGGGCACAGGCGGAGCCGGGTGTTGTTCCCCCCCCTGCCCGCGCCTCACAGGTGTCCGCCGGGGGCTCCCGCCTGAGGAGAGGCCGCGCGCCCCCTCACGGAGCGCAACGGCCGCGGGCGCCGCGAGGACGGGCGGGAAACCACCGCCCGCGCGCCCGAGGCAGCCCCTCGCTCACCTGAGGGAGCGCCCCCCGCCTGGCTCCTCCCCGGCAGGGCCCGGGCGCGGCCCCGGCCCCGGCGGCTCCGGCACCCCCTCCCCCGCTGGAGGGGGCGGGCAGTGCGCGCTGGGCTCCGGAGGCGAGCGGGGCTGCCTGGGCGGTGGCGAGAGCAGCGCGGAGTTGACGGGGATCCCCCTCAGAGGGCGAGGCGTTTCGGAACGGGTGAGGAGAGCGGAGTGGCGGCCGGCTGACGGCGGGAGGTCTGGGGGGCCGAGGGGGAGAAACCGCGTCGCCCAGTTCGTCCTGCTGAGACGGCCGGGCGGGCACGGGGCTGCGGAGCGTGGTGGGCACGGGGCACGTCGCCGTGTGGGGTTCCAGGGGCTGGCGCCCCTGGCGCGCCGCCGCGGCTGCGGAGGTGACTCCCCGCGCTGAGGCGCCCGGGGTCGCTGGCTTTTCTCCTCCATCGCGCTCCGTTAAGCACGCTCTTTCCCAAAGGCCAAGGACGCTGAGTCCTCCTGGGCGTGAGGACAAAACAACACGGCTCTCCCTGCGCGAGCAGCCGGTGAGGCGCGGGCAGGCTGGCGGGGCGCCGGCCGTGCCGGGACAGGCCTCCCCCCGAGCGCTCCTCGGGGCTGCGCCGGCGGGCGGCAGCGCTGAACGGCGGGCAAGGAAGCGCTGCCGCCGGGCCGCGGAGGGGAGAGGGAGCTGCCGGGAGAACAGACTCTGGTAAGAGCTGACTGTTTCTTAGTTTTCTCTCGCGGCCGCCAGCAGCAGCGACGCTTGCCCCCGAGTCGGTGTGCCGGCCGCGGCCGTCCCGGCGCGGAGCTCGCAGCGCCCGGACCGGAGGTGCCGCTGCCGGCCTGGGGTTTCAGGCTGACTCTGTCCGGGCCGGTGGGGCCGAGGCCCGGTGGGGCAGCCCCCGCGGGTGGCCGGGACCGCGGGGCGTCGGGGGGGGCGCGGCGGCCTGCCCGCGCGCATTCCTCCGGGGATTCCTGGCATTCCTGCGCTCGGGGCGCTCCGGCTGCTTCATCTCCCTGTTATTCCGCCAAGTACCGTGTTTTTGCGACAGGGTGTGTCCGCACCGTGTGTGTTCCGTTTCATGGGAAAAGCTTATTTATTCTTCTTCCCGCTTAACTTTGCATCTGGTATAATTTATATCCCTCCCATATGACGACAACTTTACGGGGAGATCAGTGCTGCGATAAAACTGTTGTGGTGAGGTTGGATTAGTATCTGCAGTTGACAGAAGAACAGTTGTTACAGCTTTTGTCTTTCTCCTGTTTGTAGCATGTAAGATTTTTTTTTTAAAAAAAATCAAAACACTGCGGTGTAGTTTGAATAATTATCAAAGTAGAAATAGTGGAAACCCGTCCTTGAAAGCTGTTTTATTTATTCGAACATCTACACTGTGTTTACCCTGTGCATATTCATGTAAAATGAATCCTGTAGGTGAATCAGAAACTCCCTAGGATGTAATGATTTGTGGTATAGCCATGTGAATTTGATAGATGCAGTGTCTGATGTTTATTCTCACAACTGTCACATGCCTCATAGTTAAGGACTTTTTTGGAGAGCTGCTTTTAACACAACTTTAAAACTTCTGTAAAAACATAATTAAAATGGTAAAATCCAACCACTAATTACTTTTTAAAAAGTGCTTTGTAAGAGCTTCTTTGACTATCAATTATATTTTCTAGAATTGTGTCATTGAATTGTGTCACTTTTTTTTCCTCTCGTGTTAGACCCAGAATAAATTTGTTTATGCTCACAGTGCATACTAAGCCAGATGTGGTTATTGCTGATTAGTATAGTAATACCCAGTTACTACAAGGCTTTTTTTTTTTTTTTAAAGTAATTAGAGTATGAGTTTGAACTCGGGTCTTTTCTTTTAGGAAAAGATTATAACTGGAAGTAAAAACCTTTTGTACAGTATTGGAATGTACCATTAGTAATGTAGCAAGCAGCATGTTTTACAAAGGAAATGAAATTTCTCAAGTTATAAAAGGCAATTATACTGCTTTTTATTGTATGGGGGTTTTTTTGAGATGTCAGCTGTAATTTTTAAACAGAAAACTCTGTAAAATTAGAAAGCAATATTTCTATTTTTAATTAAAAATTCTTTTAGAATATTAAGCTTTCATGTAGATAATTGTTATTAGTAGAAGATTTTTTCAGTTTAATATTCATATTTTTTTTAAGAAAGCTGATATGAACTAGATGAAAGAAATGCATTGCTTCAAATGAAACATCTTAAAAAGTAACTTCAGAGGTGTTTTTGAGAGTTAATAACCTTTGGAAAAGAGTTCTGGTCAGTTTACATACACTTTGAACTGCAACTAACATTACCTGTTTCTAAATCCCACTTCAGTGCAAATACACACTAGAAAAGATTATTTTTGCGAATGTCAGTAATTTTTTGACAGTAGTGAAAAGAGAGGGCTTATCATTGCTGACCTCTTTGATTCCAAAATTTGTGGTGATATTCCAAAGAGCCTGTCTTCTCGGTTGATGTATTGTACAACTGTGTTTATCCTCACTATCTGACCTGGTTTTGTTTTGCGTTTAAATCTAATAAATAGGGTGTCTGCTTAGGCTGCCTGAGTTGCTTCTAAGCGAGCCAGCTTATTTCAGTTGCATTATTAGTTCTCACTGTCACTAGTAAAATGCCTGTACTTAGGTTCCCCTTACAGGGTATATATGGGGGATGCGGAATTTAATTTACTGCCAGAGTGGTCTGTAATGTAGCCTAGGTAAGGAATTTTAGTTCAATAAAAGGATGACAAAGCTGAAAAAAATGAATTTGTGACAGTTTCTTCTGGATTACCTTGTGTAATAGGAAGTTGGTCTTTCTGGGAGTATTGGTGAAACTGGTTTGTCTAGGCTCTGCAATGTCATTTGAAATGTGTAGGTGAAGTGGCATGACCTCAGACTTGACTTTTTAAGTCTTTTGTCATGGAGCAATGCGAGATGACAGTGCAGTGATATGATTCAGTATCTGATCAGTTCAGTGATACGATTCAGAGCTGGGCTTTACAACATAAACAACTGTGTCTTGAATGGCCAGAATGAGATGAAGATGTTACAGTTTCTTCAGTTTTGTTCCTTGGTCTCAACAAACTGCATACTGAGGAAGATGGTACTGACTTGATACATCCTCAATTTAGATTTGGCAGTTTACAGGGGGGTTTTAATACGTCTTGAATGCTGTGTTGGTCAGATGCGCAAAACCCCCAGAAAGGTTGGGTTTGTTGTTTCTGTTTTTACTTTGCAAAAAGAGTGGAGAATCCTCCCACCGAGAATGCCATGTTACCATGTTACCGTGTGAGGGAAGGTACTTCACATGTTCATGGAATGTTTATTCCAAGCGTATTTATCTGGAAACAATAACACATTTCAGAAACTGCTTTGTTCTTGACTCTGTGAGTGGAGTTAAGACTAAATGGTAATATTTTGCAGTGTAGCCAAGTATGAAAATTTAATGTTTAAACCTGAGAAATTAACATGGTAGGAATGCATGTGCTAAAGATTTAGTGGAGTGGTAGTCATGGAGTCACCACTGTTTGGAATTAGAGCTCAATGCTGTGACCTTGTAGCATCTCTGCCAATAGAGCTGGCAGCCTTCTTGAAGGAGTTCATCCAAATGCAGGCTTATAACCTTCTGGTTTATGTGAAATAGGATAGATGGCAAAATCCATAGCCATACATTTTAACTGCATAGTATAGTTCATCCATGAATGCCTTGAAATTTTTAGCCAAATGAACTTTTTTTAAAATTAAATTGATCCATCTTTTGTATTTCTGAGATGCATTAACTATATTGATAGTATGAGATTTAAAATTAGTATACTCTAACCACCTTTTCACATTCTACTTGATTTTGGTAAGCACAGAGTGCAATGAGGAAAAAGGTGATTGGAGAAGTGGGTAATGATTTGTGATCGAGTTCAGCATAAGGCGTAACACAGAAGTGGTAGGTACAACTTGAGCTTTTATATAGAGATGGGGGAATGTTTTCAGTGATGTGAGTCAAGCTTAGAATATTTTGTTAGGCTTCGTTGAAACCGGTAATGGGTTGGGCTATGCCTTCAGTCATTTGCACAGCATTAGCTGTTATGTGCAGGGAACAAATGTTCAGCAGTAGCTGCCTTTACTTACAATTGGCTTGTAATGTTACATTACAATTCCACAAACACTTCAAGCCTCATAAAGAAGCAGCCCTACCTCTGTCATTTCTCCCCAGTAATTACGCTATTCCCGTGTGAAGGTGAGAAGAGTGGCAGCTTGTGGGAGCTGGTTAAACCTGCGCTCAGTGTACAGGCAGGGTCCACACCAGGCAGCTTGTTCTGCGGAGGGTTTGTAAGCCCTTCCAAATGGTGCATCTCCTGGTGGAGCACAGTCCAGCAGACGGTGAAGCTGCTTTCCTCTGTGGAGTTCTCTAGCCTCTCCTCTACTCAGCTTATGTCTTGACTGAGTGTGACGATACCTTGTTGTGTCGTGGTGGCTGGGCTCAGGGCCTGCAGTTCTGACTGCATGTTTAAATTTTAGAATGCATGGTTGAGTTAGTTGAAAGAAACTAGATGGGTGTGAAGCCAAGCGTTTAAAGAATACAGTGTAATTAAGGCAGAGTTTAACAATAGAAAAATGGGAACCCTAAGTAGTTTGAATACGTATGAGGCTGTTGGCCAGGTAAATGTGACTCCTAAAATCTGTTTTACATACACTTCATCTAGTTCTTGTAGTTAAATGCTTGCATCTCCATAGAAATTAATGCTCTTCTGTATGTCTTTGTATAGGTGAGACCTTTGTCTTTGTTATGAATAAGCTGCACTTATATAATCAAGATTATACTGGATGCATGTGTTGTGTTGCTGTAACTGTAATTTCTGTAGACAAGATAATAATTTTTGGGGTGGGAATACTGGGAAGAACGTCTAGTGATATGTTACATCTAAAGCCAAGGAGTAATTTCTGGAGTAGGGGAACCTGTATTCATTTTAGATAACATAAATAATTTTGTGTTCTTCAAGCACTGGCAAAACTTTTTAACAAAGGTTCCCATAAATCTGTTTCCAATTCTTTGAGAAAGGCTTTCTAAAATACTCTTTATTTTAACAAAGTTGAGATTTTTGCCTGAGCCTCTAAAAATACAAACAGGATACTCTCCTCTATTTACGATAATGATATCATTGGGGTGTATTAAGATAATTTCCTTTGGAACAAAATACAAAGTTTCTGACACTGACAATTGGAGGAAAATGTAGTGAAACAACATAAAATCTCTTGTGGAGTGAGTGTAATTGTATCAGATGTTTGGATACAAACCAGCTATTGTGTTTGAAATCACGAACTGCTTTCAGAAGTATCCTTGTGTCACTCAGCTGTTGTTTCTGTCAATATTTCAACAGATAGGAACATTTAGAATTTGCTAAATTAGAAGAGAGTATGTAACATAAAATTTACTTCTGGTGACTTCTTTTTTTTTTTAACCTTCTTTGCAAGTTTGTCATAAAGATGAAGAAAAATTTAGTGTGGTTCTATAGTGTATATAATAAACTCTTAGATAAGTATTTATAAGGTTTTGTTGTTTGCTTGCTTTTTGTGTTGGAAGTTTATAAATGTTAATTTTACTGCACTGGTGTCAAGGTACTTCAAGCGTGAGCAGATAACCCCAGTAGACTGGACTCTGCGTTAGTGGCAAAAAAAAAAAAAAAAAAAAAAAAGAGCTTGTACAGGAGCATATGAGCCTGCCTGGGAGGTGAAACAGTATGGTGATGCAAGTACGCTTACTCAGGTGCTTGTGTCCACAGAAAGCTCACACCAGCATAACTACTAAACAAATGTAATTCTCTGTCTTCCTCCAGTGACTTAACTAGTACCACGCTATACAGGACCCGGGACTGGTCAAGACAGACAACATGAATTAGTTCTTGGACCTGTATTTCAGATACAGGCTGGCTTCTGTTTTAGTATACTATTAATGTGCTTTTGGTCTCTGATTCTTTTTTGTTTACGATTTGGGGTAATCTGGAAACAAATTCAGTAAAGAAAAAGAGCGCTTTTTAATAATGATACAAAATATATATTGCAGTGGTAATAATTTAGAATATGATGTAAGAAATTTGGGCTTTTCTTAATATTTTTAGCATTAACAAAAATTAAGGCTTTAATTTCCACTCAGTAAGCAAAGTTAATAGGTCATGTTATACTTCTAGGAATAATTCCTGTAAAATTATGACTATATGAATTCATACATAACAGGTTAAGAAAATGAGATATATGCTATGTCCTTGTCTTCAATCAGACTTCGACAACTTATGAGACCTGAGGATCTGCCAAAATGTCTTGTTGACTTACAGCCATTGAAGCAGATTTTCCTTTTGAACAAAAAGACAAAAAGTAAACCAACAAAACCTGTTAGTTGTCACACAGCTCAAGCATTTGGCTGATCTGTCACATACTTTCGTAGGGCTAGCAAGATGTTTTGCATTTGAGAATTTCTCACATACAACATTTTTCAGCCATAGAGAGAATGAACCAAGCTGTAAGTAAAGTGAACAGTGTCTTTTGCTCTAACTGCTGTTAATCTTTCTACTGACAGTCTTTATGAAATACAATTCTCTTCCTGTCCTTGAAAGTGTGGCTATTAATATTCTGTTTTATTGGCTGAATAAGGTTGTTTGATATTTAGGCAGAACTGAAACTGAAATGCTCATCTCTAACACGGCAAATCCAAGACTCATCCACTTGGCTATATTGCATTTCAGGAGAAATTGATTGAATAATGTGTAACCTAACCTAACCATGCTAACCTAAGCATGGCTGTTTTCTTCCGCTGACAGATATGGAAGAAAAGCACTATTTCGAATTTTCATCCTGCAGGAAACGCCAACTTGTCATCCCTAGGGTACCATGTGAAATTGGAACAAAGAATGATATTTTTCACAAAATAGAACTCAAAGTAATTGATTCAGAGATGTTTGAATACTCGCTACTAAAGTGTATTACTGTGGTGGCACACGTCCTTTTGTCCCCAGACTTCTCTATGGGTCAGTGTTCCTGGCTGGACTTCGTTTTTCATTATGCAACCAAAGCTATATGACCACCATGTTTAATCACAACTTGGTTAAAGGAAAAAAAAAGTTGTGTTTGTGAAAGGCGCAGACCTACATAGCTCCTGGTGTGGAGGCTGGAATTACTGCTTTCAAAGGGAGACTTGACTGACCCCCTTGCGGTGCAGTGTGTGGTCCTTCAGCGTCTACATCGCGCACCTCGGACTGGCAGTGGGTATGACTTTCACTGCACGTAACAACGCAGCGTTGGATGTGCAGTCCTGGGACCATAATGGAAGGCAGCAGGTCAAAACCTGGTCCTTTGCTCTTTGCACTGCTTCAGGTAGTAATATAGATGCTTGCAGAGACTGTGTAAGGAGAGACTGTATCTAAGGTGGTGGGTAGGCTACTAAGGCCTTAGACTGTATCTAGGGTGGACGGGTTGTAGGTTTAGTAATGGCTTGTGCAGTTCATTTTGCTCTTGTGCATTTTGGTTTTGGAAGAATAAAAATTGATAGCTTGCTTTTTATTAAAGAGATACAGTGAATTCTGCCTATGATAGTAAGTCAACCTTGTCTTGGAGGCCAAAGAGATAGCTTAATTTGGTCTTGTGTCTGTGTGATAGTAAGCATAAATCTTTGTGGTGTAACACTGGTATATGGAGTTCTGAATAATACATGCCGTATGGCTTAGGTTTCCAGCAACTCGTTTTTTTTTAAGCGTACAATTTTTCACACTCTTTCATTCCAACAAGTAGGAAGAAAAGATGGGATGTGAAGCTTTAGGGCTGCTTTTAAAGGGAGTTTAATATTTTACAACTCAGTGTTCTGTTTTACAGTTCTTCATTTGTAGAAATTTTAGATAGGTCTTAGATGCTGACATCAGAAAAGCTGACCAGTAATAAAATAAATAAATCTCACGGTAATTTTTTTCCCCTAGTCTTGCCTGCAGAGAGCCTGCATATACTGAATTATGACATCATATATCGTAGAAAATTCTCTGTATAGGCCTTTTGAAAATTTTGAATTTTGAACACTAGACAGGGATTGACAGTTTACAGACAACACAGGTATATGAAGAAATTGCTGTATAAGTTTTACTGTGTTCTATAACTTAGAAATTTTTCTCTAATAATTGTGAGGAGGGACTGCCAGATATGATGCAAAAAACATTTTATATCAACAAAAATATACACCTCAAGTAGGAAAAAAAACTTAAATGGGGTTAAGGAATCTACTGGAAAGATGACAAGTTTGTTGTTTCAGGTATCTTTCTGTTGCAGGTTATTGCCAGTTTGCTCTTAAATGAGTTTCACTGACACTTTTTTGGAGTCCCATATCTAGAGCTTTGTAATTGCACTTTTTTCCCTCTTCTCTTGTAAGCAGTAGATCATATAAACTCAGTTACTCCAGAGTATCTTCCATATAGACTAAAAGAGGCAGCAACCCAGGTCCATTTTCCTTTTGCAGAAGCATCACATTGTAGGGATTGTAGGTGGAATTGGCAGTCATGAAGTTTCCTCTCATGCTTGTGGGGCATGTTTGTGAGATTTTGTTCCTCCAAGTGTAAAAACATTACGCTTTTGGTCCTTCCATGAATTATCCTGTCTGCTTCCTTTTTTTTTACCCTCTACAGTATGTAAGTTTTCCTTCCTCTTCTCTCCTAATTTCCTGTCTTTTTCTGTACCACTGTCATTTATTATTGACATAACAACCACTTTGTTTTTGTGTGATATTGCTGGTACTTTCTGAATAGTCAGCTGCACAGAGAATCCATTATTTAGCTTGGAGAGCAAGTTCAGTGTTACGTAAAGCTGGAGGACAGATTTTATAGTTCCTTCCTGGCATTTTGCTGTGCATGTGTGAAAAATCTGGAATAAACAACCATAACCTGTTACATCTCTCTTTTTTTTAAAAAAAGGCAGTGATTAAATATCATCAGCAGTGATTTTTTTTTTTTGTTTGTGGCAAGAAAATTTGAAAATAAATTCCATGGAACCAAATGTAATTTGATAATTTAGCTTTTAATAGCTTGAAATTTTCATAATTCTCAAAGTTCACTTCTCTGAAGAGAAGATAGTGCAGTATGCCCTAATCTTCCTTTAATGAAAAATCTTCAACTGCTTCGTTCTTAGCAATCTCAGGATTATGATACTAGATGTGAAGAAGTTCCTGGTTTTCTGTCATCAAGGGAGCCAAGGAAGGGTCCTAGTGCCACAGGAAAAATGGAAAAGTCAGATATTTTTTATTCTTCCATATTCCTTCACTAGATGTATGCAGAGGCATACATGTAACATGAGGCAATACCTGTGAAGGATCTGCGGCGCTTTAAGGAGGCCGAGGAACACATCCGCTGGTGGGGTAACGTGTCCCCCAACATGCCCCTCGGCTTCTCTGCCGGTGTTCTGAACCCGAGGAGCCCCGTCTGTCCAGTGCAGCTGGTCCGTTTGCCTGCTGGAAGCAGGAAGCGCGAGGTGCTTATGGCAGATGTGTTAGAGGCACGCTCGGTAATGAGGATGTATGGGCAGTTTCAGAAGAGCAAGCTGCATGTGCAGAGTGTGGCATTTAACAGGACTGTGTCCTAGATGTGGGTGTAGGTGAACCGAACTGGATGAGTGGACACAATTCCGTGCCTTTGTGGTGCTGTAATGTTAGGAAGGCTGCAAAGCCACTGAAGGGAACAGCCGTGTCTGGCAGAGGAGTGTGTTTATCAAAGGCACCCTTTTCTGTGTGTTGGCAGGGGAAGCAGACGGGGTTCCAGATCACAAGGGGTTTCTTTTTTTGTTTTTTTTGTAAGGCAGGTCTCACAAAGCTCCTGGTAGCTAGCTTTAAAATAGCTGTGACAGGAAATCTTTTGAAGGCATTTTAGAAAAAAATGGTTCTGACCTATTAAACCTCTAGTATTGCTCTCCCGTGTTTCTTTAAAAAGTATTATATCGCTGCCGAAGATCAAATTGCCAAGGAAGAACATGCAGAGTACTGGATTTTTCAGACATGAGAGCCTCTGCTGACAAGTTTGCTTTATAAACAAAAATTGCCATAGTTTGTATTTTTGGCAAAAATATGTCGTTCAGAAACATGGAACCACTTCTGACTAATGACAAATTATTAGACTTCCACTGAAGGCCAGTATTTAAAGCAAATGTTTAAACACCATTATGAAGGCTTATTTTAAAAAGAAATCCCAAAATTGAAAAGGCCTGAACAGCTCTGAGCCCCATTTTTTTTTTTTTTTTTTTTCAGAAGATTTTAAAGGTTTCTGTCCCTGAAAATGGAGTTAAAACACAAATTCAGTTTGGAATTTTGTGATTGCCTCAAGCAGTCCAATGCCATGTTGCTGCCAGAGTAGGTGATCCCGTCATTCCCTGGTGCCTTACTTGCTGATCTGATAGAAAACTGTTTTGTTTCTGGATCAGTAAAGCTGTGTGACTGTGTGGTTGCTCGCACACAAAAGGAACAGAGAGGATTGTACAAGCTGAGATAATCCTAGAACTGTTGCTTTTGGAGGTAGTGTGTTATGGCCTACATTTTTAGTAACATACAGCGTTGAATTGAAGTAAGCATCTTTCAAAACAACGTATTTGGAACTTTTTAAAGAACTTGATCCTGTAGCCTAATAAAACTGAATGTCACCACATAGGGACCACACATGGTTTTCATGGGGTTTCAGAGTGAGGAAGGGCCTGTGCAGATACAAAGGCTTAGGCCTGCAGGCTCAAACTGAGTCTGTGGAAAACTCATTAGGGAGCCTCTTTCAGTTCTTGACAGTTTTCAAAGAGGTATTTGATTGAAAATTGCTCTTTTGCTGAAATTTCAACTAAAGTAAGTGATCTGAGGAATATAGTGAATGCGCTCCAATGATATCTGTAAAACTTAATCTGTTACATACTGGAGTGAATCTGCTTTGTTTGTACCTGACTGTGTTTCTTGAATCTTTAATTCTGTGTTCTTTTGGACTTGTTCTAGGTGATGACTGGATTTTCTGAACCAGTGCAACTCAGAAGCTGATTTCAGTGCCCCGATCAAAAAAACCACACTACATCAATGAAGATCTCTTCATTGATTCTAGGTGATTAGAATCAGCTTCTACTGTTTTTACTCTGTTGTTTTTGTCTCATCTTGTACACCAAAACGGTGTAATTAATGTGAGATGAGTATTCAGAAAAAAAAAAGGTAATCAAGTATGGAGAAACACTCACAATGGAGGCTTGAGATGATGAAGTGTATTGATCCTTGTGGTTTCCTTCCATTGTGCTTGCTTCTTTATTTTTCCGCTTAGCCTTCTCCGGCTCATCTTTGCTTTTGCCTAGTTCTGCTTCTCTCCCTACTTCAGAAGGTCTTAAATGGGGATAAAATCCAGAGTCTATTTACTGACCTTTACTAAGTGAGTTTAACCTCTGAATTCTGTTGAATTTAGTGAGTTCACTGAATCTTTTAATATATAAGGAAGACTTTGACAGTGAGACTGCTGTTTTTCTTCATTAAAATAGTCACTTGATACCTAGCATTGTACTTAGAGAAACATGCTGGTAGCTTCAGGTGAGGTAAGCCTGCTGTTGAGGAGGAGCTGGAGTTGGTTTTTAGGGAGAGGAAGAAGTTTTTTGAGGTAAACTGTCCTGCTAGAAAGAAGAATTGTGCGGAAACTATCATACTATAAATATTGAGCTAAATGTTTTAAATCACTGTCAGGAAAAAAATTATAATTATGCTATTAATTAGAATATCTGAAGGAGATTGTTCATGCTGATACACACAGGAGAGTGAAACTGGCTGCAGAGGTTTGTTTTTCCATGAGACATCCTGTTGTTTCTGTTTCCTCTTGATGATTACTCACCACTGTTAAGTTATCTTGGTTTTGTCAGGCTTCAGTGATTACTCAACTCTCTGTCTCAGTTCAAAAGTTTATTCCCTCCAGGTTTTCTATCAGTCTGACAGTCCTGTGTTCCATTCTTTTATAGACATAGCTCTTACTGTCACTGCATTGCCTCTGCCACTAGACAGTTGGCTCATAATGTGCCACAGAAAGTAAACTACCCACAAAACCTTATCTTTACAGAAAGAATGGCATTTAACATTGAAAGTGCTGGTGGGGTTTAATTTATTGTTTTCTAGAACTGAAACAATTTTGACACACATAGGCTGGAGTCAGCATTCCTCTTGCTTCTGGAAAAGGTACTATCAGCCTTGGAAATACTGACAGTATTTTTCCATTTCTGTTGCTCAGCGAAGCGTTTTAAAATAGCGACTGGACTTCTCTAGAACAAGCTTGCAATTAGGGAATTGTTAAATTAATTTGTAGGAAAATGTATTCCTATGGATGACAATGATATAATAAGTGAAAAAGTTTGGTTTTGATTGTCTTTAGAAACACATGTTGAAACCTAGGTAAATAAAAGTGCCCCTTACAGGTATGAGGATATTGACCTTCCTTGCAGTGCTTTTGTTACCTAAAACTCATTACCTAAAACTGCCTGGTTGTGTTTTGCTCTCTTGGACTTATGTTTAGATGTTAATATGGCTAGTACTCACTGCTGGCTATAAAATGATCATTGATTTGTGAAGGGTACAGTCTATGTACAATTGCAATAATTTGATTCCAAAGCATCTAGCACCAATTCTGTGTAGGTAATCTTAACCATTTCTTAACTTTTACAGTCATAAAATAGCGTAACATTGATCCAGAATCACTGAGTCAGACACTTGGTTGTGTCTCATAATGCATTCATTATGCGATTTGTCTAGCTCATATATTGGTTTCTCTGCCTATTACTATGGGTCTTCATAGTAACACTGAATGGTGGAATAACACAATAAATGAAAGAATCTAAAGTATTTAAAACTGTGACATGTTTGTAATTTTTCTTCTTTTCAGCTATAATCTTCTGATAATCATGGAGCCATATTTTCCTGGGTTTAAGCATGTGCAGCAGGACTATGAAGTCGCTCTTGAACTTGCAAGCGAGGAGAGTCAAAAGACTAGAAATGCACAGAATTCTAGGGCGGGATCTTACGGTGTCAGTATTAGAGTCCAAGGAATTGATGGACATCCTTATATAGTGCTAAACAATACAGAGGGATGTTTGTCAGAAAATCCTCCTCCTCCTCCTGGAAAAGAACAGCAGGTCATTTCTCAGACTGTAAGCAAGGCAGCCATAGACTCCAATACCGCTTTTAAATTGGAGGACAAAACCAGTGAACACACAGAGTTTCCTGGAACACAGCACATACAGCCCTGTATGCTTAAAAGCCTAAAGATAACTAATCTGGATGAAAAGGAAGATGGGATATCAGATTTTAAAGATGGAACTATGAAATCCTCCAATTTGTTGAACTTTCAAAGACATCCTGAACTTCTCCAGCCTTACGATCCTGAAAAAAATAACTTGAACTTGGATAATTGCCAGTCTTCTGTGTGCAGTAAATCTAAATCTTTGGTGGATGAAAAAAATGAAGCAAAGCCTTGGACTTCCTCTTCTAAAGTAGTATCCCTACAGAAAACAAATACATATCTTGCAGAACCAACCAAAGCATATTCAAAAAAGATGCATTTGAACAGGTCGGTAGAAGACCAAAATAAACAGCTGTTGGATTGTCCCAGTAGCACAGTCAGCCCCAACGAAGTGGGTGTTTCAGAATCATTTTCGTCTACAGGAGGATCCCCCTGTGTTAGTCCCACTGCTTATCCAGAGACAAGAAAACCTAGACCAGATGTTCTTCCCTTCCGCAGACAAGATTCAGCTGGGCCAGCACTGGATGACTCACGAAGATCATCTTCCTCATCAGCCACTCCCACTTCTGCAAATTCCTTATACAGATTTTTACTTGATGACCAAGAGTATGCCATCTATGCAGACAACGTTAACCGACATGAAAACAGAAGATATATTCCATTTTTGCCTGGAACTGGTCGTGATATTGATACTGGGTCACTACCAGGAGTAGATCAGCTAATTGAAAAGTTTGATAGGAAAGTTGATCCTCACAGAAGAGGTAGGTCAGGAAAGAGGTACAGAATTCATCCAGATGATCGTAAAAGATCAAGAAGCGTTGATAGTGCCTTGTCGTTAGAGCTTGATGTAAATTCGGGTTATCTAGGTGAATTCAATAAAAGTGTGGGTAAGTCAGCTGAGCACTTGCTGAGACCATCTAAAGTTTGCCTCCACAGGCAGTTACCTAGAGATCAGAAGTCACCTTCCAAAGAGATCAAGATTTCTGCTCGAAGTATTGGAAAACTGCAAACGCCTGATAAAGACACTCAAAGCAGCAATTTCAGTTCTTTGCAATACCATAAACAAAATGGAACCGATACTGAGAGCTCGATGTTTAGGTCGTGTACACTTCCAGGACAGAATAAGAGAGAGGAAGTTAGAACAGTAACTTCTACTTTGTTGCTGCCAAACCGAATCACAATACCACCTGATTCAGGAGCCAAGACTTCTGTAAAAACATTTTCATCTGTCCCTAACATACAGGTAATTTTGAATTTGCTCTTTGTATTTTGCACTCTAGCATGCTAAAACTGTCCTATTGTTAAATGCATATTTTTCTGCTCTTCATTAGAACAAACTCCCATAACACAGTACTTCCAAATGGGATAGCAGAGTTGTTCTGAAGAAATATAAATACAAAAATTGTTCCTGTAGATGCAGGTTTAGAAAACATAGTTTGTAAAACAGCTTATTCTTGTATGGACAAAGGAAAACGGTGGATGAGATTATTGTAAAGGTTGTTATGATGATTCTTAAGCATAAATGCGCAGAAGTGGAAGGCTGAAATACAAGTAACTCCATGCAAAATTGTATTTTCTTTCTTCTTGCGGTAAGACAAAATAGGTCTTTGTGAACTTTAGGTTTACGGTACTTGAATGTTTTCATAATAAGATAGAGCAGACAATTTCAGCTGTACAGGTTGTATTTACAGCCCTCACAGGATTATATTTTTTGACATTTTATCTTGTCCTTTTAGGCAACTCCTGATCTCTTAAAAGGCCAGCAAGATCTTGCACAGCAAACAAATGAAGAGACTGCTAAACAGATACTTTACAGTTACCTTAAGGAGGGGTTAGTAAACATAGTTAACTTTTGGAGAGGAGACTGTATTTTCTTGAAGTCTATTTTCTATAACATTTAAAATATGAAACTTAAAATCAAGTTATAATTAAATGAAATGTCTGTTCCATAATTGTCTCAGCTGTGTCCTTTAAGGCATTCTGGCATCTCAAAATACCCACGCAGTCAGGACTTACATGAGGTATTGTAGAGGATTTGATTAAATATACTTGAAATTTGTACATCAGAATATGTTTTATGTTTTAAATACTTGTGGAGTTAAACTTTGCTCAATATGGAGGTTCATGAAGAATTCAAATCATCTCATGGGTGTTTAAGCTTGTGAATTTTTTTTTAAACAACAACCACATGTTATCTCTTAAGGTTTAACAGAAGCTTGTATTGCTATGCATTTAATCCTTTGTCCACTTGTAACTCTCTTACTTGGTATTTTCTAATGATAACTTATTGAAAGATGGAGGAAGGAGGAATGAATTAAAACATATAGGATGCACTTAAATTTCTATGTGTTCCTGATATGTAGCAGGTTTCGGGAGCTGTTGCAGTGTTATTTTATGGTGCAGTCATTAGGACTTGAAAAAAATAGTATTAATTACTTCTAATTTCAGTATGTTTGAATAATGTACATGCCTAATACCTTCCACAGCTGTAGTCTTGTAGAAGAGGGTTCCAATTAAAGAGTTCAGTGATTTTTTTAAATTTATTTTTATTTTTAGAAAACATTTGGAATATGAATTTTGAACAGCCTCTCTTTAAAGGGTCTAATGAAAGCACAGTTAAGATAATTTCTGACCAGTTCATGTTAGATTTTCAATGGTTTGGACACTCTGAATTTGTTTTGATGTTAAAATAGCGCCTTTGATCATTTCGTTGCTTACTTGTAATGTCTGTGCTTTAGAAGTGCTGATAATGATGATGCAACAAAAAGGAAAGTCAACTTGGTTTTTGAGAAAATTCAGACTTTAAAGTCAAGAGCTGCTGGAAAGACACAGGTAAACAATTTTTCACATTGCTTTGTCTTGTTTCATAGTGACACAGCATTCAAACAGGGCTTTAAAAATTTGAATCTCTCACTGACTTTAATTAGACTGTTCTTATAGTCCCTCGGGAGTACAGCTTGATTTTAATCATTCACCGAGGTGATTTATGGGAAATCTATTTGTTAACAATTAAAAAAGAATGTACAGGAGTCTACCATGAGAGCTTCGACATTTTCGAAGAGATGCAAACTTGAACATCAAAAGTTTTTTGTATCAAAGGAAAAACTTGAAAAATAATGGTGGAGCATCTTCTCATTACAGTAGTGTAAACAGATTTCTAAGTGGAGACAGTCTTTAAGTTGTAATTTAGAAGAGCTGTAATCTTGGATATTGTTTAAAAGTCGTATTACAATAATAATATTTCACAGTCTGCATACTAAAAAGTTTGTTTCCTGCTACATGGTGAACTGTTTTTTCAATTCTACGGCAAAGTGAAGAAATGCCCAGTTGTTGCAGTGATGGCAAAAGAAGGATTAAATGTTTAGTCTTAAGGATTATTTTATCATGGGCTATAATTAGTCAAAATGAAAATATAAAGCAAGTCTTAAGAAATTATTAAAAAACCAGTTTTTAAAAGTCAGTCTTGACATATGACCATGAATCCCTTTGATATCCATTTTCTGTAACTGCTGATATCGCAGTCAAATTTGGCCCTAAGTACTTGTGATTTAATTTATATGTTACCTAATTTGAATTTTTCTTTAGGTTTGTGTATTTTCTGTGTTATTGGAACTATGCCTTGAGCAATTACCAAGAAGTTTTATGAAAATTGAATCATGCTTCCTTTGAAAATATTAACTTGCCTTAACCCATATGAAAAGTCCTTGGTAAGCTGAGGGAGGTGATGTTACACTTTATTAGCCTTGCTTTACTTCAGATTTTAAAAAACAGTTGTCAAAGAACATACTAGTTTTGTGGGAATAAATAACTTTGTTTAATTGTAGGTTTCAGATTCTTCAGCTGAAGTAAAAGCATTGGTGGAACAAAAAGCAGAACTTGAAAGGAAAGTGGAAGAATTAGAGAAAAAACTGGATCTAGAAATTCAGGTATGGCACTTTGTTGTTATAAAACTTCTGACTTTCAGATAGTTTTGTAAGTGAAACTGATGACCCAGGTGAATCTTTTTAATTTTTTTTAATCCATGTATAGCTGTGCTTTTACAGAAGACTTTTTATTTTAAGTGTAGTTGTTTGCAGCATAGTTACCCTTTTTAAAAAATCTGTTTCTTAATATTTGAGAAGAAGTTTGGAGCAGTGAAAAAAATGGTAGGCACACGCATGTAAAATTCCTTAGGTATAGGCAGAGTTAAATGTTAATGTGTTGACTGTGATGAGACAGATGTGGAGTGAGAGACAAATTGTATTACTCATGGAGGTGCTGTTTATTAATTACAGCATTATTTTTGTAATACTGAATTCAAGGTACTTAAGTACAGCCCTGCTCTGAAAGACATGAGAATAGTTTGTTTACATTCTGTTTCTTGTTTGCATTTTGAGTCTGTGATAAGAGTCAATATACTTGAAACTGATCAGGTGGTACCGAGGAGACTTTTCACATTTCTAATAAAAATCAAAAAGCAGTACTTTGTGTTTTTTAATAAACATGCAAAGCTTTTAATATTCATAAATTAATAAGCTTTTCTACAAGTGAAAAGGCTTCCTTCATATAAGAAGGAGCCTTTCATTTATTTATGCTTAATCTGTTGTCTTGCTTAACTTTTGGTGTACAAAATTCAGAATCAGCAAAATTCCAAAGAAGAAAGAGATGCTACGCGAGCAAGCCTGAAAGATCTCCAGTTGCAACTTGATGAAAGCATGCGTGAAAAAGAAGCCTTAAAAAAGCAGCTGGAAGAAAATGAGAAGGAGCTCAGACATAACCTAGAGGAGTGAGTTAATTTTAGAAAAGTTATTCATTGGAATTTGTACCTTTTCTTAAACCTTTCAGATTAAAGGTACCTGTGTCTTCAGACTATGGAAGCAGAGTGACATTTGTTATTGTAGGAAATGTTTTCACTGTTTGAAAGAGGAGTGGTTTTAGAATATCTGGATGGAGGAGAAGGATCGCTCAATTTATAGTGTTCCTCTTACTGTGAATTGCTTTTAATATTTCTTGGTCATAACATATAGTTAAGGTCTTTAAAGTATGGAAGCACTTGAATGCTTTAGTCAAGAATATAGTACCAAATTTAAAATAAAATACAATTTTCTGCTGAAGTATCTACTTAAAAGACTTCTTATTTTGTACACCTCTGACATTTCATTTCTCTGCTTCATTATATCCCATTCCCTTGTGGGGAACGTGGGAATAGATACTTGTATCTTTCTAGTACTTGAAAAAACAAATTAGTATTTCTGCAAATTAAAAAATTCTGTCTGATTTTTCCTGATGAGGCTTTTTCAAGTGAAGATGGAGCAGGAGCAACACCAGACTGAGATCAGAGATCTTCAAGACCAACTCTCTGAGATGCACGATGAACTGGATAGTGCAAAACATACTGATGAAGGGGAGAAAGAGGTTCTGATTGAGGTCAGTTACAAAGTACCAGAAGAATGTTGCAAAAAGAACTGCATAAAAATGGGAACTGAGATACATGTAGAAGAAATACATGTCTTAGGCTTTCCTATTCTGTCAGTCCAGACCAATATACTGTTATGAGGTGACCTAAGGAAGTATGTTATAGTAACTATATTAACACTGAAAGGAATACAGAGTGTAAGTTCCTTTGTTTTATAGGATAGGAGAGGAACTAACACGGTGGTTGAGGGACAGCCGAGTTATGTACAGTTACCAAATAATCATCTGAATCAGTTTTAAAAATGAGATAGGATTTTGGGTCACAACAGGGAAGATTAGTTTAAAAGAGGTGAACATATTAGCAAGGCCAGGTGAGATTTGACTAAGAAAATTAGAAGAACTCACCAAAGCAGTCTCTAAATTGCTGACTCTCTATTGACGGGAGGGAAGAGAATGGATAGAGTCTGAAGAGGAACAAAAGAGTTAAAAAGTTTCTGTCACCTTGGGATGAAGGAGGAGTTGACTGTAGCCTTGGTTATAGTAATATACTGATGATGAAATAGAGAACACTGCTTATTAAATTTGTTGATAGGGGTATGTAAGAGTATCAGTGCATAACGGTTCAAAAGGAAGATTAGAATTCAGAATTATCTTAATAATTTGTAGTACCAAAATAATTAACTTCTCTTAATACTACCATTGCAAAGAAATAGCTTAAAAAATGAAAGCTAAACGTTAAAATGTTGAGTACAAACCCATAGACAACAGATCTAGAATTGTTGCTGTTATTTTATTTTGTGTTTGTACACATGCGTATGTATATTTATTCTTCATATTCACTGACTACCCACTGCCTTCTCAGAAATGTGTAGGGGTAAGTGACTTCTAGGTTGAACATTGTGGAAGGAGGAAGGGTGTAAAGGCGTGGACTCAGTTGGGAAGCATTTATTTTATCTTCAGCCCTTGAAGAGGCAGCTTACTGTATTCTTTCTGGTAGAAAAGTCAACGAGGAATTATCACTGGATTCACTTCTCTTGCAGTGTGGGGAATGAAAGGTTTTTCTTTGTTCATGTCTACTTATCTCCTACTAGAGGTAGGACTGAGGGAGTTGTTAATTTGCAACTTTGACTCCTGCTTTAATTAGAGACGACATAACATACGCCATAAAAATCTTGTCATAGTTATGCAGCATCAGATATGTTGACCCATTAGCTATATGCTACACTTCTAATAATCTTAGGGTTTAGTAAATGTTTAGCTTATTATAAAAGCCACAAAAAGTATGTTGGTCATGTGAAATGAAGTTGGCCTTGGGAAGTTTATGCTTTCCTTGTCTGAAACACAAACAGAACGTCTATCGGAGCTCTTTGTCATGCCATTCTGTTTAATTTTGATTTTTTAGGAGCTGATGCAAATGAAGCAGGATCTACAAGAGGTATTAATAGCAAAAGATCAACAAGAAGAGATTTTGAGAAAAAGAGAGAGAGAGCTTACAGCTTTAAAGGGAGCACTAAAAGAAGAAGTATCTAGCCATGACATGGAGTTGGATAAACTTAAAGAGCAACATGATAAAGAATTGCTCAATCTACAACAGAGCCTGGAGAAAGCAACAGAGGTGAAATAAGTAATAATAAGTTAATCTCTACAGGGCAAAATCATACCTCTCTCAAATGTCATATCTTAGATGCTTTCAGATACTGTTTTCCAAGCAAAATAAATAGGTAAAGATTTGAACTAGGGGATTCGTAGCTGCTGAGAATAAGTTTTATTTCATTCACTGTTGTAATATTTCGATTGTCACAGCTGAAGTTTCGGCTCTTTCTTCAACCAGTTATTACAATTTTGGAGCTTCTAGCAGTTCGCTGCAGTTGTTTGCATCCCACTGCTGCTACTTTCAGTTCCTTGTGTCACATCCCGTTCCCTGGTTACATTGTCCCACCTTGTCCTTTCAATTACTTACTACTGTGAGTTTTTTGGTTTATTTTGTTTCCTTCATCCTTATTTATGAAGTCATCAAATGAGTGCCAGCACAATGTAAACAGCAGGGACTGGGTTTCTGGAAGCAGACAAGAGGTAGACAGAGCTGAAGGAATTGCCTCTTCAGCATCAGCAGGAGGTAGTTGTGAGTGGGAGAATAGGAGCAATTTTCAGATGTGCATATCTGTTCCTGTTTTCCCAAATATGTCCTTTGTGAAATTATCTTTGCAGAGACAGCAGTTAGGAATTTCTTGAAAGTTTCTTTTGTAAGGGAACAACTCTCTTAAAATTTTGAGCATTATTTTTACAATTACTTTTCGGTATCCCTTTCCCTCATTTTATTTCTGTCAAGTATTTGAGAAAATTTCTACAGGTAAACTGTGCTTTTAGTAATGTAAATCAAAACTGTAGGCCCAGGTTTACAGTTGGAAATATCTGTGCTAATTTATATCTTCTACCTTAACCTCACTGGTGTTAGGTGTGCTGCAGTTATCGTGCTGGTCGTGGCTGAAAACATAATGTAGCACTGAATCAAAATTAAACTGGCTGCTTGGAAGAAGTTTCTGAAGTTTTTTACGTTTTATGAGCAAAATAGGAGCAGATATGGAAGATTCTGGGTAGATAGTTTATGACTAAATTCTGATAAAGAGTGTTCTTTTAAAGGATTGTTTTTAAATGGACAATTCTCTTCATTGATTAGAAAAGTTTATGTGCACTGATTTGTTTATGCAGTCTAGGCCTTCTACGTGAGGTTGTTTGGCTTTGCTTAAGTGTGTTGTTTCTCGTTGTTTACCTCACCATGAAGGTATTTGACTCATCTGAGCTGTTTGAACTGAATTCATTTTTTCTCTGAGAAAAAAGTAGAACATTTAAATTATCATTTTTTATTATACAGTAATTATAGTGACAGCTTAACCTCAGTGAACCATCTTTCAAAGTTACTGCATGGTAATTTACTGTATTTCAATTATGGAGCTGTAATTACAACTGACAAGAAATGAAAGAGTAGTCTGTTTGGCATAACAATAACACAGTCTGGGAAATGGCTCTGTGACTGAGTTGCTGTGGCTTAGAGATTATAAATAGCATTTATTCGCTTGCATGACATAGTCTATCTAATAGCAAATTTAATAAGATGTTCAAAAGTGAAATTTAATTAATTAACATTGCTTTAAGCACCAGTTTTGCTCTCCCAATTTTACTTCAAGTGATTTTTGTTGTTTTATTTTCAGTAAAGCTTTTATCATGCTTAATTGGAAGGTCATTTGTTTCTTTAATCTTGCTAGTATTAGTACCCTTAATGATTTTTTTTTTTTTAAGCTTAACGTTATCTCTGTGCCTGCTGGCTAAGATTAGTTGTTGAGTTTGATATGTCATCTATCAGAAAAGTATAACCAATCTGCAGAGAGTTAGATGAGTGATCTGCTGTGATCTTACATATGATATTAATTACTAGTTTTATAATTAATCTGAAATACCCAACACTACCCAAAATTACATTTTATACAATTGAATCTGCTTGACCTCTTGATTTTTTTTGTTTTTTTATTTTATATTATCTCAAGCTGGAAATACTTATATTGGATGATGGGATACTAGAAATTTACATCAGAGATCTGTAGAAAGGGCCATGCTGTTGTATTTAATGAGGAAAACGTGTGTGTAAAATCTGTAATAGTGTTTTATCAAACAGAAAATAGGGATAGAGATGTTTGATAGATCAGAGTGTATCAGAGTCTGTATTTACAAGGTTGTTAGTTCTTATATTCCTTCTGTATCATCCCAATTGTTTCACTGAGTAAAAGTGTTTTGTGATATGTATTAGGCTGAAAAGGAAGTTTTTGCGTGGGTAGAGGAAGTAATTTTTGAGCCTGTGTTAAATCAACAAATTTTTCAGCTGCTAGATGTGTTGGATAGGTTGGCAAGTGATGTACAGTGCATTTAGTCTGTGTGATTAGAGTGCCACATAGATTTGTTTTGAAATCGTATTAGAAATGTACTCAAGGTTATCTGATAAGAGAATAGTGCAGAGTTATTTGTTAGGTGAGATTCTCACGTGTTGCCTGACCCAGTCGAGAGGCGGTGTCCCTGCCCACGACAGGGAGGTTGGGTTAAAACGATCTCTAAGGTCCCTTCCTGCCTGGGCCATTCTGTGGTTCTGGTCTCATGCCCACCGATGTGATGGTAGGGTTTTTTTTTTAAAAATTTTTTTTAAAAACAGGTTTTTATGTAAAGCTGCAGATATTAAGACACTAGTTTTCTTTGCTACAGTTTTACCTTTTTAACTCATTTTTTGGTTGTTTTTGCTTGTGGTGGTCTTGAGATGGCTGTGATTGTTCTTGGCATCATTGCTTGTTTGTTAAGACTGAGACAAGCTATTTCCATTTAACAATAGTAAAAGTTTTACTCTTCTGTAACATACCTTTGTGGGGTAATAATTGCCTTTAATAATAATCTTAAAACTTACTATCTAATTAAAAATTGATTTCTCCATAACTCCAAGTGCGAGAGCTAAAATTAATATGTATCCCCTCCTGGTTTTAATGTAGTACAAAAATTTATATTCTTTAATCTGACCTATGCAACAGGCCAGAGTTGTACTACTTAACCACGACTCCTCTGGCACTGCGGCTGAAGTGCCACTGCTCCAGTGAAATTTGGAAATAGCTTTTGGAATGTAATACTGTAGGTAAAAGGTTGTAACTAGTAAGATTCAAAGTTGCAAACTGCACTGTGCTTCCAGATTTATGTCTCTTTTGAGCAGTCGGCCCAAATTACGTGGTTCAGAAAGAGCTGTAATCATCACGTTACGAAGAGGCTTATCTAAGCCTGACCCTGACTCATTTATTCAAGGTTCATCGTGCATCTGACTTTGTCCTCAAAATGATAAAACAGACACTCGGGAGGTCAGAAACTGGTTAATTTATCAACACATTTAAGAATGCAATGAAACTTCTGGCCATGTGTGCTTTGACTGACTTGTATGTGTTAAGACATGGGATGATTAAAGAGGAGAAGGAATTTTACCAAAGCAAGTGGTAGGAACAGCAAAAATAGTGGTTACCTTCTGCACATTACAAACTAAAAGCATGCTCCTTTTAAAATAAGAAAATAATATAAAATTTTGAGCATTGTAGCTGAGAAGAAACTTTATTTCTGTTTTTTCCCCATCTGAATGAAGTGATTGTGAATTTAGGAGCTGTAAATGATTTTGAAATGAAAGTGAATATTGAATCTCTTTCTGTGTAACCTGATAATATATATCATCTTCAAAGCTAATAAAAATCTCCCATATAAAGCAGAAGCTTAACAAAAACTAGGTTAAGCATTCTAAATCGTACTGATATATACTGTGTATGCCCTGTAGAAATGGCTTGACATGTATAGTTTAAATGTAAAATGAAACATGACTGGAGTCTATTCCGAGAACCTATTTTAGAATATTAATGTACAAACACCAAGCAGTGGTGTTATCCACGTTACTCAAGGTAAAGCGAAGACCTAACTAATTGTGGAGCATCGTAGAGACTCTTTGTTACACAAAATGATAGATAAATTTAATGTATATAATTGTAAAATTATATATATGGAAAACACCAATAGGATCACAATTATTAAATAGATCTATAAAAACATTGTCTTGATAGCAGTAAAAAACCAAATTATGTGATAGGAATTACTTGGGCATAAGAGCATCATTATGCCCTTGTACACATCCATCCAATACTCATCCAAATCTGCATCCTGATGGCTGTGTCTGAGTCTACTCCTTTCACCTCAAACAAGGTACACAACAATTGGAAGAGATTTAGAGAACAAGAACCAGGATTTCAAATGTCACTAGTGGGTTTTTTCTTTTCTCTGCTTGCCCGAGGCAACCTTTGCCATGTTGAAATAACACTTTATTTTGTTTCAGAGGTAGAAGCCAGTTGGTAACTGATCTTGTGTACAAAGTCAAAGCATAGTGGAGTGACTGGTCCAAGTCAATGCTTCCCTGTTCATGACCTGCCCCCCCATCCCCCTTTAATTTTCTGCTCTGTTTTCCCAGCCCTCTAAAAGCTTAGTATGTTTTTGATTGATTTCTCCTGTGTTCTACAAACACAGATGGAGTGAGGAGGAGAGTAGGAGGGTACACAGACAGCAGCGTGGTGGTGGAAGGAAGGCTGCCGGCACTCCTCAAACAGGCAGTTATTGGAAGTGTGTGTGGGAAATCTGGGAGGCAGATTTGATTTGTTTTGCTGTAAGTGTCTGTGCTGTGTATGCAAAGGAAGCTGTTTGGTGATAGCATCATGCGTGTTTTTAGCCACCCATTAAATGAAATGCCGAACAAATTATAGAATATTAGCTGTGTTGTCAACAAGAATAGTAAACGTGCCTCTAAAGTGCACTGCAGGTGTAACTTGGCAGCTTTGTCTCTGGTGATAAAGCAAGGTTTTTAAGTTCCAGCTCTTCTGGTTTTTCATTGCCATGTAATTCACTCCATTTATTTAGTGGAGATATAAGTGTACTTGCATGCAGATAGTACCCTGAAACTAGAACTGAGTGGTGTTTATACTGTATGTGAAGTCAAGAAAGCCTCTGAGCAAAACTGTCCTGCAAAGTTCTATCTGAGTTGGATTGGACCATATCTAAATAAGACCCCTGACCCCCCCCAAAAGATCTGTTTTATCTGTAATAGTGATTTCACCATTGTGGACATTATTCAGCCAGGACTATTTCAGTTACTCTGGGTTGGAAAGGGGATTTGTTTGTTGGTGGGATTTTTTTTTTTCTTCTGAAATCTGGCAAGAGCTGGTGCAGTCAGATACTTCTTTAATACTGTCAAGAGAATCTCTAACCTGAATATATGTATATTCAGGTGGTTTGTCCTGCATAAGTATATGCTCGTTTGTGTATGTGTGTGAACTGTTTGACTGTGTACGTCCATTCAGTAGGATACAATGTGAACACAGAACTAGTTAATATTTTACTGTACTCTTTGCAACAATTTCTGACCTTGAAAAACTGTTAATATAAGCCAGTGTGAGTATGTCACGATACCTAGCTAGCAGGATAATGTGACATCGGTATAGCTGCTGGTTGAGAGATTAATACTTTAGTGGCTCTGGGTTTTATGACTCTGTAAATGTTAGGTCATGCCTATATTGGGAAATTTTGTTTAATGTGCTCCGTGTTTAAAAAGAAAAAAGAAAAAAAGGTGTGCGTTCTCAATTGTATAATGTAGGCATTTAAATCTTTTATTACATCTCGTAAGTGAAAACCTAAGTAGTTTTGGAAATAATGTTAAGGCTATGATACTGTTTGGATCAGTGAAAATGGCCTTGCAGGAAAACAAGTCTTGTCTCCAAACTGTCGCAAGTGAATAATGTTTAACCAGTTAATAGAATGCCTCTGGCTGA
The DNA here is from genome assembly GCA_020746105.1 of Trogon surrucura. Classification (NCBI taxonomy): domain Eukaryota; kingdom Metazoa; phylum Chordata; class Aves; order Trogoniformes; family Trogonidae; genus Trogon; species Trogon surrucura. The sequence goes on from CM036627.1 coordinate 1,947,581, forward strand.
AGTGGAAGGACAGTCTGACTTGCTTTTAAAATGGTGCACTTGCTTACTGAATAATCTCGTGAAGTACAACTAAGGATTCAGGTTGGTTCCAGCATACCTCTCAGTAAGAGCTAACAACACACTGACCCTTTTAATAGCTAACTAATAATAGTTGACTTCCAAATGCATAGATAGCTGTGTCTTAAAATGGCCTAGGCTTCATTTTGAGATGATGGGAAGCACTAATATAATCAGTGTAAGGTAAAAAAGCAGTAAGTAAAGCTGTTTAGGCCATTTAGTCTCTTTTCCAGGAGCTTGGGGGTTTTTGTTGGGTTTAGGGGGGTGGGAGGAGTTGGCAGACTAACATTCCATTTTGCTTTGAAGGAGTTTTCGCGTTCGTTTTTTAGAGGTATGAGATTTTAGCATCCATGCTGTCCAGTGTTACCGGGTTATTCATCCCAGGGCTTCCAACTGGTTTAAGGAACAGTGTCTGAGGTTAGAAGAATTGCCTAAAGGTAAACAGTGGGGAAAAATACCGGAACTACAAACAGAGCTACAAACAGAACTAAAGACCTGTTATTTCCATTCATGAGCTTTAAAAACTAGATGACTGTACCTGAATAATAATACTGATTTCAGAAGCTCTCTTTACTGAGGCAATTAAAGGTCTGTCCCTGTGTTGAGACTCACTATGCTTGTCTTTGAGTGTAGGTTGGTTTTGTTGGGTTTTTTCTTTGGAAATCACCTACATGTAATCATTGTCTAGTTTTTTTTTACTTGATTTGTTTACATACAAAAAGGAGAGGAAAGGACAATAGAAAGGGATTTGGTTTTTCTATCACTGTTACCCTCTCAGGATCATCCGAGGGAGCTGGTTAGATCTGGGTCCCTGAAGCCACATGAAACTTTTTACATATAGTTCAAGAAGTTAAACAAATAGTCTGACATCAACCTAAAAAGGTGACCCATGAGACTTTAGAGTTGTTTTCAACAGATTATATCCTCCTTGATACTTCAAGTTTTTCACACCAGGAGCAGAATGAACAGCCACCCCACCCCACCAACTTCCACCTTTTTTTTTTTTTTTTTTTTCCCCCCCAGAAGGTTTTGGAAGATTATCATGTCATTTACTTTGATTCCACAAGTATGAGTATGGAAAGAATATTTCAAAGTCTGTTACTTCCATTTAAAAAAAGTGTATTTGTGCTCTAGCTCATTTTGAATGCATTTATTCTTTAGATTTGAACTTTGAGTATGGCAATTAAAGAACAGTTAATTGATTGAATTCAGTTGAACTCGATTGTGAAAGGAAATATAAAGGCTTTTAGAAAAATTGGCTGTCATGCCTAATAAACGTTGAATCTAGCCAAAATTCTAATAAGCTGTGAATGAGATACTTGGCTTCCCCTCACTTTAGCTCTTCCTGTATTTTGTGAAAGGACTCTAAAGGTCCTGTACTGTGCAGTCACTGCCAAAGGGGAATTTCACCAGCTGAAACACTCAAGTCAGCCAAAACTTTATTTTAATGATCAGTTACACAACCATTCTCATGTCTTTGCCAGTGTTGAAGGTGTGGTAAAAAAAGGTGTGGAGCCACAGAGTGTTTTCTGCATTCCTATCCAAGAGATTTTTTTCTTTATTCAGGTTGAAATAGACTATTTTGTTTGTGTCTCAAGGACCTTGTTTGTGTGTTCTGCCCAGTTTCTTTGGGTTTACACAATAATGAGGGGTGGGAAGGACTTTGATGCCTCTTGTATAAACTGAGCTTCATTCTTTGAATCTGTTAATTGCTTGCACCAGAGTTGAGAGTAGAATAGCATATAAATGTATTTTCTTTATTGAGATTTCTGCAACAAAAGAGTTGGAACAATATTTATGTTTATTTAAACTGGATCTTGACTGAATTTAATATATTTAAAAATATTTCTGGACATGTATGCAACTAAATACAAGGAGACAAACAGAAACTTTATTAGAATCATAGAATGTTCGGGTTTGGAAGGGACCTCTAGAGATCATCCAGTCCAACCCCCCTGCCAGAGCAGGGTCACCCAGTGCAGCCCACACAGAAACACGTCCAGGCAGGTTTTGAAAGCCTCCAGAGAGGGAGACTCCACAACCTCTCTGGGCAGCTTGTTCCAGTATTCTGTCACCCTCACAGTAAAAAAGTTTCTCCTCGTGTTGAGGTGGAACTTCCTGTGTTGTAGCTTATACCCATTATTCTGTGTCCTGTTACTGGGCACCGCCAAAAAGAGACCATTCCTCCCTTCAACACCTGAAGGGAGCAGGATGGGAAGTGGAGGAATTCAATTTCACTACTGACATTCCCTTATGGAGAGTAACTTCCCTGAGCCCAAAGCTGAAAACTGAATGCTTTGTGCCTATGAACTCCAGCAGCTGTGACTGTGTGGGCTCAGGTGAGGAAACCTTTACTAAGTAAAACGTTATAGATGAGGTGTAATTACCAAATCAAATAGTCCACACATATGTATGTGCATGTACTCTCTCACTTTCATCCGTCTGTTATGAGTTAAAAGTAGCTATGTACTCACTTCTTCAGAAATTGGTTTGTTCTTGCACTCAGTACATATTATTAAAGACTTATACTGAGTCAAGGGTTATATTATTTCACAAACTTTTAATGCCTTTTCTCAGCATAGCTGCAAACTCATGAGTAACATCATTCCCCATATTAAATATAGGAGAGTAGGATGTAGTGAGATTACTGTCAGAAGAATCCAGTAGTTGTGCATATCAAAATTGAGGTGCCTAGGTTAATGTGATGTTAACTGTTATGTAGTCTTTGATATATTCAGGGTACGATTTTCGCTGACCTCAGTTGCAGCTCTGCACTCAGGGCTTTAGAAACCAAACCCTAGTGTCTCAAATCAAGCACCAAGGAAATTAAGGAGCATGTAGTTACTGATCCCCTCTGGAAAGGTTTGGTTGAGCCTCTGGAGCTGGTTGGCAGAGTCAAGAATCGACTCCGGATTCTCTAGGGCTGTATTTGCGTACCTTAGCTGTAAAACATTCCTTTTTCTTACTGCCTTGCTCATTTATGCAGCAACAGCCTCTTTCACTGTAAACTCTTGACTTGTTCTCAAGCTGATTGACTAATCCTTTAAGCTTAAGAATTAAAATGTATAAGAAGTATAAAAAGTTTACAGTGGTTATTGACTTCCATAGATTATTTTTGTCCCTATATGATCTTTTCATGTGGTCAGAAACTGACTTTTTGCAGTGGACATTTCTTTTAGGCTTTGATAACTTGTTTTATTCATGGTGGTTTGAGTGCACTGCAGGGCTAATAAGTAAAGCTACTGCATTTGCACTGTGGTACAGTGACAATGTCAGAATGGAGAAGCTTATCTTCAAGCAGTCACAGAGGACTTTGTATTGTGGCACCTCATCATTACAGCTATGTTTTCTTCTAGACAGGCTTTTTTCTTTTTTTCAGCTTCTCTCAGAAATTTGCCTGCCTAATCTCTGTAGCCTAAGTCTGCTGATAAGGCTTGCTCAGTCTTAAATCATGAGTTGAAACGTGCTCAAATTTGAGAAAGCTCAATAAAATATTTCATGTATTCAAAAATAATAAATGAGAAGAAGATATGAGTGTGTTTAAGAAGTCTCCAAGGATGTGGATATTAAGAGGAAGATACCATTCATTCAGAGATAGAAGAAATGGAAATCTGAATATGAAACGGGATGAACGTGGGGAGTAGAAGGCACTGAATGTCGTAGAAGACAGAGTGAGGACAGTGGGTTAATTTTACATAAACTTGCGAAAGTTTTGCTGATAATTTTAACTATCATCCCCAAATATTATATGTAGCAATGTAAAGAATTTCTGAATGGATACCAACAGGAGTCATTAACTGATATAGTGGCATTAAGCCTTAATGACCTTCTGTTAACTCACACTGTCTATGTACAACACCGTTACAAATAAATCACATGTGGACTGAAGGATATGGATCCACACCACAATCTGTACGTGTGAGTTTTCCCCGTCTGTCTTTTTTCCTCATTTGTACTTACTAGCCCTGTAGTGTTCAGTTATCCTTCTGCTTTCATCCTCATCACTTAAACCCCTTCTAGTTCAGTGCTTTTGCAAACAGCTTTCAACTCCTTTTTTTGAATGTGTGAGCCAGTCACTGAATTTTAAATGAAAGATTTGCCTTCTTGCTCATATAGACAGAACCAAAGAAAGGAGGATTACCTCTGCCTGTTAGCAAATACCATCTGTTGTACAGTTTACACTGTCGGTGCTGTTGCCACTTTCAGTTTTAACCTATGAAGTGCAATAATTGGCATTCAGAATTTATGAACATACATAGTAGTTTCTCTATAATTTCAGTGCAGTGGTTTCCATGTCCTCTACTGGCATGTTTTAGTTGGGGGAATTTAAGGCAGAACATGATGGGCCATCTCTAACGACAGAGTGGTAAATTTAACATGTGGTCTCTGGGTGATTAATATTGCCTTCTAGTTGCTTGGGGCTGGCTGAGCGCACTGCCTGTGTGGCGGGATTCCATAGTTAAAGGACACAACAATCTATTTCTGCTTCAGCACTGTCTGTATATGATTTGATAGCTGCTGGCCTGAACCATATATAGCTTCAATGTATGGATAGGCATCTCTTTCCCCTGGGTTCTCCTCTAATGGTGTTGCAGCAGGGCCTGTCAGAACTACGTTTTGGTGCTTGTTTCCTGTGCGTACCTTTTCTAATGATACCTGTCTGTTTGCCGACCTGTCTTCTCAAGAGAAGACCTGGAGGGGAGGTAGAAGGGGATGTGGAGTCCCAGGTAAGACTAACAGTGGAGAATAGAAGGGAAGGGGTATGGAGTCTTTTGATACCGTAACTTTCTGTGGTGATATGCTACGGGATATGGCACGTATTGCCAAAAGCTGTTATAATCTAGAAGCTTGATTTAGCCGGGGCAGACAGAACCAAAGAAAGCTCTGCATGCAGCGACCCCACTTGGAGTACTGCATTTTGCTTTGGGGCCTCCAGCATAAAAAGGACATGTGCCTTATGGAGCGTGTCCAGAGGAGGACCACGAAGATGGTCAGAGGATTGGAGCACCTCCCTGATGAGGACAGGCCGAGAGAGCCTGGAGAAGAGAAGCCTCTGGGTTGACCCTGTAGCAGCCTTCCCGTACTTAAAGGTGGCCTGTAGGAAAGACTCTTTATCAGGGAGTGTAATGATAGGACAAGGGGTAACGGTTTCAAACTGAGAGAGTAGATTTAGATTAGGTATTGGGAAGAAATTCTTTTCTGTGGGGGTGGTGAGGGCTGGTTTCCCAGAGAGATTGTGGACACTCCCTCCCTGGAAGCGCTCAAGGCCAAGGGCTTTGAGCAACTCGGTCTAGCGGGAGATGTCACTGCCATGGCAGGGGGTTGGGACAAGATGATCTTTAAGGTCCCTTCCAACCCAAACCGTTCTATCATTCTTATTACATGGGGGATAAATGAATATATGCTTTTTTTTTTTTCTTTCTAAATCCAGCTGTGTTATTCTTTTGCAGAAGTGGTGCTATGTGTGTATTTTCTACTCAAAGAACATCTAAATTGTATTTGCGTGGTTTGACTTTGATTAAATTTCACTGTCAAATCGAAGGTACTCATCTGTTTTTTCTAATACCATCCTGAATGATATCCTGAAGGTTATCTTCCATGCCTTATGTGTATAGTAAAATTGTGTAAGGTAAACTGATCAGATAGATACTCCTGTTTCTTTTCAGTCTTATCTGAAACAACTTGAAAAGATGTTGAAAGAATAGTGTAAGAAAAATACCCACTCTCAAACTCCAACACCATACAGCCTCCTCTGTATACAAAGAGTTTTCCTACCATCTTGAAAAAGTGTGTGTGAATGTATATATTTATTGCTGCTGTTTTTGAAGACATAACCCTTCCAGGTGAAATAAAGGAATTTTGTACCCAATACAGTAGAGAATTTGTTTGGGAATAGTTCATTAGAGACCTGTGGAGATCTGCTGGCTAAGTGCTGGTCACTCAGGCAGCTGCAATTTTAGGCAGGTGTTACTTACATACCTAATTTATTTCCAAGATTTACATTACATTAACAAGGATAATACTTGAATCTTCCCTTTATACTTCTCTATGTTTTATATATATATTCACCTAGCATCTTGCTAACTTACTGAAATACATGGTAAAAAATGAGAGAGAATACCAGTTTAAGTTTAATTTTGGTGGCTGAAACAGTATCCTAAGATACACACAGCAAAAGGCAGCCTGGGGTAGGTCTCTAGATTTGACTGCATCAGTGTAGGCTGGACTTAATTTTGAACCTGTTAGGTTAAATACTTGTATGTGTGTATTTATGTGTGTATTTATGTATGTGGATCTGGGGAGGGTGTTTGATTGTTTGCTTTCGTGTGTGTGCGCTTCTAAGTAAATAATGCTTCCTGTGTTGGGGAAGTAGAGCAAACCCTGGCAGATGTGGCCGTGGAATCTTCAGGTACAGTGTGGGGCTGCTGCAGGCCTCTCTGGCTGCGCAGCCCTGTGTAGGCGGTTGGACGGAAAAGAACAGACAAATCAACATTCCTTTCCCCGAACTCCCCGGCATGCCTCAGCTGCTTTCACTCAGCCCTGGAAAGGGGAAATGAGACAAAAAGGAGCCACTGGTGGAGCGCTTGCTAATTAGTAAAACTTTGCTGTATGCAAAAAGCAAAAATTAAAGGAATATATAAATGCTGTCGAAATTTCAGTATGTGAGAACTTAAAGCATCAGCAGAGATTTATTTCAGAGGTTTTAACTAGTCGTGTACTTAGAAGAACAAGTTTTTTCAGTATTTGCAAAAGCCCAGAACTTGTCAGCCTGCTTATGCTGCCAGTTTTTGTATAATAAGTTCATTGACCCTGTAGACAGTCTTAGTGTTTTCTGAGTTACTGCTTTATCAAACTGATTTGCATGATTTTGAAGCTGTTGCTTACTAGAAAGCAATCTAGTGAGGGCACACTTTACAGACACCCTTTTGTATAGCTTTATTCCTTTTGGGTGTGTGGAGGGGAAAATCAGGAGCTGCAAACCAAAAAAAAACCCCGTAACTGAAAAGTGATTTTCATGCTTTCATGAACTGCTTCACAAAATAGTTTCTCATCAAACTAGTCTGTTGCATTTCTTCAATTTCACATGAAAAAAATGTTATATGTCAGTAGTTAATGTGTGATTACTTATTGTCACCAGATAATGTAGAAGTCAGAGATATAAATGAATTAAAAAAGTACCAGAGGACTTAATGGATGATATGCTCGTGATGAGGGCTGGGAGTGCATAATGGGTAAAGGATCTTCCTCTTTTTGTCCTTAATCACCAGCTATGGCCACTGGAGAGAATACCGCTCTGGATTGATTTGTGTGTCTGCTCCGTGCTCTGACCGTTGGTCAGGCTCTTCAGGTAGAAAGAAGGCAGTGGCCTATACACGAGACCTGGATCTTTGTGCAGAGTATTGCCACAAATTACATCTGGGATTCTTTTGTGTTCTTTGAAGAGGATTCTGACTGGCAAGTCAATGAAGAGCAAAGATTAAATCTTTCCAGCTCTTTACTCCACAAAATTACGTGTTTACAAGTACATACCTGGTCTGTGCTGTGGTCTAACAGAATAGATAGTGTAGTGATATAAACACATACTTCAAGTCACGGTTTGCACAGTAAAAGGCAGTCTTTCAGAGAGGATAAGTGGTGAGGTTAAGGTGGTGATGAGCTCTGAGAAGTCACATGCTGCAGCCAGTTGCCCTGCCAAAAAAACCCCAAAAATGTATAAATTGCGGTGAATAGTTTATCGTAGTTTGTCTTTGTGCTGTCTCTTGATCTGAGTTTTAGAAAAACTGCAAAGTTTATCTTTTTGGATACAGGTTGAACTCAGTAGCTAAACTCGTTGCGTCCTCAGACAGTGACTGAAAACCAGGCAGAGCTTCTACTGAGTAAGTACAGCCCCAAGTGAATGGGCTGCGTGATGTGCAGGCAGAGCTGCACCAGTGCCGTTGCAAGGGACTTGCAGCCTCTGTTGCTTGTTCGTGCCTGCAAAGTGTCTGCTTTGCTGGGCTGGCACAGAACTTCGTGGGACCGTGTTTTGAAGTGGATTGGGGCTTCTTTCCAGTAACGCCTTCCTCTCCCCACCCCTTTTTTTTTGTGTTAAGATCTCTTTATCTTTGTGTGTTTATGCTACAGTTGATCCTGTTCCCTGAGTTGAGTTACTCTGCAGCCCCACAAACAGTTGCATGCATGTAGAGTGTTGTGTGTTAGTGCTTGGAATAAGCAGTGGCACGAGGCTGCCTAAATTTTGTGTTGCTGTGGAAGACACTTTTCATCAATAAGTTCTTCCTTAAGGGATCTTAATGGCTTTTTATGTCTCTTTAACTTTTAGATTACTTGGAATTACATATCAGTGGGATTTGGTAACGAAAATATTTTAGGGCAATAGAGAGGTGGATGTTTAAGGTGAAAATATGTGATGACTGTTCAGGTGTTGTATGGTACTTTAGCACACAGGTATGCCTGAGGGAAAAAAAAAATGCTTCTTGTGTGTTCTTCCACAGTAAAATGAAAACCAAAAATGCATGATTGTAATGCATACAGATTGCAAGTTAAATTCTTTGTTGACATTTTAATGTTATAACCTGGCTGTATTTGCTCAGGCGCCATATAGAACTTCTGTAGGAAAACAGCAGTGACGTTTTGATAACTTTTTTTTTTAAATAAATGGCATAATCTGTTTTCTCTAGAGTGCTGCTGTCCTTGCCAGTGAAAGAAATGCTGCACAAGAGGTGCGAAAGAGTATAGAAAATCAAGTCAAACAGCTGACTGAGGAAAATGAACAGTTGAAGAGAACAGTCGATGACTTAGAGAGTAAAATCGAAGAGTTGCACAAGCAAATTGATAATATGAAAGGAGAAGAAAATTCAGTGAAGGAAGAAATAAAGAGATATGAGGTAAGTTAAGAAAACAAGCCCCATAAGTAGTCTCCTTTCAATTTGCAAGTTATATATTGTAGAACAAAAACTAACAAAGAGGAGGATGGGCAATGTCATTGGGAAGGCTAAGCAAAATTAGCAGGTTGTCAAGAAGTGGCATGCAGTTTGCTGATGTCTGTAGGAAAGATTTCCCCAGTGAAAACCGGCGTAAAAGCAAGTTACAGCTTGGAACTGGGGAGCTCAGTGCTAGGCCAGAGTTTATAGCTCAGTTTCCTTGTCAGATTAAAGGCCTTGCCACTATTTCTGAATGTATCAAATTGTACCATTGCAGGAAGAGAAGCAACATTTAGAAGAAGCTTTGAAACGTGCTGAAAAAGAGGCAAAAGAATTGGTAGTGTTAAAAACGTCTTTGGAAAGCCAACTAGAAGATATGCAGGTAAGAACAAGGGTAATTTGGAATATTTAAATTTTAAATTTCCTGTTTGTTTACCTGAGTCACAATTGCTTTCTGCAGAAGAACGTCTCGTTCCTCTTGAAGTAAACTTTGTTTTAAAGTCCCAACCTTACTGCAGTGTTCAAAGGTTTCCTGAAAGCATAGCACCACCTAATTAAAACGGTTTTCTTGCTAGTATTTTTTTTTACTTCCATGGATCTAGCAAAATTTAAGAGAGTTGAATCTCAAAATAAGCTGCCTAAAGTTTTATAAATCTGTTTTATTTTGAGTGATCGTTCAGCACTAGTTGTGCATAGGTATTTACATGTAACAGAATAAAAAACTGTACTTGGATATAAATAAAAATATTGGTAATAGATTAACATCAGGAAATTGGCTTCTCTTTTTATTTTTCACAAACTTGTCTTATTTGCAAATGGAACTTGTTTGCATGGAACTGGTGTATTATCACAAAACCAGAGAAATTTAATGCGTATCACTAGGACTTGCAGTCTCTTAAACTGTGTGAGACCCTCTGTCCATCTTGCTCCTTAGTCTCCTCAGTATCCAGGAGAGGATGTGCTTTCTCCCAGATTAGCCCAGAAATTAATCGTCTGCAGAATGCATCTACCTCAGAGCAGTGAAGAAGGGATGTTGGCAATATTGTTTATGAGTAAAGATGGAACGATTCAGATGGAATGAAAATTTAGATCTGTTTAGGAAGGAGATTAATGTATATAAATCTTAAAACTCTTCACATTGACATCAAACTCTGTATCTGAAAAAGTTACCCACCTTTTACATGTGCTAAAGAAGCATCTGTTTCAGCAGTAGCAGATCGTGTTTCTAGAAGCAAAATTTTTAAGTGATTCTGTCAAACAAGTCAGGCTCAGAAGTGAGGTTTATGTACATCGCTAGCAACCCTTTTTTAATTCAACAGGTGTTTTCCTCTGTTGTCTTCAGAAGAAATTCTGCATTACTGTTCTGAAAATCTGAAAATGAGACCTTTTCCTAAGTGCATTATAAACCAGGGGAAGACTGTATTAGCCATCATGTTCTCATGGTTCAGTTAATTATGGTAAAAACTAAAAAACCAACAAGAGAATACTACAATATCTTTAAAATGGAATGTGCTTCTAGAGTATAAGGTTTTAACAGTCTGGATAAAGAAGTTTTGTTTCTACAAAATGAAGGTTTTAAGCTGATGTTCCCAGTAACTACAACAATGTTTCATCTGAGGCTTTTGGTTGTTTTTTTTAATTTTTTTTTTTTCCTTCTTTTCATTTTAAATCTGTTTATCTGTTCTACTTCACCGATTCTCCAGATTTGCTTGTATGTGTTCCTGGTAGCCTGCTCGTGGTTGGCACTGTTAGCACTGTTCTCCAACAACTCCCTTCTAGCACAGTCTGGCTTGACCTCCTTGCACGGTGCGAATCAAGGCACCGGATGCATCTCCTGCAGCTCAATCAGCTTTCGGTCAGGATGCTTGAAAACTGTGTTCTGTCTTTTCTGTTTACACACCCTTCAGGGCATCACGCCAAGTAATGCTGCCTCCAGGCTGGGTCTCCAAATTAAAGAAATCTAGGAAAGGTGACAGATAGAAAAGTCTGGCCTGTCGTTTTATTCACAACTTGTGTCTAATTTCTGGCACAGCAAATTCAATCCTCTTTCCAATTCCTGTCCGCTGGGTATGAGCACTGACTGACTTCAGGATGTAATCAGGGGGCCCTTTGGTTCAGAACAATTTAGCCTTTCTGCCTTTGGATTGTTGCTTGTTTTAATGAATAATATTGTGCAGTAGGCACCTTTTACAACTTAGACAACAAACTTTTGGCACAGTAATAGTGTTCATCACAGTGGAAATTTAATTCCTGACTGGCCCATCTTGCTTTTTACATGATACAGATTACTTTTCGTGGTGGGCTAGCATAAGAATGACAATATGAATAGAATAGTAGCAGTTGCTGTAAGTACAACCAAATCTATTCCTCCACTGACCCAAATTTCTACTCAGAAAAGTTAAATTCGTAATTTCTTTAGTAGAGATTTCACTGTTTGAAGAATAAGTTACTATATAGCATAGTTACAAGCTAAATAATACTGATTATAATATGGACACCTATTAAGTTGTCGTGGGTTGACCACGGCCGGCCGCCAGGTACCCACACAGCCGCTCACTCACCCCCCACTTCACTGCTGAACAGGGGGAGAAAATATTTCCAAGGGTTCAGGATTTGAGATAAGGACAGGGAGATCACTCTCATTTACCGTCCCGGGCAAAACAGACTCAGTTTTGGGGAAATTAGGTACATTTATTAAGAGAACTAATCAGAGAGGAGTAGTGAGAAGTTAGAAAGAGCAAACAGATCTTAAACAGAACACCTTCCCCCCATCCCTCCCTTCTTCCCGGGCTTAACATCAATCCCGGTTTCTCCACCTCCTCCCCCCGAGCGGCGCAGGGGGACAGGGAATGGGGGTTACGGTCAGTTCATCCGACGTTGGTTTCACCGCTTCTTCACTCCGGGGGAGGACTCTTCACTCTTCCCCAGGGCCATTGTGGGGTCCCTCTCACGGGAGACAAGCTTCACGCTCTCTTCTCCGCGTGAGTCGTCCCACGAAGGGCAATTCATCACAAACTGCCCAACGCGAGACACCTCACGAGGGGCAGCCCACCCCTCGTGAGTCTGAGGCGCAGTCCTTCGGGGGAAACTGCTCCAGCGTGAGCCACCCGCAGCGTCCCAAAAGTCCCACCGGCCAACCTGCTCCAGCGTGGGCATTCCTCTCTTCCACGGGCTACAGGTTCCGGCAGCAACTTGCTCTGACGTGGGCTTCCCACGGGCTACAGTCCCCTTTCAGGCAATCCACCCACACGGCGTGGAGTCCTCAGTGGACATCTACGCGGTGATCCTCACGGTGGACCTCTGCACCTCGCCCATGGGCTGCAGGGGGACAACCCGCTTCACCATGGTCTTCACCACGGACCCGGGGGACTCGTTCTGCTCCGGCGCCTGGAGCTCATCCTCCCCCCCCTCCTTCTTCACTGACCTTGGTGTCTGCACAGACTCTCACTCCTCCATCTCTGTGCCAGCTGTTATGGCGCAGTTCTTTTTCCCATTCTTAAATATGTTTTTCACAGAGGCGTTCCTCTGCTATCACCTTACTGACAGGCTCAGCCTTGGCCAGCGGCGGGTCCCTCTTTGTAGCCGGCTGGCGTTGGCTCTATCAAACTTGGGGAGCTTCTAGCAGCTTCTTACAGAAGCCACCCTGCAGCTCCCCCCCCGCCGCCGAAATCTGGCCAGGCCAAACCAAAACATAAGTAGATTGGAGAACAAAATTATGCAGAATGCTGGAGTAAGAAAACCACTATTTCCAGCCAAGTAGAAGTCATCAAGCCCAGAGAACAATTAGTTGTTGCACAACCATCTCTTTGGAAAAGTGTATGTGCACCAGCTGATTGTGCATTAAAAACTTGTTGGTTTGGTAAGAAACAACACAAATGTAAGGTGGTTTTTTTCAGTCTTGTACTTTATATGTATGCAAAAAAGCCTTTGCTCTCTCTAATTACTAATAAATGTAGCCTAACAGAAGGGGAGACTTAACTACTGTTTGTATCTGAGTTGTCAGTTTATACAGAAACGTGAGAGATACAACAAATCTAAAGAGGTCTCTAACTTCTAACATTTGATGATGTTCTTCTGTAACAGAGCAATTATTTTTGAGATTCTGCTCTATATTGTCCACAGAAATATTAGTGGTTTTACATTTAAAGGTTTTTTGAGTGTAATAAAGTAAGGATCGTAGGTATTAGATATTCAGTGAAACTGTATTTCCAATATTAAAGTGTAAAACAATGTTTTAGAGTGGTTTTATGATTTATGGTGATCATAATTATTAAAATTTTTGTGATCGAACACTTAAATTTTTCATAGTCTGTTTTTAATCAGTTTAATGGTGCCTCTCAGACTTCATAAAAACAAACACTTTTCCTAGGCTTGTAGTGTCTGTTTAGAGTAGACCATTAAGATTACTGTGGAGGGAGAAGGAGGAGGTGCAGATGAAAGATAACCTGCTTTTCTTGCCTTGGAATGAACTGGCGACAGTCAGGTATTCTGCTGATGGATGATATTTAGAAGTTGGAGAGTGGTAACTTCTTAAACATCCTGAATGTGAATAGAGAGCTTAAAAGGGAACATATAGGAAAAGTGAAACCTGAAATGGATATTGAACCTTGTGCAGGAGGTAGGATTTGGTGACGTGTGGAGCTGCAGAGGAGTGTATGTTCTGCCACATAACAGAGTCATGAAAAGGGTCTACATTTGGTCATACGAGTATTGCAACAGTGGTTTAGGAATTTACAGGAAGCGTAAAGCACTGCATCACAAAAATGATGTTTGTCCTGTACTGGCTAGCAAACTGCAACTCCATAAAATTTTTTTTGAAAGTTTGTCTTTAAGTTTATCCTAATGTTAACAACAGCTGGCTCTATTACTGCAGCATGTTATATAACATTGCTTTAAAGCATGAGAAAAGAAGGTCTACATTTCATTACGTACTTCTTTTATTCTACGGCAGGGAAACATCCATTGCATTCTGCAGGAAAGGCAACAGTTAACTGAGCAGTTACAAGATGAAACTCGCCAGAAGGAGCAGTTAAAGCAGTTAAACGATGAAATGGAGAATGAAAGATGGCAACTGAGCAAGACTGTTGAAAAGTTACAGGAGGAGGTATGACTCTACTCCAAAGAGGCTGCAGGAATCTGAATATCTAACAGAGAGAAGCAAATGAGATGTGAAAATATAAAGAATTAAATTTGTTCAAGTGTAAAAAAAAAAAAAGGGAAAAAAAAAGAGCAAACATTAATACTAGTCTCTTTAACCTAGACTATCAAGGCTGGAACAGTGCTTGGAGCACTGCTGTCTCAAAATCTTGCTGTAGAACAGTTCTGTATTGTATGTGCTTGTTTCGCAGATGTCTGAAATGGTTGAAGTCTCAAAAACATCAACCCTGGAGCTTCAAAACCAGCTTGATGAATACAAGGAGAAAAATCGCAGAGAACTTGCAGATGTACAGAGACAATTAAAAGAGAAAAACCTTGAGGTAGAAAAATCACGCCTGACAACCATGAGAATGCAAGATGAGGTAATGACTCCTAAGCTCAGTGACAAATTCAGCTCAGATAGTTTTGAAGACAATGAATGTTTGCTGTCATGCTTCTCTGTACTTCATCGTGAGAGACTGGGCAGGCTTTTGAGTTTCGTTCTTCATGATGCTGATCAGTGTGTTACTTCCACCAGGGAAATGGGGTTTCCTGTTTATGACAGATTGCAGGGTTTGACAAGCGTGTGTATGTTAAGTGATACGACAAGGATTCCATTGATGATCTGCTCTCTTTTAATGCCTGCTACTGAAGGAATTGAGAATGTGGAAATCTTCTTAATAAGAATAAATAAAAGCCCAGCTATTATTTAGAAAAAAACACCCAACAAATAAACCAAAAACCAAACAAACCACAAAGAAACACCAACAAAAAATGTCACCAAACCCAAATTCTGGCTCTAAAGGAGTTGACATATGTTCTCTTCCTTTGTATGAGCGAAGTTGCAGATTTAAATGACGTCATCTGTGCAACCGAGAATCAACCACAGTCTTGAAGTGTGTGCCTCTTAGCACATACATTTTTCCATAAAGGCAATCCAGTCTTTTAAAGATCTTCGTATACTTGCTTTGCAGTTGAAAAAACTGTGAGAATACACTGGTCACAGATGTTTTCTGTGTGTGGAATATTGTAATAGTTTGTTTGCTCCAGTTCAGACCTTCTCTTACATTCCCCTCTCCCCTTAACAAACTTGTATAAGATTCAATTTAAAAGAACAGCAATAGAAGAAAGTGTAGTTCCTGTATATTATTCTGTCTCCCTTCTTTATTTATTCCATTCAGGAATGGAGAGCCTTTGTAAAGGAATGACGACACATAATGAAATGTGAAAGATAAAACTGGGATATTGAGAACATGGCTCTTAAGTTGAATAAATGAGAGCAGTATAAATAAAAGATATGTATAGGTGTGTGTAAATATTTATACACACCATGTTTATAGTTACTATGAAAAATACTTCTGGCGTTGTCTGTTACAACTATAAAACAATACAAAGAAAAAAATTCAAAACAAAATAAACCTTATTTGAAAAAAAAAGTAATCCAAACAGTATATAAAGCACAAAATGCTGCTGTCTGGGGAATACACCTCCATGAGGCAATATTTAAAATCCTTAGGGCTTTAAAAATGTTTGGCAGCTAGCTCCAAGAGAGGAGACAAAATCTGAAAATACAGGATAAGCAGGTTAAACGGCAGACTTCCTAGTGAAACTAAATATTAAGGACAATTGACAGTCTTTATTATCTCTTCTTCTTTTGTGTTTAATAAGAAGTACAAATAGATTGTCCTTCCATTTAACGTCAAACATTCTGTTACCTGTCAAAATCCTCTTGGGTAGGTATCATGGTGCACAAAACCTTTTTGAGACTCTTATCAAAAGCTGAGGATTGCAGTGGTCGTGGCAACACAAGCATCATCTTCTTGTTCCAGCAGAAAAGTCATGACACATTCTCGCAAGGCAGGATGGAAATCCGTCATTGCCAAGTCTCCTCTAACTTCTCCGTTGATATGTAGAAGATGCCGATTTTGAAAGTTATCAATCCTATGTCATTCTGTCTGAAATGTTAAACACGTGTGAAATGCTGTCAGTATATAGATCTCTGCACTTGGCTAGCGCTTCACCAGGTCATGCAGATGTCCAACATTTTGTTGTCAGGACTTAGCAATAGTCCTGTAGCAAACTCTGAAGAGTCACTAGTATATTATTTTGCTTCATCACTCAAATAAGGGTTTGACTAAACAGAGGAAGAATATGGAAGACTGTATACTGAAAAGAATAACCCTTGTCTTACATACATGTCACAGGTTACAAGTATAACGAATCATTGGTAAAATGCTGTCATTGAAGTGCCTTACACATATGAACCACATAATTATTTAAAAGCTAAAGTAATGGTATTCCGAAAAGAAAAGGAATAATATTGCAAAAGTTGCAAAGCTATAAGCATTTAGAAATTTGTCTAAATTCTGGCTTGCTCTAACTGCGTAAAAATAAATAAATAAATAACCCACAATGTATAATTGTTACTATGAAACGTGTAGCGTGAGACATCACTTTGGACCTGATATTTAATCCAAGTCTATTTTCCTGGTGCCATCTTGTGGGTAAAACAAAAATTTCTGTGAAAGGCATATAACGATGCAATTCCTGTCGTGATTCCAGATCTGTGATGTTTGTAGTCAGCCCCCTTCACTGGCATCACTTATTTATAGGAAGTACAGTATAAAGTGTATTATCATAATCTTGTTTCAGATACGTCTTATGGAAGAAAACTTGAGGGACCACCAGAGAGCTCAGGATGAGGCAATAACAAAAACACAGTTGCTAGAACAGACTGTGAAAGGTTTGGAATATGAACTGGAAGCTAAAAACCACTTAAAAGACGATCGGGCAAGACAAATAAAATTAATGGAGGTAAAAGACATATTTAAGGGTTGGTATCTTATTAGAACTAATTAAAATAATTTTGGGGTTTCACATGGATTATGCTTGGGAAGAAACAAAATAACTGTGTTGTTGAAAATCCCCGTAGTACTGCTGCAGGAGTTATTCTGGTATATTCTAAAGGTGATTTGTTAGCGTATCTATTGTAGCGTGCTGTGTTCTAAATTGCAGTTATTCTTTCATCATTTTAATTAACTTTCTTTTTAATTAATGTTCTCTAATTGGGCAAAATTGTATTATTTTTGTTTGTAGGCCCATCACTCAGAACTTCAAAAATATTTAGAAGTGTAAGTTCTATTTAGCATGTAATATAAATTCATTTCAGGAGCCTGAATAACATCATTGTTCTAACTTTGTTGTTACAGAGTTAGCTTTGTAACTCTTCAGTTCAACTAAGCTGTCACTTAATTTCCATAAACACTTTAATATTGTATTCATATGAAAAGAGATTTGTAACATTACAAAAACAGTCTCCAGAAATATTTTAGAATTTCTCTTACTTTCTTGAAATTGGTGGGAGTGATTAAAAAAGGAAATGAAACTTACATTTTACTTTTGTCATGAGTTCACTTTAAAGGCTTATCTACCTGCCATCTCTTTTTTTGGATTTTTTATGTGTTTTCAGAGGCATTTCACTTTTCAGAGAGTTTGAGTTCCTGAAATTTAAGGAAGAATGCCCTGGAAGCAATCGGAAGAGAATGAGAAAGTAGTTTGTTGAAATCACTTTTCTTTGTTCCACTTAGGACAAGTTATCTCACCTGGAACTTGAGCTTGATGAAGAAAAGACCAATTCAGATTTGTTGTCTGAGAGAATTGGTAGATGCAGAGAACAGGTACTCGAACAAGTTTTCCAACTGTTGTATAATGAGAAAAAAGCGTTACTCGGATCGCAAACATTATTCGTTAACTAAATAGTGATTTACATACTATACTTAAGCAGAGTGTATAAATCCAAAAAAAACCAAAGTTCACAAACGTGATTAAATATGCCCCTCAGTGTCATCACTGGCCAATTTTTTCCTGTTTGCCCAACTGAAAAACTGTTGCAGGGTGCGTATAAAGACTGAAGACCAGTATCACACTCTGATACTCTTGCTGCAGTGAGCTTCCTCAAGTAATCACTGATGCATGTAGAGGTGATGCCGTCTTAGGCTTAGTTTTAGGTGGTGAGGCTGTCGGAGAAAGCTCGTTGTAGGAAGTATCCTTAGATTGAAAGATCACCATTCTTTAACCTTACTGAAAAGTAGGCCAGCATAATGGACTGGATTTCAAAGGAGGAGGAACTTAGGAAACTGGGGAATTAATTAGTGAGGTCAGCCAAACTGAAGATGCTGGCCAGTTGCAACAGAGAATAACCTTTATTTTCATTACAAGGCTAAAAACTCATGAAGGTCTATCAAAGATTAGACAGTTGGAAGGAGTTTTTCACATAAAAACATCAGTCATCGGTTCTAGAAGCGTTATGAGAGTAGATAGCTCAGAAAGAGGGGAAGAAAGATTTATTGACAAGATTGTGTCTCATGGGGCACAAAATTTAAAGGTAAATGAGTTCTGCCAAGCAAAGTGAGATCTATCAGAGTAATTTGGACAAGTAACAAACCAGTTCTTGACTGTATAAGTAGAAGAGGGAAGTTACGGAAACTGTATGATGAGTTATCAATCAAGATAAAACGTAATCCAGGTGTGCTTCCTCATATAAATGAGTATTTTGCCTCTGTTTTCAGCAAGGCCAGTGAATGTGTAGGTGGGGGGAAGTGAAATGGATTAACAGAAACAAGACCATTGAGCTGGAAATCACCGAGTCTAAGAGAATTAGGAATTCGTTGTTCTAAGGAAAGAGGCCTTAATATTATTGAAGATTGCTGAAAGAACTGACGTGTGAAGTTATAGATTCAGTAACAAGGTTTTTAATAAATGAGAAAAGCAGACAATAGAGCCTGATGACTGAAAAAATAACCAGAGCGTCCGTGGGCAAGTCGTCAGTATTGTGCAAGTTTTTGAGTAGTCCACAGAAAGGACTATGATGGTGTGGCTGTCTTGGAATATCATGGCCTAGACAATGTCCTTTGCCTTAGTTCTACCTCCTGAAGGATGTGGAACAGATGTGTAACTCATTACAGCATGAATGCTACTGTAGTTTTACGTGAAGTACTACACCTCATTAGTAATTTCCCACAAGTCCTGGAGACAGTTTGCATTGAGGTACAACCTACAATGGTCCGTTCTGTTTTCGTTTCTCTTTCTTTCTCCGGAAAAAAAAAAAAAAGAAAAAATTGCTGACATTTTTTTGAATAGCTTCAGTTTCAGAGGGAGAACAGAAAGTAAGATCTTAGTTTCTAAGTCTTTTGAATGAAGTTGTAAATCCCACTGAGACAGCTAGAGAGTTTTCAGGTGAGTTGGAGGTCAGCTTTCTTCCGTGCATCCTTGAAACACCAAGGCACCATTACTGCTGTGCTGGGACTCGGGTTACTGAGATTCTCTTTGAGTGCAATACAGTCTTTTTGCTATTATTCTGTTGATACTGTACAGACTCTGAGTCAGCGGTTGAAATAGAATGTAAAGGACCCATAGTAACGTGGGGTCACGCTGCTGTTACACTGGGAAGCCTTTAATACTTAGAGTCTGCGCCTGTGTGTAAGCCTAGGATGAAAGAACCTTAGTAATAGCTGCGCTAGCAGGTGCGGTAGGAAGTTAATTTACTAACTGAATGGAAACCTAAAATACATAGGGGTGACCAAAATGTTACATAATGGGTAAAAGGCGTGTTTATTTTGAGGTCTGGAGTTTCTCATTTTGCACATGAATTACAAAGGTTGCTTTGTTTTGATTTTCTGCCAGAATGACTAAGTAGTCAAATTACTAAAGAGCATTTCAGGGTCTACTAAGCATTTATAATGACATGAGAAATTATAATGGATTTGTTTTGGTAATATCTGTATTTCTGTATTTTTTTAAAAAAACCTGTAAATCTATTTTAATGTACTGATAATGAAATATAATACTCAAATTTTTAGTAAAAACAAACTGAAACAACTGGTTCTATGTCACACAAAGCTAAATGTTTGAATAAACATTGTCAGGCCTGATAGTTCACATTTCATCTACCATGAAAAGTTATCCTTTTTTAATTTAAAGACCCTTTTGAATCTGAGAATGGCTACATGAGCTACTGTTCTCATCTTCCCTACCTGATCCTCGAGAAGTACCACAACAAAGTGGAAACAGTAAAAAAAATTGAGGGGAAAGGTGGATCATATCCTATTAGTTTTGAAACGGTAAGATGTTACAAACTCTGGCAAGACCAAAATGATTAACACCACACACACTTAGAAAGCTAGAGCCCTCACTTGCTCTTTGAGTCTAAAGCAAGCAGACACAAGGCACGTTTTGGTACATAATGTCTTTTTTTCTACAAACAAGTGGAATGAAGTACCTCTTGCCATTTTGTTTTTACAAGCGGAATTGAAAAATACTTAAGACACCCTCACCAATTCTTGTCTTCTGTGAAAATGCAAACATGAATCTATTGACTTCAAAGTTGCTCCCAATAAGTGTGAAAAATGGACTAGTTAGTTTCCATGACAACTTCAGAATAAATACGGAAGAATAAAATTGCATAGGCTGCATCATTTGCTTCCTTTCAGTAAAGCGTTCCCCGTGGACAGCCATATACCTGCTGTTCAGCTGGCACCGGGTGTGGGAGGCAAACAACTGAAAATGTGGATATGAAGGTTGCTTTCCAATTGTGCAGGATCAAAGAAGTTTGGCTTTAGCTTGTTTATTTGTTGAACGTTGGGGTTTTTGGTCACGTACTTGAAAACTGTGCATGTAGCTGTATGTGTACGTGGGTAGGCACGTATATATTTTACTTTTCCCAACTTAGGTATTAACCAGAAACGTAGGCTGTGAACCTAGTGCAGACAATGGGGATAGCTTCCAAAATATTATTCGAAATCAAATTGCTTTCACTAGTAATGAACTCAACAGCTGCTCCTAATACAAAAGCTGGCACAAATTGCTGTTGTGTCTAATAAAGCTTTGTAAAATCTGATACTATTGCATTTCTTTGTTGTTAGCATTCTTCAAATCCGGCTGTGATAACTGTTGCCTTAAGCTGCAGGAATAATTTGTTGTTTTAACATAATCAGAATATGAGGTATAGAAAAGGTAGAATGTGAAGCACAGATCTCCACATGGTACATACCCAGAGCTTATCTGAACTGCTGTGAAGAGAAGTGAGAAGCTTGAGCACATCTTGGCAGGCAACTACTTTTTTCTTTCCTTTGTGCATGTTAATTATGTGTTTGCTAATGAAAAGGGCAAGAAGATAAGTGAAAACCATTTCCACCTCCTCCAGCAAGAATGGTGCCCTGCTGCCCTTCTCTTTTTACAAGCTACTCTATGTATTTGCACGTGGCTTTCTGATTCTAATCACATATAGTATTTTTTCTCTATCCCACGGTTTTTCTGTGAGGTTGCTTTTACCATGAGGTATCCAAGAACAATAATAGTCATCTTGGAAGTATAATAATTATCCCTTAAATAATTTCTTAATTGAGATCTTGGGAGGGTTGCACAAATTTGTCACAGCCTTTGCACACAGTGCGAGCACAGTAGAACTCTAGAGTTGTCCATTAAGCAAGTTCCTACCTAAAACAAAACCCCTTTCTTCGGTTAACAGTTGCATTTTTAATTAGTCATTCTTTTTGCCACAAATTTTGCTTTATTTTTTGTCTGTGTCTGTCCTCATGGCTAAAGCAATTACAGCAGAATAAATTCTATTATAACTTGGTTTTCTATATTTAATGAATAAGTGCAAGTATTGTACCCATGACCGATTATAATTTTTATATATATTTTAATATATTAAATAATATTTCAATATACATTAATAAACATTATTATCAACAGGCTTCTATGTGACGACGAGAGCTTTTAGGAGAGTACCCAGCTGTTGAGGACAGAGCCATATGATAACGTTTTTAGCCCAATAACTGTTATGACCTTAATTTCCAGGAACACCTTGTGCCGTTCTACCGTACTGTGGCATAACGTATGCAACCACACACATTGCTGCCGTTGTTTGTATTCATATATTCATTTCAAAGCTACAGAAACAGTGTAAATTACTTCTTTTAAACGTGATTAATTGTAAATATATCTCCTAATATTATAATGGGGTAAAAAAAAAAAGGCCCGAGGTAAATTTTCATGTGCTGACCTTGTTTAACCTTCACATTCTTCGCTTTGCTTTTGAATTATTTTTAAGTGAGAATTCCTAAGGGCTTTTAAGAGACCTCTAGTGAGATAAATCAGTAACTTAAAGCTGCTTAACTGTGTGTTTGTGCGCGTTCATATCTAGCTGTTGTAAAACAAGGAAAAATGCTGTGACCACTGAAACCTTTGTCAGTCTTTTTGCGGGTACCTTAAGTGGCACAGATGTTTACTGTGTTCCTGGTGACACTCGCCATAGAAAAAGCATTGTGCAGGGAATAGCACAAACACTGTGGTGGCATTAGTTCTGTTTATAAAGGCATTTGCAAAGACTCGGGGCAGTCTGAGCAGGAATGAGAGGCAAGAAGTGTGTCTGGGCACTACAGACTTTTTCCTTTAGCCCCAAAGTTTCAGTAGCAGCTCTTAGGCAGATTGGGGTATCTCTTTGATGCTCAGAATTTGGGGTTTTGTTTCCAGTCCAGTAGTTAGATAAAACTAACTCTGTATCCTCCTCTTGATTCTGTATTGATCAGGTATCTTTTTAACATCTTATCCGTAGAGAGTATACTTTCCTGTTGGTTATTTAATATGTACCAGAAGTATTTACAGAAGCAGTAGCAAAAGTTGTGTTTTAACAAACCAAAAACACCCTCTCCCAAAATCCTGAAGTTGGTGCTCTCCTCGTCTGACAGGCATAAAATTGACTGGAAGAGGGGAAACATGTTCATATCCAGTATGCATCAGACTTGAAAAAAAGCTTTTCCTGGTCTCGTAGACATAGAAAGCTGTAACTGTGTGTGGAGTGTCTTACTGAGCTCTAGGCACTTTTCTGCAGTTACCAGTTTGTGTTTGATGAAGTGGAACTTTAGACTATTCAGCAGTGTAAAGCTAAGGTGCTGTTTCAAAGCTTCAGACTTAAGCCTGAAGAAATGAGCTGTAAAAGGTTTTTGAAGACTGATATGATGTATGACCTGTAAAGGTCCCTGCCAACCCAATGCATTCTACGATTCTGTAAACAACGAGCGTACACAGGGTGGCTGGAAAATGCGTAGAATAAGCATTGAGATTGACGTGAGCTTCCCAAAGCGGAAAGTTGTGTTCAAGATTGTAGTTGTAAACTTCATCTGAAATCGTGTGTATGCCCTGAGTTTTAAGAAAGAGCAAATTTTTTTCTCATTGATTATGTACTTTATATATATATGTGTATATATATACACACAATATCATGTAGATAAATGTAAGTTAAGTCTTTTATTAAAATTTATGTCTTTTCTTTCTATCGTAGATTGAACAAATGAGGACAGAGCTCCTTCAGGAAAGAGCTATAAAGCAGGATTTGGAGTGTGACAAGATTTCATTGGAAAGACAGGTAATTCCGGTTGGCATATCATCACACTAGCAAAATATCCGGCTGGGTATCTGCCTTCATTAAGAAATTCCAGTAAGCATTTAAAGAATAGAGTATTTGGGATCTGGCACTATCCCACCATAGCTGCTGAAAGTATGTGTTAGCAAGAATAGATTAAAAACCATTAGTTTATTAATACCGATACTCAAAAGAAAATATTACAATCTTGAATTAATGTCTTCATTTAGTATTTTTTTCTCATATACTCCCCATTTTAGTTTGTCACGGTTTATGTATTTCATATACTAAACACTCATGTATACATCTGTTTATATAAGACATTTTTATTGCAGTGAGTGCAGGCATCTCTCTACTACACAAATTCTTCTACATTTGAGGATCAAAACATTAAAAATAAATAAGAAATGTGACAGTTTATGTAGTACACTTGTTTCAGAATATCAATAGAATATCTATATAAAAACTTTTTAAGAAGACTATAGAATATCGAAGACACTGTTATCCAGTTTAGCTGTAAATCATTTGGCCTCTTGCAGAGGAGCTGTTTGTCAAAGTCTTTAGTACTTCAAGAGCACTGTTGAAGGTAGATCGTAATTTCCAGCAATTGTGATTTTATTTGAATATTTTATTCTGTAGGACCAAACAAGTGAAAAAATTACATGCCCCTGAAAGAAAAGATACAGATTTGATAGAGCATGTGTTATCTAGAAAGGAATATCACTCATATTTCAACACCTGTGCTGGAAGATATAGTAAAAATACTTTCTGGGGTTTTTTTGCAACATTTTACTCTGTAGTCTTAGACAGGAAGGTTAATATCATAGCCACTAGCTGAGATCCGGAGGAAAGCTATCCTGGCAAGTCGTAGTATTATTGATAGTCTCAAGAAGATAAAGACTGTAATGGGAATGTAGAAAACGTGGTTACGCTAGATGGGATTAATTCCACATGTGTCTGAGAAAAAAGAATGCCATCTACTGGTATATCCTGTGTACACCCCTATGCTGTAGTTCTGACTTTCCTACCATAGCTTTTTTTTTAGAGTTTGAGATCTGAGATGGTGGTTTGAAGGTCTGTAACAAAGAGCTTTATTTCCCGTTCCTCATGTAATTCTTCTTTTTTTATTGGCAACTTTATCATTAGGTCCCCACTGAAAACCTAAATTACCTAGCCGTGTAAAAATTCAAGTGTAAATCTGAGCAAAATGTCTACTTCTACAAATCATGCAGCTTGCAAAGCTTTTAAGACTCTTTGAGTAGTAGGAGTAGCATTGGATAATTAAGAAGGCGGGGGGAAGCCCACAATAACAACTTTGACAGAATGAAGCAATGTTGGATGCAAGTAATTTATTTGTCTACTCATTTTAGCCAGAAACAGTGAGTTACAGGGGAAGAATACAGAAATTGACAACAGAGTTGTGTGGAGAGTAAGACAGCTCCTGTGCTATTTGAAAAATTTCAGCAAATTAAAAAATGTTATCAGAAGTTCAAGGGTCTGTTGAAGCCTCAAACTTCAACCCAAGTTTAACAGTAAATTCTTTTTAATAAAACGCATCAATAGAAGAGTTGTTTGTAGGAAAGAGTAAAATCTCATGGTAGTAAACACTACAATCTCACTGACTCTCTCTTTTGATAATTACAAATATGCTGATCACCTTCTGCTTGCCTCATGAAATTTATTTTGTGTTAAGGTGGTATTTGTTAACATGAGCGTGTACATAGTAATCAAGTATGTTCCAACCATAGAACAAAGACTTGAAGAGCCGAATCCTTCACCTGGAGGGTTCTTACCGATCCAGTAAGGAGGGACTTGTTGCTCAGATGGAAGCAAGGATCGCAGAGCTAGAAGAACGACTTGAAAATGAAGAGAGGTGAAGCTGGTTATAAGATCAAAACATGCATGTTTATGTTTCCTAATATGGCCTTTTGCCAATAATAAGTCTCTAATACAATTAACTAGATTTTTTTTTTTTCTCACAAACACTGAATTAAAATGGTTGCTGCTTCATACAAGTATTGTATATTTTGGTTTTGACTGAAAACACACTAAAGGTTGCCTTATAAATTGAAATCTGGGCACGATGCAAACATGGATCCATAGCAAGTTGTTTTATCAATGTCTAGTACCAGTGACAGGCTTAGAAATACTAACTGTAGTTTAACACTTACATTTCCATACATTCTATGATTCTATGATTTAATCTTGGAGGATTTTTCTTTTTTTTTTCTAAATGTTGCTCTGGAGACAGAAGAAATTCTACTTAGTGGTTCAGGGTTTTGAACAAATTTCCTAATATTTTGCATGGAATCATCAAATCAAAGTAGGGGTGCTAGTGCTTAGTTAAGTCTTAGAAGATTGCTAATGAATTATGTCAGCAGGACTGGAAGTATTTCAGTTCCTTTTTTACAAGCCTGTCTTTTATTTGTTTTGTTTTTTCTAGGGATAGAGCTAATTTCCAACTAAGTAACCGCAGACTTGAGAGGAAAGTGAAGGAGTTAATGTTGCAAGTAGATGATGAACATCTCTCTCTGACTGATCAAAAGGACCAGGTAGAGGGAAAGACTAATATGCAAATATCTGATATTAATCCTACCAGCATAAATCGTCATATAGAAAACATGTGAGAAGAATATAGGTAGTTATGGTTTACTCTGCTGTTTACTCACTCCCACTTAGTGAGATTCGCAGTTCCTATTGTCATCATGTTCTTTTCTCTAGTACTAAATTGTTATTCGTTTCTAAAATGATGAAAAGGAAGCATTTATGGAAGCACTGCTATAAGTATTTAAAAAAAATAAAGCAAATGGACAGTGTATTATCCTGTAAATGTAAACAACGTGATCCTGTACACACATATACCATCAAATAGTGTTTTCTGTTTTGCTACCGCAAAATTTTGTTTAAAGAAAGAAGCTATTTATTGTTAAATATAGGCTATAAATATTAAGCATGTGTTGATATTCTAGTAGCAGTGTGCTCTGCTGTTTCTGTGGTCACTGTTAATTCCTTGCTAGACGTGGTTTGCTTCAGTACATGAGTCAAATAGTTAATAGACTGCCTGAAGAACGAACAGTGTGTTTCAAATTGCAGACATCTCTTAAGGGAACAATCTTTTAAAATCCTTTGGGGTTTTGAGACTTATTTTAGAGTATCTGTCTGGTAAAGTTTCTTAACTTGGCATACTAAGAGTTCCAGTCTTCCCTTATTGATAACTCGCTCTTGCTATGACATAGTATTGCCTTACTCTTCCAAAGCTATGTTGGCTGTTTTTTCTCTTTAAAAAATTGCATCCCATCATTTTTTGTCATCGAATACTGGCTTTTGAATATTTCTAAAGCATAGGACTACATTATCACTACAGTGGCAAAGTTGTGTCTTTATTCTCCCTCTCATAGATGCTAGATGTATAAAATTTCTGTATTAAAGTAGTCCTCTAATCAGCTGACATGTAAATATTTCAGTTGAGCTTGCGTTTGAAAGCAATGAAACGTCAAGTTGAAGAAGCTGAAGAAGAAATAGACAGACTGGAAAGCGCAAAAAAGAAACTCCAGAGAGAACTGGAAGAGCAACTAGACATGAATGAGCAGTTGCAAGGACAGCTTAATGCTGCAAAGAAGGAGCTAAGGTAGGATAACTTTACGGTTATGGGATGACCTTACTATTATACATCACACCAGCACTCTCAAGAGCGATGTCTTGCTCCTTCAGTCCATAAACTGAGGACTTCCTCTACCAAGCTTGAAGTTTGTCATAAGCAGACAGAGCTTCAGAGCTGTGAAACTCTTCTGCATTTCCTTTCTGTGTGCTTAATGAAGTCAATGAGGCAGGGAATAAAAACATGGAAAAAAGTGGTGGGACTCGACACTCTTATTTGTAGCAGTAAAGATTTCTTGCTAGTGACTGAGAGGTACAGCTATCTCCTGTTCGTTTTTGTGAGGCATCTTTGGACATTTCCGTGTGTGAAGTGTAGTTTCTCCCCCTGCCATGACTTTAGTTAAGAGGTACTTGAAAATACAATTGATCGATCATCGTTCTCTTGCATGTTGCTTTCATGTAAGATTGTAGTCTGTGATAAACTACCCCTACTGGAGAACAAGTTTCTTGGACATCCTTTTAAAATATAAATCCCACCTGTCAATGTTTTAAGCGTTTGCATAAGTGGTCAGCGTGTAGATGTGCAGCTTTAATAGCAAAAATGTGTATTTTTGTTTTAGTAGACTGAAGAAGTCGCCAAGTAAAATGTTGGCTGATTCAGATGATGATGACGATGACGATTTCAGCACGGATGGTGATAGTGTCTGTGAAGTATCTTCAGGAAATAACTTTTCAAAAGATGATGACACAAAAATCTAAAGTATTGAACCTGTGATTCCTTGAAAGTACTGGAAGAATTACATAAATTATCAAGAAACTGGATATTCTAGAAGCCAAACGATGTAAAGGGATTTAGAGTTGGGAATATAATGTTTCCATCCATACTGTGCCATTTTCTTATTTAGATCGCCACTCTTTATTATAGAAAACAGGGTTGCATTATAAAACAGCTATAAAATGTGGAGATATATATATATATATATAAGCTATTGAAAACACAGGGGTAATGTTTCACATGGGAAATGTGATTTAGCTAAAATTCTGTTTAAGTACAAAGCCATTTGAAAGTAATTCAAAATTAGTTTGTAGTTATTAAAAGCTTTTCCCTAAAATTAAATAAACCACAGAAGATTATTTAATAATTGTAAGTAGGGGGAAATGATGTATAAAATGTAAATATCTTAAACGTGATGTTTTTATTGACTACTTTAGTACTATTTTGTAAAGTTTCAAATATTATATAAATCAGTTTCATATGTAAAGTACTTAAATTTATACTGAATGTTATATTTGGGGTTTAAATAAGAAGAAAACAAATGAAAATGAGTACATTTTGTGCGTTACAGAGCAGTTTCACAGTTCCTGAGCCAGGAAGTACATTCCCATTTTAAAACGAGTCCAAGTTTTATTGTACGTGTTCTGCCTATTAGAGATCAAATGTGAATCCCGCCTGTTGACTTGAAAAGGACCGACCACCACATCTGTGTGATGAGTGAGGCTGACCTGCAGCTTTCTTGTAAACTTTGTTTGGGAAGCTTTCAGAACGAGGTCAGTTGGCCTCTTTCATTTCCTGCAGTGGCTTCCATACTGCCACAGGCGGAACGGCATAGGCCTGCTGATTTGAGGGCATCGGGGCTGGCTTATCTTAAAGCCTCTTAGGAGTCCTACTAGTTTCTACAGAATTACTTGTGGAAGTATCTGCTTAAATCCATTCATTAATTGATTCCAAAATTTTTTGCACCTGGCAAGAAATTGCACCAAGGAAAAACAACGCACGTAAACTGTTTTTTTCTTTCTAAGCTGTTCTTAAGCATCTCTGTCTGATGTATATGCAGCATATGATCATACGTGCAGATAGATATTAGTACCTCAGTTTACAGAAGTATCTGCATCTTAGGTGATACATCTGTTGAACAAACTTCGCAGGAAAATCAGAAGAAGAAAAAAGCATTGCAGGTTTTATTTTTGAAGAATTTTCCATTTTATTGCTAAAAATACTTCGTTGCCATTTATATTACCCCAGACTGGTTTGTTTTGATCCTTTGCAAATAGGGAATTCTAAGAAAAGGGCACTAAATAATTTTGTTAGTAAACCATAGCTAAGTCTTGTCTGATAATTAGAATTTGTCCCTGGTTACAGATGGTGAACACTCCTTTGTGGACCATGTGATAGTGTAATGTAATTGTAAAAAGTACTTTAAACTGATGTTGGTGGGAGCTTCCACTACTCCCACATCTACTGGAGAGAACAAGTGAGGCTGATAGACTTGGTTAAGGCAGAAGTCCTGACAATGGCAGTATCCATTTTCATACGATATGAAATGAAACTCCTGCCTGCAGGATCAAAAATATGTTAGTGCATCGCAGATTACAGACTTTTTTTGCCATGTAATTCCCTTCAGCTTGGTTTTGATGGTTTGAGATAGACGGGAAATGACATGAATGGCATAGTTGTAGTGCTTTGTCTCTGAATCTTGTATGACTTCTCAAGTAACATATATAATTTTTTTTGCAGTACTAGCTTTGCTATTTTGACAACAGAAACAGCCTTTCCTCCCAGAAGATCTGCACTATACTGTACTGACGACAATCATATAACCTGCTGTGATTTATTTTTTGTTGTTTCATTTGCATGTTTATATAGACTTTAAGTTTAAACAACTGGTTCCAATCTCCAGGATTCTGTCCAATGTTCATAGGTGACTATTATTTCAAACCACTGGAAGAAAATCACTTAATATTGCATCTACCTCCAGTTACACTAAACTGTAAAAGAAAAATTCACTTAAAATAAAGAGTCAGTCAGCTCTTTCAGTTCTGCTTTGTGTGTGCGCATAGCTTGGTATGACAATTGAATTTCATATAGAAGATGCTTGTGTTTGTAACAAAATAATTATCTGGGAAATACTGGTGCTGTAAAGAAGTTTCTGCATTTTCTTCTTTCTGGATAGCTAGTTTCTTTGTAACTTGTAAAGCAGGTGGCAGGTATAATATGTAGAATTCACCCGTAAAAGGAAACAAAGGGAAGAATATGTGAAGAGACATGGTTGTGAGACATTAAGTCACTACAAATTTTTACAAACATTAGTTTCTGTTGTATTACAGAGACATGACTTGAATTCTGAGCTGTTGAGACCTTCAGTTTTCTTCAGTGATACCATAATATCTCATAAATAGACTCCAGCTAAATCACTTTTGGTATAAGCCTAACCTGGTGACCTATGTAGTGGATGCTTCTCTCTCTCAGTGTAAGTAATCTATGATGAACAATGAACTTTTTGTCCTCTCTGGGATTAATGGCTTTCATATCTCAATGAGATTTTGACCGTTTCTATGTGATGAGAGCTTTTATATAAAACCAACATTTCTTCCCATTAAAGCTCTATTCAGCCTAAATATACATTTTCTTCAAACTGCTGTGTGAGATTAGTATTGCCGTGTTCAACTTCTGACAACTTGTGCCATAAGAGGACCTGTGTGGTCCTTTGTAATTCCTGGGTTTGACAATCAAATCCAGACCGGTCAGCCTCACCTCCATTCCTGGAAAGGTGATGGAACAACTTATCATCGGCGCTGTCTCTAGGCATGTCAAGGGTAAGAGGGTCATTAGGAGCAGTCAGCATGGCTTTGCCAAGGGGAAGTCATGTTTGACCAACCCGATAGCCTTTGATGAGGGTGTAACCAGGTGGATAGATGATGGCAGTGCAGTGGATGCGGTTTATTTGACGCCGTCTCCCACAGCATCTTCACAGCTAAACTGAGGAAGTGTGGTCTGGATGATCGAGCAGTGGGGTAGGTTGGTAACTGGTTGAAGGAAAGAAGTCAGAGAGCTGTGGTCAATGGGACAGATTCTGGTTGTATCTAGTGGAGTCTAGTGAAGTGGAGTATCTAGTTGTATCTAGGCTGTATCTAGTGGAGTCCCTCAGGGATCAGTACTGGGACCAGTAATATTCAATATATTCATCAACGAACCACAAAGATGATGAAGGGAGTGGAACATCTCCCTTGTGAGGAAAGGCTGAAGGAGCTGGGTCTCTTCAGCTTGGAGAAGAGGAGGCTGAGGGATGGACTTATTAATGTTGATAAAAATGTTAAAGGTGAGTGTCAGGAGGATGGAGCCAAGCTCTTCTCAGTGATATCCAGTGATTGGACAAGGGGAGACGATTGCAAGCTGGAGCACAGGAGGTTCCGTAAAAATATTAGGAAAAACTTTTTCACTGTGAGAGTGACGAAGCACTGGAACAAGATGCCCAGAGAGGTTGTGGAGTCTCCTCTGGAAACGTTCAAAATCCACCTGGACGCGTTCCTGTGTGACCTACTGCAGGTGATCCTGCTCCGGCAGGGCGGTTGGACTAGATGGTCTTTCGAGGTCCCTTCCAACCCCTGACATTCTGTGATTCTGTGCAATTCTATTTTGAGCATTTTCACTCACCTGTAATGCTCTAGCAGATGCTCTTGGTTTTCTGAGCCTACTTTTGTAGATAGGAGAGTACAAGTTAACATCTACAAGAGCGTTGTGATGTTTTCAATCACAAATCTTTGGCAAGTGCTCAAAGATCTTTCAGTGGTAAATGCTATACAATGCAAAATGTGTAAATGGAAAACAAACAAGCAAAAAAAGAGTCTCCTGTCCTCCATAGACTCCTCGCTCATTCGCCCAAGTAATAAAATTGAAGATACTCGTTACTTAGAATGGATTTCAATGCCCTTGCATTTGGAAGGCATCTCTTTTCATAAAAGCACTGAGGTCGTTCAGACATGGTATCTTTTATTGCACAGAGAAAGAAGAAAGAAAATACATTGTTTTGCTGTCCCCTGTACCTACTTCCCTGCACTGCACTTTATTTAAGGAAAACTCTATGCTATGCAAATACTTTCTCGGTTCGGTATTGTCAGATGCTTTTTACTGTACAATGGCCAGACAGATTTTTCCCCCGAAAATATGTGGTCTTTTGGTGATGAGACTATAACTTGTTGATTAAGCCATGCATTCCTCTGATTTGTCCTCATTCTTCCCAACTTAATTCCTTCCTTTTTCCTGATTAAATAATGTGTTCTGATTTATAGCTGATTTTCTAAACTATTCCAGAAGCCAGGTGCATTCCTCATTTTTTACAGACCAGCTGTGTGCTTTGCTGAGTGAGCTCCACAGTGCAATAGCTTCAGCTTTTAGGCCTTTTCTGGATCACACAGCATATTTCAGTAATTAAACACTGATGCTTTTAGCTTACTAGAGCTTCCTATGCTCTGAGTAGCGCTATACATTTCAGCTGCTTAATTTCTACTAAACTGCAAGTAACATTGCAAAATGTTCAAAGACTTTGCTGAAAGAGCAACATTCTTTAGAGTTTGCCAGGGTTTGTAAAACATTTAATTTGTTCTTTTTTGCATGAAGTGCTGATTATGTCACATATTTACACCCTGAACCTACTATGTTATAATGGGGAAAATTTCATTGTTATTTCAAAATTCATTTGTGAGCACTGACCTAAGAAAAAGATATAAAAACTTATTCTATTATAACTTTTTTTCTATTTTTTATTCTATTTTAGCTTTATTGTAGCTTTTTCTTTTAACCTGTAAGAAAGGCGAGGCTTAATAATAAGAAGAAGGGGTAAGTTTAACAGATGAGGTCAAGGGCAATAGGGAACTGACCTCACCTACCTCAGTAGAAGTATGACAGCCCTTTAATGTACAAGTGAGCCTCATGTGAGGTCAGCAGAGACTGTATGCTTTATGTAAGAGGAAACATTTGATTTTCTCTCCACTTGTAATAACAATTCACTGTTTTATTCAGATACTGATGCTTCAAGCCGTTAGCGGAAGAACAGGCAATAAAAAAAAAAAATTGCTTAAATCCTGACCACAGGTGGATGATGAAAGTTTAAGCTCTCCAAATTGCCAGTAGCAAAACAGTAGGAACACTTCTATGTCAGTGCAGAGAAGGGCCTTGTTACAGGTAATTTGAGTTTTTCTGTGCTTTCTGTGTATTTCTGCTTTTTCAGCAGAATGGGCTTTCTGAAGAATGCTTTATATATTGGGTTACAGAGCCGTTTTCACTGGTTTCAAGCAGTCATGCTTTAGTTGCATACAGTCTGGCGAGGATGACGTCTGCTAATGGCATAATGTGGAGTAAGGGAGAAAATTTAGATGGTGAGAAAGATCAGTGCAGGATCCAATCCTGATTAATTTGATTTTGACCTTCCCTTCAATCCATTTAGGGAGCTTGGCACTGAATGTTGCTTAAGCCATCTTAAACCTACAGATACCTAACTTGGTCTGGGATGTACGTATGATTTTGTTTACAGGGAAAGACTATAAGGATTCAAGATCAGCATGGTTGGCAGCATGTTGAAGTAGTGCAAGGAAATGCCTGTTTCCTGTATGCATTTGCAGAAAAGATTCTCAAGAGAGTCCAGCTGAGACAAATGATAGTGCTGAAGAAGGAGCACCATGTGTTTCTGATTTCTGTGGATGCACTGTTAATGGAGACTGATTAGCTGCATAGCCCTGTGCAGCATGGGTAGTTCTGGTTTGCAGAAATGCTTTCAGCTTTATTCAGATTTTGGATACCCGAGTGCCTGTCAGTGTCCAAAGCATCTATCTGGTGAGACTCACATTTTATCTTCTCTTTTTTCCAGAAAGAAATTGAGTGTGTAGTTCTGTGTTTTCCCTTGGATTTGGCTTTTGGTCAAAGATGTGCTTACTTCTGCGTTTTTTTTGTGAGAGAAAACATTGCTGCCCTTGGAGTGGAAAGAGAGATGAGACTCTTTGGGATTTGACTCTGGGAAAACTCAATCTGTGCCAGAAATGAAATTTTCTTTTTTAGAAAGCAGTTCTGCTGTGCATAGGAGAGCTGAGCTGTTGACTGAAAGTTCACCTCTCACACCCACAGGCTGGGTTATCCTCAGCCCAGCCTGGCCTTTATTTTTCTGGGATTTAAGGACTCGGATCTAGAACTGAACTTGGCTGAGGCTGCCAGCATGTGATTTCTGTGCTACACATAAGATTGAGATTGGTATACTTTTGGTTTTGTCCAAGTCTTTTGGTTCAAGTAGAGCAGATACTATTCAAGGAAAAAGCACTTATTGGATATTTGTGACTAGAGCATGCAAGAACAAATACACGTGCGC
The DNA here is from genome assembly GCA_020746105.1 of Trogon surrucura. Classification (NCBI taxonomy): domain Eukaryota; kingdom Metazoa; phylum Chordata; class Aves; order Trogoniformes; family Trogonidae; genus Trogon; species Trogon surrucura. Next base: position 1,981,849 of record CM036627.1, read on the forward strand.
ACACACTCTGAAGATGGAGAGAGATAGGGGTGCATTGCTCTAAGTGCTGTATTGCCTGTGTAAAACTGAAACACGCATTCAGTGGCTACAGTCACACTGTGGTTACTCTAAATCCTTCCCAGCACCAACCACTTTCATCCGAGTCTTGGCATTTTCTTGGATATCTCCTGGGTAAAAGAGCTTTTTGACAGAGTCCCAACAAGCTTCCTGATTTGTCTTAAACACTTTACCAAAAAGAAAACAAAGGAAGCTGAACCATCCAGAGAAGACAGGGCGGTCTAATAGTTGGAAGCAGAGCACTGGGAACTGGGAGGATTCCGGTTTCTAATCTGCTTAAGCTGCTGCCTCAGTCCTTGACCTCCTCGTACTTTTGTCAACATGCCTAGAAACTGGAGCACAAGACTAGACCTTGCAAACTTGATACTGTGTTTGCATTGAAATTTCCTGGATGAAAACGTTTGGAGGAAATGTCAGGGATCTGATTTTTCAATTAACCAGATTTTTCATCATATCTGCTCTCTGTGCTGAGTTCAGCCCTTTGCCTTGCAGTCTGTGATGTGCTGCAATGCTGTCCAAGTGGGGAGCTCTTTCACCTGTCACACCTCTGAGATTGAAGGTCTTGGTGCTGGCTTGGTGCAAGCTCAGTCAAGTGTGTTTGCTGCAGAACAACAGCCCTAAGTCTAGATTTTCTTATTTTATGGAGAGTTTAAAATTTTTTTTTCTTCAAGTAAGAAAGTGGTTTATTGTGTAACATGTAGAACCACTGTGAAAGAAGGGAAGGGAAGAATAAACTAAGTCCAATGAGACTGTGTAAAAGCTGTAACATCAGCCAACTTAAGAAAGAAAACTTTCTGAATCGGACTGTGTTTACGTTAAACCCGGCTTACTGTGCCTTGATATTTCAGTATATATTGTGTGTGGTATCCACCTATTTTAGAGATAAGTAAAGCATTGTGGAATAAGCAAAGGAGAGGAAAGAATGAGTAAGGACTAGGGCCACTACAGCTGCTACCTGTATGAGGGGACGGGAGTCTTTGTAGGTGTGCGCACAATAAGCCTCCTGTACGCGTGTCCCACACCGGTGCTGTCGACAAGGAGCGAGGATAGGAGAAGAAACACTGCAGTCTGCTTAACCTCCTTTCCTCTTCTGACCTTACTGCTGTTCCTGGCTTCTCTACTGAGAAAATGAGCTGTAGTGGCATTGGGAAACCCCTGCTCAGTAAGCCCCAGCACCACCCCTGCTGGGCCAGCTGCTTACCTCAGAGTAGCTGTACAAAGGTACGGGTAAGTATCTTGGGACCACCAGTTTGTTCTATGCTGTGGTGTGCGTTCTAACACGGTCCCTGGCTGATGGTCTCTCCTGCATTTCCCGGCCGTGGTCCTTCCTTCAGCAGCGACAGCCATAGATGCTCTGTTGGAGGACCCAGTGCATGGCTTAGATGTCCTGGGGCAAGGTAAAAGTGGGGAGTCCTGAACACTAGATGTTAGGAAAAGAGTTAACATTAGCTTCTTCGTAACAAACAGGTTCCTAGCCACTGACAGAAAGGTCTGGCGGTTTGATAGGTATCTGTTGGGACATTTGGCTTTTTTGGGTAAGTTTGGAGTTTCAGCAGTTCTTGTTTTGATCAAACATAAGAAAACAGAACTGAGCCTGGGAAGGTTTCTCTGCTGGCTATGTTCTGTAGGTGTCTGTTGGGTCTTCTCTCTTGCAGGTGAAATCTTGACCACATATATGAGATTTTATTTTACTTTTTAGCTTATCTTGTGTCGCCAAGTAAAGTGAGAGGCAGGCAGCATCTGTAGTTGCTGTGGGGACATTGGCAGGCTCATAGTACAGGAAATGTCATGATGAATTGTGGACATGTCATTAGACACCTATCTTAGGAGCTCATTTGAGCAAAACAACAAGCTTTTTGTACTCGTGCAATTACGACTTACCAAGCTTATTGTTGCAGCGTGTTTGTACTCACCTGGAGGGCTTTTACAGTAAAGCTTCACAGTGCTGTTTCCAGGAGAGACAGGTGCTTATGACTCAAAGTGGGATGATACAAACCGCAGGAGCCTGTGTATAGACTGCAGCATCTGTAGATGTCAACGTGCCATCGAATTAGTGACATCGCAGTTGCAGCTGAAGGGCGACAGACAGGTGGCAGGAGGGAATTGAGTACTTGGAAAATCAGTGGGGCAGGAAGTCTGCCTTGGTCTGTTCTATGTGGTATCAAGCTTAGCACCAGAGCACAGGCTGAGTAACTCCTGGATTGAGTAGGTTTTCACACTGAGTGATTAAATTGACCTTTACGTCCATGCCTGCCAAGCCTTAGAGCATCAGATATCAGCTTTGATTACACAGAATTTTGTACATCTTGTTATTTTAGCTTGTTGTCTTAAGAATATAAAGCCACCAATCAGCCACAGAGCGTACTAGTGATAGAATCATAGAATGCTCTGGGTTGGAAGTGACCTTAGAGATTATCCAGTTTCAACTCCCCTGCAATGGGCAGGGACAGCTCCCACTAGAACAGGTTGTTTAAAGCCCCATCCAGCCTGGCCTTGAATGCTTCCAAGGATGGGGCAGCCACAACTTCTCTGAGCAATCTGTTCCAGTGCCTCATCACCCTCATAATGAAGAATTTCTTCCTTACCTCTAATCTAAATTTACCTTCTTTCAGTTTAAAGCCATTACCTGCTGTCCTATCACTACATGCCCTTGTGCAAAGTCCCTCCCCATCTTTCTTGTAGGCCCCTTTTAGGTATTGCAAAGCTGCTGTAAGGTCTCTTCAGAGCCAGAGTGAACAACCTGAGCTCTCTCAGCATGTCTTCATAGGAGAGGTGCTCCAGCCCTCTGATCATCTGGCCCTTCTCTGGGCCTGCTCTAGCAGATGCACCTCCTTACATTCGGGCCCCCAGAGCTGGATGCAAGTACTGCAGGTGGGTCTCACCAGAGCAGACTCAAGGGGCAGAATCACCTACCTTGACCTGCTGGTCACACTTCTCTTTGAAGCAGCCCAGGATGCGGTTGGCTTTTGGGCTGCAAATGCACACTGATGGCTCATGTCGAGCTTCTCATCAACCAACACCTGGACGTCCTTCTTAGGGCTGTTCTCAATCCACTCATTGCCCAGCCTGGACTTGTGCTTGGGTTTGCCTTGGCCCATGTGCAGGACCTTGCACTTGGCCTTGCTGAATTTCATGAGGTTTGCACGTGATGCCCACTACACAAACTGCAGTGGCACACTGCTGGCCAAAGACGAGAGTGCTCACGACCGCCAGAGACTGGCTGTGAGGCCCTTTGAGGATGCTCTGTAACTGAAGGGAAAGAATCAGATAAAAGCACATCTTAACTTTGGTTGGCGCTTTATCTAGTCAGTGTAATTGCTTTCATCACCTTCATAATTTTTACAAATTTAGAGGTGAAATAGAGGGCGAGGGAGATTGTTACCCATTAGCTTTGCTGCTCCTCCGAAACTTTTCTGTGCTTAGCAGAGCTTGAAGTGTCTGGCTCCTGAGAAAAACGATGCAAAAGTGAACAAAGGTGGCCACAAAAAGGGGAAGCTGGTGCAAGTTCTCTGGAGAGAGAACGACCATTTTTCCACGGAAAACGTTTGAAAGTGTTAAACGTGGGAGCTGCGGTCATGACTAAGGTGCCTCAGAGAAGTCGCTCTGCCCACCGGCGGCGGCACCCGGCGAAGCGGCCCTGCAGGTGGCGGCAGAGAGCGGGCGGATGGGGCTGGTGGCCACAGCCCTGGGGGAGCTTCTGCCTCAAGTCCTGCACGTGCAAATCTTATTCCCGTTTTGAGGTAAGTTTTAATACATTGTGAACTGTGTTTAATAACTCGATGCTCTCTGTATACCATGACTATGCATTTTGTCAAAATGCAGGGGTTTGTTGCAAAGAATCTCACACTTCTATCCACAGAGCTGGTGATCGCTTCCCACAGAGGTCATAAATTGTCCTTTGGCACTACTGCCCTATTTTGTTGTGGCATCCTTCAATACAGTGAGTATGGCAGGATTCATCCCTCTGCACTGCTAAGAAGCCAGGGAGCCAGCCCTGCTGTGGCTGTCGTTGCAGCTGAGGTATTGCACTTGCTTGTGTCAATTGTGCCCTGACAGTTCACCTTTTGCCTTGCTTTCCCAGCCAGCAACTGGTGTGAAGTCAACCGTGATGCTCCCTCTGCAAAGAGGGTTCGTATATAAACCTAAAAGACAGATTGACAAGGTAAAGGGTACCTGAAAGCTTCTGGAATGTTGAGAGTGAGCTCCTGCCAGAGCACAAGCGTCTTGCAATACAGACTCCTTGGATATCAGTTCTCTGGTAATGAAGCACAATACAGAACAGCCAGGTTGCCATTCAAGTAGTGTCTACAGGTGACCCGCTGTTCAACAAAGATCCTTTTCGGTATAAAACCGCAGTCAAAATAGCATCCAAGATGTTAAGGTGCATGAAGTGACTAATGTGAGGAGTATAGTGCTTTCGTATAAAAGTGCAGCTGCTGAAAGAAGTACTCAGGTACTGTTGCATGACTCCAAGAAGGCAGAACACCGAATGATATTGAGTCTGGGAAACCAATTTATGAAGGACAGAAAGAGTATACATAGCATCTACTCTTTACCACTTTAACACTCTAACAAGGAGACAATCACCAGAACGGAGCAAGGGGAATCAAAATTGATATTTTTTTTGTACGGGATGATTAGACACAGTGGTGCTGATGGTGGTAATTTAGCAAGAAGCAAAAGTTCATAGCTGGTAAGAGCATACCCATTATTTATGAAAATGTGTCACCAGGAGTTTCAAAAGCTATAGTAGGAGGATAATTAACGTCTATATCCTGTGAAGTTCTTGCATATCTTTCTGAAACAGGAAATCCTGGCCACTGACAGAGAAGATAGACAGCAGCTCTGATGCAGTCTGGGCACTTGTATTACTGTGCATAATACTGAGTGGTGGGAGCCAATATGAGGTAGTTCGTGACTATGGCTGGGCTATGACGTGACAGAAAGAGTTTATCAGAAACCAAGTTGTCTTTTGCTCAACATTTTATCATATTTTGAAGAAAAATTATTTTCAATGCTGCTTTAGACTTGGGTTCATTCCACCTAACTTCAGGCACTGACCCAGGAAGATGTCAGCAGTGTAAAAAAAGTTTAAGCAGGTATGTTCCAAGTTTTCACTAGAGGGCTGAGGTGTTTATGCATTTTGTGATCTTTCTCAGAAGTTCCCTTGTTCTCATCTGACTTGATAAGATCCTAGTATCGGTCTCTTTCACTGAAAACATGATCTGTTTGATGTTCGCTCGCTGAAATGTGGATCAATGCATGATCTGTTTGATGTTTGCTCGCTGAAATGTGGATCAATGCCAGTGGCCAGCCCAGTTGCAAAGCTACTGTTTGGGACATGCAGCATATGACATCTGCAGACTAGTGAGTTCTGAGCAGTCAGCATTTCACAGTGCGGGCCCTGAGACTTCCTCCGCTTTTCCTGAATTCACACAGGACAGAATGAAGTGTTGTGAAGTGCATGTGGCTTATTTACTGGTGGCCTACACTTAACCATGTCACCAGGAATCTGCAAAACTGTGCGGGTTAACATGACCACAGCTCCTACTTAAACAGGTTCCCCACTTTGTATCACTAAGCTTGGTACGAAATCATGCTGTTCTAGCCCAAGGGAAATGTCAGAATTTCTACACAGGGAAAACCTGATCTTTTTGGAAGATTTTATATTAAAATGAATAGATGGTACCTGCCAAAATACGGGTAAAGCCAAAGCAATTATAAGTGCCTAGACCATATGTGGCTGCAGAAATAGTGGAATTCAGGTTGTATGTACGTAACAAGGTAAGTCAGTGAATTATAGCCTTTGTGCTGCTGTTGCAAAGTGGTTGCTGGTACACAAACATGATAAGTTAAAAGGTAGCCAAAGAATCTGACCTCTATACTGAAGCTATTTCTGGTACTGTCAGACAAAGAGCAGTCTAACCACAGACTGAAAACTTTCCAGAGAATTTGGTGGGACCTGTGGAAACTACGCCAAACACCTGTGGTATTAATAGAAAGCTGATGAACAACATCAGTCACAAAAGGCTAGAAGCTGAAGAAATTTTATAAGTTCTGTAGATGGGGAAACAAAGACATTTAAACTATGCCAGCAGTGCTATTTTGGCAATACAGAAAGAGATTCCAATCTTAAAGCTGTGCAGCTGACAGTATGCACTCAAGAATTGCCTCAAGAATAGCATGCAAAAAAGCCTCACCGGATTTCAGGTATCCTTAGTGCTGGTGTTCCTCTGTACATGTGTTCTGCACTGCAAAACTCCAACCTAGAGATGTGGGAGTTAATGTCTTGTTCCCATCTGGGTCAAAACTTTATCCAGATAACCAAATAAGTTTCAACTAATTATTTTTCTAGATCCTTCTGTTGCCATCAGAGAATCACCTTTATGCTGAAATAATTCCAAACCTGAAGATGAAATCCTGTTTATGGTTACAGCAGATTTATGCAGAAAAGGCATAAAGTTGGAAGATTTGTCTGACTGGGTAGGACCCAGAAAATGTTCTAGTTATACTCATCTTCCATTGCAATTTATACCCAAATTGGCCACTGTCCCTTGCATAGCCAAGGAAAGGAAAACAATGTTCTATTGAGAAATCTGCTTCAACATTGTCTCCAAAGATACATGGACAGAAACACTCAGCAGGAACATAATTCTGTAGGGCGCTCCCATGTTTTTGTCCAATGTTTGTTTTTATAGAATCTTTTTGTCTTAACTATTTTCTCTCGTGTTAATTCATCAAAATACCAAAAGTGTATATTTACACAAGAGAATTCCAAAATTCATAGAGACGCTGTAACTCCAGTCAAATGAGAAATGTGAAATGTACCAGAACTCCTCCTTAAGAGCTTGCTAATGTGTCTGCTGTCAGAATATTTTGGTATACTTCTCACACTAATTCTTTAGCACACGTACAATGTGTCATAGGATAGTGGATTGAAGATTTGTAAAGTATTTGTTACTTGCCCAAATGATTTACTCAAGTAAAATGAGCTACAAAATGAACAACCATCAAGTGTTTACAATGTACCCAGTGCATGCTATTAATCTATTAATATTTTATAGCCGATATGCAGCATCTGTAGAAATTACTGGGAATTTTACTGTTGATTTCAGAGGGAGGAGGATTGGGCCTTGTGTTGCTATATTAATCATTTGGTAAATATTCCTTTCAGAGGTGGGAATATAGGAATTTCCAGGGGCAGAGAGATGCTCTAACATCCTGTTTTCAACAGTGGCCAATTCCCAGGGGCCCACAGGAAGGCAGATCCCCTCCTTTCCTTCCCCCATGTGTAGCTGTCGGTTGTGTCACAGGACAGTGCTGTCAGTCTCTCTGATCACTGCTAGCCGTGGGGCAAACCTGACTGATAGCTCTGGCTGATTCCATGCTAGCTAGCTCACACCTGATCCTCTAGGTGTGTCTGCATGTATCTCTTTCTTCAATGCTAGTCACTTCTTTGTTCAGTGACCTGTAGCAGCAATGGTTCTCCAGATCAATTATAAAAAGCAATAAGATATTTCATTTGTACTACTTTAATTCTGTTAACCCACATTAATATCCAGAGCACCTCCGTTTACTTCTCAGTTATTATCAGACAGATGGTAGTAAAAATGAGAACAGAAGTAGGGCAATTGTCTTTTAGTGATTTTTTTTTTGGTGTGTGTGTGTGTCTTTCTGTTCTTGTTCTGCAGCAGGGAGGTCTTCCAGACAGGTCTGTTCTAAGCATTGATTACTATCCACACCCCTCTTGTATCTGCTTTCTCAGCTTACATTAGAAGAACACTGCAGTTCTAAACTCAGCAAGATGAAGTTGTACTAACTGAAAGACAAATCAACTGTCACGCATGTGACTGGGTATGTGTGCACTTAAAAAAAGCTTTGTGAGTTACACTTAGAGAAAGCTAATGGGAGAAGAACACCCCTTGCAGAAGCTGCATTTTGGATTAAATACAGCAGCCCTGTAGTGCTCGCTTTCCATGCTGAAAAACTTATACAAAAACCAAACCTGCAACGGTGAAGTTTAAATACATCTCTTAAAGATGTGCTATTTCTGTTTCCTGCTGCCAGGTGAAGGTGCGGTTCTGCCCAGGCAGGCTATAGGATATGTGCCCTATTAGGCCAACTGAAGGAGGTCTAATAGAGTCCCGTGCATTACTCGGTCCAGCCACTCCAGTTGCTTTTCGAGTTTTCAGGTAACTCCTCTCAAAGATTTCCAGAGGTGGGAATGGTGCTTTATTAACCTATAATAAATAAACTTCTTTAAGAAGCAATCTGGATAGGCCGGAAGTACAACAAAATGCCTAAGCCTGATGAAGTTGTGAGAAAGAGATAAGAATAGCAGTTAATGGTTCAGGGAAGTTCAACTTTCAAGTTAATACTAGAGACACCTTTTCAAAATATGTATCTACAAAATTAAATATTATTAAAATTAATTCGGGCAACGAAAGACTTTGTCAACAGATGTGCTTTGAAGTCTTCTTATGAAGGTGTGGCAGAAGCTCAAGAGACAAGGCCAGGTACCTGAATAGAAAGAGTAAGCTAAAGAGTGATACAAAAGAGAACTGGCCTTTCCCAGAGCCTGTAAAGAGTTTGTCATTATGCAGTCACTGTGCGTGGCTTTTTGGGTATCGTTTTCCTGTATTTCCTCTGGATTCAAGTAGTTATGCTATGCACAGTGAATTTCAGACACATTCTGAAATGTAGGGAAAGCAGAATAATCTTATGAAGACTTCTGCATTCCAAATTTGATTGGAATAAATCCAAATTTATGGAATAAATCAAAACCCAACAGAAGTGAATGGATCTTTCAAGCCATTTCACAGGTCTTTTGGTTAAATACTCACTACTTTCTGTCATGGTTTTCTCTGGAGAGAGAAACCTGACAGGAATAGTTCCAATGCAGAAACAATTAAATTTCATAGTAGAAACTTTAATTTCTGAATTATGTGAGCTGTCTTGCAAAATGGTTTATTTCTTTTGTAGACCAGAATTTGTCACTCAAAAGCCACAGGTTTATTCGGATTTCACATTATCATCAAGAAGGCAGAGTGTCAGGAAATCCTACTCTACTGGTCCACGTCAATGCTACCAGTTTGACCTGTTTCAAAGTCTGTAGTATTTCTTGAACGTGCCTTCCTGGAGTAGTTCAAACCTCTTGCTCTGTGCTCAAGACCCAGAACCATGCTGATCTCAGCCGCATTCTTGCTAACTGGATGATACACCAGGTGAAGGAGAAACATACTCCTCCTCTGGCCTGAAGTGGCCTGAAGGATGACACACTGGAAATCTGGGGAGTGGCCATCCAGCTTCACAGGTACGGTGTGTGACCAAATATATAAGTGGTAAGGCGTGTGAATCCATTTCCTTCATAGGACTGGATCTGTCATTAGAGGGACTTTTCCGTAAGTAATATTTAGTCATTGTGGTTGAGCTATTAGTAGATACTCTTAACTATTTCATGCTCCCTGCACTCCCGCCTCATAACTTTACTTCAGTTAGGCCCAGTGGTATCTTCTGTATTGATTATAACTTTACTCCTTTTTCTATATTTGTAAAAACTTATGCACAGAGGAAATGAGACAATTCTTGGTGATAGGATAAGAAAATTTAATTATAAGGTAGATACAGATAGGTCTGCTAGAATGTTTTTTGGAACTGGAGGGACCAAAGTTTTACCTCATGAAAGTCTCCTGGTGTCAAGGGTCAATATGACCTGATATTTTATGGTTAAAATACCTCCCCTTCCACCTTATCTTCTTTTTATCTGACTTCCAGTAAACTTCTTTTTAGTGTGCAGAAAGAAAATAAATGAGAAAAACAGATTTTCCACTTTTACCTCACAACTTTTCTGCGCAACTTGCTGTCCCAGCTGTGTGTGAACAGGCAATAGGCTGCAAGAGTCATTAAGAACATGTTGTGCCATCCTTAGATGGGGAATGTGGAGGCCCTAAACCACTGGGGGAAGCCAGATGACTGAGAGCTTCTGTAGCATCTGCGCAAGCCAGAAGGAATCAGCCAGATACATGTAGTGACCTCCTGTCCTTAATTCTCCCAGTCCCTGAAATACATCTCTTCCTTACACTTAGAGAAGAACTTGTGCTCCACAATTTATTTCTGCCTCTAAAATTTCCTTATTTCCTGCCATGATGACAGTTCTGAAATCAGCCTTTTTGGAAGAGAAATATCCCTTGATATTATCTCCGGTGAGTGCAATATGGTTTTAAATGCAGCTACCTAACAATATAACCATGGTGTTAATGGTGGGGCGTGCCAGGTTTCTACTCTCATACCTACCTTAGCTGCTTCAATTACGTGACCTGGCCAAGTCACACCCCTGTGCAAACAATGCTGCTGCTCCTCTACTGCGTTATTTTTACATTACATTAATGCTAGACAGTTGACTGACTAAACCAAAGCCTACGGATGAAGAATGAATGACAGGCTTCTGTCATTGCATGTGTGTCTTGGGCCACATTGCTGTGGGCTCTGACCCAGTTAACTGGACGGGAGACCTACATGAAAGAGGAAATGGAAAGATGTATCAAGGGTTGGTACTTTTTCTGCTGAATCAGAACTGGATTGATGCCCTGCATGCTTCAGCAAAATTTGAAGTGATGCTATCTAAATCCCTGAGAATTTGTGACTGAAAAATGATCGTGCTATTTTTTGCATTCATATGCAACCACATATTCACCGTAAACGAAACTGTCCTATATTTGTCTCAATATATTTCATATTTCTCTGTTGCTTTTATTATTAAATTAAATAAAAGCCATGACTCTAGCTGTGTAAATATTATGACTTGTAGACGTGCTCAATCAAAAGCCCTCCCAAATAAAGCTAAAAATATAAATTTCCTGAAAAACATGCCCTTTTGAGGCTCTGCAGCCTTCTTTAAAATCTTATTAGTAATGTTTATTTCACTATAAATTTTTCTTAACAGTCTGTGCATACAAATCATGGCCACTAGGTGCAACTCTGATTTTTCTAACTGCTAGGTGCACAAACTCTGTGAAATACACTAACATATGTATATCTGCATAAAGGTACATGGCAGAATCCTGTTACTATTATAATTTCCTGATTGACTTCGATGGTCAGAGTGTTCTTTGTTCTTTGCTGTTCTTGCCCAGATATGGCTTTGAGTGACTAATCCATTGTCTTTTGTCTTTTCTGTCTCTTCCAGAGGAAATGATAGTGCATGTTGCGTTGTATTATTTGTTGAGCCATCTAGCATTTTGTGTCTTTATTGATATATAATTAAAAAGTACTTTGAGAACCTCAACAGGAAGGTGGACTTTAAGTAGGAAATAGGACAACAATTAAAAGCCGAAAACATTAAAAGAAACATCTATTGCAATTCTATTCTGTGACTACGTTATCAGTAAAGATGGAATCAAGCTGTTATTGCAGGTAACTCCAGGAATTTTTTTTTTTATTCAAAAACCGTAACTGAAATAATTACGTAAAATGGGTATTGAGGGTTTTGGAGAACAAAATATATGTTTTGCATTTCAGGCTCCTGTTGTGGGAATTCCTAATTATAGATTTGTATATGTGAGATGAGCAGGGGAAGCTCTGAGTTTCTGTAGTAATCGTGTATGAGCCATGTACCAAGAGTGTTAACTGACAGCAGTTAAATCGATAGGTTTGAGAAGTGATATGATGATTGTAGCCAAACCAAGCGGGATATTCAGGTAACTATATGTATTATGTCACTTCAAAGGGGTAACTGTAAACCACAGTAGCTCCAAATGCAGCAAAAATGTATTTGCCAGTGAAAGATGAAATATTGCTCAAGACAAGAACTGTACAATATTATATATTGGTTTGTATATTGCATACAAGGTGATCTATGGCTACTGAATTTGGAGCTCAATTTGTGCTGTGCTTCCCCTAACATTTTGTGACTGTTAGCAGGCTACAATTTTCATGCTAGCTGTCATGCCAAAAAAAGAGAGCTTGAGATGCTCAGCTAAGTATGTGTGTGTAAAATGCAAAGGTGAAAGCTAGCAGAAAAAAAGAAACATCTCTGAGGAAAAATAGGTGATCAGGCCCACAGGTCTTACTGAGTCTGGTTCTGAGATATTTTACATGCCTCTGTCCATTTGATAATCTCTGCTATAAATGGGTTTCATGCCTTAGGGATGATGAAGGCAGAATAGATTTTGCTCCCCCTGGAAAGTGAAGGCTATTAGTAGTTAATTATAACACCTCATTTTTGTAGCAGTACAAATGGGACTTTATAACCTTAATGACCACAGGTGTGAGTTCTTGTTCAATTTCTAACTCTTCAATTATTCCAAAATCCGACACGATTAATATTCCAGTTGATCAAGTGTTGTTGGAATTTCTCTTCTTCCTCTGGACTCTGTCAGCAGTTAGCCTGAAGATGGAAAGGACATTTTGATGAAAAAAAACCAAAACAGCCTTTTATCGTGCCCACATTTAGGCAGTTCATTAAGGTGAGACCAGGCTACCCACTCCTGCAGGAACTCTTTTATGATATGCTGTTCTGTGAGGGCAGACTTACTTCCTACTCTATGTATTGTACGCTCTGTTGCCCATCTTGTGACCAAGGGTTTGCCATATAAAAGCCTGTTGATTCGGTGACATCCTGTTTCATTTTTCCCACAGCATAATGATCTTTGAGCTTCTGGGGAACAAAACATTTCAGTAATGCTGGTGGTGGGGAACAAGGTAGCCTGCACAAAAATGAAGAAGGTGCCTACACTTTAGATTTCTTGCAGTTTATGTGTAATTATATTATCTGTGTCACAACAACTGTTGCTCCAGCTAGTCATACTATAGTGTCATCTTGTACTCAGCCTGCTGTGCCTTTGGGTCATTGCATTTACAAAGCGCTGGCAGGTTTTGAACTGAAAGCTCAGCAGCCTGGTCAGATTATGTCCTGCCATTTCTCCATCCTGTCCCTGTAAACTAGTGTCACATCCAAACCACACACAGCATAAAATGCTCACAACAGTGTACTATGACCCACGTAGGGAAACAGATCTGTACACTGTGGCAGAGCTCTCAAGGAGAGAGAGAGGGAGTGACTCTATTGCTTGTTACTTCTTGGCTTAAGTCTCCATTGGTAGTGAGAGAGAATGGCAAGTGTAGAATAATGAGCTGCAGCTAGAAATACATGCAGCACTTGCCCTAGGCAAGAACAGATGCTGGGCACAAGAGCTCCCTTCAGGGCAGAGGCTAACTGTTGCTTGCTAGAGGTGTGTCACCTTTACCACTATTGGATGAGAGTTGGTCATATTGAGGCTGAAAAGGTAGTGGTCAGAGGTCCTGTCACAGGTGAGTTTCAAGAAGAGAAACTCAACATTCAAGGACCTCCTGAGTCAGTAGCCATAGGCATATCATCACGTTTTATAGTGCTCAGCTTGTTTTCCATGAGTTTATCCAGCTTTTTGAGAGCATTTATACTTTTCATAGTGGATGATTCATAGGGAAATGCAGTTGTTTGTAGACACAAGACACCTTCGCACAAAAAACTCCATGTAACATGCAGCCAATCTTGGCTTGAGAGACATTCAAATACAAGTGGTTGTTCTACCTCCTTTGCCTTGGGCTATATTACCTTCCTCAGGCACAGAAGAGAGCAGTAGCCATGAAAACGGCAAAAAAGATGTTGAACACTAAATGCAGACCTTTCATCTGTTCCTCTGGGCCTTTCTTCCTCTCTTCCTCAGATGTTTCCATGTTGGATAGCTCAGTATCTTGCCCTGGCGACAGGGAACTGAGAAGCAGAAGAGAACAAACTCACTGTACACAGAGGGTAAGGCACTGGTAGTTCAGTGTAGTTTCCCTTTTTTAAATATAAATTACTTGCCTCTCTTCAGCATTCTCCAAATCAGGAAGTAGCATGATCATTAACACCGTAACAGGCAATGACATTGCATAGCCCTAACTGTGTTTTCATGTGGTCTTAATTATTTCAAGGTAATTATGTGGAGACTGAGGATAGTCTATTTCAAACATGCTGTTACAGGTATTCATGCTGCAATTTCTTTCGAACAAAAGCATCTCCTTTGGTTCTAACTCCTTCAATTACTGAGGAACGTACTGCTCATGCCAGACAAGGCTGCAGGTGAAGCGGTGTGTGCGCCTCAGCCTGCATGCCGGGGTGTAGGGTAACGCGTGCCCTCAGCCCAGCTCCCGGAAGAGCTGAGCATCTGAACTGCTGAAGTCCACACCTGCAATCTGGCTCGGGGCCAGCCAGCTCCAGCATCAGCCTCACCTCCTTGTTGGACCTTTGGCACTAAGGCTTGTGCTGTCACTTGTACATTGAGCTGCACGGGCTCTGTGCCTCTCGCCCAAGGCTGGCTGGGATCCGGGTGCTGTCAGATCACGCCGGTGCCCCTTCCCAGAGCACGGCTAACAAACTATCAGGCCTGGGTCGCTCAGGACTTGCAGCTGTGCGAAGGAGATGAGGACGGTGTCCAGCTCTCGCAGGGCCCGCTCCGGTTAGAGCGTGTACCGGAGAACGGCACCGAGTGGCCTCCGGGGGCTCCTCCGAGCGCTCACCCCCTTTTCCACTGCCCGCCCGGTGGCCGAGTGACACAGTGAGCCCCCCGCGTCTCCTCTCCACGGCCACGTCCCGGTGCCGCAGCCGCAGCCCCCGAATCTCTGGGGAGCGGAGCGCACACCGCCCGCGGCGGCACCCCCGCGCCCCAAGGGCAGGTTGCTCCGGGGCCCCTTCACCCCACGAGAGGAAACCGAGCGGCTCCGGGGGGGCACGGCCCACCGCGGGGGCAGCGGAGCCTCGCAAGCGCCCCCCGCCGAGCCCGGCTTCCCGCGGCCCGGCCCGGCCCGGCCCGCCCCCGCCGGGGCAGCCCGGCCCCTGCGGCCGCCCGCGGCCATGTGCGCGGGGGCGGAGCGGCGCCGCCGGCCAAAGGCAGCCGCAGCCAGCGCCGGCCCGGCGGCCGCGGGGATGCTGCGCTACAGCTCGGGGCTCACGGTCACCGCCACCACCCCCCGGAGGGCGCCCGGCGACGGCGGCCGCGCCCGGCGGAAGGTGCGCGGGGCAGCGCGGGGGGCGGTGGGGAGGTCCCGCGGGCGGCGTCGCACCCGCACCCTCTTCCAGTTTACCTGCGGAGCGCTCTTTCTTTCTGCCTTGCTTGTTTTCTGCTGTCTCAGGTGGAGCTTGCGGTGTGCGGGAAGATCTTTTTTTGCGGGTTCGTAGTAGGTGCTGGGAAATGAAGCGCTTTTGGGGTGTCCTGGGAGGCTTTTGTTAGTGCTCGTCCCCGGCGGTTCTGCAAACCTGCGAGCAAGGTGTGCGTGTGCTGGGGGCGTCCCCCCACCCCCTCCAAATGCGCCTTGACATTTAGACTGAGAACTTGCTCTGTCGTGAAAGCAGCTCACCGTAGTGTTTTAGGTGGTAATAGCAATTTCTAATCGGTTCCTGAGATGCAGAAATGTGACTTACTGATGTGGTTTTTGTGTGTAATTTTCATAAAGGAGATGAATGATAATCATTTACTAATGTGTTGGTAAATGCGTCTAGAAAGTTGCTAAAACTCTGGCGGGTATGACAGGAATTTCTCTACAGCCACCCTGCTTTAAATAGCCCTTTTTTGCTGCTGTAACCACATTGCTGTCATTGCGAGTGCACATTCCACATGTGAAGAAATAAATCAAAACAGCGATAAGCTTCTCCTTGCAAAGAAATACAATAATGTGATCATGACGCTTCTTGAATTGCTTAGTGATTGTTTTGGTACTTCAAAAATACAAGTTCATAATTGAAACAATGAAGAATGTCATGTTGTCATGTTTTGCATGATAATGTGAGGGTCAGGCTCTTTTGCAGAAAAAATCCCTGGCCTTCATAAAAATGAAATTTCTCCTGTATGTTGAAGAATTAAGATGACTTGGAAATCATAGTTACGTTCCCTACATGTCTTCAGTGTTCCCACTGAGATTTCCTGTTTTAGTGTTTCTTAAAATAGTTAAAGCTGAGAAAATTTATGTTTAACTCATATTTTTCTTTTTGTTTTAAAATCTCCATTATGTATTTCCCATGGACAAACTATATTTGATACATTCTCTTATGGAAGCTGGTAACTTAATTAGCAAATAAAAGCCACTGGGAAGCTGCTGTTCCTTTTTGTAGTGAAATGTGATTCCCCTTACCATGAGTTGTCAAAAGAGGGGTAAAGACAGTTAGAGTAATTGTGAATAAATGGTACATGTTTGTCACATTCCTGTGTGTCTGTGGTCACAGAAGTGTCCTTTAATTGTGTGAGGAATCTCATAGCAGAGATTTCATAAATGGAGCAGGCTCATCAAGAGATAAATGACCAAAGAAAGTACTTTCTTCTTTGCTTCTTAGAACTGACTGCAGTTAAACACCCGCTCCTTTTCTGCTTTTACCTTCAAAAGTCTAAAACTAACACCGGGTCTTAGGCAGAGGGAGGGATTTTTGGTCGATTAGGCGGTAGGTTAACAGATAGTTACTCAACAATCCTGTTATCCCCAAACCATTTTATTGTCAGACATTAGAAAGATCAACAATATTAAATTCTGATGAAGTTAGAGCTGATTTGAAGCTAGTTCAATATTGAACCACAGCTGTACAAATTTTAGAATGGGACTGGTCGTTACTGTAAGAGCTTGTGAGGGAAGGAGAGGCTGAAGAACGTCACTCAAACTAAATCTGTCGTCTGTATTTGTTCTAAGTTGCACCCTTGTGATTTGAGTAGGATGATAAACACGAATGTGGATTGTGGATCTGGGCCATGAGTCTTAACTTTTTAAGCTGATCTAGATAGGCTTTTTTTTTTTTTTTTAAACTACCATATTGCGGTAGCTGTTATCTATGCTGCCCCGCTAGTCTCGTAGAAATTTGGTAAAAGAGCATATCTTCACCTGTTTATTTCCGTTGTACTCGGCAAACTTCTGCTGTCTGGTGCTGTGCCAGGCTGAACCTGTCAGTCTTTGTTTTCCTGTCTGCATATTTGTTTCACAAATGATGTCAGATGAGCTTTGGAAATATCGCTTCAGAGTTGTTGGTGTCAAAAAGCCAGGAGCAAACATAAAATGTTGGCACAATCAGGATTATTTATATTGTTGGCTTGCCAAAACTACAGATGCTGCAGACCGAACTACAGTGTGATATTTTAGAAAACCTGATACCTGGTTCTTCTTCTACCCAGTATTTCTTTTGAAAAGTTATGCTCACAAAATCACAGTGTCGATGACATAAAGGTAGGGTGGAAGCCATGTCTGCCTCTGCTCTTCCTCACTTGTTCTTGCTGTCAGTCGGCAGCTGAAGGAAACTGAATCACAGCCTTTTCCCTGCTAGGGGAGTTCTTTCATTCTCTTTCCTGCTTTCTCTCTGTATAACCCAATTTGTTTCTGGAAATTACTTCTTCATCCTCTGTTGCACATTTTTCTGCTACTGTTTGGCACTGAGTTGAGGGTCTTCCTGTTACAATTTAGTTTCCATTTTAAGGCATCACGGCAACAGTGTTTAGCTGTTGGAGGAGGGCTTGCTGCGATTTCCATGTGAGCCTGCTCATTCGTTTGGCCAAGTAACCTTGCCGACAAATGGTACAGGGCATTGTTTCTTCAGGAAGCGCTGTGCAGCAAGAAGCAGTGTAGGTACAGTGTTCCTGGTTGCTTCTGGAGGTGAGAGGAAAAAGCGGTGCCTGTTGTTTTTCCATTCCAACCTCTAGCGTTCTTGAATTTAATGGTCCTCTCCTTCCGTGAAGTGCATCATCTGTGGCCCAGGAGGAGCAGGAGTGAATGGCTACCTTACGCGTTTGCTGGTGTTTCCCCAGGGATGCCGAGGAAGTCCTATTGTTATGAACAATAGTAAGGGTACAGCCTGCGAAGTTTGTCCCAGTGAGGAAAGGGGTGGTACTCGCCGCTGCTGTACAAGCCTCACAGGGCATGATCCCGGGCTGGAATCCTCAGATAATTGCCAATGCCATCCTCTGGCATTTGCATGCAACAGGCTACTGAGTAAAGCGTTTAAATTTTGTGTCAGACATACTGCCAAAAATACGATGCTGATTTGAGGTGTTTTAAAAATGAGAAGCTAGCGTGGAAATGAGGAAGTGGAGGGAGGGGAAGTGATTCAAGGAGGTAATAAAGAAAGCAATGTGAAGAGAAAAAGGGCAAGAAAAACAGCTTAAATGGTAACAACTCTTTGATTGTACAATGGTTTTAGTCTCAACAAATGGCTGTTATTAATTTATATTTCTAACCTCGTTGTTATGATTTGACTGCCATCTATACTCGGCTTCTGTGATTTCTTTCATGGTAACGCTGTAATACATCAATTGCTGTAATGCGACAGGCAGTCATGATTCACTAACTGGTATACAGGTACAGGGATAATTACGTATTTACAGTCGCTGCACTGTGAATCCATAAGCATGTTGGCTATAATTAGTCCCTACTGACTAACAGACAAGCCATTTGCCCTCTTCAGAGCATCATGCACGGCTCCATTTCTTCTAACTTTGAGTTGTCAGTCATTTTCGGCTTCTGTTTGTTTGAGGTATTTTTCATGTGTCCTCCTAAATATCTTTTCATTCCTTTTAGTCCAGTTTTCCTTCATTTGAAGTCACAGTTGGATAAAGTTGGCCTCGTCTATCACTTCCTGTACAGCACAGCACAAACTCCGTTCTTTTTTGTGTTTATGGTTTTGGTCTTTCTTTGTTCATCTGTATGGAAGAATGCCAGAGCCTGTTACACTTCTTGTTGTGAGCAGGCATGTTTTAAGAGTAAAGAGCAGGGGGAAATGGAAATTAAATAGGTGAGAAAAGGTGGTATTAATTACCTTATGAATCGAGTTCCAAAACTGAGGAGTTTATTATTAATATGTCTTGAGAACTAACTTGTAAGCAGGAAGCACCTTCAGTTTCTGCAGTGTATGAGTCTGGTATTCTCAGAAGAACAAATGTAGCAGCGAATTGGTGTCAAAAGCCAATGTGCAGGGATTCGTCATTTTTAAATTCATCATTTTTAAATTCATCTCATCGTTTCAGAATTCTTTAGCAAATATGAAAGCATAACCTGTTCTTATATTAAGTTTGGGGGGTTTTATATCACCTTCTCTGTGGCTTTTTGTTCTAGATTTGCTAGCATACAGCTGGATGATGAATTAACAGTGAGGAGTCCACTGCACAAAAGTAGCCTCCGCAAATTTGTCTAAAGAGTAGGCTTTGATTTTATTAGAGCCTTTTTTCTTTTTTTTCTCTTTTTTTTTCTTTGTAATACAGACACAGATCACATATTCTATAGAAGTTTTGTCTGTATCTCAGGACATTGTTCCTTGTTGGCAGAAGGCCTTGCAGACCTAAAAGACTAAACTGAGAGAGGAAGATGGAAGGCAATACAAAATAGCATTTTTTAATAGAGTTGACAACATACCAGTAGTGGAAACACTGCTGATTTGTTGTCTCAACACATTTAAAGAAAGGCTGGAAGAAAACCAGTAAAGTTGCTGCAGGTATTTGCAGAAGAAGGAAAAGTTAAAGCTTGTTTGGAAAGTTGAAAAGGATCCATTGTTTGGAAACGGGGAAAAAGGGAATCCTTGTCATGATGCTGAATGGCAGTGGAGGGCTGAGGAGGTTGTGTTGTAAAGAGTCTTGAAAGTGAAGTCAAGTTAGCTGAATTGATGTGAGAGACAGCTGGAAGAAGTGAAGTATAAAATGGTAACATTTGGGGTCTATGAAAAGGACTTTACTGTGCTCTGAATGGCTGTATTCCAGCGGAATCCGACTGCCATTTTCAAGGCAAAACGACCAAGATGTGAACTGTGTGCTTGGGCAAGGGCAGTGGAGGGGTGTATTTCAGGGAGAAGGTACACATTCAGCATGACTGGGGATAAGTAGTTAGGAGAAACTACAGAGATCTAGGTCAGGTGAGATGCTAGGCTGTACAAGAACAGTGATGATGGCCAACAGTAATCCTGAAAGAGATATTTTAAACATTTTGAGGAAGAGCTTGAAGAGCCCTCTTTGTGGTATGGACAGCTGGGATTTCATGGGAAGGTGTTCTATAGTTTCAGATTTGGACAGACAAATTTCTCATTTCATCATTTGCTATGGTCCGGTTAGGACTTCTCGTCGTTTTCCACAAAAATGTCTCAGAATAGGACCGAGACTGAAAGTTTTAACCAAGTTTCCTGTACGAAATGCATTACTTAAAAAAATATTACATTATCGATCTCTCGGCCAAAAGCAAGTTGGGGGCAGTAAGGTGTCAGCCCTACTGGCCTGTTTCCTCAGCAAGAGAGTGGCTGTTCGGAAATTGGGTAGGACACAAAGATCTGAAGCATTTTGAAGCTCAGTTTGTACAAACAACTTGTGTGTATCATATTTCATTACTGTTCCTATTCACATTCGGTGGAATTGCAGTACTGAACTATCCTTGGATCAAATATTTGGATTATATACTGAAAAGAAAAGAAGCATTCACTCCAGAATACACGTTATGTTTCTAAATTATCCCTTTTGAAGATTGAAAGTGTGCCAAATCTGCAAACAGAACTGAGAAACTAGAAAACGATGTTCATTGTTCTGTTATCTCAGCTCATTTATGAGTACATAAAAACATGTTGTTGATTGAAATGGATTTTTGCTATTTCAGGTATGTAATTAAGAGGATGCCCTTGAATTATTTCTTGCTGGCTAAAAACCTCTCCAGCCTTCAAAAAATAATCTTTTGTTGGCTATGTAACAGAGGGTAGAAAATAGTAAATTGAAACTTGAATGTTAGTGCAGTTTAGTCTGTGAAGTAAGTTATTAAAATATTTTTTTGTAACACTTAAATCTAAAAGCAAACCTTTGTTTTTCTTTCAGATGAATGTCTGTAGGTTACGCTTAACAGTACCTCCTGATGACGTCTCACAGCCTGAACAGGGAGCAAAGGAACCTGAAAGAAAGAAAAACGTAAGTTTTAAGAATCAAAGTTAAATTCTGTATAAATAAGGGTTAAGTATTGCTATCTACAGAGGCTGCTATTAATTGTTTTGGGATCCCAAAGCCCAGTCATCTCAGAAGACCAAAGAACATATGGAAGTGGAGCAAGTCATCTGTGAGCATTGAGCCCAAGCCTTGGAGCTGGGGATAGCAAAACTGCAGGTGAAATAGGACAGTAGCAGAAGAACAACACAGAGATTGTAGGTGATTTGTGACTGAGGTACCTTTGAGACTTAATTATTTAATATTTATATATTAAAGAGTAAGAAACTGCTATCAAAAACATGGTTTTGCAGTAAACAGGATCTTGATCCTTACCTGAGAGGGATTTTTTGTTTCGTGTAGGCATAACAATGTGCAAGATTTGAGCCTCCGTGCATATCGGAGCTGGCTTGCCTCCAACTTCGATGTTTTGCTGTGCTGGCTAATTTTGGTAATGGATGATGTACTAATAAAAAATTACAAAATAAAAAATTCAAGATTATTCTGAAGTGAAAGTGATTTAGATAGTAGGGTTCAGAAGGGCAATTTTTTTAGTGGAAGCAAGTAGTGCGCACACAAAAAAATATCTTACAGCTGCTGTGGTGCTGAACTTGTTCTTTGACCTGTTTCAGAGCAATAGATGATGTTTAATTTGTCCTAAGGATGGAGACTCAAAAAGGGAGCTGGACAGGCTCTGTAACTTCACCACGTTTACACTTCGATAAAACAAAATCAAACAAGAAGTTGACTAAGTTTTCCAGACCCAGTGTCTGAATAGCAATATGATAATACAAAGCAAAACAAACAGGATTTATCTGAAATAATTTCTTAGTGGTAGTCAGAAGCAAAAGCAACTGTAAAATGACTCAGAAAGACAAACATTTCGAAACAATAAAAATAAAAGTGAAATAAGATGGTCAAGATGAAGATTCCTTGTCAGATACTGCTCGTGCTTGACTCTTGTGTACACTCAGCTTTTCGTACCCTGCTCTGGCAGAATAATAGGTCCTTGAGGATCTATGCGTGTTGCTTACAAAATGGATTAAAGAGGCCTTCATGTAAAATAAATTTGGACCACCATTACATAGTAATAACTCATTTTGTACAGAGGTGTTTAGCTGTAGCAGTTTCCCTCGCCACTTACTCTGACAGTCTCCTGTCAGTGTCTGTCTCACTGCAGAAACCCTGGGACTAAGCATTACAGGCCCATGGCCCTAAGAGTAATGTAAGTTTGTTTTTGAGGAGGATAGATACTGACTCATGGCTTACTCACTTTACTGTGCTGAGTAGTGGAATAATAAGAAAGAAGTGCGACTGATTAGGGTTTGGACAATTTCTAGTGACTGTCTTATGTGACCAGTTTGTTGGTTTTTTTTTTTCCTGTGGGACTTTGTATTTAATGAGGGCTGTACTTCCCCCAGAATACAAGTAAAGACGAGTGAGTTTTATGTCAGAATGTTGAGAGGTTGTGAAATACATTATTGGCCTAATCTTACATTCCAGTATATTGCACAGTGATTTTTAAGAGATGGATCCATTTTAGTTGAGACCAAAAAAATAGTATGTTAATTTAATTGTGGCATGTTCTGAGTAGTCTTCCGAAGTTCAGTATTTGTACAGAATTTAAAGACTTTTGGAAAGCATACTTATGCCCTTCAGAGCTGGATGGGATCCAGTCCATTTCACAGCAATTAAAAACCACAGCGTAGCCATGCCATCTACTTGTGTTTTACAGTCTTTGTGTAGTTAGAAAAATACCCCTACAGATATGTCATAATGTGTAGAAGCAGCTACAAAAAAATCACTGAACATGAACTGGTTTTTCCTCATGTTTCTGAAACAAGACAGTGATGTATTACCTGTAGATTTTTATTGTCTATGTAATGTATTTCTTTATGTGTTTGAATTAGTTACACAGTAACTTGCAGTGCACACAGGAGTCTTGGCTAGTCATACCTTAATACTTCTATCTTACTGCAAAATTTAATTTTGAAATAAAAAAAACATCTTGTAAAAGCCATGGCCAGGTATCTCTGCTGATCCACCCATGTTTAACTGACTCAGTGTTAATGAAATGGCTTAAAGCAATTTGAGAATAACAGATTTCACAGATGTTGGATAATCCTCACACAGTCCTGTGAGAACTGTGCCCCCTTCCTGAAAATAGGCATAATAGAGAGAAATTGGGGAACTGCTCAGTTTTCTGCCTTGCACTTTGCAATTTAAGGTCAAAAAATTCAGCTTCATTGAGTATAAAACTTAGTGGCAGCTCTGTTGTTGGAATATAGAGTTCTGTCTTTAAATGCTGAGTATGAAGAACGTGGGAACATGGAAAATGTTTTTGGTGTTTAAAATGTATCCGTGTAATGTATGGAAATGATCTAGAGGGGTAATCTGTGGGATTGTGCAGTTTTCACCGGAGTGCTCGGGCAGGCTCAGCCGGGCTGCCAGCTGCCCTCCTGTTTGGGCAAGACAAGTGCTGGGGAGAGAGACTCTGCCTGCTGCTGCTGAGGGAGGAGAGCAGAGACCCTGCTGTACCAGAGGGAATGCCAGAAAACTATAAATACACTGTGGCGTGACATTTGGTTGTAATCTTCTCTTTCATGAGCAGGAGGTGATTCTGAGCTGCCCTAGTGTGACATAGTGATGGCTCCCTGACTGGTACTTTTCTGCATCTTTCTGAGGCTTAGTACCAGTAAGAGATGTTTCAGTTGCAACGTCAACCAGTGAGCCGTACGGAAGCTCTTGGTAGTGTTGATCCTCCCAGTTTTGGAGCCTGATGTCTGATCAGAACTGGTTCTTTATTCACCGTGTCAGTAGCTGTCAGCCGTTTTCATCCTAGTGCAAGTTTAGCAGACAATGCATGCTGTATTTGCATTATGTCTGTATCAGTGCATTAAGTTTTTATTGCTAAATATCCGTGAAGTAAAGATGAACCAGTATAAGAGATACAAACAAAGGGATGGTTTTGTTGCAATGAAATTGCTGCAGGCATTACTGTACTAGGATGGCATCTCCCCGTCTTTGGTGAAAGGCTGGCAGATGGCACACAGTTAGAAACTGATCTCAAAGACTGAAGGGGGAGTGAGGTTGTGTCAGTGTGTCAGGCTGAGTTTTTATTTTCATATTTAGGCTGATACCTTGAAAGAAGCATATGAGAACCGAAGTCACAAGTAGAGGCTGGTTGGTTGGTTGGTTTGTTTGCTTTTTTACAGGCTAAAAGCCTTTTCCTAAGGATCTCTTGATTGTTAGAACTTGAGGTAGAGATTATCCTGCTTTTGTTCCATTCCTCCTGTAAATGATGGACAATGGGTGACAGTAGTGTGGGGCTGTTTACTCCACCATGAAGTACAAAGGAATATTGTGCTCATCAGATTGTATGCAAAATCTGCATGTCCTGAAGCCTGCCTTGTCTTGCATAATAAAGGGCTTCCAGACAATTGTATTGTCCCTCTTTGGGATTGTGCTTATTTTTATCCATCAGGCCCTTTCTTCACTGTCGTGGCTAAATTTGGAAGTGTCACTGGAAGCTTCAACTAGGCATTTGAGGGCAGAATATGGAGATATGTATAGAAACTTTTTTCTTTTTCGTTTGGACACATGGACAAGAGAGTGAAAATGAGGTAACACTATGAATTTGTGTCACTTTCCTGTCTTTGTGGTTTTCAACAGTTTGAGCAGTGTTTAGTCCTAACTCTGATTGGTACTTCGACTGTGTAGATCCTCAAACTCTTGAATTTTCTTGTTTTTAAAGCATCACAAACAAAAAGGTGTTTTTAAAGCATCACAAAAAAGAAAGAGGTGAAACTCTTTTTGCTTCCTAAGCAGGAATACAGAAGCATAGCAAACATTTTCCCCAGAGAAAAAAGTAGGCTGTAGAGAAGCCAGAAGGGGAACTTGCTCCCATATGTGATGGGTAGAATCAAGCAGAAACTTGCATCAGGCCTGGATCAAAGAACACGAGTGCACTGAGCATGGGGCTGTTGTGCACACTGAATCTAGGACAGTGCCTATTTTCTCCGCCGATCTGCTGCTGCCAGCCCACTCTCATCAACACAGCAGATGTTGTGCCCATATCAAGTGTGGTTCACCTGCTACAGGTAGCTGATGTTACTTTTTCTCAGCCTCTCCAGCACTGATTGTCTGGTTTTTGATGTGTACTAGATAAGTGACACCATTAAAAATAACACTACATGAAAACCACAGAAAGAATTTCACTGACTTCTGTGGTTACTGCTGTGTTCATTGTATCTTATTTTCTTAGTGTATAAACGTTGGTGTTCTGTGTATGGATTTCATTGATTAGATATGACCTTGTATAATACCTCTCATTTCTATTTTTTGAAATAGGCACCTAAATTGTACGTTTCAAGGAGCTCAAAAATTGGAATGTGTTAAACGATGCTTCATATTTAGTGTCATGAACAGAAGAGCGCTCATGTCTATGTCTTGGCATGTTGTCCTTATTTTAATAGTATTTATACTATTATTTATACTATCCCTCAATGTAACAAGAGTTTCTTGGGCTGTAGAGGAGTATAAAAAAAAAGAAAAACGTAAGTGCCTTTTGTCAGAGCACAGTAACTTTCCTTGGTGAGCTCAATATTATAGATTTGTTATTTTACTGAACAGAAAATACATACCCTAAGTAACGATGTGATATTCTTGTTCCTTGTATACTAGTGAACAAGCAAAAGATAACTGGATGTTTCAGGAAGTTCTGGAATGTGGCAGTTGGGGAAAGGAGAAAGCCTTGCTTAACTGATACTGTTCTGGTTAAAGGAAGACTTTTTAGATGGTGTAGGTAAACAGAAGATCATGATGTAGCAAAATTTTAAGGTCAGATGAGTACCAAACCCAGATTTGTGCTGTTCATTACATTAGATGTCCTTTTTCCTCAAAGTAAGATACCATTTCTGTACTTCTGCGTCCAATTTTGGGGGTGTTGGACTTTCATTTCAAAAGCTGATGGAGATAGATGAGGAAGCAAGTCATCCCTCGGTGATATGTACGTAATGCCAGTAAAACCCTGGGTGATACGAAAAGCAGCTAGCAACTCATATTTAGGGTTTGTTTTTACAGTGTCTTTGCTTCACCTGTTTCATACGACTTGTGCTACTTCCTTGGACAGAGACATAAACAGGATGCATGGCAATTATCAAGGCTTTTGCAACCTTGGGGTGTCGGCTTCTGTTTTAAATACTAATTAAGTAAACACAGTCCGTGTTTTTTTGGTACATGCTGTGTGATCACACCAAGTGCAACACGAATGTTGCTGCAACATAGACAGAGCACGTTTCTGGAAGCTGCTGTAGCATTCATGGGCATCAACATGTTGTGTTCTTGCTGTTACCTTGCACTGTCGTAAACTGACTATAGGTAAAAAGAAATATTCACATATTGCTTAAGCTCAGTCTGCCTTTTCAGACCAGCAGCTCACATTTGAAGGGATTTGGAGCCAAATTTGGACAACAGCTGCTCTTGTTTTGGGGCCGTAAGTGCATAGGGAGCTGAGGAGTGAGAACTTCCCTGTACTCTGGGGCTGGCCATACACAGCAATGGTTAACTAATCTAACAAAACTTTCTATCTTCAAGCACTTTTGTGTGCTTGAATAACTTTACAGTATTTACTTGCCTCTAAATTCTTGTGTGTATTTACTCATTCTGTCATCATCATGGAGATGCCTCCTTGCAGACAGGCGAGGACTTTCTCAGAAAAATATCTGAATTCGGACAGTGGGACATGGAGGAAAGCAATGAAAAGTATTTGACTTAAAAAACATTCTGTAGTCCTTGGGGATATGGAAGATCTAGGATTTGTGGAAGAGGAAACATGGGAGAGAGAGGACATGACAAAGGAAGAACAGAGGACAAGGCAGAAAACGAAAAAAAAAAAAGACTGAAGGGAGAAAAGTAAGCAGAGGTGGGTGGAAGTACCTTAAGAGAGGAGACAAACTAGCAGAAAGTACACTTGGTGTGTGCTTAGTGATGCAGTTCTGTGGAGCAGTTTGCAAACTGAGCTGTTCAGCAAGGCCTCATTTAGAGGCAAAGATGTTTTTAAGAAATAGTTGACAAGCTAAGCAGCCCATCTACCCTGCAACCCTGCTTTCAGCAGAGTTTTTTGATTGTAACCCTTCCTCCAAGAGGACACTGCATCAGGTTAGTCCTTTTTTTGACAGAGTGTATGCTGAACCCTGAAAGAAGTGGTCACTGAGTGGAAATGAAGAGTTACTGGCTGGAGAAAATGGAGAGCAGAAGGCAAGCATAGCTGGAATAGAACAGCAAGGAAAAAGACTAAAGAAATATGAGAGCAATTATTTGTATAGCTGTTGGTTCACACAGGTTTAAATCAAGCAAGAACTGAAGTTTTAACAAGTGCTTGCCTGGGGATTGTGATAGGAAGAAGGAATAAGGAGGGGGTAAAAGCATTATCCCGTGTTTTAAGTGTCACATAGTAGAACTGGAACACTCAACAGATTCTTTCAGTCTTCTGAAAGTGAAGTGACAAAGGCATCTTGGGCAGCTTGTGCAAATGTAGATAACAGGCAAGCTGAGCACCGTTGCAAGAGACAAGTACTAGTCCGGCTTTGTGCACACTTAATCCTGCATGTACTTCCCATTATGATGTAAACTTATGTTTGTTTGTCTGTGAAATATCTAAGTGCCATGCGTGATTCTCCAGCTGCAAACCCATTGGTCTGAATTTGTAGGGCTTTCTTGGAGGGGAAAAAAAATTCCTCGCTTCAAAGTATTCCTTAAGAATGTGTTTGTAATATTCTAAAAATAAAGAACTTGGTCATAACTTCCATACAGACCTCCACAAACAGCACTTTAAACAACACTGCTAATGTTTTGGAGGCACAAAGGGTCTTGGTAGTTGCTGGTATTCGGCTGTTCACCTCATTAAAAATGAATGGTTGTGGGTAAAGGGTATGGATTTATGAATTCACTGTCTGGTGCCTTAGTAACCTCTAAACAATCAAAGTGATTATTCATTCGGTTATCAGGAAGATGGAAGCTTGTATGTAATCTCTTTATCCAGATGCAGGGGAGGAGCTGCAATGAAACTATCAAAGAAACTGTTCAACCCTAGAAACAAACAAACACAAGTGAATTTTGAGTCATTTCCCCATCTACTCTCTGTATTTTCTCTATTCTCAAAAAATCGGGTGTGGGGTTTTTTGTTCGTACCCAGGCAGTGAAACAAAACCCCAGTAATACATAATTATGAAACTTCAGATTATCAGGATATGAAGCTTTCTGTATAATGTTTTCAAAGTGTAAAATGATATTATGTGTAGGTAGGGCTGGTTGCCCAATGATTTTCCATTAAGTGGTTTTAGGGCTTTCCTTTTAAATGATTGCTTAGGGCTTTGTTGTTCTTTTCCTGAAAGGTTCTTTATCAGGTGTCTGCTCTGTGGCAGGTTTTACAATGTGGAGAAAATCTGTCAGTGCCATGCAGAAGGGATGCAACATAAACCAAATATCTCTCTTTACTCATTCTTCTCAATACAAGTAGATTTTCCTGTTCATTTTTCCCTTACCCAAAGAAGTATTTATTCTCACATTGCCACCGTAGTTGTGTTAGTTTGGCTGCTAAAAGCTGAAAGTGCTACTGCTTTAGGCTGCAGACGCTATTAACGTTGTCTGTCATGGTGAGGAGTGGAGACTCTAGGATGCAGCCAGAGATGGATAGAAGATGCTGAGCTTCATCTCTTCCAGCCTCTCTTTGGTGTCAAATAGAGTATTTAGACGCTGCTTAGACTCTTAATTTAGTAAAGAATCTCAAAATCTGTCAATTTTCATACAGCATCATTTGTTACTGAATAACAAAACAAACCCAAATGTGTTCTAAGGTCAATGTAATAAATATTCTCGAATTTACCCATATCCTGGTATATCTAGCACGAGAAGGGAAGTTCAGTAAAATGACCTATGATTGATTTGTCCCTAGCACAAAACAATGTGTAAAGCTAAGCAGTAACAGCTGTGTTTCCAAAATTGTGTCATTCTAACTTTCTGTTCAAAATTAATCACTCCTTTTAGGTTCCTAGTTTGCAGATATTAAGAAGTTGAGTAAGGACAAAAAAAATCATAGTGTGGATGTCTTCTTCTAAGAACTTATTTCAATTCTTTGTGATCAGGAAGAGAAATTAGTACTTCTCAAGACGGACTCATTTGAGATGATTGCTACAGAAGGATGTTTCTCAGGGTTGGTCAGAAGAGAGGCTGGGTGAGCAGTCAGGTCAGGTGGTTACAGCTGACCTTGCAGATACTTATTTACATGCTGAGGGAAGTGCTTCCTACTGTTTGCCTGAATATTTTTCTTACTAAGTGTATTGATGAGATGAATAAGAGGCATCTGTTGCAAAGAGTGCCTTAAAGTGAGACGTACAATTATTACAAATATGTTTGACAAATTTCTGCAGGTAGACAAAATAACAAGTGTGGGCGCTTCAAAGCAGCCTTGCTCTTCACCTATCAAGACCTGTAACACTGGAACACCTACATGAATGCTGTTTCATAGCTTTGCTTTGGCTCTTCTAATGTCAGTTCAACTGCTGTAAGAGAAATACAGCTGTGAAATGAATGTTTGTTTGCTTTGGATGTCCTGAGTTTTAAATGCAAACTGAAATTCTGCTTTGCTTGTCTCCAAGGTAAACACATATTTTCTAAGTTCTGTTTAAGGAACCTTGCCTAAAATGTTTTAATTTCAGTTTCTTCTGAGAACTTTCTCAAATTTTGAATGAACTTGTGAATTTTTATGTTTTTCACAACAGAGAGTTTGGAAAGTGGGGAACAATTCTGTGATTGCAAGAGTTTACAGGGAGAGCTGACAATGCTCTGGAAGAATGTAGAAAAGTAGCGCGTGTTGGTGAATGAATATAAACCAGGATGACTTTTTCTCTTACATGCCTCTACCTCTCCCAGCTCAAATCCAGTCTGTTGTCTCTACTGGTACCTATATCACTTCTATTAATGCCGATGGAAATTAAACGTCTCTATAATCTCTATCAGTTATGAACTGGTCATTGAGCTTCCTAAAAACATGAAGGTTGACAGTTCGGCCCCAAAATGTTCTTAGGTACTGTTGAGCTTCCACTACAGTTAGCTGTCTCTCCTGGCTCTGTGTTGCTGTATTTTTGTTTATTTTTGTATTCTAGTATTGACTTGAACATAACTTCTTTTTTTTTCCACTTCTAAGGAGCTCTACCACGTACCAAATGGCATGTCGCCGGGGAAGCTCTCTCACGGGATGGTGTATGGCGTTGTGCACCGAACGGACAACAATCATAAGAGAGAAATGGTGGTTTATGGCTGGTCAGCTGATCAGCTGAAAGAGGAGATGAATTACATTAAAGAAGTGAGTTATGGCTTTTGGCTGCAAAATTTCTCAAATATCCTTTCATGTAGAGCTGTGAGTGTATGTGAGATGACCGATTTCTAGCCCAACACCTGAATCTGAACTGGGAACCTACTCTGAAGCTAAAGGCTTGCCTTTTTACTGTTCAAGCTGGAAAAAACATGCTGTGTACCTGGGAACTGTGTGGTCCAGACTCAAGGCCTTTGCACCAAGTGATACTTGTTAATGCTTGCTGAGCTGCTGGGGCTGGGCAAGCAAACTTTCAAATGGATCTTGGGGTTTCTATCCTGCAGTCTACATAATTTCAAATGTGATACAGAAGAAACTATGTAAGCAGACACCTGAAAGGATAAACTCTCTCTTCTTTTCCTCTGCATCCCCTGTTTCCCAACCTCCCAGTTTTGAAAAGGCTCCTAAATTAGGTGACATAGTACAATCTCTCGAGTATATTTTGGGGCAGTCTTAAAATAGTCAGCCTAATAAGGATGACTTTGTACTACTTTCTCTGTGCATGCTCATTTATCATAATTGGCAGAAGCTCTCCTAAAAAAAAAAAAAAAAAGCATTTCTGATGCTGCAGCTTTCTGTGCTTGAAAATCAGCATCTCTTTGCCTGTCGGTCCCTGTCTCTCAGGCTTTGGCAATAACCCTTTAATTAGCCCAGGCCAAATAATTTGACCTTCTCTTTCCATCCACCTTCACCGCCCAGGCAGCTGTTGGTCAATCCTTATTGTGTTACCCTGATTCAAGTGCAAACTGAGTTGGTACAAAGGGGAGGAATGCTGAGGCAAGCCAGCAGTGTTGAGAGACTGGTTATGTGGGCTTTTACCATCTGCCTGGTCTCTATTAGTGCTTATTAGCACTTGCTCCTTTCCTTTATTACTCACGGTTTGTTAGCTCTCAGCATTCACCGCTCTCAAGTTCCTGCGCTCACAGTCAGGGTACGTTACTAGCGCTGTGCAGGTGAGGCAGGTGAGCTGCCTTGGCTCCTGCTTTCCTGCCTGGGTGGCTCCTCTGCCCTGCTGGGCTCAGGTCAGGGACTGGGTGAACTGGCACACCGGAGGTCCGGCTCCCTGGGCTGCACTGCTCCTGGTACCTGGGGCAGAGTGCTCGGACTAGAACTGTCTCTGTGCCCTCCTGTGTTGGCAGCTGGTTTGTGGCATGGAGGGACGGGTCAGACCATGTGGAGTGTGTGTCTTGCCTGTGTGTTCAGGGTACTGATCCTTATAGGGAAAAGTGGGAAAGACTCAGGAAGAGATGTACTGGCCGTTGTTCTCCTGTCTTCTAGAAGCTGTGTTCAGCTTTTCAGATTTTAAATTTGTGGACTTTAGTCTGCTATAGGAATTTTGTCTTTGGAAGTAGAGTCTTAAACAAGAGCCCTCAGCTTGTGCCATGTATGTACTGACTTAAACAGACCAAAACGTATGGGCCACATCAGAACTGCTGACGGTTTTCTCGGTATCTCACTCAATTTGCACCTTGCAAGAGAGAGTGTGTGTGCATGTGCATGCGTGTGAGTAGGGATGGGGCGAAGGGGTCTTTCCTGAGGTGAAGCACAGGAACCTGCTTCCTTCCATGTTTCTCATCCTGAAGGGAGCATGAAGCTTGTGCCTACTCCTTGCATAGATTTGCTGGCCAATGCTCCTTTTTTGGGGGGGAGGGAGTGAGAGAATACTGTAGAGCTGCTGGAAACATCCCCTCTTGTATGAGGCCCTACAGATGTTTTCCCCTGCTCCCCAAGCCTTTGCAGAGATGAGGTAAACTCACTGCCCCAGATTATCTGCAGCCAGTCTGTGTTTGAGGGCGGGGAAGAGTCCCAAGCTGGCTTCCAACATGCTTTTTAAAACACTTCTTTTTAGTTAACCATTTTAGAAAGGCAAGGCATGATATACATCCGCAGTCCTTAAATCAAGTAACCTGTTCTTCAGATTTGAAACTATATTGGTAAACTTATACTAATATTTTGTTTAGCTAAATATGGGCCTAAAAGTCTGAAATTAAAGGGCTTCTTTTCAAAAGGTAGTCAGGGAAAATTAATTAACCACTTTAGAAGGTATGGAGGTGTATTAAATCCATGTGTGGATTTTTTTTTTTCCAGAAAGCAAACACTATGTGCTCAAATTAATTTTAATTCCTTTAGTAATCAGGTTAGAATGAGTTACAGGTAATATAATTGAAATTCATTGTTTAAATTATTTATTTACAAGTGATTAAGTGTGTACAGAGAAGTTTAGAATTGCTCAGAAACATTTATTCCTATTATGCCTATACAGACAAGTCCTGAGACTTAAGTTTTTGTGTTGTTCTTAAGAGTAAATTGCTGTTGATGACAAGGTAGGTTAATAATGGAAATTACTGAAAGTAACAATGAAGGACATAGAAGAAAAATCGTATCCTGGTACAAACCAGGATACATCAATGGTTTTGATAATGATTTTTTTTTTTTTTTTTACACCAGGTGAGAGCAACCCTGGAAAAAGTAAGAAAGAAAATGTATGGTGAATATGATGAAATGAAGCGAAAAATACAGCAGCTTACAAATGAACTGAAAGTAAGTATATGTTCATTTGTAGGGAAAGCATAACAAGAATAACTGTCCCAGTGTTACCTAGCAACTCTTTTACTCCTTTTTTTTTCCCCTTCAACAAAATAGAAATAATTTCTGAAACCACTCCAGTTAATTGTTTTATGTGACATCTATACTTTTATTTATTTATTTATTTATCCATCAAGGAAGATAAAGTAGGACAGGGATACTTTTGCATATGGAATTACTAATTGCCTGCTTCTTGGAAATAAAAGAATGATCTGGATAGCGTTGTATGTCTGTATTGGTAATTAGTGGAGATGTTTGTAGCAGTAAGCTGCCAGGTGAATTGAATAAAGAGCTTACATAGTTAGAAGTAATGTACAACTTGGTGTCATTTCAACAGACGTTGCTCTGTTTTACTTACTTTATTGTTTAAACAGTGCAGCAAAAGAAGTAGCAATATTCTTTAGTATTAAGATGCTTGGCAGTTCTAAAAATGAGTTACCTTTTAGTTCTCAACTGAATCTTTCCATGGTCATTCAATGACCTCTCTTTCTTCTGACATGCTGCTTTAGCAATAAAAGTTGCTGTAGTCTGTAGAGAGATCCTTCATACTAAATCGCTGAGTTCTTTGGTTCAAAAAAATCTCCCTGAAAACTTGCTGTGGATTTTATTTTCAGCATTGATTTTCACAGCCCTGGTTCAGATGAAGTTTTGGCATTAAATGGATCTTGACTTCAAGGGACCGGGCCCCTGACTTGTGCCCTTCTGCCACCCTCATTTGGAGGCTGTCGGTTCCTTGCGTGCTATATCGTGTATAAAGATCAGAACTTGATGTTAAACTGGTGCTGTTAGTCTGTGGCACCTAGTCTCCAAAAAAAAACCAACAAAAAGTCACCTTGACTTGAGAGGAGGATGGAGAGAAAACTGAATTTCTCTGTAAACTGTCAGAGCAGGAGAAATCCTGCAGAGTCTGAACATCTCTCTTCAGGGTTTCTGACCAGCTCTGACAGCATCTCCAGTTCTGCAGCAAATTAGCAGTTGATGAAGCCCTCTGACATAAATGGAACGTTATGAGACACCCTCCCCTCTCTTTTAATATTTTAGACTGCCCAAAAGAAAGCAGAAGTGTTGTTCTACCTAACAATGTATGTAGGTTTTTTGGTTGATTCGTTGGGTTTTGGTTTTGATTTTCCATGCCTCTCACCTTTCATGCAATTATTTGGGGATCCTGTTTAAAATCCTTTATATACTCTTTGCTTCAGCTTCAAATCACTATGTTTTTTTTTCCCATCAATTTCCAAAACTACTTTTTGTTCACAAAAATTGTACTTCCAATATCCTGCCCTGGACAGTAGGTTTTTTCACACAAGGTCTTATCTTGTGATTTTCTTACCCTATCCAAAGCATTTCTGCCTTTGTTTGTTTGGGTTTTTGTGAGCACAGGTCTATGTAGCGTTAAGAGCAACTACTTGGCTTCTGCTCCCTTTGACCTAATCTGTGTATGATTTGGTTACTAAATACTCATTGTTCTCCATATCAGTCCCCAGCTTTCTTATGATTTTATCGAGAAACAAACCTGGTCTATCGAAGAATGTGAGCTGGGCTGGCCTCCATTAGTAACATTTATTTTTTTCTTTATTATTGATGGTTCATAAATTGACACTGTTTGGGTTTTGGTCTCTTCTTAAATAACATCATTTGTGCCTTTCCTCCGCCACTCCGCTCCAGTTTCTAAGCACGTGTGTCTACCTAAC
The DNA here is from genome assembly GCA_020746105.1 of Trogon surrucura. Lineage (NCBI taxonomy): Eukaryota > Metazoa > Chordata > Aves > Trogoniformes > Trogonidae > Trogon > Trogon surrucura. The sequence goes on from CM036627.1 coordinate 2,016,486, forward strand.
CGAAGCTGACAAATTTTCATGCAGCTAAGCTCTCTGACTTCTCCTGCCTACTTAGTATTGGTTCATCCTTAAGTCTTCTTGCTGTTGCTGCTTTACATACCTGATTAGTCAGTTCCCTCTTAATTAAGGCTATTCTGTGCTTCAGTCAAACCTTTCTAGATTTCCTTTTTTTTTTCTTGCTGCCTTCTGCTTTTCACTCTGTGACTTTTTCCCATCTGCCAACTCTGTGTATGTAAACTTTCTGAACAGACATCTGCTAAGCGTCCTCTTGTCCTTTCAAGAAGAACAGCTTTTACGGTGATTACAGACTAGCAATAAGCATAGATACTTGTGCCTTATTTCTGCTAGGTTATTTGAATTCTAAGTTTTGTTTATTTGTTTCTGAGGTGAAAGAACATGGTTTGAGGCCTGTATATTTTAAGCATCCTAGAACTGTGAAAATTAACTGTGGAGTCTTTCTCTTCTTTAGCTCCCTTTGAAAGAATAGGTAAACTTGATCATTATTCTATATAAAACTTTTTTTTTTCTTTTCCTGCTTAGGTGACAAATGCTCATCAGGAATCCTTAGAGAATCATGTGCGAGTGCAGGCTGCAGCCTTAGATAGCTTTAGTGAAATGAACAGCTCCTTGACATCAGCATCAATAGACTTGCAGGTACATTTTAACAGCTGTTTCACAGCTGACAACTGCCTTTTCTGACATGGATTTAAAAGCACACCTAAAACATGGATGACAATCTAGATTCTAACACTGAACTCGTCCGTAAAGTACTGCCTTGGATATCTAAGGCAGCTAATTTAGGAAACTAAGCAAAAAGTATTCTAACACTAGTGCTTTTAAAAACCTGTTAAAAATAGTGTACGGTAAAGAGATACTGGTCTGCAGCAGACTAATGCCACTACGCATGTCTAGGAAATATCTAAGATGAAAATGTGATTTGTTCTGTACTGTGCAAAACGGTACGTCTGACTTATTCCTCCCTTCACTGGTCAACAGAAATGGAAGGGGCATGTCTGGGTGCTAAACGCTTGTGAGACTTTGCGTACCTGTGAAATCTAGGGGGAAGGAGGAGGCGGGAATGAATTTCCTGTTTTAAAGACTTCCAAATTCCCATGTATCTGAGCTGCGCAACTTAACCTTCCTACTCTTTTGTATGTCACAGTTTGTCTCCGTTTAGTGCATTTGATATGTAAAGCATCATCCTTGGAGAAAGGGGAGATTGTTGCAAGCAGCATTCATGCTGAAATGTGTCCATGTTCCTTTATGTTTTTAATAGTCTTCCAGGATTTAATGTCACTGAGTATATTCCTCATGGAAATACCTTTTAACAAACTAAATACAACACAAGCCATAATTTTAAATCTTAAAAACTTGCAGAACTGTTCACAGTGTATTGATATGTCAGGAAACTCTCAAATTCTGTCCTATAATCTTTTGTTTATATTAGTTCACCAAGTTATCTGTGATTTTTAACACATGGTTTGCCTCTTTCTTCTAGAAAACTCTAGTGGATGTTACGTTGGAGAACACCGATATAAGGGATCAGATAAGGAATTTAAAACATACACATGAGCAATCTATGGAAAAGCTGAGAGAGAAGCAAAAGCAACTGGAAACAGCACAAATTGAAAATCAGTTACTGAAGTTGAAGGTGAGGTATATAAACTCCACTAAAAATATTGCAGAGCAAGGGCATTAGGAGTATGTTAAATGAATTCCTTGGCCCTATTTGTAAAAGGTTCTTCATTCTTTGTGCCTTCATCATTCCCTAGAGCCGACGTTTTCCTGTGAGTCAATACTGTTTTAATAACAAAGGATCTCAGCAGGTAGCAGTCAGTTTTTCCATAACATGGGATTAGCATTCAGGAACATTGGCAGGTAAAAATTCAAACCATTAAATGGTTATTAGTGTCCATTGCTGTAAGTAAAGGAATATTATAACACTACATAGTCCTGTAAGAATTTCTTGATGTTGACTTTGTTTATTTGGTATTGCACAATTTTTAGTAGGTAATCTGTTAAGTCTTACAAGCATATGGTCAGGAGATACATGCTGTAACAGCAAATGTCCTGGAAAGAGAATTAAACTATTTGGGAGAAATACAAGGAAATAAAATGCAAACTAAAAGGCTTTACATGCCAGAAAGCTTGACCGTTTTCTCAACTCATCTGCCAAATGTATTCCTTAAATCTCATTTAAAAAACAACAGAACAAAACAAAGCTATTGGGAAATAAAAGAGGGGGAAACCAATTAAAAAAAGAAAGCAAAGCTGATGCAATTAAGATTTCAAAAGAGAAATTTGAACTTCACTGTAATCTTAAGTACGTGCACTAACAAGTCAGGAAAAGGTATGTCTGGTTCTAAGGGCAGAGAACTGCAGGTTAAGTCCCAGTTCAACCAAATGCTTAAGGATTTGCTTATCTTCAAGCATGTCAAGGTCTGCAGAATACGAGTCCTGCCTTAATGACGAACAAGTTTAAATTTTGCCCTTAAAGTTGCGGTTTTATTACAAAATTAGTCTGTAAAATACCTCTTAGCTGTTTTTGAAAGTTAAACATAAAGTTGTGTATCAAAGATGCCGGGACGTTTGGGATTTAGTTCCAGGGGTGATGATGATGTGGAATCTGGGAAGTCAGCAGTTGAAAAGCCGTAACTACGGTATGCCGTGATTATTTTCTGGGTGGTAGAACACACCCACTTAGCTTATTAAGTAGGTTTGGTTTATTTATACAATCATAGCAATGACTGAGGTTGGAGATGTTGCTTAAGAGCACTATAACAGATGCCTTGGTGCATGTGCTTTTTTATGCTTGTTTTTCCTCTCCTCATTGCTCAAGCTGTAAGCAAAGGAACGACGGAAAGACAGTGCCAGAGATCATATCCAGTTCGGTGTATCTTAAGGACTCTGTGTTTTGATTGCTGGCTTTTCCTAAATGACGGGATTCCCTTAGGCTTCCCGAGACGTGGAACGTTTCGTGTTGTACGAAACTTAACTCTCCTCCCTCTCACAAAGTGCAGGTTACTACCCCTGCTCCAGTGTTGGTCTGGGTGAGATGCCAAAGGGGGCAACGGCAGTACAAGTGGAGTCCTTCAGAGCTCAGTGCCTTTACAAAGGATGAAACACACTGTTGTTATCCTACAGGGTAGTAAACCAGCTAGTTCCCACCATGCAAGATAAGCACCAGGGTTTAATAAATCTTTGTATTGAAATGAAAAAAACCAACCCAATCTCCAAACCCTTAATCATCACAATCAAGTATTTTGTAGCTGTGTAGCAATCAGCAGGGAACACTTTATTCTTCTCCCAGATGACAATATATTCCCCCTCTTCCTGACACTTTTATAGCACCCAGAACATTTCACTATAACCTTGTCTGTTTTATAGCATCTCTAGTAAGAGAACTAAGTCCTGGAGTTGCTATTATACTTTTATTGCGATTTACAGAGTAGATGGGTTTAAGCTGTGAATAACCTATCTGGTATTTAATCACTGAGGGTGTGGTTCAGTCAGCATTTTGAGTGAACAGAAGGGGGAAATCCTGTCTCTGAATTACCATTCCTGCCCTGTTCCCTGTGACAGTAGTAAAGTTTCTGGTCGTGTGGTTAAGAATTAACCCTTCCACACCCATAAGTATGTGAATTTTGATTGTTCCCTGATCTGCTTTGCTCCATGGTCACCCCAGTTCTTGTGCCTACACAACGAGCAATATGTGAAAAAAGCAAGAGAGAGGAGGGAGGGTACAGCTGTGTCTTCTAGTTAACGACATATACTTAGGTCCAGCTTAAAGTAATTATGGCTTTGAATGTTCATGGTCGTTTGGAAACAGGAGCTGAGTCTAGACCATCTCTAATCTGTGCTTTTGTAAGATGGGTGGAAACAGTATCTTTTCTTGGGGAAGCAAACCAAGTGACTTGGAGGCTTTTATGGAAGGACTCATTAAAGAGGAATAAGCAGTGGGTAATCAAATTAAGAGAAGATGAAACTTGATGAAATGATAACTTCTACAAATTTGAATTACTTGGATGCTGGCAGAGCGCTGTGAATGGTCTTGATGCAAGTGAAAATCTGTTTCAGCAGTGTCAAATTTTTAACAGGGTGGAGCTGAAGTTCAATGTGTTATTCTCACATCGTGTCAGCTCTGTTTCTCCTGCTGCTAGCAATGCTGTGCTGACTGATGCGTCACCTTCCCCCTCTCATAGGTGGAATCGTCGCAGGAAGCCAACGCTGAAGTCATGAGAGAGATGACAAGGAAACTCTATAGTCAGTATGAGGAAAAAATGCGAGAAGAGGAGCAGAAACATAAAGCTGAGAAAGAAATTCTCCTAGTATGTATGGCCTGTCTGCAAGAGTGGTGCTTAGTTTGGGTGTTGTTTCTCAGTCACTTAATACTCCAAAGTTCACATGTGTTCCTTCACTCCTGGCTCTGTGACTAGTCATGCCACAGTTACTATGTTTTCCAAGCTTTTGGAGTTGTAGGGCTAAGAAAAGAACGTGTTCAAACACAGTAGTGGTAATGATAACGTAGATTTCAAAATTTGAAATGGAGAAAGATGGGTTTTTTAACTTCTGATTCTCTAAAAAACAAAAAAAAGGGAGAAAATACAATGTCCAATTTTACAGATAGTTTAAGAAGGGGAGGGGGAACAACTTCACTGGCTGCCACTAGAGCAAGAATTCTTCCTGTCCCTTGGATTCCCTCCACCCTCAAGTAAAACCTTTTTATGGGCACTTAGTTATTGCATTTTTCAAACTGTTAAAGAGAAATTGAAGGTAATACCTGAGTCTGTTTCTATTTATGCTTCTTTATATGTGAGGAAAGGTGAATGTGGCAAACTTTGGGGTTTAAAATGCTACATTCTGCAATGGCACAGTTTTCTTACGCTGTTAGTTCACGGAATCCTCAAAAGGGAAAACAAATATCTTAAGAAATGTGTAAAAGTTTTTCTCAGGTTTTCATAACAATGCTTTACGAATACTTACATGTCAAAGTGCCCTGAATCTTTCATTCTGTGCGATTCACATTTAGGGTTACAACTCTTCTAGACTTCTGGGCGAGTGTAGAGAAAAGCTTTGAGCTCTGCTTAAAAGCTATTAATCCGGCTCTGTGGCCTAAAATAAATGTAAAAATTCATCATGAATATATTGGATGTTAATAAGACTGTAAATGTTCTCATTTGAAGGAGGAAACAAATCGGCTTCTGAAAGCTATTGAAGAGGCAAACAAGAAGATGCAGATTACAGAAACAAGCATACAGGAAAAAGACCAGAGAATTGGTGAGCTGGACCGGCTGATTGAACGCATGGAAGAGGTATGAGAGTTAGTTGATTGCCACTTTAAAGGAAACATGGAAGTGCCTGGAGGAGTGGGATTTTTAATTTTCATTTTTGTCTGCTGCTCGGTGACATACCATTTCTGTTTGCATCTCAATTATTATATTCGTATATGTAAATGGATGTGGGCTACCATAGAGACACTGTGATTAAGTGGTTCTCTATTTTTCTATTGGTCTTTACAGTCAAGGCTGCCTAAGATGTCAAAATTTATTTCCTAAATTAAGCATTATTTTGAAGAAAGAGTTTAAAAAGACCATATAGTATTCCTTCAGAGTGCAAGGTCTCCTAAGCCTAATGAAGTAGAAGTCATAAATGAGGCAAATTCTCTTAGAATCCATTAAAATGTGTTAGTTAGGATCAGACCTTCCTATTTAGCTATTTATAGATTGGAATTGTATCTCCAGATTTCTCCACATGGGGATGAAATGCTAAACCAAAAGCTTCAGACTGAAATATTTCCAGGGACTTTTGTGGGTATGTAGCCATGACTTAATCTTTCATGCCGATAACTATTTTATTATGGCTCAGAATATTTTGAGGAGAAAAAATTATTTTTACTGCCTTTTAATCCCAAACTTAAGCTTTTCCTTTACAGCTAGCATTAAAAGCTTCTAAATACATGTCTTCCTAGATAAATATTCCTTGCCAGAAAGTAACCGAGAGCAAGTGTATGACAATTTACTTTTAAAGCTCTGAAAGCAGAAATGCTTTGCAAGAGTTACCTCTTGTGACACTGGCAGTACAACTATAAAATAAGTTGTAGCAGTCTTTGCATTGCTTCCTTTTATTTCCTGCTTTTCCTTGTTCCCTTTTATCTACTTTGCTCCAGGGCAAAACTCAGATTAGTAGTCAAATGATTATTATTTTAATGTATTGTTAAGCCCAAGAGTATTACAGTACCTCTCCTTGCTTAGTGCACTGCATCTGAATCTCATTTGTTGGACCATTTCAGATACCCAAAAAAGCTTCATGTCTTCCGTCTCAAAAAGTCACAGTGAAATTTCCTCTTTGTTTTGTGGAATCTCTCACCTAACTGAGAATGACTGTTATTGTTTAGTCATTAGGCTGAATAGCATCGCTCTAACTGGTGTAAGACCAACCCTTCCTAAAGACAGAGTTTGGCATTTCTCTTTCCGTTCCATCTGTGCCTCGGTGTCTAAAATAGAGAAGCAGAGAGCATCCTAGTAAGTGAAGGGAACACAATCCTCTGTTCTTACAAGTGAAGTGTTTCTTCACCAACTTTAGTATAGTAAATATTTGTTACTGAGAAAGAGTCGTATAAGCAATTTTGCTGCCTTGGATGCTCAGTTTAGTGCTTTTGTATTGAGCCAATTTTTGTGTAACGCTTGCAAATTTATCACTAGAATTAGTGATTACACAGAGAAATCATTCAGCTTAATATGCCCCTTTAGTAGCTCCACTAACTTCATCTGGGCTTCAGTCTACAACTTGTATTATGCAGCAAATAACGGATATAATTCTTAAGTACAGATGAGTTTCGTCATGTTGGTTGTTTAATTTGCTTTTATCTGGATGACGCTTGCAGAGTAAAACTGAATGGCTCTTAAACCCCCAAGTGGATACCAGACTCTTCTGTTAATTTGTGTTAACTGAGTCCCCAAGTCCTCGTAGAACTTCCTGAGCACTGTGCTGGTGGACAGCTGGAAAATAAACAGGAATATTCTGGGGAAGGAAATAGAGCAATACCTCTTAGCCTTGAATTGAGAGATCTTTCTGGAGGGATAACATGGAAAATTTAACACTTATGTGGTTAAAGATTGTGATGACTCATCTTTTCATTCAAAAAAAATCAGTTTCAAGTATAGCCGTACATCTTTGAATAGGAAGTGGAAAACTCAGATCTTATTGCCATGCATAGTGGGAATTTGATTTTATTATTATGCGTTCTGTGTTCGTTGGCTACAGGAAATGCATGAATTTTGCTTATTCAGTTTCTATTTTAATTTCATAAATGAACTTTTGAATTGCAATGAAATATGCTTTGTGAAGCCTTTACATTTTGACACATGGGAACTGAAGGATAATATTCCTTGTTTAGGAACGTCATCAGCTGCAAAAACAACTTGAACTAAATGAAATACAAATATCTGGAGCAAAATCTGAAAACAACTCTGACAGTGAAAGGTGAGATATGGCTTGTCTATGGAATTTCTGATGTTGCTAAGAAACTTCAGGGGTTGGTTTGTTTTTGAAGACACCTAAGTTTTACTTCTTCTAACTTCACAACTGCAGTCTGCTGGCATTTTTTAATTTACATATAAAATGGCAAGAGGATTAACTTTTGCCACAAAAAACCACTTTTATGCATCTTTCTTGAGAAGCTGTTTGCAAACATGCAGGGTTCATTTCAGATGGAACGAGTTGTTACGTATTTGTGGGTTGCATTGTTTTTAAATCTGCATTCCCAAATTCAGTGCGGTATGTTCCTGACTAGGAATGTTGTCGTCGTCTCTTTCTAGATGGCTCAACATAGCTTTAAAAGAAAAGACACTCTGTATCCTATATTAAGCTCTAGGACATCCCCTTTGGAAAGATGAACTCTTGCAAAGAGCAAGAGTTTTGCATATAACTGCCAGAGGTGTCTTTTTTTTGTATGAGAGAGGGAAATCAGAGAATGTAATTGAGCCTAGAAGGGGCAGGTCTACCCATCAAGTGCACATCAGAATATACACATGAACAAGATGAAGGTGTGGGAGCAATCTGCCCTGTAGCATTACAGTGCAGAAACAAGCAATGCAGTTATTTGGGGAAAGTGAGGGTGATGCTACTAGCAGTGAGATCTCTGTGAATGGTTGTTCTATGAAGCTTAAGGCTTAGAATAAAGATCCAGTGGTGTGGTAGCACTTGGATGTGTTGTTTCTGCCCACAGGTGGCATATGCATCCATTACTATGTCTTTGAGACTGACAGAGCTCTGTGACCAGGCAAAAGGAAGCTTCAGGCAAAGCCAAAGTTTCAAGAGAAATCTATTCAGCACTGAAATAGCGAAACTGCCATTGGAGTGAAAATTGCATCTGCCACTCAAAGACACTACTTGAGTGGGTAAAGATGAATTATGAACAGACACCGAGTAATTGTACTTTATTACTGCTTACATTTCCATGGAACCCTGAAATTCAGTTTTAAGGTTTTGGCGTTCTGCTGTTCTGTAGTAAGCATAAATGCAAAAGGACGTCCCTGCTGAGATCATCTCACTGCCTAGTTGGATCGATCTGTGACCAGCTTACCCAGTTTCAATGTAACAACAGCTTTTCACAGCAGTGAATCTGCGTTCAGACGCTGGTCTGTTCTTATGTTCTCTTTTCCTGTCTGTACCTAACCAGACACTTGAGCTCGACTGAGGAAAGACGTCTCGTTGCTCCATTGCTATCAGTGCTTAAAATTCTGAATCTTTCGATGAGAGACCAAATATGTGTTACAATTTCAATCAAAATGTAAATTGCGGTTTTGTGAGACCTTAATATGCAGAATTGAAAAACCTGCAGCAATGTCCTGATTTTTTTTTGAGTCCTTGTCAAAGTGCTGCAGCTACAGTTCTGTAGAGTACTTAACTGTTAATAGAGACTCTTTCTTGGGGGGGAACAGCACACAATTCAGTCAGTCCCTGGAATCATGTCATACAGCTTGCCATCTGCTGCTTTGTCCTAGAATCGCTGTTCTATTTGCAGCTTTGACAGCTTCTTCTGCTGTGCACAGACCAAGATGAAAAAAGTCTTTTTGTTTTTCATTCCCCTCCTCCCCTTCTGAAACTCTGTCCAGTCCTGAACCTAGGAGTGCAGTTTATTTTGTAAGCAAGCAATTGCTTTCTTTGCAGAATTTCAAGAACTGTACATTCAGATAAAAACAGAGGCTCCCATGGCCAGCATGCCTAAAACTTACTGAAATGCTTCCCACTTCTTTGCATATTCTAAAACTACTCTTCTGGCAGGCTCGTGGCAGGAGTTCTGTGCCCGTTCACTTTCTGTTTTACACCGTTCATGCTACTCCAGTTAGCATTCTGCTGCTGTTGGCAACTATGCCAAATCCTTGACTCAAGGCTTCCCTTTAGGAGGAGAACTTTTAATAGAGCACCAGCAGATATGCTTCCTGGCTTTTATTTAGTATATATTTCCAAAAGGTTTGCGGGTGGTAAGTCGGGATAAGTGTATCTTTCCGATGATAAAGATCTAGTTGTTTAAATGCCTTTCACTTCAAGGAAGGACAGACATCTTAAGGAGATGAGCTTTGTCACATTGTTTAATTGTCAGTACGTCAGGCTCTGAGTAAGCATGCCAGTATGCAAGTCAAAGGTGAGTTAACTTGGGTGGAGACACTCTGACGAAGACTACTATTAAAATGTACTTTGGACAAATTGACATCTGTCAGTGGAGTTTGACTTGCCTACCTTTTGACCTAGTCTTCCTGATTTATGGTGGGACTGTTCTTGTTTTGGTTATACTGCATAGCTCCCCACACATATACTTAATTCTTCCACGTTTTGCTAGGTCACAGCATCTGGAAGAGGTAGCAGCCAGCCTAAGAGAGCGAATCAAACATCTGGATGATATGGTCCACTGCCAACAGAAGAAAGTCAAGCACATGGTTGAGGAGGTGAGATCTAGTAAAACAATTCTGAGTCTTTTGGGAACACTTGAGTCTTTTAGTAGATAGTCCAAAGAGAGCTCTGTTCTGTGTACAATGTCCTTATGCCACCTTAATTAAAAACACAAGATGAGTTAAGCATCTGGAGGTAGTGAAGCAGAAAGACTAGGTGAAAGCAGTTTAATCCAGTGGCTGTGGGGTTATATACTGTGATCTTTAGGCCGACCCTAACTCTGGAACTCCTCATGGTAGTTCAGGTAATACAATATACAGCTTGCACATTGATTTGAAGCATTCAGAGAGTAACTGCAGAAACAATGCAGACTAGTCATTAGGGCTCTCCTTTCTGTACAGAAGTGGAAAGTAAAAACTTTTTTAATTTTTTTTTTTTTTATTTTTGCCTGATTTCTCCCAGAAATAGGCAGGCAAACACAGTTTTTCACTATTCATCTCTTTTTTATCCTGATTTGTCTTAAATCATCTTGGTATATTATTCTAGCTGATATAATCTCCTGTAAAATATTTAGTAGCTTTCTGCTGGGAAGCTGCTTTGAATTACAAGCTGCCTATGAGCCAAGCAACTGTTTAGCAGTCAGAAAGCTGTGATTGTAAACATTTCTGTTTCTCTAAGTGGGTGAAAGGATGACATGGGAAATAGGTAAATTAAGTTTAAATTGGAGCTTTACAAAGCAGACTGACAGCACGATTACATGAAGCCTGGCTCCTGTACAGAGGACAAACATTCATGAAATATCTTTTTTTGGTATTTGGACATCACACATTCACAAAATCAGATGTCTGGAAACCGTTCTAACTTAAGGTATTCTTTCTGCATCCACAATGTGCTATTATAGAATTTCTCATTAGACATGGGATTTTTCCACTATCTGTTTTGTTTTAGAAGATTCTGTCGTCCTGCTGTATGATCAGATGTGTGATACTTTTCTGCAGAGGGATGCAAAAATATCTATCTCTTTGCATTAAAATTCTTCTGTCATATTATCAGAGTGTAGAAGACTAGTGTAAAGTCTTGAGGTTTTGTTGCTAGTTCAGCTTGCCATTTTCACTGTTTTCAAGCGTCATAGCAGGTGGTCTAAAACTGAGCTAACAATCTTTGTACCGTGGTATTCTGTTAAGGAAAACTTCTCCAATCAAATAGTGCAGTCCATCCAATTAATGGACTTCATTATTTGATTTGAGAAGTTTTCCTTAACAGAACACTGGGAACAACTATTTAATTTCTGTAAACCAACCATCATATTACGAGGTTTTTTTTGTTCTAACCAAAAGTTCTAGAAGACCTGTCACTTTGAGATACATGTGGCAGCCCAGGTGATTCTAAACTTTTCCCTTTATTATTAAATATATTTTGAACTGCTCGGTCTAACTTGACCTCTAGTGGGCTGCTTTGATATAACAAATACATTTATACCCATGGTGTATTTTGGCAAAAACATGTATAAAGCTTGGGCCAATTGTTATTATTTGGTAAACATTAGGTTTAATGGGTGAGTTTAGCTTGGTGATTTCTTGTGATATTTCTCTGCTGGTGCCTTCATATATACAAAAAGCCCTTCTAGAACTTTTGGTTATGCTATTTAACAAGTAAAATGTTAGGTGACCAACTCACTACCTAGCTGTCAAATAGATCTACTTTCCATGGATGTCTGACTACCTGCTTTTCAAAATAAATTAGATCTCTGTATAAATCCTTGACTGCCATGTAGGGAATATATTTTTGCTCCCTCCTTTAGTCCCTGTGTGTTTTAGTTTTTTCTTTTAGTTCAGTTTCCTTGAGCACTGCCTTAACACTTGTAACTCTAATCTGTGTTTTCACTAGTGAGCTTACTAAAGACCCCTGTAGCAGAGGTTTGATCAAGTCAGGTGGTATCAAACACACTAGGGACTAAACTTTTCTTAAAAAATTTGTCTCATCCATGGCTTGTGATTGCACTGTTTGAGGAAATACCTGCGGTATAGTTGGCATGCACTAGTTTAAACTGGGCGCCTTTAATTCAAGGTCTAAAAATAGCAGCCTTAATAGTACTGAGAAGAGTAACTGCCTGCCGTGGGGGAAGATAGAAAAGCATTGCAGATGTGTATGCCTTGAGTTCTTCATGTGGTATTTTTCATGATTTGCGCTCTTCTCTACATAAATATCACAAAAAGTATTTTTGGGCTCACTTTAAGCAACACTTACTATCTATGCCGTAGAAGCTTAGCAATCAGTAACAAAAATACTTCTTAAAAGGTAGGCTGTTGAAAAGAAATACTATCTGAAGAGTCTTCTCTGGAGTGAAGTTAAATACTAGCAAGAAGCAGCACTACATATACTTTGTAGAGTAAATAGGGAAAATTTTGCGGTTGTGCTGCTGTTTAAGTCCCAGAAAACGTCATATTTGGGGTATATTTGAATGCACATCCCTGTACATTAAATTTAACTGAATGCGTAATGTAATGGGTATCTAGAAAGTATCATGAAAACCTGCCGTGTTACTCATTATTGCAATACTTTCCTGGCTGGTATCTGTAAAATCATGTTCCATCTTAGGGTTTATGAGGTTATTGTAATGATCAGTAACTTGTGTTTAAATAATATAATTGAGAAAGAAAGAATTATCAAAGCAGCTAGAAAGCCTGCTCTCTGAAATTCGGCTTCTCTTGCCTGAGAATAGCCTGAGAACAGGCTAACCTGGAATACTCCGAAGTGGAAAGAAAGTAAATAGTCCAAACTGTCAGCAGTGCTTTTGTTAGAAGCTGAAACGAAGCTACTGTATGAAGTAGGTGAGAGTGATGGCTAAAGCCTCTGCTTGCTTGACTACACGATAAGCTTTAATTAGTATTAATCTCAGTATACTTGCGACACGGATCTCAAGTATAAAGGAGGAGTTCATTTTTTCCAGTGTAAACCACAACAGGTTTATGCTGCCGTCATCTCCAGTTCAGACCAAGTGTAGCTACAGAGATGAACATCATTTCAAAGGGCTGCTGAACAAACAAATATGCTTCTTCAGACTCAGGGAGAACTGTCAAAATGGAACAAGTACTGAAATGAATCTTCTGGCTGAAAAATCACAAAGTAGATTGTTCTTCAGGCCTTTTCAGGGAAACAAGATGAATCATTTGGAAGTGACAGATGCAGGGCATCGTGTGAAAGGAGTCGGGAGGAAATGAAAGACACTTTGTAATGAAGTTTTGTGATGCCGTAGGCATCTGTAACACCTGCAGTGCTGTTTAGACGGCATTAAAAAATGTGTTGGGAGGCTGTGGTCAGCCCCAGTGTAGGCACTCATGAAAGGGGTTGCTGGCAAAGAAGCACCAAATGTAGGAGGCCATGGAGGAAAAGAGTATTGAAGCCTTTCTTTCCACAGGACCATCTTGGTGGTACTGAATGCCGTAGATACGTAAGCTGTGGAATTGAGGCCAGGCAGAGAAGGACGATCACAGTTCAGCGTGTTAATACTCCTTAGCAAAGAAATCATCTGCTTCCAATATTTTTTTCTGTGAAAGTAAGTCCTTCCATCTCAGGCATCAGTAGAACCTTTTTCAACTTGACCTAGTCAGACCAGTCATAAATCAAATAGCAGCATGGAAAATAACTTTCAGAAGAAAATAAATGGAAGAAATAAAATGGGATTTTGCTGGAATTGGTGACCTTCAACATCTTGGTGTGTTAGATCCCACGCACACTCGTTTTTCAGCCTCGTAGGGATTCGCTGCTATCAGAGCCAAGATCACAGCCCATGAGAACACCAGCTGAGCAGAAAGTTATCCTGCATAGTCTAAAAGCCTCATGTTCTCACTAGAGAGAGACGGCAGATGATTTAAGGTTGAAAGATTTATCCCGGCGTTGAACTTGTTTGTTAAATAAACGCATTTGTTCCCAGCTTAGTGCAGTACATTTTACATGGAGTGCTGGCAGTTTAAACTGCAGGGCCTGCCTTTGGCAGGTGTGTAGAAATCCAGCCCCTTTCTCATACTCTCTGTGCACAGCAAGCTTTCAAAAAAAGTGAGAAGAGACAGATGGCCAGAGTGTGTCACCCAGAGCTCAGTGGTGAAATTGGTGAAACTTTTTTTTTTCAATAAGCTGATACGGCTGGGCAGTGAGGGACTTGCAAAGACAATCCAGGAAAAAGACAGTTCAATGAGAATTAAAAATTGCAGGGAGACTCACAGCACGAGAGGTGGGAGCACGCGGAATTCAAGCCCTTCCTCTAAGGAGCTTCTAGGGTAGGGATGGAATTGGGCAGGCAGATGCAGGCACAGAAGCGCTATGGGGAGGGCATGGGAAGCTGCTACCACACTGTTTCTTTCAGGGTTGAAATGGCTGTTGTTCTATGAGAGGAGCACAAGTTTGGCTTCTAAGTTATCTATTCAATATGGTCAATCAGTTTATCCTGACTGTGGCAGTGTAGGAGCTGAGAGAGAGTTTAAAGATGAAGCTAAACGTCTTCAAATGACATACTTTTGTTGCTGATTTAAATTAAATGTTTCGTATTTCCAGGCTTGATCTCAATTTCAAACCTGAAGAGGTGTAAGAGAGCTTAAGTTTTGATACTTGTGCAATGGACATTGAGATGGATTGCAGTCTCACGGCACAATAAGCTTATTCTGTGTGTAATATTGTTTCATTGTTGAGAAGCAGGACAGGGAAGGAAATTGTTTGCATTTTATAAGTGAGGTGAGCGGGTTGATGTAGATATAGGGAGCTGTTCTGAATGGACCTGAGAAGAGAAAAAGATATTTGATTTGAAGAAATTATCTACAGAACTCAGATTTCACATGAAATTCCCCTAACTACTGAATTGAACTGTCTCTAGGTCATGGCCCATGAGCTGTTCTCCAGTTTTAGTCTCAGATTCGTTGGATAACAATTGGTGACCAAACACCATGGAGAAGCTGTATCCTCTTCTGTTGTGGAAGATACTTGCATGAAAGGACAAAGTGCTAATGAGCAAATGATATTCCAGATACAGAAGATACTTTGTCTTGCACAAATGGGGAATGAAGAAGAACTTTTTACACCAAAGACTTAATAACCAACTGAAAACTTCTGTATCAAGATACTTGAGTTCCAGATACATAGAAAAATATCCCAGTTTTAATATGAAAGCACAGTTTCAATTTTAGGTCAAGTAAATGAAGCCACACAGAAGCATAGAGGATGAGAAGATTGAATTCACAGCCATGGACAGGTGCCAAATTGTTACGAACCAGAATCTGTATTGCATAGTACCTACAGTAGAAGCAAAACAGCAACAAATGTAGAACGAGAAACCCACCTTGGGAGCTTGGAGGAAGAAGATAATGGCAGAACATAACTAACTCACCACCCCCCAGTTCAGATGCTTGGCATGCCTCGGCGGACTTGAGCAACGCCGTGCGTTGCTTATCTGTTGGCAGAAGCAGACTCACTGCTGGTATTTGGAGAGAGTGTTTACGCATGCATAGCATCAGCGCTTTCCGCTGGGAATTGCCTGGCCGTGTTATTAATTAGAAAACTTGCCCATTACTAAGGTAGCTCTTAATAAGATGGGTTGAACTGTTAGACAAAGTGCCAATGCTGATAACTTACTGGGACATCTAGGCCCTGTGGACCTGCTTTAGCAACACCAAAGACTGGTGTAATGTGTTCATACAGCTGGTTATTTTAGGATGGTCTCTAAGCTGGTGCATTAACTTAAATCAATCAGTTGTCACTTTTTCTTTAAATATGAGGTTTAAAATATGGAAAAAGCATTGAGGGGTCACTTAAGTGATTTAAGGAGGATTAAAAGACAAGGATGCTCATTCCTATCGACTGTTTTATTTTCCTTGAAAAAATCCCAGCAGTTCTGTCTAGCCTCTGATAAATACCACTGAACTGGTGTTCCAGTGAAACACTGGACTGAGTAAAATCTGGTTTTCCTTACACAGCAGTTAGCTCTGAGAGTTCAGGCTGATGTTGCAATGTCTTGTTTTGTATCACAGAGTATGTGTTTGTCCTGTGTTTAGTCATATTTGTAACCTGTTTGTTCTGGTCTCTGTATCAGTGTTACAGATGCCCAATTCATTATGGTAGATGAATAAGGCAAATACATGATACTTGAATAATATACAATACTTAAATACGTTAACACTGTCACGTACTGCTAAATATTTTAAACTAATACGTGATAATATCAAGTAGTAAATGTTGACTGAGTTTACCTAGCAACTGGATCTGTTCCAGTCCAATAGATCACCCTATATTTCAAGCCTTCGGAAATGTGTCTGAGCACACGGGATAAAATAAAGTTTCTATTTCAGACTTTCTTTATAAAGGCTCTACAATCAGGCTCAACTTTCATCTTCTTTTAAGACGCTTTTTCCTTTTGCTGTATAATTCTGTTGACTTACTTTCTAATATCACTACACACATCTCCAGCATTTCTTTAGAGACTCTTTCCTTTAGGTCTTGCAATTCTCTTGACTGCTGCTCTTAGGTGTTCTGTCCATGAGATTAATGCTGCTGACTCGTACATCTAGCTTTCCATCTTGCTGAAGCCAAGTTTAGTTTCTTGGTGGAGCAAGAGAAATTCAGATGTGTAGCTCTTCCTAGAAAGTAGTTACACAGTCCACTCAAGTAGCAGGACAATTTTGTTTGATATTTGAGGAGACGTATTGCAGTCTATAAGGTGCAGTAGTGAGAAAGAAGCAGATCTTCGTTGATGGGATGGACAAGAAGAATTGAATTTTCTGGGAGTTGCTACAAGATAAGGTGACAGTTTGGAGGTTGAAGGAGTTTGAGAGAAATGACCTCAAGTTTTCAGGAGGAGGCAAAAGCGTAGAGGTAGTAACAGCAATAGAACTGAACCAAGGAAAAGAGAGCTTGAAAAGAAGTGCTGTGGCCACATTAATCCTGAGCCAGTGGGTAAATTCAGGATGACTCACATTGCATGTTGGGCCTTAATGTGAAATGATATTGCTGATTAGGTTACTAGTTTTGTTTGCTAAATGGGGGTGTGAAGGTTGGAGAAATACTGGTAGAAACGTGGAGGGAAAAGAACGTCTGGTCAGTCTAACAGTGCAAGTCAGGTCAAGAGGTAAGTGCTATGGGAAATCTACCTGGGAACTTCTAGGGAAGGTTGAAAGAGAGGCTGAAGGATGTACCTGAATAAGGCTTGTAGAAAATGATGGGAAAATCTGAGAGGGTAATTGTGCAAAAGCCAGATTTGGGAGCAAGTTACTAAGCTGGCAGCGAGCTGAAATGCTGAAGTCTGCAGACACAGCAAGGGTGAGGTGGAATAGGCCGTGGGCATTGAGCAAAGACAGCATAGGAACATCTTGGTGATAATTCTGTCCTACGGTCAGTCCAGAAATGACGTGGATCCAAAAGTCAGTCCATGGAAGCTGACAGTCTTTGGCATGCACTGATCTGTTTCTGACCCTCGACTATTCTGGCCACCACTTGGGCTCTCGGTTCAGTATTGTACTTGACCTGTCTTGCTTCTCCTCTCCTTCTCCTTACCTTAGCTTCAACCAGAAGTCAAAATCTCTTGTTTCGTCACCTGCTGGTGGTTCTCTTGCTTTATGCAACCCCTTGAAAGAAAGAAAATCTTGGGACTTGGGTTTGTGCAATATGAGTTTATGGTGCTATAAGTATTATCTTATTTTAGTTTGCCTTAACTAACATTGTACCAGAAAAATCCAAAATTATGTTAAGTGACAAGGCAAGCATTTTATTTTTAAGTGCTTTTAACCAATGTCAGCATGATGATTAAGTGTTCTTGTTGCATTCATGTCTCAAAGGAAACCATCACTTTTACTATAAGCAATGTGGCATATAAATGTATGAATTAAGGTTGCATTTTATTTAATATTGTAATATATTCTCCCTAAAGTTATTCCTGTTTCCTGTGACATATCTCCTCAAGGGTTAATCAAATTAGATTTGCTCCCTCCTGGTGCTAATGGCATAAGATGATATGTACTCAAATCTTTATTGAGTAAATAAACTTTTTGATAGTAAACTACTCCGGTGGGATGTGTCATCTCTGTCAGGCCTGTGGGCAGCTTAAAAGTGTGTCGTAACTTCAGAAGTTGTTTCAGCCCTTGGGCTGCAGTAGCTGCTGAGACAACTCGTTGGTCAAGTGCAGGTGCCCGGCTGTGTTCTGGCCCTGCTTATGTACGGCTCAATCTGCCAGTCCTTAGAGGATTCTTGCCAGAAGAAAAACAAAACAAAAGGTAAAAGCAGTAACGTTCCTGCCAAACTACAGATTGTCTTTTTTGGAGTTCGGGTTTGTGTTTGGGGAGAGGAGGAAGCTGTTTGCCAAGGTCTTTGTATTCTCTGTTACGTTTTTTTTAAGGTGCCCATGCTCATTCTTGCCTTCGGACTGCTCTAGTAGTTTGTCTTTTCTGAAGCAGAATTTATTGGTGAGACTGAAGCTGTTGAACTGGCGAAGATATAGCTGACTTAGTCATACTTCTAAATAAAGTTGTAGTTAAATCTGAAGATCAAATTACATTATTTGATTTTCCAAAAATGCTGCAAGCTTTGTTTGTGCGATTTGAAAACTGAAATGTTAAGAGCTTTAGATGATATGGATAGTTTTTACTGCAAGTTGAAAGAGGAAAAAAAAAAGGACATACCTGATTTTGAGACAGATGGATGATGATAGCACTCGTACATTCTGTTACTGTTCAGCTGAAAATGTTTACTGAATGGAATTTACACTGTAACATTTCCAGATAGTAACTCATGGTTGTGTGGTAACCAGAGATCACGGAGACTAAATTAAAGTTGAGCTGGTTTTACAACTTCGAAGTTAGGCATTTGTGTTGCTTCATTTTTTGTCATACTTCTGTGCATTTGGGTTGAAATGTTTTATAATACCTAGCAGCAAATTATTGTGAGCGTGATAAGTATTACTGTTGTTTTGATTAGTGTGTCTTTGAGTATTTTGTCATTCTCTTTTAGCAGAATTTGAATATTTCTAATAATTGTTTCCAGACAAGCTGGAAATTTCAAAAAGGTGGTGTTGAAGGGATTTGTTAACGTTCTTTCGCAAAACTGTTTTTAGATCTAGAGTTTAAAAGTGATGGGTGAGAGTGCACAGAAAATTTGACACAAGTGTTTAGACGTGGTCTTTCTTGTACATCAGTGTAACATAATCACTGCTAAGAAAAATTACTGTATTCTGAGCTTTCCTTGATTTCAGTTTGGCTGTTCCACAAAATGAATTCATGTTAGCAAAATCCACTAAATTTTTTTACTAACATATACTTTTTACTTTTTTTCCTTCAAATTCTGTCCTGAAGCCAACAGGCAATCAATAACCTGATGAAATCAAACTACCTCACTTAATGGGAAGTTTTATAGAAAATACCTATTTTCTTATTATGCGTAGGTATTTTTATACTTTTCTTGTGATAAATAAAGCTATAGTCATAGATCTGGGTTTTCTTCGTTGTTGGCATATTGCCCCAAAATGTGAAAGAATGTGCAGGATACACTTTCTAGTGCTGTAACGGCAGTCTGAGTATCTTTCTTTGCTCATCTTACAGCTTTAAGGTGTGCACTTTTTTATATACACAGTAATGAAGACTTTACTAAAAGCAGTACATGGCAGACTGGCATTCCGTTTGTGACGTGGATCATCTGTTTTATGCTTTACTCCTCATTCTGCTTTCAGGCTTGAAATCAGAAACTTTCCGTATGTTTAATGAATTGTCGAGGTGATTGCCTTATACAGTTGGTAAAGCAGAATTTGCTCGTTGAGTTCTGCCCAGTTAAAGACAGTTGATGGGAGAGGGAGAGGGGCGTAGCTAAGGATGATGCAGTCCCTCAGCAGAGACACGTTCCTGTGGACTTAATAGGGGGGAAATAGGATTTTTCACTTTTGTGTCATCTGACCTGAAATGGCTTGTTCAAGAAAGAGGGATTGAAATTTAATTGGAAAAATTACTGGCCTGACACCGCTTAACACTGAGAGCAAAAAAAAAAAAAAAAGTACCAACTGCTGTCAGCTTTCATTGCTCTTGCTGTAGGGCAAGACTTGTGTGAGCACAGTGGGGGAATCTGTCTGGTCCCAGTTCCTACCTGCACGCCAGCATGAGGCAAAATCCCTTTATTCCCTCAAACGGACCTTTCAGCGCACTCCCGAAAGAAATATTTTTGATGCTTGTTCCTGCGCCTGCAGTAGACTAACTACGAATACGGAAAGCACCTTGTCCTCTGTGCTGCTCAAGTTGTGTGTGCCTGCAGCTGCCTACGAGTAACAACCTGCCCTGCCTCCTGGGGAAGCAGTAACAACTGAAGTCGTTAGTCAGCTATTGGTTTGGTTTTGGTTTTTTATTAGCCGCTATTTTAGTAGGTGTAGTCAGCAGAAGTTGAGAGAGAAGTGACTTTTCCTTTGGCCCAAGGAGAAAATCCAGTTTGTTTGCACAAGATGCTGTTGTCGCCTAAATGTGGTTACCTGGGCCAGCCAACAGGTCTCTTAGACTATTGCTGAGAACAGGATGAACCTCACACAACTTGCTTTGAGCAAAGGGTTCAGAAGAATGGAGAAGGAAAAGTGTGGCTTTAGAAGTCTATTTCCATGCAATCGGAACAGCTTTGAGCCAGCAGCAAGGGACTGGGGTGAAAACTGGGTCCTACTCAGTTTCTCTGGTCATGCCTGCTTCTGCTGGTAGCAGGGAAAGATTTAAAGTTCTTGTGGTATGGCTCTACGGCCAGCAGAAACCCCAGAATGTAAGGAAGGTTGTCTTCTGTTCCATACGGAACAGTACTAAGATGCAGTTCTTCCGGTGGGGCTAACTTTATTTACAAACATTCATGGAAGTTAAAATAACTTCTTTCCATTCCCGAGGTATAAAATGAAAATGCGCTTTTTTTCTAAGGAGTCTGGTGTGCGAGGAAATAACTGAACAAATAAAACCGTCAAGAAATTAGCGAACGTGCCACATATTTTTGGGTGTAGTTAAAATTGAGCAGAGCAAAGGCCTTTGAGCCAAAGATTGAGTTTTCCCTAGTTTGCCTTGTTACGTGACAACGTTGGAGTTTCCATTCTTTCCAGAAAAATACTAATTCTTAAAAGCCATGTTAGTATATTTGTATCCTCTTTATATGAACAAACCTAATTGTAGGGGATGATAGCTAATCCAGGAATTCAAGCAGTTTGTGAACATGTATAGACATTCAGCACTATAGACATTCAACATGTTTTCTTCCTGTGGCATCTAGGGCTTTTTCCTCCTTTCCCCACCCCCGTTAGACTAAATGTTTTATTTTGCCTCACAGATTGAAATGCTAAGGAAGAAAGTCAAAGAAAAGGAATTATTTATAATACAGCTTTTAGAAAAAATCTCTTTCTTAGAATGTGAGGTAAGGCATTACCTTTTATATTTACTATATGTATTTGCTGTTCTTCAGTATGAAAATTATTTATGATGCCAGTCACATGAGGAATGTAATACAATATCTCAATATTCATGCTAAGTTTCTTAACATACAATTTTATAACAGTATTATAATTGCTTGAAACAGAAGCTTCTGAATATCACTGGGTTAACTTTTTTCCCCAAATTCCTTTATTTTCTCCATACATACTTTTACATTATTTCTTGTAACGATAAGCCAATATGCAATTTTATTTCCTTGTTTAATTAACATAATCTAAACAAAAGAAACTTGTGATGAAACTTACTGTTTTCCAGAATAAAGAATTACAAGATAAATTGGACTACTTAATGGAAAACCAACCAAAGACCAATATAGAAACCAGAGATACTGCTGTAGAATGTGATCTTCCATACAGGTATTTACTTTTTCTGCTTGTTCGTAGGAAAATTCTTCATAATGGCCGAAATTGGTTCTATATGAGTAAACCATTGTTCTAATAAACTGTTAGAGTGGATTGTGGAGTTCCGGAAAATTTTCCTAAGTTTAGAAAAGCTCATCTATTAGGTGTACTGTAGTCTTACAGAGTAAGATTTTTCTTTTTTTTTAAAGGTGCAAACATATTGCAAACCCTTGGGGAGTACTTACTTACAATAACGTGATTTAAGCAGCGGGCAAGGCTAGAAGTCAAGAGATCTGACTTTAAGAAATAGGGGAAATATTGATGAAACATGCCTGCTGCCAGCGCAGCAGAAGGCAATGGACAGCTCTGCCCTGAGGCTGGTTAGTGCTGGCTTCATACGTGCTTTATTCTTTGTGTTCTGGGAGATGCAGCCAGGACCATTTTAAAGGGCGAGTAACACCAGCAGTAACAGTTTTAGGGCTGCAGCAATTTCTGGAGAAAGCCTAGCCCTAGGCGGAAGATTGCCAAGTAAAGAGCGCAAGAATATTGCTTCTGCGCTGCAGCAGCTGTCTCTGATCTGTGGTGGCCAGTGGCTCTGGAGCCTGGCTTTGTAAAGATCCTGCCTCTCCTTCGCCTCCCCTTTCTCTGCCCCGAGCACAGCAACAGGGCTGTGCTGGGCCCTGGGAGCAAGGCTGTGGGCTTGCCCTTGAATCACGAGTCATCACAGGGAAGGGTAAAACAGAAAGCCAGACAGTAAGGTAAGAAGGAGCACTGCGCGTTACTTCTGCCAACAAGTAAACTTGTTCATCTTAACTTGTTTGTCCTGCAAATTGAGTCGTTTAGTTTGAGGAATGTAAATTAGTTTATGAGATCATCAAGCTGCACTACAAACTAAAATTTCCATCCCAATTTAGATATATACACGCTTCTGTGTTCAGCCTAGAGCCTATTTTAATGGCATGATTTTTGAACCTCAAACCCAGTGGTTTTTCCTCAGTGTGGCAGCAGAAAGCTATCTTTGGCCTCTTTGGAGCCCCTCTGTACGTAACCACAGCCCCTACGTATCTGGTATTTTTCCTATTTTTGAGATTTATCTCTGTGTAGAAATGTACCACTATACAGTTTAGATTTTAAGGATTTACTCTTCACAATCAATTGTGTTCTTAAAAATAATATTGCTGTCTTTATTGTTGCAGGATCCTTAGTCCTAGTAGCTGGAGTGCTGGACATTGCGATATGAGTTCCAGCAGATGCCTGCATGTAAACTTACCAGTATCTGCCACAGTTTTTATCAAACATTCTTTGTGGCATTATAGAAGAGAAATATGGACCACATCAAATACACTGGATAGGATAATTTTAGCCAGGCACAAGTTAATTGGAGTGGCATTTCCAGGCTGGCTGTCCGATACTCTTGACATTAACTCTGTAAGCTTTTTCTTGTTTCCTTAACAGTACAAGTACTGAGAACAGAAGATCTCCTGAAAGTGCAAGGCCAGTGAGGACATACACCCCCTTCAAGAGAGTGTTGGAATTTAGCACAAAGAACAGTACATCTTGAGCATTCAAGTCAACACGCTTTCTAAATATGAGCGAATATCTTGCGCCTTTGCAGCTTGATTAGATAAATTTTTGTCAAGTCCTAGAGAAGAACAGCAGCATGGAGTCTTGCTAAGTTTATCCTGAAAGCAGCTTTTTAGTAACTTCGTATCTGAAGCTACTACTGACATGAACTGATGTGAATATGGAAGAAGTGGGATGAGTGAAACGGCAGTCGATATCGCTTCTTCAGAAGGTGTCTGGTGCAACGTGTCATTTCAAAAGCCTGTAAGGAGGGACTTCTGTAGCTGTACAGTTGTGGAGTTGGTTTTGTTTCTTCTGTTTTGGTTTTTTCCTTCAGTTGTAATTCTGTTTGTGTAATGAAGCTCTAATATATTTTATTTTCAATACTACTAGAAGCAGTATCTGAAGCTATGCTGGCAGAGGGCATTAATCTGAAAACTCCCCCTTTGTCCATGTCTGACGTGTGAGGGCTGTTCATGCCTGGCACGGAGAGCCAGTGTAGTTGGGGGCTCTGTTCACCTGGAAGACGTTCCCTGGTAGCCAGCTCTCTTCCGCTGGGAGGGAGAGAGGCAGCTGGGCTATTTCAAACAATTCCCTCAGTGCGTGCAGATGAGTGTCATGTTTGGTGCTCAAAACAGTAAGTGATAGAGTAGACTCTAATACATTTTGCTTTGTAGGACTGAGGCACTGGTTTGCACTTCCTCGGCTGTGGGGCAGAGCGACTATTGGTGATACATGCAATAGTAACTGAGCAGGAAAATCCCTGTCACTCTTACCTACTCTTCCGTTAGAGGAAGGAATTTTCACTAAAGAGAATTTTGCCTACAGCAGCCTGCAGCAGTCCTTGCAGTTCCTACAGCAATAGCAATCCTCAGCCACGTTTCTGATTTCCGTGCACTCTTTCCACCCCTCCGTCCCAGCACTTACAATCTGATCCTTGACTTCAAAGTACCAGCAAGAATGAACGACTGCATCTAGTACTGAACCTAATAAAAAATATATAGGGTATTTTTTTACATCTTGTTTTGATCTCCCAGTCTTAGTGAACTAATATGAATTATGAATTATTATCTTGTAGTTCTATTAAAAAGAAAGGGCATTTTAAAAAAAATTACCGTAATTGTTATAGAAAACAGACAAGTTTTGTATGATTAATATTCTTGCACTGAATGTCAGTCCCAGGAGGTACTCACCTTGCCACAGGGCTTCACAAAGTGATTGCATTTATCTCCAGTCTAATGCAAGTTACTAAAATCACTGCTGTCTTTTCAAATTAAGTATACACAGTAGAATTGTATTTAAAGTAGTAATATTGACCTCATAATCCAAATCTTGTTCCTGCGTTATTTCATAAGTTGCTGAATTTGTTAAAGAGCTTTGTTTATTCTGTAGCTGTGCTGTTTAACTACTCGACAAAGAAGCCTGTATTGGAAGATGGACTGAAGGCTGTTTTGAAATGGTACAGCTATCTTGTAGGAGCATCAATCACATGATAAAATCAAAGCATATACAACATAAAACAGGAAGCTCTTTTCCTTCTGACATATTCAGCTTCTGAGAACTTAAAATAGTAATTCTTTCCAAAAAGTCAAACGCAGTATTATGGATTGTATTATGCACAAAATTTAAGAAATAATTGCAATCAAAGCCATTAACAAAAACGTGAATTATCTACTGTGTGAAGGAAGCCTATAATCTTCACTGGTATGTAAATTGTAAACATTAGCAGCTGTTCAATGTTTTTTGAAGAAGGAATAATTAAAAAAAATACATCGGTAGTTTAAATATCTAAAAGGAAACTCCGTTTACTTTGCATGTGATGAGGGAGTGGAAAAGATCTCGTGGATATCAAAAGGGCAAAGAAAACCCTCCAGCTGCCACATGGGTAAACGGGCATAATGCCACACGTTTGCTTCGTAGCTTCTCCCAGAGGAGAGGTGCAAAACCCCTGGAGAGGGAAAGGGCTTGAAGAGAACTCCTTGGCAATAACGTCTGCTCCCTGTAAAACCAGTCCTCAGACAGATCACCCTCTCATTATGCAAACCAGAGGAATTGTCTTGTACCTAATGCCAAAGACATGGAAATAGCTGACACGTGGATAAGCTGTAGCCTTAGCAGTGCACAGGGTATTTTTGATTGAAGTTCTGATGCTTGAATGAGTTTGGGAGACTGAGTTTGCTGAACAAAGTCCCCAAATAACAATTAATTTGATCAACAACTAAACGAACTCTGAACAACGAAAATCATAAAGTGAAACTCTAAAAGGGACCGCATTTAAGTTGGAAATGTGTGTTGATGAACCCAAAACGCGATGGGTAACGACCCAACTAAAATTTCAAGGATAAGCTTTGTACTTGTGTAATCAGATCTCCCTCTTGTGGCTGATGACAGCAAGTATTTGGCCAGTATCTGTTTTTGAAGAGAAGGATGAAAACTAATCCAAACTGGCTATACTAATGTCCATTAGGGATGCAGCTTTAGTATTTTTTGTGCCCAAATAGTCTCTCTGTGGTTCAGGAATTTAATTCTGAACCATGGATTGTGAAAGTTACCTTCAAACTTTAGAGGAAGGTGGTATTTATAGATAATGTCTTTTACAACAACATGCATTTTCTTCTAACTGACAAGTTTAAATAAGTACAAATACTTTTTTATCGCTCTGGTTTTGGCCAGAATTTGGGAAACGGAACCTGGTGGCTGAGGTGCTCAGTGAATGGTAGGAGAGGGCAGGACGAAGTACCAAAATGCTGTTTTGACCCAGGCTTCAAAAGAAAGTTCGTTTTACTTTTAATATACTGTGAAAATACTGCAAGCTATTTTAACTCTGAGACTTGCAAAGGCAATGAAGTTTTCCTGTAAAAGTTTTCTGTGTAAGTTCTATTTTGACTATTTGAGGAAATATGGGGTTTTTTTCCCCTAAACCAAATAAGGATTGAAGTCTATGCTATATTTTAAGAGCATTTTGATGTGCAATGAGCTGCATGACCATCTAAATTTGGTAACTGTGAAGAACAGGAGAGGAACAGTATTTATCTAAATTGTTACATGAAAACGTAGAGCTTTCCGGTCAAATCAGCAGCAACATGAATTAGCATAGAAAATTACAAACCTGACTGAAAAGACTAACACTTCAGTATAAATTTTGTCATCATGAGATTGGGTTAATTAGTACTGTAACATTAGAAACTAGTGAGACTTCTGTAACCATCAATAATAAAAGCCATATAGATAGGTCCCGGAAAGTGCATTAAATGTAAGTCAATTGTATGACTACATTCGTACCATGACAGGTATCCTTTTGTGATTTATTCCAGACCCTCTGGAGAGTATTTTGGGATACAGTTTTCATATATGCTGTATAAATAATGCAGTTACATTGTATGCTTTTAATACATCCTGTGTGTCGGATGTGAAAAGGACAAATTGCAATAAATATGTATTTAAACTTTCTATTCTGTTATGTCAACATTCATTTAGAAATAAACATACCCTGAAGCCTTGCAAATGCTTACTCTACACAATCCTGTTTGTTCAAAACATGTCTGAGTGCAAAAGCGGTTCCTCTGGAGCCTTGATGTTCTTGTCAGTGTTTCCCTTGGCAGGCGGGCTCTTGCGAACAGGAAGACACTCCCTCGCTAAGGACTAAAGACTCTTCTCAAAGCCAAGTAACAAAAGTGGACGAACTCTTTTATGAAATAAAGCACTATTGACTTGCACAGGATAAACAAGAACTGGGCAGTACGGCGCTTGCAAAAACACCCCCAGATTCCACAGATAACGTCTGAATACACCAGGATGATGCTCTCCAGGCTGCAGCGTGATGACACTGGCGTGACTGCGGCCCCTTCGTTTTGATGTTTCTATCCACTCACTGATAATAAAGATTTATCTTTAAAACGGTGAAAATGAAACAATCTGTGTGTCAGCGAAATAAGAAGAGGTCATGCAAACACGACAATCACAGTGTTAGTGGTTTACGATGCGCAGCTGAAGAATAGGAAGATTTTTACTTGAGTAACGCTTCCGTGTGTGTTCAGTACAGATTACCAAAAGGACCGCATAAAAAGTTGTTGAGATCCGCGATGCTGAGCGCTGAATCTACCACACCGCAGTCTGGGAGCTGGTTACTAACGCTTTTCAGAGAGGCTTTAAATCCTTGTTTTGATGCCTGAAGACTTTTAGACATGGACAGATGAGCAAGAAGGTAAGAAGTAAGTTCTCTCCACATTGAGTCTGTACAGGAAATCCCTGCCCCACAGAACATGCTGAGAGTTTCATTCCACTTACGTTTTATTTCATTCCCATCCAGCACCTGGGGCTACTTGCACGCGTCAAAGAAGAAATGTGCTGAAGAGACGCGATGAGTTAAGGCCCTTCCAGCCCTACCTCAAGCACTAGAATATGGAAGAAACACAGGAGAACAAGGTGACAGGAACCATTTACAGCTTAAGGTATGTGAAAATTTCCAAAAGAAAAAGAGACCTGGCGGATTAAAGAGAAAATAAGTGAATTATCCATGAGGTTACAATACTCTATAAAGGTGTGTGTGGTGTGTAAGCCATGCTACAATAATCTGACAGCTGTTTCCCACATGTAAAACAGTATGTTGATAGGTATAAGCACATATAGGATTGCTTTAAAAGTATTTGAGGCTTTTGTAGACAAATTAGACTAAGGGAGGAGTTATTTTCTTTAAATTAAGGAAAATAAAATGAATTATTACACTGGTACATCATGATGATTAAAAAGTTTTATTTTTAAAAAAATGAAATTAAAATACCATTTTTTGTGCTATTTGGGGGATGGTTTATTTTGTACTTGTGGCTTGATTCCTCTCCTACTGCCCTTTAATATTTCTACCTAGGAGCAGAGAAACTGTAAAAGTGGTGTTTTCCTATTGGAAACCTGCATTCTGAAGCCTCTCTTGTCCCTTTTCCTAGGATAAAGAAGTAACTTTTATGTTTTAATAAATTTGAAGAAAGGAGAAAAGGACAGTGGAAATGATACCATTAACAGAAAAGAAGTAAGAGTGTTAATTTTACTTTTAATACCAGTTTTGGGCAGACTGGGATATTTCTGGCAGGAAATTTTTCCACCTGAAAAAATTCAGCCAGTTAGACTTCATGGCCATCTCCCACCTCCGCGTCGTATGACTGGAATACATCAGCTTAGTCGTAAGGGACGTTGATAAAGCAGAAGTACTGTAAGCTCAGACACCAATGTCAGTTGCAATGTTCCTTGTAACTCCTATAATTATTTTTTTAAAAAAATCTATGCTAGCATAAGTTACTTAGTTGGTTTAACACCTTTCTTTTTAGCTGTACTATATACAAAGATTAATACTCCTGGGACACACCTTGCTTTGTGTTGTGGTTTTTTTTCATGTAGTTTATTCTTTTTTTATTAGTATACTAAATCCTCTACTTTATTGTCATTCTAATAATTTAATTTTCTTGTAGAAATAGTACTAAATTGCATAGTAATTCCGGCAATGGTATTGCAGAACAAGTTATATTTACCACTAGATATCTAGTGACAGAAAATAGTATCTGATACTGTTATAGTGACTGAAAACTGGATCTAATAATAGCTCTTGAGATAATGTCCCAAGTGAGAAACATAGGAAATCCCATTACATAAGAAATAATAAAAACCACAGTATTGTTATATACTTAGCTCACATGAATGCTAACTAAAATAATAAAGAAAGTGCTAAAAAATAAAGCCTCTAGTCAAAAAGGCCAAGAACGCTCTGAGGAAAACAATAATATGACTGCGCACCGCAAATACTGACAGTCTGTCAGTCTCCCAGGAGAAGCAAGAGCAAAGTCCTAAGACTAAGCTTGCTGTAGGTATCGCTGGATGGCGACTACCCGTGCTCAGTGTGGCTAGGGAGGATTTTCCTACACGCCTGTATTTCACCCCAGGGCAAGCAATGCCTAAATGTATAATGTTCCTCAGTCCCACGAGTGTTCCACGCTTCTGTTCCTTGACTGAGAAAGGTTACACCTCTTTTTCCTTCTTCACATTTTTATCTACACTGATACTATCTACATTGCATTGTATCCAGATGCTGTTCCAGAAACACAGATATATTTATTCTGGCACCTTTCAGCTATTAGTTCATCACTCTGAAACTGTGTCACCTGTAAACAGACTAGGGTATTCTAAAACTTAACACTCCCCAAGTGTAAAGATGAACAATATTCCCTCCTGAGTGACCCTGGACAAATAGAAATTTGGTGAACTGTATTTCAAATGAGGCTACACAACAATCAGCTGTTATTCCCAGCAGTCATGTTATTAGGACTCTATTATAATCTTCATTTTTTTGCTCTATTTTTCTATGTTCATGCAGTTTAGCTGAAACCCGTGGTAAATACTGGCATTACTTTTCTGTACATGTAACGAGCAGTCGGGCTGAGATGAACGAACATGTAAGTGCAGAGCTGTGGTCTAACGAGCTCGTTCCTCCTAGACCCTCACCTCCACATGGGCAGAAGGGCTGCTCTGTTTCCAGCCTTCCCGCTTCCTCTAATCTGCACAGGAGAAACAGGCTAAAAAGCAAGAAAAAGTGATCTTTCTTGCGAGATACAGAAATGTCAGCTGGCATAACTTCAGCCTGCATTGCAGAGGCAGCAACCCAGAGAACTCGTGTCCTTCAGCGGTGCGTGATCTCCTGGTGATTTCCTCTTCCCTGAACTCTAATGGAAAACCCCCCGAGGGATTTTCCACAGGAGATGATCCATGTTTGTGCACACCCAGGCAGTGAAACGGTTGCTTCGGCGAGTTGCTCCACTTGGCTTCTCTCACCCTGATCGTGGTATTTTTTTTTTCCGTGGGTAGCTGCCTACTTGATTAATCTCATTTCCCCTGGCCCTCAGCCTTTCCATTCACGGGCCAGCTGAGCAAACACAGCGCTGGGCAACCACCTTAAAGCGCTTCCTCCCCCAGTCCCTCCGGGCTAGGCCTGTTCATGGAAGTTTTCACAATCTCTGAGAAATGTGCCTCGGTACTGTTCCGGGGATTGAGAAGCCTCCGCTGGGATCAACTTTAAAAGGCTGACATCTGCCACCTGGCAGCTGCCATTCAGCTCATGACCAACCTTCCACTGCTCCATCGAGTGGGCTTTTGCAGCTCAGGGTGCTCGTGGCAGTGAGGGGAGCTTGGAGCACACAGGCCAACGCCACGTTACGCTCCCAGGGCCCGGACACCGGCTCTGTGGCACCCGTGGACGTGTTTAAAAAGAAACGCCATGTACAGAAAGCGTCAACGGATCTCAGGAAAATGAACCTTGAGTCCCGAACAGGCTGTACTCTGCGAACAGCCACTCGGGCGCATGCAACGGCACCGCTTTTGGCAATGAAAATGCGAAATAATTAACGAAAGCAACATTTAGGCTGTTCCGGCTTTCTGAGCGTGCGGAGCGCGGGAAGAGCCGCCTGCCCCGGCGCCGCACCCCTCCCACGGCCGGGCTCATGCGAAATGCGGTCAGGCCCTGTCGCCAGGAGCTCGCGGGGCGGGGACTGGCGCCTGGGGTGCCCCAGGGCTGCCCGGCCCCAGCCCGGCAGGCTGCTCCCGCTCCTCCCGGCTCTCCCCAAGCAGCACGGGCGGCAGCGGGCCGAGCCGCGCTCGCGTCGGCCTTCGCGTTCCGGCCAAGTCGGGCCCCGCCGCCCTGCCGTCGCTTCCGGTAAGATGGCGGCCTCCGGGGAGCTGCGGAAGCGGTGCCGGCGGCGCCGGGCCCGGGCGGCCGCCCCGGTGACAGGCGCCGAGGGGCGGCATGGCGGCGGCGGGCGGCGGCGGCGGCCTGCGGGGCCGGAGCCTCCCGGAGCTGCGGGAGATGCTGAGGCGGCAGGAGCGGCTGCTGGCGGACCGGTGAGCAGAGGCGGGGCGCCGAGCAGCCGGTTGGGCGTCCCGCCGGCTTCGCCCGCCCCGGCGCGGGCGGCCGAGGACGAGCCTCTCGTTCCGCCTTCGGGCCCTGCGGCGCTGGCGGAGCTGCCCGGGCCTGTCCGGGGGCCGGCGCGGCGCCTCCTGCGCGGGCTGCCCGGGTCCCAGCGGCGGGACGTGGCTCCAAGCACACGGACCCTGTGGGGCTGCAGCCGGGGGGCTTCGCTGTAGCGACTGCGTGGTTATTTTTGCGAATAGGGGCAGAAAATGTGTGTGCTCCCACCCCCCCGATGAAAATACTGAGCGATAGGAAAAAGGGTGATCGTTGCTTTTCCACAGCGTGCGGCCGAGCCCGCGCCTGCTCTGTGTCCCACCGCATTTCAGAGATCGGGCGTGTCAGTAGGAAGCTTAATGTTAGAGGGAGAAACCTGCCTCGTGAATTTCTCTGATAAAACAGTTCTGTATTGCTGATTGAAATGGGGTTGTTTATTTTTTTGTGTCCTAGGAAATTCATTGCTCGGCTTCCGGATAAGGGTAAGAAGATCTCCGACTTTGCTGAGAAGCTGACCCTTGCCATTTTACAAGAGGAGGAGTTAGCAAGGACGGCCGAGCTGTTATCTGCCGTCAGGTTGGAGTTTCAGGTGAAACAGGAGCAGATTAATACAAACAAACAGCAAGTTATCCTAAATGAGAATGCAATAAAACGTGAAGATTCCTCAGTCTTTAATGAAAACCGGAATATTAAAGAAGTTTCTGAAGTTTCCTCCCAGAGGCAGGAGGCAGAACGTATTGAGCAAGATGCCAGAGATGCAAATCTGGAAAAGCAAAGGACTCAAAGGAGGAACGATAAAGTAAAGACTATTACAAAAGATCAGAATATTTTCTGTGAAGACGCCTCCAAGTCAGCCACGAGCAGTCATCTGAAAAATGACCAGCAGGTATCTCAGAGCACTACCGAGGATGGTACAGGAAGTACAGGTGCTTTGGGCAACAGTAAAGACTCCCTGGTTGATGCCTTTCAAAAAGTTACAATTGAGGATGGAGATGATAGTGAAAAAGTACCGAAAGAAGAGCAGAATGTGACTAAACATAAGGGTAATATCTTTGGAAGCCTGCACCCCAAGACACCACATTATATTGAAGTTCTAGAGTCTAGAGCCAAGAACCCAATCATAAAAAAAAGCAAATTTAAAACAAATGTGTAAGTATTTTGGAGTAGAAAAACCTTTTGTGAAGTGGTTAACTTGTATAAAATTGAGAATGATACAGAACAAGCGTGGGTTTATTTTCTTGTGATGATTAAAGAGATTTAAAGTCATTTGACACAGGAGGGTGATGTTGGCTCTTTAGCGTGGAGTGCCACAGAATCTCGATATCAAGCAGTGGTCTGATTCTACCCATTTGAAACAATTGTCATGAATCTTCATAGAATTTTCTAGCTCCAGCTATAAAACTATTAAACAATTGGCAGAACTTTCTTGTGGATCAGTTCTAGAGCTTGTAGAACTGTAAGAGCAGGTAGGCTTTTGCTTCTTCTGCACCTCTAGAGAAATTCACACTTTCTGAACTGATGGCAGTAGCAGTTTATACTTTTTGTCACTCCCAAAGCATTGCTATTTCATGCTTGCTCGTTAATTGGCATACTTTCTTTGATCACTATCAGCAGTAACTTTTGATACTGTCTCTCCGCAGAGAAATATTTTGTTTTTCTGAGCGCTGCTTATTATTTATTTATGGTGTTATAACACTTTGGTTTTATTTTCAACTCTTAGATGTCGAACACAACAAGGTTTGGAACACAAGTTGTTCAACCTTATGCTGCAAATTTGTGTCACAGCTTCTGTGTTTTATCTGTTCTAGATTATTGGGAGACCAAAGTGGATCATCACATGGCTCCTCATCCAGTCAGTCACCCGGGGGGTTTGGATCCCCAATTACCGCTGAAGAAAGACGACTTAGAGATAAGAAACATTTGAATGACATCACAGCAGCTCGGCTGCCACCGCTTCACCATTGCCCTGCTAAGCTATTATCCATAGAGGAATCCATAGCAATTCAGGTGCAGCAAAAAGAAGCTTATGAGGTACAAATTTACTGTTTGGTCTGAAACGTAATCACATAATGGGGATCACTCTTAAAAAATCAAGTATGAAGCAATCTTTTCGTACTGATGAATTTGACGGTGTAGTTAACATGGGCAGACTTTGAGGAAAGGCACGTTTTCTTGTATTTGATTCCTTTAATTATATCATTAATTAATGTATTGGTCACTTCTGAAATTGTTGTTCCTGCTGATACACTAACCTCATTGCACTCGTTTCCTTTCTGACTAGACACCTGCGTGTATACCTTGTCTATTAAAGAGGTTTTGGCCCTTGGAAACATGAAGGCCGAGAAGTATTTGTTATTCCTAAAACGCGCGAGTATCTGTGTTTGCCTTTAGGCTGTGCCTGAAGAATCTAAGTTCTGGGTTTTTTCAGAATCAAATTTGATTTTGACTTTCCAGGTAGTGCGAAGTTAATGATTAAATTAAACACTATTATGAAAGTGTTTGTTGATGCTTTTTGTTTTAAAAGCATTTGTTACTTTAGTCATCTTGACACTTGATGGGAGGTAATTTATTTGGAAAATGGAGCCAGATTTTTTTTGCTGCTGAGGGACGAGCGTTGTTTTTGCTGCATGGCTCCTGTGCACAGCTGCTCTCCTATATAATCTGATTTTTTTTCTGTTAAAGCTGTCATTACTGTAAGGACTGCCACATGGGGAATTTCAACTATTAGTAGCTATGTATAAGTGAAAAGAAACCTGAAATGTCTTTGGTAGTTAGTAAAGCTTTTAACTAAGCCAATTCTGGAATTACTAATGTTATTATGGCAAGTTTATAATTTTTTTTTATGGCCAGGATAAAAATGACAAATGAACGCTTTTTCTAACGTGTAATTTTTTTCCTCTCTTTTATATAGGAAATGCAAGCCAAGCTTGCAGCACAGAAGCTTGCAGAGAGACTGAATGTAAAAATGCTCAGGTTCGAACCAGAGGGGGAGGCCTCAATGCAATACAGAGAAGTGAGAGATGAAGATTATTTTTCAGCAGAGGACTGAATTCAAGAAGGGATGTCTAAGGATGAGCCACGTAACTGATCTTTCTGCAGTACTTCTTAAAACCCAAACCTAGATATTGAGAATGCCAGGTCTAGTCAGTTTTTTTCTTAAAGTGTTACCATACAGCTATGGAAAGGGTTCGAAATAAACCTCATAAACCTGTTACGAAGTGGTATCCCCGGTGTCATTTGGCAACTGTTTTTTGAGCAATCGGGGCAGTTAATCCTTGTGGAATTCCCCCGTAGTTTTCAGCTACAGCAACGTGAGCTCTTTAATACACTTTTGCAGCCTATGATGAGCCATCTACAGAGAAGGTTTCCTCTGCGCAGAAATGTGATTGCAAAGGGCGTCGGCACTTGTGTCCATAAAGTAAGCTGAGGTGCCTGTGAACTGCTCGCATGTATGAAAGCTTGTCTTGTGTAAATGTGAGATACTTCTTTTTTCTATTTGAGATTATCTTGCTTTTACCATATGGTGAAAATACACGGCCAGACTGCTACAATAAATATGTGATAGTTAGGCTGTAAGTTGGCTTCTTATCACATGAGAATTTGTTTCTGTGCTAGCACCTTAAAACCACACTTTCTGCCCTTACGCTGTAAGTAGGTAAGAATTTTAAGTTATTTTGTAACTTAAATTCTGTTTGGGCTTTAAGGAGACCCTGCTGTTTCATTATTGGTTATTACTGCAAAGCACATCGAAAGATCAAGTTAATGCAAACTTCAGTATTTTTATTAAAGATCTTGATGTTTTTCCGTATTTTTATACACTACTTTAATACTTCGGGATACTGGTTTTTTCATGGTCTGATATTGTAAATTAAAAGATCCACCTTCTGATGTTCTTGGAGAAAATGTTCTGTGTGTTTTGAAGTTTAACCTGTTCCTTGAAGATAAAATATTCTTCCTTACAGTAACATTTTCTGCCTTTTAGTATGAATTTTGAAAGATAAGGAACACACCTGAGAAATATTTCACAATGATATTCCCCCGTTGACTAGGATATTCCAAGCTCAGTGTGAGTTCAGTTCTAAAAACCAAACCTCAGAGACTGCTTGTGCTCCCTGGCAACACTTGTTTTCCGTGACACGGCAGCAGCACCGTGTGCAGGGCAGCAGCACGTGCCAGGCTGTCCCTGGGCAGGTACCTATTCCCACAGGAACAGTGTCTCTGGAAACCAAGGGTGCTCCGTATGCGAGTCGTTCAGAAGGCTGCACGGTATCGTCTAGAAATGGGGTATGAAAGTCTCTGCCACTTCTTGAGCCCATACTCACTCAAAGCCCACTTTACTAGCAGACGCAAACTCTTTCAAACACTCCGCGAGCTCTCCCCAGCAGGCCCCATGGCACAGTCCGTGCCCTGGCAATCCAGTTCCACAGGTGGAACCTCTGCCAAGCTAGTAAGTGGTATTTTTTGACTAGTTGCTCATCTGTGCTGTCTCTTTTCTGTACCCTTTCTTCTCACAGGTTTCTTGTTCTTAACTGTTCATTGGCTTCCCGGCAGCTGTCTGCTCTTCCCTTTACCTTGAGAGTTATGTCACTAAAGCAAATTCATACTCTGCATCCCCGCACCACCCATTCCCTCTCATGTGACATCGTGCTGCCTGTGTCTGCATTTAACTTCTGACAAGTGTCATGCATCCTCCTGCCTTTGCTACCTTCTCTTGATTTCTGTAACTCCATCTAAGTACCAGCTGGGCACCTCCTATATACTTCGGTCACTTAAATATCTCGCCTGAATGTCTTTGTGGTTTTGCCACAGCTGCCCACCTCTGACTGAGGCTTTCCTGTTTCTTGCTTTGATTTCAGACTTGCTGGCGTTTGCCACTTCCAGGCCTTATTTAGATCTTCCTTTTTACCACGTTTTCCTTTTTTTGTTGTTGTTTGGGGCTTTGTTTTCACTTCTGTGCTCCGGCTTCATCCTCCCAGCTTCTCACCATCACTTGTCTTGGTCAGCATTATTTTTTTGCGTGTTTTCAGTCAGTTACACTCATCCCTCAGCATCCATGTTGATGACCTATCCGTTCCTCAGGTGCAAGTATTTCTGCCTTCAGCATGTGACTCTGACTCCACAGGCCAGTGGATTGCTCTGCTCTTGTGGATGCAGGTCATCTCTCTGGTCACTCTTGTCCATGCCATGACCTGCTCGTCCAACTTGGTCTCGTCATCAGTCCTGCTAGGACTTCAGTCTGTTGTCCTGCTTAAGGACAAGAGGCCTCAGAAGTGTCTATGTTGCACGAAGCACAAGTTACCGCTTCCAGGCCTGTTTGCATCTCTCCCTCTTGTTAATGTCCCCACACTTGTC
Organism: Trogon surrucura; assembly: GCA_020746105.1. NCBI lineage: Eukaryota > Metazoa > Chordata > Aves > Trogoniformes > Trogonidae > Trogon > Trogon surrucura. The sequence goes on from CM036627.1 coordinate 2,053,040, forward strand.
CCTGTGCTGTCACACCTCTTTAAGTTACCATGTGTAGTTTTTCTGTGCTGGCTTTTCCGTGCTAAAGGAATTCACACAAACCTACACAGTCAAGAATTTGTTTTCTAGATTACTGAAATCAATGTAGACTTCTGCTCACCACACTCTTATGCTAACTGAAATGATGCCCTTTTTGCTTTTAAAGCTTGCTTTTGCTCCCTAAACTTTGTAAAGCAGAGGCAGTTTTATTGATCTCTGTTGTTACAGCATTCAGTATGTTTTTGTCAAAGTCAGTATATTTTGTCAGTATGTTTTTTGTCAAAGTAGATCCCCTAAATGGGCAAACTTCACCTTTAAGGGGGGAAAAGATTGCTGGTAACAGGTGAAGTGCATTACATGTTATACAATTAGCAGCTGTTCAGCCAGTGCTGGTGGAGTCCTCGTGGAAGGGAGTCGTTCGTGAATACAAAACCAAGCTTAAGGTATGAATTTTAAGTTATTGAAAAAAGGGTTGGTTTACTGCAGAACTTGGAATTGTTCATGGTGGGTTTGTTAGTCCTTGGCTCTGAGCACAGGTATGTATTTTGAATTAAGATTATTGTGAGTGGTAAGAAAGCAGAGTGAGGCATAAAGAGGGAGTCCCATGTTAAAGAGAATGTGCAAATTTGGAAAAAGAGAATAAGAGGATTGAATGGTTTAATCATACTGAATTAAGTTTCTGATCAAGTATGATATTGCTGTTATGTATTTCACTGTTCTGCAATTACAGAACATTTCAAATTATACACAGATTTGAGGCGCTTGCCCTTTTTTATTGGAGTGGCCTCTTAATGCACTAGAAAATAGAGAATTGGTAATATGTATTTGAAGTTCTTGGTGTGAATGACCTTTTGTTTTGACCATTTAAAGTTTGTAGTCGAATCTTGGGGAAAGCCAGAACTTGTTTTCCTTTTGGAGCACTGAGGCAAAAACTGGAGATGGAATTAGGAAACAACAGGGAAAGAAAACTTGTGGGAATGCAAACGGATGATAAAAGGTCTGGAAGACCTAAAGCTGTGCAGTCCTGCAGGTCTGAAGGGTGGCACAGAGACAGACCTTAACTGGTGTGCTGCAAGCCTGAGAGCTGTAGTGTGTGAGGCAGGTGTCTGTGCAGCAGCAGCTGCAGTCCCTTGATTTTTGCATTGTTGGGAGCACCTGATCTCCGAACTGCACAGAAGAAAGAAAGGCACTGGAAGAGAGTTTCTGTTTATAGCTGTAACCTTTCCTCAGGGAGAGAACACGCAGTCTGGCTCGCCAGCTGTGGTGATAACATGATCTAGAGGATTCAGCAGCCAAAACATTTATGAAAGGTATTTGGGAAATAATGTTTGAGAGAAAAAAAGACCTAAATACTCGTGTACTTAATTATTTTGGGGGACTGTAAGAATAACTAGAGGTAGAAAAGATGCATGAGCTTTTGCTGTTTTTTATAGTTAGACCTAGCAGGTAAGCAGTTCTGACAGTAGCTTTCCATCTGATGGCTTGCGGACTGCTTCTGAGAGCCGTGCAATCAAAAGGAAAGTCAGTGATTGTAAGCTGCAAGTTCCCGTGTGGAGGAAATGGGGCCTGTGACTTGAGAGAGTTTGAAAACTGTGTCTCTGTGCTGTGGAGTTTCTGAACCTGCCACAAGGACAGGGTATCCGGAGTCAGGGAAAATAATGTCCAGACGCTACAAACTGATGAATTGAAATTTGAGCGGGAGAAGCCATGACAAGAGCTGGTCGTGGTCCGTGAGCAGTCCCGGGCGGCAGTTCGGGGGTTTCTGCACAGAGCAATTCCCGTACCCCAGACACGCCACAAGCTGGCAGCCTTCAGCAGCCTCGTGGAGGAGGTAGACCCCGAGCTGCCCCAGCTGTAGGTGGGGATCCGTCTGGCCGGGTGTGTTGTGCAGCTCCGTTGCAGAGCCAGCTCTTGATCCAGGAGACTGACTGTAACCTCAGTTGTGTACCACGCTGGGTTTTGCCAGTGAAAATCATCTGTAGCAGGACCCTGTTGGCAACATTTCTGGCCTAATTTAAGTGGCATCTGTCTTTGGCAAGTTAGTGTCTGCAAGCAGTTATCTTTGGGCCAGGGGAATTGCGATGAGTTCTTGGCCTTTTATGTCAAAGGAGCAGCATAAAGGGGCAGGGAATGGGAGTCCTGTGTTGGAAGAAGCTGTGCCCTACCCTGTGGACTCTGCTGTAGGACAAGGTGGCTTTTCTCTGCTTTGCCAGCCTTGCTTCTTTTCTTGAGAGCTCTGTAAGAAGGAAGTGTAATTTCTCCAAATGCCCTGTAAGGACAAACTTTTTTCAGGGAGTAGGTCTTGCGTGGTGTGGTCTTGTTCCAGGGAGGTGCTAACTGAACTGTCTTTTTCCTGAATTTGTGGTGCATGTTTTGTTGCAAGTCCACTGCTCCTAGGGTGGTACGCGCGGAGATCGCCACTGAGATTTCCTGGTTTCCTAATGTTTGCTTTTAGGTTGTGAACTCCCACGTTCTGGGAGGGAAAAGGAAGTAGAAAAGACAGCTGGTGTGAAAACAACATTTATTTTGCTGTGGTGTTTTTTTTTCTTTTTCATAAGCTAATGATTGTGCTTTATTCTCATGCTTCTGCAGTGCTGCGTCACTGTTGACATTGTAGCAGGCAAACTTAAGCTGACTGTAGTCCAAACATTTTACACTGGCATTGGCTTTCCATAGGATATGAATGTTTAACACCATTGGACTCCTTAGCAAATACTGTAATTATTATTCTGTATGTGTGCAAAGTTTTGCAGACATTTAGTCGCCTCTTGTTTAAAGTAAGTGGTTTGATCGTTCAGTTATTAAAATTTTATTAAATTGACCCTTGATTTGGTGAAGCGTGAAAGTGCCTGTGCAAGTCCAAGCTTGATTCCTCTAGGAACAAGTGCTCTGTTGAACTGAGATATTGGTTCTGTGTTGTTTAATCTCTGCGTGCAAGGAGATTTGTGAATAAGAGTTGTGAACCTGTTACTGAATGTGAGGAGACGATACAAATGAGCACAGTGAAATGTGGGTACGAAGAAAATTGATTTTCAACTTGCTAGAATCATTGAACTAAGTATTCACTTTTTAATCATCCAAAGATGAGTGTGTCTTCCAGCAGTAAGTACAAGAGATATTTCTTGACAGGGATATTTGTAAGAATTTGTACTAAGCAACCCCCCCCCTTGCTTTTCTTCCATGTTTGATATTGGGCACCGTAATTGCATCGCGCACTAATTGGCATATCTCTGCTGAAGTCATGAGGGATATGAGTGGGGCCATAATGCTTAATGAACATATTCATATTTCCTCCCTCTAGCCACACAGCTGGAATTAATGTAGTTGCTCATTAGATCAAGGCAGTGATATAATTTGGCTAGTAGTTGCAGTCCGAGGTTTTTCTGAGTGTGTGAAGCTGAGCACTTGATAGAGGGTATTCTTCACCAACTTCTCAACAGAAATTTCAGTTACAAACTTTCTGTCGATGTCTTTCTTCTGTTGCTTCTTTTTTTTTTTCTGAAAATTGTTTTCTCAACTGTTACTTAATGCTAATAACACTATACTATTTCTATTTAGTATTTAATTTACTCGGAGATTCGTCAGACAGGGCTGGGGGCACAGTAGCCCTGGTTATAGCAGCCTGTGATTTGCATCCATCTCTGAACTGAAACTCTCTGCGCTGCCCTCCCAGCGCATGCAGGCTGTGTGCAAGCTGTGCTACCGCGAGCACAAATTCTGCGACAAAGCTTGCAATTCTGCAAGAAGCTATGGTTTTTTTTTTAATGTACATACAGAATCACAGCTGAATCTGGAGGTGCAGTGACACCATTGGTAGATCTCAGTGAGGGAGACCAACTCTCAGCAAGGCTGACGGCTTAGGTTTTAGGGCTTTGTCTGGTCGGTGGACACGCCTTCCCAAACTGACAGTGTAGGGAGAGAAGTATATTGCATAATGAGTGAAATTATCCATTGAAGTTGCAAAGCATCTGTCTTACTGATTGATGAGAACTAAAATGGTAACGTTCCTCACCAAGAGAGGATCCTGGTGTTAGTAGCTGGGTACTAATGTGAAAACCTGAGGTGGCTTTGGTGCTGTTTTCTCCAGCCATCTTATGTCTCTACTTCCACTTATACTGAATTAGCATTTGTTTTCTTCTGTTTTCTTCTAAATCTTTAAAAATAAATCTTGGAGAATTTACCTACAAGCCGAATGAACCAACAGATTTTGGGCAACAGATAGGTGTTCATGTATATGTGTGTGTGTATGGACGTGTTTATATATAAATGAGCTCTGTTAGTCAACTACTTGCAACTGAGTGTAGAAAATCTGCAGAGACTGTGTGATAAGCTCTTGCTGTTTAAGTCACTATTATGAGTGGCCTGTGTTGTCTCCTGGTTACTATAAAAGTCTCAATGTAATTGTGGTTTCCAGAGTTACAGATCCATCAATTCCATTTGTAATTATGTGTGAAATTACTTTGTCATTGGCTTTCCCACTGCTTTTTTCCTGAGGGGAAAAAAAAAAACCCAACCCAGCACAGAATCACAAAATCTTTATTATGTACGATAGTATTTCCTTTACTGACCCCAGTTATTTCATATTGGTTAGAAGTTTTTATTTCCTGGCTTCATGTGTATTTCTCTGAGCTGCTTCAAATTGACATTGTACTGATTGTAGTACTGCTTAAATGATAGCTGGTGATAAATATTATCCTTGCCCAGACATTGGGCATCATCCTGTGTCATGTCTGCAGACCGCTTTTTTGCCTGCATGGCAGATTTTTGTGGCTGTGAGCCAGGAATTTTAATGAAAGAAAACATCAAAGATACAGAAGAAATGAGAATATTAGTCAAGGAAGATACACAGTGATGCTCTCTGATAACCCCTGGTAATTGACATTAGAACTATGTGGGAGCAACTTAAATAAACATCTGGACACTGAGTTTAGACATTTTCAGTGACAAAACCCAGACAGATCTTCTGGACTTGCAATAATAAATATTTCAGCGCAGTCCACATGAATCAACTTAGAATTCTGTTTTCAATTATTCTAGTTTTATAAATATATCATAGTTAATTATTCGGGGATAGAATTTCTTTTGAAGATTAAGGAATTTGATGTTTGCTTCATTCACATAAAGTTCCATTTTTTTATTTGTATCAAATTTACTTCTGTTTGTACAAAAACAATAGTGCAGGCTTGCCAAGAGCCATTAAAGCAGAATGCAACTGAACTTTTCCTGGGGTGGAAGGGACTTTTCTGAAAATCCTGACAGTGCACTGTAATTCATTCCAGCTATGGTAACCACTTAAACTGTGCTGAAAAAAAAGTTATAAATCATAATTTTAAAAAGTTATTCTCAATATTTTAAAAGATTCTTTGCTTATCTTTTCTACTTTCGATAATGTGGTAGCACTAAGTAAGAATGTGGTATCCCTTACAGACAGTGAAGAGATGTTTATGTCTACCAAAGTATTTCAAAGAGGAAGCAATGAAGCTACAAGACTGAATGAAACACTGGTTGTAGTCCAGATCTGATCCTGATACTCCAACTCTGATGGGGGAATGACTGCTAAAAGCATGTCCAGTGTTTGCGCAACTTCTGTATTCCTTAGAAAAGCCTCTGGTGTAGGGTATACTTGCAAAATCGCTCTCAGAAGGAATGAATCATGCTTCTAGGGCTGAAGAGTTAGTTACACATTATATTAAAATGACTACATTCATGCTTTTGCTTTTTTTTGAAATATTATTTTGAGTTGATCTGTATCTTTGTTGCCGTGGCCCTGGGCGAGCTAAGGGAATCTTCTGAAGAGTATTCAGGATTTAGTAATCTTCATTGCCACTTTCAGATTAATTTATGCTTGTTCGTAGCCCAGGCTGTCAACACGAGCACATGTTCCTCCAGTTTCTTACTTTGGCTGTCACTAGCAGGAGCACTAGTGTAAGCTGGCTGCCAGGGGTGTTGAGCTGCTGGATGAATTATGCTATACAAACAGGCTAAGAAAGTTTTAGGGAACTGCTGTGTTAGCCTGACCTACAGGTCATTGTCCCTTTCAGAGGGGGCAGAGGCAGAATTGTGTTTGAGTGCAATGTAGAAAAACCCTTCTATGCTGGCTGTCAGAATTGGTGTGTCCTGAGCCAGGCTTGGGTTCATACGACAATTCAGGTTAGACGGGACCTTGAGGGTGCTTTTGACCAACTTCCTGCACAAAGCAGAGTCGACTGTGAGGCCGGATGAGGTTGTTCAGGGCTTTAATCCAGTTGAAAACCTTCAAGCATGGAGACTACGCAACCTCTCAGGGCAACCTGTTCCTTTGTAGGACTGTCCTCCAGCAGGGAGGAGGGGGAGGCAGATTTATTTATTCTTTTTTTTAAAAACCCGATCTGAGCCTCTCTTGTTTCAACTTACAGAATCATAGAAATATTTATGCCTGGCTCTGCCTTTTGATGACCTCCTGGAGGTTCTGGAGGGCTGCAGTTCAATCTCTCGAAGTCCCCCCTTCTCCAGGCTGAACAGGTACACCATGGGCTTGCTCTTTACCAAGACCCTCAGGGCATTTTCAGCGGGGCTGCTCTCCAGCTTTTGTTGTTTCTGGCCAAACCATAAGCAAACATACTAGGAAGCTGCAGGCTGGCAAGTGTATTGTATTACCCCTTTCTGTCACAGCTCTCCCAGATCAATAAAATACATTTTCTGCTTTCATGTTTTGGAAGAAAAAAAAATAGTAACCTAGCCTGGTTATCTTGATCTCAGCCTTTCTAAAACTTCAGCGTTAATTAAAAAAAGGCAATTTGTGCTTGTAACCCTTTCTGTGTACTATAAAAATGATGGATAAGGAAGTGCAGTGAAAGCTGTAAATCAGCCTTGAGCCTGCTAATCTAATGAGAGCATCTCTTCAGCAGTTTCACCTCTCGCTCATCGATCTGTACCTTGGTAATTAATTTCCCCTAGTTGTAACCTTGCATTTATTAGAATACTTAATTCCTTATTGCTAAAACTATGCACTGAAAATTTGTTGTGTTATAGTTCAGACAGTGTATCTATTTATTGTTATAGGAGCACGGAAGGAAGACAAATTATTTGGAGGTTTATTACTCAGAGAGGTGCATTCGAGAAAAGACGGAATAAAGCTGAATGGGTAAAGCTAAGAGGAAAAATATAGATTGTAGCTGTTAAGCAAAAGCTCTTGTATCACGAAATATCTGTTGATTGATCTGCTATAGGGAAGTGTTAGATTCTCATCTGCAAGAGCTTATAACTCTGCTGGACAAAGTACTGGCTGCAGGGGAGGGCTCTGCGGTGACCAGGTGCACGGTTCATGGGGACCTGCTGCCCTGTGCCACAGCTGCAGCCACTGTTCTCAGTTCTATTTGTGATTAAAACCTGAGGGTCTGGTGTGGCTACCATAATACCTGTGGAATTTCATGGGAATTGCTCATCGGATCTGGAATCTGAAATACTTTGACAGTTCTAGTTTCCTTTTCCAGTTTTGTTGTCTGATCTCGCTGAAAGGATGGGGCAGCCTGGGTGACTGCCTTACTTGTTAGCTCTGCCCTGCTTTGGCATTAGTTACTTTTTTTCCCCAAGAATAAAAAATGCTGATAAAAAAAAACCAGTAATAAAATTAACTTCAAATTATTTGTAGCACATGTAAATTCTCTTCATGGATTCTTTTTGTGTTTTGCATAAAGGCAAAAGAGCTTGAGCTGTACATCTTGACCCCTCCCTTGACTCAAATTGCCGTGCCGTAGAGAAGCGAACTTTATAAGTTTGTACTTAACAGCTGTTGAAACATGTATGTATAAAACGTCAAGTCACTCCTCTATCTGAGTATTTTTATTTCCTAAGTAATTATAAAGTTTTGTAGAAATCCAAAGATAATAAACCGTTAAGTATGCACATTACAAGCTGGCTTTTTTAATCACGTACCACATACCTGCATTATATGCAAAGAAAGTAAAAAAAAAATAAAAATAAAAACACCACCCAAACCAATAAGATTTAGAAAAAAATTAATCAAGTAAATATTTCATTAGATGGTAAAGCTACAATTTGATACTTTAGCAATGTATTGGAAAAAAAAAAATCCACAACCAAAAATACCACAACCAAAACCATGACAACCCTAAACCAGCATATATTGTTATTAGGATATCAGAATCCTCCTGCAAGATGTCCAGAGGAGCTCTGTTCTCTGTCTTGCAAGTAGTTGCTCAGAATTATCAACTGTGTTTGCCTTTTAGCATAAAGGGAGTTGACAAAGCTCCATTTTGGGTTTCATCCATTTTGCCTGTCTTATGAGGTACCACGCTCTTCTTCCACAGAAAAGGGGCTATTATTTTGTGCTAGAAATCGGACTGTGCTGTTACTGGTGGACTCAGTATCTGTGGGAGACTGTCACTTGAAATGCACATTTCCTACCTTTTAAAAATGGAGAGATGAGAGATAAAGTTTCATAGGTCTGGGGGGAGCAGCAGTTTGTGTTTCAACCTGTGTCACATCTGTCTAACCCCTCTATGTGATCCGTAATTCTCTGCCACAGTTTAGGAGACAAGTGCTCCAGAGAATTTGAGGTGCTGTCTTTTGAGTGTTGGTGTATGAGAAAGGATAGCTCCAAAATATTTGGAGGCTCTGAGATTCGATGATGGAAAGATGAGGGTGAAAGCCTAGAATGCCTTTTCCAGCCACGTGCCAGGAAAGGGAGCATGACACTTATCCTTAAACCTAGTCTAAACTCAATACTTGCATGTTCTCTAAGTTGGTATCTAAGTAAATAGCTTTACTGGTGGGAGTAGTGGGGACACGAGAGTCAGATTACACTTTATTGTGGAACTTGATACAAAATCCCTGCTTTGCCTGGACGCTGCAGTAAGATGGATGTCTGTGGTGGTAATCCAAGAGGATGTTTGTAGGAGTGCTGTATGTCGTGTGGCTGCCCTGCATCGGATTGCATTTGAACGCATTGTACGTGGGCTTTGGTGAAGGACCACCTGGCTATGTCTAGCCAGTGGAGAACCAGGACACTTACTGAAGGACAAACTCCCCACTTCACAGCCTGCCACTGCAGCAAAAAATGCTTTTGCAGGTTATGGTTTTACTGTTAGTAATACTGGTGCTGTATAATACAGGATCACCCAACAGGATACCATGTGGATACACAACTTATTCCTGTTGCCTGTTTAGCTGGAGCAGTCAGTGTGCTGGTTACGCTGCCTTTGTGGGTTTACATCGAGTAAGGACAGGCAGTGCTCAGTCTGGCACATGGCCTGCCAGGAGAAAGGTATTTTTCAGCACGGCTGAAACAAATGTGAAACTTGTGGGGTCAGTCTGAACCAATGTAGGCATTTGCTTCACCTGCCCAGTAGTGTTTTGTTTGTGGTTGGGACTAGGTGCTTAAAGCCAGGCTTGCCATCTGATTGAGCCACAGCCTCGGTACAATCCCAGTTTGTGCTTCTGACTGGAGAGCGGGTGTCTGCCTGTGATCGCCCTGTTCCCCGCTGCAGAGCTGAGCTGTGCCATACAAGGCATTTTGCGGATTCTGTCGTGTGCCAATGGTTTGGAACTTGCTTTAAGGTTTGAAAATGGTAACTAGCTAGTGCATTCCTGGTGTGGTGCCATTAGAGTCATCAGCACGGCGCAGGCAGCACCCCAGGAAGCAGGCTGGCTCCTCGGGGCGCTGGGGGCAGCGTGGCCTCGACTGAGCTGAGCTCTGCCTGGGCTAGTGAAGCCCTGCCAGCGAATAATGTGCTAGGTAGCGCGCCCTTGTGTCATGATGAAGTTTTAATATTGTTCAAATATTGTTCAAACCATATTGTTCAAATCTCTTTTGGTGTTTTTACTGAAAAACACAGGTGTGTGCACCCTGCCTGATACTCCTTCTGTTGCCATTGCTTGAAGAATATAGCTGACCCAGTTGCAGTTTCTGGGTAACAACTTAACATTAAAACATTTTTTCTGTGGATTTATGATGTTCCGTCAGGCTAGACAATCTGACATAATCACATAAATAAATACCTAGTTCTTTCAGGATACTTTAATTAAATATTAGGCATCTTTAGGGAGCTTAAGAAGAAGGGAAATGCAGAAAGCGGGATTAACTACCTGCAAGTCACCCACCAAGCCAGGGCTCCGGGGCTCTGGGGGAAATCCCTCTCTCAAGTACTGGCCCAGGGATTTTGTTTGTGAGGGGGCAGAAGAATCCGGGGTGACAGAAATCAAAATGGTGGCTGAGCTGCACCCGCAGCTCTTGGGTTGCTCAGGCAGGGAGGAGTTGCCCTCAGGGCCACCGTGTGCCAGTAGGCCCAGGTGAGTGACTGCCGGGGGGGCCTGGGGACAGGCTCAGGGTCCCTGTGAGGTCCCTGGGGATTCCCTCTGGCCCCATGAGGTCCCCGGGGCCCGGCCCCGTGGGGCGCGGTGGCCATGGCGGTTGATGGTGAGACAGGCTGGTGCGGCCTCCCCTGAGCTGCAGGGAAAGCTCAGTGAGAGCTGAGGGAAAACTTTAAATGGGCCATAGCCTGAAGACATTATACTCTCTCTGGCTGACAGCCTTGGTCTGGACACCGGCCAGGGAGGATGAGAATGGGGCCCTTGGGGTCCGAATATATTAACAAAATAAATAACTCCGACCCAGCGCCCCCTTCCACTCCCCTCAGCACATTCTGCGGAGGAGCGGGCAGCACCCTTCCTCTCCCGCTGCCTCCTGAGGTGAATCAGACGCGCCGCGTCTGCTTTGTATTATCAAAAGAGCGAAAGGAAAAAACCAAACCACCAAAACCCAGCAGAAAAAAAACCCAACCACTGTAAACACTCTTAGAATTGCTGTGAAACTGGACGTAACCAGGTTATTCAAAGGGGGAAAACTAAGCCATCCGTATATCCAGCCCTGCCTTCCCATCTGTTGATTGCAAGAGGATGATTTTGAAAGAAGTCATGGCCCAGGGCCTGGTTCAGCAAAGCCTGTAAATGTGTACTTCACACACACAGGCTTCAATCTCTCCCTTCTACAAGGAAGGCCTCACACGTGCTGGTGTGTGTGGAAATGAAACGTTTCTTGGGGCTGTGCTGCTCAGGGACAGCCGAGCCGGCCTCCATGGTGAGACTGTGTCCTGTGAAGCTGCAAGGGCACCCTGGGCCGCCCTTCGCCAAGAAATTGTTCTTGTTGTAGTTGTCACTGTTATGTTGCTGTTTTCCTGTCAGCATTGTACGGCAAGAAGAAATGAGCTCTGTTCAAAATCTTTACAGAACAGCAAGATGTCACCGTTGTTGCTACTATTACATTATGATTGTGTTGTTTCATTTTTGTGTTAATACTTTGCTCCTTTATCGTCCACAGCGTCACACTTCTGAGTTCAGCACAGTCATTTTAACATCACATGGTTAGACTTTGCCCTCAGAAAAATCTTCATTTTAGCTTAGCGTGTGCACAGCTTTAAACTTTCAAGACAAGTCTTACCTGGCTCTGCTTGCTCAAGGGAACGCAACTTGGTGGCATATTTTGTAGGGCCATGATCCATTTCTTACTGAAATGCTGATTTTGGTACAAAAATTTAAAAATGAAAATCATTAGTTCAAACTGTTTGCCTGTGGGCTTTAAAGTATCATCCCATAAGAAACAGTGTTATCATTGCCCATTATTGTATTATGAGCTTTAAAATATTCAGTAAGGTTTGCTGAGGGGTTGTTTGTGTTTGTTTTTTAATACTCCATCACCTAAATTTGTCCTATATAAAAATTTTGGTTTCATTCATGTAAGGTGATTATATGTGCCTGAAACCGGGAAACAGGTCTGGAAGAAAAATGCTTTCTTAATTCTGTCAATTAAAAGAATCAACTGTTTCCTGTGTTTATAAATAAATAAATCAGCCAATGCCCATGATTTTCTGGTTGGAGGCTCGCTTAATTTTTACTGTTTGGAAAATAACTAGAACAGGGGATGAAAGCATGTTCTGTGCCTGCTTAAATGAATTCTCAAGATATTTAGGTTTTCTAAGTGATTTTTTTAATTTTAGAGAATAAACTATTTTTGTTTAAAGATTACTTTCATTAAGTTTAGATGTTTATCTATTAGGAGTTTCTTGCAAACTTGCTCTGTCAGTAGAATAATAATTCAAGTGCAGATAAATGAATACTCAATAACTGGAAACCTTTGCACACTTTCTCAAACAAAAAAATTATTTGAATAACAGACTATAAAAAGTAGTCTTTAATGTATTATTGAACTGTTAAAGCTCTAAATTTTAAGAGACAAGACCATTATCAAATTATGACAAAATCCTTCTTTCTGACATCTTTAAATGTATGTATTTTATAAGTAAATTTCCATACATATACAGCATTTGGAAACAGTTGGACAAAATGCATTAATTTCATCTTTCACGAGCTTTTGTACATCTTGTCTTGCAGAGTGCTTGGGGAGCATGATTATTTTCCAAGATATCTGTGACATCTGTTCTTAATATTCTAACATCTTTCTTCCGTGTACATTTGATAGACAACATACTTTTGGCAGTCTTTGTTATTCGAATTGCCAAAATGTTGATATTAATTTGCGTGCCTTGGTTTTCAGTGAGCGTAAGCCAGAATGAGCCTTTTCAGAGACTCACGTTTGGAACCAAGTTATTTCTAGAAAGCCAAATGTTTCAACATTCTTTTTTAGGTAATCAGAAATAGATTTATAATAGAATAAGGAAACAATTTCTGTTCAGGAACAGTTGTTCAAATATATCTGCTCTATCATCTTTATTTTTGATCTATGTATTTTTAAATACAATACTGTGTTAGAACTCCATCCAAGGACCAGGCCACAGGATTTTGCTTTGCTAGATACTTAAGCCTCCTAAATGCCCATTTAAAGTGCAGTGATATGAGAGTATAAAAAGCATTTCATGAAGAGATTTTCCGAGACTTAGATGTTACGGTGTTGAGCAGTGTGCATCTGAGCATAGAGTCAAAGGCACAGCTGTGAGTTAAGTGCCAGGGCTTCCTATACAACAGGCGAGAAGCCCCCTCTGAAAGATTCATGCAAAGTCTGAATCTTGCCAGAAAGCAAAAAGAGAGCCAGTAAGGAGGTATCTCCAGGTACGCTGGATTTGCAGTCTGACTGGAGAAAAGCTCCCTAGGTATTTCTTTTCAGAAGTTGAGTGACTGTCGTTTCTCTGAAATCACATCACCCAATAATTAGGTGGCTGTAGATTTCATATGGAATTAAAGCCCTTTACTGCAGACAGCCTGTTCCCTTCAAGTCTGTTTCCTGTACGTCTCTGAAGAATTCATTAGCCACAGGCTTATGAACTATTCTGTACTGGTGTAAACTTATCTCCTCTGGGGAAACTGTTAACCGGTTTAGCAAGCCTCAGGGAGAGGGCAAACGTGGCCTGAGTTTCTAACCTCTCTGACACGTGGAAGGGAAAAATTAGGTTCCACTTGTTCTTCGTGGCATTGCTGAGGTGAACAAACCATATAACCCACTTTTTTCCTACTCCAGAAAGAAGGACGAGGCTGCAACTACTTTTGCTGAGAAGGCCAGCGTGAGCAACGAGAATGTGTCTGGATCAGACACAAGTGATGACTGCATGAATCCTGATGGACCTCGGTGTGAGAGTGAAGTGCTGAGTTGTATAGCCCTCCCAAGATTGTGGCACATCAGAGTGGATATGGAAGCCGAGCTTTAGGTACAAAGAAAAATTTAAGGTGGTAACTGGAGTGTAAATGGAAATGAGGTGCTTCCAGTTAGAGAACAATTGGGAGAGGGTTTTCAACACTGCACTTCAGTTTTTCATGTGCGTGTGATGCTCAAAGCAGAACTTGAGAGTGTACCAGCTTTATCCATTGGACCCACTCACTTAAAAAAGCTGGGCTTTAGTCCTGTGTGGCCAAGAATGACTGCTAGGGATATTTTTATACATCTGATACATGAGCCAAAGGTCTCATCTTGTGTTTATATCTATTTCAGGATCTACAGAAACAAATGTGAAAAGCCCTCGCAGACACTGAAATCCTGTCCCTGCGAAGGTAAGAGGAGCATTTCATAACAACTTCATCACAAGTCAAATCTTGTAATGTGATATTTAATTTTCCCTGTGAGTGTTTCTCTTATTACAAAAAGCAAATTAATTAAGCTGCTTTATTGATGGTGTTGCCCTATGTTACAAGTATTTGTTGGCCAAATGAGGTTTTTATTCATAATCCTGTAAATTCAGTGATGACAAATTCACCTGGAAGTGGAGAAACACAAATCCGCTCGCAATCTTTGTCACGCTGACTCCTTCCAACAATATTAGAATTTTGTATATCCTTTCTCCCCACCCACACCCCTCCCCAATTAGTTTTGCCCAAACTGAGATGCACAAACTTTGTAGAATGAAATTCCAGACAATAAGATCTGTTGGCTGTAAGGATGGCTATGGATTCTTCTCTGTTCAGCACGGCGACAGAATATGCTTTGTAATGCTTCAGATACCAGGAAAATTTTTTCTTCAATTGTATGAATAGTGTGACTGCCATATGTCATCACGACAACAGACATGAAGTATCCCTGAATTATTATTTTGAGTACCATTCTCTTAGTGGTGGTACTTTTATTCATGCCATAGTTTAGCTAAATTATCTCATTTCTGTAGGAAACAAATTATACATGAAGTTTCAAAATCACTTGTGCAGCATGGTTACTGAAATCCAGTATTCCGCACTACGTGGATTTTGGCTTCAGCTCCCACAATCCGAGGGCTTTGCCTGCAGTCAGCATGAACTAGGGGTCCATCCCGAGACACCTGGTGCTGTGTGTCAATTTGGGCATTCAGACTTTTGCAACTCTTAAGAATAAGCCTGCAACACTTACATAAAGGATACAACCGTCTTGTGAATGTCCCTTATTTCCTCTTAAACAATTCCTGTAACGTCTCTGTTGACTCACTGACCTCAAAGGAAGCAAGTGGATATTGATACAAGGTAAGTAATAAATAAATAAACACGCAAGTATGTAGGAAATGTGGCTGAAAACCAAAATGGCCAACGATAAATAAGGGCCAAGTCTCGTCCCTTTGCTAAGATGTGCAATTTAGCTTTCTCTCAGTAGATGTCAGCAACACTACAAACTTGCCCAATTTACTGCTTCGGGAGTGCTTCTGTTTACAATTTTAATTAGTTTTCCAATTTCGATTTTGCAGAGGAATAGCCCATATAAACCGGTGGAATCTATTGCCCTCAGAAATGGGATTAGAGACTGCTGTTCGGCATCCTAGAGCAATATTGCATTCTCAGTAATGCGGAACTCATACAAAACCTAGTAGAAGGGGCTTATTGCTACATTTTTAGCATTTTCTGAACATCTACCTCAAATTTGCCCTCCAGGCAAATGTGAAGTAATTTAAGATGTCTAATATTTTGCTTCTTTCTGTGAAGTAAATCAAAACCGTGGGAATGTTTTCATATAATTTGATTTACTCCTGTCTCCTACAATATACCTTCAACTCTGTTCAATTAACTCTCTGCCAGCTACAAGAAAGGGGCACAGTCGTGTTCCAAGTGAAAGCAATGGCAAGTATTCTGTTGGCTCTGCTGGGAGTTGTGTCAGCCCCAGAGGAGTTCACAACCACAAAGGAAGGATGTGGAAGGAAGTCTCTTACTAGAACTTTGTGTGTGTGTATGTATGGCAGGGAGAAAAAGTATTGTTTATCTCTGTGTGTAAGGAGCATTCGTTTTGCTGCGTATTGTAAAATAAACACAAATATTTCGAAAGCATCGTGTACATTTAATGGGGACCAGAGAATAAACATTCCAGTGTTTACTTGGTTAGAAATGAAATTTCATTATCTTCTGATTCTCACAGGAGGGTTTTTTCCTTCATCTGATCTCCAGCAGGAATCTTTCATTTTCTGTGATATATTGAGTACTTGTGAAGCCTGGCAGGTTTGTGCTTTTGGACGTTAAGATCATACCCTTGGAAACTAGATCAGCCCAGAAAGCAGCAGCGAGCGTCTCTACACATGCCTGTCACCATCTCGTTGGTGAGAGCACCGAAATGAACAGCTCTAAGATTTAGTGGCCAGTTTAGCCACAGGCAGTGCTGGGGACATTTTGTGTGACTTTTTCACTCGTCAGTAGGGAAATGGACTGTGACCATTTTATCTTGGCTGTTAGAGTATCTCTAAACATGCTGTAGCCAGCTAGAGCTTGCCAGCTTCAGAGCTGAATTCCCCTAACAAGAGATGTAGCCACAGGGAGAAAAAGTACGGAGGGGAATCAGGTGGAGTAATTCTAATTTCTAGCTAAGGAAGAAAGAGCTGTGGTCCCCAGCCTGTGTTGGTTTATCGACAACACTGAGCAAGTGTCACGCTGCCGGCAACATGGTACTTTGTTTTCCTTGTCCTCAGAACATTTTTCATTTCCTGTGTCACGAGCAACATTACAATGCATTGCCTTCAAGCCATAGGTTGGGAACCACTATGTCATAGAATTCTCTTTATGTTCGTGTTCCCCAAACTCTGTGTCCCTTTTGATGTCCTCTCCTTCAGTGTCCTCCTCTGCCTCACCATCCACTGTTCCTATCCTCACCTATGATCCGTTACTTATTACAAGTTGTTTTTTCATCCTTTTCTGCTTGTCGCTTCACCCATCCTGTATCAGTCCTTTCCGCAGCTGCACTTTTCTCATAACCCCACAGGGCTGGGCCGAGAGACGCTCTCTGGCAGGCAAGCGCTGCCAAAGGGATGATTACCAGTTCCAGGGATGGGTCCAAAACACAGGGGAGTCAGTGGAGTTTGGGCCCCCTGCACGGGCCCATTGGTGTCTGGGTCTCAGCCTGGGTAGATGAAGCAGACAAGGAGAAGCAGTCTGCCAAAGTGAGCATGGGGTATGTGGCTCCAGGGTGATGAGACAGCAGCAATGTGGAGCAGATTTTACTTAGAGGCATCTGTTAGCAGCAACCGTTTGGGAACTAAACCAAGTGACCCCAGTGTAATCCTGTTCTGCTGCCTTCATTGTTCTGGGCTCCTCTTTCACTTGCATAGCCAGGAGGAAGCTGGTGGCTTTGGCTCCGTGTCTGACTCTTTCTTTGGCTCTTCTTGCTGAATGGTTCCGTTTCTGCCTCTCTTTATCAACTGTTGAGCAAGCCTGTTTCTCAGGCTTTGGCTTGCAGGGTATGGAGTAGAGAATGCCGAATTTGCCACTGCTTTGCAGAACATTAGATTTTGAGGTGCAGTTTTTGCCACTTCACCTCAGACTGAAGCTGGAAGGAAATGGAACGATCGTGTCTAGCGTCTGCCTGAACGCATTGGGGAAAATGTCTTCCTAGCCTTTTCTGGGGTTACGCACGTTGCTGATAATGTTCTGAATTTGCATCTGAGAATATCAGAGGGTCCTGAGCTGAACACATCTGTGTAATGTTAGGCAAAAGCTGCCTCTGCGTTACAGAAGTTGAAATCAAGGTGCAAAAATATGAGTTAGCCCAGAGTTTACAAGAAGACTCCAGCAAGTCAGTGGCAGAGTGACAGGAAACCTCCTTGTGTTCTGAGCTGTGCGTCACGACAGAGACAGAAGCACCAAGAAAGCGCAATGCCGAACACTGCGTTACGTTTCATTGTCTTCATGTAGGTTTCCTAGGAAGTCTCCAACAGTTGGACTTTTGCAAGGAGCCTGGGCATACAGCTGTACCGCTGGGTAAGTAGGTGGTGATTAAGCCACAGTAAGAGTAAAAATTGTGTGTTCCCAACTTCGTACATACTATAGTATCAAACAGGAGATGTCTGACTTAATTTAACTTCGAGCTTGTGCCAACTTTTTCAAGTCATGATTACTGCACCGGTAGATTGGTTTAGTTGAAAAGGGAGGTGGTAGCAAGTCTGAGTTTTCCTTTAAATATGACTTTGCTGGAAGAGCTGGCATAAGTTTTTATTAGTACTAACAACATTGAGCATAACATCAAAGCAAGGTTTAACTATTATACAGTCGCATAGCTAAATATGAAAAATAAGACCAGGAGTCTTTCTGCATGTGCACTATTTCCTGACGCTGATTTTCAGGCCTTATGTACATCAACAATAATGGACCAATCCAGCCAAAATTTGCTTCCACAGCTGCTGGCCGTAGGAAGTTCCCTGGGCCTCCTGTGTTCTGCAGCTGCAGAGGCTATTCCCTGTTCTGAACAAAAGAATCTCCCCTCTCCTGTGACTGCAAATGCTGACTGAGACATCCTGTAAACACCCTGTTCGGAGGGGCAGAGCGGAGAGCTGAAGGCCATCCTTGGCATTTTCATCTTGGTAGATAACGACAGGTGGTGCGTAACCATGAGCAAAGAACCCCTTAGGTCCTAACCCAGGAGATTTCTGGGGAATTATTCTAAAAGTTCATGGCCCAAGGCTCTTGGTGCTGGTTCTGCTCCACAGAGAGTACAGAGGAGAGATATTAAGCAGAGGTTTAAATAATCTGGCATATTAGAATATTGCAACGTTTTAGGTGAGTGCGCTGAGCACAGTTCTCCACATACACCAAGAGTAAACCCAGGAGGACTGCTGCATGAAATGTTTCTTACAGAACCACAGAAAAGTTGCCTACTTTCAGGTTTTGTTCAGTGTTTAGATATAAAACTCTCTGTTGTAAGTTTCACTTAAATTCCTTGATTTGCACCTTTCAAATGACTTGAAACCCACTTACAGATTTGCAAATGAAACCTAATGGTTTCAAGAGAGTTTCAATTTGAGCTTTTAACATTCTTGTTCAAACCTGAACCTCAAAGTGAAATTCAGGGGGTGAAAAAACACGTATATGGAAAACCTCCCAAGAACTTGTGCAAATCAAACTTGCAAATTTTCCTACAACTTGGGCTCTGTTGGTTTACACAGATTATCTTAGTCTCCCTCTCTTTGTGATGTGGCTGTGGAGGCCAGAGGGTCCGATGGTGGTAGCTGTCGGGAGCAGTACTGCCACAGAACTGCAATGTCTTTCCACGGTCCCTATGGGGACAGCAACTTATCCAAATCTAAATTTGTCTTCAGATTCCATACATGCATCAGTAAGGCCAGAACAGTTTAAGCTCTACCGATAAAGTGTAACTGAAGCCGTAGAAACAAGGTTTGAAGCTTTTTTGGAGCAGGGAAAAGTTTTAGTAACTGAGCTGCAACAAATGGGTAATTACAAAGGGAGCTAGGTGGTGGGGGTGGGAAACCAGATGAATTATGAGGTTTTATCTAATTTCCATCCCTGCAGCACTTTTGGTTGGAAAACAGAAACTAAGCGTGCCTTGTTATTGCATGAAATAAATAAAACAAAACCAGAATGCTGTGGTGGCTTCTTGATCTGTAAAGCATGCAAAGCTAAAACCACCACATGCAAAAACGATCACGAGCAGAGTGAGTGCAAGCTGAAGGGTTGGTGATACTCGCTCTTTGCAATGCACACAGCTCTCAATTCTCATCACAGCTGACCTCTTGGGAACTGATAGGAAGTCCTGGCTCTGCTTGAGTCAATGAGAATTTTGCCGTGGACTTCAGGGAAACTGGAACTTCACAGCATAACCCGTGTTGTGCAATATGTTGTTCCTGGCTCTTAAAACCTTGCAAAATCTCATAGGTGGGCAAATATGCGTTTGTAGGCTCTGGGTCTTCTGTTTAGCAAGAATGGGAAATTACAGGCTTTTTCACTACAGCTGGCTAGGCTCCTGGTACTGATGTGCTATCTTGCCCATGAAAATTAAAAACACAAATGTAGAGCTAACATGGCTGTGAGTGGTCTCATGTTGCTCATTCTGCTTGTTTGGATGTGCCGTCCCCTCCCTTTGTCTGCACTGTCGTCTCGGACTCCTTCAGCTGCCTGCAGGCTTTGGCAATGCGGAGAGGAAGGGGCCTGGTCTTGTTTGGTCTTTCAGCACGTGGGTCCACATCCTCACTCCCACGCATGACGTGGGCCTCAAGCAGTAGTTGTGACAGTTAATACTCAGTCACGTTACCAAGACAATCCGAAGTACTGTCTGTGAAGTAAACTGGCACCTCTGACTGTAACATTAGCAACAGAGAAATGTCTTGTTCAGCAAGTGAGTAGGGGTTAATTGTTGGGCCTTGTTCACATATATCACTTGGATATCCTAAGAGATGTACCATCATCCCTAGGGAACATATAAGAATTTTGTTTTCTTAGGAGTATCTTGTTGTCAGCTTTGAATGTGGAGTCCTGTAAAGTTGCCAGTATTGTTAAAAAAAATTTTTATCCTGTTCACTTCATTTGTTGAGTTCTTCTTGCTGAGTCAGCCAAAACTTTATTTTCACTGTATGTGAAAGATCTGCCTGTTTTCAGTAGTTTATGTTTAGGGGAAGTGCCAATTCGATTTGTGGACCCCTTTAAACTCAAAGTGAAATTCGTAACTGAAATGACTGTGCATTCGTTACTGAAATGGCTGGGGTTCGTTGTGTCTCCTTCCCTCTTCTCTTATCTCTGCAAGGCTTAGGTACAAGAACAACATCTAGAGTCCTTTGGAAAACTTTAAAATGGAAAAGCAACATACTGTATCTTTTTCATTTAAGTCTACCTAAATAAATGCACAGACAAAATGGCAAAAAGTTGGCAAGAAAATGACGCGAAGCCTGAGGTATGTACTTCTCGTGTAGCACATAGTGGTCCCAAAACAGGTCCCTATGGCCCCATATGCCAAAGCTGTAGATGAGTGGGAATTTAGGACTGAAATAGCACCGTTAGTAAGTAACTTCCAGTGATCTGTTCTTGTGGTGGGAAAGGCATTGCCAAGGTTAAAAAAAACAACACTTATTTTAATGAGAGTTTGAAAATCACTTCAGCAAATCACAATATTCATAAAGTGATGTTCCGGGGCGAATTGACCTTATAAGGTGCCCTTCAGGAAATACCATGATATTATTTCCTAATATTTTGAACCTTGGCCTTTTCCTATAGAAGCTCCAAAAAGTTTAACATCTGCAGAGGAAGCAGCTGGGATCTTAGAGTTAGAGACAGCTTCCTACACCAGTCAATAGATATCCAAATCGAGATGCTGCATCAGTAACTTCTCCTTTCAAGAAAAATAAAACAAAACAAAAGGTGAGGTTTATTTCTGTGGTGGCTCATCTGGAGAAGCCCTTTAATGATTGTGTTGTGTTCATAAGTATGACACAAAATCAGCAGGGTGTAGCTGGTGGTGTAGGATTTGGAGCATTAATTTAAGACAGAAAAACAAGCGGGCAGAGAACTGATTGCCAAGGATGTGTGAGAATCGATTGGAATAGGATTTGCTTTGTCAGTGTTGTAACCATCCTGTGAGTGCTCCTGCTGAAGTCTGCAAAGGGGGCACATAATATAGCTGCCCACACACCACGGGTTTAATGCCAGCTGTGGTTGGTTCTCCTGGGTTTTTTTTAAGTATAGATAAATAAGAGAAATTATATTTAAGCTTGTTTTAGTTGGGCATGTGACACATCAAAAAAATTTGCCAGCTCTTTTCCCAACCTTGCTTTCTGAAAGAGCCCAAATAGCTTCAGTTGCTCCACAGTGATTACAGTGTATTTATTTATTATTCTCTATGCAGACATGAAATGATCTCAGCAAAGAAAAAGCTAAAACAATTCCTTGATTTGGGGAGAAAAATTATTCGGCCCCCGTCTCTCTTCCACCCACAGCCTCCTTCTGGGGGCTGTGACTTTCTTATGCTTCAGCAGGAAACATATTTTTGGCTGAGTTTGAAATCTCTAGAGTGTGTTGGATCTTACAGGTATACTGTCAAGTGGAATTTGCATTGGACACAAGGTGCTTCACTTGAGTACATCAAAGTGCTAAAGTTTCCTCTAAAACAGATTTTTGCAGTTTTCAATACATGACTAGTTATTTATATTTTGTACTACACAAAAATAATGTAAAAGTTAAAGGCAAGAAATACTTTCTGTGCTGTATAACAGGGATGTGGAACCCAGTTCACTTCAGCACAGAGCTGAGTAAATTGCTGAGCAGCGTGATAAAATAAGATTGTACAGTCTCGTGGAATTTTGTGTGGGTGGATGAATAGAGTATGGAAATACGTCCCTTTAATTTCTAAGGGATATTTCTTATGTATTGATGAAGGGGTCTGAGTTCTGTTCAGTGCCACAGGTTATGTAACTGGAGATCATTAAATGAATTAGCTGTATTGGGTGTTCCACCCAATCATGTTTTACGGTGAAAATCAATGTCAGAGCAAATATTCATTTAACAAAGTATCTACAGTGGCCATTTCTTACAAGGTCAGGTATAGACCCTCACAAACTTGGAAACTGGCATTTTTAAGAATATCTCATACGGATTTATTGTGTATAATAGACATGGGCATATATGCCCATATATTTCATGAACTGATTAAATCGCTTCCATGAGATTGTTACTTTTGACTTCAACATATCCTATTGCAACAGAAGCCTTCTTTTCTTTGTTTTACATCATTTGATGTGGTACTCCTACTTTATTCTTTTATTTTGAAAAATAATGATTAGTCATTCCTCGTTCAAACATATTTTCTTCAATTATCTCTTTTCAACTAAAATGTTATTTTGTTTCCCACTGTGCAGAAGCTTTTTTTCATATCTTTCATCTCATACTAGTAAAGATCTCAGTCAAACAAATGATGTAGAATTAGAAAGTATTGAACAATCTCAGTGTGATACACTCTGTCCTCCGATCCATTGACAGACAAGCAAGGAGGAAGAAAAAGTATTACAAAATATTCTTCAAGACTAGATACAATTCAGGACCTGTGTGCCACTCCATGCTCTCTCCTGTAGTAGATATAATGATCTTTCAGGGCTTGAGAACAAGTGTTAAAAGACAAGATGTAATTAGAGATTGAGAAAAAAAATGAGATGTGCTTGCCAAAGTTAGATCATAGCCCGTCAAACAGGTGTTTAACAGCTTGTCTAGAAAAAGTACATATGTTCTAGATGTTTTGCAGCAAAACAATTGCTTGAGAGCAACAGGGGACTCCCAGTGCTAGACTGGAGGAAGGGATTTGCACAGGCACTGCAGGTACGGAACTGCTTGAGGAGAGTGGATTCTGTTGAGAGGGGAAGTACCGGGCAGGAAACAAGGTTACAAATGAAGTTCCCCGGTGATGAGTCAGGGGACTGGATATGTTCTATACTTTTATTAATGACTTTGGCATAAAAAGACAGAGAATGTCGAAGAAATGTGATGACTATATGCAGTTGGGACCCATTGCTAACGCAGAAAGGGCAGGAATATGTTACAGGAAGAAATGGATAACCTCTGCGTTTGGAGTAATGGGAAAAGGCTGAAAGTTAATGGAATGAAGTGCAAGGTCACGCGCTTTGGGCTCACTGACAATTTCTGATGTAAACTGATGCTCTCTGTTTGCAAACAGTGGAAGAAGGGACAGACCTGAGTACATTAGGTGATCGCAGGATAGCTAGTACAGCAGTATGTTAGCCAGCAACGTGTTCCAGGCACAAAAGGACTAACTGAAATGGAGATTGACCAAGTCTTCCCAGCTGAAATAAGGAAGTATTTGTGCTCCACAAGGCATGGTAACTCTGTAGCTGAATACCATGTACAACTCCAGTTTTCCTTGTTGGAAAAAAGGGGAACTCAAGCCACAGCAAATCCACAGAAGAGTTACTGGGATCATGGGAATGACAAGCTTATCTGCAAGAAGAAACCAAATTGGCAACGGTTTATTTAGCCTAGCAAAATGAAATCTGAGATGTGCCTTATAAATACATCCATGGGAGAAAATACGAGAAAAGCAGTTCTATTTAAAAGACAACAATTAAACACAAACAGATCTATGTAAACTGGCCTTGAGGAAATCTGAGCTGCAGTTTAGATTTCTAATTAATAAAAGAGCCAGGTTCCGGAACAAGCGTAGTGGGGTGGAATAATAACTAACTAGTTTATTACAGAGCGTATCAGTTTATTAGAGGAATAGCACAGTACACTTTTCTGTGGATGAAGCTGATGGCAGGACCAAAAAGTCTTATGGAGGAGCTTCAAAATTCCTTGCCTGATCCTAAGTTACTCCCCTTTGGTTAGTGCTTGGGCAGCAATATTTTAAGGAGCGTGTAGAAATTGCATGAGATTTAATTTTTGATTTACTGGTTAAACTTGAGAGTTGTTAATGCCTTAAGATATTTTCACTGTAGTAGATCCAACCGTGATGCTGTAGGGAAGGCACCCTTTCTAGAAGACCACAAAATTTAGCAAATCTTTATGGTGCTGGAAGTGAAGGCTTTAAAGCTACACTAAAAGTCATTACCCCTCTGAAATTCAGACTATAAAATCTGTGTACAGAGCTAGAAGCTGCTCCATGGTGCCAACATTTATTCCAAATTTCATGGATGTCCCTATTTCTCATGCTCTGCTATAGTTTATTTCTATAACATTTATTTTGCACCAATTAATAATACAAGTGGCGTACTTATTCCACTTAATGGATTTAAATGCACCAGACGTTTTTGCTTCCCAATAGAGAAAACATTTCACAATCCCAGTTTAACTTATGTTTATAACTTGCTCAAAACCACCTTTGCTAAAGTTCCTTGTTATCTGCTTCCACCTCTGAGCATCCAAGGAAGGAAAGTATCATGAAACCAGAATAATTTCCCTCTCATTAAAAAGATTCTTTTAATTTAAATGCAGCCCAAATATTGTCGATAGAGTTGTCAGCATTCGTGGTGTAATCAGAATGACATGGTATTCAAAGAAGAATCTTTCATAAGTATTTTCCATTCATAACAATAGAATGCAGCAGCGTATTAAAATAAATGTGCTGTGTGGAAATTTATATAGATGTCAATCAGTGTTTTATGTTCTCTGGGCAAGATAAGTTGTACTTTTGAAATCCTCTAAAAGCTGCTGTAATACTTCTATTTTGGAAGAAAAACAATTGTCGTTCTGGCAGGATTAAGCCCATGACAGCTTTTCTTCTTAATTTTTTTTTCCTTCTCATGTGTGTGTCACCAGAGGTTCGTATATGTAAAGTTTTTAAAGCCCAGCAATGCCAAAACTCCTCCTCTTCTTTTAGCCAGATGTTTCATTTTAGAAACATCTTTTTCAATGAAACTAAATTAGGTCCAAACTTTGCAAAAATGGATTACCATAAAATAAATATCCCAGAATAGTTGCAGTTGGAATTTAAGTTCTTCTGTCTGAAACAAAAAATAACACCATAGGGGCTTTTAAATGATGATTCGTGTGCTAATTGGCTAAAATTCTATTTTCTTCGTACGCTGACGTTTGCGCAGCTGTGTTTGTAATGTATCCTGAAAAATTTAAGATGCATTGCTGAAGATACTTTTCTATGCTCCTTGTGGTTTTAGAACTTCTCTTGAAAGAAAGGCTTTTGTTCAGGGAACTTGCTATGCTCATTGCTCACAGGAAGAATGGTGATGTTTTTCTCAATGTCATGTCTCAAAAAAATGTGTAGAACTCACAAAGTTTGCCTCCTGGTTTGATACAGTAATGGTTTTCCATATGAAGCTTTTATTTTGTCTGACTTCTGCAGTGAGGATGATTACTGAATTGGAAAAAACTCTTTGTATATACCAGTGCCCTGTACTCCAGATAAAGATGAGTAATACTTTTGAACAGATCTTCCAAATTAACTACAGAAATACCCGTCTTTTATTTGTGCATTCCTAATCTATATACAATGCAGGATAACACAGTCTGACATTTCCACACAGCTCTCCTCTAGCATCCTAATTTGGTTGCACGTTTCACAAATTATCTGACCTGTGTGCAGCCGTCTTGAAGTTGTTGGTCTACAGGTGAGGTTGGCTGAGTAAAGCGACAGTTCTCTTAAGGTCTTCTAAGTGAGAAGATGAGAAATGCCAGGGGAGCTCTGTGGCTCCACAGTTTGCAACAGGAGACGCTCCATGGGGAGTCCTCATGAGCCTGGCCACTTGTCGTGCTCCGTTCTAAGACTCCTGAGCACCTGCACTTGTTACGTAGGGATATTGGGGAGTACAGCCCACCAATAATCATTGTACGTCATCCACTTACGGACCTATTGCGCATGAATTTGTATAATCCCTTCCCGAACCTGCTGGTACGCTCTGTCCTGTGGCAGCAAGGTCAGGAAGCATATTGCCCACTGGGTAAGGAAGTACTTTATCTATTTCATAGTATGTGTTCATTCAGTGCTTCCTAATAGCCTGAAAGTTGCAGGATTTTTATGAACAAAATACCTACATTATTTTTTAACACTTCTTTCATCATTCTGGGAATCCTGATTATATTTCCCCTTGATTTTCTCTCCAGAATGATAAATCCTAGACTTTATAGTTCTCCTTTTAAGTCAACTGCTGCAAAACATTGGCTTCTTTAGCTGCTCTATTTTCTAATTCTACTGTTTATTTTTTAACGTGCAAAGACCAGAACCCATACAATTTCTGATGCTGAGTTAACATCTGACATTGTGTATTTCCCTAAGGCAGTATTTCATCCTCTGTTGGGCTTAATAGTATCTTTCCTTGGGTGCTTAAATGTAGTGGTAAATTCACTGACTTGCAGTTCTCTAGAAAATGAACACTGCAGTTCATAGCTGCATGTTATAGCTGTTGACAATCCCACAGAACTAAATATACACTTGTTTAGACTTCTCAGAAGGAATCAAGTTTGACTGGATATGGAACTAAACTATCTGAACCTGACAAAATAGGTGGGTGGAACCTATACATGTGAAAATTGAGTGAGAGTTTGATAAAACTGCATATAACTTTAAAACTTTTAAATTAATGTAAGACAATTGTAGCTTAATGAGGAATCTGTAAGGAACAGGGAAATAATTGTGTTATTTTGAATGACTTGGTAAAGCAGTTGCAGACTAGCTCATAAAAATCCGTTTTCTAGTGCTGCAGCCCTACAACATGAAAAGGCCTTAAAGAATTTAGCAGTTTTGACTGTGACCTCATCGCTGACTGTGGCTTCTTCATTGATGGTTTGGAACGGAGCATGGCTGTAGTGCTGCTAGGGCTGATGCACCCCACGGTTAATATCTGTGTGGAGTAATCAGTCCTTCCTTCCACTGACTTCCTTTGCAATTCACACAAAAAAAAAGCGGAAGAAATCTCATCTTTGCTCTTGGTTGGCACTGAAGGCTGCGATTATCAATTTCCTCAAAGGAAATTTCCTTCTGAGCTAAGAAGCTGATTCTTCACTTAACTCCAGTAAAGATATTTTAATCTAAAAACTCTAAATCTAACCCACAGCGTTCTGTAAGTGTTGCCTTACTACGGCCAAAAAAATAAACTTACTGGATTCTTTCGGGGTTTTTTTCTCTTTTTTCGGTCTTGTCAAATATTGCTGCTAAAGTACTCTTCCTTTCCTAAGCTTCGGCTTCTCTTTCTCTCCCACTGTCAGACCCAAACTCCTGATGTCTGCAGATTATAACAGTTCGTATTTTTCTACTTGCCCTCCTTTTCCCGTGTATACTTGTTTTCTTCTTTCTCCAGTTTTGTCTCCTGAGACAGGTGATGGTCTTTCTTGTTTTGGAATGCTCTTACAAAACAGTGTAAAGGAACATAGCTCTATCTTCAGTTTGGAAGCTGCTTCTGTGTCTCACATGCTTGGATGGGTGGGTAGAAAACCGACTTACTATGAGGCACAGATGAAAAGGAAACCACAGTCCATGGAAAGCAGGAAAGAAATGAGCGTATTCTGCCTCTGTGGAGAATGAGTGAAGGGAAATAAATAAGGAAAATAAATAACAAACCAGGAACAAACACAAAGTTTCTCTTTTCTCCCTGTTTTTCTGTGCATTCCTTGGATTGTAGGAATAGCTAATTTTTCATTTCCACCACTAATTAATGCTGCTAGCACTTTAAAGTCAAGGGCACGTATCCCGTGGTCCCCCAAGGCATTTCCTAGGAGTACAAAGAAAGAGCTCAGGGGTTTTGAGAAGGCCGTGTCTCTAGGGAAATATTTAGCAGAGGCAGGGCTGGTTTAGGTCTTGCCTCTTTGGTCTGTGGTAAGAGAATGCCCTTCACTGAAGTTGGTACAATTGAGGTGAGCTAAGTTAATCCTTCAAAAATCTCTGCTACTCTTCCATCTCTCTTGCACCATAGCAAGGTTTGTATTTCCCTCCAAGTTAATGCTAGTCTTTACTGCACTCCTATCTTACAACATGAGGCTGGAGGGAAAACTCCTGACAGTAAGAGACTAATTTCAGATTCTATGTTCTAGATACTGAAGTACAGGACTGCTTATATGTCTACTGGTTGAAAACCTTGATACTCTGGTGGTAGGTGAGTGCATAAAAACCCATCTCTGTAGTGCTTTGTCTGGGGGTAGGAGGAATGCTGTGCATAGATGGAAGTTCCTCCTCCCTGATTTAGTCCTGTGGGCTGTGTGCTCTGTTAGAGTTATAATCTGCACAAGTACGTAGAATATTGATGGTAATATCTAATTCTGTTTCTGTTACTGCCACAACATCATTTATTTCTGTAACTCTATGTGGCAATGGGTTTCACAGGTTGTATGAAGAAATGCTTCCTTTTCTTAGTTTTAAACTTCACTAAATGAAACTGGGCTCAAGTTGTGTGTATATAACTCTTGACCTTGCATTCTGAGAAGTGGAGCAGGTCCTCTTTTTTTCTTCCAAAGATCTTCACTTGATTAAAAAGTTTTCATTGCCTAAGTTCTGCTAGTCAAATCACATATAGCAAAAATAAACACTCCAACTGATGAATGGAGGACAAGTTACAAGGCTCAGAGAGGGGGGTTGTCACCTACATCTACACTCAAAAATTAAGATTTATTCTTGCTTTATTTCTGTATTCAGTATGTTTCTGGCAGCCAAACTGAACTTCTGCATTTAAACATGTAAACTATGTATATGCTTAATTTTAAATACAAGGATAATCCTGTCATTTACATTGATTTCATTTGTAAGTCTTTGTGGAGTCAAAGCTTTAATTGCACTCATTTTTTACATCCCACAAGATTTCAAATGGTGACCTAGCTAATTGATTAAGTTAAAAATAACTATGAAATGTTTTCATTGACAGATGTCTAAGTACATTTGGAATTAACGTAAGCATCAGTATTGTCCCTTTACACGTGAGGAAACTAAAACATGTAGAAGTTAAATGTTTACAAGAGTATTAGAACCAGGGAAACTTATGAAAGTCTGATTAGCTCATCCTCTGAATCCAGACCAGAGTCCTAGGCCAGAAGCCCAGGCTGCTTCAAAATTCTGGTTAAATATACTTTCATGTATTTTCATAGTTCTCACTCCTCAGTTGAAGGCCCAGTGATGTATGTCTTGGAGAGCGTCTCGCTCTTGAGTTTGCTGGGCGTAAGAGTGAGCCTTCAATTCCATGAAGTTATCTCTTATTTACTATGTTTTCCTTGTTTCTGGTGTGTTCTATTTTCTAAGCATTTTTCTATGGACCTATAAAAGAGAAATAATTCTACTGTTTTAACAGCTTGATTAGAAGAAGGTTAACCCGAGGGGGGTTAATTTATTCAGTACTGCCTCTTTTAGTCAAAGTTGTTGATTCTTTGTGTGATTATCTGGAAGTATCGCTACTTCTTCATTTATGACTGGTTTACATATTTGGGGGACAAACAGACTAGCGCTGGAATCAAAAATGTTTTTTTAACAACACGGCTAATTTAACAAAAACAGGCTGTTAATGGAAACAAAAATATTGAAGTGTTTGTTGGACCTACATGTATTTTAATTATTCAGTTGAAAGGATTTGTATTCCACTTTAGACACAGCAGTGACAGAAAATGATTGCACTTCATTTAGGCATTTCTTCAAGTTACCCAAAGGCATAATAGTTGCAAGCCCTACTTAAATATCTGATGAAATTACTTTACTTGAAAGGAAGCTATTTCATATTGTTACAGCACTGTATGTCTTCGCATTTGACGAGTACCAGCATTTAGCCTTTTAATTGAAAATTACTTTGGCGATCCTGCCAGAAACTACAAACACTAACCCTGTTACCAAGTCCTGAAATACAATAGGTGCAAAGTCAGATGTCTTTGACGGGCACCCTCTGGGGCTGTGTGGGTGGGAAGTTCTGTGTCCTTCCAGAATGAAATTCCTTCTGCTATAAAGGCTGGCTATACAGTTGAAGGATCATTTCATTATTTCTGTACAGCTACCTGTAAGGAGATAAATTGATTATTTCCCCCTTACAAAAGTGCTTTTACTTGCTATTGTTTAAGGCAGGGCAGTACTTCAAGGGAAGAAAACCTTTTTTTTTTTTTATGTCTGGATTTTTGGAATATATGGATTTTTCTATGAGATGGGGCGGGAGGGGACAGAAACAGACAGGAGAAGTATTTCTCTATGTCTTCCAAAAGAATTGGAGTTGGAAGCTGCAATAAGGTATGGGATTAGTGAAGATCTGCAGTGGTGATGGCAAAGCATAGCTCAGGTCGTGCAGCCGCGGCAGTTCCTAGAAGAGGATGAGCGCAACTCCAAACTGCATCACAAGAACTGTAGAAGGGTTTCATTTACCTCTGTGAAAGATTCTTAGTTAAAAGCTGCTCAGTGTTACTATTTTGTTTGTAGTTGTGTTTTCAGAAGTACTCCAACAATTCTGATACCGGTGTCTGGAGCTGGGTACCTGGAAGCTGAGACAAATGAGATGTGTTTTCAGACCCTCACAGTGTTTTGGCTGTTCCGAACACCACAGCTGAAGGAAAGTGGGGTTAAGAGTCCACAAAGCAGGAATTGTTGTTCAGGTGATGTAATTTGTGTAGAGGTACTGGGATTGCCTATGCCAGTTGAAAGCTTTTCAGTTTGGCAGGCAAAACAAGATTTCACTGCCCCGAGGAGTAGGAGGACAGAACTTGAGTTGTGTCTGAGCTGGGAATGGGAAGTCAAGTCGATCTAGGGAACAGAGAGCTGATGAAAACAGATTTGAGATTTGCTGTTCTCTGGTGCTTTGAAGATGGTGACTGCTGTTGCATCTTTGAAGCTTCTTCCTGCCTTTGGTGGAAGTGAAAGGAGAATGAACAAGATTGGTTCCTTAAGAGTTTGCCGTAACAAAATAGGAGTTATAACTATTTTGCCCTCATTGCATTTAGCTGAAATGAGTGAATGAGTTCAAAATTTAATGACAGATGGAAAGAAGGATAGAGCATGTGGCTGTGTAAGCTTTCTTCGGGTAGACCAGCCTGAACTGAAGAAATGTTAGTTTTAACTCGAGTGTATTGAAAATCTAGATTGTGTAGCTTAAAAACTTGTGTCATTGTGAGCTCTTCCAAATGGAGGTCGATTTTATGAGACAGCACGCAAGAGTGCTGATAAAGCTTTGGTGTAAAGATGTGGTTTGTTCAATGCAGAATGCATATAAACTGATCTCATGCAAAATCTCTTGAAAAGGCACGCAGTGCTATAAACCCTTTCCAGAAAGGAGACTGGAGAGAAGTGAGGAATTGTAGCTACATCGTTCTGCAGCCTCCAGGGGAGCGTGTGGCAGCTTTAAGTGACTTGCGTTGGGAACTCCTCTTTCCAGGCTTATGTTAGGAGTCCCATAGCTATGGGGTAACCGCCCAGTTAACCATGTAAAGGTTGAAATTTTTGTTTCTAAATACATTTAAGTCCAGTGTAGCGTTTAACTGGAAACACAAAACATTTTTTAAAAATACATCTTGTTGAGTAGGGAAGAATGTAGTCTGTCAATAAATCGAATGTCTGTAAATACCCTTTGAACGGGAAGTATTAGGGTCTGTTGCGTAAGAGTAGGGGTTAAGCTGTGATTATCGGAGCAGGAAGGAGTAGCAGAACTTGGCTCTGTGTGTGCCTGCTGCAGCAATACCTGTGCCAAACTAAAGGAACACAGAGCCTTCAGAATTAGATCTGGAAACAAGCTGTAGTTAGTGGCTGTTACTTGCATAGACCTGGTTTGTGCATGTCGTGCAGATAAATTTTCCAAAAGGATCTACTTCTATAAATGTTTTGTTGTGCAAATGTCTCATTAACACTGAATTCTCAAGTCGGTTCACTCACATGAGGTAGCAGAATTAGGCCACAAGCTAGTGCAGGTCAGCTTCTCTTTTCAAATCTGGATGTTTTAGCCTTATGAACAAAATGAGAATGGAGTGCTTCCCACCACCTCAGCTTTACGAACAATTTTGGTTTCGTGAAAGGTCAGCACATGAATGTGTCTTGTAACATTACACATTGCCTTTACACAAAAATTCACATGCACAGGGAAACTGACAAAACAGTTTATTTTGGAAAATTAGTAAATCCAAGTGATGGATACCATGTGTCAAAATAATCCTCGGTGCACGTGCTTGCATTTTCACATGGATGTTTTTGAAAATTGTACTGTGGAAATTAAATAGAGAATCAGTTTGCCAAGGAGCAGGCTTAAGCTCCTTTTCTGTACAGACTGCAAGATGCAGTCTCTTTTACTGAACATGGAAGCCAAAGCAGTTTCTTCTTTACTTCAGCTCTTTGCTGTTGTTCTTCAGAGGTGCCAAGCAAGATCTAAAGGATCAGTTAGTGGAGCCAGGCAGAGGAGGATTAAGGCTGAAATTTCAGAACTAAAGATGTCGGAATAGCTAAAAGGTCTTTCGAATTTGTTTCGCGTCCTTTGAGCACCCTAAAAACTTGGTGCTTGGTTGACAGCAGCTCAGTTCTAGAGCCAGAGGAGAGCGATGGGCATCTCAGGGAGGAGTTTATTTGGTGTTCATCCTGTTTATTCTAAAAGGGAAGATGTGATGGAGGATGTTATAGGAAAAGTTCTGGCCTCTAAATGCTGACGAATATAGCAGTGTTGTTTAAACAAGTGAATAGTCATTCGCTTATCTGCTTCCTTTAAAACCTTAGGAAAACCTTATGTGAAGCAGTTAATAAAATTCCCGTTGGTCAGACATGAATGGAGGATGATTTGGGGGACGTTAAGACTCTGCTGCCATTTGATTACATTTCGTTGATGCTTTAAGGACAGGCTTGCATATTTTTTTTTTTTCCTCCAAGAGCCCAAATACAAAAGTACTAGTGGAAGGACAGGGACCTGTTTTGGTTACTTCCTTAGGTGGCTTGAATGTAGTTAGTGGGACTTTTCTGCACGTACGTTAACAGGAGTTTTGAAGCAGTAGCACTCTGCTTCACCTGCACCATGTTCTACGTGTGGGGACATGTATGAGGAGAGGTTGAGGTCTCTTTGGTAACGAGGCTCTAGCCTGCTTTCATTTTTATTCTGGTTAATGTTTGCTCAGAGAGCTGGCAAAGGGAAACCCACCCTTGAAAGCATCATGTTGGTGTCCTGCTGATAACCAAAATCTCTTTTGTGGAGACTTAAATTTGCTCAAACTTTTTCAAAGTTTGATAGAATTGGGTTTTCAGTCCTTTTCCTAAAATAGAAAGAGGCTTACTACTGTCAGTCTACACTGTTGCCATGATAACAGGGCATTGCCTGCCTTTTTCCTTCTTACATATGCCTTAAAAAAGATGCCTGGGCTGTAAAATAAATTACTGTTTTGTAATTTAGCTTTAAGCAAAAGGAATATTTCAATGGTGACAGTTCTGGAAATGCTTTAACTTTTAAATGCTGACACCAAATAATAAGTAAAACCTTGTGATTAATGTTTCCAGAAGGGACTATTAACATTATCCTACATCTGTTCGTGATATAATCTCCAAATGAAAAACACTCGCTTTAAAAAAAAAAAAAAAGAAAAGAAAAAAACAAAAGAAAAAAAGAGAAACCCTAAAGAAGTGTATGTTTATACAGCATTTCAGTGTAGACTTAACTCTAATGTGTGGACATCCTGGGTAAGACTTAACCAACTAATTTTTCAACTGATCATTATTTAGTCAAACCTCTATGGTACTCCTGAGGTTGCTTAAATTTCATTGACAACATGTCGTTCCATTTGCTGAAAAATGTGGTCATTTTAAATTACACTACATGAAAGAGCTTTTTATTACTTGAAGTAAAATTAGCCATCATATTTGATGAAAATACTTAATGGTAGATCAGGCATAAAGTTCTGTGAAACATCATTTCATAATTAGTTCTTGCTGATTTAAATGTTTGAGATTGTATAGGAAGGTTGTTTTTTATGATGAGGAAGAATTTGCAGGAATCCCATCATCTTTTGGAAAACGTTTAGGACTAGGGAAGCAGAATTTGTAGAATGCATGGGAGCAACTCATTCGGAAAATAGTTATTCTGAAAATAATTGCCTGTATTGGTTTGGAATAATTTGCCCATTTAAGACAAAATCCTAAAGTGAAATATGACATCAAGACAGCTATATTAATTTAAGTATGCATGTCTTGAATTCAAATTTATTTTACTTAATGAAAAAAGACAGGGAGTTATCTATGCTGAAAAATCATCCTTTTTTTATGCAAGCTGGTGGTTTTGTCAGTTTTAAACTACTGTTTGTACCACGCCAAATACTTTCCAACATGTATAAATTGGCATTTCTGGTAGCTTTTTTAGACTTCTGTTGAACAGTCATTTTGATCTCTGTTGGGCGCTATTTGCTATGAGCAGTTGATTCCCAATTTTCCAGTTTTCTTGTGTTAGCTGGCATAAGAATTCAACGACAAACCTAACAGTTACAGGCAATTTTTAATAAGAGACCACCATTGTTGAAGTGTTTTGGGGGGTTTTTTGGTGGGTTTTTTTTTTTGGATCATGCATCTTTCAGTCGATGCTGTTTCCTGCTAGCATACTTTAGTTTCAACAGACACCTCTTTTATGGTTTGGGTACAAAAGTGAGGTGTGAACTGTGAGGCGTGGAACACTGGGTGCATATTGCTGGGTGTCTTACAGAGATTTAACATGTGGTAAAACGAAAATACCATCACAGGTGGTGTTGAATATGTATCATCCATGACAAAAAAAAAATCTATCTTCAAAATGAATGACAGAATAAGAGCAACAGGTTTCTTGAGGAATCTCAAAAGTCCCATTCAAGTGTTTAAAGTTAAATTAATACCTTTATGCTTTGCGTGTGGTGGCCATACTTCAGGCTAATCTCACTGTTTGCTAGAAACCAAACAAGTCCCCTTTAAAATAAGTTGAGTTTAAGGTTGCTCCATAATTTATCATGCAACGCCATTGTTCTAGCCTCTGTGGATAGATCAAGGTTTAATCTAAGCAATTTTTGACAAAAAAAAAATCCAGACAATTTTGGACTTAAGATTGTTCATCATACTTCAGCTGCCTGAAACGACTTTCAGTATTTTAATGATGAAATCTAAACTTCAGATTGGTAAATGGTTTGTTTAACCAACTGCTTAAATAAGAAGATGTGCAGGGAGTATTTATTTCTATTTACGCATCTACTCCCACATCTTGCATATATTACATGCGTGCAGTTCAGTAAGAAGCGATCACAAGTCTTTACAGGAAAGAATCTGTGATACATGTAATTTATGTCAATAATGAAACAAAATTAAAATACCAATTGAAATAAAATTTACTCATATTTTTCACATAATTTCTATCCTCGGTTATTGAATTAAAACAGAATGAGGACATTGCCGTTTGGGGAAATACATTTCTTCATATATAGGCATAGAACTGCCTTGAAGAAAAGCTTTGTGTTATTTTAGTCTGATTACAAAGGAATGTCTCGCATTCATCACTTGAGCTCTGTGCGAATGACTGCAGGTGTACTGTATCTGATCCCAGGGGGTGGCATTGCACTTACTCAGTTGTTCATACCTGCAGGAAACCTATCAAGAGGAGATTTCTGTTTGCGTGTATTCTGGCCAGGCTGTTGGCCGTGCAGTGTTGCTCAGGTTGTTATCTTGTAAGCTGTAGCTTGGGAAGTTTGCATCTTTTCCTC
The DNA here is from genome assembly GCA_020746105.1 of Trogon surrucura. NCBI lineage: Eukaryota > Metazoa > Chordata > Aves > Trogoniformes > Trogonidae > Trogon > Trogon surrucura. The sequence continues at coordinate 2,088,803 of CM036627.1, forward strand.
ACTTCACTCACCTGTCCTTTTTAGAAAAAAAAAAATGGATTGCAAATGAGCTAATACATAATTCTCTTTTTTATCTTTTTTTTTTTTTAAAAAAATAATAATTCTGAAACAAAGGAAATTAACTAGACCAAGAGAGGGTTTTAGCAAAATATGTCTTTTATGACTGCCTCTCCCAGTGCAAAAGTGTAGTTTGTCATTCTGTGTTCAGTTCTTCAGACTAGTTTATTTATTTCTACGTGTTTCTACGTATTAAAAGCTTGTTTACTGTATCACATGGTAATATGTCATAATTTGCTGAACTAACTTTTTTTCATTCGCATGGGATTGTATAACACATCTTTCCTGCGTGGTTGGCCATAAGTGACTCCTTTCTGTTGTCTAATTATTCTGTTCTGACATATTTTTCTCTGTGTGTGAGTTCTGACAGTGCCTGACATTTACCTCACAGAAGTGGCCCTTTCCATTGCTATTCATGTCATCGTGTTAAACCTGTTTCTGAAACTGGTTTGTCACATGAAGTGCAGACAAAACACTGTTCAACGCATGCAACACAACTGCCAAATTTCAACCTTGGGTGTTCGGGTCAGACTTCTTAGCCAGCATTATTGAAACAGCTGTGTCTGCCAGGCTTCTTTATATCCATGATAACTGAATGGTCTTGGGAGAAGTGAGTAGAGGGAAGAGAGACTCCAGTGAACATACATGGCAAATTTTTTGGCCTTCTGGTTATAAAAATGATTCTAAGAACAGCCTCTCAGCCTTCTGAGGGCTTCATAAGTTCATTATCGACAGAATTTGCTCAAAGGTTCTACATGAAAAAGATGAAGATTCCTGATGAGTAAACAGAAATGGTGATTGTCATGTTTTCCTACAAAATATTTCTGCAACCAGGTGGAATGAGTATCGTTGAGGTATTTTTAGGTTTAAGACTACATGCATTGTTTAAAGCTAAGTTTCAGAAGTACCTAAAAAGCAAAGGTTGCAGAGGAAATTTAGATTCCTCCCCCCAAAAAAATCAGCTTAAGCAAAGCTATTTAGATATTTTAAAAAAAAAAATAATCATTCATAGCTCTTTCTGCCACTCTGGAGACAATGAAGACTTTAAAGCTGAAAAAATATAAAGAGGTATTTTTTGTAATAGACAGAATTTGGTGATTGATTTTGTTTTGGAGGGAAACTGCAACCAGATGCACTGAGAAGAAAGAACATTTTCATATAAAAATGCAACAGTGAATATGAATTACTGTGGTGGTTGTGCTCATCACAAAAATAAAGGAAATATGACAAATAGAAGGATAAAGCTCTGCCTAAGATGACCTTATGGTTTGAAACAAACCAGCCCAAATGTCTTTTAAGGAGCCTCATATCCTACATGCAGTTATGTCCGTCCTTAGGTCGCTCACTGACAAAAAATTATTACCCTGCAATAAATACTGTCTGTATTATTGGGAAACAAGGGGCATGCCGTTGTCCAAGAGGATGATGCAGATTCAGGATGACTGTAAGGACTGAATTTGTTTAGAGGACCAGTGTGTTTTGTCCACAGCTTCACCTGCATGACCATGGAACTAAGCTCAGTACTGCACCTTTCTCTAGTAAGTACCTGACTGCAGTCAAGGTTCATTTGGCCTTGATGTAGGGTATAGGCTGGTCAGCCTAAAGGCTGGCTGTGGTTGCTTCAGGTGACAGATCTGGCAGCACAGAGGATGTGAAAATGAAAGCTCTGTGCATGAGATGTATGAATGCAGACTACCTTTCTGTTACACGTAAGGCTAATGGTATCGTTATTATCCTCAGACCATGCTGCAAGAGAAATGCCTCTTCTAGACGAAACCTTCTGTGTGACATACCCACTTGTGTCATACATCCTATGCAGTGCAAATCCTTGAAACGTAGATCTTGCACGTGATAAGAATTGGCATAAAAGTACATAGAACTAGATCTAACCTTGGATTTGTAGTCTAGAAAAGAAAGATTTCATTTAATTTATTTGATTCGCATGAGTAGAATTAAAATTAGGAGAGAGAATGAACGCATGGGGAAGAGAATTCTTAAAAGTGAAAGGAACTGGGCTGCAGAAGTGGCGAGAGCTTTGTTGCTTGGAAATTCTGGAATGAGATTAAGAAAAACTCTTGGAAATACGACTATATAGGAAGAGTCATGTAGAAGCCCTAAAAATCGCAGATCTGGACAATCCAATAGGTCTTCTGAGCTCTCTTTCCCTGTTGTAAGAAATCATTTCTTCAGTGGATGACTGGTAGATTTCCACTCTGTCCATGCAGACAGCTATTTTTTAGGGTTTTTTTTTCTGAGAGTTGTTTGTTTTCTTCGTAATGTACACTTTCAGGAAGAAGGATTATCTTGGCGTGTTCAAAATTGCCTGGCACATCTTGAACTCTAATTGTATCTAGAACAACATTAGTACAAGCCAAAGATATACACAGTTTTTTAGAAGATATTCTTAACACGGCATTTGCGTATGACAGGAAAAATAGAGAATGTGGCATCTTCCAACCTGGCTCTGAGAAAATATTCTGGACCTGAAAAAAGTCTGCTTTCCAGTCTGGGTAGGTGTCTTGTTCTCTCAAGTCTCAATTGCTCTGTGTAGTTTCCCTGAATACTGGTACAGGTTTAGGTTTCCATTGATATAAAAAAGAGCAGAATTTCGCTTTTCATTCAGCAAGCTCGTCTTAAATCAGTGGAAACCCAGAACTGCGTTATTAGTGTTTAGATTAATTGCTTCAGATTGACTGCAGAATACCAAAAGTAGGTAGAGTTTGATCCAAAGTTGGATTACTGGTTTGTACTTCTGAGATATGGACTGAAGGCCAATAAGGGTTAAGAAGATAGAGCTCTGAAATTCTCCTTCACTTTACCTTCGATAAATCTGAGCGCAGGCCTCCAGAGGTGAAAGGCTAGCACATTAACTAGGACCTTAAATGTGTGCTTCAGCACACAGACCTGGAGTATCTTTTGAAATCTGTGCAGGTTTCTCCTGCCTGCTGTGCGTAATTTCAGAATACGCTGTCACCATTAAAGAAAAAAAACAAGTTTGCTCTTTCATCTGTGCACCCCACGGCACCGATTGGGGGAATCAGTCCCCAGGCTCCCCTAAAATTTGTGATCTTTGGCTCCTGCTGTAAATTGATTCCGTGCTGTGCCTCCTGACATGTGAACTGGGTAAAATCCATTTTGAAGTCTTTTAAAACCTGGCATTAACCCTGTGGCATCCTCTTAAGTGCCGATGCTTTCTTGTCGTATTATTTACTGGGAAGAACTTGCCTTTAAATCTCTTGGAAGCATTGCAAGTTAACTTGTTAAAAATCTCAGTATTAAAGATAGATGCTATAGTGTGCTTTGAATTTCTCCTGAGACCTGATGTTGGGAAAAGTGAGTTCAATTAGTCATGAGCGAGGTGAGTGCCTCACTACTGTGCAAATTGCTTTGGGACCATTTGGCCCATGTCTACTCATGATCCTCCCCCCTCATAAATACAGATGTGTAAAGCAGTCAATATTTTGTCTGAGCTTATCTTGGACTGATTATCTGAAAGCCTCAAAAAGTTTTTTTGCTTCAGTGCCATGTAATAAAAAGACTATTAAATTTTTCAGATTTCTCCCTCTGCTCTTTTATAGGGAAAGCAGTAATGCCTTTCGTACACATCTCTCTCTTCACATCTATTCTGTATGACTTGGTTCACTGCCCACTAAAGTGAAGTGGCCTTTGAGATTACAGCACGGTAATGTTTTACTCAAGAGTTTGGGACAGGAAGTAAAAATGAATAACTATTTGAAAACTTCAGGGGATTTTAAGTAGCCAGAGCTTAATTCCAAAGAGAAAATGGGTTTGGACAAAATAGCAAAAAACAATAGAAATTCTTTAGTGATAGAAATGGGTTGGAACCCTGGTGTTACATCTTAAGACAACAGTACTGGCAGTGGAGTACCCTTGCACTACAGAATCATAATAAAGGGCATTTGAATTTGAGCCGGTGGCTTTGCATGCCCGCAGATGCTGCTTGCTTTTGTGCAAAGGACTAACTGTGAAAATGGCCTCTCTGTTCTTTAAGCACTTACTCACTTTGATTCTGTTTTTAAAAGAAGAGCCGAACTTCTTTTTCCTTCGAGGAAACCAACTGGCCACTCACCAGAACAACTTTTGGAGAATTTGCCAAAGTTCCGTCTTTTCTTCTCCATCTCCACGCTGCTGTTTATGGAGATGTCTGGCGTACAGTTCAGTTGGTAGCAACTGATAAGGCATAATACTGCTTGTTGTTGTATACTAGAATTGAGGTGAAACTATATTTCACTTTTCCTTTGAGAAAAAGGCTAGTAATACAGGACTTGTCAAGACCCTTTCCTGTGTTTGATAGCTTTATCACAGCCCCAGCTCGAAAGGTTAAATGTTTTGGATTACACAGAATGTACATTATACGGAGGGCTTACTATAAATCAACAAGGCAGGTATGTTAAACACAGAAAAATATCTACAGCTGTTCTCTTACTCATCCTGCTTGTTATTTAACTCCATCTCTACCCAAAGGAATATTTTTAGTTGTACTGTCAACAGTTTCAAAACAAAGAAGCAACTACAACTGGCAAATGAGGAACCCAGCTGGTGCTATGTTTAGGCTCCCAATGAATATACTCTAATCCTGACACCTGCAAGCTATTTAATCAGGATTTACAATTGAACATGAAGGATGAGAGGTCCAGAGGGCTGTGTTCTTGGTGTTTTGATTGCAAATGATGGAGAAAAACTTTGTTATCGGATGTTGTAGTTATTTGAAGTTTGGTGCCCTCTAACCCATGGGGGACCAAGAATCATTTATCACTTCACAGCAAAAGCCAAAAAAAGCCACTATGGCTTACACACTAGCATTCTCCTTTAGCTTTTCCTGTATTCCAGTGTAAACATGCCTTGGATTTATGAACAATGTGAAACAATTTCCAGCAGGCGCATGGAAAGGAGAGGTTATAAGGAAAGCATGCATTACCAGTTCTGCGTCAAACTGAAAAGATCACTTTCAATTCCTCGGCATCATTAATGTTCCTAATGGTGAACTGTACTTTAAAGATGAGCAGAAAGGGTATGAAGGAAATTGAATAAAACCAGATTTTTCTTTTAAGAAAAGACCCGTTTCCACAGTGCAGTTCTTGAATCTCAAAGTAGCGTTGTCAAGGGTGAATGACTCCCTTCATAAAGGTTTTCTTTGCTCCTCCTAAACCCCTGTTCCCCCAAACAAGCGGCATGACGTGAAGAAATTTAGAATTTTGCTATACTGTATTGTAACAAGCCCCGATGTGCCATTATGTTGCTGTGCCTGTTTATTTACTGAAGGTTTCTAAGTACTCCTAGCTGAGTTCATGACAAATTAAACACATCGTTTTGGCAGTAGCTTTCGGTGTGTGTGTACGCGGGGTGTGTATGTGGGGGGTAGTACGCTTTTCTCTTGCTGTGTTGTGCTGTCAACAACGTAGTTATGAGCAAGCAGGGTGTGGTGTAATTGACACCCTACAAAAAGTGGTTGATCAGCTGTCTGAAGTTGTTAGGTAACAATGCTGTTGCCTCTGGGTCTGATCGGGTGATGTAATGCCTGTAAGTTATTTTTTGTGGGTTGAGGCTATTGTGTAACTTGATATCCTGCAGAGGGTTTGTATGGCCAGAATCACAGAACAAGCCAGAATTTATTTCTTACTTGATTGTGCTGTTTTATTTCTTAATTTAAAAGGGCCAAAAAAGTATTTATTACTTTTCAAGGCAAATAACTTGTGGGGACAAAACAAAAAAAGTCATCCTCATTAATTCTGTAATCAGCTGGAGTCAGACTAGGGGCAGAGAACTTTCCTCCAGAGCATCTTGTCTTGTGGGCTGCTACAAGTTGTGCTTGCCAGGGTGAAGGCTGCAGTGCTATGTGACTCCTCTCCTGTGCTCCTCCAGCAGGCAGTCTTCTGGGGTTTAAAGTTTTACTAGATTAAGGGACTTAATCTAGGGTCTCCTCAAACTTCTAGTTATAGCTGCAAAAACAAATATTTTGGCAGAATGATAGCACTGCCCCTTTCTAGATCACGTGCTGTCACCCCTTGGTATGTGGGTGGATGACATCACTTATGTCATGTCAATCATAGAATCGTAGAGCAGTTTGGGTTGGAAGTGACCTTAAGGATCATCCAGGGACACCTCACTAGAACAAGTTGCTCAAAGCCCCATCCAAGCTGGCCTTGAACACTTCCAGGGATGTGGCTTCCACAACTTCTCTGGGCAACCTGGTCCAGGGTCTCCCCACCCTCATGTAAAGAAGTTCTTCCTGATGTCTAAATCTACTTCGCTGTGATACGGGATCTTGAGTGCTTGTTGAAGTCTTGCCCTGAAAAGAAATTAAAACTGCTCACTGCATACTAACTCAGCTGTTCAGGCTTTGCAGTTTCTTTATTCCCACATCTATTTATGCAAGAGACTGTGCTTTCTACAAATATTCTTCCTTCTCTCTCAACATCTTCCCTGTAGTCCAGGCATTCAGATGTTGGTGGCATCAACCAAGTATTTCTTGTGGTGAATGTTCTGATTAGAAGTGCACCTCTCCCGAGGACCGACCAGCTTTGCAGACTTGCACAAGCTGCTTCTCTCAAGCAATTATCAGCCGTTGTCAGTCTCATGCCATCTCAGTTCTCTCTGGAGAATCTCCATTACAGTCCCTCTGGTGTCCTTTGGTACCTATTACAACTCGACCTTCCCTTAGCTTGTTAGTCATATCCGCTTCCTTCACTGTGCACACTGCATGCACTCATTGTACTTTTCTGTCGATTCCACAATTTAATTGCTATCCCCAACTCTGTCAATACTGTCAAGTAACTTCTGCAAATAACTTTTTCATGTGGAGTTGTACATGCCATTGTTTCCATGGACAAAGGAAACAATGCTCAGTACTGTCTAGGGAACCGTAATGTGAAGATACAATAAAGTCACACATTCTGTTCCTGTTCCAGCTTTGCAGGGTGAACAGGTTACTGCCCAAGGGCTCTCTTCCGTTTCTTTTCCCACTCCCTAGAGATCTGCCACGATAACTTTGTGTGTAAATGCTCTCTAGATTATCTGAGAGAAAAAGTTACGCATGTATTTAAGTGTTTAAGCTAACCTAGTCGTTTTAATTGAACTAGATTAGGAAGCAAGTAGCGAGGCAGTGATCTTAGATATGCTGTGACCACTAACTTCTTCACTTGAATCAGCTGCAGCCAGAACAAGACTGCTGACTTGTGGATCTCTTGACACTGGAGTAACAGCACTCGGGCTGACTTTTTGCACGCTTGAACTCTCATCCTGTTCATCATGTCTGTGAGATCAAATATAAAACATCTCTCAAGGACACTCGACTAAAGAACTAGCACTCTTAATCCTAAACCTGCATTTCTACAGTTGCATTGCCTCTCTGAAAGCAATAAGTAAAGTTATTGCCTGTACTTCTGTTTCTTAAAGGGCTCCATGAGGAATGCCATTCATGCTGAGAAGATGCAAAAGTAGCCTCTTCAGAACACAGAAGTCACTTAAGGCATGTGGAAAAAAATGAATGGAAAAATGAGACAAAGAAGGGTTAATCAAATGGAAAGTGTGGCAAAATACCACAACTGTAGCACATCTGACGGGTAAGGAGCCTAAGTGACACACACTGTCTTCTGAGAAGTGAAAACTGCCTTACTTCAAAGATTTGCTGTAGACATACCTGTTTGGCAAAAAAGCAAATTTCTTGAGTCATCTTTTCTTGTAGCTTAAAGGGATGTTTAGTTCCACTGGCACTCTGCTGAAAAATATCTGAGAGACGGTGAGCTATCCCATCAGTAGATTGAGCTACATTCTTGAAATCTTGTCTGTCCTTCCCAGCTCTATCATTTCATCTGATAAAGGATATCACTTCATTCCAGGAGCGCTGCCTTGCTCACCACAGGTAACAGCAATGTTACTACCGCAGCTTGAAACACATCTACTTTGACAGGGTTGGAAGATCTTCTCCAGTGCTAGCTAGAGTATTCAAATAGATACTACACCTCAAAAAAAAGTGCTTTGGGAATTCTTGGGCAAACGGATCAGAGGAATGGTGATTTCTTTCAAAGCAATGCACTTATAAATTATTCTAAATGCCAGTGGTCTGCTGTTAGGATGATGGGGAGGCTTAATACACGCGTTGTTACCCTTGGGCTCGAATTCGGAGATGCAAGGAAATTGTGCTGTTGCTTTTGCAACACCTCGTAAGGAGGGGAAATTCTTGCTGTTTGACTTAGTAAATGTGCTACAGAACTGCGTAAAATGATAAAATTTATTAAAGGCTCAGCAGAACACTGAATTTATCAATTGTGTTCTCAATTGTAATAACTTACCAGCTTCAGCATACCTTTCCCACTTCGAATAATATTTTCAAAAATACCAACAGGGATGGTGAAATGTGTTTCCCACCCATAGCTCATTTAAAGGTATAACCTCTATTCTAATGCGAAGTTTCAAATTCAACATTATGGACAGATGCATCTGTTCAATTGTTTAGTTGCTCAAATACATTGACAAGTAAGCTGACGAGTCAGGAATAAACCCCTGTCTGTTTAACTAAGGGTTGTTAATTACTGCCTGTTTCAGCATATGAAAATGACCTTGGCTTTTTCTTTTGAACTCTTTAGAAGTTCAGGGTGGGGAAGTACAGTGTTTATTCAAGAAGGTTGTGAATCTATGTACCTCAGCTAGATTATCACTTTGCAACGTTGACAGGTAGTTAACAGAACAAATGGCTTAGGCAGCAACGTATGAGCTGGGTTCTGCAGTTTCTTTTCAACAACCAGACCTGTCCAGTGATAGAATCTGTTAGCATTGTGAAAGAGAAGCTTCCGTCCTTCAGATTTATTTATTTATTTTCTTCAAATGAAATCTGGAGGAAATTCAGATACATGGTACTTGTGGTATCTAGTGTTGAACTGAATGACTTTAATGAAGGATTTAAGATCCTTTACTCAAAAGTATTCCTGTTGACAAGTGTCTCTGGACAGAATATGTTCTGGTTTGTGTGTATATGAGGAAGACTTTGAAAGATGAGGTCCGAATACCGATAGGAAAAATAAGCTTAAGAAAATAATTTTCTTGGGGCACATGAGAAAATATATTGCAGAGTTACTCTTTAATAAAAAAATTCATGACTGACAATTCAAATGTTTGAAGTCTTATGAGGAACATTTCTATGAAGTTTGTAATGTCTATGTATTACTCAATGTACTATTTCTCTTGGCAATGACATAGCAATGCTCGTGATTATTGTGAGGTGTATAGAGCCACAACTGGTTTTATTTACTTTCTAATCTTAACAGGAAGTGAGATATCAGTCTGAGTTACTTTAGGAATAAAAAATTTTAAAACGGTATTAAATTTGCATGTGGCTACCGTGTGGTTTCAAGGTTTGGCAGGTAAATTGCATGAAGTAGCAGAAAGGGCTGGGTTGTTTGGGTCTAGGACTGGTGTGTTCCGAAAGCTGACCTTCCCAAGCCAGGTGAGAACGGGTACCTCCTGACACGGACTGGGCAGGCCACGGCAGCTGGATCCGACACCAGCCAAACCGTAAGGCATTGCCTTCACAAAGTACCGCACCCTCATCACATTGCTAATCCAATCAAATAAGCCCAAGCAGAACTTTGATTTTTAGCTAGTTAAGTACAAGGTTATGGTTCAGTCTGTGGACAAACCGATAAATTCATCGCATGGGATAATTATCTGCCTAACCAACATGCATCTCAAAGGTTTAAAGAAGTACAAGTGTTTTGACTAGAGATCTTCCATCCTCAGACAACTGTACATATAAAGTTGTAACTGTTGGGACAGATGTGTGCACACAGTTCTTTCTCTCTCTTTTTCCCTCTTGTGCAGTGACTTGCATGCACATACTTTCCCTTCTGTAGAATGATACCAACAGACAAAAGCATTTTCCACTTTTTGTCCTCCTTGCTTTTCTCTTCCTTTTTTTTTTTTCAAAGCAAAAACAGAAAGAGAAAAATAGGAGTATATAAAGCAAATCTCAGAATATTTTTAGTACAGATTTCAAAAGAGTGACCAAAAGTAAATGAAAACCGATTTGCTTTGACATCAAAATAGTTTTGAAAATGTCAGAATGCATTTGAAGTATTTTTTATGTTTTTCTTAAACTGACCTTTGTAGATGTCCTTTAAAACCTTTCCAAGCTCCAAGTGACTAGAATGAGTCTCAAGTTATTATGTGTTCTCGTATCATTTCACGTCAGGTGGGGTGACTCATGGTCAGGCCTTCCAGAAATGATTATGGCTTTCTGTGCTTCAGTTCTTGAGGGAGTATTTCAAAATATGTTGCAGAGTCTTGACTTTTCAGAAAATACATACTGCGCATCTCCGATGAATAGGATTTGTTTCAGTGGTCATAGCTGAAAACTTGACCTGAAAATATAAAAATTTTGATCAGAACATGAACTCTTCCTACCAAAGGAGTTTAACTGATGTTACTTACTTTAGTATACTTGAAAAGTCTGAAGATAATCCACACATTCCACTTACAAGCCATATAAATTGTGAAGGAAAACAATAACTTGGTATTTCCTCGTGATATTTTTGATTCAAGGTTATTGTGGTTTAGCAGAACACTGGCAGATCCAAAGGCAACATGCTTTCCACAGATACTGATGCCTGTAAAAGCTGCTCATTGTACAGAGATTCTGATACAGCCTCTGATTAATAGCATGAGATATTTCTGCGGACAGATAGATCTGAGTTGGATCATAGAGAGAATTCAAAAGAAAAACAAATCTTTCATAAAGGGCACTTAATATATATACGGACAGAATTCATGCAGGTGCAGATATACAAGCAAAATTCAAATACAGGGTAGGTCAACATTGCTGTTTTGCCTGTAGCAGGTTGGGTGGCGCAGGCCAGCTGCAATTTACGTGGGTTTGTTTTTTCTTTCAAAAGTGCAATAGTAATAGGTAACTTCTGCTACATCTGGGAGCTAGTATTTTGATGGACAAATAAGGAACAAGCTCTAGATTATGCTACATCTCTACGCTCCAAAAATACTTTATTTTGTATGAATATAAAACAGTAAAGCAAAACAATTATACATCAATATATTTCAGTGGTTAACTTGGATTAAATGAATATTAGGCTACCAGAGAAAGACCCAATACATTTGTTTTTAACTTTTTTAATGTGTGGTGTTATGACGTTGGATGACATTTTGTGTGTTTGTTCATGTGTTGCTTGACCACATTCTGGACTGTTGATATGGAGTAAGTTTTCTGGAATTTTCATTATGACATCAGATGTAGGAAGCTGCAGAAAAACGTGGGCTGATTTCCAAAATGGCTATTCCTGGGCATATACCTTTTAGGCAACTATACTTAATACAACACGTCCTGTTTTGATATGATGTTTCTCAAATTATTTGTCTCCAATTATTTGGGTTAGCAGATTTCTATAAGAGTTTGTGAAATTTTTGTGAAGGCTTATTTGTTACCTGAGCTAAAAAACAGGGCAAATAAGCTATTTGTTAACCATCTCAATAGCATGAGAATTTAAACAAATGTTGCATATACTTGCAAGCAAATGGTCAGCTTCTGAACCACGTGTTTAGTTAGTGAACTTCTGGTTCTCTGGTGATATTCTTTCATGTGCTTGCTGAGGACATGGCTATGCCTGCATTTCTTCTGAAGATGTTAACTTAAAAGCAGCATGACACCGAAAAGAAGTTGTCAATCCTGAGATGGCAACTATTCTTCATCATTCCAATGACATTAAAAAAAATCACTTCTTTCATGAGAAGAAATGGAAGTGTTAGACCATATGGATCTGCGTCATGTACTTCATGGCCTTGTTCTGAATTTGACAGAAAGTGCTGCTCAGCTGCATCCTAGCTTTTAAAGAGAACACTTTGTGCTCCTGGTTTTGCATCCTCTTATGAAACAAACACCAAGCTTTGAACTGGGGGAGGTGACTTATGTTTGTTTTGTTGCTTTACTTTTTATAATCCGATAAGAATATGCACCGCAGTATCTCGGTGTGTCAGGGAAGGGCTGAAGAGTTCGGTTCTGAAACACTCTCGCTCCATCACCAACCGTGAGGAACACTCCTGCCAGCAGGAAGGCTTTTACCGCGCAGCTGTCTGCAGCAGTAATGCATTCTCTGTTATGCCCTCCCCTGTCATTGCACTCTTCCCCCAAGAAGATACAACCTGTTAGAGCAAATAGCATGAACTGAAGCTCCCCAAAAATATCAGCTAAGCCTGAGAGAGCCTGCATAATGCTCTGGGCCCCCAAGTAGCTTCAGGCTGGTGGTCTGTCTTCTCATGGTTACCCTGGGCTGCAGTCATGCATTGCCTGTGCAGGGCAGACACATCCCAGCTGGGTCAGTATGGGAGCGCTCTTGAACTCCAGCAGTGACTGTATGAGCACTTAGGTGCTTTTTGACTGTGAACAGTACGTGGCTAATAAATGACTCTAGAAAACTGTTTCGAAGATTTGTGTGAGTAGCAGGGCAGAGACTTTTTCCACAGAGAAAAATAATTTTTCAGGTTTTATGTTAAACATGACGGAAAAATGCCTAAAGTATTTGATGTTGAAGAACACAAAATGTTGTGAATCGTCATAAGGCTCTTAGGTTGCCTAATCTTTCAAAAACTCTTGGGCAGTGGGTTACCGGCACTGTAACTGTCGTAAAGACTGGAAAGCAGGGCCACGTCTATCACCAAAATGAGAAACGATATTTCAGATCATTCTGAATCTTGGGTTTCTCTTCCTTTTTGAAGAGCCTTTAGAATAGGGTAGGAGGAAAAATTATACGCTTCTCTAAAAAAGAATTTCTCCTTGTAGGAGATAAATAGTCTAGGTGGAATATTACTAGCATCAACTCTTGCAGGACAGCTGAAGACCAATGAAGGAACAGAATATTTCCTACTGTGTTGTCTAGAACTTCTCCTATATTTTTTTTTCCTTCTAATGTTTGTCCCATTAGAAGTAAATAACATACCTGAAGGGCAGTGCTGAGATGACATGTGCTTGGGCTGCTGGCTACACCAAGCACAGCTGTTGGTGTTTGCAAACAGCTTGGCCCCACACCTCTGTTCAGCATGTAGTCTGGAGGTGACGAGAAGCTGCTGAGATCCCTGCTGAGGAACAGAAGAAAGCAGCATCTTGTCCTTCACAGCTTTTATCTAAAAACAAGTCAATCAATATGCTAAGCGCTGATAGCAAAATACTCTCAGACTGGTGTTCTGAGAAGCTCTGGAAGGCACCATTTGTCCACAACAAAGCTTTGTCAAGGGAAGAATTATCTGTGGAAGGGATGGAAGGAGAAAGAAGCTGAAAATATATCTTCACTTTAGGGATTGGAGATACAAAATGGTGATAGCTGCAGAAAAGCACATCCCCATTGACACTTTCTGCTGTCTGCCAGAGCTCAGGAAAGGAAGCAGACAAGAATGACTACAGAAATTGTTCCTAATTTTTGTATTGAAATAATCCTCTTTTGAAATATACACTACTGCTTCTACCAAATTATTTTTTCATCATCACTTCTTGCTCTGAAAAGCTTAATAAATTGCAGATTATGCAGTAGCTCTCATTTGAGGCAAAAGTGCTATGAAATACCTTGCCAGGACTCTTGTTTCCCACAGGTTACAGTGTTGTGCCTAAAAGAACAAAGTGGTAGAACAATCAAAGGTGTTACTTTGCCAGCATGGATGATTTCCATCATTACAGACCAATATTTCTTTCTCCATCACAATCTGTTATCTTCATAAGAATAAATTAACGCACATTTCTGCCATGATTTGTGTTGGTAGCTGGCCTGCTCTCAGCATTATGCATTTAGGCTGCACGTGTAATACTTTCTGACGTATGAGAATCCCCTTTTTTTTTTTTTGTCCTCGCTTTTGTTCCTGATGACTATTACCAATCCATTTTCTTTATTTCTTATTAAGCATTGAGTTGATATGAACAGGCTTGAAAAACAGTGATTGAGAGATCTCCTTACTGAGGTGTAATAGCTAATACAGACCCTATTGAGTAACATGTGTAACTAGGGTTGGTTTTAAGTTTTCTGCATTTCCTTGCATTTATCAGCACTGATTTCTCCTGTTATGTTAATTGCTCATTCAGTGTCATGTCACAAACACTTTTTTTAGCTCTTCACAATTTTTAATTTTGTTTATCCTGAGTTCTGTGCCATCAGTAGTCTGTGCCTTCTTACCATTCTCTCAATTTTCTGCATAATTTGGAAGAGGTCTCAGCTGTTCAGGACCAACTTTTGCTGCAACTTGTGGTGGGAAATGACTATTTAATTTCTGGGTTTTGCTTTCTCTCTTGTAAAGAAAAAGATCTTTTCACTTTTTACATGACAGCTGAGAGCCCCGAAGAGCCTTTTCGAGTGTCTTGTGAAAACTTCTTGGATATCTATTTACAAGAGTCAGCTTGTTCTTCCTTCTGTCATTTTTATCTGTGCATACCATTCCATTCTCACTCAAATCACTTTCTCAGTATGGAGGCAAGGCTTGCTACTCTGTACCCCTTCAGATTTATCCTTGACTTGTTTTTAAAAGCCAACCAGCAAATACCACTTGAGTCCTTGATCAGATGTCTCTCCATTATGCCTCCTCTCCTAGAGTCTGTGCTAGGGTGACTTTCAGGAGGTAAACAAGGACAGGGTGAACATAATCAAGCGTGAAGCAGCGTGTCTGATCCTATGGCAATCCCTCTGAGCGTGGGATCCGGTGTGTTCAGCTGAGTTTCATATACTTAAAGTGAACCTAAATGCATTAGTACCTCTTGAGGGGACATAACCTAATTAGCTACTGTGTTCATTAGTTTGAGACAACTCATTCATGCTTAGAGTTACACCTATGCCCATCTGTACTGTATGTATTTCTATATAACTTGTGCACCATCTGTATTACATATATTTGTATTGTCAAATAAGGATGTCTGAATGGGAGTAATGAGAGTAGAAGTTCATACTCGGGTCCCCTTAAGTGGGGCAAGAAACTGACATTGCTCCTTGCTGCTGCTCCTGAGGTGACCTGAGATTATGAACTGGTAGAAAACTACTTCATTTGCGGGACAAAGCTCTCCAACCATCCTTTTTCATGCGCCAGCATTACAGGGCTACTTTTCACATAGAAACTTAAATTGTGACCTGATGTTCTTTCTAAGGTGGGAAGCTGATTCAAGTTACTTGTCTTGCTAGCTCTGCATTTCCCTCCGCGCCAACCCCCTCCTCAGGTAGTCCTGCATGCATTTCTTATACCCATGTTAAACCGAAGCTGAAGTTAGTGTCTCGTGTGGGTGCCCATCATTTACTCGTTCCTGAGACTTAGTAACAAATTCCAATTTTCTACACAGCAGAAGCACTGAAGAAATTAATGAGATCTGAGAAAAAACTCTCTGCATAGATTCCTGTTCTGCAAACCTGTTTCAGGCTTAGCCAGGAGATTTTTAGCATGGGCTTAGTACTGCACTAACATGGCCTCAGGAAACATGGGTATAAACTCTGAAAGTTTCATTTATATAGGAAGTTATTGAAGTATTAAAGCTTTTAGTGTGCTGCTGCTGCTTCTGTGCATTCATTTAATATCCACTATGCAATTAACAGTTACAAAATCAAGTCTCTATAAACTTGAAAAATGTTTAAAGAACCCGAACAAAATCAATACTGAAACAAGCAGCATCCTTATTAGAAATTTCAGCCATTAGGTTATAAAATGGAAGTCAGTGGTTACTAACACTCCCTCTACCTTAAGACATATCAGCCGCTTTGTGTCTACCTGTTCTCTATTGCATTGCCTAAGAAATAACTCGCTTTGTGCTCCTGACTGTGTTTTCACTTGCATGTTTTGTGTTTCAAGGAAGGCTGGAACATGGAAGCAGTCAGGTTTTGCAGTATGCTTGCATCACGGTGTCGACATAGGAGAGGAATGTCCCTCTGCTGCTGTTGTATCATAAAAAATATGCATCGGGCTAGCCTGCTATATACTGTAAAAACTCTTGAGTTCCCACCTTACAGGGTGCATGGCTCACCCTTCCTTCACAGCTCCCTGGAACACCCACTGAGTTTATACATTTTCTTGACCAGGGCATTCACACACCCTCAGATCTGGACAGGCCCAGATGCTGCCTGGGAGAGTCACCACATCAGCTGGTCCTGCTCTCACCCCAGCAGCTGCTCAGGAGTAAGGGATGGAATAAAAGAATGCACAGTGTAAGAGTACACAGTTGCTGACTATTTCACAGAAAGAGAAGACTTTAAGAAAGGGAAGACTTTAAGCAGTAGTATCAGGAAAGTATCATGGAGATGTATTAAGTGGTTGAGTAGTGTCCCTGGAGAGCTGGTGGAGGATCGATTTGGTGGTTCAAGCTGGATTGCCCAAAGAGCGAGCAAGTTGGCTGCTGGAGGCAAATGTGCAATGGCAGGCGGATAGATGCTGTGACCAAAGAGATCTTGTTTCCCTTTGTTCCTTGACTACCAGCTTTTAAAAGGAACAGTGTTTGTAAATGTTTGAATAGAAGTTAGGCTTTTCCTCATAATCATAAACCTCCAGGGCTTTGTTGAATACCTCCCTCTATTGAATAATATTCTTGCATGCAGACAGATGAAAAATGGTTCAGAACTCAATGACGATCTTAAAGTATTTTCTTTGGCTGGACACTTTAAAGAAGTTTTTCTGTGATAAAGTTATTATAGAATGCTTATCAGAGAATAGAGGAATGCAGCTGAGGGGGTTTAGTTTGCCCTACTGCTATGGATACGTCATCCGTATGACATAGAACCACTTTAGTGGTGAATACTCGCTCTTAGCAAGAAGAGAATACTGAGAAGCCCTGATTATAAGGCCACCACAATCTAATCTGTCTCGTTTCCCTAAGTTTGTGGTTAAAATCTGTTGGCATATGGCCCACAACATATTGCCTCTCTTACAGCAGAGCAAAAGTATGCAGAAGTATTTCCTCTAACAATCAAAGCTTCAGTGCAAAAGTAGTGACCCAAATTAACTGTTTGGAAGAAAAAGGTTAAAGGTGTTTTAAAAAAGCATTCCTGACCAAACTGAAATAAATCAGCAAACTTCACCCACACATCCTCCAAACCTGCAATCAGCAATAATTCCATAGAAATAAAACAAATGGATTGCCACATTCCTTCATGTCTGTTACACTTCTGTCTTCATTGCAGAAATTACTCAGAAATGAAAAGTTGGAAGGAAACTTGGCTGTTGGTAATAGCTTTATCACTTGTGCTACAGCAAACACACTCTACAGAAATTTCTAGGATGCACTGTTTCTGGTTCTAATAAGTGTTCCCAAACTCTTCATACAAAAGCTCTGATGCTGTTTTTGTACACAACAGTAATGAATTAAGCTTCTGGATAAGGAAAGCATCTTAGAGCTACGGTGCATTTATGCCTAATAAAATTTAGCCTCTATCCAATAAGGGATCTTGTTTAACAGAAACACCTTAGCATGCATTTAAACTGTATTTTATATAAGGTGAAGGTGCTCTCTGGAATTGGGGCCTACCTTTAAAACAGATTTCTAGATGCTCTGTTCAGATGAAAAGATTTGTGAAATTCTGTGTTTAACTACAAAACACAAAGAATAAAACACCACTACATTTGATACTTAGTGTTCTAAGACATGAGATGGGTGATAGCTGGAAGGTATTTTGAATTGCAGCAGCCCTAGAAAGGTATGTTGACTCTTGCTTTTATTTACTGCAAATTTATAGGAAAGGGATGAAGTCAGCAACTTCTAATTAAATACAGAAAGAAGTTGGTACTTTTCTTTCAGAAGTATTAACTAGGAAGGGAAAAGAACAGCTTGAAACTTGTCCAGAGTTGGGCTGTCGAGTAGAAGTCCGTTTGACTATGCTAGGATTTGTATTTTAATAAAAATTGGATGTGAATGACAGGTTATTTGTGAAGAGTTTTGCGAGAGATTTTGTTGTACTTTTGCCTTTTTGCTAGGCAGATACCTTTGGCTCTGAGGCAAGTGGATTTGAAGATCTCTAGCCTGAAGCAATGGCTTGTCAGTTTTGATGGTGGACAGTAGGAGATGTTTGTGTCACATGTGGTAAAAACCAGAGAGGAATGAGAATCTGAGACTGGCTAACAGGAGAGGTGGCATTTATTAGGAAGAAACCAAGTTCTGTCATAGGAGAAGTTGCTGAAGAAGGTCCAGTTACAGGAACTATTAGTATAGTAAATACTGTGAGTGAGAACTAGAAAGAGCTTGGAAGGCATTGCTGAAGAGTTTATTGTACTCCTGAGAACTGGAGAACATAGGACAGAGCCCGCTCCCAAGCAGGCCCCTTTAAGAAACCTACAATTTTCCTTAACGTTATGATATAAAGTATGAAATGCTTTAAAGTAAACTATTGAATTGAGTACATCATGGTTTTATTTTCAAAGCCAATAAAAGCATGTATTAATTTGGAATATTTCTTTGCATGTCCAGAGAAGGGCAATGAAGCTGGTGAAGGGACTCGAGAACAAGTCCTGTGAGGAGTGGCTGAACTGGGGTTGTTCAACCTGGAGACAAGGAGGCTCAGGGGAGACTTTATCCCTCTCTACAACTACCTGAAAGGAGGTTGTAGCGAGGTGGGTGTTTGTCTCTTCTCCCATATAACAAGTAATAGGACAAGAGGAAATGACCTCAAGTCAAGGGGAGGTTTAGACTGGAGACTGGGAAAAATTTCTTCACAGAGAGGGTTGTCAAGAACTGGAACAGGCTGCCCAGGGAAGTGGTGGGGTCACCATCGCTGAAGGTGTTTAAAAGACGTGTAGATGTTGGTGGACCTGGGAGTGCCAGGTTAACAGTTGGACTTGATGATCTTAAAAGTCTTTTCCAACCTAAATGATTCTATATCCCTGGTGTAAATAGCTTAAATAAAGATATGTTGACAAATATTGCCACGTACATCAGCCCTACTTAGAATATAGAGGAATGTGGTAATGTGGTGGAGTTTCACGCTATGACCTTTACTCAGTAATAACTGCATATGGCACAGTGGGTATCAGCTTTTATACACCATGGTTAAGACCATTTTAATTGTTTCCCTAGACTCTTCCGTGTATAAAAACTAAACAGTAAATTTAGGGTGGTTTACCCCTCACTCCCTCATCTCACAGCCGCATATAATCCGGAAAACAGAGCTTAAAAATCTGGCTGTTTATGTTCTGCAAAATGCACATCAGTCAGAAGAGAGCAGGGATTTGGCATTTCCATTTTATTAATGTACCTTTTATGGGGAGGAACAGCAGCTGTAGCCAAAAAAAGCCCATGTGAAAGATAAATGATAAAGAAAGGGATGGGTGGCAACACTAGAGCCAGAGGTGGAACAATTGGAGGAAGCGCATACATCCGAGCAGCATCCCTTTAGGTATTCTCTACTTTCACCACAGTCTTTTTCTTAGTGTCTTCCCCAAGATTTCATTGGGTATTGTTGACATGGAGCCAACTAAGTGTTAAAAACAGTCTCGAACAATAGAAGCAAAATTCACAACAGGTGCAATCACAGAAAAGGATCATCCTCAATAGAAGGCAGTACACAGTACCTTAAAGCCTTGGCTATAAAGTATAAGCACAACCAAAATCATTCCGGAATACAGATGTGAAATGAGACGACACTCAAGCTCATAAAATTCCTGCAAGATTCATATCCTTAAGATAA
The DNA here is from genome assembly GCA_020746105.1 of Trogon surrucura. Lineage (NCBI taxonomy): Eukaryota > Metazoa > Chordata > Aves > Trogoniformes > Trogonidae > Trogon > Trogon surrucura. The sequence goes on from CM036627.1 coordinate 2,108,509, forward strand.
TTTCTATCTATCTGAATAGAAAGGACAGCAGAGTCACTGTATATGTGCTTATTTTAGGCAGGCAGTCAATGGCAGTGCAGAAACAAGGGTAAGAAGTGCTGTAGTTTTCTACTGGCATCAGCGCACAGGTCAAGTTGCATCATCATCGTTCTATCAGTTTCCCTCATACTGTTTATGTTCATTTTCACACGGAGCTGAAACTCAGCCTCAAAAAATTAGTGGAATAGGTGATTTTTTTCTTATTGCTGAGATCTTATTGGAAGTAAAAATTGATCTATACTGCTCAGTTGATACTTTAGAAAAGAAGAGGGTATGGAGGGTACTTGTGATATAGTTTTAAAATAAATACTTTGCATTGCAACAACCATCATATCTAGCCACGATGGAAACAAAAATCCAGTAAATGCGCTGTTTCATATGTAAGATTATAACATGAAAGATAAGTCTGTCTTACCTCACTACCATGCCATCTCTGACTTCCAGCATTCTTGAACCAAGATGTCTCATGTTTTGCACTGAAACCAATAGTGGTTCCAAGTTAAACCAAACCTGTATTGCAACTCTTTGTATCTTTATTAAGCCACAAACAAATTTTATCCTAAGTTTTTCATGTACTTCTGTCTTCCGCAACTGCCCAAAACGTGACTAGAGCGATTAACTGTGGCCTTTCATTACTTACATTCTTGTAACTCTTGATTGCTGTTGCTGGCTCACTCCTACCACAAATGTGTGTGCTCTTACACATGAGTAAACTGAATCTTGAGTATCTGTTTTCTTCAGTGTTGTGTGACTTATATCCAGACTATATCGACTAGACTACCTACAAAGATAGGTGTAGAAAATGTCCTTACCTTCCTCAGGGACTGATTCTGTTGGGAGGGTGAATATGTTGATGCTTAGAACAGGTGGGAGTCTTCTATCAGTCATTCCTTCTCCCTTCCTTCATAATACTTACAGTTGCACAGTTCTGCCCATTCACAGATCTCAAAGTGTAGCAATTTTTACCTTTTCCCAGTTGCTTGTTACTCCTTGGATTGTCTCACTTTTGTGGGACTCCAAACTGTTCTCTTATATGTCTTTCCTCTTAATCCAAAAGTACGAAAGAGAAATAGCTAAGTCACTATAGCTGTCAGTTTTGATCCATAATAAGCTTTAAAAAAACCTCCCAAACTGTTCACATTGGCATAGATCTTCCTCTTGTGAGACCAAATTCTTCTGGTAGTAGGAAACGTTTGAAACTGTAGGAATATTTTCCAGCCAGTACCTTTAGATTATGGTATTTAGTCCTTTTGCTCAATATAAGTTGACTTATTATGGAAGTGCATACGAACCTTGATTACATGAAGTGTGCTTTTTGCTCTTTGTAAAGGTGAGTACGGTGGAAAACATAAAAATGGTGGTCTTTCAAACTTCAAGATATAAAAAGATTTTTTTCATTGGCCCTTTGGATAAGATGTAGTGTCAGGATTTTGCGTCCTTTGAAGAAGTACTTTGTCATTTGTCCAAACTGTCAGGGGAGTTACTTCTATGCAAGTTTATAATCAGCCTAGTTCATGCAACAAGCTATTTCAAATACACATGGTATTCATTGTTAGCTCTTCTGATCTTATTTGTGCAGTGCTGCAGTCAATGGTATCTGTGCTTCTGCCCCAGATGGTTTCCTTTGTCTGTGGGCAGGATGAATCTTAATGTATGGCCCAAGTGTGAAAGTTCAAAAGCAGCTAACTTTAGACCGGTAGTTGGTATTTCTCTTAGCTAATTTAAGGGTAACTCAGATATGGCCACAGTGCACTGCAGCCATTGTAGATATCTTGCAGCCATCAAGCTATTAAGTCCTACCAACGTAAAAAACAATTACGCAACTGGAGTCTGGAAGAAAGGTTCTGTCCTGTGGTTGTCCCACAAAGTACTTGTGTGGAGGTTGCTTAATGAGGTATCATGTTGTATCCCTTAAATTTTTCACCATACCATCATAAAGCTTCTCATTCATACAGGGAATTAATATCACAATTTAGGTGTGTGTTATCTTCATCTCTTTGATCCAGACATATAATTTTCCTTATATAGTAGTATTCTTAGACTACGTACGCTGCTGCTATCAGGACAACCACCTTGTATGGTTAAAGAGAAGATACAGAACGACTGTTGCTAAATAAAGAAGGGTAGAAGAAATGGGACCAACAATAGAGCTGGTATAGAAATTGTTACCATAGCAATCTCTTCAGATGAGCTAGAGAATCTTTAATTGCCAAGCCCATCATGGTATGGTTTATAACTTGATTACTCAACTCACAGAGGGGAAGTAGTCATGGGGCATGCCTCAGAAATCTTACTCTCATCTGGGCTCCAAATGTGAACAGCCAGCTTCAGCTTGATATGATTAGGACTAGCAGAGATGTTTTTGTCTAGACTGCAAGCTCTCTGGGATAGGAACCAAGCTCTTTATTATTTGTCTTTTAAGCACCTATTTTGGGTGGTGTCCCTGAGCATCTAATATAAATAACGACTTGGAGATAATGAAAACTAACCCAGCATAAAGCTGTGTGTTTGTGACCAAATGAATGCAGTTTATTGAAAGGGTTTTGCAAGCCAAGGTCACCGTACTGGCATACCATGCTAATTTACTATGTGAGGTTTTCTTCCCCGTTTCCAACACCCATAGCCCTGCACCATTCCAAGCCACTCAGAGTATGGCTGTCAGTCTCCTTTCTTATCTTTCAGGTAAGCCTGGCCATCCCTCAAGTCGTTCCTAACTTCTAACTATCTCAGATTTCATTTTCACAGTCTCTCACAGCCTAGCCTTTCTGTATCCAGAGGACAAATTTCATGTCTGGTATCTAGATCCCTAATAATGTCGTCTGTTGAATATACCCTGATGCTGCCTCCTGTGCTTGGCAGGTACTCCACAACAACCCCAAGAGTCTCATTCCTTCTTTTCTACACTCTCTAGTACATTCCCTTGTTTACAGGTCTATAGCAAACCTGTTGCTATAGACCTGTTGAGGTGGTGGTTATGCTCTCAGTTTCTAATTGCATCTTGTCTCTCCGTATCAAATTGACTGTCTTTCAGTGTATGTACTTTTGGGGCACGGATTATTCTTGTTTAGACTGGTAGAGATTGGTTTGACACCTAGCACAGTGCATGTATTCTGAGAATATGTGTTACATAATGACAGAGGAGTACAAGCAGTGTCCAGCCTTTATGTAAAATTTCAGAAAGAGTCTTTGCTACATGATAGTGAAGACTTGTTAGATTTGTTTAGAGGCAGTCTGAAAAGCTAATAGGAATCAGGCCGGTTGGCCCAGCTTGCTGACAAAGTCAAATCAGTCTTCCCTAATCTACCACAACAGAACAGTAAGGAAGATCGTAATTCTCAAGTGTCAGTTAGGTAATTAATGTACAGTCAAAACATGGGAGTAGTGATTATTTATGTGCTGGCATGAGGCAGAAACAATCTCTGCAGCTGATACACATTACACACATCCCACAAAATATGAAGTACTACATCCTCCAGGATTTCCATACCTGGGCATGCTCAGTTGCTCATGGCTTTTTGTCAGTTACCTGCCCTCTTTGGATTTTTGTAGTTTCACTTTAAAAAAAAGCTCTGTTTGTTCTGCTTGCTGGATTTTCTAAAATCCCAACAATCAAGGTGTGCCACCAAAGTGGAAACTGTTTTTAACAACATTTTCATACCTTCTGGACTCTTCTTTTGTTACGTTAGTGAGCGCAAAATTCACTGTAGTACTGGGAGCAAGTCCCACCTGTGCTAAGAGCACATCTGCTCCATGCCGGTTTACTGCTTTCACCACCTGCATCCATGTTACAGGGGAACATCTGGATACTATTACAATTATAAAAGGTGCAGGTTTTATTCTCAGTGCAGGGTTGGACTCTGATTTCACAACCTTTCTCGAAGAGTGAAGCTCAAGTAAATACATCCTGTCCCATTTATAATCAACATACACTTAACATCAATAAAACATAATGGATCTTTATGTTAATTATATCTTCATCATCATCAAGCATAATTAAGGTAGTATTAATAATCCCTGTTGCTAAAGACTATAAGCTATGCATTCAGCCCTCATCATCTGGGAGAGCATTGTGCTATTTACATTTTTTTTCTTTTTTTTTTTTCCAAGTAGCAAATTGGTTGTGGATTTCTTTATCTCACAGAGAGAAGTGGAAGGCATAAGGCGAACTGGTTCTTGCTGTCTTGAGTTCTGTCACACAGAACAGAAGCAGACACTATTTATAATCCTTCAGAACTGTTTATAGAATCTATTTGTAGTCTCCCCACCCAACAAAGAGTAGGAAAATGCCCCCTGTCCTCGATTTGCATGTAGGGCTGAGTATTGGCATGTGCAGCAGGGTACAAATCTGTTTCGCATCCACGGCCAGATAAGGGAACAAACCATGAGATGAATATGTGCAAGGGGACATGGAAAGGGAAATGGAAAAGGCAAAAGTGACCTAACACATTCCAAGTGGGAAGGAGTATGAAGCTGTACCTGCTGCATGTGCTTCCTGCCTCTTTATGGCAGTATTTTAGAAATGTGAGAGACTGTTACTTTGCCAGAATGGACAAGAAAGCATAAATGTAACCACAGTGTGAAATCCTCCAGGCATTTTAGCTCGTTTACAAATGTGTTCACACCATTTTATCAGTCAGGCATTGCTAAACAGGTGTGGCCATTTCCTCCTGACATGCTTTCCCTGTTTCTTCCTTGGATGAGGAAACTCAGACTTTTTTACTTCTGGCTGCGGGTATTTAAATATATAGAAGAGACACAAGCAGTTTGTGTAACACAACTATGCCCTTGCTGAGTAATGGATTAGTAAAACCAGCATGTTATATGTAGACAGAAGCTATGTCTAATAGTTTATCACAGCACCAGATGATCAAATCAGCAGTGACCTATCCGTGTGACATTGTGTCACTGAAGGGAGAGAACATTCTTTGGAACATTTTTGGGATGTAAGGATCAAATCCTGAGCTTCCAGACATGTCTGTACTCCGGCTGGAGAGATACAGTATAGTTCAGCACCAGTCTTCTTAATCTCCATAATTTTCAATTAAGGGTTTTGTTATATGGAAGATAATGACAGTGCATATATTCTGCTTTCAAATAGATTCACCCTTCTGAACTGTTTCAGCTGTCCTCCTCCTTCCAAGGTTTTAGGTACATCATCCAGACTGCTGTCTCCCTTCTTCTTCTGTATGTAATGATAATGCTTTCTGCTAAGATATGTACCTTTGTACTGCCTAGGCCTCTGTCTTTTGCCCTATTTTCTGTCTCTCAGACATCTTTGACTCTTATTCCAAAACATAGCCTGAGTTGTATTTGTGTAAGATATGAAGAGGGAATTCTCTCTCTGAAGGACTTTACTTTTCAGTTACATCAATGAGGTCTACATCAGTTACATCGAATAAAAAATGTGCCCTTACCTAAGAACTGTGCCTTAGATTGTCATGGCTTTAGTGACACTGTTTACATCCTAATCAACTGTAAATCTGTTCACAGCCTTCAATAAATATCTTTTGGCTAATTTCTTCAGATAAACATCTCTCAAAAGCAGAGCAACTTCCTCAACATGACTCTGTGTCATTGGCCTCCCTTCTCTGCTCAGACGTCCCGATTACCTCCACTACCTACAAATTTGATCTTCTCTTTGAACTCAGAATAAATTCCTCCTCTCAGCATCTATCACACCTCTACCACACCAAACACGTACGCCAGTGTTCAGATTTGCTTTAGCCGTAATCCTACCCATGGTTGGTTTTGTCTTCCCTCCTTTCCTCATTCAGTTTCTTTCTATGTGACTTCCCATGCTTCCCCTCCTTCAGATTCTAGCTTGTGAAGAGCAGCACTGCCTAGGTTATCTCCTATGTAAGAGAGCATAACCACATCGCCCACATTCTTAAACAGCTCAAATGGTTCCCTACTCAACTCACAAGCTGCTTCAAAAAAAGCATTGCTTTATTTTAAGAGTGTCTTGGGATCATTCCAGCTTTCTGCACGGACATCTTTTTCTGCCTCCTTCTGTTCCGCTAATAAAGGCCTGTTACCCACTGTTATGCTCTTCCATATTTCTCTTTTCTTCATTTTATTCCTCTGGATCACGTATTTCCAGCCATTCTCAGAAAGTCTTTCATCACCGTTGCAAATAAAGTGATACTAATTTACACCATTTTCTCTCCATCTTTGTCTCAGATTTTCTCTCCATCTTTGTCTCAGATCTTCGCTTGTGGTTTTACATTTCTGAAGCCTCAGTATTTTCACAGTAACACCTATTGTTGTGAAGCACCATCTGGGATATGACTCTAATGAAAAAGTAGATACAAAATAACTTGGGTTTGGAGATATGCTGGTGAGAAACATTTGCTTAACCATATGGAAATTGCATTTCTCTAGAGTGCAGACCTGAAGCTGAAACAGTAGGGATGTCAAGGCAGCTTCCCACAAAATTCTTAAAAACTCACACAATATCTCTTAAAAAGTCTGTCACTTTTCCTTTTTTAATGGAGAAGTTCATTAGCAAGTTAATGAGAAGTGGCAGTTTAAAGATGCTCTGCTGTAGCTGCACTATGTTCCCATTTAAGTCCTTGGTAAGCTACGTAACTGTGAGAAGTGTTATTCCAGTGTTGATTTTGATAAGTCCACCCTAGAAATCCAGGGCAGTCATATTATAAATCATTGTTATTCTTCATGAATTAGATGGAGGGTGCAAATGGTGTGCATAAATGTTGCTGTTTCCGATCAAGAGTTGTGAAATACTGATCAGAGAAAGTTCGACTGAATTAAAATAAATAAAATATTTATTGGGTAGAATGTGAGAACGGAGCCACAATTTGCTATGGTAGATTTTTGGGGTAGGAAGGGATGTGGGTTTTATTTGTAAATAGAATTTAATTTCACCCACTGGAGGGAGAATTATGCAATTAAACTTTTAAAAAAGCTTCTGGCACAAGGATATTGCAGTACTGTAAAAAAGAGAAAGGACATTTCACACCCAGAAGTTATCCATATGGCCACTGACCACATGTTTGGTAGAGATGTGAACAATATGTCATTGGTATTTACAATTCCAGGTAGTTTTCTTGTATGCCATAAAAAGTAAATACTCAAGCAACAGTCTTTGCTGTGTAGATCTTTAATGGGTGTGGGAAATTCTCTTTATTTAGCCAGGAATGCCCATCATTTGCTGTCTTGGGAGATGTGTTGGCAACAGATGGGATCTCCAGAGCATTGTTTCGCTGTTATTCTGATTGTTAAAATGCAGTTCATTTCATTCTTTTTTTTCCTTTTTTTTTTTCCTGCAGGGGTGTGAGGGACTGTGGAAAATAGGGGGGAAAAGTAAAGAAAGCTAGAGAGAAAAAGAGAAAAGAAAATGAAATTTGAAAGAAACAATGGAACGAGAATCCCAAGAGAAGTGTTGAAAAATATGGGAGAATTGAGAGCAATAAATTTGGGTGGAGAATCCTGGCAAATATTCAGCACATAAGGGTACTGTAATAGCAAAAAGGGAAGAAATAAGAAAAACATACTGCTCTGAGTTCTGTGGTGGTTTTTTTCCCCCCTTTTTATTCTCCTTTACCTAACATGCTAGGGATGAGTGTACACGGGGTAGTGGAAAAAATATACTGTGAGACCATTTTAATGGAATTAGATACAACAGTGCAAGACATGGCACAGCCAGAAATTGGCAGCTGACTTGATCTTCCATGCAGCTGGACAGATACAATACCATATGCAGCACAGCAAACCAAAATTTTGGTTAAAAACCTTTGATTTCTTTCCTTTTTGAGAATTTTATTTAAGGATGTCCTGGGAGGATGTTTCGAGATTCTATTGTTGTTCAGAATATGGCATGCTGCCCACATCTGTGTGAGGTTTTTCAGCAGAACCTTAACACTTCCAAACAGATGTTTCGAAAAAATGACTTTTCTGAAATGCAATATGCACAGGTCTGACTACATTTTTGTTACACAAGTCAAACAGACTGACATGGTGAACAAAGAAGATAAAGTTTTGAATCTAACATGAGAGGTAATCAAGAGCATTAGTTTAAAAATCCTGTCAACCTCTTTTTCTTGTTTTTCCCTATAAGCCTTGTGGGGAGAGCCCTTTCCCTCTCTTCTCCACAGGAGAAGTCAAGAGTAATTTTGCGTCAGACAACACGAAAAGAGGTAATACCTGAGCTAACATAAAGGTGGCCTCACTATTTCAAAACTATGTCACTTGCACAGAAAATTATGGCTGTGATTTCTCAATAAGGGAAGTGATTCTAGGACACCCAAAATGCAATCTGTCCTTCACTGTTGAATTGATTTTCTGGTTTTTGGACTCCAGATTAACATTCAAGACATGTTGACAACTTATCTTCCTTGCTTTTCCAAACCCATTCTCTAATTTGAGCATCTGGCAGCGGATATGAGCATTACCAGAAGTCTAGCGTTGTTTTCTTGTCCAGAGAAGTATCTTGAATTTGATCACTCTCCTTAAGAGATTTTGTGGTGGCATGCCTGAGGACTACTGAGAATAAAGGACTGCCTCCGTTTTCTAAGAACTTTAAACAGGCCACAGTGATTAGCCTGCTTTGTCTTGTCCTAACTGTGTTCTCAGCTGATTGCTGAGTTTTGATCTTTATAGGCTGGACCCAAATAGGTTCGAAATAGGTGCTCTGAAACGCGTCATTCTGAGAGAGGCACACTCAATGGAAGTGCCTTCTCTTCCTTGTTTCTGTCACAGTTTCAGAAAACTCTCCTTAGTCCCCATGTCAGGGGTTTATAACTCCTTATTTCATTTCCAGTTGGCCATCTTAAGCCATTCGACAGCTTTTGATAAACATTCTACTTTGGTTTATGTGTTGAAGACAGGAGTCAATCAATGCTGCCATAACTGTCAATCATTGTTAACTGGTATAACAGGATTTCAGGGCAAATCACGAGGACAAAGACTAATGGGTTCTCTGCCGTAGTCACGAGTTTTCTGCCTGCAGCTTGCATGGTGCCTGGGACACTGTGTGACTAGCATTGGCAGCTCAGGGGTACTTTTCTGTGATCTTGACAAGGAAAAAGTAGGAAAAAGTAATCATTGCAGACGTTTTCTTACTTACTATTTTCTATCATTTAGGGGAAAAATGTTGTTTGGTAGTAGTCGGTCATGTGGAAAGTCTTTTCAGTACCTATCAGTTTAATGGATAGCTGTCTCTCAGATGTGATACCACCATGTCCGGTGGGAACAAACCTTACAGTTTGTTAAATTTTATGAGGGTCTTGCAATGTTACCAGCCACAGTGCATCCATCCTGAAGGCTTGGGAATAGCTGCTGGAACTGGGCTAGTACTAGGATGATTCTGCAGGTTTTTTGAAGGTCTGAAATTCTTGAAATTCTGAAAAACATAAGTGGTGGTGATAGGCAGTACTTCTTCCATGACCACCATCATGTTATGTCTTGTAGTCTGCAATTAGCTGCCTGCAGACATACCAGCAGACTGGCAGGCTACTGCACTAGCTCACATTACCAGATTTTAGCATTTCAGTAAAATGTTTCTGAAGATTTTAAAACACTATTTTTGAACATTATGCCATGCTGCTGCTGTTTGGCACAATCATGGCTGTTGCATTGTGTAGACGTGTGGCTTCCCTTTACTAGCTACTAGCTTACTTTACTGTTGGAATTTAAGTAGCAGCTGAAATGCAGAGAGAGGGTAGCGTTTCAGAAAATGGTTTGCAGTAATATTCGGAGAATGTGAAGCTGAAGCACAGATGACCTCAGAGTCCAAGGAGCTCTTGAGTCCTATCTAGTGATTGAAGTCACCTTTTCTGTAACAGCATAACAGTTCTGGCAGCTCCTGAGACTGAGAGCTTGCTTAATGCCAGTGCAGAAATTGAGTGGAAGAAGGAAGAGAACTAGATGAGACCAAGCTACTCTGTATTATCTGAACATATCCTGATCTCATCACCACCTACACATGAGCTGTAAATTGTAATGAATACCACAGATATCTACCATGAGACAGTATGGTGGGCATGTGAAAGACCAACCTAGCAAACAGCAAACATGAACTTCTACTGTAATTACAGAGGAGGCTTCCATCACTGTGGATGGAAGAGCCTGTGGAATTCTTAAAATTCTGAACAATAAACAAAATAGTATAAGCAATATTCCCAGTTTCTTCCTATTCAACTCCTTGCAACTATAAAACATAGGATGGGAGATCTCTTACTGACCTGCTGTGACTCAGTTTTTCATTTGACTTATCTCTGTTTTTCCTAACCTCCTTGCTCATATTATCCATTAAGCTTTAAGTTTTTAAAACAGGAACTTTCTCTTCCTGTGCATATTTATCTTGTGCCTAACAACGGACTCAATCTTGGTTGAGGCCTCTTGGTGATACCCGAATACAAATAACAATAGCAGGAGCAGCAGAAGCAATAACAAAGTAGGTGGTTTAACCTTTGATGGTCTTTTCCTGAGACATCTCTAGATACTGGAATACAGTCACTCATTTATTTATTTTTCTCTCTGTGGTGACTTTAAGATGGCATATTGTCACACCACAATGACAAGTCACTAGCAGTCCATGCATTGGTTGGCTCAGTCACCGATCATTTTTTATTCCATGTAATTGCCTTTCATTTGTAGTTGTTATTTTAAAGGTGACCCCTAACCCTGCTCAGGGAAAGAAATAATGGATAGATTGAAGAATGAGGCTTTCTTAGTATTACTACTCAGAGCAAGTGAGTATTAGCGAGGGCTGGTACTGCTGCTTGTCTGCACCTGCATGGAAGGAAAACTGAAGGCTGGGGTGTGGTGGTGGTGGTGGGTGTATTTTTTTTTCCCTGCTCTCCTCCCCACCCTTCTCCAGCTGGTCCCTCATCCTGCTTCTCTCTTGTATTTCAGTTTCTCCTGTACTCATTTCTGTTGTGTGGAATTTGAGGTTTCTCAATACACATTCCCTGCCCCCAGCCTGCACACTCCCCACGGACCCAGCTTCCTCTCACACATTCCACACTGGAGTGTACCACTCTGGAGGCAAAGTGGGCTCAGGGAAGAGTCCATCCGAAGCCTCTCTGTCCCAGGCTTGCTCCGTCTTCATCTGCACCATGCAAGAGCACTTTCGCTAGTGAAAATGCAAAGATAACAGTTCTCATGGCACTGTGAATTAGAAATTCCTGAAATATTTCCAACATCAGCCAGCAGAAAAGCAGGGTGATAGAAAACAAATGGTGACAGGACGGCAACAGGGAAATAGGGAAGGGAAATTTAGGGCTGTATAGGCTAAGGCAAAAAAAAAAGAGACAGAAAGAGACAATAAAGCCAGGAGAAGGGGGAAAAAAAAAAAGCAGAAAGAGATGAAAAGCTGAGAAAAAGTGAGGGCAAATCAAAGAATGAACAAATGAACCATGCAGGCTGTAAAATGAAAGAGAATGAAATTAAGTGCATGGAACAAATATTCGGATAGTGATCAAGGATAGAGAGCAGATGCTGAATGCGAGTGAGAGCCAGCAACACAACTGGGATTAAAAAAATCTGTCAGAAGATTTGGGTAAATTCTCATTCAGTTCATATTTGGTTTGATTTGAGTAACTCATCCCTCATTTTCGCTTCAGCTTGTCCACTAGGAATCTGGTGTATCCCACAGCAGATTATTTCATCGAGGGCTGTTGCTGGTGTTTTACTTCTTACTGCTTTTTTAATCGATACTAATTGGGCTTGTCATCTGGGTAGGTCCAGGATGTAAGTGTTGTGACCTTCGTGGGGGAGAGGGTTTTTCCTATCACTTAATGTGTTTATGTTTGAAATCTATGCTCAAACACATGGTCATCCAAACCTGCCCGCATCTCGGAGTACCCTCTGCTTCTGGGAAGTCTTGTGTTGTCGAGCATCATACTGTCACTGGACTCACCCAGCAAGTGGGGAAACCCACAGGAAAAAGCATCAGTGTGCTGATGTGTAACTTCTGCATTAGATAGGGTCATTATATGGCAGTTCAGAGCGATACAATGAGCAGCGAAAAGAAATGAGCAGAAAGGAACTGAGCCAAACACAAAGGTTTCTTTCTCATAAAGTATTAAAGACAGATACCATATAAAACCTGATTTATGAGCTGCTCCCAGTTACAAACCATCTCTAGATTGGCAGCAGCACCTTTACCATACTTCTTTTAATAGCAGCTGTCTTCCTTTGGTACTGTACTTTTCCATAAGAGCTGGAGGAGAAAGTAATTTAGTTTAATAGCAGCCACCCTCATTTTGAAGCAGGCCTTGATTTAAAGCCGGAAGTAATTAAATGTAATGAAGCCCTTAGCTTCTGCACTAGGATCAGAGCCATGTTATTCACAGCTGTACCTACACGTCCTTGTAGCTAATGTGTCACTAGTCTTGTTTTTCCCAGTCACTGTAGCCTGTGTTTTTAGTTCCTGCTGTCCGGACTGTGGTACAGTATCTGTGAAGGTTACCAGCTTTACAGTAATGACCTGAAAACAGATGGAAGGCACATCTCAGGACTGGGTCATTTGTGAGATTTCTGGTTACGATCTAAACACGACTTTTTGTGCTCTATTTCTTTTATTGGTTTATGTAGCAGTGGACTGTCAGTTTCTAACACTAAACAAAGCCTTTAAGGCAATAATCCCCAAATTTCCCTTTCAACAGGAAACTTAAAAATAAAGCAGCTTTTAAAGGAACTTGCATGCTGCTGACTAGTCCTTCTCCTTCCCCTCCTCAATAATTTCATCAGACTTCCCTGGGTGTTCCCTGTATGTTCTCTCAGTGTCCCTTGCTCAGCTTGGTATCTGCATGGCTCCTTCTTCTGTTTAGCTTGTTAGCACTTTGGGGCAGGGAGTTTGGAAACTTCCCGAAGTCATTGGGAATTGTGCCATTGACTTGAACAGGGACAGACTTTTTAACCTTGTGTTAACTCACTGGTAACAGTAACCAAACAAACCTCTCAGTGTCCCTTTCAACTTAACAAGATCCAAATATCAGATGTAATGTGTGACAGAATCCCAAAAAGAGGGTCATCAAAACAATCGAATCATACAGGAATGCTGTGGGATCCACCCGCCAGTGTAAATAGCTCTGTGACCTCCGTTTCATTATTCTTCCTTTCTGAAGTCAATAACTTCCCACCATAAAAGTGTACCATGAAATGGAAGACATTTGAGAAGTCTGCCTACCAGCATAGCTCTTGTAGTCAGAGGTTAAGTAAAAATATATCTTTCAGTAATAAGTGTGTATACATGTGTGTGCATTTATATGCGGTGAGGCTGCATACTGCCTTTTATAAACTGTTATTTTTAATTTTTTAGAATGTTCTATTAAAAGTGGGACTGTACAAAGGGCTTTTACTGCACAGACTCAGGAAAGCAACCTTAGCTATCTCCTCCTTCCTTCACCCAATGAATCTTGACTAGTCAGTCTGAGGAATGGATTTTTTTTTCCCATATTGTAATCATTAATCAGGCAGAAATATAACAGTGCCACTAACTTTAATCTCATTGCTCCTCTAAATCGAATATGTTGATTAGTCTCCTCTTGCCAGGCTATCCTTCTAAACAGCACTAAGAGCTTTTTCATGCAATTGCTAGAGAAACATATTCCTCGTATTTTTCAGAAGCAACTTTACCAAAATGACTCCATTAGGATGAGGAACTGGCTCAACAATGTGTTATGCTGCTGGGGTGAGCAACATTTTACGAGTGGCCAGTACCTTATTTTGGTGTCCTGTGCCAAACTGGGTGTCTCCTTCTGAAGTCAGAGGTGAAGTATGCAAGTAGAACAGAGCTAACTCTGCAACATCTTTCTTCTGGCAAGGCACCTCCAGCTCCCACTGATTTCCAGCCGGGCCAGCTGATGGGTGGTATGGTGACTCCACGTGGAGCTCAACTCAGGGGCAGCTTCCAGCTTCCACTTTCCACGGCTACCTCTCTTCAGCTTTTGTAACTCCCAGCTCTCAGCTACACACTGGCTTTCCTACATGGTATTCAGAACTGGTCCACGTGCTGAATTATTTTGGTCATGAGCACCATGATCCCTTTTTTTGCTTCAAGTAATTGCTTCAAGTAATTGTTTTTGCATGCTAATAGGTGGTACAGAGTGCATATTCCAGTGTCCAGTTTGAAATTTTTGAAGCGGTTTTGAATTTTTGGAGCAGTGTTGGTGTGGGTTGACATTCACGTAGGCTGCCCGTTCTGTTGCAGGTTGTTTTAGCAGTTTCCTTGCTACCATCCTGCATTCCTTTACCTTTCCCCTTTAACAAAACAGGCCAGTCTCTTTACTGGGTGTTCTAAGGCAAAGCTGATCAAATGGTACTTATTTGTTTAGATGCTGATGGATAGCCAAAATCATGTCCTTCATGGTACCACAGTACTAGGGTTAGTTTCAGGCCAAAAAAGCTGTGATTATTGCACGGTGGGCCACATTTAAATGAGCTTGTCTTATTTGCGTAGTGCTTGCTTGAGATCACAGCTCTCGTAACGTAGGACTGAAATGATGGCGTAATGCCGCAAGGCATACATGTAGTTCCTAGATATGTATTTTGTAGTATTGCTCTTACTTAGATTTTTTTTGGTCATAGAATCATAGAAACATCAAGGTTGGAAAGGACCTTAAGATCATCAAGTCCAATCAGCCCTACACCACCGTAACACTAAACCATCTCCTGAAGTGCCACATCCAGATGTTTTTTAAACATGTCCAGGGACGGTGACTCCACCACCTCTCTTGGCAACCCATTCCAATGCTTCACCACCCTTTCACTGAAGAAGTTTTTCCTAATATCCAATCTAAACTTTCCTTGGCGCAACTTGAACCCGTTCCCTCTTGTCCTATCGCTATTGACTAGGGAGAAGAGGCCAACACCTGTCTCACTACAGCTGTCTTTCAGGTAGCTGTAGAGAGTGATAAGGTCTCCCCTCAGCCTCCTCTTCTCCAGGCTGAACAACCCTTTTCTTTTCTTTTTTTTTCTGGCACAGACCATACACTTTAAATAGACTGTAAGCTTTCTTTAGAAAATACATGAAAATGTATAGAGTTATAAGGCATCAATGAAGTGAAAGCATTCGTCTTTTCTAGGTTTGGAATCCTTGCAAAACATTAATTTCCCAGCAGACTTGTATATCTTCTGCATACATTCAGAACAATTACATTTCAAGGAAAGCGTTCTATTACGGCCTTGTTACTTGACAGATCTTATTGTTTCTTCTACCATATGTAGAGACGCCTGTCCGAGTCAGTAGATCTTGAAAGATCATTCAGAGAAATAACATCAAAGCATACCTTGCATAGCAGTGGAGACCCTTGTCTTTGAGACATACTTTGCATCTCTTAAGAAGTGACAGCTATGCTCGCCATGAGAACACACGTAATTGCTTATCTGACCTCCTGTAAACAGTGTGTCCCCCCCAACAGGCTCACTTTCCTGTCCTCGCTAAACTTAGGAAGGCTCTGCCTGCTAGGCCATGGCCGACAGTACCTGACGGCCAGCACCCTGTTCCCAGCACGGCACACGTGGCAGCGTGCGCAGCCTGCAAGCACCCTCCATCCTTCTGATTTCACAGTGGACCTGTGCTGTGACTTTGCGAACGGTGTCTCCACAAAGACAACGGGATGCGTCCCGGGTTTGGGGGGTGGGCGTTGTGCCTCCCCCCAGCCTCCTCGGGCAGCACAAGCAGAGGGCTCGGGAAGCCGCAGGGTTTGGGAACCTGTCCCAGCTATCAGGGGAGAACACCAGCCTCTGGCACGACATGGCAGCCCCTCGGCTGGGCAGCCCAGCCCAAACCTGAAGTGAGAACTGCACAGCCAGAGGCATTCCCAGGTTCAGGGTTTGTGCATAGGGTTGAGCTTTCAACATAGTGTGCAAGCTTTCACTGGTTTTATTAATTACGTATTCTCTAGATTTGCACATTTCATTATGTTAAAATTTCGGTAAGAAGTCTGCTGGATTTTTAGTTTTTTAAACCCGTATAGATTACATATGATGTAATGTTAAAGCATTTGTCAAGGAATAGTTCTTGCAGCATATTTCAAAATTCTGTGATGAAATCCGTAAGTGTTCATGAAGTATCACATGAAATGGGTAAAGATGTGGGAGTGTAACAGCACATTCGGTCCTGTCTTGTCTCACCTGAACAACTTCAAGAGAAAAATGCTGTTTATTCAGAAGCAATGGAGATTTCCATGAAACTGCTTTATACCTTTCATGAAATTTTGAAGTTGTAATACGCACTAAATTTCACAGCAATATTTGTGGTACTATATACTATTTGTTATTAAGTCACAACACTCTGAGCTACAATCTATTAAATGAACCATTACAAATTGGAATCACAAATTAAATTTAATCTGATAAAATTAACCCTACCGTACATAAAAATAGTTCTTAAAAAAGAACGTATTGTCGCATTTCACAGCCACAGTGAATATCTGTCTTTGCTCCTCCAAACTGGGAGGCAGAAACGCAACCCAAACCACGTAAGGGAAAATAAAGCCCAACCAACTCCTGTGCTCACAGTAGCAACACGGAGCACCTAAAAATACTCCTCCATATGAGCGCATTTTCTCAGTTGGGGGAAAAAAATCATCTCCCTCTCTCCTCATGGCGCGGGCAGGGCTCTCTACACTCCTCACTCACTCGCAGCTGCCCACCGGCTGATACAGCCTGGGGAGGCAGTTGCGGCTGCTTTATCACAAGAACGCGCAGTATTTTGTTGCAGCCCCTCCCGCCTGGGCACCATTTCGTTGCTCGGGCGAGAGGCACCGTGCAGTGGTGCCTCCAGCGGGACCAGCGGGGCTGCGCCAGCGACTCCCCTCACCGCAGGCCTTGGGGGCCGCTCCGGCCGAGGCCTCGGCCACCACTTCCGGCCGCACCCGCGGCGCGAGGCCCCGAAGGTTCGCGAAGGCTCTGCCCCCGCCACCGTGAGCGGCCGCGCGCGCGCCTCGTCAGCTCCGCGGGCGGGCCCAGGCCGGACGGGCTGTGCGAGGTCTGTGGCAGCAAGGGCCGGGGCCGCTGCTCACAGCCGGCAGGAGACACCGCCCAGCCGGGGTGGCCTCGCAGCACTTCCCTTCACCCGCCGGCTGCATCCAGAACGGGCGCAGGTAAACCTGCCCGTCACCAGTCCCTGCGCTGGACGCTCATCCCTGCCCGGCGCCACGGCCTTGGCGTGTGGGCCTCGTGCTCAGGCGTTAACGCAGCACTCTTGGAAGCGGGGGTGTGGGTGGGTGAGGAACAGCACGAGGGTTTGCAGCCTGGCCCAGCTGAAATGCCCCTTGGCTGCTCTCTGGAGGCCCATTAGTGGGCCAGGACACACGTGTGGCCCTGGGGTGGCACCGCCATGCAGAGCAGGGCCTGCTCCAGGCCCCTGGGTGTAGGTGAGTGAGCGTCACCCTCAGCTGGCGCAGCCCATGGATGTGGGCCCCCAGCACCTGGGAGGGGTCATGGTAGCGGTGACAGATGTGGCTTAAAGTGGAATCTGCCGTGTGGTCAGCTTGTCTTTTTCCAAAATAAGCACGTGGTTCTACAACCAGAGTGGTTTTATAGTAGAGGAGAGCGGCGTGTGTTTGATACCATGTCAGCATTGGGAAGAGAGTATGTATACAGAATAACTGAAAAGCAGGGGAAAGCAGGTCGGTGTTTTCTTCGACTGTGAGATCGGGTTCCTTTTGGAAGTGCACAGGCTGAAGAAGCTTCCTGGGATAGGCTGCCAGGGGCCTCCTCACGGCAGTTCCTGGAGCGGTGTACCAGGGCACAGCGGGGCTGGGGGTCAGCAGGACAGACATGCTGAGCAGGTGCCTGACACCTGATCAGTCACAGGGCCTGCATGAGACACATGGTGACAGAAGTGGTGATCTGTTCCAGCATATTTAACAAAAACTCTATAGATCATGTATTCTCCGACTGCACACATTTTCTGAAAGTAAGATAAATCATCTTATACCTGGGGCTGGTTTAGCTTTTCAAAAGACTGTACTGAGTGGTTAAATACCTTAACAGCAACTACATGCAATTTGACAACTGATATTTTCATGATGATAGGGAGGCTGCCAGACCTGTTAAAAAAAAAATTATAATCTAATCCCCTTAATAAGTTATATTAGAATCATTTAGGTACAAGATGCAAACATTGTAGTTGTTTTCCCTGTTTATAGCAATCTTACAGCTGTTGCTTTGCTGGGATTAATTTGTCTCCGAGGGATTTCAACACTATCCTCCCCAGTGCATTATGAGAGCCTGTAATGTCATGTAATCGGGGCCATATTATTTTTGTCGAAATCTCTGGGAGTGATGTAAGAGGAAAAAGGAAACTAGCTAACTCCCAACCATTTGACCAAAGGTTAAATTAGTCTTGGCCTTCTCCCAGCTGGACCTGAAGCTTTTCAGTCAAACATTTGTTCTGTCCTGCTCAAAAATTTGATGACTTTTCTTGTCTTTTCTCCCTCCTGTGTTGTGGTTGTTTTCTTTTTTTTCAACCAATGTCACATGTTTACGTTAGTGTTATTCCCTTATTTATTGTAGAACGTATCACTGGGGCAACAGTTGTCACCTACTGGAAGGTCTGACCTTTGGTTCATAATTCCTATAGATGCTGTGGAATGCCATGGGTATTAAGACTAAATTTTAAGTAGGTCATATTACGCTGTGCAAGAAAACATGGGTTTTTTTAATTCTGTATAATAGCTGCATAATGTCAGTCCAATCCAAGTAGCCTCAAGCATGGCTCTTTATAACACTGCTGAAGCTGTTTATCTGCTTGAAAGATGCTAGAAAATCGTGCAGCAGCAATATTTTGTAGGTGGTAGTCTCCCTGCAGACTACTGAGACCATGAGCAGTCTGAGAACCTTCCGGTAGTACAGAATAACTAGCATCTGTTGTGTGTGTATTCTTATGTCAGTTTCTACATGGAGTGATGTATTTTGGGTTGGAATATTTTTATTTTTTGTGGTTGTGTGTACACATTTAAAGCAAAAGACGGTAAGGTTTTTGAGGTTTTTTAGGCTGTTATGTAAGAACCTTGATTTAATTGCAAAAGGCTGGTATTAGAGTGTTTTGTTCTATGTTACGAGCAAGTAATGTCTGAGAAGATGAGAAAGAATATTGGTCTGACCTTTTGGAAGTCTGGGTACTTGTCGCTGTAGGTTGGGCTGCCTCAAGAAGATACTTCTAACCAGAGACAACCAGACTGAAACAGTCATGACAAAAAGAAATACCTGGTGCACTAACTATGAAACAGATTTAGAACGAGAATGAGTTGGAGGAATGAACAGGAAAAGAGGTGTGCTTGGATATTAAGCCTCTATGAGAGTTCAGAGATGTTCAACATTCTGCGAAAGTTCAAACTATTTCTTAATACATCTGACTTGTATACCTTCTTTTAAATGCTTTTCTGCTCATGTCTAGTTATATATTTGAAATACAGATTGACTTTTATGTGTGTCATCTGTTACTAAAATCTTTTTTCACTATTCTGAAAAACTGCTAGAAGTCCAAATCCCATTAGAGGCCAGATCAGAGATACTTAAAAAAGAGAATCATAACAAAAGAATCTTATTTATATATATCGGAATAAAAAATGTAGATATTAGGTGGTCAGAGAATGATGGTCATGTAAAGAAACCTGATTAATAACTAAATAATTGTTATAATACTAATCCTGTTAAATTCTTTGTAACACTAATTAATACATTCTAGTGTCCTCTATTTCCACAATGCTTTAGAAAGCAAAAAATTACAGAAGTTATAATCTGTTTAGATGGTGGTGTTTTTCTTCTGAATGATAGATTTGGAGGAGACTCACCCACAACTCTTATAGAAACATTAAGAAAATAATTGAATTTGGAAGTTATACACACTGATAATTTAAACTTCCAAATAAAGTCACAAGAACTCAGTACTAGTCATGTACCTTTTCGGATTATTTGGAAGAATCTTTCTATCCTTGCAAGTGAAGCTGCAATTAATTAGTGTTATGTATTGTTGTTTGCTAGTTCTTGTACTCTGTATATGAGCAAAGATAGTTCAGAGGTTAATTTTCTTTTCACTTTGCTCTGCTGGGTGGACCGTGGCCACCTCATGGGAAGTAAGGGTTCAAAAGTGACCTTGCAAGTTCTCCTTGGGAAGAAACAATTTGAGAGTCTGGCTGGGGGTTGCTCTCCACCCTTGGGAAGAACACAGCTTGCATTGCATCACTTGTTTGCACTGGCTCGAGTGTGTTGCTGTAGTTGTGAAGGCAGCTGAGTTGTGTGAAGTACCTGGTACCTTCTAGGAGGACATTGCGCTGTAATTGCGCTGCAAAAAGAAAATGCCAGGATCTAAGAGCAAACCGCTAGTGTGACTATATGCAGTTTGTTCAGTATTAGCAAAAAAAGAGTACTGAGAATAGTAATAAATGAGCAGAGAAAAATAATATATGGGCTAGCATAAATTACACTGTGTAAGTGCTTAGGTGAATAAGGAACAAAAAGAATTGTCAAGGAAAAAATGTGTATCTCATCCATTTACAGGATCATTGGCGATTGGGATAGTGATTATCAAGAACTTGAACTTCTGTTTCTGCTTAAGTGTTTTCTCTCTCTGTTTTTCTAAAATTATGGCTTTCTTTTACTTAAAACCATGCTTTTTTTAACATGGTGTCTTTCTTTTAGTTGTGCCTGTGTCACACTGCAGTTATATATTGGCACCTTGATGTTTTGAATCCTCAGGATTTAATAACAGAGTTAGTAAGAGGCTGTAATCAGGTTTCCCTGAGAGTAACCGAGCACATTGCATACAAAGTTATATAACTTTGCTATCAAATCATCAGTAGTTTTGGAGTTTAAAAAATGAAGCAATTAATATAATTTGAATTCATATAGGTAAGGATGTAATTTTCAAATAAGATTCCTAAATTAGGGACATGGGCAAGATGAATCTCACCCTAAGTTGCTATGTGTATGCTGGAGACCCACCTGCTCTGTGGGTCTAATGTCTTGATGTCTTAAGAGATCTAGTCAGCAGAGTTTGGAGAACAGTTCATCTCAACTTCAAGCTCTAACCTGTGTGCCAATGCTTATGTTGGCTGGACCTCTATTAGAAATCTCATTTACTGGACCATCTTACCTTTTGAAGTTAACTTAAGTTCCAACTTAGCTTTTTGAAGCTTTCAGTCAGACAACTGGAAATTGGTGATAAGGACAGCCAGCCACATACTGATGCCTAATTGCTTCCTTGAGCTGAAGCCTCCCAGACACCCAGCTATCTACATATCCTAGGTTTTCAGTGCTGAATGCTGTCAGTTCCCAGGGAACTCTGCAGTGATGTGGTGCTGAAACACCAAAGGTCGCGAGTTCGATTCCCATTCAGTCCTCATGTGTTGCCTGATCTAGTTGAGCGGCATCCCTGCCCATGACAGGGAGGTTGGATTACATGATCTCTAAGGTCCCTTCCAGCCTGAACCATTCTATGACTCCATGTTTCTATGGTTCTGTGATTCTATGACTCTATGATTCTATGAACAGTGCTTAGGTCCTCTGGAAACATAGAAACATAGAATCAGTAAGGTTGGAGAAAACCTCTAAGATCATAAAATCCAACTATCAAACCAACACCACCATTGACCACTAAACCACGTCCCTAAGTGTCATGTCTACTTCGTTGTGTCTATGGCTGAATAGTCACTTCCCAGGAATGATGGCTGAACCTATGTCTTCACTGCCTGCTGTTGTAGGAGGAGAGAGTGCGAATGTGAGGGAGAACTCTCCTCCTGTTGAGGAGAGAAAGAGAATGCAAGGGATTAAGCTGTATGCATCCAAATTAAAAAAACTGCAACCTGAACATGTGGGTGTGCATTTGTAAGTAAAAAATAAATAAATAACTTACAGGCATATCTAAGTATGGAGCTTGCCACTTGGCTGTGGAGAAACAGAACAACACATCAAAGCTGCAGTAAACTGATACAAGTGCTGAAAAGCTCATTTGTCTATAGTCAGGCCCTGGTGAAAATTGATGGTATTATTTGTTAGTTGAGAGATCCTGCACTGAGTCTGAATATATAGAAAGTAATGTCTGGTGTGGCTGTTTGTAACAAATCAGACCCCCCTACGTAAGGTCTTAAAAGATCATTAGTTGGGACTTTCCCCAGCTCACTTTGTCAGAAGTGAAAAGTATTTAATCTTACTTCTACAGATTTTTAGACAAACAGAATTTCGTTGTAAGAGTTTCATCAGTTCTCTGTGTGTTTACATGTATCAGTTTTTCCAATTATATGATCACAGTGTTTAAATGCAAGAACATGGCTCAGGAAAAAGCCAGTGCTGAGTATATGATGTGCTGGGAGTCAGCAGATCTGTGCTTGGTCTTATCCTTTGCAGCAAATTTTCCTCTGTAATCTTAGGATGACTTGCTGCATTTGTTTCTTTCAGTTAGGGGCTGGGTAGCTCACTCGGTTAGAGCGTGGTGCTGATAACACCAAGGTCGCGGGTTCGATCCCTGTTGGGTCCCCATGTGTTGCCTGATCTAGTTTAGAGGCGTCGCTGCCCATGACAGGGAGGTTGGATTAAATGATCTCTAAGGTCCCTTCCAGCCTAGACCAGTCTATGATTCTATGAAAATGGTAATAATAATAATCACTTCATTTTTTCCTGGCTCTTCATTTTACTTTTAAAACCTTCAAGGCCTAGACCAAGTCTGTTATGTCTGTAGAGGACACTGGGGACATGATTTTCATTGACTGCATACAAATAATCAGGCGATCAATTAACACCATTTTTTTTTTTGTGCCACGAAGGACGATTGACAATGATGATGTAAAAGAAAGCAAATATTGTTGTCCCTGCAGGCCATTGCAGCTGAAATAACTTGATTTTATTAGAACACTTTCAAAATGGTTACTTACCTTGTAGCTGTAACTTCCTCAGTTCTTGTAACTTTGATTTGTAGACCATCCAAAGCCTGTTTGTCTTGTAAATACATTCCGTATGAAATGCCCATATCTGCAGTCTCATGAAGAGAGGACATGTTTCCTTCCACGTCTGAACTTCTTCAACATTCCTGACATAAATAAGCAGCTGAAGCAAATTCATGGTTTTGATACGGATTCTGATGATTCTGAATGTTGTGTGAGGATTATGTAGCTTGATTTCTTATATGCAGAGGAGCCTTTCCATTTAGATTCCTAAAATAATGCCACTTAAAGGAAAATTGCAGAAGGTTGTAGAAGAGGAGCTGAGCAGGAGATATGATCAAGTGCATGACTGGGAGTGAGATATGAGGCTGTATGAGGTATGCTGAGGACTGTGGCGAAAGAGGAAATGATAGTGGGACTCTCACTACTCCTCCCCTTCCGTAAATTTCATCCTGCTTTATCATTATTCCTCTGCATAGCAGAATGCGCAGTTTCACAGGTACTAATTTGTCTGTGTTTGCAATGTGAGATGATTTGTGACTAAAGCTTACATAAGCAAGCACGTCTTCCAGAGCTTTAGTAACGTTCAGAGCAGGGAAAGACTTCACTGTGGATAGAAATCTAGCAAGTTGTTGTGATTGTTTATTTCTTATTTTAAAGTTATAAAACATGTTGGAACAGTGAGTTCTGAACATACACTACCTTTGCTGCTACTTTATTTCCCGATAAAAATAGATTACAGAAATGATTTACGCTGAGGGTTGATATCAGTAATTTGAAAAAAAGCGTGTTGGACTGGTTAAGATGAGACTAATTGTGACTTACTGAACACTGGCTGCCGTGACTGAGTCGAGAAAGTCGGCTGTCTTTGCTGCTTTGGTTCTGCAGTCTAAATCACCCAGGAACATAATGTAATGAGGAGCTACTGCCCAACCTGCCCAGCGTTTAATGGCAAAGCTGGAAAATATTAGCAGAGACTATACACGGAAGTAAAGTTAAACTTTCAGTTCTTTGCCTCAGTCCGAACCTTTAAGAGAGGCACCATTTATTCTAAGGGGAGTAGGAATTAGGAAGGGAGAAAGAAGTCCATTAGGGAGAATAATGAGGAAGAAGAATTGATTGTCCTGAAACTTTATATAGGGAGAAGACAAACAGCAAGAAGCCCATCAGTTTGTTTTCCTTTGTCAGGCAGAATCTGCTGGTGGCTCAGCACACCACGCTGTTCTGTGTAATGTAGTTCTTGCTGCTGAACACAGCTTTCACAACTAATGCATGAAACCTACCTTTCTTCTTCTGAGTTTTGCGTATGAAACAGCTGAGAACAGCATTTGCTGTGGCTTTTGTTTAGTGACTATATTACTACCTCAGAGTCAAATACTGATATAGAGGAAAGCATGGTTTTTTTCCTACTTACTTTTTCAAAATTCTAGAAGTATCATAAAATCTCTTGGCCAGGCCATAATCCTGAAGCTTTTAGAAACTTTGATCAAAATGCCCCCACCCAGACAAATTTGTAGTCTGTAGTATGAATTCTGCCTGAAAAAGAATGAGGCCCCAAATGTTTGAAACTGCACTCTGGAAGGCTAGCTGGTAATTAGTCTTCCTGGAGAGGACATTGTAAAAACAAATTATTCAGCCATTTGTTGCTGTTCTACCGAAGAACACAGTTGGTTAAAAGAGCCTCTTTGCTAAAACCCTGAGAAAGAGTTCAGGGATGTTGTATGTGTTTTTAAAGTAGAAATCAGCCAGCAACTCTATCTTTTAGCAGAGTGTTGCAGCAGCCCTTCTATAATACATGTGTAGTTCATTACAGGGAAGAAAACAGGGTTGGCATTTTCATAGGAAAGAACTGCAAGGTGATTTGAAACACTGAGAAATAGTCTGTGGTGATTTTGTCATTGTTTTTTTTTATGTCTGTTATAATGGAATATGAAACTAGCTTAAAACATTTGTCCCAGAGCCTTGGCTATAAAGTTGCTACAGATGCAGGAGATGGAAGCATCTTCCCGGGTCTTATTGAAAGGCATTGGACAGCTGGAATCTACTGTCATTTTCCCACTAGAGCGATGGAAATGGTGGCATCAGAGAGGTTCACAAAGGGGGATCTATTGCGAATTGTAGAGAGGGCCAAATGTATTGCATTCCCTAAGGAAACTCCTCTAAAAGTCTATTTACCAGTGGAATTTCCTGGGCATTTTTTCCTGTAAATGTCTGGCAAATTGTGTTTGACTTTGGGAGGCAAATGCTGCAAGGAAAAGACTGCTGGAGAGGCAGGGCTGCAGCAAAGACAGAGCAGGAATCGCTCTGGGTTTTGCTGCAGTTTTGGATGTGGAAGTAGGTTGTTCTGTATGCACTGATGTGGTCGAGGCCTGGCCAACTTAGCAGTCCCCAGGAGCTCTCTAGCAGTGGCTTCCCATGGCTTAAGATGTGCGGCATGCGCTGAGAGGAAACGTGTGACAGATTCTCAGGAAAGAGTTGCTGCAGTTGAGTTTCATGCCAGGACAAAAAGGGCATGGCGCTCTCTGGACGTGTGTAGCCTCACTAGACTTGCCTCCTCCCTTATATCACAGGTGGCAGCCCCTGTGGTAAGGCGATCCTGGTGCAGTGCAACGTGTAGGAGCTTTCCGTGTACACTCAGGAGCTCCAGGCTACTCAGGAACCACAGACTGGTAGCTCTGTAAATGCCCATTTCTTTGTGTGCTTCTCCGTAATTTCACAGCCAGGTTGTATTTAAAAGAGAACATGCACGTGATGCTGGAAGAATAAGGCTGAAGAGTATTTGGTGAATTTTCTGGACTTCTTGGCAAGCTTGGTTTGAGTAAAGGCTGTCTGCATAGTCACCATATCTGTATAGCCTGGGGATAGGGCACTTCACTAGCCAGTTGGGAGTTTGAGCCCCATTCTCATGGTGGATGAATTGAACTGGGAGTTCTGACTAGTGGCAGGACCATCAGGTGTGAGGGGAATGCTTTAGTCACAATTCTTAACCTGTAGTCTCTTGATGGGAATGAGTACTTTTCTGTTCAGCATCCTTTCCAGAAACCTGTTTGTGAAGTTCAAAATTAAAAGGAGGCATCTCATATCAGGCCCTGACTGTGCTTTGAGATTGGGTGTCAGATGTCAAAAAACTGTGGGAGAGGTTTTGGACGAAGAGAAAGCAGGAAACACCAGAAACTTCACAAGAAATCCTGCCCTGTGTGTCCCATCTTGTGGTCTCATGAGAGTCTGAGAAAACCAGTGGACCATAAGCTGGATGCTTTTTGCCAGGGGAAGCAGTGCAAACACCTTTTCTTTTTGTTTGGCGGCAGGGGTGAGCTGCACACAAATGTCTTGCTAATTAAGGTGCTTTAGGAAATGGGAACTCAGCCAGGCGTACAAAGAGCAGGGGAAAAAACCCCAAATGAAGCAAGTTAATATTAGCACAAGTTACACGAACCTCATCGTGAGGAACCATAAGGGAGAAGGAGAGGGACTAAGCAAGGTCATGAAAAATGATCAAATTTTGTGTGAGTGCATACACATAAACGCATGAATACTTTGACAAAAGCTAGTGGTGGATTGTTGAGAGGCCAGTGCAGCTAAGTTCCTGCTTTGTTACATAGATAAATTGCCAAAGGAAACATTATCCAAACAGTTCTACTTCAAAGGCAAAATGACAAGCTTTGGGGAACTTGTGGTACTTTCAGTCTGGCCAATAACCAAGTGTAAAGTGTAAAATATACATGTTTAGGAAGTAGGACACATGCCGTTCAAGACAGGCCTTTCCCATGCTCTCAGACCAGTGCAGCTTCATTTGATGTGCAAATGCATGATGTGTGATCTGTCCTGGCAATGTGCTGCCTGCCAGCAGCACAAACATTTCACAAGCACCCTTTTGGGTTGCTTCAGCCTGCTGTGTGCACAGCCTCCTTGGCAACCTCTGCAGCTGGAGCTTTTCTTACAGTCTATTGCTGTTGTGGTTGCACAATCCAGGTTTATTTAGCAGGTCTCATCAAGAGATTCCAGGGAGACATAAAAATGCCTCAAAACCAGCCTGGAATTGCAGGATTTGGCGTTAGATACTAGGATTAAATGACAGTACAAGGAATGGTTACACTAATGCACTGGGGAACATATCGGTAATGCAGATTTCATTGATCCTTAAGGCAAATTGTCCCAGCAGATGCCCCAGCTTTCCTGGGCATTGGAAGCTTTGGGGCATTACAGCTGATGGCAAGGGCCTTCTGTAATGCATTCATAAATGTCACCTGAAGTCGAGCGAAATAATGTTCGCTGTGGTGACTGCTGGCACTGCAGGCACAACCAAAAGTGTATGTGCTGTGCACAGTACAGGACAGCCTCTGCTGATTGATGGAACTCATCCTACAAACTTATGAAATGTAGCAGTGCAAATGCTCACCGTAGAGAAGCAGTGGGTGCAGTCCTTTTTTCAGTAGTGGCTTGAGTGGATTTAAATTTGTTGGTATTGGAAAACAATAGTTTTGGTCTTTGCAGTGCAACTGGGCTCTAAAGTACCTGTGCTGTGGCGATGAGGCTGGGTTTTAGCGAGGGTACAGGATTTAAACTCAGGGGGCATGTAGATGTGCTTTTTCTCCCTCTCTAACAGTAAGGCGACTAGGGGCATTATGCAACAGCTCTGGGGACTTACTACAGTTGTACCAAGATGCAAGTCATCCTTGTGCCTCTACTCGCTGTCGTTGGCACAGATTATGTCAAATGTGTGTGTGCAGCCCCTAGGCCTCAGTCTCAGGGAGCAAAACACTTGGCGCTGAGCGCTGCCCCAGTGTAGCAGCTGTGGCTACACAGACGGCTTAACCTGCTCTTCACCACTGAAGTGACTGCACTTGCACTGCAGCCAGCTGTAATCATCTGTTGCTTGTGTTAACCTTGAATTCCAGCGTGTCAGTTCCGGTCCTCTGAGAAAAATTAAGCGAGTGCTTATTGAAACCAGCATCCCGGCACTCCACGGTTTGCGGTGTGGAAGTGGGAAGTGGGACCCCAAGCCCTAGGTGTAGGGTATTCTAGGTGCACTTCAGGCACACGGAATTACACCACTACTTTCACAGCAGCCTAATCTATCCTTGTAAATGGCCCAACTTCACGCTGAAGTTCCTCACTTTGCCTCAGAAATTCCTGCACTTTCTGCCAGAGCCACACAAGTCCCTGATACCTGTGCACTGTCAGTGGACACGGAAGATACAGTAACCATGTGTTTAATGAGGACATGGAAGAAAGATGGTTTTATGCAGCTGTAGTCTGGTGTGCTGGGAGCAGTCTATTTGAAAGGGTTGGGAATGCCGATGGCATCTAATAGCCACAGAGGCTTTTTGCACTTCCTGATAGATCCAGCACTGTGGATATCAGTCACAGAATCACAGAATCACAGAATGTTAGGGATTGGAAGGGACCTCAAAAGATCATCAAGTCCAATTCCCCTGCCAGAGCAGGAACGCCTCAATAATGCTACACAGGAACGTGTCCAGGCAGGTCACTGTGGTATTAAGTTGTTATGAGAAAAATAACTTCCTGTGTTGATGGATTAGCATGCAGTAAATGGAGATGTATGGATGCAAAAGCAAGGTGGTTGTAAATGTAGCTCTAGAGCTCTAGGTGTGACCATGCAGAGAGCTGTAGGTAAACAGTGCAGTGCACTGCTTCGCTTTGACTTCCTCTCTAGCTAAATTGATGCCCTGAATTCAGTATTATGGGTTCTCCATTCAACCAGGACAGAACTGAGAAATAAGAGGGCACTGTAACACAGTGCCTCCACATATGCAAGGCATGCTTTTCCATCCTGATGTCTGTGGGCAGGAAGAGAAAGAGCATTCTTTGTAACAGGGCACCGATAAATGCATGAATTCAAGTAGTATCAATATCCATCGCTTTGTCCGAAGGCCACAGAAATGAAATTCTTTTTGCCTTTCTTCACATCCTTTTTCCAGAAGAAATATGCAATTATTTCCAAGTTCTTCCTTCACTATGCATTTATTGCTACATTTGGTTTCACTGGCTGGGGCTTCACAGAGTGCTTATTTACTGTGGACTCTCGTGTCATTAAATAACAATACTCCTTGTTTTCAATGGGTTCCAGAAACCTTGCTTCACTCATTTTGGTTTCAGAAAAGCACACCATTGCTTGTGCCCATGTGATTGCTTGAAGTGGTGAGAAGTTGCAAACAGGTCAGCGAGACAGGGAATATGGAAAATGCTAATGATAAGAGTGTTGTCCATGCCACTAGTTAAAGAGAAATTAAACTCTGTTTAATGCATTCCTGATATCCCAGACTTTCGGGAACGGTACTCAGTTTTGAGAATGCAGTTTCACTCCTATTATTATTCTCTTTTATCCCATCTGTTTTAGCCAAGTTCTTTTATCTATTGCGATTGCCTGCAGAGTGTTGATTAAACCTACAGTATTCTTCTGTGACACTGAGGTATAACCATTGCTTGCCATAGAGTGAAGTAACTTGGCCTTATTAACTGAGGAGTTGCTTTATCTGAATTGGCGCCATTTCAAAAGAGGAATGTCATTCCTGGCAGTGAAAGTAACCCTGGAATAAAGGGACAGCTGGAGGAAGAGACATATGGTACCTGGCCACGTGAATTTTACTGGCTGTCTAATAACATTTGGTCTGTCCTTTACCCTTGTTTACCATTCTGAAATTAAAAGATAGGTAGAATATCACTCCATAATTTAATCATCTCCGTGACTTATCTACTAGAGAAAGTATCATAATTGTTTTAAACGCTATCCAAAACTCAAGCTGTGATGCAGCAGTTTGCAAGGGTGCCCCACTGGTTCTGATGATTTCAGACCTTCCCCAATAGCTAAACTTTATGACCGCGAGGGTGAGGATGAACTTCAGCTATGACCTAGATCTGCAATTCATAAGTGTTTTTTATACAGCTGCAATAATATTCCAGAAAATGTAATTGGCCTTTTACTTCATTCACTTTTGCAAATGAAAATAAAGCTACTGTGAGAGCAGATCTTTTGCTAAGAAAATATTTTTTTTAATATTTTTATAGCTCTGTCAACAATAAAGGAGTCTCACAGTCTAAGGTCTTTCTCTAAACCTTTTTAATGGAAAAAACTTCATAGAAAATATCCTTTTACTTTTTAATAACATATAACTATATACATGATTAAAAACTGTAACAAAAAGCTGCAGGGATTGGAAAAATGTTTTGTTGGATCCATGCAGATGGTACATTTGAAAAAGGATTTCACAAATCCATGTACATCAAATGGAGCTGCAGTGACAGGGTTGAAAAAAATGGCAACTCTATATTATTTACCTGAATGTACTGGGAATAAAGCACAGACATACAAAATACACAGAAATAATACAAAGAGTACACGGCGTAAATGCTGTTAGCACAGGAAGTTTCTCTTTTAAGTAAATAGGAGAAAGGAAGTAAATCTCCTTTTTCACATTTTATATTGCAGTTTAAAAGATAACTAACCTTTTATTTGCTGTATTTTGGTTTTCTTCACTCTGACATACACTACAGTAGAAGTATATGGCATTTGCACTTAACAACTCAGGAATATTTTGATTTATCTCCATGTCCATGAATGTACAGTCATTTCTGAATAACATGATGTATACATATTGCTTTAAAGACAAATACAGAGTTTGACATGAGTTAGAAATAGAAAATATTCAGCACTACAAAGTGCTGGATACTCTTGTCCTGATCCAGCACTGTGTTTAAGGACACATACAACTTTAAATCTATAAGGAATTCCTCAGAGAGTGAAGGAAGTTAAGAACATGCAGAAATGATTTGCTGATCAGGTCTGGAGTTTTCAACAGTTCATAGTACAGACTCTGCTACGAGGAAGACTTTTACACTTGAGGCCATAATTCTCTTCTTACACCCCAGATAATGTAGTTCTGCAGTGTAGATGATTTACTCTAATTTAAAAATGAATTTTCTTAATTCTAAGTTAAAACATAAGATGAAACCTCTGAAAAAAAAAAGTCTGGGGGATCAATGAGCTCTGCAGCTGGGAAGAAGAAAGTGATGGTGTTTAGTTAGTTTACAAGTTGGAAGAGATTCTGTAGGCAGCAGCTAATAATGTGACAGGCTTTAAACACCTCACTTCTAAAAGAACTTACTCCTATTTTTATTGTGGGCCAAAAACCAGATAACTGAAAAGCTGGTACCAGCCAGTGAGCTCTCGTGAGGCTCACAAGCATGGTGAGGGTGGCAAGCCGTCATTTAGTAAGAAAATCAAGTCAAGCTTACGTCTTGTCGGGTGACCTTTTGCTGGGTTCTTCCTGCTGTAACAAGTCCTTAGCAATTCCCAGTGTAACCGCAGGCAGTTTAATAACAGACAAATAAATGGAGTCCATGTATGCAGATAGTGTTGTTTTCACCTTTTTTCTTTTTTTTAAACAAATAACAACAACAACAAACTAGACAAGCAGTGAAAGCTGAAATAGTATGTGAAGCCTTGGGATCTGTTCCTGTTCTCCTTAACAGCCTCCCACCCTGGTGGGCCAGGCTCTTTTGGCAGGCAGGTAAAACCTTTCAAGTTCCTGTAAGCGAGGGAGGATTCTTGCTTGTAGCAAGACATAAAGTAATCATGAAAATAAGCTTTGAAAACCAAATTGCTCTGGGTCGTGAAAGCCAAACCTCACTGATAAGTATTCGGATTTCATCATCTACGTAATTATTTGATTCCCTCCCCAGTTTGACCACTTTATGTCAGCATGTTAATTGGAAAGTTGCCAGTATACCAATTTTTGGCTCATTACCATTCAGGTCTTTTATTTTTCAAGAACAATGATAGTTATGTTGCTTATTGCCAGCATTTTTGGTAAAATCTGGCTTGTAAGGCCCTGATTGAAACTAGAATGTTACTACTAGGCAGATCTGTTTGAGAAGGCAACCTGAAATCGGTAAGACTTATCTTGTTTATTTAAAGAAGAGAGAAGTGTGTGTGCATGCATTTGCATTTAACAGTTTTATAGCTAGAACCGTTATTAAATGATGCCCAACAGCAATTTTATCTTGTTATGATTTGTTTTTGTAAAGATGTAACGATTCTCAGGAGAGTTTTTTGAAAACATGCAGATTTGGTTTGCATTACACATACGCAATTAGGTGCCCAGCATATATGTTGCAACTTAATTTCTTAAATATATATTGTGTAACACTTTTTATTCCTGAGTGCTGGTATCCATAAGGAATAGAGAGGGTGGCATCATGTGCTCTTCTGCACAATGTGGTCCTTTGTCATTTTAGGAGTTCTTCTGAGGGATCTTTATTGTCACAGTTTTAACTTCAGAATATTCTCTCAATCCACATTCACCCCTGAAAAACAAATTTCAGCATCAGCTTACACCAGATATTTCTTAGGGAACTCTGCTGAGGTTTAGAGTAGATATTGCATGATTTCCTGGGAGTTATGGCCTGCCTGAGATTTTGCTGTGCATATTTTGAGTAATGGAGAAATGTGTTACAGTCAAGTAATTATTTAAGTTCTAATATTTTGATCTCTTCTGTCATGTTGTTTCTTGGTTAAATTCTTACCCCACCCCTAAGACACACACACTATTGCTTCTTTATATTAAAATCTAAAAACTGGTGACATGCATATCATGTTACCATGTTTACTACTTGATACTGTCTTCCCTTTGGATGCCCCCGTGCAGAACTTAATGCTAGCTGCACCATAAAGAATATTTCAGTGAAATTCCTCAGAATCTCCTTCTAGTAAGTGTTGCTTTCAGAATGGAGTGGAGAGGCCACTGTAAAACATTTAAACCTCTCTGTATGCCCCTGGTGTTGCATGGCCCACGTTTTTTACACAGTACTGGAAGAGAAACTCCTGTAACCTTCCTTGGAGAGTTAATTCATATGGGCAGAAATATTAGTATTTATCAGCCCATTTCATTCCACCTGCAGTTTTAAAAACCTTCTCATGTGCCTTTTGGCTTGGTAAGCCTTGCATGTGATACAGTGGTCAATATTTAACTTAGGCTGACGATTCAGGTTACCAGAGGCTAAATACATGCAAGGAAATATGTTAGTAAAGGTATTTTTCCTGTGAAAGGTTCCCATTGATGTAGACCACTTCCACCTTTCAGGAGAAAGTTGTAGATTTGTCTCCAAAGAATGACCGAAAACTTAAGTCTCTCCGTGTGAAAGTTTCTGCTTGATTGAGTAGGGCTGTGGCTTGGCTCCACACACCTGCTGGAGACATTTTTGCCAGTCAGTGGACAACCTAGCCCACAGAGTATCCAGTGCCTTTATGGGTGTTCCACCCGCCAACTGGTTTCTTATCTTAGTCTGGCAAACAAAATTAGATATAATTATTGTCTATTTCTTCAACTCAGGGCTTCGGGACATTATGCATTTCTTTTCTGGCTGAAAGTCTGGAAATGGAGAGCTGTGATGAATTCTAAGGGAAGTATTTTTTCAAAAGTTAAAAAAGTTGCTCTTGCTGAAGAGGAAGACGAGTTATTGCAGACATTCAGAGCAGAAGAGTCAGTGTGTGCTCAATTACAGGGCTTGCTTGTCCCCACAGCCTAACACAGGGCAGTAGGTAGCAGCAACATCCTGTTCTGTGGCCACTTTGGGTCTTCCTGGATTGTGGTTTGGTATCAGGGTAAGAACCAGGGTTTTGTCTGTGAAAAGGAACGAGGCCACGGGTCAAGTCTGCATGATGCTGTCCCTTGGTTGTGGAGGTGTCAGGGAAGGGGACCAAATTGCTCTTCAGAAAGAAATATTACATACTCTCTTCCCTCCCTCATTCCAAGAGATAAAAGATAAGGAAAAGAATTATAGCGCCAAACTGTTCTCCTGCTGGCACCTCTTTTTGGGAATGCAACTATGCACTGCTGTGTCTCAGAGCTATCCAGCAATAATAATTCCTATGGCATTAAAGGATAGCTCTGAAGCTGAAGGGCACCTCCTTCCCTTGAAGACATTTGGACAGAGACCAGAATCTTTGGCAACTTGAATATAGAAGGGCTGCGTGTGCCAGTCTGGTCTGAGTCACCTGATTTTTAGTTGCAGGGGTTAAATTTTACACAACTCAGGTAGTGATAAGAAGCTTTAAGGAAGTGTAAATGTAAAAAAATCCTTTCAGACTCCTCTAAGACTGCAAGAATATTGTAGGTAGCCTTAACTTAAACAGAAATTAGTTGTATAGTGTACATGAGTTCTGGTTCTCTACTGGTACACACAGAGCCTGCTACATTTTGTGGGCAGGTAAAATGAGCATAGCAGATCTCAACTTTCTGTGTTCATTTTTTTCCCGTGTGTGACAAAAATCTGTGAACTTAAATGCAGGAACAAAACAAGTCCCGGGTAATGCAATGCTAGCACAGACAGCACAGCGGCACAGTTACAATCTGGCTGTAACATAGTTTAGCAATGACACACATATGTATGGACACTTTCTCTGCTTTTTTTTATTGTTCTTTAATTGCCTGACTCAACATTATTTAAGCTGTAAAGCATACCCCTTAAAAACAGGGATCTAAGACAATGTGGCATTTTAATAAAAAAGTAGGCAGATAGTAATGTAGGGGGCAGGAGGTGGGTTAGCAGGTGATACCTGATCAAAGAGGTTCTGAAAGGAGTAGAAGAATTACTCGTAAGAAGATTTTCAGGCATCTTTGTGAGACAGAGATTATTGCCATTCCAAACATTTATTGTTTATGGTGAATACTTTCAAAGCTGTAGATGGGAATCAAGTGTACAACTACCGTAGATTTTTCCATGGGAGATGGGGTGCTGCCTGGTTTCTGCTCCTTTTGAAAACTACAGTACCAATATGTGAATATTTTACTTGCACAGTTAACCTCCCTGAAGTCAGTGGGGTCACTCTTGGGTGTCAAGTTACTCGTGTGCTCTATCGAGCTTAGTAGATTTAGAATATTTTCACAATGATAAGAGTTAGATGAGCTGACATATTTATGCCAGTGTGAGATCACCTCATAACTCATGAATGTGGAGAGTAGTATGAATGTGTTATTCAAAGTACTCCCTAATGAGGGAAAATATTTCAGAGTACGTAGAGCTTATTTTATAGATCAAGTTGTATACTTAAGCATATTTAAAGTTTTAAAGAGTTTGACCTTACTTTAGTTTTACTGCTTAGTTTGCCGTTAGCCATAAGCTATTTTGAACGCTTAGGTGAGACCTATCTGGTATATGTGCCCCCTGCACAGAAATTAATTGAATCCTTTGTATGTGTAACCAATCTGGGGCTGATGCAATTGCTAAACTTCCTTGTGATTGTAATGACAATTAAAACCGGTAAGGCTTTAAATTGGGACAATATTTGAGTGTGGAGCTCCCTTTTAGAATATTTGGCGCTTTGTTCTAAATGGAGTAAGAAAATACAGAAAACTTTGTAATGGAAAGTTGTTTTTGAAAGTGATGTAAACATATTTGTCTCTCTCTCTCCCCCTAGGCCTGATTTCATTTAACATTGTTTATAAATCTGAGATAGATAATATTTTAATAAAATTCAGATGCACCTGTATTAATAAATAGAGGAAAAAGTAAAGAGAGGAGAAAAATAGCGAGAGAGGCAAAACACATGGCAAAACATCTCTGAAACACCACACCAGTAAATAAGCACACAGCAATACCAAAAAGAGAATCTTTCTGCAAAAGTGCTGGTTAATATGGCTCAGAAAAACTCTCAGAAGACACAGGTTACAAGTTCAGAAAAATACTCAAAAATTTTCAATTCCTTTCAGAATAAGGAGTCGCACTAATTTCTGCTATGTCAAAAGAAAAAAAAAGAAGAAAGGTCTTACCATGTAAATCAATCACATTGAGAAAGGGCAATGATTATCAGACATCTTACATTATGCTCTGATCCTCAGATGGGAATATTTCCTGATCGTAATTTGCGTGGAAGGATTCACTAATGTTTGTTAATTCGTAGAGCTGAAAACAGTTTACAAGACAGCTGTGCAATACTTACATCTCTCTTCCATTGCCAGACATTTTGAATCCTCCAAAAGGACTTTGAGCGTTTAAGGCATTGTAGCAATTGATCCTGTAACGGGAAGAGGCGTTAAGTCCCACTGTGCTGTCAGAGACCTTTGGACAACTTGGGGAGAGGCTGAAACTTGTGGGGCTGAGGGCCTGTGTACCCCTAGTAATGATACTTGTCTCATGTTGAAAAGAAATGAGGGATTTATGCTGCAAAACCAACATTCTGCTCCTTAGTCATAAGGAAGATGGGATTTCGCCAGTGCTGGTGCACGGTACTTGGACGCAGCTTCAGTAAACTGCTGCCAAACCTCTGTGCCACTTTATGACACAGAGCTATTAGGTTTGAATTCGTCCTTTTTCTCCCTGATTTCTTGTGGATCTTTAGTCTACCCAAACTTGATGTACCAGATTGCAAACTATTAAACTCTAGAAGTGGCATGACTTATTCCCAAGGACCAGAGAGAGGAGGTGTCCCCTTAACGTTGTATAAAGTTCCTTAACGTTGTATAAAGCCCACAATTCTTTGTGCTTTTAGCAGAAACCTCACAGGATTTCTCTGCTCTGCAGAAAAGATTGTTTATACTCTGCTTTGTTTGTTTTCAGTAATGCCACTCAGCAGTGTGGCTGCCATGCTAATGGCAAGCAAAGCACTTTCCAGTTTTAAATAGCGTTCACCTACAGTGAGCAGTCACACCTCCCTGCAGCTGTTACATATCTTGCTTGGTGATTCACCACTAGGATGGTCTAGATAAACATTTTTCAGACAAAGGGCACAAAACTGAGGTGCCATAATGATAGTGAGTCAAACTCTTTATCTCCAAGAGCAGGAGTGTGATAACTTGTGCCTTACCAGACTGTCCCAGCTTGCATCGCTGAAGAGACTGTCAGGGCCTTGTTTATGTCATTTGTGAAGACAGCAGCTACCAGCCCAAAATCAGAATTGTTGGCTCTCTCTATAACTTCATCCATGGTTTTAAATCTCAGTATTTCTTGAACAGGCCCAAAAATCTGCAACAAACATTAACCACAATTAATGACCCAGCTTGCTCAGAGGTGTTTTATCCCTGTTTTATTCTGCTTTTTCAATTGTCTTCTCTCTCCTGTTGTACTCTTTACAGATTCCCACAGCAACAGTTAATAGTGATAATAGCTGTCTCTAAAACTGCATGCATTTCTCAAAGCAGTCGCCTCAGTGAAGTCATGCATTATTCCCTTCTATCTTCTTTGAGATCTAAGACTTTATAGCCAATGACAAAAATTGAGCTTCTTTACCCAACTGATGTCAGCAGTTGCTCTGTGCAGAAGGAATTCTGAAAAGATTTTACTCTTTTGTTTGTTTGTTTTGTTTGTAATACAGTGCTAATTTTAACTCTAAAGCTGTTGCCTCAGGAAGTAAACAAGGAAAAAATCCTATTTAGGACATTATAAAATGATCTTGCCCATGTGTGCGAATACCTCCTCCTTGGCAATGCGCATGTCATCTGTTACATTGGAAAACACTGTAGGTTCAATGAAGAAGCCCTTTCTTCCTAGCCCTTTACCGCCACATTCAAGTTTTGCTCCTTCAGTAATACCGCTTTCAATCAGTTCCAAGATCTTGTTGTATTGTTTTTTGTCAATCTGAAAAAGAGAAGAAGCCATTTGACTTGCAGACTGCGCACCTGACAATCAAGTCAAAATTGTTTTTTTAAGCAAGTCGTGTCGTAGTGAGTAGGCTCATGCTTATATTCTCTACTCTTTGTGCTGGAGATGCCGAAGATGTACAGATAGCTGCTGCCTGTAACCTAGGGCTCAGTCTTCTTAAGGATGTGTCCCCAGATGTACGTGGCTCAACCCACATTCTTGCTAAGCAATCTGGTTTATAAGCACAAACAAAGCAGGTCATTATTTTTTGTCCCAGATTAACTTCCTGAAAATGGTATAAGCCCAGCTGGTTAGTCATGGCAGGCACATTTTCTAAAGACCTATTCCTAATTCCTCTCATCTTTTGCTCAGGATTCCTGTCTCTCTAGTGATCTACAAGCACAGTTATGGTTGTAGATAATTCTTGAAAGTAAGTGTCCGCAGAGACTTCTGAGAGCGTCTCACAGTTTACAGTGGTATCTTGGGGGCTGAAGATCAGAATCTTGCTGTTAAAGCTAGGAAGCAAGTTTACTGCTGCTTATGATGAGACTTTTTATTTAACAAGAAATACCTGTGAGCTGCACAGATCATCTCCTCTTCTAGAATTTTAATCTTTAAAATGGTCATCGTGTCACGTATCCTGGACAATGAGTGAATATGCTTTGACTCATGTCTGCACTAGTAGAATTTGGACGCTTCCACGCACCTCTGGGCTGTAAAACCAAAGCACTGTTCTTTTACCTGTGGACCTTGTTCTGTGGTTGGGTCAAAAGGACTCCCCACAACTCTCCTTTTTGCACGTTCTACGCTTCTTCTAACAAACTCTTCATAGATAGATTCTTCCACATAGATTCGTGAGCCTGCAGTGCAGCATTGCCCTTGGTTGAAAAAGACTCCTTGGTGAGCTTGTTCCACAGCATAGTCCACTAAAAAACAAAGACAGCAAATGTTGCTCTGAAACATCATTGACATATCTGCTATGTGCTGCATTCCCAAAACTTCAGAGAAGCAGCAGGATTTGGTTAAAAAAAACTCCAACACAACAGTAACCAAATCAAAACATGCTATTGTTGTGTTGGGTCATAAGTGAAAATGATTCGTTTCATTTTGTATCACAATCCCTGTGAAAATATGGAGGTTTTGAACATACCTAAAGTTGATATTTTTTTTCCCCATTTATTCCACTCTGGACACAGCTATACTGGAGGGATATTAAGAGCATTACAACTGTTTCAGAAACACTAGATTGCAGGGGACCACCTGGGACTTCAGTCATCATCTAGGTAAAGGAGGTTCCATAGGTAAGACACTCCATGTGCCATCTGGTGACACAAGCCACAAAATACTGCTTTAGCAGTCTGTAGGAGTACAGTATGACCACTGTTACAGCAACATGTAGTTTATGAACTAAAGCTCTTAAGATACCCTAGGAAATGGATTGTGCCCTACATTATGGAAATCTGCCTGACTGGGGTCAGTAGAGGAGGGGAAAATTTGTCTGGGATCCCACCTTTGTGCTTGGTTTAAGAATTGTGTAAGAATTACAGCTTGAGAGAATCTGACTTTGATAATGGAAGACGTGTCCTTCCCAAAAAGCCAGATTATTTTTATGCAAGACAGAAACATCTTCTTAGCCTGCAGAGGTGACTGGGTAAAGCTTTAAAAATATAGGTCACTTATAGAACAATCAAGCCTTCATTTCTATGCTGACTTCCTTGGAGGTACAACTAACACGTCCACCATCCAACCGGAAGCGAGGGTTTTGTCATATTTAGACATTCAGAGCTCAATTCTCTCATTAGGTGTAATAGCTAATAATGTTGAATTCATCCTGAAACAGTGATGCCCTACAGCACTGCAGTATCTCTCTTGTCAGCTGTAGCACTTTGGAACATTACTTACAGTATAATCTCTTATGGAATAAACAAAGCAATAGTGCTTTACTCTCAGCACATCCTAGACAACTACGTCTTATTCTGCCCTCAGTGTGGTCTTGAAAGAAATTAAATAGGATGTTCCCTGGACCACATTCAGATTTTCCCAGGCAATTCCATGGAGACTGAGGACACTAATGGATAGAACTGATTAACTGATGTTTCTTCTACCGTTAACACACTTTTTCACCATGAGGGGCTCTAACCGTTTGTCACTTTTTTGTGCACTAAACTGTCAATGGCTTTGTCAGGCTCTCTGCTAACTTTTGGCACACAGTGTTCCTCAAAGAGAACGAACAGCTCCTTTCAAAGGGTAAGCAAATTGTCTGCTGTTTTTAAATAATCACAGCTTTGAAGCCTTAATCTCAGGTCAAGTGCTGGTGGTTGCAATTACGGGAAGACCAGAGAGCTTTGATACCATACCCTGTGGAACAGACAGTCCTGAAGAAGACCGTGCTCTCCTCTGTGCCTTCCTACTTGCAACTTCTTCCCAGGTCCTCAGCCTTATTTGGCAGATACAGCAAGTCACAGATAGACGACAGCTCTGTGTGGCAGCCACAAGCATTTGTCCTTCCCCTGGGGAAGACTCTTAACACAGACCTGCCCCCAGCATATATCAGCGTGCTAGAAGTGTGATCCAGTAGGTTAGGGACGTTTGGCCTGTGGTAATTTCTGATGGGAGATGGAGATGAGTAACTGGGGTAGAAGGCTGCAACATCTGCATCTGGCTCCAGCTGACAGGAGCCTGTTTAGCATACCAGGGTGGCTGTGGCTGTAATTTAGACCCCCCAACTTGGTAAAACATTTCCATGTAGAAAGGCTGCTGAAAGTTCTCAAGCTTTCCCTGGTCTTTCAGACACTGGTGAGTTTTGAAAACAAATACACAATTGTAAACAACCCTTGTTTACAACTCTTGTAATTCATGCTATCCAGAATCACTCTTCTATTCACTTTCCCCTTTTAAATCAAAAGACCAGATCCTTATATGTATATCTGTTCGGGTTACAGAGCTCTCAGAAAACCACTTCATACGGTGTGCCTGCACACAGCCTGAAACAATAGCTCAAAGCAAGGTGTGAACTGTCCCATTGATCTTAACGGGGTGTTAACTTCAAAACCTCCTGCTGACAATTTAGGTATCAACATTTTTAACTATTTCATTGCTGATCATTTAAGCAGAAACTTCCAGTTAGTGTTTTTATCCTATCCTAAACAGCTGTTCTGTACCTTCTTAGGTGCCAAAAATCTCACCTGCACAACATCATCCAGCTGCCAAAATCTTCAGTTCCCTGCTGACAGTGACAGTGAGGATATTTCAATACACAATTCTTCAATTGTGAGAAATTAAAAACTGGAATGATCTCCATTTACAGCTACTATCAAAACAGCTTAACAAAGGAATACTACACTGACTAGATTATCAATTAAGTGTAAATTAACGCCCTCCCTTTTCATAGTTGCTGTGAAGCAAAAAAAAAAAACCCAAACCACCACAGAATTTCCAGATCATCAAAAGCACTAAACCACCTTGTTGCAGAGTTTAGGATGACAAATGTGTGTGGGACTATGACTGTGAAAAACACCATTTCTATATGCTTAGTTATAACTTTTTTCTGTTCTCCTGTTGTCTGTGGATCTGTGGATTCAGGAGTTGTCTTTTTATAGAAAATAACACACCTTAGCCTGCTTCTGTAAGATTACAAAGTGCAATTAGATACAGATATATTGGTCCGTTTCACTTTGTATGACAGATATGCCCTAAAATGGAAAAAAAAAAAGATACCACACAAACATGTTTCTAAGAAAAATATCGAAGTGCTGACTTACAATCAGCATCTGCAAAAATAATGTTTGGGCTTTTCCCACCCAGCTCCAGTGTAACTCTCTTCAAATTGCTCCTTCCAGCTGCTTCTTGGATCAGTTTCCCAACCTGAAAGGAAATGGAGACACATTTTACGGGGAATGTAGTCATACACTTCAACAGCCGATGTTGGCTATCACTGGAACAGAGCTTTAAATAATCCAGCAGCTTCTTCAGTCCAAACGGATTATCAGCAGCACCGAGCAGCTTGCCAGGTCTTTTTCTAGAAACTGAGAGAGAATAAGGCACAGCAGAGTGCCCATACCCTTCACCCATTTGTATCCATGCTAGAACTGCTTGGGCCTTTTTTTTTTAAGGTGCTTTATGAGGGCTGAATTAAAAATCTGAAATTAGTGTAACTAGTGGCATGTTGACAGAGTTCTAGATATTATTGTTATGAGGTTTAGATACATAATTTTTGGTGATCTGATATGTTGAGTATATATTAAGCATCTATCGAGCTTATTACTATTCATTAGTAATAACACCTATGATACTTCTTTAGATAGTGTTAGTTGCCCCAGATGATCACTGACCACTTTTAGAATTTAATTCACTCTTACTACTTATAGTTACTAAACTGCTAACCAACCTGTTTGTAGGAGGGCATTTGTTCTCAAAATAGAGTTTTAAGTGCGCAAAGGTTTAAGGAATTTGACCGTGAAACTGTGATGCAGAACATGTCAAATTTTGAACAAATCATCAGCTTTTTCTGCAGGATTAACAGCACGTAGCGGAATACCAAGTAGGGCAAGAAGTTACAAAAGCAGCATCCCAGACCTGACACGCAGCTGCACCACAGATAATCTTAGTATGGGTTGAGGAGGTCAAAAACACCTCCAAAATGTCTTTGTAGATTGTGGGGTCAACTGGAGCAGAATGCAGCCCCGTGGGTGGAGCAGCCGCAAACTGCAGATCTTGCCAAGGAACGTAAGGGTAGATTAAATAGAGTAGCAATCTGACAGCTACGTGTTTGACACGTTTCCATGTCAGTACAGTTGGAGAGGCAACTGTGTTCCCGGGAAATTCTCCCCTCCCTGGATCAATGAATCCAAAACTGATCAGATTTTGTACTGTTGCAATGTAACTATGCCCATTTTGCAGCTAAGGAAGTAATCACAGGTAGATTTAGGCCCTTGCATGGTAAAACACAGGATTAAAGTATCTATTGAATATTGAGAACTTTGAGAACCTTGGTAAGTGCTTTCTTTTAACTAGGACATGTTTTAAGGCCACACAGGAAGTTAGATGTGAAGCAAGATGGGAGTGAGTCCAGAGATGGACTCTTTTCTCCACGTAGTACTGTAGTCTCTGTAGCTGTTTTCTGTTGCTAAGGTCAGGTGAGTGAGATTTCTTGCAGTAAGGGGTTAATGGATGAGAAGTT
This sequence comes from Trogon surrucura, assembly GCA_020746105.1. Lineage (NCBI taxonomy): Eukaryota > Metazoa > Chordata > Aves > Trogoniformes > Trogonidae > Trogon > Trogon surrucura. The sequence continues at coordinate 2,151,178 of CM036627.1, forward strand.
GAACCTCTTAGAGAACTGGAGGCAGTTTGCTGGAGAAAGTTAAGTCAGCACTGGAGTAATCAGAAAGCAAATGAAACAGAAACCAGGGCCTCCACAGAAAAAAACAAAGCAAAATCCCCACAGGATAATGAAGGAATTGTCAACAACTTCATGTACCTTTGTGATTAACGGTTTATCTGTTGATATCACAGTTGAGTGTGACTGAGGTTATTTCTTTAAAACAAAAATACAAAAATTTAAAATTAGCTTCCTTTCTCTACTCCTGTATTAATGGAATGGAGTGTTGACATTACCCCGAAATTCCTTGCATATCCCCTTAATTGGAGCTGATTTTATTGCTATGTTTGACTGACAGCCAGGAGTGAACATGAAAAAGAAGGACCCTTTCTGCCCTCCACCCCCACCACATACATTGAGCACGTCATCTGGAAATTCCAATCTCTCAAGCTCTGCTAAAAATGTACACTGGAAACCAGTGAGAGTGCTGTGTTTATAACCAGTGCCAGCCAATGCCATTCACACCCTCGCTGCCTTGAACATCCCTCTCTCAAAGAACAACAACCACTTATTTCCCCTCAAAAATCCACAAAGAGCAGAACAGACCGGGGAAGGCAGAGCGGTGTGTCCAGCCCACCATCTCTCTGCCTTCCATTCTACCACTTTAATGGCAAAACTCCTGTCCACATAAGTAAAGATTTTGAAAGGATTCTTTGCAAACAAATGACTGGCAAATATGCAAGTTCAAATATTATGTATGTGGCAAATATCGAAGTCCAAAGGCCTTGGAGATAATGGCATTAATTTGGAATAATACGGGCCAGAGTATTGCGAATACAGGGAGGTGGTTGTCAAGTTTCCAAGTATAAACTTAACAGACAGCTTCACTGTGTCCTTCCCGTCAGAAATCAGCAGAGACATGAGGATGGCAGGGCTCACGCTGCTCAGCACTTTTGTTCACTGTGCTCCTGTTGTGCCCGCTGCACTTACAGGTTGAGGAAAGTCTTGGGGAAGGCACCAGCACTGCGGTTATCTAGCGACAAAGGCAGCCTTTTGTGACTGACCCTCTCTTTATGGAGGAAGACAGCATGAAAGGGATAAGTGATAGTGTTGCAATCTGCATGGTCTTTCAGTACATGCTTCCTGTGGTGTCTCTCAGCTCCATCTGTGAGCTCCCAACAGGCAGTACAGCCTTGCAAGGGAACACTGGAGGAGAGGACTCCCCCACAGATAATGGAGCTGTGCGATTATTCAGCAGGAATGTTGGCAGAGAAAGCCCTGACTCCCCATCCTTGTTTTGAATAGGCTGCAAGATTGATATCAGGAGTATCCCTGGATAGCTTCTGAAGCACCGTAGCCTTGTAAGCTGCTTGGAGGATGAGGGAGATGTAATTTGGCCCATCTCAAAGAAAACAATTTGTTATTCAGTACAACAACAACAAAAGAGATTAAAGAAGCATTTTGCGGTACCCCTTTGCAAAAAAGCTGTTTGAAGAATAGTCCTGGAAGGGTCTGTTTCTGGACTGTGAACTGTATGATGCTAGGCATTGAGAGTGTATCATGATACAAAATATTTCGTTTTTGCTTATTTATGCTTTCTGTGTTTGAGAAGTTTAATGTCTCTTGCAAGAGGAGCCTTATGCAGTCAGATTTTAAATACTTCATGCAGAACTTCAGAAACACCTATTCCCTTTTATGTTCTCTTTATGTTTTCAGACAGAAAGCAGTGTTTCTAAATGGTACAGGTGGGTTTGCCTGTTACTGTTAGAGCACTGGAAGTCTCACGAGTCAAGAGCAAACCTCCAAAGTTTGTGATACTTCCTCTGCAGCTCCGCCAGAAAGTCTGGCTTCTCTGCTCTGAGCCCCTCTTTGATCACAGATACACACTGAGTCATTCGGAAACACCTGACTGTAGGGCAACAGCAGTCTGGCTGAACACAAGGTAATTTTCTTGCACGCTGCCACAGAGAAAACTGTGAAGGTAAGACTGCACAGGAGGCTATGCAGATTTAAAGATTCCATGAACAGTGCAAAAATTGATAGATGCATCTTCAGTTACGTAAGCACCTGAAGTAACTGGGCTGCCCATCTTCACTATTATACCTTTCTTGGGTCATCGAAAGAATATCTGAAGAAAAGTAAACGAGATGGATTAATACTAACAAAAAGAAGAGCAACTTCATTTGAGTGTGCAATGCTGTGTGTGAGGAGCAGCCCTTGACAGAGCGTAGTGAGTAGTGCAGGAAAGTAAAAAGGCAATCTGAAACAGAAATTCCTGGGCCAATCATAAGCTATAAGAGGCTCATTTGTTCCTTGGGTTAAATCCTGACCCCATGGAAGTCCGTGGCTGAACTCTTGTTAACTTTTGCAGGGCTCATACACCACCCTACCTGTTTCAGTTTTAAGAAGGCGAATCCTTTTGACGTGCATCTTTTATAGGCAAAGAGGCAAAAGGCAGACAGCTACAAAGAACACCAAGGAAGGAAAAGGCAAACACCTACTTTTCATTCAGGAGGCACAAACTGCCCAAGATCAGATCAAAAAGATTCAGCAGAATCAGGAATGAATGGTGAAGTAGCCTCCCTAAACCCTCCTTATACTGAACAGGCCTTTGTATGTAGTGTGGTAAGTTAACAGACGTCCCAGAACAGGTCAAATCGCCCTTAGGATTCTTCTTGCTAAAAGAAAATGCCTGGACATAATTCTACACAATATCCAGGACCAGCAAGAAGATTGTGTGATCCAGGAGAGCTGACACAACTCATGGCTTGTGCAGTAGGTAGACATTCTGTCTACATCATGCATTGTGACATTCATCTCACTTCGGAAATGAAAGGAGAATCCTGCTGAGTAAATTAGAATCAGTGGTAATACAGCTGTTAGCTACAAACATTTGTTTGGCATGAATCAATCTCGACTCTCCTGTAGTTTGCTTTGATGGTCTCTCTAGTATCTTGTTGACTAATGATGAGATCATGGTTTGTTAATCTAAGTGCATAAAGAAAACATTCAGCCAAGCAAAATGCAGACTCTCTTACTGAGATTTATTGCAGTTGTTTATAGACCTTTTGTTTACACAGGCATCCCAACCAATTTGTTGGATATTTATTTGGGTTACTCTACAGAACTGCATGAATCCTATCTTTAATCTGTCTGCATTTTAATGGGTCATAGTTTGAACAAAGTGGAAACCAGCCACTTAGGATACATTTCTTGTTGGCCGGGGCTTCAAAAGTTTTATGTGCTATCTGTAATTCTCATCTTGAGAGTGTTTAACAACTGGAGAGAATTGTAAGCCACTCTGATTTGGAGGTAGCACATTTGTTTTTGAACAGAAGTTACTAGAACTGAAATCATTAAACTTATGCAACAAGCAAAATACAATTTTTAATCCAGCCAGTGCTTGAAATGCTCGTATTTTTAAATGTGTAACTTCTTGCTCTCCATAGTCATCTCTTACCTTAAGCCCAGAATGTACTGCACCAAACTAACTCCATGTGCACCAGGTACGTAGGGGTACACAGTTTCTGCTCAAATGGAGCACACGTGTACAGACACGGCCAGACAGCTCACGCGGTCACAGTGTCTGTATTTGCAAAGCCTGTAACGGAGTCACAGATCTGAGTGGAAATAAAGGCAGATGAAGAGTAAAGCTGCTTCTGACGGCTGTTTGTCTCTGCTGTATTAAGGCCTCTCACCTTTGCTACTTCAGAAAATAAGAAGGTAGTGTGAAGAACACGTCTGCATTTCTGATACATGTAAAAATTGTCCTCTTGTCAGCACTTATCTTTGAAATAAATAAGGTCCACTGTTCATTTAACTGGGGAAGAAAAGAGACTTCTATGACTTCTCCTGTACTTCTGAGCTCTGCAGCCAAACAGCAGACACATGGCTAAAGGCAGACATCCTGGGTCTGGATCTGTTCTGAAGCTCAGAAAATATCACTGTCGGAGCTTCATTTTCATTACATTGTAGCTAGCGTTTTTTTAAAAGGAACTCAAATAGACTGGAATCCGTGGAACAGTGAGGAAGCCGAGGCAGAGCGGGGCAGGGTAAAAGGGAAAGGCACACACAGCAAACAACTGGGGTGGTGTGGGAGATGGCTGAACTTTACAGAACCACCCCCAAGGTCACCCTACAGCTAGGGACCAGAAGGATCAATGACAAATACAGTAAGAAGTAATGAGATGTTTAAATTGTTTATGAGCTTTCAAAGGAAGGCACAGAAAGAGATAGGAAGAAGTGTTGACATGGTCAGATTGGCTGGAAAAAAGATAATGTTTTGACAGTTCCAGTCTCATCTGACTCTGGAAGATGATGGAAAAATGCGTGAGCGAAGCCTGAGAGGAGATTGCAGCAATTAAGGAGGATCATGGATTATCCCCGGTTCACTTAAAAAAAACCCCACAGTAAAAATAAACACGTTTGTTAAAATGCCCGTACCAAACAAGCTGCTGAAGAGTAGGAACCAAGGCAAGCAGAGAAAAGCCAAGAAAGGTTGCTGCAGTCTGAGGAGACACAATATTTTTAGGCTTGCTTTTGTACTCGGTATGATTTTCTCTTTCAGTGTGAGAGTTGTCAAAGTGCCTGCCAGGCATCTGCAGAACCCTTCCTAGTGAGCTGTAGAGGGAAGAGTTTTGAGAGCCATGCACTAGGGGACTAGTAGGTGATCCATGGGAGGGTGTTTCTTAAGAAAAGGGGTGAAAGAGTTGGCAGGCTACTCCTTTAATGCATATGAGCTAACTCACAAAAGAAGGGGTGAGAAAGAAGGAAGAAGTGGAATCAAACCGAGGTCTTCATGATTTTTCACACATTGTTTGGGGACGAGTGTGTGAAAAGTAAATAGCAGTAGTTAAAACAATTTTCAAAGCACTAGAGAATCTAAGAAACACAAAAGAAATAAGAGAGTGCAAACTGGACCAGCATCAGAAATCAGAAAGTGCTATCATAAATTAGAAATCATTTATCTGTTGTCATTGCACAGCCATGGGCTTGAGGCCTCACAGTAGTCAGGAGTTCCAAGAGGTACCAGATCAATGCATGGATGATAAGGCCATTGCTTGCTATTAAATGCACCTTCGGGCTCAGGAAGTCTTTAAATTGTTGATTACCAGAAGCAATGAGGCTACAGCAAGGAAAGGATCACTCTACACATGCTCTCCTCTTCCATAAGCATCTGTTACTGGTCATGTTGCAAGATAAGGTGCTGGGCTGGCTGGATCTTTGGTGTGGCTATGTCAGGATTTATTGAGTTAAGGTCATGAACTTGGCTTTTTGGCTCATGTTTCTAGGGATTGGGTTCTACAAATTTTGGAAAACTTTAGCTTTTCTTTTTTTTTTTTTTGTAGGAAGAGCAGCCTGTTTTCTTCCTTTAAAAAAATGCAGGAAATAATAATTGTCTGGGTTTTGTGACTTTTACAGTTATAAAGGTAAAGAATATATAATTTTTTTCCAGAAGAACCTCATGGTGAAAACTTGACAAAAACCTGTCCTTTGAACATCTAAACTTGAAGATCTTTGCTTTTGTGCAGGTAGTTTTTGTCATTAACTTGCTCAAGCTGTAAGCATTAACTGCCTTAACTAGCACCTGGATGAAATAGAGGAATGGAAGTTAGTATCGCGGTGTTTATATATCTGATGGATATCTGAAATCCACATCACTGGAGTGTACAGTTGACATGCCTCAGACAAGACCAGAGAGACAAAATATTTCCATTATTATTCATTAGAAATTGAAATCTGTTTTGGAGAAGTCAAAGACTATATAGTACAGCTCACATCACAGCATTGTGTTTAAAATGTTACAATGTTGACTTGCTGTTACAAAAATTCGGTGTTACAGGAAATCAGAAACAATATGGAATAGTTTACACTAACCCTGCATTAAAATGTTCCATCTGTTCTTGCTTTAGGTTCTTAGAGAATTGCTTTTTCATCTCTGTAATGCTTTTCACTTCCTATTAGTAAGGCTTTTAAAGGTAGGCACTGAGTTAGTATAAAACCCACAGCTTTTCAGTTTAAACGCCTATTAAAACTAAAGCTGTCTGGAACTACAATAAAAATTTATTTTGGCTACAAAAGACAACTTTGAAACCTAACCCATCTGTATTTTTCCTCCTCCAAACAGTGCAACATCCTGTATAACAGAATATTTATCTTAAACAGAGACTACATCTTTATGAAAACAATTGTTTCAACTTAATTTATGGGGGGTAATCAGCTCATATTAAAGTTTTTTGTATTCCGGGATGCTAATATAAATTGGTTACAGGAGGTGTAACAACTAGAGTAATTCCATAGAATAATCTGAAATCCGATGTTGCCGTTGATTTAGAATGTAACCTGTGTATATTATAATCTAAAATTGCAATTAAAAGAATCCTGTACAGGCATATAGTTATTGCAAAACAACCGTGTGTGTGCAAATTAGGCGTACAACTACAGCTGCATTTTACTGGTAATTTAGGCTCGTGTATGGTGAATTCAAAGCTTGATTACAGGATAATTCCACCAGAATAATTTATTTGAGCTTGCCTCTGCAATCCCTGGGCCCACCAGGGAGACACTTACACACATCTAGTAGGGCTGCTTGGTCGGTGACTTTATCGATTCATATCAAGCACAAGTTGACTCACTGTGAAGAGCAGTGTTTCTGGGGTGCACGAGTGGGAGTCAAACCTATCAAAGAGGGACTGGATCCCTGGGGTTTGCTCCCTCCATACAATAGTTTGTCAGGTTTTGAATTGAAAAGAGCCGGGTTTAGCACTCTCTAAATACAACCAGCCCTGAAACTCCCACTGAGATTCCTTTCTGTCTGCCTTCAGAGGATGAGATAAGGCCCCTTCTCTTGTGACTTCAGTCTGGAGTACCTCTATCATCCCCACCCCAACCCTGATAACTGCCGGCTTTGCACATATTTGAGAACAAGACACAATCTGAGTTTTGTGGGATTTGCTACTCTTTCTGTAGATTACAGCCTGCCTCTGCAGACTAAACCTCCTCTGTTAATACCTGCATCCTCTGGTTCAGTGAGGCCAAGTGCTGGGTCCTGCCTTTGGGTCACAACAACCCCAGGCTTAGGGAAGAGTGGCTGGAAAGCTTCCCAGCAGAAAAGGACCTGGGGTGTTGGTTGAGAGCCAGCAGTGTGCCCAGGTGGCCAAGAAGGCCAATGGCATCCTGGCCTGTATCAGAAATAATGTGGCCAGCAGCACTAGGGAAGCGATCGATCATCCCCTTGTACTCGGCACTGGTGAGGCCACACCTCGAATCCTGTGTTCAGTTCGGGGCCCCTCATGACAAGAAAGACACTGAGGTGCTGGAGCAGGTCCAGAGAAGGGCAACGAAGCTGGTGAAGAGACTCGAGAATGACTCCTGTGAGGAGCAGCTGAGGGAACTGGGGTTGTTCAGCCTGGAGACAAGGAGGCTCAGGGGAGACTTTATCACTCTCCACAGCTACCTGAAAGGAGGTTGTAGCGAGGCGGATGTCAGGCTCTTCTCCTAAGTAGCAAGTGACAGGACAAGAGGAAATGGCCTCAAGTTGCACCAGGGGAGGTTTAGATTGAATACTAGGAAAAGTTTCTTCACTGAAAAGGTTGTCACGCACTGGAAGAGGCTGCCCAGGGAAGTGGTGGGGTCACCATCCCTGGAGGTGTTTAAAAGATGTGTAGATGTGGTACTTAGGGACATGGTTTAGTGGCGGATGTGGCATCGCTCAGTTAATGGTCAGACTTGCTGATCTTAAAGGTGTTTTCCAACCTAAACAATTCTGTGATTCTATGGTTCTATCACAGACTCACAGCAAGACATTTTGACATCCAGGTGGTAACTGACTCCCTTAATTCTCTGGCCAGCTTCCTTGCACTGGACAGTCTCCTTTTCTGCCTGTCCTCCTTCCTTTTTAGACCCCCTCCTCATGCTCAATGTACTTGCATGCAGCATCGAAGTTGACGTACATTTGCCCCATTTTCCCCCTTCTCCCCTTTTTCCCAAGCACACGAAGATACACAAATTATGGATGCTAAAGCGGCATTTATGTGTGCTGCGGTGTACATGAGATGTTCTGCCTACTTGCATGTGATTCACATCCTCCTGAGCCACAGGAAATCCCAGCACTGTTTTTCCAGGCATATCTCCTGTGCCGAGGTGCTGAGCACAGCAGGGGCTGGAGGAAAGGAGCCATTTCTGCTTTGGAAGTACTGCGGCACGGGAGTTTGGCTGGGAAGCACAGACCGCTGTTGCTTAGATGTAGCTCTTTGACTCAGTGACAGTGAGAAACGTAGCGCAAGGACTTAATGCCATCTCCCTAAGTATTTACTCACATTTTACAGTAACGTATCCATGAATCCTCTTACCTCAGTAGATCCAGTAAAAGCAATCTTATCGATGCCAACATGAGATGCTATGGCTGCCCCAACAATTGGACCAAATCCTGGCAAAATATTGACAACTCCTGGTGGAAAGCCGGCCTGTCAGAACAGGAATGAAGGGAAGCAGCATTTATGAAAACTGACAGAGCATGTTAAACCGGGCATGTGCTGGTAGTTCCTTCCCCACTAGGAGAGACAATGACATTATTCCTGTCAATTATTCTTACCTCCTTGATGAGGGCTCCCATATAGAGCGCGCTGAGTGGTGTTTGTTCTGCTGGTTTAATAACTACTGTATTGCCACAGCACAGAGCTGGAGCAATCTTCCATGCAAACATCAGCAGGGGGAAGTTCCACTGCAGGAAAAAATAAAAGTTGATAGATGGAAAAATATCGCAGTGGTGTTTTGTTTTCAAGATGTCAAGCTGCTACCCCACTTATTTCTCAGGCTGATCCTCAACATAAATCTTTCCCAGCACAAAGCAAGGATTTTTTATAATTACTGCCATTAAGGAAGCGACAACAGTGACCTTTTAGCTCTTTCTCTCATGTTCAAAGAAATACAGCCCCCACCCGCAGCCTTCATAAAAGAATTGTCTGTTATCTGTTAATTTTTTTAGTCACAACTTTTTATTTCATTTACTGTTTTGCAATTGGCACTTTTAATTCCCCATGACAAGTAGTTCTTGCTTCTGATACACTTGGAAAGAACTGTTTGTTCATGCTGAAGCATTTTTAGATGTAAATTTCCTACCCCTGAATACGTCTTAAGATATAAAATGTGTACTGAAAATTATATAATCCTTAATTGAGTGGCTTACAGTAAAAAAGCCCTGTAAACGTCAACAGTCCATCAAAGCATTTCATTTTCTTGAAAACTTCTTACTGAGCAATTAAAAAGTTAAAAGGACAATAAAAAACCCAAGAAACACTCTTTGCTGATACAAAATTTTGTATTGTCATTAATTTCAACTTTGTTTAACCGGAGCAGAACATGTAGTGAATTACACTTGTTTGATGCACAAACAAGTTGTGGATAAAGGTAAGAGTACTAAGGCTTTCTGCATCAAGGCCTGATCCTAACAGGTTAAGTGAGTAGCCCTGCTGATTTCAGTGGGAATGTCAGAGTAATAAAATAACTGCACTGGCACAATGACTCTTATAAATGCATATAATAAGCTCCTTCAGAAAGAGAATATCAGTCACAGAGAGTCAGCCACTGGCCAGAACACGTTATTGCCTGATGCATATCAGCTGCCACTCTCACAGACATCTCTCTAGCCCCCGGCTAGCTTGAAAAAATACACAACTGTCTTTCCTTCACGGAACACCCAATTCTTTACTCCCTCAGTTGTTTATAAACTCCGGAGACAAAGTGATGTTTTAATTCCATCTCCAGTATATAAACCTGGGAGGGGAGCTGTAGGGCCAACAGCGCGCTGACAGCCTGCACTTCTAATGGTACTGCAAGGAGAGCTCTAACGAGTTTTATGGGGTAGTCTGTAGCCCTGTTTATGCTACAGAGCTGCCAAAGAGCATGTGTTTTGATGGAAGCTAGGATGTGGAAGAGGATGAGGAGTTTAGTGTTAGGCTTGCTGGTTAATTTTATTTTTCTAATAACGTGTTTGCCAGTGTAATGGCTAAGTGTCTGCAGCGGCCCCGGGGCTGTGCCCTGGGACTGGTAGCTGTGGGGGAGGTACGTAACAAAGATGCGTACGACAGACGCATTGAAGTGTGGAGGACAGACTTGGGGAAAGAGTGAACAAGTGTGGTAGATGTATGGCTGGGTACCCTGAGCACAGAGTTCTACAAATCTAAACTAAATAAATGCTGCTTTTGGCATGATAGCTCGTGGGCAAGTTTCTTCAACAGATCTGTCAGACAAGCCTCAGAGACGCAGCTTTGGGGTTGGATGCTGGGGTTGGCATTTTGCTAGTGCTTGTGCTTGTGCTTGTGCTCATTCATTCGTAAGGAGCACTCGCGAGTCCGTAGGAGAGCGTGGTGTAGGTGTTTGCAGGACGGGTGCAGCCACAGACCAAGTCGTTTGCGCAGCTCTCTGAATTTCTACGGAGTACCAAAAACAATAGCCACCCCTTAACAAAGACATGAAATAACAACAAATATGAATAGGGAAAAAGGGCTTAACGTTGCGCCTCTTTTAATGGAATTGCTGCATGTTGCTGTTTAGTGGCTTTGTGGTTAACATGAACAAAATAAAAAACCGACATCAACAAAAATTTAAGAGAATGTCCTGATTAGTTCCCCAGTGCTTTGTCAAGGAAAAAAGCTTCCACACAATATTTTAGTAGCCATATGTGAGCCTCCCATTGAAATTTCTGCCAAAGTCAGTTAACTGGTTCTTCCAAAAAAGTTAGCTTCTCAGTGTAATTCCCATGCAGTGTTCTGCAAGAGTGTATTAGGGATGTGTACTGGGGTATAGGGGGAGTATTAAATTTGATGAAATGTTGTGTTTCTCTCTCATAACAAATAAAATAAATATTTCATGTCTTTTATGAGCTATACAATGTTAATTGTAATGATATGTCTCCTGGAGTTTCCTTTTCTCCTCCAGCCTTGTAAAAGAAATAGCAGGAAAGAATGGAATTAAAATGCATCACATTCTCCCAGGAACTGAGGAGCCTGTTAAATCACAGTAAAAACTAAATAAATAAAAAGACTACCACAGCAAAGCATCAATTTTCCATAAGTTGTGTGAACATCCATAACCACTGACAGCATATTAACACTGTGTTTTGCTTTGCTTGTTTTAATCATGAGAATTCTATGACTTGAGAACTTAACTCCTAATAACAGAGCCTAAACCCTATTAGCATGTTCAAATAAGCATTTGCAGGGAGGCTGTTAAAGATATGTCAACAATATGAGCTCAGCTTTTTTCGTAATGGAAAACACACATAGCTGAGGACCGTGTTTTATGTGTCTTTAAAGAGAGCTGGTTCAAATGAAAATAAATAGAAAGCGCTAGTAGAGATACTCACAGGGATGATCTGTCCACACACTCCGATGGGTTCGTGTCTTGTAAACGTAAAATAATCTCCATCTGAAACAGATGAGCGTGGTTACTCTCAAGTGCAGTTTGACTTGGCAGAACAAAAAAAAAAACCATAAAAAAAGCTCTAAGGATCAGCCTTTGATGACAGTAAAAGAAATAAAGAAGTCATGGAGATGTTTTTTCATGAGCCAGCATGGGAAACCTAGGTTTGGGAGCAACGTAACTGTTCTTTCTGTAGAACAGAGGAAGCAGGCGTCCCATCAGAAGGTACCTGCTTTGTGCCTTTGGGAGGAGGACAAGCAGCATCGCACAAGGGCAGTGGCAAGGAAGCCACGTACCGGCCTCTGCTGATTCCAAGGTGAGAGACGTGAAGCAAGTCACAAAGGCAGTTTGCTGAAAGGCGTGACTGTCACCCAGCAATATGACGGTTCATATACAACAGGTGTGGGATAATAGAGTAACACACATCTCGCTTGTCTTCCACTGAAGACGCAGGCACTTGCTAGTACTGGAATGATGTACCACACTCTGTAGATGTGGAATGAGAGGGGAAGCCTGTGGCTGATGTGTAATTGAGTGTAATTCACTGCAGAAGATGACACAAGGGAGAATGAAGTGACATCATACAGCTGCACTCTGAGAGCTGACCTGTAGAACAAGGCCTGTATCAGAAATGGCCTCAGATAGGCAGTCAGTGTGAGCTGACAGGGAGAAGTTGGAGGCAGCTAGAAAACAAGATAACAAAGAACGAGAAAAGTTTTTGGGCAAGGTAGAGGTGGATAAATAAATGAAGGGACTGAGTCACTGGAAACACGGAAATTATGGGCTTTTCTTGCTGGACATTTGACGGAAATAAGAATATGGACTAAGAAAAATCCTAACAACAAAGATGCAAGAAAAGCAGACTCTATGTTCACAGGCAGCAGGTCTGGATAGTGTGAGGCTAAAGGCAATTACTTAATTAACTCTCTGGTCTGGTGATTATTTGTAAGGGCCTGATGAACAGAAATAACAAAAAATGCCAGAAGTGGGAGGCATCATTAGTTGAAGTGAATGCTACGCCAGATCTTCAGCCCTTAACTAAAGCACTGTTGAGCTCAGGGCAGCCCGAGTCAGGTCACGAAATACGTCGGTGACAGGGGGTCGGGCCTGTGGTCAGCGAGAACCCTTCCCGTGCCCTGGCCTGCTCCAGGCAGCAGGGCTCCCTGCACAGCTGGCACAGGCGACTGTCATGGGGGCTGCTGGAGTTCACGCTCTTCCACAAAGCTGCACGGTTGTTGCTGCTTCAGCACTTGCCTGTGTGCTGGGAGCACACGCTGAAGTTACACACGCTGTGATACGAGCTGCATTTCTTCCGAACTGATAAACACCTGCTCTGTGTGGGGACCGGCTGAGGTATTACGTAGCCATCAGCTTAGTTTGTGTGTGTGACCTGCATCTGTGCATTTACAGCACTTTTGTACTTAAATTGAATGTTGTACCTGTATAAACTAGCCCAGGCTCAAACCACTTCTGCATGCAAGTGAGATGTTTTTCAGCGATGCTACAGCTGAGGGAAGGGCTGTGCTAAAGGCGTGAGCTGATTGTGCCCCTTGGCCTGCAGTGCTTGGTCACCCAGAAAAGCCTGCATCTCTTTAATTGGAAATTTCATTTCCATTATGTGAGAATGATGAGGTTACCTAGGCTCAGTCACAGGAGATGATTCACCAGGATGGGAAATGGTCAGACAGAGGAAAGGAGGAAGAGGAGGGGAGGTTACGGTGCTTTTCGTCATCAGTGTCCAATGCAGAGGCATGTGCTTCCCTTCTCCTGGTGTGAGAGCAAGCGGGCAGCTGTGGCCTCTACCCCGTTCAGTCTAGAGCTGCAGCCGGCCTTGTTCAGTACCAGGGAAAGACCTAACTTCACAACGGAGAGCACATTTGGGGACCTGCTGCAATGTCCTGTACTCTACATCTGGTAACAATAAATGGGTTAATCCATAAAGCTTCTTGGGTTTAAGTAAAGACTTCAACTTGAATTTGATTAGAAATAACTTATTTTCAGGTCTGTACATCTGCTTTCTGTACGTCTACTTTACAGGATTTGCTCAGTAGAAACCTGAGCTAGAGTAGCTAATACATCGGCTGGGGGCCAGATACAGAGTAATTATGGGAAAGATAACAATAGTCTGCAACCAAGACAAGGGGCAGAACAGAGGAACTGAAGGAGGGAAGGAGAGAGAAAAGAGATTCCTGTTCAGAAAAGGAGGAAGAAAATAGCTGGTCAGTTGGTCTGCTCTGCATTGACAAAACATCATTACACTGATTTGATCTCTAGATGCTTAACAACTTCCCAGTGGAAATGAGAATATTTATGTCACCAAGATGGACAGTTTCATTTTCCACGTTGTCTTTTGCGGACGCGAGCAGTGCTTCACAGACTGGGAAGAACCATCTGACCAGACAGAAGTAAAGTGGAAGCTAAAGTACAGAGAAGCATATACAGGCAAAACTAAGTGCTCCAGGGCCACATAGAGAAGTCAGCTAAAAATACCAGCTTGTGCTCAGTAGTACTGTGCGAGGTGGATTCTCAGCCAGAAGGATGGTGACAACATAACAGTAACACAGTTACGTTAGTGCTGTCTGACTTTAGGTTGTCACTGCATAATCACCACCACATGTCTGCGTGCTTCCTAACACGATGTTATAGATAACCTGAACCTGCCTGCCAAGTCAAGCGGTGGCTCATTCTACCGACTGCAGGCAGAACGTTCTTTCCGCAGAGCAGTCCCTCCCGTGCAGAGTTGCTTGCCCTGCTTTCCGCCACTGGACTTCAGACAGCTGCCCTTTTTGTCACCGGCTTCCCAAGTTCATCATCCACAGACTTACTGTTAGGATGGGGTGTTCAAGGTTGCTTTCTAACAATAACTTTGTGAGCATAAGTGAATTGAAGTTACTCAGAAGCCTCAGATGGTTGTGGACAGGCCAAATATGTATCAAAGAGCTGCCTTGTCCACAATGTAAAATAAGCTGTTACCATGGCAAAATTACAAGATTGATGAAGCAAATCACTTTCTCTGAATAGTGAGCATAGAAAGATCCCCTGTGCTCAGAAATTAAATAGGAGAGTTTTAAAATGTTTTAGAGTTTTGAGATTAATTTACACAAGTCTTGCTAATGACACTTATTTGAAGATGCTGTTGCTGGTGATTGTCACTTTTATCCTTCTAGTAGCTGGCAGCAAGAAGAATGTTGCCTGAGAGGGATGTGACAGTCTGATCCCGCACCCAGTCTAAAAGTGTGTCTTAAAAGTGGAGGTTTTTAAACAGTCTCAGCTGATGTAAACTGGCATTCTCCAGTCCTCGCTGATATTACTAGAGCCAGATCAATTTGCAGCTGCTTACCACCTGGCCCAGAGATTTTTATTTTTTAATCGGAAAGAAAGCCCCGTTTATCCAGAGATCTCGCCTTGGGAGAGCAATACCTTCCACAGAGGGGTCTGCTCAGATTTCCATCAGGAGTCTCCATCCCAGATATTTTATTTGCATAAAAAATCACAACAGAGTCACATGCCTCATATCAGAGGGCACAGCAAACAAGTGGGTGAGGAGGGCTGGCTTGGTTCTTTAAGTACTATACTATATATTGAATTAAAGGTACATTTTGCTTGCATTCAGTTTATTAGTTTAACCGTTTCTAGTCTAGCCTCATTCTGTTTTAATTTAAAGCATCAAGGCTTTACGCATGGGAGCAAACATAGGGCAGTTGGAAGGTTTTAGCAGCTCTGGGACCAAAAGGAATGTGACTATAAAAGGCACTGTTCTTCTCCTTGTCTGTCACTTGCCTATTTTTATTTTAGAGGAAAAGAAAACCTTAAAAGAAACAGATAAAAGATTGGGAGATTTCAGGTTTATTAGCACACTGAACAGAATGAGAAGGAGATTTAATAGGATTTTTATTTTGTTTTTGTTGTCTTATGTGGTTTCCTTTGATGAGCTGATAGTAAATGGATGTAAAGACCACCATTGTTAAACACTGGTCTTGCTCTAAAATACAGCTTTATGAGAATGACACATTTATGGTGTGAAACTAGAGGAATACAGAGGAGTGTTAAACCGAGAGAAGGAACTAATTGATACCCTGAAAATCAGTGAATAGACTGATGATTCTACACTACTCATAACTGTGTTTGTTAGCACTGAAGTTTGCATTTGGGAAGGCACGCTGAAAATGGGCCCTTCTCCCTGCAGCGTAGCCCACCTCACTCAAAAAAAATGAGTGTTTTCATCTCATACATTACCTGAGGACAAGAATAAGCAGAGAATATTTATTCTCCTTAACCTGGCAGTGCCTTTCTGTGACTGACCTACATTCTGTGTACCTATGGGGCTAACAAGTGAGAAGGGGGCATTCACTGACCAGGGAGAAAGATTAAGGAACAGGAAATTTGCTGAACATAAGAATTTATGGTGTGCTCTGTGCTTTTTGTGAAGTGCAAGCAGCAAAACCCCAGGATTTATGAATCTCAGCCTAAATGACTGTGGAAATCTTCAAGAGTCCTTACAAGAAAGTCTTCACCTGAAATAGTGTCCTTTCTTTCCTGAAAAATACACTAGTGATGATAAACATCAGTCAGTACACACGAGAGTTGTAATTAGCTGAAACGCCGTGATGAATAATGCAAGAGTTACACGGTCTGTTTTCCTCCTGAAAGTTTTGGGACCACAAATTCAATTTACCCGCTTGCCTAACTTTGATAGTTTTGTACTTTGCTGTGCAGGGGCAAGCTAGTGTACTGCAGATGGCGTGTTCATAAAACCGCAGAATGGGGGTTTATGAAAATATATGGAAAAACATCCAAATTCATTTACTTGTGAGTGTGCCTTCCTGGGCTCCTTCATGTGTGTACAATGAACAGTGTGCACCATGAAGCCAAAAGAATCCATGCAATAAACGTCAGTTTTCCCTACTGTTTTTTTCAAAGACTTATTTTACCCAGGGAAAAGATGAGTATATTTATCTTAATGACTTCTCTGTTAAAACGTTCTCTGCTGTCATGTGCTGTTTTGCATAATTACAGCAGTCGGTACATCTAGTCCAAACTACAAATGAATGTATTCACAACAGAAAATGCAGCTGGAAGGGAGGAACAGGAGCAAGAGACTTGTTACCTAAAAACAGTGGTAAGGATTTTTTCTTTTCTTACCTCTCTAGCAAAAAATAAAAGCAGAATATCTAATTCCCTAGCACTCAGAAAGATTAATCTCACAGATACAATATAAAACTCACCCCACTGAAAAATTTGAAGAATATAAAAAACCATATATCTGATATGTATGTACAGTTCTCTATATTTACATTACAAACTCTGTCATTCTGTAGGTGAATTTGGATCCACTGTTAGTCCCAAGTAAAATGATTTGCATAGGCGCTAAAACATATATGAAGATTTATATGTAAGCTTGCCATTTCTTAAACAGACAGTAACACTGTTCTCATGCATTGCAAGGTATTTATCAGGCTTATACCACAACTGTTTTTATAAGTGTAACAATACTTAATTTACTATTAAATATTAATATTTAAGTAGGTATTGAACTGTCTCCTCCTCAGATGGGCACATGCAGAAGAAACAAAACACTCTCTAGGATGTGCATGTAGGGCACGCTGTGAGACCAAAACAAAGTTCTCTTCTCCGTTCTATGAAGCTGTAACCTGTTGGGGCTTTTGGCCATGAGAAGGTGTAGGCACACACCTGTGCTTTAATCCCCCTTACCTACAGGAATGGTCACTCCATGGATTTTGTCTGCCCAGCCGGCATAATACCTCAGGGTTTTAATGACTCCTTGAAGATCTACGTAGAAAGCTTGCAAGAAAGGTTTGCCACTGTTCAGTGATTCCATAGTCTAGAGGACACGAAAAAGAGATACAAGCACACTCATAATATTAGACTGTTGTACCTAAGTATTCACTTGTCTTAACAGCTCTTCACTCGTGACAGAGATTTTAATGAAGACTGATTAGTTGGACCTTGGCATAGTCTTAACCCAGAAGGTTCAGAACAACTGTAGGATCACCTTTGTTACTTTTTGCAAATGTGGGGAAAAAAGCATTTACCTTTAAAAAAAAAAAATCTCCTTCCTTCTGGAGTATTCTGGAATGCTGATTTTAAGAACGTGTACGTGCATATGTGTTTATGTGCGCGTGTCTGCCTGTCCGTCCTGTGGGTTTGTGTGTGTATCCACATGCATGTACATGTGCCTGTGTGTATTTTGGACCTAATAGGCACTGTGTTTGGTCCAGATACATAAATGCTGTGTGTGTTGCTTTAATCAGGAGCCAAGCTAAAAATGCCTGTCAAACTGGGTTCTGTTATGTTAATGATAACAGCTGAGAAGGGGCTCCTTGTAACCCCATATTAATGATCTGAATCCATAGAGAGAAGAATGGACATATCCCTCTTTATATAATTGATGTGAATATAAAAATTCTCTATATGGCTGCCAAGACTCCTGCTGAGGTCTGAGATATCTATACTGTACAGCCAGTTTATTTATTGCCATCAAATAAACAAACTCTCCTCTAGGGAAGCTCATAAATTAACAAGCTAATGTCCTTATTTTTAAGTTAATATTCTTATTTTTAAAAGTATCTTATAAGCTATCCTCTTAGGGGTTCCTAAGATCATTTAGCAAAAAGAATCCAATAAAATATTCTAAGATGTTGAGTAGCTTAACTCATTCTCAATAGCTGTCTAATAGAAATTGTTAAGAATGGGCAAAGTACGCCCATGTGTAACACACCGACCATCAAATGACTTTCTGTAGAGAATAATGGAGGCCTAATTCTGCACTGACTTATATCCCCAAGAGCAATTAATGGCATTGCCTGCAGGGCTATTCAGTAAAGAACTTGGCTCTAGAAATAAAAATCAAATGACAGGCAGAGTAAACTTGATTTGCTGCGCACTTCCTTCTCCCTGTGGCGATTTTACAGTATACGCTGGCAGTAAGATGATTTAAGTGTTGACAAAGCTGGAATTAAGATGTTCACCAGCTTAGTTCAAAGCACTTGACATGCGGAAAACAACATTAACAATGCCACCGTTTAGGTGGCTTAATTCCTGAGCAAAGTGGTGCGGTACCCTGAATTCATGTTACCAGTTGAGTGTCGGTGAGAATTTCACCTGCCGTTTCATCAGGACCTGCACCAAGAGCCTCACTCAGTCTTCCCTTTCTTATTTTAGAAGAGTTTCAAGTGCGCTTAACAGGCACACGGGCGTGCCCACCCCATTCGTTTATCTGATGTCCATTTTAGAGTGAGTCAACTGGGAGACTTGTTCACTTCTGTGAGCTTGGGATCAGGTCTTAAGTCATCTTAGCCAGCAAGCCATGTGTAGTTTTCAAATAAAATTCATGGTAACACGTTTCTGAACTAATTTACTTTCAGGATGTAAAACTGACAGGTGATCTGACTGTTGATTTTCACGTGCCACTTACAGCAAGAACTGCCCTGTCTCTTTCGACCAAGTCCGCTAGCTTATCCAACAGACGGCCTCTCTCCGACGCATCCATTCTCCTCCAGACTGAACCTAGAGAAAAGGCAAGGCGAGCGGCCCGCACTGCTTTGTCTGTATCAACCTGTCAAGAAGGAAGGAAAAAACAAAGGCGCAGAGGTAAATAGCATTACCAGCGTTACAAAATTTGCTATTGTACATTAGTCACATGGTGGATTTTGGAACTGTGATTAATAAAAGAATTCTCCAACAGTGCTACTCTGGACCTGTTGCTTTAATCTCTTTACATGTTTCTGTGCATGCCGCGGATGCATTACCTTGTCAGCTTCCTGGATCTCACAGATCTGCTCTCCTGTTGCTGGATTATATACTGGGAATATTCTCCCACTTTCAGAATTTTGCCACTCATTATTAATGAAAATCTAAAAAAGGAAGAAAAGTTATCAGTCCTCCTGCAGGAGCAAACAGTAATGTACATAACAACAAACTCCTCCGAAAGGCTGCAAATTCTAATACAAAAGAGTTGAAACTTATTTATGCCTGTGAAAGTTACAGTTTTCAAGACTTCAGCCTAAGGGACGGCCCCTGATGTCTTTCTGTATTCTGTGGCAGTGTCACTATAGAAGCAACATCAAACTCTAAATAACTTGGCTGACATTACAATTTGGTTCAAAAACTGCAACAAATAAACTAAAAAAAGAAATACCTGTATCGGACAAAAAGCCTCGAAACTGCTGGAGACAAGACAAGGATTTGGAGTAATCATTTAATTCAGTAAGTAAACATTTGGTCAGTGATACAAGCTCATCAAGGCTGAATAATCTCAAACATCACAGCTCTTCAATACACAGTCAGCTGATGATGGCTGCAGTGATGGCTTGCAGCACAGAACTAACTTGCTTATCTGCTTGGCACAATGGAAATTGTTAAATTCTCTCCTTGTTGACATCATTTTAATTGTCGTGGGCAAAGCACATTTGAATTCTAATGGTGCTGACAGCAGCTGTCATGAGAGAGGTAATGACAAGCAAGTAGATTTTTACCAGTAGCTCTATACAGGCCAGTTGTTCTCTACCAGAAGACTTCCAAGAACATGATGCAATTATTTATTAGCAAACCTGCAAGAGGACACTCTAGGAAAATGACTGAGTGAAAGGTTTTCCAGGTATTCAAACTCTTTCTGTTCTTGACATCTTTCTAAGAACAAAAGTGTTCAAAAACTCCAGGCACCACATAAGTTCCTTGGAGTTCAGGTACCAATGGTCTTTCGTGGTATCCCATGAAATACAACTTCGGATGTGTAAGGGGAGGTTCTGGCCTCACTGAAATCAAGGGGAGTTTTCCCACTGGCTTCACTGGAGGCAGGAGTTCACCCCTACATTGAAGCAACACCCATTGCTCCTTTTTTTTTTGCCCAAAGGGCTAAGCTGTGGTTATTACAGAGACAGGAACCTTTGGTTAAAGCAAAGCAAAGCCCCGTAGCTCATACAGACCCTGTGACTGTGGCTGAGCAGAAAGCTGAGGGACTCCCTGAAAGATTCGGGAGTCTCAGTTCCAGTCAGAGATACTCAGGTGGTAGAAACTGGCTCATCTTTTGAGATCATGGAACAAGAAGGAATGCTCTGGTATCTGTTCCGTTTCCTCACAGAACCACCACAGATGCTGGGACAAAAATCTGTCCCATTGATTAGGCAGACTCAGCATGGCGGTCAGCTTGGTTAAAGTAGCGCTTTGCCACCTCTTTAATCTTGCACTTTCTGTGGTCGTACTATTGTGCAATAAAGAAGCTGTTACTTTGCAGCTGCTGCATGGCTGAGGTCAGTCAGATGAGATGGAAAACAGTCTGTACATAAGGACTTAGCTTAAATGGTGTCAGGTTGTTAGTTCTCTTTTTTGTTTGTTTTCTGTATAGCAAAGTTTGATGTGGCAAAACCAGGAATTTTTTTTTTAAAAAAAATAATTAAATAATTACCTTTTTTTTTTTAATGTGGAAATGAACGGAATGTAATGCCTGCCTTTTCTAGTCAAAGAATAGCATGGTATGATTATAGATCAGCTGCTGATTCGTTAGGCCTATGTCCTGGGTTTAGCTAAAAACCCAGTCCTGTTTAGTGACAGGCCTGGAATAGTACACCAGCCTGACAACTAAACAGTTTAAAACTTACTCTAATAAAGTGTTTACAAAGGAGGAAGGGAGGAGGAAAGGGAAAAGGGCTAGTCATGAATTGATGAGAAGAAACTGAGCTGTGGTTCCGCATCTTCCCTGTGCCTCCAGCCTTGGCCATTTTGCTGGGTGCCCTTTCATCCATTTCAGAGTCCGTCCTTCCTTTGCTTGCCCCCTTTTTTGTTCTGTTTTTTTAGAGGTAGCTGAACCCAAGACCTACCACCCTATTACTCATCTATCACTTTCTTTGCACACTGTGTTTGTCTTGAACCTGTTCATGCCCCTGGACTGGAAGCTCCTCAGCCCGTGGGTGGTGTCTTCCTGCTCAGTGACTGCACTGCTTTGCAAATTGAAGTACTCGTCCCTGTTACGACATTCTGGAGCTAACCCAGCCAAAATAAGATAATGAAAAAATCACCAGTGTGATCTCCAGTGACTAACGCCATAAGCCAAAAGCCTCCAGTGTATCATTGTCGCTTTTTAGACTGTAAGTGAAACAAAGAAGCTCAGAGCTCTGTGACCTGTGTGGAAGAAGGATTTTACGGTCATCCCTTCCGCTGAGTTCAGTGGAGTGAACTCCACACCCGCGCTGTGTGTGTGGCGGGTCCGCTGAGGAGGGAGCAGACGGGAGAAAAGCTTGCAGCTTCAGGAGCAGATGGACAAAGGAGACGTAAGGGTGTTTGTTTAAAGTTACAGTATGTACGTAACTATGTAGGTTCCTTGTGCGATCTGTCTTGAAAGAATTTTTAAAACAGTTTGGTTGAGTACAGGAACCTGAGAAGTGGTGGCAACTGCAAGTCGGTACTCCTCCCTTATAGAAGCGGTGCGTTCTTTTCAATAAAGATTAAAAGATGTTAACTGCATTTTGCTGAGATGAACGTCTATCATCAAGTTTGCTAGTGCACAGGGCAGGTGTTTGTTCTGAAAATGCATTTCACCATAGGAATAAGAAACAGTGCAATTACACTGGGAATTACAAAAGTCTTGCAGTTCAACTTGGCTGGAACTATAATGTGTATTATTTTATTGAATGCTCCATTTGTCCCACAGATTTAGGAAGAGAATATAATAGCAAATATTTCCAATAGGACATAGGAAGGATCTATTTGGCATAAAGTTAGAGCTGAAGGCAAGAAAAATTGCTACTGTTAATGGTTACTGTTAGTTTCTTCCTGTTCCACTTTCTATAAACAAGGTATTGCCTATACAAGCTCATTACTGTAAACTGAGCACATTTAAATTGGCAGTAAAATCAGAGTATTTACTCTAGTGCGCAAATAAAGTACCTAGTCCCATGTTTTGGAACAGTTTCAAGTCTTGAAATCCAGCAGCTGGCGGCTTTACAAGCAAAACCTTACACTTAAATAACTCACTTTTGAAAGTTTTAGGTGTTCTGTGTCAGGTAGTACCATTCAGCCGATCTTCCTACCACCAAGGTGCGGATTCTTTTGCAATAAATTTGCATTCACAGGGGCTTTTATAACTCTTCCAGCACTACTGACTCCAATGGCTGTTGATTAAATGTATATAGCCTGTACATTTAATCTGACTTTCATTATGGCCACTTCGTAAAAATGCCATGAAATGGACAAGTGATGACACATTGCAAGAACAAGGAATCCCTGCAAAGCCTCAAATTGGGTTTTTTTCTGCCTTATTTATAGTGACTGTGGTAAAGGCTACCTCTAAATCAGGGAGAATATTTGACAGCAAATGTTCCTATCTATGGATTATATATAACCCATCCTAAACACTAAATGAAAAAGGGGTAACCCTAGAAAGAAAGAAGGGCTTGCTTCCGTGTAAATCATGCTACAAATTGGACAACACCCAGTGAGTTCATTGTTCGACCTCGATTGTGAAGGCTATTCACGTTTACTATTCCCCTGGAATCAATGTTAATTAAGGCTGACTGGGGCTATAAATCAGCCTTTGGTTTTTACAACTTAATTCAGCATTAAGCATATATATGTAAATAAAAGGTAACTGATTAACCACTTGAGTTTTCCAGGAGTTACTGAGGTAATTTGTTTTTGTTTGAGTCTAGTGTTACCTTTTGTGATTTGCAGTAAGGAAAAGAAAAAGTATATATTAAGTCACGAATTAGCTACGCGGTGGTGTGAGTAGTTAAATAATCTGGGCTGTTGGGTGCTAGCAACGAAACAGCGCCACAATGGAACGGGAAGATGGGAACACTTGAAAAATTGTGGAACACAGGAACCTTTAGTTTGCCATCTACTCCCATAGCCAGTAACTGCAGTAATGGCAGAGCAGGAATAGAAAAGGAAAGCTTTCCTGTTTGACTTCAGCATCCCTGCCAGCAGCGATTTGGCCGAGAACAACCCGAGCTGGCAAAAGAGACAGTGCCTTTTGGCAGGGAGGAACTCGGCTGGAGTTGGTGCACCGTGGCCTGAGGAGGAAACCACAGGCTGGTTATTGCCGGCAGTGCCACCGACGGCAACGTGCAGAGCAGGGCAGCAGAGGAGGCAGCAGGTGCCTCTGTGTGGGATGGGGAAGTTGCAAACAGGATTTGTGGTGCAGCTGGATGCTCCCGGTTGCCCCTGTGAACGTGCCCTTGGAGTGTCCTTCTCATGAGATCTCATTGTAAAGGTCTCTTGATAATTTCTGTTTCTTCCCAGGTGAAAGATGGAGAGGGCATCGCATGGTCCTCAGAGAACAGGCACATCCCTCCTGGTACTGACCATAACCTCTTCCTCACACACACACGTGTTCTCTTACACCTTCTGCTAAAACATCACAAGATAATGGTCCCACCACTTATTTGCTACGTTCAAATTCTGAGCAGAAGTAACTACATACAGTCACCGTTGACAGAGCCCCGTAGGACTCAGGAAGGAAGCAGTCTGACCCATCCTATAGGGCACAGCTGTTCAGAGCCTTTGAGATACCCTATCGTACAAAAAAAAGTATATAAAGGAAAAGAAAGATTCAAAGTTACCACGTAAAAAATTCAAGCCACTTTGAGATTGCTGACATGTAGCTGTAAGGAAATCACAGATTGCATTTTGTGTATGTCCTGCATTTCAAAAGCATTATGTTCGCTAGCATTTTTGGATGCACATCAGTTTTGAAATCTAGCCAAGAGTAAATGTTTTTTTGCATAAAGCAAAGCAAATTAAGCTTTGCAAATAAACAACTGAAATGTCTTGTCGAAGTAGCCGTCTGTCCCAGTTGGCTTACTAATAATTAGCAATGTAATGTTCATTTCAAATCGTGCAGGTAATTGGAGTGGTAAGTATTCAACAAGAAAGGGACGTTTACAAAATCAGGCTGAACAATTTAATTCTGCAATGCAAAAGCAGCAAAATCTAGAGGAGAAAATGGACACGATTTTGTGTTTTCATCACCATTTACCACTGAAGTACAAAACAACAGCCTTTGGGAGGGTGTGTAAATAAAATTATTTTTAATTAGATTGAATAAGATTTGGTTTTGTGGCACTATAGATTCTCTCTGATGCTCACCCGGGAGCTAGCCCTGGGTTTGGTAAAGGGAACTGAGTTTTAAATTCACTGGGGATTCCTGCACGCTTACTGCCTTTTTTTGGTTTTTTTTTGCATTGCCTTCCCTTAAAACCATAGGAAAAAAGGTAATTTGGGCGCCTTTAATTCATAAGAGTAATCAACACAGGTGGCAACAATATAACTTTTCATTTCCTTTCTTGAAAGTGTTTTCAAATGATGTGTGAGTGAAATGATGATCTACATTCTTAATTTGATATTGCTTAGTGTGATGTCATCAGACATTTCTCCGGGCTCCCCAGCTGTGTAAGTAAGAACCTCAGCCAGTGGACAGACAGTGGCCTAGCATTCAGCTCTTTGGAAGTGGAATTATTTTCCCATGGATTTAATAAACAATGTTTTTGTGCTGTTGCAGCTCCAGAAATGTTTTTTTGGTACAGGAAGAGGATTTTAACATCCAAATAATAATGGCTTCCCTCAGGAGATACGGTTCTGGATGAATGGAGGAAGGAATGGGAATTTCCTAACTCAATTGATTTAGTAGCTGGTTATAGTTTCATTCCATCAAAGATCTTTTTTTCATATGTGACTTTCTCCTTGGAGAGCCTTTGACGTTAAATCTGCAAGGATGGGGGAGGGGGGGCATCAGATGCCAAAGTACTTTCTAAAAGTATCACAGCTGTTCAGCCCTCAGCATCTTCTTGTAGCATTAAGAGGCATTAAGAAATACATAACAGCACTTTTTTTCTTTTTTTGCTGGGGAGGGGAACATGCAACAATTTTGGAGGCACGCAAAAAATCCAGCCCCAGCATTTCCCTTGGTAAATACTGCATAACATCACAGATACCGGGCACCTGTGCCTCAATCTGGTCAGGAAATTTCATATCCTTTCCCATCTCGGCAACTTCATTTCCTCTCCTCTGGAAACTTCTCTAGAGTCCCAGCGATCAGTACGACGGTAAGGGAATGAAGTAGAAGGCATTGCCAGTCAGAGACGCAGCTTGTTTGTTTTCTCAGGCTTTGTTTTCCTTTGCTTTAATGGCTGTCTCGATACAACAAATCTCTCACGTTCTGGTCAGACTGTGTTGCGGGGCACTCCTGGGAGCGACTGGAAAGCAGGAGCTGGCTACGGACTCGGCAAGAAAATGGTTTCTAAGTAGGCACTAGGACAGCAAAAGGCAAGCGCGGCAGACCGATTGCTGACTGGCCAGCGACTGATCAGCGGTGCCGTTTTACTTTATTTGTAAGGAGGGGATCGATCAGGTGAACAGCGAGAGTCACTTCTCCTTGCTGGCAGTTCACAGATCATAATGGGCCAACCTTCCCGCACGTTTGCAGTGCAGAATCCTGCTTCTCAAGGCAATCTGCGAAGGAGCCTTTCGTTGCGCAGTGCCGACGACTGCATGACTTCCAAATGCTACACCTGCAGCAATCGAAGGCAGGATGCCTGGCTTGATTATACCAACAGAAATGGTTATCAAGTCATCCATAGGAGTAAAAAGAGACCAGTATTAGTCCTACCTAAGTTACCCAGATTTTGGTTCTGTAATGAGATGCCATTCTCCTTGCCTCATGCCCTCCCTCCCCCAAAATAAAATAAAAAAAACCCTGAAAAATAAAGGCTCCTTTCTCAAACTCTGTGTTTTGGAGTGTTAAAGTTTTAAAAACTCATTTGTACCTCAGAGCCAGAAGGATGTCATGGCTTTCAGACATGGTCCACCACAAAGGGGGGTTTCCTTCATAAAGCCAAGCTTGAAATTTCACTCAAGAAATCTAGTCCAAACTTCAGAGTGTGCTGGGAGGGCTGGAGAATTTTAAACATTTACAAACATGCTACAGCAGGACGATCAAAAAAAGCGGAATCAGAAATAAAATGCACCAGAAGTGAATGACGCCGCTCTGGTTTCACTGTCAGCACAGCGGTACATCGAAATCTAGGAGAATTCTGTTTATGCAACCTAAGTCTGGTGCCAAGGGTACGTGTCTGGATGAGACAACTCCAGTGTTCATCTTCTCTGGATGTAACTTCCAGGTAGCGAGGCCTGAGCCAAGCCTACAGAAATCAAAAACAGTTCTTGCCCTCAGTGGACTTTGGATCAGAAGCCAAGTATTTAAAATAGGTGAATACATCAAGGTCTCGGTGACATTTCAGCATGTGTAAATTAAGTTGGACTTGAGCATGGCAGACACAAGCTGAAGGAAGCACCTAACGGTGGCATCTAATGCAGCAGCTCAGTCTCTTTCTGGTCCCCGTTGGGTGGGAGGAGAGGGAGAAGCCTCCCTCGGGGCAGTGCCTGCCACCTCAGGTGTGCTCAGTGCCCCCGCAAGGGCCTGGCTCTCCGGCGGCCGTTGCACTGGCCCACTCACCCTGACACCTTGGTCAGGGGCGCCGTGAGCCCCCGCCGAGCCAGCCAACAGCTCGTGTAGGTTTGCGGAACAGCCGCTCCGACGTGGGTGGGACTGGGAGGAGAAATGGGGAATCCAGGGTCTCTGAGAAGCAAATGGAATTGGAAAAAGGGTTTGAAGCCTCCTCTCAGTCTGCTGTGAAAGTGGAACGTGACATAATTTTTTTTTTTCCTCCCCTATGTCCCAAATCCCTCTCACCAAATGTTTGACCTGCCTGTCTCCCTGTCTTAATTACTCTTCTGTCTTTCTGGGAGTTGGGTCTGTTCTTTTGCAAATGGCAGCACATCAGACAGGGGAGACCTGTCATGTTTGTTTTCTAAGCTGTAGGGGGCACCCATTTGAAAAAACTCCCAGCTTATCTAAACGTTTCTGTTTGTATGATTTTGAATTAGGAAGTGTGAGTAATTAGTTAAGAAGATTAAGTAAGTCTTAACAACATGCAGTAGCAGGCTTACTCCCCCACCCCCCCAAGTATTTCCTGCACAACACCCAGGCTGCCAAACTGTGATGATACCCCTTTCTATTTTAGTTTCTCACTGTGCCACATGCTGATACAGCATCCGTTATTTCAATTCAGTCTCATTAAAGGGACTGGTTGCTCAAGAAAATTAATCTAAAGAGATGAAACTTCAGATTGTATTGTCTGTTCAGCTATACCCACCGCAAACATCTTATTCCTTTTTGCTGCCTTATTAAACTCGTGGGAAGAAACTTTACTTACAGGCTTAGTTAAAGGCTTTCCTCAAAGTAACTTCTACCTTTTTTTTTTTTTTTTTTCAGTTAATGAAGACACTATCTGCTGTTAGTAGCACAATAGAGGAGCAATAACGCTTTGCCATAGCTCAGGTAATATTTCACGTATTCCTAAGAAACTAAGCTCCTAACCTTTACTTATCCTTTCACTTGTGGGACTGTAATTACTGGAGAACATCTACTGTCTTGCTTAACTGCATCAGAAAACATTGTTTGTGAAGCCGGGATGGCTAAAAAAAGTAAGTATGCTCCACATTTCCACTAATAATAAAGAAATCACTGAATGATTTGGGTAAGGATGGGAGTGGTTTTTTTTATGGAGTATGATCCTTGATGTCATTTACTGCAACTTAAAAAAGGAAATAATGAAAGATTCTAAAAATCCATTAAATTGGGAGCAGAGAGCAGGGCATATCTGCTTACAGAATCAATTATTGGGCTGTCACTGGGCTTTAATGAATTTGCAGCTATCAAGAACTTGATCCTGGAAACCTTTCCGCAAGGACTCATTTGAAATGGTGGGAATGAGAAGGGGTTTGTACAAACAAAACTAGTATTAGTCTCTACAGCTTTCCTGCATTTTGCATCATTTGTGCATTGCAAGTCTTGTGTGTTCATTTTATGTGACATAGAACAGCCTGATCTGTTTGTACATGGGAAACACGTTCTGCCATTTAAAAATCTCGCAGGTCATCACTCGTAGGTAGCTGCCATTTAAAGATGTTCGTCGCCAAAGTGCAAGTTCTTACTTAGAAATTAGCTACGCTGCATAAATAAACACTCCTACTGGGATTTCGGACACTAGAGGCAACACAGAAATATACAATGGGCAACTTTATATTGACTTAAAAGCTCTGTCTGAGAAAATCACCTTATAACCACACATGAGAAATTGCTGGAATGTCAACTTCATTTGCAGTGGCCCCTTATGGCCTGATCACCCTCCCTGGCACGATAAATCACTGGCGAGATCCTTACCTTAACACGTTTGATCTCAGCTCAGCAAGACTTGGTTTTGATGTGAAGAACTCCAGATCTGTTAGGTCAGAGACAAATAGCAGAGCCACTGACCTGCAAGTGCTAATGCTGTATTAGACTCAAGTGAGCAGCCTTAAGCTCCTGGAAAGTTTGCCTTCACTTTTACTTTGCATCCTGAATGTTTTCAAATACTACTGTTAGCATGTTTTGCTACGTGGTGCCAGTGACATTTCCTTTCATGTCATTCTGCATGTACAGAACCCACAGAAAGTCAAACAAACAAATAAGCACGCAGCACGAGAAGCATTATCCTGGATAAAGTGTTAGTTATCTGGACTTCAGGGCTGCATGAAATAAAACTCAGTACTTACCAGTTTCTTTATTTCATTTATATATATGGCTTGTACTGGTCCCCTTCTACCTAGACCATGCATTACTAATATCGTAAATAATGATATTCACCGGTACACTCATTAAGGTGTTTGAAAGTGCCTGTACCTACATGTCCATACGTGGAGAACTTCAAACTGCTCTGAAAAAAATAATAATCCAGCTTGTGACATCTGCATTCAAAGTTTGAAACTTCACAAAGACCGGTTTTGTGGTCACTCAGTTTTGCAGCCTTGGTTTGAAACTCTTTCTTATTGTCCTGGTTAAAGTCACTTATCTCTACGATAGTAAGCAGGAGTGTTAGTCTACCAGAAAATTGGATGTTCTTAATGGGCTTTAGGGGAGAATAGCTTCGCATCATCAGCATTAAGTTAAATCACATTAAGTACCCACTTACAACATAGGGATTACCACTTATGCCAGCTTCGGTGAAAGCCTTTAAAACAAATTGTTGTGTTTGTTAGAAGAAGCTGTGAGATAACAATTCCCAGAAGTCTGATTTATAAATCCTTTTTGCTCTTCAAGATGATGCAAAGGAACTCAACATTAGTCCTCTCATTCAACGCTGCAATGAAATCTCTGAGGTTGGAAACTCTTTTCAGTAAAAAAGTACTAAAAAATACCAATTTATTTACTTCAGAGTATCCTTCTGGAGAGAAGAAACCTATAGCTAGATTCCCTTTCCTCAGAGTTCAGTTCTGATTTCTCCTCCAGTTCTTTCTGTTGATAAGATATTGACTTTACATACACAAAACTGGAACAGCTCATTCTACTTTTTATTATTCACAAGACTGACTGGGGAGAAATGGGTTTAAGCTGTCCAAGTATCCTGCTGTGCTTGGATACCTGACAAATTTACACCCCAAAGTTTACTGTGGTGCTAAGACTAAAAGTGGATGTGAAGCAGTCTGGCAAGAGCTGATTGTAGTCCCAAGCAAATAGAGCACTGCACGGTATAGCAAAATAATGCCAATATTTAATAGAGTTTAACATTTTTGTATATGACTGGCAAGCTATTCTGTATAGAGATGTGGGTCTGCATGAAAAATAAACTCTTCTCTTTACCTTTAAATAGAAGCAGACTAATAACTTGTAGTGTCTAAATTAAAAACATGACCCTCAACTTTTGCCAAACATGCAGCATTAAAAATATGGACTGAGGCAAAACTAAAACCAACTATACAGAGATTTCCTTAAATGAGCAAAGTAGCTTATCAATCTTGTCGGTAAAAAACCTTCCTTAAAACCAAATGTTCACATATGCAGTCCTGAGATTCTTTTTCCCCCATTCCCTTTAAAATCCATGCTTCTTTTCCCTTTTCTAACCAAATTCCATTTTTCTCTGCTGGAACCAACCCCCTGTAACAATACCAGAATGAGGGCAAACCTCATTAGTCTCCCTGCTTTTCACAGGGCAGGATTTATGCTCAGTGTAGTGAACGCAATGACACATGATCACTAAATGGCTAAAATCACCATCAAGACTTTAATGTAAAAAAATGTTCACCCAGACACTGCAAATACTATTGGTATGTAAAGGCATGAAAAACAATATTAATTACAGCAAACATCAGTCACCCAATGCCCAGCTTTCTGCAAGGAGTGTACCAATAACTCTCACCATTCGTGGAGGTTAATTTCATGCAACCTTTGGCAGTTATCTGGTATAAGGTATGTCACCAATTCAATCCATTAAGTAATAACTGAATTCTCATGGGATCTTGCTGAAGTCAAATGTTGTTATTCCAGGTTCATTGCTTTTAGTCTCCCTGAAGACCATTTAGGCAAACAGCTGGAAGAGCTGACTAGAAAGGTTCCCAGTCACAGGGAACTGCTCTAGGAAAGCAGGTAAAGGCTTCTAACCAGGAAATGAGTTATCAAGGATCTGTCCTGTTGCTCCCTCCAAGAGAGGAATTAACTGAGACAGAGAGCAAGAGTACGAACACATTTGTGCTTCAGCCAGAATCCAAACATTAACAGCAACTGTCTTGGCTGATGAGAGGAAAAGCTGTGCTGCACCAGTCGCTGGGCTCATTCTGCACTGGGCTCCCAGTTATCATTTAAGTAGTAGGGCCCTCCCTCCATACTGGAGGGCCTGACTAAACAAAACCTGCAAGAAGTGAATAGAAACGGTACCAGAGACGACAACCTGGACTGGCAGTACTGTCACTGCATTGCACCAACGGCAGCGCTCCTCCTCCTAACAGAAAAGCACGGAAGGGAGCAGCACCAACAGCCCCAGCTTTGCTTGAACTCATTATGCAGATCTTCCAGCAAGGAGGACAATGCCTCCCAGACAACGCTCAAGGGGATAACAAATGAGAGAACTCCTGATAAAGTGACACAGAAAGAGAGCGTTAAGAAAAGGGTCTTCTCGTCTATACTGTGTGCATGTGTCTAGATGAGTGCACCGAAAAGTGTGCAATTAATACCATATAGAATTGTAGACGTGCATCCCTGTGTAAATGCTGACTCTCAGATTCATCTGTACTTCCATTTCCCAGAAGAATATGTACAGAAAAAGAAGTTTTATCTTCTAGTAGTCTGGGGGGTTTAGCAAGAGATCTTGCCTCTGACACTGACCTGCAGTCTGAGTTAGTCATGGTTACACTCCCACAGATTTAAACTCCCCCATCTGTGAAGGATCCTTGTCACTAGTTTTACAGTGAGACTGAATCAATTAATGCTTCCCAAAGGCTTTGATGGAAGCAGCAGAATATTAACACTTGCAGTTGAGTGATGCAAGCTAAAAATGTCTTTAGTACTATAACAAATGAATTTAAAAATCATTATGGAAGGGCTGGACCACCAAGACTAGGTCAGGAGCAGCAGAGCTAACCCACTCAGTGTTTAGACTTCTATCATAATTTCAGACGGACAAGTGAAAAAAGAGATTGATTCTCACCTCTCAAGAAACCAGCATCCCATGGACATCACAAAAGACAGAAGAGGCTGTTAAGTAGCTGTGGTAAAGTGTGTTAAAGACAAAAAGAGGAAGACCAACAAAATATCAAGCACTGATGGAAAAGGGGTGAGGTCTTAGCCAGAAGTGCCAAAAAATCCACGTGCATGTTTGTCAAGGTCCATGCAGCCCATTCTGGTACAGGACTGCTGCAGCCACAAGTCACAACTGAAGAAATGGGAGAGCCTTGATTTGGAAAGGAAGGTCGTAATTTCTTGGTAGTTTCTAACTACTCAAAAATAAAACTATTTCTGTTACAGCTGGAAAAAAACCCACATAAGCATATGTAAAATGTGTATGTTATGGTATCTTGGTAAATTCTGAAAATACCCTGTGGAATCAGGACAGTGCTTTTATGCCTGGATACAAAGAACATTTAAAATAAACTCCAAACATGTTTCAAACAACAAAATTAAGTGGTTCTTTAAAAGAAAAATAAATCAATGTATCCAACTAGCAGTTACATAAATGTCTTCTCGGATGAATTTGACAGTGTAAAGAAGTACTAAAGCCAGTTAAAAACTAATTTCTATTTTAAGGACTTTCTACACTAGCAGAGTGGTAAATAAGAGTGAGGTGCAATGTCATGGGAAGTGCTTGAGTGGTTGAGCTGAAAAGACTTTACAAGGTTTTTCAACTGACTAGATCACAATTTTCATCTAGGTCATCTTACAGTTAGGAAATAAAAATGCAAGCGCCTATAAAACCAGCATAAGGAATCTAAGTGTGAAAATGGGTGATCTGGACTGTATCACAGAGAGAAAAAAAAAAACCTAGCATTTTTTGTGCATAAGGGGATGAGAATTTATCAGAGGCATACCACAGTTTCTAGGTAGAAGCTAGGGAGGACAAGTCATCCTGCAGAGATGGGGGGAGTAGCTCTGTGTGCGAGGAATTGTGTGGATATTCCTTGGAAGAGGAACACGTAACACAGACCCGTGAAGGGTAACAGCAGGAGTGAAGCACTGACTTTGCATCAGAGCAACTGAAGTGACACTGAAGCGGAGAAAGAATATGAGAGCAATAAGACTGGTGCAAAAGTAACTGCACGTTAGTTCAGTGAGAGCTGCATTGAGATAGTATCTAGAGAACGTAAAAGTTTTCTGTGACCTAATCTAAACAATATTTGACGTAGCCCTGTCAAGGACTAAAAATTGTGTCTGCACCCCTGAGAAATGGTTACCACATAAATAATTTCAGCTTCATTGCAGGAGAGAAACACATGAAGAAGCCCTACTCTCTGGGATACTGAACTTCAAGAAGTGGATTTTCTTAAAAAAGAGGAAGTAACTTAGAAAGTCCCTGCTTGAAGCTAGGAAATTAAAATCCATAGAATCAGCATGGAGGCTTAAGAATGTGAAAGAGTCAAAGAAGATTTGCATTCCCAAGGCTGAAAACAGGAAGTACAAGGAAGAAAATAAATGGGTCGGCTAAGCATAAAGATACAAGAGAAACTGTAGGTCAACAAAACCCCAAAAGAAATAAAGTGCTAACTTTTAAACACTGCAAAATACAAAATAAAATTTAAAATTGCTACTAAGTATTCTGAAGAAAAATAATAAAAATGTAATATAAATAGAAGAGCCAAGAGAAGTGTAAGTTAAATAAATAAGCAAATATGGGCTGTCAGTTCTGAAAACAACCTGGCTACGGAAGGTATAAAAGGGAGCCTGAAGATATTTCCAGAAGTGGCTGCTCATTTGAGAAAATCTTCATCTGGTTATACCAAAGCAGATTAGATTTCTGCCCAAAACTTCAGACGTGTGGTAAGCCAAGGGAAGAAAAGCGGAGCCACTGGCTTGAACACTAGAAGATGACATGTAAAATACCTGTTGGGGAGAATCATCTCCACTAAACACCTAACAGCAGCAGTATGCTGAGGATCATTTAAAGGTCATGTCCAAGACAAGAGCGCTTCAGTCTGAGCTGTGCTGCACAGAGTTGAAATAAAGTTCCTGAAAGAAGCCCCGAATGCTAATGCGTCTCAGTTCTCCCGGTTTTCAAAAGCTGAGGCATCAGGAATTGCACAAAAGCCACTCAAGGATATACCAGGGTGGAGGTGGGTGGCAGTGACGATGTATTAAGTGGTGTTTTTCCCACTGAAGACCTGGAAGGATCTTCCAGTTGGAGAGACCCGTTTCAGATGAAATGTAGCCCAGAGGTTCTGACCAGCTCTAGTTACTTGAGGCTGACTTTAAGACATGTTGACCAACCCAGAAGAGGATAAGATCAGCTTTTACATGACAGTCAAATAATACCTGTATTTACCTGAAACAGTAAATAGCTCTGCTTTGGAAATAAACTTTAGAACAAAGCCTTTACCTGTGCAAATAAGTGTGCTTGGAATTTTCACAGGGAAAGGCACTTTCTGAGTCAAAACTGGGCAATTTTGTGTCGTCTTTGCTAGGTGACCAGAGCACGATAAGAGGACAGCATCTCCCTGGCATCCTCTTCCCAGCAAAGAGGCTCCTGCCTGTTCTGCTGGGCAACACTTCCTATATCTCTGTCACTTTCCAAATGGATTTTTGTAACTAATTTTAAATTGGAGCACAGTGGAAATCCACATGGAAATCAGCAAAGGATATCCTTTCTGTAACCACACCACCTGCTCTAGGCCTCTCCACAGCTGTCCCGCCAGCATCCCTTTAGATTCTGAGTTCAATTTGAAGTCTTCATGGCCTACGAATCCCTCACAGATTAAGGTCTATATACTCTACTGGTCAGCACAGGCCTGAGGTTTTAACCTCCAGCGGAGGTCAGCTGAGATTGAGCTGACCTTAAACATTTTCATTTAGGTGACAGAATTTGATCTGGATGGTTCTCTGCTCTGAAGTATCTTCCCATTTCAGTCCAACAAAGCTGGAATGTATGATGTTTCGAGTCAGAAGGTAAAAATCTATTTCGCTAGGCTGTCTGGGAAAGGAACTGACTTCAAGCAAACAAGAACGAGGTCCTTTTTTTCTTTTGTCAGTTGGAGACTATTTCAGCAATGCTTTCACAGCAATGCTTTGATGTGGCTTCGCGTATCATACTTTCAGTGATGAAGCTTAGTTACACGGCATCCCTTAAAATCATTGTGTTGCATGCCTGTCAGAAAGGTAGATTGCTATTAAAAGTAACAGAAAATGCTGGTCAGTAGAAACAGGTTTTTAGACAAATTCTGAAATGCAGAACACGTGGTTTGGAGAAAAAAAAACAGTTAAGTGCACGCGGTCTGAACAGGAATTTCTCTATTCATTTGAGTAAGTACAAAAGTAACAAAGGATCGGGCCCCGAGACAGCAATCATTTTTTAGACCTCATCCTTCTCCACGTAATCCTTAGCAGTAAGTCTTCACCTAGCTATTTATGCACTTAGTTGTGCTTGAGTCGCGTTGGCAGTGCTTGTCTGAGGGTTCCTCGCTAGAGGACTGCACAGAACTGCAACCTTCTCAAGATTTTTTTTAAACCTTTACACATCTGTGCTTATATTTACATAGCTTCCTTTTAATGTGGTGTCTAT
This sequence comes from Trogon surrucura, assembly GCA_020746105.1. Lineage (NCBI taxonomy): Eukaryota > Metazoa > Chordata > Aves > Trogoniformes > Trogonidae > Trogon > Trogon surrucura. Next base: position 2,186,685 of record CM036627.1, read on the forward strand.
ATAAATGCATTTTTTGTCTCTCATTTCTTTCAGCTGAACTAAAGTTGATGTTTTGGTTACTTGTTTCAGAGAGCAAATTCTACTCTTTAGAAAAACAAACAAATAAAAAGTTGTGGGTTTTTCAGAAGTGGAAAGAATTAAACAATTTCCAAAAAATAAACAGTGAAATGTTACAGTTTGGTCTTAGGAAAGATAGCTGCAAAACTGTAAAAGCAGAAATGTGACTTTATGCAGGATCTGACTAAGAATTTATGATATGGACCACTGAACTCATCTTTTGTCATTTATCTCTGTAAACCTGTGAGATTTCTTGGAAGATAGTTAGTCAAATGAGGAGCCAAGATGAATCAGTGGATATAATTTATTTAGACTTTAAAAAGGCTTTTGATGATAAAGTCCTTAGCAAGAGGCTATTAAGGAAAGTTAGTAACCATATGGTGAAAGATAAAGTCCTGCCGTGGATTAAAAAGTGGTTAAGAGATAAGATAAAAAGACTGGAAATAAATGGATAATTCTCCCTGGAAAGAGGTTAACAGCAAGGTGCCCCTTCATTACTGTGACTAGCAATCGATATCTTGGTTCACCTGCTTTTGCAGATCAGTAATAGCAAGGTACATAGTTTGCAGATGAAAATATTGAGACTAATCAGAGTACTGAAGACAACATAATTTGGCCTGACGGTAAAAGGCATTTGGGCAACGCAAGGGTAGATGAAATTTGCCAAAGGCAGTAAATGCAGAGGAAAGCCTGTTGGAAGGAAGGGTTCAAATTACTTTTAGATGCTGATGTTCCCACTGACTTGCAGTGCCTTGTTGAAGGCAACTGTTAACGTGCATTGTAAAGAAGGGAAGGTGAACAGATACAGTGGCTCCGTTGTGTGATGCTCCCAGGAACAAAGCAGTTCGGGGCAGCAAATAACTTCCAACAGGCAGAGCCCACGAAGGTCTGTGGGGAACGATTTTGCACGGGTGGGGAGATGGACAAGTTGAGCAGAGGTCACCGAGAATTTTTCCACTGTTGGGATTTATCTGAAAATGTGGATACATCAAGACAGAAATTTAATATAGAAATGTACCAGGATTGGTGGACTTCTATGGGAAATGTTTCTGAAGGACAGAATGGAATGGAGAGTTAAAGAGGGATATTTTTTTTTGTTGGCATTAAAGTGTGTTCAGGATACGTTATCCCAACTCAACAGTCCAACAGTTAGGGTCAATGCCTAGACAGCCAGAGATCCTGGATGAAATTCTTGCTCTGTCCAGAATCATGAGTATTCTTGGAGCAAAGACCTAATCCTGCTTTTCCTCCATGAGTGTCCTGTCTACCAGACTATCTCTCAGGCCTCATAAATACTTACAAGGGAATTATCCGACAGGAGAGAATGTGAGACTCTTTCCAAGGATAGCCAGACATGGAGAGCATCCAAAACTGGGACCATCAGAAAGTAGGGATCCATGTTCAAGTTTCTGCTCTGCTTCAGAGCAGGGGTATGAATTTGGCTGCTCTTCAAGTCGGGCAGGTGCTCTGCTTATCACTGACCTTCTGGTTTTGGCGTGCAAATGAATATCTACATCGTTTGTATTGGAATACTTGAAAACATAAAAATCTTTGCAAATATGAGAAAAACACTAATTGCACAGCTCTTGTTTTTCAGTGTATCGTCGGACCTTACAGACTGGACAGAGAGAAGCAAATTTTCCCCTAGTCAGCATTACAGTGTTGTACAGTTTGATGCATTAAGCCAGTTTGCATTTTCCCTAAAAATTCAGCACAGTAAGAGGTCACTGTTACAATAGCTACCTACTCAGTAATATAGCAGTTATCTGCAGTAGTTATCTACTTATTGCCCATTTCAGCCTGGTAGTTTGTGTATTTTTACTGCTCTTGAATTAACACGGTTATAGCAGCTGTACTGGAGTAAGCAAAGGCAGAGGACCGAATATGTGTTAGACTACAATTGTCTCTTGATCCCTCGTGCAAAACCTGGATAAATTGGTTTTATGCAGAAGACCTTAAAGGTTTGGGAAGAAAGAAAAAGTCCTCTGTTCAGGCTGTTAATTGGAAAGAAGTGCATAAATAGTTTGCAGTTGCTGTATAGATTGATGGATTGTGATACCAACCACAAAGTATGAACACACTAGAAGAGAATTCAAACTGTAGATTTAAACAAATCTAAATACAGCATATACACTAAAACTTCATATAGGATGATACAGAGAGGCATATCTAGTGTCAGCTGATGTCATGCTGAAGTGTTTCACAAAGGGAAAAAGTAGCTGTTCTGTTTGTCTGCTCTTCATGCAGACATCCTTGATTTTCTGTGCCCTGTTTTTTGTAACTGGACAGCGCTCGCTGAACTGACCCAAAAGGCTAGCTGGTTTCTTCAGGTATCAGTCACTGAATCTTACTCAAAAAGCATTAAAGTAGTGAGATCTTCCAGGGAAAGACAGTTGGGAAATAGCCGAGTTTTGCCAAAGCTTGTCTTCAGTTCAAGAAATGACAAAAAATTCTGCATATTATTCTAAATAAAACAGGTTTCCTGTCTCCTAATTTAATGTCAGTCCAGAATTTTATCTGGAAAACACATGCTGGAAATTTTAGTGAAAAGAATTTATAATAGTGTTCTGTGACATTCATTTCTGGGCAATGCCAGGAAAGCACAATGGTAATGAAAACACAGAAACTTAGTAACAAAACACTTCAAACCCAAATGTTTATCACAGGAGAATTTGAAATATATTTGGTAGTTCTTGTCTACCCTGAAGCAGTTTGCCTACACTGAACACCAGCTGCTGTGTACAGTTGTCTCTTGCAGTGCTGGGTAGTTCACCTGGTCTGTGTTTAGAGACTGACCTAATCTTTTACACAGGACAAATCCATTGTCACCCAAATCAGAGGTTGTTACTACAGAAACACTTCGGTACCTCTTCCCTGCCACAGCGCTATAATTTCACCCCTTGAGAGCACCCCTTTATAAAAACCTCTCAAAACCACAATTCTTCAACCTTTCCTTACGCTCAAGTTCTTCAACTCTATCTCTGACTTAAACCAGCACGAAAGCAAGAAACAAAATGTAAAACATCCAGTCGGATTAGAATCCCCAGTGTGATGCAAACTGAGAATGTTCGTTCGTTCAGTGACATGGTGTAGTGACAGAGCTAGGACAGGACAGAACTCTAGGGTCCTCATTTAATACTAAGTTGTCTTTTGAAGTAAGTGTGACCTACTAAAGCCACTATGAAAACACTTTGTAAAGCAGATTTGATTATGCCATAACAAAGGAAGGATAGCCGCATCCTGTAGAAATACCTTCAGTCCCTCAGACAGAGATAGCGGGAAGAAGACGCTGCCAAGGGCTCAATCCTTTGGGCCGATTCTACATCTACCGTCAGATACTTGGGAGACTCAGGAAGGAGAACGGAGTTCCATAAGAGCATGAAAGAGGGAGGCATCAATATAATACTAAGATGAGAAACCTCTGATCACCCTCAGAAGTGGTTGGGTTCTCAGAGCTGTCAACTCAGGGACAAGTTTCCTGTACAAAACAATGCTGATAACGCATCCTTAGTGGCTGCCGTGCTACGGCTTATCTCACGCATCTGGCACTTCTGCAGCAGCCCATTCTGGAAGAGTTTCTGACATAGAGGTGAAATCTGTAGAAGTATGACTTGTTGCCCCGGAGAGGGCTGGATCCGCTTCCTACCTACACGCTCCCTTATGTACGGAGGGAGCACAGCGCTGCCAACACGCTCCTGACGAGTCTGAGGAGGGTTTGCTGTGCCACAGTGCTGTAGCGTAAACTAATTCCATACAATACTGGAAGATTCCCCGTTCTGCAGATGCAATCCCTCCCCAAATGTTAACGTTAAGAAGTAGAGAATTAAAGAGTTGTCACAATGAAGAGAGAGAATCGTGCAAGTAGGAATTTTAGTACCAGCCAGCCAGCCGCGCAGAAAAACTTAACCCTGTGTGCTTCAACACTCATTTTCATGTCTGGTTCACATCCTGTTCACCACACATCTAAACCACTGCGTTTTGCACAGAGACCATGCCAAGGTATTAAAAAGCTGGGAAAAATATTTCTAATGGCATTTTTTTTCATAGAAGCATAGGCTGACTTCCCAATCCTGAAGTCGCAGCAGATACTGCTGCACATCTTACACAAAAACCTGCCACCGTGTAATTTTCATCACAGAATACATTTTTTTCTGACCAGTGAAAAACTGCGTTGCCTCTGTGCGCTGCATCAGGTGTACAGATCAGAAGGATGTCACACACAGCTTTCTGCTCACTTCAGTAAAACTACCAGAGGAGTATTTCACGAGTTTCAATAATTCTGCTACATAACGGAGTACATGAAAATTGCAAGGGTAGTATTTGTTTTATCTGTTATCTTCGAAGGAGATTTCATCGTAATTCCAAGAATAATGTAGTGCTTTAAAGATTAATGAATAAGTTTGCTTTTTTCTAGTACATATGACAAATCTTTAATAATTATCGTTTAGGGATCCCTGGAATTTTAACATGTTCTATCCTAACAAAACTGTCTATTTCCCAATTCTAGAATTCCAGAAATGTGATTTAATTGACAAAACACCCTGTAAAAATTATTTCTCCCAGTTTGAATGTTCCCAGGTACTTCTATTTTTCATAAAGAATTAACTCCCAAATGGTTAAGATTTTACATTCAGAGACAGCTGTAATAAAGAGTTCAAGCACTCTGTGTCCTGGTTGTGTATTTAAAATTCTCAGCTAACAAGCAGGAGAGAAGCTGCCAGGAATGCTTACAGATGTCTGATTTTACAAGGTTTGGTTGGGTTTTTTTGAGGGGGGGGTGTGTGTTTGGTTTTTCTTTTCTTTTTTCCAAAGTGCTTTAGTCTAATGTTATTGTTTATGGAAGTTGTTTGTCATTTAAGACATGAAGTGACCACTCCCCCAAAATAAAGTATCAAGTTACAATCCCTTATTTCATTTTTGATTGTTTTTCTTTCTAATAGGTGTGAAAGTGGATCCTGGATAAAAGTCCTGCCCAAGACAAGACTCCAAGCTGAAGACTCCAATTATCTATAAATCATTTGTATTTCCTGCAGAGAAAGAAAAAAAGAGGGAAGAGCGAGACAGACAGAAAAACAGAGACAGAGGATGTGCCAAGTGAAATACTCGATACCTGTCCTAACCCAAATTTCTCTCAAAAGCAGCGAGGAATTACCTGATATCTCAAAACCAAGCTTAGAAGAAATATGCTGCTGTTGTTTTTGGCTTAATATTGAAATAAAATAACTTCCTTTTACTTGTTCCTTTAGTGTAAAATGTGTAACGACTTACATATTTCCGAGATGATGGCACTATATATTCTGAATTATTAAAGGTTACTATCCAGCTTGTGTTCTCACAGATAGGAAGACATGATTGCTGATGACTGTTATCTTTTTTTCAGAGATTTTTAGAACGAATTCTCTAGTTTTAGAACACAGAAACTCAAGTACACTTATGGAAACTGTGATACTACCCCCAAGTATTATCCAGCAAACACTCCAGAAACATATTTTACACTGAAACCAGCAATAAAGAAAATTCATGCCAAATACTATTTACACAGTGCGACTGTTCCTGAAGCGTTACACCACACAACATCAACTTACTACATTCCTTATTTAAACTATTTTCAAAGAAATTATATGCAAGAAGCCATGTACATCTTTTAATTTGCATATTGCAGTCTGCATTAAAATGTTAAGAAATCTAAAATAATTAACTTTCCTCTGAAACATTCTTCTAGAACATGGAATTGTTGAAACAAATTAGAGGACAAATTAGTTTTGGCACCCACTTAAAAAAAGAGAAAAGATGAAAAAGCTTTTAAAGTGATGATATGGAGGAAAAAATTACACTACATTGGCCAAAACGAGTTTCCTATCAGCTTTAAAGCTCCTGAAGTTGTATTTCCAGCAGATAAAAATGTTATCACCTTTTTCCAGTGCTGATGTGCTTATTTTCCTCTTAAGTTACTCAGTAATTAGAAACAAAGTCTGACACATTGTAATCTGTTTATACGTTTGAAACTTCTCCAGCAGAAATGAAAACATTCTTTAACTAAAGATGCAAAGATTCAAAACATATAAACGAATTTAAAAATTCAAATTGCATCTACAAGTAAATGACTGTTCTTAAAGTCCATTTTAATCGACAAAAACAATTTAGTCCCATAATACACCATAGAAAAAGAGATTTTTCTACATTCACTCAATGGGTTTGTTCTTAACCCTCTCTCTATGAAAATTATGCAAAAAATATTCCCTCTTGCAATACTGTTCAAGGGTGTATTCAAGTATCACGGAAGTTAATAGAGAGACCTGCTCCGGTGCTGTAACAACCTGGTAGTATTAGGAGTCCTCCAGGAATTGTAAAAGGGTCCCTTGAGCACAGAGGATAATCCAAGAAAGAAAACACTTTTATTTTCTAATTGAGATATACCGGTATTTATAGTAACTTCCTCTGAAGTACATCAAAAGCAACTGAAACGTATTTGAGAACTACGGATTTTGCACTGAAAATAAACCCAAACATCTCTGTAGAAAGTACGTGTAAATAGAACTAGCAAAGCCAGTCCCAACAGATCTAATTTGCTTGTCTATTATCCTGTGGTTTTTCAGATGATTAGAGTAAAAATCCGTTTCCTTTGTTACAGATTCAAGACAGTCTTCTAGTGATTTTTTTAAAAAAAAAACCACTCAAGTTGGTTAGGGCAGAATGAAACTGATTTAAGTGAAATCCCTCCTTTGGAAGAAAAGCCATGAATTTCCCTGCCAGAACAAACGAGCACAACTTACCTTGGTGTATTTGATTTCAAGGTTGAGAGTGGGAGAAGGCAGCAGATGCAGAGATGCCATCAGAGCTGCAGGGTCTGCCTTCACCTCCCCTGGCATCTCAATTTTACTGGAAGTCATGGTCTTGGGGGGTTTTATAGTGCCACCGAGCCCCCCGCTCTGCCCTGGGCTTGGGTTGGGTTTTGGGTTGGTGTCCCCCCCCCTCCACAGACCGGCGCCGAAGACGTTGCTCTCGTCCTCTGTATATAGGCAGGTGTCAAGCCGGGTCTCTTCTTATTGGACATGGGGGCAGAGGCAGGGGGGCAGGTCCGTCCTACCTAGGCCCGGCGCGGCGCAGCCCCGCTCACTCGCGCGGCGCAGCCGCGGCTGCCCCCGCCGCCCGGCGGCAGGACGGGGCTCCCGGGCGCGGGCAGCGGCACCGGGGAACGCGGGCGGCGCCGGCGGCGGAGCGGGACTCGCCGAGCCCGCCGCGTCCTCCCCTCGCCTCCCCCGGCCCGGGCGGGTCCGGCGGGGAGGCGCCGCGTCCGGGAGAGCCCGGGCCCGGCCCCGCGCCGCCCCGCCCGGGGAAGCCCGTGGGGACCCCCCCCCCGGCAGCCCCGGCCCTTCGCCGCCCGAGGAGCCCCGGCCGCGGCGGGGCGCAGCGCCGGGCGAGGGCTGAGAAGCTGCGGCGGGGCTGTGGAGGAGGGGGGGGGACCCGCCAGCGGCATTGCCTGGGGGGCGGCCTCGTGCGGACGGCTCCCTCGCGGGGGCGGACGGGCTCGGCAGGGCCGGCGGCGCTTCACGGCTGCCGGCAGAGGCGCGCTCCTCAGGGCACGGGGCCACCCCGCCGCGCTGCCGCTGGCCCGGCAGGGCGCAGCCCCCGCCCCCGGCTCAGCGTGCCGCGCACCCCGCTTCCCCGGCCCCTCTGCCGCCGCTACTTTCCCCGCGCCGCCCGCTCCCCCGGCCGGCGGCTCCGTGGAGCACCTGGCGGCCGCGCCGCCGCAGGCCCCGGCTCCCCCGCAACGTGCCCGCTGCTCCGAGGCCGCCTCACTTTTACTTTCGCGGCCGCAGCCATCCAAGTTGGCTGCGCGTCCCCCGCCACAGCGTCGGATGCGCGGTCGTCCCGCTCCCCCCCACCACCCCGGGCCTACCTGCTTCCCCGGCGGCGCCATCCCCGTCCGCCTGCCGCCCCCTGCCGGCCGATCGCCCGCCGCCGCCCGCCGCTACGGCAAGGGGGCCCCCGCCGCCCGCGACCACCTCGCGCCCGCCGCCTCGCCCTGAGGTGTCCCGCCGCCCGCGCGCGCCCGGCGGTTCGTCCCGCGCGGGGGAGCGTGAGCGGGCGTTGGGGGCGCCCGGGGGGGGGGGGGGGGCTCCTCCACCCCCCCCCTCGCAGATTCCTCTCGGGAGAGGACGCGGGCAGGGCCCGCCGGGGCCGCTGCCGGGACAAGCCCCTTCGCCCTCGGCGCAAGGAAGAGGCCCGAAGGGCAGAAGGGTTCGCTCAGGCAGCAGCCCCTCGCTCCCAGCCGGCGTTTTGGGGTTCCCCCCGCAGGGCGCGGCCGGACGGAGCCGGGTCCGCGAGGCGCAGCCTCGAAGTGGCCGCGTGCCGGGGGCAGCGCCCGCGCGGGCCCGGCCGGCGGGAGCGGGAGCGGCGGGAGCAGGTGGGACCCGGGCAGGGCTGGTGGCACCGGGGGTGCGCGGTCACGGCCCTCCCTCCGGTCACAACTTGTAGGCAGAAAGCGTAGGAAGGCCAGGCCGGTTTTGTTGGCAAAAGTCAATGAAGTCCTGCTTTACCGATGCAAGCAGCCCCAACATTCTGAAACCCATCGGGAGTCACGTTTTGAAACGACCGCACTGCCCAGAGAGAAACAGAAAGGCCGCTCCAGCTCCAGCTCCAGCTGTCTGCAGTTGGCAGGACAAAGCGGCAAGAAATACACCACTGACCTTTGTATTGACCTGGTCAGGAATAAACAAGAGGCTCTGGCCACTACTTGATTTTGTTACAATTTCCGTCTGCTGATTTCCACAGGTATTCCTTGCTCCATGTTTTACGAGTTCACGGATAACCAAAGAGACTGTCCCAGCCTTCCCTGAGCATTTGTGCAGGAGCAGGGGAGGAAGGCTGCTTCTGCACAGACAGGCAGCATGACTCCAGAGTGCCATTTAAGTCATTTCAGGGTTAACATGCATATTTCTATAAATGTCTAGCTCGATAATGAAGAAGGAGACTGCAGATTTTGCCTTCTCTCCTTTTTCATCTTTTTTTTTTTTTTCCCCTCCTGAGAGAGGAAATGGATCTATAATACTGTGCCGTAATGTGACATGCAGAGCTGTCAAACTGTGCCACTTGGGATGAGTGAGACTTTTAAATGCCAAAAATTCAATTTTTAATGGCACACTGGCAACACAGTCCTAACACTTCATCACAAGGATGACACCTTCTAAAAGCTGTTTTAAAATAACTCACAGAGTGGAGATGTGCTCCTTTAAAAGGGGACCGCATTTAAACAAGTTTCAGGAACGAGGAGAAAACTGTGTAGCAGTTTCATTACTAAATCAAGTCAATAAAGTTCAGGAGGTTTTGGTGAGAAGGGATTCCAGTGCCTGGGGAGATGCAGTTCAAACCCACATAATCTGGAGCTGCTGAAGCGACCTCCATCAACTGCTTGTCATACAAACCACATTCCTCTTACACTTAAAAGGAACTCAGTTTGCAAAAGCCCTTGGAACCGACCGCCTTTAGACTAATTGCCACCTACACCTCGCTGGCGTTCCCCAAGTGGAGAGCGGCGCTGCACTTACCACGCTGCAGGCTCCCGGTCGACAGCCAGGCTCGGAGGGCTCCCAGAAGAGCGTGGTGGAGGATGTGTGCTGCTGTTGCTCCTCCTGACAGCAAGTGGCCAGCCTCAGCTCCTCTTCCGCCATCTGGGAAGACAACGATGTAGGCGTTAGAGCCAAGACCACAAATGGGATCTCATCAAACACAACAGTATCTTTGCCAGACGGAATTAGGAGCAAGGCCCGTAATGCTACACTGGACACGCTGGTGAATCCAGCTTGGGGAGCTGCTTCCACAATTCGGCGCTGCTTGGGCGACCCTGCAACAGCAAATTGAATCGTGGCTTCAAATCATGCAAGTGCATGTTTAGTATTTAACACAGTTTCTTTAACGAAGGGATTACCACCCTTATTGCCTTGGACATTAGGACAGTAACTCAGTGATAACAATTAATACAGAAGTAAACTAATTTATCTGTGAAAAGAAGTGAGTCGAACAGTTGCCAAGAAGAGAAAGAACAGAAACAAAAGCCCAGGTCTGCCAGAGTTCTCTCCCTAAACACTTGGGTATGGCAGAGGAATGACTAATTTGCATTGCAGTCCTGTAGTTTCTGGGGGATTTTTTTGTGAATTGGCAATACTAAATCAACTGGCAATTAACTCAGACCGGCTTATTTTCTCTCACATGAATGAATTTTAATTAAACTCCTACTTAGACAGCAAATCAGGAAATAAATATGTTCTGGTTCAGATTGTAATGACAAAGATATCACAGTCTTCACACTTTGCGAAGAAATGGCTGTCAAAAAGCAAATGACTGTTTCTTACTTCAGTGTTAGGCTACTATATAGTTAAGATCAAAATAATTCCTGAAGCATTTTATTTTTATATTTAGATCAATCTGAATGTATAATTTGAAGAAATACCCTAGTTCCATTTACAAGCCTCAATTTCACCGCCCACACCTAGCAACTAGTATCATTTATAGACAAGGACATAGACGTTGCTTACACAAAGACCATCTGATGGAAACAAGACCTCTTGTAGCTAGAGAGGGTGTAAAAAAAGACAGCGCTGTGATGTTGAAGACAATGCAGGTGTAATTAAGGCATTTCTGGGTTGCTGAACCAGAGTACTGGTATTTTTCTGCTCTATATTACTGTGTCCCTGTTGCCTAGAGGAAGTCATAAAACTAGATGACTGGGTGAAACTATTTGTATGTCAAATATCTCCTTTGGGCAGAGCAGTTGTACCAAAGCAGATACTGATACACCACTGAAATGGACAGTAGCTGCAGCAACTCCAGCAACTCAGTGCTTCGAATCTGAGAATAATTCTGATGCTCCTTAGTGAGCTCCAGACTCCAAGCACTTTGTCACACACGTGAAGGAACTGAATCACATCATTCTGTCAGATGTTTCCAGGGATGCATTTCAAGATCAACTGCAAAATCTGCCCCCAAATTATTTCAATCTGACCCATAAATTCTTTTAAATGTATATTTTTCTCAGCTGTCCTGCTGCCATTCAGTAAGGATATCCCTGGTTCCTCCGACAAATTCAGTATTGACTGACAAAGCCTACTCCTCTGTGCCCTTTGCCTCCTGCCTCAGTAAATGTCCCTTCCTATTTCTTAGGTGCTTTAGAAATCACTTTTGGAAGGAAAATAGCGACTAAAAAGAAACTGCCACTAAGTTATTTTTCAGCTCAGGCTTCCAGGTACAAAATCCGAACTTCATTTTCTGATATATACAGTAAAAGCTTCAGCCTCAGGTGTCCTATTTTAATTGCCTGCTATTTTCATTACTGCCCACGATGGCAGCAAATGCTCTTCAGGAGATACTTGTGTGTTAATTTATCTGCAAACGTAAATCATACGTTATAGCACTTTTTTCCTCTAGGTTAATTGAATCAATTCTCTAAATGTCTCTAATCCTGATCATTTGAAAGAGCTCACTCCTTCAGATCTCTTAAGAATTATGGCCCTTGGATTGTGTGCACAATGGTATCAGTCTTTGCTCCAGACAAAGATATTTTACACAAATAAGGTAAAAATATTGTTATACACATAAGCAACATTGTCTGTAAAGCAACACCCACAGTACTGTGATGATCCTATAAAATATTATTTCAGTGGGTTTTTTTTTTTCAAATATCCCAGTGAATTAGTTGTCTTAATATTATAAACCGTATTAACAGTTGTTTAAGAATGAGTCTGGATATATTTTAAGTTCTAAAGAAACAAAATAAAATTATTTTTATTTTCCTTATTTCTACATTACCTTTTATGTATATATACCTATGTATGTAAAGAATTCAAAATCAAGAACAACCATTTTTGTTACTGAAAAGCCAGGAATGGCTAATGAAGAAAACTTGATTTAATACAGTTTTTACTAAAAATGAGTAAAAGGGTCAAAAATCAGTATTACAGTTTAAGTGGCCCATTGAAATGTAAGATGTCCCTCCCTAGGCCGTTGTGCAGAGGCGTGATTTGCCAGTTACGGAGCGAGCCGGAGGCGTCACTCCTTTAGTTCGAAGACTTCCTGAGACCACCCAGGTCACAGCTGCCCCTCGGCTGGTCACCACCCCCTGCCCAGCGACCCACAGCCCCGGGGCAGTTTTGCCCGGGCTGTCCAAGTAACACCCGTGTTCTCCTGCGGAGGGAGGTGAGTGGCAGTGTCTGGAGAACGCGCTGCAAGGAACAGCCGTGAAGTTATAGGCAACGTGCTCTTAGTTGTAGAGATTCTACTCTGAATTTAAATATATAAAAACACCTTTCTATTTTGAATTTCTCTTCAATTTACCTATTTGAATTTCTTCTCTGTAAAAACACATCAAGCCTAAAATGGATTGACCTTCTGCTAATGTATATCACCTAATGAATGGATGCAATTAACTAATTCATATTGGAATATTGCACTTCCCAGATCACATTTATCATCACTAAATGTATGATCTAGTTTGCAAGTTTAAATTTTTTATTATTACCCTTTAAACTAAAGAAATAAGTCTTATATTTAATTACCTGAACTTACATATTCAATTAATAGCTTCATTACCTTAATGAATATAGATACCGCACAGAAGTAACAAAAGATTGCTGCCCGGGTCAGCTCCCAAGTACACCTTATAAAGGGTCTGCTGTGGACCTCAGAACAATTTTTTTTATTAAAAAATACTGACTGTGGAGTTCCAAAGGCAATCCAATACTCTTATACTGGAGCCTGGGATAAATTTATTGGCTACATTGTTACTATTCAATATGTAAAAGGAATCCCAGAAGCAAAGCTTCTGCTTCTGGAAAGACAGAGGATTGAACAGTCAAATGTGAATCCTTCTGAATGGAAGGGAATTAAAAGAATGAAAACCAGGCAGACTGGCATCTCACCTACTAAAGGACAAGGGAGGAGTGAAGCACGGAGGCAAAACAAATGCTCTTGCTGCGGGAGAGAGAGGACAAAGCACCAGGAACAGCCGCTCTTACAGAAAATATTTCTCAGGGAGTCAGGACGTGGCTGGATGGCATTCGTGGCGGCCTCACTGAGTGGGAGACAGCTGAAGGTTTGGTGAGTCAGAGGCAAGGAACAGTCAATCTCCTGATGGCAATTAGGTTAGAGAGCCATGAATCGGCTGCCCTGTTTAGCTGCCTTCGTTTGCAAACATGCTACTTGGCCTTTGTGTGTCGGTGGAGTCAAATCTGTCGTTATCTTTGGCTTTCATGTTAAATCTCTGTTATTAATTAGGCAAGCTCAGATCTCCTGCTCTTCACAACCCTACAGGTAGCCACAATAAGTCTCGGGGTGTTTATTGTCATAGGGAATCTGTGCCCTGTAGAAAGATCAAAGCTTCTGACAATGTATCCCATTCGGATTAAGAAAACATAGGGCTTAGATCACTGCAAAGCCCATTGGATGTATTTGGAGGTCTTCTTCATGTTGCATAGATAGACTTACTGAGATACCTATTGTTTTTAATAGCAAAGCTGAATTTAAAATTCAGACCCCATTTTTAAGAGCTTTTTATGAAGCATTTGGAAAGGCAAAGTTATTTTTAAAAGAACATGCTATCAATAATTTTCCCTTGCATTCACCTCATGTGCCCTTCCCCCCCTTTCAAAGTGGGCTCAGCTGGACCTGAGCTGCACATTGGAGATGTTTGCCCCTGGGAACACTATTTCACCAGAGGCAAAACACAAAACCACAAAAACTAAAGAAAAAGTTTCTTTATGCACTCAAAAAATCTTAGAATGCTGAATTACAGTGCGTTCAGATATTTCTCACCTGAAATTTTACCTCTGAGTTTCCCAGCAGCAGGATCAATCCATAAAACAGAGACCGTCCTTTAAGGACCATGCAGCAGTTTCTGTATGAAAACATAAATTAGGCAAAGCTATTTGACCAGGGACATGAATATAGTGGATATACACATTCAGACTTTGTCTAATTCAACTAAAATCAGCAGATTTAGACTTAAAAGTAATTTGGCCTGTATTATTACAATACAAAAAAAATATATGGTGTATTTATAGCCTTAGTCTCTCCAGCTGTGTTGGTTTAGGTTTTATTACATCAGTAATAACAATTTATGTGATACTCTGAATAATGTACTATTAAAAATTCAGCACAGTGTATACTGTTACTCATGGGATTTAAACTGTGGGAGCTATGTGTATTATTCTCTACTTTGCTATTTCTAGAGGAGTGAAGATTACTATAAAAATGTTGAACTTGTATACACCATGTGAATTCCTGCTCTGCTTGAATCCAGGTGAAGAGAAGAAATAGTTCAGCCCAGACTGCCTTGGGGTAAGAGTCCCAAGGGTCTTAGTCTTGCAGTCTAAGGTTACACTAATCACACGTTTAAGGATAAACAATAATATCAACATGCTTTTTGATGTCTTCAAAAAATGCCAATAGATTTACAAGGCATAACGTGCCTTAACAGAATCCGTTTGATGCTTCTACAAAGAATCAGCTCTGTGTGTCTGTCGATTTTATTCTTTACAACAGTTCATCTAATTTTCCTGGCACAGAAGTCACATTGATGGATTTGTAGTTCCCATGGCCATCCTTGGAGGGCTCTTTTGAAAGTGGTACGTTCTCTATATTCTGTTTTGCTGGTATGAAGGTCTGGTTCAGTGAAAAATAACCCACCAGCACTAGTCCTGCAGTATCTGAACATTTCAGTCCCTTGGCAGGAACATCGCACAGCTCCAGCGATAAATTACTGTTTAACTTACCAATTTCTTTTGAAGTCTTTCCTCCCTACAACGCATTTTAGGACAGTTCCTCATGTTCAGCCCACCTAACATTTGGTTCTTTAGCAAAGCAAATAAATATTTTAGCTTTTAAGCTGTGGAGTTATCCACCTTGAATGCTTCTTCTACACTTCCATTTTCTATAGCTTTACTTACTCTCTATCAGCACTCCTGTGGTGATGGAATTTTAAAAAAGTTTATATATTACTTCCACAAAAAGATATTTTTGGTCAGCTCTGCTGTGGTTCTGCATTTAATATGACAGAGTTTATGCTCTTTCTACGCTCCTTGCTTATATACAACTTTCCGTTTCTGAGGGATGTCCGCGTTTTCTTCCCACAGACGACACGGCTGTCAATGCTTAGGGGTGGCACTGCCAACACCCTTACCCTTATGACTCTGGGAGTAGGGCCCAGGTGAGGAAGCTCAGTAAAACCAGTAATCACAGCGTATTTTCTTTCTGTTGTGCAACCAGGTGGTCCATTGCATGTGACTAAAAGGCAGTAACACAGAGCATGGATCACATGGGTTAGCAGCTAAGGTCAAAGCTTTCATAGTGTTTATCTTTACATTTAACTTGCCTTTCTTGGAATGCCACGTACATATTTGGTAGACTTGGGAAGTGTCTTTCTCATTGTAATAAAATGAAAAATTCAAATTTTCTGTGCTGCCCCCTTTTTTTACTTGAAAATTATTCCAAAGTGTAGCAGTAACTTTAAATTGCCAGTTGTCAAAAGCTGGAAGGATTTACCAAGGGCACAATCATCGCCTACGTACTATGTTCTTCTACACTTTCTTAGACTGTCTGCTTGAATCTGGTTATGGAGCCGAGGAGGACCTTTTTTATAACTTAGCATCAATCACAGTTCTTATTAATGGAGTTAAATCATAGAATCATAGAATCACAGAATGTTAGGGATTGGAAGGGACCTCGAAAGATCATCCAGTCCAATCCCCCTGCCAGAGCAGGGACGCCTCGATAATGCTACACAGGAACGTGTCCAGGCAGGTCTTGAATGTCTCCAGAGAAGGAGACTCCACACCCTCCCTGGGCAGCCTGTTCCAGTGCTCCGTCACCCTCACTGAGAAGAAGTTTCTTCTCGAGTTTAAGCGGAACCTCTTATGTTCATCATACAATTTCTGTAAATCATTGAGGAAAACAAATATAAAATATATGTATTAGTGTTAGTTCTTCACCCTGTAAAGACAGAAAAAAAAGAAGCCAACATGGTCTGGACAAATGAGTAGGGATTTCTGTCTCTGACACGTTATTGCCATATTTGTAGTTGAAAATAGTGTTAATGCCTTCATATGTGTTATGAGACTGAACAGATGTATCTGCATACTACTTTGTGAGGGAAACCTGCATCTGCATAAGAGAAAGAACTGTGATGGACAAACAGCTAAAAATTGCTTTCATAAACATCTTTATTTATTTATCATTTTCCTGGAGGACAGGAAGTGGTTTATCTCATTCCTGTTGCAATGAATGGCCTCTAGCATCCCCTCTCAGTTCTACTGTATACACAGTTCTGAAAGACTCCTCTCACAGAGACAATAAACATATACTTTAGCATGCTGTGATAATTAAGGTCCTGAATAATATCTTTGTCTTGCAGTGGTGTAGGGTAAAGGTTTCCAAACTGGTGTACACAGGCTATTTTCAGGGCTTTCCCAGAGGCAGCTCCCAGCTCTCTGTGCAAGCGCGGATCTGCGCTACAGGCAGGTCCCGGAGCACTGCTACAAGGGAGCGCGCCGGCTGCTGCGCTGGTGCTCACCCTGGCTGGTGCAGCACCACCACAGATGCCGACATCTCTGAATCCGTCAGCTATGCAGCTTTCCCCAGGCTGGCGTTTTCTGGGTCAGATAGAGGCAGATTGGCATTTGAATGCAGAAGCGGATAAAGGTGAATAAAAGCACAAAGAAAAGTGGGTAAGGATCAAAATTGTGTGGTGGGGGTGAACTGGGTGGTTAAGGAGTGAAGCTGGTGGTGGTAAGGTGACTACAGCTGCAGGGAACACATGCCAGGTCCCAGCTTGAGGCAAGGAAGAGCACTGATGAGACAACAGAAGTGGCCCGTTTGCCCAGTCCTGTAAAGCTCTTCACAGGAGACAACAGTACTGACAGACCTAAACATATTTACCACCCAGGTGAAAAAGGTTTAGGGCAGACACAAACCAAGGCACCAAGGATCTACGACACATGCAAAAATAATCTACCAGAACTGATCTAAGGTTTTGGTGCCAAGTCAAACGACAGAAAATACTTGTAAATCAACTAGACAGAATTTAGCCAAGTCAGCATCACATCTGATAAGAGATTAAAAGTGTAATATTTTTCTGTAGGAGTCCCAATTCTTTGAGATATCCAGCAAGCCCATGTCTTGATACCGTGAAAAATAATATTATAATGCTTCATGTCTTCATATTGTGCCACCTGCACGCTTTTAAACTAAACATGTTGGAGACATATAGTCACTCAGTGCCTCACTTGCCTATACTGCATTATGGGGAGCCACTGGACCGAAGCAGATTTCATTAAATGTTCCTGATTTATTCTGCCTCGTTGCTCTTTTGTATACAGGGCGGGTCACTAGAGAGCAAGGCATTTAGTCCAAATAGAGTATTGAGAGTGAATACCCAAATTCAACATACTACACCAAGATGCAATTCGTCATTAGCCACTGAAATCCCTTAGAAGTGAGGAGACAGGAGCTTTTGTTTACAGGGAAGAGCGCAGCATTCTCACAAGCATTCACTCTCTTTTACAAGCCCCTCCTTGAAAAATTTTTGGACACCAATAGTAGCATGGTTTAAATGCCAATCTAGGTCAAGAGAGAAATTTTCAACCTTATTTTGGTTCCCCACTTTCTTCCTGCCTTTCTTTTTAACTAGGGTGACAGGAACAACATTTTATTCGTTTTTACCAGGGAAAAAAAAAAAGAAAAAAAAAGGAAAAGAAGAAAAGAAGCAACATAGCAGAAAAGGTAATGATTAATCTATTTTGCAAGAAAAAAAAAAAAAAAAGCAGCGTTGTGACTGTGAACTTACAGGCATTATCTAACCAATATAAATAGAAGTGTACTCAGAGAAGGCACAGGATGGAAAACTCATGATGAATTGTTAGGGCATGTTGAGTTAGTTCTGTCAATGCCTGCAGTCAGATGATTTCACTGGCTGTGCAAGATGAAATCTCATATTTCAATGTATAAGTAAAAGTGCCAAAGTTCAGCTGAATCCGGGACAAATAGAGAACAAATTTTGTGTGTGTTTGTAACTAGGGCACCAGAGCACCAGCGGAAGCCAAGATGAGCCGGAAAAACAAAAGGAGTTTAAAGGAGAAATTTGCCTTGAAGAACAGCGTGGTTAAAGAAGCCCTCTCAGAATTCCTGGGAACTTTTATATTGATAGTAAGTGTCAGCTGCTTTCCTTTCCTCCTCCTAATCTAAAGTTGGACAGTGCTTGTAAGGGGACATGTATGCTTTTTTCTTGTACTGTACCAGCAGCGTGGTTACTGCCAGACAAACACTGTGCAGCCTTGAATGAATTGCTTCTATTTATGGTAAGTTTGTAATTCTTTTCTTCACCTAATGTAGTAATTATCCCTGGCTATTGAAAAGAGATAGCTTTGTGTATTACAGCTGTCTGATAACCATTTGATTTCCTACAGGAGCACTGGCATACCACATTGTGAAAAAAACAGATATGCACAATGAACGTTAATAATACTTTTGGTTTTTAATAACTTCAGCAGTTTATTCTCCTTTCACTTCTATGCATAATTTCCATCTGCTTCAACAAACCCACTGCATTGCTCGCTGAGAGAATTTTAGCCGGGTTATTTTTCTGTGCAATATAGAAATTTAGCTGTGTGATTTGTTGTGAGTTTATTGGGAGTTGCATTGCTGAACCTTCAGAGATTTCGTAAGTTAATGATTTTTTGCTTTGTTTTACTATATAAAGTATACAGTTGCTTGGTCCTGTAATACTGTGGCAATTTAGGTAAATACTCATTTTCATATCCACTGATCTTTGAAACTTAATTTCTTGCTCAATTTTTCTGTGTATTTTGCACTAGGACACAAAGCTCTACGCTGTGATTTCCCATGGTAGGGAGCAGGCTCAGCAGCAGAGCTGAAAGTCAAGCAGCTAGAGTATTTATGCCAAACTCTCTCTTCCTCCTTTTAGCCTGAACAAGACAGACTTGCTTATTGCTAAATATTTCATCATAGTGAAAGACAGAAAAAAAAAAAAGAAGCGGGCGTAGTACTGACATAGTATATAACTTTAAATATATTAGCTAGATTTCAAGTAAGTCATCTAAAAAATTCCAGTAGCTCATAAAATACAAATATAAATAGTAGTCTTTACTACACTTCAGCCAACTGAAGTGCATAGGCACTAAAGTACTATTATTCTCAAATTTAATACCATCCATAAGACATTATTACAGCAAGGAGCACATTTAGAAGCAAGAAGCACAAAGTGCTTTACAAACATTAATGAATTAAGTGTCACAACACCCTGCTCAGAAGGGGAAATGTTATTATCTTCATTTTAGATATTAGCAAACCTGATTATAGCAGACTGCACAGGAAGCCTGCGGCAGATCTCTGAATATAACCCAGATCACCTGACTTCCAGTACTCTGTCCTCACCAGAAGATGAGCCTCCTCTTTCCGTTAATACAATTAAGCAAGTGAAGAAAATGTATTGAAGTGCAGATTAGACCGCAAATGCTATTGTTTAATGTCCTGCTGCACAAGACTAGAAGGAAATGCAAACCCAGAGCCCATTTTCTAGTATATTCACCGTATGAATATAACAGAAAGTAAAGCTACAAGATTGTTGTTGATAATCTGAGTTTCATAATTCTGTCTTACCCTTTCGCATTTCACCCTTGGCTTAAAGCAGAGAAGAGCCTCACGTGGATTAAACTGCAGCTTTCTAAGGGCTTGGATATCTCGATTTATGCTTAGATTGTGCAAGCTAGCAGCAGTACAAAGCATTTATTGTGAAGAAACTGACTTTTCTCCTATTATTTACTGCTATTGCTTTGTAGCTCTGTCAGCTATTAAGTAGTTTCTCTTTAAGAACAGATAAATATTAAACGCTTTACTTAAATTGGAGCTACTGAAAGGAGCACCCTGGTGTCAGGGAGAGGGCAGAAATCCTTGAAAAAGAGACACCATATATGAAAAAGAAGTGATAGCTTTCTTCCACCATCCTATTCCTAGGTCTTAATCCTGTTACAAAGTGAAAGCGAGATGGCAGTTCCTGGCTTGACAGAGCTGTCGGTTCAGACCTTTGCTAAAAACCACGTCACTGTGACGGGTTGCATGGCCCGTGGGGAACACCTGTGCCAGGGAGCAAGGCTCTTCTCTTACCCACAGGCTCCCTCTGGAAGTCAGTGTCTCTACCTAAATCTCCAGCCAACCTAGCACTTCCAGAAAGTTAGCTGGGTGAAATTCTGTCCCTATAAATCACTGATTTCCATTTTTTCTGGAGAACAATATCACAGACCACATAAAACTAAGAATTTAAACTACCATCTTCAGTAACTCTCAAGTCTTGCAACATTATTTTCCAAACTGGAAAATGTACAAACTGTAAGATTAATTTCACGACATCTAGGAAGTGAAATCACTGATCAGGCAAAAACCAAGCCTTCACCTGGGGGTAAGAAGAGCTCTGCCTGCAATGTTGAACAGATCTGAGACAACAAACCTTGAGAAAATCCCTGCATATAGAGTTTGGATAACATCTCTTGGTCATCCCTACTTAATACGCTGTGGTTTGCCTTGCAGCATCGTCTCAGAGCACGTAAACTAAATTCTTTTCAGGTGAAACTGAAGTGGAAGGCGAGCTCCAGAATCACAGTAAATGTGCTGATCTTTAATGGATGCTCAGTCTAGTTGATCAAACTGGAGATACCCCTAAGTAATGCCTCCTGAGATGTCCTTAGGGAGGTTCTCCAAAACAGCTGCTTACACTGCACAGCTCAATAAAACAGATATGGCCTGTGTGAGCCCCTCTGCTCCTCAAAGCACCCAATTTCAACCTCTGAAGATTCAGTGAGAAACACTGAACTCGAGGAACCTGGAAGCGCCCTGCTGTAAAGGCAGATCTGCTGGCACACAGAGCAACTGCCATTATCACCTGTCTGGGTAATTCTGCTGGTGATTTGGCTATTTTACTTTTCGACCTATTCTGCTGGGGGAAACAAGTATTCCTTTCAGTACAAAGCCTTGAATTATTCCCCAAGGCATAGCACAGATTGTCTAACTACACTCTGGAACAAGAATCAGGGCAGAAACACCATAACTAAATGCAAATTCCATGTGGTTTTAGTTACACTGAGCTTTTGGTTACTGTCCTGAACTATATCGTATTTGCTTTACAAGATTCCATCAAGCTAAGACAGTGTTGCATTTCATCTCTTATGTGATTTCCATAAAACAAATGTAGTAATGCCCTTTTAATATAAGTGAGTTCCATTTGCAATACAGGAAATGAGGAGTATGCATTATGCTGGGTATTTATATTTGCAGCTTATTTGCAAACTACTGCCTATTTCTTGCATTTTCCTCAGTGCTGTCACATGGTAAACCCCCAACCTGCTCAGCTTATTTGTGCCATCTGTATTTTAGAATAAATATTCACAAACCCCACAACCTACTATATAATTTTTCAATGACCATTTGAAAGGGATACAACTGTTTTCCAGGAAATGGATACTGAGTAATGCAAGTGTTACACAGTATGTTTGGAACCAACTTGTGGGACTTGTCCCTCCAACCTACACCTATGCAACAGGTCCCGGAGGTAGGAGAACACCCATCCCTGTGTACCATGGTGCCTGAGGGTTACTCTAGGGGGACAACATCTGGGTGCCAACACACAAGAGTCAAGAAGCCATGTGACTTTTCAGGGAGTCTGTCTGGAACTCACCTATCCAACTGCCTCTGCTTTTAGTCCTGCTTCTCTCCATATTTCCCCTTTGGAAGGTGGCTGCTTTGCTCTCAAAGTGGGATTCAATCTGGCTTATGCCATTAAATATACGTGGACTGGAAGAATTCCAAAAAGATGCCAAATGGGCCATGTGGCTTCCTTCACTGGCTGCTGCTCACCTGTATTTCATTTTTGCTCTCAAGAGCATCTTACGGAACAGGCTTTCCCAGAAAGTGTCTCCTGTGCAGCTCCTATCTCCTTACTCCAGAGCAGTGTACGCTTCCTTGCCGAAACAGAAGAGACTTCTATTTATCATAGAAAGCCACATGGGTAGTACATATATTCCTATTTATATTCCTATCTCAAAGCTTAGTCTCACTGAAGCAAGTGTTTGTGTATGTGTAGAGGATGCACTACCTGAGCAGGACCTGTATGTGGACACCCACGCTGCAAGCAGTCCAACTAAGGAGGAGGAAAGCTATTGATCTTTTGCTCATCAAAATCTTTTTGTCTTGTTTTCATATTCTGACCACTTTACTACATAAGTTATCGCTCCTGCTTTGGTGCAGAATGTTGTCTTGCCTGAAAAAAAAAAATAATCTGACATTCCTTGGACTTGCTCAGTCCTGTGCGCTCTAGTGTAGGTGGTCCTGCTCTGGCAGGGGGGTTGGACTAGATGATCTTTAAGGTCCCTTCCAACCTCTAACATTCTGTGATTCTGTGAACTTTTTCATATCTTTGTTTTTGTGGCCCTATGTTCCAATGCATGTTAATTACAATACTGTACAGTAATATATATCCCTTATACTAAATATGCATTAGAATCCTCATTGCATGATGTTATTTAATGAAATCAAATGTAGCTCTTGATCATTTACTCCTTAAATAAGTGTTTAGCATTTAAGACAAAATTACTGCTTGGAAATTTTAAACAAAGACAAATCCCATGTTCTAAATTTTTATCGAAGGGACACTCTTTCTTTGTATAGGATGAAGTTGTTTGCAGTGAGTTTTGTTCAGAAAATATTTTTTTTATGTGTAGAAAATTGAATATCAGTACCTTCTGACAGTTACCTTGTTTGCCATCAGCAATGAATTTCCTGGAGTACAGAATCTTGTATAACTAGCTCTTAGACAGTGAACCTAAGTTTTTCAAAGACAGGTTGTTAAAGCTTATTTATAGTTGATATCTTGATATGTCACTCAATGGCTTTTTAAATATTACATAATCCTACAAACATCATGGGCCTTCGCAATGTCTGCACTCTGAAAAGCAGTTTTTATGTCACAGAGATCCATACCTTAGGGTCTCTAGCAACAATACTATAGTACAAACAATAAATAATAAAAGTCACTTGTAATCCAATGTCACAAAATTTAATCCTGCACTTCTAGACCAAAACTACTCACTTTACAAGAATAAGATTTTTTCTTTCCCCATCATACCAACTCAGAGTCCTTTCTGGTTCTGCAATTTTACCACTTGTGTATATTTTGACGGCACAAAGTTTTGCTGAAGATTCTGCTGAAGATGTGCAAGCTCTTCCTCTTTCGTGTTAAATCAGCATTGCAAACAGAAGTCAAAGTGCTAACGAAGGCCCTTAGTTGTGCTGAGGTGCAGGAAGTGTTGTTGCACTCTGGTATTATTGCTATAATTTTACTATTATCAAAATCAATTAACTTTTGTTTTTCCTAGACAACACTTCTGTTTCCCTGAAGTCATTCTTTAGTTCAGCTGAATAGTTAAGAGTGTGAAAGAACTGAAAGGAAGATTATCTAATTGTTCTTTTACCCCAAAATGCTTATTACAGAAAAAAAATTCTAAAAACCTTACAGGAAATACTTTGGTTTTAATACAAACTGAAGTTTTCCAGTATATGACTTTTTAAACTTTCAGGTGACTCAGATGTTCTGTGTTGCATGAAAGTTTTAAAAGAGAATTATCGTCACCTCTGTAACAGCAGTCCCAACACGTAACTCAGCCCTCATTGTTTAACCAAGAGGTTCCAATAAGCTGAACTGAATTTTCCAAGACCTTTTTCTGTAGATACGCTTCTTTCCAGAACGTTTTTATCTATAGGACTGAAGCGTAGGCACTCTCCCGGAGCCTCACAGAGGACCTATATCCTTCCAACATTCAACTGTGAGGGCAAAACTTGAACTTGAATTTTACAGACACAAATTTACAGGCTGGTTTTTTTTTTTTCCACGTTTTGCCAAATAAAAAGGTAATAAAAGTAATAACTTTTAAAAACTGTCAGAAACAGTTGGAGAACAGAATGAGGGATAATAAATGCAGTTCATGCCATACAGTGAGTTTATATCTGTGATTTCAACACTTCCATAAACCCTTCTGGCTAAAAGTCAATACTAGCGAGTTCTCCAATCCACAGTTTGGTTTAAAGGCAAACTTGACTCAGTTCATCTAACCCATTCCTCAGAGGTTTTTTTTACTATTAAAAGTGTTCTTTCAACAGAAAACAGCTTAGGAAGAGACCATACTGAGGCTTTAATTACTCATAACTGTGCACGTCCAACCATGAGGGCACCGCACCCAAAGGGAAGAGTAAAAGAGAAGAGAAGATACACGTACCCTTGCACTCCTAAGAGAGGACAGAACGCCTCCTGTTCTCAGAAACTGCAAAGCCCGCTCCTGCACTCTCCTGGAGTGGTAGAATTCCCAGAGACTAAAGACATTTAAGAGTTCAGACAGATTTTAGACTTCTCAGTTGGTGTAGGGTGCAAAGCAGAGAAGCATGTCTCAGCTCAAGAATAAATGAACAACCTGGGAGGGAAGCAGCATCTGAGTAGGCTCTTTTTGTCCTCGGGGTGCTACTGGGTAAGATTTCTTCCCTTGCCTAGGCTGTTCTTTCTAGCCCCTTTGTGAGGTTCCATGTTTCACTCCTGAAGGTTTGTATGTGAATATGAAATGTTTCATTTCCTCTCTCTCCTGAATTTCTAAAATTTACTGAGACAACAAGAACAATCTTCACTGAGGAAACCGACTCAAGGCAGCTGCCATATGTAATTCGGGAAAGAAAAACAATTTAGCATTTCAAGATGAAGAGTGCAATATTAATCATAATAAAATATGAGAGAATGCAGACCTTTGCATTCTCTCTAGGTGATGTGAAGCTTTTATTTGTCTCCTCCTGCGTGTGCAAAAGCAGTAATAAAAACTTAAAAGCATCAGTTTATAGAACACAGCCTAGCCTGTCCCTCAATATTTTCGCTGTATTTTTCCCCACAGAGCAATTTGAAACAGATCTTTATATGTTTTAAAAAGTTTACATATACAATTCTTCCAAATCCTTATTAAATTTACATTCATGTCTCTAAGTAGTAATGCTTTGTGTCATTAAAAAAAAATAGTTTCAAAATGGCACTCATTTTAAGACTTATGCCTGTACTATTTAATTAACTAAATGGTAAGGTGCTGGTTTTTTTTTTTTTCCCAAAGACTTATTTTATTAGATAGCAAGTCTGAAAAAATAAAGGGAAATCCATTTGAACCCAAGAGGATATTGGTTGTGTCCCAGGAGATCATCAGGAGAACGAATATAGTGATTTTTTTTTTTAATCACTCCACGTTTAATTAAATCATAATGGAGAGAAATCCTCCAAAATATTCAATTAATGACAAAATAAGTGCCATGTGCTCTTTAAGTATTTAAAAATTACTTGACTGGTAAGCTGTATTTTTATCTCACCTTATAAAATCTTGAGTACTACCTGGTTTAAAAAAGATAGCAAATATTAAACCTGAAATTAGATGAAGATTGCTCTTTCCTGACAGGAGTTCCTTGCAACTTGAATTATTGCAGAGCTAATACCCTGAGTTTTAGTAGATCTAACACATCTCTGTTTTTGTTGCTGTTGGCATTATCATCTCTATTGAAAGAATGTTCAGGAACCCAGTCTGAATTAAGGCCCTGTATAATACACATGCATGGCAAAACCATAGCTCTGTATGGAAACAGTTTCTAATCGATTTTAAAACACCTTACTATGAAATGTGATAGATACTAAGCAAGTCTGCTTAAGAATTTAATAAAGAGATTGGAAATGGAAGCGACTTCTAAAATACACTCCAAATTAAAGACTTTTAGAAGGACACCATCAATTTAGTAATCAGCCTCTTATCTGAAAAGTTTAGTTACTACTTTTGTAAGCAACACCCAGCTAAGCATATATGGAAATATTAGTGGAGGGCAGGGTGAACCATACAAGACTATGGTAAAGCACAGACAATTTTGGCCAAAGAGATCCCTGCCTGCAGTGAAGGGAAAATGGAACCACTTCTCACAAACCCGAAGGGCTATCTCAGTCCTCCCACCTGTATCCCCACCTTCAGGGGGCTAAATACGTGGTGCTGTCTGCTTGGCAAAGGCACACTAGTTTCCCCAAGAAGTGAAATACCAGTGGGACAGGTAACTTCAGGACAGCGGAAAGACACCACTGCAAGTGCAGAGCTGGGGCTTGCCCCTTTCACAGCCCCGCTGGGAACCCACGGGCAGAGGCTGGGGCAGAACTGTGAGTCCAGTCAGGCTGAAAAAGGGGAGCAGGCAAGTCATGGGCTAGCAGGAAACATCTGTCTGGGGAACAGCCGAGCATAGGTGGGAATGTGACGTGGGAACAAGGCGGGGCTACAGCCTTACCTGAACAAAGGCAGCCTTACAGAAAACTGTGAATTGGTGGAGGGCTCTTTGGAGATTCTTTGCAAGTAGCTGTGGTTGTTTAAGCACAGTTCTGTCCTGAAAACTGACTGAAATAGAAATTCTGAACTATTTTTCTAGCGTTTCCTGATTGAAAGTGTACAGGTTATAATTAAAATATGTGAGGTTTGGGGTTTTTTTAACTGCTGACTCTGTATTCCTTGTGGCACACTGAACTCCTGTATTTGTGTAGAGCATCATGAGTTGTGTGGCCACTGAGGCCAGAGTTTTCCCGCAGGGTCCCTGCTGTAGGTATGTAACTCACCTCAGCTTGGCAGATGGTGATGTACAAGATATAACAAAACACATATCATTGTCTCCACACTGCTAAAAACCAGGAGATTTGACTGCTTCTTTAATGTTACAGTACGAGCGCATGGCTATGAATGCACACTACTGCTAGACGGGTTTGCTAAGAAGGGGCCTTTTTAATATAAGCATTCTGCTTTAAGATGTCTAAAGCTTTACAGGCCGTGTAGAAAAATAGATTCCCTAAACTTCTGCATTCAGATCTTGCAGGAAATTCTATTTACACTGAAGAATGCTATTACAGGCATTTGCAAAAAATCCTGAAAATAGCACAGATGGAGGCTCTCTGATGAGTGGGATAAAGTTCTGCCAGCTTCCAGGGAGTAACAAGACATTATGCTCATTGAAGGCTAGTCATTTTCCTTTTCTAACATTAGCCTTGTTACCCAAGACAAAGAGAAGGATCTAACATCTATGAAGCAAGTTTTTTTGGCAGAGAATGTGCAGACAGCCATTCCACACCCAAACACGTTATTTATGATGGTAATCTAATTACCTTGTGAACAAAAAGACAGTACTGAAGCTACTTGGGTAAATTTAAGCAGACCAGGCTATAGACAAGTGCTAAGATGAAAACCTGGTAACATAAGATAAGACAAGATAAGATAAAAAGATCTGGCTATATTCTGCTGTAAATTAAACTCCCATTGACTCCATGTGCTTTAATCAGCGAGTTTGTGTGGGTGCAGCTGATGGCTGAGCTTGGCCTGGAAACTTAGAATATTTAGTTACAATTTGATGATCTAGTTGGTCTTTACTCAGACAAGCAAAAATTCACAGGATATTAAGTTGCTACTCGTGTAATTACATGATTAGGTGATAGTTTCCAGTTATGTCAACCTAGCTAGAGCAGGTATGAGAAATTTTTCTTCTATCCTTCAAATGACATCAGAAAATACTGCTGTGCCACAGTTCAGATTTGCAGATTCTGTTCCCAGTTTCCCCACCCCAGAACGGGCACACGCTGGCTGTGCCTGCAGTAGTGTTCATTGCACACGAGCGGGCAGTCATTTGCCACCACCCACCCAACAAGAAGCCGGTGCCGCTGTGTTTAAAAGCTGGCTTGTGTGCCTTCTTGTTTGTAGACTGAGATTTCTCAGACTGGTTAGCACAAAAATGGAGCATCTGGAGTTGTGTATTTCCCCACGATGTGCTAAGCAGAAGCTATTACACAAGAGGACTACACGGTTGCTTCTGTACGATTCTCCTCAGTTCTGGTAATCAGGCAAGGGAGGCCACAGCCTCCCACTTTTATTTCCTTCCCTCTTCTTGTGAATTTGTAGCTGGTATACACAGATACTATTACTGTCCCTCATCCTTTTCTATACCCCTCTCGCCCACTCCTGTTCTCTTTTATCATCGTCCTTACAGAAAGGGGCAATATTTTCAAGAGAACATCCTTTTCTTTGAATCTGCAAAATTTTGTCTGTGCCATCTCCGAAGGCAAGTGTGTACCTGTAGATCTGACTGCACCCAGCATACCCAGGGCCTCCCATCAGCCTGCTGACCTTGCTCCACATCTGAGCCATATCTTTCACAAAATCTTGCTTAGTACAATGTCTGGAATACTCCCTTTGAGAAGTCTGGAATATGAAGGCTAGAGCATGCTAATTCCACCTTTTCTAGACTTGTGCCCTAATCTTAAACTTCATAAATTCCAGCATACCCACTCTTCCCATATTAAACATATAAATACATGACGAGTAGAACTGTGTCATATAAGGTTTCTTAAAAACATGTGATTTCAGCTGCAGTGAACCAAAATGTAGTTTGTTTTGGTTTCATACCTCTACGTACGTTTGGGCTTACCATTTGGATTGGTAGATGTACGACACTAATAGCACTGAGAACGCCTAACCTAAGCATGTGTCATCCGTTGCACAGCAGCCGACTGCGGCTCAGAATGTGTCTAGTAACTCTCAATTATTCAGCCCAATAACCTACTGCTATCTAACACCACCCTACCCTTACGTAACCTGACAGCTGTAACACTTTGGCACCAGCCAGTGTTTTGTTTGCTTGCATGATTATAACCCTAAGGCAAGAACTGCACCTGGATATATGACACAGTCTCAGGGCACTCAGAAACTTTGCATTACAACGCTGGTTAAGAGCATAACTTTATTGAGAGCTTTTCTGTCACATTTTGGTATTAGTTAAAACCCTTGGGGAAGTAACGGAAACAAAAGTATGATTTTCCCAGTTTAAATTGCATTTACTCTAGCAGGACTTGCTTGTTAAACCCCAGTCGACAATTTTTTTTTGGTACAATCTATTTCTAAGGCGGGAGAGATTTTCTCATTACTTGGCAGTTTCTGAATGCAACTGCCTGGCAACTAAAAATAAGCATTTCTAAAAGAGCTAGATTTTATGTATTCAGCTATGCATAGTTAGGAGGAATATTTGCAATTCAGTCATTGGCGACACATGGCAGATCAGCCAAAGCAACTGCATTGGCTAAGATGGAATGATTTTATAGGAAGTAAAAAAAAATAAAGTTAAAAAACCAATCAAATTCCCATGTACTGTCTAAGGAGGAATATATATATATATCCAAGTAAGTAATTAAGGTTCCTCAAGCTAACTCTAGTCAGATCCCAGAAATGGTATGATTCAAATCACTTCCAGTTACAAAGAAGCAAGGCTTTTCAGACTAGAGATATTATTTGATACCTTGGGTCCTTATTCAGAAAAGCACTTAGGCATGTATTTAGAAAGGAGATTTTCAAAGAGACAAATTGATTTCTGGCAGAAGCAGATCAGCTAGCCTATCTTAAACTACGGGTCTTTTGTACCTTTGAAAAATCTTTCCTACCAACTTTAATAGGACCTAAACATATGCTTGAAGCTAAACAGAAGCTTTAGAACTGAATAAACTTGGGTTTAAGCATACATTTAAATGTGTTGCTGAACTTCATTCTGAGGGAAACCAACGTAAAATGGAAGCCAGTTAAAATCCATTGAGAATACTCCAATGTGAATTATTCAGGTATCCCCACTTCAGTTAATTGTTCAAGTTGCACAGCCAGCAAAATTTTTTGATAAAGAAATATAGGGTATCAAGGCAGTATAACAGTAACATAACTTTAGTTTCCAGCAAGTTGTCTCATTCTAGAGTTTCAGCATTAAACATTAAAAGCATTTTGAACTATACTTCACAATATTTATAGTCATTTTTTCATTGCTTGTAATAACAATTCAGAACCACAAACTTACCACACAGAATTAACTCCCTCTTCACTCTCAGATGCAGAGATGTGTTGTAGAGGCTGTGAGATCTTGTTCAGGCTCCAACCCCATCACTGTATTGAAAACTCTTTTCTGAGGAGAGAGAGGGAAGAGCAAATGTTCCTCGCAGCAAAGGCAACAGTCACACACATACCTCTAATCTCACATTCTAGCATTGTTTTAATATTTAACAACATTTTCAGTATACCTGAACAGCAGCAGGAGTGGCAAACCAATAACATTCGGCAGACACACTCATCGGTTCACATTTCTCTTTCATATCACAGGCACTTGGATGTGGGTGTGTGGGACAGGCTGTCCTTAGCAGAGGAGCCCACGGTGGGCCCATGACGGTCTCAGTTGGATTCGCAATGGCAGTCACCATAGCAGTGTATGTGTCTGGGGGGGTCTCTGGTAAGTGACTTTTTTTCTTCTTATATAGCATTTATTCAAATGGTCTTAAGACTATCTTATTAAATTACTTCCATTTCATGGTCTAAATAATTAGGTACCTAGCAACAGCAAACACCATTACAATAGAGTCTGCAGCAGAGTTCCATGAGTAAATCATAGAATGGTTTGGGTTGGAAGGGAAGGATCATCCAGTCCCAACTCTGCTGCCATGGGCAGGGACACCTCCCTCCCACTAGACCAGGTTGCTCAAAGACTTGAACATTTCCAGGGATGGGGCATCCACAACCTCTCTGGGCAACTTGTGCCAGTGCCTCACCACCCTCACAGTGAGGAACCTCTTCCCTACATCTAATCTAAATCTACCCTCTTTCACTTTAAAGCCGTTACCCCTTGTCCTATCCCTATACATCCTTGTAAAAAGTAAATATTTTATGGTTTTTGTTTCCTTCTACTCTTAACGTCTGACAAAATCTTCCACTAAATTCTGATCTGAACCACAGCATGCAAACCTTTGCAGACCTCTGAACTTCGTGGAAAGTGGTCTGTGCAAATCACAAATCTGCTTGGTCTTGCTTTGAAAATTCTGTCAGAGACAATTCTGGAGAGTGTAGGCACTGCATTTAAGGAAATAACACAAAAAAAGCTTACAGAATCCAGTAGTCACCAGCTAAAATAGTTGCCAGCAAGGTAGAAGATAGAATGACCCACTAATGGGTATAATGAGCCAACTTCAATCTCTTCATGTCCTATGACAGGCACTAGCAAGTCTGCTCCTGTCTGCTTATTTGCAGAAGCAGCAGATCACAGAAAGCAGAAACAGCAAAAAGATTCAGTACCAGAGATATGTTCTGTGATGCACTGTCAATATACTGTCATTGTCCCTTTGTTTCTGCTATAGTTTTCTCAATATATTTGGGTCAGGAATGACCAAACTACATGTGCCATATTGGATGCTCCTTTGTCTCCTAGTTCCACCATTCAGTTTGGCCAAATTAATACCAGAAACATTAGCATAACTGCTTTTAAGATATAAATTCTCCCTTTAAAATACAAACCAATGGGCTGTAATAACATAGTGGTGTGTATTATAATACACAATACTCTGTGTTGTATGTGGAGTTTGTATTGCCCTCTGAAAGAAAACGGTGCGCTTGTACTCCAGTTCTCATAAAGGCATTTCTTACCTTTCATAAAGGGAGTAAAGCCAATCTCGGCAGATACCTCTAGGTACAGCTAGGCCGTTATAAATAGTTGCCATTGCAGAAATTACTGTGTCTGTTTCTCTTCTCTCTTACAAATTCTTTTACAGAGACACCATGCGTGAGGAGGTTTCTAAGTTCACATTAGAAAATGCTCAAGATACTGCAGAACAGGCAGTATCTTCTTACTGTCATTGAAACCAAGCAGAATAGCTCCTGAATACCACACAAAGTGAATTCAGCTGTACATTCCTATTATCTAGACAACTTTAAACTAAAGCTTTTGGTTCACATGTTATATGCCCACTCTAGACTCTAGGCAGATAAACTGTTCTAATGCAGTATCATTAAAAAAAAAAAAAAAAAGACGCTAACCTGTCCTACATTTGTGTCTTTAAGGGATATTCGTCTGCATTGTACAGACGATTAGAGTTCAATCCCAGCAGGGCAGAGCACTTGCAGATGTTGCAGTATTGTGCTTCCTGTGTTTTTCCCAAGACAAAGGATTCTGCAGGCAGAGCATTTTCTCTGTGAAAGAATAGGAACAGATATTTCAACAGGCTGCGACTATCCAACATATTCTAAAGCGTCCACTAGTAATCATATCAGTGCCTACATAGTATTTGTTAGCAAATTCTGTGGCTCTTCGACCATGAAGTCTCATATTTGAGTACTGCTAAAATATTTTGCATCGGTTCTTTATGAAATTCTAAATTCATGGTAACATATAGTCTGTATGCTTAGCAAATCTGAGCTCTGTTGTATAGAAAAATTCCCCCTTTTGCTTTTCCTCCATCTAATTTTCCTCATGTGTAAATAATTTCCCACCATTTTTTCCAAGTTAAGATTTGAAACAAACTCACAACTGTGATCTCTGCAGCTACAAAAGGATGGGGAACACACTGCCCAGTGTGGACTTTTTTCTTTTCTTTTTTTTTTTTTTTTTTGAACCATGAAATTACCAGTGGCACATGAACCAAGTATCTTTTAACTCCTCTGCGTCAGCACGAGAGCTTTCAACTAGGCTTTTCCTTTCTAGATTTAAAGATAATCATACAGCTCTAGTATTATCGTGACTTCTCCTGGCCATCATAATCACCCTGTATTATATACAGGTGGGGAACAATATCAGGTGTTGAGAGAAAGGAAAAGGATTCATTCCAGCCAGAGTAAAGAACAAAAGACAAGACAACATTTTATCAAAATTCACGTGAAGGGCTGCTAAATAAGGTGCCATCCACCTATTTGCTCTGTGCTGAAGAATTTGAAACATAGGGAGGAATTAAAAAAAAAAAATCAAGACTGGTGCTACCAGGTCAGACTTTTGGAAATAACACAAAGAAGGTCTCATCCAGCTTGTTATCTGTGTTTGTCAGTTCATTATGTATCAAAGGTGCCTGGATTTCATAAGGTAACGGCTCACTGACCTGAAGTGCAAACAAACACAGAAACTGTACATAGAGGCCCTTCTCCACCACTAGCTTCTGACAGACAAAGGTCATGCTCTCTTAGTTACTTTAATAAAGACAAAGGCCATTTTTTTCTGTTAACCTTACAGGTTGAAATGAGACTTTACCTGAAAGGTAAGCAGTGGATCCCCTATATCCTTGCAAAACGGGTTTTACTGTATTTTCCCTGTGGAGTATTCTTTATTTAACAATTTGTATTTCTTAAGTATCAACTAAATATTTGTAAAAACCAAAGTTTTCCAAAAGCAATCAACCATATTTTTTTCCATGTTGATAAAAGATGTGGAGGGAAGTGACTGGCATGTGACATAAATATATTTTTGAAACTAAAATTGTCACAGAGAATTCCAGTACTGCTGAATCTTTTCCATACTGAGTTTAGGTGTAGCTGTTTCTAAATACAGAGGAAGAGAGTTCTACTTCCTGTAGAATTTCCCCTTTCAGCACAGCTACTTTATCAGTTTCCTTATTGTGAACCTTCCTGGAGGGTGTAAGAGCTTAACAAAAACTTGTGATGCAGAACTATGCATTGCAGTCCCCAGATCCCATCTAGGCATAGCTCACCGACAGTCAGCATGAAACTGGATAGCCCTATGATTTTATGTTAATGAAAACCTAGTTCCTAAGTAACCCCAGGTTGAAGGCAGAGGCATAAACATGACTTAAATCCAGGGTACTCCAGATGTGCCTCAAGATCAAGCCGGTAATAGTCCTTGATGTTAATAGAAACTTGCTACACTGAGTGAGTGTTCCTCTACCCCAACCCTCCCTTAAAAATAAAAAGCCAAAATCCTTGAGGAGAGACAACACGTGCAGAATGCTGGGCCCTCCCATTACAGCCAATAGGACAGATTTAGGCTTTTTCTAGAAAAACGTGTCTTTAGATCTACAGATTATACACTGCAGGACAGCAGCCTGATAAACAGCACAGCCTGCAAACATCAAAAGGGAAGGTGGATCCTGGTGGCTTCTGTCCCCCCCGCCCTAATTTCATCCAACTTATTTCAGTTTCATTGCAGTCAGCATTTAATTGCAAGCTAACATCTAGAAAAGCATGTACTAGTCTTGTGCTCCAAAGCACCCCCATTTTTACAAATCCTTCCCTTGTTCTCATCCACATGACTCATTTTGTGATTTATTTTTCAGGTGGTCACTTAAACCCAGCCGTTTCATTAGCCATGTGCGTGACTGGAAGATTAAAATGGACCAAATTACCAATTTACATATTAGCACAACTCCTGGGAGCATTCGTTGGAGCAGCGGCTGTCTTTGGGATTTATTATGGTGAGTACACCTTAGACATGCTCACAGGACAAACCAGAGGTCAGGCAGTCTCCAAGGCCCCAATTTTTCAATGAATGCCTAACAGGCACAGGACTCCGCTCACACGGGGCTAATGACAGGACTGAAGCTAAAGCTGTAAAGAAAAAAGGAAGAAGCGTAAAAGTTTGAAGTAGAAAACAAACAAACAAGCCAAACCAAAACCTCAAACATGCTACAACTTTGCTGAAACATTAATACTCCAGGAAATACTCTGAAATTTTGAAAAATTTATTCGGGGGAAATCAGATACCCTGAGATCATGCATTTCTCAGTAAGGATTTTAAACTACTTAATAGCCAGGATACAGGGCTATTCATCTCCCAAGCAAATTAGAAGAACTAAAGACCTGATCCAACCGCCTGTAGGCAAGTATCACCAACATCATTCATGGAGGTTACAGGATATGAGATCAAGTCCCTCTTGACTAAACTTCAGACCACCCTAGAGAGGTAGCTCTCCAAGGCACTGAACTCCAGGTAGAGTAATAAAGGGGTCACATATACAAAGGGAAAAAAAAGAAAATAAAAAAATACATCTATGCTTGAGGCATGTTTCTTTTGCACAGTGTGCCACAAAAGGAAAAAACTTTGTAACAGACTCCCTGACTTAATGAATGAATCCACTCAGTGAGATCAGTTGCTTCCATCATCTGCTCCAAGACTCGGCTTCTACCAACTGAGCCCATCTCCAAAGCCTCTCTCTTACGGGCACGAAGTCTGCAGACAGTGCTGGGAATGCAGAACGTTCTGCATTTTTCAGGGCCTCATGCCAAATAGAGCACCTCTTACAGAATAACACAATTGTGTTCAGAACCAGAAATGCTCCTTGGCACCGCGTTGGGAACAATGAGCAGGGGTAAAAACAGCCACACTTGGAAAGCTGTGATGCATAAAACATGTACTTCAAGGCACAAGAGAGATGAGACAGAGGCTATGACCTCAAAGCTCTTAATTATGCTCCCAGAAAAACTCATGCGTTTCAGTTGAGAATAGGAGGTGCACAGACCTATCACACACATTCTAGTCCTACAGAACTTAGTGTTTCTGGAAGTGCAACCAGGTAACGGTTGTTTTCTACAGATGCCTTTATGGAATATAGCAATGGAACACTTGAAGTCACAGGACCTAACGCAACAGCACACATCTTCGCAACATATCCAGCTCCCTATCTATCCCTCATAAATGGATTTGCAGATCAGGTAAGCACACTTGCTGTCTTGATTCTACAAAGTAAACATACTGAAAACTGTAAAACCAAGCAGTAAAGAATACATAAATGTCTTGCAGATATGATGAATCTCACCATTTGGGTCATATATCGCTGTGTACAACGGCAATAAGAATGCAATGCTGTTTGGAGGGCTTACATTTTAGGCATATTTTACAAGCAAGATAATTTCACGTTGTTCTTTTCACATACATCATGTTAATTGTGGCACTCCACAAGTCTTTAACACAATATATGCAAGAGGTTTTCCCTAACATAAATCAATATTTCTCCATAAACTTAAGCAGAGCTATGTCCATTTACATCAAAATCCAGCTCATTTGTGAGCCTGTTATTCTTTAAATAATGCTTAAGTAGCCAGTTTAACACACCTTGAGCAACTGAGTTTTCTGCTACCGTAAGCCTCCTGTCCAACATTATCTTTGCAAAAAAATTTGTATTACTTGATATTTTTCAACTGACTGAATCTGAAAAAGTATCCACTTTATTTCCAATCTGTATCCTCTAATCCTACTTATCCAAGAGTGAGAAATGAAGTTTCCTCTCTTGTATCTACTTCTAATCGATTTACTTGTCTTCTTCAGGCATACATGAAATAAATACTACGTAAATAAGCTATGAAAAACTAGGGATTGCTGGAGCACAGGAATTCCTTACGTAAAGGACTTGAAAATTGAGCAATCTGGCTTCAAAATGCAAACACTGTTTTGAACTTTTGTAAAAAAGACAGTTCTGATCTTTGGATCAGTCAACAGGCTTTTCTATAAGATTTTTTTACCATGGATGTTTTAAAACAAAATTAAAACTATGTGAAATAAAGAAAAAAACCACCACCCAAACTTAAGCTTCTTTAAATTAGTATAGAAATGGAATACTTTGACATTTCTGAAACTTGCCTGGTTTCCCCCTAAGTTAATTATTAGCAAAATCAACATTTACAAAGCATTTGGTTTAAGCAGAGCAGCACTTCCATCAAAGTAATTCCAAGAAAATGTTCTTCATCAGCTCAGTTTGCATGTGCAATACAGAGTTCACATTAGAGTTACACATGCAACCTTAATTTTTAGCTGCTCAGCTTTGACTTTGTAGACTTCACTTTTTTTCCCTGACCTTATGCAATACCTGTATAAAAAGGTGCATATTTAGTCTAATTGATCAGCATAAGCAACAGTCACCTATAAAACTTTTGCATCGATGTAACTGATTGTATTGGCATAGCAAAGCTACCAGAAATCACGTAAACGGAACTGTTAAATTGATAGGAAAATCTGTGGAAACAAAATACCACACCTCCCACAGGAGATGGCTTTTAAATTCTGTATTCTTTCCTCGTGAGGTTATTGCAGGTTTTTGGGTTGTTTTTCTTTTCTTCAAATGTCCTCAGTACTTTTCTTGTCTTTTTCTTCCGGCACAGATACCACAACTTGTCATTACTGTGAAGTAGAGAGGCACTGGGTTCCAAATTTTGCTACTCTGTTTCGTGGGATAAATCTAAATACCAACTCTAAGCCACTTCAATTCACAGAGCTGCCATACAACCTCTTCTCATTATTGGAAGGAATCTGCACATATTTATTCAATATTCTTTTCTTTGCATTGGCCAGGTGATGTCAACAGCTGTTCTTCTTCTGGCTATATTTGCTATTTTTGACACCAGAAATAACAGTGTACCAAAGGGCCTGGAGCCAATTGCAGTAGGACTTCTTATAATTGTTCTTACGTGCTCCTTGGGAATGAACAGTGGCTGTGCCATGAACCCGGCCAGGGATCTCGGCCCGAGGCTCTTCACAGCCGTTGCAGGATGGGGGATGGAAGTATTCACGTAAGTATGCCTCAATATAAAAGTAAAATGCTCTTGGCTAAAATTGCTTCCTAGGAGAGTAAGATCCTGATTCAACATGGTACCAAGTCATACTTTATATACATATAGGTAATTCTTTGCATACCAGAAGAAGCTATTTGTGCACTGTAAGCCAGATATCCTCTAGGAACTGGGTTTAAAAAGGATTTCCTGCTCCTAGGGCAAATCAAACATGCATTATCTCTAATATCAATCATTGTTTCAAGCAGACCCTTCCCACAATATTAGATATTCTTAGAGGTCACTGAAAATATAAAAGAGGGGTTTCTTTTCTTCTCCTGCAGCTTTTAGGGGAGGGGTAAAAAAAAGATACTGTGAGAGAGTTAGGTGGGAATATTTATTGGGTGCTGTAAAAAAACACAGACATATCAGATTGATTTAGCCTATTATTACTACTGAGTTATTGCAGAAATATACAACAATGTAAAAGCCTGACTTCCTGCCTGGGAGCAAAGGAGTGAATGAAAGCAAGTTCCCTTCATTTTCCCACATTTGAGAGCACACTCAACTCCCTGTGCATATGCGTGTGCACGCACACACATGCTCTTGGCTGGCCAAATACACAGCTAATTAGTTGCACATCAAATCCACAGCTTACACACAGCCAGTGTAAGAGGCACTCTGGGATATCTAAGTAAGAGCAATCTGTCATCAGAAGGTAGATCTTTTGATTTATTCTTGTACAGTTTGTTTTCCCAGTTATTTACAAGTAGGAAACCCCAGAAGTACTGTAGGCCACTGGAGAACTCTGGTTAATAAAGACTTCATTTTATCTATTTCACCAAGTACAGATAATCTGTATTTATTTAGTATGACTTCCATCCACACGAACCACGTGCCTTAGCAGAGGAGAGCAGCAGCAAGGCTTTGTGAATTGGTGGTTTTTTCTCATGCCAAAAAGCTAGAAAAGAAACGGGCACACAGTCACGCCATAGGGCGGATCCAAAGCTGGGACGTAGCACAGCTCTGGCAGGAGGTCAGCTCTCTGGCCCAGTTACCTCCAAACTTCTCCTCCCAGCAGCTCTTGCCACTCTACCCCTAGAGTGAACTTTTTAAAACCAGCAGCACACAGCCTGACATCCCACACCTAGGATTCTCTTCTCTCATGCCTATTAAATTGGAAGCAGTTCTTGACTATAACACTCATGATAGTGTCATATAATCTGTAATCTATTGGGAAGCTAGCTGTTATATTGCTGGAAAAGTTTGGAAGCCTGATTATACCGTGGTTTAGCCACAGGACACCTGTGAACAGCCAAAAGTAAGGTTTTAGTCATTTACATCTAAGAAATTACAAGGAAAGTTTACTGTTATACCGATACAGGCTCTTCCCTAACTTAGTTTTAGGGTTTCTATACAGAGAGGGAATGCATCCCCCCGGTGAGTCCAGACACGGAGATGTTTGTAATGATTTATCCTAG
Organism: Trogon surrucura; assembly: GCA_020746105.1. Taxonomy (NCBI): domain Eukaryota; kingdom Metazoa; phylum Chordata; class Aves; order Trogoniformes; family Trogonidae; genus Trogon; species Trogon surrucura. The sequence goes on from CM036627.1 coordinate 2,225,641, forward strand.
AACCACGGAGACACGCAGGAGCCCTCCTAGGCACGTCCTTGATATACTGAGAAGCTTAGGAAAAGTTTTGGGTATTGAAGTTCTGTCTGTAGTGACAAAAAAAAAGCCGGAGCTCCAGGTACATACACCCGACTCTTGGTTTTGACAAGCGCAACAGAGCATCAAATGGCAACGGGCGAGTGGGGAAGGGCTGTGCAGCGCAGCGCCCCGCAGCAGCCGCCGAAGCCGCCGAGCGCTCTCCCGCCGCCGGCTCAGGACGCGCTTCGCTCCCCGGGCCGGGCCGGCCGTGACGCGGTAACGCTGACACCTCGTGGCCGCCGGCCCGGACTGAAGGAGAGCGCGTTTCGGAAAGGGGCGGGAGGCGCCCTTCGAGCCCGCACGCGGGGTTGGATGGCCAAGCGGCCTCCGAGCCGTGCCGCGTTTCCCCGGAGCGTAGGGCAGTCAGGAGCCACCTTCCCCGCCGCTGGGCGCTGCGCTGCCCCGCCGTTTCTTCTCGCCAACGGCGACACCTCAGCGGACCGCAGCAGCTGCCCGGGTGCGACTGCCAGTCCAAAGCGGGCCGATGCTCGCAGTCCGCGTAGCTTATGCACTCGAGTTTCCTGGAAATTTTTGCGGTGAACCGAATCACCGCTTGCCAGGCCCGCGCTGCCTCCTCCCCTCGGCAGCCACCTCCCTCCCGCTCTGCCCCGCAGCAAAACCCCCCGGTGGCTGCCAAAGGCCTGGCTGGGTGCTGCCCTGCGAGCTTGGCAGCAAAGCTGCAAGCTGGCTCAAAGCTAGGGTAGGAGGGAACGAAGGTTACTTCAGCAAAGCCATCCGTGCTTGTCACAAAGAGTTCTTGCTCTTGAGTCAGTGAGGGAAGATTGAGCATCATGGAAACTCATAGCCCAGCTGTGTCCTGATCTCAATTTCAGCTTTGGCATCACCCTCTGTAAAGACTTTACACCCATCACCTTAGCAGAGGGCGCCTAAAGCACAGCTGGCAGCAGCTGTTGTAAACCGAGGCCGTGATCTGGAGAAGATCCCGCAGGAGCCAACGAGCCACACGTCAGTTTGTGCAATGAGCCAAGAGAGAAACCTGGCAAGAAACACCTTTGTTGTATGTCCACGGGCACACACAGAGCAATACGTGCAAGTTCTTTGATATAGATTTTGTTGTGCTGATTAATTCAATAAAACCTTAGTCCATGCTTGTTCCAGAAATTCAGGGGCTCAACAGACATTCATGACTCAACAACAAACGGATCTATAAACTCAGTAGAACAATATCAGGAGTTATTTTCTATCCTCGGGGCAAAAATATGAATAATTCTAAAGGCAAAACATACACATCCCAAGCATTTCTGAACAACGAATAACATCATTATCGATGTGAGACTAGCCATGTCCTATTCTTGTGGTGTGACTTGACCACAAGTTCACTTCTGCATAAATCTATACAACCGAGTGCTGAATAATTATCCTTACAGTTTAAAAATTCCCCTGGCAGCATCCTGTAAAGTTCCTCTCACAGAGGAATTTATCCCTTTGTATTTCTGGGAGAAAAAAAAAAAAATTACTTCTCCATTTTCAATACGCGTGAAATTGAGGTGGCTGGGTTTTCACTGCAAACTCGCACATTCAATTAATACAGCGTGTTATCAAAACAAAACACCTTCATGCACCAGTAAGAGGCGTCTGTGCTCCGAAACCAATACTCAGTAATTTACTGTCTGAATGTGGACCTCCAGGAGACAGAGAACAGTTCTGTAACCCAAATCTCCTGCATAAAGAAGTTGGTATTTGTTGTTTTTAGCGTTTAATGGTGAATTTGTTTCTTTCAAAATGTTCACAAATGTACAAATTTAAAATTAAACCTTAATAATTGTGCAAAGTGAATGTAAACATTTCAGTGGAGTCTATACACTGGATTTTCTTACCAAACATAGCAATTTTAGGAAAAGACTAAGTTCTGGGTGTACACAACTTCTAAAGGCTTATTTACCTCTTCTGAAAGACCACACATTTTAAATAGGGATAAGACACTACTTCATGAAGTTTGAATCTTGACCACTCTAGTGTATAATCCACTTTTCAGTCACTATGTTTTATTACATTCCTTTAAGGCAAACATACTCAAAAATCAAGCAAAATCTGTTATACTTTCCAAGAGGAACACTGTACGTACTACTGCAGGCCTGAAGCTGCAAATCTCCATGTAGATGAGATAACCCATTTTTGCATCATATATTTGCATTAATTGCTCCTGAAAATCTATTTGTGAGCATCTGGCAACAGCATCAGTCAAGACCACTGCGAAATAAATACATCCCTCTTTATTTCACTGTAAGTCAATGAAACCCATTTTCCACAAGGGAGAAATTATCCCTTGCCCCAAAATAAACACGCAGTAGAGACGCCTAATTTTCTAGGTTGCAAGTACAGCAGGTAGACCAACACACCTGGTGGTTGTTACTTGGCACTTCAGCCACAACACGGGCAGGACAGACAGGAGTGTCACCCATTTACAGAAAGGGGAGACAGAATAGAAAGGTCTAAGGTATAGTAAGTGTCACACCACCCTATTTGTTCTCTGCCAAATATGAGGTAGGGTGTTCACTAGAGTAACAAATAACTTGTTTGGGTTTTTTTTTTTGTCTTGCAGGGCTGGAAATAATTGGTGGTGGGTCCCTATAGTTGCACCGATGCTGGGAGGTGTACTCGGAGCAGTGACCTATGTTGTTTTTATTGAAATTCATCACTCGGATTCTCAGCCAGGAGAAGAAAATGACATGTATGATAAATATGAACTGACCAATATGGAATGAGAACTACTGAAGAATTTTCACTCTCATTTAGTTGTTCAGTTTTTATGCAAATGATTGTTTGGACCATTTTATAAAACCTGTATGCCTCAATTAGAAATTCATATTTCAAAGCAGAAAATATGTATAGAAGACAAGTTCAAAACCGACCCCGTTCCATGAAGCATTGGGCCGATCACACTCAGAACTGGGAAGTGGGGGCGGCAAGAAGGGTAAATTGTTGTTCTTTTCATACAGCTTTCAGACCAAGTCATCTCCTAGATGAAACTGCAGTGAGATGATGCACTGACCTGCTAATTCAATGCATCTGATCTTAATCATGTTGCCTAATTAACTGAAAAATAGATGAGATGTTGGTATGAAAACACATGCATAGGTAATTAATAGGTTCAGTGCTGAGTTAACATGTAAGAGCATCCCTCATTTCTGATAGCCGTTATTTAAGAATGGCTTGTCTGAAGATTAAAAACAATACCCAAATTGCCTAAACATCAATTGACGCAGTTTTAAATAACTTGGCAAATTTTTATCAGGCTGCTAATTGAACAGCAAGAAATCGACTCAACAGTGGTGAGGTTTAGTAATTCAGAATATAATCACAAAGAATAAAAACTGTGTTATGAGATCAACGCCAAAAAGACAAAGCTGTACTTCTGCACAGGTTCTTCATAGTATTAATGTTCATTTATTTTTAAACTATTTGCTTGACCTTTATGTTACCCAGTATTAAAACCCTAATCCAGAATATTAATCGGAACCTTTTCCGCTGTGCTTTGTGGATAAAATTCATTCCTGTGGAGAAAGGCCAGCAACGGAGGCGTGTGCTGTGCAGAGGTCAGCACAAGGCCTAGGTCTGTATAACCTTTAAAGGAGGCCTTCCACTGATGATCTACGTGGAGGCATTTCATCTGCTTTGTGGGAGTAATTTTTATTTTGGTAGCAGCAATTAAAACTGGAGCTGGTCTCAGACCTAGTCCTAGATCTGAATTCCCCAAGGAAGTCCAGCTCCACGTCAGAGTTCTGAAGCCTGGATTCTCTCTTGCTAAAGAGAAGTGGTTGGACATACACCCCTTCCTAAATATCCAGCCTTGAAAAATGAAATTATTTCTGCTTAATCATTGTGAATTGAATGTATCTAATTAAGTCAAACTTCATTTCTAATATGTATACATATATATATGGTTGGTGGCAGTGATCATGAATAAATGGACATCCTAGTCAGTGATGCTGCTGAGCTATTTTCATGGCAAAACTTCAGGTTACCAGTCCCATGCACTTGTTTTAGGCTGCTCTTACCTGTGGATTCCTACAACCATGCTCCCTAGATTTTCACACTATTTTCTGATTTTATTCCTGAAAGAAGGAACCCTCCTTGTTGGCAGTAATATCCTATGCACTTTGGTGAGGTATCCACAGAAGCATCACAGAAAACACTGTGGTTGGAATCCACCTCAACACTCGGGCAGACCAGGCCTGTATCACTGCACGTCTTTCTCACGCTCCCTGGTCTGCTACACCAATTTGTGGCTGCAAAGAGATAGAATTAGCAGGTCAGCAAAGCTTTACTTGCTGCAGCTGTAAGTCGGATGATGCTGCTTACTTAAGGGAGTATAATTCCAATTTTAATTAAGTTTTTGAAGAAAACTTACAGAACTGTAATGAACTGAGGTTGCCCAGAGACCGTATCAACCCTGTGCAAAAATGCTCATTTGAAAAGCATTTTTCTGCTGTCGGTTAAAAATTGATACAGCTATCCCATCCACATTTGACTGCACTGTATCATTATCTGGAAAATTGCAACAACGAGAAGGGGGGGTTTGCAGAATCAGCCCTCAATCTGAGCAGAGGCAGATACGGCAGAATCAACAGCACAATGCAGAAATTATTCCTAACTGCAGACCTTATATTGACAGCACAGACAGGCTAGTTCAGCTCACCTGTATGTTGATCAAAAAAGATGCTGTGTAAAAGCAATGGCAGACTGACCTCCCCTTTCCCTCCCCGGTGGGACAAGCACTCTCTCCCGCTGCTTGGCGGTACCTGGCAGGAGCACCCCGGGTGGCTGCCAACCGCCCCTATCTGGAGAAGGGTTACATGGGCAGGAACAGTCAGGGGGCTGCCCTCGGGTCCAAAAAGCACTTACTCTTCCACTGACACCAACATCTAACATGAAATATCTGTGCAGAAAATAAACAGCTCGTTAACTAGAAGCAACCAATTTTGTCCAAAATTGGAGAAGAAGGTTATTCCTGTTATTGTGATAGATTTTTTTCAGTCAGTAGACTTTGTCTCACAATATTGCTTCCTTTAATACACCATGGAAAACATGGGGAAAAGCAGCATACAGGTCAGGAATGAGAAAGTTTAAATAAAACAACCTACTGAGTGACCAGCCCACAGTTACTGTGTTGCACACTTCCTCAGAATCTTTCTGATCACAACAGGTTCTATCTGTAAATCAACATGAAATCTTGTTTCTGCTACTTAGCCATTCCTATGCACAGTATTTCTGTATACGTGATATTCACTTGTCTGAAGTTACTGACGTGCAAACTGTAAGCAGTGACACACCAGTGTGATTGCATAGCAAAATCTAAAATATGGTTCTCAATAAGTTGTTGTCAATTCTGTCTTTGCTTTAACTTTAATTAAGCACTGAATATGTTTGTACATTCTTTGAGGTCACGTGGTACTAATACCACAGCTCATACTGACTTCCCAAAAGCCAGAATTTCATTACGGAACAAGGTGTCACCGACAGAGTTTACAAGAATGAATTCCTGCTTTGGAAACAAAACTCGGCAGAGTCTAAGCTACAGAACCATGACCAGTATCTCCATGATATAATGGGAACAATAATAATCTCATGTCAGAAACTTAACACAGACATCATGATCTGTTTTGTGCAAAACAGAATAGCATTTTTACTTTGCATAAACTATGCAGTTTTCTAATATCAGCTGATATTCAGTGATCACATTCATGTTGAATTAATGTAGTACAGTTTGCAACAATAAAAAGTTTTTCTGGCTGTAAGACATTTTGGTTAATGAGTTAATAGTAGTCAGGCTTGACTGTTTTAAAGGTGAAAAAAAAAAATTAATCTCCAGAGCATTGCTCAATTTTCAGTCTGGGTTTGCTCTCTTTTGTGAGGAAGGGGGCGGCAACGTGTTTGTTCTTTAGAGCTAAACTCGGCACTGAAGGAATGCAGAGAGTGATTCTGCACTGACTGCTGGGATAAAGGTTGGCTTCTGCATATTGTGTCATAGAAGCCAATGGGATTATTCACAACGGGAGGCAACACAGGCAAGGATAAGTGCTCAGAGAATCGAACTCGGAGTATAGTGAAAACTGCACTTTTTTGTAGTTTTGACTGTGGATCTGGATGCATGTGTCATGACTCAAAATAAATACAGTTAATCCCTAATAAATGCATTCCAATATTATTTTTATATCATAAAAATTTAAAAAAAAAATCTCTCCTCTGGCACCTAAGGACACATTAAGAAATAAATAGCTCCCCACTGTGACCTATAATGTTTTATAGCCAAGTGCTGGAAGAACACACTGACTAACAAGCTGTATTCTTCTAGGGACACCCTCTGCCACAGCTTGCCCACAGGTCCAACGACAGCCAGACCCTAGGTGGGGTATTCTGCTTAGGTCCCTTGCAGAGACTGGTTTTAAGGCAGGCATATATCACATCAGATTTGGCCTATGATCCTTACAAAACAGCCCAAGCTAGTTTATCTTCTGCTTTACAGATTTGTAACAGGGACAAGCTTTGCTCATTCCATTCAAAAAGCACAGGAAAACCTGTTGTGTTGGGGCAAGGGGAGCCTCAAATTTACTCAGGAAGCCACAAAAGCAAAAGATCTGAAGTGGCAGCAGGCGTTTTATCTTCTGTTCATCCTGATGACCCTTACCTCCCCATCAGTCTTTCCGATTTTCTGTTCTCCTTTCCTTCTCCTGCCAACAGTGCGTGCTGTGCTCCGTCTCTACACAGTACATCTCCAGAGATACAAATCCAGCACGCTCTTTGCAGTTGCTCATGAATCTTAGAAACTTCTCATGAGACCAAATTCAAGTTTCACCTCACACGCTTGTGTTTTGGCAGTTGCTTGCATTTTTCCCCCACTGTTCCCACCAAACAACATTGTGCTGGAAAATACAACAATTAACTGTAACTTCCAGTAACAGCTGCTCTTTTCTGTTTAGTACAACCACTACTGCATAACAGATTACTTCTTTCAAAGACGTACAATTTTTAAAGCCTCTTGTTTTCAAATCACAGTTAAAAATAACGTAAGATCATCCAGAAAAAAAAATCCGTTAGTGGTTTGGATTTTTATCTTTTAGTTTGCACTTGGAACTTGTTAAAAAAGCAATTATTGTATTGAAAGTGTGTTTTTCTGCTTATTTTCATACTCTAATGGTATAGTCCCAGAGGAGAAAGTAATAGGTAAATATTTTTAGTCATTAGTGCTTTTAATATTTGATTCTAATATTAAAGAAATTCATGTAGTATGAAGCTAGTCGTGACACATTTATGTAATTTTTCTCTCTTTGCTGATGACAACTTCCTTCAAAAAGTGTTAGTAAGATAGGGAATATTCCCATTCGGTCGTCAGGTGTTGCCTGATCTAGTTGAGAGGTGTCCCTGCCCATGACAGGGAGGTTGGATTAAATGATCTCTAAGGTCCCTTCCAGCCTAGGCCATTCGATGAATATTATAGCACCTTAAATCAGCAGTGATCAAGCTTTCTGGCCAAATGACCCAGTCAGCTCCTTTCCCATGACAGGGGAAGACAGACTAATACAGTCCCTCTCTGACCTGTCTAGGGACTGAGCAGTCTGCTTTAAATCATCGGAAATCAAGCTTTCCTTTCACACTCCAAACACTACTCCAGTCATCCACAGATCAAGAGTAATGATCCTGCTACATGCCACACTGACAAATAAAGCAACAATAAAGAAGAGAGAAAATCTCAAATGTTGCTAAAGCAAAGCAAGCCCTTTTGGCCAGAAGTCAGACACAAAGGCTGATTAATAAATGGCCGATTACTTCAGAAAACAGCGTACACCTCACTGCGGAACACCGAGAGAAAGAGACAACAGCACAAAGTAACACAATCAGAAGACTGTCTGTCTGTTCACCTACCAGAAAACTCATACCTGTTTTAGATGCAAACTCTAACATTTCAGTATCACAAGGAGGACCAGTTTGGGCATGTTAATACTATCATTTCTTCAACATTAGATACATAATAGGCCAACAGGTAACAAACACTTTCCACACCCTCAGAAATAACAGCACTTTGTTTCATTGCACAACTCTTCTCAGGAAACCTGGCCTGCCTTCCAGTTACTAACAGGCTGGGAATGAAAAAGCGACAAAGAGAAGAATACGTTAAGACTTGGAAAGTCGGCCCCTGAATAGAAGGAAAAGAACAATCTCAACCAGAACTGAACAGATGGAACACTTTCTGCAGCGTGACCAAGGCATCAAATAACAAACGTGATGCCAAAGAAGCAGCACGTGATTGGCAGCAAACATCACTAAATTGGAGTTGGGTGTTTTGTCAATGCCTTTTAAACAGACTGACAAAATAAACTATATTTGATAATAAAGACTAAACTGCTGTTCTCCATAGCAAAGGAGCAAAATTTGATGAATATTTTCAGATTACTGGAACAAAGAAACAAAGGAAAACAGGAAAAATGAAAATCTCACTGGGAGAAAGGGAGAGCACAGTCATAACTTCCTTGAATCAATTTCCAGCCCTGTGAAGCCTGCTGCAGCCCCTTCCAAGATGCAGTGAGGACCTCTCCATTAAAACTGCACAGTACTGAGACCGGAAGTGCTTTACCTTCCTTTCCATCTCAGATGTTCAAGACACTGGCAACTGATGACTACGTGTTGCTGGAAACTTCTGCTACGCAACCATTCTGCCATCTAAGGAAGAAAGCCTGTTTGGCTTCAGTGCAGAGAGAATTTCATCTCGTGCATATGTAATCCCCACTGGGTTGGTGTTTTTCAGGCTATAGAAACAAACTATGGTTTTGAAGATGCTAGCACTGAAGAACAGCTGTCAGAGACATGAACCCAGCTGCCAGGTTAACATGGTACCCCAGGGGATAAAGCAAGTGCAAAGGCTACTCCAGCAAGTCTTGGGGGAGGAAAGCAACAAGAGACAAACCCTGACTCAGAAACACGTTGTCTTGACACCCATGAATAATCCTTCACAGAGGATTACTTCAGAGACACAGCCCATTTACTAACACAATGAATATGCAAACACCAGTAGCTCTTCAGAGACTTATGATCCAAGAAAATACGTTGGCTGAACAAAACATGGATATGAACACACGTTTCAACGTGCTCTGTCACAAAAAGACGAGATACTAAAGTTAACAGAACGCTGGCAGCCATTATAAGCTCCCTTTGCTATCACAGGTGGTTCTTTGAAATTAGAGACACACAAGAAACCCAGCAGCACAGCTTTAAAAACAGAGGACAAAAAATCTACCTAGAACATTTATCCTGCCTGTAAGCAGATCCGTAGCCTGTTCTTCGCAATTCTACTTGGTTTTCTAGTACAGCTGGCAGCAGGTCTCTGGTTGCCTCCCAGGCTCCTGTCTCAACTGTTTGCTTCTGGTCTTTCACATCCATCGAGTATCAGGCCCCACCCAAAACATTCCACTTACACAAAGGAAAAAAAAAAAGCAATTTCAAGATGTATTTCAAAACCTATACTGCCAGTGTGTGTGTGCATATATGTGTGTATATATACATATGCTGGGCTTTCAGCAATTCATGTGGCAATTATACTCTTTTTCCTTGCCTTTGATTAGATGCATTTCTTACAGCAATCTGGCAGGACACGAATTATCTCACTAAAGAAGATCTACAGTACACGAGACTTGGATTTCCCTTGAGGGAAACCCTTGAGCTAGAGGCACAGCCCAGGCAATGGTGGATTTTATTTGTTATACAGGATCAAGACTGACCCTTAGAAACTGAGTAGTTAGCTACACCACGTTACAGGATATGATGTATAAACCAATAAGAATCGGCCTGTCTTCCAGATTCTGGATAGAAAGTGTTTAAGGTTAACAGAGTTCTTACTTTCACATCTGGTTTCAGGTAATTTCAACAGAAAGCCAGAAACAAACATATATCCCTATAAAATATTAAGTAAACTTCAGAGCACAGGTATCCTGGGGAGAAATCGAACAGACAAAAAACCCGAAAAGAAATCCACAAAAAAGCGCCACCCATCTTCAAATGCACCATTACTCACTGTATTGCTTTTTGAAGACTGTGACACCATGATAAATGCTACAGAAACATTATTTCAGTGTAAAATATACATAGCAAAAGTGATGAGTATGGTAAGATCGTAATTCAAAAAAAGTTTTACTTATCTGTCTCAGTCTTGAAATACATGGCCTACGTACTTTATTAAGCCATTTGTTTATATGAATGTTTTAATTAGGCCATTTTTCAAATGTTAACAGCTTGTTAAAAATTAATTTGGAAGAGCAAGGTCTATTGATCCTACTGTTTTTACAGAGATGGCTTCTGTAGTCAGCAGCAGTGTAAGTATGAAGCGGAGGGGGCAAGCACAACGCAGACAGGAGCTGCCACACTCGGGTCCTCCGTGTCCAGATGGAAAGGGCAAGGGTTAGACTTGAGGGTTTAAGTGCAAACATTTTTTTGCTACTCTTGTACGATGCTGAGCACAATGATGAAGCCCCATAGTGTTGGGGATAATAACATGGTGTGCAGCTTCCCTGTGCTGCCCCTTAGTACTTCTTGCACCTGAACTTAGCCCGTTATTGTAGGGCAGATATATTAGCCTACACCATTTGTACAGTCCTCGATCTCTCTGCTGAGACTGCCAATAATGTAGTTTCTAATGAATATTGAGAGCAATGTCTGGGGTTTATGACCGGACAGACTTCCAGTAAACCAAGATCTCCATGCACAGAGTTCTGGAAGCAGATTCTGGTTCCTTGTTCCTTAAGCATAAGGTTTCTAAGAGAAGAAACTGATCCTTTATGTTTAACAACAAAAGTACAAAGCTTACTTATACCCAGAGATATAAACTCTTTGCACTAATTGCACCAATAATTGCAATATTTGACAATTGTGGTATACGTGGAAAGGCGATTTGAGCAGGACTACTGTGTTCATATCCTATCACCAGGCTCAAAGCACCCTTAATTATTTTGTTTGTACAAGACCAAACTACTTGATGCTGCTTTTGGACAGTATGACTAGTATCTCTGGGGAGTATCATGAAAAGGTCATGTGTGTCTCACAAGACAATCCAAAATCCCTAGATTTTTAATAGACGCATTAATCCATGCTAAGTAGCTCACATTCCAGCTACAGTTCTGTTTTTAGGTTTTGTTGTACTTACATTAAAAAGTGCCATCAGTTTTAGTGTATTTTAAAGAATAGCTACCTTTGCACACGAGAGGCTTTTGGGGAATGGGGTGCTTCCATCACATCACCAGCTACCAGCTAACAGAGCTTCAGGGAAGGAGCCAGAATGTGATGAAGTGACCCACAGAGTCAGGAGTTAAATGCTCTGGAGGGAGCTCACTTGTAAGCCAATTCATTATTTTGGCCTCCTGGGAACCTTAATAAAATCTTTAAAGCAAAGCAAGCAGCCATTATTGAAATAGCACATTGGAATGTCTCATGTCAGCAAGGATCTAATCTAACCCTTTACTCCTTAGTCAATACCTGAGATGTTCCTAAGGGATTACGACTTTTTCTACTGCATTGTTGAAGGACTAAAAAAATTAGAGACAGATTTGCCCATGAATAACGGAACAACCCCTTAAAACGACTTCCATGTCCTTAATGCCACAAAAGTAGAGTCTCTGCAAAAGGGTGGAGAAAGCTACGGCCATGGCGGTGACACGGAGGGGCTGTACACGCTGGAATAGGTGCAGACAAGTTGCAAAGATGTTCCAAATTTAGCGTCCAAGTTACAGAAACCTACACACAACTCTTCACCACGAGATTTGCACTGGATAAAAGGCCTTTTCCTATGACCCCTGAGGGATGGTCTTCTATATATCCCCATTTGAAACAGACTGTAAGTAAAACAGTAATGAAGTTTGCAGGTATAAAGCAGGCTGCTGGCACGAATGAAGCAGATGAAAGCACAACTGTTTAAAAACGCCAGCCAGGCCCAAATGTGCATTGAAACTGGGTCTTAATCCAGAAACACATTTTTCCTTTTATTAGAAGGCTCCAAAACAAAGCAAAATATTTTCCAATGCAATTTTTCAAAAAGAGAATACTTGAATCATAATAAATTTGAATTTCCCTCTTTTCAGCCTCTGAAAACAGAATTAAAGACACATGCAGGATTCTAAACATCTTCCCTATTAGTTTTCATTTTCCCCCCTTTGCAAACTCTGCATCTTCTCATTATTGAAGAAGTTTTAAATAGTGGAGGAAACATGAACACTACATCGTTGTGGACAAAAGGGTTAAAATATGTCAATGTATTGACTTTTTCTAGTTTCCAGGTGGTTTTATATATAGACATTACAATAAGCAAATTCAGGAATTGAAAATCTAGTCCAAACAAAAGTCACCGGATTAAACAACAACACACGGTCAGAAAATATGTCGCAGAGACCAAGTAGAAGAAAGAAAATATGTAAGCCAAACAATAAAAAAAGATCACTTAGGCTGTATGTTCTCTACCCTTATCATATTAGGAGCACTACAACATATGAAATGTTATCAAAAGATCTGATTACACTACAAGAAAAGAGAGGCTAATGGTGTAGACTAACATTGAAACCTAGGCAGAGGTTTTAGTCTTACTACATGGCCCAGCGTAGCTATAAAATGGCATTTGATCTTGCGGGACCACAAATTTCTTGTCACTCTAATTTCTTTCCTATCAACTAATGACTTTTAATCAGAATAATGTTGCCACAGTACCATTTACCAATGCAGAATTATGTATATTTAAGCATCTTATTATGAGAACGAGTATAGCACGTTCATTGTTTAATTGCTTAATAGAAAATTACACTTATACCAAAGATATAATGAGCAACTAATGAGTTCCCAAGATAGCTGAAAGTAATGTTACAACACAACCTGCATATTTGTGTTCCAGAAGTTCTTTTGCACAGTGATCACAGAAAGACTTAAAATCCAATTCAAATCACGTTCTTACAAATTTGCCTCAGCTTTAATAAACTATTAAAAGCAAACTTATTCATGGCTTGAAGTACACACGAGAGTGTGAAAACATACTCCAAAATTCTCTCAATTCTGTAACTTATTAAAAATAAACTTATCCATGGTTTGAAGTTCATGTAAGAAAATGAAAACATATTTCAAAATGCTCTAAAACTTGAGTCATACCAAATGGACTGAGCAGATCTCCAAATCCAAGGCAGGCGTTAGAACTTTTAGATGCCTGAAAAATCTCCCCGGTCATTTGGAGCCCACTGGAGGGTCATGGTTTTGAACTGCCGTCACAATTAATTGACCAGGTCCATATTTGCTATAGGAATTAATGTAGTGTATTAATTGAGGACTTGATTCCACTGAATGTAAGCCTACCAGTTTTAGGGAGTTTTAAATCAGGTTCTCCATGGGCACACATAAAATACCTACCTACTTTCTCTATCCCAGTACTTCCTAGGGTAAAATTGCATTTTCCATGGGATTCACGCTTTTCATGGATAATTAATTGTTCCTTTCATACTAGATTGTTTTGATCTAGACTTCCAAGACATACTCACATACTTCAGTAGTTGCCCGCTTACAATCATAGCAACTGAAATTATATAGTCTAAATATTTAACCTGTTTATCTCACAGTAATAGCCAGCACTGTCAACAGCAAATAATCCATTAGAATAGCGTGCTTCAGCCAAACTTTATGGAAACGTGTAAGATTTAAAGGAGTCGCCTGCATTTCTGTTAACAACCCAGACTTAGAAAATTATAAACAGAGAGGTAAATATTTTTAACAGCTAACCCTCAGCAGATAGGCCTCATTTGAAAGTAATTTATACTTTCCCGAAATGTTAGCCCATAAAGACCTGATGACACGTTGTATTTAGTCTCAGTGAAACATGTTGCAGAAAATCTTGACACAGTTTATTTAACCCCTCTTATATACGTAAACCATTTTTGACCTCCTCCACAGCTCTTTTAAATATCATATTCATCTTCCCCATCCGGAAAAAAACAACCAAGACTACTCTCAAGCTTACAATTTGATTATACTTTTCAGGTCCTTATGAGTGCAAAACCAAGAGATGCACATATATTAGAAAGTCTAAATTTTGTTTTGAAATGTAAGCGATACAAATTTTCAATTCCTTTCACAGTTTAATTCTTAAATAATACCCCAGACTTTACTCTCAGATTCCTCCAAAGTCCAGGCCACCAAACTACCACCAAACAACTACATGAAAAGAAAAATTTATCAAAAGCTGGGAACTAAGTCCTTAAACAACAGTTAAATACTCCAGACACCAAGTACTTTTCATAAGGCATACCTTTTACCTGAGGGCACATCTGAGAAGAAAACACAGATATCTCCTTGATCTTGGGCTGCCTGCATCGCAGAAGGCAAGTCACAAAAAGGAATCAGGTGCCCGACGAAATCTACAGGATCTGCGGAGAAAGACGGTGACCCCTGAAATTATGATTGCTTATGATGAACTAAAGTTCAAAAGCTATCGAGTATTTTGAAAAAGCTATTAGAGCATACAATCCCAGGGAAACACAAGACAGATACCTTCCTCAGAGATTGGCAGCTGTTTTGTGGACTCAGGAGAGCTCCTCTCTGCTCTTTGAGGCTGACCAGTCCTACTTGCCAAAAGGCAAAGAAAACAAGATGCAGCTGTGCCACGAGGGAGGGAGACAGACGACTGTAGGACTTGGAGCAAATGTTCTCAAGAGTGGAAGCGCTAAGGACTTTGAACATACATACCTGTGTCCTCAGGTATCTGAGCAGGATTTTTTATCCAAAAAAGCTGCAATTCTCCAAAGGCAGTGCCATGCTTTTTGTTGCATGCCCAGCTGAAGGTACTAGCTTGGGTCCCAAAGGTTATATAAACAGCTTAATAAAGCTTCAGCTGGGGCTAATTAGCCTCATGTGTTCCTGAAGTTAATCGGCCAAGGTGAAACACCCAGCTGACACCATGGCTTTGCCCCTGTTTGGGGGCTGGGTTGTCCTGTAGTAACTTTTGTGTTCACTAAGTAAAACCGTGCTGTTACTTGTTGCTACTATTTATAATCCTTGATTAAGCAACTGAGAACTGAATCCTAATTACCTGAGTCTAGTACGTGGCATTGCACCAGTTTCAAAACCAATATCGTAGAGTAAAAGCCCTGTCTGCAAACTCATCTCATTTCCATGAAAGCTTCTTTTCCTGAAGAGTAATATCTGCAAACTGCCATGGCAATGCCTGCAATCAAAAGACAAATTTCCTCCCTCGCTGTCATCACCGTGGCCTACTTCAGGGAAATTGTACAATACAAACACCAACTCTGGATCTGTTTCAGTTGTCTCAGAGATCTTGTGATTCTCAAGCAATTCTGCTAGTTGAGTGGCACATTACACAGGAGGGAGCTCAGTCCTCAAAAGCCACTTGCAGTGTCTTTTTCTGCCTTAATTCCACTTGATCAAAATATCACACTAACTATCACAGTCTTCGTTAACTTTGTGGTTAAGGAGCACACACATTAGAGCTTTGGCTGGTCTGACTGTGCTGGCAGGTAATGTGTGATTTGTTAAACTTCAAATCAATATAGCTAGGCTGGCAAAAGCATTTAAACGTAGACTATCTACTTCACCCAAATAGACTCATCATAGCAGGGAAAAACACGGACAAGTGATAATTCCTACAGTCTCTGTATCCTTGGACGTGGTCGCTGACTGCTGATGCTGCTGAGCTGTTTTCTGGACAAACATATTGGGCTGCATTATGGTAAAAGTAAGTGTGTCAGCCAAACACAGAAATGTTTTGTCAAAGCTGTGCAAATCTACCGTGGGGGGAATGCAACAGAGAGCTGTCCTGTTGTAAAACTTGGGACCAGTCTACAAAACCTTATGTCAGTGTAAAGTGTCACTGAAACACCACAGAGAGGCAGTGGATCTGCACAGTGGGCTGTCATTCTTTCAGAGAAGCACATTCCACAGGCTGTCGACAAGCGAACCAGCGTGGCATCTGTGGCCTTAGATCTGGACTCTGACCTCTGCATCTACCCAAACTTTGCAAACACAGGCCAAAGCCCCAAGTCAAGAGAGCACAGATTTAGCTTTATGTCAACCTGACTTACAATGTTTACCTAAAATTTGCTGAATAGGAATAGTCTTCAGAAAAAAAGATGAGGTTCAGAATAAAAGACTGTGCCTGCATGTGGCATCTGAAGATTTCACAGAGTGGAAATCTGGAGAATGTCTTAGAAGAATAATGAAGATTAACAGTTCAGCATCAGACACAGAACGCTCTGCTGGGACTGTGTTCACGCCTGTTGCTCTATGTTTCCAATTAACTTCATGTTGGAGCAATGGATGCTGTCCAAAGATTTACATAAATAACAAATATAGTGGAAAGTACAGATTTCCTGGGGTGTTTTAATTTAACATTAACCAGATGCATTTGCAAAAAAGGCTGAACTGAAAGTGTGGTGCGTGAAAGCAGGGAAACCATTTACAATGGGGAGCTTCCTACCTAGAAGGAATACGCCCCAGGAGATTCATATGTCAGCTTGTAACTGTTTGACATGGCCAATATTTTAAATGCTTTTAGCCAGGTCAAGCCCTATGGTGCATTCATCAGTCACTGGTACAAAATCTGATCATTAGGTTCTCTAAGGAATATGTATTTATTAAATGTTCACATTAGCATAACCTGTGGGGCCTGCTGAGGCACAAAATCCATCGAAATGAACAGAATTCTTCCTATAGAAGGTATCTTTCTGTCTAGTTGGCCACTAAGTACTCAGAGAATGTTTTTAGCTCTTAAATCTCATAGTGCTCCACAGTGTTTGGGGAGCTCTGGTTAAATGCGAAAGCAGGCACAGAAGTAAACTGAGCCGGTGAAATTCATGCTTGGAAGAGCACAAGCAAGAGCAGGGCTTGGCAGAGAAGTTGTCTGGGGCCCAATATGCTGTGTCATGCACAAAAAAAACCCCAAAGTAAAAAACCATTTCAGTCATCAAGACTTTGGCGGCCAAAGGTAGGGATGAATTTTCATACAAATAGGTACGTCGGGTCCATGCAGGCACCACTTTGGAGATTCATCGTTCCCTTCACATGTCTCCATATGTGGTCGCTATCTTGGCACCCTCCTAAATAACTTCAAATTAGACTAGTGTATTTTGCACAGAAAGTCAGGATATGACACACTGACAGCATACTTTAATAGATTGATGTAATTAATTAAGAACCAGTAATTTCTCATGGAAAGCAATCTTACCGGGACTGCTGAGAGCCTATATTCCTTTTTCCTGCTTCCCTGTTCTTCATTTATTAGGAAGAGATGCACAACAGCAAGGTGTTTTTCCTTGAAGTTTGTTTGTTTCAATTCCTTCTTCATCTGAGCTCCCAAGCTGCTGACTGTGAAATCACAATTGCTCCTGGTGAAAGAGAGAACATTTGCAATAATTACAGAGAAGAATGTCCAAGGCTAGAATGAAGTACTGAGCTTTCAAACCAAACAAAATACTGTGCTTAAAGGTACAAAAATTGTATTTGCTGAAGATTTATAAGGATAACTGGATCTTTAATGAATACTGGCCCTTCCAAGAACTTTTTCTGCAGTTTGCTGGGAAATCCTTACTCTGGAAATTTTCAAGAGCTCTCTTAAATTTCTCCTAGCGCTTTCTAGGAATTATAGCCACATGCCTGATGCTCTCTAGCAATTCATCTTCTGTTTCCTAGCAATTCATTCACTACTTCCTAGGGTTTCTGCACCTAGACTTTTAAAATCCTAATACTTTCTAGGATTTCATTGGGAGCTTTCTAGAAATGTCTGTCTGTTTTCTAGGAATTTTCCCTGCACTTTATTGAGACTTTCATGGAGTGTTCTAGGAATTCACGTGCTGCTTTCTGGGGATGCTTTCTAGTACTACTCCCCTCACTTCCTATGAATTTTTTTGGAGCTTTCTAGAAATTCCTCTGTTCTTTATAAAAATCTTTCCATCTTTTGTTGAAACTCACTGTCAGGAAGCAGTAAGAGAAGGGCTGATGGTCTTAAAATATTTAAACCGTGCAGGACAACTTATTTCCATTATCCCCATTTAGTCCATGTGGTAGAAAATAATTGTTAAAGGTTTCACTAAAGGACTCTCATACTTGCTGAGGTTTAAATTTGCTTCATGCAAATAATTGATAGAGTTTGCATTACTGCTGATGTGTTATTCAGTTGCCAGTTATAGACAGCTGGCCAGCCAACATTTTTGAAAATATGTCTGAATGCCCTTGGATTGACAAAGTCCAACCTGATGTCAAGTGTGGGAGCGAAGATTAAATTTTAAGCCCCGTCTTGACATTTCAGGTGTATAATGAAACATGCATAATGAAATATGAGACACATATTACATAAAACCACATTTTTCCTAAGAGCTCCTACTGCTTTAAATTTCATTATTTGCTATTTTGTATTGAAAAGGTGGAGATCAGTAAGTTTTTAGCACGTACAAGAGAACAAACCTTCCTAAACATCATTTGCCAGCTGCTACACAAGCTGTTGAAATTCTTGTGCCTATCACTCTCATTGCTCTGCGTTGGACACTCCTCACTACAAAACCCCTACAAAAGTAAGGTAGAGACAGAATTCTGCTGCAGAGGACAGACTCTAGGCTGCCCCTCAGTAGGAAATATACTGCAATTGCTCTTCCAACTCAAGTGGTGAGGTAGAAACTGGGACTCCATAAACTTACTGTTCCCCTCGGTCAGGTTAGTTGAGAGACCTTATGCATTAAATCCATCTTAAAAGGGTATTTGTCAGCTTCTTTCGATCTCAGATTCTGTGAAGTACCTAATGTACATCTGAGGTCCCCCATAACGGTGTTAAGATGTGAGACATAAATGTGCTGTTGAAGGATTTTTTCTGAAATTTTGCATTGATTGTGAAAGAACTCTAAGTTCCAACATAATATGAATTTGGAGATTCTTTTCAGGGTACGTCGCACATATAAGAACATAAAGATGAAAATCTAATACATAAAAACTACTGATATTTTAAAAATACCTGTTCTAATAATTTTAATGCTGTATTCTTGGAGACAGTTGTTCATACAGTGAACAGGAAGGTGTTTAAAATGGTTTAGGTAGATATGGCACACGAGCCACTCACACTGGAATTTTTTACAGGTGATGTAGGAGAAAAAAAAATCTGAGACAAAATCCCTTTGGTCCAGCATGTGCTTACAGCCATCTAGACAACTATGGCCTGGCTCAGTTTTACTATCACCAGGCTCTTGGCGCATTTGCAAAGGCAGTTCAGTTAAGAGAACTGCCTTTGGTAAATACAATTTCAAATTTCTAAAATAGCCTCATTTCCAGCTCTTTATAGATCAGTAGTATTAGTCTATAGCAGACTGAAACCCAGAGTGCAAATCAGCCAAGGTGCCCAATAAGTTACAAAAAATGCCTTAAAGGAATTGAGATGGTTTTGAAAATGATCATTTGATTAATACTTTTCTGAGGTTGTGGCGCTCCAACTAAATCAGCAACTTGTCCAAACCCAGTGGAAGGCTGCAAAAGCATATAGAGCTGATTCTCTCTTCATTTGCCATGTGGTGACTCAGGTGTAAGCTCAAAGAAAGCACTAAGGTTGCACTACTGTAAAACTCATACAAGTGAATGGACAATCAAGGCAATATTTCTACTGAATTGGTTTGTTTTTTTTTTTCTCTTTAGAATGCGTGCTGAGAAACTTTAAATTTCCAACATGGACACGTGAAGTAGCTGTGATATCTAATTTTTAATCCTCTGATTTCATATTCACATGATGAATCTACATTCTCACAACAGAATAAATGTCCCCAAACACATAAGTGGATATTTTCTGATGTCTACAGAATCCAGAAAAGTGAAAAGTAGACAAAGCAGCATTTCTGGTGTATGAACGTGCTTGCAAGCATTTAGTACAAAACATTTTCTTGCCAAGCTCTCCCCCTTTCCCAAGGCAGAAACAAATATCATAAAATAGTCTTACATGACTGCCAACCAGATTTTCTTTTTGAATACAACTCAGTCTTTGTGTTATAGCCAAAACCATTCTGTTTAACATGTATCTTCTCATCCTCCCTCCATGTTTGATTACACAACAAGCTCCTGACTCAAAGGCCATTGAAATCAATGGCAACATTCACATCCATTACAAATGAAACGTTTTCCATTTGAATTACAGAGATGGAGTAAGCAAATCTGACAGAGTGTGGCCTGTTGTAGATTACCAGTGCAGCCAGTGGCAGAGCTGTGAAGAACTGGATGCCGCTTACTCCTCCCTAGGTGACATGGAACCGGCCATCTCCTACTGCAAACAAGCGCTGCCTCTATTTGAAGAGTCAAAGGTCCTTCTTGTTTGCTCTCCCTATTTGTTCTGTAACGCACACAGAGGATGGAGGATGGAGGATGAAGGGGTTTCTGTAGGCGTTGGGAAATAACATGAGCTGCAGCGGTCTAAGAGCTTGCTTCCTGCACAGGACTCTGTTCACTTCAGTAAAATTGCACACACCTAACAAACAGCACACACCTAACAGCAAACTGAGCCTTCAGCTGCACCTTTCTAAATAAAACCCTTCCTCCCACACAGTATCAATCAGCTGAACGGTGATGCAAAGAACTTCCAAGGAGAGGTTAGTTTAAAGGAACGACTATACCCTCTGGCTTGCCTTTTCTTCTTTTATGGAATTACTGATTTAAAATCCTGCCTGCTGAAATGCATTCTGCTGTCCCTAAATTTCAAGACAGTTGTGTAGCCATTTTACTTCAACAGATGGATTTCATAATAGCCAGCTAGGAAATGTCACAGTCTATTATTAATTAGCAAAAAAAGTATCTTACGTAAAATCTAGATTATCTGTAGCATCAGGCACCGATTTAAAAAAATAAAACCACCATAGCACTTATTTTTTCTCAAATTGTGCAAGGCAGTGTTATAGCTCCAAAACTCACAGAGGGTCTTCGGAGGTAGTCGCATAGAAACAACCCTGCTCACCAGAATGTGAAACACACGCCCTGTATTCCAGAGAAAGGGGGTACCATGTGTGCTGAAAAGACAAGATAAAAAAGCGTTCAAAGAGCACTTTGTAAAAAGGGGTTGAGACAAGACCACAGCGTGTCTCTGGCCTATTCCACTCTACAGAGCACACTCTGATCTGCGCTGCACAGAATAAATGTCTGAGTGAAAAAATTGCCTCTCTGAAAGGCACTAGAGCCTCTGCTGGTTATAAAGCCCTAAAGAGTCAAATAAGATAAACTTTTTTATTTTAAGAGATCTAAAATTAACTTCTCCAAAACAGTAGTTCCAGCACAGTAACACGGTTTATGTTCTGATTTGCCTTAAAAGAGTTATTCAGCAATTTAGAAATTCTCCTTCCTTTCTTCTTTGAAACAGAAAATGAGACCGCTTTTCACAAAAAGCCACTCTAATTCTAGGGAAAGGGAAAGAATTGTGAGGCAGGCATTACATAAAGGACAGCAAACTTCAAAATTATAGTTAATTTGCTGGACGTCCTGTCTCTGTCTCGCAGCAGATGCTAAAAAGTGGGCTGTGAGGCAGCAGTGGTGCTTAGGAAGGGCAGGTGGGCAGCAGCCGCTCCATCCAGGTTCCCTGCAGTGCCCACAGGAGGTGTGGCCATAGCAGCTGCAGTGTAGGTTTTACACCAGCGGTTTCAGACACTACCTGTAGCAGTGGCGCTGACCAGGTAAGCCTGCGGTAAGTGAGGTGACTCAAGCAGCCAAGCTGTGCAAAAGCTTCTTGGTTCCCCAGTTTGCTGTACAGAAACTCACGTGTGCTGCAACCAAAGCTCCTACCCGCAGCGCGCCTCACGGTCTGTGCTGCACATTACCTCCACCGCAGTGCAGAGGGGCAGTTTGGGAGGACCTCTGAGAGCTCCCAAATAGATCTCTTCCACTGGTCAACTTTCATGTAAGCGAGCCAATGCCACCAAAAATTGAGAAAGCTTGGAACATGGACTCCCAGGATCAGTCAACACAAACTGAAACATGTGTGGCTTATCTGGACCTATGACTGATGTGACAACCTGAATAATACACGAAGTAATTTCTGCCTGAAGAGTAATTGTAGGTGGGCCAACTAGTGTCTTGAAGCTTTTATTAGAGAGTGGTTCTTTCCTCCATAAACTGACTAGATGCTACTTGAGAAGCATGTTCTAGTATACCACTTGGCCAGTGGATGAGTAAGTGTTTTGTCCTATCTTGCTCATCCTGAAGAAAAAAAACCACAAAATCACATTCTCCTAATTACAGCAAGTTTCCAACACTTGCATTAAATACGTAGACAGTGGAGGGTATTCTTTCTACTGATCCATGATTAGTATCAATAATTAATATCTCATAAAAATATAGAATACTTAGGATAGTCACTCTCACAGAAGAAAAGAAAAATTAACAGGCCTCTTAAAGCGTTGGATTTTGAAGTTCTATATGGCTGAAAAACACTCTTCTTGCCCTAATGAATGAGATGCGATTAAAAAAAAACACAGCAGAAACAACAGAAAAGTAGAGAGACAGCAAAAGAATCATCCTCAGAGAGAGCTTTATAGACAGAGTGGTTTCTGGAAAAGAACGTTTGGAAGCATAAACGAGGAATCTGCCTAGTGGATTGAGGGGAAAAGTGTTTTGCCTACATTTTTTGGTAAATAAAAAGAATTTAACCAATTAATTATCTGGCTTCAGCGTTGATGTCTTTTTGTAATGGAAACAGCTTGTAAAACACTGAACATACGGAGAGTGCAGGCTGATGTCTACAAGTTTCAATAAAATATTCAGTACTGTTATATCTGAGAACTGAATATTATTGTAACGGCAGGAAGCAATAAATTGCTTCTCCCTCTTGTTTAAGAAGGATTGTGAAGACTGGATTGTAAGATGTCCTTATTTGCCCTATCGTGCAATCTGCCAGTGTGCTTCAAGTCCTTAACACAATAGTCACTGGCTTTCTGCTTTATAGATACATTTAAAAGACTTGTGGTAAAGTAGGAAGCAATTCCTGTGTGTTTTCCAGCATTAGGTTATTGTGTGGCAACCACTACGAGATGCTCTGTAGGCAGACTCTACAAACTGATCCCACCGCCCTGTTTTCCTAATACTAGCCAAAACTGAGTGACTCAGGCAGCCTCCAACATATCAAGCTCTCGGGCAAAACCAAGAAGTAAAATCCTGACCCAGACTTCTTGAATTTGAATTGGGGCGTTTGCTTAGACCCAGCATGAAGCTGTTATTTCCGTTTATAGTCTGACACTGGATGAAGGTAGAGAAGGAGGAGCTGGGGAGGGGTGAGGGAGATGAAAAACAATGTCTCTCGGACTCAAACTTGAAGACAAAACTCCACGCAGTTTGGATTCTCATGTCTGTGAAGTGGGTTTTTCCAGCCCTTCTGAATTTCCCAATTCCTATAGTCTTACCTCTGAACTGTCATGGATTCACAGTTGCACAAAACACTTCAACCCGAGTCAAAGTCTAAATTTAATTATGTACAACATAGATTAATTCTGTACAAACACAACCCCATCAGTCAGTTCCGAAGTGTCATCAGGTATTTTTTGCCAGTTGGGAAATCAGTTGTCTGTCCACATAGAGGTGCAATTCTATTTTCTGTCATTCAGATTTGCTTTATTGTCAAACCTTACTGAGTATCGAAACTTACTATGGAAGTAGTATTTGTTTAAAATAAGAGAGGTACCACGTAAACTACCAGAAATTGTGATCCAATCCTTAGTATGCAATGTTGTTTAACAATATTTTGCCTTCTAGGAAAAAAATACATGTGGTTTTTTTTATAGAAACTATCTCCAAGACAAACATAGCTACATTACGTATGAACAGCAAATTAAGTAATCTATAGTAATATTTTTAGCTGTTTATATATAAGAGCCTGGTGTAACTATCTTCTGTGTAAAACTAGTCTTGACAACAAAGTGCTCCTGGCAAAGGCAACGTATTACACTGCTGATGAGACTCAAAGCTGATAAATGAACATACAATGAAATAAAACCTAATAAAGATACTATATAATTCAAACTAAGGAGCGACAAACATTTCAGATATTGCTGAAATTTGTACTATTTCAGCAGTTCATGCCACCAAATTCTACTCTCCTTATATTTCCTCAGGCTGGAATTCTATTAAGAAAACTATTAATTCTCAGGAAAATATAGAGCACAAAATAAAAAGGGAAGGGAAACTTTGATGTATGCAGAAAACACCGAGAACAGCACAATTTGTGCCAACAAATAAAAATGAGAAAATGAATACTAATATGTAATAAACCTTGACGAAAAAGGTTTCGGCAGAATCCAAAGAGAGGAAGTGTTCCCATTTCTGGCAGCATCCTACTGCCCTGTGCACTGGTGAGAGAAGAAGTGCTCTCGCTCCAGGTGTCTGTCAGGACAGGTCTGTCAGTCGATGTGATGCTCACTGATCAAATGCCCCGGCTGGTGCCCTCCAGCTTGTTCATGTAAACTGGACTTTGGCCACAGTCGCTGCCTGAAACTGAGGAAAGCTCTGTTGTACTGGTACACGGTGCCTGAAAAGCTTTCCCTGCTGCTCGCTGGTGTTCTTGGGGAAGCTGCTGAGAAAGGTCTCTGGTTATGCTGATTTAGACAAAAGGCCACCCAGCATGACCAGGTCAGCTTTTAAAAGGTGAATCACACGGCTCACAGATACCATTTGTGCACATGGCACTGTACTGAAATCAAAATTATGCTCTTCAAAGTCCCCAAACGCACTACTTCTGAGTGAGAACGACTAAATTAAACTGTTCTAATAACACTTGTCTTCACTTTCTTTCCCTTTAAGCTAAGCAGCTTCTCCATCTCCTGTGTGTGATCCATTCAATTACTCACCATTAGAAGACTGTTTTTAAAACAAATATCAAGCTATTTAGTAGCATTTTTCATCTGCAAATTGCAAACTTCCTGTAAGGACTATCCTAATGAAGCCATGCTGAAACAAAATTTTTCCCCTGGTTATCTCTATTTTGCAGATAGAGAAACTCAACCCAAGAGGAGTCAGGCTCATGGAGTTGGTCAGCAATAAAAACAGAATTAAAATTTAGGGTCAGAAATCCTCGCTCGTTGATGTAAGTTTTATTATTTCACACAGTGCAGTGGCACCCACCCCATGTGGCAGAACACGGTTTGCCCTGTGTTCCAGAGATCCACTGCTCTCTGGGGCAGAAGTGCCAGCTACCAGCAGAGCTTTAAGAAAGCCACGTTCGGGTATTTTCGCTCGAGAAGGGCATTTGCTGTACTGCCGGGCCCGGGCCGGGCTGTGCCCGGGGCTGCCAGAGCCGCGCTCCGGGGCCGGCGCCCAGCGGGCGGCTCAGTCACGTCGCGGAGCCACCACTAGGTGGCGCCTTATTAAGATTTTTCCTAGTCTCTGCGTTCCATCGATTCTAGCAGATAACGTCTAGATTCCATTCCCATTTCAAACCATTTTCAGTGACAACTAGTGATGCTGATGAATGTTTTACCTAGTTCAATGACTAGGATTATTTCACGTTCCAAAATATGAGCTCTTAAAACAAAGGTTAAATCACCCCCTTCGTTCAGAGAGCGCAAACGTCATCTAAATTTCTCTTTCACATTTGTAATTTGGGATCGGAATTTCAGCCCCACGACAATAATACTTTTGCTCGTTTAGTAATTCTGTTGCACCTTACGGAGTTACAGACCTGGGAAGCGCCTGCCCTCGGGGTGCAGGGAGCACACGGCTGACGAGAGGGAGCACGGGGCGACTTCAGAAGAAAAACATGAAGCCTCGGCTACCAGTTCTCACTTCTCTTGTGCTCAGTTCGCATGATGAATCAGAAATAAGGCACCAGAGAATAAAAAGCAGAGAAACGAACACCCTGAGGGAAAACCAATGGCACTGGCAGAGCAGACAGAGTCATTTTGGTCTGCTGCAAGTAACGGAGATGCTGTCAAGCGGGGTTTATGGTTTAAAAGCTTCCTATATTTTATCCTCAAGGTGATAACTCTCAGGTTTTTGATGTTTTTGACTTTGAACCTGGACTAGAAGTTCACCCTTGCAGAGAGCGACCCAGTTTGAAAAACATTCTCCCCTACAGCCAGACAGAAAGCGTTGCATAGTTTTGGTGCCAATACTGCAGAAAGTTAAAATCAAACCAGAAGTAGCAGTGAGGGGAAAGGTGAGCCCATCTTACAAGAGGAGACTCTAACAACTTCTTCGCTTGTCCTGGCAATACAAAGAGTATGTTTGTTTTCTTTAAATACATCAGGGTGAGGGGTAAAAGCTTGTGCAGAGAAAGTAGGAGGCAGCTGGGAAATCCGAAGGTTTCCACCCGGCGGGCCAGTGAAGTTTCTCCCAGGAGAGTGCAAGATGCAAGAAACTTTTCTCACAATTAAGCAGAGCTTGACAGACAGGAGAGGGACAGCACAACGCGAGTTACTGCAGTGCTCCAGGGGTATCTTCTAGTCTGTACTTTCACCTGATGACAGCTGAGCCACCACTAAGAAGCAGAGCTGGACCAGAGATTTATTACTAAGCCCTGGGGCTGGCAGACAACAGAAACACAAAATATTGGGAAAAATTCTAAGGGCTGTAGAATATTCAAAAGACATGCAGGATGAAGAGATCTTACGTTGCTTTTATGATTTATTCCAATACATTGTGCACTTCAAAGTAACGACTACGCTCTCTTAGGATGTTAGTTCCACCCCAGCAGCTCTAAACTCCTTTCTAAAGAGTTAATTGTCTTGTCTGCCTCAGTTCAGCTGATTATTCTAGTTTCTAACAATTAAGATTGCATTTCAAGATTCTCAGCCTTATTAAATTAATGCTAGTTTTGTATGTTACAAAAATAATACTTGTCATTATTTTAATTAAATTATTCATCAATGGCATTGGTTCCACTTCAGATGTATGTATAATGAGAACAGGACCAAGCAGATGTATCATCCATCATAAATTTTGATGTATTTTTTCTGTTAATTGGAGATACATGGAACCATTCACATGAGATGCAAATCTTTCTAATTTATCTTCCTGCCTTTTTTTTTTTTAAAAAAAATTACATTCTTCTTCAAGCAAAAACAAGGAAATCATTCTTTATTCATCTTTACACCTCATTTCAGGCATTTTTTCCAGCACTGTCATGGTTCTGAGAGTCTCCTTGCCCAGATGCCTTGGTGTGCTGCAGAATGCACCGAGAATAATGAGGAGGCTGCTTTTTTCTCCAGTGCCGCCACACATATGTTGCCAGCACTGCAGTACAATTAGTACAGATTAAGTCTGATATTCTATCCTGTTGCAATGCTATCCAGAGCACACCCCAACATATGTAAATTTAATTTTTTAATGTTATTCCTTGCAGCCACAAGATTGACTGTTTTAATAACACAGTTGTAAAGCAATGGGCCAAATTCAGCCGTTCCACCGAGGCCAATAGGGCTTATCCAATTTACGCCATGGTTACTGAGTCATTCCTGACTCACGCCAGGGAAATCAAACAAAATTTGGCCCGTAGTTCAAAAGGTAAAATGTTCTGGGACATTTTCAGTCCTGCAAACTCATCACCTCACTGGTGGAGGTTAGTGAGATCCCATGCTTGAACCTTCACCCCACAACAGAGTCTGTTTTGGGGGAATAGGAAAAGGGGCTGCAAAATACTTGCCGCTAAAAATGAGTTTGTGCCCTGGCTGGTTAACTTGTTGGAGGACAAGAGCACAAGAAAAGCTTCCCCCTTCACAGAGTCAGAATGTGATGTGGCAATTGACTGTTCTTTTCAAAGTGAGGGGTGGACTGCCATGGAAATACACTGAAGTATAATCCAAATGTAAAATAGCATGGAAAATTACATCTTGAAAGGCTGGATTTAAAATTGTTTCCCTTCCTTTCCAAGCATACACTAAAACGTTTTCTATTATAAATAAAAGTAGCAATCTTTCTTTGCTCTTTCTTCTGTCTCAAATTCTCCTTTCCACTCTGATCTCTAGTTCACGTCCAAACAGCTGCAACAAAACTTCCAGGCACAACCCAAAGGAACGGTCTCACCAGAGAACGGAGATCAGATCGCTGAGCATTAAACGGAGCTTTACTGTGGATTATTCAAAAGTTTTGCTGTTGAGAGTTCTTACAGCGTGAAACACAGTTTCCAGACGCAGTAATGATGTGCTTTAGCACAATGTTAATATGTGCAGTAGATCTATGGGAATCTAACTTGCCCTCCAAAATTAAAACACAGTAGTTGGGTTCATTAGAATCGATCATTTTCATTGAGGGCAGCTTGTGGGAGGGAGGAGAGGAGCAAGAATAATGGCCAGCTCTAAGGCATAAAGGTACGTACACATTTACAAGCATCACCTAAGAAACTACAACATAAAACAAAAACAATCCACACATGTCGACAAATGCTAGGTAATACCAAAATGTGTGGCAGATTCTTCGTTTTTCTGCCAACAGATTATTTCCACAAGTGATGAATGCGATGTAATTTCTACAAGGATAACTTATTCATGGCATAGTTTAGCTGCAAAAATCTCACTCATCTGTCCATGCACCTTCCACTGAGCAGGGCAGTTATCCTGCTACCTGCTCTCTCTGTATGTTTCTTTGTCCAATTAATGGTTAATCTTCACTAATCCACTTTCCTATTTGTTGCTAATCACTGTGATCAAGGATGCCAGAAGCACCCGTGGCAATCTGCATATAATTTAGCACGGAAGGAGACAATAAGGAACGTCTGAGCGAGTGGGAAAGGGCGCTGGGGCCAACAACGGGGCGCACTGCTTCAAACATGGAAAATTTGCAGAAAATTATGGAGAACAAATAGAAGAAGAGCTGTAAAATCTCTGTTTTCACAGCCATGTATTTCAGATGCCTTATTTTCTGATACAGTTGGAAAGTACAGATCATTGCTATTTGCAAATCGTATTCCCTCCAGACTGGAACTCTCTCTGGAGGGAGTTGCCAAAATCCAACCTTCTTTCCACAAAGTAGTCATTATCAATTCATCTTCAAATAATTGTACCCTTATTTTTATGACTGTTAAAATGTTTCCTCAGTGATTAATTAGGCCCTACGTACTGACGATGAGGGCATGTTGGATAGTATTTTATTCTATAATGGATGGAATGTTGAGAAATCATGGCTCATAACTGAAAAGGATATTTTTTTTTTACATTCTGAAACTAATTTATAAGGATATTGCTCTCACATATCCCACCATCCCCTTTTGCCTCTTCTTAAATATGGAGGTCAGAGCACAGGGGTGTGTTGCAACAAAATACCATGCCTTCTGCCTCTTGTAAAGCTGTAGGAACTCCACCTCTTAGCAGAGGCATGAACCACTGTGTTCCCAGAGAGCTTCAGCCTGCTAAAGATCAGACTGTGGTTTCTCATGGAAAAGTTACTTTTGTTCTTTCTGCTTGCGTTGTCACCTCTCTTAGAACAAAAGCACACAGTTGTTATTTGCACCTGCTTAAACAGACCAGTGCTTGAACTGAAGGGAAGAGGCATTCACCTGGACAGTCAAGACCCAACAGGCCTCACCACGCTCCGTTTCACAACGCTTGTTTCTTTTACCTCTTGCTTCTCTTGAGATTTTTCCTCAAAACACACACAAATGAACTTCCGCCAGCTCACCTCTCCTAGGAGGGCTTGTTGTGAAAAGGCTGCCAAGACTTGCTTTTGTCTAGATCTGTTTTCTCCTGTTCTGTTTTGATGGTGGGACACCAAATAATTTCTTCAGACAGGCTTATGGCAATTTCATGACATATTAGTGCATGGAAAAGTCAAAATATAACTTCCAAAGTCTGCAGTAATAACAGTTAATTCTTACGCAGTGTATTGTAGCTATTTAGGCACTTGACAGGGGAATTTCAGTATTACAATTCCCACGTGACAGACAGCAAAACAGATGGAGCTTGACTGTGGCCGAGCCAGGAAGAGAACCTGGAGCTCTGGCTCAGTGCCCTCCTCATGCTGCGTTTTAGTATTAGTTAAGGCAGCAGTTAAAGGAAAACACTGCCCAGCTAATCACTGGTGTAGAAGTATTTACAGGCCACAATCCAGTGTAAGCCAGCATATTGCCACCGGCTTTATCAGAGTTACATTTGCCTGTATCACAGGTGATGGGAGCCCGCGATGCTTGGAAAGCCTGGTCCGTCCTTTGGCAGCGGCCAGGCGCGGTACAGCAAAGAGCACGAGTCAGGCAGAAGAGGTGACTTCGAAAATCAGGCAACCCCACCTTTTGAAGAGAAGAGAATAGCCTGCAACACGACACGCAGCCACAACGGGTTGTCTGCAACAGGCTCTAGTCAGATCTTGCTCGGGCATTGCTGAGGGCGAGGGGCAGCACAGAGCACACTAAAGGAGACTGGTAATTGACGGGCACTGCTGCACTAAATAGCTGCCTCCTGCCAGTCTCATGGCATTTTCTCGCTTCTAGACAATTTAGAGCCATTGAAAGGACACGAGTGTTAGGCACCAAATCTCTTCTAGAGATCAGTGAATACCACTCAGCGCATTCTATAGTTAGGGGGCTTTTTAGCTTCATTAACTAATGACTAAGATGTAAGAGTCACGTCTGAAAAAAAGTCCCACTACCCTCAAAGCCTTCACCTCTCTGTTTCAGAGACCTGACTGTGCTAATCATTCCGTTTGCTTGGAGACACTGATATTCATGGTATCACCATCCATATTCTATGCATAGGTCTGGAACTACCAACTCATTTCACAGAAGCCACACAACAGAATCTGAGAGACATAAACCCAGAGGCTAAATTCAGGCAAGAAATTGGCATTTAGATCATAGTAAGGCCTGCGCTCAGAGCACAGGGGCTGACAGTGTAAGAACTGTCAGCCCCTGTGTGAGTTGTTAGCCCAGAACAGTAGGATTGTTTAAAACTACTCCAAAATTCAAAGTGCCACCTTTCGTGCTTGGAACAGTCGGAACTATGACCACATGGGGGCAGTGTAGGGGGGAGTAAAATCCAGGGATATGAATTAAACCGTAAACCCGAGTTTTCTGCCTCTTTGTGAAATCTGCAGAAGTAGGGCTGCGTGTAGTGAGCAGAGCGGTCTGCATTTACCCCACCATCTAGAGATCAAAGCTTAACCCTTCTGTTCAGTCTCATTTTCTCTGTCTTTTCTCCTTCCTCACATTTTATTTCCTTCTCGCTCGATATTCTCTCGGCTAGAGAGTTATAGCTCTGAAGTGCCTCAGAGATTGAGTCTTCAGTGCCCTTGGCTCTGCAAACCTCCAGTGACTGGGCTCCCAACAGGAGGGAATCTGTACGAGATACGGACATTGATACGCGAGGCGTGCGGTTTGGAGAGCTGAATGCTTTGTGCTGGAGCAAAGTCTCTGGAACTGTGGTTCAACATCCATGGATTCCCTCACCTATTCCAGAAGGCAAACTCCCCGGGGAAAGCAAACCAGAGTAATGTCCTCGTCTTAGATGAGCATCATTTTCATATTATTTCCCTTGTCTAGAAAGCATATTCTTCAGAAACTCTCAGCTAAGCCCCTTTTCCCCTCAAACCCTCTGCAGGGTTCATTTCTCTAACTCACTGGGACAGTGTTTTTCAAGATGAAAGCAGACAGAATTCTTAAAATCCTCTAGCTTACTTCTACTGTGAATATGCTCTTAATATATGCAGTATGTGCTTATGTAAACTTGAGAGTATTAATTTCTCTGCATTGTACTTGACTGATCATTTTGCTGCACTATCATCTTGAATAGATAAGTCTCCTAAGACATAGCTGCGCTATTCGGCAATTTCTTTACCTTCAGTTTTGGTTTTATAAGCAATTGATTATTTTAAAATTGGAATTGGCATCCTGTGTAGTTAGATTCAGTGATAAACAAATGAGGTGTCTCTCAGATGCTTAAGGAAACATAACATTTTCTAATAATCACACCCAGTATCCTGTTCAAAGATGGAATTGTATCCATTACATGCTTTTTCTACTGCCGTGTAATTCTCACCAAAGCATAGAATTATCATCTTCTGTTTCAGCATGCACTCTGTTACATGCCCTGTTTCTTCACAGAATCACAGAATGTTAGGGATTGGAAGGGACCTCGAAAGATCATCAAGTCCAATCCCCCTGCCAGAGCAGGAACGCCTCGATAATGCTACATGGGAACGTGTCCAGGCAGGTCTTGAATGTCTCCAGAGAAGGAGACTCCACAACCTCCCTGGGCAGCCTGTTCCAGTGCTCCGTCACCTCACAGAGAAGAAGTTTCTTCTCGAGTTTAAGTGGAACCTCTTATGTTCCAGTTTCAGCCCATTACCCCTTGTCCTGTCATTGGTTGTCACCGAGAAGAGCCTGGCTCCATCCTCGTGACACTCCCCCTTGATATATTTGTAAACATTAATGAGGTCACCCCTCAGTCTCCTCTTCTCCAAACCAAAGAGCCCCAGCTCCCTCAGCCTTTTCTCATAAGGGAGATGCTCCACTCCCTTCATCATCCTAGTTGCCCTGTGCTGGACTCTCTCCAGCACTTCCCTGTCTTTCTTGAACTGAGGGGCCCAGAACTGGACACAGTATTACAGATGGGGTCTCACCAGGGCAGAGCAGGGGGGAAGGAGAACCTTTCTTGACCTGCTGTGACACTGCATCCTTGAAGAAAGAAAGAAAATTAATGAGGTAGAACCTCTCTGTCTCAAACCCAGGTTGATTTGCTTCCATAAAATCATGCTCTCCAGGGTATTGCTTCATGAAATCCTGCAGAACAGACTTATTCTCAATCACAACTGATCACAAGCCCACTAACTGCTCCTGTATGTCATATAAACCTCTCCTTGAACGGTGGTTTTGTATTCGTTCCTGTATCCGATCAATTAAATTCCATGTCAGGGCTTCATTTTTATTTCTCTTTCTTTCAAAATTCATATCTTATTACCTGGATCTGTTTTCCTGTACGAGATCCAGCAGGTAGAAGACTACTCTGACCATTTTTATCTGCACAGCGACTTATACATCCCCGGTCATAACAGGAAATCTCCTCTCCCTCATATACAATTTCTTATTCTTTCACTTGCCCATGAAACCACTTCGAAGTAACTGTTCATTATAGGCAAAGTACTGGTCTCTTTTAAGGAACTGACTTAAAAAAACCCAAGATCTGGGCCTAAATCTTTTCTGTCCATTTATGTCTCTGAGAGTTCGCTATAATTTGAGAGAAGCAGTTCTGCTGAGTTCAGGCAGATAAATGTTATGGTTGCCTCACAGACAGAATAGCACTTAACTCGTAATAGAGGCTTCTTATTTTACAGTTAAAAAAAGCCAATTCTAAGATCCTATCAGGGATGCCTAAATGCATATGTGACTTAATTATATAGTGTATTTTGTATATTTTGGCACAAGAATGTGGTACACAACAATCTTATTGAGCAATACTTTGAAGAACATGCTGATTTTGAAAACCCAGCCATTTGAATATGTGGCAGAGCTGTGCCTTCTGCTGAAGAGGATATAAAACTGAGAAATGTTTGCCTGTGACATCTATCCACTGTTTCTAAGGCGGAAGTCTTCATTACCATCTTTTCTCAATTTTCATTTTACAAAAAAGTTTATGCCAAACTGGAACATATCATCAAGTAAAGCGAAGCTGGGTAAGCACATGGTTTTTGTCTATAATAAATAGTACCTTGTGGTCTGAATTCTGTTCGTACTGGAGTTGTTTTACTAGGCTGCTTTTTTATGGAGAGGTTAGAATGAAGGCTTAAAATGAGCATAAGATCCTTTGTTGCTTATGGACGAGAATATTAGTGAGAAGACTGATTTGTTCATACGAGAGGTTTAGGAATCTGCTGTTATTCTTAATATCCAGGGCTGGTCCTGCCAGTCAAACAGAATTGACTCATCCCACGACCCAAATATTACAGTGTTCAGTCTCCATTATTGCCTACATTAGAATTAGAATTGCCAACATGTAAATTTTACTTAGGTTTTAGTAGGCTTTCCAATATAATTTAACATGAATTGGACAGTTACTGAACGGAACGAAAGGCTGTGGATTGCTTCTGTTCGGACAAACAAAAATTGCTCATTTTCCTAAGTGATTTAGTCTATGTGCTACTGAAATCCAAATGAGAATCTCTAATTTTGCTGAAATTGTTATTGGTATACTCACTGTGTTTTTCTTTTTCTTTCATTAATAGATTTCTGTGTTTCCTTTTAAAGTTCTGTACATGGTATACAAAGTAAAAAGATCCAAAATGAGAGCTAAGTGCTATTCAGACATCATCCTAAAGCTGTTTTGTAATTTTTAATATTTAACATCATGTTAGAACATCAATGGATGGATACTTGGCAAGATTGACTAAAACAGATGTTGAAAGAGGAAAACCAGTAACCATTTAACAGTGCAAAATGGATCTAACATGATTCGGAGCCTGAGGGAAAAGCGATATGATTGGTTATTGTTGTGTCTGCCAATTAAATAAAGTTCATGAAATTATTCACAGCAAATAAAGTCTGTTGCAAAATGAACCATTTTAGTCCTAGCAGACTGTTCAAAGATGCTTCAATTTCTCTATAGGCTTTTTTTTGGGGGGAGGGAGGATGGTGTCTGGCAGGGACAATGGTGTGCCTTCCCTTTGACTGGTCATGTGCACAATGTGATTTTTTTTTTGTTCGTTCCCGTGATGACAAACTTTGACATTTTTGGTGGCAATTTCTATTTCTCTATTTGTAAAGAACACTGTACTTCCGGTACAGTTTTCTAAGAGAGAAAATAAAAGAGCACCAACACATGCTAACGGCACTAAGAATAGATCCTTTTTGTTGTACAAAAACACGACGATAATCTCAGATAACAACTAATGAACTGAACACTTCTGGTATAAATGCTTCATTGTTGGGAAAGAAAAACCATGAGGATTTAGAGTTCTGATACCAGTCACACAACAACTGTCAGATACTGAACAGTCATATCCAAGCTCAACATGAACACCTGAACGTAGCACACTGAATATAGCATCTTTATTCCAAAACGTATCATACTTTAAGATCTCTCTATATTTTTGTTGCTCTCTGAATACCACTCTTCCTCAGAGGTTTAAGCTGTGATTTGCGAATCAACAGCCAAAAGGCTAAATCATTAGCTGCAGTTTGGAGATGGCAGCCTCACTCACTGAGGGACACAGAAACTGGGGAGTTCAAACCAGCACAATCTTCCTGATGTCAAACATTTGCAGCCGGTCAGTTTCCCCCCTGGGTCCTGAACCAGCCAGGGGTGCTCCTCAGCACAGGTGTGATGCACCCGTTTCTTAGGAGCTACACAGCAGCCCGGGCTCTCTGTGTCGCTGGACCACATTACTGGGTCAAAACTTCACCATCCCTCTGCAGAAGGTTGTATCTTCTCAGTTTTGCTAAATACTTTTTTGACTTCTAGGCATTTAAAAATGTAAAAACTTTTAAATATAGCTTTGGCGCTGGAAACAAATTTCTGATTTTACCTGACTATAAATCTAACTAGTGAAGGAGAAAAAGGCCGCTTACGCTTGGGAGAATGGGAGTGCAGCTCTGCTTTGGTTTTGCTAAACTCAAGAAAATTCTCCAGCTCCAGAGCATAGTCCATTTTCAGGCTGTATGAAAAGATCAGACAGTGCTTCTACTCGCAACATAAAGTTAATGAAAGCTAAAAAAAAAAATAAATCTGTTCCTTGCTGCCACTGTAACCTTTGTGTGGACTAGGTAAGAGTGTTTTCTTGCTATGTGGGTCTCCCACAATTAAAACAGGGTCACATAAATAAGTTTTTCATTTCACTGTTTTTGTTTAGACTATTCCATTTTTTTAGAAACAGCCGTGCAGTGCAACATCTAAGCTTAAAAACACTTCAGGGAAGGAGTTCAGGTGCTATGCAAGGACCGGAGCACCAGAAACCAAGGATGGTGCTGTGGCTAAAAAAGCCACTTGCTCATACCTTACTCTGTTTCAGGCTTTCAGGCAGACCATGGACCTTCTTAAGAGGGGCTATAACATGATAAGAAAAAATACAGAACCTTAAGAAACCATGCATAGAATTTCTGGAACAGTTTATCCAAATTCTTAACAATTTCATCTCCTTAATTTCTGGTGAAAAAAAAAGCCAAAGCGCATCCTGCTAGCTAGCCTCATCGTACAGCAACAGGTATCCACAAAGCCCTGAACCTCCTGTTTCTAAGTACATCTCCATCCTCCTTTTGTTTCCCGCTTTGCTCTGTAACTTTCCCACTCTTCTCAGTGAAAATACCCTTTTCATGGTAATCAGCAGCCCCCGGCTTCCAAACGCAGAAGCATATCCCCTCTGTCCCCAGATAGCCTCTGTCCTCCATCCAGCTACATCACGGAATGCCAACAGTTTGCCCTGTTCAGTGAACACACGTCAGTGCCTGCCTGTTCCGGGTCTGAAGTTTCTCTGATAGCATTTATACGTACAGCACCTTTTGTCCCAAAGCCTTTCAAACAAGCTAAAGATATACATGCTTTGTCCAGAGGTCATTTAATTCACCACAGAAACGCAGCCAGCCATGGTTTGAAAAGCAGCAACAGCTAATAGTGCATAGCAGTACAGGAGCAGTTTAGGTCAGCAAACTATGAATGCATTTGTTCCCAGTGAAGCTGCTGCTGTAAATGAGGAAAGGAGTAAGCAGAACAACTATTCGGTTTGGAGTTTGGCCAGGAGACCAAAATTAACAGCATTCAGACTTCAGTAAAAATGTTCAAGTATTTAAAACGGCCACAGATGATGTGGACCTAAGTTTTACATTTCATCTGAAAGATGGATGTGCAGGTCATTTCCCTGTCAATTGGTTTGCCTCAGAGCAGTTTTTGATCAATACTTGCTACTTCTTTGCGTAACAAAGATTCTGCATTCATCATCTCTCAATCCACCCACACTCAATGCCTTGCAATCCCTTAGTTACAAACCTCATGCTCTAGTATGGCAAAAAAAAGAAGAAACTAGAGTAATTATATCATAGTGTGTACACTGAAAAGCCTTGATTTTTTTTTTAAGCTAAGAATTTTGTCTTACATACATGAGGAAGACCAAGAACTTTCCACCCAATGGTTTTGGGCAAATCAGGTTTCTGCTAGGAGGTGGTGCTTCTACCTCTTTACCAAAACAACGATCAGAAACAAAAGTGTCCTTTGCAATTTTAATTTTATGGCTGACTGGAGATTTGGATGCCATAGGATTATTTGGGGTTGTCTTATGTGAGTAATTTTTTCTATGCCTGCCCTACCTAGTATAGAGAATCTTAGGGATGCTCAATCCCTTCCGCAGAGCATAGGGCAAGGGCTCAGCTTCGCCCTGATAGTCCATTTACTGAAGGCCATGCCTCTGTGGCCATGAATCAGAGCTGGTAAATGCTCGACATGGACATGGACAGAACTCACATGTGACCATTTGCATAAATAAAAGCCGCAGTGCAGAGACAGTTATATGAACAATATTTTTGTTCAAGGGAGAATCTTTCACTCACAGAGATCTGGAATATCCTGCATCCACATGAGTAACATGCTCTTTGCTAGGGTAGCACATCAAGCTTGCTGCACCAGCAAAGCTGCACGAGTGCAGACTTAGCCAGGCCTATAATCTACCTCTGATCTTGGCAGTAACCTCCCACTGACATAATTGATAGGTCTGGTTTTAGCCACGGAGTACACAGAGCCTAACATTTACACTCTGACCCATAATTATACTGAGGATATACACACACCTATTCCTGCACCGGGAATAAAAATCCGCTCAGTACATCTTTCAGGAAGGCTGTACAGATTCCACTCATCCACCCCTAAAGATAAAATTTCTTTTCGAAGCTTTCCATCACGCTGTGCAGCAGTCATTAATACATTGCCAACCTCCTATAGGTATTGTACAAAGAAGACCGGGGAAATAACTAGGGTACGATTTCATTATCCAGGTAAAAATGTCCTTCCTTACAGCAATCTCGTTATTGAGGAAGCACTGCACGTTACGAGATATGACCAAGACACCCCCTTCATCAAACGTAACGAAGCTGGAGCAAGCAATGTGAGACTTAACATGTCTGGGACTTTTTAGCTCAGGAGGCCAATACAAAGCAAAAGGCTTTTCCGAGTTATTTTATTATAAAAGTGAGCAAGTGACACGCACCGAGGGAACGAGAGACTGCAAAATATTAAAGTAACTCTAGACCACATTAGCATAGCTTTGATCTGCAAGTACAGTACTGGCAATAAACCTTAGCTTTGTACTGTTTTTTTCAACTTCACTATAGTTTCTTGTAATATCCTTTGTTATGTCAAGTCTTAACTTCAAATTCAGCATGCAAGTTGCCCCATGTGTTAAGCCTGGCCCTGATTTATACAGAAAACACATTCTGTTTCTTCAAAGGTGAACTGAACAAAGCCCAAGAACTGCAGTCAAACGATGCTTTTGGTTTCAAGTTAGCAGCTGAAGTTAAAAGATGTGATGCTTATGTTGCCTACACTTAAATTGTCATACCATTGTAATTTGGAAAGCTCATCCTAAAAATTCCCTAATAATTGTGCAATAAAAATATTATTTTTGTGTATATTTAAAAGGCCATCTGGTTTGTCATCACCGAAAGAGGAGGATCAGTTTTCCTTCACATGACCAGAGCCCCTGCCCAGGGAAAAGAAAATACTCACTTCAAAAATGTTGCACTTTCTACAGATCTGGGCTAGTGATAGGACAAGGTAATGGCTTTAAAACGGAAAATGGTAGATTTGGATTAGATATAAGGAAGAAATTCTTTACTGTGAAGCCGTTTGAGAGAGGCTGTGGCTGCCCCATTCCTGGAGGTGTTCACGGCCAGGTTGGGGGGGCTTTGAGCAACCTGGGTTAGCAGGAGGGAGGTGTCCCTGCCCGCGGCAGAGGGGTCAGAACTGGATGATCTTTATAAGGTGCCTTCCGACCCAAACCATTCTATGATTCTATGATATGTGTTTATACATGATCTTAAATCCCCTCTTAAAGAGTCATTCTTCTGGAAATTCCCCTATCGCAAACCCTCCACTTACTTGGAAATTTATTATTTGCAGAGGAAAGGAATTGGAAGTCAATTAAAATCAGGAACATTCAGTTCCTTTGAAAGTCAGACCTAGGGTTATGCTAGGCCAAATACTTAGAACTGTTCTTCAAGTTGCAGTATTTCTTTAAATATTCAGGATTTTTGCTACTGTAAAATTTTCTAAGATTAATTCATAACAAAAACTATCATCACCTCTGTGGGATCCCTAGGGGCACTTCTAAAATCTTTTATGCAGACTTTTCTTTGTTCAGCTAAAAAGGAATATGGAAAATTTCCGCACCCATCTCAAATTTTACATTGATACATGATTTATAGAAAAATAACGGCATCCTGATTTCTTGATTTGAATTTCTTATTTCTGCAGCAAAAGTGAGTGGGAAAATGTGACATTAAATGTTCTGTTCAATACTCATCCTTAAAGTTTGAGTAAATGACTCATCTGAATTTTCACATTAACTTATCTCTTGACAAATACCATACGGAATGGACAGGCAGAAATAGGGGTAGCATTCTGAGGAATTTGTTTGCCACCACTTGGAGAAGGTAATTTCAAGAGCAAATGGAATTCAGTTTTATCTCTTTTGCATTAACAAAACCTGAAGTATTTAAAGCATAATAACTTCTTTAGAATTTCACATGGTAATTTCACTAATCCAGAACAAACAGAATGGAAGACACAATTTTTAAAGAATCAGTACGGTTTATCCAACCTGGTTCATGCAAAACAATAGGGGAAGTGGTATTGCCAGTTAATCATTGCTCAGATACAGGTGACTCCTCAAGGGTTTGACCCAGCGTGATAGACACTACAATAACATTTTGTGAAAATGCTCCTTTCATCCAAAAAATGTTTTTATTTAATAGTAAGCTATAAGGCAAGCTTCTAAACTCTATCTTTAAAGGGGCACCATAAAAGACCAGCTCAGCATGTGTAAGATTTTTAGTGATTTTTTCAGCTGATTTGAATATAAGTTCTGATACAAAATTGTCCATCCTGACAGCTCAGTCCAAGCTGGTTTCCTGGACTAAACAATGAGCGACAACATGGTGAAAAATTTCACAGCACTAAATTAACGTGACCGAACTCTGCAAATTTCCCTCCAGTCCCTGAAGCATCTTACCCAAGTCCGGCACTGGCAGAGACTATGCCATGAATGTACAAGAGCACTCCGTGTGGTCCTTTTATGCTGCTCTTCGCTTTTACCCTGAGAAGGAAGAAGGTGAGATGTACCTGGGGTCCCACACCCTCAGTGGCAAGGTTGTCTCTCTTCAGACACCTGACCTGTTTGCAGAATCTCTCCCTGGAACCAGGTGGTTAAACTGCAAAGGCACACCTGAACCGGCACAGCTAATCCTGTAGGGCTCCCCAGTGCCACAGCCAGAGCCAGAGTCCTGACCAGCAGCCCAGGCTACTGCAGATAGACATCTGGCTGGGGAAATTTACCTTAATGCTACACAAGGTGCATCTTTGCACCTCTCTGTTTCTGTGTCATCACTCATTAAAGTGTTCCCCTCCAAAGAGCAAAGGAAATGAAATTTCCTCTGTTGAAGTAAAAAAATAAAGCAAAACACTGGTCGTTATATTTTCTGCATCTGCTGTGGTTAGAAGAGAATGGCATTTGTCTGTCTTAGGTGATTTGTACTACCACGGCCAGATCTGCCAGATACCTTCATCTGAAAAAGCAGACACTTCTCAAGCATCTTTGAATATGTACCAAACATAGATGTCTCTCCAAAAGTACATGTAGAGTGATAGTAGCAGGATCATTCTCTTTACATGTGGTTTGCGTGCCATTGCGTACCTACAAGTTCAGGGTACAAAACATAGTCAAGGTGCTTACCTGAGGCTGATCCAGAACTTGCATTTTTAAATGTGTGTTCTTGCACTGCCAGATTAACTAGCTGCCAGGCATGAACTGCAGAGCAAATTGGACCATCTGCGAGGGAATGTGACAAGAAAGGTTTCTATCCAATAGTTTAAATTCCTTCTCTGCAGAAAATTTTGGTACGAGATGCCAAGTGGAATCTGAAAATTGAAAGAAAGAAAA
Source organism: Trogon surrucura (assembly GCA_020746105.1). Classification (NCBI taxonomy): domain Eukaryota; kingdom Metazoa; phylum Chordata; class Aves; order Trogoniformes; family Trogonidae; genus Trogon; species Trogon surrucura. The sequence continues at coordinate 2,266,756 of CM036627.1, forward strand.
TAATTTGGAGTTATAATTAGAACACACACACAAAAAGGAATATACAGCAGGACACTGAGCCCTGCTTGAACTAAGCTAATGAAATCTCCACGGGAAAGGCTAACTGCCTGGCTCTGCGCTCTTCCTGATGATGGTGAGAGGGCACTGCAGGCAAGCAGTGTCTGCCCGGGGGGATGATGCCACAGCAAGAGTGAAGAAATACATAGACATGGAGGTAAAGGTCCCCAGTGCCACAGCAAGTATGGCCTTAGAAAGGTTTGCATGCCGTGGATGAGGCCTTTGCAATGGGGCTCTTCCCCATAGAAAATGCATTTTAGGCTGCTTACCTATTTTCAGATCACCATAAACCTATTAGTCAGCCTGACAACATCAACACCTGTGCTTTGCCCCCCGAATTATTCAACAAATAACATGCTGCCTCTTAAGGTTTGGGAAAGACAGCTGTCAGGCTCCCCAGTCAGAAGCCCTAGGAACAGAAGCACAGATTAAAACTGCATCAAGGCCAGGGCAGAGGCACGAACTCAGGCAAATGCAGGAAGCTGAGTAGAAGCAGGGAGCCTCTGTGTGCAAGGAAATACAAGTTTGTTGTTGGCTGTAATAGCAAAAAGCCTGAAGTTACCTACTGCAGCAGGTGACAGGGACAGAACCCCCTCAGCAGGTCTCATTGTTTTGCTGTTAACGGAGCCATGGCACACGCCACCCTCTGCCCACAACAACTGGTATTTACCCAAACCCCAGAGAAAGCTGATCGCTCACGAGACAGACAGTCGACAGCAGCTCAGAGCTATTATTTTCGTTAGAAAGTAAACATCTGCCCTGCTGCATGTGCAGGACCCCGGCAGATGTGGGTAGGTGACGGGAGGAAGCAGCGCCCCGCTGCAGAGTAGCAAAGCTGAGCCCCGGCCGAAGGGCAGCAGAACGGCTCTGCCTGCCTGCACTTTACAGCCTGCCCTGCTGACGTGTGTGGTCTAAAAGCAATAAATTTGAAGTCAAAGTTTTTGGTGTGGGAACATGTAACTGCGCGTGGGAAAATGCATTCTGTTAACATTTATGTTCGTTTAACAGGCATTCATTTCAGAGGGAGTTCTGAGATATAAAAAGAGCAGAAATATGCAAGGGAAAAAAATGTTCAACATTTTTCTTGCGCTTTGCTCCCATCTGTTAGACCGAAGTACTCAATTAGATACAAAAACTATTATTTTGATCTATATAGCACCTTTCCTCCAGAAAACACAATGTCATTTACCAGGGATTCATTCAGCCTCACCACACTTCACAGAAATAAACACAATTAAACTCCCGTTAGCAAACAGGGTGTCTGAGCCAGCGGGAATGAATTACCAGGGAGCTAACAGGAAATACGGGACACGGAGAGAAACCAGATCCAAACACCTGGCTCTTAATGTCACACTTTAAACACTAGATGCAATGTTACTGCCTATGTTTTTAAGCTGGATGTTGTGGAATTGTTTAGAGACATGCCCTAAAATGCAACGAAATTGTTTGGAAAAAAACAAAGCTTGAGAAAGAAAAGGCTGCTTTTCCTTGTCTTTTTTTCACTTTCCAATCTGGAAACAATATTAATGGTGGCATTAAATACACCTGCTTTGGGGGTATTTTTCTACCAGCTTTGTGGGGTGCCGCACAGGATGTGGCACGTTATTTTTCAAAGTGAATTTATTTTAACAGTAAATGATACTACAGTTAGTGGCAGACATATATAAGTTGCTTGAAAACCTCACAGGCAGGCGAGTTGGAGCCATGACTCACCTGCGTCAGGGAGGAAGTAAGGAGTAAGGGAGAGAATTGCCAGTAGATAAAGACACACAAAGACAGAACTAATTCTCAGCAGCAGGGACTGTTGGAGACAGAACAAAAGCAAAGGCAAAACAGCTGGAAGCTACAATACTTGCTGTCATATTATTAGATTTGGTCATTAATAATATCTTTTTTAAAAAAGCCCCATAGCAACAGTCCTTGGTGATCTGTTGTAGCTGGGCTGAATCTTTAAACCACATTTCTGGAGAACTGGTCAGATTCCTCTTTCCCTTTGCTATACACAAGAGAGTTAATGATGGCAGAAACTTAATGCACCTTGCGCTAATGGCTTTGAACCAGCGCAGAAACATCCCGTGCCAGGAAAATATGTCTGTCGCTGGCCACCACGGCTCTGTGACAGCACTGTGCAAAGTGACTAAAGAGAGGGAGATTAAGGGAATCCTCTCATTATTAGATCAAAATGTGGGACAACCTCTGCTCTCAGCGTCATGAACACAAATCCATCTGCCGTGGTGAAACCACTCTTAATTACATGAGTGCACCTGACAGCAGAATCTGTATCTCAAAACCAGATCTTTACTTAGAAATCCCAATCCATCAGTTTTTAATCATGAATCCACTCTTAAGGAAGAGCTTTAATTGAACTTTTTGAAAATCACTCTATAATTAAAGTATTTGGATGAATCGAATCCCTGAAGACCAATAAAGGACTGGAAACTGTCTCTAACCTTATCCTTTTTCCAGCATCAGCCGCAGTGATACAGACATGGTTATACCTGGGGACGCATTCTTGGTGTTCAGAAAAGAAATATCTAAATGACATTCTCGTAGGAAAACACAACCTCCAAAATTCAAATGAAATGGTGATTTTCCAACTACATCACATCCTAGAGCTTTTAAGTAACTCTCAGCCTTCAAGAATAGAGAATAAATTGTATTTATATACTTTAACACCTGGAAGAATGGGAGGATCAAAGAACTGCAGCTTACGTTACGGGTACGTTTTGTGAGTACAGCCTGGACTGTCTCTGAAAGATGGTTGACTTGCTCAGGTTGAGAGGAACCATTATTACAGCCCTGCCTGGCTCCTTAGCACTTAAGCCAAAGCGGAAGTACTTGGAGGTAGCAAGATTGTTGCCCCAGCAACCCACAGAATCTTTTCCCCTCACTGTAAAAATGTGCAATTGCAGCACCAAAAATCTCCTTCTTAGCTTGGTGCTTGTATTTCTTGATCAGGAGTTTAAAATTCTTTCCAATAACTATCTCTCTTACATTAAAAAAAGTCTCTGAGCTCTCAGTTGATTTTTACAGGATACCATACCCCTGTCTTTTAATATTGTACTGGATATCATTGTTCTGTCTCAGAAGGCATCACGGACTTCTGCAAACAGAATTTCTTTTTCTGGTGCAAACTCACACTGAAGTGTAGAAGAAAGCAAAATGAAGATAAAAATTTAAATAATCTCAAAATCCCAGGTCTTTAATGTATGTATGTTAGTGAGAAATGAAGGCTGATATTCAACCCTGAATAAATATGCATGAAAAACTTGAGAAGTTGGTTTACATAGCAAATAGTGTATGTGTTTGCAATATATGCTATGGGCAGAACCACTGTTATGCCCGCTTCCTTTTCCTCTTTTATCTCCCAACAAATTACTGGAAGATGAGCTTTACCGCAGGTTTGAGCGGCAACTCTCTTGGTTATTGACCTTGTAACTCCCAGGTGTTCACCCAGCCACTCAGCACAGCTTGCTTTCAGCTCTTCACTCAGCTTCCTCTTCAAAGCAAAGGCACTGCTCAAGCACTTTGTTGAACCACAGGTACTTAAAAGCCACAAGCACAAACCGGTCATTTGGCGAAGAATATTATTGTTACACAACTGACATCATCGGGCATTCTCAGTTAGCACTTGTGCAGGTAACATATGCTGCAGGGCTTGTTTGCAGGGCACTCGGCTGCAGGAAGTGCAACTCCCCGGTGGAGAACTCGCTGTGTCTTATCCACGTTGTCCCCTATAAAATGTTTCCATACACTAATGAAGAAACACAGTTAGAAAGCAGAGCTAGGGAAAACACCCTGGTGGGGTTTCTTTTTAATTATATGTGCCTGCTCTTTTGGCCTATTCCAAACTGCTGAAAATGAAGACCACAGATGGAGGGCAAGTGTCGAAGACTCATTGAATACTGGAATTTTACTAATCTCTTATAACAGGAAACATCCGTGCTAAATTCAGTGTTTAATAGCTCCTCCCATTTCTCATATCAGTTGTGGAACATCTGTATCTACAGGACACTACCAAGAAATTGTTTTAATTCATGGTCACAGTCACTTCAGGTCTAACACTGATTTGTTGTTGGGAATCATTTCAATGACTACGGACTTTGGAATTTCAATGTATTTAATCAATTATCTTCTGGTTAATCCAGATGTCAGAGATTTGCAGTTCCAGAACTAACAGAGAAATAAGTATTTCAGTTCTCTGTAGTAGGCTACATTCACTTCCATTTAAGCAAACAAAGTCAACAGTTCTTTCACTGTTCTGTAGCATCAGAGCTGAACTTCCCCATTGCTTGAGTTATCTCCTGAGCAAGCTAATTTCCAACATACAAGTGTCACTGAAATAAATAATGGATCATGCAGCACTGAATTTTATATGATACAACCTACAGGGGAAAATCTTTTGAGAGGAGTATCTGTCTCTAGGAAACTTACTTCTCCAATGAACTCAGTAAGATATCTACCACAGCTCTCCAAACCATCCCTTCGTACCTTCTTCTGCCCTACCAAGAAGAAGAAGAAAGAGGCACACATTTTCCGTATATAGTCCTTTCTTTTGTTAGATGAAATCTGATTCCAATAATAAAGAAAATGGTTGTAGAACTGAGGGAACAACAGCATCCCTCCACCCTGCAGCCAGGAGGGAGCGAACGGGAGTGGAGGAGGCAACCTGACTGCACAGACCAGCTAGAAGCATTTCCCGTTGTCTGAAGGATTCTGCCAACGGCTTGGGCTAAGGACTCTTCCACATTTTTACCTGTTCTCTTGTGATTTGAACTGGAATTATCCTGACAGGGCACATGTGAGTAGATACTGCCAGGCCACCCTCCTCCAGCTTAATTTGTGACATTTTACTCACTATCGTATGTTTGGCATACACATTACTCAAGCCAGCCATGCAAAACTGTAGTTAACCATCCCCACCTCGAGGCATATTTGGTCTTTTTGCTTTAAGATATCAACTTACATTTTAAGCGGCTAGGGTGTACACAGTTTTCAATTTCAAGTAAGTTTGGTGTTCATGAAGGAGTCTGAGATTCTTCAGTGCCAGAGGATGACAAATGATCCATAGCTCACACCTCGCAAAAGCTTTTCCTACACATTCCCTCAGGGGCCTAAAACGTAATCTGCAGATAATACACTGCTTATTACAAGCTACAACCTGACAGTCATATTCTTTAACGGTGTCGATTTGAAGAATGCTTTCAGTCACTTGGGATAAAAAGTAATTCCATGCTAGTCTTAGAGCCCTACCTTTAGAAATAAAACAAAAAAAATAGATATGTTCATCCTAGCATAGGAAATAAGCACAAGTTTGTGCATTTTTCAGACAAGCTTACAACCAACATAGCCCTGATGAAATCAAATCCCAAGGAGCACGTGTCCCATCACCACAGCAGTAAGCAGACTGGGAAGCCACGCTGAACTTTCAAATGCCCTTGTTGCACCTGCAGATGGCTGCTTACAAAATCTGCTGATAAAAATCCCATTAAAAAGATCATATTGCTTGTCCCAAATCAATTAAGATTGGTCAAACCGATTCAAATCTATATGTCAAACGGAATGGGAACCTAAGTTGAAAGTTAAATTTCAAAAAGGTTTAACACTTGCAATATTGTTTTACTGCCCCTCTCTTCTGTCTAGCTCCAGGCAGTTTTGGAAAGCAAAGCTCCTGAAAATATTTTCAGGCAGTTTTTCAGACCAGATTTTCAGAAACTTTGGAGAACATTTAAATGTATGTTTATCCTAACTGATGCTCAAAGTATTTAGGGCTTCTTCATCCCTCACGTAAGCCAATTTTCTGTCCTATAATCTTCTCTAATCTTGTAGAAACCTAAGAACCGCCACAATACATCAGATCCAAGTGTCTACCCAATTCAGTATCTAAGTGCTGCAAAGACTAGCAAGGGCTGCTTCCGGCCCTGGAACAAACAAAACATTTGGGGTTGGTAATTAACCACCTCAAAGAGCCTGCTTCCCTCACCATTCCTCCTCATCCTCCCATCCTTTACACCCGTGCTAATATTTACTACAAGACTGCAGTGCAGAAAGCCAAAATGCGCTCAATCTTGAGTCAGAGTGAGGAGACACTAGGGTGAGGAGAGGTGAGAAAGGAACAAAGGGTGTTACAAGGAAAGATCCCCCCTTACCCCACCTTTTTTTTCTTTTTTTTTTTTAACCTACACCTTCAGCAGCATCGCCCATGAAAGTGCTTCCTGGCTCTGGTGGCCAGAACCACTTGTTGAAAATCAAGCAGTCAGTGGGTACAAAAGAAGTGATTGCCTGGAAATGCTTTTTACTACTGGTTAGTCTAGCTGTGCTGTTCAGACTTACCTCTTCAGACTTACCTATTCAGATGACAAGCCTGTGTTTCTCATTGTTTTTCCTTATTATCAAAGAGATTTTTGTTTCATCCTTCAGATCTATTTGTTTGTATCTACTACGGGTATTTTAATCCTAATCTTTCAGATTTCATGTCTTTTTTTTTTTTCCTTTTCATTAAAGACTTAATTTCAGTGACAGCAGCTCCAGAGAGATCCAGGTTTTGCTCTCATGAGCATGTTAACTCCTAGGAGTCATCATCAATCAACACTTGAACTTTAAATGGCTTTCAAGTTTCTTTACTTTGGTACAGTTCTCTGCCTTTTGTTTTAAGTGCTTTCTAGTGTATCTTCTTCAAATATGTTACCTACAATAAACATTAGTTGTCTTGTTCTTGCTGTCTTCTTTGTTCATAAGAGCCATCAATCAATTTCTGAGAGAGCTCTGCTTTCTATTTGTTGTTAAAAAGCCTCACTCCTAAGTACAGTAGCTAGAAAGGGAAGGGCGAGCGCGTTGCTGGATTTACCACGTATTCATCTCTTTCAGATGTGCTTCTGTTTGATGTGAGGGAGGTGAACAAGCAAGGCAGCTTCAAAAGGCACTGCACTTGGGTTGTTTTTGCTTAAAACCATAAAGGCCAATCCTCCAGGATTTAAAAAAAAAAGAAAAAAGAAAAGAAAAAGAAAAAAAGGAGGTTGGGTCTCAGTCTTCCAATGAGCTTTGTTGCATGTGTTTGGTGTTTCTCACACAGCCCAATGAACAGAAATGTCCTCAGCAGGCATGCTGGGGCTTCCAAAAGCATATCTCTGCTTCACAGTACTGCCAACTGCAGGGCTGATTCATGGAAGCTTTCCTACATGTTACAGATCACAGATCTATGAAAAATCTCCTTTAACAATGACAAATTCAATGAAAAATTTTACAGGCCATATAATTGCCCCTGAAATAGGGCACTGATAACAGTGAAAATCCAAAATAAGACACAATGCAGGTGGGGAAAAAAGTCTGCAGCTGTAGTACCCTTTCCAGTAGTGTATAAGCATGCGGAAATTGAGCTCTGTCTGCTGAAGAATAGAACTAATTGTAATGAAAGCCAGGGCCTGCTCCTAACCTGTTGTAAGGCAGGAGTAATACGCAAGCACACAATACTCTACACACAATGCAAGAGCATGGGCAGCCCAGATTTACTGGGATTTTTTTCTCCCCTCTTATTTAGTTTGTGCTTTCAGAGACATACCCCAAGTGAGCACAGGGTACTCACGAGGAAGTCGGACAGACACATAAGCCAAGAAGCAGCATTCTTCTAAGGCAACGGAACAAGTAACGCATCGTTACAAAAAGCACTATGCTAACATTGAAGGAAACAAGCTAAAAAAATGACATTTCTTCAAATTGGGACTAGCAGATGATCCACTTATTGTACAACAATATTTATGCTTAGCAGTTGTATTTGGGTTCTCCTCTTTGTTTACAGCTGTTCATAATACAAACTATTCAGTGAAGTGTATTTTAAAAATTATTGAAAAGCACATATATACACGATGTGTTAAGTCTGCAGGAATGTAAAATCGCAAGAATGCAGTTCCTAGTCCCAGCTGCACATCCCAGGAAAGTCAGACAATATTCTGGGTGATGAGTCCTGGAAGAAGATCGTCTGATCAGGGGCTACCGAGTATGAAATGCATCTTGCAGAAGGAACTCATATTTCACAAGACTATGCTTATACAAACGAGTGGTTTTCTTTCATGTCAGAAAACAAAGTTTGCTGATCAATTATATAATTGCGAATTTAATACTGAAAATTCTGATGGCTCAATAGCTGTTGCTGTAAAGGAAGTCTCAGAATCATGTGCAGATGCTGTATGTGTGACACAGGCCATGAATCCACACACAAAAGTCCATCTAAAAATGTCTCTCTAGAGTTATTTGATATTAAAAAATCCCAGCAAAGAGGAAACAGGCAGAATAAATTCTGGATTAAAAAAAATGTATTAAAAATTCAGCCACATAAAAATTTTCTTGCTCTATAACCTCAGATGTATTAGCAGAACCATCACATGAATCTTTTCTCAGATGCCAGTGGGTAACTATAGGAACACAGGGTGGATCCTCAGCTGGTGGAAATTGTTAGAACTGCACAGAAGCCAATTTATGTCAGCTGAAGTTCTGGCCCATAAAATCTCTTCTAAACCTCAAAGAACATCTTGTACTACAGTGTTATTGGTCTTCAGGTGATTGAAACCCGTCTTGATGAATAATGTGGTCTGAGGAAAAAAAAAAACCCAGGACTATATGCCTGACAAAATTCTGCTCTGTGTTCCTTTGTTTAACTGGATTAGAACAACGTATTTAAGGAAAAGCTTACGTGGTGCAATGCACCATTAGTCATTTGCTGCTTCTCCATAGCGAAACCATCAATTTTATTATAGATGTGAGTATGTGCAAGAGGTCTAGCTATAATTGGAACATTAGGCAAGAAGCAGATGGGGATTCTGATGAAGTGTATACCTCCTGGGTATATGTTGTACAAGCAGCATCTCTAGCAGAAGAGAGAAGGTTATCAAGCCCTCGTAGAGTATATGCAAACGAGATATTAGACACAACAACATAAACTAGAAATTTGGTTTTGGACGTTGTGCATTTAAGAAAAGGTTCCGTTACTTGTAAAGTAGGCAAAGCACTAGCCTCCAGACTGCACAATAAAAATTATGTTCTCTCTGTTTCACAAAAGAGCAGATTGGATTATCTATACTTAAATTTAGTATTAAAAAATAATTCAGATCACTGTAGTAGGTATGAATGATTTCAATGCAGAAAATGAAGTAATGTGCAAATGCTGGGTGTTATGGAAAAGAGAGATCAGATCTACTCACTTGATAGAAGAATAATTCCTTTTAAGGGGTCCTTTAAATTTTGTGGTTAACGTATTTAAACTTTAAATTTCAGAATTTAATTTCACACATTTTTTTAAGAATTGAAATCTTTGCAAATACCAGATTATCCACTTGCCTTACTGAGAGCATGACTGACAAACATACCCAACTCTAAAGAATAAACCTTCCACTCACTCTCGAAAGTCTCATCAGGACAGTGTAGTTCGCATATTCCAGGTGTCATTTTCTTGCTTCAATAGTCCCTGAGACTCCAGTTCCTTGATTTTCTAGTAGCTGTGTTGTATTCAACTGCCTAAATTTTGTCATTACCAGTGGTACAGAAGAGTAGCAGAGCAGTCTTACAATTCACACAACCCTGGCAGAGTAGCAGGCAACTATCAGTGTCTCAGAAGTACCCAGTTTAATTCGGACTAACAGGAAAATCCAGAACATGCACCTTTTTCCAGAGGATCCTCTTCTTGTCTGCAATGATTTTCACCCAGAGCACTACAGCTCCCACTCGCCGCACCTCATGCAAATCTGACCGGAAAAAGCCAAAGTACGCGATGCAAGATGCAGCAAGTAAATCTGAGTAGCTATTGCATAGTCCCTTCTGACAAATACCTATCTCCATTTTTTCTGTTCTCAATGTACCAAAGACTCTTTCTTGTTATACTTTTTATATAAGGAACTAATTACATGAGAATGTTATATACGCTGTATAAGAATAACCACCAAGTGGAGAGAGCAGCTCAAGCAAAGTAGGAAACTTCACCAAGGGACCAGGTACACATGACAAAGATGGCAAAGGTTACAGTCTCAACATCTGGATTCAAGGGAAAATTATTTATCAGGAGTCTTCTACCTTTAATACTCATTATATTGCAGAAGAGCCATTCTTTCCTCTATGAGTAGATAATAAAGGTAATTGGAATTACTCATGTAAATTAAATGGAGACCCAGAAAAAAAAAATAAAAGAAATGCACCCTCCAAAAATCCATTGTGTGACAATGCTATGGAGGCCACTGGGAGCAGCTCCTTCCTCCAGAACACAATCACATCTGCTCTCTGTGGCCTAATGCACCATAGCACGCAATTTTATGCTACATAAACTCATCCCGAATGTGCCCTGTGGAATCTCCCATTCAAACGCTGTACAATTATTCCCACAACACCAAATGAAGTGACACGAACAGCATGGAGGAAGGCAGGCTCCTCCTCCTTTCGCTTCCCAGTTTTCCTTTTACCACTTTAAGCAATCCTTCATAAAATGCTCCTAATGCCATTCTGGTTTCCTATATGGGTTCTCTAGGCAAGAAGTAAATCCAGAGATGATCCCTCTAGTCTTTATTACCAAGCAGTTTCCTCACAAAATCCAGCAGCCTTTTCTGTACTTGACAAATCTACCACCCTGCTCCAGAACAACTCCTGTCTGCAGAAAATAGAGCTTTTAATCTTTCTCCTCTAAATTCTCTCTACTTTCTTGATTACTGTAGCTCCTATCACCATTCAACCTGTCAGCCTGTTCTCTAACCTTCACACCATCTTCAGCTTACATTTTTCTAAGTTCACTGCAAGGCTGTGCCAAATCACACCAGTGATTTCCACTAGCATTAATTTTGCTAAAATACAGCATTTCCCAAACACCACCACAGTTCACATTCTTGTCCAGGTTCTATCCCGTCTCGACTACTGAAATCCTTTTCTTGCTCGTATCAGTTGAAAATACAGCTGCGAAGAATATTCATCAGGCAGTCATTTCAATCACATCAGTGTTTGTATTTTCTCTTCAATGTTACACTTACACACACACACACACTGATCAATCAGTCTTGATACCTCTTTAGGTGTTGGTGTGCCAAGATCAAAGCTAACTGTGGAGACTGGTACAACCTTATTGATTGCTCGTAGAGTTTTGTAGGTGTCTGCTGTATCCTAGACTCGAAGCTCTTTAGAGTGAGCAGGGAAAGGAAGTGATCTGTATTTTTCTCCTTTATTCATGCAACATCCAGCACCATGGGCCACTCTCCATGGAGCAGGCTCTTATATGCCAAAACAATTCATCAAACACAGCCGCAGGATCTCCCTGCTGAGAACACTTTTTTGTAGTCCAACATGCCAGTTCTGCTATGGTATAGAGGTGCCATGAGACTTACTGTCTTCTAAAAGAGAAAAATCTTTTAGCTGGGACAGTTGAAAATAGTTCTTGATTATCAAAACAATAGAACAATGGAAAAATCCTCAGGCTGGGATGATATGGCTACAATTTCACATATTCTAGATTTAGTAATCATGATAAGAGGCTTTATGAAGATCTGGGGATCACTGAATACTCAAAATACATTTCTTCAGGCTTACAAGCTATGTTTCAGGCATCTAGTCTGACACAGATAGTTGTAGAGTTCTTAAAATATTGTCTCTATTTGCTATTACTGACAGCAAATCCTTAACAAACTAAGTTTAGCAAGGAATTTACACTGTCACCCCCTCTTGAGCACGAGGGCTTCTTCATCATTCAGAATCTGGGCGAAAGTTTATTGTGGCAGCAGCCTATTTCCAAGGAAAATTCCACAACGCTGTCAAAGCACGTAAGTGAGGTATAGTACAGACGTATCTGGCTAATTATCTAGCTCAGGTAGGCAGGCAGCGATGGAGGCTGACAACATTAATGCACACAAATTGGCAATCTAACCATCAGCGGAAACCCAGGGTAATTTGCAGCCCACGCTAAGGCCTGTGCGGCCACGGCTCCATCATAATTGGCATTTAGTTCCTTTAAAATGAGCTGAAGTGTATCTCAAGTTTATTGACTACTGTGGGAAAACTGATGCTCCAGATCGATGCTAACAAGGCCCAGAGGACAGCATTTTGTCCTGGTCATGGGTGAGAGCTCATTTCGTGGTTATACTTGCTGCCCATCCAAGAGCCCTCTCACACTTTGCGGTATGCACCTAGTTGTTGCGCCATTTACACACATTACTGCTCTAATTGAGATCCTGCTTTGATTTCCAATATAAAACATAGCATATTGGAAATAACTTTTGCTCTGAAATGACAGCTACGTTTATGACATACACTTCCTAGGATGATGAAGGGAGCGGAGCATCTCCCTTATGAGGAAAGGCTGAGGGAGCTGGGGCTCTTTAGTTTGGAGAAGAGGAGGCTGAGGGGTGACCTCATTAATGTTTACAAATATATCAAGGGGGAGTGTCACGAGGATGGAGCCAGGCTCTTCTCAGTGACAACCACTGATAGGACAAGGGGTAATGGGCTGAAACTGGAACATAAGAGGTTCCGCTTAAACTCGAAGAAACTTCTTCTCAGTGAGGGTGACGGAACACTGGAACAGGCTGCCCAGGGAGGTTGTGGAGTCTCCTTCTCTGGAGACATTCAAGACCCACCTGGACACGTTCCTGTGTAGCATTATCGAGGCGTTCCTGCTCTGGCAGGGGGATTGGACCTGATGATCTTTTGAGGTCCCTTCCAATCCCTGACATTCTGTGATTCTGTGATTCCTTACGACTGTTTTACCAGAAGGGGAGAGAGGTATTGGTTAATTGTGCTTTGTTAGTAAATTCCTTACGTTAACTTGATTTGTTCACCTACTTTGAAAGGAAACATTTTGCAATTATCCAAAATCTGGTACCAATCTTATAACTGAAATAAGAGAAATGTTTATTATATATAGAATGTTGATGTTCCCCTTACTTTGTGTATGTTAATGAAATATTTAGACTAACCTTCAGCTCCTAGTGTTATCTTGCAATATGGTCGGACTGAGCTGCTGACCAGCCACACTGGAGTTGGCTCTCCACGGCCTTTAGCAGTATTTCAGAGCGCAAACACCCTCACGTCTGCTGTGCTCAGAGCCGAGCACCATTGAGCAAAGTAGGAGGATCCAGTTCCAAATTATTTCTGCCCCAAGTGGCATAAAATAAAAAAGAAGTGGCTGGAAACAGGCAAATTCCATTTTCACTTCCATAAAAGGAAAGACTGGGGCAGTGGACAGGAGTATTCCAGGTTAATGATTAATGGGCAAAGAATTTCTTGCAAAGCATTGATAATTCTCTCCTTTTCCCATCTCTTGGCAGAATTTAGCAGTGGATACCCCAACCATCATTCAGAGAAAGAAGAAATGAGAAGTCTTCAACTTCTCTCATTGTTGTTGCTTTCTTGTGTCATCACCCCGGCAAAAACATATGGAGGAAAGAAAAAAGGTAATACCCTACATCAAACATAAATAGCGATTATGAACTTTTAAAAAAATGTTTATGCCATAACAGTTTAGTATTGACTGTCTGGTCATCAACATGTTGAGGTTTGGGGGTTTTTTGACTGCTATGTTCCCTTAAAATACGGCATTTGTAACTGTCTGTGTCTGTTGGAAAATGTAGTTTGTAATTACAACAAACATTTCTCAGTGGAAATCTATACATTCTGAGACTATAGACTTACAGGTAGTCTGACCTTTACAAAGCTTCTGCTGAAGCTAATTTAAAAATGTATAAGTTTGAAAACATACACTGCAGTGATATCAGTTATAATTTGGGCTGGAAGTATTCTATAAAATAGATTCGGTCTCCTCCCATGAATAAAAATTTCTCACTATCTGACAGTGTTTAAGCTTTTATTTTTTGAGCTGCTTGACGTAGGCTGCCTTTCACCTCAGCCGTGATGAATATCTTTGTTTGAAAGAGACACATCTGCAGGATGTTTTATAGAGAATTACTGTGGATCTTTACCATTTACATAGTTGTACCATTTTCTATGCATTTGTGACACTGCACGTCATATGAGTATCAGTGTGACTGTTGAGTATGACAGTGCATCACACAACTGCATTTCTTAAAATCTCTCTAATGGGACCGACAAAGACAATTCCATGTTTGCCTCCATTGTTGAGTCACTCACAGCAAGCATTAGTTTTCCTTCTTATCTAACTGCATTTCTAATAATTTAGGTCTAGAGGGGTAAATGTAGCTTTCTCCTTAGCTGGAAATAAAGCAAAATACGCACATTCACAGAAGTATGGCTTCTTTCAATTGTGGTGGTTTATATTTATATTAATTTGTACTAATAGTTTTAAAAACCATTTGCTATAAAAATGTTTTATATGTACTGAGCACAGTGATCTCAAGCTATATGAGGCAGGACCACCTTTCTTTAATACTCTACATTAAATTTCTCCTTGGGTTTCATTTTGAACAACGTAAAATCTTTGAATTAAAACACAATGAGAACTGTAAATTTCAATTAATGCCATAACTTGGCTCGGCTTACCAAGCAGCAAGGCCTGCACAACCCTAACACTCGCCGAACCTCAGCAGGCTGTTTCGAAACCTTGATCAGATTCTGTATTTTTGAGACAACCAAAAATCAGAGCACTACCTTCAGCTTAAGGCTTCTCACATCACCTTTGCCCAGATCTATCCAAACCCCACTGTGTGCTTAAAGGTCAGTTCACCCTGGATGCAAACAGGAGGCAGAGAGAGGAAGTCATTGCAGCCCCATTCTTTTGCAGTCCCGGGTCTTGCCTTAGGCCAGCTCACGTCCTCCCACCCCCACCAGCTGTGGCAGCATCTCTCGCAAGGTCAGCCCCTTCACTCTCTCCATCCCCCTTTCCCCTCATGACCTCGCACTCCTGTGTCAACGGACTTCACTTGTTTACTCACTGCTGCTGCAGCTTAAAACCTGGCTCGTGGGCCACAAAAGACAGGTCACATGTCCTGTTAGCGCTGGCAGATGTGCCTAGTTTGGAGTATGTTGAAGCAAGGGACCGATTTAAGAAGCAGAGCAGGTCCATTTCTAAAAATGCAAAACTGGCAGGTGGAGACAGCTTTCAGTGAGCACCGTAGAGCAGATTTTACTGTGTATAGCACAGTATGTTTTACCTGAATATCCTTCTACTTTGGACCTTGCTTGTTCTTGCTTTAGGCTGAGCTGCAGCAATGAACAGTGTAACTGAGGAGCTACAAAGCCTTCTCAAAGCTGAGTGTCTGGCCTGTAATTTTAGCACGCACAGTTGCCCGTAAGGGAACCATCCTCTAAAAGAGCAATCACTGCATAAGTCTTTCTCATTTATTTGTACCCAGCAAATAAACAACTTTGCTTCAGTTTTCTCTGCATTGCTCTATCCACCTACATAACAAAAGAAATTACATTATAAAAAAAGAATGCATAGGAATTACACAGCAGCAAGTAAATCACTGTAGATAACTGTATGTAAATCCTTTTTTTTGATTGTAGGTTCTTATTTTATACTTAATTATGTAGAACATGACGGACTGCATTACCAAGCAAACACATCATCACTTCTAAAACACACACGGAGGTTATTCTTAAAAAGCCACAGAGTGTTTCTGAAACGCTATGATTTTCTTGTATTTTCGTATAGCAGAAGTCGGTCTAGCGTTTTCTGGCAAATTTTCATTAGCTAAAAGCAGCATCCCAGAAAAAGACCGCAAATAAGCACCTAAAAATAACATCCCTGAAGTTGAGCCAAGATGATTCTTTCTAAAAGCCCACAAAAATATTTCAACACAAGCTTTTATTTTGATTCTTCTCCTGGAAACGTAAAACTAGGTGGGAATATACTCCATTGTTCCACTTGATTGTGTGGAGCAGAGTCATAGAGCAGATGACATGAAAATGCAGGTTGCTGAGCCAGCACCTTATACTTGACAGTCTCGCTGCTGGTGACTGAGCTGGACTTTTTTTGCCCAAAAGAGAAGGTAACATCTTAGTTGTCATCCAGTTTTGCCATGTTTGAAGTATTACAGTGCTAACACTTTCAGATTATAACATAAACCATGGCAATGGATTATACAGAAATGTGAATGGATGTTATGTTCTCTTTATTCCCCAAGTGTATTAACGGAGCCATTGAAGACATGTTGGGTGTATCAAATCCTCTAAAGCCTAGATAAACTCCCTCAATAAAATGCAGTGTACATGGATTGTACATACACCATATCAGTTCTGAAAAACTACCAAAATAACGTTTTCTACCTGAACCTGAAAAACTATTAGAAATGCAAGAAACATAAAAGATTCAAAAGCCACTTAAACTGCAGAGATAGAGAACTAAAGTCTGCTAAGATGATGAGATGGTTACCTTTGACAACGAAGGTGAATATCACTTTTAATATCTAACATTTCTTCTAAGTCTACAATAAATACAAAAAATGTAGGAAAGACCTTCCTTTTAATTCCCTGAATTCTTTTAAGTCAGTGTAATAATAATCTGTGCCTTAACTCTCCATTAATTCTGTGTGATTTGGGTTTCTACTAAATGATAGAAGAACACAGACTAAAGCCAACAAGCTCCCAGTACATTAATATATCCACCCTTACTTCTAGTTTGAGAGAAAAATACAATTTCCCAGCATAGACGGGAAGCTAGAATAGCACACTCAATTCCTTTCCCGGGAGAGACTGGCACAGTAATCTGTTCGTCGGATCAAAACTCCTTGGCTACAATGATGACAGCCTACGGAAACGGGACTAACAAACTTTCCTCTTTCAAATTTACATCAGTGGAGTCTGTGCATCGCCACTGATCCTGAAATCCAGGTCGCTTCTATTTCAATCATTTAAACAGCCACTCAGGAGTTAAATTTTATGATGTATCAAAATATTGGTCCGAGAAGTTCTAAAAGTTCAGCTGTTACACTGATGATCTATGACGCGCTATTAGTGGGGAAAACCCTACGCAGGTATTTGCTGCAATTTCCGTGTGGCCGCGTTTCAGAAATACTGTGTGTGTACCCAGCATTTGCGATGCTCTCAGGAGTTGGTGGAATTCTACCAAAATTTCTGTCATCTAAACCAGTTATTGTTCCTTTGGGCACCTGGAGAAAATCCACAAATACAATTTCAGACAAAAATTTTCACCAGAGTCCAAAGTATAACTGTAGTCTAACTAATTGAAGACACTTCGTTTTTTCCCATGAAAAGAGACAATAATGAAAACTCAACTGACAAAGGAACTATCCAGGCATGAAACAAATTTCAATGTTTCTACTAATGCAAGTGACTGAACATCTTAATGAGGAGCTTAAATTCACCAGAGAATTGCAATTCACTTGACTTAAGCACTGCACTCTTCTGACTGCCACTGAATGAATAGTGGTTGAACTCATCTGACACTTGAGAAACTCGAACATATAGAACAGTTCTTGATAATGTGGCAATGCAATTTAACTGCTTAGCTGATTTTCTTCCTTTTTCTCCCAAACCAGAGAAGCTTATAAATATATTAAAAACCCAACTATATAGTTTTAATGGAAATAACTATTGAGAAAAATATTCATTATTAAAGAGAACATTTTTCCTTTCTGCTTAGCTTGTAGTTCAGTCTAGGTTTATATTGGACATTTCATTTCGGGAACCCGAGTTATGCCCAATCCATGTGAAGCTTCAGGGTTAGTAAAAGGATTGCATCAACAGCAGTGCAATATTGATGATACAGCTCATAACACCATATGGTCCCCTAGGGTGGCCTTAGCACAGTGACCTTTTTTTCCTGTATGTTAGCCAGAGCTAAGAGATTGTTTGCTGAATTTAAGTTGGATTCCTTCTACAGTGCAATAGTTTGGCAGCAGGTGGATGGGCCAGCAGCCACTTCCAAGCAGCATGATTAAGATTTCCTGGCAACGTAAGCAATAACTGGCAAAAGAGACAGAAGGGGCCATCTATCTGCACGTGGCAACACTGGGTGATAAAGTTCCCTGCTTTGGCAATAGGCCAGATGTGAACTGCAATTCTTGAGGGGAAAAAAAAAAGGTCTATGTTTCAAGTAAAAAAAAAAAATATAATTTTCACGATTTGTAGCCTTTCTTCTAGACAAATGTACAGGTTTTAGGTTATATTACTCTGACGTATTTCTTGCTTGCTCCATTTAACTTGAAAACAATTATTACAACTGCTAATATTCCCAGGAAGCATAAACTGCACAGGACTGCACGCCCACACGCGGACCCATTACGATCGGCTTTTGCTTGTGCTGAAATGCTTCTAATACAACCGGTTGCTTCCCGGTTGTGGAAACGGGAGCTGTTGCCTGAAAATGCTCACAAACATTCTACCGCCCTCTCCCATTTGCTTGCCCAGCCCACTAATACTCATTTGAATCTTTTACCAACAGCACTGTTTATATTCGGGCTCCTACTTGGCCTCCACACTTCATGGTGTTGCAACAAACAGGTATCAGGCAAATAACAGAAAGGAAATGGCAAAAAAAGAAATCTAGGAATATCAAATATGAGCAGAGAAGGTGTTTAAACACACATTGCTCTCTGGAATAAAACCAGTATGTCCCATCTCGTGGATCAATTTTTATTGGAGAAACCCTCAACATTTCTGTTATTTTGAAATATTTGATCCAAATACCATTTTTTAATTCTGCATATTGCTTCACTGAGTACACCAAACTCACGGAGGATACTTACGGAGGAAGATACTGAACCACAGAGGGGATGATGACAGAGCAAGTCCAAGGACAAAAAGAAAAACATACACACATTTGGTCTTGATTTGCCTCTGGAGATGACAAATTCCCATAAAATTCTGCTACACTGGCATGTTTTGCTGTATCTTAACACTAACTTTGTAAACATATAATGAAACAGTCCTGAGACAAGATTTTTAATTTTAAAATCTTGTGTAGATTAAATCACTTGTGGCTCTATTTTACGCATCTTGGTCTGAAAATAAACTGTAGTGTCTGAGTGAAAGGTTTTATTCAGTCTTTCAAGACCACTCTTGTCCCTTTCAGCAACAAGTGCTCTTACGGGGAGACTTCAGTTAAGGTTAACTCCATGGTTGCCAACCTGCATTTCCAAAAGTCACTCAAATTAGGGATTCTGTCAAATCAGGGTAGAAGAGGTGTGTGTGTGCTCCTTAGTAATACTGATAAAAAAAGCTATACTGGAAAAATTATCAAAATGCATTCTGATTTATTTACCAGGCCACTCATGGTCTATATTAGTTTATTTTTCATGCAACTGTTTCGACTTCAGCCTAAAACCTGTCCAGAAGTGACCTTCGATTAGGTTTCTGTGAGTTTTATAAAAATACTAATAATTAAATTTCATGGACTTTCAGACAAAAAATACGCTCAGAAGTTGTATTTATAATTTAAGAGGGTAGTATATTTTGATTCGTTATGTTTCCAGTTGATTATTTTCTGTGTTGTGGTGAAGCAGAACTGCTTGTTTTCATATTTATGCCACCTGTATTTTTAACTTAAGATGACGGTGATAATGCCTTCAAGGTTTCCTTTTGAGGGGCTGGCAATAGAAAGGGACGTGG
The DNA here is from genome assembly GCA_020746105.1 of Trogon surrucura. Lineage (NCBI taxonomy): Eukaryota > Metazoa > Chordata > Aves > Trogoniformes > Trogonidae > Trogon > Trogon surrucura. The sequence continues at coordinate 2,286,319 of CM036627.1, forward strand.
GAGAAACTATGGTCTTATTTTTAAGGGAGAATTGTTTGAGCAATATTTATTCACCGCAGACAAAAGATTTTGAATGGTATTCAGGCAATGCTTTCACCCCAGAGCTTACAACCTTGCAAGGATTTTTTTTTTCTTAAAGTTTAATCACTTTTAAGGATGATGGATACTCTTTTAAACTGTTATCATCATTATTTTCCAAAAGATATGAAAGCTACTGCATTTCTGGAATTGAGTGCCATTACTGAGCCGTATATTGCTTTGAGTGCCTGAACTGTGAGGAAGCAAAACCACTATGGATTAGCACTGGTTTTAGGACACGTGGAAAACGTTTAACATCCAGTTTATTGTGCCAGATACACGATTTGTAAACTACACATCTCTCTTACTGGATTAGTAGCTACTTAAATTCTTTTTTAATGGTCTGATTCTAGACTCCAGCCCGTACTAATGCTACAGGATCCCTCTTCTTTTGCAATTCATCAGTCGGCAGTTTTCAGACTTTTGGAACCTGTGTACAATTTCCTAACTGATCTTCTGCCTATGACAACACACAGGCTGCCACGTCCAGCGCCCAGCTAAACCCCAGCAAACTTGACACCCCCGACTGCATTTCCCGTGTTGACACAAACGAGAGCAAGCTGGATGCAGCACAACCTAGAGCAGAGGTTCACCATCAAGAACAAGACTTTCACAGACTCTCTGTGCAGAATCCTCCAAATCTGCTCTTCCTGTTAAGGACCAGCTGCAACCAGGAGAAAAATTAAGTCTTCTCTGACACTTGAAAGTAACCCCACAGCAGTTTCTGTCTATTTTTCAAGATGCAATCAAGAATTTAATGGACAGGATACATTCCTCCCTCCAGAGCACAGAGCAAATGGAGGGAACAGTGACTAGTTACAGTTAGTTCTCTGGCCAGCTCTTCCGTTAGCACAGAGTTGAGCAGGGCAGGTTGGAAAATTAGAGTCTAGGCCTTAAACAAAGAAGGGAACTTAGAACATGAGTATAAAACCCTCAGCTACCAGCATTAAAGCATTAGTGAGTGGATCTGTGCAGTACTAGAAACTACGGAGAAGCCAGCTGGCACGTCATCTAAAAACGTCCTCTGCTCTCTATCCATCGTGCTTACCTTCTGCTTACCCAGGGACAGAAATTAAAGCTTGTTCTTTTAATTGGGAACAGCTTTTTGTAAGGAACATAATAAATCATTGCTTTCTTAGTAGATGACATCAGAGAGTCATGAAAGCTGAGATATTAAAATAAGGTGTTTGTAGCAGAAATCTCTGTCTCTACCTTGCCCAATAAGGCTGTAAAAAGGTTCCTAACCACAGTATGTCAGCGGGCCTTGCTGAAATTGCTCTTCTGCTTCATTGACTAGCACGATGCCATTTTTGCCATTTTACTCCTGCTGGAGAGTAAGTACTTCATTATCCCCAGGCTTGCTTGTATACCACAGTGGTCTGCAGTGTAACTGTGGGAGTATCCAGGCATTGCCTTCACCAAACAGCGTTCCAACCAGTTCCATTCCACCCATACCATTGCTCTCCAGGGCACACCAAGGTCAGGATAGAAAAATGAACACTGAAAGCATTCTTCTGGCCAATAAATATCATTTTGAATACCATCAAAGATACCTAGAACGCGTACTAAACATGAGATTTTGCTCGCTACGCATGAATTGGTGACTTTCAGCCTCCATTCTGTGCGAGAACAGTTTGTCCCTCAGAGAGGGACATTTCCACGTTTTTCCTAGGGCACTGTATCTTTAGGATTCACCCTTTCCAAAAACTTCACGTGCCTTTCCTCTCTGCCAGAACTCTACATCCCTCCCAACAGCCATCCTGGCACTCTTTCCTGGAAAGAGGAGTCCTACATGATCCTCACACCTGCCATTTAATAGCCTTGGTTTCTTCTCACATGCTATTCAAACGTAACATGATCTTTTACTTTAATATGCTAATTTAAAGGAACTTTAACTTTTCTAAGAAATTTCTGTCAAGGAACATGTCTCTCAGCACTCTTGGCTTGGTAGTGTCAGCGTTCCTGAGGAATGCGATGGAGGTTCTTAAGCAAATGGACAAACCTTGCAGTTTTTCATCCAACTCCCAAAATAGACCGTTGTGCTGCTTACCGGTTTAATCTCCCTAAGTCATAGCTCAGATTAAGGGGCAATGGGAAGGGCTGCTGATTACATTCTCCTTTTCTTTCTGGAGTTTTAGGTAGCAGAAATTAACACAATTACCACAGAAGTTCTTAGAGAAAATAAAAATAAAAACAGGACTGTGACACATTATTCCATGTAAGAGGAATCTTTGCACCTGCTTTCTCTCAAATCCCTCTGGAATTTTAGTAAATTCATAGGATTTGCGCGTCTTTGTTTATTGTCGTATGATTCTGTGCACTGTTCTGTCTTTCTAGTCCAGTTTATGAAGATTGTGCACAAAACTCTGAATCTCTACAATTTCCACATGGAAGATTGTGTGTTTCTTATATTCAATTGTTTCATTGAAATATTCTTTGATTTTAATTTAAGTAAAATTAATTATCACTGAAATTATTCTAAGGAAAATCAATTTTTAGTAAAGCTGGTAGTAAATTTCTCCATGGATTTTTTGAGTGCTGACATTGTCTGGAAAGTTCTACCCTGACTGTATATTGCACACTCTTGGATGGTGTGGGTCATTGGAACGTGCAGTAAACCAACATTTTCCCTCTTGCTGTGTAGCAATTTAGCCCATCAGTCCATAACCGTGTTCCTGAACACGCTTAATTGATTAGAATAAGACAGTCAAATACGAATATTCTTTGCTCTTTCGTTTTTAGAATGCTCTTTAGCAGTATAACCAAAAAGAGACTAAGGACATGAGTTATGCTACATTAAGAACCTAACAGAAAACCAAATATTTGTAACAATAGAAGAGAAGGGGTGACACTCCGTATCTGTCCAGCTTGGGGTAAAACCAAGGAATCAAAAACTTGATTTTTGTGGTTTGTACTTAACCAGTATTCAGTGACTGGGGATGTTTCAAAGGCAAAGGCAAAGGCTGTAGTTCCTTACACGCTCAGCGACATGAAGGACGTAAGCAGCCTTTGCCTCAGGCCACTGCTGCAGGTGCTTCCTACGCCTCTCCACTGAGCCAGTATAGCTGCCTGTAGCAGAACAGCTGGGAAACTGAGCCAGTTGGAAAGTAATCCTATTTCTCCTCAGTGATCCTGCTTTTTTAGCTGGATCAGCTCCCTGAATTTGTTCACTGCACAACTAAGCGACCAGCTGTGCGGGGACAATGACGGGGACTCCAGGAGGTCAGGAAAACTGGGTGCAGCCAGACGGGGAAGAAGTCCCCTGAGAGCTGCCCCGGCAGCACTGAGCCAAACAGGAACTCAACACCTCAACCACTGAGGCCCTCTATTTTTTTAAAATTATTTTTGTAATTTTAAGTTTTTGCCCTCCACTAAAAAAATAGCAAATATGAAGTCTACCTTATCAGGCTTGCCATCATCTGATTTAGGAATAATAGCATTTGAAAAAAACTAAAACATTATACAAAGGTGCAAACAGTTGTAACAGCATTACTGGTACTTATAAAACAGGGGAAGATACTTCTCACAGTCAGCCCAAGCATATTAATTTATTGATTTTTGTAAAAATTCCTCTCAAATCCTAAAGAATACAGTGACTAGACTCTGATGTCATTCAGATCATTAAAATTTTGAGGTGATCTCAGCAGTTTCTCTGAAGTGTTCTCCACTCATACTTATGCAGGAGAAAACAGAATTTAACCGTTGCTTCTCTGTGTAAGACCACAGTGATTTTATTTGTAATTTCTGGCTCTGTTAAAATTTAAGGATCCTTTCCTCCTCTAATTTAATTGAGTAGATTCCAAAAATCACTTTAGTAAAAGAAAAAGAAGTCAGGGAAAAAACCTACTTCATCAACAGCTCATAAAAGATTTTGTAATTATTTTTCATTTTCTTTTCTGGCTAGTTGTCCCAGCTTAATAATATTTACATTAGAAAGGTCTAGGGCAATCTCCTTGAAAATGCAATTGTTTTCTGCACCATCGACAGTCTATTAGCCACATAAAATAAAAATCTTGTACCTTGAAGCTTTTTGTGTACTCGCTCAAATTAAAGCTTTCATTTCCCTCAAACCCTGTGTGCATATTTCAGCAAAATAACAGTGGAAAAAGTATCAAAACTAGGAAGAAAAGATTTAGCCACGCTTAATCCAATTTGTATTCTAATTGCTCTCCGATTATTGTTTCTGGGTTTAAGAAGGCTATTTAGCCTACAAGAGAAATCCCTCTAATAATGGAATTCCTGCGTCGTATTTTTGAAAGATCTCTTTGCCATTTCTCGACGCCCCAGCACCGTGCACTTGTTTCAGCCACACACGAGCACCCACTTAGTTAATCGTGTATGATCACTGCACACAGACACACCAAGGCAGGAGTGTTCCTAATCAGAACCAAAATCTCGATCCTTCAAGGACAGACTAATTTCTGTCCGGCATTTGAAAGCCAAGGCAGGTCATTGCAGTTATTATTAGCTCTAATTAGCACTCCCACAAGCTGTTGAATTCTTTACCTGCAGCCAAAGGGCACTCAACATGGTGCAGAATTTGCTGATATCTTTTGGAAGAATGAGAGAAATAACTCCTCTTGAGACATACAGGTCTATTGCATGTCAATAAGCTTTTGGTGAAATTATGTCTGATCCGTGTACCAAATGATCCACAGAGGCAGAGATGTGATGAAATTGTTCCAAAGCAAAGAATTCTACAAATGTCTAAAGAGAACCTTAATGAGAAACGGAAGACATCTGGCCTTATTATCGTGGTGCTGTATTTTAAACTTTCCAGCAGGTTACAGACAAATAATTCGTACCTCATGTCAGTTACAAACACTGTTCTTTTAAGTTAGTGTTTTCTGTAGGAATTTGAAGACAAGTCTGTATGAAAACTGAATTTTTATCCTTGTGAGCAGCCCCCCTTGAGAATTAGAGAGATCTGAACTGCACCACAGAGCTACAAATAAAATACGGATCCTATTTGTAAAATTGGCTGAGAACTGATGAAAGCCCAGTAAGCCATCACTTTTGTATGTGAGGCACATTTCTAACAAAGTGCCGTAACAAGGAAGCCTGGCAATAGCTCTCATTAGTAAAAAGCACTGCTACAGAGCAGTCAGAAGGATTTATTTGAAAGAACGGGGTAAGAAAATGTGTTAAAATCAGCTAGTTTGGGTCTACGAGGTAATCCTCAGTATGACCTTTAGTCTAGATATAAATTTTCCACAAAAAGTAAGCAAAACTGTAACAGGATTTGGGAAGTAACATTATAAAAAGTAAAACTAGTAAAATATTTACTGTGGAACTTAATATGTAGGAACCTGGCACCTACAGGTTTCACCTCCAAAACCAAGCCACTATCCTCTAAGGCAATTGGAAATGATGGCAAAGCTTAAAAGATACAGGCAAGACATGCCTCCACATATTAGTCCTTGCAAATGTGAAAAACAGAGACTGAGAGACACAGAACAAGCACTGTCATGTCTGCACAAATCCAAGGCCTAGCCTAGTGCAGCTGGACAGCGGCAGCTCCCCATTAGCTGGACGTGCCACCCACCAGCGGCTGCCGTCCAGTCTGGGGGTTGCCTGCGCTGCTCTGAGCTACAGTCAAGCACGTGTCCTCGCTGAGCAGCTGCACCTCCACCGCCAGCCCCGCTTGGGAAGCGCTCCCACACTGCACGCGTTTTTCTGCGGCCAAATGTCAAATCACAGACCTGGGGATAAGGGCCCCAGGGTCCACCTCAGCCCCATGTGATGTAACACGTCACGCTTTGCGGCTGCAATGCTCAGCCAACCCCTTTAGACTTCGTGCCATCCTTAAAGTACCACTCGAAATTTTACAGAACAATTCCACAACTCTGAAGCACCAGTAATACTACTGGTCACAATTTTAGCACGATCAATATTATTACCTCTTCTTTAAATTAGACACCAAAGCCCACCAAAGCTTCTAAGTACTATTAGACAGTATTCAGTGCCAGGACAGGAATCCGTATCTTTAGCCTCCACGTCCCACTCTTGAAGCCATTCTGTTACATTGCAGAAAGCAATGTATTCCCTCTAAAACTAATATACAAATAGCATGAAAATCCTGGCCTTCAGTCCCTCAGTAATAGCACCATTAGGGAGACGAGCCAAGGCCACTGCTTCCTCATTTGCAATATCCACTTTCCGAACAAGAAGTGCCCCAAACTGAGCCGGGACACCAGCTGCCAGTGGAGATTGTTGCAAATTACGAAAAATGGCAATGCACATTTGTAGCATTTTCAGCATTAAGACACTTGGTTTTCTGACACCAGGGCACAGCTACAAGGTACTTTTCTGGGAACACAACAATCACAGGACCAATCTCCTTTAGTGTCATGCCACCAGCTAAAGGGTGAAATAATGGCCTGGAAGTGCATTGAGTTGTGTTATAACGATAAACTAATTAGGATAATGGGAATTCTGGAACTAATTCCCTAGACATTTAACTAAAATCAAGCCTTTTAAACACTATGACAGAAATTATTGTCAAATGCATCACGAACACTTTCCTTCATGGATGCAATAAGATGCTTGGGAACAACACATTTTAGAAGGGTCCTTATTTGCCAAGTCTTTTCCTTCCATTCTGCAAGGACAAAGACACATCCCAAAGCCATCCTCCATTTGTCCTGAGTGAACTGCAGTGCCATCACTACTGAGCTGTTTGAACCGCATCCTGTCAATCTAGGCAATTTTATTGACAAGACTCTTGAGCTAAAATATATGCTAGTTTGTGGAAAACACCCTGAGGTCTCACGAGCTGGAAACACGTCAGCTTCTTTTGTAGTTTTCTTCACTGCAAAACTATCACTAATTTCTAAAAAGCCGTCAATTTATTTCTAAATAAAATTCCCAGTTACCATTTCCATGAAGTGATTTTCAAAGGTTAACTACACCAAGCAAATGATCATCAGAGCAACACTTCTATCTTCAATAGAAAAGCTATTTTTCCTGAAGGGTTTATTTTTGCGAATTCAGCACTGAATCCATCTCTGTGCCAAGCACTCCTCCCCACAACGTCCGTCCACGAGGCACGGCACCCATTGCAGCTTGGATTGCAAAACCTTCCTCCCCCCTGCCCCAAACCACACACGCAGCCAAAAGATTCCTGTGACCCACCCCCACTGAAGTATGCACTTTTTCTAGGGAGGCTATGTTTGACACTTCTTATTCAAAAATAATTCAAAACCCCCCAAAACCAGATAAAAACTGCACATTGATGTTGGGTGAATGAGACCACTTGATGCCTGCTAGCAGACAGCTCTCTGCCTGCTTTCTCCACACAAGCCTTCTCGTACCATTCCCTTTCAGCTTCAAGTGCTGAGGAGAATACCTGGTACCACAGAAAGAATGTGACAAAGTCTCTACAGTCTGGGTTTAGGCTCGTTTAAAATAACTTTGAAACGTGGCCATATCCCTAAAAATTCATCTTTATTTTATAAGAAGCTCAAGTCTTCCTAAATCTATTTATAAACTCCTTCATCCTGTGCACGCTGAATATCTTTCTAACATAATTTTATTTTTAGAAGATTCCTTTGCCTTACAATTTTGCAGACTCCATTAACCAGTTTCCTGATAAATTCAAATTAAAAAGACGATAATTAAATACAGAGAAGTATTTCATCCTGTCATAATCTTTGGCTGTCTGAAACATCAGAAACTTATAAAGAAGCTGATTTGTCTCCATAGCAAAAAGAAGACAGACACCTAAAATCTTGTCTGCATTAATCAATCTGCTGTAAGATAGCTTTTTAAAGGAAGACCCAACCACTTAAGCAAATTTTAGGTACCTTCTCTACAGTCTGGTGTTTGAAGAGACTTTTATTTTCTATTTTGTCTCTACCGCTGGCTCAGATTCCAGTCCTCTTGTTTCTTTGGCCAAGGTGCTCTTTTCTCCAACACACAGCAGAGATGCCGGGCCTCCGTCAAATCGTCCCGTGTACTACATATATTTTACTCACAAAGTGTAGAATTTACAGTCAGATTAAATGACAAACAGAAAAACACAGAGAGTCCTCCAAACAAACTCTTTATTTTCCTGGGCAATAAGTAACATGAAGCTTGTCTGTGTCTCCAGACTTCAAAGCTCTATATTTCTTTCCCCACCAGACACTCTGCCTTCTTTTTCAGTAAACAAATTCATTCTGCACTGTCCTGCTGAGAGTTAACTTTGTATTCAAGCCGCCAAACAGGTCAGCTATTGTGTCCTCTCTGAATACTGCTTTTATCTGACAGGTCTATGAGTCAGCAACATCTTCCTTAAATACTCACTTCCAGCACCACACGTCTTAACCACTACAGCATTTTGTTCAACGCAATTACGCTCGGTGAACGTGCCCTAGGCCTGTCTAGTCCAAAACTAATACGGCAGCAACAGGATTTCAACTCATAAAGATCTTACGCATATCTCAAGGCTACCCTGACTTGTAATTTATGCCTCCACATCGAGTTACGTTTCCAAGCGGCGCAGAGCGAAACACACCACTCGTTAAGGCAGAAACCGCGTAGGTGTGGGAAGCAAGGAGGCGGCCCAGGACTGCTGCCGTAAGGGCTGCAGAGAGCGTGTTTTCACACCCGCACCACACATATCACATACGTAACTGGGCCGGATTGCCTGGGCATGTTTCCTGCCTGCGGGCCAGACTCTTGACTTGCTGACACATCCACATCTTGCAGAGCCAAGGACACGATCGGGAAAACTGACTCGACCGTAATCTGTTGCCTGGGAGGTTTAGGAAACTACAGTGCCAGCAAACAGCTCTCCCCCCTGGGCCGGAACGCTGCAGTGAACTTGCTTATATGTATTGCTGCCAAACTACATTCAACAGAATGTAACAGCGACTTGACTGGCAGAATGAAAGAACTGAATTAGTAGAAGCTCTTTTAGAGCTGTGGCTGCTGCTGTCCCACTCCGAGCCCCCGGCAGCCTCTGCCCTTCGAGGTGGTTTTGTGCCGCAGACACATTGCGGGATGAGGGTCTTGTCCAGAGGAATATACGGTCCAAACAGAACTGACTATAGGAAGATTACGACTTAGGCAGTTTTTATGTTTTATTAATAACCTATCAGAGCAAGAAAATGGGGTCTGTGAAGATTTTTATTTTGTTTTCCCCGTTTTATGATCATTCCAGACCCACCCCAGGAACTCACCATAAACAAGCCCGTACCTATGGAAGAGTAATAGCATGAAGTTTGTTCATAAAAAAAACCCAAAATATTTTCTACCTCCGCTCCCCAAAAGCCCTTGTCCAGGACTAATTAAATCGCAAAGCTGCTAATAAAAGAAGCAATAAAGCTGAAAGATTGTGAAGGAAGTACACTTTGGACAAATTTTAAGGGATAATTCTGCCTACATTTCTACAAACCTGCCCCAAAAGGTGGCTACAACACAAGAGCACTACTTCAGGACTACACAGCACTGCAGAGGAGTCTTCTACTGAAAAGCTAGAGCAACTGCTGCATAAAGTTAAAATTCAGAATACTTAGAATATAAATACTATAATTACATAGCACCATAATTACAGTTAATTACCCGAAAGGTTAGGAAAGAACTTGTGCAAGATAAAGTAAACTCTTCAGCTAATAGAAGGTTTTGCTAATAGATTTGTCAGGTCCAGGTAAAAGAAAATGTATTTCTCTTTTAAAAAAGTAACATGTCCTTTATGTGAATCCATAGTGGAAAAATAGGGAGGTTATTAAACACACTGTAGAGGGATAATACGTGGTTCTAGTTCAAAATTAACTGAGTAGAGAATGACTTTAGCTGCTTGCAATGCCAGTTGCTTAGTCTAGACAGCCTCCCATAAATCTGAACAAAATCCACGACACTGCTGCAAAACAAAGGGAAAAAGAAAGAGAACAAAGAGTTTCACTTTCATTTCTAACAGCTGACCCAGTCTACACAGAAAACGAGTGATGTATTTCCAGCTGATACCTACAAGAGTGTGAGAAACAGGGAATATCCAGCAGCACTCAACACAGATGCCTATGGACTACCTCAGATACACACTGTTCAAAAGAGAACATCACCACAAAAAAAAAACAAAAAAAAAACCCCCAAACAAAACAAAACCTGCCAATCCAAGCCTGAAATGTCAATTTAATCATTAAATGCAATCACAACAATGCAGTATCAGACTCAGTGCAAAAAATTGGTGGAAAAAACGGAAAAGAAACATACAGAAGAGAGGCAGTTGCAGCCAACATGTTCTCCACATTCAATTTGATCATAAATTTTCCTACTGTCTCTGTTGTCCAGAGTGCACTACGAGCACTCACAGTAGGGTGAACAACAACCATAGCACTGAACTAAAACTGGGGAGGTGCGTGTGTTGGATTTCCTGTCTTTCTCTCTTTCTTTCTTTCTTTCAATTAAGGTAATGTCACTTAAATTACTACAACTTTACAGAGTAAATAATTATAGAAAGATCTCATTTAGAACCTCCCCAACATTCTGGAGCATAAACACACCAGTATTTTCATACACAGGAAAAGAAACATAACTTCTCAAATCCTATTGAGAAATACCTATGTAACATTCCTACAGAACTCACCTCTCTAAAACCAGAAGAAAACAGTAGAACCTACTGTACAATGACTTCACTTCATATTTTCTTGTAAATTTTACATTTCTGAAATATGTCAAGTCAAATCAATTGATGGCTTGTTATTAACCTGAACTCCTTCCTGGGAAGTAGCGGCTCTCATTAACAAATGTCATCATTAAGGGTGAGAGATACTGCCTAGGCGTGTCTCTAGATAATTCTATGTCCCTACTGTTTAAGTCAGGCTTATCCTCCTTGTTTTCTTCAAACACTTAGTCTGTCATAATCAATATGGTTATGAGTACACATAACAATCAGCTTCTGCTGAAGTTTACTACAGCTGTAGCTATCAGAATACTCAATTACCACAAAGCTGTGGTTATTTTTGGTTTTTGCTTTATTTGTTGTTAGATTTTTTTTCTTTAATGGCTAAAACCAGAGGCATGACATGCCACTAAAGAATTCTTCCTTCTAAACATCACCGAGAACTTCTGTTAGAACGTACTCAGTTAAAACTGACCAGGCAAGCTAGTACTTTGAAAGAAGAGTACACAGCAGTAACCCACAAAAACTAGATCTTGTCTGCTGTGAACCATGGCCAAACTCGCCTGCATTTAATACAAAATGACTCACTAACCAAGATTTCCCCCTAGAGTCCTCCAGATCTATTGCCCAATAATTTTAGTCTACTAAGAACTACTTCTATGATGAATTAGGCTCAAACATATCTTTTTTTTTTCCCCCCCATAGACTCTGTACATAGAAAAATAATTTTTTTTAAGTGTCTGCTCAGGCAGTACAAAAATTATTGCTAGCAACAAGTTTTCCTCCTCCCCTCCCAACTACTTAAATAAAACCTGCCATGCAAGCTTTTAAAGAAAACAAAACAGCACCCGTAACTCCTTGGGTAAAAACCATCCGGTGTTTATTTCTTCTCTCACAAGAAAATATAAAGAAAACGGTTATTACAACTGAGATGCCTGATGTCTACTGGAGACAGAACAAAAAAAAACCCCAAACAGTAGCATTCAGCAGAATGACGCGCTGAGCTAGGGCAGGTGGGTCCTTAGAGTTTTCCTTCTCTGTTACTACACCATTAATTCCCACTGTCCTGGATATCAGTATGAATGTGCTTCATACCTATTCCTCTCCTCACGGCAATACGAAGATCACTGGAACAGTGAACGACTGTTACAGAATGTTTCCGCCATTATTTCCTGTCAATAAAGGGCAGAATATAGTTTTTGCGGATTTCCTTAGCTAAAAGTTGTGTCCAAGAGTCCATGCTGCTTCCAATAAATGTATGAGCTTCTGATAAACCTGAGACAACAGGCACACAGTCAGAATAGACTGGCTTTTTCCTTTTTCCACTCTTCAAGGAGAACCTAAAAACTGGGCGGTTAACAGGTCTCAGTAGGCGCCCCCTAGTCACAGTGCTGTGGAGTTTGTTCAGCGGCACTCACTGATCTGCCACCAGCGGTGACAAAAGTTGGGATCCATTAGTATGCTGGTGATCCTCGGCTTATTTTCTCTCTCTTACCATTCTTCCGTCAAGATGCACATATGAATGAGAACAAACTTGGCTGGAGCTGACTTTCAGTGGACAAAAGCAGTGCTGGCAGCTGGCAGCGAAACACACTATTCCAGCCTAAAAAGCAGTCTCTGCTCTGACATCACTTCTCTCATCATGCACAACTATAATGACCAATCTAGCAGAGGTGATAAGTTTTTGCTTTTTTCTTTCCCCTGGTGTTAATACATGAAGACATTCAAGGGAACTGGAGAGATCCCAGCTCTAGAATTTGCTCCAATGACAGAATTAATTTCCTGCGTGCAGCACCATGCACGGCATCTCTTCCGATGAAACGCGTCACTGTGCTATATTTGGTTGCTTTGCTGTGTGACAGGGAAGATTTGACTGGTGCATTCGCACATGTGGATTTGCTCAGTCCATGTAAACCAGCACAATACAATAGCAAATGACAACATTTTCTAAAACAAATATTAAAACAATGTGTGGGGTTTTTTTTAAAAAAATAGGAAACTGATATGAATGTTTACTGGACTTTATCATAGCTCTGAAGAGATGGACCAGAGAGAAAAGGAAATTATGCACTGAACTGGAGACAGTAGACACCGAAAACAAAATGTTCTGGCAATCATCTTCTGTGACAGCCATGTAAACTATGATATATTATAACTTACTTTTTTTTATGTAAAACTTTAGCTCTGAGCATTCTAGGCTGAAATCAAATGTAGCGTTAAATAACAAAGTGGATAAATCCACCTACTTGGTGTTTCAGTCGTGACCCTCAGAGAATATTATTTCTGGATACAGAAATTTCATGAATTGATATTACTGCTTGCTGAAGAGACAACAATAAAATGCACAGGTTTATTTATAGGTCTATTTATAGCTAATTTCTGCACCTTTATACTACAGTTAAAAAACTATAATGCCCATAGTAGGACTGAATGAGCATTACGCACAAGCCTGATCCCCATTTCAAAATCCTAAGGAATCGAGAAAACTTCAACAAGGCAATCTTCAGGAAGTTACCGAATCATTGTACGCTGTGTCTCAGGTGTGAACAAACATCCTTTTTCTAGTCAAAGATAACTGCCTGTAGAACTCCCCCAGGATTCATGGTTTCCTGAAAACTATCACTTTTATCCAACTCATGCAGTACATCAGTTCAAGGAAGAATGCCCTAATTTGTTTCGATATTAGCCTAGGTGATTTTCCTTGCAACAAATGGGCAACACTCCAGCATCGGAGCACTGGCAACAGAACAGTAAGGGTGCTGGCAATCTCTGGCTGGTGGGATATCACAAAAAGCTGGAGGTGGTAACCTCTTCGCCGGTACAGATGGATGCAGACAAGGATGCCTGCCCACTGCTGTGACATGCTCCTTCGTAACGAGTGTTAAACTACCAGATTTCTGCAGCACGGAGTTGTACACTCCGGAGTACACTTAGGTTCTTATGTACAAAGGAAACTCTGCATCCAAATTGCTTTGTTTCTATTGTTACAAAAAGTTAAAATAAGAAAAAATGTTTTTAAAGTGCACTTACATACAGTGAAAAGAAAGAAGCCTTCCGGAAGGACTTGCAACTACTGTTTTGTGCAAGATTTCCTCCCATTTTGGGTCTTTACATAGGAGTAGCAGTCCCACTTGCTTTGCCCTACAAAATATGACAGATTCTAGATAAAACATGCCAGCCAAAGTCAGAAGCATGAGTTAGTGTTATGTGCACCACCTATGCACAATATGGGAAAGCAGCTTTTGACAAACTAGAGGAGTTAGGAGGACAATGCAGAACTGAATTCCTAGGCAGAAATTCAGCTCTGCACAGAAAGGTAACCTCCATAGCTGTGCACTCGGGTTTCCTTCTCTCCAGACACTCTTGTCTCCTCACATTCAGAGAGCTGTATCTGCAAGGTTCTGATCCAGCCGTTGCTGTACCCCGTGTACCCAGAGCATCGGGCCCATGGTTCCGTCTCCTCCCTTTCTACAGTTGTGCGTGCCTAACGCAGCTACTCGAGCAAGAGCGTCAGAAGGGTGACCATTAGGATTCTACTCACAGCTGTTCTCCTAAATGATTACATGATAATTCCGATTAAACATCTTCTAGTGCCTTTGTCACATCTATACTTCGCACAGAAGTGCTGGAAAAATCTGTCTTTCTGACATTGTTCTAGTGCTTTTTGTTGGCTTGCCATGTTCAGCGCGGGCAGCTGTTCACCAAGCAGCAAAAATGTCTCTCTGGCTGTTCAGCTGAGCCACCAAACTCTCTTCTGGGCTTGTTAATGTTAGAGATAGCAATTTTTGGATTGATAACAAACTGTTCCTTTCCCCCACATTGTGTTCATGAGACTTCTGCGCTCTGCTGTGTCCCTACCCAAGCATTAAAGAAAAATGTGCTTTCAGCTGTCCTTCAAGAATCTGATCAGGTTTTCCCAGCCACTTCTAGGAAGTTTCACATTGTTGCCCAAATACAATTGCTCTGTAACTATTGGGAGGATTTTTAACTTCTCAGCCTACATACTTTGTGCTAGTCAAATGAACACAGAGATTACAAAATCGATTTTCCGGGCACTTTCAAAGATATTTTTTCTTATCCTGACAGAAACATAAGGGAATATTTGAGCAGCCTATGTTAATATATTTCACAGAATAATCTTGAGCAAATGAAAATGTAAACTTTTCTATGATCACTGTTTTTGGGTGACAAGCGTTTTGCTTATGTCTTTACATGTGTCTTGTCCCTGTTTTGATTTTCACATTTGGAGGTTTTGGGAGCACTCGTCTCATCAGTTCTGAGACCTCATTTCTTTCTTACTCCTTATGCTGAACTATCTGACTTCTGCAACAGTCTTTTTAGCTTGCTAAGCCAACAGCAAACTAACCCAGTAAAAAGAAAAAAGAATTTTCATATGTTGGCTGAGTGAACTGAATCAGATAAGTGCAAGAGTCACGGCCGCGCTGCTCAGGAATCGGGGAGAGGGACCTCTGAATTCTCCATTATCACCTCCACGGACTCACAACTCCTAGGACCAGGTCTGGGCCCTTCCTTGGGAGCAGGAGGCTCCACCCTCACCAATCCTGTATACATCTCAGTAAAATCTTCATGAGTTGCACTTCACCAGAGAGCAAAGCACGATACTGCACGTCCTGGCACCAGGCTTGGCATCACAACAGGGCACACGCCCCCTGCTCAGCAAACATCAGGCAGGAATCCTCACCAGCTGAAAAGCGCTGGTGCCAACAGCCCTGGTACCTCCTGGAGCAATAACTTCTGTTTCTGAGTGCCTCTACTCTCAGCCACATATAGCTCTCCCACTGTTTTTTGGCAGATCTGCTCTTACATCTTTTTTTAAAATTAGCTCCAATGTCCCTGCTGAACACGCAAGATTATCTTAAGGTCATATAAAAATATTTACAGGGACACATATCTACAGATTCCTTAAGGACATGAGCCAAGCTCATGAAAAAATCTGCTAAATCAATATGGTTCTCAAGGGAACAAAAACTTGGTCCCCTAATCTTCCTGGATGGTTGATAGCATCTGCCACAATGGGGCTCCTATCCTGAGCAGGCCTCTGAGTACAACTGGGATGCAAACAATAATTTTCAGAGTCATCACATTCAGAGAAATTACTGTGCTGTCCTAATGTGTACATTACATGTATTATTTATATAACAGTCCAAAAAGCTTTGTTAAATGAACATCTTCAAGTGCAAGTAGAATGTGGATAGGCTCACTCTAATCATTTACACCTAAAAAGAACAACACAGCATGAACACATCAGTTTCTGTTTTACATTGATTGCAATGTTTTAAATTAAAATAATCTCTTTCCTTTCCATGTTTCTTTCCTCCTAAACCCCTGTAAAACAGTTGTACAGGCTGTCAGTGGTTTCATCAGCGCTTTTTACTAGTTAGCTAATGTTCTACCCATTAGTGGGTAGGTGACTATTTCTGTATAAGAAAAAAAAAATTGATAGAATCACCCAGAAAAACTGAAGACTACAGAATTTGGACATTAAACACAAGCTTTGTTTCTCTTGTAATCAAGTCTCAATGCAAAGCCAAGTCCTCTAACAAGCCTGTGTCTTTGCCAGCAGATTTCTTCCTTGCCATCAGATCTTTTACACTAAGTAAATAGCTATAACCACTATCGGAATTTTTCTAATATACATTAGAATTAATTTTACCTTCGTGTTATCTGAGCTGTTCCCAAAGGCGACTAGTTGGTAACACTGAAGTGGCAGAAGGCAATGCAGAGGCTACCGAGAGGTTAACCTTGACTTTGGAGAAGCTACTGTGTACGTCTGTGACGGACAGGGAAATGGAATTTATAACTTCTCTGATCAACTAATACCGTACCCACAAAGCAGACCCCACTGCTTACTTCCCAAGAAGTATTATTAATTACTTATGCCCAAAGTGTCCGGGTTCAGAGATGGTCAGCATACAGCGCTCTCCGTGATGGGTTGCATCCTCTGAGATGTCCTTTCTCAAGGCTCTGTGCACTAACTCTATTCAGATGCTCATTTACTGAGGTTACCGTGTATTCAAAATATGGAAAGCAACTTAATGCTTCACAGTTTGGCTCATGTCATCCTGCAACTGATAAAACAACAAACGTCTAAATAAAAAATAATCCAACTGAAAGTAAATGTTAAAATTTCCTTCAGTCTGACATGCTGTTGTCAAAGCCCAAACACCTAGGGCTACGAGAACAGACATGAACAGGTTAAACTACAGAGGCTCAAAATCTGGTCAGAAAGAAATCAAAACTGAATAATCCAGAAAAAAAAATAAAAATAAAATTGTGCCAGGAAATTAGTGGTTGACTTACACCCTTAAGAATGAGGCTTTGGACCCCTCTTATATTTTTATCCCCTAGTTTAAATTTGGATTTTCTCCTTCCTCTCAGCTGCCTTCAGTGAGAAGTTTTTGGACAACCTGTAAAACTGGGCAAAAAAAAAAAAAGTATGTGCAGCATAAAGTCTGATCACTAAGTTTTAAGGAAAAGTCATCTTAGCATTCCTTGCTTTAACTTAACCAAGGTTTCAACTGAGCAGACAGCACTTAAAATCTTCTGCCTCAGAAGGAAGGAGCAAAGGAGGAGAACAGATTTCGGAAGAGCTAGATGAAAGAGTTAAAGAATAGGCTAGCAAGAAACACAGGAACTCAAAGAAAACAAAGAGCTCAATCCTATGAGGTGCCCAGTACTTGCAACACCCATTGAAATGAAAGGTAGTTGGCAAACCTAAGAAATTTCCTGACATCATGTCCAGAGGAATAGCCTCTGCCTTTCTGTGATGGATACACACAGGAAAGGGTCTGTCATTTAGTCACTGCTTGGTCAACAAACTTTCAAAAAGGATGTTTAGACAGGTAAAAAAAACAGCCAACCAAAACCAAACAAAAAAAATTCCCAAACAACAAGAAGTCCACATGTTCCTCTCACATTTTGTGCTTGCCCTTCTATGGGTATCTGAATTTCTCTATTTCTCTTCTCATACACCAACAAACTATGTCTATGGACCAACCGCATCATTCAGCTTTATTCAGATTAGTCTCACTGAGATGAGCTGGGTAAGATTCCAGCAGACCCAGAGGATTCTTCCAGTCCTAACGTCTCCTGAGCCTTCCTACTCCTCTGCCCCTGTGCAGCCAGCATGTCCCTTCCCTCCAGAGATCCAAACCGTTGTGGGGCTGAGGCCATAAGCTAGAGAGGGCGATTCAAAGCACAGCTGTCACCACTTTTTTTTTTTACCTGGATGCTCAAGGTACTATCATGCTAAAAGACATCTTTTTTTTCCTCCTCCAGTTTCAAGCACTGGTTTGCAGGTTGTCAAGCATTCAGCTTTAAGTGGGGCATGCATTCACTTGCGTCTCCAGAACAGCGTTTACATTAACAAACACACTTTTCAAACAGGCAATGTCTCTTGAACAGTAAAATGTTTTATACAGAAAAAGACATGAGGTTTTAGCAAAAGGAAAGCTGTAGATACCCAGGAAAAAGCAAGAGGGAGCTTCCCAAATGAGAGATACAGGCTCATGGGAAGATCACAGTGCTCCAAATCACCACGGATTCCTTTGCTGAATAGACATCCTTCTGCAGCTCCAGTTGGCAGCCATCAGTGCTTACACTGTGAGAAGGATTCAGAAAAACTTGTTTAGTCACCCTGTAGGTACAAGCATTTTCAAGGTTATCCAAGCTACAGCAGCTGTTCTGTTAGCAAGTCCTTCACCTGCATTAAGAACCATCCTCTGGGCCTGTAAAAGTGTTCAGTAATGCATGGATGCAGAAAAAAAGAGTTAGAAACACTCATGGGCATTTTATGTGCATGGACTCTGAATATCAAACACCTGAACCTTCTAATAAAAATGCCTAAAGTAATATTTCATTCATATTAAACACTGTAATAAGGCCTTGTAGTATTTATGCATAGAATTTAACAATTGTGTATAGCTTTTTACAAGTATGTATATGTTTCTCTGTGTGCATGCACTTCACCCAGCACTACACGAGATAATTACACAAATTACACAGCTGTAATTGATAATGAGGAACCAAGTTATACTCTAGCATATCATTGGGTACTACTTAACGGTCTTCCAATACATATTCATTGCTATTGGTTTCCAGAGTTTTGAACTTGGAACAGCTTCAAAATTCACAATGTTTTAAGTCACCAGGAAACTAAATAACTCTTTCTTTCTTTCCCTATCCCAAATTCAGAATTTAGATCCAAACCACAAATACCGACAGAGGCCCCGAAATTGAATTCTCACAATCGCTGCAGTAGCAGGTTCACAGTTCAGCGCTCCGTGCCCTTGCAGCACTGCCAAGAGGCAGCTTTATCTCGCTCGAAATTGAGATTTAAGGCTTCGAAGGGGACACAAATCAGCTGCCTAGCCATCTAACTTGCTGGACCTTAGCATCATAATTTTTAAAATACGTTTTTGATCATTTTATACATCTTGTCTTTATGACTGGAATCACGGTGTGGAAAGGTGTCAGGCCTTATGGGTAAAAGAGAGAAAACTCCTAACAGAAGTTTCATATTATGTTAATCTTTTCAATGACTTTTTGCTTTTTACAGTGCATAATAGTATCAAGTAGTCCACAAAATAACTGGCGTAAGAGTTTTCACAGGACTCCTGGAAAGACCTGTAGAGCTCAGCAACAGCTTTGCCAATTTTCCCAATTGCTCCCCCAAAATTTACACTAGCAGGATGCCATTGTGTGACCATTTTTTTTTCTAAAAGCAAGAGTTGTACTAGAATACTAGACAAAAGCATTCCTGAAATTTTGGCAAACTACGGCTCAAGCGATAGCAATTGTTATAATCTGGACTCAGTTCACCTACACAAGGAAATCATAACAAAATCTCATGACAGCAATAATAACTCTAACAGTGGTTCAGCACACAGAATCCACTTTATACCACGTCCATCTCTAGACATAATTGCAAGGAGATAACTTTTGTAAACAGTGGGCACTGCAGATATTTTAGAAGAAATAAACAACTACAGGAATCCACTGTAGATGATCAGTTTGGAGAAATTCAGGATACACCTCAAATAATCGCGGGCTTTTGATACCGTACCAGCAAAACAATCAAACTCTTGCTTAGATGAACACACCTAGTGGTTGTCAAAGCAAGGAGTTCCTACATGCTGAAAAAAACCCATGATTTCCCCTCAGCTACTTTGGCTTAACTAAGGCTTTCAGATAAAAATAGTAAAAAATAAAACATCTCTACTAAAAAAAAAAAAATTAAAGTCAAAGTACACAATGGAAAAAAACAGGACCATATCTGAGAGACAAGAGAAAAGAAACAAGAAGAAAGGAAGGAGAGGGTGATTAAAGCAAAATATAGCTTGTAAGAACATATCCTTAAAAAAAAATCCCAATATTTCCTCAAAAATACAGATTTCTTGAAAGTATGAAAATGTTAAGGTATCAGATACCAGGTCACCACTCTTAGGCCAAGACCTTTGGATGCTTAGTTCTATTCCTTGAATTGAACACAGGTTGCTTTGGTAGACTGGGATTTAATTATACTTAAGCTAGGCCAATTCCCTTGCTTAACCAACGGACCACCTGGTGCTGGAGAGCCCTCTCATCTCTTCAGAGTTGTTACTACAGCCCTAAGGCTAAAACTCATCCAAATCCCCCCCCCTTTTTTTTTTTCTTATCTTTTCCACTTTAGCACTCAATCTTCTTCTGTGCACTACTGTCCTCTTCGCTTCCCCCACCGCCTTTCTGCAAGCTCTGAGCCAGGCTTTTCTGAGTGTCAGAACAGTGCCAAGGATAAATATTCTCAAGGGGAGTTTGTGCGAGTAGCTACTACCAGAAATTCCTGAGTAAATCCACCATTCACTAACCTCTCTGCGCAGACAAGGCTGGCTGTGCACATGAATGTTGTGCATGAGCCTACACCCATGTCCTCCCTTTAGGGCTGTCGGTGTTCAAACTACACTCGTGGCGAGTTGGTTGACTTCTCTTTGGCACACATGCACATAAGACAGGACCAACACACAACAGTCCAGAAAAGTACTGTATTTCAGACAGAGCATCTGATGCTGAGAAAAGTATCACCTACTCGTTATTTGTTTAAACTGAAAAAAAGGGAAACTTTTTCCAAAAAGGCCTCACTGGTTTTTAATCCGATAGTTCTAGATCTTTGCTTGCTTGCTTGCTATGTTTGCATTCATTTTTTTGTGAGCTATATCTACTTTTCATCCGGCAAAGCGAGCAAGTTAAGGAGCGTGAAAATGTAAAGGAACTGCATGAGCATATAAAGTGCAATGATAATATAGATAATCAAGATAATCAATGATAATCAAGAAATCAGCTGACCTTAGTTTTGACTGCCTTATCATGCCTGAGACCCTGGAGCAACCAGCAAAAAGACCTAGACTCTCCCCGCCAAAACATTCCATGTTTTAGAGTTTTCACCTAGAAACTACATGAGATGGAACTTGCAGCTGTTAGTCAACAGCATCCAAAAGCCTTGAACTGACAGAAGCAATAAAAATCAGCTTATATGCAAGTACGTTAACTACTAATCTCAGAAAATAGGGAATGGCCCACACCCTGCTCCCAGATACTGCTGGAAAGCACACAAACGCTTCCTCATGTTTCCAATCTCATCATCTTTCTGACTGGATACATTCTCAAATAGCAGAAGTCCACTCCTAATTTTCTGTCAGCTATTGTACAAGAAACTTTGCCCAACGAGATACAAAATGCTTAGGTAAACAGAGAGCAACTGAAAAATACCATTTATTTACATTTAACACACTGTTGCTTAAATTTGGCGGGACTTCCAGGTTTAGGAGCCCTTTGCCATGCATGTCCTAGTGTTCTAGCATTTTGTGTCATTTTGTGACATTTGCAGCAAATAGGCTTCCACAGAAAACATTCTGGTGGTCATGACAAGCGCTGCTCAAAGTAAAAGGGGTTAGGGAAGAGGATTTTCCCATATGCAACAGGAACACCAACTATGCTTCAAGCAATAGCTGTAAGAGACGAATTTCTCAAATTGAGTAACCCGAACACTTCTATGACATTAGCTCCCAAGTTTTAAAAAAATCCTGTCTATTGGAAATGAGGGGATCTGTGACATATCCCACTCTGCATGGCCCAAACAAAAATCATTAACATGTCACTGCCTTTGCTCCATTTCACAACAGAATTCTCTAGTTCTGGGGAGCACGACAGTGGCGTCATTTGTTTTTTAAACATGTAGCACACTGGTCCTATTAAAACAACATCACAATACACAAGCACTCTTTGGGAAATGTTTCCATGTATGAAAAGCAGCAAAAGCCATTTGAAAGATATAGAAGATTTATGAAGGTTCTGACAAATCCACTCACGAAGCAGGGTCGCAGTAAGGGTCCGAAGGCAATCAGAAAAGGGTGTTGTGCCTAGGTAGGGAAGTGTGTGTGCAAGCTTATGTGTATGGGTTTTAAGCATCCTTAACATAGCAGCAGCCCAAAGTTCAGCTTCCTTTCAGGTTTGCTAAATGAGTTCTTCAATTGCCTGTGGATTAGGTGAGTACCATTGAAACACTCTCTTCAACCCTCTTCAGCGAGACTTTATTGAGAAACTCTTCCTGTAGAATTTCATGACAGGAAGAAGGATGCTGAACGTTGTTTTTCTTAGCCAGAAAAGCTACTTTCCTTAATTGGGAATGCCAATTTTAATCAAAGTTTTTATGTCGTAATGTAAGATGAATTTAAAATGCATGACTTAGCAACTATTAAGATTTTGCTCTTAACATTATATAGTCATAGAATCACAGAATGGCCCGGGCTGGAAGGGACCTTAGAGATCGTTTTAATCCAACCTCCCTGCCGTGCGCAGAGACGCCACCTCTCGACTGGGTCAGGCAACACGTGAGAACCGAACGGGAATCGAACCCGCGACCTTTGGTGTAGTCCTACTATGTCCTCACTCCTGACACATCTTAGACAAATTCTGTCGTGTGAGGCAGGTGCTTTGTAGTTATAATTTTATGCCAAATAAGACTTGAAATAGGAAGAAATATATTTAGAGTCTGGATCTCTCCCTAAAAAAGCATATGATATTTCACAGTTTCGAATTCTGGCCAGTGTCTAGACCTTTGTCTAATTTCCAGTAAAATTTTGATTTACAAGTCTTAAAGTGCTACTATTACATCTGCAAATTTCAGAAGAGACTCCCAAAATTCCATAGTTATGAAAACCATATACCTTCTCTTCTTATGGGGTGATTCAATTCAAGTCAGTCGACATGCTTCTACAGTTAAACAGAAGATTTAGTTCAAATAATCTAAGTTTGATGCATACGGAATTATCATTATTATTACTATTTGCACGATCTCTTTCTACAGAAAAAAATATTTCTTCATATATACTACCTTTCTCATTACTCTTCATATGCTCCTTTCATCTTAATTTGAAGCTCATGTTGTCAGAAGCAGGACAAACATCATCTAAAGCAATAAACACTAATAATGAGAATAAGAATTAAATGCTAACAGTGAGAAACAATAACTGAACTCTTGCACATCCCAATGTGCACTGCATTCAGATGGCTACTAGAGCTACTGCCAGGTACATAGGTGTGTCTTTTTTTAAAAAAAATCTCAATTGAAAAAAGGGTTTGTTTTGTTCATCTGGGAATCATACTTTTAGTTTTATTTTTTCAGTAAGAAAACAGAATTATCTCAGGTCAAATCTAAAAGTGTTTTGGTTTGTCTGCCAAAACTAACCTGAAAACATTTTAAAAGAAACTTGGCCATATTACAGTTAAGTGGTATTTGAAAACTCAGCCTACAGTCACAGTCTTTACTGTATCTCATAGAAACGTGGTAACACAAAGCAAGGAAAGGTGAGAGGGCTGGATCTCCCCTGGGGAGGTTGCCAGACTTACTGGCAAGCCAAAAGCTCACCCGCTAGAGCCCCACTGCACTCTCCCAGTTGAAGTACCAAGAAACCGGTGATAGGACAAGGGGTAATGGGCTGAAACTGGAACATAAGAGGTTCCGCTTAAACTCGAGAAGAAACTTCTTCTCAGTGAGGGTGACGGAGCCCTGGAACAGGCTGCCCAGAGAGGTTGTGGAGTCTCCTTCTCTGGAGACATTCAAGACCTGCCTGGACACGTTCCCGTGTAGCATTATCGAGGCGTCCCTGCTCTGGCAGGGGGATTGGACTTGATGATCTTTTGAGGTCCCTTCCAACCCCTGACATTCTGCGATTCTGTGATCGGCTATTTATTAGGCTTGTTTTCTGTAGCACGTACAAACAATACGGAGAGTGACAAAGCGCCTCTGCATGAAAACAAGGCATAAAACAAAGAAAGGATGTGCACAAGGGAACAGGCACAAGCTGCTTTTCTGTTGTTTTTATTTTGTGCTAAAAATAGAACACAATACTTAGCTTTGTGACTGCTCACCCAAGCCTTAACAAACCAGAGGTTAAGACTATCAACATCATTAAAACTCTTTGCGATTTTCAGGTTTTTATCTAGATTCATGTTCTCCTAATATTATTTTCTTCAGAAACTGAGTCCTCTCCCAGAAAAAAAAAAAAATCCAAGAGAAATGCTCTTAAGTAGACATTGTAACAGAGAAATGATCAGACTTAGTCCTAAGCTATCACAGTTTAAAGAAAGAGACGTGGAAACTAAGAATTGTGACAAGCAAACTTTCACTAACTTTGAAGCTTTTTAAATTCCAGCTGTTGTAAAAGGCTGAACAACTTTCTACAAGAATGTGTCCTAGCTATGAAATATAACACTGCCTGGAGTTACTCTTTGTTACTACTAGCAACAAATAAAAACCAGTGCCCATACAGTGCAGTTCAGTGAGTTTTCTTGCCAGAACTGCCATTCATTTAACCAAATTAATTATGCTGTTTGCATCATGTCTTATCATTAGACTAAAACAAAACCTTGAATAAAGTTTGTAACAAGACTGACGCGGCAAAAATGGTCTGATCTAAACCCAGCATGCTTTCACATTAGGGGTTTTTGTACCATGCCTGATAAGATGCTACTACTGTAAAAATATACAAATATGGGATTTCCCAGCACTAAATATACTTGCAAGGTAAAGTGCTCGTCTGTAAATGTAGAAGAAGCAGTTCTAAATTACCAAGATCTTTATCAAGACAAAAATGTCATAGAGCCTCAGGATACATTTACAGATAGAATACAGAAGTGAACATGCTACGATTTTAGATGTTTTCTGAAAACATTTACAGACATAAAAGCTCTGATGTACAAAGAAATTGAATGTGCTGACTTATAAAATACAATAAAATATTCCTAGTATCCATGTTAAACAACTTTTATGCAAGAAAAATCTAAGTCCTATAATCAAATTAATGTGAGTTCTGCTCCAACATAGGTCATTTAAACTTCTCTTTAAGAATCCCAGTTACAGAGAAATTCCTGTCACCGGTGTGAGCTTGCACTTTGCAGTAGGAGATTTCTACCTGTTGCTGTACCCTCAAGGTCATCTTGGTGTTAGTGTTTAACATTTTGGTCTCCTCAACAGTAGCAAATACCTTCCGAATTTTGTCAGCCTTGTACCTTTCTTGCCTACTTCTTTATTGAAAATATTAAAACAAGATTAGCCCAAGAACAGTCCCCAAGAAACTCCGTTAGTAAAGTCTCTCCACTCTGAAAGTTTCCTTTCCAATACACAGATCTGCAACCTCTCATTTCATGACACCCTAACTTTTCTTCTACCAAGCACCATTTTTTCCTAGCTTAATGATAATTTATTATATGGATTATTTTTAGATATATAAAATAAACAGTCTGAAGTCCTATTAGAAACACCAGTCTTGCATGTTACAATGTACTTTTTGTAAGCTTCTGCTTTCCTTTCCTCAATTTTACAGTCATTTCTTTACATTCGTGTTTTTCCTTCCAAGTTCGTAGTGTTGGTAAGATCACAGTTCACCCTGCCCTCACTTTCTCAAATGCAGACACCATCTCGGGTAACAGACATTTCTGAAAAAACTGTCCTATGTGGATCACGCTACTTTATCTAAAAACAAGACTACCAAAAATACTACAACGAGAACATGAACATTTCATCTTGCCTTTTTAAATAAAAAGAACCATTTACGACACGGTCTAAGTTTTAAGCAGTCACTTAAGTCTCTAAGCAGAGTTATAACTCTGAATAAAATAGTTACTTTAGTGTAATGACGCTTGCTCAGCAATCACTAGCAAATGCACCTTAGTAAATGTGCCCCGCAGAGCTAATTGCCTGTGAATGTGCCTGTCTTTGCACGCGCCGATGTTGTAAAGCCACAATACCTGCACCAGGTTTTTAAAAGGCTTAGGCACCCTGTAAGTGCTCACAGCAAGAAGATCAATATTTCCTGTGTAATTGTTATTGTTCAAACAGACGGACTCAGAGGCACACCCAGACCTTCTCAAAATTTTTAAAACATCACTTTTCAGACCCAAAATATACAGCTTAGGTCCGTCTGGAGTAGGCAGCAATTTATACACAGGCTATAGTTTTAATCTTACCAGTTTACTCTGTCGTATAAACTGTGTTTCACCAGTAACTTCTTCAGGTTTTAGATTCCATGCTGCTACGCTTTTTGTTATGAATTTCATTTCAGAGGCACTGGGATCACAGAGCCAGCAGACTAGAACAAAGAAGGATCAGCAAAACCTGGAAACCAAATTTCGACTCTACACAGACACAACTGGAGAAGGCTGTCAGATTTTTTTTAATCAGTTGGAGACTCTTGACAAATGCAGTTTCAATGCCTCTCTTCCTCTAGTGATGATAGTCCATGGCTGGTCGGTATGAACTCACGTTTTATTTTTATTCAGACTACATCTGATTTGATATACTTCCCTTCTCATTATGCTAGTGCCAAAAGGAACTTCAGAAGAAAGGTTGTGATTAGAAAGGTGCTGGATTTCCCTGGTAGCAATCATCGTTAGAAATAATACAAAGTGAATATTCCCCACCGAGATTCTGAAGGAACAGTCTACAAGCAATTTTTCAGATGGGCATCCCATGCCAAGGATTAGATTCAGCCCTGGTTTAAAGCCAGCAGAGCCTGAACAAGCGGCTGAACTGACACGCTATGTCTCTGGAGGACTGAATACCAGTTTCATTTTTCTGATATGCTCACTGGCAGATATTTACAGACTTACTGAAAAGACGTGGACACAATTTCCCCACGTCTTTCTCACAGATACACCCGTAAAGAGAACTTCTCTATAAGCCCCTTCAGATGAAAAATAAAGCCTTCACTGTCAATGAACTATCACTGAACTATTTCCAGTGAAACTGTAAAGAAAATTAAAATCCACTAGGAAAAACTTTCTCAAAAGCATAGCAGTACTAAGAGTGACTCTTGATCAGCTTCTTAGCTGAAGAAGAAACAGAAGAAAAGGCAGAATAAGAAATAATGTCATTTTTAACAGATCCTTGGTGCTAATAGAACCAATGTCATCACGTAATCTGGACCTGAAGCTGCTGCCATTTAAGTTTATCATTCATATTAATTTAATTTGCAGGTGTGTTGGGCTTTTAGAGGAATATATATGGAAACCCAGTATGGAGAATCTCAAATTCTGTTCAAAGACCAGAAGAGATAAGGTTGTTCTATTAATTGTGGAAATATGTGCAACTAGATGTACCAGAATTACGATTTATTCTATCAGATTTAATTATTGTTCAAATTAGCAGTAGTCTTTAATCCTACTAAGAAAACTGGGATCAGGTATTTAAAAAAGAAGAATGACTCAAAAAAAAATGAAAAAAATTAACAAAAAGCAGATCTCAAAATGGAACAGCTGTAGAAGGTAAAGGTCTGCTAGTCTGCAATCCTCCAGCTTTCCCCCTTTCCCAAGGCTTTTGGTTTAAATGTACGTGGACAGCTGCTCTTGAATGAAATCAGAATTTTTCTGGACACTTCTGTCTATTTAATCGGGAATACCAATTATCTCAGGATGAATGAAAATATTTAGAGACATCATTTCACCGATAAGAGTTCATACTACAAGACAAATTATTATAAAGTTCGTATAGTCATTCCTAATTTTTTGTCTAAAAAACCCCAAAGATTCTCAGCACTGAAGCATGCTGCAGTCCCTAAAATCCAGTTAGCAGCATTTTGTTTATATTATGGGTTTTGTTTCCTGGAGTTTTTCACAAGAAATATTTGGCAGAGACTACTTTGCTCTAATTTTTGTTTGTTGGTTTTTAATGAAACAGGTGGATGGGATATTAGAGCGCTGGATCTGGAAAATGGCAGCTGCTCTGAAGTCACAGCATAAACAAACCAACGTGATCATTGCAGACTGGCTGACGTTCGCTCACCAGCACTACCCCATTGCTGTGCAGAACACGCGGTACATAGGACAGGAGATAGCAGACTTCCTGCAATGGCTGGAGGTAAGAGCCCCCAGATCAACACAGGTTTCTCTGGAAAAGACCTATTTCCCTGTTCTTATGCTTCTACCACCTTTCTGAAATACTGCGCTGGTTAATGCTGTTCATTTTAATCACGTTTCTCTAACGCATTGCAAATGTTTCTTCCGCATAAGCTTTCATACGACTTTCCTAAAACCTTCATCGTGCAAGGAGAAAAAAAATGAGTGGTCTTGTTTATTAAAATATTTTAATATATCTTCAGAACTGAGATAATTTCATGCTACATTAGCTTTTCAGTCAGCACGTGTGCAGACAGCTGAGAGTCTCACACTGGAAAGCAGGCACACATTACCAACTCCAAGCGGTTAGTTCAGTCACGTGGGTTTCACAGAATCACAGAATGTCTTGGGTTGGAAAGCACCTTAGAGATCATCTAATTCAACCTCTCTGCCATGGGCAGGGACGCCTCTCAACTAGATCAGGCTACTCAGGGCTCTGTCCAACCTGGCCTTGAACACCTCCAGGGAGGGGGCAGCCAGAACTTCTCTGGGCAATTTATTCCAGAGTCTTGCCACCCTCATACTAAAGAATTTCTCCCTAAGATCCAATATGAACCTATTCTCCTTCAATTTAAATTCATTTCCCCTTGCCCTATCACTGGACACTCTTGTAAAAAGTCCCTCTCCAGCCCTCCTGTAGGTTCCCTTCAGGAACTGGCACTTACAAGGTCCACTCGGAGTCTTCTCTTCTCCAGGCTGAACAATCCCAGCTGCCTCAGCCTGTCCTCGTAGCAGAGGTGTTCTGGCTCCTAGATCATCTTCATGGCCCTCCTGAGCTCGCTGCAACAGATCTATGTTCCTCTTAACGTGGGGACACCAGAACTGGACGCAGTATTCAAGGTGGGGTCTCACAAGAGCAGAGTAAAGGGGGAGAATCACCTCTCCTGCCCTGCTGGCCACACTCCTCTTGTTGCATCCCAGGATGGGGTTGGCCGCCTGGGTTGCATGAGCGCCCTGCCAGCTCACGCTGAGCTGCTCACCTATCAACATCCCCACGTCCTTCTCTTCAGGGTTACTCTCAACCCACTCTGCACCTGGGACTGGCCCGGCCCAGGTGCAGGACCTTGCACTTTGACTTGTTGAACCTCATGCAGTCTGCACTGGCCCATTTCTGAAGTCTGTGAAGGTCCCTCTGGATGGCATCCCTTCCCTCAAGTGAGGCCACCACACAGCTTGGTGTCATTGGCAAACTCGCTGAGGGTGCCCTCACTGGTGTCCATGTCGCTGACAAAGATGTGGAACAGCACCAGACCCAGAACAGTGACTCCACTTGTCACTGGTCTCCATGTGGACACTGAGCCATTGACCACAACTCTGAGTGTGACCCTCTAGCCAGTTTCTTATCCACCGAGTGTTTGTTATCTGTGTTTAACTTCTGCTTTAACGCAGAATTCAAGCATGGCATTGTGTCTGATTTTTGCCTCAGTTCCCCAAAGATAATTCTAAAATAATGGCTTAGGGATCCAGAATGTCAAAGGAGACCTTTTAAAGAGGACAGACACACCTCACAGGGGCAGTAACGAGTACAGAGCCACGCTAAGGCAGTGACTGCTTAGCCAAAGCCCTGCTACCTACGGAGCAGTGGCCATGGCTGGACTGGAAAGGCTTCAGAGAGGTCTGCAAGGGATCACTGGTCTCCAGTACTATTTAAGAAAAGGCAGAGGGCAAACAATAGAATGAAATCCCTTATACAAACCAGGGACCCTAAGCAACTCTCATTTCACCTCTCTCTAGTACTAATTTAAGCTACCTAATCTGAAATTAAATTATACTTCTGTATGTCACAATAAATTATTAATATTTTAATTTAAATATCGCAAGACCTAAGGTGGAATGGATACACATCGCAGAACTGAAAAAGTTGTAGCAAATACTGTTGAAAGGCTAAGCTGCTTTCAGAAGGAATGGCAAGGCTAGAAGCTGTCAGATACCATGGCAAGTTAGGGACAACAGGTACAAAAGAGAAGGCAGAAGAGCCAATTGCTATATTTCATTTTGACATTACAAGAAACTTCAGCTCTTGGTCAAATGTGGTTTAAGTTGCTGGAGTCTAAAGTCATATTTTGAAGCTGTTTAATTATTGAATGAATCAAACAGTGGACTTTGTTCAGTTCCCAGGAGGACACATCACACTGTCAACAATAAAGACAGTCTCTGATTTCCCCAGTGTCAAACAAACAAATTGAGGCCTGAGTAAATGACTCCATGCTCCAGCACTGTAGGTAGCTTCTCTTGGACCATGATACGTTCTAGGATTTAAATGTACCATAAATTTTCAGTGTTCAGTAGATCATGTTCAAGCAGTAAACTTCCCCTCTGTTGAGAAGCACCCCTCTTGAATTTAACAGCTGAAAACCCCTTCATTCCATCTCTCGTAAGGGTCTTTCCACTATGCTTACAGGCAGGTGAGTATTTGAAATATTTTCAATGGATGTAACAAGAACTGTGGTGCTGTGCAAAATCTGAATAAAGAATAAAGTAAATCTTTGTGGGTTTATTCCAAGAATTAATAGGGCATGATCTGTAACAATCTCAACAGCATCCACCTCAGTCACACCTGCCAAGAAAATTGGTCAGATCTTGTGATTTCTAAGAGCTGCCTCTCTCAGCAGAAGGTTGCCAAGTTTTACCTCACCTTCACGAGACAAGTATCGAAACTGTAAAGCCACTTCACTGGGTCAGGCAATATTCACAAGGAAATTAAAACAGAAGCTGCCTTCCCTGCAAGAAGAATATGCCACAGCTTTGAACCTTGCAGCTCAGGTGAAATGCTGAAGATCTAGATAGTATTGATCTGGTAGAAAGACGGGCCTGAGGCCAATTCTGCTTCAATAGGTTTGTTCCAGATCAGATACCCAGTTTTGTGCAAATCAGTCCAAGAATTGTCATTGCCATATCACTTAGCACGTCTGATCAATGTTTTGATACTTTGGCTTCTAATCTGGTACGTGCTAGTATCTCAGGCAAAAAAAGCAAGGCTTTTTCTATAAAGGATCAGATCTATAAAGGACAGATCCACTTTACAGTCATAGGAAAGTCAGATGATGCTCATTTGCATCACTGGCAACAGTGACAAAACTCCTGCTATCCGTGTTGATGGTTTTCCTAAGTATAGCACATAAGTAGCAGTACCCAAATGTGTGGCATTTTCCTGCTGCACGAAAAGGAGGCAAAGAATAACATTCAGTCACTGAAGAAATTTAGTGCATGATCCGTGCACCTCAGTTGACCTCTATCGACAGGCAAAGTTGTGTTGTAATTCGTGGCATTCTTGGCTTGTAGTAACTATTTCATTGCTTACTTTTTCACATTTATTGCATCTAAATCAAGCTGTTGTTACCCTTCAGGAATCCATTCAATTTTCCAGAAGCAATGTTCATCTAATAGGCTACAGCCTAGGAGCTCATGTTTCAGGCTTTGCTGGAAGTTTTATCAGTGGTACAAAGAAGATTGGAAGAATTACGGGTAAGACAGAACTTTAAGAAATGTCAACCGATTTAAGATACATTGATGTCTGACATATTAATATTTAGCTGTTGAAAAGCAGTATTTACCAGAGTTTAGAAGTTTCATTCCATTGGTTTAGAAATTAGATTAGAAAATTTAATGAAAAGCCTTTTCAAAATGAAGTATCATAATATTTCTAACTTTTCCTACCTCAGTCCAAATTAAGTCACACAGAATATACAAGCATGGGGACTAGAAACCATAAACCAAAGATTCAGGTTGCTTGAATTTATCTTGTATCCATCACCAGTAACACCTTGAGCTAAATGTTAGCCGCTAACCTTGGATATTTGATAATTATCTTGACCCACAGCATTTCAAATACACTGCTCATTGTTAGCAACTCATATTAAAAAATTACATTAAGGAAATTGTCTAAGTGCTTGAGCTTTCAATTGTGGTGCATTGCTCATACAGTGAATTACAGCCAGTTCTTCTGTGGTAAAAATCATAATCCTGGATTACGTTTTATCGGAAGAATATCATTAGAGTATCCCTAATAGATGCTCCAAGTAAACAAAGTTAACCATAACTCTTGATTCTTTTGACTAGTGGCATTTTGAGCCTTTGTATCTGTATTGAGTGTAATGAAAATTTATGAGGTTATTGATACACTGTGTACAGTACCACATCCAATGCACAGTGACATCCTAAAAAAAAATCAGAAGTGCATTTTAGACAAGGCCTGTATCAGCTACATTTAAGTTATCAGCGAAAATATTTTACTTTCATCTGATTTGTGAGGCAAACATGCATGATTGCAGTTTCAAGTCCCAATTCTGATCTTGGATTCACTACCACACACCATAGCCCCTAACACAGTCAGCTCATGACAGTGCCTGCGTGCCAAGAAGCTGATTTTACACAATGTGTCATGATACTACATCTGTGTATACACTGAAGGACTTTAGCTCATCAGTGCTGCTTGTTTAAACCATATCAGTACATCAAACCTCGCTAATGGATAAGTAAAATATATTAAAACACATTATTTAATTGTAACAGCTATATGTATTACTCAGCAAAAAAACATTCAGACTTGAAACAATAAGCTCCAAAAATTCATAGTGATAAAATACTAAGTAGCCTGTGTTATCAGTCTGGTCCAGTTACATGTGAAGGATCTGGAATTTAGAAACTTCTGCTCAAAACCGAAGGGAGCTCTAAACTACACAGGCAGTCCTTATATTCTATAAGTCAGTTCCCAAACAAATGAACACCATAAAAAGATACCTAGCAAACTAAAAATCAGCAAGACTCCAGAAGTGGAATATTATTTTTCTGAATTATTTGCTTTGAAGGTTTTAAACAACACCTAGCAAACATAAGGCTCTTTTAAGCAATACGTAAAGCTTTATAAAGTTTCAGGTCCCAAATGTGGGTTAAAAGTCAACCTCCCTGCGGGACTGGTGTCTTCCAAACGGCCTCTGAAATGCATGACCTCTAGAGTATGTAAGAACAAAATTAAGTAAACATCCCTCAAGTGACAAAGCAGCAGCGAGCACGGTTTGCCTACAACAAACACACCTATCTCTGGGCCTGTGTCCTTGTGCGTGTAGCAGCTCCTGTTTATTACAGCGCCTGTGTTTACCCTTTGGTGCAACCACGTACCTTCCACAGGACAAGTATTCCTAGCATTGCTTCTGTCAAAGACCTTGTAAAGTACCAGTGCTGTTCCTTTTTCAATATTTATCACAGATTTTTCTCAAAATAGTAAAAGTACAGCTCACCTGCACTGTGTCACAACTAGGTTATTTGCACTTATTGCAGGCCTTGACCCTGCCGGTCCCTTGTTTGAAGGAATGTCGCCAACAGATCGTTTATCTCCAGACGACGCAAACTTTGTAGATGCAATTCATACCTTCACTAAGCAGCATATGGGTCTCAGCGTTGGCATCAAGCAGCCTGTGGCTCATTTCGACTTTTATCCCAACGGGGGCACCTTTCAGCCTGGCTGTCACTTCATACACGTGTATAACCACATTGCACAGTACGGAATCACTGGTAAGAACCAATGGCACAAGAGGGGAAGCAGCACTGCAGCTGCACTGACAGTATCTCTGGGAAGCTTTACGTATCTCTATGGTCTTACATCGTGTCTAATGGAAGTGTTATCTCCCTTTAGATGCCAGGTAATTTCTTTCCTAGAAATTGGTTATCTGATTTTTTTTATGTATTAAGTTCAAGTTCTTCTTACCAACTCCAGTTAGGAATTTAGCTGCCTAGCACTTCTGAAAAATTAGGCCACAAGCACCCTGCTGTCAAGCACTTCTGAATAATTTCAAAGGTGTTTTAGTGGGAGAGGAAATGAGAAAACTTATTCTAATTAAGGTAGATTCATCTACTCTGCAATTAATTATTGCAAAGCAAATAAAACACAGGGCTGTACTACTCACCTCCTTAGCTGGCTTTTTCCCAACTTCCCGTGTCCTCCCGTTGTGCAGATGATGCTCTCTCTAGGACCTGACTGCCAAGTGTTCCAGGCTAGGTTTTATATATAGAAGCTTATTTCCAATGTACCTAAACATAAATGTACAGAGAAACTGATGCAACACACTGGCAAAAGGTACTGATGCACAGTGACAACCAGAACTGTTCAGGGAAAAACTCCAAGAGTACTGTTAACCTAGCATGCTGCACTGCAAAAACTATTTCTCAACTATCATCACAACGTCTAAAAGTAGGTCTTCTTCGCAGATAATTCATGACAAATATGAAATCAAACAGCAGCTAAAAGCTTATCGGTGAAGATGAACAAAAAACGGTCCATCTTAATATATTCCAATGACACAGAAGAAAACAATTTTTGTAATTTTATGACACATACAGATTTCTCGCAAAAGAAATTTTTTTTTATTTTTAACATGTATTTTTTCAGCTGCAAGCAAAATTCAGTTCAACACAAGAGTTTGCTACTCTGATAAAAACAAAATAGGCCATCACCGCATAACCATTCAAAAAGACAACAGTGTTCAACCACTCAGAATGAGACTGCTGTCTTTAACGTGGCACGCTCTGAAAAACTGCATAAGGCCTCATATATTGTATTTCATACTGACCAGAACAGCCAGTGCAATGAAATCAAGTTCACATTTACAGCCTTAAGCAGTCAGGCTAGAGAAGTTTAAGTAGCACATTATTCAACTTTACTACCATGTGGGTTAAACTGTTCTTTGATGATCCTAAAGTAAAGTTGCTGCAATGTACAATTTCTAAGACCAAATCATGATGTTTTAGTAGTAAAGGGGGTAGGGGGAAACCAGTAACATATATTCACAGCTGGTTACTGTAATCCTCTGCAGCTGAAACAGTAAGAACGAGGACGTGCAAAATTTTGTCATTTGCATTTTTTCCAGGCATCACTCAGGCTGTGAAATGTGCCCATGAGAGGTCAGTTCACTTGTTCATCGACTCCCTGCTTCACAACGACAAGCAAAGCATAGCATACGGGTGCAACGACATCAACACTTTCAACAAAGGAATGTGCCTCAGCTGTCGAAAGAACCGGTGCAACACACTGGGCTACAACATCAGGGAGGAAAGGCTCCCAAAAAGTAGACGACTCTTTCTGAAAACAAGAGCATACATGCCTTTCAAAGGTTTGTGAGAATACTTCTTTCAGTCTCCAGCTTGGTCACAAAGTGTGAAATTGAGCCTAAGCTTTGCTATCCTGTTTACTCATTTATTAAAGCATATAAAATTGATGGGAAAAATCAGTTTGCTTAGGCAACTGAGAATCCCAGTAGGCCGTCCTGATGCCCTTTCATTGAGATCTTGACGTAATACTTCTGTGGGAAAAAGGATGCAGCATGTTTGCCCCAGGCCGACTGAGGATCTGTGGCCTCAGCGGTGCTCAGGGTCCTCATCTATGGGATTTTCCTACAACTGCCCTGTGCAAGTCTGTTATAACATATGCAGGCACAGAGCCAAGCCAAAAAAAGCAGCATAATTGCTCTGGGAGGCCTGTAAAACCTCCTGTTCCAAGTCTGCCCAAATCTTATCTGCAATTAGTCTACAAGACGACATATAAATTATTACTTTTCAAACAACGGATAGACAACAGAATTGTATGGACTCTCACAGGGCCGAACTCCAGCACTAAAATAAATTGACTGGTACTCTAGCTTTATCTCCATTAAGTGACATTATCAAGAGGACAAAGTACCAATTTTCTAAGCTCAGAGACACCGTCAGTGTGGTTTCTTGCATCCCTTACCAGACGGAGGGGAAGCAGTCTCACAGGGAGAGAGGGCCTCGCTGCCGGCCTCCATCACAAAACATCCTGGGCCTGGCTGTAGGTCGGTTCCAACTCGGCTGTTGGGGAGCCCACGGGGCGACTGCTGCTGTTGAGCAGACGTTCCCCTGCCAGCAGGAAGGCTCAGGTACATTTTAAAGCGAGAACAAGCAGGACTTGTGCAGTGTGAGTGGCAGGGACGGGCTTCCAAGGGGCTTCCAGCGCAGGGACGTGTGGCGCATGGCGCTCTTCCTCACCGCCTCCTTTCCCCGGCTGACGATGGGGCGTGTGGAGAGCAACACCCTGGCCCAGCCTGGGCAGGGCTGCCATGCACGTGTAGAGGAGATCCGAGGTGTGCCCATGGCCTCAGTGAGTGCCGGTGCCCTCCCCACAGCCCCCTCAGCGCCCACCACCCACCTCACGGGCCCGGCCCGGCCTGTGCCTCAGCCTGAGGTGGCGCCAGGGCCCTGCCCGCCCCCCAGGCTCCCCCCGAAATGCCCCCGGTCACGGGGGTCTCTCACCTCCTCGCCCGCTGCCAGGGCTGGCACAGCTGGAAAGGGGGTTCCTCCCTCCTGTAGGAGGGGGTCACTCCCCACCTCAGACACTGGGGCCGCAGAAGCCCTTGGAATGTTGACATTGTGCCCCTGGCATGGACACCCAAGGGCTTCCCCAGTCCTGAGGAGAAAGGCCTAAGAGCGCTGCTTGCATTACACATTGCTTCCAGCACAGTGCCCAGAACTCAACTGTGATAGCATAGATTTAACAAACAAAACAACACCCCAAAACCAATTTTCAGATACTTTTTAAAACCATTTCGGAATCTTCCACTTAATGCAGCTGGGAAGTACACGGCGGTGATTCCAGAGGGGTCTGCCTCAGCCCTGGCTGATACTCGGGGCACCTGATGCTTTTCAAACAGCCTCAGGAAGCTACTCAAGGCACATTAAAAGCTCTAGAGGCCATGTCTAGTCACCTGATGTAATTTTGCTGCAGCACAGTCACATCAGGAAGTGAACTGGTCTGAGATGTGGCGCCTGCTACCGACGATCCCTGGGTTGTGTTCTCTCCTGGACACAATGATAGTTTCAGCTTACGGTAAAATATTGTGTCTTGGCTTTAATTTCAATTCGAAACACGTTGCGTTTCTGTGCTTCTAAGTGTTTTGCTTCAGAAAAACATCCCTTGGTGCATTATGCAGATATCGGTGCCCCAGACAATGGTTTCCTTTCAAGGAAGTTCTCAAACAAGGCGGCAACTGTGGGAGGATGCGCACAAAGTCACCTTTGTAATGCTTTTAAAAAAATGTTTTGAAGACCATGTGAGAAGCCCAAACAGAAGAAATCTGAGAAACTCAGCATTGCACTTAACAATCCTCTGTCTTCATGAAATCTGATGTTTCATTTTCCAAGTACTTTAATCCAGTTCAAACAAAAAAAAACCAAACCAGTTGTTTACAAAGAAGTTAACATCTATAATCAAGCTGTGATGGGACTCTGAGTCAGGGTTTTTGTATGAATACACTCATCTTTTTCCTTAAAGTGAGCATCATAACCACAGCAAAAGCCTAGACTTCATCAGAACATACACTAAACCAATCATTTTTTAATTGGAGAGAAACCTCAAGGACAGGACAGTAATAAAAATGACCTGTAAATGAGCTTCTTTGCCTACTTTGTCCTCATCGGGTTTGCAGCAAAGAACCTGTGATTTTGGTTTCTGACTGAAAACCTCTCAAAAGAAAGTACATCGTTCATTAAGAAACAATAACTACAAAATGACAACAAAAAGATAGAGTCTTACAAGAAAATACCTTCCATTGTGAACATTCAGAGCCACACACATACAAAAAATAAGTCTATCTATGCATACACATTAAAAAAATACTCCCTCAGCAGTATGGTGGAGCTGTTCTCTGATGTAGCAAAGCCTGAAGTGGGGAGGAGAGAAAATGAGGAAAGAGCATCTTTCTACTCAAAAATTAGCACACAATAATATGTACCAGAACAGTTTCCCATGTGTAACTTGACAAGATTGCAAGGATAAATACAACACCCCTTACTTCCCAAATACTGTGGTCTTAGTTAATAGACATTACTTAGGGTTTTCTTAAATAACACCTAAATCTATCAGTTTTGTCAAGAAGGCAGCTGACAGAATCACCAGACAGAAGAGTTCTGGACATTCAGCTCTAGCTGACAATACCTGTGTGCACATGGTCTCTAACTGTGTGTTGGGGCTTGGTTTTTTTTCATAACATACTAAATGTCAAGCTGCTCATACTCAGCACACTGGTGACTGCTTAGGCATTCTTTATTCTGACAATATTCAGTTCAAAGACTTCTCTATACACTGTTCTTGTAGAAACCCACCAAACTGAAGTATTAATGACATCTTTCTTACAGTAATGTGCTTGAACAAGGTCATATTGTCAACGGAGAGATGGTAAGCACAATGCATCACTATGCAGTCAAGTAAAGTTTGTGAGTCATCTGTTTTGCAGGGCAATTTTCTAACTGATGAGAAGAAGAGCCTATGTTGTGTAAGGTCTTCAATCTGTATCATACATCTCTACTCATGTCCAGTCACAAGGATTTGTCTGGTGATGAGAGAGCTTGCCAGAAATTCTAGCAATTAAACTTCTGAAAAGCTGAAGTATTTCCTAATGAAGAATGTTTTACCCTACAAAGGGGACTCAGTCCAGGTTACCTTTTTTCTCCATTCTTTTAAATAGATGAACAAGAGCCTCAAACCCTAAAGGATTACACAGCACAGCAACAATCACAAAAATGATGAATTGCAAAAAAATTGTTTAAAAATACTATCAATCACGTTTCTGAAATGCAAAATTCTTTCGTCTGAGAAACCTACTGCTGCTTTGACAATTAATATCATTACTTTGCAAATTCTTCCTTTCTACAGTCTATCATTACCAGTTCAAGATCCACTTCATCAATGAAATCCAAGGCAAACAGATAGACCCAACTTTTACCATGTCTCTGACAGGCACTAAAGAGGAAGCTAAAAACCTGCCCATCACACTGTGAGTATTGATATTACAAAAATATTTCTGAGTAGATGAAAACAAATTCATTACTGTAATCATTAGTGACTCAAGCTAAAATACTGGAACACCTTCCATCCCCCCAGTACAATTCAGAATAATTTATATGCTGTTGGAATTATTAAATAAGTTTCCTGAGGGCGCACTAACCATCCACAGTACAAGGGGATGTCAAGAAGATCAAACACGATGCATTCAGGTGTGTATTCAAATACTCGCACACCTGTAAACTTCACACTGACATCCAGACCTGTCTGTAATTAGAATCGCCATTGCAGCACTCATGTTCTGACAGCAGAAAGAAAATAAAAACCAGATGACCAAAGAGAGCTTTGTAGACTTGGTTGTAACCCTTCATCACTTAGTACGTATCAACATTTCAAAATTCAACATTTTGAAAATAAAAATTAAAAAGGGGAAACCAGCTAAACAACTGTTTCAATGCATATTCACATTAATCATTCTCACTCTGCTAGAAAAGAACTGCAAAATAGGATTGCTCGCTCCAATCAGCTGTATCTGACTTTCTTTTTCTACACTTCCTCACTGCACAAGTGAGAAACAAGGTGCCAATTTATAACACTGGATCATGTATACAATCATGCTATGAAGGAAATGTTTTATTGCAGCTAAGCGAAGATGAAATTGTCCTCTTTTCACCCATACTCCCTAAAAAAAAAATCACAAAAAGTGTTATATTGTTCATGCAGATTTTCCATGAAAAAATCTCTATAGAACAAACTTATCCTGGAAGTTTCCATGAACATTAAGTGTCCTGTCCACTTATGTTTGGTCCATACCATGGCTGACACAGGGACATCTAATCCATGAAAACACAAATAAATTAACAGCTGAATTCAGATATATATTTTAGGATATTTCTCATGATGGATGCTATCTGTATTAACAAAAGCAAAGCCAACAGTGGGGGTTAGCACTGGCTCTAGCTGACAAAAGACATAACATAGATGCTATTATGGGACACCTTTTCTTTTGCTGTCAGATACCGCTACTGCTTCATTAGCTGTTCAAGCTTCTCCCACTTGTGCCTCTTTTCTAGCATGTTGTTCTGTTTCATCACTTTATGCACCCAGAGGAAGAGTATCCTAGAGACAGCAATGTCCTCTCCCACAGAAGGAAGAGGAAGTACAGTTCTTTCTTTGGTGTTAAAGAGAAAATATTTTTTTTTTCACTTCAATCCATAACAATTAAACCAGCATTTTTTCTGGTTTTGTTTTCTGCAGAGCTGAAGGTATTAATGGTAATAAAACTTACTCTTTTCTCATCACCCTGGACACTGATATCGGTGAGCTAATAATGATCAAGTTCAAATGGGAAGGAACTGCAGTTTGGGAAAACATCTGGGACACAGTTCAAACCATAATACCATGGACAAAAGGCACCCGTCGACCAGGACTCATAGTGAAGACAATAAGAGTGAAAGCAGGGGAAACACAGCAGAAGTGAGTGAAATGAAAATACTATTTTTGTGTAACAACAGCACAGATACTTGGCACACAGGTTATCCTAGTTCAAATACAAGCATCTGAGTCCCAGTACTTGCACAAAAGGTGAATTTATCCACATACAACTTCTGGCTTTGTCCCCTCCCCCTCAGATCAGACAGCATGACTTTTAAGGGACTTAAATAATGTCTTTGTTCTCAGGTCAGAAATGAATAGTGGGAAATATTCTTGCTAACCACTGCCACTAAGTTTAAGGCACAATAACCCTGAGTGACGATGATGTTGATACTTGGGATAGAGAAGAGTTAGCACACGGATTCAAGGAAGAATTTAAAGTTCAATGTCAATGGACGTTGATTATGTGCTGGGTTTTGTTCTGCGCAATCAGGGCTTGTCATGGAAATGACACGGTTCTGCTGAAATATTGTATTACTGCTTGAGGGAAGAGTGAAAGATTATTACCTGATTCTAAAAGGAGGAACAAAGGATGCTCAAGGAAAAGTACTGTCTCCAAAGAAAAGGGCGTAGATTTCAGTCTTCTTGGAGAGACAAAACATCATGTATTGAAGAATTGGGAACTTTGGAAATGCAGTATTAAAAAAGGTAGTAAACACAAGATACATTTTGACTTGCGCTTTCTCAAGCATTTGAACAAACTACTGACAGGATTTTATCTCCACATACCCTTACCTTACAACATTCATGATATTTATAAACGTGATAATTTTTCCTTTGTTAGGTTATCTAATAACAAACACTTAGAACATAACAGTGTAAACTTGAAAAGCAGTTAATAAACAGACTATTATGAGCAACGAAATACCAGATTCCCACATATCTGACTTCCAAATCCAGAAAACATTTCTGCTGTATACGTAGTTGCCAATGTTGTTAACATCCTACATAAAAGCTTTGTAGCAATCTAAACACTAGTAGTCCAGCTAAGTACTAACAGGTCAAATAGTGCAATCCTGGTACTAAGAGCTGAAAAAATTACAACGACCACCGAGAATACAGAAACCAAACCCCTGAGTGGGTATGCCCTGGAGATCAGCGTGCTGTGTGCAATACCAGAAAGGCGTAACGCTCTCTGCAATGCTCTTGTACATGGGAGTCACCTACTCCCTTGACTCTGTACCTGTTATCTGGCATCCAGATACATCTCTTTCCTCATGAGCCTACAGAAACACATACCTTCCTGTAAGAGGCAGGATAAAGGAAGTCAGATTTGGTGTACACAAAGAGCACACTTTTATTCAGATAGCAGCCCTAAAAAAATAACATTATGCTTACATTCTGTGTTTTCCTTCTAGAATGACATTTTGTTCGCAAAGCATTGACAATGTTCACCTGCATCCAGCCCAGGAGAAAGGGTTTGTGAGATGTGAAGATCGCTTTCGGACACAGAACAGAAAATGAGCACGAACACGAGAAACAACTAATCACCAAAATATATTCGAAATACTGCACACCTAGTAAAATGTAAAAATACAGAGCTATAATACATTTAAATATCCTGATAGTTTGAGAGATGGTGCATAAAATACATTTTAAAAATCAAGACTTTGTGATGCAATGATAACCTGAAATATGTGTTTTGTTCATCTGTAAGCGTAGTCTCAAAGTGGTCAATAACCCATTTCATCAATGGCAACTGTGGATTTTAAAATGCTTTAGGTTTTAAAAAAAAGCCCACACACATTACTATTTGAGAAAACACTACTATTCGAAAAAAAAGTATTTTGTTGGATTGAAGGGAAAGAAGGAGCCTCATTGCCCTTTGAAACAATAGTGACTACCATCAGTTAAAACTTTCCTAAATTATTTCCTAATGAAGGGAGAGTTAAGTAATTTACAGAAGAAAATAAACCCCAACAAATAATGTTGTTAGCAAAGAGTTTCGTCTTTTTACATTATAACATTCAAAAACTAAAACATCCCTCAACACACAGAATGCTTGAGCCATCTGTCACAACAACAAGACAATCCAAATAATTGTATCACCTAAAAATGCTACCCTAAACTTTGTCCTATTGGAAAACACTTTGTTGTTTAACTAAATTAATCAAAATACTGATTAAATTACTACTAATTTAATTATTTTAATAATGCTTAGTATACTACACGCAATTCTAGTACAACTACGTTCAGTTTGCATTAAAATCATATTTACTTGTCCAGGTAAAGGCCTGAGGTTTAGATTTTTAAATCACCGTGTAGCAGATTTTAGCATGATTTGAAACTGCACGAACAAATGAAATTGGTAAAACCCTCAAACATCTTCAGTGCATGTATATGTTTGAATTTATGAAGTTTGTTTACAATTCCT
Organism: Trogon surrucura; assembly: GCA_020746105.1. NCBI lineage: Eukaryota > Metazoa > Chordata > Aves > Trogoniformes > Trogonidae > Trogon > Trogon surrucura. The sequence goes on from CM036627.1 coordinate 2,329,045, forward strand.
TTGTTTCTTATATCAGAACATAAAGTACGTTAAAAAACCCCCAAACACTATTGTCTCAGATTATTTTTATTTTATGGTGAGTACATACTGAAATAGAAACCAATATGCATGTCAGCATTTGATTTGTCACTTTGTAATAATGCTAAGCAAAAGATTCATTAAAAATTATATTTCTACAGTTCTGTACTCTGAATATGTTTTACCTAATATAAGTGTTCTCTGAAAGGGGAAAAAAAAAAAAAAATGGGCCAGACAGTCCTAAGACCTGGAGCAAAGCATATTTTCCATACAAAAATATTGCAGGGAATTTTGAATCGAAATATAGAGAGGTTATCAGGACTGATAAGTTGAGCAGAGCCAGCAATCCTGCAAGCAAGGAACAGTGATCAAACGCTGAATGCCGGCATCTCTGCTGACCACTCAGGATACTAACTTCTAATTTTTACAAACTACCAATCCTTCAAACAAATAGGAATATTCAATATAGGAGCAAAAAGGCTGACTAATTATGATGGAAACTCCAGTATACTTACTTTTCAAATGACACTGGTTGTCCTTCCTGAAGCATAAATTGCAGAAGCTGATCCGATATTTAAAAAGGTCACTTGGAGTAGCATCTTGCTTAGGAGAAATATTTGTAGATTTAGATACAAATTCCATAAAAATCACATTTCATCTTCACTGGAAAATGAAGGTTCGTGCTTTGACAGATTTTGCTCAATGAAGTAAATTGCTTCTTTAAACACAAAAAGGATTTCCACGTGTGTAAAAAATTACAATTTGAAGAACTGCTGGCTTGAGGTTGCTATTCCCAACACTCAAATTTCCTAACACAATTATTTTATTAGAGCTCTAATATATTCTGTGTTTATATAATACACATCGATCACTTCAATACCATTGCCAAATGTCACACACAAAAGAAGGAAATTCCGACAGTAAATATCCCTGAAAGGGTTGGGTAAGGACAAGATCTTTCTTTACATGACAGTTGGGTTTGGGGTTTTTTATGTTTGTAGTAGGTGCAGCCCACTGCAGAGACTCGGTTGCTAGAGAGCCAGTGGGAGCACAAAATTAAAATGGACCATGTCCTGAGGAATAACAGGCAAGAGACAAATAACAACGTGGCCATTTTAGCTTTCCATAGCACAATAAAAAACGAAACAGAAATGAGAAACAGAGAAATGTGTGTGTGTGTGCGTCTAACTCCAATTAAGCATCTCCCCGGATTGTTTCTAGAATTCAATTTTTGCCTCTCAAAAAATCTAAAGATCTGCCACTTTTACATCTTACGTTGTCAGGGCTGTTTTGTTCATAAAATACTTGTTTACTTATAGAGGAACTGAAACAGTCATTGGAATTGCATTTACAATACTGGGGTTACTGCCAACTTGCTAAGCCACGAACTTTGTAAGCTCCCTGGACCAAATCCTACCCCCGCTCCTCAAAAATGACTCAGTTCAGAAGACATTGGAGGATGACAGAGCAAGAGGCATAGGCTAGAAGAACTGGACTGTGCTGCTTCTCCAGTGCAGAAACTACGATGTTACTTTACCTGGGGGAAAAAAAGGAAAAAAAAGAAAAGCACTAGTGAGTTGGCAAGACAGCTTTTAATGAGTTTTGCATGATGTAAAACATATAGTTTTCAAAGAGCCTTTCAAGTCATCATTTATCTGTAGGGACACATCCTAACACACTTACAAAATATTTTAGACATGAAAATTCCCATTTCTTCCACATCACTATCGCTTAACTTGGTACAAAGGCCAATAAAAGGATCTGAACTTCGGGAGAAACAAGATTGAAAGCATTAGTTCAGGAAAAGCAAGTGAAAAAAACACCAGATGTCTTCACCATACTGAAACTCAAGTAATGGGGATATCACAGTTTGAGGACTTCTCAAAACTTCTGGGGGAAAAAAAACCCAAACATTCTCCAGTTCAACTGAAACAAGGTAGCATATCCTCAGGTAAGATAATCTGAAAACTTTTTAGCAGTCAAAAAGGAAAATCAAAAAGAACATTCAGTACTTTAACTCCTGCAGACACGAAGATACTTATTCTGATGTTGTTTTTCACAAGCTGTACGTCCAGACAAATCCTGTCCCTGTGTTTTTATAGCCATTACCCTGATTTCTGATCTGAAACCGAAAAACTCAAGTTAGAGGACGCTCGAAGTCTTACAACGCCTGAACAATAACGCTGATGTCACACCTACAATTGCAGGTGGCTTTAGGGGTACCTTACCTGTGCTCAGCGCAATTGCTCCCGTCGCACTCCAAACAAGCGAATTAAGCCCTCGAAAGCCGTCAAGAGCCTCCTTCGGGCAGCGCAAGCACAGCTCACGACGACGCAGACTGGTGTCCTTTTCATCCCCTGTCATAACAAACCTCCAATACTCAGAAGTAGAAAACTTTTCCGCGTGTTTTTCCTGAAAGAAATATTGGCACGTTAATGAAAAGGCAAGAGCTATATCAATGACTTACAGTCTGTACAGTACACATGAAGTTTCGCGGCTTAAGAGGAGTTTGATGCCCTTCCTGCAGCCACACCGGTCTGACTGTACATGTTTCTACCCCAGAGCCAAGTGCATGCATCTAATGACTAAGACATCAAGAAATACAAGATGAATAAATAGCTATGACTAGTGAGAACTGAGTCAAATATTAGTTAGAATAATTACAGCTATTTCTGTACTCGTTTGTTTCTCCCAAACACGCTTCAGAAGTAAACAGAAAACTTGTATTTTAGAGGCTTAGACACTATTTCTATCCCTCTGGTTTACATTCCTATGCAGAAATTTGAGTGTAACCACCACCAAGTCTATTAGGCAGCTATGATGCTGATTTGCAGAAGGGCTCTGCCTCAGCTGATTTTCTTTTAACACCTCCTGCCCTGACCATGCTATTTAGTGACACGGGGAAGCACTTTATTAAAAAAAAAGAGTAAAGGGGAAAAAAAAGAAGTGTACTGCAAGGAAGGAACTCTGAAAATGCTTGGTTCTATCAAAGCATGTGCTGCTCAGTTGGGGACACTGATATCTAAGTAGGCCCTTCTCAACAATCAGCCCTAAGGATGAAAGACTAGCTGGCAGGACTTGGCTTTTAAAAGCAGTCTTATCACTTACATCAGCCATACAACACAGGAAAACACAGACCTGGCTTAGCAGTTATAAAACACCTTGCAAAAAGCAAATTTTTACTCCTCCTAGAAGTCTTACAACACATCCAGTTGTGCACTGCTGCATGTTAATTCCAGTATTCCTCTTCAAAAATATATTTCCTTCAGGAGGTATCATTCGGTAGCTACGGTGCCAGGCTTGAACAACCACCGCTAATTAACTTCCATTTTGAAGGCAAGAACAGAGAAAAGTTTATTCCTGCGATCATACAAGTGATCTAAAAGTAAATTCAGGGCTTCTCCTTACAAAGGTTACACAAAAAAAATCTACATTTAACTGCATGATTTTCAAATTGGAAGCTGTACTTCCATAGCGTAAAGACAGTGCAATTATTTTTTGCCCAGTGCAATTATTTTTCGGCATGACAGTCCCTTCACAGCAGAAGTCAAAAATTAAGTGCCATATATGTATTCCTTTTTGCTTTCAGGTTCAAAAAGTAAATGGATCTTCAGAAGATGATTTCATCAAGTCTATTTATTAATGCATTTCAAGTTTCAAAAAACCTTACATATCTTTGCACAATACTTTATTTTTTGCATTTTTAGTAAAAATTTCCAAAGTGAACAAAAAAGATACTGTATAAAACACAGTGGACATGAAATCAACAGTAGTATTTCATCTCATTGTCTCGAACTTTCTTTCGGTTTTTACCACATCTTGACTTGCAGTGGAGAGTTCAGTGCACATTTCCGTTTTCAGAAAACATTTAACTTAGACTCAAAATAAAATAGGGCAGCACTTGTCTGCCAAAATCCTACCACAGGATAACATTACAGGCAAAAAATTTACATGTTCCAAAGTCTACCACACTCAAGAAGTTACTAAGAACTCTTGCTGAATAAAAGTCACCAGTTTAGAAATGCAAACCCACTTCCAATCTTTGCACAGTCTTAAAACAAAGGTATTTAAAATGACTTAAAAGCAACTACATACACTTCTAACTAGTTAAGATCATTTAGAATTATTTGTATAGTCTATCGGACTTGGGGTTTCATATACAAAATTTGTCTCTAAACCATGTACAAAAAGCTGTATTTTGAAAAAGTTACCACATACTGTACAAGTTTACAAGGAAGAGATCCCATTATATTCTGTAACATTTTTGGCCTTGCTGGCTTGCGTCACATTATGAGAATGATTGTGTAAACCTTATACTCTTAAAAAAAAAAAAAAGATAAAAACCAAAACCAAAAAAACAAACAAAGGAAGCCTGTCCAACCCTTAGTAAATTTTCTCCTAAGCAAAGCCAGGAAAAGAACAGCCATTTGCATCTCTAATTAGCTCGGTGCTTTTGGAAAACAAGCAATAAATATATCACAAGCTTAAACATTTTGTAATGCCCCCTTTCATCTCCTGCATAGCAGTAAGCACCTTAAGACATCTTTTGCTTCTTCTTTCAAAAACGCCAATTATTTACATTCGTATAAAAAACTTTGGAATGGGACATTGTGCTGTTGAACTTCACTACTGGTATAAAACGTGGGGAAACTGGTAGTCCTAACTACAACCTTAACTCTGCCACTGTAGCCGGGCAAATCACTCTACTTTAGTGGTTATCAATCAACAAGATCATGCTGAAAAGTTATCCAGATATCTGATAAATTAAAACAAGAAAATACAAAACCTACAGCTTTTCTTTCTTTCCGCATCCCTCAGAACACAACCTTAATCGTCACGCTGTAAGAATATCTGAACAGCTCAAACAAACCGGTCGCAACTTTAAAAACAACTTGAATAACAGGCAGAACTTTCTAATAAAGCATGGAAATACTTAATCTAAGTATTCATTATTTAACTGAATAATCAGACAAATTAAAAATATTTATGCTGAGCTACGAGAAATTAGACACTTAAAACATTTTTGAAACATTCTGGCATTTGCAAAGCTTGCAGAATACCTGTTACACCTCTAAAAGACCATTCAGACTCGTATGCTATGTCTTAGCAGCTGTTTGATAAAGATGAAATGAGTGCTTGAAACAACTTTGATAAAAAGAAAAAGGTCGATTCGATTCAAAACTGCTGTGTAAAGCATCACAGGATCCTTGACCATTACACACCATCATCCTCTGTTATCCTGAGTATGTCAATTAAACAGTAATTTCTTCATTAAGAGCGGAAAAGTTTTATAATACAAAGTAACATCCATATTGCAATTCTCTTGTTTACAATTGCACACAAGTACGGGTGTACGTTAGAAATACATGTCTGCATATAACAAGGTATATACACCGACAAGTAACGTCTCCAATGCTGAGGTGCTCTAGCTTCCTAGCCTCGTCTGGCAGTTGAAAAATAGAAATTTTTGTTCAGTTCTTGAGTAAAAGTTTTACTACAGCCATATTTGCCTGCAAGTGAAGAAAATGCAGCAATGAAGAGCACAGAACGGGGGAAAAAATCATGAAACTCTAGGACTTTGTGTCACTAAATTAAAAATAAGCAAGAAAAACACTTTTCTTCTTTTTGAGCTGCGAGATAAGCTCATTAAAAATTAACTATTTCCACTTGTTTTGAGGGCATATCATGCTTTTTTTTTTTTTTCCTCTTCAATTTTTGAGAGTTAGACCAGGGACAATGACTTATTAGGTTTTCTTTGGAGTGAGTTTTCCCATTGTAGGCACACTAGGAAGAACCAAGGCAAAAAGCTGCAGTCAGCGTCTCATATGTCCCATCTGATAGCTCTCTCGGGGCCTTTGCCGCTGTGGTGGCTGAGCGGTTTGTGGTGGTCTCCTCCTTTTTAAAGTGCCTGTTTCGAAGAAAATGTACACATTGTTGAGATGAATTTAAAGTAGGAAGTCATTTCCAGAACAGTTGCCCTGGCCACACAAACCACATGTAACTATTTTACTGAAAGGTTTCAGATTTAGACCAGCAAGGTTTTAAGTAGAAGAGTAACTGCACGGAGTATTTACAGAACACATTTCATTATCTCAACGGTAGTTCTTTAAATGGGCTGACTCTTAAAAACTGTAGTGTGGAATAGGAAATAAAAGGAATAGACTTGGAAAAAAAGTCTTCAAAGTTTTCTTTTGATATGCATATTATGTTAAAGGAAAATAAGGCAAGATTTACATTTTTATGAATTGTTTCGGTGTCATGAATTTCATCTGTATTCCATCACAGTGCCAGACTAAGAGCTACAAGTTGGGACACCTGAAATTTCCCCTTAAAACACAGCAGTTGAGGATCAAGCATTTCTCTAGAAATCCTGGTGTACTCACCTGGAAGTGGTTTATGAGGAGGCAACTTTGGATTACTGCTTGGAGTGTGAACGCTGCATATCTTAATGAAACCAGCCATTAACATGATCAAGGCAATTCCCATAAGCAACACTGCCCACCAATAAGCCTACAAATATAAAAAAAAAAAATTAGTTTTGGGGAGGCTGGCACACATGCACAAGAGACAGGCATCACTGAATACAGCTTTCCTTCGCTCTCATCAAAAAGCTGCTCTGAAACATCACTTAAAACTACCATAATTTAAAGAAAAACGTCCCTCAAGTTCTTACACAAAAAAAAAACCCCAAACACTTGAGATTCATTCTATTATCAGAACAGCGTTTCACAAAAGATACACTACAGAGCTATACAAGCCCAAAACAATCAACAGTTCACACAAAACTGACTATGCAGCTCTACAGCGGTGTTTCATCATATCTCTCCTCCCAGTCTATTGTTAGGAAAGTGTCATCTAGAGCAATAAAAATAAGAAATGCTAAAGATCAATATATTTAGTTCCTTAAAATTAATCAGAGTATTAAAACATGATGACCAAAAATGGGAAACTCCAGTAAATTAAAAACTGTGTACATTAACACCAAAACAGACAGCGAACAGGGTTATCTACATAAAAATATTTACTTATAATTTATTTATTTGTTTCCATTCCCATTGATCTCTTAAACTTATTTACTGCACTCGGGTGCTTATAGAAAACTAGTAGAACAAGGATAGCATTAAAGAATGCTGAAGTACCACACAGACAGAGCAACACCTGTTAACTGGGAATACTGATTAACAGGAACATTTTATATTAGACTAGTAAGGAAAAAATATACACTTACCACAATCCACTCTGCAATATTTTCATACAGCTCCGGATTAAAAATTGCTTTCTTTAATCTAGCTAGAGGGCCGTCAGCATCTACCAGCCTACATCTCATAAACACGTCACAGTAGCCTTTGAAATCATTGCAAGGAGATCCAGGTTGTAAAGTAATAGTTTTACGACCAAAGTGTTTCTCCCACTGGTTAGAGCCTGTACTGGCACAAGTTGCTGGGTCCACTGAAAAGTGAACACAAATTAGATTAGTCAAACTTATTGTATTAAAACATATGCATATTAATACCTCGGTGTTCAGAATGCTTTAGAAAAATTCCAAGTTTCTATTAATCTGTAAAAACCATAACATATATTGGGTTTTTTTCCTTCTAAATACAAAGCAAAGTCTATCTGAAATGAAGTATGAACTGAAGTGGCAGAACTCTCAGGTTAACAAAACCCACAATATAAGCACCCTGAGAAGATCCCTCAGCTCCGCACTGCTGTGGTTATGCTTACGATTCAGACAACTCTTACTTTTTCTCATGCAGCAGACATGACACAATTCTCTATCGTCCTTGCCATCTGAGCTAGCACATGTACATTCCTCCAAGCCATACTTCTCACAGATAGAGCCAGCACATTGCTGTTTGAGACAAAAGCACGAGAACACAAAAATCAATTTCACTTTTGAGCTCACTGACGTTAGGGAAGACATGAATTTTTAAACAGCTGAAAGCATAGTTGTAGGTCTAAACATACTTATCAATAAAAATAATTGCTTGAATTTTTCCTAAAGGTTATAAACCAACCAAATAAAATATTCCAGTTATTCAATTGCAGTGTTTAGGTTTATTTGATTTTTTTAAAGGTAATTTATTCTATTTCATTTTTTACCACTGTATCTTTTTTTAAGGCCTCAGAGTACCCTGCAAAATGCTCACAGCACTGCAACTCACACCAAAACACAATTACTTAAAACTGTGGTTAGAAGAATAAAACAAAAGTATGTCTTCAAAAATACTTTCTCTCAAAAAACCCTATAAAAATTAACAGCAGTAAAGATTCTGCATTTAATTCCACTGTGGAAGGACTCTAGGTTCAAATAAAAATTCAGTGTATTGATAATCTTCTCTCAAAATGAAGTAACTATATACAGACCTATAGATAACCCTAGAGAAAAATTATTACAAGTAGTATCATTTGATCAAAAATATGGACTACAGAAAACAAGAGAGCTAGAGCAACACGAGTCATGGCTCTTTAAGAGGATGACTTTTGCTTGTTTCTGCTTCCAAGTAAACACGGATCCATTTAGAAGAGACTTCCCATCAATATTTCATAGCAACTGCCATGGACTCTTTAACCCAGGAAACTAATGGCAGTTGAAAGTAATTCTATACACTTGCACATCTGTATTACGTGCATAGGAGTGGAGGAACTGTGTATTTTCATAAATCAATTTCAAGATATATTAACAGCATATCTAATTTTCTAAGGCAACAAAGCTGTTTGACCAAGAGTGAAGAAAAATGACAAGCTGGGACTAGCAAATAGAACACTTTTAAATTCCTGATTTTTACAAAAAAATTTTAAATGGAACTTTCTCAAACAGCAAAGCTAGCTCGATATTTGTTACCTGATTTTTGACATTTGGTGTACCTGCCTCAGTTATTTTGACTGAAACCAATAAATCATTTTCACCACTAAAGAGATTAATCTTGCATTCTTCTCTGTTAAAGATTGAAACCGCATCACTTCATCAAAGAGTGCCTTGCAATAAATACCTGCAGCTGTATATGGCTGTAAAATAAACATACCCCGTTTATGCAAACTTGGGTGTGCCTGTTGCAATCTGTGAAGTTTGCTTTAGGTTCTGATGCCGGACAGAGAGCGCTGCCACCATTACACATCCCTTCTTTTGCACAGTCGGAATCATTTCGACACTTGTCAGTCTTCCTTTTGAATTCACACTGCGCTGTACAGCAGGGGCCTTGACTAGGGCTAGAAATAACCATAGAACACAGATGTAAAGAAAAAAAAAGCACGAATGATTCCAGAAGAACTATTTATTCTGCAACCTACTCAAACATTCAATATATTTCTGATATGAAAACTATGATTTGAAAATCTGACCCTTAACGTAACAAAAGGCACTGAATGCAGATTTCTTAGTCATTGTAGCAATCAATTAAAGTCTTTGCATTATATTAGACAAACAGCGCAAGCACACTGTAATTTAAAATACGTAGAAAATGACAGTATTTCAAAGTTTGAGTACATAAAGGATGCAATTAGCAAGTTGGCAAAATTAATTCAGGAACAACTGATCAGTTGGATAAATCTTATCACATAGAAACTGAATCTATCTGTCACTGATCAACATCTGCAGGAATTTTTTTCTAGTTTCTGCAGCCATATCACTTACATTGTGATTTTGGATACAAGATCTGACCTGTCTCCTTCCCTTTTCTTGTTTATTTAAACAGTCCGCATACAAACAAATTTTGGGGGAAGGAAAGATTTACAAAAAGCACCATACGGCTTCACTGGTTTGCTCAGAACTCTTGGGCTCCTTTCTGACACCAACGTCAAAGCATCCCAGCCCCTGACGCTCTGGACACCAGTATATCTGGTGAAATGGCAGGAAACAATTTTTCTTTCTGAAGCTTTTGAGTTTGAGTACTTTTGAGCCTTTACAAGCAGCACAAGAGTAACAGTCATAAACCCACATAACTACTTGATTAAAGCTAAGCCTCCTGAGTTCTCATCTCCAATTATTCTGTATCTCAACACTAACTGCAGTGTGCTCATTGGCTCGATGGACATCAGAAGACAGCACAGGCTTTCTGCATGTCAGGATCTCTCTATTGTAAAATAACTAGTGCATGCTAAGAAAAATCACATGAAAGACATGTCAAGCAGCTGGGTAGACACCATAGTTTTCCTAAAACGTATTTTAATACGTTATTTCTGTGATCCATTCTTACTTCCACTCCAGAGATGACAAAGATCATTTTTAGGGCCAGGAAGTTTTATTAGAACAAAATTGTGTGGGTTGTATTAAAAAGTTGAGCCAGTTTAGACTTCATAGTAATGTTCTCTTCATCTGTGGCTAAGAGTCTAAACAGATGTTAGACTGGTGTCTGTCTCCAGAACAATCACTATATCCTGCAGTCTTCTTCCAGGGAGGCAATGATGTAGAAACGGCACTAGGAAGGCAAGCTACAATGAGCACCAAGAATTCCACAATATAATTGTGCTTATGAGCTTCTCACTTACTGTATAAGGCATTTCAAACACAATAAATGCTTTAAGAATAATGTCAGTAAACAGATGCAGATTCTAAACCACCAAAAAAATCCCCCAAATTAAAGTGTACTGTAACAGACATGCACAATACCTGCACTGTTTGCCTGGCCTTAACTTGCATTTCTTATCTTCTGGTTGGTTTGCATCGTAGCAGCATTCATCTTTGCACTGGTCACTGTATCCACAGTCACACTGTTCTCCTTGTTCAACCAATCCATTACCACAGATGGGTTGACCAGATTCTGAAAAATGAGAGTATATTTAGGTACAAAACAGTGAAAAGATCACACAAATAGACTCATCGATGCTAACACTGACTTGTAACAGCAGCCAGCTAACCAGGACTGCTCGGGATAGACTTCAGACTAGGGCTCAAGCCACCTTGCGTTATCTGCTGGCCACCCAGCTTAGTCATTCCTACAACTCACAGAATTTTAAGACTCTGAGTAAGAGGTTTCTGCTGATAACAGTGGGAGTTTCTTTGTGGATAGGTAATCAACAGCGATAAGAGGAACTTTTCTGCTACGCCTTTCTCCCTCTCCTCCTCCTTTAACAGAGTTTGAAGACCTAAAGGCAAAAGTTGGCAGTGCTGGGGTGAACCCCAAACCTATTTGCTGCACAATCTCACAAATTTGTGAGAGCTCCCACATCAGACTCCAAAAATAAAATCCCTGCAAAATCCTTTTTTGAAAATCAATTCAATTGTTTACCTACAGAACGTTTCAGTAAACTAAAAAAAAAAAAAAAAACGACAAAATCCTAAGATAAATAAAAAGTAAAATAAAAATTAATAAAATCATTTTCTATTTAAAGCACAATAGTAACAGCTTAGCGATTCTGCTTTTGGGATGAATGAATACATACCAACAAAACAATTATTTCTCTTTTTCTCAAGAACTTGGCTGATATTTCGAATGCTACAGACCGAGAACTTGTTGTTGTTAAGTTTATCCCCAGATGTAGCTCTCGCATACATGATATAATTGCCATTTTCTTTCTGTCCCAAGTTCTTGGACTCTCCTGGAGTGCACTCCATTCCAGAATCATGCTGCAAAACAAATATTTTTAAACTACTTCTATCAAGACAGCTTCTCTAATCTCACAGAGAATCACAGAATGTTACAGGTTGGAAGGGACCTCAAAAGACCATCTAATCCAACCACCCCAGATATATTTTTATACATGTGCAAAAGCGACCTGTTTGACAACCTTAACACAGTGAGAATAAAAAGCTCATGAAAACAAAATGCCATTTTAAACTCTAAGGTTTCAGAGAACACAAAAAGTATACAGAAAAAATGTTGTCTTTTGCAGGGGCAGTTGGGGGTGAGGGGGTGTGCTCTTTGTCCCCCCCCCAACAACAGTAGCAAGTATTTAATTTAAGTTTTAGCTTATTTGCATTCTGGGTAATTTATACCCCAAGTGCACGTCCTGAAATGAATATTGACTGGGAAAAGCTGCCATCTCCTAAAAAAAGTGGGTTTATGATCACAAAACTGTTAACAGATATTCTGTGGAGTAAAAGCAGGAGGAGTTCAGTGAAACCGCAGTCCATCCCTCAGGCCTGTTTCGAGGCAGGTGCAAGGAGATCTTCAGCACAGGCCAAAGTCTCCTCCGTCAGCCAGTGACGAGATGCGTCCAGTGCCCAGCGTGACGAGGGCGACGCCTTACAGACTGGCATGCCAGCTACTAGCAGACTGACAACATACTGAAGTTCAGCGTAAGAGGAACTATAATGCTGTCCTGATGCATTCCATTTTCCAAAAATAGAACCTACGTCTCCAAAAGAACTACATTTATTTTAAAGCTTACACCATAGCTGAGAACTGTACCATTCAGTACAGGCTGGCAGGACAAAACATGTACTTCCATGCACTTCCCCGGACCAAATGCAACACAGTGAAATTTTCAAAACTGTCTGCCAGGTTAAGCCAAAAGATGTTTCACTCAGTGGGACTGTTCTTTCAGTTTCCTGTGCTCTTATTTTCAGTTGCACTTGGAAGGCTTGTGGAAAAGCCTTGTTCCCACTCAGAGCAACAGTACTAGAGATCTTCTCAAGGCACAAGAAGAAAGCATTCACATGTGAACATCTGTTTTGGAAGAATTAGTCATTCTTGTCATATCTTGATTTCATTTTACTTCCACAAGTAGAAAGTCTATACACTCAAGTTTAAAAATAAGAATCCCAAACCAAAAAACTTCATTCTCATGTCCAGCAAACCTAAAAAAGCCTCATGCTTTCAGCTTGCCACAAACAAATGACATTCCTCAATGACTGGGGGACAATTTTGCTCTAATACTGTTCCTGGTGTCTTAATCCTCTCCATGATTTTCTTAGACAAACTTGTAAGTATAAATAATTGAAGGTAAAAAAGAGCCAGTTCTATCTTGTTGAATAAAACATCACCTTAGGCAATTTTGCACTGATTCTTCTTCCTCTCCAAGATAAACTAAAATACATTTTAAAGATGTGTGTGACTCTAGTCTCCAATAGAAAGCAGCGAAGTTTTAGGGAATAGTCGTATAGTCACTTTGTGAGAGTCTGAACTAGTAGAAATAAATCTTAGACAAAATCCACTGTTACATCAACGTTGCCAAACGCTCATAAAAGGAGCTCAGATCAGCAATCGGCTTTTTGTTTGTATACAACGTGCACACACGTATGCACATGCATTTGTGACCATATTTCCCTTGTTTATAATTAGTAATAACTCCATCTGCAAATCAAAAGAGTTACAAGTGTGTTAACAGATCAACAGTGATACTCACAGGTGAACCAAAGTTATGCCCAACCTCGTGAGCAAAAGTAATGTGAGAAACCTTGGGAGGAACGTGGGAGCCATAGTTCTGAACAGTGATGATTCCAGTGTTCAAGGACTTCTTCTTGCCATCAGAGTACAGTTTGCTCTTTTCACATATCCCACCAGAGCTCCCTGCATTTAGACAAAATTAGAACAGATATAGTCCTTTAAGGAAAGAAGTGCTGTGTTACTTTTCTAGTGACACTTCGAACAAGAAGCAGCTTGCCTCCTTGGTGGATGCTTACAGGCCAAGAGTTCTTTTGCGTAATTAATATTAACCCAACTTTGAAAGTAGATTAGATTTATCCACACTGATGCTCTCAGCACTGAATGGATACCGTCACACAAGAAGGTGGCTGTTTTAGAAGAGCTGTGAAGCGAGCGCTATTTTGGGCTTTCACCGCACGGACAAGCCCCGATTTCATCACACCTGCAGTACAAGACCAGCAGGGTGCAATGGCCAATGCGGGCAGTCTCAGTCTACGTCCCATTTGGACTTCATTAAGTAAAAAAACAAACCAAACCAAAAAATAATCCACAATAAAGGCACAGGTGATCTCTCACAGCATGAGCACCTATATAAAATGCCTAAGATTAGCTGTATGTTCTCGTCAATAGAAGTGATTCATTTTTCCACTGTAAAAACTAAAGCTCAAAATACCTTTGATGGGTGGGTTAATCAGACCCATATTTAGAAGGACAACAATCGAGTGCATCACATTGTCTGGAAAAGCCTTGAAATTGTGATTTTAATTTCACTGAATTTTTCCATAACTTGAGTTTGTACCAAGGCATTATCATGTTCTAAAATTCAGCTATTCTATTGCTAACATAAATGGTGTCTAAAAAACCACTCTAAATATTGGTTTCCTTGCTTTTCGAAGTAAAATATTATTTTAGTGAAATATCCCATTTAACCTAGACCACACTGTGAGTTAAGGATTAAAATCTCCCCAAGCGACTTAATTTCTCTCAATTAAAATTAGTTTTGAACGACTGGAACACACATTCCAGTTCATCCTGCGCTTCCTCAGTCTGCTCACTGGACTACTCAGCACAGACCCATTTTCTTACTGAAAAGCCACCTGTGCATTATTTTTCCTACAGTCCTTCCGCAGGTACAAGGATCAGTCCCTTCAACACACTCACAACACTCATGGGTTCATGGATCTGTTATTCTTCCAAATACTCTACTAATCCTTACTTGAGCATTTTAGTCTCCTAAAATCTGAGAGATTGTCATACCATGCCAGTTTTCTAGTGCTCTACAAACAACTTTAGAGAAAAGCTGCATCTCATGAACAGTTTAATGTTTCTTCAGCAATTACTGAAATCCTGTTAAAGCTTTTGATAATGTTCTCATAGAAGCATCCAGTCTCTTGCAAAGTCTTACAGAACCTGCTGTTCTTCAGCCCGATTCCTTATTTCATAGAAATCACTTAAGAGAAGAAACAAGGGGTGACTCACTTCTGAATTTCCTATTCTGATTTCTGTGAAAGTTGCCACAATTCAGAATTTGTGCTGAGTTATAATTAAAGAATTTGTAACTACTCAAAATTAAAGACTAAAAACTTTCAAGTGTATCATTTTATAAAAACTAATACACTCAATCTAATACATCCAGGACAAACATCTTGAGATGCTGCACATGTGAAATCCACTGTCTGGTTTTTTTGCATCCAAAGGCAAATTTCCGATCCAAAATACAAAGCTATATTGAAAGTACTGAGAAGCAATTCAAGAGGAATCACATAATTATTTTATCTCACTGATAATCTGAATCTCACTGATTTTAACTTTATTTTTTTTTAAATGCTTCCAATACTACCTAGAAAATCTAAGGATTCTGGAGTGTAGTTCTACTACAAAATTCAAACTGCGTAGTTGCAAGCTCTATTTGTACATAGCAGAAATACTTGCTGCTTCTGTCACTTTCTGTCACTCATATCTGTCACAAAAAGCCACCCAAGTAATACCACCTTTGCCTAACACAAGAAATACGTTTTTCTTCATTGTTCACATCTTGCTCATCAGAAAGACAACAAGACTTATTGAAACGACAAGATATGCGGTTTATATTCTTTAAATAATGAAAAAAAAGAAGCTATACCTAACCAAAATTACGAAGAGTTGATTATGAGATTTTTGTCTACTTGCTGTCAATCTAAATCACACAGTCCCTACTTTGTTCTCTGCACCTTCCTACAACACTTTACCCCAAAGCACTGAAAGTTTGGATATCATTACCTGAAGGGGCTCCAACCCAAGCCAGACCAAGGACTCCATCGTCAAAATCACGGTCTGTGAACACATAGGCCAAGCAATAATCGTCATGATTCTGTTCAGAGTTCAGCTCCAGAAACTTCTCCACACCAATGTTAGGAAATCTGAAGGGATTGGAAGAGTCCTTCTCATCTACAGTTGTGTTGATCTAAAAGCAAATTGAAACAAAACCGTGAGGCATGATTCATTTGACTTGTAAACACCAGCTAAGAGGCTCACCCGTGTCAATACCACGGCATGTTAAACACTTGAGATGTTGCTAAAGATTTATTGTCCTTGACAAATTGCCATCCCAATATTTGGAAAAAACGAATTCTACAATAAATAATCACACTTCTGTAGTAACTCCCATTTCTTTACTTTTCCTTTCCATCAGTACCCCAAAGTTTGTATCTATCCCCATAAATCATCACTTTCAGAAGGAACTAGATAACCATTATCTATTTTAGTACTAAAGTTCTTGGAGAACAATACAGTCCATTTGCTGCACAGTCAACACCGCTGAAACGTAAGAAACTGATTCCTATAAAAACCGAGGACTGCTAATAACAGAAGGAGCAGGCTTTTGACAATAAACACTAAACCCAAGCCAAATAAACGTATTAGGGAACCATTTACTACTGAAACACTTCTGTTACAAAATTACTAACAATAAACGATCAGAAGGGAACTGCAGCAGGACTTTCCAAAGATACAGCCTCCAAGCAGCATCTGTAAAGCTAAAAGCATTTCCAATACTTACTCTTATTCGTTTCACCATGAAGCTGATGTTACGGATTCCTGAGAAATCTGTTGACTGGTAAATTGTGTCGATCGCTTTAACGTGGCTGGATATCTGTCAAAACCAACAGGATCTGCAGGTCAGAGATCGATGGGCTACACTACAGCTAATCTCAAATAGCCGCAACTGCAGGGCCTATGCTTTGACACACAAGATACTGTGCCATAGGAACTCTCATGGGTCTTTTTAATCAAATGCTGATGGCAAATAATGGAAATAAATCACTTCATAACCTAGTATCTGCACCGCCACCATGTCAGATAACAGCCAAGTATTTTGCCACTGGTTTGTTTTTTTTTTTCAACAAGTAATTCTATCAACTATACAGATACTTGGTTGTGATACTCATTTGATTCATTGCCATGATAACACTGTAGTTAAAATCATATTCAAAGCACTGTGGATTTTTTTAGAGAAAAAAAGATTACTTGTTACAGCATTATTCTTTCATTTCTGGCACAAATGCAAAAAAAATTGCCTTTTTCAAGAGCACAAAGAAAGGCTAAACTCATTGAAAAAACTGATTCTGAAGATGACTTCAGAGGTTTGGAAAATGTTACTTGAATTGCATAGTGTGTTGAATAAGTAGTAAAAGTCAGATTTGCAAGTGGCACTGAAACTTCAGACTTCAAGTGAAGTATGTCAACGTGCAAATTACATTTTTAGCAAACGATTAGGAAAACACACAAAACAAAACACAAAACTTTTTCCTCGTGTAGCTGTCGCTGTAACAAATTAAACAAGACATCCTGAAGTAAATAAGCAGTAATAGAAATTTCAAGTAGTTTAGTTGTGTATAAGAAATACATGAATAAAAGCAAAAGCAGATAGTTTAAAACAAAGGGATAAGAAATACCTGTGCAATTACTGCTTCCCTCGTTCCATAATGCTTGTAGAACAGATGATCAGTCTGAATATACAGCTGACACGTATTTTTTTCAGCCTGAGTGGCACGCTTTTTTCTTAAGAGCTGTGGACCATTGTTCTTAGGCTCTTCAACAGGCTTCTACATACACACACAGGAAATATATTAATTCTGTAGATCTATGTGCTCCACTAGATTATCGAAAACCAGCAATGGATTTTTCTAAACACACTCTACTAATTCAAGCAGATTTTCATTCTTTAGCCGAATCTTGAATTAAACCATGTTACACCCAGTTTTCAAGTATGCCATCTGTTTTTAATTATATCTCAAACTCTTCTGTGCATTTAATTTTACATTATAAAAGGAAAGACAATCAGCGTGAAACGGACCTTTTCGTTCACGTAATCTTTGAAATTTTTCTTTTTCACAATCGTTTTCCAAATTGAACAGTTTGCAGGTAAGAAAAACACCACAGTGCTGTGGGACTTAAAAAGCACCCTCTCTAACACAGTTTATTTCACATTGTAATTATCTTAGTCACCTACCTCAGCAAACAGAAATACTTAAGCACTTCAGCACGGAACAAACAGTAAGCTAAACACGAAGCTGAAATAATGCTCATTAGTCAGAGCAGTATCTGCAAGCGCATTTGCCTTACGGTATTCCCTGGTTGATGGCCCACTCTCTCCATGAAGTTTTACACGTAAATCTTAGGGAAAGTATGTTAACGTTACCTAACGTTACCTAACACTGTGCTGTGTCACACTGCTGATCATTTCTGGAGTCACAACGTAAATAAATTTTAAGTTGCTGATGCTATTTAACAAGCCATAGTGCATCGTTCTGTTGACATATACTTAACTGACACCACAAAACGATGACAGGATCACAGAATGTGTTGGGCTGGAAGTGACCTTTAAAGGTCTTCTAGTCCAACCTCCCTGCAGAGAGCAGGGACATCTTCAACTAGATCAGGTTGCTCAGAGTCCCCTCAAGCCTGACCTTGAATGTCTCCAGGGATAGAGCCTCCACCACCTCTATGGGCAACCTGTGCCAGTGTTTGACCACCCTCACTGTAAAGAGTTTCCCACTGATATCCAGTCTAAACGTACCCTGCTCTAGTTTAAAACCACTGCCTCTCATCCCCTTGCTGCCCGTCTCTGTGAACAGTCCCTGCCCAGCTTTCCTGTAGCCCCTTCAGGTAGTGGAAGGCCCCCATAA
This sequence comes from Trogon surrucura, assembly GCA_020746105.1. Taxonomy (NCBI): domain Eukaryota; kingdom Metazoa; phylum Chordata; class Aves; order Trogoniformes; family Trogonidae; genus Trogon; species Trogon surrucura. Next base: position 2,347,535 of record CM036627.1, read on the forward strand.
AGTCTCTGCAGGCTGAATAGCCCCAGCTTTCCCAGCCTGTCCTCACAGCAGAGGTGCTCCAGCTCTTTGGTCATTCTTGTGGATGTCCTCTGGAGCTGCTTTGATGAAAGAGCTCAGAACATGCTAACACAAAGAGAAACTCAATAATTTACTGTTGGAAAGTGTTCTGAGGGGGGGAGGAAAATCTAATTTCCTGACAAGTGGTGCAAACCTAGATGTACAAAACCTGCAAGACTCTAAACTGCTACACAAGTCCCTTCCATGGTCCACTTACCTCCTCTAACAGGAAATCTCTGCAACACAGTATAACCCCTTCAATTTCTCCATATTGACAGTATGACCCTCCCACTCATATAATTTTATTTACCACTGAAAGCACTCAGATATTACCAGTGTGTTACATTAACATAACTGGAAAATCTAAAAGTTATTACTTTTTAAGGACCAATATATTACTTAGAGATCAAGGGATCTCGAAACACTTCTTACTCAACTGCAATAAAGTAAATTCCTCATCTCAAGCTTGATTTCCATTTCCATCTAAATCTGCAATTGTTGAAAAGTTTGAGATCACATAGGATTCATTAAGACTATGAGTTAGTACATCTATGCTGTAGAAGCAATGAGAAAAAGAACTTAGAAATAATGTAATAATAAGAAATTTCTAGCAATAATTTAAGTACCTCAAAACATTGAGAGATAATGACTGACCAAGGTTCAAGAGACAACATATGAGAAATAGGAAGTTTTTACACTTATTTCTAATCTATATAATCTGTTAGGCTGTGTTGTACCTCTGTTGTTGGTTCTTCTATACCAGTCATCTGGTACTTCTGCATTCTTTCAAATACTGAATGATCTGCACAGCCTCCTTGGGGTCCATATTTATGCGGATATTCTAAAAAGAGGAAGGCCAAGTTGAGTTCTCAATTCCAGGTACAAGTGGCAAAACATGTCTGTATCACTCAACTTAGTTTGTGTCCAATATTGCTCACACGGTTTGAGGGAATCATTGTAAGGTTCAAGCTTTATGCAGTTGTCTTTTTCTACTAAACATTTCTATTAAGACATTCTTCATTTTACAAACGGAACAAAACTGACAGTTGCTTAACTTTTTTTCATAGACAGCAAAAGAAAATATGACTAATGTCCTAACATAAGAAAAAGAGTTATTGTTTACACATCTGTATTGATTGGCTTGAACTAACAGCAGCCTAAAAAAAAAAATTCAGAGTGGAAAATCATGAAAAATCAAGCACACTAAAGACTGCATGGATAATAGAGGTGGTTTTTTTATTCTACTTCATAAACTAAGAAACCTTGCTAACATTCTTAGATTCTATTATTTTAAGCTTAATAGATTTTTTGAAAAAAAATACATTATGCAACTTAACTCTCAATATCTAAAAGCCGAAAATGATGACAATCTTTGGTTTCAAACTCAACTCTACAATTCTAGAATTATGAGCTCGCTAACAATTTTAGTGACAAAGTGAAATGCACAATTTCTGTTCTGCAAAGCAAACAGCTCAGTTAAGGATAAGGTATCAGCATGTGTATAGCGGTGTGCGTAGATTTAAAGCTTACAGAATTGCAGATTACAAAACATAACAAGACTCAAACATTTTCACCATGTCCTCACTAGAGCCGACTGTTTAAATTTCAAGTGAAGAGGGCTTGCCTCTTCAGTTTTTCTGCAGATCAGATCCCATTATCTCTTACTGGGGCACCAGTTCGTAATGGAGTACAGCCTGTAGGAGCCACAAGTGCAAATACTTAAGGAACCAGCTTCTGTAGGGGCAAATCACAGTTTCACCATCACTTCAATAGGCTGCAGGTTTTGTCAGAGATGTGTAAACTATGACAAGGTTTGCTGGGTTATGGAAGTTGTTGGTAGGTTGGTTGGTTGGCGAGTTGTGGGGTTTTTTTGTTGTTGCTTGTGTTTGTTTGGTGTGGGTTGTTTTTTTTTAAGAAAGTGTGAAGATCCAGAATCACAGAGTAAATGGAACAGACACGCAGTAGATTTATAAAGCCAAAGACCTGCATTACACGCGTTTCACAGGATTTTACCCTGGACTAGCTCTAGTCTGGTTCTGTGGAGCCAAAGCCCATTAGGAGCTTGTTCGCAGTAGATGATTCTTCCCTTATTCACCAACTTTTTTTTCCTCCCACCATAGTATTAAAAAAAATTCATTCCACTAAGTAAAATTCTCAATACCCAATTTCACACCACAGACCACTCCTCTCTGCGACAAAAACACGTTACAGAAGGGTGGGAGCAATGGCCAGTACTGCCCAAACTGCACATCGAAGTGTGCTCACTTCATCTACATAAAACTATCGTAACTTTAAAACAAGTCCTGCAGAAATCCACAGAAATTAACTGGAAACATGATTGCACAGTATACATTTCACCAGTGCAAAATGTCATTTTCTGCTATCACCACACTTGTATTCATACTCTGTGCCACGCCAACTAAAATTATAAGGAATTGAACATGAAACAGTCTGCAACAGCAATTGCCAAGGTTTTGCATGTGCTGGAAAAGACAAATCCCCCACGGACAACTCTGAATCCACCCTGCTCAACACAAGAGGCAGGCAATATAGGATAGTCCCTCGGAGCCATGACTAGCTTCCAGAGAAAGCTGCATACAAAGCTTTCATTTGGGGAACGCCACATCACCCCCACACCACGAAGGCGCCATTTCCTCCTCATCTTTTGAGACTTTCTATCTCCAGCAGCCCCTGCAGCAGTTCCATTTCTGGAGCTAAGCAGAAACTACAGGGTGTCAGAGGACCTGGACAGTTTTAGCCCCCGTCACAGAAGTCTGGTCCATGCTCCCATGATGCTTTCAAATGCTTCAAGAGGCACAGACGTGCAGCCTTCTGCCAGCTCCTTGGGATCCAGAGCTTCTCAGCCGATCCCTGCCCAACCCTGCGAATCGGCCAAGGGAACGCACGTGCCTTCACCACTCAGTGACTGCTTGCGGTGAAGGCAAAGCCGAGGAAAAACTTAGACTCCTACTTCCCATCACATCTACAAAAGGAGAGTTTAATTACAGCATCCATTCTTTAACTAGAGGTAATCCTCAGGCAAAACAAATACTTCATTTTTCTTTTCTGGTATTGTCCAGTTTCCCATCTTCCACTTTCAACTTTTGTATACCCTAACATAATATTAACAAATAGTACACAGTAATAGCGTAATAATAATAGCACACCTAAACCCCAAATCTTGTAATTTCATACTTTGACAATGATATCTTATGGCAGATCATTATCAATGATATACGCAACTACAGATACTCAAAATAAGAATTTTTAGACTTTTACAAAACGGAAACTACCTACCAGAAAAATTCCTGATCACATGAATTTTTCAATTCTACTTGTCAGCAAATAGTACGATCTGTTAAGCATTTACGTTAATGACTCCATGGATACTGGATTTAGGCATTTGGGGCAAGGATATGACATCAAGCTTCTACTAAAAATTAAAACTTTGTTCTTCAACAGCCATAGAGATTTGCTCAATACTAGCAAAAGCAATAGTTTCAGAACAAAATTCAAATTTAAGCAGACATAAAAAGGAAAATCCTTATTAGAGATTTCATTCTAAGCAGTCTGTCACACTGTGCTCCCATGACAACTGCCAAGTAAACTTTAGTTATTAAATCAACAATCACAACATAAAAAAAACCCCCCCAAGTTCTCACTAGTAATACACAGTTTGCATGGTCAGTTCATTCAACAGATAGGACTTTGCAAAGTTACAAAATAATTTACTTTCTGATCTTGGTTGTATAGTTCCTCAAGACCATAAAAATGATTAAATGGCCACATTCAATTTTTCTGAAGGTCTGAATGGGATTTTCTCGTCTATTGTTGATTGGAGGAAATATTGATTTTGTGTTTTGCAGTATGAACTCAGGGATACCTTTGAAGCACGTATGACTTAAGTAAAGTAAATAGAGTTCCAATGAAATCCTAATCCTTAAAGAAAAGTTTCCGAAATATTTTTTATGAAAATAGCCATTGCATCCTTCTAGCATAAAATTATAAAACTGCTTGATCCAGAATGGTTTCGAAAATAAAATTATTCAACTTGTGTTTCAACTCATGAATAGAAGGCTGCCTTCCACTGGTCACCACATCCACTGTAATGGACAAAAGCTGCCTTATGAAGTGAACAATATAATCCCCATCTACAAAAAACCCTTTTGTTTCACTGCTGAATACGAACTCATTGAGATGCTAATCATATGTTGCATTGTGATTTCTGAAAAGCAATAAAAAGCATATTGTTCAAAAGGCTGAAACTTGGGTGACCAAAAAATATCCCAAATTAAAGCCAAGACGACTTCTTCCCCCAGTCTCTCCCGGGTTAGAAACGTGAGCATTCTTGTTGCTTTTGTGCTGTGTAAGATACTGACGGTTTGACTCTGTTTCACAGGAGTTAGCTTTAGATTAGAGCAACAACAACAGTTTTGCATGTTTGCTTTTATTTTTAAAGCTACTGCAAAGCTTAGCTTTTTTTAGCTGTTGGGATTTTTTTGGAGCTGCAGTTCAATGCAAAAAAAAAAAAAAAAGCTCTCATGAAAGGCAAAAAAAAAATTAGTCTCAAAAGCACTACTGAGAAAGTGAAAGAAGCAGTTGTAAACTTCAGATATTTCAGGCCACAGAAATCCTAGAGGCATCTAGGATACCAACGAAAAAAGTTAAACTATACAATCAGAATGCGTGCCCTGACAGCAGCCAAGAGGCGTGGCACGTTTTCAAATAGCGCTGCTTATACTCGGCTCCGGGACGGGCGATTTCCAAGCCTGCCGAGCAAGCAGCAACGTTCACTCACTCAGTGACCGGGAAGCCACTGTGCACTGTTGCTTTAATGGGGCTCTCTGGAACAGATTTAGACAATCCCCTCTGATCATCAGTTAGAAACCAAATCAGATTGTTTTGAGACACTAGATTCAAGAGGAAAAAACAGCGTAAGCCAACGACCGCCACCTGAATAATTAAAATACACACCCTGCTCCCACTCCCTTTAACAAGGCAATATAAACCAATCTCATCAGCAGCTTTTTTCAGCTCTCAAGCAATCCACTTACTCCTCCAACGGAGATCACTTCTACAAAACAGCCATACAACTTTCGCAAAATGAAATTATCTGCTGCTTTCAGGTAGAGTTCTATTTCTGTCATTAGTTGATAACAGTGAAGAGAGTATTTTTAGTCACCCACTATTTACAGCACAAGGAACTGGGACACGAGACAATCTTCTTGCTTGTCCTGCCCCTTGAAAACTGTGCAAATCACCCTACTGCCTTACGTCCCTCTACTTCCCTCCTCCCTCTCTTGTTTACAACAGGGTTAATAAAACCCTCTGTACAGCACACTGACTAATTTACAGAAAGCGCTGCCTGAGTGGTAGCCCAGTGTTCCTACTGCTTGATAACAGCAATTTCAACTGTTTTGTGAGACCTGTAAAACACACCAAAGAATTCATAGGTACGTGCAAATTATTCACAGAAATGTTATGAAAGACACGTTAAGGCTACACATCAGGTGTCTGTACATTTTTTTTTATTACCTTTCCCCACTACTCTTGTGTTAGAGCAGCAAACCCTGTAACACTCCAACAGGAGCGAGCAAGGTGATCAGTCTTCTCAGACCCTCACCTGCAATGCTCTGTCGAGCAGAAACTTAAACACATGCTGCAACTTCTCCTTGAGAATCAAAAGCAGTAGAGGGAACATTATCCTAAAAAGTTACTTTGTTCTCCGGTAGGGGTCTTGTAAGCACCATGAAGATAAAACATTTAGTCAGAAAACAAGTGCAGCCCAAGGATGTACATAAAATTCAGTAACTGCATTCATTCAGATGCTCTTTAAAATTTATGCACTTTCTGAGATTGAGACAGTAATCATATTACAGCATGGGATAACAGGACGGACAAACATCTCTGCCAGCTCGCAACATTTTTAACACACTGAAAGACAGCACACATACTGCCACTGAATGTAAAATACAGCTGTATTCCAGAAGCTTTACTCAGCTAGAAAAAATAAACAAAATCTGCTCAGTTTTTAGCAGAGAAAAGTAATTTTCTCTTCAGATTCAACCCGTATTCTCTGTGTTCTTCCATGAGCAATTGTGTAAAATGGGATATACTGGGTGCCACCATACCTTCTAAAGAACTCTCTGAAGGCATCTGTGACCTACGTATGCAGGGGAAGCTTTAACCTCCCACAGGTACCACCTTCCCTAGATGCAAGTAACTACTTAGTGACTTGAACTTTTATTAGCCTTTATTTTTCAGATCATACGGAAGCATAATCAGCAGACAACATTTTAAGAATGCATTTTTCAAAAGAAACACATACCTACTGAGTAGCAAACACACTCCTTACACACTTAAGCCTGCCTGCTAAGGATTTCTTAAAATGGCAGAATAAGCAAGATTCACTTGGGTTTGCCATAAATCTCTTTCACGGTGTAACTGCATGTGAATCACTCCAGGACAGAATGATTCACAGTCAAGCTGAAGTCTCATTTGATGCTTACGAATGGCTTACAGTTTTTGACATTTAATGAAAAAAAAAGATTCAGTTAATCTGTAGAAGTACTCACTGATATCATCTTCATGATAAATGACAGAGTGGAACGGTAGAGTTTTGTCCTTAATATATCTCTCTGCCGGCTCAATATAAAAGGTCCCACTGTGAGTTTGGATGAATCCTTCAAATTTTCCATCAATAACAGACCCATGGCTAAGAGTTCCCTGCTCACCTGTTAAGAGAAAGAGTGCATTAGGGTTTTTTATACCTTTCTAAAAGCTTTCAGTCCTATGCAAACTTCAAGCATACACATTACCCAAGGTGTCAAGCAGACAATGGTAAAGCGTGATACTTGCACAATTATTCTGACCATGTACCAGTTCCCAACGGCTAAAAGCCTACCTGAACCACAGAGTAACCAAATTCTGGATAACAGCATCAGACATTCTTGCAGAAAAGCTTGTGTCTGAATTTAAGACAAAGATTATTCAACAAAGATATACACCCACCTCAAAATCCCAGTTTTCAAGTTCAGGAACTTCTTAATCAGATGCATAAATTACACATTTAAAAAGCATACAATGAAGAATTCAACTCTGTGTTTTAAAGCTGTCACATACATGGCCTGTAGTTCTACATCCAAGTCCTGTCCTTATACAGCTATTCGTACAATTATAAAAGAATAAGTAATAAATCGGAGTGTATATCGAACTTTGAAAACTTTCTGTGAAAGATTTCCCTATATTCAAGACATCCATTTATCTCTTCAAGCATGAGCTTCTTCAAACTGTAGCTAGGTTTAAATGTGGGATGGAGTGAATTTGTATTTGAAAGAGTCACAATCTGGAGCAGTACAACTGTCAAAGTTTAATCATTGACAGCTACAAGATTCAACGTCCCCAACAAGCCTTCTCCACACGAAGGATGAAAGATTACTAGAAGAACGTGTATGCACTCCATTGAGAAGGGTTCAGAATCACACTGTCAAATTACCAGACTGGTACTCAGCACGAATTTCTAATTAACAACTATCAATAGTTTTATAAAGCTCATACATAGTACTGAAATTTGGAGAAAGTATCTTGCCGATATGCCACACAACTCTTGAGAGAACACTAAAAAGTAGAAATATGCTTTGTAGAGCACTAGTTTTAAGACATTTATAAGTGATCCCAGGTTTACTTAATTCTATTAGAATGCGCATTGATATCCTGAACTTCTAAGCGATGTACCTTTCAACATAGCAGAGTGTTTGGAAGGAAGACTCTTGATCTGAACGGAAATCAAAAGACAATAGCAACACAGTTTATTTACTCAACTCTAACTTTGTTTGCAATCTTCATGACAACTACAAAGGTGGGTTGAATGAGAAAGATAATAAAGAGGATTACAAGAAAACAGAGTAAGCCCTGTGAGCAGGTTCACGTCGATCCTCCAATCTTATCCCTCAGCAATAAAGAATCAAAAGTTTTCTGAAATAACTTTGCAAATTAAGAAAAAAATTGCAACAAAAAAAAAACCCCAACCCTAAACACCTTAAAAGCCCTCCGACCTACTTAAGTCAGCGGGTAAATTGGTCTACCTAGGTGCATACAAAGTGCTAGGCACGTATACTTCTCACAGTTTAAAACAGTCACCTCAGGACTGTAGGATGTTCCTAACAGATCTCCAGGAAGCTGTGAGATTCCTTTCAGAACTAAACAGCCTGAAGAGGAACAGAGTAAGTCATCTTTCTCTTCTTTTCATCTGCTTTTAATTCCTGAATCCTCCTTGAGTTCCAACACATTTTATCTTTTCTATTTACAGAAATTGGGTATATTACCCTTAATGATGGTAACTCTACATTCCTTAAATTCTTTTAAGAAGAGTACCTGGTTTTGTTTTTTTAATGCAGACAGCTTTTTTTAGTGCATCGGGTTTCTATGAAGGATATGCTCAGGAACAGAGCTGAACTTCAAGTTCCACGGATATGAAAATTATAGGTAAAACACTCATTTGTTAAATGTGACTCTTATGCGAGAACAAGACCAGATGGAGTTAAATGGATTTATAGGCATTATTAAAGTTTAACCATGAAGATAACCTATCACACAGATATTCATTTTCTTCATGTACTATTAAAAAAATCTCCTGTTTAAAATGACTGCACTTTAATCCATTTTAAAGTGTTGTACTTACCATAAATGTGTCCAGTGTAAATATGGGAGGTATCATAATCAATTACTTGGTTTGATATTTCTACTTTAAAGTCATCACTAAAAAGAGATGTATCTCTCTTCATTCGAAGGTTGAAGTGTCTAAAGTGAATAAAACAAGATGGTAAATTGGCTTTGAATTTCAACTGCAAAAGCACTAAGGAAAGTGCTTCTAATCAACATTTTTGTGCAAACTATTTGCAGACTCTCTAAAATTTATCTACAGAAAATGTCTATATTGGACAAGAAGAATTAAGACCATAGCCCTAGAAAGATTTTCTTAAGCAAGATTTAGATACTTTTGATACAAGTAGCTAAAATTTACAAGATTTAAGACAGAAAACACGGTTAAACTCAAAGGCAGAAATCCAAAATGCTGACTTGGAGTATACACTTGTTCTCATTCCTCCAGAAGACACAGATGTTGCTTAAGGGAAAAAGGAACTATTTTACTTCACAGCACCGTGAAGCAGAAGCAGTAAGAACAACTATCCGGCTTATTTTACTTTCATTACCAACATTTAAGTAACACAAGTGAAATGTGCTGTTCCAACTGAAACTCAAAAAATAAGATGGGCAACAACACTTCATTAAAAAAAAAAATACTCAAACCAGTAGAGTTACGTGCACAACTATGTAAACAACTCTACTCTTTGAATGATCTTGTTCAAATTCCCACACTACGTTCTTGGATGCAAATCCTACTGCTAATCTTCATACAAAACACACTACATTTTCCTTGTATGAAAACAAAAGTTTGGTTCAGTGAAGTCAAGCAACATAACTGAGGTGTTCTAAAACGCCTGACATACGAATTCATACCTGTGACAACCGTTAGCTTGCTTCAGAATTTCATTTGGCATTCTCTTAAATTTTGTATAAACACATTGTGCAAATACAGATCAGTGAAGTTGTTGAAACTTCAGTCATCCCAATTTTACTCTTGATTTTCTTCCTATATTTCTCTCTTTCTGCACAATCATGAAATTGAAGGAATATTATAGTTATGCCACCAACTTGTTTCACAAAAAGTAACTCTGGTAAGTTGACTACAGGTGTCAAAATCTTAATTTTAAAAAGAGACCAGTCTCTCAGTATGCACAGTACTAGTGACAGAGCTGCCCTGCCACGGTGAAAGCTGGCATCCATTCGTGCTCACAGCAAAATCACTGAAACAAGCACCAGTTTAAAGTCGATTAAATCTTATTACTTTCTGTACAGCTGAAGCATATATAAAACACATCTTCATTTTTCACTTGCACATTAAATATGACACTACAGTTGAGTATTTTGAAATAACCACACATAAAGATGCAAAATTTGAGATCAAAGAAAAAAACAAACACGTCTACATTTAAAACCTGGTAAGGGCTCTAGTGATTCATGGTGACTATACTGTAAAGCAAACAGTATTTCACAATCAAACTGTATCTATTACTGTTACCACAGTGTTAATAAAGCTTCAAAGTAAGTGTTCTCCTCTGGTGATGTGTAGTAGAGGTATCTACTACAAGGTTATGAAATGCTGAGATGTGGCTGGCAGATGGGGAAGGTTAAACTTCAACAATTCCTTGTGACTCTTGGGCTCCATGTCAAGCCAACCAGTGCTCATATTATAGTTTCAATATGGATGTGTTTTATGAGGGCAGATCCTCCTTTTAAAAAGAAACAGTGCACAACAGAAGCACTTGAGTATTGGAGTCACTGAAGAACACATCAGCTTGGATTAGTTGTCCACATCCAGTTAGGCATGTTTTACAGATAGCAGTTATCACAGAGAGAAAAAATGCAAATTCTTCCCCAAGTTAATCTCTACTAGCTTTGTAAAACTGTCTTTCACAAACAGAGGGTCATGAGGATGAGGAGAAAACATGAACAAGCAACCCAGAAAAACACTGTAGGACAGACGGCTACAAGATGCTACTAAGCTGCTCCTCACCCAGCTACAGACCACGCAGAAGATGACTTATTTCCAGAAAAAGAATGCTTTGTTTGTTTACAAATTTATTGCATTGTGTAAGACATTTCCCAGCAGTAGTATCTAAAATACAGTTAAATCAAATGAGACAGAGTTTTAACCTTTCTTATTTGTTACTGTTCCTGTCTTATAGTTAATGGGATGGGAACAGGCTCTTGGTTACCGTATGGCTGCTGACAGAATTTTTGGTTGAATCGTTTATATTGTGTATAATCTGCTTTGATAATAAACTACATCTTCATTAATGGCAGTAGCCTCCAGACTATGAAGAGGTAAATTTTTATTTCACTGTAGCTTACCTCAGGGAGAGGATGTCAGATTTGCAAGTATGTAACACAGCAACTGAGAGATAATTAAAGAAAGAAAGTTAAGACTACATGCTTAGCAGAAAGCCAGTAGTTTCCCATGGGCTCCAGTTATGTCAATCCTACGCTCTAACCACAGAGCAAGTACTTTTTTTTTAAAAAAAAAAAAAAGCTGCAAACTTGCAGACTGTTCCAAAACTGGCAGAAAGAACTATTATCAGTGATACTCAGAAAGGCACTTGACACTTTTCCCTTTCCTACCTTTCCTCAGTGAAACCACTGTAACCAGCAGCAGGGTAAGAATTACTTTGGGACTAGAGGAGATTGTTTAAAAAAAAAAAACAAACAGCACTAAAAAAAAAAAAAAAGCAGATGGAGTTACTCCACACCTGAAAGAAGTGGCTGGTAAAAAGAAACAAGGTGATGGGTTGCCAGCAGTATGGAACTGTGACTCCAATACAAGGAGAGTCCATGTAGGTTCATACTCTTCTCAGTGGGAACCACAAAAATCTTTCCAGCTACATCTCCTTGAACTTCCCCATAGAATCACAGAATGGCCTAGGCTGGAAGGGACCTTAGAGATCATTTAATCCAACTGCCCTGTCATGAGCAGGGACACCTCTCAACTGGATCATGCAACACATGAGGACCGAACGGGAATCGAACCCGTGACCTTTGGTGTTTCAGCACCACGCTCAACCGAGTGAGCTAAACCAGCCCGCAATGATTCAGGATCTAAAAGATACTATTCTGCTTGAGTTATCTTAAAAGTCCCTACTTTTGCCTTTTAAGAAGCCAAAGACACTCTTCTCTAAAAAATGAAAGGGGGTCTATAAATGCAAGGGAAGAACAATTTGAGTCCTCCTTTCTAGCTGCTTCCACGTGAGGCATCCCAAAAACCTAAACAAGGTTCCCGCAGACTGGCAGACTCATCCCAACACTGAAGTGCCACTTCATCGTTCTTTGTCACCCATCTATACGCAGATCGAGGGTATCATGCTCTATTAAGTAGTTACCTTATTAAAAATAAACAAACAAGTCTACAGCACTGCAATGCTCAGCAATCCCAGTTAGAAAGCTTGCAGCATGTGTTTGTTTTCCATCAACACCTCTAGGGTGGCACTTGTGATTGTTCGGAGTTTTCTTTCCCGACCTTCGGAAGTCAGACTCGCTAAGCTTGTTATTCCGGAACAGGACTGAGGATGCAGCCTTCGTCCTCAGCAATTTGCCACTGATCACTCTCGATATACATAGCTGCGAGCACATAAACCAGCTCATATCAGACACCATCCAAGCAGGACTACAAGTAGCTACATGTTGGCTAATTTACACTCAAAGTCAATCAAGTACCTCTCAGTCCTAAAGGTACGGTCTACAGATTTTAAGAGCAGAATAGTCTTTATCCACGGCTGATTTTTCTTATGTAAAACTTCTTTAGTAAGTGCAGATTCTGTCACTTGGTTCCCTGTTTACCAAAAATCACCTTCCCATTCCTATCTGAAGCTGAACATTTATACGCAGCACCATGTTTTAATGGAATTCAAAAGCATGAGACCAAAAAAAGAAAATGGGTAAAGATGTACTAGAACAAAATCACAAGGCATTGAAGTTGCTACAGGAAGTCAAACTAAGAAACCCGTTTAGAAAGAAGCTTTCTAAGTGAAAGATATCTAAGAGAAATCTGCTAACTAGTAATTTTAGCACATATGAAGTACATAGCTTAAGTACTTTCACTTAAGTTCACTGCTTTTCATTTTAAGACCATGGCTTTCTGAGAACATGGCTATGTCTAGTAAAGCTTGTTGGCAAAGAGATAAAGTTCTAAAGCATTAATAATCGGTTTTCGCAGTACAGCTGGGCAGCCCTGTGCCTTAGCTGGGCAGCCTCAGCAATCCGAGGTCACTGGACCAGGTATTTCTTAGACAAACGTGAGTGAAACACTCAATGCCCTTTTTCCTGAAGGCTGCACACATTCGAGTTCACTGTATTTCAACCCATAAAATGCAAGACATTTAACCCAAAGGTCCAGCATCTAAAACATTTTTTAGATCAATTTAAGTTAAAAAATTAATAAGGGCTCAGGTCCCTGCTTCCCAATTCTCTGCAAGATAAAACTGCTTTACCTACAAGAACCAACATAGGGTGGTTTGGTATGTTTTATTGACCAAACAGGTGTAGAAAGTGAGACCTGATTCATGGGCCACTGAACTGGCAAGTTATTTGTCAAAGTACGTAACTTAAAAGGTACAATAGATAGATGATTAAAGAATGGTCACAGAGCACTGAATAAAGCCAAAAAAAAACCTCAATAAGAGATTGTTTTTGTTTCTTCCTAAATTCAGGACAGCCTAAAATGAGTTGCAGAAGCAAATTTTGCAAAAAATTCACTTAGTAAAGTTCATGGAAGTAATTCACACTGAGTCTCACAGAAGCCAACGAGTCAGTGCTATCTGATGATGACTAAATCTATTGAAGAAATTATTCTGTTTAGGAGGGTGCTTAAGTGCACACAACTGAAAAACTGACACAACGCAAATCTTTAAATCAGTCCAGTAACAGTGAATCTGCTTTATATTCTGACAGACTTGTAGAATGTCGAGAACAAAGCCATTTCTTGAATTGAGCACTACATTGTGTGCACAATCCCAGAAGTACTTAAAAACAAAGTAAATGCCCTGAAAATAACATCCAGCATTTAATACAAAACCAGAAGGTGATAATATAAAGCCCTCTTTAATCCAAGAGCAACGAGCTCAGTTCATCTCAGATAGCTGCTTATCGATCAAACCCTGCTCTCAGCACTTGGACATAATCAGGCAAAATAACCTCAAGCAGAAGCTTGTATAACAGCATCCTCTTGACTCCTGGCATCCAGTTTTTATAAATTCAACTCTCCTCCCTCCAAAAAACACCGATAGCTGTAGCCCTCAAGCAGAGCTGGATGCATGCTCTTTTGGGTACACGGGGTATGTCCTTGTGACGCAGAACACCCCGGTGAAAAGCACTTCTGCTTATTTCTGCATCCTTTCTTCTCACAGTAAGTCTGCATATCTGCTGATTTGAGTGACAAATTAATCTGGCTAAAAGACAACCATCTAGACTAGCCATGTGACCAGCAGGTGCACACTCTGGCACAAGTGGAAATATTAAGTTTATAAAGTTCAGACTGGTACCAGAGATACAAGAACTGCTGCGGTCCAGCCACCTTCGTCTGCTGTTTCCAGCAGTGAATGGCAGGAAATACTGGAACAATTTTTCCATTGTTTGCTGGCTACACAAGACAGCCGTTTCTCCAGAAGCCAACACAAACCAGAAGATGACTATTTCAGTACTCAGAAGTAGCAGCTGTTTAATACTTTCATTAAGTTAGGGAGATTTAAGTTGTATGGCTGCATGCCAATAAACCACTACACCCGGACAAAGTCTCAACTAACAATTTGGTATAAGATCACTCAAAAAAAAAAAAAAAAAAAAAAAAAAAAAAAAAAGGGTCTAAATTTTCAGAATCTCAAGCCTCATGTTGACTGAACGCCTTCAAGTTTTGTCACTTGTATTTAAATAAAGCAGCACTTTAAGAGTCCATGGGTTAAATCTAAACTGTTTATTTTGTAAAAGCTTTATTTCCTATCTTAGCACAAAACAATTACAATATTTGACAGAAAGGTTTTAATGTTGCCCTTCTCAGCGATGACACACAATACTTACTTGTTCAAAATAAACTAGCTGCAGCTATAAAAAGGCAATCCCATTTACACAGTTTGTCAAACTGCTACACACCTTCAAAACTACTAAACTGACTGTATGAAGTAAACTACAATTCACTTGATCTTTCCTAATTCATATTTAAAGAAAAATGGAAACATTTTGTAAAAACTCGGACAGATTATCAGGAATTAATGGACTGAATTTGCAGCCTGTCAACTATTCTCTTGGGCAGTAGGGTTAGATATGTCACAGGAAATTATCAAAATCCTAAATTACGTACTGGTGTACCCTCACAGTAAGTTTCCATTCAGCCTCCTCAGCTGATGGATTTTCGCCTCAGAGCATAGGGATTTCGAATCAATTTCACATATAAACACCAACACTTTCCTTCCTGAGTAATAGCAGCTATTATCAAAATCTTTATAAACATGTTTGTCTAAGGTGTGACTGAGATCCGTGAAGAGAAGAGATCTTTTTTAGACCCCATTATCGTAGGTATGATTAACATTTTTATACAATAAGGATTTTCAGCCCACCTTATTAACACAGCTGGAATGCACAGGCTAAGCTAAGAGCTCGATTTTAAAGAAGAGTATTATGGGATCTTTTCCAATGACAAGATGAACCTGTTCAAGTGCACTGAAATCTGGACTGCCCCCAGAAAGAATAGTTTCATCCTCCCTTCAAGTCATACCAATGATTTTTTTTTTTTGCCAACTCGTTTTCAGCTGGATCACTTCCCAGATCCTAGTCCTTGCAAGGTTTTCAGGCTACTAGTGCTAGCACAAGGATGATGCTCAGAATGTGGTCAGGTCTGTTCCTCTGCAGCAGAACACGCTTTGGTGAGCCTGAATTAACCACCAGCCTGCAGCTTAAGAGTGGCGGCGTTAGACTGAAACTAAACTTCACCCGCATGCCGTCTTGCTGGAGATTCAGTTTAAGTGGAGAGGTTTGCAACATGAGGAGCCTCTGAAACACTCCACTCTGCAGTCTTGTTTATTAGAAGAATTTAATAGCAAAAACTAGAGATTGCCTGCAAAGCTACAGCAGAGACGGCAGTAAATAAGACTCTTTAAATACAAAATCCTTGGACTAAAAATCACACCCAAAAATGTGATTTTAGAGGACAGGACTTCAAATTCCGGATTTGGGTTGCTCTTGTACAGCAGTTATGAATACAACCCTAATGGTAATCTTTTGGGAGTGTGCACTGGAATTCAGTCATTACACCATAAGAGTCGAGTGGCAAGATTTCATCCCCTGAAGAAATTACAAGCTGGTAAGGAGCAGAAGGCTTACTCCTAAAACTACGTCCTAAACACAGATTCAGAAGACCTGGTTTTATCTTTCCTCTGTCAAACTTCCTATTTTTCTACACATGGCTAACAATTATTTATCGAGTTCTAATTACTTAAATTACTTACATTGTCACTGAAATAATTAGAAAAGCAAGGGCATTACATATTCCTAAAATATATTAAGACAGCTGTGCTGCAAAGAAGGGAATCAAAGAAACAAAGATGCACAAATATTTTAACTTTCTTTCTGTTTCTCCTCAGTTACACAAAAAGTTGGCAATTCTAAAGTACAAAGAGATCTTCCTAAGTGAAACCTACAAATTATATTTCAATTGCTCACGGTGCATATCTAACTTTTGTACTGGATCTTACAATCACATGTTAAATGCAAGGCAAAACAAATCTTGTAAGTGATTATATTTTCCCCATGTCAAACAATTGCTAAATTCCACAATAGCACAGAAGAGAGACGACACCATTACGCACAAAATGAAACACTTTTTTGGGCCTATTTTGTATTTTCAAATACAATTTGGAATTTACTTTTTCTCAATTAAATCTCCGCAGGCAGTTTGGCATAAAACATTAAAAAAAATGTCAAAGCTGCATTACCAATGCAGAATAAACTACTGTTCTGTTCCCAGTACGATTTCATTGTTTAAGCTTCAAAGTACATTAACAGTTGCCACCAGAAGTTTCAAGGAGTGATTACAAGTAACAATTTTGCACTTACACTGGAGATCAGAGCAAATACTTCCTAGAAACTGGAAGCACCGCATCGTAGTGTATTCTACCTAACATTAGTCTGATGAGTATCTCCTCATTTACATTTCACTATAATTAAAAAACATACATACAAATAAAATATTTTAAATAAACACCTTCTATAATATCACTAACCTTCCATGAGCATGGAAATCTAGGTGCAAGAACTGATCCTCGTGTGATACCGCTCTTTTGGCACGCTGGTGTTTTTGGTGTAACAAATCCACATCGTAAGACAACCCTTCATAATGTCTGATGTACTTATTTAGAGGATTTCCATACTGGCCTGAAAAGAGAAAAAAGTAAGGATTAGCACGTCCGAGAAATTACTAAGGTTACAAGCACACTACCAGGTATGGCAGATCCGTGGTGCAGAACAGTTGGTGGTGAGGACCCAAGTTCCACATTACTAACATTTTAGCTGTCCTTTTCCTCCCTCGTACACTTCAGTTTCATTCTACTCTGGTCCCACAGACCGAAAGCACACGGGCAGTCAGACTGCGTTAGGTGGATCTTGGAAGGCATCTTCAACTTCAATCAAAACAAGTAAACTTTGTTTACCCCAGAACTACTCTACTAAGCCAACTGCATCATCATAGACAAAAATGCTTGAGAGATGTTTCAAAAACGCACCCCTGATCCAAACACGGAAAGTGTAACAGCTGAACAGTTTTTCTGCTTCCCTACAAGAACTGTACTTCCAGTTTCACTCTGCACTCAGGACACCAGAGTATTTGCTCAGAACGTTTATACTTCACCTGCCAAATATCCAGAAAAATTGAGAGTAAAACTTATTTCACAAGTGTATTTTCAAATCCTGACCACCAGTGAGGTCTCCATACCTTGCCTCTGGTGCATTCAACTCCGATACCCTACAAAAGCCTTACCACACTTTGGTATCAAACACCAGCACTAAAACACTATGTATGAAAAAAATCTCATCTACCTGACAAAAGCAAACACAGATGTTGTGGGAGGAATTATTAAAATGAAACGATTCAGTAACTGTGACACCAAAGAAAAGAAAAAGTTTCAATATTAGAAAATAATGTGGGGAAATAAACAAAACCAAACCGAGCCACAACACAGAGCTTGTGGAGCAAGCCGCTGTGTCTTTGCAATGGAGGCAGTACCCACAGTGAAAAAAGTTTTACACAGTTTCTATATAAAATATACAATCATAAGGAATTGGCTCATCTAGACTCTAGAGTCAAGTTCCTGGCTCCTCACTTCGCATCAAAGCTCTCCTTCCTCAACTCCCTCCTTAAGGAAGAGAACGAATTATTCAGTTTATGCTTGATTTTTCAAGAACCTGACTTGGGCTATCATCTTTCTGGGTTTGGTGTGTTGTTTTTTTTACCTGAAGAAACATCCAAGTGCAGCATTTAAGAGATCAAATGAAAAGTCAAATCTCCAATTTTCTCTAGAATTCTTAATTCTGCAAGAAAAGGTAGGATCTCTCGTAACCAGATTAACCAGAGTTCTCAGAGATTTCACGCAATATTTCTACTGACAAGATCTGGGAAGGCCCAATGAGACAAGTGAATCCTCAAGCTTTGCCTCAGTAGTGTTACATTTTCACAAATAAAAACATCCGTTATTCTACTAAGAACGCCATTTTGCAACCCAAAATACAAATTTGCCCTTCCCTGTATTTACTGTCATGAGGGTCTTCTTCAAGTTAATACCACAGATTTCTCAGTGCCTCTCTTCCTTTTCAGGGATCATAATGGCTAATTACCAGAAAGCTCAGTAAGCAACACAAAAGATGACTGTGTAAATTGATACTTTTAAAAGCATTGCTTGCATTTAGCAGCCACGTGCACAAGATGACGCTGCCCTATCTTCTTAAAATTCGAGTAAGGATATACTGCACGTAAACCACACTCAGATTTCCTCCTAGTACTGGCAAGTGTGGACCCTTCATCGTTGACTGCAAATATAGCCCAGTGACACAACTCATTCCAATTTTCTCTCAGTCTCAAAATACAAGTCCATTCTCATCCAGTTTTACAGGAGTCTCTAAAGTGTCTTAAACATTTATAAAATGCGTGATTTAAGCAAGTCTACAAGCACACTAAGAAACCAGGGACAACAGCCTTCATCCTCAAAATTCTTCGTGCTGGTTGCTGAAACTTGGGATCCATCCTATGTCCTACTGGATGAGTATTCAGGTAGATTTACTTCAGGCACCTAGATTAAAAAAAGTTTTAAAGCATGACAACTTAACGAACACCCAATAATACTTTTCAGCTGATCCAGGTCTCACAACCACATGGAAAGTTGAGAGACTACACTCAACTGAGTCACAAAGAAGAGCCCTTGAGTGCCAAGTGCTGTGATGAGACAGCAAGACCTGCTGATATTAAAAAGCTTTAAAACTGTTCTCTGACAAGCAAAAGCAGAGAAAGTTTCAAGCAAGAACCCTTTTTCTTACCCAAAATTTACACACCTGCCGTGATTATACAGGGAAACGTCATTTCTTTTCCCTTTCTCCAAAACTTAAAACCCCTCAGAAAGGCTAGTTTACCAGACAACTCTTTTTGCTGCAGGTATCAGCAATGATTTGCAGATGTCAAACATCAGCACAGGTTAAATATTGTCAACGCAATTATTATTATAATTTTAATTAAGATTGTTGTACTTCAAGCTGTTTTGAACGTAGAATTTATTTCTCTTTAAAAATGTTCCCTTTACATGGGACATTAAAGTCTCTACAGAGCATTCAGATTTAGCACTTCTGTGCTTAAGTATATCAAAAGCCAGTAATCCCAACTTGAATTTCACTGAAGAATTTCTCCAGGTTGCAGTTCCTTAAACACCAGCAGAAGGGCAGGTCCTGCTGCCCTATTTAATCCACTCCATTTCTACTCTTCCCTTCTGCTAGCACTAAAACCGATTTACTTAAAAACTAATTTCTCTTCTGATAAAATTAGGTTTTGGTTAAAGAAAAACATGCAACCAAAAAGTCAAGTCAGGATCATTTTGCTTCACCGAAAACTCACATTTGAAGCACAGTCAGACAGTACAGTATTACCAGTATAAACAGCTCACAGATGTCAGCTGCATCTTTCTTCTCTTTCCTTTTTTGTTACCCTCTTCCTCCCCACTGGGCTTGAGTCTGCACAATAAACCAAGGGAAGTTACACGTCTGGCACAACATGATTAATTTCTTTTGTTTAAATCGGCAGTTTGAATTGGCTTCTCCTGCCATCAAACACAAGGGGCAGTGAAGGAGGGGTGAGAATACATGGCCAGGGCCTGCCCACCAGGCAGCACTAACTCGCTACAGTGTTTCTGCCACACTGCACAACTGAACATTTAGGCCTTTTTTACAAAGCAAAGAGTAAACTGCAGTCTTAGGCTTTTGGGCAACAGTACTTCAACGTTGCTAAACACCTGATTTTATTTACAATTAATTACCACGTGGATTTCTGAAACAGCCACCCGACAGCTGCCTTTACCAGACACTGTCTCACCCAGCCATATAAAACTCAATGTTTTTATTTTAAATGCCAGATAAATGCCGGAGGCAGAGTGTCATGTTAACGAAAGCAGCTATTCTTCTAAACCTACAGCAAGGATGCAAACTAAATCACTCGGCTACAGATAGCTCATAAATACCTTCCCCACAACTCCCCCATGTGTCCAGAAAAAACCAGCATTTTTCCCCAGCACACAGGGAAATATCCAGCAGCACAAGACAGTAACATACAACGTGAAACTCCCAGCAACATTTAAGAGTGTGTCGTACCAGTGAAAACAAACAATTTATCATCGATTTGTAGTGATGTTCAGCACCTGCTCAGCCTAGACAAAGCATAACTTTTGTTAAATCCAAGCTTTTTAGGGGTCTCATTAGTTCGCTTTTCCGTATTTTCCCTTCCCCTTTGCTTTTTTTCTTTACATGACCCTGAGGTAGGAGAGGTTCTATCAGTTATTTTCATTCCTCAAAGCACATCGTTATGTATGGGTAATTAAGTACTGCTTAAAATACCTGTGTGCATCTTCATCACAAGCAACAAAGCACGCCGCTAATAAAAGCTGCAAATAACACTGCCCAAACTAAGTACCGCTTTACATACATCAAAATTATTAACAGCACCATCCAGAGAACAGATCCTTTAGGCCAAGCAACTCCAAGAGTACTGAAGAAAACGCTGAGATTCATTTCTTACAAAAAAAAAAAAAACTTAAAATTCAAGGCACGTCAATCTTCATCAATCTTACCTTCTAGTATATAGCACGTACTTGAGATAAATTTTACCTTTCCCCAATTTATTAAAGATAAATTGGTGTGACTTTTCCGACTCACACTACTGAAACTGCATTCAAACTGACCTACTGGACCACTTGTTTTATAAAGGCTGTATTTATTCAGTGGTAGCAAAGAAAACTTCTAAAAGAGCCCTAAAAGTGATCTAAGACCACAACCTGATCAAGCAGGTGTTTCACAGCCTATTAGACCAAACTGATGACAACTTGTCTCTTTTGACCATAAACCCTCAAGGTAGTTATAAAGCCCCATAAAAAAGCAGTGTAATTGCAATACACCTCATCAGTACAGCAACACTAGCAATTGCTTTTGACTGCATTTCCTTTACATAATTTTAAGTACATAAACTACAAAAGGAAATATGCTCTTCAAATTAAACAAGGGGATTTCACTCTCCTTCTCCTCAAACAAGCCATCTAAGTTATGCTTTACTCTAATACTTTAGAGCATAGTTTTCGTGACTCATGCGTAACCGTGAGCTAAAGCTACAAGTGGCTCTGTTAATCTGTAACACACCTTTAGATATAAAGTATCTAAAGACTATTTCAATAGAGTATAAATATGGTATACTGGCACAAAGCCTTTGTGCAATTTTGAAAAAAGAGTTCAAAGTCAGGTATCCTGTAAAAAAAATTCAACCTCTAGACTCATCATGCAGAAGCTAATTTTCTTTAAAATGTGTAGACTAATAGAATTTTCAAAAACATTAAGGTCCCTTCCAACTGTATGCATTCTATGAACTTTACAGATAAGTATAATTTAGCTTCAAGATTTGTAGAAAATTAATGAGCACAAGATGGACTGCAGACAAATGAAAAACCGGTAAACTGTTGGGGTTTTTTTTTTTCTTCACCTGTTTCCAGTGGGCACTGCTCTTGCAGTAACATCATTAACAACCATGAACCTGCCCTTTTTCACCAAGAAATTAATGCTTGTCTAGAAGCATGCAGATGAACTCTTTGTAAGCAAACAAAAATATTTTGAGAACTTAAACTCTAGAAATGTGAACCCCATTTAAATATAAAATTCTAATGTTTAAATGTAATTTTAATTCAACACTGAATTATGGCAAATCTTTCATAATTACGTTGCCATTTTACCAAAATTTTCACAGGATATTTAAGAGATGAGTATCAACTATCCCTTCTAGATTTCTATCTAGCACTACTAACTTTCTTCAAAGGTTTACCTGTACTGCTAAACACCAGAAGACACGCGCTTCTGTTATGTGCCAGTGAGGTGTGCTTCCTACTGCCAGAAATGTTGAAGATGCACATTCTTCTCTCAAAGAAAAAAATTAACGTGAGTTTCTAAAATAAAATACATTTAATGAACGTGATTATATATATCCAGAGGACTGGACTGTAGCTGATTATTTTGATTTTAATTTTAAGGCATGTTTGCCTGCCTAGAATTAAACAGTGGAAACAACTCTCACAACTGGTTAATGAATCACTCTGAATTAATTCTGTGCCAGGACTGTTCAGTTCAGAAAACAAAGAGGCCTTGAAAAGTATGCCAACAATTAAGTCTGAAATATCTTGATAGTTCACAAGAACTACGAGGGAAAAGTCACCAGCAGATTCTTTTGTGTATAGCACTCCTAATCACACGAATAACAGGATGACTTCTGACCATGTCGATCACCTTGCTTTTTACCTCCCAGCTTAGCCACAAGTAAAACTTACTTCAGTTTTCACATACTTGGACGTTACTTCTTTAGAACGTGTGAAACACCAGGATTCCGGGCTAGATGCTTTGTTAATAAACCTACGCATTGATGTTCACAGATGCAGAGCACAGACAAACAGGAGAGGTGCCAAACGAAACAGAGGAAGTCCTTATCTGCTTCTCCACCCATCCTTCTCTAAATACACCCTCAGAAGTCCAACTCTTGTAAAAAATTTTAAAGCTACTTCCCTACCACAACTCGACCGATCCAATACCACCAGATGCAGAATCACGAAACGACCCTGCTCGCTTCCTCCTGCCGGGAGCCGGCACAGACTTACAGAGCCCCGTAAACACAACCAGGGGCTTCTCCGGCCTGGGAGGGCGGGGGGAGACCCTCCCAGACAGCCACACTTCAGAAAAAAATAAACGCAGAATCGCCTTTTACTTCTTCAAGCTGAATTTCCCGTCCAGACGCGCTTCCTGGTTTCGGGGCCGGGCAGCGGCGGCAGAAGGGTGAGTTTCGGGCCGGCAGCGGCACACACCGGCCCCGCCGCCCCCGGCTCGGCCAGCCGCCGCCTCTTCCCGGACACCGGCTCCCCGGAGCCACCGCCAGGCACTGCTGCGGGCGAGGGATCAGCGGAGGAAGGGACCCGGGAAGCGGCTGCTGGGCCCGCGAGGAAAGTCCCGAGGGGCTGAAGCGGAGCCGAGAGCAGGGAGCCGGGCACGGGAAGGCGCGGCGGAGCGCCGTGGGGGCGAAAGGAGCGGAGAGCGCCTGGCTCGGTGCTCGCCGGCTCAAAGTCCCAAGAAACGGGCGGGGGCGCCTGGCCGGCTCCGGGCGGCGGGGGGGACGGCCCGGGCAGGGTGGTGGGGACGGTGTCCGGGAGCGAGAGACGGAAAGCAAAGCCCCGGACGGCGGCCCAGCCGCGGCCTGCCGCCGGGGAGCCGAGGCGCGGCACCCCGGGGAGACGGACCCGCCGCCCCCGAGGCGAGGCGGGAGAAAGAGAGCAAGGGAGAGAGGGAGGGAGGGAAAGAGTGAGGCCGGCAGTCCCGAGCCAGGCCCGCAGGCCGGGGCCCCGCGGGGCCGGGCGGGCCCGGCCACTCCTCACCTCCGGCGCCCGCCGCACAGGAGCACAGCAGGATTATCGTCCCCGCCAGATCCATCTTCACCGGGCCCAGGCCCCGCCACCGCCTACCCACAGCACATCCGCCCCAGTCGGCGCCGGGATGGGGAGGGGCGAGCTCTGCGCCTCCCTCCGCTTTGTCCCCCGCCGCTCTGGAGGACCGCTCGCCGCCCAACGGATCGGCTGGGATGGGCGGCTCGCCCCGGCGTCCCCCGCCCGGCAGCGCTCGGCTCCGCTCCCAGCGCCGCGCCACGGCTTCCTCCGCCCGCCCGTCCCGCCCCCGCGACGCCACGCCACGCCCGGAGCGCGCGGGAAGCCCCGCCCCCCCGCGCCGTGCGTAAGGGGCGGTGCCCGGCGGGGGGGGCGGAGCGGGGGGCGGAGCCCGGGGAGCCGCCCCGGAGGCCGGTCCGTCCGGGCTGCTGCCCCTGGGCTCGGCGCTGCCGAGGAAGCGGGGGTTGCTCGGCAGCACAGCGGGGCAGGCCCACAAGACACAGTGGCAGGACCGCCCCGGTAGCGGGGCTTTTCCCGGAGCAGGCGGCTTCCCGGCTGAGGCGGGCTGGGGCCGCTCCCGGCACCGCCCCAGGGCTGCCCGCGGGGCGGGGCGGGACGGAACGGCTGCGGCCTCCCAGACCGCCCGCCGGGGCCGAGGAGCGCAGGTGTTTACGTGGGTGAGAAGGGTTTACGTCCTCGGAGGAACGGAAGGAGCTGGCGCATAAACTTCACTGGTACTTGAGCAGTCGTCCCTCCGATTCCTGTGAACGTTTGGGTAAAGCTATGGGGCCGTTTACCATAACGAGGTCTCAGCAAAGGTCTTACCACATCAGCTCGCTTATCCCTTTATCAGACACGCATTTTTCCTTGCAGAAACTAATTTACTCACTTTTCGAGTTTTATTTTAGGTCACCTATTTCCCTTGATGCTCTACATGTGGTGAGGTATTGCGGGTGTCTCCACTGAACAGCAGTTTCTTCATTTTGAGACCGTCTTGAGCCACCTTCGCGATTCCAGCATAAAGGAAAATCCTCTGATGAAGATAAAAGCGTGAGCCGTTCAGACAAAATGTTGTTTCCACTTTGTCAATATGTTAATTCTTACATTCAAACATACTAACTCAAAAGATTTATTTTCTACATCGGGGTTTATGGTAACTTTCTCAACTTACTGACATCTTCTATTTGTTGTGGCTCTCCGTTCCTGTTGTCATTTCAGAATAAAATCTGTCCCCGCTAACGCTGTTACAGCTGAGAAATGCTGTTACAGCAGCACTGGTGTAGAGAGTGCAACTACGCTCCAGACCGGGCTGCTAAAGCAGCTGCAACTCGTTATGACCCGTTCAGATAAGAAAACTGCTGAGAATCGAAAAAACCCAAAAATTTATCTTTCCAAAACAGTATTCAAAGTTTGCGATCACCAGCAAAGGGTTCTGCATCGAGAGGAGTAGGCTCGTTAGGGCGAGTTCTAAGTAGTACAACTGCGTTAATACTTAGATTCTCTATTACGCTCATCACAATCGTCTTTTTATAATACCGACAGGTATCAAACTGCAATGAAAACCACTGAAAACCTCGAGGAAAGCCGAGCTCGCCCATAACACCCCGTTAGCTCCACTCCTCCGCCCGCCCCTCGGCGGGGGCGGCCCGCTCACCGCCCACCGCCCTTCCCGCGCAGGCGCGGCCCCGCGACCGCCGGCTTCCTGCAAAACAGGCGGGGCGGAGCCCTCCGCTCGCGGTGCCCGCCAGTACCGGGCCGGGCCGGGCGTTCTGGCAGGCAGAGGGCAGTGGGCTCCGCCGGCCCCGGCGCCGCCCCGGCGGGGCGCTCTGAGGCGCTCGGCGCCCGCTCCGCGCGGCCCCCGAGAGGGGCAGCCCCGTCCGGCCCCGCCCCACCCCTTCCGGGCTCGCGCCGGCCTCCGCGCGCGCCCTGCGCCCCTCACGCGGCCCGCGGGCGCGCGCCCTTCCCGCCTGTTCCAGCACCGTCGCCCGCCCCCCCCCCCCCCCCCCCCCCGCCATTGCCCCCTCCTCAACCACAGGCGGCCCCGCTGCCGTCTGCCGGTTCCCGCCCCGCCGGCCCCGCCCTCGGGGCGCCCCCCGCCCCGCCCCGGGCCCCGCTGTGACCCGCGGCTGCTTCCCCCTCCCGCCCACACGTCCCTGGCGGGGCGGAGCCGTCGCGGCTGTTATGGCGTCCTGGGCGCTGTTGGCGAAGGATCAGCCGCCGCAGTGCCAATAGAGAGCGGCGGAGCCGGGCGGCCGGCGGGCCGGGCATGGAGAGCCTGGCGCAGCCCCCGCCGCCTCCGGGCTCGCTGAAGAGGGGCGGCGGGGGCGCTGCCAGCCCGCTCCTCCTGGAAGAGGCGGCGGCAGGCGAGGGCGGCTGCAGGGACGGGCCCGCGGTGGCCGAGGAGGGCGGCGGGCGGCGCAGCCCTTCCCCTCAGCCGGCCCCCGCTCCCGCCACGGCCCCTCGGACGGTGTCGCCCTCGCGGGTCGCGGAGGACAGCCCGCCGGCGGCGGCGGACGGCGCGGGGCTGGCGGTGCCGGAGAGCCTGGAAGCGGCGCCCGCCTCGGAGAGCGGTCCCGCGGGGGCCGGCTCCGGGAGCAGCGGGGCTCCCAGCCCCCCGGGGGAGGAGTCCCGGAGCCTGGACTCGCTGGAGTCCTTCTCCAACCTGCACTCCTGCTGCCCGAGCAGCTCCGAGCTCAACAGCGACGCAGAGGAGGCGGTGGTGGCGGGGGCCTCCTCAGGGGGCCCGGCCCTGGAGCCCGAAGGGGATAGGCCCGCGGCGGGCTCCCAGCTCCTCTCCGCCTCCAAGGAGCGCTTCCCGGGCCAGTCGGTCTATCACATCAAGTGGGTGCGCTGGAAGGAGGAGAACACGCCCGTCATCACCCAGAACGAGAACGGACCCTGCCCGTTGCTGGCCATCATGAACGTGCTGCTCCTGGCTTGGAAGGTACCGAGTGTGCGGGCGCGGCCGCCGCCGGGGGGGGCGGGGGGAGACGGGGGGCAACGCGGGGGTCCGCAACGGAGGCGTCCGGGGGCACCGGCAGCGCCTCAGCGCAGCGCGGGGAGTTCGTGCTGGTTGGGGCGCGGGCTCGGTTCTGCTGTTTAGCGCGGGTCTCGCGTGGAGAACTTGGAAAATAAGTGACGACTTGGCAGCCGATTGCCGGTGTGCTACTTAGATGCTGCTGTCGTATCTAGAGTTACTTTGTTGTCGCCTTTACTAAGCTGAGCGATACGTGGTCCGCAGAAATGTGCAGATTTCTAGTAAGGTAAACATTGCTATTCATAGCACCGAAAACATGGGTGGTATTTTGGGAAAATAGGTTGGGTTTGTATAATGAGGCGTATGCAGAATTGTATAAAGTACTGGTCTGTACAAGTAACTGCCTGAATCGTGGGGATGCGTTTGTGTACTTACATAGTATGTTTAAAATAATGTGTTTAAAACATAGTGTGTTTAAAATAATGAGTAAATCAGGTAGTGATCAGATAACAGCTTTGACCCATGGAAGTTCTTGTGTTCTGATAGCCATCGTGGATACGGACTTCCTGTAGTCCTAAAATAATTCTTTTTAACTTTTAAGGAATTAAAACATAATTTGTGACGTAATTATTAACACTTAAAAGTGAAAGGAATAACTCTTGGAGAAGACCCGTGAGGTTGTGTGTGTTGCAAGACATGGAGGGGGTACTTCTCAAGAACTGCTGGCAGTTCAACCCCAAGACATTGTTCAGCTACTGGGATGGAGTCATAAAATAGAAAAGTTTTCTGGGAATGGCTTTTATGTTGTAGTACCAAGGGGAAGGAATTGGTATTGGAGGAGTAGAAGGTTGTTTGCAGGTGTAACAGGTGACATGGGAAAAGGTCAAAATGGAAGTAATATTATAAGAAGAAATTTGTTTAGAGGAAGGTGACTTTTCAGAAGATTAACGGTTTCATTTGATTTATAGTTTCTGTATGCTTTCCTGAGCAGAAAATAGCTCATGTATTGAGAGGGAAGCTTGTGAGTACAGTGAAACAGATATTTAGCTGTCGGTAAAAGTGGTACAGGGAAGTTGTTTGGCTTAAGGATTGCCTTGTGCAGGGTCTGCCATCCTCAAGAGGGTGTGAAGGTTGTCTTAGACTTCAGTGTTTAATGCTTACTTTCTGTACTCCCTCTAGGCATGAACGGGGGGCCTGGTCATTCCTTATCATTCTGTGTAGAAGAAACAGTTACAGGATTTTCCTTTTTAGCCTTTCACTTAATGCAAGCACATAAATGGGACAGCACTGTTCTTGCATTTCAGATTTTGGAAGTTCTGTTCCTTAGCATTCTTCCTTTGCCTCCGTAAATATGATTGTTTTCTTCCTCCATCCAGAACTTAACTGACATTCTGCTTTGATCAAGTAATACACTAGTGAGAAATAAGGTGATATCCAGCTTTATAAATAGGTGGAAATCAAAATGCCTCCTGACAGTGCCCTACCATTGCTTATTGCTAGAATTACAGGAAGGGGTTTTGGTATTTTTGTCTGTTTATGTAAAACCTCAGCAGCATTTACATGAGTTGCAGACAGGCAGCTAAATTGGTGGAACTGCCATCACACGACTTACTATTTATATGCTTGAGGGTTTTCCTATTGGCTGGTTATATGTTGCTCCTGCTAATAATTGATTTTCCTAATTAATGTCTCTCCAAATCAGCCTTTCTTTTTGCCAGTTTATAGTCAAGGAGCATGTTGGCATTGTTTGGAGTGGCAAGCTTATTGGCAGCTCATCTGCACCTCAGTGGCAGTAGCTAGCTACATACCAAGGCTGAGGATGGACATCCACGTTTTCACTTTTCCTGATCCAAGATGAACACTAGATTGGGCCAGTATAATTTGGGAACAGTGGTGCAGACCAAGTGATGAAAGTAGGTGAAAGCGGAGTGGGAATACCATAGTGTATGTAAGGTGAAAAGAAGCTATGTGACAGGGGAGAAAAAAATTGAGTAAGAACATGAGGAGGGGATGATTAGAAGGTAAACATTTGAACTTTGGGTTGTCTGTGTCAGCTGCCAGCTTTCCTTTTCAGAACTCTGACCTGACAAGTTTGAGAGTTTTGGTCTTCCTGTAGGTAAATATGGTCTCCAATAACTTCAGATAATACATGCAAGTGCTCAAAGTTGAGGAACAGTAGTTACAATACTAACTTTCAAGTTTTCACAAACACCTCCCTTTGCATGACTGATTATATGCTTCCATTGTTCCAGAATGGGAGTGATAACCTTGAAATCCAATACTATGCATCAGCTGTGCTTGTGCAGCAGCGAAAGTTGGATTCACATAATTGTTTGTGACAAGTGGCACATAATCAATTTGCTTAGAACTGAAATCTTTATTTACTGCCTAGTAATGGGTGGGAAGCCTTCAGAGGGTGTGTAGGCTGTAATCATGGAAACGTTTATGCCTAACTCAGTTTAACATTTGGATGTATTAAGGAGAACTCACCTTTTCAGGTATTTTAGCTCCTCAGAATTCAAGCTTCTTAACCACACACTAGAGCGTTGTTTTAAATATACTAACAGTTTTTTGATCTGCTTGGCTGTCCCAGCTACCCTCGTTCAAAACTTTTTTTTTTTTTGAGATAGCCCTTACTGAGCAAAGAGAGACTATGGGTAATTTGTTAATTTGCTTAAAGGATTGCAATAACAAGAAGACTTAAAATGTACTGTACCTTAGGTAAGTGTACCGTGTACTCAAAGTATTTCCTCCCAACAGTTATGAAGCTCTTGTTCATTAACAGAGCAAGATTCTTCTCTGTTCCTGCTCATTGTTTGCTCGCTATTTAGTTTTTAGTGTATCTTTTGGAGATATTTTTGATATTAGAGTTAAGATCTCTATTTAGGAATACAGGTATAAAGACTACTTAGAAATAGACTGCTGCATCTGTACATTCTCATCTGAGATACTGGTTTTGGTAATGCTCGGGTTTTTGGAAATTCTTCAGTAGTACCACTCATTAGAACTGTCAATTCCTTTTCGATAATACCAGATTTTGGAACTAAAGTTGTGATCAAGATACTATCTCTTTTTTATCCACTACTTTCAAAGGAATCTGGACATAACAACTTCGAGGTGGCAGACTGTGGAAGCTGTACTTTTGAATGTTACAATTGTGAAATCTTTTTTTCTTCCAAAGTGTTTTTGCAGACTGCCTGCGTAAGTTTAATTTGCAGTTTAACCATTAGGAGATAGAGCTGATTAGTTCTGCTTGCAGAATTGTTACAAAAATGTTCTTTTAAGTAAAAAATAAAAGGAAAGCAGTGTGGTACTAACTTGAAAAAGTAACAGTTGTGCAGAACTGTGGTAACTGTTTAGGCTTCTGTGATGAAAATGGAAGCAGGAGTATTGAAACATTTTTAAATGCACGTACAAGCATGTGTTGTGTCTTCTGATGTAGAGTAGCGTAGGATGCTGTCTTTCAGCTTGCTTAAATCTGAAGATGGCTCTGTTTTTCCTTGGACCTGTGGCTCACTAGTTAAGCTTAGCAATGTGGAGTTTGCTTTTCTAAGTACTTCTTGTTATTTTTTTTGTGGTGGTTGTTGTCGTCGTTATGTGTAGTTCATGTACCAGTTTCTGATAGCTTCTGGCATTGCATTAAACTGTAATTTTTTGGGAGAGTTGGCCCTTCTTGGGATCTACTCCATGGCAATCATCAAATGATAAACGACTGACACCTGTGCCATGTAATTCTGCTCTATTTCTGAGGTAGGATGTGATGTCATGTAGCTGAAAAACTGTGAACCTTAACACATTGCACAGAAATTGCATATCTGAAATTTCCAGGGAACAGAGAAACAAATTGTTTGGGAACATAAAATAAGACTAAGGGAGAATATAACGATACAAATATCAGTAATATTGTCTTGAGAAGTGAGTGAATGTGGAATATCTTGTCCTCACAGAGTTATATGTAGGAGAATAATCCCAGTAGTGTACTTGACAGTGTTTTTAAAAGTTTTTCTATAGCAATGGAAGTGTTTTGGGACCTGTGTTCCCTGCATGCCTAGTTCTACTAAAATTTTGGTAACTTATAAAACTGTGTGAATTACCTATTTAGGTAATTCTAATAATTATGTAAATAAATGTTACATAACTGTTTATGCTTAGACATATCCAAGCTGTGGAGCAGAGAAGAGGTAGAGTAAAAAACATCTAATGAGAAAACGTTAGTTTTAGGTTCTTGTAAAAATGACTGTTTTTCAGAGGAGCCGAGTACAGTGTGCTCCTGCTGATACCCACTTGGTTTGTTGGACTCCGCAGTGGCAGTGCCTGGTCTGGGGTTTGGCACTGGCCCTTTACTCGTGATCTGCTTTCTCTTGTTACTGAACTAAACCTCCTTATGGCCAGAATTTGCACAGATTGCTCAGATGAACTTGCTCAGCCTCCGAAGGCGAGCTGCTGGTGAGCCTGTGATGAATGCGCAGCGGAGGCCTTGGCAGCCTTCCTCCCTGCATCTGCGGGAGGAGTTGAGCTTGCAGATCAGCGAGCCTGTAGAACAGGACGCCTGCTCGGAGGGACCGAAGGAAGCCTGGCTGGGGGGCGAGCTGTGAAGGTTGTTGGGTGGTGGCACGTACTGGCAGGCTGCTGTGTGAGAAGCTCACGAAGCTGTTCCTGCAAGGCAGGAGCTAGATGTTTGCAGGGACTATCAATTGGTTTGGTTTTTTTATCAAGATACCCTGAAGCTACCTGTTACCTCTTCTGGAACACTGAGTTCAGGGGAGTTACATAGCTTAGATAAACATGTTCTGAAACTATAAATAATAAGCCGTTATGAGTTTGCATGGTCGTCTTCTGCATGCTTAGTATTTGTGGAAGTGATGGCTTCTGTGCAGGACTGTATCACTTATGGTTTTGTTTGGGTTTTGTTTTTGGGGTTTTTTCAAGCCCTTCTGAAGAGTGGGGAGGATACAGTGGAAAGGTGGAAGTATTTAAAATTAATATTATGTAGTTTCCTAGTTTGGTGTTTCTTGCGTAGAAACTGTGTAAGTTGTACTAGACCAACTCTTTGATATGAAAATTTGTTTACCAGTCTTGTCTTTTAATTACAAAGGTGGCTCGGCTGTACCTCGCATTGTAATTGGGTTAGAGAGATTTATTTTTCCACTCCTGAATGTGGGAAATGAAAAGTAGCTAGAGTTAGGAAGAGGGTTTGAGGTGAGGCATGAGGAAATGACTCTAGAGGAGTACAGGAAATGGGTGGGAGTTGAGGAAATGCTTTTATCATAAAATGTAAAATTGATGTAAGGCGTAGCAACTAAGTGTTGGAACCTCAACTTGTCCCTCCAAATAATGGGTTGTTATGGACAGCAACTTTCACTACTATTACTTTCTTCTGTTGATTTATATGGAAAATGAATGTGATTGCGTATGATTTTTCTTTCTCCCTTTTTTTTTTTTAAGGTGTTTTTCTTTCCCATTTCCTCTTCCTTGTGTGTTTCCTGTAGCTTAAGCACTCACAATGAGGCTCTGAACACTTAGGAAATGTCATGTTCTCCTTAAGTCAGCTCTGTTCAAAAGTACTTATGACTGTGTTGGAACCCCATTAACCTACTTTCAAGGTGTGATCAAGATCCCAAAAAACATGCCAGCCCTAAAATTATGCTTAACTTTGTTTAGCATTTAATTAAGCAGTTATTTTAACAAGCTAAATTTCAAAATTATCTGAGAGATTCTGCAGATATGAGTAAAAATGCTTTGGTTCTGCAGTAAAAATAAACAAATTGCTTAGCATGACAGTTGTGAGAGAAAATTCGGATTAACCAGTGATACAGTTGGTTATAGAACTCAGTTAACCAATGATACAAATAATGCCTCCTTCAGTCCATCAGCTCTGTAGTGTTAATACCTTTATGCCATGAGTACCAAGAGCTCAAATATAGGTAACCTATGTAATTGTGTTTTACGTCTGCCATTTGTACTATAGGCATATTTCTCAATACCCAAATGTCGTACAGAGCAGAAACCCTCAAGCAATGCTGGCTGAGCTGGTATGAATGGTTTTAAATAAGTAATAAAAAGAGCTAGCTTCAGTCCTTAAAGAATCATCGCAGTAGTGCTGCTAATAGCTGAGGGAACAGTGCTAATTTTCCTTCATACTACACTGTTTGCAGTTCCAGAACCACTTCAGGCATAGCTAGCCTCAGTATTTCTGACCTGCGCTCTTGCATGGAGGTGCCTTTGGAGCAAGACCCAACTCCAGGGTGTGCACAGCTAATGTTTGCTAAGGCTCAAATACAGCCAGTTCAGAACTGGGAGTTTTAAGAATCAGTTTTTTGAACCTGAAGTCCTGTTACTTGCATGGCACAACATATTACCCCTGTGTGAATACTCTGTGTGAATATTATGAACAGAAGTATTAGTGAAAGGAGTATTTGTGAAAATTAGAGGAGTTTGGGGAAGAGGCTAAGAAATTTTTTAAGTTACATTTGGTTGTCACTCATTTAAAAGATGCTTTCAAAAATTCATATGCTTCTGCATGCATGACTTATCTTTCTTCCTGTTCAAAGTGGGTTTTGTTTTTGTTTTTTGCTGTTTTTTTTTAAGCAGAACTAATTAAGCCTCGCTTCCTATGAATTTATGCTTCACTCATTTTCTGTTTTACCAACATTTTGCACTTTCATTCCCTTCCTTCTCCGGATGTCAGTACTGCTAGCTTCTTCCTGTGTCCATCACCTATGGGTTCATCAGTGTGCGGCATATGCTGTGTGGCAAATTCTGACTTCAGCATGAGCATGTTTCTTAGTGTATAGATAACAAGATCATATTAACTTGGGTCTCTTTGTTCTTCCAGTCTTATAAACCCATGTCTTTAACACATTGGCCTTTTCTCAAATATGATTAGAACTGGTGGTGAGATGTATAAAGGAACTTTAAGAGTTGTAGCGAAGGCAGGGAGTCAAAGACTTCTCTGAATAAGGTGAAGTTTTGCCAGCTGTGGCTGTAGTTCCCAGTCCACTCATCCTGGGTTCTTGCAGCGGAGCTTGTGCAGCGGCAGCACCTGTGAAGTGGAGGGGGATGCTGGTGGAATGGTTTGGTGGGAGTAGGGAGCACTACAGAGAGCGCCGCAAGTGAGAGAAAGTACTGTGTGCAGGTGGCTTCTCTAAAAAGCAAAATGCCTTTTTTTTAATTTTAAAATCTTTCGTAGCTGTTTAGTAGAGGTCTCAGGGAGGTTCTTGGTCCCAGTATGCTGATGCTGTTAAATATCGGTGAGGTGAGTGTGATCAGAAGACATCTGTTTAGAGATAACTTATTGAAACTTTCTAAGCTGTAATGTTCTGACGTTTTATAGAAAATATACTTCTGTTTTCACAGATCAAGCTGCCACCAATGATGGAAATCATCACAGCTGAACAGCTGATGGAATACTTAGGTTGGTAGTTACAATAAATGTTTTTCAATTATATATTATACTTATTAGTGAGTACTAATATAGGAGGGCTGGATTATTTATGTACTATTTTATTCAGCTTTACCTGAACACATGCTTCAAGAAAACTACTTGGCGTGTTCGGTTACTCATGCTTTTCTTTAATTGGTTTTAGTAGTTTTCTGTACTGCTTTCCTAAGTTGTTAGTCTAGTGATGCAGTTGGTATGGCTTAGTACACCAAAAAGTTGGTAGATTAAAACTTACTCATGTCTCTTACAGTGTTTTGTTATCACTGACAGAATGTAGTAAGTCAACTGTGTCTTTAATTGCCTGTAGTAACTCTCACCTTGGTAGTATGACCCAATTAAAATAACAGGAAGAATTAATTTCGTTGTCACGGTGATTGGAGTCTCATTTGCTGGCACTTCATTTCAGTGTTCAGCAAAACTGCAGAGAACTGCAGCTGTTTCCACCTGACAAGTCTGTAACTTCAATGGCCCAGAATGATCCAGGTGTTAAAAGTGCAGTTGCAATAGTACTTAAGCTCTATGTACCACAGTTCTCTCCCTTTCTAGTCTAATAAATATAAAACATTTGAGCTTAATAGACTAGGTTTGGCTTTTCTTAAGCAGGAGGAAAAAAGAAATCTTACTATATTTTATTTCTGCTTGTAAAGAATGTGGCTTGTTCTTTTCCCAAGCATATTGCTGAATCTGTCAGTGAAAGAAAAGTTAATTACATAATTTAAAAAAAAAATCTTAAGAACTCGTGCTGCCTGTATGTAAACACTTGAATTCTTCAGATAGAATAGTACTGTCTAAAGTCACCGCGTAATCATAGTTGGCTAAATGTGTGTATTCTGTCTTGAAGGCATATATTAACTTCTGAATTATCTTATTAAATTGAATAACAAAATTACTCAAATTATTTAAGTTCCTGTCCAGTCAACAGAGTTAGCAGTTGCCAAATGGTGGTTCTACAACTTAAAAAAAGGAAAACCCTTCAACCACTTTGTACGGTCTTCACTTTAAAGATTATAAATGAGGAAGGCTGTAATGATATTTTTCTCTAAGTAGAAACATTTTTAAGGAATAGAGCAAGGGAATAAATACAAAAAACATTGAAATTAAATCTGTGAAACTTGAGTGAGGCAGTTTATGGATACTAGTCCCTAAAAACGTTGTAAATCTTGAACCCCAGTGTATTGATTAAGTGATAAATTACCTTCATGTTGTAGCCACAGATGGAATACAAGCCTTTCAAAATATGGGTGTATGTACACATGCCAAAATATCCGTAGTATTAGTCAGGATAAGTGGTTGCTTTTTTAAATTGTTGTGCAGTTACATATCTTATTGTGAGCAGTTAAAGTTGAGGCGCAGAGGAAGGTAATTTTCTGAGTAGTTAGGAGATCAGTATCATACTGAGATTTAGTAACAATGTTGGCCATTGAAATTTTATTTCTTGATGTCATCTTAGTATGGTTTTTATTTCATTACATAATCACACAGGTTATAAAGCAATATCATCTCAAATTTGATGGAAAGCTTCGATAGTGGTATTTATGATAAGTCAGTTTCAGCCGGAAGTGTTCGTAGACGTGTTGAAGCTTTGAGTGTCAAAACTAATTTTATTTTTGCCTTTTTTTAGGAGATTATATTCTTGATGCAAAACCTAAAGAGATTTCTGAAATTCAGCGTCTAAATTATGAACAGGTAAGGAGCTGTTCCTAAAATACAGTTGCTTATGTCTGAAGGAACTACCTTTTTTTTTCCTCACCTGAGGTTTTTTTCATGTTATTAAAAACCAGAAGCATGTGAACATTTTTTATGGTTAGTTTTGTTTTTTTTTCCTGAGCTTGGTTTAGAATATTATTTGTAGGTAGTTTTTCTTCACTAACAGCAAGTATCTATTATCACCTTATTTCTTTTGCCTGCAATGAGTGTAATGAAAGAATTTTGGTTTTCTTGAGGAATTGCAACACAAAAGTAGAGATGGAAGTATGTAACAGGGTGGTTGCTCTTTGAAGTCTTCCGTGTCCTTCAGTGTGCTCTGTTTTGTGATGCCTGCTAGACTTTCTCTGAGAATGAAAAGTGATCAGTAAGAGTTCCTAAGTCATGATGGACAAAAATATTGTTGATTTGATATGAAAGGCACTGACCACTATTTTTATGTCATCACAGAAATGTTTGTTAAAAGATAATGCCATTATTTAAAAGTAAATATATGTAGTATTTATTTTCTTGGAGGAAATTTTCCAGGCTCTATGGTCACAGCTGGTTTTTTGATTGCTCATGGAAAAGTGATTTGAATTTGTGATAGATGTTATGTTTCAAGCTAGTTCTATCTGTTGTTGGGTCTTCTTTTCCTCATTCAGTGTTGAAAACCAAATTGAGTATCTTGATAGTTGAATTTAGAATGGAGATTGAATGTGGATTCTTTCAATAATAATGAAAAATGACTTATATCAAATTACGTGAACTATTTTTATAGTAACAAACCAGCTCTATTTTTTTCCACACAGTGCTATGCAGTAGAAGATTATAGCTATAATCAACTTACAGGAGGATGATGAAAATTATATACCTGGTTAAAGTACAACCTCTGTGGCTTTCTTGTGCTCAGACATATGGCGTTCAGCCAAACAATCTAAAGAAACCTTCTGTTCCAGCAATGTTCTAAATGTACTTGTAGATGCACGAGAGGGGAAAGAGAAACTAATCAGGTAGCTGAGTCTTGCAAAATTATTACATTTCAGAAGCATTGGAGTCAAGTCGTGATGTTAATCACAATTTTGTGTTCACCTTGGCACACAGTTAATACTCTTTGTCTAAACAAACATATTTTCTTATACAAGAAATTTAAGTAAATTTTTTGGACAGCTGGATTTGTAATGTTAGATTTTAGTATGATTTCAACATAATGACAAGATATTCGCTTCAGCTGTGACTTTCTTTTTTGCTTGAGGGATTTAATTGTTTGAGGGAAAATTGGTTTTAAAAAAAAAAACCAAACTGCACAAGTTGTAATGCACAAACTTAAAACCAGGTTGCCCACAGAGGTTGTAGAGGCTTCATCTATGGAGATACTCAAAAACTGTTTGGACGTGGTCCTGGGCAGCTTGCTCTAAGTGGCCCTGCTTGAGAAGTGGGGGTGGACCAGATGAATTTCAGAGGTCTCTTCCAAGCTCAACTCTTCTGTTTATGTCCTTGCTTACTTGTATTATTTATTTTTTTTTAGAAGCTTGTTGCTTTGAAGGTATTGAAATAGCTAAAATAGAAATGGTAGTGTTCAAATTGCAGTGAGAAATGTCTGCAGTTTTCTGGACAGTTTGTGTTCCTGTTTTGTTTATGAGGTAAACATTGCAAAATAAATACAAATAATGCCTGTAGATGTATGATCTGAATTTGTGGGTAACTAGTGCTGAACTGCTACAGACTTCCTTCCTGATCATTTAACAGAGGGAGAGTATAGCATTATTTCTTCCAAAACACCTCTGAGATATTTTTATGCAGTCAGTGGTTTTAGTCTGTGAATCTTTTCTGTCTGCATCGCCTTTCCAATCTGCATTTCTGTGTCTTGTCATTCTTTTTCCCCCATTGTCGCAATTCTGAAATCCTCTTAAGCAACAGAATATTGCAAAACTAAGTGGAAAATTCTTCTTCCTGCATGTCAGGAAACTTATTTGTCTGTTGCTTCAAGAGAACTGTTTCACAAAGCGCTTTTCTTTGGCTCATCTTGGCTTTGTGTGATTGGATCTTTGTAAATTGGTGGTTCCCTTTAGGGTCTCATTGGGATCACTGTTAAAAGAAGTGCTACTTTAACGAATTGTTTCCACAGTAGAATCTACAGGTGATTTAAAGGTATGTCCAAAATAAGGTAGCAAAACTTTTTTTTAAGAAACAAAAAAAAAAATAAGATTCTTCTTTGGTGCTCACCACTAAGTACTGAACTCACAAAAGAGTGGGCAAGTAGATCAGTTTAGCTTCTTCATTCATTATGTGGTGACAAGCACTTCAGCCTGCCTCATAAGGTGGCACTTAAGGGGAGAAGAAACCTCAAGAGAGTTGCTTAGAGATTCCCTTATAATCCAATTCTTCTTGCAGACATCTGGCATGTGGCTATGGGAAAGAGAACTAAGAAGACCAGGAGCTGCCTAAAACCAGCTTATGAGTGTCAAAGAAGAAAGTCAGATACAGCTGATTGGAGGGAGAAATCTTATTTTGCAGTTCTTTTCTGGCAGAGGGAAAATGATTAATGTGAATGTGCATTGAAACAGTTGTTTAGCTGGTTTCTCCTTCTTAATTTTTTTTCAAAATGTTGTATTGGTGCATACTAAATGATGAAAGGTTGCAAGAGTAACCACTGAGTCTACAAAGCTCTATATGGTTATCTGTTTTTTTATTTTCTTTCTGCTGTCAGAACATGAGTGATGCAATGGCGATTCTCCATAAGTTGCAGACAGGTCTGGATGTCAATGTGAAGTTCACGGGTGTGCGAGTATTTGAATACACACCTGAATGCATCGTGTTTGATCTCCTTGACATCCCTTTGTACCATGGATGGTTAGTGGACCCTCAGGTAACTTATTTAATAATTCCAACAGCATATAAGTTATTCTGAATTGTATTGGGGGGAGGGGAGGTGTTTCAGTATTTTAACTTGAGTTAATAATCATTATGATAATAGATTTTGGGTTTTTTAGCTAGTCGGAAAAAGTAGATTTTCTTTAGAGAGGAGTGAATACAGAGTGTATGTGTTTTTTAGTGTGGTAACTTTGCAGAGACCAGGTCTATAGTTAAGCTGACTTTCAAAACCTCCTATGCTAAATTCATGACTGCATAAATGAGAATTATTATTCTGAGGGAGGCAGGAAGTTGCCAGATACAGTGTCCCAGTCGTTGTTTTGAAAACTTGTTAGAGAACAGCTGGAAGGAATGCAAGGTTACCTTCCTTCTTTCTTTAATTCTGATTTAGTAGTCCCTGCTTTTGAGATCTGAGGATGTTCGAACGATTTAGAGAGAACTGCATCTTTACAAACATGTAATTGTTATTTTTCATGATATTATTTAATAAACAGTAAACTGGTACTGTTTTCTTAAGGGGAAACTGGTGAGTTTGGCTGGAATAATCTGCCCCAGATTTTTTTTCTTTTCATGCCTTGTTCATGAAAGTTGCAGTTCTCTAACCCTTTGGACATTCCCCACTGCCCAGCTGAGCCAGTTGGTGCCCCATTCTCTCCTCCATCCATGTCAGCAACAGCTTTTTATGTTAAGCGTTACTGTAATGATTTAAAATGGGAACTGAGACAGCAAAATGTGTAACAGTCTGGGCTAAAACTTTCCGGCCTAGTGTTTTTAGGGAGGTAATGTCCTCTCTGTTGAAACCTTCTTTTTTTTTTTTTTCCTGAATAATTGCTATAGGCTTACAAATGTATTCTGTTCTTCACAAAAGTTCTCTGTTCTTACGCCATTCCTTCTTGCACCAGGTTGCTGACATAGTAAAAGCAGTTGGTAACTGCAGTTACAATCAGCTAGTGGAGAAGATAATTTCTTGTAAACAGTCGGACAACAGCGAACTGGTCAGTGAAGGTGCGTAATTTTTTTTTTTTCTGTGCTTTATCCAAGTATCTACCCTATGAAATCTTCGCTACATTTTTTAATGGGGGTCTTGGTGTTTAGAGATCCAGGTGTTAAGATCTGTGCTCTGTTTGCTGAACTTCTTTCCCTGGACAGACAGAGAGCACTGTGCTTGTCTTCTAAACTTCTCTCATGCAATTTCCAAACCAAGGATCAACTTCATTCTCTTGATCTATTTAATATACTTTTAAAAAAGATAGAACTTCTTTTTATGCAAACTTACTGTGGGCGGCATTCAAATTTTATGTTGTCTATCTATTATCTCCTGTAGTTAGAATATGAATTAGATGGTGACAAAGTAATATTAGAAGCGGATATAGCATTTCTGAGCGTGAGAGAGTTATCTACAACGCTGAGACTTCAGAACTTTCCACTTGTTTTTCCCTCTCTGAATGTGTTCCCAATTTGTGGCAATATGAGGGCATCTTAGTAGGGAGGGGATAGGAAGAACGTTACCTTTGTAACCAGGTTTCATATATTAGGGAGCATATAACAGACACATGTAACAGTATGCATTGCTTTTGTAGGATTTGTAGCTGAACAATTTCTGAATAACACAGCTACACAGTTGACGTACCATGGACTGTGCGAGCTGACTTCAGCTGTCCAGGAGGGAGAGCTTTGTGTGTTCTTCAGGAACAACCATTTTAGCACCATGACCAAATACAAGGTATATTCAACGTTTTTGTCTTTACTGTTGTGGTTTGTGTTCTCATTTCAAAGCAAAGCTTGTTTTTCCTGTCTTGAAATAAATTCCAGTTTGTTATATGTAAACATGGTGAATGGAAAGACCTGTAGCAAACGTTAATTGTGAGTTATTGATTGCAGTGTTTTAGATATCAGGATTCATTAACATTTTAAATTATTTT
Organism: Trogon surrucura; assembly: GCA_020746105.1. Taxonomy (NCBI): domain Eukaryota; kingdom Metazoa; phylum Chordata; class Aves; order Trogoniformes; family Trogonidae; genus Trogon; species Trogon surrucura. The sequence continues at coordinate 2,388,299 of CM036627.1, forward strand.
GTAGCTCCTCCCTTTATGTTAAGTTTGGTCTTTTTGTTAACTCCTGTTGTGGTTATATACGATGTGCATTCCTTACATGGCTTTAATTTACTTGCTGCTTGGGATGGAAGGTTAATGAATTTAATTTGATGTTTCCGAGGATATAAAACTTTGCCTTACATTTGGGACAGTAGATGAGTAGTTCCCAGCAGTGTGCCCAGGTGGCCAAGAAGGCCAAAGCAGCCTGGCCTGTGTCAGGAAGGGTGTTGCCAGCAGGAGCAGGGAGGTGGTCATGCCCCTGTACTTGGCTTTGGCGAGGGCTCAGCTAGAGTGCTGGGTCCAGTTTTGGACATTAAGGTGCTAAAGAGGGTACGGAGGCGACCAAGCTGGTAAAGGATTTGGAGCATGTGTCATATGAGGAACGGGTGAGGGATTTGGGGCTGTTTAACCTCAGGAGACCTTATTGCTCTTTACAGCCACCTGAAAAGAGGTTGTAGTGAGGCAGGGGTTGCTCTGTTCTCCCTGGTGGCGAGTGATAGGACAAGGAGAAATAGCCTGAAGTTGCACCAGGATATTGGGAAGAAATTTCTTTACTGAGGGGGTTGTCAGGCATTGGAACAGGCTGCCCAGGGAGGTGGCTGAGTCGCCATCCCTGGAGGTGTTTAAGAGACAGGTAGATGTTGCGTTGAGGGACGTGGTTCAGTGGTGTTGAAATGGCTAGGACAAAGGGTGGACTTGATGATGTTGAAGGTCTCTTCCAGCCGAAAATGTTCTATGATTCTATGATCATGGTGTTCAAAATACCATGCATTTGGAGAAGTTGAGACCAGATACAATATTGGGTCGTCTTGTTAGGAAAGAGACTGTTTATTTAGAATCTGAAACTGGGGAAGCAAAATGGTGAGAACTGAAAGGGCTGTTCCAGGATACAAAAAGCGAGTGACAACTTGATTAATGCTTCTGGGATTCCTTCCTCTGTGGAATGGAAAATCTGGCTTGGCAAACTTACAATCACTTATGGAGCATCTTTGTTCTAACACAGCTTTTTCTTTACTAAGATGATAGTGTATTTTTATGTATCAGATTTGGGCAGGAAGGGGCATGGTCAAATTGCCTCCTCAGAATCAGTCTCTTCATTGATAAATGTGAATATTTTAAAGTAAACTTTTCATTGCCTTGCAATATCAACTAATCCTTAGACATTTCTTTCAAATGTGTATCAGTCTTTACCTCTGTATAGAACTCCTGAAATTATATTTTGGTTATATGTTATTAAACAAGAGTTTAATTTCATGTATGCTTGCCTTTATGAATAATGGTAATAAATGCAAGAAGAGGGGGTGTGTAACAACGTACAAAACCATTCAGGAACCACTGTTTTCACCTTCTGTTGTATGGTAATGTCATATACCTCATGTGAATGACACAAACTTTTCCATTTGGCAGTACTAGTCCTTTTTACCCTCTTTCTGTCTGTTGATCTTGACTGTCAATGCTTGTCTTTGGTGTTTTGAACAACTACTCACAAGCTGAGATAAAGCTGTGAATAGTCCCGATAAATAATGATTAGCTTTACTTTGTTTTAAATCAAAGTACAGTGTTCTCATAAAGTAGTAGGACGGGTGAAATGATCTTTATCCTCCCTCTGTTTAAAATCAAGAAAAAAAAAAACCACTATGGAATATATCTGTTTGGTTAGAGCTGTAGTTGTTATATTTCCTGATGAAGCTGATCTCTGTCACAATTCTAAGATGTATAGTTTTGCTTCTCTCCGTTTTTCTAAACTTATCTTTTGCAAGAGTTGATAGTAGCTTGTTGTGTAAACCTGTACATTTGTTTTATGATTGCTTTCATTATAAGGGGGGAGAAAACCCCAACCTCAAAACAATTTGGTTTTAAAAAGAACTGTATCTCTACTTCTAGAAGTAGAAGTACAGATATACTTTCTGGGTAGACATCGTACTTAGGGGTGCAGGAAACGTTTTTCACCACTTTGTTTAAAGGATATTCCAGATAAAGTACTTATATCCTCCTGAATTTAAAAAAAAAAAAAAATTTAAAAATCATCTTTTGACCCCTAAGATACTCAAGAGTGCTGAATTATGAGATTTTTCAGCTGCTTAGCTCTTTCTTTTTACTAGGTTTAGCTCTGCAAATCTTTCATGGGGTTTTGTTACTTCACCGTTTGAGCAGTAGTCATCGTCTGTAACCATCAGTAGCTGGACTATGGAGAAAAATCCATCAATCATGAAAACTGAAGATGCAACATATACCAGGCGAAAACGAAACTGCAGAACTTCTAGGACAAGAGCTGTGCAGTTTGTTTACCTTTCTCTAGTTGCCCTTCCCTTTCTGCCTCCAAACAATCTACGGAAACACACAAACAAAACAGTTCTCAAGTTAAACAAAAGGGAATTCTACTTCCAATACAACTAGCATATTTTTAGGAACATTTATACTTTGAATAATTACCAAGAATTTATAGTGAAAATCCCTTCGGTACATTACCTGTTTAAGTACTGAGCTAATACTTAAACTTTTATCTGGAAGCTTTCACGTACAGCTGATACAATGAGCTGCCCACTTAGGTCAGTGGAGTTTTTCGAGGTCAGTATTTTAGGGAAAGGACTTGGATTTCAGTATCTTCTATTTCAAAGTAAGTAGAATGTAGGTTGATCTTAATGTACTGGAAGAAAGGAAAAAACAAGATGCCTAAGTTTTTTCCAAAGGAAACACAGAAGCCTGTACCATATTCTCTTATGCTTATTTTTTCTAGAATCAACTCTAGAATTGAGGAGCGGGCAATTCAAGAAAAGTACTTGGTGATACTGAAGTAACTCAAAGAGCAGTAGTCATAAATTGGAGGCATTTTAAAGTTTAACATACCTGTTTTCCTAATAAAACAGATGAACCCACATAGCCTTTATTCTGGTCTGTACTGGTGCCAGGTAACAGTCACATGATTGTGATTAAGCCATTTTTAGTATTTGTGGTGCTTGCTTGAATGGATTTATTTTTTTTAAGTTGTATCAGAGTTCTTTCCATATCTTATGTGGTGATCTTGTTTTAGAGATAATAGATCTTTTGTTTTAGAACATATTATATATGCGTTTACCTCTCATTCCTTAATAAGGCATAACCTTTGGATATTTTAAATCAGAAATGGCAGAGGTGGAAGACTGGTAACAGCCTTTGTGCGTGTAATTTACACTTCCTGTTTTTTAAGTCTGCTATTACAAAGGTTTTGCAGGTTTTATTATTTGACACAGTGCCATTTTAAAAATAGAATATTTGCTAATGCTGACAACACTTTACCCAATTACATTGAATTTCAAGCGACTTTCAAGTGACAGATCAAAGGATCCTTGCCTTGCTTTCGGATTGCTGACTTTAGAGGGCTGTTTTGCACATAACTCATTTCAGTAAATGTGAATAAGCAGCACAGTATTCTGAAATCCTCTATCTTTACTTTGAAAATTTTTTTTTTGGAGGCTGTTTTTGCAAGGCGTTGCACAGTAGCAATAGCTCCTTGGAAATACTGGGCATACTAGTGCCCAGCTAGTATGACTGTTAGGCTGGTTAATCTACTCATTCTTCCTTTGTCTCCATTGACTCCAAGGTTTTTATTATTTTTTTTGCATGAGTAGTAAAGGAGTTTATAAGGAAGGGAACTGGAGTGACTCATCACGAATGTGGCTTTCATTTTAATATTATTTTTTAACTGTTACTAAATTAACTATAATAAAGTGTACTTTTTTTCTTGTTTCTTGCAAGATCAGAAATAGAATGTTCATGAACAGACAGCAACATCACGTTTCATACTGTAGGTAAAAAAGTCTCTGCTAGCAGATATTTAAAAGGCTTTTCTATACTAATTATGGGGATGAAGATATTACTTTTGGTGGGAAGCTGTATTAGAACACTTTAAAAATATACATTATTTTAAAAAGAGTGTTTGACTTAGGAACAAGAGAAAAAGCAAAAGGGGGAAAGCTGGTTTTAGTTCACTGTCACTGTATTTGAAAAGGGTTGTGGAGTTGGTGAGGGGACTAGAACATCTCTGACGAGGAAGGGCTGAGAGACTGGAGGCATTCTAGTGTGGAGAACACCGCGGGGGATCTTAGCGATGCTTACAAATACTTAAAGCGTGGGTGTCAGGAGGATGGGCCCAGCCTTTTTTTCAGTGACCGAGCGAGCTGGCGGGCACAAAAGTGAACACAGGAGGGTCCACCTCAGCACGAGGAGGAACTTTTTCACTGTGAGGGTCACGGAGCGCTGGCACAGGCTGCCCAGGGAGGCTGTGGAGGCTCCTTCTCTGGAGACTTTCAAAACCCGCCTGGACACCACCCAGTGCCACCTGCTCTGGCAGGGGGTTGGACTGGATGGCCTCCAGAGGTCCCTTCCAACCCCTGACATGCTGTGAGTTGCTACTGTTTAGAAATGCTTCAGTTCAGTTTAATATATGGACGCTTCTGAAAGGTTGATCTTCAGGCAAGTAACTATTTGTGCCATTTTTATGTAGTTTCCAAATTCCCAACTCTGGGAGTAAGAGTTAAATGGAAAGGGCTTATTCAATAATACTTTTTTTTCATTTTAGATAGAGCATTCACTTTAAAATTGTGGAAGCTGATAGTAAAGTAACAGTAGTAGAAGAGTGGTGGCAGTGAGAAATTACTATGGCAAGTTTTGAAGTAATCTTTCTCTACAGGCCTCAGCTTTTTTTAAAGCTGCTGAGTTGATACCACAATGTAATTATGAAGATTCGTAGATTGCATTTCAGAATAGACCACCAGTTCAATTATCATTTGTTTAGTCAGTTTATGTTACTTTTGTCTTGAATAATTAGCATTTTACTATTCCTTTTCTGAATATTGAATTAAACTTGCATAAAACGTTTTATTTCTGATTTGCAAAAAAAAAAGTATTAGAAGTGTGTTTATAGACAAAATATGTAATACTTTTTTAAAATTCTGTTGCATATGAAAGAAAAGCAAATACGGCAATTCTGTAATATATTAGAGTTCTGTTGAAGTCTGGTGAGTGTTAGTTGCGACTGGCAGTTCACTTATCAGATTCTTAATCCCTTTCACTATTACTTATCCCTTTGCCCAAGTAGTCACTTACTCTACTTCCTGTCCCTTTAATTGCATATTTATAGTCTTGGCTCATGTGTTTATACAGTAATAATTTTCAACAGTTAAAGATTTTTTTTTTTTTTTTTTGCCTTTGCTTTTCATTGCACAGATAATAAATGCATCAAATGGTAATTCCCTAGATCAAGGAAAAACAGGACTGTAAAGAGGGGATCAGTTTGGTAAGAATATCTTAGTTCAGTTGGAATGTTTTTCCCACCGACGTGACTGTAATACAACCTTTTTTCTTTCCCAAAAAGGAACAGTTAAGACGCCTGTTTGGATTTTTAACTGTGTGTGTGGCAATTCTGTTTCCTCGTTTATAAATTTTGGGTTTCTGTTTCAGAACTCGACACAGATTTTTATTCAAATAACAAAGTATACTCCATAGCAATAGTGGCACTTTTTCCTTGGGTGTTTAAGATGACATTGGAGTCTGGCGTAGTAGAGACAATGTATGTAACTTCTTTAAAACACATTTAAATATTTCTCAATTTCTTTGTAAATGTACAACTTTTTATTCTGAGGGTTATTCTCTGAATCAAATGGCGTATACTTTAAAAAAAAAGTCTTAATTTGCTCTAACAGTTAAAACATTCAACTAGATTCGACTGATGTCAAAATAACAGCACTCATTCATGGCAGCATAAAACACCTTCGTAAAAACCAAGGGGTCTGATGCAGAAGTCCAAGAGAACGTTTATACAGACTGTAGCACATAAGGCTTCAAGTGTTTGTCTTTACTGTCTGACACTCCTGGAGAGGGGTTTGGGTTTCCTTTCCAGTTTTCTGACCTTGTTCTCACACCAGTTACCATGTTTTCAGCAGTGGTTTGAAAGCAATAGTTTTAATCAACTGATTTCATCTGGTCATGAAATGAACGCAGCAGAGGAGGCCTTGTAACCAGTAACAACATCTGCAGCCTACATCTCTTTGCATCTTGGAGAGATTTTTAGTGCAAACTAGAAGACTGAGAGATCATTCTTCAAGAGAATAATCGTGTTTTCATCCTTAACTTTATTTCCAGCTTTTTATATGTGAAACTATAAAATTTAGGCATTGGTCTACAATATCCAGGTATTGATTCTTAGGATAAATAATTACTCGTAACTTTATTTAGGCACAGTTTACCTTGCCAGTAATGCACTTCAGACTTTCATTTATTCTTTTATTCCCTCTTGACAATTTATTAGTAGATGTGTTTGCTGTATGTTATGTGGTAGTATTTTGAGGCACAGTGTAAATGAGACCATGTATGTACCAAAAATCCCCCACATTTAAAAATAAAGCTGAAAGAGAAACTTAAAACTGTAGAAATGGCCAGTTAATATTTTGTGAAGATAGAAACACACTCATTCTGTAAAGTATGATAATTGTTCTAGGTGTGGTGTACTTGAAGAGAAACGTAGTACATATATATATGTATACATATATATGTATATAATATATATATGTACTATTTGTTAGCTTAATTGCATGACCTTAATGCGCTGATCATCCTGGTTTAGCTTTAACCCTGACTAGAAAGCAAATGCAGAATCAGGACCACAATCTATTAATTAGAAAACACATTCTCTTTTTTACCTATTTTTTTTTTAAAGCCTCCTCCCTAACTTTCTAGTTCAGTGTAAATAAATGTTTCTACACTTACTAATTCTTCCTCCTTCCGTCAGCGTGCACCCTCTTTCTCTTTTCTTCCTCGTGTGTTGCACTGAGCGGTCCTGCAGCGCAGAACCTGTACCTGTAGTTGCTCGTTGCGAACAGAAGGAACAACCCTCCTGCAGTGCTAGGAAGATTGATACCTGTAGAGATAAGTAGCTACATGACACTTAGTATCAAAAGAGCTGACTCCTTATTTTGTGTATGAAACTGAAAGTTGCCCAATTATTACCAAAAGTTACATTAGCAATAGTAGGAGGGTGCTTGGGAATCTATTTGTTGGGGGTTTCTTGTTGGTTTGGTTTTTGTGGGTGGTGTGTCGTTTTGTGTTTGGTTTTTTTTTTTTAGAAATTCCATTAAATTACAGTAATATCTAGTAGCGATAAAGCACTTGATAAAAAACCAAAATGGGAAAGATGAGTTTGGATCTCTGATCTGTGCTTTCCCATTATTTTTTCATTCCAATAAAGTGAAAAGGAACTCTTACACTGTGTACTAGGCAGCCTCTGCTTGCTGGTTTGCTAGAGTTTGTGAAGGTGAAGTAGCGTATTTTCAAACTATGCAATTGGAATTGGAATAGTATATTTTTAGGTGATACGTAGTATATTGCTTCTCATCAGGGAACTGTTAAAATGTTTATTTACTGTGAGATGACACTTTAGAAATCAGTGTTTCAGGTATAGCTAACTGAGAATGTCTTAGAAAATAAGAATGTGAATTTTATTTAAGACTGAAATAGTTCCCCATTTCAACCAAGTGTTAGCTTTAAAATAAGCTTTGAATGACAGGACTAGATTCTAGTCTTATAAAAGTAATGATACACTTTAATATTTGTGTGTGAAAAGTTCAGTTTGCAATAGTTGGGAGATTGTGAAAGCATTAACAGTTTGCAACCCCTTTTTCTTCTTTTTGGCCTTTGTTTGAATCTTATGGTCAGAATGAAATTTAAAAGGTTCAGATATGCTTACCTTAAAGATTCTGCAATTTATTTTTTTTATATTTTTTTTAAAGACTTCTTATGTATAAGATGCTGTGAAATAGGCATTCTGCACCAACTGGAAATGTAGTTAAATTGTTTTCTCAGGGTGATTTTTAAGTGTCAGAAGTAGCAGTTCTTAGGCAGGTGTCACAGGGAAAGAGGATTCCTTGTATCATATTATGTGATCAGACTTGTTGCTGACAATTTTATTTACGTTTATAGGCCCACCTGTACTGGGGTAACTTCATTCTAAAGCTTGAATGTATAGTAGTGTCCTCTGTGGGTTTTCGTCATCTGTTCTGTTTGGCTTTTTGTCTGAGCACATCCTGTGGCATTAGGTGATATCAGGGCAGTCGCTGCATGTGAGTCTTCAAATAATATCTGACTACTGAAGGGATGGCTGTAAACTTAGGATCGAAGATATTTGATTTTAATTTCAGTATCTCATACAGACAGTTTTCTAGTAACTTGAGAGAGATCAGAGAGCGAGTTCTGTACCTGTTGAACAGGGGAGGTGTTTGCAGCATGTCTGGGCAGCCTGTGAAACGGCCCCACGTGTTTTGGTACATCTTTAGCACAGTGACCTCTGAGAACACTTTGTGTGCGATTTTTTGTGGATGTCACAATAAACCGCTTTTATTTTTACACCTAAAACACTGCAACAAACTTTGCATCCAATGTCTTTCTCTGGTATGTTCAGTAATAATAATGGAACCTTCAGTTTTAATGCGATACATGGTCAGTAACAACATTTTTGCTTTGGAGTGTAAGTCTAAACACATTATAAAAAGTGTAGGATAAGATTAAAATCTAATTTAAATTGGAATTTAAACGAGATGCTTTGTGCTGCTTTGCTGTCCGTCAAATGTGCAGCACCACCTCCTTTTACTTGAGGGCTGCTTTTATAATTTCTCTTTGATTTCAGCTCCTCTCTCACTCCTTCAAGCTAACCTTGCATTTTGTCCTTCTGGTACTTTTGCTTCTGGAGTCGTTAGTATTCTCTCTTTTATTTGCAGACCAGCCTATTTTATAATTTCAGAGTTTGAAAAAGAGAAATTGGACCTTGTGGAACTGTAAAAAGGCTAAAATACAACAGAAGCAGTTATTGGTGACAAGGGATAGCAAGAATCCTAAATTTTAGGTTGGGTTTTTTTTCAATTGAAATAAACCTCTGGTTCTGTCAAACCCCATTATAAAACATGTGGTCTGAGATGTGATTGTTTTGAGGTAATGCCTCTTGGATTATTTGGAAAGATCAACATTGTCTCCAAACCTTGCCTTTGGAATTCAGTGTTATTTGTCCTGGGATTTCAAATTTTCGCTGCCAATTTTGAGGTGTACTTCTCAGGTGTGTTTCCAAGGAGGTATCAAGGTACATATTAATGTTTTATATTGATTTATAGTCAATAGGCACATTCATTAATAATGAAAAAATACAAGGTGGAATATAGAAATGAAGTGTGGTTATTAATTTAGTATCTGGTGTTTTAATGCTGTATACTCATCTACATTTCAAACTTGCTAAAAAACCTAAATGAATGTTTTACTGGAATGCAATAGTTGTTTTAGCTCCCAATGTCTGCTAATTATATCAGATTGTAAAAAATACTTTTTTTTTTTTTTTTAGTTTTATGGGTGTTCTTTATTCTTTTGGATAGGGTCAGCTTTACCTGCTGGTGACAGACCAGGGCTTTCTTACGGAAGAAAAAGTTGTCTGGGAAAGCTTACACAACGTGGACGGTGATGGAAACTTTTGTGATTCTGAATTCCACCTACGGCCTCCATCAGACCCTGAAACTGTCTACAGAGGGCAGCAGGATCAAATAGATCAAGTACTGGATTTCTGCATTTCTATTGTATTTTTCTGTTTGCTTGTGATTATAGAGCAATTATTTTTAGTCAGTTATATGTATATTTACAGATATGTATGTATGTATACTTGTGCGTATATAGGACTACACAAAAATTCCTTAGGTACTTAAGTTGGGGTTCTCAAAAGTGCTACTTTGAAGTATTAGCATTACTTCAAGGGAGGAAGAGTAAGACCAACTGTGAACAGTTTAGAAAATCTGATTTTAATCTTTCAGAAATCAGTTCTGCAAAAGAACTGGGGTGAAATGCTCTGTATATGGAAACAGAAACAGTTTGCATTGTGAAACTTCTTCCTTGTAGCACATTTGTTTTGGCTCATTAATATTGTCCTAACTAAACTTCTCCCTCTCATGCCCACTTTGCTGAATGTAGGAGAAAAACCAGAGCAGACTGGGTGTGATGGTGGTTATTCGTTGTTCTTGACTGTATATAATAGTTTCCAGAAGTCGAAGTTGTGTCCAAGACAGGACTTATTTGTACTAGTTAATGCATAAGCATATAGCAGGACCCAGCTCCTTGGAAATTTTACGTTCTGAAGCAAAGTAACTTTATAATAATCACTATTAATGTTGTTTATACTGGGGAAAAATGAATAAGCAGATGCTTTTTAATAAATGCAAGCGGTGTATCTCTCTTGTAGAATAAAGAAACTGTCAGAGGTAACAGGCTAGTAATATCTGAGGTACTCTCTGTTTGGATATATCCAAAAGTACCTTTTGATTTTCTCATCTATTTAGGAGCTAATGTTCCTTACTGATGTAATGTCAACACTATTCAGTAGAGTGGGGACAGATACTCCATCAAACATAGTCAAAGTGTTAATTAGGAATAGCAGTTACAAAGAGACAGCTTCAAAATCTTGACTTCTACCTAGAACTGGTACGAGCTGACACTGTCTTTTGCTGCTGTTCGGGTAACGGAATTTAAACCTGAAAGCAATTTATTTTTATATTAGCTTTTGTGTGTTGTATGCTGTGACATAGGCACTGTGAAAGGAGAAACGTAAGGCAGCTGTTTTCAGCCTTTCTGCATTTTGAGTTGTGAGCAGGTTTTGAAATAAATGTCTGTTTTCCGTGAGATAAAGGTATTTGAAGATGAAGGTGGGAGAAGAGTGATGGTACTGTGTAGCTGCACATGCTGTCACGTCAAATGAATATTTCCTGATTCTTTTCTATGTGCAAGAGCATTAATAAGCAAGTTTACTGTTTAGGATTATCTGATGGCATTGTCTCTACAACAAGAGCAGCAAAATCAAGAGATTAACTGGGAACAGATCCCAGAAGGCATCAGTGATCTAGAGCTAGCGAAGAAGCTCCAGGAAGAGGAGGACAGGAGAGCTTCCCAGTACTATCAGGAACAAGAACAAGCAGCTGCTCAGGTCCAGGTAAGGAAGCATTATTACAGAATACAACAATGAGTACTTACTTAATAATTACATGGACAGGTCTGCATTTCAAAGGGCTTCAAACTGGTAAGACTGCTATTTACATTCTGTACAGCAAGTGACAAGATTAATATAGGAATCTCAAGAAATCTAATTGTTGGAGTGTGCATGCAGGTATGGCAGATGCTTCCATTTAAATACTGTAAAGGAGGCCTAACCTTCTGAATTAACTGTTACTATAGACTACTTAAGTTGAATGATGGCATGAGTTAACACATAAGGCTACAAAGATTGTCGTAGCTAATTTACATTACTTGCAAATAAGGACTCGGGTAAGAGCTTTTTCATAGTAGTTGAAGTTTTGTCTTTGTCTTGTGGAAGTTTGTTGGTTTACATTTTTAGGTGTTCCAGTCTATGATATGTGAATCTGTCCAGTCCCGTTTCAAATTAGGAAATGAATGGTTTCTCACAGTACACCCTTGTGTCCCCTTCTCATATGCAGTTGCACTCAAAATGCTTGGGAAATGTGATTCATGCACATTTGTATAAATTGCCATGTAATTGAGTCTTGTGTGCAAGAGGCAGTATCTAAGCTGGTGTTCTGGATTCGGGGAAGAGTTGCAGAACTCCTTTTTCTTTACAAATCTGTCAGAAATAATCTGTATGAAGGCTAAATCTTTGATAGCCTGAAGCAATTCCAAACCATTAACTGATGTGTGTGTTGAGCACGAAACAAGAATTTTGACAATTAAAAATAGCGCATTTTCCACCGCTTGTCGCTTTCATGGAATCATTGGTTGCTACCTCTAAGGTTCACTGCTGGCTGCAGAAGAACCTGTTGAACAGGAGGTAACAATATGCTCGTTTGCAGCCATGAATGGTAACAGCTGGAACAGATGGTGAATTAACAACCGTTTGGTTGCCTTTGTATACCAACCCCCTTGCAAGTTCCTAGTTTCTAGTCACAAAAAGCTGCTGCTTTGTCTTCCCTAGCTGTCAAAACCAACATTTTCACTCTGCAAGCTCTGAGATGTGGATTATGTCCTTACAAAAGAAACTAGGGAAACATTGCAGTATAGCAATATGCAAGTGCCAGAAAATGCTTGAAGCCAAATTTTGTAATTGAAACCACTAATAATCTAAATATGTGGACACTCTAACAGAAGGGACACACAGCACCTGAAATATATTTTCAGATGACTTCATTTTTTTAGAAATAAGTTTTGTGTCAATTCTGGAGTATTTATGCAAAAAGACCCTACCTGATTTCTGCTATTTGAGTAACTTTTCTTTGTGAACTTGAGCACGCAGCCTACTCTATCTACAATAATGCTTGTTTTATTCAATATTTGTTTTTTTTTTCTACGTAGCAGGTTCAAGGTGCTGCTTCTCCAGCAAGCGGAAGACAATCTGGGAGTAATGAACGCAAACGTAAAGAGCCTCGGGAGAAAGAGAAGGAAAAAGAAAAGAATAGCTGTGTTCTCTTGTAAGAGAAAGTGGATTTAGTCTGGACCCAAGTGCATGTCCTCAGAAGCAAAACCAAGGAATAAAAAGGAAGACAAACCTGTTACATGCCGCCTGTGCCTGATTACCCCATGGATTTTGTTCATGTTTCAAGAGAAGATGGGTGACTTTGTTACAATCATACGGACTTTCTTCAAAGTCATAGTGCGTGCTGCTCAAGATGGAATTCCAAATCACAGTTGGATGCAGCTGTGCTTTGAGTTAGTCGTAAGAAATACTGCACCTTGTAGCTGAACACACAAATCATGGCAAGTTCTGTGTCATAGTGACATCCATTACTCGTTACATCAGTTAGTAAGCTATTTTATCTTCTACTCTAAAGGAAGGAGGTAATTCATTTTGTGCAAGACTTTTTTCCTGAAGTCTGTCCACTAGCACAACAAGAGTTCTGTGTTCCTTACATGGTATGAAACTATATCTTAGGCTGGGTATAGTCTTCACGACACAAGAGCCCAAATAACAGCCGGGCACTGCCTCCTCAATGTGTCCAGATTTCTTTGCTTCTGGATCTGGTATGTTCCATTTTTTGAACCCAGGTTTATACCGTGTTACTGCTATCATTGCACCTCCTGGCCAGATTTCTTGCCCCGAGAAGACGTGACTCGCTAGGCATAGTACAAAAAAATTGTTGTAGAAATTGGGGCATTTATTAATAAGCAAGATGAATATTGTTTGCTTTTCTTGCAATTACAAACTGGGTATGGCAACTCAGATGTTATCAGGGTTAAACAAGTAATTTTATAGGTAACTTTTTCTTTTAGTATCTTTTCTCTTGTAGGTAAACTGGACCAGATAAGTTCTTATTTATTGACCTCTCCATATGATAGATGAATGATGAGAGGGAACTAAGGTCTATAATAAATGTTATTCTATGTAAGAATGCAGAGGTAAAACAACTAACTATCTGCCTTTTTTCCAGAAGTACCTTGAACTTTAACATGACGTTAACACGTCCACTTGTATATATAAGCAAGTGTACTGTAGTTAGAACCACACCTTTTTGTTTGTTTTATAAGTCATGTATCCTTAAAAAGCACACTTCTGAAGGGGGAGAGAGAAGCGAGGCTGCTCTCTGAGATTGTTTGGAAAGATGGTCAGGTGTAATAATTTTTTTTTTTAAATCACTAATTTTGAATTTTTGGAAACCAGATTTTTCTAATTTATGGGAACCAAATAAACATGTTGTGTCTTGTAGTATTTATAGAACACAGAAACAGAATACTTGCTGAATTTTGAGGGAACCACAAATCTTCCTCCGCTTCCATCGAGTCAGTAACTAATACCTTCTTGCTGAACCTTTTTGATAAAAATTTCTATTTAGCAATTTGTAGATATTTTGAAAAAGGCTGCTTCTCCTGGACAAGTTATGTCTTTATGTTTTAAGCCTGAGTACGTGCACTAGTATACGACAGTCTGGGAAAGCTAAGGCAGCCGGGTGAAATACGACATTCCTAGTTGCGGAAGTTCGGAGGATGTCAGAGAGAGGATGTCTGAACACAAGTCCACCGGTAAAAAGCCGCTTTAAGATTATTTCAGGCAGACTTGCTGCAGTGGTGGGAACTGGTCATCACATGTATCTAGAATGAAGATTAGGTGGGTAAAGGAAGAATGTCTTAATAACTACAGGGCGAGTTTGTGTCACTTTTTTCTTCCATGCCTTTTTCCTCTTTTGTTTTTTTCCACTTTTGTTACAATTTCCCTTTTATAATAACAAAGTAGTGAATGATAGAAGTTCTCTAATACGCAAACGGTAAATTTAAAAATGTCTCTCTTCTCTAGGGAAGTCATGCCCAGAAAAGTAATCTTAATATGTGCAGTTTAGATAATTTTCCATGTCAAAGCAAAGGGTGATGTCTTTTTTTCCTTTGCAGCAGCCTAACTTCTTCAAACAAATTAATGTGATGGAGGATCACCAACAATATTGACTCACCTATTTTAAGCAGATCAGAAAATATTTCAGTAGCATCAATAACAAAGACTTTAAACCAGAATGTTGTTTAAAAACATTCTGTTACTAAGATTTTTCCAAATTTGTGTATTTACATTTATTTATTGACCTTGAAAAATAAATATGTTGTGCTAAGTGTTTTGTTATCTGATTGTTTTCAGTGGCAACAGTGCCACTTGAAATTCCTCCTTGAACTAATAGAGCTGGAGCAGGCATTGTGGCTATTGAATAGATCTTTTTGCCTAAGATACTTGCTCATATTAGAAGAATTCTTGTAATGTTTCCAGTTTCAGGCAGATGTGTCTGCAACCGAATACACTGAGGCTACAGTTACAGTCATTTGATCACGAAGGAAGAAGAGTTAAATGTCAATGCTCATTGACTTCAGTCTCAACTCCCAGATAATCCAGTTTCTCTTTCAATAAAGAGGTAGAGCATTTCAGGTTATTTGAGATGGCAGGCGTGCTATTCAAACAGTTTTCTCTTAATATCCTTTTTTCTTTACAGGTCTTGAAGCTTTGGAAAAACAAGGTAAAGAATTCCTGAGATCTAGGGCGTTGTTCTGCATGAGTTGAGCTTGTTAGAAGCAAAAGTTATAAGCAGATGAGCTTGTTAATATCCAAACTGAAATACATCAGGAAGCTTAATTTATACCCTACTGTGACTAACCATTCCAAAAGCAACTGCCACAGTTGGTGTCTGTGACAGTATTTAATGGTCAGAAAAACTGAACAGAATTGCTTTTATCTCTAGCAGTGAGCTTGAAAACAGTATTACACAACATTCCTGGAGTACCATGTCTACTTCTGACTACTTACTTCATTAGCTTCTCTTTTTCTGAAGCTCATGTTCTGGTGAAAGGGTACAGATTTATACTGTAAATCTGTTTCTACAATTCAGCATGCATGTGCGCCAAATACCTGCGCAATACATATGAAAGTGTCCAGAAAAGTAGAGTAGAACTTGTTTTCCACTAGAAAAAAGCTAGCACACAAAACAGTCACAGAGTTTTTGTTGTTGCCTTGTAGTTGTGAAATTAAAACAACTCAGTAGACGTATTCTTAAAATCGGCAAAAACTGAGCACTGCCGTAGTGATAAATGTTTTTCTAAGAGGCATTTTGTAAACGCTCAGATAGAGACCACTTTTCTTGTGACACTTGTGGGGAATCTGCGACCCAGCAAAGCAGATCCAAAGGAAGTTTGTAACACCAGGGGATGAAATCAGCATTCCTGAAAATTCACTTAAACACACGCAAAATATCTCTTTTGTAGCTGCCATCTAGTTATTATATTAAAGCAAGCGTTGAGGTTGTCTTTGCAGAGCTGTTCACAGGCACGCAAGCCGAGTGTGAAGCATATGCTCTTCGGTGTACACTTGCATGGGATTCCCAGTCAATCTCTACACACATTTGGTGTTTCACGTTATTGTCAAATGTTCCTTCGAACTTGTATATGCAAGTTCTTGGAAAAAATTTCCAGTATGTAATAAAAGGCAATTTGAGTTCCTGAAATGGAATCTTAGTGCATTCAGCAGGAAATGCTTGAGTAGAAGGTGAAGCTGATGTACTTTTAACTGAACCTTTCTTCTTTCCCCCTACGACAGATCCATAACCCAAAGCTAGCTCATGGCTTTCTTACCATTCCAATGCTTGTCAGAGCCAGTTGTTGAAGGCTATACAATGTACATCCTTAAATACAACATCAGTATCAGAGCTGTATTTATTTTATATGAAAGTAGACTTTTTTTTTAGGTTGTAACCTTAAACAGCAGGTGACTCAGGACATGCAAGTTAATTGATGCAGTATCCTCATTAGAAAGTGTATTAGAGGAAAGCAAAAATACCAAGCCTCGGTTCAGTTGCAATATAACGCTCACATCTTTTCTGTCTATATTATAGACTTTGGTGTCAAGGAAAATCTGACACTAACAAGTGTCCAGTCATAGCAAATGTCACACCTGAGAACTCAAACATACGCATTTTATCTTGTGATTCAGTGCAGTTACTTTTTTTTTTTTTTAAGCAGAACTAGAAGCAGACTGATAGCAGTGTTTTGATTGGGAAGATTTGGTGAGATGAATGACGCTTTCTCGTACAAAATCAATTACAGATAAGTCTATTTGATGCTAATTTTCATAGGGTTTCCATATAGCTCCTTCTTGTTCACTGCATATTCTTATAGTTGCCCAGTAGGAAAGCAGCATATTTCAGCTCAAGCGTCATCTGCTCTGATGGGAAACAAGTGCCGTAGGGAAATGCTGAGGAGGAAAGACAAGCTGGAACGTAAAAGCCCCTGCACTGCCTCTTGAGATTGTTCAGGTATTTGTCATTAATTCTGCTGTTTCTTTAGATGTAAATAGCTGTAGCACAGCACACAGTGGCCAAATCTCACTCAGGTAATGACCAGCCTGGTGGTTGGCAGTGTCTGTCCCTGTACACGCTGTTTTTCATTCTCATAAAGCTTCTAGGTCAAGGCCAAGGTTCTGACCCTCCAATATCTCAAAATATTTTTATTAAATGTCAGTTACTAACTGTGCAATTCTGGTCATTATGTCAGCTCTATGACTATGAGCTCTCGTTTTCCTGTAGAGTTAGCTCTAGGCATCTTGGTGAAACTTGAAAGTTCTTTACTGCCTTTACAGTTCCTTTTCTGGTTTGTAAGGTTACTTGCACTCATGGAGAAGCTTTATGTGCTGCAATGAGCAATTCCTTCTCTTCTGAGATTAAGAATTTTAACTACGGAGCTAATTATCTTTAGAAGTTAAGATCCCATGTTTACCTCTACTTGACAACATAGAAAAATTTTCAACTAAATGTTGTTGTTTGGGAAATCCATAGGGAACAATTCAGATAAAGTTCAGTACTCCAATTAACTGAAAAATTTGCTAGCTTTGTATAAACAGTATGCTTACAAAATAATTCACTGTAACAATACGATGAAAATAAAGGCATCTCTTTCTCCATGTAATCTGTTGATGAAACGTGAAAGAAGGCACTGCCGGTGCTTTCATCACCAGCCCAGTCATGCACTGGAGGAAGCAGGCGGGGGGTGCATGGCAAGCAGTCTCGCTGGGGCCAAAAGTGAGTGAAATGGGATTGCCTGACATAGTGAACTGCAAAGCCAAATGTATATAGATCTTGGGGGTGCACAAGAACACAAACTCAAGTTTTATAGTTCTTTAGTTTCTTGAACTTTTAGTGCTGACCTAATTTCAGTTTAGATCCCATCCAGCTTCAGCGATGCCACTTGTGAAACAAGTGTAGGAAGTGCTCTACCAGAGTCTCGGGAGATGATGCCTTGAGCTCAGACAAGCTTAGATTCTCCACCAGAGAGCTGGATGAAGTAACGTGATACTTAGTCTGTCCCAACTTGAAGTTCACATTCTCTTTTCTTGTTGAAGCCATTAGTAAAATTTGCACAGGCTTTTTAAGACTTCAGCTTTAATTTTTCAAAGTGGAGATGATGCTAAGCAGCCTTGGACATTTCACCTGACATAGTTTAACATTTTTAGATTTCTTCTAAGTGTGTTTCAAAAAATACTGGGCTAACGTGTATTTTCAGTTTTGTTCCGGTTCACTGGCATGTGCCAAGGAAATGGTCAAAATTGCAGTTAGAAGAAGCACCAGTGTGCCGGTAAACCTCAATCAGCTCAGGAAGGGCTAGGCCCTTGGGTTACATCATCTCTTGTTTTGGGGAGCTCCAAAATAACAATGTGGAAACAGACAATTTTCCCCCCTTATATAAGCTCGCCATATCTAGTCGTTAATATTTGCATTGAGTATTTTTGCTTCAGGCTTACTTCTGCAGTCCCCCTGAGAAGCTGAAGTCAGGTTTAAGCTTGTAGCTCAGTAAATGGTGCTGAGCATTCCCATGGGAACGCTTCTGCCTTCGGACACAGAAGTAACACCGGCAAGGTATTTGCGCTCGCCACCTCTGATGTGTTTAAATACATTCTTTTTGGCAATGGCAAATTATAAAACCAGATACAAAAAAAGGATTAGTGCTGGTAGACGTTGCATCTCGCTGAATACCGAACCGCCGGAGTTCCACGGGAGCTGGGGTAGCCGGCCGCTGCTGAAAGGCAGCCCGAGTTGGTGCCCCAGTCCTGTAGGGTAAGTTCAGGCAGCTCGTGCAGGCTCAGCGTCGTTCCATTAGCCACAGCCAGGCCCCCTTTGGCTAGCTGGGGCTAACAGCTTTCATACTGGGGATTTGACAGTATGGACCCCCTGGTGTCATGTATGAATTCCAAGTACACGTTGTCATTAAGTCCACACTGTAATTTGTATGTGCCAGCTCTAGCAAAGCTAGTGTGATTATTTCTGTCCGTGCTATAAATGCCCTTACTTTCTGTGAAAGAAACAGAGAAAATTACATTACCCTTTGCCTAACAGACTTTGAAACTACCTTGCAGTGTTTTTGTAAAGCTGTCTTTTTCAGTCTTGGGAAATTAAACGCCTAGGGATTTCTGAAGAAATGTTATGATTAGACACAATATTTTCCTTCTCTTGTAATACATCTACATAGAACATATGATTAAAAAACCCAAACCCAACACCTTAACATTTGATTATGTAAGAGAATGGTGTATTTAGCTATATGTGTTGCAGTTACCTTTTAGAACTAACAAAGTGCTTCATCAGTAGCAAACCTACGTTGTAGAAAATTCACTGGAAGGATTTAATAACTCTTAGGAAAGAATTATTTCTAAACCCAATAATGTCACACGTTGGTTTTCTGCAGTGGTCTCTTGTGAGTGGCAACAGCCAGCAGTTCGGGGCTATCCTGCAGTCGCAGTAATTTCTGGTGCCTGAACCCATCTTAGCATCTTCCCCAACTCCAGAGCAGTATCGCAATACTTAACACCTCTCTAAAACTTTTCTTAATAAATGTTTATCCACTCCAACTTCATCCGAGCAGATACAGCTACGAGGAGGAACTTGGCGCTTCTGTGTAGATTTACACAAGCCAGTGTTGTAATTTATTGAATTTTTTCATAGTTAATTACCAACATGTATCAGCTCTCCAAGCAGAGAGCTAGAAGAAACACCTGAAATAAAAGCCTGTACTTGCACCTTTAGCTGGGACTCCCAAAGGGCGCAGAGGAAGGAAAACTTTGTTTTGAAAAATCTCAGACCAAATAAGAAAGTTTAATCTATACTGTTTCTACCTTTTTTTTTTCCTTTGAGAGGAAAGCTAGTGTTAGATCATCCTTTTTTTACTTTCAGGAAAAAGAACCAAGCTCAGTTTTGAATTTATCTGCATCTTCAGATTTGGTAGCTTTTTAGCACATTACCTGTTCAGCAGTTTATGCCTTTGCACTGGGATTTTTTGTTGTTGCTATTTTGATGTCAGGACATCAACTGGTCTCAATTTTAGGGTTTTTGGTACTGCAGGCTAA
Organism: Trogon surrucura; assembly: GCA_020746105.1. Taxonomy (NCBI): domain Eukaryota; kingdom Metazoa; phylum Chordata; class Aves; order Trogoniformes; family Trogonidae; genus Trogon; species Trogon surrucura. The sequence goes on from CM036627.1 coordinate 2,408,175, forward strand.
CCAGAGTGAAAAGGAGCTATTTTATATGAATTACTGGTTTTGTTTACAATTAAGCTTTAGTGAAGTCCTTCAGATAGAACCTGTTTTCAAACTTTCAGTGTGAGGGGAGTAAATAACTGTAGGGGCTTTTTGGCCACTTGCAGCCCTGGCAGATTTTACAACTGAGTTGTATTTACTATAGGACAATACTGTTGCTGTGGAAATAATCCCTCTTTGGCTTGGAAAACTGTAGTAGCTGGATGTCTTAAGGACCACTGCAGATACAGTGAACCAATGAACCTGCTTGGAATTTTTAAACTACGTGTACTTAATTTGCCTTTTTTATCTTGAATAGTTGCAATAATTCTATGTTTGCATTTCATATGTTCAGTTTACAGCAGTACGCTTACATGTCTGGATTTCTTATATGCTTTCTCTCAGAGGCTGGCAAGCAAAAATAACTCGTGAGGACCTCTTAAAAAGTGACCATTGGTACAGTGATTTTAACAGCCAAATCTATTGTACTGTTTCTTAACCTGTATTTTGCTAACTCTTGAAATCATTAGTGCTGTTAAGATTAGGCTGAAGAGTGCAACTAGTCACACAATTAGAGTATGGACATTCATTAAATAAGCAGGACTCTGGGTTTGATACATTTTGTAGTTGGAAAAAAAACCCCCACCCTGTTAATACTTGCCCAGGTTGCTATCAGATTGCACTGGACAAATTATGTCACTTGTGAATGTGTTTTTCCCCTGTATTTTTGCAGTGTATAATCACTGTTTACAGGTCAAGCCTCAAAAAAATGGATAGTGGTACTTAAAACTATAGAAATTATCTTGTCTTGTCCCACAGAAATTCTAAATCTGTTGCTGCTTGCTCAGTACTAGTTCTTGCATAACAAGTCACAGAATGTTAGTACTTACAGCTACTTTCTTTATAAGGGAGTGAAAAACCCTGCCGTCAGTTCCCCCACACTAACCTGATGCAGCTTTAATGTTAAATGGCAGAGTTTTGATTTATCTTCCGTATGACAGCTTTCAGTGAAAGAAGTTATTATCCAAGTGTTCATAAACAACTTTTGATTAACCTTTTATCTGGCCAATAGATGCACAGCTATTATTTGTACAACTTTTGATAATCACCTTTTACATAGACATGTGAGCTGCTTATAGAAACTACAGCTATAAAACCTACACAAATGAATCCTGTTCTCCAGTGCAAGGTGAGGTATCTGTTACCACGTATACCTCAACTGTCTTGACTGGGTCTTTTTACAATTCAATGATTAAAAAAAACAACCCAAACTATTTTGGGAAAGTTGCAAAAGACTTCCAGGTGAGAAATGTCTTCAAGATGTCACTTAGACCCACTGGAATTGTGCGATTGCTGTGTTAAATTAGCAGTTTAGTTGTGAGCTTGTTAGTCACCTGTGTTTACCTCCACCTCTGCATCTCTTTTAAAAGGAAATACGAACATAAGAGCTAACGCAAGCTCCTATTTAGATTTACCAAGAGAAGGGAGAAGTTAAAAATTTTAAAAATCGTATTTTAGAAGTGCATGACCTGATCAAATCTAGTCGTGCAGTATTGTTTGTACCAATGTGTGCGGCCAAAATCCTCTTCATCATGACGTGACACTGTTATCCAACGTCGAAATGGCATCTACAAGTTCAACGACTGAATGTTTTGCATTTTAAAAGCCTTAATTGTTTATATTGTATTCATGTGTGTTTAAAGACTATAAGGAAACAGCATTTTCCTTGTGAATTGTTAAAGTAATTTTGAACACTTCAGTAATTTTCAGAGAAGTCCAGTTCTGTATTTTAATAGCCCTTTTTGTTGGTGTGCCACAACAGAAAAACTGCTCGTCTTTTAAAAAGTGTCTCCAGTTATCGGCCTCTTTCTAGTTTAAGGTCTTTACCCGATTCAGATTTATTTTGGTTCACAGTCTTCTGAAGTTGATTGCTCACTTAAATTTGTTTACATACAATCTTAAATATTTCACTTAGGTATTTAACTTCTTTTCTAATAACAAAGGTTGGATGAAATCTTAATTAAAAAGAAAGTCTCGCTCTGGAAAAGGATAGACTTCTGTTGATCAAAATATTTTATAAATACAAAGTTTTTGGCAATTTGTTTTCAATCAGTTTGTTTCAATACTCTAAGTGAAATACCTACATATGCACAATCACATTTTCATTTAACGAAGCAAAAAATGTCAGGTGTTACTTGTCTTTTAACAGTTGGAATGCACATCTAGACCCGTTCACTGTAGGCAGGCTCTCAAGTCACCTCTCAAGTTTTATTTTTGTACCTCTCTATAGCTTTGTCTCTTATGGTTATAAATGTTTGTACTTCCCATTTGATTCATTAGCCACTATAAGGTCATCTCACAGTAAATATTTATTTTGTATGCGTTGTCACACCTAATGAAGCACAGACTGCAGCCAAATGGATATGTACTTTGTAAAATGCACTGTTAACTTGTACTTTCTTTTGGAAACTCCTGTGAAAAACTCAGTAAATTGAACTTTATAGATTGTTCTTCTAAGAATCGAATAACAGTGAAGATGTATTAAATGCATCGAGATAAGTTACTTAATGGATAAACGTGGCCTGATGCACTTGCTGATACAGGGTATTTCTTATTTCTTTTGTTTCAACCTGAATATTTGTCATTTGTGAATATTCACAAAAGATTAATTACAGAAAACACCGTTACACCAGGTTTCTCTCTCCTCCTGTCTTTCCTGAAAGGGTACTTACTCAAAAGCAATTTAGTTTAACTTTTTTTCTGCTACTAAATTCCTCTGGAATGCTTCAGCTACTCAGCAGTTCTTCCACACAGCAAAGGGCCTGTAACTGAGGGGGGTGGCACCAACCCATGTGCAACAGCAGCAGGTTCTTCCCGGCTCTTGTCTTGAAATTGGTAACTTGAGTCGTTCCTTTAAAAGACAACCCCGACCAGCTCTTCTTCAAATACAACTTTACAACCTCTTCTGAAGTTCTCTTAGCAAGGCCCTCTGTTCATTTCTGTAACTAGCCAATCTGGTAAAAACTGGGTAGTGGATTAGATTAGTTTTTCACGTTTTGTTTTGTTTTTTGACTTGCTGACTGAACAACAGCCTTGTAACCATGTACTTATGCTGACTGGGTGATAGAGGAGTCTTGGACTGACTACCCAAATTCTGACTGGGCCTGGCCAATATCTGACTTGGGCAATGTTAAACAAAAGCAAAGGGTTTAAGAAGATGCATCCCTTTTGCTTGAGACCCCAGGAAACAGCAGGTGTAGCTACACTTGAAGGCGGCTGCATAGACAGGATTCCCCAACCACCATAAGCCAAGTTAATTTGTGCTGCTCTGATTTAAAAAAAAAAAAAAAAAAAAAAAAAAAAAAAAAAGCCGTAGCAAAGTTCTGACAGAGCTTTGCTAAACATGAAGAGCAAACTGCAAAATGTATTTATTTAGGCTTCCCATGAGTGTTCCTATGTTTTTTAGTACTAACATTTCTTGTGCTATTAAATATGCTTCTAGAGTTTCAGCTCAACAATAGTGGAGGTAACTCAAGAAGTTTTAGTTGGAAACTAACGGTACCCGCATTTTGATTTGTCTGTTTAACTCTACCTTCCTCCCCCAAAGACTGTTTCAATGACTTACTAGAAGCTATACAGAATATGAAGGTTTATTTCAAAAGAATACATTTGCAAGAATACACATAATGCACTCAATGTAACAGTACCTTCTGCAAAAATAGGTTACATAATACCCAGTAATGAAAGAACAATCTTATTTCTCTACAAATTAGAAAGCAGAGAGAATAGCTTGGACAACCTTCAAAATGGAGGTTATAGTTGTGTATGTTGTGATAAGTAGCTAACTTTAAAGCATGACACCACAGAGCTAATGCTGGTAAATCAAACTACTAGCACACAGCTGCAAACTGTTCTTTTTATACAGGATTAACAAATATTTTGGTTCCGATTTGTTTTTACACAGCTCTAGTGCCTCAGGGAAAATGCTTATCAAAGATACACAAAAACTATCCAAAATTACAACGTAACTATTAAAATGCCTCCAAAATTGAGAGGAAAGTAATCATGTTAAATTAAAAAAATTTAACCAGGACTTCCAGACAAGATTTCCTGTTTTTAATCAGAGAAAAGTTTACAAGAGATTTCAATAAGTTATCTTGAAACCAAGCAGCCGCAGATCTTAGAATCTTCGCGGAGGTCCACCTTTAAATGGCTTAAATCCTGAGCCACTTCCCCTCTGCATGGAATTGCCTGTCATCTGTACAACTCTATTAATTGGTGAAGAGTTACTGGAAACAAAGGTTTTAGAAAAGTTATGGTAAGTATCTAAACTCTTGGTGTACAGATAAGAACATTTTTACATCTGTTATCGCTTAACTGTTGGTCTCAAAAGAGACGCTGCAGGAAGACCCTCGCTTCCGCGCAGCTCGGCGACGCTGCCGCTAGCACTGCGGTAACTGTGGAGCCGCGTGCCAGCGCCGTGACAGGGCTCTGTACCTTGTGCAGCAGCAGCAGCTCGTCGGCAGAAACCAGCGCTGCGTGCGCCGAGACAACGGCACTTCCTAAGCGTGACCAGAGCTCAGCGGGGAAGTGAGAGGAAGGAGTAGTTTATGTACCTTGTATGTGGAGACATCATGCCACCTCCTCCACGGCCGTCGCCCATTCTTCTTGTGTCATGGTAGCCGCTTCCTTGCGAACTAGGCCCGTGCCACTCTTTCCTTGGTCCAGTTTCACGACTGTGCCGTTCAACAACATGTCTGTCCTCGTTATAGTGCTGGTAAGAAAGTGACAGTTTCAGAAAGAAAGGCACATTTAGTTACCAACAGGAAAGGAGCTTTCCAAGAAAGCTGAGCTTATATAATATATGGAAGCCAAGCATCTTTCAAGATTTCAGGCTAGAGGCAGGTAACCCACGCTTACAAAAGTCCAGTTCAAAGTAACTCCACCTAACAAAAAGAAAGTAATTTGCAGTGACGACTGTGCGGGTACGCAGGCAGTGAAGTTCCGTGAACTCATACTTTACTCTCAATTCCGCAAGCGTGTTCCATATCGTTACAGAAACACTGTGGGTTTTTTAAATGCTTCAGGATCTAGTAGCATGAAGGCACTTAGTCTGTAGACCTTAAAGACAGGTCTTACAGAAGGCTTTTCTCTCAGTAGTATATTACAGATTACAGTGACTGCACTGGACGTAGCAGGCAGGGCAAGGTTAACATCCTGAAACCACAGGGTAATCACAAATTTGTAAAAGCCTCATCAGCAACTCATTCAAGTATTGTTCTGGTCTACCTGAAAGATGCTAGACATAGAAAGAGTTCCGTATGCTTTCTTTCTGCAGTTTCTTGGCTTATTAAAAACCCCAAGGAAAAAGAACTTTCAAATCTCTCACTCATGCACACAAACACAAGATGACTCACTTGTCCTCCACCTCTTTCTCCCATCACGCCTCGTTCTCCTTCCCTGCTTCCGTAGCCAGAAGCACTGCTGCGGCTCCCAGGAGGAGCGCCTCGCACGTGTCCGGACACTTCTCTTCCCGATCGATCCGGCCTCTCACCTCTGTAAAAATTGCTTTTATCAAAATTTTGGTTTCAGTACAGTAGAATGGGTACCAAATCACAGCACATGCAGATTTCAAAGATTGCTTTTTGTTTCTCAGGTTCCTAGCAACCTGAAGTAAGCTTCTTAAAAACATTCTTTTAGACTGACGTAGCTTTCTAAAGAATTAAACCTTAAGTGTTATTTGTCTACTAATGCATTCTCGCACAAAACCGTCCTTAATCATGGGTAGCAATAAGGACTGCTGGGAGCCATCACCAAGTTTACGGTGAAGGTTTAGCGCATGCATCAACCCCCACAAAATTCGCTTCCAATGTTTTTTGGAAAGTGACTTTGCCATTCTTTAGGATGGAGTCTGTTCTCTCTTTCCTTATCAGTTCTTGAGAAATTGCTACTATGGATACATTCTACAAGGCTCAGTATGCTCCCTAGTTTGTTATTCGGGCAGCAAATTTACCTGCCGTCCCGTTTGTCTGTGCTTATGCTTCCCTCGCTCTTCCAATTTGTTTGCCTAGGTGGGTTTGAACCAGTCTCTCTTGGATGTCGACCATGTGGTATTTCGGGTCTGTCGTGAATTATCACTGTTCTTCTTTCGTCCCTGTCTCCTCGCACTTCTCGTCTGTCTGTATCTCGCAGTTCGCTTCGTGGTTGGGGTGGTTCATTTCTTCTGGACTCGCTGAAGTTCTTGGGATATCTCTCAAACCCTGGCTCTTCTCTTCGTGCTGTTGGGCGAGTCTTTTTTGCTTCACTTTGATTTACAAAACGTTCTCGCCTAAATTGTTAAAGTAGGAAAAAGTCATTTGCTTGTCTCCCATTTCTCTGCACACATAAGCACATGGTGAGTACACAAAAACTTTATTCACCTTTCTATTCCATGTTTATTACTATATATGTGGTCTATATCTCATTCTCATCCCAAACTGTATTTATATCTACAGTTGTCATTTTGAGCTTGAGAGCTTAAAGCCAATTTAACATTTCTTTACGCATTTATCTGTTCACACTTTGGTCAGTGTGTAATTTAAGTGATTGTAGGGCCTCCTTTTTGTCTAGTACAAAGCAGAGGGAAGGCTAGACTTCTCAAGTCAGCTACAATGTAATTGTAGTTCATTGCAGCACAAAAGTCCAGAAGCTACAATTACGTGCTCTTCACTTTATAATCTGTTATTGCAGATGTTTAATGGAAACATGAAGTTGGATCTGGAACCAGCAGAGATCTGGAACCGGCAGAGATCCTGCTGAATGCGACTTGTGCAAGTAATGCTCTTAACTCTTGTTAAATCGGCTGCTTTTAGCCTTGCTTCTTAAGGAGGTAAGTTACCAAGTAGGACAGACCTCATCCATCGTAACTGACTTAAGACTAGATGTGAGAGACAAAAATTCTTTGAAACATCACCCAGAAAAGACCACCGGGCAGTTAATTTAATTTAAAGTCCTCAGGGCAAAACAGACTAGATTCCATGACAGTCAGTCCTGGAGACACAGGGAATTTTAGGATACTACTGCAATTCTATTGCATCAAAGCTGTATACAGCCTTTAGCACCATTTTAAATGTTGAACAGTTAAGAGGGAAACCCACAGAGGTGTTGGCAGGCAAATACCTGCCCTGTTACCTAAACTTACCTATCAAAAGAAGATGATGGAACAGAAGAACCTTCTGGATATCGCCCCCGATCTCTGTGATCAAAATCGTTAAACCTGGCCTGCTGGCGACTGTAGTCTGAACCATGACTAAAACGTGCGTCTGTATCGAGAGCCATCTTCTTATTCTCATTCCAGTAAGGATCATCTCTCCTATAAGCAAAAGAAATGAACCCTCATCAGTTACACGTATCCAAATCAAGGTGTAATATGCAGATATTTGTTAAGAGTCAGCTGTCTGTTAAAGAAGCTTATTTGTCCTTTGGAAGGCAACTAACTTGAAATAGTAGTGAATAACATCACTGAAATAAACACAAAACATCCCTCTGAATTGCAAATTAAAGTGAAAATATCAATAAGATATGTAATATAATCTAAGCAAAAGTATACAGTGTTGGACGGTTTAAAAAACAACAAAAACATCACTGTAGCAACATTTTACCTTGAAAATATCCTTCTAAGAAAAAAAAATTTCCCTCTAGGGAAAAAAAAACCCCAACAAAAAAATCCCTACAAAATACTGACCAAATCAGAACAACTTTCTCAGGAGATAGTGAAGGAAACATCACAGCCTTGCTTACCAAAAACATTGAAGTACACAGTGTCTATAAGAATGTGAGAAACTGATGTGTATTATCAGTAGCCTTGAAAAACGAAGCTGCCTTTATTCCTCTGGTGAAGATATATTAGTGTTCTGTTAAGGTATCTACCATGACAAACTTAAGATTTACCTTCCACTGTACCACTGACACTGATAAATTTTATGGCTAAGGTCTCAGTCCTGTTCTTATAATCAAATAATTATTAAAGACAGTTCAATGCCTGTGGCTCAAACAGCAAATGACAGATGTCATCAGCTTCAGTAAAAATTAAAAGCTGTTACACTGACTTCCCGAACCACCCATTTACCAGAAATGCGAGTTCTTAACACGGTTAAAGCTAGAAATTTCAGCCATTAAGGCAGAACAGCTTTTCTCAGCAAATGCACGGAATTGCGTTGTGTTCTTGTGGGATAAGGACTAATTCACAGCACACTGCCCTTATTTCACAACTCTCTCTTGCAGATAATGTACGTTTCGTGCTTGATGTAAACTGATGTCAAAACCAAACAAGTACCAGAAATCCAGCTCTTCTGTGAAGCCTTGTTTCAGGTACACGTGCGTTTCCAAGTCTGGTGGCAGGGCTGGTAGCTGTTGTTTTTTTTTAAGTGCCGTAAAACAATGGTTTTAGAATCAGGTTACCTGTGATCTACATCACGTGGACGTTTCAAAGAATTCCTCTTCTCCTGTTCATAACGAAGTTGTTGCTGTTGGCGACGAAGTTCCTCCCTTTCACGAGCGATGCGCTCTGCTTCTTTTCGACGTTCCTACCGTGAAAGGGAACGATGAATAAACACAGCAAACAAAATAACTCTTATTAGCGATACTTACAGAACAGTTGGCAAGTATACAGAATTCATACTTGATAGTGTTCTGTTCAAGGCTATAATTTATCCTTGGATAATATTTGTGATTAAAGAGCACAGGGAATGCTTTTCTAAAAAAGCAAACAACAAATCTAGAGAAGCTACTGTCTGTTAGATAAGAAGGTAATTTCTGGTATTGCTACTGTATTTGTTGCCCAGAAACACATTACGTTTCCAGTGACATTCTCGAGGAATCGAGTAAGATTAAGGACGACTAGTATAGGCAACACGATCTGCTGCACCTCGGTTTTAAAGACAGACACGTATAGCCACCGCATAAACCAGTAGCAAGAATTTGCCACCAAACTACTCACGACTCGGGCAAACAAGGTAAATATTTCTGTTGTCATACACTGTGTATTGTGTAATATTTCATCTGTTCTTTCTATGGGCTGGGTGGAAGGATGAAGAGAAAAATTCACCACAAGTGCAAACCGGGCTATACTGCAAAATGCTGCTGCACTACAGTCCAAACTGTAAACACACGCACCTGTTCAATGCGAACACGCTCTCTTTCCAAACGCTCACGTTCCATCCTTTCCCTCTCTAGTTTTTGCCTTTCGATTTCTAATCGTTCCCGTTCTCTCTGCAAGCACTCTTCTCGTTCATGCATTATTCGGATGCGTTCTCTCTCACGACGTTCCCTCTCCGCAATTTCTCTTCGCCTAAAGAAAAAATTAAAAAAAAGAACGGGTAGCAGAAACTCATCCAAAAAGTTTTCTCAGCCAAAACTTACATCACTTTAGGCACAGACATTTTAAAAAACAACCTGAGAGTAAGCTCTTGATATCGGAACCGGTACACCTCCTGGTATCGGGAGTCTACTCCTTGTAGCCCCGAGAAGCCAGACTGGTTTTAGCATATTCTGTAGAACCATTTAAGCAGACAACAGGTACCAGGAAAAGTTCTATGAAGAATCATTATTCTTGATGTACTTTATGCTGCATTCAAATTTCTGTGTTGTCATCTGGCAGACAATGCCAACAGCTTAGCAAAGATTATGATATGGATCTTAAAAACAAATGCTATTTTAGCTCTTGCCCTCTTCAAGCTAACAAAAACAGTTCCTTATTGTTTTCTGTCTAAAAATAAGTCAGAATAACATGACAACTCTGACTTGCCTGGGTTAGGTATATTTGTTAAAAGCTTAATTTTGCTCTCTTCCTCCCACTTCCAATAGCACAGCTTACAAGAAGCAGGAAAGGCATTTTCTCCTCTAACCTTTATGCTTGCTGGGAATTCCTGGTTTTAGGGAAATCCAGCCAACAACACAAGTGATTTTCTTATCCTTTGCAAACTTCAGGCCACGTGAAAAGAGCGGAATTGAACAGCATAGTCATTTAGTCCTCTTATTTAAAGGGACAAGACTGTATTATGCTTGATTTGTCATTTAGATATATAATGGTTCTCTGGTTTAAAACAAAAGACCAAAACCACACCAAACACTGTTTTTGGCCACATCTCCCAGTCAACTTCTCATCTTTTTGAAAAAGAAAACTGGCATGCAGTAACTACCCCTCGCCCACCCCCCCACCCGTCATAACAAGCAATAAGCTACGTGTGTACATACAGGGCTATTAAAAGATAAAACTAAGAATTTTGGGGTCCATTAATTCATATAAGGAAACTGTTAGGTAGAGTTCCAGACTTTAACATCCAAGTAAAAGGCGTGACAGAATGCCTACTGATTAATTTCTACATAGAGGAAATAGCCTTTAGCAAAAAGTTGAATCACTACCTTCGGAGTTCGACAGCTCGTCGTATTCTTTCCAGTCGAACCATGTGTTCTCGCAGTCTCTGTTCCTTCATCTTTTCAAAAGGCAAGATGTCCTTTCTACCTCTGTATTCCCTGAATTTCACTTTATCTTGAATTATACGCTCTTTGTTCCTCAGTATCTGTGGCTATAGATAGAGATGACAACGGTTATTTCAGAAGTCTCATTCATTTAGGGAGATTTCTGGGTACTGCGTTCCAGTATCATTAACTACTTGGCCATCCCAAAGCATACAAAGCTTCCATCTAAGCTTAACGGTTTGACGGTTTATTGACTCTTTAGTGAAAGTATCAACTCTTAAGTTAGTACCAAATCAGATGAGGATTGCATCAAATCTACAGATACTTACTTTATCAAACCTTCCCCTTCTAACTGTCCTAGTGTGGCCTTGGTCTCCTTTCGTTTGGTCTAAAACTACAACTTGACCTGGGCTTTTACTACCTAGTGAGGAGAAAACAAAAAGAAAAAAGAAAAAAAGTTTAACACACACACACACACAGCCCCCTATCTGCCTATTACAGATTTTCATTAGTGACATTTCTAAATCTCTAAATTGAATTGTTACTGGTAGGAGAATTGCACCAGCACACGTCTGTAATTGAGTAGCAACGTAAAATATGGAAGCTTTTTACATCAGCTCTAAAGTAATGTTACTGGAGTTTTTTTAAAAAAATAAGGGGTGTTTAACTGTCTGGTTTCTGGTAAGAGCAAGAACATGCCCCCCAAACAAGTCAGACACACAGATGCAACAGGAGGAAACATGGCTATATTGCATACTTATTCTTTTCTTTTCTTCAGATTTTTTAGTGGATTCTTGATTAGGGCCACTTGATCCATTATCACTCTTCTCATCTTTACCTTCTGTTTTCTTGGCTTCTTTGCTTTCTTTTTTTTCAGATTTCTCAGATTTCTTTTCTTCTTTTTTGGTTGATGGAGTTCTTATTAGGAAACAAAACACACAAATGCAATGAGGAAGATTCAACTTAAATAATTTTCACAACTTCAGAAGATAACGTGACATTTCTTACTTGCTGGCTTTATCACTTGATGCAGTCTTCTTATCTCCGGTGCTTCTACTCGAACCAGATTTCTCATCGCTTTCCTTCTTCATCTCCTTTTTGGAGGGATCGCCTTTCACCTACAGTTTTTCAAAAAAAAAAAAAAAAACCCAGTTAATACAGATTCTTGCACAAGCTGGTGTGTTTTGGGAAAAGTTTTGCTCTTATTAAACCTACTTTCTCGACGGAAATTTGTTGTCCGTGCAGCTCTGTTCGATGCAGGTGTGCAATACATCTGGCCACTTCTGTGCTAGAAGACATTGTGACTATGCCGTAACACTTGGCCCCTGGGCTTCGTGCATTTGTGACCACCTTTGCACCAAGCACCTACACAAACAGGCAGGATTTAGGTTTTGAAAGAGACATTCCTCGTAAGGAAGCAATGGAATTCCCTTTGTATTTTTACCTTAGTACACAAAAACCGAACCAAACAAACCCACCCCAAAAGCAATAAAAAAAATTGACCATGCTACAATTTTTCAAAAGCGTATAATTCCACAGGGAATTGCAGCTTGGAGAACTTTATCCCAGCTTTCACGCTGAGGCATATTAATGCTTATGTGCTGTTCTGGCCAGTCACAACCTCATGCTTCTTTTTACAGTTACTGCTGAAACTCCCTCACGGGAACACCGCTGATCTGAATTTGATGGCTCACCTCCGACAGAACACACAGAAGTCAGCAGCTGCCAATTAGTGGCAGGAAGGGATAAGCAGTGTTCTGTAGTAACTTAATACGGGAGATGTCTTCAACAGCATCTAGCGATCGTGTCAATTAAGCAGTTTTAGGAACCAGCTCTTTGGACACCTGCTTCTTCAAAAAGCATTAAGTGCTGTGTTCCTGCTCCTTGATAGAATTTCTGGAACTATTCGAGCCAGTCTTCTTGATGCAGTCATGCTCTAATGCCACAATTTTGATTTTTTTAGCAGCCTGTAATGGTACAGTCATTTAGAAATTAAGCTCTTCCCAATTAATTTTCAACTGGGAAGCTAAATCAAATAGAGGGACTGATCATCTTCACAGTAAAAACGGCCAAAGAATTGGAAGTTTTAACAAAATACACTCTTGGGTTTCAACACCCATGAAGGCATTAAATAAAATCACCTACTAAATTAATTAGCAAGATCAGCTACCCAATAATCGGCACGCAGACTTGATATTCACGCACTAAGATGCTGTGAGTAACTAGTTCCTAAGAGGCAATAATGTCTTAACGCTAGGAATTCACAAAGTTCTCAGCACCTTCTCTGAGAAAATGAGAACTGCAATAAAATCTGTTTTCAGAAGCCTGCTTAGCTTATATGGATTCTGCATTGCTCTATGGAATTTGTATGTTAAATTAAACCAATGTCCAGGAAAACAGAGTTATTTTAAGCAGCCTGTAATAAAAACCATTAAGTCATTCAAAGAGCAGACATTGATCATCACATTTTTTAACCTATTTTTCCCATTGATAAGCACTCAGAACACATTCTAAAAACAGTCTCCCAAATCAGTAGATTCTGTGAAGACTGTTTATGTTACAATTTTACCTGTTAGCACATTATCCTACGTTTGTGGCTAAATGCAGCCGCTGCAGAAAACCATAGCCAATGTTATTTAATTAAATAATTAAAAATTCGAAGCCGCTCCTCAGTCATACTTGTGACACTTCTTTTGCATCTATCTAAAGTCAAAGAGGAGGAAAAGTTTCTTAGAAAACTAACATATGGTTCTTCCTGTAACCATGCACTCACTTCAGGTGCTGACAGGATTGGGTTTGTTTAGATTACACTGGTTAGACATTTAATATCAGACTTAATTAAATCAAGTATTACTCAATTTCTGTAATGGCACAGAGGAAGAAGAGACACACACAACACACATGGCATCACACCCCGTGAAATACCTTTCCATATTTGCCAAAGAGATTTTTCAAGTCGGCAGCTTTTGTGTTGGAAGACAGTCCGCTAACCCAGAGGTTTCTAGTTGAGCTTCCACTGCTACCACTAACACTGCTTGCACTTCCTGAAAGAGGTTTTACAAAACAGCCAAAAAATTAAGGAGACGAAAGTACCACGAATATTGAACTAAACTGTTGCTGAAAAGAGAAACTTAGCCTGTTACCTTTAAGTAACTGTTTATCCGGTTACCTTTCTTGAAAAGACCTCTATATAAAAAAAATATATGCCATAAGAGTTCGGTCATTCACCCACGTATCGAGACCAACAGCTTGTCTAGCTCCTACCCAAACGACAGAGATAGGAAAACCGTACAATTCTTTGTCAAAGGCATGCTTTGGGTAGGTACATTTAGCTTCAGCTTCTCGATTCTTATCAATACCTTCCAGCCAAGGAAATGGCTTTTAGCGCCCAGCACTTGTTCATCACTACGTCCTTACGTTACCAAAGCGATGGCAGAGGGGTAAACAGGAGACTTGGTTAATCCGAGCCTCCAAGCACAACGTGGTCTATTTCCCCATCTTCTTGAAGTCTCTGCCCGCCATCCAGAGCAGCCTTTTAAAAATACTGCTGGATGTAGAACTGGATGCAACCCACCAAAATTATTTACTAAGGAAAATACTAATGAAAAGCTGGAAAAACATTATGTGCCTTAAACATCAACAACACCCCCCCATATCTGCCGTTTTTTGCAACAGCACAGAACTAAGAACTCAAGAGATTAATGTAGTCTTAGTCCAACATCTTTTAGTCTTAGATTATTTGGTCCAGCTTCTTGTTGTTTGCTGCGACGTATATGACCTGCGTCTGAGCATGTTAAAACGTAGCCAGTCAAACAGGCGAGACCAGAACTGGATCTCCAACTAAACCGTTGGGAAATCTGGTGGTACGGAGTTTTAAAAGGTAAGTTAACCACCTGGAGGGAAAAGGGCAGTTTCCCTTCTTCAATGCATCAAGATGAACTAAGAGCAAAAGGCAACAGATCTCAATTATAATCCAACTAGATTTATCTTGATAATCCTCGGTATCTTGAGAAACTGCGACATGCTTCGAATACCATTAGATATCATTAAAGAGCCACTACACTGGCTTTGGCTGCGTGTTTTAAAGACAGCCCTATGACAGTAACTGTTACAGTTTGGATATATGCTATGTTAAAGCAGATTTGCTGTATCTTTGTGCATCTATGGAAGACTGAATTATGTTGGTCACAAAAATTTCTCCTCAGAAATTAATTTAATCAAGTAAAGCTCCATTCATCCATCAGTGATACGCAAGAGATTCTGAGAACAAGGGTTGTGGCAGAGAACTAGTAGACAAAGCAAGGAGACCCAGAAGCTTATACAAATGCATTTGCTCAGCTATGAAGCATCAGTATAACTGGTGACATTAATGTGCTCCTGAGCTCCACTCTGTGAATCTATGATCATGACACAGGGTTTTACAGCAACAGATGGAGACTTCAAGGCAGATCAATAGGTCCAACTTTAACGTGCTGAACGGCCACAAGTGAATTTTGCTAGCTCATATCTCTGCTGTTACACTTGGTTGAGAGTTTCCTTTATTTAAAAATGAGCTGGAATTAAAAACAAGACCAAAAAACAATCCTTCGTGTTACGTTTAAGCGCTTGCAATTATTTTTCACTTGTTCTCAGTATAACATGAGCCCAAACCCAAACTGCTGTATGTAACCAAGCAGGCTTATCTGAAATTACATCTTCCCATTAAAAAAAATTAAAAAAATAAAAGCCTTGGGAAACATTAAGTGAAATTTGCTCTGAGAAGTATTTTGAAATAGGAGAGTGTATTTTCATTGAGTCTTTAGCACAAGTATTTTTGATGTTACAAGGAATCTGCCATAAGGACACAAAAAAATACAGACACGTACACGTAGCTAATGACTACCACGCCTTTAGCGTAGTCTACTACAGATGTAGGAGTTCAATTATATAAGACGTTTTAATACGCGGCAAGCAATTTTTCAAACAGGAAAGCATGAGACAATACTACCCGAATTTGTAATAGTTACCTTTATCGTCCTTTGATGTGGTCTTGCTTTCTTTAGATTCCTTCGTAGAGCTAGAGAAGCAAATTAAAAATCAGAAGAAAGTTGAAAATACAGAATTTGGTAAGTGTTGCATTTTATACTACTAATACTAACAAGCAAGTTAACAGTTCCAAAAATAAAAATAAAAAAAGGCCTACACTGGGTGTTTGAACAAATGATTCCCTTATGGATTCTTGCACTGATTTTCCCCAAGATGCCTGAAGATCTAGATTTTCTGACAACTCTATTCAGTGGATATATGGCAATCTTCTCCAGATTTCAGGACGGGGACTTGACTTCATATTGTGTTCTTAGAACTGATAGCTGTTCATTACCATCATCACAAGGACATTTAAAAAAATCGTCAATTTGAAAAAAAAAAATAAATAAATGCTGACAATTCGACAATGCAATCAGTAGGACATAGTGTCTATACGAAGATCTTGAATTTTAAAAAGTAACTTATGGCGGTCAAAAAAAATCTACAGGCAGGAGCATAGGGTACTAATTACAAGATTCTTGCTGCTACCCCCTTAATGTAGAGTGATCTTATTGAATCCTGGTACTCAGTATCGTAAAGAACTGACATAGAAAAACAAACCTCTTTGCTTGACCAGAGGCCCCAGTAGACGAGGGACCTTTCTTCAAAGTATCCTTTTCTTTGTCTCCAGATTCTGCTTTCTTTGAACTTTCTCTGGCTTCCTTCTTGACGGGATCACCCTTCACGCAGTCTTCCTTCTTACCATCTTTATGGTTCTCAGTCATCTCATAGTCCTTGCTTTCCTTCTCCAGGCTCTGTGAAATGGTATCCTGCCCATCCTTTGGCTTACTTGCTTCAGAATCTGTAATTTTCACATTTTTACCTGTTTCTAGGAGGTCATCACCATCAAAATCCAGAGTGATGGCATCTTCAGCCTGGATTGTAACCGATATGTTATCATCCTCAGCTTCTTTCACAGAGGTGTTAGCTTCCATCTCTTCATGAGCCGTGTGATCAGCCTCAGCTAGGCTTTCTTCTGAAGGAAGAGGTTTAGATACTTCTTGTGTACCATCACCAGAACCTGCTTTATCTAAGAGGATTTAACAGGAATAAATATGGCAAAACAAGAAGTTTAAACAATTTCATATGCATAAGCTAGAATAGGACCTAGAAAATACAAAGCCAGTTATTAGCACCGATGGAAGGTTAGAAAAAAACACAAGGTGTATTAACACAAATATAAATCCTTTACCCAGGATCACTTATTCTTCATGGCAAAACACATCTGCTAGAGACAAATACCAAAACATTAGGAGGGAGAATACGGTTCCATCCTGGAGATACCCGTTCTTCATAAGAAGTATCCATTTTCCAGTTTAGGATTTAGCGTTCCGGAAGAAAATAGTTGCTTTGGATGCTCACAGTTTGATTAATCTGTCTTTGAGTCTTCCTGGTTCTAGGACTTCCAGCCTTCCCAAATCCGAAAGAATTACAGTCTTGGAGAATTTCCGCCCGTCTTCCACTGCTTTTCGTTTCTAAGCAGTTGTTTGGCAGTCAAGGGGTACAGCTGTACAAGGCTGCTGCAGAACGGAGGCGCGAGCTCTAATCCAGAGTTCGTAGACAAAGGGTCCTCAGTCTTCATCCACGGGATGGGTTTTCCATCTCAGTCCCACACAGGCATCTCCAACCATGTTCTTGGATTCGTGCAGGTAAGACACTTCGGCCATAAGGTCCCTCGTAAACATGGAGTCGGAAGTTTTGTCCTGTAGCTTCAGTAATGTGTTGATTCCATCTTGTGTCAAGAGAATCAGTGATGGTGTTCCGTGTCCTTTCTAGTCCACAGTACGCAGAATCCTTAAGACTTCTGTCCAGGAAGTCTGTTTGCCCAAATGCATTACAATCCTTCTACAGTTTCACTAATGAGCACAACTTAAAAAAAAATGTAGCCACTCCACAGGTTTCCAAACACTCATTTTACCATCCTATATACAACTGGTATTTCTACACGACAGTAAGCCGAGCGCGTGACGGTCTGTACATTGGTTGGGTGCTCGAGTTCAGTGTGAGGGTGTATCATTTCACCCAAACATCAGTTACTGCAGTGCAAGTTGGAAGCTTTTGCATCAAGACTTACCGTGTATTAAAATCAGAGTCCTTGAATACTATGTTTTTTTCATTAAGAATCATAGTATTGCAACTATATTATACATCCACCGCAGTAACCGATAAGGATTGCAATCAACTCCTAAGAGTAAGATAACTCTTAGGAGTGAAGTAAACCCACTGACTGCAATGATTCCATGTGCTGAGCTTAATAAGGAGATTACTGGTACTGAGAGTACTGGAGACAACCCTAGTGTTAGTGAAGAGATCGACTATTACGGGAGAAAGTTGCCTGCTCTACCAGACTAGAGACCTCTGAGCTCCATTAAACTTTAAACATACCTTTCTCACTTTCTTCATCTTCACCGTCCTGCAAGAAAAGGAAGTCAAAACTAAATGTCTCCTACTTTAAAACTTTAAGCAGAACAGTTCACATTTCCCACAGAACTTCTATTGTACAAAGGCAAATTAATGAACTGAAAACTGTTTCCAGAGAAAAGATGATCTAGAAACCAAGCCTGCACATCTCCCTTGTCAAATCACTGAAGATTTGTGTGAACCTTCACTGGTGTCTATCTGCAACGCTTGCAGATTGCAGTTGGTTGGAACACACAGCTCTTTTCTTCCCCTCCCTTATCTCACCAGGCCATTTCTGAACTGTCCCCTTTCCTGCTAAAGCCTCCAGAACGGACAGCTGATCACTACTTCCAGTGAAATGCAAGCAACCCCTCTTCGCTTTAAAAGCGTAGGACAGAAGTCAGAAACTAGGCAGACTTCCTCCACTAAGTACTTAAAAACGAAACAGTATTTTAATAGGTATTTACTTGTTTGTTATGAGCCTCATTGACCAAGACATGCTGTATCTGTCTCTTTGGACATTGGTTCCACGTAACTCAGAATGAATTTCTGAACTTAAAGATGTTACACATGTCCATGTTAACAACTAAAAAAACACCAACCAACTAACGCCCTCCCCTCCCAGCCCCCGCAAACATTCTCCAAAGGCAAATTTCTACTTTAAAATAGGAGTTCTAAACTCCTGTATAGGCTGTACATACTACGGTAGCATTTGACATATTGCTCTGAATTATGTTTAAGAGAGTTTCAAACATGTTCTTTCCTACCTCTATGCACTGAATACTCCCAAACAGTAAAATGACTTTGCATTTAAATAGGATAACTTAGTTAGTAATCACAATTACCTGCGTTTTAGAAAATATATGAATGAAAGCCTTCCATACTGTTTACCTTTACTGTATAACATCATCTGACTCTTAAGATGTGTGCTGGAACAAAAAGCCATTCTAAAATCATCTTTAGATGACACAGACATGAAAATCAGCTTAACAGAACTGATTTGGAACTTACATGCACAGGTGGAAAAGCGTAATCTTCTATGTCTTGACCTTCATTTTCCTGTGACAACATAAAAGGGACTTGCTCAGCAAACTATTTGTAAGACACTTAAACGTATTCAGAGAGTGAAGAGATTCAGTTAGCTCAGAGAACACTGTAGTTAAGTGGACACCCACCCAATAAGGTGAGCATCAGCAAGCAGTGCTCGTGACGTATATCCCTCAATTCAGTGTTCAGATGAAGCACTGTGCTACTAGTACCAGGCAAAAGGACGCCTTAGGAACTCTGTATGGACTGTGGTAGAATTTTATCTATCGGTGCCACACTTGTTTCAAGACTACTCAAACACAGGTCAAGGAGAATAGAAAGAAAAAAGTACCAAATTATATTTTAGAAGTAAGACAAACTGGAAAACCAGTTTTGACCTCCTAGCAATACAAACATACTGAGAAAAACGTACATTTTACTGAGAAAAATGCATGCAAATACAACAAAGTACCTGACTTTCGGAATCCTTTTCTGCATCTTCTGTTGTCTCTGCCGGCTCCAGGTCGTGATATCTTTTCTTTTCTTCAGATGACAGTTCTTTAGAATTCAAGCTCTCATCTTCAACAGATTCTTTAAAGTCCTTTAATTCGTCATTTCCATCTTGATCACTTGCATCTTGAGTCTCCAATTCACTTTCCTTTTGGTGTGAACAACAAATATTTGGCATAACTAAGGCGATTAGCTACAAAGAAAGATTCCCTGCTAGAATCATTGTTTCCGCAAAATACTGTAATAACATCCATAATAAAAATACATAACACGGTTAAAATAAAACCCCACACCTTCACAGCCTGAGGCATCACGGCTCTGAACACAGCAAAGACACTGTTTCGCATTTTCGCGTAAATTAGTGCAAAGAAAACGAATATTTTTTTTGGTAAATAAATAAATCCAAACACTAAACTTAAATATAAACGGGGAAAAAAAAATGTACATACTTTTATTACCTTGACAAAGGAATCTTCTTCAACCGAAGCATCACCAGTTAATTCATCAGCTTCCTGCTTTTTACCTGAAATGACAGGATATGCTAATGACTAAAGCTGCTGCGCAGAGCAGACTTTATTTCAATACAGCCGTAGCTGATTATTCTCTATACGCACTGACATTATTCTCTACCTGCACTGTTCACTATATAATATAGCCCTCCCAAAATTCAGCATTTTTGAGGTGAGGAGAAACGTCAGCTGAGTGCTCTTGAGCAATCAGTGCTGCTGCATAAACAAGGAGTTACACCCCAGTTAGTGATTTTAACATCAATCCTCACACTTTGAGAGATAATGGAATTCAGGAGAACGTTAAACCGTACATTTCTAGAGTTACTGGAGTTAAACTAGACTTCTTGACTTAAGCCTTTGGAAAGGCGTGGCTTTATAGGCTAATTAGCATCACGGCAGTTCCAGTTAGAAGGGACCTCTAAGGTCCGCCCGACGTCCTGCTGAAAAGCAGAGCGAAGTTCCAAGCAGGATCGTACTGCTCAGTTTTATCTATTGGGGTTTGAGTATCCGCAAGCATGGCGGGTGCAAGCCTCTCCGAGCCACCTTTTTCATCGCTCTTCGTCGCTAAGAGGAACAATCAGCAGAACGGAGTGAGGTGAAGCACTTGTTTTCTCTACACACGCCTCACTGCACTACGGGCACGTTCCACTGAAGAATCCTGCTCTTCCCAGCACACGTGCACTGGTCCCTAATAAAGATGCCTTTGTGGAGATGACTACTAGACACAGTTTCCTATGGAACCCGTTCATCTTCTGCAAAAACCAGACCAAAAACCACTAGATGTTTATAGCTCTACCCCAACACACCCTCTGTAGAGCATTCTGTCTCTCAGATTCATTCTATCAAGGATTAGCCTATGCAATGGTTTTCTGTAGCTCAAAATATAAAAGCGGTTTTGTTAGGAAGCGGCTTTATGATCTTCCGCTGAAATTCAGGGTCAATTCAAGATGGAAATGAGATCACAGGCATCATCACCACTTAATGCTTTATTTTTTGTCATGACATCTTCCCTCATTCCTTCATCCTCTAACACATGGCTAAATCAGCCCGACAGTATTTAAAAGGAATAAGAAAGAAAACATAAGCCAAAGTTTGGTACAGTAGGGACATTTCTGCTACCCAGAACAGTCAATTTTTGTCAGCAATTATTCCATTGTCTTCTATACAGAGTTCTTAAAGTGCATTTCACAGCTGGAAACTACTCCACTGAAGTGCAGAGAGACTCCTGTTTTGGTTTTACTCCGATTCCAGTCGGTTTTACTAATTTCCCTGACAGCACTCCTACACACAGCACACTGTTGGTCTGAGTTCAGACACACACTAGTCTCCAGGAAGAGACACGCGGCAGAAGTGATGTCTACGACTGCAAAACGTGAGAGCTAAACATTCAGATCAAAATGCATAAAGGCATCTTGCCACAGATTTTTACTTCATTTCAAACAAACGGAACGTTCCTGTTTTATATTTGCCGTGCAATAGATTTGTGCTGTTTTGGTGCAAAAAGCCAGCAGCACAGGTGTGCTCAGGGAAGCTGGTTTTCCTCACAAAGAGGAGTGCACTCACAGGGTAAGGACAGTGCATCGCAGCTGATGCCTGAAAGCAAGAATAACCCAGATTTTGTATCACTCTTTCAGCGTTCTGTGATAGAATGCCCAGCCACAGATATCTTCAATATAAATAAAACCCAAGTTTTTCCTGCATCCCTTATCCAGCTAAGCATACCCAGAGACAGGCAAACGCACAGAGCAGACAGTTGCTAAATTTGTCGAGCATCTCGCGTACACTATCACGAAAGCTATTTAAATTCACTCATTTTGCCTGAGGAAATCTGGCAGGTGAACTAGAACCCAGGCCTTATAGGGAACAGAAAAAAAAAAAAAAATTTACAAAGCTACCTCAAGTTAGTCCCACCATTCTGCAACAGCAGCTAGAGAACTGTATTTTATTGACACGTCTTCACGAAGAGGTAGTTACACCTTTCAGCAGTGAAGCTGTCCATATCTTTTGTTTGCTGCTAGATTAAGCTGGACAAGAATACATGTTTTCATTAGCCTTTCTTTAGTCTGTTTGGTTTTTGCAGGAAGTCTCATTTACTCCGGTGTTCTAAGGCCTAAGGAGAGCTGAACAATGACCTTTACTCTTCAGCTTCAAGCCAAAAAGCGGTAGGAAGTTTGCTTTCCCTCTCAGTTCTGTGTTTGGGGTTACTTTGATCTGGTCAGAGTCACATTACTCAGAAGTGGCACCTCAGGATTCTTACAGGTAGTTTTGAGATGCTGGTACAGTAACTTGCCAGAAAGGCAGCATCCACAAAAATTCAAAACTTTTCCACGCTGATACTTAACCACAGTGGGCTGCTGAAAGGCTCACAGTTTCATGTAGCTAAAATCAGACTGCACAAACACCTTTCAGAAACTGTATCTGTGAATTTGTTCAAGATGGGTATCACTTCAAAGAAAACAACTGGAATTAAAAGGTATGTTAACAACCACAGTCGGAACAGCTGGATGTCCTGCAGACAACAGGCACGGCAGGTCTCAAGTCACACAAGCCGTCAACACCTGATAAAACTTCTGTAAGGCCATGCAGTGGCTATTGAAAATGTCAGTGGTGTAAGCAGCACTCACCACAAATCTGGGTGCCTCACAACACAAATACTGATTTCCCTTGGGATGATGGCACTCCTCTATAAACCATGCTCAATCCATTTTCTGGCAATGGCAATGGGTACATACCATAAAACTGTAACAGGCATAGAGAACTACTCTACTACATAGAGAACTAATAGACTACTTACTTCTATGTAGGAGATTTAGAACATCTTTAAAATGTTGGTTTAACATCAGGCAGGTTTAGCTTTCATCTCACGTACAAGTCTTACGACAGCGTAAGCTTGCTCTACCTATTCATGGTCTGCTACAGGAGAAATTCAGGCTACTCCTGTGTTTACAGAATTATTATTCTGGACAAGTCTTAAACAAACTAGACATCTGCATCTCGTGCAGCAGTAGAGTGACACACTCATCATAAAATATTGGAAGAATCAGCATTTGCGTTTCTCCTGGTATTTCTGCTGGACCTCCCAACAGGGCTCTGCCATCCCTAGCCACAGGCTGGGTCTGTTGTACCACATTCACCAAAAACACGGGGTGGAAGGCAAAAAGGAGCAAGGGGAAAGAACATTTTTACAACAGAATAAACTCGTTGTAGCATTATTTAGTTGAGAGGTCTGCTGCAATTTGAATAGTATCATTGCCACAATATTAACCAAAGTGAATTATGCCGTTATATTTCCGTATTCTTAAATGGCTTGCCTTAAAGAAACAAAAAAAAGCAGGTCAAGAAAACTTAGAGTATCCCACAAGTCATGACATGTATGCAAGATGGCCATAAGACACCAGCTGAGAATCCCTCCGTGCTTTCTCCAGTGACAATCCACCGGGCAGGAAAACTCTATTGTGCCTCTGGACAAGCTCGCTGCGTAGCACAGTGTTTCAGAAATCAAATCACAGAACTATAGTAACAGGTGTTAACAGCTCAGACTGAAAAAGAAATCATAAACTGAAAGTTTGTTAAACAGTTATTTTAATATTCCTGAAGGGCCGATAACATACTGACAGATTATTTCCCCCATTACACTCTCTTTTTGAAGGCTAACACTGTACAACCTACTTTTTGGGGTGGGTTTTTTTTGTTTTTTTTTTAAATAACTAAACAGTTTTAGTAACAATGTCAAAATTATTTGGGCAATAGTATAAGCCTACCACTGTCAGCTGGCAGCATTTCACCTAAGAAACAGTATTGTCAAATTGGAAATTGAATCGGAAACTAGAGGCTTCCTTAAGAAACAGAATAATCAGTGTCTGAGTGGCCTTAGAAACTTGAAGAGCAGCAGATAAGCATCATTGCTCACATTAATACTCTAAGGTTAAATCATCAGCCTAACGTCGTTCTTCAGCCACACTAATTCCAAAATTTGGCAGAAAATAACTTTCTATCACCAAGTCAGGATGTATCACCATGCTACAGTATTTTTGACTCCAGTTACTTCAAGAGAATGTTCACACCAGAAACAGTTCATACTGCCAATAAAGCAACTTTCTCCCGATACCAGAATAATAAGCAGGATGTTCCAACTTGTCAAAAAACAGCTTTTTCAAAAAAAACTGTCCTCTTCTTACAAAAAAGAAAGATTTGTCCATAGCTACCAAATTCCAGGGTGGAGAGGCACAACTGGGGCAATTAAAGATGCAGCACATGGCAGCTCTTCCATCATCAAGCTTTCAAACTTGGAACTGGCCAAACCAACCGATCCCAACTGTTTAGCTCTGCTCATTAGCTGTTCTGCAGTGCTTCTCTACCTCAGATTAGCTTCTGGAAATAGCGTTACATTTTGACTAATTTTGCATACAGGATTGATCCCGGATTCTTGTTATATCACACAATCCTTCTGCAAGCAAAATCCTCCAACTGTGCTCTTTCCCAGTGAGGATCCACACGGCTACCTCTGTGCTATCTCAGTTTTGGGCAAGTCGGTAAATGCTAGATTTTGAAATGTGACGCCTTTTTCATACAATTATCTTGCGCTGCAAAACTCGGTATGGGACACTGGCAAGCTGCAGTATATTTTTAGAGAGAAGGAGGGTCTACATTTGAACCAGCTTAGTTGAAGCCCTATTCTTTTACTCATCGTGTTTTACAGATGTTTCTTCCCTATCTCGTAGCCAGTTGGCTTTCCATCACAATTGTAAAAAGCTTATCACAGACCAGTAAAAATCTGCAATATACCCTAAGTTGATAAACCTGTTTCAAGCCATTACAAAATGCTGTTCCATGAAAGCAAATCTCACTCTCAGCCTCATTCCTATCCTCCGTTTTTGTCAACATGCACTTAAAAAAAGCAGTGAGAGAGAAGCCAAATATATCACTCCCCACACACATGCTATTCCCCTTCTAATTCAGCCTTCATCAATATTCCAGATCAAGTTTTTCTGACAGTGCTGGGGAATTCGACATCTCACCGAGATGTAAAACTGACTACAGAAACCATTCAGATCTAAACCAGCAGCCACCTGACAGAGGTTGTGATTTTGGGGAAGGGAAACCTCCTTCGTCCCTCCCATTCACCTTTCCCTGGCTGCTGGGGAGAGGTTTAACCATTACCCCCCCTCCCTGGCCTTTTCTGAGGCTGTATTTTCTTTATAAGTGCATACCCCAATATTCCTACCTTCCCTTGCACAGCAATAATAGCATGGGGAAAAAATACTACAGGATTAAGTACTGCTGTTAATTTTACCACCGGACAGCAGTAAAATAATTAAAGACCCGTTAGTATTAGTCTGAAGCAGCGGGACAGGGGGAAAGAAGCATTAACAAAAGGCCTAGAGCAACCTGTTGGCAAAAATCAGTAAAGGAGGCAACGCTACTCCTAGTGAAGAGCACGTAGTATGAGGATCAAGATAAGTTTTAAATGAAAATTCAGTCCCACTGAATTCATTTGGGGGGCATGCATCTCCTACATGACCTTGAAAGTTTCCTAGTGACGCTTTAGGGACCGGATTTTGGAAGTACCATATTTCCAAGTGTTGAGGGATACTTTCTGGTTAAATATATTTCAGCAGAAAGCAGCAGAGAGGGAGACAGCATCAGAGACAACAGCACGGACAAGGAGTAGTTAAAGAAAGAATATATTCTTTCCTACAGTTAGAAGTAACCAATAATAAAGGAGTTGGTGAGTTTATCTTGTTCCACACTTGAAGATTAATACAGCATGAACCTCTCATGCTTTTGGCACAAAATTTGCTCAGAAGACTTTTGTAATCCAAGAAAGTAACGAGGAAAAACTCTTGAGCTGGCAAAGTGTGCAAATAAGAACTTCATGAAGGTCATGTTTTACTTTAAGGTTTACCAAGACCCTACATGTCACGCACACGCCTCACGATTCAGCTCCAAGGACGAGGCGGCAGGGCACGGCTCCCGAAGCCAGGCCTCCGGCAGCAGCGGCGCCGGAAGGGAAGGCGCCCTTGCAGAAGCAACACGGTCTGACTAAACAAGAAGCCGGTTCAAGAGCATTATGCACATGATGGTGTTAGCTTGAAGGAGGATGAAAAGCAGCAGATAAGAGAAGTGTGTTCATCCCAGCAGAACAAGCAGCCATTCAGATCTCTACATGAGGAATCGTGGAAGCGTTTCCTTCCTTAGCTTCCACGCAGTATTTTTCAGTACCATTTACCTTTCCAGAGGAGAGAATAAAGTAATGTCACAGAGGAAAATGAAACTACACTGTGACTCAGTCTACTTCCTTTCACTTTTCTAGGGTGTCACACGCACAGGTAAGTTACTCAAACTTTCTAAGCAGATGGATTTTATTACTGAATTCCCCATTTGCAGCACCGGACAAAAGCATGAGCAATCACTTCCACCACAAAACTCAGCCTGAGACAAGTGACAGCGGTGTCAGACTGATCATTTCCAAAACAGTCATCTATAGCACATGTATGAACGTTCTCAGCACTCCTCATTGAACACCCATGCTACACACAAAGTAGACACTTCCTTTCTTAGCATTACTTGATTATGGATACTCCTGAACAACAGAAAACAAACAAAACCCCTCTAAAAATCCACAAAAACCCAAGCTCACAAAGCAGTATTTAAATACTTTCGCAAAAGAAAACAATGCTGACACAATCACTGCCAAACGGATCAGTACAGAATCAAAGTAATTATTTTTCCCAACAAAAATCTAAAAATCTCATAACTGGACATTTCACAGTGAGCCTTCAGAGCCCATTCAGGAAACTCACGTTTATAAAACCTGTCTTCAGTAAAAACTATGCTAATAAATCCACACAACACAGTCCTCTTCAGGTAGTGACCCCCTACCACACGCCGTCAGGAGCTCAGGTCCAGCACCTTCTCCCGGCTAACCACCCTCTCAGTCCTCCCTCTGCTGCTGCACAGGCACTCCCTGGCACCAGAGACACCCGTTCCCAGCGCGGGGGCCGTGCAGCAGTTCACATACCAGCTTCGCACCTGTAACGCTCCACAACCAGGATATTCCACAACATATTCCAGAAACCTCATGGACAACCTACCCACTCTCAGCACACACCGCCAGTCTCCAGGATCCGCGGGCAGTGCAGCCACTACCTCACAGCACGTCTCTCAGCCGCCCATTTTCCACACACACCCAGCATCTCTACGTGCTGCCTGTACACAGTCACTGCAAACAGATGAGTAAGGCAAAAGACGTCTGACGTGACAAATGTCAAAAACAGTTAAGTCACAACTGTATCTGAACTACGGGCCACATTTCACGCTCCTTCTTTAAGGCGATACATGCAACAAAAACCGGTCAAGGATGTACCGTGTACCAATTGATCCTAACCTTTGCCTTTAGTTGGTTTCTTGGTGGGTGTGTCAGCCGAAACAGTTATTTCAATGTTGTCTGGATCGCCTCCCTCCTCTTCAATAGCCTAAATGAGAGGAAAAAAACCAAACAAACCACAATTTAAGGGATTTCACGGGAAGCTAGACAACTCGACTTGAGCAGAAGTCAGTGAGCCAAACAGCTGGTTCTTTCCCTATCCCAAAAATATTTTCTAAACCACTTCGGGTTAAACCCTTCAGCTGAACTGGGGGGGGGTTAGAGGGAAAGCTGACGATAACGGCAGGAGTTTAAGCTGTTAAAATGACATTTTCAAAGCGCGGCTTATCGGGGATCGGCACGTTTCTCTCTGGGAACACGACGCGCGGCGGCCACCGCGACATCCATGATGACATTAAAGGGCAGCGCAAAAACAGGAGGGAGCCAAGCACAGAAGCCCCGCGGCACCGACCGGCCCCGGCGGCCGCCCGACCGGCCCCGGCCCCCGCGGCGGCAGGAGAGCTGCCAGGCCGCGGGCCCGGCTCCGCGGGCCGGGACGCGGAGCCCCCGCCCCGGCAGGGCCGTGCCCGCCCGGCCATGCGCCGCCGCCGGGGCTGCCCGGTCCCGGCGGACCCCGGCCCCTCCGCCGGCACCGGCGCGGGGAGAGGTCCCGCCCCCCGCACCGGGGGCAGCCGGCGGGGCCGCGAGGGCCCCGCCCCCGGAGCCGGGCGGCGGGCCGGGCCCCTCGGAGGGCCGGGGCGGGCATGGCCGGGGCGGGCCGTCCCCCCGCGGCCTGCGCCGGCCCCTCACCTGCTTGAGCCGGGAGACGAGCACGGTCTTCACGCCGGTGATGTCCAGGTTGCGCCGCTTCAGCTCGGACTTGAGGTCGATGACCCGCAGGTCGGTGATCTTCTTGCTCTCCGTGGGGGGCAGCGCCGCCGCCGCCGGGGCGGGGGGTGCCGCGGCTGCCCCCGCGGCGGCGGGAGACGAGGCGGCGGCGGCCATTTTAGAGCGACTGAGCGCGGCAGCTGCACGCACAATGAAACCCCCCCGCCCGGCCGGGCCGCGCAGTACCCGGATGCAGGGCGCCGCCGCCGCCTCCGCCGACCTGGGGAGCGCGCAGGCGTGCTGCCGCTCACCTGGCCCCGGCGCCTCCCCGCCGCAGAGGCTGGCGCCGGCGGGCGGGGGCCGGGCCGCGCCGCGCCGCGCTCCGCCTGCCCGGGAGGGACACCGCGCGCCTCGGGGCTAGGCGCTTGCTTCAGCGGGGAGCGGTGCTGGGAGCCGTGAGGTGCCCCGGGGCGGCGGGGCCGGGCGGGAGGCAGGCGCGGGGGCTGCGCTGAGGTCGGGGCTCGTCGCGGTGTAGCCGGGCCTGAGGGAGCGCCGGGCTCGCCGCGTGTGCGCGGGCTCCTGCGTGCGGGTCGGGCCGGTGAGAGGAGCCGCTGAGGCGCCGTCCCGGCGGCGGGAGCTGGGGGCTCCGGCCCGTGCGGGGCCGCTGGGGCTCCTGTGCCGGGAATAATTGATCTTTTTTTCCCTAAATAAAAGCGACGTGGGCGTTTCGCGTATTCTTGGCGCTCCCCGTTCCGTCGGATTGGAGCCTCCTGCTGTGGCTGCCGGGTTCAGTGCCCGGTGCTGGTTCGAGCATTTTCACCCGGTGAAGTCGCGGTTCCTTCCTCCAGCAGCTCCGGTGGCTTTCAAGGACAGTCTCGGGGGAAGATCTGTTTGCGTCGCAGTTCTCTGTGGGAAGCAGCCTAAAAGTGCCGTGCTGTATTTTAAATTGCCAACAAATAAACCACCTTTCGCTAGGATTTATGAGGCTGCGTTTGCGCCGGGCAGTGCGGGGTGTTACCTCGGAGTGACCGTTTCAGGCCCCTCCTGTGGGAACGCTCCAACTCCCCTTGTCCCGACCCGCTGCTACAGCCGCCGGCAAGTCTGCGAACCAGGCAGAGTCTGGGAGCTTCAGTATGTCCAAACCAGTTGTTGGTCGTAAAACAATCCTCCTGTCTCTTCAGTTAGAAATTGCATATTAAAAATGGAAAAAAAAACGAATGAGGATTCATTTCATTTAATAAATGTAGGTTAAACAACCTTTTGTGCAAATTAAGCCCTGAATCCTACGGAGATTTGTAACACTGTTCTATCTTTCGAAATACACTTAAGTATTTAAATAATACTTTAACTAGTTACTAGTTAATGAAAACCCCTAATATTCATATATTTGAAACTTAAGTATACAATAGAACTCTAACAGAAAATACAGTTTGGACTCATAATTGTCTGTGTGTTTCAGGTACATAATGCTGCTGTTGCTCTTGGTACCAGGATTTTATAAGGAAAAAAAAAAATCTTAATATATATTCCTGTTCGTGCTGTCTCCTGCCGTAGCATTTGAATTAACATCATATACATTAGGATTGCCTTTGAGGTTCATAAACGAACTCTGTAGCTTAACTTCGGAAGCGGATTTTTGTGAGTTTGTGTAACATTTAAACACTGCTTGAAAAAGTCCTTAAATGTATTATTTTGAGTTTGGCCGTGCAACAAAGTCTGAATCGGGGCTGTTTTCCTCTGGCAAACTGTTGTGCAAATACACACAAAACACACTGGCTACGTTCTAGCGTTGGTGAAGACAAGTTTAATGTGTCTAATTTCAGGAACAAACACAGCACTCACACCGTTTTCTAGTGGTTTTCTTGACTTAACTAAACTTCGCTGGTTGTCACGTAGGTGTCAAAGCTTGTGGAGAAGCACGCACGAACTCCGAGATGGTGGAGAACAGAATCCGCTCTCTTGCAAGCAGGTACACGTATTTATACTTATTAGCAAGAAGCACTGTTTGTGGGTTACAAACAGGAGACCAGACTGTGCAGCCAAGGTTGTTATTAGCTCATGTGCTCCTTCAGTCACTCTCTTATCTCACAGGGAGAACGGACTTTCCCAGCTCTGTTTTGATCACACTCTCCCAGTCACTCCCATGCACATCTGGTGTGCAAGAAGCGTCTTATCTGCCCATTCTCATGGACAAACTCCCAACATGAGCTGTACTTGGCTGGTCAGGGTCTCTTTTGATTATTAGCAAGCAAGAGTTATGTACTTGTTTAGAAAAGAGCTCAAGGACGAAAGTCTTAATTCTGCACCGCCGTGCTGCCGGCACAGCTACCTGTAAAATGTAGGGTAGCCACAAAAGGTGTGGACCTAACCCACCCCTCAAATGAAAAACAACGAACAGGGCCAGAAGTGACTTTAAGAGGTATCTCACTCATCCTCCTGCCTCAAGGCACGATAAGCTATTACGAAAACAACCTTGCTGGATGTTTGCCTAACCTGTTCTTAAAGCCTTAAACACATTCCAGTCATTTCTCAGGCAGTCTGGTCCCCAGCTGTCCTTTTCTCAAAGTCTGGATTAAATCCCTTCTGCTGCAATTTAGCCTTCTTATTCAAAGTCAGTGTATAGGGCAGCGTCCCCTTTTCTTGCAGCATCATTTTACATTAACTCAGGCTGTTAACCATATTTTTGTTCCGTCATTTTTTGGTTAAAAGCATGGATTATTTCCTTTTTTTTAATCGGAGTTCTGAAACACGTGGCCTTTTGTTGTTGCACCCCTCTAGCTTCTGTTCAATCTTTCCACAACTTCTCCAGGTTTTCTTGGTGATGACACTTCCGATTACGCCCCTCAGTAGGTCGCCTGCCTCTCTCAACCTCAGCAACCTCGCTGACAGGTTCTGCTTGTGCTCCACTCCACCTACTGGTTTGTTTTCTGCAAATTTATTACAATAGCTCTTTTCTGTGCAGTTGATCATTTCTTGCCAGGTGTAGAGCTTTGCCCTTGTGTTTATAGAATTCCCCCCCTCCGATGCACAGTGACTTCAAACTCTGTTTTTCACTTCTGTTCTTTGTGGTACCTCTCACCGCACCTGGTGTCAGCTCAGATATTTAAGTGCAATTTCTAAATCTTCACCCCAAAATGCTACAATATTGAAATGTATGAGGAATTTTATTTGATATAAACTTAGAGGTTGACACTAAACCACTAACAGTGATCCTCTGAGTACAGTTTTTGTGACAGATGTATGTTGTTTCTGTCCAGATCAAATTTCCTTATCGAAATGTCAATGGAGCAGACTGTTAAAAACCTCACTGAAAATCTTCAGTTTATTCATGCCCGTGGAACCATAAATAAGGGGAGTTGTGATAGATTGTCATGAACAAATCTTGTTGGTTGTTATTTATCACTTTGTTATTTTTCAGGTATCTACAAATATTTTGAACTTGTCCAGCAATTTTAATGGAGTTGCCTGGTTTCTAATTTCCTGTTCAAGTGTGAGTTTTTTTAAAAAAAGAATACTTTGTCCTTTTGTAACACCTACTAGTTCTCAAAGAGGAGATTGTTTTATGCCTTTTAGATTTTGAGTTTTGGGGTAAAGTGTGACTAGGAAACAGCAATAGACTTTCAAAGAGAAGAAATATTTGGCCGAGAAATTCATATTTGAATGACAACAAAGACAGAAGTCTAAAGCTGTGCTCCTGACTGTTCTTTTTTGCCTGTCCTGTATGTGAGACACCCAAAAGTTGTGACCATCCTTAGGTTTTTAGTGTTTTTCCCTGAGCTCTGCAATCTCGGGGGTTTTATTCTGCACAGAAGATTGTCCAGTCTCAACAGTGCCGACCCGTCTGTTGGCAGCCTCGCGCTGAAGCATGAGGGAGGACCAAACACCAGCAATTCCCGCTGCTTTCACTGCTTAATGCAGCTGCTCTACTCTGTGCAGTTTTAACGTGATTTGGCTCTGTAAGGTTGCAGCAATGTTCAATGTATTTAAAACATAGAGAAGTAGTTCTTGCCTTTATTGTTTCTGGTTTTTTTTCTTGGTTTGTTTTTGTGGGTTTTTTTTTTTTTGTAAGGAAGCCTCCTGGCTGGAGCATTCACGTAGAGTTGAACAGACTGTCCCAGTTTGCCCCTCTTTGTACAGCCACCTGTTTGTCCATACCCTCTTCTAAAAAGACTTCTGAAAGGAAGAGGTGTTGGTTTAAGGAGGGGGGGGCAGGTGTAGGGGAGTGCTGGGAGGTCCCCTCCAAATAAAGTACGTACAGCTAAACAGGATCCTGTCTCCTTTGAGACACGTTGCTCCTCCCTGTCTTGCTATCAGCAAAGCTGTGTGCAGTTCTCTGCTTAACATACTGGTGAAGTAGAAACTGAGCTTTGCAGCGTGTGTTTTCACCCTAACTTTAGGCTTTCGTTTGTTTGCTTCAGAAATCCAAGTTGCTAATAAAGTATTTTGGATTCTGCTTCGGGTGCTGACGACATCAAAGCTAATTATTGCAGCAATAAATGATCGAATGACTCAGTTCGGATCTAACCCTTTTTTTTTAAAAAGAGAGAGAGAGAGACATTGGGCTGATGATAGATGAACTGAAATCAACAGGAAGAGTCTCTTTTATTTTGAAAGGCACTTTCAGAATCGTTGATAATTTAATATGCATCACTGCTATAAAAATAGCTTTTTCCACTCTGAATGTATGGGGGTTTTTATCTGATGTATTATTGATACACTGTATGATTAGCAGCCAGAAGGTTGTTGAAATTACTTTCTGATCTCCAAGTAGCTCTCGTGATAATTCTTTTACAGATCAGGAGGAAAACATAATCTACTTGTAAAACAAACAGAAATATTTTCCTTCATTGCTGAAAATACACGTACATACTAGGAAGTGGCTATTGAATTTCTTAGTGTAAACTCAGATCATTAAATGCAGGTTGCTTTTGTTTGCTTTAAGCCTAATTGCCCTAAGAATAGCTGTTGATTCATCATTTAAAATGCAAAAATCTATTTGACCCCATTATTGTACAAGCACTGAAAGAATTTAAAGGAATAGCTTTCTGCTAACAGGTCGGTGGCGTATTTGTGTTTTAGAAGAAAAAGACCCATTAACAATACCATCAGCAATGTAGCTATTTCCAAGTAATTATATATACCACACTTTCATTATTATGACAACTTAAATACTTAAAATATCTTACTTAGAATGTCTAACTGCTTGAGACCTTAGTAGAGATTTGCATAACTTCTCAAGTAGTGAGTTGTGAAAGTGCTGTTTCCAACCTTTCAAAGCCTTATCAGGCTGTACAATATGAAATTAAAGGAGTGACTAGTGGGTCATTTCTATAGCTGCATTTTACCGTAAGGTAGGGTATTTTGTTCTTCCATGTTATCTTAAAAATCTGCAGTTACCCGAGTGGTGCCTGTTATTTCCCGGAGCTTTTGAAAGCTCTTAGATCAATCGCATTAGAAAAATTTCCTCTATTTATCATCATAGAAATATATCGCACAGACAGCTGTTGAGTTTTAGTTTTGACTCTGCATATGCATCAGTCTTTTCTTGTTTTCTACTAGCAATTTTTTACAATACAGGTTTTGCAGCACTTTTTATCTCTTCCCTATTTCTCCAGTTTTCACTGGTAAAATCTTTATCTAGACTGATTGGAGTTGTGACGATTTGCATCACCTGAATCCCAGTCCCACAGTTTTTGTCATACATTTTCCTGTGTTATCCTCACAACATACTAGAGAACAGGCTTTACAGTTTATTACTCTCACTAGTAATAGTAAAATGACTTAATACATCGGAACATTTAAATATATGCTGAAGTACGGTCCCTTTTGAGTCTGCACAGCTGCACTCGATGTACATGTCAAGGATGGGCTGCGGGTGATGCTGAGCACCTCCCGAGGCAGCATCGCTCTGCTCTGTGTAGGCAGGAGAGCCACGGGGGTCTCGTATTCGTGCTGCCCTGCACACTACCAGGCTCGCAGAGCTCTGAGCGAAGACATCTCCTTCTGAAAGTGCGCGGCTTACGCCTTGGCCGTGTGCGCCGCAGGACGTTGTTCCAGAAGCTGGTGTTTGCATCTGGAGAAAGCTGTGCCTGGCTTTCACTGGTGAGCGAGCGTGCTGCAACAGCTCTCCTGCACGCAACCCCCCCGTCCAACCACGAAGCCTGAAGCCGAGCTGCTGAAGGTACCTCGAGACAGGGCTTTGCTTTGATTTCTGTCTTTTTGCCAAAAAAATGTCAGGTGCAATCTCCTGCTGGTTGGCATATTTTGATCTTAGATAAGACTGACTCTTCTCTATGTCTTTCTTTAGTTCTGCCAGGCCCTGAGGTGTGAATACAAATGGGTTTGTTGAGCTGTAGTTAGAAGTCGAAGAGTTCACTATGAATTGATGACACCCTGAAAGCTGTTCTGAAATTTCCATTAGTGATTTTGAATGACTTGGGCTAACCTTTTGGGGTTCTGTAGCTAGGAAGTGTGAAAAGGAGAATCTTTCGGTTTTGTCCAAGGAATCAATGAAATGTTTTCAAGACAACTGGCTATCTCTGCGAGATCCTAAAATAATGGTAGAACTGGCTTTGTTGAAGTGAGTGTATCAGAGGGCATAGATAGAACCTAGTAACAGGAAACTATTTTAAAGTAATTGTGAATAGTTCTGGGCATGGAAGTGCATTTTTCCATCACTTTTCTTTAAAAAATGTGTTAATAACCAGTCAACAATTGACAAATTAATTTCTATCAATTATTAAAGGTAAGCTGGCCCACAACCTACTAGATTCTTGTCAGCTGGTAGCACGTAGTGAAAAAGGAATTAGGAAATCATGGCTAAAAAAGATCCTAGAAGTTCTGCCTCTAATTTCATTTAATTTACCCAAGAGGAAAGGTCTCCCAAGTCATGTACAATTACAGCATTTACAGTTCATCTGGCCACTCTGACTTTGCACTGGGAGAAAATCAAGACTGGCTATACTTACCCGGCATTGCTTTTTAATTTGTGAAAATTTCTAGCCACTCTATACCCTGCTCTTTTTGGTTTTTGAAAGGGTCTTCCCCTGTCTCTCAGCTGGTGAGCAGAGCACACATTTTCTCTGCCAAGAACTACCTTTCTGTCACCTTTGGTAGGAGTCTTCAAAAGTTATTAAGTAAATAGGTAGATGCACAACTAGTTGTTGTATTTTTTTATTGGTATTAGCCCTTGATCAGCTTTTAGAGAATACTCCTCTGTCTCAGTTCTTCAGGTAACCAGGCAAATTTCATCAGCTTCCTCTCATACTATATATGCTGTGTTCCCTTGAGTGACCTGTTAAGATCAGAGATCATCTTCCCTGAATGTATATTCTAGAAACCTACACAAAATAGTTGTAAGACTGCATCAGGAGTAATTTTTACAATAGCATTGAAACCCCTCTCTCTCTCAGAAAAATATTTAAAATACTGTACCGACGTTTGCTTTTTTTCATGTCTCCATCATGTTGTTGGTCAATTTCTTAATTACATAGCTAATTAGGTGCTCATCTTACTGCCTTCTACTTGACAAATATTAAAAATATACTAAAACTTTCAGTCATTAATAATTAAGTGCGTATTCTTTATGTTTTACTCTACTTTTTTTTTTTTTGCACTTTGCTCTTATTAGTCTGGTTTTCAGGGTCATTCAGTTCTTCCCATGTATTGTCTTGACTTTTTTTTTTTTCCCCAGCAGAATTTCATTAATGTATTTCAACATTGATTCCAGTCATTAATGAAAAATATTAAAATTGCTCACACAATCAAGTCATTAGTGAACACCATCGAATATGATACGACCTTCTTTGCACTGTCAGTTTCTATCTCCTGCTGAGCATTTTAATTGTTTCTAATTTTTATAGTGTTCCCTATTCCTCACAGTTGCAGTGGTTATTTCACATGTGGCCCAGTGTCTGTCTGGATGTGACATACTGTATTTCCTTGATTTAAAAAAAAGAAACAAACAAACACCCCCGAAAATATGTAGAAAAAGGTAACAAGTTACTGCTGGATTACCTGTATTTTTGTCTTTATTGACAACCAAAATCAAGTGTTACGTAGGATCTGGAACCACATGAAATCACCTGTGATCCTTTCTTCTGCCTTCACTGTGTGTGGGTCTCACTTTTTCCTGTGCTTTTGCATTATGTATAAAGCTGAAAAACTTATTTTAAATGATACCACTGATGTGGTCTAGCACCTTTTGCAGTTTTTTTCTACACTTTTTAACATATTAGGATATTCCTTTGCTTAGTAACCTTTTCCTGCCCCTAGGAATGTATCTTGTTTTGACAGAGACTTGTTGAAGTAGAGTCTTTACTTAAAGACTATTTTTTTCCTGTGTTTCGGAAGTAGTTTCCCATGTTTTGCTTTAAGGAAATTCCATTCACAAACTCATTCAATTAATATTCTCAAACTGCATTTTTTCCCAGTGACTGTTTCTTTTGTAATGATGCACCAATGTTTAGCTCCCCCAAAGCGTGTAGGAACTCCCGTGTACCGATGACTCTGGTGGCGGCGCGTTCTGAGCAAGACCTTGGAGACCCTTGGCAGACCAGACGGCACCTTCCTTCTCCTCAGTCTTGGCTTTATGTATCTCTCGGACCCTTTTCTAGCCGGTGTGTCAAGCTGGAACCGTCCCGAGCGCTACAGGACGGCTGATCTAAGCTCCTCTCTGGCAGGAGGATCCCGTGGCCTTTGGCAGATCGGGCCGTTAGGAAGCGAACGGACTCCGGGCCCTTCTGCTCGATGAGAGGCTGCCCCAGGCTGTGATGCCGGCTGCGCTGCTCGCCGGCCGTGGGACGTGGCCACCGGCGGCGCACGAAGGGTCACCTGTTCCCAGGTCGGTACGTGCGGTGCTGCAGTAAATGCAAATTAAATCCCTGTTTCTCCAGAGAGTAAATGGCGTTTGTCTGCATTTCCTTCCTGGCGGCTGCGCCCGCCCGTGGGGCTGCGGGCCGGGCGCGGGGCAGGGCGCTCCAGCGGCGTCCGCGGCAGCGGCGCAGCCAGGCCCGGCGCCTCCGCGCCCAGCGCCCCCGGCAGGCACCGAGCAGGGGCGTCCCCGGGCGGGCACCGAGCGTTTCCGTGCAACAGCGAGAAGGAAAAGCGCAGCAGCAGCAGCGGCGGCGCCGCCGGCCCCCAGCGAGGCCGGTTGCGGCCGTCCCGCCTGCGCCGCCGTCCCCGCCGTGTGCCGGGGCCGCACCCGCTGCCGGCGGCGCCGTTCCCGGGCCGCGCGGGCCGGCCCGCGGCGCCGCCTCAGCCCAGCAGGGGGCGCGGCCCCAAAGGCGGTGCCTGACGGGAGGCGGGGCGCGAGCCGGCGCGGCTGCGCTTTGCGGGCTGCTGTAAAGCAGCGCCGGGTGTCGCGCTGCGCCTGGGGAGGGAGAGGCGGCGGCGGCGGCGGCGGAGGAGGAGGAGGAGGAGGAGGGGGCTGCGCCACAACAGAGCGGTGCCCGCCTCGCGTCGTGTCACCGGGGCCCGGCGGCGGCGGCCAGGCCGGGGCAGCGGCGCCGCGAGGGGCCGGGCGGCGGGGCAGGGCGCCGCCGCGGAGGAAGAGGCGGCGGCAGGGCCCTTCCCGGGCCGTGCCGGGCAGCGGCGCGGGGTCCCTGCGGTGCCCGCCGGGGCCGCTTTCCCCCGCTCCAGCCCTGAGCGGGCCGCCGGCGGCACCCGCCTCGTCCCTCTCGGCCCTGCCGCCTCAGGTACGGGGGGGGGCGGCGGGGGCGGGGGCCGCGGTGCTGCCCCGCGGGGCGTTCTCTGCCGGCGGGCGGGGCCCGCGGGGGGCTGCGCTCCCGGCCCCGGCCCCACGACGGCGGCGGCAGCGGTCACCGGCGGGCGGGCGCGGGGGCAGCCGGCGGGTGGGAACCCGGCTCTGGTTTGTTTTTTTTTTTTTCTCTTCCCAGTGCCTGGTTGACGCACAAAGCAGTGTCTTCACTGCGGGAAGCCGCAGCTCTCTTGGGTTTTGTCTCCTTGAAAATTTGTCACAAATTTTCCCTGGCGGAAACGAGCCTTATTTGCGTGCATGAATAGGGATGGTCGGAACGTCATTTGTTTTGGTTGCAAAGTTGGTGTTCTGCTTCCTAACCCATATTTTTTAAAAAAAAGAATTATCAGATGGTTTTTGCCTGATAAACAAGGAAGCAACGATCGTTTGGTAAAGGTAGGCCAGGACCTCCAGAGGTGTGTGTGGAGGGTTGCGACTTCCACAAATGGGCAGGTGCTCTCTTTTTTAAGGGTCTGTGTTTCGGTGATTGGGGCTGAGCAGACATTCACGGCATTTTTGTGTTCTTTGAGTAAGCTTGAAGTGGTTTTGTGAAATCATAAGCAAGGCCTGATCGCTTTGGCTAATTAAATGATACCCTTAATTCCTGGTACTTGGGTGCTCCTCCAGAGGAAGATATAATGCGGGAGGTAAGATCCTGCTGTAATAGCCCAGCTTTGTTTTTAACGTAAGTGCTTCAGAAACAAGTGTTTGACCAAAAAGATAATTGACTGCGGCCTAGGTAGCATTTGTCATGGTGGAATATCTGTATTATGAAGGACATCGAGGTTTTCTGGTGATGAAATAAGGCCTTACGTTGCCTTAATTGTAAGCAGTAGAAAATTCCAAAGAAAATTCAGTAGAAACATTGTTGAGGACAATTAATATTTAAAGAATTGGAATATTCTTTTTGCTCTTAAACCCAAAAATTAACGCTGCTTGTAGTTCACATACTTGTAGTCTTTGCTATTAAAGTAGTATTTCCCCAAGTTAGATGATTTTACTCATCTTTTTGTTGGGTAAAGGGACTACCTGAAGGTGGGAAAACAAAACAAAAGTATTAACCAAGATTATCACCGATTCAGATTTGTGTTCTTGCTGATGTGCAAGAATTGATAAGGCAAGATGTGACCTTGGTTCATTTGATGAAGTGAACATCTGGTCACCTGTCTCGTGCTGTCATTCGTAGTATAAAATGACGTATAGAATACATAGGACACGAAAGGCTGTGTGCATTTCACTTTAGTTAAATAAAAGCGTGTAAGACATCAAACTGCCTGCTTTAAGGCTCTTGAAGTCTCGCGTCTTTAAAAATACGTGTATTTTTATTGATGATTGAGTCCTGGCAGCTACAGCTGCAGTAGTGGCCAGTATTGGGAGCCTGAGGGGGAACAACAGCTCTTCGTATTCGTGCGTATTTCACATGTCCTTTCAAAATCTGGATGGGAACATTCTGACCGTTCAGAAATGTGTGTTTATGGAGCAGTGGCTCTTATAAAAGTGAATTAAGAGTGTATCTGAACATGTGTGTGACTTGTACTGTAAATTAATAACTTTGTAGACCTTCCTGTAAGCGGATCAGTTACAGCAGTCTTCTCTTTCAGTGGAGGTAGCCATGTTGAATAATGTTTAGCTGACAGCAGTTGCTGCTGTCCAAGATGAATGATCTTTTAGGTGTTTGTATGTCTTCTAATGGTGAGGACGTTCTTTTGAGAAGGCAGAGGTAACAGTGCCCCCCTCCCTCGCTAATGAGCTGGGGAGGCTTGGATGTCAGGCAGCTGAATAAATGGGGAAGAAGATGCTGGGGGGATGGGGCAGAGAACGGGATGATTTAATTCATGTGTAAACAATGGGGATAGCACAGAGAGAGGGATTTGCCATAGGCAGATGCTGTGTAAAGATTTCCCCACAGCTTTACTAACATGCAATCTCCTTTAGGTCAGTTTTATCACCGGATCTGTGGCGCTTCAGCTGTTTGTGTGTTAGTGAGGTTGAGAAGAGATTTAGAAACACGTACATTGAGTAGTGGTGTACGGGACAGATGTACAGTGTAGGGGTAGGTTAATTACTCCCAAGTTTTGTCAGTGTAAGTGATGGTGATCACCTGCTTCCAAAGTCTACAATGCCCTTAAAAGAAACACAAAATGTGTCCGCAGCCAAAGCAAACTTCCTTCAGGCTTAAGCTTAGATCAGTGTTTTTCTAGGTGGGCTGCTGTGAGGCCTGACAGAGACCCCTAATGGAGCAGAGGGGGAGGGAGGAAAACGTTTCTTTCACTAACCCAAAATTTTGCTAACAAGATTATTGTGCACATTTTATATAGCTTCTGCTATTTGGAAAAGTGACAACTGCGAAATAAAATGATGTCTTCCTTTTAAGTGTTCCCTGAGTGAAATCTGAGAAGGCAGGTTCTCAACTTTACTAGCAAGAGGCTGCCCTCCGTATTTTTTTGTCAGTACAGTGCTGATACTTGGTTGCTGTCAGGTAAGATTTTTTTGCTTTTACCCACTGCCACTTGACTCTGCTGAATAAAGAGTAGTCTGCCACACTGTCCTTCTCTCTTAAACTGGTACATCTACTTGGTTTAGTATCTGAAAATGCCCTACTTCTCACAAGTTTCCTGAAGAACAGCGTGAAACTGTCCTAATGGTTAATTTCATAATTCTCACTTGCAAGGTTCGTTAGCAGTTGTGGCAAAGATCATGTCTTTGCTCCTCAAAAGCTTTGGCAAGAAGTGTTGGCAAAACCACACTGCATTAAGAACAGTTACATGTACCTCAAAGGTCAGAACTGCAAGGGGGCCTTAAGAAATAAATATTTAAATTGTTTTTGATGGCTCTGTAACTCAGAACTCCCTAACTGTCTCTGAAAGCACAATTTCTAGTTAAGAACTTAAAGTCCAATTAGAAAGTGCATTTGTCATTGGTCTAAGAGAGCACAGAATTTTTGCAGAATTGCTGTGTTCTGTCTGGGATTGTGACGTGTTGTACAAGCTCTTGGTAGTCCTGAGTTCTGTCTTACTGGGGAGAATTCTTGTCTGCGCTGGCCTCCAGGCTCAGCCCTACTGGACACCCGAGTTGTCTGTAAGTACTTTCAGGGTGTGAGAGGTAGAAAGTGCATCAGGCAAGGGGAAATAACTGTATTTGTAGTGAGAGGGGAGCAGGAAATTGAAGATGGGAAAAAATGAGGGAAATAAGACTGCTGCCTGCTTTGTGAGTGGAGCTTTTTTGCTGACTGCTTTTCATCAGGTTGGCTGGGAATGTAGATGTTTGCTGAATAAACTGTTTGGCCAGCTGGATCTAGGTGTGTGTATCGCACTAACAGGACAGTGACTAGAAATTTGGGGTTGTGTAAGAAACGTATATTTTTATAAAGCTACTACTCCTTATTCCCAAGTTTACTGCTGTTGCTGAAGCCAACCCATTCCTGATAGCCAAATCATAATGCTTATGTCATAAAACAGCGAGTGACGTCGTGTTAATGTGTCTGAGTTGAAGCGCAGAACAGAGCAAAGAAGTATCTAGACTGAAGAGCTTGGTCGTGAACACGGCGTTTGTCAAATACACCTGCTGGTGTCCATGGTGCGAAGCCAAGCCTGGGTGCGCATGTGCCTGCTAACGCTTCGCTGATGCTTGGTTGGTGCTGGGATTTCTGCGGGAGCCTTATGGTCTCGGGCTGATTCACAGCGTATTGAGGGAGAACTGACTTGGTTGTGGGACTCTCTGCAGAATTCCTCTTAGCCTGCCGACTTCTGTAGCCGAGGTGCCTCCAAGTGCGTGTGCCCCGTGCGCTCTGTCTGTGTTGTCTGGAGCCAGGCCGTGGATCTAGTCCTAGGGAAGAGCTCTTCTGTTTGTAGCTGTCCTGTGCTGGGTTCGGTTAGATGCGAGAGACGGACGCTTTCAGTGGTCTCCCTAAGAATACCGTGGTGGTAAGCCTCAGGGGTGAGTGATAACACCGCACGACAGAGGCATTCTGTAGCCATTGCTGTTCTGTAGGTGGTCTGACATTTTTGTTGCAAAATAATTGCTTTACTGATCTGGGTTGATGTGTGTGGGAAGAAACAAAGGTTGAAGGTCTCAGAGAAATTTTTTTCACAGATAAAATCAAGGAGACTTTGCTGGTCCAGAGGGTGGGTACTATTGGTTACAGTACTTTACAGTTACTGTGGTCTGACTTCTCTTTGAAATAACTTGAGGTAACATTTGTGCTTAAAATAACATTGTTTCACCTCAAGAGTAGACTTTCCAGGGCAGTGGTAGTTCCTACAGTTGACTGCGAGGGGTGAGAAAGCCTACCTGGGTTGCTGTGGCTCACGTAACTGTAGCACCCCTCTGGAAGGCACAGACAAACTCTTTTCTCTGGGCTGGACGGAATATTTGGGAGACCGTAGGCAAGAACCCCTCTCCAGAACATTATCGCGCAGTTAGGAACTAAAGCTACGTGTGTGAATTTGGAATAGTGTGCCGTCCCGTGGGGCAAAAGGTAAGTGTTCTGCTCAGAGAATTCTCGGCTAATTTTGTCATCCAAAAATTGGAGCATTTGTCACCACTGTGACTGCGTTAAAGCAAACAAAGGAAACGGGGAGTGGTTTGTAGTGGTATTTCATGTTGTCCTGTGAATAGGGATGCATTCAGTGCTACGCAACATCACAGCAAGCATAATAGAGTTGCAGATTGCCTTCTCGTTGTTGCTGTTTTATAAAGATGCACAGATTTTTATCAGTTGATTTATTTCTCCAGCAAAGATGGGAAGACCAATATGTAGTATGCTAAAATTTAGTGGTTAAAACAGCCTTCAAAAGAGCACTGTTTGTCTGATGAAGTGCTGAGAATGAAGAACAGCAAAAAGTGAAGAACTGTGCAGTAAAGTTTCAAAATCTGGTTGCACTTGTTTTGCTGATAGAGGAACTGAATATTGGATATTGTGTTTTTCCTACTTATTCTGCATTGTACAGG
Organism: Trogon surrucura; assembly: GCA_020746105.1. Lineage (NCBI taxonomy): Eukaryota > Metazoa > Chordata > Aves > Trogoniformes > Trogonidae > Trogon > Trogon surrucura. The sequence goes on from CM036627.1 coordinate 2,451,058, forward strand.
TTGTCCCAGCTGACACAAACTCAATGAATAAGGCGTGACTGCACCTTTTAGGCTAACAAGTGGGTTTTTTTGCGAACTACTCAGCAAGTTTTTGTGGTTTTTTTTTTTGGAGCAGGACATGATAGCACTGAGATTCAGTCTTCCTGGGATTGTGTTTGGGGTGCAGCTTCTCTGATCGCTCCCAAGTCCTCTGTCAGCTTTCGTCACACCAGGGTCATGCACGACTCTGCCTTGTCTGGCTCCCTGCCCTTGAGAAAGGGAAGTAGTTCTTAGGTTTTCTCACTTTTGCTGAAGGTCTTATATGAACTTTGTCAGATTTTTTCATTATCTCGTTTCTTGGTGTCTTGATTTGATGCAAGAGCCTTGCTGAAGGAGTAAAAATATATCTTTTTAATGATAGGAAAGAAATGAGTGTTGGTCTTCCAAAATACAGCTTGTGCAATACCTGTTGGTCCATTCTTCAAACTCTTGACAGCCATGTTTGCCAGTTCAAAAAAAGTACTACGGGAGGAGCGGTGCACAAAACAGGATTTCTTTGTTTGTGCTGGACCTTGGCAGTGAGGTTTCCTCATGAAGGTAACAGGGCCAGTATTAGCTTGTCAGAGTAAAAATAACACTAAAAGTAAAATCTGATAAGAACCACGTATTAGGAAAGGGAATGAATTTTGAAAGTTAATTGTGAATTCAGTGAACTTATTTCAAGAAAATAAGAGGACTGAATAAAGGAACTACAAGTACAACTGATAGAAACTTCCTTTCTGAGACAACATTAAACACTCTTTTCCCTGATGGTGTTCTATACATGGGCACTTGTGTTGGACATGTAAATGGTCTGAGAGAGCACAGAATTTTTGCAGAATTGCTGTGTTCTGTCTGGGATTGTGACGTGTTGTACAAGCTCTTGGTAGTCCTGAGTTCTGTCTTACTGGGGAGAATTCTTGTCTGGGCTGGCCTCTAGGCTCAGCCCTACTGGACACCCGAGTTGTCTGTAAGTACTTTCAGGGTGTGAGAGGTAGAAAGTGCATCAGGCAAGGGGAAATAACTGTATTTGTGGTGAGAGAGGAGCAGGAAATTGGAGATGGGAAAAATGAGGGAAATAAGACTGCTACCTGCTTTGTGAGTGGAGCTTTTTTGCTGACTGCTTTTCATCAGGTTGGCTGGGAATGTAGATGTTTGCTGAATAAACTGTTTGGCCAGCTGGATCTAGGTGTGTGTATCGCACTAACAGGACAGAGACCAGAAATTTGGGGTTGTGTAAGAAACATGTGCTTAAATAGGCATTTTCTGCAAAGTGTTTGGCTGGTCGTGTGTCAAAGCACTGTGTGGTTACTGCAGCCAAGCTTGGGAGAATTGATCAAGGTGCTTTTTGACACTTAAAAAGGAGATTGTTTCTTGGTGGTGAAAAGAGTTGACTATATTTTAAGATGTAACTGAAAACACATTTTCAGAGTAATGATATATTAGATCACAGGCATCGATGAACCACATTCACACCAAAAATTGAATTAATTTTATGTAACGAACCATTTCACTGTTTCCTAACACTTAAATGCTATTATGTTTTTGATTGATAGTAATGGAAGTAATTCTTAATGACAAAATGCTTTGCTCCACATTATAAGTAATTTTTTTTCTGCTTTTATATGTGATCATAAACTTGTCTACAACAGAGAGCTAAAACTTTGAGTTTGTTTTTTGACTTAGTAATTTTGAGGGACTTGCATGAATTTTCTCGTACTGCCGTGTATCTTGGTGTGATTAGCATGAAAGGTCTTTAATTTGTGACCTAATGGATAAAAGTCATGTACACTTCATGATTCTGAATAGTCATATGCTTTAGAGGGGAACTTAGAAGACCTATTCATAGCTGTCAGGTAGCTGTCTTAACAGCTCTTCATGGAGTCTTTACATAAAATGGCTTAAAAGAAGATATGACCCCATTTTTTTCTCTCCAGGTCTTGATTCAGTAAGTTAATGGGCAAATATTTTGAGAAGGAAGAACGCTAAGGCTGACTGAGCTAGCTCTCTGCCTCTTGCTGCTTTTTGAAAAAGCTGCTGAGGACTACTTTTGATTAGAGGGAGATTCTGTAGACTCTTCTAAATATTTAACAGCAGATGATCTCGTTCTAACGAGCCTTAATTATTTGCATAATATTTTTGTAGTGCCTCTTGAACTTCGTTTTCTGTGTCAAAGTATTGGACTTTAGATAGGATGGGGATTTCCTATGCTTAACCGCTGAAAAATACTTAGAGTGGCTTGACATCTAGGTAAACAGTGAGCTCTTCTCCCAGCTTCAGTCTGTTTTGGTCGCATCTTTTGTTCAAAGGTTTGTAATAACGTTTTGAAATAGTGAAGGAGTTTGTCATTGTCGATTGCTGCCATTCACCTCAAAAATATGCTCAGCTGCAAGCCAGCAGCTCGCCCATGAGTGACCTTCAGTCCTTCAGGCTCTTCACTGGTTAGAAAAGACCAAGAGTTCTTGATTGATTAGTTGAGTTACTGCAAACTTCTGCATGGCTTTAAGAGTGCAAGTATACGAAAGGGTTGAATCTGCCTTAACTGGTCATTGTATCCAGGCTGCTTGTTGGAATAAAACTGAGCTCGTAAATAACGTTTCAAAGTGCACTACTTTTCACTATGTGGTGGTTTACCTTTTTTTCTCTTGCAGCAGTTTGAGGTTTCTCAAGCTTTCTTGCATTAATTTCTTGCTTCTGTCAACTTTTTTTGCTTTTATTTTTAAATTTTCTTGCTGCAACTTAAGTAGCTCTATCTGTACATCAGCACAGTGGCCTCTGTGCTAAAGTAAATAGAGCTTATACAAAGATAATAACATTATGAATGCAAAATTTTCATACTGATGGAGATTTCAACACTAGAGTTTAACAATAAAACAAGGTGGGGAAAGAGGGGAGGCACTCCGGTGAGTAGAACCGGGTCCTTTGTAACCTGACTGTGCTGACATAATGAGAAAACGTTCATTATTATTAAGAAAAACTTCAGATTTAAATTAAATTGTCCAATGAATTTTTCACGTTAAAAGGACGGGAAAACTGTTATGCATAGGCTGGACATGTAGTATATAATGATAATTTATGACTGTGTTCAAAGACAAACTCTCTGAATAAATTAACTTTGTTGTTGAAATATTTTGTGAATTTTTTAAAAAAAAACTTGTCATGAAATATGGAGTTGTGAGAAGGGCTGGCTTGCTTTTGGACTGTGGAGAAGACTGACAGACTAAATAGCAGACCAAAAATACTATCTTAAAGGTGACCTTGTGAGGATGAGAAGAAGACTAGGTACTGCTCGTTCTCGGTGTGCTTCTAACGCTTGAATTACAGTTTCCTGTCCGTGTTAGAAGTTTTGTCAAACGGGAGTCCTGGTTTTAGTATTTCCCAAGAAAGGTGGTACATACATGTGAGAGCTGGTGTTTTCCTCAGGAGCTGTCAGGAGCGGAGAAGGGTAGATACCAGAATTCCACAGCTCTAATAAAGGCTTCTTTGTTTACTGTGTAGACTTCTTAGACTCTGAATGTTTAATCCAAGGGTTTTTCCAGTTTTTGCAACTTTTTTTTTTGCTCCTAGGGAAGAGGGTAGCCTGATATCGTGCGTTCCACTAAAAGTTGTTGCAGTAAAAATCTACGTATGTGTTGTTGAGAATACAAGTCTTCTGTTTAACACTTGAAAATAAGAAATATCTCCTACTGTGAATTGTGCTTTGATGAAGCGAAAGTAAGAGTCGGTCCTGTTAGACAGACCGACAGGAGGAGGTTTAGTCCAACTTGTGTGCAGTTAGCTTGTGAATTGCTGATGTAAAACACACTATCTGCTGTAGTTCCGGCAGAAAACAGCAACACTTCCTTAGTTTTCACAGGGTATAGGTCCCAGGTTTAACAGTAATTATTGTACAATGTAGAATTTCCAGTGAGAACGTTCAGATGGATCTTTTCATGTAGGGTTCTAGGATCCGTGGATACAGATTCCTGATCTCCAGAAAGATCCAGTGAGCGTCCGTCTCCGTTAGATGTCAGTGCTGCAGCATATGTGCCTCGTGCGCTGTTTTCATTTGAGATTACATCACTCCAAGAATTAGATTAGTTGCTTCTGGCTCCGAGGAGAACACGGGCTGCCTGGGATAATGCATCAAGTTTATACCCATTGCAAACTGCGATATGTCGTTTTCAGGGTCTGTTAGGGACAAGGAGCTCACAGCCGCTCCTGAAAGCATCAGTTTATGAAACGATGTCAGAAATGTTGATTTGATTCTGTTCTGTACTCTCAGCCTTGTATTGATCCGTTCTATGACAAAATAAGTAGGAGCTTTAAATATGAGCACCAGGTGTAAGAACGCATTAGCATTTTGAAGAATTTGGAGGTTCCGGCAGAAGATTATGTACTTGAGCAGGCAATGCTACTTAACCTGCCATGTTGCAACCTTAGATTTTATTTTTTTTTGTGGCTTCATGAGTATTCCAGATGTGCTGCTTAAGGAGCCTTATTTCCACCTAAGGTGGAGTTGCACTTATTTTTCTTAAGGAGCCTTCTGGTGGTTCAGCACAGCTTGCTATAAGCCAAGTATAGCTCTTTGTGTTCTTGTGAGATGGGTCAGATTGGTGCCTGGTCTGGTTGGGGAATTTATTTTTCAGATTGGTCAGCTCTGCATTCTGGTTCTGTGCATAAACATCTCTTCTAGAGGAATAAACAAGTGGTGAGGGAGGGAGAAAAGAGGGAGCACTTAACTGCTTAAGCAGTACAAGTGTCAAATGTCTACTGTAGCTTTATTCGTCTGAGACACAAAAAAATCATATTAGTTGCAGTAAAGAGTGCTTCAGTGGTTGTCACAGTGGGAACCAAGTTCTTTCGCCACTTGTTTTTGTGAATTTCAGCAGAGGGCAGAGGTGCCAGATTGGAAGTGAATGTATTGCTGAGGTTACTGTCGCCTGGGTCTTGCAGTAGCCTTCCAGTACCAAAGTTTTGCTTCAGAATAGTGGTTGAGGCTAATGTTGCCTTGGTGTAAATTGACAGCCCAGTATTTTGGCAGGGAGGGGAACCTGCCTGGTACCAACTGTTAAGGGAACATGTGATATGATCCCCTCAGTTTCTATCTCTAGATAGAGCCAAAATACATGGACTGAAAATAGCTTTGTACACTACTCCACACTCTTAGTGTCTGGTGTGTTTTTAAGGACACCCTAGGTGTAATATATGGATTTTTATTATTTTACCCCAAAACAAAAAGGTTCAAACTCTCTCTTGTTTTATTCCTTTTCATGTCAGAAAAGAACCGTTAATTCTAAGTAGCTGCTTTTTATAGCTCAGTTGTCACCGTGCTGTACCATGTATTGTGCTCAAGGTATTTGCTGTCCATCTGTGCAGCTCTAGGGCCCTTATTTAAGCGTGTCACTTAGCTGTTGGAACTATTGAAACTTGTGCAACTCCTGTAAGCAGGAGGCTGGTAAAAGTAAGCGCTGGTAAAACAGATGTCATCTGTACATTTTGCAGATGACGTGCATCAGTATTTGCTCTGTGAAAGCAAAAGAAGTTTTCACTGACCGAAAGAACTTCCCTTCAGTGCAAGTTATGAGAGTTCTGTCTTAATTCAAAATTACATTGTCAAGCAGTATTCTTAACGTTATGAAGCGGTTGTATTTCAGTTACTGCTGTTTTGTTTTTCCCACTGCGGGGGTTAATTTTAGCAATAAATGACATTCTTCTTGTTTCGGTTTTGCTCTTGGAAAGTTTGATGCTTCTTTTTCTTGATGCGTATCTATTTTTGTTTCTAGGCCTTTCTTAAAACTTCCCATGTCTAAATGGACTCCTGAATGTAATATAGTTTATACTCTAAAAGCGGATATGAAGACTGAAGTTCCTTCTGATGCACCAAAGAGACCCGAGAGTCTGAAGGGGATCCTCTTGAACCCTGAGCCTATTGGAGCAGCTAAAAGCTTCACTGCAGAAGTTGAGATGATCGCCAGTAAAGTAGGGAATGAGTTCCCTCATTTATGTGGCGATTCTCAAAAGCAGAAGGACATGAACGGAAACCGTACAGACCAAGACAAAAGTATTGTGGTGCGAAAAAAGCGCAAGAGCCAGCAGGCTGGTCCTTCGTACACTCAAAATTGTCCTGACAAAGAAAACCAAGGAATTTTAGGATTAAGACAGCATCTAGAAACACAGAGTGAAGACAATGATTCTTCTTTCAGTGACTGTATTTCTTCGCCTTCATCTAGCCTACATTTTGGAGACTCTGACACGGTAACATCTGATGAAGAAAAAGATGCTCCCGCAAGACACCCTCAGGCAGTGCTGAATACTACGAGTAGAACTCATAGTGCGAGGTCGCAAAAGTGGCCGCGGACTGAGGCAGACTCTGTGCCTGGGTTGTTAATGAAAAGGCCCTGTTTTCATAGCAGTTCTTTAAGAAGACTTCCATACAGGAAGAGATTTGTGAAAACGAGTTCGTCGCAGCGGACGCAGAACCAAAAAGAACGAATTTTAATGCAGAGGAAAAAACGGGAAGTGTTAGCTCGAAGAAAATACGCTTTACTGCCCAGCTCTAGCAGTTCCAGCGAGAATGATCTCAGTAGTGAATCTTCTTCCAGTTCGTCGACTGAAGGGGAGGAAGACTTGTTTGTGTCGCCTGGTGAAAACCACCAGAACAGTACGGCTGTTCCTTCAGGTAAAGCTAAATTCCTGAGGTAGTTTTTATTAAGGAGCTTTTATCATGGACAATATGCTTTTCCTCTAAGTGCTTTGAAGCAGTTGATTTTGTGTTTTTCTAGAAGTTATACTATGAATAGACGTACTGCAAGTAATGTGAACATTACAGCGTAAGTTCTTGATGGGAAAAGTACATTCGGAGCTCTCAGTAAAATTCCAACAAATCTAAGATCTTTAACAGCTAAAGTTAATGGTTTCTAAACAAGGTACTGGAAGGTTGTTGAATCTGGTTAATCATATGCTGTGAAGTTGCTTCATTTTTTTTAATTATTTTTTTTTTTGGCTGTTGAGTTATACTACAAAATTGAGCTGTTATAGCTTTGGTAACTGACTGTGGGAATAACAATTCTGTCTGGTTTCAGAATGTAGAAACAATATCTAATGCTAATATCTAATGAACTGCGCTTTACAACTTGTAAAGAAAAATACATTAGCAAAAAAAAAGTCATTGTGGTCAGAGCCTGAAGTAGGATTCAGTTGAAGATGGCTTTAGTACTGTAATAATAAGTACTGTCCAAGGCTTCAGGCCTTAGAATTTGCAAAGTATTGTGTAGGTACTGCATGTTTTACCTGGATAAACAAAATGCGATAATCTTGCGGCTGGTTTATGCGGATACTTCTCTCGTACGCCTCGAACAGCATTGGAGAGGCCCTCCAATACTGCTTAAAGCCTCCTGAGCGTTTGGAACGGGGTCTTTAGGGGGAGGTGGGTTTTGGTTTGTTTGGTTTGGGTTTTGCCATATATGAATTTTCTTGGGCTTACTTTCATTTTAAATTTGTTAAGGGAAAGGCAGTCCCAAGACTGGGACCGGTAACGTTCACGGTGTTGTAGTTGTGCACCCTATTTATCATTTCAACTTTTTAGAGGGCACGGGGAAGTAGATCCGTAGAACACAGCACAGCGCGATTGTGGTTTTTTTGCCTAGTGACAGATGTGTTTCAGAAAGTGAAAACATATCTCGGACTATTCTGATCATTCCTCTAAGAAGAAATGGCTGAAAAGACAAGGACAGGTTTAAAAAAATAAAAGAAAGCATACATGTTGTTAATGTTAGGGCGGGATTTATGCTCGAACAGAACCAGAGTAGTAAAGGCTAGATTACTGCTTGGTGTCTATTGTAGCAGGAAATCATTTGTGTGTTGTTCTTTATTGTGCTGTTTAAATATAAGTAGTAAAATTTGTCATGTGAAAGTGCTAGGGCTGCTTAAATAACTCTGAAACAGAAGAAATATTGCAGAGCCTTAATTATCTTCGTGCATATTTTAGGGGGACAGAAATGTCATGTTTTCAAGTCCAAAAAAGTTACATTTGATGTGCATGTTCAAGCATATTGAAGGGTATGATTTGTAAATAAAGTTTGGGGGTAGGCATACACTAAAACCAGCTTAGGAAACTACTGTGTTAACACTTCTATTTCCAAGTTCATAGTTTCTTCTCGTTTTCAGAGAGGATGGGCTTTCATGTAACTGTAAAATCATGTAGAACCATTAACAACTCTCCCCACAGAGCACCATGCAGCTGTGAAACTAGTATATGGATGAGAAAATGTACGTTGTGGCTTCTTAGGCGACCGTCTGGTTTTATCCATAAATGTATTTAGAGAGAGAATTTTCAATTATTTTCTTTTGTCTACTTGAACTGTTAAAACCTACTGCCCTTTTTTAGCACAAATTCAATTAATAGCCCTTCTGTGCTTTTACTTCCCTTGAACAACTGTTTCCATAGTGAGGCTTTTCATAGGTATTTCAAAAGAATCTTTTTAGAGAGAAGTCTCTTTAAAAGCTGTTCAGGTAACTTCTGGTAATTCAGTGATCCAGTGTGGTGTTATTTTCATGGTAGGAACTTGTATTTGTTTCATCTGGTTATGTAGAAAAGTGAGTTGTCCAATGGCTTAATTTTCATGCTACTTGAAAAAACACACTTAATTCCTTTAAGAAATTATGTTATTCTCATGTCATGAATGACAGATAAGTTAGTTCTGCACCAGCTAATTGTAGATTAAACTACTGACATGAGCTGTAACTGAAACAAGGTGTGCTTTAAAGAGTCTGGCTGTACTTCAGAATGAGCACTTGCAGTGAGCTGAAAGTTAATTCTGCCTCAGAGTATGTGAATGCTACCAGTTTGTTGGTTTTGGGTTTTTTTCTGATGGTAATATGTATTGTTGGAAAGGTTTTGAGCATTTCGTTTACATTGCAGATAAACTGGGAAGTTGAGCAGACTTCCTGTACAAAAGTGGCCTATTTTTAGTAAGATAGAAGTATGATTAACACTCGCTGTAGCCTTCTGCTGTTACGTAAGGCATTTCTAGTTATGGAGTTAATTGGGACAGAAATGGGGCCAACTGGAAAAATAGCTATGCAACTTCTCTGTATAGTGAGCAACCACGATGGCATTTCTGTATGAGGAAAGAATTCTGGGGCTAGTAATGCTGCACTGGGCTGTTAGTGGTAGGGAAGAATTTTTTTGGTTGAGATCGGCATGTGAAAGTTGCATGTGCATCTGCTGAAAATGCAGAATACAGTGAAGGACTAAACTTCTGCTAAGAATATGAGCCCTGCAGCATATATGTAAAAGTACTAGAGAATGCGCTTAAGAAAAGAGATAGAAAGAAAATACGGTTTTAAAAGAGGGGGATTTTTAATAAGCAGGCATCAAAGTTACGTGATTCGTCTTGTAGCCAATTTAATAGCAGTTGGCATTAAGGATATGTCACAAAATATTTCTTTGATTTGAGTGTTGCTGGTTTAATCCCAGCTGACGACTAAGCACCACACAGCCACTCACTCCACTCCTCCTGCTGTGGGACGGGGGAGAGAACGAGAAGAGTAAAAATTGGAACAAGTTTTTAGCCTCACGTACTCTGATTTGGCTACAAAGCTGAACTCTGGGAAATGGGAAAGTGTTATACAAAAAAGCTGGGTAGAATTTTGCATTGTCATGAATTGTTCACTTGATAACCCTTAAAATTCTTTCAGGGTCTGGCATCTTTACATTTTTGAACAAGTAGTATTTGACAGATCTTGCCACTTTCCTTAGAATGTAATACTGATGACAGACTACTGCAGTTTTTCTTCAGAGCTGCTTGGTATGATAAGGTTGAGTTTATTCACTACTGTCCTCTTGATTCCTCTGACATATTTGGTGTCAGTCTCTCAAAATGTTGAATGTAGACAGCTGGTATTTTAAAAGCCAGAGTCTGTTGAAAATGTTAAACATGTACTACTTCATGTTCAGGTAATTTTTAACAGGTCTGAGATAAATGTGTTATGGAAATTAACTGCCTATTATGAAACTGATTATTTCTCAGTTACTCAATCCTTCCTAAAACTGCAGCATCCTCGCAGTAACTGATGCAGCTCATAATTCAGAGCTGTTATCTCAACAGCATTAGTGGACAGGGAAGTGAATACATATTCTTTCTACTGTGCCTCTTGCTAGAGGAGTTGGAGAAGTAGGGAGTGGTAGGGAAGGAAGCACCTGGTTTTGTGAGCAGCCAGCATTAACCGTTGTTGCTCTATCTACTGTGAATTGGAGCTTTAAACAGGTACAGTAAAAAAAGTGTGGAATTCACTTCTCTGTAGCTGCTGCAGCTTTCTATGCTGGAAAGATGCTACTTCTGGAATTGGCTTGTTGTAGTATTGCTGTTGGGAGTGTGCTTGGCTAAGAACAGTCGGTGGAGTTTTGTATTAGCCCACGTTAGCACGGCTCACAGTTGGACAAGATCCCCTCAATTCTGGTTGTTGACTCTTTCACTAGGGTGCAGACCTCTAAGCAATTTGTATTTGAAAATTTCTCCCGTCGTACACAGCTACTGGAAGATATATTCCAGATAAGTCTGAGGTACAGAAAACCTGTCATCTTCTAACCTAGTGTCACCCAACACTAAGGGGACAGGCAGGTGCTTTTAGGGATCCTTGGCAGAGTGGCAGCAGTGCTAAATCGTAGTTACAATTAAAGCTTTATTTTCTTAGCAGGACATTATGATTAGTGTCATACAGAATTTATAATTAGAATGACACAGGATTTTGAGAAGCAGAAACAATACACTACAATCTAGAAGTAGAGTAGGACAGAATTTATAATGCAACTTAACTTTTCATTTCTAATCACCTGGACCCTCTGCAGATCAGGTGAAATCTGAAGATGTGGTTTGCTGTATCAGTATAATGATCTCATCTAGACTTGAAATTGGTATAAAAGAATATGAGTCACTCAGTCCTTGGAGGAAGCTGAGGATGGTGAGGACATCTCTGGCCACCAGATGGTCTCACTGTCCAGCAGCAGTTTTGGTTCACATTCCTACTTAGGACTTGTAACTGCTTGGTTTTATAGACACGGCTCCGTGTGCCGCCCTGTGCTCCTACAGGGTCATTGGCACCACCTGCTTGGCCGCGTGCCTGGACCTTCAAGGCCAGCAAGGGAGTAACTGTCCTGGTGCCCAGGAATCTTGAGGCTGATAGGGAGGGGAAGAAGAAGTCTGTTGGATTTGTCTGCTTGGTTCACAGGACCTTCAGAGCCTGAGAACAAGAGGAAGGAGGTCACAGCCACAGAGATGGCTTGTAAACGCCAATGGTATTACCAGGGCTTGGGAGCAGGGGGTGCTCGTCACACCTAGTTCAGGAAGTCTGAGAGTTGAAGAAGGGAGCACTCGTTAACACCAGCAGGATATTATTTTATCAATTTTGACCTGAGTTACTGTTCAGATAATTACCTAAATTACTGTTCAGGTAATTGTCTAACTCACTAGCACACGGTGCTGTAGAGGCAGGTAGTACTGGCAAGTTCAGAAAGGGACTAGCCACGGTCGCAGCTGTCCGTGAGCAAGGATGGACAAGCCAGAGCTGTCTGACGGCCGTACCGCAGCTGGGGATGCTCGGTGGTGCAAGGCGTTTCAGTTAGAGGTTGCAGCCTGCGTTTTCTGCTCTGACCATGTAGTTTTGCCGGCTGCAGCTGGCAGAGAGACCGTGGCCCTCAGCGGGACGGGCCCTTGGTCTGATTCAGAGCAAGCTTGAAATTCAAAATAAGTCCTCTCTGTCACCAGAACTTGACTGGTTATTTTAAATGTCTTCTGTTTTCACTTACAACTTGGTCAGAATGTCTTGTTTGAAACTGTGTATTGTAAAACTCCTTCATTATCCTACATGCAATATTTAGACTAGTTAAACTCCGTGTTAGTTGCAAAATAGATGTAAAATACTCTCCAGGAAGGACAACAATCAGTCAAACATAAATGTGGGTATTATACAGGTGTTATTTATGTCCTTGGTGGGATTGTGTTGATGACGATTGATTAATCGCCGAGTTATGCCATGATTTTTCAGAGGTAATAGTATAATTATATATACTATACACAGAGTATAATTCTGTATATTTTACATGTTATATTTTGCAAATCTTAGTCTTTTGCCTATAACTTCTCAATTATTAAAGTATTTGATTCTAAAACTTGCTTCTGGAACCACATGTGGTCTATCAAAGGCAGGTAGCAGACACGGTTTTGTAATAACCTTACAACTTTCTGGGGAAAAGATATCCTAATTTACTGATCTAAATACTGGACTACATGGTATTATATTATTTTTAAAGTTATATTCTGCTTAATAAAGTAGGGTTTTTCTAACCCTAACCCTTAAATCTGACAGATTTACTGTCTTTGTGATGTAGAGACCGGAGGAGAGCGTGGTTTTGTTTTTGAAGAGGTGATTATCATTTTGAGCCTGTTCAGATTTAGATTCAGGTGTGGTTTATCCTTTCCCCAGGCTGGCTGAGCACTGGGTTTCTATCATAAAACAGACTTTTAAAAGAGAGAAGAGAAGCTTCTGTGAAGAAGTCGGTGATTATTAGGCATGTACAAAACCTAATTACTAACTGCTGTTGATGGGTCTGAATTGTTGGGATCTGCAAAGCTTGCAAACTAAGATTTGGTGGTTTGTGTGCACCGAAAAATATTATTTGTGGATATGAGTAGGGGAAGAAACAAAATTCTGTGGAGACTAACGAAATTCTTGTTGTAATTTGCAGAAGTAGTTTTGGCCTTAACCAACTCATTTACGATGTAGAACGAGTCTTTCAGCAGCAGCCCGAAGGCTGATTTAGTCACAAACAAGTAGTGTGTAACGTGCTTGCTGCGTTTGGTTACTCAGGAGATGACGGCGAGGAGTAGTGTATACCTGCAGGAGGATAATTTTCTGTGTGTTTTGTAGCCATAGGTATTACCCTGAAAGTAGTGCAAAACACTTCTCGTAGGTGCACGTGACTATTTTGCTGCTGACAGCCCACTGACTCTTCTCCGTGTAGGGAGATGACCTTCAAGGAGTATGGGATTAGTATGGGAACACACTCATTATACAGACGTAGCTCTTCTCTTGCAGGGTCAGTCGTTTAGATGGCACATTGATGAGTAAGATATTCATATTTATACTTTAAGGTCAAATTTGGTTGACATTCATTCCAGACAGAAGATGACTGGTCAGTCACTGGTATGTGCATAAAAGCAAATAAATGAAGTATATACCTTGTCATGGTGGAATGTGTAAAATGCCTGATTTAGTGAACTGCAGTGTGAAAAGCAATACTGAGAAAGATGTGTGAGTATTTTGTCATCTGGTGTGTTTCTGGGTTTGGATCTTTGTTTGTTTTTTGTATTTTTTTTCTTGGCTGTTTGGTATGTTTTGCAAATTGTGCAGTACCTTAGAACTGGGGTTTGCTGAAATAACAAATTCTGTTGGTTTTATGCTCTAAAACGTTTACTTTACAGGTGTGTATATATACCCAGTATGTTCTCGTGTCTAAAGATGAAGATGCCTTAAAGATCTGTTCAGCTGTTTACTGCTAATGTGTAGCCCTGAAATTACCAGATGACTCCTAAGAGTTACATACGTGGTAAATATTTGAGACATGCAAGTGCCTCAAGGTTCTGCTGAGCAACTATTTTTAGAAACAATACAGCAAACCTTCTGAAAATCCATTTGTTTTATTTCTGCTTGTCAGTCATCTCACTAAAGAAAGTTTCCTTCTGCTTTGTAGGGTTGTGCACTCTTAAAATTCAAGTCAACTGTCTTGAACTATCCTGACTGACATTAAAGTTCACCTTCACACACTGACCCAACCTGCTGAGTTACGTTATGTGGAACTGCAAGACGTCATGGCTTGGCAAGGATTAAGCTTGGAGTAGCTCAAACCAGCAGACTTGAATTTTAAGTGCATTTGGCAGTGGACATTTTATTATTTTGTTTGTTTAGTTTTAGTAGTACAGAGCATTCAGAAAGAGCTCTTAAATTTCAGTAGTTTTTTAGTACGAGCACAGTTTTAATTCTTAATTGCCTTATAAATACAATGCTCTAATGCTAGGATAAATTCCCTATATACGGACTTGCTGAAGTTTCAGGGGGCTCACCTTAACAGTTGTCATTTATTTAAGACAGTTATACCTAATGTTTTGATAGACACAGTGGAATTCTCGATGTACTTGTGTTGTAAGTCTAGGAAAAAAAATAATCTGTTGTAATGACAGCTCATAAGATAGATGAAGTACGTAAACCTTCTTGCTTCTTTCTCATCAGGAAATATTGATGAAGATGTTGTAGTGATTGAAGCGTCCTCCACTCCCCAGGTCACTGCTAATGAAGAAATCAATGTTACCTCAACAGATAGTGAAGTGGAGATTGTCACAGTGGGTGAAAGCTACAGGTGAGGCTTGCATTTCTCTGTATTAATACAGTTTTGCTTGTCTGCAGGTTTGTCACAAGGCTCTGTATCATTTAAAGCCCATAAGGTAATGTCACAGAAATTCTAACCAGGATGCATAGTATGCATTTTTGATTTAAAAAACCAACAAACAAAAAAACCTTCCACAAAACCCAAACAACAACAAAACCCATGGAAAAAAAACCAAACCAAAGCAAAGCAGAGAAACAAACAAAAAAATCCCAAACCACAGCTTTGCCAAAGATCGACAATGCAACTAATCTGGAATTGTTGAGGTGGTAGTAGTTAGTGTGATTGATGGGCAGGATTTTGGGAAAGTAAAGCTGGACAGTGAGATCCTGGAGAGAGCAAGTTCAGGCTGAGATGAGCATTTCTCAGGGAAGCGTCCTACTCCTTTGAAGCTTCTGCTGTTTATGCTTTCCTCTTCTGCTGTGTCTCTCTGCAAGTTTTGTGTCATACTTATCAGAATCTCTTGAAGTGGAGTTCCTTGGAAAAAAGAAAACTTGAAATTGTTGTATGCACGGGACTGTTGGAGATGCCTGCCTGTTACGTGTGCTTGCACGTTTGTGAACATGAAGGCGAAACTGTAGGATGTGAGGGATGGTTTTTCGTTTCTTGTCATGACAAAGGAGCGACAAGCAGTAAATGAAAACAGTCCGTCTGTTTGTCGCCAGGTAGTGCCTTCACTTATGCAGGTTTAAATGTAATATAATAGACAAGTTGTCCTGCAAAAATCACTTGTATTAGAGTAAACATCACATGGAATGAAGCGATGTTATGTTTAAGACAAATGCGTGTGTAATGTAGATGTCATGAACACTGGGAACTTACTAAATTTTTCTGTTAAATTCCAACACACAAAGGATGTCGTATTCACAAACATATGTAGCCTGAATTTAGAGCAAAGAGGAAATGGGGACATATGAGAGAAATCAACATAAAGAAATATTTCTCAGCAATATGTTTCTTTATACTTCCTTCTGGTACAAGGAAAACAAAAGCTGTACAATCAACAGATGCTCTGTCTTGAGGTGATTAGAAACATGTTTCTAGAAATAGTGGATTTATGCACTTGAGTGTATTTGTTGAGAAGAGTCCTTAAAACTTGTCAACATGTACACCTGAAAAGGCTTCAGCTAGATCAGGTTAATGTCTGTTAGTCTCTTACAACTTGCATGTAGAGCTTTAAAGGGTAAAAAAATGAGGCTAGATGAAAGTGATTGTGCTTGCAGAAACCTGATTAAAGACAGATAAGATGCTTTTGAAAAACAAACAGCTTTCTTCCTTGCAGCAGTAAGAAATATTTTGTGTAGTTGCTATAAAAGACTTGAAAAATTATTTTCTTCCCTTACCTTCTGCAATGCTATAGCCAAAACTGGGGCACCAACACCCCCACCCCTCGTTTTTGTTGATGTCAGTGGTGTCCTTACTGGTGACTTAAGTAAGAAGATCATCGAATCATGGGCCCTTTGTCGTGAATTTAAAATTTTAGTCTGCTTGGTTTGTTAGACCTTCTAACATGCAGATTCCTCAAAGGCATTTGATCATTTAAGACTATAAAAGAATAGTCAAGGTTTGCTCTTTAACTGTGTACTGCTGAGAAAAGACATCTCTGAAAATATTCAGCCGAAAACCTTTTGTGAAGATAAAAGAAATTACTGAGTCTTATTTTGTATTGGAAAGAGTCGTGATTCTGTGTCAAAAAAGAAAATGCAGTAAGAAAACAATTCTAGGAAGTTTACTATAAAGAGGAAGAGTTGTAAATTCATATCTTGAGCCTGAAATGTCAGGAACTTCTAAACTGGTCTTTTATACTTTGAATATAGAGAATTTCCTATGCAGGTTTTCCTGTGTTTCAAGCCTATTAGTTTTGCCAGCTGTAGTGGAACAAAGGCAGCTCTGGGACATCTAAATGATGGTTAAGTAGAAAAGAAAAAATAAAAATGCTCTAAGTGAAATTAACTTTGTGACGGTTATTTAGCAAACTGAGAATACTGTTCAAAGTAAAATAAGTAGTGACTTTTGTTTTTTAAAACTTGTGTATAGATGAGAGGGGTTACCATATTTTATAAAAGGGCAAAAGTGTGGTTTTGGAGGGAAGTAAAAAGAAAAAAAAAAAAGCAAAGCAGAAATGCAAAAATTAAGATGCCTCTTTTGACAGTTCATAGTACTGCTTTTTCTGTGAAATCTGAGGCCAAGTCTGTTACATCCACCGAATACTCTGGAACTAACACTCGTGTTTTTCTCAAAACTCAATATCCCTAAATTCAGATAAGGACTTACAGATTGCAAATTAATAGTGGTGGAAAAGACTGTAGAGTTGAAAAAGGTGATATAGATTCTGGAGGCTGTCGCCTTGACATTTGTCTTTATATGAAGCATTCTGCAGGGAAGTCACAACTTCACACTTGACAATTTCAGAAAACTTAATTCTGAAATATTAATCTTGACCTTAGTAAATAAAAGATGGATCTAATAGTAGGTTCTAAATTTAAGCTGTGGTAGGAATTGATGGTTGAGATATTAAAGCATGTTAAAGCTGGTTTCTCTACCTTCCTAAAGGGAAGATAGAAAGCATTATTTTTAAGAAAATATTTTTAAACAATTGTCTATATATAGATAATAGGAATATTTTAATTTATTTACAATTTACAGGTGAAACTGACTTTGAAAGAAATTGATGTACTTGAATACAGGAAGTTTTTTGTGAGAATGAACTTGGTAATACCTGCAGGTCAGCTGATGGTTGATTGTGCATAAAAGCTTACTGAGTATTTTAGTACTAAAGGTCAGAAAGTAGGGAAGAAAATTCCTGAAGGTTTGAATCTGTCTCTTCCTGAATCCTCCTTTCAGTCATACCAATTATTTTATTTTTTTTGAGAGAGAGAAGAAAGAAGGAAGCCAGCATTTTCCAGACAACAAACCTAGGTCCCTCAGAAACTCAAAATTTGTGTTTAGAATTGGAGAAGCTAGAAGGGGGCGGGGGGAAAGGGGAAAGAGAAGTTTTGTGTTGGAAGGGCTGAGGCGAATCGTCTGTTGTGACGCAGAACCAGGAGCGCGTTAGTGGACGTGAGATCGTCTGTCACTGTTCTCAGCGAGTTGTGGGCAGGACAGGTAAAGAACATAGAAACGGAACATTTCAAGAAGGAACATTCTCTCCAAGAAAATGGTAGTGATGCTGAATGCAGAGAAAATAAAGGAGAAGCTTTAGAGAACCAGAGCTGTGAGAGAGAAAGGGTTTCTTTCTGCAGTGCCTTTGACCAGGCGTTTTGGGTAACTCCCCAGCTCCTGCCTTGCTCCTCGTGACAGCAAACAGCACAGCTTTGTGCTCGCTTTTAAGCTTTGCTGTCTCTCTTAAGAGTAGTATCGTAAGGGCTTGAAGATTTAATTTTTTTCTCCCCCTCCCTTACAGCATTTATTTCTCGTCCTTCTCCACTCGGTGAAATCCTACCCTGATGAGTGCTGCTTTCGTAAAAGCAAGATCTGCCCAAAAAGACAATGATGGGACGTAGTGCTTGATCCTAAGCTGCCCACAGCACACTTCATCAGTAGCATCAGTGTAAAATTGCCCAGCAGTAGCCCCTCGTTTTGCTCCCCAAGAGTAAGGAGAGCACTCATGAAAACAGTTGCTTGTTTCCATTTCCTCCTGAAGAAACTATTCTGAAGCTTATTAAACCCGGTGAAAATCATTTGTGTCTAGAAAAACACTTTCAGTGGGAGTTGCTAAGCTGCAATCTCTTTGGATTTATTCCACAACTGAGAAATGCAGACCCAAAAATCTTAATTTAGATCAAGAAATTACCAAAAAACTTTGTGACTACATCCCTTTGTAGGCTCTTTTGTTACCAGAGCTGGTTAATTATTTGTCTGATTTTTATTTGCCCTGTGAAATCAAGATGCTAATGCTCTTCTGCTAGTTTTCTGAGTGCTGGCTGATGGGATGCAGTTGGTAGTGTGTGGAATCCTCACTTGATCACATGCACGTAGAAATTTGTCACTTGTTTCAATGTTGCGCACAGTATCAGGTTTTAAAAAAATACATATAGAAATCTGTCGTTGGTTAGGGCTGGGCCGGCCACTAACACGGGCAGATGCTCTCTAAACCCCTCTTCTTTGTTTTCACCCAAGTGATAACATGAAATGCATGAATTACAAATATTAGTAAAGTAACTCTGCATATATAAATATTTCTAGCAGAATTTAAAGCATTCAGAATGTACATAAAAGTGGGGTTTTTTTCATTTGGTAGGGCTAAATCATGTATAACTGCTGCCTGACTGCTGTTGTAGGGTTTCAACAGTGAATTTTTTGTAAGTTACCTGCATGGATTTCGTAGGAACATGGTTTAAAGACCTTTAAACTCTACCTGTTGGGTATTTGCCATTATGTTACCTAGTAAAGGCTTTTTTTGTAAGCACATATCTAGTGAAGGTGAAGTAGCGAGGTATTTCAACGTGACAAAATGCTTTTGTAGTAATAATGTGAAAAACCATTTCAAATAGGTTCTCCAGGAGAAAAATTTAATAGTAGCAAAATTTAAGTCAGTACTTAAGGTGTTACGTTCTTTTGAAGGTCTCGTTCAACACTTGGACACACGAGATCCCACTGGGGACAAAGCTCTGGTTCTCATGCTTCCCGACCTCAAGAGCAGCGGAACCGCAGTCGGATTTCCACAGTCATACAGCCCCTGAGGCAGAACGCAGCGGAGGTGGTGGACCTCACCGTGGATGAAGACGGTAAGTTGCGTCGCTCTGAGAAATCTCTTGCTTTCTCAGAAGCAGGCTGGTCAGTGTGAGGGGAGTGGAGTTAGTTGCACCAGTTACAGTACTCTATGAAAAAGTCTGAATTCTAGACAAACTGATTTCCAAGCCTTCTTTTTAAAATTAAAAGTTTAGTCATTCCCAGTGGGTTTACTAGATCTAATTTTTCTTCCAAAACTGCCTTGGGTGTGTGTCTGAGGGCTGACTCACCAGGCAGAAATTACAGAACAGGTTGGAATGATGGCTTTAAAAATATGTATTTACTTCAATAGAACACTATAAAAGGAAAATCTATCGCTGCGTATGCTATGGAATAGTTACTGTTCTTTCAGACCTTGGAGTAAAAAATAATTTTCAAAAAAAAGAAAAGAGAAACAACTCCAAACTAGTGAAGTAGGTTAGGTTTCTGAAACTGCAAGTGTTCATCATCTCCTAACATTAAAACTTGCTGGTACTGAATAAGTCTATTCCTGCTGAAAACCATAAGAGCAACTTGCAGGTACTGTCAGAAGTTGGGAGAACGAAAAACAAAAGCTAAATTTGTGCAGGTTCATTTTTTTGATGGTGGTGGTTTTGAGGATTTCTTGGGTGCACGTTACTTTTAACGCTTAACAGAAGTTTAGTTGTGTTGTGGCTCTGTGCCCGAGTGCATCCCAAGCTAGTATCTTGCAATATCTAGTTCAAGTTGTCTTTTTTGGGGGGGTTAGGTTGAAGAGTTGGAAGGGCTTGGAATTGGTTTTGGTTGTCTGATAGTTTTTGAGGATGGGTTGATTTAGCGATTCTTGTCCTCATGGATTTACTGTGAAATATCCCAACAGCTCTGCCATTGAAGGCTACTATGCATCTATTGCTTTAACGTACTCTTCAGACTCAAGTTATAGAATTCAGTCTTAAATCCAGGAACAAAATTATGCTAAAAAATATTATTGTTGAACAAACTTTTACTTCTGTAACATGTATATTTAAGACTAGCTGTTTCTTCCCTCCACAGAGGAAATACCTTAAGACGAGCCTTCAGGGATTTCAGGAATATTATTTTTGGGTTTTGTCATCAAATTTCACAAGTGAACTAGTGTGAAATGATAAAAACTCTGAATTAACACTGTTACAAGGCAGCTATGCCCTTTATCCTAGTGTTACTGATGTCTTCCACAATACTAGTCTTAAAACTTTGCTAGCAAATTCCATGAACATAAGGATCATATTTTTATCCATCTTCCCGGACTAATGCCTGTGAGGTGTGTTGAAATTAAGTTTCTTTTAGCGAGTAGTTGGGGATTGACCAAGCCCACTGACTTTTACTGGTTTTGGGGGGAGAGACAGGACTGGTTGTATTGCATGTGGTGAGTCAGGAAAGCAAGAGGTTCACGGGGTGACTGAGCCTGGTCTGACGGCGGGGCTGCTTGCCGAGTGTTTTAGCACCAGGTCTTGTCAACGTTAACCTGTACATGTCCTGCCTACTTGCTGGGTTTTTTGGATTTAAACCTTAGTACATTTCTCCCAAAATGTTTTCCTTTAAATGGAATTAGTATATTGGAATGCTGCATTAAAATCCTGAGGAGTTTAAATGTAGACATTGGATCATGGTTTTTTTAATGTGATGAGTTGGAAGATTTGCAGGAAGGGAGATGTGGTTATTCCCTTGCTTGCTGAGTTGCTGATGTCCCTACTAGATACGGTCTTGAAACCTAGTCATATTTTGAGACTTTCTGTAGTGTTTGAAGTGTCTTGATGCTTTTTTGTTTGGGTTTTTTCCCCTGATACCCATGCAGACGTTTTACTAAAAAAAAAGAGCTCTTTCTGTTGATGCTTGCTTTTAGGGTGTCTCATAGTCCTAGTCATGTCATTGCCTTGTCAGTAATTAGAGAGAAATTTCAAACTTAGACTTTTTCAGAAGCAAATTTAAATTATGCCACCAAGTATCTTTTTAATTTTTAACCTGTTTACAACTGTGTAGTAGAGAACAAGCTCTATCAAGTGTTTGTTGTGTTTTCCCGGATCCAATTAAGTATATTGCCAACAGCTACCATTGTAGTGTGCAAAATGAACATGTATGTGCTCTTACCAGATGTCTCATACATGAGAAGCAGATTCCTTAAATCAGCACATTGATACTAGAAATTGAGTTGCTCTTGCTGTAGCCTTTAGTACTGTGCATCTCGAATGACTGAAGTTTGTAAACTAGTACTGCTCATTTAGATGTTGTTATGCTGTTCTTGGTTAGTAATCTAAAACTTTTTCCTGCACTTTGTAGGCATGAAAAATATGGTAAGGCTAATATGTAGTCATAGAGTAGTTTGCCTGTGGATTTATGAAGGATTTCGAGAAGTGTTTTCATTATAAAGTAGAAGTAAATTAATTTCCTTTCTAGTAGTATTTTATTCAACAAAGAAAACTTGATAGATTAAATTTGGTTGGGAATTGATTTTATATTCTTAAAATTTGAGTTGATTTCTTTGAGAAAAAGAACATTTTTTTTCCATAGACGAATGAAACAGAATTAACTTCTGTACTTTGTACCTGTTAGGCTTTTTTGCTCCAAATTCCTTAGCATCTGGCAAGACCAGAATTGAGAATTTCTTGTAAAAATGATTAAAACCCAGCAAAAATAATAAAAAAAAAACCCAAAACCCAGCAGCTTTTAATGCTTGAAGAACATGAAAGCTTTTTTTTTTTCCCCTTATGCTAGAGCCGACAGTTGTGCCAACCACGTCAGCAAGAGCGGAGCCGCAGGTTGTGAGTTCCGCTTCCAGCAACAGTTCTGGTACGTCTACCTCAGAGCAGGTCTCTGAAGCAGCTCCAAGCGCCTCCAGCAGCCAGCCGCCCGCAGCGCCGGAGACGGCTGCCAGTCTTCCCGGCGGCAGCACTGCTGGCACTTCAGCGGCAGGTACGGAATCGCAGAGCTCTCTGAACTGTTGCCTTGCCTCCTAATACAAAGGAGGTACAGGAAGTTAATCTGCGTTCTCTAGACTAAAAGACGTGAACTTCCATTACCAAAGATAACAGTAATAAATTGAGAGGACAGGAATCTGGAAAAGATCTCCCCCAAAGATGAAGTCATTGGTTTCTCCCCCAAAGATGAAGGAGGCCGTGCTGGAGCCTTCTGCTTTTGCCTACTGGAATGATTTGATTATACCTGATGAACCACAGCCTTGCTTTTTGAGGAGGTAGAATGTAGTTCACAGGGAATTCAGTGTGTTACAGGAATGTTCTGGGTTTTTTAACATGTATTGTAAGGAAATGAAGGATGTATATAGATTCTGTGAACCTCCCCCTGTAGATCACTTCACTGGAAGCGCATTTATACAGATGTGCATAAATATGGACCTGCAATAGGTGGGTATATACAGGTAGCACTCATCATCTCTGAAATGTGGGTGCTCTGCCCCATCTGCAAGTTGGGTTAGGTACAAAACAATGTGAGCTGACCACAGGTGCACAAGAATTTGAGAGCTCTGCACACTAACCAGAGAGACGATCTTTCCACACTGAAAACATGTTTTAAACCAGTGTAATAAGGCAAGTGACAGTTCACGTCCTCTAGTGGTTCCCATGAGGACATCCACCTGAACCGCTTAAGTTTTTGTTCATTTGAAAGGCATAGCTAAATCTTTTTTTTTTTATATCTGCTTTTTTTAAGTCTGTATCTGTTTTTTTCAGTTGGTTAATTTTTTAATCATGAGGTACATTTTAGTTTTTTTTTCTAAGACACTTGTTCAGGGTGATCAGCTGTACTAATTTCTTTCACTTAACTTTGTCTTCAAGATGATCTAAGAAGAACCGCATCTACTACAACACTGGAACCTGGCCCTCCGGCCATGCCGAGATTACCGTCGTGCTGCCCTCAGCATTCTCCTTGTGGAGGGCCTTCACAGACCCATCACGCGCTGGGACACCCGCACACAAGCTGCTTTCAGCAGCACGGCCACCACTTCCAACACCACCACCACCACCACCACAACCCTCACCCAGCGGTCCCCCTGTCTCCTTCGTTCAGTGACTCCAGCTGCCCTGTTGAAAGGCCTCCTCCAGTGCCCGCGCCCTGTGGAGCAAGCAGCAGTTCCGGCACCAGTTACCACGACCAGGCACGTGTAATTCTTGCGACTCTCGCTTCTTGATTTCAAGTTGTTACAGATGGAAAGCATAGAATAGGATGCTGAATTATACTCTGATGTTCTGTAGAGAGCCTTATAGAAGGCAACTAAAAGGAAGATTTGAGCTATAATAGATGAACACAAAAAATTGAAATTTTATGGGAAGTCATAATCCAATAAGTAATCATTGACAGCCAACATCTTCTTGACGACTGTAAATGATGGTGGCTGTTTAAGCAAACCAAACATAATACCTTGAAATGTACTCCACTGATCACAACAGCTTTGCAGTGCAAATAATCGAGCTGCTTTAAGGGAAGAAAGAACCAAGTCTATTATATAATCTGTACCTGTTTATAAAAGGTGTAAAAGAGTTGCTCTTCTAAAAGCATTGTTTTCTCTAGACCAAGTAACTAAAATTGTAGCTCTAAAGGAATACAGGTATAAGTAAGAAGAATACTTTGCAACCTTAATTTACAACATGCAGAACTACCATTCTGGTTTGTTTTACGTGTTAATACATTAACACTTAACTGAAAACACTCAGGATTGTTTTTTGCCTCCAGATATTGCAATGCGTGTAACTGCTTTATGCCCGCTGATTTATCCATCATAGGTTTTTTGATATTTTTTTCATGCAGTCTGGTGTAATGTATTTAGTCTTTCTTACCAGTTTCAAGAACTTTAGGAGTAAGAAATGCTAACTGTCTCTAAAGAACATTCCAGAGTTCAGCCTTAAAATTTGGATCTCAGTTGCTTGTGATAGTATTTATTTTTATTTTTAATCTCATTATGCTTGAGGGTGACTTTGTTTCCAGTGTTTGAAGGATTGTTTGAAAAAAGGTGGTTTGTTTATGCAGCAGGCATTGCCAGTAGACTTAAGCAGCAGCGGCATAAGAAGTCACGGAAGTGGTGCTTTTCACGGAACGTCTGCTTTCGACCCCTGCTGTCCTGGTTCTTCTTCTCGAACTGCAATTTACGGGCATCAGGCTGGTGCTGGCCCAAGCCAGTCCATAACAATAGACGGGTACGGATCGAGCATGGTCGCACAGCCACAGCCCCAACCTCCTCCTCAGGCATCGCTCTCTTCCTGCCGGCATTACATGCATTCTCCTTGTGAGTACTGATAAGTGTTGGGTACCTGGGGAGGGAAGGCCAAACAAACAAGAGAAGAGCCTCCCTCACGACATACGAAAACTTAGTAGCTGCTTGTTCCGATCTTAGAACTGCCCTGGCAAAACACACGTTAAGAAATGTATTTAAACAGTTCAGTTTTTGTGGAGGATAGGAACAGGGTTAAGGTGAAGTTAAAATACTTTCTTTTGAGTCGCCTTAGTAACATTCAGACTTCAAAAATTGTATTTACTCTGAAGGTATTTTTCATCTGCTTTGTATTTAGGCAATGTCTTTTTATTTCTTTTTCCTTGGTCTGTCCCCGCAATAAGTTCAACTTGAGCAAGCTCAGAGAGTCAACTCATTTGATCGTGATTTCTTTTTTTGGATTTTATTGTCTCTGTAGAATAGTGAACTTGTGGAGGGGGTGTTAAATTTTTTAAAAATTAAACAACAAACTCAAAGTAAAATTTATCACCATATGTTTCTTTTTCAGCACGCTTTACAAATAGTTTTGTTTAGGTTTTTTTTCTTTTTACCAGTCTTGGTAAGTGGAATACTTCTGGCTGCACAAAGTGTGTGTTGCCTGTAGGGTATATTGCTGGAATCACTATTTAAAAATTGCATAAACACATATTCCCACATTGCCACTGTTTACACTAGTGTAGTAATATTGAAGCACCTGTGTGAAGATACTTTTTTAAAAATAAATGTAAGACAGAACTTGCTACTGACCCAATTAAAACCAGCTCTTTTCATTGCAGATGCTTCTTTGACCAGACCTCTTCACCATCAAGCTTCTGCATGTCCCCACTCTCATGGAAACCCTCCTCCACAGCCACAACCTCCACCTCAAGTCGATTACGTTATCCCTCATCCAGTGCATCCCTTCCATCCTTCAATCTCCTCTCATGCATCTTCTCATCCTGTTCCACCTCCACCTCCACCACCAACTCATCCTTTGGCCAATGCAGCTGCTCCAATACCACAGCATCTTCCCGCAACGCACCAGCCGATATCCCATCACATCCCTGCAACAGCACCTCCGGCACAGAGGCTACATCCTCATGAAGTGATCCAGAGGATGGAGGTCCAGAGAAGAAGAATGATGCAACACCCAACGTATGTCACAAATGTACTCAGAACAATATCTAAACATATAATTCGTTTCCCTCAGGTTTGTAAAATGTTGCATGTGAATCTCAAACTGTTAATTGCATGGTTAGGAACTGTTAGTGTTAAACCATGGTAAGAAATGTCTTTACTTACTGTCACAGTCCCGTGAGCCTTAAGGCTGAACCTCTTCCATTACATCTCTTAACAGTGTCTCCAGGTAAGGCACAGATAGGGCATGAAAGAGAAGGAAAGCTGTTTCTCTTGCCCAGTACTGATCCTCCAAACAGAGCCAGCAATTCCTTTTCAAACTGGACAGCCTAGAAAAATACATCAGAAGTTCTTTTCACATGTGTTCCTTGAGTGTGTTTTGCCTTGTTGATGCTGTTAAGATTCTTTTTATCTAACTAATGATTTAAAAATAAAGTGAACAATTGATCAGAAGAGACTGTCTACCAGGTTTAATTCAGATTTAACCTTAGATACTTACCTAGCTTCACTATGCCTGTATGTCTTTAGAGGAGACAGAAGAGACTGAATACTGTCTGTATGAGAAAGCAACCAGTGTAGCTTTGGTGGTATTGATTAAGGGATGCTACTGTTGTTGCTAAACTAGGTCCATGACACTAGTATTAACAGAAGTCAGGTCCGTGCTGGCTTAATATTCAGTCACTAAGTAACTGAAGTGATTTTCATTCTGGTGATAATGCTTTTCAGTATCGGAGAATTGCAAGAACGGGCTCTCTAGTTGTTACTCCCAACTTTATAAATATTCTACTGGTAGCTAAAACTGATTTAGAAGTTAGCGCTTAATCAAACGTTTGGTTTAACTTCAACTTTTGAGGCAATTTCCAGATAATTCATAAACTTATCTATGGCAGTAGCTCCTCAAAGTGGCGTGTGCCAGACTTTCCCATCCCTTCCCCTGTCCCCCAGGAAAGTCAAATCCAACCCTGTTTTCTCAGTCATTAAAATTTTGATCTGTCTGAATCTACACCTGTTATTTTGTTATATTTGCTATGCAAATGGTGTAACCTCTAAATGCTGTAACCTTAAGAGGTGGGCGTAGTGCTTGTGTATCACCATCATTGTGCCATCGTACCCCAAATTAATTTTGGGAACATTCAAGCCAGTGAATGTCAGACAGCGAGGGAGCATTTTAAGAAAAAATGTTAGTGGTAGCTATCTTACCAGTTCTGCAAACTTGCTGATAATTTGGGAATCGGAAATGTGCAAGCTGACATTTCTTACTCTAGAGAATTTTCTTTGTATGTGTAGAAACTGCAGTTACACATTGATAAGTTCTTCCTTGACATTTTCTCTGAAATCACCGGTCTCGGGTCAGATCGTGTCAGTGTGCTCTGTGAGGTTTCTCCTCCAGTTTTGTAATCTTATGGAGTTGTTCCACTCTTGGTCTCACTTTTCCCCTCTAACCCTCATACAAATTACATGCAAAACAAATATTGTCAGCGGTTGTGCGATAGACAGTCTAGGATTTTTACATTAACAGAAATAAATGTTTCTTTTACATTAAGACTCATTTTAGGAAAAATGGGCATTCATTTTTTATGGAACTATGGAAGTTGTTTTGCTATGTGGTTGTTGGAGGTGTTTTAATTATTATTTTGTTATTAAAATATGTTCTTCCAGACTTTTCCCCATAGTTACTCGATAACCTGAAGGGAAGTGAGACCAGGAGTAAGTTCTGCTGATAGGTCTGTTCCCCTGTTGGTCTTTACCATTGCAGAAAACTAATGCTTCCGACATCGTTTATACAAGCTTGACAGATTTCTCTGGCCAAGTGTCAGTTTGCAGTGGTTAGAGTAGTGTGCTGTTAGGCAACTTACCTCTCTAGACATGTCTAGTCTGCTTTGTCAGGTAGTTTACGGTGGTACTGAATCTGAAAGCAGTGTACTGCTGTCACAAAGTCCAGGTTTCTAGGTTGAATAAAAAAATTCTGCAAAGAAAAGAAAAACACAAATCCATTTCTTTCTGTAACTGAAAAGTGGTAAAGTAGCAGAAGTCAGGCAGCTGGTTTTGGGGGTTTTCTTCTTCTATACCAGCTGGCATAGAAAAAACTGCACTTCTGTGACTTGAGCTGTGATATGAACGTGCTTCAAGGAAAATGTCCTGATTAGTGTGTTAAGTTTTCCCAAGTTACTTTTGCTGGTATAGTTTTAGCAGAGAGAATCTGCAGCATAGCTGTGAATGACTCTGAATCTCAGCTTGACTGGCGTGTGGCCTTTGCTTGCCTGCCTGCAGTTTGAGGTTAGGGTTAAACACTTCGTCGGTCCTTCTGTGGTCAGGTCTGCCAAATGAAGGGCAGATCACAGTAGCTGAAGATGACTTTGAATATGAAATCTGCATTATAACTAGTTTCCAACCTATATCTAAAGTTGAAATTAAACCACTGTATGGGAAGTTTGTGGGTTTTTTATTTTATTTTAAACACATTCCAGTAATTCAGCCCATAATGTTTCGATTACAGATGTTGCTTTCTTGATGCTAACAAGTATGTGAAATTAACTGTTGCTGTTTTATGTTGTTTAGACGTGCTCATGAGCGGCCTCCCCCACATCCTCACAGAATGCATCCCAATTACGGCCATGGGCATCACATTCATGTGCCTCAGACAATGTCTTCCCATCCTCGACAAGCTCCAGAGAGATCTGCCTGGTTAGTAATCAAATGCTATTTTAGTTCTTTGGGACTCAGGACAAAAGACCATAATGTGCTGATCGCAGGGCTGGTAATGCTGGCTGTGATCTTAAGAAGTGCTTCATGCACCTGGAGTTTAAAATCTGTAGGTGTTGATTTGGCTTTGAAATATTGCTCTGAGTACTCAGTACCTTAAATGTATTTCTAGGGGGCTTTGTCCATTGCTTTTAAAGTGGAATTGAGTGTTACTGACTCTAAGTAGTTACTACAAGAATTTATTTTAGAATAGCTAAGTAACACATTGCTGAAGACTATTCTTACACTTAGGTTCTTTGTAAAATAAAGGTTTGAATTTGAGGTACGAACTGATTTGTTCTCTCTACTCTGTGTCTGAACTTCTTTAAAATTACATCAGGCCCACTCATGAAGGTTCCACAATATATTTATCATTTTTTGAGAAGATACTTTTGGCCATTAGGGAAGAGGTGTGTGTGTGACAGCTGCTGTTCCCACAGCGTGAGATACAGAGAAGACTCCACACTGGTAGTGTTACTGGGCACAGTAAATGTGGAGTTGTCTCTACTGATTTGTCATACTAAATCTTCCCAGCTGATTTACAAGCAGCTTTAAGTTATGGTAGGATTAAGATGATTTTTTAGCCAAGTTTAAGGAAAAATGTTACGTAAAGCTGTTGCGGTAGCTGTGCTGTGTGTAGGCTTTCCAGTGCAGTGGAACTGTGTCTGGGAGCGAAGCTGTGCCTGTGCTGTAATGCCACTTTCCTTCCTGTGACAGGGAGCTGGGCATTGAAGCTGGTGTGACTGCAGCTACTTACCCTCCGGGGCCCTTGCATCCTCACTTGGCCCACTACCATGCACCTCCTCGACTTCATCACTTGCAAATAGGAGCTCTCCCTCTAATGGTAAGGAGATAGCTTATGAAAAATGATGATCATTGACTGTTGTGATGGTTTTGTTTGTCAGGAAAATTATTTTAAGGCTTTTACTGCATTTAATTGGACATGTATAGATTGCCGCAAAAGTTAGCGGTTCACCTAAAGAGAAAAATACTCCAGTGTGTCTGTGTATTGCTCCTAGATAGGGAGCTAGGACAGGCTCATGTCTAATAAGAGAAAACATGATAGGACACTAACATTTCTAACTTCAGCTCTTGTAAAATGAAACATATCTGAATTAAATTGCCACTTGCATTGCGATGCATTGACCCTCTGCATCTGATTTTTAAAATTCAGATTTTTCTTTAATGAGTCTTGGATTGTTAAAGGTACCAACTTTCCACTCAGTGCATGAAGATTAGCACTGGTGCTTTAATTTTAAGGTGTGTATACAGCACAACTAGAATTCCACCTAGAGATTTGGTTATTTTCAAATAATATTTGCCGTTCATCAACCAAATTCTGTGTGATAAAGCATATAATTTAGTAGCATGAGGTGGTACAAGCAACAGGACGTATGAGGGTAAACTAGTCCCTTGTTACACATAACTTTTCTTAATCTACAGTAGAAAACCAAGGAAATCAGTATCACTGACCTGTATAGGATATTATTTTTGAAATATTTGTAGGTTTTTATAAATATTCTTGATTTTGTTGAATGAAAATTCATAAAGACACAAGTTTAGTTTAATGGAGTTTGTTTACTGTTTGTGTGTGGTATTCTGTGTGGCTAACTTGTATTATTCTTCAAGTTAGATAATCTAATCAAAAATGTGGGCTCATCTGTAAATGAATGCTAAAATTGGAATTAAAAAAATCAACCCGCAAGTCTTGTGCATCCAAAACTCACCTGTTAATAGCCAGAATAGACAGCTAGGGATTGAAGTGTAAATTCACAACCAGTACTGTGATAGCTGTCTCTGCTGTAGTCTGGTCTTACAGTGCTTGTTCCTTGCTGTTTAACTGACAAACTTGACCATAAACCGTAAGTGCTTTCCTCTTGCATCAGGGTTGGTAACTCATTGGTGCACATCTCACATACTTACCACAGGCTTTCTAGAGCAGTCTGTAGAATTTGGTATTTTAGTCTAGTAACAAGATTCTTGCTGCATAACCTTATGTCCTGTGCGTCGTCTATTCAGATGAAGGTTTTCTGCGTTACTCTTCTTCAGTTAGGCGTCCGGGTTTTCAAGTAGATGGAGGATGGGTCACCTCTCCCATGTGGTTCTTTGTGTGTTGTACTCTAAAGCAGCTGATGTTACCCTCTTAGGTACTTCAAAAGAACGGGCCCTCCTAATGGCTCAGGAACTGCAGTTGCATTGGGAGGCAGCACGTTAAACGTGTGCCTGGTTTACCTCCTTCTCTATTGGGGCTAATGGGTGAATTACAGGATTTACTTTCACTGTTGCTGTGAAGTTTCTAGAAACCTCAAAGTTCCGCTGATCCTTATATTACAGTGTGATGAGAAGCTTTCAGCTGCATTTTAACTTCCATATGGGTATTCCTACAGCTAAAACGTTAGACAAGCGTGTAGTTGGGGCCCCAGGGTTTATCGTGTTTTTAACAATAGAACAGAAGAAAGCCGTGACAGAATATCTTCAGAAGTATTTCCTGAATGTGTGATAAAATACTTTAGGGAGTCTTGACCTTCTGCTCAGTAGCTGCTGTTACCAGTTGATAAAAGTGCCAGATGAAATGGGGTTCTGAGCAGAAACTTGTGCGTGTGTTTTGCGTAGGGATATCTAATCCTCCGAACAGCAATCCGTGAATCTCTGGATGGAGTTGAAGATGTTTATATTTTGAGTTCTTTGTACACGCTGTACTGCCAGCGTGTTTTGCAGTGTAAAGATTGCTGCAAGCTGCCCTTCCTCAAACGTTCGGGATCTGTTTTGAACCTTGCTGTGATCGGATCAAGTGTCAGGACTTTGAAGTTGTGCTCTGAGTCTGACTAATTTGAAGTGCATTCATATTGCACACACTGGAGGAACATAAAGGCAGGTTAGAGTACTGCTGGAAGTTATATATACACTGAGTTGAAAGCATTAAAAATGCCTTTTGATGATTCTACCCCTTCCATGGCAATAATAAAAGTCAGTTTTCTTCATTTGCATGTATGTGAGAGTACAGCAGATCTGTCAGCAAAATCTTTGAACATAGAGCAAATAGCGAAGTTTTGCATCTGACAAACTTAACTGGATGTTAAAGTGCCATTTTAGTTTTTATTGAAGAGCAATAGATTAATTGCAGCTGTCGCCTGGGTTTTTTCACTGTAACTTTTGAAATTAGGGGGAGGGAGGGAAGGAGAGGCAGGACTTAGAGTCCCTCTGCTAAGTGGTTAATGGTATGAGGAGTGCTTTCTTCTTTCAGTAAGTACAGAGCAATTCACAAGGTTCCTAAGTTGTATTCTTGATTTGTATGTCATCAGATGTTGATAGTCTCCATTCTTTATTTGGGGAGGGGGGGAAGAGTCTTAAAGTAACTCATGCAGTGGCTCAACTAAAAAAATTCATTTGTGTTGAACCCACTTTGTGAACTAGCACGCTGCCCAGTAGCAGTGTGCGTTTTTTCTGTCCTGGAGTGTTAAAACCCCTTCAGACGACTGCCAGACATAAAGGGCGTAATGGATTGTTTGGTCTTTAACGACACTAGTACTCAGACTTCAATTGGATGCAGATAACCTAATCTTCATCTAGTCAGTGCTAGAATATGGACTGTGTTTTAATCCTCAGGGAGACAAAAGTGATGCGCTGGCGGGAGATAATAAGTGTTCAGCAGCTTTAACAGTCCAAATAGAGGGTGAGGGAAACAAAATCTCATTTTCTGTTAGCTTGGTTGAAGAAACTTTGCCCTGTTTAAATGTTGTTTCAGAAGGAGTCCCAGATTAAAAGCGGTTCAAAAGAGCTTCCTTTATATCTGTGGAGATGAGGATTAGGCTGCTTCCCTCCTTGATTTAACACAGTTATTTTGTTAAGTGTAACCCTGGCTTAGAGCAGTTTGTGTTCCCATCGTTACTGCTTTAATGCTGTGTTTGTGCTGAGGAAAGATCTTCCTTCACAGTAATTTTTAGAGTAGATTCTATTCTGGACAAGTACCCTTTCTGTGAACTTGAACAAGACTTTTGGGAAGAATCAACTGAACACCAACATGTGGCGTAACTAATGGAACATCAGACAAGAAAGATAAAGGAGAAAGGCTTTGTCCACTCTTCCCTGGTGCTGGTGTTTGTTGTTAGATGCTGCTTCGATTTCTGTTTGCTCCGAGTGACTTTGGAGCTGGTCTTCTGCACGGTTGATGAAAGGCTTTTTGAATCGGAGTGCCCAGCACCAGTTATGACATCTGGGTGGGCAGGATGGGAATTTCTGTGATCTAATGATCTGAGATTGATGTTAAAAGGAATATGACTTTTTCACAGAGAACTATATACCAAACCATCCTCGTGGCAGTAACGCATATCCAGGCAGAATTCCCTTTCTTCTGTTGCTTCAGGAGAGAAAAGGCATCCTAGTTTGTGGTGAAATCTGGAAGGGGAAAAGTTCAAAAAGAAATCTCTAGAAGATGTTTCTAAATTTGGCCTGAGGGCACTCTGAAATGGTCCCATTCTCTATACTGCTGGCTCTCCTGTGTCTTGTGTTTTCCAGATGTTATCCATGACCAGAAAGCTCTGTTTAGCTGTAAAATTGGTTAATTTTTGTAGCTGCAAAGATGAGACTATTTCTAACATTTTTCAGGCTTCAAAAAATAAGAAAGAATTAGAAAAAAAAAAAAAAGAGTAATGCGTTATTTGCTATAACGCTTCAAAAGTCTACAAACGTTCATTTAGAAATTACAATTTGGTTGAACTTTGAAATGGGAACTTGCTCTGAATAGGAGTTTGTTACTAGGATACTTAAAAGACCTCAGTGGTTTATATTTTAAATCTACTCTTTTAAAGAAAGGATTATTTTTTATGAATTGTATTTGTTCTTTTTTGTCATTTAATGGAAGGTGAGGTGGAAGGTTAAAACTAGTAGTAGGTCTTGGTTTTCCAGCCTTCCATCTTTTCCTCTTCATAATCAAGAAAGCCAAAATCTCTCCATCTCTAAACTGTTAACTAAGGTTGAGATAAGAACAGCTTAATAACTAATATAAAATATAATAATAGCAATGAAAAGGAATATAAAAAAAAGGGAAATCAACTGTAAGAAAAGACAACTGATGCACAACAGGATTGCTCACCAGTTGTTGGCCAATGCCCAAGCAGGAATCGGCCCCTCCTGGCCCAACGTCCCCCAGCTTATATACTGAGTGTGACATTTGATGACATGGAATATCCCTCTGGCCAGTGTAACTGGCCTAGCCGTGCCCCCTCCCAGCTTCTTGTGCACCTCTTTGCTGGCAGAGCCTGGGAAAACGAAAAATCCTTCACTTTGGATAAGCATTACTTAGCAGCAACTAAAACATCGGCATGTTATCAATGTTAGTCTCCCACTAAATCCAAAACACAGCGCTGTAGCAGCTGCTAGGAAGAAAATTAACTCTATCCCAGCTGAAACGAGGTCAGCTGGGCATGATAGTTCTCTCTTGCCCGTCTTTCCTCCAGCTTGCAGTCACAAATGTAATTAAAATCTTGCTATGTTAGCAGACTGCTTATTCTGCAGGTGTAAGAGCTATTTTTTTCTTAGAGATACTTTTTCAAAACACACTGTTTTACTTGGCCAGAAATGTAAGCTGTGCTCTTGCTCTCACAAATTTTTATAGAAGAGCCTGTACATAATGCATGTTCAGATGATTCTGCAGATGTATTAGGCCATTCCCCATCAGGATAATATGAACACCTGTTTATCAGCATGAAAATGTATTGCCCCGCATAGTATTTCTGGTGCTTACGTTCAGTAGCTCATTGTGGTATGTACTCTGTGAAATTCCTGGTTGATTTTGTAGTGTTTAACATGAAATTTAGTAGGCTTCTTAAATAGGTAAGTCTCGAGTGGCAGAATATGTTCCAGATGGGAAACCTGTCCAGGTGCACATCGCTGCAGTTGATAAAATGACCTTTCAGGCAATTGGAGCTGTAATTATTGTGTGACAGCGGTGTGCCTGTGACCTCACAGCTCCTGCCACGACACAGTATCTGCAGGATCAGGTGCATTGTTTTCCAACAGACCATTTTCAAATCCTGGTTAATCAAAAAACAAAACAAAACAAAAAACAACAAACGACAAAACAAGTAGGGAAAGTCCCTCTTGAGTCTTGGTTTAGATTTTTTCAGGAGTTTCCTTTCCTCTGAGCAGAGGCAATTGATTCACAATGTGTTGTCAGGCAGTGGAAACTTCCAGATGATGCCAAACAAGTCTGAGCCTCTTGAGAAGAATTTCGAGCAGCAGAGACTTTACCAGCTGATAGCACAGAAAGGAAGATAGTACTTCACGTTATTTCCCAATTAATTGCTGCTTACAGTCTGTGTATCAGCGCACTCTGTGATTAAGTAAACTGAATCTGCTGATCGTTTTGGTTTGGGTTTGTTTGGTTTGGTTTTCTACTCATTCATTAAAAATCACTGCTAGTATGTTTCTGACAAGAAGTCAGTAGCATTATTCACTCATCTTGTTTGGGTAAAAATGTAAAGCAGAAGCCTAGTGGTGAAGGTGATCCTCGACATATCAACTACTTTTCTGCTTTCCTGCGTGGAACGGGCTGGTGCTTGAAGGGCCTGTAGGGTACGTCACCGGACACTCGCATTTTGTTCACTGCTTGGATCTCTTAATGTGCAAGAAAGTCAGTGGATGCTTGCATACAGAGTGTTTGTAGAGTTGCCTGTGACTTTAGATGCACATTCTGAGTGTTACATTTTTATCTGCCTCTAAATATGAAGTGTCTATGAAGATGTTCAGTTGTTTGGGGTAAGATAAGCATATTGGCTCTTTTTTTCCAGACTGAGCATTTGCCTTGTTTCTTCTGTAGTACCAAAAATCTACGTTTAAGAATTTACAGCAAGTCTTTTCTGTAACTTCCTGTGTAGATTTTAGGTGGTTTGTTTCCAAAAACAGGCTGACGTTTATGGCGGTTTATATCAAGTAGGTTGAGATTTTGAGACTTGAGAAGTCAGACCAAGCAATATGTAATGCAGATGTGGAGAGACTGTAATAGAGGATGTTCTGCTTCTGGTTACGTTTAGAGAGCTCACAGTGGTGGTGTGTTTTGCCATCAGTTGGAATTATGTGCAATAAAAGCAAAAGGATCTTAAACTTTACAAAGTGAACAGTAAAACAGTGAAACTGTTCTGAATAGGTTTAACTTAACGTCTGCTGTTTGAATAGGTACCAGACATGGCGGGCTACCCTCACATCCGTTACATTTCATCGGGATTGGATGGAACGTCATTCAGAGGCCCTTTCAGGGGCAATTTTGAGGTTTGTAATAGAATAAAACTTAGATATATGTCAAAATGTGTTGTGAGGGAATATGGGGAGGGTGTATGATAGAGCTAGTTCTTAAATAGGGATGTAAAAGAACCGTAAAGAAAATACCCTTTATTTATAGAATGATCTCACTGTCGTGAACTGAGATAAAAGCATATTGAGAAGTCAGGCAGTGAAAGGTGCCCTGGCCAAGTGTAGGCTTACGTGGTTATTAACTGCCAGTACATCCTGCCCTGCCCACCACCCCAGTTAGCAGGAGCTCGTATTCACGAGGTACGTTGGTACAAGGAGTCTCTGAATGACTGTGACAGGACCCTCCTAGTGGGGTTGAAACTTGGCGACCTCAGCAGTGCACTGTCCTGTTTGTTATGTAGTGCAGGAATTGAAAATAAGGGAATTAAAAAGAAGGGAAAAAAAAAAAAGGTGAAAATAAAAAGTATCAGATGCAGAGAGTTAATGACCTAGTCCACTGAAAACATCTTCAGTGACATCTCATGGTTCTAAGAAACTAATTGCTGGAGAAAAATTAATCGGTCGTTCTATTTCAACTTGAACAACTCTTTTTTTCTTCTATAATGACTGTTAGAAAGCAAATATTTATGTACTTCATATTAATTGCATTTTCTCTGTAGACACACAAGTACATGTGAACATACTGATAAGCATTCCTGGCTGACAAACAATTCCTGATTCTTTTTAGTAGTAAAAGTGTTTCCCTATAAATTAAAATACCAGGCAATGCTGTGTGGGGTTTTTCTACAGAAATCCAACACTTTTCACACACAACATACTCTTTTTTTGCTTTGCTTGTATTTGCGTAAGTTGGGAATTGAGGGTTTGTCATTCTGCAAATGAGTTAGAGTTAAATTAATATCTACTGAAGGTAGTTGAGATAACAGTTCTTACACTGTTTATTTCTTGATAATGTTTCAGGAGCTGATTCACTTGGAGGAACGATTAGGCAATGTTAATCGTGGAGCAACACAGGGAACTATAGAAAGATGCACGTATCCACATAAATACAAAAAGGTGAGGATTTCTCAAATCGTGGCCTGTCTGTAATATTTCCTTTGAAAATGTAGTAACGTTTGTTTAGCTTAAATCTGCAGAAATACCAGCTTCAAAGACTGCATGTTTTCTGTTTCTTGCCATTTCCATGATTGTAAGCACAGCTTAAAATGCCAGTTCTTTCACAAAGAAAATTAAAACCTTGGTCCCTAGATAAAGAGCTGCTGTAATGTGACAAACAAAAGGGGTTTGATGTGATTTAATAACCTGTCAGGCAGTTATGAATAGCCTTGTGAGCCATGAAGTAACTGCTGGTGATCGCTGAATCGTCAACAGACTTCAGTGATAACTCGTCAATACAGTAAGACTTTATTTTTGCAAGAATTTTTTCATGATGCTTACCTGCATGGGATACTAGGGGGTTTTGAATCTAGTACAGAACTTTGGGAGCTTGAATTGTCTCTCAGCTGAAGTTTATTATGCCATGACATAGAATCCCATCCACGTTTACGTAGTGTTCTTTCAGGCTTGATAAATAGTGACTTAGTATAGCAAATTTGAAAGGATTATTTTTTTCCTTGCCTCTTCATGAATGCAGTGAATGTATTTTTACATAAACAAGTAAAAGGACTGGCTGCAACAATATGAAATTAATGTATTCATAGTCCAATAGAGTTTTGTAATTAATAGTTAAATTTGTCCTGTGATTTTGTTCCAAGTGCTAGTTCTTGATTTGTTTTGATTGAAATACATTTGAATAAATATTATTAACTGTTTTCAAAGAAGTATGTGTTGAATATGCATTTAAAACAGATTTTATTCAGTTTGCCAATAATGTCATCTCTACTAATAAGGTAACAACTGATTGGTTCTCACAGAGGAAACTGCACTGCAAGCAAGATGGGGATGAAGGAACAGAAGAAGACACGGAGGAAAAGTGCACCATCTGTTTGTCTATATTGGAGGAAGGTGAAGATGTCAGGTAAACAGACCACACTTGACTATGGTGCACTACCCCGCAATACTCCCTAGTTGATTAACAGGTGCAATTAAAGACTAGCTATTATTGAGCCAATAAGTAAACCAGGTTGCAATTGAAAATACACATTGCTCGGTCTGTATTGTCTACAGGTAGAATGTAGGTTATATTCTTATGGTCTTCCATAAGTTGACTGCATGTCCTGCGACTTGAGCCCAAGCTGATAACCCCGAATTAACCTGAACTGTCAATTTTAGTTTTTCTCGAGTGATGCTGTTGGAGCTATATCAGGTTTAAACCCATGTAATACAGCAGAAGCCAGCTGATGCTTGACTTCGTCGCCCGTACCTGTTTCTCCTTGAAACTGGGCAAAATGCAGGTTCAGCTGGAAAGGCTAGTGAAATTTGCAGGAAAACTGTGCACGTGTGGAAAGAATAGACACACCTCAATAGCAAAAGGCACGTTACTGTTATTTTCCAGTGGATACGTCGATACGGAAATGCTTGATTAACGCTGATGTTTTTCTGTTCTGCTGACAGGCGCCTTCCCTGTATGCACCTTTTCCACCAAGTATGTGTCGATCAGTGGCTGATTACTAACAAGAAGTGCCCCATTTGCAGAGTGG
The DNA here is from genome assembly GCA_020746105.1 of Trogon surrucura. Lineage (NCBI taxonomy): Eukaryota > Metazoa > Chordata > Aves > Trogoniformes > Trogonidae > Trogon > Trogon surrucura. The sequence goes on from CM036627.1 coordinate 2,489,189, forward strand.
ACATTGAGGCTCAGCTGCCTAGTGAAAGTTGACACCGCTTTGCGGAACTTTTGTCCTCCCTCTTGCTCCCTCTCGTCCTTCCTGGTACTGCAGTCAACCAAAGATGGCATGACTTACCTGCGCAGATTTGGAAGCATTGAACCTAGAGTGCTGGCTCTGCTATATGGTACAACTAATGCTAGACCTACAGTTGATGTAGAAGACAGTTGAGTTTCAGTGTATTTATAAAACTTTTTTTTTAGGTTTTACATTTTTTCTTTTAATTCATTACTGTATTTTTTGCATGGTTCCTTGTATTGCATTTGTTTGCACATATTATGGGCTTTGTGACCCCAAACTTGCAGGCAAGATTAGCTGCTTTAGTAAGTAGAATTGTGTGGTCTCTTTTTTTGGTTGGTTCTACATAGTATCGAGCTTTGAAAGTATGATTTCACTCATTACTAACCTCGGATTCCTTAATTTAATCGGTCATATATTTTTAGTTTAAATGTATAAAGATCATCTAGAAAAGGATAATATTATGTATTGAGACATTCCTTAACTAGGAAAAAACAGCTGCTGTATATTTACAATATCAGTTCTGAGTCAAATAACATCCTTAATACTGGGAACAGAATATGAACTACATTCAGTTTGACTGATACATATAGCATACTCATCGCCAGAGTTTTTGTCCGGTCGGATTTTTGTGTTCGTTTATAAAATTTCAGCACAATGCAGATATATTTGAATGTCAATATTAAACATTTAGACTGCTGTTCAGATTGTATTTATCATTTTCTTCCTGTGTCTAGAAATTTGAATCCCTAACTTAAATATTTGCTGCTGTGAAACAGCTCTAGTGAACACTAAATGTTGATTTTTTTTATTTTTTTTTTTGGTTAGCTGGATTGTAGATACTTGCAGACTGAAAGAATTATTAGGAAATGGGAAAAAAACTTAGAATCTGTTTGGTCTTCTGCTAACTTAAGTTGAAGTATCTGCGCACATTGAGGGGGTTTTTTGGTTGGTAGTTTGGTTTGGTTGTTTTCTTTAAATATAAAACCATTCAATAAGAACTTGGAGCTGCAGGGGGGTTGTTTTTTGGTGGTTTTGGGGAGTTTCGGGGTGTTTTTTTGTGGCAGATATATGTACATTCATAGAACTTCTAAGGATTCCAGGCTTGTCTTGGAATTTTTATTAGTTTTGAAGTTAATAGTTAGCTAAATCCACTTGTCTCTTGTTTTATTTTTCATTAGTAAATTGAAAGCCTGTAAATTTCTGTAGAAACTGAGACACAAATTCTGTGTTTACCTAGTTTTTGCCTTTATCATAGATTCCCTCTTTATAAATTACCAACAGTCCATCACTGATTGAAATATTTTCTATAGTTAAGATTTGCTGCATAATATAGTATATAGAATTAAGTTATAATGTACTAACATTTTGCATTTGGAGGAGGTTTTAATCCACATCAAAATTCAAGTTGCTCATCGACATTCTTTCACATATAATAGACTATAGTTTATTTAAATGTGCTCAACATTGCAAAATGCAAATGTGCGAAAACATTGAGACAGTATTACTGTCGCTTTGGAGAAGATGTTCCTTGGGGATCATATATGAACATGTCAATAAGCTTGCATTAAGCCACCTGCTTTGTAAGTGGATTGAATAATAAATACCTTCAGTTTCTCTTGTCTTTGTCTTTCATAATCAGATTGTGAAATGGTTTACAGTAAACCTAGAGGATGAACCGTTATGTTTACACTAAAAAAAGTGGTCCATTTCTAAATACTACCTTACCTGATTTGATGCCTGTTTTTGTCTGGTTAAAGCTGCTTCTCTTTTATATTTTGTTTTTCTCTGTTAGGAGTAGCATTTGCCAGTGCAGTCTCTATTGCTGGCAGCAAACGTAACACCTCTGGCACTGAGGCTTTAAGCGGACAGAAATCTTATTCTAGCATGTGTGATAAATGGTCATTTTCCAGCTTAACTGCATTGCTAAACTCAACTTAAAACCACTTTGTGCTTGCACAACGGGCAATACGGGGGAAAGGCAACACAGGATTTGACTGCTTCAAAACCTGACATGGTTTTATGATAAAGCTTCTTGAACGCTATGGCTGTAGGAAACTGAAAAGTGAGTATGAAGTTGCTGTGTTGGTAAAAATTAATAAAAGTCACTGGAAGGATGGAGCAGACACTTTCTGTTCTGCAGCGACTGTTGGAGAGGAGAGGGAATTAGTTGACCGCTGGTGGTTGGAGTCTGATTATACTCACTTTTAATAGCTTCCAAGAAGGTACTTGAGAGACATGGGACAAAATAAACAGGGCTCTGAAATAACTGAGCCCCTGGATATGTGATAGAATCCAGTTTGGCTTTCTTATAGGACAAAGAAGCACAGGTTTGGGGGAACTTTTGATTTATTTTTTTTTTAACAGAAAATCTTTGACGCGCCTGATTTGGGTGCCTGGTACTAGAGGTATTTTAGTGGTCCATGAAATGTTTTATAACTGCTGCTGATATTGTCTTGCTTTTAAATGTCTGCCTAACCTTGTACTGGGATGTTGAACACTTGGGTGTGTGCCAGGAATTGCAGTGTTCTGATCCGACATGCTATGGCAGGGGCTAAGGAAGCTGCAGCCTGCTTCTAGTCCAGAAAGTTCTATTCCAGAAAGTGACTTGACCATAGTTTACAGGAAGGAAAAAGAACAGGCTTTTTATTTTGAAATTTTCCACCACTTACTGTGCTTTATATGCTTAGATGCATTGCCTTAAGTTTTCTGCAGCATCTTTGACTTTGAAGATGAGACTCTCAACAGTATGCATCAAATTACTTTTCGTATAAAACTCCATTGTCAAAAAGAAATCCTTTTGTATGCAATAAATAAACTGTTAGACTGGTATCCTTAAATCTGCCTCTTACGCACGTTGTCTTGGTTTTCCCTTTCCTTTGGCAGTTCTGCCCTGTAAAACTCCTTTTGCGTTCATGGGTTCCTACGGGCATTTCCCAGAAAAGGCTTCCTCGGGGAGGGATCCCAGACACAGTTCGATATGGAAACAAGCAGAACCATCGGGAACTTGGGAATTGGGGAAACCTGCCCCGGTGAAGGGTATAAATACGTTATTTCGTGCTTACGGGAGCCGACAGAGAGCGGCCCTGGGGGGAGAGGGCGGAACCCCTGTCAACGAACGAGTGCAGCGCTTGGAGCTCCTCAGTCTCAAAATTGGCTCTTTAAGCCGTTACGGGCTTGTTACGAGCGGCGGACAGGCCTTCCCTCGGGTCTCGCAGGGAAACTGAGGGACGAGCCCTGAGGCGCAGCCCCTCACAGGCCGCTCCCACCGGCCTGAGCGCGCAGGCGCCCCTCCGAGCCGGCCGGGCCGGGCCGGGCCGCCGCCGCCGCCCCCCGGAAGTTGTTCAAACCGTTTCCTGCCATGGGGGGGGGCGGTCAGAAGTTGGACCAATGGAACACGTGCATCGTACGAAGCTGACCAATGGTAGAGCGGGAGGGGTTTTAAACGGAGCCGCGGCGGCGCGAGGCAGCAGTCGGTGGGTCCGCTCCGAGGGGACGGGGGTTGTGAGCGCGGTGCGAGCGGCTGCGGCCTCCCCGAGCCCATGGCGCTGACACGCCGCGCCGCCGTGAGTTCTGCTTGGGCCGCGGGGCGCGCAGGGGGCGAGAGAGGGAGCGGGCGGGGGAGGCAGGGGCCGAGAGGGAGCGGGAGAGGGGTGGGCAGGGGCCGAGAGAGGCAGTGGGGGGGGTGGGGTGGGGGCGAGAAACGGATTGGAGGCGGCAGAGGCCGAGCAGGGGAGCGGGAGGGGAGGCAGGAGGCGAGAGGGCGCGGGAGGGTGAGGCAGGGGGCGAGAGGGAGTGGAGGGAGCGGGAGGGGAGGTGGGCAGGGGCCGAGAGAGGCGGCGGGGGGCGAGCGAGAGTGGAGTCGCGGACACAGCGGCGGGGGAGGGGGGTGGCCGCGCACGGGCTGTGCCGCTTTTTGCCCCCGGGCAGCCAAGCGCTGGGGCCGCGGTGGGAGCGGCCTGCCCGGGGCTCTGCCCGGCGGTGGGAGGCGGGGAGGGGGGGGGGCCCCTGAGTGGGGGAGCAGTGGCGGCGGGGGGGGCGCTGCCCTCGGCCCCCGGCAGGAGGGCGCGGGCAGTTCCCGTGGCCTTGGCTCGCACCTGCCTCTGGCCGCCTGCGCCTCCCCCTCAAAGTGTGTGGGAGTTAGGCCGAAAGCTAAAGCTGCTGAAGGGCAAGGTGTGGGAAGGGAGTGCAGGAACCTCTCTTCTAGGGTGACTGTCTAATGGTTTAAACTAAACTTCAGAAGAAACCCTTGAAACTTGGCGATTTCTTAGTTTGTGTGATGCATATGTAACAGAAAGCGCATTGTTCGCCTTTGTGGGAATACTGCTGTAGTTACCAAGCGTGTAAATGCAATAAATAGGTAACATTAAAAAGTTGTTAGGAAGGACGAAATAGGGTGCATTGCTCTAATCTTGCAGAACAGTTTCAGAGAAGGCTTCTTCCTCTGAGCACGTGCAAAGGGGTAGGAAATAAAAGCTGAGGAACAGCAATGAGGGTGTGCTGGTACGCGAATAGTAAGTGTATAGTGGAATTAGGCTGGTACACGGGTGGGAAGTGTGTAATGGAGTTAGGCATCTGCAAATAAAATAAAGCTTGTTTCTGACTCTTCAGCTTCAATTTTATTGTTTTAGGTTACTAGAGGGCTGGAGAATGCTGTGACTGACCTTAAAAGTAAAGCCAAAACTCACCTGCCTGGCAAAAGGGCTGCTTTGGAAGAGATAGGAAATAAAGTTGCAACAAGAGGAACGCATGCAACTAAGGTAAAGGAACATTTACAATCTGTCTATAAGGAAAAGATGGATTAGTAGCTCTGTACTAATAGTAATTGTTTTCACTGCAGAAAACAGAATGCTCCAAAGCATCCACAAAGCCGTTGAAAGGAGCTAGTAAGGTGACAAATGTAACTGTACTGCCTAAACCTCCAGCTGCTGTGAATCAAGCGTTGAGAGAAAATGGTGTTTCAAAGGTAGGAAGTAATGATGCTGTTCTGATTCTTAATTTGATTTGCAACTTAGAACTGTGACTTCAGCATGGCTTGTTGGTAGATGTACCTCATTTCTGTGCTGAAAAAGCAAAGCCTCTGTACTGAGATTTTGGTTTAATGCATGCTGTACTTACAAAAGCTAACACTAAAGTGGCAGAACTGCCTACTGAAGTACTGGATGAAGTTTCTGGCTTTAGCTGGAGAGTACTAGAAGATGTTCTAATTCTGTCTGTATGGCATCTTGGTGAAAGCTTGCTGCTCTAGCATGCAAGGTCAGTTTCAACTTCTTTTATCTTAAGAAGTTGTATTAGTAACTGGAAAAGCATGGAAATAAAGAAACATTGCAGCTTAAACTGTAGATATGTAAGCACTATGATCTGTTCCTTAGGTTCTGTCTCCTGTCCCTATGGATGTGTCTATGCAAGAGGAGGATTTGTGCCAAGCCTTCTCCGATGTGTTGCTCAACAATGTAGAAGACATCGATGCCGACGACTGGGGGAATCCGCAGCTGTGTAGTGACTACGTGAAAGATATCTATCTGTATCTGAGAGAGCTCGAGGTACGACATACCGAGTCTGCGCTTCTGCAGCGTCGTGTTTCTCTTGTTACTCATGCAGCTCTTTCTCCAACAGCTGCAGCAGTCGATCCGCCCGCATTACCTCGATGGGAAGACGATCAATGGGCGTATGCGTGCAATCTTAGTTGACTGGCTTGTCCAGGTCCACTCAAGATTCCAGCTTTTGCAGGAAACCCTGTATATGTGTGTTGCAATTATGGATCGCTTCTTACAGGTAAGAGATTTTTTTCAGCTCGTGTTTGGATTGGGAGACTTGTTCAATGACTATGCTTTTAAAGAAGTCGAGGATTTATCCTTTCTTTATGAATCTGAGAACCTACAATATCTGCTCTTTGTATAAGCTCTGTACGATATAACATCTTAACTCCGGGGCTGTGACCTCTTTGAGCCCGTCGTCTGACTCAAAGTGGAAAACCTCATTTATGTGATACGAATGAGCACTGTCGTACTGATAGTTTAAACTGATGTTTAGATTACCTAGAGTCTGACATTTTGGGGCCTGCTTTTTAAATTCTTATATTGCAGAGTCATCCAGTACCTCGTAAGAGGCTTCAGCTAGTGGGTGTAACGGCGCTGCTTGTAGCTTCAAAATACGAAGAGATGTTCTCTCCTGATATAGCAGACTTTGTTTACATTACTGATAACGCCTACACCAGTGATGAAGTTAGAGAAATGGAGATGACAATTCTTAGAGAGTTAAACTTTGATTTGGGCCGGCCTCTTCCAATTCACTTCCTAAGAAGAGCATCAAAAGCTGGGGAGGTGGGTACTTGTGCTCATTATCTAGAACTTTCCTCTATGTGTAAAGTCTATCAGGATTGCTTCTGTCATTTTTACCCTGTGACCTTGCTTTCTGCTTATGTGCTGGATCAAGAAATACTCGGCTGTGAAGCTCCACCGTGTGGCCTAAGATGACAGCATTACTGTGGCAGCCAGTAGCGATTCACATGTGTATTTACTGGGGCTTGTGTTCAGTCTTATTGGCAGTAATTTTACTGTTAGAGTAAACCAGCATGCCTAGAACAGAACCCTTGCTTTCAGAGTAATCTTTTGTCTGGTAATTGTGCTATTCCCTAGTAAAAGGGGAGCAGTGTTGTGGATTTTCAGATGCAAATGTTGCATTTAAGAATCAAAAAATAAGCTTTCTCTTCAGCCCAACCTTTTTTCCCTACCTAAGTAGTTAGTCTTGAGTAAACTGCCTGCACTTCAAGTGGGGTTCAATGACCTCAGCAGCAGACCACTGGGTAACTCTTGAAGTTAGCTGTCTGCTTTAATGAGGATCTCCTGAAATAATTTAATAGTTCTTTTATTTATGTTTCCCTCCCCGCCTTAGTGTGTTACAGAGGGATTGTTTGTATCCCTAGTTGGCCACAGCAATGCCTCATACTGCAGTTTTCTGTTAAAATCCCTCACTTGACTTTGTGTCTAAATTCCAAATGGCAGCGAGATTAGACTGGTTTGGACTCTGGTCTCGATTTTCAGATGAGCGTGTGTTAGGCAGTATCTTTATTAAGGCTTTTCTTGACTATTTTTGTCAGTTAATGAACTGACAAGGTGAAGTGAAACTTTTTGGATTAACAAACTGTCACTCCTGTAGGCTGATGCTAAGCAACATACACTAGCGAAATACCTAATGGAGCTGACACTGGTAGACTATGATATGGTTCACCATCGTCCTTCAGAGATTGCAGCTGCAGCGTTATGCTTGTCTCAAAAGGTTCTGGGACTTAACGAATGGGTACGTATTTTAATCAAAACTCATCATTGGGAGTGTTTTCCGTCAGTTGCTTGAATTGTACCATTGAAACTGCTACTTCAGAAAATTGCATTTAGGTCAGTAATGCTGCTGGTGAAACAACAGGCAGCCTGATGCACAGTTGCAGGTAGAAAAAGGAATAAAACACTGAAAACTTCGTATCTTTTTCTGTATGAACACTGTGGTATGAAAGGACTTTTCTCTTGAAAGTTACAAAAGGCCACGCTGTATGTCAGCTTAGATTTTCTTAATTCTTGGAGTATGCATAGAATAGGGAAATTGTGGTGAGTTGTAATTCAAGTAGTGGTTACTTTTGCAAAGGTTGCTCCTTTTATCCTCTGTGCAGTGTAGAAATGTCATTCTTGGTAATGTGTCCAGACTCCTACTGCACACCAGAAGTTATTCTGGACCTGTCACTTAAACTGACTAGCACTCAAGGGTAGTGCATGAAGCTTGGGGCAGTTGCTACCTGAAGTGATCGTGCCTTGAGCAGCAATCTCCAGTTCATACGTTTCTTTCTGTTACGCTGCAGGGTACAAAGCAGCAGTACTACACTGGCTATGCAGAAGACAGTCTTGTGATGACTATGAAACACATGGCCAAGAATGTGGTCAAAGTAAATGAGAAGTTAACAAAATACACTGTAAGTATAACTTCTTAAATCTTACTATTTTGTGTTTTAGAAATACCTTCACTGCATATTTTGGCTCCTTGGGTAAAACTTCTGTGTGTTACCTTAAGTCATAGACTATTCTGGCGAGCCTATGATGCTTCAGTACTAACTTTAAAACATTGTAGACAAACTGTGCCCTTGCTACTTTGCAAGCTGGTGCACTTCTAAGTTTGTTTGCTTGTTTTCCAAGCACTTGGGCTAATTGACCCGAAATTATCTGACATACCATGAGTACTGTACGTGTAAATCTTTTGTAACACTGTTCTTCTCTCTCTGCAGGCTATAAAGAACAAGTATGCCAGTAGCAAACTACTGACCATCAGCACAATCCCTCAACTGACGGGCAAGATAATCAAGGACATGGCTTTGTCACTCTTGTAACCCCAGGCAGCCAAGTCCTGGCGGTATATGCACTTTGTCCTTATTTGTCTTCTTGAAGCAAAACTACTGCTCTCTTGTATATAGTGTTCCAGCCTTACCACAGGTGTTTTGGACCCACTTGGAAGGTGAAATTTTAAACTTGTTTTGTAATACAACTCTGCCTATAAATAAAGGTCCTCTCTTTTAAAAAAAAAAAAAACTAAAAAAAAAAAAACCAAAAAAGCAACAACCCCAACCCACAAATTTCTTTGTTTGACTTTGTATCTTAAAGGCACTACCTAGTCACTTCTGCATCCAAGAAGGATGTTTGGCTAAATAGGTGATTGATAACATTTACAGGAAGATGTGGATGATTGTTCTCACTGGTTGTTTCCAGTGAGAATCTCCAGGCTTTATGGTGGGTTATATTTAGTAACTTGTTGTCTTCACTCTTAAGGTAAGAAAGAGCAGGCAAGGTTTCTTGGTGTCCCTTAAAGGATAGTAAATGCGTACTTTATTTTAGTGCCAGAAGTAGTATACAGAAATCCCTTTTTATGTAGTCTGTTGCCTTCGGGTTTGGGGAAAGAAGTAGGCTGTCTGTAACAGATAGCCTTGTAAATCCTTGGGTTTAGGTAAAAGTAGGTTAATATGTTATCTTTGTACCTAAACAAAAGGAGCGAAGGTAGTATTAAGTCTCCTGTGATGCTAATCACTGTGTGCAGGGGTCTGTAGGTGTGGAACTACAGGGCTGAGACTTCTTGATCCAGCTCAGCTCTTAAAACCTGCTCCACTTCTTGGACAACCCACCCCACCCTGGCATCTTTTCATTGCTGGTTCACTCACATGTACACCCCACCTCCAGTAAACCTCTGGATCTGGGAGAATCCAGTCAAACCCACCATAAGTAGATTCTTCCTTACCACTAAACCGTTTGCTTCCCTTTCCCTTTGTTTCTAATAAACATCAGTATCTATGGTCACGGAATACATGCATGTAAGTAATGCAACTTTTCTGCCTCAGTACCTCATTTAAGCCTATTTGTTAACTTAGTCCTATAAAAGTAGCATTAATTTACAGGCTCTTAGGTATTGGCATAATTGTACTGAACTCATCACATGCCTTCTCCCAGTGTCTCCTCTTCATGAGAGTGCTGGCTCTGGTGTAGAAGGCAAGATCCTAATACTACAGAAAGTGCCTAGACCTCAGCACAGGACGAATAGTGAAGCTGCTGGTTTTTGAGCAGGAGAGTTTTCTCACCTGTCAGACAAGTAAGCCTAGCACCTACTGCAAAGGATCTTTTGAAAAATCATGCTTGATCCCTTGTGTGTGTATGACAGCTCCCTGGACTGACGCTCTAGTTTTTAGCCTCCAGAAATGGCTGCTGCAGCCAGCCAGCTCTTAATGGGCATGGAGTGTGCCAAAATTAGACTGGAGCAATAGTTCAGGAGGGAGGGGACTCAAGACTCCTAGCTGTATCTTAAAAAAACCTGCCTATGTTGATACTAAGAAGTTGCATAAGCTTTAAATGCTCTAACAAGAAAAAAAAGGTCATGTGCAGCACTTCAGCTGGGCATAGTAAATGAAAATCGTTTGGTTTGGAGCAAAGGAGGGGGATTTTTTTTTTCTTTAGAAATCTGTGGGTAAAATCCACCAGACGTTGTGAATGGATCTGTTTGTACACATAACTGAAAATAAATGCACAGGGAACAGACCTGTTCAGCTAACTGATTCTTGTGGTTTTATTTTATGGAGCAGTTCAGAAGGCAGAGCATGAATGCTGATAACTGCATGGCAAGCAACAGCCACTCTGGTGTGGGAGGCAGTCAGACTTAGGCAATAACACTTGCTTTTGCCATTTAAAAGGAGTAGTGCATATCTGTAAGTGTAAGTACCTGGCATAAAAATTCTAGAACTACTTCATGGATAAGAACAGTGGAATACTACATTATACATTCATACATGTTTCTATCATATTCATTTTTTATATACAGTATATGATCTGTTTCTATAAATGTACAGCTCTGCATAAAGATACTTCTAACAGGTAGAGCATTAAACATAAATTCACATAAAATCCAACATGGGCCAGCCATATTATAATATAAATCTGGAAGAAGGCATTGCTGTTTAGCATACAGTACTGGTTTTCTGTTTTAACTTTTTATAGTGCCTGTTGGAGTCCCTAAACATACCGGCAAGCAGAAAACAGTTCCATTACACCTCTGTACAGAATTACTTAAATATACCACCATCACAGGAGGTTTTTTTTAGATGGTAATATCCCAGATGAGCCTAAATCATTTTGACATGTAGCAGCATACTTAACACGTTCCCCAGAATGATCTGCATTGGAGGAAATGTGCATTTAACGTTATCTTCAGTAGATAATTTAAAAGGTTACTGATAGCTGAAGGCACTTACTAAATACACCCCTTTCCAGAGTCCCTGGTCCAAGACTGCAGAGCACCTTTCTGTTCCAGGAAGATGGTAGGTTTGGGCCTTCTTCGCTTACTGGGTGTCAAAACCAGGTTTTAAATATAATAAATAATTCATCACTATGTCCATTGCTGTATGCTTCTGAGACAAAAGATCAAAGTCTGGGCTATGGGTAACTCTTCCTGCTCATCTAAAACTTGACTGGTGAAAATACTGCTGAGAATTGTGGATCTCAGAAGAACAGTGTCTGAAGGCAAGAGAAAATTTCTTCAACCACTTGCAACTTCACGCCAGTTTTTCTCTTGACAGTCTTTCATATCTTGGTGACATAGTTGTTGGGAAACAGACCTTGCTTCCCTCGTAGTCTTCCTGTCCACCAGCCAGAAGGATCTAGAACAAAGAAAGCAAAATGAGTAGTGAGGTTCTGTAAACTTCTTGGTGTGCTTTTTAAAGCAGCCTTGCAAAAGCTAATACTCCGTGTAGTGAATATTCCATGTAGCGAGAGCCTTCTTGTCAAGGACTAAGACATGAAAACCACTTAAGAAAACACTTTCAAGATTAGTACTTAAATAACAAACTCTTTTACCTCTACGTACCTTCTTTAATTATATCAATCACGTCGTTGGCATTAAAGCTAAGTTCATCCGTGTCCTGAGCATCGTATGCATACAGTGCCCTGCACTGCGGTACCTGAGGCTTCGGTTTTGGCTGTGGTTTAGGCCTTCCTCCTGCGGGCGGGGGCCGGTTTGTTGTCTGTCTGCGAACACTAACGTGAGAAAAAATGTTAACGTGCTTCAAAGCTTACGCCTTGAACCTAAGCTTTATCACCCCCACTGTCCCAATGAAGTGATTTTAAAGCATACTGCAGAACAAGGAAAAAATGTCACAACGTTCAAAATGTCACAACAATTAAAAATAGCAATGCAAGACTTCCCTGTGAAAGGGACAGAGTTGCCTTTTTTTTTTCTTTTTCCCCCACTGAAATGGATGAACAGGTGCTTCCAAACAGCAGTTCAAATGCACAGAAGACATTTTAGTGCTCAGGCTGGGATGTAAACAAATGTGCACATGCAGTTCATGCATATCTCGGCATCTACACAGCTTAGTCTGTCTCTTCCCGTGCCCCAACTTCACCAGGGATTTAATTTCCAGTATTAATAACAAAGTTCTAGCTCACAGGCTTGCTACTTTACCATTCTTGTGACTAAGCTGTAAGAGACACTGCATCTCTTTTAAGGTGCCTCAGATTCCAGGGCCGTCTACGGACTTGTTCTGTTATAGTCAACTCTGAAGCAGCAGGGGAGATGCTGCACAGACTCTGTCACAGCTGTGACCACTCCAAAGATTAGGAAGGGGAAAGAGGGAAGAAATGCATTTTGCCAGCTCATCAGCTAATAAAGGCTGGAAGAGAGAACAGGTATTAGATGCAATATGTCAGTTTAAAGTAAATTATAAATAAATGTGCTGAATGACTAAAACTGTTGTAGTGATGGGCAGGAGACTAAACTCTGATCGTGTCATGTAATGCCATGATAACATTTACACAGCTCTTGCAGAAGAGGCTTATAGTTAATTGCACCAAGTCCTAGACCCAATTTTTGTCACTACGCCTCTGTCTAGTTCTGTGTAGTGAACTGTACCAGAAAATGAGCTTTGAAGTATGGGTTAACAGCATTTCAGTTCTAAATCTATCTACTGGGAGCAAGGATTTTCTCCTGTTGTTCAGTGTATATTGACTTTGCTTGGGACAGGATACATTGTGAAACATAGACCCAGGTATGGAAATAAGACTTCAGACTAAGTCTCAGAAAAATAGCTCAGCTTTTCTGCAACCACAGTAGAACAAGAACATTTTAAACGAGATGTTTTGCTGGTGAGAGCATGGTGTTTTTAACTCAGGCTTGTACTGGATGATTAGTGACAGCCAGAAAGAAAAATCTCTGATGGTACCAGTGCAGTTACTAGAAATAACCCTAATTCTAACACTTAAACCTTTTATCTGCAACAGCGGCGGTTTTGAAATACTAAATTCACAACTCTTCTAGCTCACTCCTTGTGTCCAGGGAACAAACGTCACTTCTGTACGAGTACGTCCTTGGGTCTGTTACTGCTGTGAAACTCCTCTAGGCTGTTGGTTTTTCCCAGCCGTGAACACCCTGGAGAAGCCGCAGGGCGGTAACGGGCAGGGTAATGCTGGGGATGGTACGAAACTGGGAGCACTGGAAGGGAGAGCAGGCAGAACCCCTCCGGTGTCGGCCCTACCCGCCACCGCCGCTCCGTGAGCCGGACTCTTGCGCTCTGGCTGTGGGAAACGACCCGTTTGAAGAACGAGCCGCTCGTCTGCCTCGTTCGGTCCAGCCGGGTCCCGAACACTCCCGCTTGGGCAGCGAGAGGGGGCGCGGGGGGGGGGCTCCGCCAGCGGTTCCCGACGGGGCACCGGACCCGCGGCGACCCTTGCCCGGCTCCCTCGCGCTCAGGGTTCCACGGGGACACCCGCGGGCGCGAGTCCTGTGCTCGCCGTGCGCGGTGTGTGGCGGGTGCCGCCCCAGGGCCCGGGCTGGGGACCGGAGGGACGAAGGGGGCGCGCGGGGACCCGCCTCCGCAGGGACCGCCCGCCCGCCGCGCGCTCTGCCCGGAGCCCGCGAGCGCCAGCAGGGGGCGCGCGCGCCGCGGGCGGGAGCTGCCCCGGCCGCGGCCCCTCAGGCCGGGCGGAGCCGGCGGCAAGGGGCGCCCCCCGCCCGTCCCGGCAACCGCTGCCCCGCGTCCCGCCTCCGGAGGGCGAGATCGTGCTGCCATACTCGCTCCTGCTTGGAAACTCGAAGGCAAAGCGGCCCGAGAAACACCTGCTGAAACCCGCCTCGGTCACGGTCAGTGCTGCCAGCGCGAACAGGCCGTGCCCCAAGGGCCCTCTCTGGGGACACACCCGGGGAACACGGTGCCAGCGCCCACCTGAAACCCTCCTGCGCTCTGCTCCTCTCGGAGTGACCACGTTCCACCACTTCTGACCAAAATTTTACACTTTAGGAAACGCCACAAGGGACCTGCAGGGTGCGCGAGACAAGCAGCGACTCGCATATTGGAGCGCTAAAGCCTAAGAAATCACTTTGCCAGGCCCTTCTTAAGCGTTTCCTTAACTTCTGCAGTAGCATCCGTATTGTTAGTGCCTGTTGTTTACAGCTGTGGCTTGCTTTGAAAGGAAAAAAACAAACCCCAACAAAAGAACGTAACAACCCTTGCTCCCCAGCATCCCCTGCCCCGCCCTCTGGCCTCAGAATTACAAGCTGTGTTACCAAGCGCTCCCTTATCTTACTCGTGGAGTCCTAGAAAGGAGTCTGACTGCCACAAATCCATCCCGAGGGGAGCAACGGGGACCTGTTCCCTACTTGTTCTGGCTGCACTTGCTGCTGCGGCTCTTCGGGGGTTTTTCTACCACTCCCGAGCAAACAGAATTATCACTGAAAATGGGGGCAGTCATTCTAATACAGTGTGGTTTGGTGTATTTTTTTTCCCTCTTCTGGACTACATTGATCATAATTGCCATTTAAAATGGAAACTAAGTAATAGAAGGTCTAATAGGTGCTAATCATCCTTGTAAACCCCTAAAACTGAAAAAGATGGAGTTGCTGGTGTGTACCCACAGCATTAGGAACTGGTACAGCTGATCTTTTTAATCCAACGTGATAGTTCCTATCTCATTATGTGCTTGGCGGCTGCTACATTTTACAGTAATGCCTGTCCCGCCCACAGTTGCCTGACAGAAATCACCATGGCTTTATCCTGTTGCTTATCAGTTTTTGTCACTGTTAGACAAACCATAACCTCAAGACAAAGCAGAAGTCTAATATTAGCAAGAGAGCTTTAACAGTGTAAGTTGACATGCGATGAGAAAGTTTCACCACTTAATAACATTCATGCCTTTACAAAGATGGAAATGTCTCTGAAAGTGTTAGCGTGTGTTCATAGCTTTGAAATTGTTCAAGTAAGTAGCAGTGGCACTTGCTTCTGATTTCTTTCTTATCTGAGGACCAATCTGAAAAAGAAAAATGCTCTAAATATGCTTAGAATGCCTTTGTGCACATTTGGGGAAAAATGACTGCCACTAGTAGAACTGCAAAGACACTGTATGGGCTTCATTTTGCTGGAGGGCTGACTGCTCCACTCTTTTGTGTTTAGGAACTCAAAAGCCCCTACTTAAGAACCCTGTGCATTTCTTTGGATAGTGAAAAGCTAACTAATTTGTGTACACTTGTTATGTATTTGTTTTCTACAAGGTGTCTAATGCTCACTAGAAGCAAGGTTATAAGTAATACACTAAATCAATACTGTAGCCAGCTGGATCACACACAAAAAAGGAAGGCTTAGGCCAACAGGAGAATTTGGTGCAGAACATCTGCTAAGGAGCTTGTCTACTGACTGACAGCCGAGAAGAGTCTGTTGGTACAAAAAGTTGCTCTTGCTGTGGTTAAAAACACATAGTTTTTTGCTGCCTAGGAACCTCCATTCATGTGGACCACTGGAGAAGGGGACTGAGCCGTTCCATCTAATGATGGAATCACAGAATGTGTTTGGAAGAGACCTTTAAAGGTCATCTAGTCCAACCCCTGCAGTGAGCAGGGACATCTTTAACTAGATCAGGTTGCTCAGAGCTCCATCGAGCCTGACCTTGAATGTCCCCAGGGATGGAGCCTCTACCACCTCTCTGGGCAACCTGTTCCAGTATTTCACCACTCTCATTGTAAACAACTTCCTGATATCTCATCTAAATCTGCCCTGCTCTAGTTTAAAACCATTAATGCCCCTTGTCCTCTTGCTGCATACCCTCAGAATAGTCCAGGGCTGAGGGCAAATATGTTAGGGGGCTGCAGAAGGTCAGGTGGGAACTTGGTGAAAGTTTGACTTAATCTTGATTTCTCTCAGACTACCCCAAGTGTAAGCTCTTCCACATTGGGCAAAATGATTTGCTGTCAGGCCTGGGAGCTTGGGTCGCAACTGACAGCTCAGAGTGAAAATACTGTGACTGCTTAAGTGTTAGTGACCAACAACAATCCCTGAATGTGGCATGTCACTGCTGCCTTACTGCAGCGGCCAGTGATAAGGGTGGAAGAATATGACAGTAGAATGGTATCTCGTGGGGGACTCTGAAATACCTAGGCACTTCCATAGGCAAAATTCTTCCTATAGCAGTGTCTCTGGTTTTACTTCACACTTTTGCATCACTCTCGGGGGATATATGGTGCTCTAGCTGTAGTGGTAAGCGAAGGCTCAGGCTCTGCAATGAGTCAGTCAGGGCACTGGTGCAAGATAAAGCAAACTGGCCCAGAGGCTGGGCTATAGAGGCAATATCGCTCACTCCAGAGGGAGGTAAGAACCTGCTGGAGGGGAGGGGAAGAGAGAGGCCATTTGGAGGAAGAGAAGCTGAGAAGAACATTGAACTGTAATTTATGAAGAACCTGCAAACACAGACTTCTCATCAGGAAGAGTCCGAATTTCCTCGTTTTTCTTCTCAATATTTGGACTGAGATGTAAGAACGATGGCTCGTTCAACACACACAGGGCTTTCCTACGTAACAAGTTGGTACTTATAATGTATATTACTTGAAGAGCTGTGGCCTATAGGATTGTGGCTGCAATAACCATTACTATGCAAAGTTATTACACCTTACCACAGCGGATTTTTATTCTATCTGCTAGTGTAACTTTCCTTGTTGATTTAATACGCTTTGGGACAATCAGATGTCACTAACAGTATTTCTCTGAGACTTGGTTACATCAGAATTAAATCATACAAATAGGAAGTCATCAGAAAGGAGAAACACACGCTGCTTATTCAGAACCAGATTCTTTCTTTTTGCTAGAATTGCTGAATAGGCAGCAGTCTTTGACAATTAAGTGGTGTTCAAATTCCCACTAAAGTTTCACTAACGTTCTACAAGAGAATGGAATACAAGAGCTGAGTTAAAGTAGGAACTGTTCAGTTAATGAAAAACTTAAAATTTTGTAAGGCCTTTAACATTCTGGAGCACTAACATCCCATAAGTATTTGACAGAAGACTTCTGTCGTCATGATTTTCGCAAATCAGAGGTTTTGCCTTCTGGATTTTTAGTCAAAATCTGAAGCAACTGGTTTCAGAGTAGAGAACAACTTGTTCTGCTTCCCTCAACTAAGCCTCTGATTTCTCGGTTTTGTCCTGGTGATTGTTTTGATGCTTTTGACTCTTGGCTCTTGAGAAATACCTAGTTACAACACTAAGACCCACCCGTGCCCAAATCTTGTAGGATTGTCATAGAAACATGTTTTGGAAGGCTGCAGCTTAGAAGTCCAAATGACGCTGAAATAATCCTGAGTGTCACGCTGCCAAGCCAAGAAGTACAAGTCTGGTATATGAGTTAGGAGTCAAAGCTGAAAGAAAAGGACTATTAGCCAGCATTTCTGGACATGACAGTTTCCATAAAATACCACGTCTACTATATATGGTCTGTAAACCTGAAGGGAAAGGCCTAGTTAAACTCTGCCAAGTTTCTAATATCCTTAAGTAGAAGGTACCATTTAAATTCAAGCTATGAAACTAGAACTGGTTCACCTTCATTCCTAAAGGCCTATGACAGAATATGTGTTTTGAAATCCTGTGGCAGGTGATGATACCTTTGAGTACAGCTCAATAACACAATCTGATCATCTATGTACACAACGTAAGTTTATCAGTTATGAACAGTCTGAGTATGTGAAGCTCTTTATTTTCTCAGACTTAATGTAAAATCTTACCCGGCTGCTCCTTGGTCAGGTACTTTCAGGAAATCCAAGCTTTCTGGTTGCTGTGAAATCTTGCCTGATCCTCCTGACAGTTGCCGTGGTAAAGTTGGTCGCGTCATATTTGTATACAGGTTTTTCTGACTGGCCCGTTGATTTCCTGGGACATGGGGAATTGGCACAAACTGGGGGGGATTTATTACTCCGTTTTGCTGCTGACCTAGAAGAAAATAAAATGTGAACACCTCCAGTCCAAACTACAGCTCAGTAAAGGCAACCCTTTTGCTTGTGTTCATGATTCAGCTGTCAGCAAGACTCAGCTAGCACGGAATTTGAATACAAAATAATATTGAAATCATGAAGTTTGATGTATACTCAGTTTTGGGCCCACTAGCAATCTATTTTGTGTTCATGTCTTCCTAGACTTGTGCTCAAGTTTGAGAAGTGCTTTGAATGACGAGGATTAGCTTTTAGATTAATTCAACCTCATGAATGTTAGCCAACGGGTAACCACACCACCTCTGCTTAAAGCACTGCATAAAATTTTATCCAGATTGATCAAAACAGTCTCTTCACAGCGGTGCCCAGTCACAGGACAAGGAATAATGGGTGTAAGCTAGAACATAGGAAGTTCCACCTCAACATGAGGAGAAACTTTTTTCCTGTGAGGGTGACAGAGCCCTGGCACAGGCTGCCAGAGAGGCTGTGGAGTCTCCTTCTCTGGAGACAATACTGGTTTTTTAAGTTGCTATAAATGTTTGTCTATTTTAACAAAAAAGGGGGAGGTAGGTTTTTTTTGTTTCATATTTTTGGGGTTTTGTGGGGTTTTTTAAGGAGCATTACTGCTACTTTGATAGCTCAAAAGGAGTTTGAATTTTCTAGGTGATGACAAGGGTAAATGCCTTTGGATAATTATGCCTCTAACTTGAATTTGAAACAAACCCACCCATGTCTGAGCTACTTGCAGGATTAGGGCCTAAGGAGCTCAATTCTGCATGCTCTACATTCCTAAAACCCCCACTTAAAAAAAAAAGGGAGCTATGCTTTTATTAAAAATCAGATTGCTTAATGCTGTGGGTGATCCTCTCCTTTTTCCATTGTGAGTATACTTGCTGAAAATTAGCAGAACGAATAGCTGTGCAGAGAGGAGAATTCATAATCATGACACTCGTAAAAACCTTAACTGCATTCCACAGCTGGTCATTGCTTCTGATACTCTCTTGATACTGTGGCAGAGCTTAAGTAGTCATAAGCTAACCCAAAAAAACTCACTTTGGGACCTGAGCTAGTATGGCACACACATTATGCATTATATAAGTAAAGGTTTATTTTATTCTGAACATGTACGTAACAGTCTGTTATGGACCATTAATTTCAAAACAGATGTGAAAATAGCAGAACACATTTCAAACGATCAAGTAGAATGACCTACAGCGTTCCTTCCCCACATTGTGACAGCAGGTGGAGAGAATTGTTTGTGACTTTCAGGGAGGAATGTGCCCAAATCATGCAATTGCCTTGAACTCCTTGAAAGCCTGGACAGTCTAACTGGAATTCTTCTGTAATACCAGTCTCAGTTTTATTTTTCCAGCTAGGATTGGTTACATTACAAAAGAGTTGAATTAAAAAAAAACTAAGTGATGGTAATTGATTTGAGGTCTGTATGAAAGACTTCTGCTCTTTAAACATGATGCCCTAATGCATAAGGATCAACACAGCATTTATTTAACTTCAGTACTTAGGCTGATCCTGCCTGGACACTACAGTGTGGTTTCACTGGTCCATCAACATCTAGTTGAACTCCACAGATGAACCCTTGGGGAATGGTGGGTCAATAGAATATTGTTCTCTCCTCGGAGTTCACAGGCTAAATTAATTTTTTCTCTCTAAGGCAGAGGTGAAAGACCCTGATGACACCAACACTGTGCTGAAAGTTAGCCCAGTGTCTTGCTGCACACAGAGGCACATTCTTCTAATTAGGACTCTCTGTTGACACGTCTGTTCAGGAGCTGTCAGAAGCACCGGGGGATATATGATTACAAAAGGCCATATTGCCGGTATGGACATCCACTGGTTCCTTCAATGTGCATGCAAATCTATATCCAGACTAACTTTACCTACAAGAGGAAAGTTTGGGCTTGGTCTGCAGGCACAAGGCTTCTTCAAGCAATATTTCTGTCTTTTCGTGCAGCTATAAAACTGCTGAAATGGATTCTGCTTTAACTCATCCTGTATGAATATTTACTGTCTGTGTTTGCAGGCATGTTAACTCCTCTCACTACAGTAATTTCCCACTTTATTCCAAGCGGTTCTTGTAGATCATGCAGTCCCTCATACAGCTATGAGGACTGGGAATTGTCTACTTAATTTGGTGACCAAGACTGGTCACACCATTCGCATTTTCTCAATAAACAGCAGCTGACTGAGAGAACTCTTTGTTTAAAAAAAAGTACTCTGGGAGTCTAAGTTAAAAAAAACACTTGGGAAAGGCTGGGTCAATGGAATATTGTTCTCCCCTCTGAGCTCACAGGCTAATTTAATCGTATCTCTGAAGGGCAGAAGTGCAACACCCTGCTGACATCAATGCCATCCAGAAAAAGCCGTGCTGCTTTACTGGCACAGCTGATAGGGCTCAGCGTACACAAAAGTTGTTACGTAACAGGGCAGGACAATGAGACATAAATTGCATTCTATTGTTTACTGGCACTGAAAGCAGTTTCACTGCAAAGCATTGTCTACGGCTTGATAAGTGTATAGCTCTTACGCTTGAAAGTAAAGTGGAGAAGGCTACAGGGTTAGTTTTAGATTCAGTATCTTTAGGTGGCTGAACATGCCAGTGTCCCTGGCAACGAGGATCTCTCTGGCGGAATACTGGTTTGATTGTCTGCAGACTCCAACAATAGACTTCATAACATGCCTACAACGTATGTTTTCCAGAAAGGATCTTTTAAAGAGGATTTCAAACCTTCACTATGATTTTTTTTGAATGGGCACAAATTACCAGATGACAGGAGTAAAACAAGAGCTTGAATTTGGAATTTTGTTTTTGCCCGAGGCTAGGCGGACTTACCAGGAGGAGGTGGTGCGGCTCTCATAGGATACGTCTGACTCTGAGACCTGTTGGAATACCCTCTACTTTGGGTGAGGTTCCGTCTAGTAGGACCTAAGAGAAACCAGCAATGTTTTGTCACCCATTCACAATTACATTAGTTAGGTCTATCTGTCTGTCAGACCCTTACTCTGTGATCAGGGGCTGAGGATCAGGAATAATGAATCTGATTCCTACAGTGTTGGCCAGCTTGTCCTAAAGCTTTAGTTGCAACAAGGTTGGCATATTTTCCCTTTTGTGATGCAGTTCAGTCACAGGATATAAAGCTGTCTCAAGACAATAGTAAACGAGGCCCAGAAGACCGTTAGCTTTATGAACTTGTTCTAAAACACGGACAGCTGGCACAATGGTACTTTTTACTGTACTGCTTCTGATCAGCAATGGGTGTGCGAAAAAAGTAGGACGCGAAACTTGAGAGGCTGGCATACTTATCGCTCGGTCTTTGGTGATGTACAGAGCTTACCTCTCCTATTATCACAACCTCTCCTGATGCAGATCTCTCTTTATGAGCAAGACTGTAGGGACCGCAGGAGCTCAGAGCAGAGTGAAAGACTCTTCCACAAGATGCCTGGCTAATTGTGCTATTCGTACTATGTCACACGATTAAATGCCCTCTTTTGCTGCAGGGCAGAGAATCTCAGACATTTCAGAAATAGTATATAGTGAAAGTAACAAAATTCTAGCACCGCTGTAGAGTAGCAGGGAATTCTGCTGTGTCATTCAGATCTATAACTAGATTCCTCTTTTTAGTGTTACACAGAAATAATAAAGAGCATTCGAAGGCAAGAGACAGGCAAGGAGAGAAAGAGTCAACCCTTCTCTAAATTTCCAAGCCATTCACTAATTTCTAAAGGAAATTCATACTTACGGGAATTCTTTGGTAGCCCTGGCCCAATGCTGATCTGCAGCACTTTATTACTTGGCTTGAGAAGGGCTATATCTCCTTGGCCTTGCATAAACTGCACTTGTCGAGATCCACCACTGCTCCAGGGCCCCCAACTCTCCTTTTTCAGCTTCACCTCAAGTCTAAGATAAGCACATGAACAAGAAAACAGAGGCATTTCTACGTCAAGTCAGGACAATATCACCTGGCAGCAGATAACTTAGAAATACAAAAATAAAAAGCTTAGAGTGAGGCGACTTAGCTGACATAAACCACCTAATTAAGTCTCTTTTTCATGCTTTTTCAAAAAGTTGTTCTTAACTGATGTTTTAACTTTCCTGGTAGAGCTACTCAAAGGAAGCTTAAGGCAGGAGAGGACAGAGGGTAAAATGAGCTTTGAAGAAAAATGTGCAAAGGTCTGAGTAAGAGATGTCTCTGCCATCAAACATCACTGCCTCTGCAGCAGACTCCACTGGAGCAAGCTGGAGTGCTCTATTCCTAAACATTCTTCTATATATACCATTAGATGTGTATATATGTGTGTGTATATATACAATGGCACGTATATGACAATATATGCTTTAGGGGTCGGCCTGGCACATGTCCTGGGAGACATTTTTGCATACATATATGTCAGTCTTTTAAATTCAGGGTTTTTTTTTGCATGTGCACACACGTACACACAGATACTCTTTCCTAGCATTTCCACACTATCCATCCACTCCCAAGTGTACTCAGATACGAGCTAAGGAAATTATGTTTGGCTTTGGACAAGACCCCAGAAGTATAATACGTTACATCTTACATGAACAAAAAATTCACGCCCGGTACTGGCTTTGGATTCCCAGTGTATAGGAGCGTACACTACAGGAATATTCCACGCTTCAGTTGTCCTCCTACACTGTTTTCAAACTAAGATAATAAACTTCTGTTAACTTTTATAATTCAAAGGAAATAAATTAAACATATGAATCCAAGGCCTGCTGTTGCTAACGTGCCTAACAGGTAGGAGTATTAACAAAAGCACGTTTGTTGGGCTAGTTTCCAGCATGTCCTTACAGCTAAAAAGCACATCAAACACCCTGTAGCTTTTCAGGTTTGATTCTAAAAAACATTCCCAATATCATTTACCTAATGAGGCTGCTTTAGAATTACCCTTTCACCCTGCAGTCGTCTGTCCCCACAACAAACTTCAGAATTTCAGACTGTTACATTACGTCTCCAGAACCGTCCTTCAATCTCTTCATCATGTTTCCACTTCTAGGTCAAGGTTAAGGACTTGGCAGAGGATGCTCCCTTCTCGTGGCAGGAAACAGGAGCCAGCAAGGAGATGGAAACCTTGCACGACGGTTGTGCATCCTCTGTGCAGTGACTGGCCTGGCCCTTGCTCTGCAGCACAGACCTGCAGCCCAAAGCTGAGCCTGATGCCATCCACGCTCAGCAAAAGGAACTCAACTGCTACACACCCGGACAGTGGAAAGTAGCAGATGAGGCAGGTACAATTCTAACCTATTACTCTGACAAGTTGATCAGAAAGTCTGGTTTCCTTGCACATACACATTTTTATACAGTGCTGCCTCTTATTATTTCAAAACAGAGCGTAGTCTCAGGAGCTGAACAATTAGCACTCACTCCTTTGCCTTGGCAGCAAAACCAAATATTATTTATTCGTAAAAGTCCATTGAAAAAAAACGTAACTCACGTATTGCTAAATTTCAGAGGTAGTTTTCTTTGCGTTTTCTCTTCGTATCTTTTTGATAAGAGGCTTAAAAACTCAGTTTTGAAGACCGATTCGAGCAAACTATCGTATTCCTGTTCATGTAGAATGAAAATGTCATCCTGCATTGTGCTGAAAAGAAATCAGAGCATATGCCATTCAAATTAAAATTTCGTCAGCAAATACAGTCACTGTTCTAATGACATTTGTAGAATACTTATGGTTAATTTTAAAAAACATAAGAAAGTCCAAGCAGGATTACATATACAGTCTTGCTTTCTGAGAAGAGGTGGCATTCCACAAAATGGAGAAGAAAGGAGCTCTAGTCAGATATTGTTAAGTATTCCTAGCAGAAAATGTGTGACTTCTTTTCATGGTTGTTTAGTCCACTGCAGGGAGTCTGAAGCCAAAGCTTCTCTACTCTTTTGTCAATGTGGTTGGCCAATTTTCTGCTGCTATTACTAGTATCACAAAATACTATTTTATAATAGCAATTTATTTCAATACATTAGATATCATCCACTAAGTGAAAAAGGCACTCTCAGTTTGTGTTTCTGGAGAAATGGACCTTTCAAATCCTGGTGATTTAGAATTAACATTCATTATGAGTTTTCATTTTTTCCTTCTAAAGAACAGTAAACATCACTCAGAACTGTGAATGTCTGCATTGTGGAAAACCAAGCAGGTGGGTTTGGCAGCCAGGTGATGGCAAGCCAAAGCTACAGACACATCACTAAGGAACAGCTTCTTTCAATGGTTTGCACAGGAAACACAGAAGGTACTGATAGCTCACCTAAATCTGTATATGTATTGCTTCACCGTGTCAGACTAACTCCAAAAGTAAATTAATTATAGCACATAAAGAACTCAAAGAACATTCAGCTCAGGAAAAAAAAAAAGCCTTCACTTTATATCATAGAAAATCAGTTTTATTTGCCCTCATTACTGTTTTCTGATCCTAATTACCCAGCCTTCCACTTTGAGCACATTCCTCCCTTTTTCTCTCCCAGCTGGTCTGCATGACTGCTGGCTCTATAAATCTGCAAGGGGAGAAACAGGGGGGGCTTTCTGGCTGCCACTTTCAGTCTGGCCGCTGAAGACGAGGACTTTCTCCACAGACTGTGAGTAGCTTTTCATATAGAATTAAAAACAGTTTCACTGTGCTGCTGGAGGTGCTCCTGACTGTCAGGTATGAAAATATGGTTCTAAGCCCCTTGAGGCATTAAGTAAAGTATGAGTTGTATTACTACCTGTTTTTCTAAAAGTCTCCTTATCACCTGTGCGCTCTGTAATCTGCTTTGAAATTCTGAAATCTTTCCCATAGTTTGAAAAAGGGTGTAGAGAACTATAGACTTATCTGACCAGTATTCAAAATAGCAATGAGAAACCTATAAAAATAGAGTAAGAGCATGACCTCTTGTCCTGTCATCAAGCAAATCTAGAGCCTCAATAAGGTTCTGAATGAAACACATAAGAAAAATTCAAGACCTACAGTAATTATTATCCAGGCCATGGTGTTCTTTTTGCTTATTTGGCAAAGAGTCTGAGTTCACAATACTGTCAGGATGTCCAGTGTCGCTCTTTATCAGATGAATTATAAAGTTCGGTTATTTATTGTTATTAAAAACGCAAGAAGGTTTCCATGAGAGTATAAGTTGTCCTCTTCAGTACCCTAAGCAAATTCCAAGTTAAATATTTGCACTTTAAATTGCGATTCCTTTAGTACTTTAAATTGTTACGTACTGTTAATTCCTGTTGATATATGTTAATAGTGCTGTTATACTGCCTGTGTTGTGTCTAAGCGTATTGATGCCAGCTTTACAGTATATTGATATATGATGCAACATGTTGTGCCTGGGTTTCTTGAGAGATTATTTAAATAGCAACACACAAATCTAGTTATCTTCTCTCCCTCTTTCATTTAAAATATATTTCATTTTGTATCGATTTAGCTAAAATTTAATATTGCATGAAAAACAGTACAAATAAGAATTGAAAGTTATAAAACTTAAAGGCTGCAATATGGAATAGAGCTAAACCCATTCTAGACAGGCCCATGAAGAAGGTTATTGCTGTTATTTTTTTCCAGCACAAAAGTCTGAGATTCACTTCCAAACCAGCCAGAGATCAGTTATCTTCGAGCTGTAGGAAACTTAAACTATAGGGACAATAAATTGAAGTTTTGAAAACACATGGGAGAATGCAAATTAGAGCTAATATGATTTTTGCTTTGAGTCTGACATCTGAAAAATTGTTTGGGGATTTTGGGGGGTTTTTCCTCAAAAATATAAAGTAATACATGTACTAAATAAAGGTTTTCCTCTAGTCTTACTAATCGAAGGCTGTTAAATATTGTAAGTGCTAATTCTTATCACTGAGACAAGATTATCTCAGGTTTGGGACAAGCAGTAACTTCCACAGCCTCTGCAGCCGGAGTGTTGTATTACTGCTAAGCCACCTCAATACAGAGTTAAGAGATCCCTTGGTGAAGAGCCACTGTGAACTTGGGCCATGCTAACATGGCAACAGGGAAAAGCCCTCTTGCCTCCACAGATTTTTTTTTTAGGGTTTGGTTTTGGAGGAATACCTGGATAGTTGGATAGCTTTATTCAAATACAAAAAGGCAGTTGCATAGAAGTGTACAGGTGCATCACTAATTAAAAAGGTGCTTTTACAGTAAAAAAACCCTCATTTTTTACAACAAAATAAACTCAATAACCTAAATTCAAAACATTGTTAGACATAATGTAATATACACATATCTTCTGAACTAAGCACATTTGGTTTTGTTTCGGAAGGTTCTGTGGAACTGTTATTTACATGTGAGAGGAGTGTAACAGCTTTCACTAACTCGGCAGGCAGCTGGTGTTTTAGCTGACTCAATCCTGACTATGCTTTTGGAATGCTACAGGCCCAATTCACGGGCCTGGCTGCAATCTGTTCAAGGTTTGCGCAGCACCCAGTCCAAACTGGGAGTGCTAAAATGTCAGGTTCCACTCTTATCTTTACGACAGATAACCCACAGGTTTTGAAAATGGTATTGTGAGCAGACATATCTTGCAGAGCTTTCCCAAGTCTTGAAATGGCTGTGATGAATTCTGTGAAAATGTGAAATAATGTCTGTGAAAAGATCTCTGGCTATGCTAATGGGAATGTTTTATAAGCATATACAAAAAAAAAAACCTTTTGAAGTAGCTATCAATACACAGTACTCAAGTGTAGATTTGTATTCCTTAAAAATAGTAATTTATCTCAATATTTAAAGTACATGTTGCCCTGGATTCATATTCTTTTTGTATTAAATTACACTCAGCTACCAGCTCTAATAAACTGCAGTAAAAAAAAATTGCAAAGTTATCCAGGCACTTCATTTACTCATCTTCAAAGGGGTGAAATGATAAAGGCAAAAATCCATTGATCTCCTGGGCAGTTCCTTCTGGTTTTTGCTCATCTAACTGGGTTTTTCAGCTTTCTGGACACCTCAGATATTTCCTGCAATCTGGGAATGACTTGACTTTGTCCTCGAGTGATGTGAACTCCAACTAGAAATCAAGGTTTTAGTAGCTCATTGGAAAGGGAACGCCCCTTTAGGAAGCAGTGGACATGTACAAGATGTACTTCTGTAAGTAAGAATTATTTCTGGGATACAAGCTTGAGCCCAAACTTACTAGAACCCGCTTGTGCCTGGTGAATATATGCTTTGCAAAAATACATTTTGGGGGACTTGCCAGACAGGTGAGACCCAGTGTAAGTGAAACACTCTAATAACCAGTCAGAAAAGGTTTGTGTGCTGGCTATTGACATCTGTTGTTATAACATACTTGCTAGGGCTGGTTTCTTTTCTTGCAAGATTCAATTAATACAGCTTAAGAAGTTCACCCTCCATCACTGAACTTATGTTCCCCAAGTCCTATACAAATTTCCCTGTCAATGGAAAGATATTTACAGGTACTGACCTTAGAGAAACAGAAAGAATTCTCTCCACTTCCATCCTTCGCTTTAAGACTTCCTTCACTTGGCCTTTCTCTGGACCCTGCTTGATCTTTTCACGCCCAATCAGGTATATGCACTTGGGAGTGAGGACAAGATCTCGTTTCACACTCTGAAACACAATTGTTTGTAAATAAATAGCTATGTAGACATCACACAGAATCACAGAATGTCAGGGGTTGGAGGGTACCTCCAAAGATCATCTAGTCCAACCCCCTGCCAAAGCAGGATCGCCTGCAGTAGGTCACACAGGAACGCGTCCAGGCGGGTTTTGAATCTCTCCAGAGAAAGAGACTCCACACCCTCTCTGGGCAGCCTGTGCCAGTGCTCTGTCACCCTCACAGTGAAAAAGTTTTTCTTAATGTTTTTGTAGAACCTCCCATGTTCCAGCTTGTATCTGCTACCCCTTGTCCTATCACTGGACATCACTGAGAAGAGCCTGGTTCCATCCTCGTGACACTCACCCTTTAGATATTTATAAACATGAATGAGGTCACCCCTCAGCCTCCTCCTCTCCAAACTAAAGAGCCCCAGCTCCCTCAGCCTTTCCTCAAAAGGGAGATGTTCCACTCCCTTCACCATCTTTGTGGCTCTGCACTGGACTCTTTCAAGGAGTTCCCTGTCCTTCTTGATCTGAGGGGCCCAGAACTGGACACAAAATTCCAGATGTGGCCTCACCAGGGCAGAGTAGAGCAGGAGGAGGACCTCTCTTGACCTACTAGCCACACCCCTTCTAATACACCCCAGGATGCCATTGGCCTTGGCCATGAGGGCCATTGCTGGCTCATGGGCATCCTGCTGCCCACCAAGAGCCTCAGGTCCATCTCCCCTGCGCTACTCTCCAACAAGTCAGTCCCCAACCTATACTGGTACCTGGGGTTGTTCTTTTGCACATACAAGACTCTACACTTGCCCTTGTTGTATTTCATAAAATTTCTCGCCACCCAACTCTCCAGCCTGTCTAGTCAGTCAGCCAGTCTCACTGAGTGGCAGCACAGCCTTCTGGTGTGCCAGCCACTCCTCCCAGTTTTGTGTCATCAGCAAACTTGCTGAAGGTGCACTCTGTTCCCTCATCCAGGTAATTGAATATATCGAATATTACTGGTCCCGGTACTGACTCCTGAGGGACCTGACTAGATCCAGGCCTCCAACTAGACTCTGTCCCACTGACCACAGCTCTCCGACTTCTTTCCTTCAACCGGTTCCCAATCCACCTCACAACCTGATCATCCAGACCATGCTTCCTCAGTTTAGCTATGAGGATCAATGCACTAATGTTGTGATGCTGTTCCAAAGACAGATAATATACTGTGATTTGGGATAATACTGTTAGTCTTTGGTTCAACCGAAAAAAAATACCGATGTGATTAATCATGCAACCTCAGAGTCGGATTGCACAGGACAGGAAAGGAGCTTTCCCAGCTAATGTAGCCCTCTGCCCAGCAAGTCTCAGAAAGCCTTTGTTGTGGGGACGATAGGTTTGACAATGGCAATGGTCTCACCACAAGGGTATAGCTGCTTCCTTATGTGTGTTTTAAGCCAAAGACACTTTTTCAAGTTGGTATCCTAGATTGTAGGAAGCTAACATGGAATTTCTGCTAAAGGACGGTAAAGAGAACGATAACTCCGTAGCAGAACTAATCATTAGTGGATGTTGCTCTTAAACCTACCTTAAACCGTCTATCGTATTTAGTTACAGTGTCTGCAAAATCAATCTTCTCCCGTTTGCCCACAAACTGGCGCAGCTCTGGATGATCCTCCATGCCTATGTAATCTCCCACAAAATTCCTGTTAATGCTGTTCCGTCTTCTCTCCTTCTTGTTCAGCAATAGATCTGATGCTTAAATACCAATAATAAACATTGATTAACAGTATGTACTGTATTTACTGAATTAACAGTATTTACAGTATTTACTGAATTTTCTGCACTTGTGATCTGAAAGAGTTAACTTTATGAAGCAGAAGGTTTTGGTAAGAAGTGATAAGCTTATAATATGAAAAAAATAATGAAGCACTATCAAAGAAATAGTGATCCTTTATATAAAGATCCATGTGGTTATTAAATTCATTCCTAATAAAGTACACTGATGGCAATCTCAGCAGTTCTGATGAACCAGGGCACTTCTGAAACTAAAGAATTTCTCACTCATTGCTGGAAATTAAAGATGAACTCCTCCAAACGCAGAACGTTGTTCATTCACATAACCAAGGCCACACATGCAACTAAGCACTACAGTCCTTGGGTTGATTTGTATCACCTACAGGCCATCTAGATCCTGTATAACTGTGGGAAATGTTTCCTCTTTCACTTCCCCTGGACCATCTCTGATCTTTTTCCTGCTCAGTCTGGCTTTGTTTTGAGAGCAAACTACCGTGTAGCAGTCCAAGAAATCCATGTGTGCAGAGCCACCGATCTTGTCAGCGATACCTTAGGGGCCCAGCAATCTGCAGTCATTCTTAGACAGTCAACTGCAATGCAATGGTTTCCTCCATCTCATGTGGCACTCTTTCTGTTCCTGGAACCATGTGTGAAAAATCTGTCATCACAAGTTACAACTTACCTTCTTCTCTCATCTGTACGTATTTTTTCCTGGCCACATACTTCCTCCATGCCTTCTGGATGGCCCTGGCATACCCATCATACTTCCTCTCTCTCATCTCTTCTAACAAAAATAGCTATACAAAGAGACAGAAGGGTGGGTTAAAGCATTTTACATTAAAAGTTCAAGACATTTGTGAAAAATTCCTTTTTCTCTTGTCAGAATGTTATCATGTCTATGAGGATCTGTGCAATGTGTGACATAACACACTGCATTTACATGCAACTTCCTTCCCTGTCTGAATTTCATGCTTGTGTCTACTGGCTCCATCCTTTCCCAGCAATAAATTTTGTTGTCTGGCTGCAGCATTTACAACTATGATCTTGTATTTCACCATAACATAATAAGTTTTTTGGGGGTCTAAAATGTCAAAATTCAGAAGACGCTAATTTATCAAAACGGAAATGGAAGGTTCACTGCCTTTTTGGAGAATTTCCAGGTCCTAATAAAATATATGTACATTTAGTGCATTAGCAAAACTTTGTAATTATTGTAGGATATAGTGTATTTCACTATAGACTTTTACATACTTTAAGTTTAGTTAAATTTTTTTCTTTTCTCGTCACAAGCACAAGCATTTGGTTAACAGTTAAGTGCATTCAATCAGTCCACTCACATGAGTGTTGCTCCCTCTACTGTGTGTAATAATATTCATAAGGACTTTTCTTCTAGCTTTCAAAAGACACAAAACTAGTAAAAACAAGTATATCAAGAAGCAAAACTGGGCTTTAGGATCCTTTTTTTTTTTTTTAATTTGTTGCCCTCAACCATGCAAATCCAAAAAAACCACCGTTGTTAATACTGGGCTTACAACAAAAATGATCTAGTGCAAACTCTTTCCACAGAACCTCACTTGCTCTTATACAGAGTTATTTATTCAGGTGTTTGATGGAAATGTAAATAATGAAGCCTCCTTTCTGCCACTCATAAAACTTTATTTCACAGTTGGTAACTCTCCATCTACAGCAAACTTAAGAATAATAATAAAAAAATGTTCGCAAATACATAAGCACTAGATGGGGCCTCAGCACACAGGCATGAGCGCTCCTGATGCAAAAACCTCCTCAGCTTCAGCGGCGTCAGTCAAGCCCTTGTGCAGTTCAGGTTATAGTAACAAGACTGGTGTCATTTCTCTCTCTAACAATAATGCTAATTGCAAAATCTCGATGCCAAATAGTCCATTACCTGCAGTAAAAATTCCAAAAATATGTCTTACAAAGCCTCCCCTCATATTTCTGAGCAAATCAAGTGGTTTTCATCTGATTAACCACAATGGGCACTCTCTTTAGTGGTGGAAGGAAAAATTTTCATTTACCATCTAAGATTATTTTTCTCGGAAGTAATATCACCTTAGCCAATGCTTTAGTAATATGACAGATACTAAAAAATATAAATCAAGCTTTAGAGCATTCAGTTCAGAGAAGTTTCTTCAACTTAAAATGAAAGAGGCCCACGCTATTTTTAGTACTTGTTTAAAAATTGATTTTGTGGCTTTTCAGAAACAACATTTTTTAATAAAATGTGTACAGTAGCTGAAAGCATTAATTTAAATTAAAATCAAAATGCAACCCCCAAAGTTTAACATTTCCAGTCAACCTCATGTTGTCTTAACCTGCAGAACTGTGCTTCAGTAAAACTCACAGAAACGCTATTCAATGGTATATATGCAAAATATATATACCAGGTCTTGGTATTACAAAAATGCACTAGAAGGGGAAGATGCATTCACTGGAAAACAGGTTATTCCTCTTGGAAACAATCTATTAGCGTATGATGTCAGGGTAGGCAATAGTAATGTTTTGGCCACTTCAGAATGAAGGGGGACTAGACCCATCAATCCTGTGTGAGCACTTGGCTACTGAACAGAAGACAGACACCAGCAAATTACTTAGTTTCTTTCTTTGGAACAGAAACAGGAACCAGATCCACCTCATTTGTGAAGATACGGCTGCTGAAAATCTGTGTTCAAAATAAGTTCACGGGAAAACAAGAAAATTGGGTTTGCTACAGTGTAAGATAATGACACAGGACTGGAAGGCGGTGTTTAAATTGCTAATTCTGGTTCCTTGTAATTACAAGCAACTACGGTGTCTTTATTAATTCAGATAGATACTTGACCAGAATGTTGTGTACTTGCCACCACCCTGTAATAAACTTGAGACCATCAGTAAAGGACTAAAAGTCACAACTGTAATATCACAAGAAGAGTTATCAAAGACATCTGCTGATATACAAGGCTGTTGCACTGATTTTGTAAGATAAAATTCCCCAATAATCTGAAGAAATAAATCACGGCCAGGATAGAGGGGAAGGCAGATAAAGCTCTCACTTTCTCACAACTGGCTGGCTAGAAAGTTGCTTGCAATGACTAAGTAGGATTAATCCTACAATAGAATTGCCTCTCTGCCAACACGCACCCTAAGTATTCCAATAACCTACCTTTGAACAGTGTATGTTTCATTATATAAATGTCTCTCAGGTGGCAAGAATGTAAAGTCTCCTTATTCGTGAACAGGGATGATACCATCTTTCCCTATTTATGGTAGAAACAACTCAATTTCTCTTATGCCTTAGAGAAGTGTTATCCTTTTCCCTTTAACAGGTATATTGCCATGTGATTGGGCACAGCAGTGTCATTGCCTGATCTACTGTTGCTCTAGAGAGCAAAAAATATGAAAAAGAAAATTATGGCAATAGTGTTCTGCTTTTATTTTGATACGTAACCTCAGGTAACGTACCAAGAAACCACTTAATGCTCAGCTGCAAGGTGTGCCATACAAACCGAGCCCAATTGCTTCTGATAAATAAGGAATATATGACGGTGAGTAGAGCATAATTTTTTCCTCGACAACTTTCCTGAACAGTGGTGCAAGAAAACTTTTTTTTGAACAGATTTTGTGCAGTTTAGCAACCACATGATAAAAAGAGCCTTACGTTTTCTTAATGTGTTCTTGGAATGGGATTTCAAGCTGCAGTTGTTCTGGAACACTATTCAGTGATGTACAGCACACCCTTACTGTAACTTGGGGTGATTCTGTTTTCATCAGCAGTCCTTGTACTGAGAAGAGAACCTATTTTCTTGTGCTAATGGTCATAGATGCACTTTAATGCCATGATACTCCTTCGTATGATGGATTCTCTGAAGGAATGTTACCATGTACAGCCTGACACTAAAACATCTTCATTTCCCATCTTCTCTTGATGCATTTATTGCTCCTTTTAGTAGTATCAAAACCACACAGGGTCCTTACGCACTGTGCCATTTATACAAAGTGCCTAGGATCCCTCTGCAGCCTTGAGGCACCTGCGACAGACCTGCCCAGCTTGACTTTTTATGCTTCTGCCATACTCAACTTCTGAGTGTGCAGGCCTTTTATTTCAGGAAAACCATTTCGTGTTGAAAGACTCATGTTCTGCCACACTTACAGACTCTGGAGCTTTGATGAAGACTTTGGATTTACCCAGCTGGTATTGGTCAGGATCCATGTTAACTGACTGAAGCAGGTGGAGAACTCCTTGTTTCTCTTCTCCTTTCCAGGAAGGCCAGGTTGCTTTGGTCAGAATGGCATACCTTAACCACCAAAAAGAGGACGTTAAAACCTGACATCAAACAGTAGCAGCAGAATACCACTGACTCTTAGTATTACCCTAGGGGGTGGATTGACAGTTTTGGCAGGGCTTGGAGGATAGGAAGATAAACAGTATTAAGATGCTACTTGTTTAGCAAGACCAAGCAACTGCAATGAGAAGGACAACAGTAGCCAGGAGTCTGCCATTTTCAGATGCCAAGTTACTATTTGGTGGCTGCAGTAGTTAATTACAGAAAGTTCTGCTGTGCCTAAGTACAGGGCAAAGTTATTTTACTAGTAGTGACTCACGGCTCAGTTTAAGTGTGTACATCCCTGGTCTTCCAGATGAACTCCCAAGCATACGGCTGATTTCCCACCCAAGCCTTCTCTGTCTGTCTTATTGTTACAAAGGCCTTTTCTGTTTCGAAGTGGCCAGCTCATGCTCCTAACCCACCTGCTCAACAGCTGGTCTGTGTTTAGCAAAGAGCCATTCTTCACTTTATCCCAGAAAGCCCTTGGCTTGGCCTCTGGTACCAGAGGGAAGATCCAGTGCTGTTGGTGCTGCCTAGTGGGAACACTGACTGGGAACTGACCACACCAAGGGCTCGGCGTGGAGGCAGGGAAGTGCTAGAACAACGTGTCTTTGATAGGAAGAGGTGAGTAGTCTTCTGTCTCATGTCATTCTCTTAAAGCCTTGAAAATTAGGTGGACGCCAGGTTGCAGCCTCTTGTAAACTGTCCAGTTTTTCAGGCTCAGCTTGGGCTTTTGGAACTGCCAGGCTGGAGTTACAAAGCTGCCTTGTTCCACTGCCCACCAAGGAGCACTGATGGGCTTTAGGTGCCTCAGCATGCCTATGGGTAAGTAACTTCTCTAGCAGCAGCTATTTAGACTCCTTAGACAGACTGGAGAACAGCTAAATATGTTGTGACAAATTTCTCCTCCAAATCTTTTATAGTCTTTACTCTCAACATTTTTTTTTAATGCTTTAAGTGTACTTGACTTACATAAACTAAGTCATGCTTATTAGTAAAGCTATTCAACTAATGGAAAAAGCGATAAAGCATGGAGTTCAGTTTGTTTAATTCCCAGGTTCTTGTTTCTTAAGAAGATTTAGGGAGCTCCTAATAAAATGTTCCCAAAAATCACACACGGAATTGTTACAAAATTCATTAAGGCAATATTCATTAGTCATTCTTGTCATGTCTAAAATGTTATCCAGCCAGCAAGCAGAAAGTGTCATGCAACTTAATGACATCACACAAAGGAAAACCAGCAACAGTTAAAAAGGAATGTATTGCAAAAACCAAACACCTCCAGATAGCAAGTATGGGAAAAGAGAAAGCTAACTTATGAATAACACAGTAGGATTCAAAAGGGTCTAGTGATATTATCGTGTTCAAATCTGTTATTAGTTAACAAATACTCAGGTACTATGAGTGATGATGTAACAAAGTAGCTCTTATACCATCTTACATATTTAAGTATATTACACATAATCTGTGTTTGCAGACAATATGTACACATTTATGTAATTTATCAATATTATAAGATAAGTAGATGCAAGCTAGTAAAGAGTTACGAGTAACTCACAGCTTATTTAACAGCCTCTTTTGCAGGTTCATCATGTACCACCAACAGTATAGTTGTATTAGGTGGGTCTAAGCAAGCCTAAATTTAAAGGAGCTGATGTTAATAAGGGGATTTGAAACTGCCACCTTCTGTACAACAGAATTGGACGCTACATTTCAGCATGTTACAAATTCTGTCTTACATCATCTGAGCTGTAAAGGAAGGCACGGGGAAAACATGACTTAAGACCTCTTAATACAGGTAAAAGTCTTGGGTACAAAATCAGGATAGGTTGGAAATCCTCCTTTTTCATAAACTCAACTTCAGACATTTTAGTGATGTGACAAGTCTGCATGGCAGAATAAACAGATTATATAACTCACCAATTAATCATTTCACAATTTTACCTGACAATTCTGTCATTGTTCACTGCTGTTTAGAAATTGCACTTTGCTCTAATGTCCTTGTGCATGTTTCCCATTAAACTGGTCATGTCCCTATCCATGTATCTAGGTTGGTCAAGCTTGTGTAATTTGATCTTAGAAAGAGTTTCAGCACAAGTACTAAATGTGTTCTTGTTCTTGCTTCTGCAACGATTTCAAATCATGACTGCCCCTCAAAATAATCTATTACAAATTCACAGTTAGCAGTTAGGATCTAAATATGGGTGTATGGAGTTCAGCTTTCGGTTTGGTTCTGTGTTGAAACACACAGGCTTTTTCAGTGACTGTGGCTTTTTGCATGCAAATGTAAATTTTGTACATAAAAGTCCATTCAACCCAGAAATCTCCACTTTTATGGATCTGCCAAGGAACGCCTGATGAAAACAAGTGTACAAGCATTTCCTGTCCATCCCATGCCTCAGCACGCTTCTACTCAAACTCACTCAGTGCTTATTCTGGATACTAGGGAACTGTGAATGGAAAGGTTGCAGGAAGAGTTTTACTCATTAAAAAAACCCCAAATTTAAAATGACTAATTTGAAACAAGTGGATGAATTCCATAAAGAATCATTTCAGTTGCCTGTGGATCTCTACATGCGGAATACAGAAATCTATTCACCTTCCTTAAGTAGCATGGAGCTTTTCTTTGTGCAGAGCTCTCGGGCAGTTTTCTAGACCTGCACAGCCTTTGCATCAGTTCAATAAATATGGAGGCTGGATTTAATACATATTATCAAGCTGTTAGTCTGTCTCAGCAACAGTCTGTGCTAAGTAATGCAACTTGGACATGTTTATGTGTCTGGGCTTGAAGATCGTGAAGAAAAAGGGATTTAAAATTGTTCCATAATGAAAAAATTGAGTCTGTACTTTAATGGACAGACCTAAAATATTTTACTAGATGATTAGAACATACTCTATATTATGAAGTTTTATCAGTAGCTTTGTTCTGTGCTGATTAATTATACTTCACTCCTTGCAAAAACTGGTTGTGGGTTGTTTTTTGTTTTATATTCTCAAATATAACACAAAGACTTCCAACAAAAGCTCATTTGTCATATGATGCCCCAGTTTGGGCATTTATTAGCTGTACGTCTCAATTTTCTGAAAAACAGAAGCTGAATGTTGTCCAAATCTTGAAATTGCTCTTATTTAAGAGGATTTCATGAGCTAGCGGAGGTAGTTAATCATCCTAACAGCTGGTCCTCAGACACTGAGAAAAGGATTGGTCTCACAGAGCTCTGACTTGCTCCCATTCAGGGAGCAGCTGCGGTGGTTGGAGTTGTAACCGTTCCCAGCTGTTTGACCACCACTGGAAGGATGCAATGAGCAACTTAAGCTAAGGTTGCTCTTTACGCTGCAATGGCTGAGTGGCAGGCATCTTCATCTGCCTGCCGTCATTGGGAAAGAAGAGTTGGGAGAGCTAAAGCAGTAACATGTTAAACAAAGGCTAGCAGCTAGACACTGAGATTCCAGGCTCTGCAGCTCAGAACTCTTCCCTTAACTCTTGAAAAATCCTCTCGTAGCACAACAAGAAGAAGTGAGGTCTTAGGTGAGTTTACAGAAAAAATGTTCATGAAGCCAGTCTTTAAAACACTTTCAAATCTTAGTGTAACCTAGATGGTGAGCAAGGTTAATGCGGGAAAGAGAAAAGGGTAAGTGCGAAATGAGAAGCATTCAACACTTGCAAGTTTTTGTTTTCTTCATCATAACAAACTGCGCTGTATGTAACACTTCAAAATGAATGTCACTCTACCTCTGCAAAAACTTCTTGAAAACCCGCCTGTAGGCGTAGCCAGCTCTTCTTACTCGAATATTTTCTTTCAGACCTAAGTATTCCACTTGATGTTTTACCCTGTAGACAGAAACAGTGCAAGATTTACAATCCATTTTATTTCAGCATATTTGTGGATTGAGGTATTTTTAGAAGTCTGTAGCATGATTAAAGACTATTGACTTACAAAATTCATGTCCAGGTATATGAATGTGTTCTTGTGTATTACCCTGCACACTGCATGGTATGAAAAATATTCAAGGTAGGTAGACTACATGACTAAAATATATGTAGCAAGTTCATCTTAGTGTTTTATCTTAGTTTAACTTCCCATCTCCTAGCTAATTTATGTATGAATTTCTTAATTAGTATTATTAGCTATAGAAGGCCAGGTAAATATTACTCATATCATAGCTGGTATCCGAGGGAAGTGGGGAAATTGTTTTGTGTTTTTGTTATACGTTTCACTTTTGTTTTGCGTAGCTCAAACGTCAACAGTAGCTCTTTTTGGATTATTCTGGAAAAAGGATGAAATCTGAGAAAGCTCTAGGTGCCGAAATTTCCCCACACCACAAATCAGAAAGAAGAAAGCTAGGCCAGTATGTTCATGAAAAGTTAGCATTCCTTCCAGTTTTACCATGCTGCAAAGGAAGGATTTGAGGATAGGCACGAGACTGACTGAAACACGCCTGGTGAGCTTGTTCATGGCACGCTTTTATTACAGACTAAAACTGAGCTGGTGCCAGTCCCACAGAAAAGTCTTAATGGCTGGGGAGGGATTCGGCTGCACATGTGAATTAAAATGTTGTTATCCCAATACCATTACAGTTCCCTCATGCAAAACACATTTATTTAGGTTCTGAACAGGGAACAAATATGTCCCTCTGAATCTCAGAGCAGAAAACCAGCAAAAGGGAAAAAAAGCTTCCTTTTGGCACCTTTTCATGTTTCTGGAGCTGTGGTACATTATTTTATGTTCCTTCTTACATATCCTGCTAGTCTACTGTTTAATGCTTGGAGATCCGATCAGAAGAATTTCATTTAGCCTCCTGAACAATGTGTGACTTGCTGTTTTCCTTACCCTCTTCATCATGGCTGGAAGAGGCAATCTCAGTTCTTAACTCCAAACTGTGGTGTTCAGGGGCTTCTGTTACTCTTCTTTTATAGGATAAATTATAGAAGCTTTAGCTTTCAGTAAGAAATATGAATTGTTAAAATTTTAGTCCTGCAAACTTAATGAACAGTACATAAAAGTGCACTTCTTTAGACATAATCAAAGAAAGGGAGCGTGTAAGGAGCCATTTAATTTTCTTTTGCTTACCATTTCTATGATTTTTACAAAAGATTTCTCAAATCCTGAAAAACTGTTGGCTAATGCATGTTATTTTTCTAGCAATTTTGAAATGTTGAATTTCAATATAAAGTGAATTGCCCATTGATTTCCCCCTGTTTTTTTTTTTTTGTTAGGACATTCTTTTCACATGATTCACAGTATAAAGGGAAAAAAACTTTTGAAATCCCATGCTACAAATGACAAAAGCCTTTCAGCTATTTCTTCTTTTTAAAGAACACTTATGAGAGGTATTTTACTAAATGATGAGCGATAGAGCTCTTTTAGTTTATAATAAAGAATACCGCACATTTTAATCTTGCTGTGTTCAAGGAATAAAGTGTATTTTGTACCCACTCCAAGAATGCTGGTGCAGTAGAAAATTGGTGAACAAAAATACATTTTCCTGTTTATAGCTTTCCCTCCTGTTCACATCTGGAATAATGCACTGGAGCAACAGTATTACTCCCATTTTCTTACTGTCCTGCCAGTATTAGTGTCCAGCAACAGAGAATTTGAGACGCTTTTCTGTTTTTCCTTTCTGAGAAAAGGCACACCAAAAATCTCCCTTCAGGCATCAACCTCAAGCAGGTCAGGGTCTGGGAATTCAGCTAATGCAGCAATTTTGCATAGAAGTCCAAGTGGCTGTGCCAGGGCCTGAATAAAAACACATTTCAAGAACACCCCAATTTTTTGAAAAACTACGGTATTGTACAAGGTTCTGATACCACACAAAGTCTGTGTTAGAGTGCTAAATATTCTGGGATTATTCAACAGCGGTACAAAGCTGGAGTGACAAGACTTCTGAGAGCTTGAAGTAAGACAGAACTTTCTCGCAGCAAAACCATGAAACAACAAAATTAAGCTTGAGTTGTGATACGCGTATAAATTTCTCTTCCAGACATGTCACCAACTGCTGCAGCATATGTACGCTATGTGAGAAATCATAATTTGAAATGGAAGAGAATGTTTGGATCTTTAAACAGGGATGAAGGATTATCCTCGTAAGAACTACTTCCATTTGTGTCTGAGACTGCAAGTATACAGTCCTTTGTATTTCATTTGTTACCAGTAGCTGCTGCCTTTGCCAAGTATCATCCCCAGTACGGGAAAACAAATTTTGCCCATTTTTGCTCCAAGAGGAGTTTCCTGAAAGCTGGCCTTTTCTCAGGAGTAGGTTTTTGTTTGTCTGTCTCACTGGTTTCCTAGCAACACCCTGCACAATAACAGGCTTGTTTTTTCAATATGCAAATGATTAATTTTAAAAAGCCCCTCAGCTTACAGGTAAAAGTTTTAGGCATACTTTTTCCAGGGTCACTTACTTTCCTTCTTTGGTCCCCAGTGTTTGTGGAAAAATTAAGTGTGCATAGTAGGATTTTCAGGGGTGGAAAAGCTAGAGAAAGAGGGTCTATATTTACTGCCAAGACCTAACTGACACTTTGAAGTGCAGTTCCAATTGTGGCTTCTGTAATTGCTCTACATCTGCATGTAATTGTGCTGGTCTGCATGCCAAATGGCAGGAAGTGAATTCTGCTGTGGTGTTGATATGGTCAAGAATGCTTTTTATCAGACTTTGCAAGTTGTTTCACTGCGATAAAAATAACCGCCTGCTTTATCAGCACTTTAATCAATACCAAAAGTACTCGGTGTAGAGTAATAAATGTTATCTATCTGTGTTATGTACTATACTGCTCGCCTACTTCAGTGCAAAAAAGAAGAGTATTTTTTTTCAGATAATAGGAAGATGCTATAAAGCATAGTACAGGAGCCTTTTATGTTCTTGGCAATGGAGACTTTTTGCTAAGTTTGATACATAAAAGCAGATCGAGGCCTCCTGCTGGCTTTTTAGCTACCTAATGGAAACCGTTTTCAAAGCACAAAGCAAAAGTTAGAATAGATGTATAACGCGTTTGGTGTGCAAACTCTGCATGGAAAATTGAGTCTTTAACATACCGATTGTGTTGCTGTTACGCAAATGTTGATTATTAATAACTGATATGAAAAATGCCAAGAACTGCATATACTAACTGCTGATTTTGACCAAGTCACCACAGCTGATCAAGGTTTAGGAGAGGTCATGCCAGATTTCATTTCTGAAGGTTCTGCTTGTCTGTAGGCTGCAGGCCTACAAATTATGAGGTTTCGTGGCTTTCTTTGATTATTAGCATAGTTTCTTATCACGTACTCTGCTTTTCCATACCTGCTCTCCTCCCAGTCTCGAGACTTCTTTGTTTCATTTGGTTTGATGCAGCGGATATAATGGGGCGTACACTTCATCAGGGTGCCAACAAGGTCATTTGCTTGTTTCTGTAAAATTGAGGGAAAACAACAGGGTCTGAGCTGAACAAGGTGAATCCTGTGAGAGAATTCTAAAAGTAATCAATTGCCTGCTAATGATTGAGTTGACTGGATCCAAGTGATTTTTTGGTCTTTCTCCAGAACAACCAAAGTGTCTTGGGATAATATGCATCTTATGAAAAATTTAATAGTAAACAGAAGGCACTATTATCTCCAGCTGTGTAATATACTTAATTTATAGAGTGACGAGATGAACTTGATCAGGTGAACTTGACTGTCAGGGTGAAATAGGAGGAAAGAGGTTGATAAAATATTGATTTCTAAAGTCTGCAAGTGTGTAATCTAAGTGCATATTTTCTAAGTGTCCAAAAAGATGCTCGCCTTTTAACACTTGCTGCCTCATTCAATGCAAGTTAGGTCAGTAGAAGGACTTCTGTTGACCTCTGAGTGTTGGATCAGGCCTCCCTGCATTTCTGCACTATAAAGAGATCAGTTATCTGTAGGTAACTGTAGGACATCAAGGGGCTGAGCAAAGCAGCTCATTGATTACCCACATGCAAGCACTGTTACCAGCTGCCCATTTGGAAGATACACCGCTACAGAATGCAGCTGAACGAAACATTCAATGAACAGTGATGCTGGGCAAATGCAATCCTAACAGTTGTAACAACGCATCACTTTGCATTCAAAATACTCCTGATGTCTATAAAAAATGTCTGGACCATAAAACCTGCCAAGACTACTTTTTTTATTTTTAAATTTTAGGTATCCATACACACATCCCCACATATGCACATACTAACACAGCAAAACTAGACATACTTTGATTTTACTGCCCGCAGTGGTAGGACGGCCCTTCTTGTCCACTTGAAGATTTTCAGGAAACAGAGCCTTTATAAAAGGCCTAGGAAAGAATTAATTAAAAAATGTTGGCATAGAAAGACAACTCAATGCAGGAATATCAAGGAATATGCTGTGAAGGTTGATAGTTGAGCAGACTATAAATAGGAATTTCTACTAATCTGGAGTTGCATCAAATCTATTTTAAGGTTAATATTTTCCCTGAGCTTCAGTTCTCACAGAGATTCCTTGCTATTTTAATGAGCCTTGCAAGACAGGATACCAGACTTCTAGACTTGAAGAACAGTGCACTTCTTAAAAAGTAAACATCAATTAATTAAAATACATAAGAAGAAAATGTTATGTGTTAAAACAGTGCCTGTTCTGAGAGAATGCCAGATCACTTATGGCCTTGTTTGAGGGCAAAACAAGTGGCTGTTGTTATACCATTTGATTCTGACACTGCAGATGCTTTATTTCTGCTTTTACACAAATAAGTTCAAAAGCTGCGAAGTGGAGAAATCAGGCATTCTGCATCCATCCAAACCAACACATTATTCCTAGCTTTAAGCAAGTTTGGCTTACGTACAGATCACTGCTCTGCATGAGTTCAATCAAGTCCATGAAAAGAACATCCCGATTTCTCTCGCAGAATCCATCCATATCATAAGATACCTGGGCCAAGGTGGAAATTGATTGTATTTGGTAAGTTGAGAACCCAAAAATTAAAGAAAATCTAAATTCTCTCCTCATCTGTTGCTTTCATGAACATTTTGGTTAGTCTGATAGAACTTAAAGATACTACTGTTAGCTAGTAATATATACAAGGGTTTAATGATAACTCTTTCACAACAAACAAAGGAATTAAATCCATATATTTCAATTCAGTGAAAAAGACTTATGGAGCTATTGAATAGAATATGACACAAGTAAATTTAATACTGAATTTTACTGAAGAAAAATTTCTGCATAACAAGGGTTTAATGTTAACTATAACTGCAGGAAATCATGAATAGT
Organism: Trogon surrucura; assembly: GCA_020746105.1. NCBI lineage: Eukaryota > Metazoa > Chordata > Aves > Trogoniformes > Trogonidae > Trogon > Trogon surrucura. The sequence continues at coordinate 2,531,916 of CM036627.1, forward strand.
CTGAGAAATATGCCCAAAGACACAACTATAGATTTTATTCCCAATTTTATCGGTACATCATAACCTAAGGTTTGGTTTTATATCTGAATTATTTAAATTTACTGCTACTATAACCAGTAAATAAGATTATAATTAATAAAATACATAAGGCACTTATTTATTTCATTCAATATTGCGTTCTGCTTAGTATGTCTGATAGCAGCAAGGCCCAGACTCATCTCTTCTGAAGGACGCATGTAGGACAGCGTGAATGGAGGACACTGTCTCCTGAGATACTCTGGCTATTTAAAAACAAAACAGTCCTCGACAAGGCTTCCCCCTTCCTTTCAGTACTGTTCTTTATAAATACATTACGGTGAACTCAGTGATGCTTTTCCACGTTACCTTTCCAGCATAATGATGAATGATGAATCCCTGGTTCCAGCTGTTGAAATGTTCGTGAGTCCCGATCTGCATCTGGAGTTTTTGAAGCAGTGTCTGGTCAGCTCCTTCTCCCACTGCATGCATCGTGGCACACACGTCATCTAAAATGCTCATAATCCCTGGGGGATTCTAATGCATTGGAAAAGAATAACAAAAATGGAAAAAGAAGTGAGAGGGGGGAAATTATAATGGCAATTTTTCCCCCAAAACAGAAAGTTATCTTTGCTTCAAAAACACTAGAGCAAAGTCACAGCAGGAAAAGTTCCCCCCCCCAATCAGTAAAGGTCACGGTAGAGATTAATTTGTACATATATATGCAAATAGTTTAAGGAGAGATGCCACTGTGTGTAATGATAGTGAGAAATTATGGCAAAAACAATGATTGCTGTTAAAAGAAACAAGACAAAATGCCCACCATTTGGTTTAGTTTTTAATTCCTTCACAAAGCAGTCTTCTCACTCCAGCAAAAAATAAACCCATGTCTGAGGTAAGTAGCTGACAAACTTAGAGCTAAATAGCAAGGATCATTTCCTAGTTATCCTCACACAGGTGGGAGATGGGCAAAATCTGATGTGTTTAAGCATGAGCCACTGTGGTACTTGAGCTACTGTTAGAATTATCTGGCCTAAATGAGGACAAAGAACAACCTACTTCTGTTCTAAAGGACAACTTCATATTCGTTGTCACCTCAAAGCAGAACATAAAAACTTTACACCACAGGACATTGTGTGGAGCAAAGACAAAACTTTTATCTACAACACTTCCTAATATTTGTCTTCATTTACTTCTGCTTAATTTGCAAAAATACCTCAAAGGAAGCTGGTACTGTAGCTTCCCCAAACTGAAATACATCTACCAGGGACACAGCCTTATCTTATGTATAGCAGAATATGTCCTGAAGTTCATGATAAATTTAGGTGGATGCAATTTTAATTTCCATATTTTTTTTTAGTGATGCATCAATCATGCCCTGTTGTGATTATCTTTCTTGTTAGTATCTTAGATGACATCTTGGAGCTCTTATAAAGCACCTTATGTAAGATTTATATATAGGCTTAGTATGACTCAGTAACTGAACAACAGTATTTACATTTTTCCTACAAATGTTCTTGACAGCAAAGCAGTTGCCCAAATATTTTAGAGAAAAATCTTGTGGGGTTTTTTTTTTTCCATCTGTCTGTTCTAAGTACTTACCACTTTGTTCTCTATAAGGTCACACACTATTTTATTGTTAAAGTAATCTATTGGTGTCCATCTAATTCCTTCTTGCACGTATTCTTCCTGTTAAGTAAAAAGAAAGATGCAAATATTCCTCTGCATGGTGGATGTAGCACTAGATTTACAACGCGCTGCATATACACAAACTCTGCATTACTCATGTTCAGAAAGACTTGTCAAATGTGTGACTGGGGGGAGGTGGGAGAAATGACCCTAACGATAGTTAAATCCAGTTCTCTACTGCCTGAGAGATGAATAGGAATCCTTCTATGTTCTCCCCACGTATTCTTTTGTCATTTATAGTCCTTGAGTAGTTACTGAGAAGAACAGGAATATTTGATCAGTGCATTCAGTGTCAGAGCACTTTGCTGATAGTAACAGAATGACTTTTACAGCATCCTGACAGTGCACCCAGGCATCCATATCCTAATCTATTTTTAAAATGAAGATCATGACAGGCATATCAAGGTTCAGACCCCAAAACCAACACATTTAGAAGCGCACGTGAAATGGAGTCACAGCTCTGCTTTTCTTTCTGTACACAATTACTGTAACCATAAAGACACCTAGAGACTGACTGGGGAAGAAAATCCCGTACTGAAATTCAAATTGACCCACTCAGTTCAGCTAGACACACTCAGCAGGTCATTCGTGTGCTCAACTGCAATGATCGGTTACTCTGATACAAAAGCAGTTGTGTGTGTGCATTCTTGAAAACGACGTCCTAAGGCTGGTGCCAGGCCTGAGCTCATACTGTACACAGGGCTTCTGTCTCGGCCGCATTCTGTCTGCCCTCCCATGCAGAAGCTCACACTCATGTAAAGTGAGATTTTGCAGTAAAGCTGTGAGCAGAGAACTGCAGATACTTTCAGAAGTATTTTTCCATTTGTCTCAGTAATCTATTTCATTCATAGATTCTGTGGTTTTGTTTTAAAAAAGGGCGTGGAGGAAATTAAGAAAAAGATTCCCATTTAATTGTGTGTTGTGTCCAACAAAAGCACAGGGATGGAACCAAGCTGCAGTTTTCCATTTCTGTCAGTGAGTCAGAACATGCAGCAAGTCTGGGCAGTCATATGACTGCATTACCACACTCTGTGACCGACTCACTTCTGTACCACTGTATTAGAGAATAAATGTCTGTAGCTGATGTGGTTTTTAGTTTTAGCATTAGCCAACAAAGGCAGTGTTTTCCTTGAACTTGCTTAACAAGGCAAACTGTCACTAGCAGATTATAAAGCTTCCATTTTTCTACCATTTGAAAAAGAAAAATAGCTCATTTATTAATGCGTGTTTATTATGCTGGGTTACCTGTTCTGCCTTCAGTGTCAGTTCAATGAAAATCTGCTGTAGTTTTTCATTAACGAAGTTGATGCAAAACTGCTCAAAACCATTTTTCTATAGAAAAGGAAACAGTTTAAAAATTAGACTTGTGCTTTATATACAGTAATTCTTAGTTCTTCTGCTGGCAATAAGCTTCAAAGAAATGCTGTCAACAGTGTCAGGGTTGCTGACCTTACAGACATCCTGTGTAATCCCAGATCAATGACCTAGTTTCTTCAAACTTACTTTAATACTTTGTGTTTATAAAGTGAGATATGACCAGTGAGAGCTGCGTGTCCTGGAAGCTGGGTTGGGGTTTTCTTGCTTTTGTTCTGGCCACGAGATTTGTACTTCTTCTGCTTTGGATTTTTTTTTTCCCCCCTCTAAATAACAAAACATCTCCCAGGTCAAATCAACTCAAACCCTGAGTATTGCATTGCCTTACCTGGAATATTTCAAAGCCATAAATATCAAGGACGCCGATGTTATACTCTTCGTGGTCCTTCTCCATAGCCTTATTAATAGACTAATAAAACAAAATGTAAAACAAAGTGTGTTTATATATCATTAAATCTTTACATAAAAATATTATGTTTCTTCAAGAAGAACGGATTTGAACGCAATACGACTATATGTAACAGGGTACCTTACTTTCCCTTCCTAATAAAGCATTATTAGCAGCTAGGAAACGAACAGTACACCGTCTTGTTTCCCAGGTTAGCAAGCCTTTGTATCTACTGCTGCTAAAAAGTCTTTCCCCTTTGGTGTGACTGTCTCAGTTTAAGAAAAGGAGACAAGAAAAAAAGAACAGCTGTAAGTCTGATATTTGATGCATTTTGCAGACGGTACCATGAATCTTTTCACTTATTTCTGTATTCCCCTACTTTGCAGTGTCAGTGTTGGTACAGACACACAGCGGGAATTACAGAACTGTCACGACGAGGGAGACTTCTGAGACATTAGCAGTGCCACCGCAGAGGAGACTTCTGCTTCGTCTAGCCAGCATCTGTGGCCAAAGGTAAGATTTCTACTCGACCAATTCAGCCCAGGGTCTCATTCTGAACAAGGGGGTACTTTAGCATGGAGAATAGAATTTGACCATTTGCTGAAATGCCACAATATGGGGATGCTGAAGGAGTTCTACGTGGGAGAGCAGGTAAGAGGAGGGCTGGGGATCATAACCCACCAATTCTGCTCATCTGAAAATGCTCAGCTGCCTACGAGAAAGTAAGACTCGGGGAATTATGGATGCTGACAGGAAGGAGATGTCAGAATATTATATGGGATAGTTATGGCAGGCAACTGAGCAAGCATAGTTCTGAAAGCAAAGTTCATTTTCTTCAGAGCCAGTGTAGCATTTATCATACAATCAGTGCTTGGTATTTGATATGTGGTCACACACTCACTGCACTAATCAGTGCTGCTGCTAAGGTTTAGGCAAACACATACTGGGTGAAAGAAATGACAGACAAGAAAAGCACCACCAGGATCAGTCCTAGAGTACTTGTACTTATTCTGATACTTTAGTAGAATCAAGCAAATCCAACTTACATCCACCAAGTAATCAAAAACACGGGAATGAAGGGCCTTGGCCAGTGCATCCCTGGTGTAGCAGGCTTGTTCCACATTTAGCGTTACATTAATGGACTCGGATTTGCCTCCCCACTTGCTGTCCATCTGTCTGCTGGTCAGTTTTTCCTTTAAACGGTCCTGGTTAATTCCCAGGAGAAATGCAGGGAAAGCCAAAACTGCAAGAAAGATCAGGGTTGCTGGATTATGACCTATAGACTAAACCAATACGGAATGAAGAAAACAAATGAGCTGTATCCACAATAACAATCAGTAGTAATAATTCTCGTGGGGCTTAAAAAAGAAAAAGAGGAGGGATTTAGGTCTTTAAAATTTCCCTAAGCTCCCCAAGGATGTTTTGAACTCTACTGACATGGATTTCAATTAAGATAAACCACCTTGAAGTAGAATAGTCAGCTATTTCTGTACATTCAGTCCTTCAAATAAGCAAGCTGGCTTAGGTCATAGTTTTGAACTATGGGGTTCAAACATAACTAACTCTTGGAGGAGATGGAAATAAAACATAGAGTTCTCACATTAAGTAAAATTGACACCATTGAGAATTATTTGTAAAAACATTAAATGTTTAAAAAATAATAAAGAGTAGGCTCTCTGCTTCCTAATATTCTCTCCTCTTCTAAGTTAGGATATTGCAAAAAAGCTTTCAATTGTCTCTCCATTTTATTTGGCTTTGGTTTTTTAATCCCTCATTCTGGAAATACTTTAAATTCTGGTTTCCTGTGTTTAAAAGTAAAGCAGAAAAATACATCTGGGCAATAAGCATCCACGAGTCTAGCATTCTTCTCATTCTTAGCACATGGTGCAGATGTTAGCTGCAGGTGTCATGCACCTTAAGGAATGGAAAAAGAGAAATACCTTGAAAGCATATGGAAATAGCTCCCAAGGGCAGCTCCTGAAGTTGATATTGCACCTCTGCTAAACCACGTAATCCTCTAACAGTATTCCTATGCTTGACTGCTTTCAGATCTACTTTACAAGTGTGAGTGGGATGTAAAATAATCACTAAGGTAGCAGCCACTTGTGCTTTACACATCAGCAATGTCACAGCATGATTTCGATAAACCCTTCAGTACATTAATCTGAAATTATTTTTAACACTGAAAATAACTGCTGGCTTTCTGAAATCTGATTTATTACTACCAGCAAGCTGATTAAATTTGCACTAGGGTACTAGGAACCACACAGCTCACCCAAGCTCAGTTACTGGCAACATCTCTGTTAGTTCATTCAGAACTTGGGTTGAAAAGCACATGAAAATGTCAAACACCACATGCTTGAAAGTGGAAAAGAATGTAGGTAATTATAGACTAAATATGCTCACATATACTGTAAAGGTGTCAGAATAAGTATTTAGTGAATGCTACCGTAAGAATTCATGAAGACAGCATAATGGTAAGAAGCACCATGCATGCCTCAGGTACTCTTCCTTCACAGTGCTAATGATTTACTCTAAAGCAGAAATAGCTGCTATAATATGACTTGATATAATTTCACATTCTTAACATGCCTGAGTATTTTTCCTAGTTAGGGACACAAAGTTACCATCTAGAAATTACTATAGAGCGGGATATGCCTGTAATTGAAAAAAATGATCCTCAAAGAGTAATCAGTTGTGTTCTGTGGAATAGCTTTAAATACAATCTGTGAAGAAAAGCTGAAAAAAAATTGGGTTCACTTCAGACTGCAGAAAGTGTACAACAAATCTTTAAATACAATGCAAGTGTAAAGAGGGATGGCTTCAATTCTTTTCTGCATCAAGGAGAGGACAAATAGTATTTGGCATGATTTGCAACATGGAAGATACTGAATAAATAATGAAAATATTTTTTCAACTATTAACATAATCAAGCACTGTAACAGCTACTAAACACTGGCAGTTTTAAAGAAGTATTTTCTCTAAATGCCTGTCAAGAATGGTCTGCATAGATTTGATTCTGACTCAGGGTAAGAGACTATTATAGAGTTTTTAGTTCTTCAGGAGTGGCCTTTGAATGTTTTTCTGCAATTGACTATATAATAGCAAGCACATTACTGACCAAATTATTGAAAGTTTTATTATCTCAGACTTGCTCAAAGCATGACCTAACAGTGGTCTTTGATTGTGTTTTATCTTTCCTGGCTAGCCAGGCTATAAAAGCTTTACTTATTGAGTTGGCTAGGACAAACAGTAAACTGGGGGAAGGATTAATAGAAAGAGACATGAACCCAAATTTGAACTTGTCAAATTTTTCAATGCAGGAATTGAACTAGATGTAGGTATTTCTACTCTGGCTTCTTTAAAATGCAGTATTTTTATTAGGGAATTTACCTTCATGTTATTTGCTAATTTTTTCACTGTATTATTCATGCACAACTTCTGTGTTTATAGCCCAGTGAGCAAGAGAAATATGGTGTTACATGGCTCATCATAGGAACACATTCCCATTTACCAACTTATTTCCAACTCGCGTCTTTTCAGTTTGTTACTATCTGATGCAACGCCCTACGCAACTCTCATCTGGCTATTAAATGTCTTCATTTCGTTGAAAGATGTAATACTATGATACAAATGGAAGCACAGCAGTTCATCTAGAATCGTAAGGCGTATAAAAAAATCTTTTGACTTTTCTTTAGATGTATAAAGTGCCACAAAATGTTTTTCTTTGGTCTCAGTGTTTTCCCCAAATTAAGATTAAAGTTAAAAACTACTAATTTTTATTTCCCAATTTCTTAAAGCAGATAGCAGGGCAGTACTAATACAGCTGAGTGGAAAGTTGACAGCACAATCTACTTTATCCATGTTTAACATATGTATGTATAGTATATCAGTTATGTCTGCATATCTATGTACAAATATACACATCTACGTAAATATACAAAAATAATATACATATATTTGTGTATGTGTGTACGTTTATACAAATTTTTATAGACAATATTGAAATACATGTGTACATATACACATGCAAGTATTACATTGATATTTAATATATAACCTATTATTGTATTCTAATACTACACAATATATAATTATATTATTTTGTATATGATATGGATACAGAGATATAGATAGAAGTCTCCGGGTAAGTAGAGATACATATGGATAGCTATAAATATATATAGTTAGATATGGATAGAAATAATACATACAGATAGATTTGGATAATTTGGACAGAGAGAGAGATACGGAGAAACATGGATAAATATGAAGATACCTATCTGAATCTCTCCGTATATATGCGTATCTATCCAAACATATTTGAGTCTGTTTCTCTCTGAATGGATCTGACTTGATCCAAACTTAGCTGTATCTCTCCAAATATACCCGAATCTGTTTGTACCTATCCTTATCTCTCTGAATGTATTCCAATCAATCTACCTTCATCCAAGTATATCCACAGCTATCTGTATCTCTCCTAACGTATCTATGCTTATCTGTACCTATCCGAAGGTATCCATAGCTATTTCAATCTATCCACTTGGGACAAACACGGGTACATTCTGAGTCGGATATGTTTGCTTAAATACAGATGGCCTCACGCAGATGAACTCAGATACATTTGGAGTCAATGCGAATGTATCTGAGGCTATTCGTGTTTTTCCCAAATGTATCCATATTAATCCAAACGTATCCGAGTATGTCGATACGAACATATCTGAGCCAATCCGAATGTATCTGAGCTGATCCAAATGCATCCGAGTCAACATGAATGCGTCTGAGCATATCCGAATGTTTCCCAGTGTATCTGAATGCATCCGTCTTGATCCAGACATATCCCAGTCAATCCGAATGCATCTGAGCCTGAGTGTATCCATATTGATCCCCGTCTATCTGAGTGTATCCGAGCCTACCTGAGTTGATCCAAATGTATCTAAGTGTATCCCTACTTATCTGAATGTCTCCAAGTGTATCCATGTTGATCCAAACGTATCCAAGTCAATGCAAATGTATTTGATCTGAATGTATCCGCATTTTTCCAAATACAGCTGAACTGTTCCGTGTTTACCCCAAATCTGTCAGTCTATCCTCATATATCCAGATATATCCAAGTCTACCCATATCGCTCTGAATGTATCAGCTGATCCAAATGTATCCAGCTCTATCCTCATTTATCCAGATGTATCCAAGTCTAGCCACATTCTTCTGTGGCTGTATCTATCTGAATGGATCAGCATCTCCACAACTGTATCTGAGGCTGTCTTTAAGCGTACAAACGCCTCTGAGTCTACCCATGATTATCCGAATCTACCCCTGCACAGCTGTATTTATGCGACTCTCCATTCAAGCTGCAGGGCCCCAAGCTCGGGCTGCTCCCAGGCACAGACCCGCTCCTGCCTCTTTCTCTGTCCCCCTCCGGTGGCACTTACACTCTTCACTCTCCACCGCAGCGTAGTTCCCAACTTCTTTGAAGCTGATATTTCCCAAGTGCAGGATTCCTGCCACTATCTGCAGCACCAACGCCTGCTCCTCTGCAAAGATCCCGATCACACTCATGGCATGCTGGGAAGAAAAAAAAAACTCGAAGAATCTGTTCTATGTCTCTTATAATACAAGTTCTGTTAAAATTTTGATGTTAGTTTTTCAACACAGTTGAAGTAGTTAAGGCAACCAAATTTCATTACATACTGTACTGAAGTTTCAAAAAGTTACAAGACATCTGACGAGCATTTTTGTATTTTTTTATTAAATACAGAAGCTCTACATCTAGAAGATGTGTTAGCAAAATAAATTCTGGAAAAAAATTGAAGTTACTAAAAAACAAGCACCTGCACTTTAGTGTCACACTAAAAATAAATAGTTTCATTGCAAAATGGGAAACAGTGCTCCTAAGAGAGAATATTCTTTCTATACACAGTTTATTCACCACAAACTGTGAAGCTGTGCCCAATGACTCTAGAAAGCAGCACAGCCTGTCTTGCTTAGGCTGTGAATTTCAGCCACTTATTAGAAAATAATCCACAACAACATTGGGTTTTGGAGTCCAGACTACATGGCAACCTGTAGCACGTCTTCTCAACTGACTGCTTGTCTAAATACCAAATTAACTAAAATAAAACAACAAGTTTGGCTTGGGGTTTTTTTAAGCCTTTAAATGTGCTATGTATATAAACAAGATGTGTTAATCATAAATTCCTTATAACAGAAGACCAGCAAGTTGACATGACTTGCTTAAAGGTCACACAACGAATCGGCAACAGCACTTTACAAACCCCCCTCATCAACGCTGTTTAAGTCCCTTTCTCCAGCCCTTCACTTGCACTGTTTTAAATAGTCATCACTAAGAATTCAGCTAAAACGTGGCACTCTTCTATTTCCTTTTAACAGAAGTTTGTATTTTCAGATCTTCCTAGTGCAGATTATCTGCACTCAATTAATTTGCACTCTTCCGAAAAAGGAACAAAGGAAACACACCACCTTTCTATAAAAATTATCTTCCCAGAATTGTGAAGTTGCAACATAGGATCTCTTCAGGGTAACGTATCTCCTCCTCAGGGTAAAATATAATTAAAATAAGTTATGTCTACATCAATTTCTCATTCCCACAATAATACCTCAGTATCTTTGCTACAACCGGACAGTGAAATGACAGTACACCCACCACCAGGCAAATCATAGAATAAAAAACTCACCAGTGTTTCTTGAAAATCCGATCTGTCATTGATGTCATCGACTTTGTAGGACCCAGAAAGACTCAGATAGTAATAGTAGTCCATACTGGTAATGCCAAGACTGCTCTTTTGTTCTGAGGAGGCCCCTTCAATTAACTGCAGAATAAAAATCTCCAAATTAGGTATCACACAATCATTCCACAGGGACGACGCAGGTCACAAACAAATGACCAAGTCTGAAATTACTGGGAGAGATACAGCTGGTGCTGTGCCAGGTGAGTATCACATTTTGTTAATTGGTTAACCCAGAAGACCAGATCCTCACTCCCATTCCCATGAATGGTTTAGTTCTAACTTCCACCTCTAATAAAAAGCAAAAACTGTGACTGACTCGAATACCTTCCATTATCTTTACCTCATAAAGGTGAGGGAAAATGGGTTTTTCTACCTGTAATGTATTACGTAAATCCTCCAGGAGCAATGTGCTTTCCATGCCTGCTGTAAGATAGGCAGAGTTCAAACAACACACTAAGAAAACATTATTTATGACCCTAACTGTGAAGCCAAGTATCCTTTTCGCCCATTATGGGGTATGTCAAGCCAGTTTTGAACTATTCCAGTGCTACACTGATTTGAAGCACAGCTCACGTCACGCCTCTTTGTGTCATTTAGGCTGACAGGGCCAAGATTAAATAATGGAGCAGTTCAAAACAGTTCCTGCACTCTGTGATGCCAGAGGCAAGGCTCCTCACACCTCTGTTAAGTCTATGCAGTTGTGCACAGACGTGGCCACACTAGGAAGGAAGGAAGGAACGAACCTCAGACTGGTTGACACCCCAAGTCTTTTACCTCCTGTGTCAAAAAAAGCATCTCCAAGCCACAGAAGAAAATCAGCAGGACGGTGCAAATCATTCATACACCTCAGAAGAGGAGAACGCAGAGCTCCTGGAGCACTTCCAGCTCCAGCTCGGCTTTCCATCCTGGCAATGGCACTTCAACTGTACGTGAAGCCACTTACAGTCACAATGCACTGGGTTTAACTTCAGTTTTGTAGAGCTTGATCAATGGCATGTCAACAGATGAGGAACTCGCACATCAAGGACCAGTGAAGGCCAGAAAAGACTTTTGAAACACAGAAAGAGCAGGGATGCTTGGAGGATTCAACAAATAGGTGGTATTTTAAACGTCCTAGAAAACTGCGAATCAAATCTCTCTTTCACAACCGCTATGGAATTCAGAGCAGAACATGTAATTATATAGGCCGGTTTAAAACGAAACCCATTGGAAAGTTCTCATTGTCTATTATATTCCACTGGACTTTCCCATATAGGAGCTCACCGTCTATTTCCAAGCAAGGCCTCTGAAACATTGAAGAGCTTTTGTTGTGGAGCTGAGCAGCAGCTAGGTTGGGTCTGTATTAAATGGTGTCTTAACATGCCATCAAGCTTCCCAGTGACATCCAGATTACCTTGTTGCACACGCTTTCAGTAATCTCATGGTGTTGAGAATGACTTCTCAATCAAAAGGAGAAACTGCTCCTAGTTATTTTAAATAATTCACAAAAGACTTAAACATTTCCAACCTGGTAAAAAATGTGAAAGCTCCTCTCTCCAGGATTCCTCATTACAACACGGGATTTTTCCAGTAGGAAGTTGGAGATTTTCCCTCCGTCTGGTTCTCCACCTGGGCTAAACTGAATTTCAAAGTATTTCCCCTGCAATAAATCATTACAGCTGTTGAATTGATCAGTAAATACAAATCTGAATTCATGCACTTGTGCCGCACCTCAAGGAAGGTTCCTAGAATATTTCATCCTTACGGATGCAGAGACACAGCTGCCCCAAGGTACAACCTCAGTTTGAACTATCATGTATCTTTCCTTCATTCTGCATTTGCACGATGCTAAACTCAGGATAATAGGGCACGTGTTGATGTAAATGTAGAGAGGAAGTCAGTGGCTTCTTTTCATAGCTGAGACTTAGTGTAAAGGAAACCATAAAGTTCACCTATGCAGGAAGTAAACGTAACAGATTTATGACCACTGGCATTCTGCTTGGAAATAAGGTAAGCAATTATCTTTGTCTTTCCGGGACGCATTAATTGCATTAGCACTCCTGTTGGCTGAGGAATGAGTCGCAAATCGTAGCATCTATGTGTAACTTTTCAAAAATGGAACCTGCCGTATGTTTATCTAGTAAACAATCATTTCACAGTATTATTTTGAGTTTTTTATAACAGGCTGAAAATAATTCCTGCCTACTTTTTGTACAATACTTTACTAATACTTTTGTATTTCCCATCAAACAACTCTAAGACTGCTTTCATCTACTTTTGAAAAGGCTATAATTTATTTATTGATTTATTTTTAAACATGTGCTGCAATGATCTGGAAAACCAGCCTGTTTGCGGCTGATAAGTTATTTGCTTGCAGACTGAACATTTTATAAATAAATGGTGGCCAGTACATATTGCAAGAGAAACAAATGTGCAACAGAATGTGATAGAGGCCTCTCAACATACACTTTATGCTTTAAAAAAATCACACTTTGTATTTTATTTAGATTTACCTCATTTGTAGTCTGTTTATGTTATACTCCCACAGTCTGTCTCTAACACCACAGAACCTGGAAGAATAAAGTAATCACCAAGGTAGAGGGACTTACAAATCGGCTGGAGTTGTTGTTTCGTACAGTTTTTGCATTCCCAAAGGCCTCCAGTAAAGGATTGGACTGTAGAATAATATCTTTAACATGCTAAAGTTTTAGGAAACAAGAGAAATAGAGATTCAGAAATAGATATTTTTTAAGTTCTTACAGATTTTCTAGAAAATCATAACATCTAAATTATTTACTAAGAAAGCAAGAAAGCCTGCATGTGTAATAAATCCTCCTGATCAGATAAGGAATAGAATCTAACCATCTTTTTTTTTTATTCCAGGCTCCTAGTTCCTCTTTTTGGAAAATCCTACAAAATCGAGCAAAATGCCGAGGCTAAAATCCAGTCCTTCTGGTCATTGTTCTGCCAAGCAACACAACCAACAAACTGATCTGTTTTTATATCATCCTGATTTTAAACAACTTCCTTCTTACACAGGAGCACTTAAATCTTCTTGGGATTCTGGAACCACAACCAATGAAGTCAGAAGGGCATGAGATTTAGGAACCTAGCAACTTGTTTTGGGATCCATGCTTAGAAAGCAATGAAGTGTGTTACTGTTGTTTCTTTATTGGATCTTGGGTGCTGGAAGTACGAACAAGACGTTAGTTTTGAAACAAAGCCAATGTGTGCTGGGTTGTGAAGAGAAGATTGAATTTTATTTCAAAAGAAATACTCAAGGTAACTTATCAACTTCATCAACTGTTACTCTGTAACACTAAGAATATTTTTTAATTTCGTACAAAAAGTTGGATAATTTTAAATTATTGGATTTAAATTATTGGATTATTTTAAATAAAGTATTTGCTCATAATCTATATAATATTTATTTCAAAAATAACATAATGCATACTTTCTCTGGATCATTCTCTTGATTACTGAATTATTGTCTGTAATGTTCCCAGTATCACTGCTGTGCAAAACTAAGCAGAAAGCACATACTCAACATCAGAGACTGCAATAAAGCAAAATAAGTAACAATAAGCACTCGGAAAGAGTGGACTGGTAAAAGCCACTACTACCTACCTACCACTGTCAGTCAACGAATGACAATGTGATGTCATTAAGGGACTTTTTAAGGCTAATTCACTCACTTAGCTATAGATAATAGGTTCTGATAGATAAGAGCAGACATTGACAGTATAGTTAACAAAAGCAACTATTTCTTTTTTTCAGCTAGCTTTCAAATACTCTAATTTTGACTAGATAACCTCAGAAAATGCGATGATGCTCCTGCTGTTGGTTCTCTGAAATATGCAGACAAATCAGAGATTTAATGGAACTAACAGAAACCCAAAAAGCCAGTTCAGTTGTCAACGGGACGCAGACATCGGGAGGAAATAAGTCTCCTAAAAGGAGACTGGTTGTTCTTAATCTGGTTAGGAACAGTAATTAGAGTGTCCTTTACACCTTAATTAAAAAAAAACCAAAATGCTTGTAGACACAATTCACCATGAGCTACAAAAACTTTTAGCAGAGACACTTCTGGGTCTGTGGATTTCCCTCCCGTGGCTTCCATCGCAGAGGCAGCCCAACAACCTGCAAGCAAGCAAGTCCACTGTCCCCTCTGGTTGCCTCTGCTGTTGAGGCTTGGATGTGCTTCCAGCTGCTCACCCACAAGGTTTTTCGGTAGAGTGCCTCTTGGCTGCCAGACACACCTTTGTCCTTCTACTTCTAAAGCAGATCTTTAGACTACGCTTACATTTCAGTATAGCAACTCACCTGTACTTTAGGGCCACCTCCTGAAATTTTGGAGATATAACTCATTATATATTTTGCAGCTACAGTCTTTCCAGCACCACTTTCTCCACTGCAAAAAAACAAAAAACACACCACAAAAATGTATCTGTTAGTTTTTAAATAACTCTAGAATGGGGTAATTTGAGGTTTACCCTGTTCAACCAAGACTAGGTATTTCGACAAATAATAAATACACACCATATTTACATCAGGTAAGCTGGTAACATATAGACTGTGATGCAGTACTGAAGCATGGTAATTGGGTATGCTTCTGATTAAAGAGTTCTTGCATGGACAACAGAATCTCTATTGGACTTTAAAGTCAGAAATAAATAGACTTCAGTCAAGATGCTCAAAAGAGGACAAGTGTGTTAAGAACTCAATTCCCATCTAAATTCAGTGCGATTCCAGATCTTAAACACAAACCAAGTCACTCAAAAAAACAGACATTGAATGCCTTCCCAGATACCTACTGCATTTCAGGAGTCTTTTGTTTTAGGTGTTCCTGAATGAAATAATGAGACATTATTAATCGCATCCTGAATGACGGAAGAACTACCTTCCTGTTGCTATGACTCTTGACACAGGGTACCAGAAGCCTTAATATTCCAGACTAGCTTTCACAATCCCTTCCTTTCGTTACAATATTTCACTTCAACGGTGAATCATGTTTACATCATCAGTGGATCTGCCTTCTCACAATTAGTAAGCTTCTCAAGAGGGTAAGAAAACGGGCATGCCAGACAATCTAACCTCATGCTTTTATTTCATACCTTAAAGCTAACTTCATTTCAACAGAATTCCTCCAGACTTACATAAATCCTCATGCAAGTCAGCTTTGACATTAATAAATTTATCCAGATTTGGGCAACTATACTAATACACAAAAACAACACATGGATGTTGGTTCAAAGTCATAAAGATACACGAAATATTTTTTTTCCCCATGTGAAAATCTGTGCTGTCTTTAAGCTCCCAAATTATTTCAGCAAACGTTGTTGACTCTCTCTCCTGCACCTACTTGCTCCTCAATAGGGATCAAATGCACATCTTTTCCTGCACAAATTTTAGCTACATTTGCCAGAGAAACATCAGTATGTCCTGCACACGAAAAGGACTTGGTGGGAATGTCAACTCAGAACTCCTTATCAGCATGAGTAATGGAGACATTTCCAAAGGTTTAATTCTGAAAAAAAAAAGCTCTCCGATCCGCAAATATCATTTTACATCTTTAAAGCTCCCAGATAGTACAGAAATGCTGAAAGTCTTTCCCCCGCCCAGAAATGTTTTCATGCTATTGTCTTCTCCTGACTGCAGGTTGGTTTTTTTTTACAGGAAACTTGGAAGAAAAACTTCTTGATCATCCCATCTGCAAAATACAGACCATGATTCGCATTATTCTGAGTCATCATTTCCTAAGCATCAAGAAGAGAAGCCTGTTTTACTGGGAGAGACAGTCTGCTCTATTTAGACAGCTAAACTGTATCTAGAAGTTCAAACCAACAATAGTTCAATTATTAAAATAACGTTTCATCAACATTTCCTCACAGTAAATTTCATCATCCTGGTGTAAAACAAGACAGACAAACCAATCTAAACTGAATCATACTCTTCAGTTCACATGTGCAGTTTTCAAGTGAATACAGAGGAGGATCCAGGGCCAAACACCAAGTTAATTTGATCAGGTATTATTTATCATGTAGTAAAAAAGTAACACATTTCTGCAAGATCTTCTTTGATGCATAAATTATCCTTGTCCTCTTTGTTCAAATTCAGTGTGGCTTGTATTTCTTATTGCATAGAGTCTGCCATGGAAATTAACCTGGAAGAATACCGTTCCATTTTACTGTTAGTATCTGTTTTAATATAAGTGGTCCTTTATATTAATTAAATTAAATTGGCCAAAAGCTTGCCTTTCAGAGTTTGCTTTAGATTTATGCATGCATACACTTATTTCAGTTTTATGCTTTTATTGATCAGAGACCAGTAAATTGTTCCAGTTAAACTAGAATAAAACAGGATGATGCATTATTTATGAGCCAAACTAACTTCATCTGATGCCATGGTATCTTGCCCCCAGTAACACAGAAATTGGGGCATTCCTGCCACATGATTCTCATACCAAAGCTTTTTCACATACATCTTACTGCTCTGCGGCTATTAAACTGTAATAAGATGTAAGAATAATTTTCTAGCTTAGTAGGTTTAAGTATGTTGGAAGTACAGAGGGTTTTAATGGTTGAAAAAGTTGTTATTATAATGGCTTAAAGTAAGTGTATTGTGATACTGGCAATTTTCTCAGAGACTTTTCTTACTGAAAATAAAAACATAACATAGTCTAAGCAACAAAAAAAATAACGCTTTGAAAAACATTGTTTCTTCTAGCACTGTTTGCTACTTCAGAAGAGTCGCATTTTGTTCAGTAAAGTCTATTAACACTTAGCTGAAATTATTACAAAAGCAAAGGGAAAATTCTTTGCTCCTTCCTTCCCGGAGGAAATATCCTTCTCTCTAAAATCAGTTTCCTGAGTGCCACTTTAAATAGTACCCCTGGCTGTAGACCAATACAAGTGATACTTATCTACATTGCCAGGATAATGTAAAAATTTTAATAAGGAATATTTATGAAGAACTCATGGACCTTCCAGTAAAGAACACTGAATATATATATAAAATATTCTGATGTGTTTCAGTAAGCTTTTTAGTTTACGTAGAAAATTTACTTTCTCTGATTACATTCAGAGAAACCTCAGTAGCGTAACTCCAGTGACATGTTCTCCCCTTCTGAATCAAAGCTTTTATCTAACTTTTCTTGCTGCTTTAGACTTATGTTTCTACCACTTCCTCATTAAAATTCAACCATATTTCCAAATAGATTCTGTACAATCTTTTTAGATTGACTTAATAGACTTCAGATATACGAGTTGTTCACTAAAAACAGTTGGGGTGGTAAATGATCTTTCCATTAAACTACATTTGTAATATTTAAGATGTATTGTCTTTTCAGGTATGCATCATCATACACAACTTTACTCAAAAACTTCCACGTGGATGGAAAACCTCAACTAAAATTACTAACAAGAAGAACTGAAAAAATGCTTTAGCGCAACTGCAACATCTCCTGGCAGAGATCACATGAAGAAGGTGAAAATAAAGTCCTCAACTTTTTAAAAAGGTAAAACTTTTAAGAACACTCTGAAGAAACATTTATTGCTACATAATAGAAAAAAAATAATCATAGCCTCCACTGTATTAATTAAAGGACAATAACTTGTTGATAGTTTGAAAGGGCCACCATTTCAAGAGAGGAAGAAAAGGGAATTGTCTGCTGTTGTAGATTTTTATGAGCTTGGTCCAATAGAAGCTTAAATTAAATATCATGCCTCAGTAAAACAAACTTAATGGGAAATCCAATCCCAATATATCCTGCATTACTCATATGAATAATTCTGCCCGGTGCATACAAAATGAGGGAAGATGACTGCGGGTACTGCTCCCTCCTCCTACGTAAGCACACTCTGCGCCCGCGTTCAGCCCGGCCAGAATCCAGCCTGTGAGTAACCTCATTGCTTACACGGTTACCAGCCACTCAGCGTAACCTGTGGCTCCTCACCTGTAATTAGACATGTGTACATGTAATTCTCTTAATGCATATATGCTGCAATTACTCCACTAATGAAACAGGCTCCCCCAGCCCTGGAAGGATTGTTTGGTAATGATTTTTCTTCTTAAGTGAGTATTATCACGTCAAAAGATGGGTTTGGTTGCTACCAGAGAACTGTATTTCCTATTGGATCTGCTTTCCTTGTTAATTCACTGACTTTTTGAAGAGGATGAGCTTTTTCTATCAGTATCCAGATGCACTGTTAGAAAACCTGGAATTAAATGTCCTGGCAAAAGGGCACATGATCCTCACACAACCACCCAGGGTCCTGCCAGGACCTTCTTTCACCTGCCTGGAAAACTCTCATCTCTAGGAACACGTGTCCCCTCCAGGTCCAGAGGTAGATGCCACAGGTGCCCAGACCACATGCTCCAAGAAGACAGGTGTGCACCAACCCCTTCCCCATCGTCCTCCTGTCTCCATTCCTGAGACTCCCTGTGCACCAGAAGCCAGATGTAGTTCTTTTGATCTGACTGTGAATCAGTCCAGTCTACAGCTTACTTCTTACCTTCTCTCTTTGCAAATCTTTCTTTAGGGGGGAAAACTGCCATCTTGAGGGGGGAAAAGAAAGAAAAACCTGCCTTTGTTTCTGTACCAGCTTGCTCTGTCCTTCTGTTCCACCAGGGATTCTCAGTGAAATGCAAAGGTTCATTTCACACTGCTTAGTTTTGTGGAACTGAAAGCAAATGGACAGAACTGTATCTGAATTTTTTGAGAATCACCAGTTTAAGGGCATAAATGGTGAAGTCCTTAGCAGCTATTAAGTGAAGCTGACGGTGTGGTAGCAGACATGAAGGTAGCCAGCACATTCATGTCACTCGAGCTTCCCGTCTATGAAATAAAACATTAACAAGCAAATTCCAAACTTTGAGAAACTTATTCTTAAGCCAGCTCTAGTTGTTAGAAATAGTGATGACATTGAGATCAGAAAATACAGAATATATCTAAACAGTTCAAATGAAATGTGGTCGAAAGGATTAAAATATCAACCAAACTAAATCAATTTTGTGAATAGCTGAGTTACTTGACTTCATAAAAATAATTTCTAAGTGGCCCAAAAAAATCAAACACCCACATGAAAACTACCTGTAAGTCTACTCTGCAGTTTATATAGTGTTTGTAATAAGAAGAATCACAGGAAAAATAAATGTGTAGAAAGGAAGAGGAACTCTCTGAAATGTCCCTGACAAACATAATTTTTCGTGTTTCAGTTTTGCAGTAGATTTCGATAAACTCCAACAGATTTCAAATACGTGGGACACACACAGAGAAAATTCACTCTACACGTACAAAACACAGGCGCTCCGAAGAGCGCACCAGCCATCATTCAAGCACAAGAATTCTCATGTGAATTTAAACCTGTAAGTCTGCATCGCCAACCTGCATCTCAGCTCTCTGAAAATGCAACCCTCTGCATTCATTGCACTTTGGGGCATTAGTAATGGTTCAATAATGTTTTCTATTATGACCCCCAGGCATAGATAAAGAACCAACACAGCGAATATAACTTTCAAACAATAATTCCTCACAAGCTTTCAGCTCATCAGTGAAATGTACCAGTATGAAACTTTTCCACGTTGGATCGTTCGGTAGGGCAGGGGAACTCTTACACATGGAGCACCGCCACACACCAGGCCCCGTTCCCTGTGGCACTCCTGCAGCCACAACACGAGTGAGCAGCTGGTGCAAGGGCATTTAAGCCTACCCGTCAGGGACCATCCACGCCGGTTCCAGCCCGGGGACTGAGCACACCCCGTTACACGGCATCTGGACCTGATCACCCCTAAGACCTGCCCAGCGGGCTGTGACACTGGAGGGCACACAGGCACCTCAGGGAGAGGCCCCCCAGACAGAAAAACCATCTCTTTCGCTAAATTCAACAGCGGTTAAATACATAGTCTTGCCTTTCAGCATGTTCCACAAAGCTCCTCTTAAGCTTCCTATAATTTCTATTATTAATAAAACAATGACAGTTTCCCTTCAAATTCAATTCCCCTTGCACTTTTTTCTTTTTGTCCTTTCTTTTCCCTAGTTCTTGGGAAAGTTTCGTAGGTCAGTGATACCCAAATGCTTCTGATCACACACACCTTCAGTAAAAAAAAGTCTGAGCACAGACTCCCACTGTACGCTTATTATTTATCCGTTTATAAATTACATACACCTCCTACAGAATGTCCAATATTTTCTTGCTGCTTCCCAATGGATTTCAGTGCACAGCCCTTGTGACACATGCCCCCCAGTCTGGAGACCACCGCCACAGGTAAAGCGCAGCTCCAGGCACACTGCATTGAACATAGGATTTTTTTTTTTATCTCAGAAGAAAAAGTCAGAAGAGATACTGTGTACCAGATCCTGTAGTTCTTGCTCTCTGCACACTTCCTTTCATTATACACCATCTATACACCCACAGTGAGAACAAAGGATACCTCTGGGCTCCAACCTCACTTTGTACAGTTAAGTAATACCTGTCATTAGAAAAGCTCACTAATAATTCTGCAGTGAATTCCCTCACTCTAATAATTAAAATAGATTAACAATGAAGACAAAAATCTTTTTTTTTTCAGTTTCTCTCTCCTCTTTTTGTCTCTGACTGAATGCAAGCAACATTCCAAAAGGAACAAAAGTACATTTATTTTTAACAGGGGGAAAAAAAAAAATAGTACTAAAATCAGAGTATGGTAAATGCAGTCAACGTCAGAATGTTGGATTTAACTGTATCTGTGGCTGGTACAGTTGTTAACCCATCTCTCTCACATAGTCATTCAAGTGACTGCAGTTTTGGTATTGGATATGAAGCTGCCTATGCGAGAGAGATTTCTTGTGGTTAAGCTATCATCAGGATTTCACTGGAAAACAAAAGGAAGGGTCAGAAAGTATTTAGCTATCCTAGAAAACCTCAAAACATTCAGTGGTCATGGACACAGAAGATTTTTATTGCTATAATAAAAAAAACACTAAAAACCTTTTTTGCTTCTTGAAGTTAAAAAAAAGAAGATAAAATATATTTTAAAGATTTTTCTTACCTAATAATGACACACTGATTTTCTCTGTCAATAATCATGTTTCTGTACATGCTGTCTGCAAGAGCATAGATATGTGGTGGGTTTTCATACTGTGCCTAGGAGAGGAAATACAGAATAATTTTTCAACATACCATTAAACTATGCAGAAAGAGCGACGTACATTTTCATTTAAACTGGAAGCATTCTTTTCCTGGAAAAACAATTCTGAATTCCACTTTTTACTGAGTTTTCACCAGGAATTTCTTTGTTCATTTAATAAAAACAAACCAGTCTCTGGGTTTTGTTACCGATTTTGCTTTCATCCATAATTGTCTTCTAAACTATCGTAAACACCCTGTTCTAAAAATGGTCTGTGCCTGACTTGTCCAAGAGAAACTCACATAATTTAAGCCTGTTCCACCAGTGCTCATATGCTAGCAATAAACTACCTAAACCACGGCACTGAGCCTGGTGCTGCACGTCTCATTTTCATCCACTGCGTCCACTCAAATCAAATGGTTTCCTGAACCCATGGACATGCCCAACTTGAGCAGAACAAGGAAAACTGAATTTTAAGTCCCGAATGTCCTTTCGCTGACTTGCTCTTCAAGTTGTATTTTCAACAGTGTCATTTAATTTTGGCATTTCAGGTTTTT
Source organism: Trogon surrucura (assembly GCA_020746105.1). Classification (NCBI taxonomy): domain Eukaryota; kingdom Metazoa; phylum Chordata; class Aves; order Trogoniformes; family Trogonidae; genus Trogon; species Trogon surrucura. The sequence goes on from CM036627.1 coordinate 2,553,773, forward strand.
TACGGTTCTTGTCCAGTTTGAGAGTTCAAGTCATCACCTCCAAATCCACTAGTGGCCATCGCGCACCACACCTCAAACACAACAGCTTAAAAACTGCCTTCGCAAGAGCAGGGATGTGTCAAGGAGAGAAACCTGATATGGATTAGAGTTAATCAATGCAAATATTTCCTTGAAATACTAATCCTGTTTTCCACGGAGTTCAATTTGAAGACTTAATATATGGTAATGGATATCAGCCCAGTTCTCCCAGGCTCGTACGATGCTACCAAAACCCAGAAACAAATGCATCCAAGAGTTTAGCCAGGCAGAACAATATTTCTGTGCCCCCGAATACTGCAGTATGTTTTAGACTGCTTTACTTACTGCTCCTTGGTACATTTCAATTTCCTTTTCCCCAAAATATGGCATTTGCTTGAAAGGATTCACTGAAATTAATACAGAGCCGATATACGTCTGTATTCAAAAGAAGTTAAGGTAACTAAAGTTTCATAAAGTATTTTCTTACCCCTAGTGACTGCCAAATAACTTTTCCATCTATTAAATAATACAGCACAGTTTCAAATAATGGTTTAAAAAAACAGACAGTTTACAATTGTTAATAAAAACAAAATAAGCAGGCCTACAAGAATATAAAGATATAACTCAATGGGATACTTTCATATTATCAAAATATTTATTTTTGGACCAGTTAAGTATAGAAACATGTATTAGACACCCGAACACAATACACCTTGAACAAAAATACAGAAAGGAAACAGCATATTTAAACTATTTAACTCCTTTGTAAGTGAGGAGGTCGTATTGTCAGCATTAGGAAAGATTGGTTTGACCTTTGCAGAATATAGCGTAGTGATACATTCTGATCTCACAGAGACAGCGCTGAGCACGCACAGCTGGATGGAAACAGCCACTACTGAGCTACATCGGACAATTACTCAGCTGCCTGCACTAGTGGGGGAGCTAAGGGATTTAGGTAGCTCAGAACGCGCGGTTATTTTACAAGTTTAACTATTAACAGTCGCCAGGAGTCTTACCCTGCAGGCTGCCCTATAAGTAGACACTTGGTTTCAAGTTATTATTAGTCTCAGAAAGCTTTTTTGCAACATTTTGAATGTTAATATTTCCCTGTTCTGCATTCAGCTGCACATGTCAGAGTGGTTCCAAAGAATGTTTATTAATGTGGTGCTGGGTACTTTATAGATAAAAAAATACATATCTATATTTATATATTTTTATATATACATTTACAAAATACTTCAGAAAACTCTGGAATTGGAATTGTAGTATTCATACATGAATCAACCAATACTACTTTCCAGGCAGGACTGGTTCATCGTGCTGGGAGGTAGCAACGTATCCCTATCAAGTCCAAAATGTCACACAAGTTTCACTTAATCTGGAATTGCTCATGGGCAAATTTATTATCTAAGCTTTCCATACAAAAGCAGGAAAACTAACAAATTTAACCTGGTGGATTATCCTATGTGAGAATCTATTACTGTAGTGTCACAGCAAAAAAAATAGTAGCACTAGAGTAAAGTGTAACTCAGTGAACATAATTTCTGTATTGTTCATTTGCAATGCTTTCTTCACACAATTTTTTAATTTAATTCACAGAAGAGTGACAACATCTGGGTCTCAAATTTGATAAATCAAGCATTCATTGTGTCAGTATAAACATCCTAAGTGACAGTTTTCTGTTGGTGGACAATACCAGCATTTTCTGGGATGATTTGGTAATCTCTATGCGATGTAGCAGAGAGAAATGTTCATTCATGGGTGGACATACAAACAATTGAAAGATTCAAGAGCTGATCTACATTTCAGAATGAAAAGCCTTCGCAGAACTGCAAAAGGAGTATTTTCTCCCTACACAAAAGAATTATAATGCTTTAAAGGATGACTCTGGTCCCTCATGTGACCACAAGTCCCGCTGGAAAACATTTATTTCTGCCTCAGTATAAATACCATCGCCGTGTTCATCTCATTTTTTATACGAAAATAAGCATATAACTGTTTCTTCAGCACAGAGCACTGAAGATTTTGTAAACGTACTGCACGGAAGATGCAGCACTCCACAAGGACAAAAGCGCTCATTTTACTAACAAGAAGAGCACTGCAGTTTGCTCCAGTATAGCCGGACAAATATTGTGCAACTTCATCATGTTTCCATAAGGCAAATGGAATACTGGTGTGAGACTTCACTGAATAGATGAGCCAAAGCCACACGCACAATGCACATACATATAAAAACCTCTGCATTTTGGGATGGAAGTGTCAGCACAAATGCAACGTTAATTTTTCTCTATCAGTCCTTGCTAGATCAAGCTGCTCTTTAGCTCTTGGCTATCTCAAGACATGGAAATAGCCAGCTGTTATTATATTTCCTTCTCTTTCTGCTAAAACCAGTTAAACTCTTCCAGGAAATTATTCTCCAGATACAGCCAGGAAGTATCAAAACTTGGCTAGAGCATAAGAAGAAACAGTTATCACTTTCTACTATATAATCATATTGAGTAGTGTTTACCAAACTCATTACTGCAGCTCATGTTACATTGAGAAAGCTAAAAGGATTTAGCAGCTCAAGGAATTCCTGTCATACAATATTTTTTATTTTGCTTTTAAAAAGCACATCTTTGGTGGTGAAATCTGTTTTCTTGTTAGGTTATACATTCCTGTATTTAAATATTTCACATTTTCATTAATCATTAAAAAAATTTTTGAAGTGCGAGCACTGTAGATTTACAGATGCTCACATGTTCACGTGTTTCCATCAGCCCAACCCCATAAATTGTAAATCGAGTTACGTCACAGAGGAAATGCTATTTTAAAAGCATTAGAATTTGTAAGGTATAGAAGACAACAAGGTATCAAAGACACGTATAAACACCTTACACCTATTAATTCTTGCTCTTACAAGTAGCATTACTGCAGCAGCTTCAGAGGTCACACATATACAAATATATGGAGCTACAGGCCTATCTTCAACATTGACAACAACAACTCCAAACATCAAAAAGACTACCTTAAAATATTTTATCAGATCTTAATTTTAGCATTCATAATTAGCTCAGTTTAGAAAACATTTTGTGTTATCCAAGGTGAACGGTCACATAAAATGTTCCACGTCTTTAAGTAATCTGCTTAAATCGAACACATCCATCTGATCACAGAGGCTCAGCAAGTCCACAGGGTCCCGCTCAAAACGACACTGCAAAGGATACAAAAATATAATCATCCATGTATCGTTTCTTTAGGTTCTCTACTATGGAGTCCTCTGTGATTTTGGAAAGAAGGACCATATCATCCACTCCGCTGTGCTTGACATTGTGGCTCTGCCAGTGATATCTGTAGTGTCCTTTGCTGCCCTGCAGGAAAGCACAACAAACAGGTTATTATGTTTCTCATTAACATTAAATAACTGAAAACCATCTATTCAAATTCCCACTTCCAAAATATTTTTCTTTCATTGGATTCTATAGCTCAGTCCAGGCACTATACAAAAGCATACATCAACTGACTTGCCTGTGAAGTATTAAAGAGTTGCACTGCCCTCAATAATTACAAGGTAATTTCATGGGGTTTTGTAAATGTCTGCACACAGAAGGGATTTCAGCTGGCAGACATTTCTAAATCTAGCAGAAAGAAAACAATTATTCCAACTGAGATGCAGTTATTAGAAGCTAAGGATGTAAAAATTACACTCCTACAGTGCAACTATTAGTGGTGAGGATAATTACCGCTCGAACTACTCAGTTGGGTACAGTGAATTCTCCATCCTTCAGTCTCCTAAGTCAAACCCGCACACACGCTGTTACTCAAATGCAAGCTGTGAGCCTGATGCAGTAAATATTCGGTGGTGTTCTGCAGATTACGTTACACAGCTTGTCAGCCCTGTGCCTGAGCAGTGCCCTTTGATCTGTTAGTCACCACGCTTCGCTGACATCTAAATAGATATTCTCCCCCCACACTTGGACTGCTATTTCAGGATGCTGCTGAAAACTTGTGACATCTCAAGCTGTACCACTTGAAATCCAGATCTCTTTTTTTTTTTCCTCAGTTGATTTGAACAATAGTTAGGTTCTATGGATATACCCACAAATTTAAATCCAGCCTAGATCAATGCTATTAATTTAGCTATAGATCTGCTCTCCAGACCCAAACCTATTTGGTGTAGCCTGGCGGATAATGCTAATGAAGTTCTTCCCTTTTGCCCTTTTATACTTGAATTTGTTTATTCAGCACTGAAATTAGTGATGCTAGAATTAACACATTTTACACCCAAAAGCTATGGAGTATTCTATCAAGGAAGATATAGCCAAGAAAATGTCCATTTTGTGTATTCCTCACATTTTTTGATACCAGGATTTCAAACACTGATTTAGCTACACTGCGTTCACATATGTTATGGGATCAAGTCTTATTCATCAAAATACGAGCAACTTACTATTATAAAGGTTTTTTGCAAAACACATAATTTTACAGATTTATTAAGAAAATTTTTAAATTTTTTAAAATTAAAATTTAGGTACTCTGAACTTTGACTACACTCGAGTATTTTGAAATGGGACATTAGCACTTTACAGAGGTGCGACTGTTGTGAGTACACACTTGTGCACTAGCAAACCACCTGTGCAACGGTGCTCGCACACAAGTGCATCAGCCAGATTGTTTCCTCATGTCATCAGTCACGCAGTTGTACCAACACCAGGCACAGGAGCAGGGACTATAAATGGAGTCAGCGAGCACACGGTTCTTATTTTAAGCAGAGTTGGCTAAAAGTGGTCATTAAACTAGTCTCAGGCTACGTTTTTCCACAAACTTCACAGCATTTATTAGGAGGAAAACCCAACAAAAACAAATGAAGACACAGACTCGGTGCATAATGTAATATTAGCAAATGGAGTCAGGCCTGTGAAATGGCCTCATCTCAACTTGATTGACATAAAAAACAAGGACCAACTGGATTTTTATTTCAAATTAAATTCACTTCCCATAAAAGCAGACCCATCTTACTACTGCAGACCCTACAGAATTTGTAGGCTTTATACGTGTGTTTCTATTAAGTCTCCAGCCATTGCTACCAATTGTGCAGCTCTGTCACTGCTAACACTGAAGAACAGACAAATTTGAATTAAAAGAATGCTTTTCAATATAGGACAGCAGAGGTAAGCATGTCTGTAAACACACAAGCTCAGCAATTTTCCTGAACATCCACCAGCTTACATGAGCTTCAACAAAACAAACTTAAACTAGCTTAGTTTGTGTGAACCTTGTCAATTTTATATTAGCATGACAGAAGCAGTGATCTGGAAGCACTGAGGAAATGAAGGAACCAATTAATTTTTGGAAATTGCTATAGAACACGTGACTGAAAAAAAAAAACAGTTGAAGGTCAGATTATTGGAGAAAGCAGAAGTCCAACAGAGAAGCATAATTTCCTTCAGTGTACTCATCAGTTATCTGTGACATTACACTCGGAAAAAGTAACTGGCAGGATGGACAAAAAGGTGAAGCATCACTATAAATACAGACAATTACATGGTTCACAAAGCTATACACAATGTGGTTTAGTATCTGATAATAAAGCTGCAGGAATTGTGTAAGAAATGAGGAAAACAATCAAGCTTCTCATTGGAAGCTGTGGCATCTGAGCCAGTAAATTCACTGAGGACAAAACTCCCAAAGCCACGGAATATAGGGAAAATGTGCACAGGGTTTGCAAAACAGCAGCTTTACACAGGTCTGTGACTGCTGACTGATGCACTATGAGGCCAGAGGGTTCTTTCCCAAAAGCACCGCGAACCAGCACGCGAGCAAGAGGGGCAGCCCCGGGACGGCTCCGCTTGCTGCGAGAGCAACTCTCCCCACACTTACACACTGCTCTGACGCGCGGCTGCAATCCAGTCCTAGGACTGCAGTATCACGTGCGGTCAAATGGAAAAGAATGCAGAGAGATTTAATGAGAAGTCAGCAGCCTAAACATCCCAGAAAGCCATAGTGTGGAAGACAGCTGGGCATGGCAGCACCGAGTTTGTATTAATATTGTAGCACAGTCAGTTCCTATCACTAGTTTGGGACTACTTGTTTTCCCTTCAAGCAGTGCCTTACATGCAAATACACAGAGAAACAACAAAATCACCACGAGATTATTGTCAGACTCCTCACTAGGATCTCTAAATAAGCCCAGGCTTTAGCAGTGCCTAACCACACCAGTGGTTAAGCTTTGCTCTCGCTCTGCCTCCTCCAGACACGCAGGCTGGCCTCACGCGGTGGTTGGCACCTCCTTGGTCTGGGCAACGGAACAGGGATTGCTGCTTCTACGGGACATTGCCAGAGCCCAAATTCTTGCTCCCCTAAGCATGAGTGATGACTACAGAGTCTAACCTGAATTTATCAGCTTCAGTTACTTCCGGCAGGTCCTAAAACCACATCTAGCTAACAGTTAACTGGTTTTTATGTAGTTTTGAAATAAGTAAAACAAAAAAAACCTTATTCCTGTCATAAAATCACCTGAAAAAACTGCAGTCACAGCAGTTGTAAAAGCAACTCTGCATATACTTCCTAAATGTGAAGGATATATACCTAAAAATTACAATGTTTGTCAATTTCCCATATTGCAAACACTAATGATTTGCTCTTATTGCACATCTCTCAAAGATGTAACCTTGGTTTTAGCTGGGTTCTACTATCCACATGAAAACGTAGTACTCTAATCTGGAGACAATTTATACCTGAGCTCGCTACCTGGTGCCCACCTTAACTTGAACCTGCTTTGCAGGGAGGACTGAGCCTAATTCACTCAACTGCTCTTGGTCCTCCCTCTGTTGCCCTTCACACCACACGCTTTCTCCTCCACCTGCTCCAGGGACAGGTCAGGTCTCCTGGGGCTAACAAGAAACTTCAGAGCCAGACAAACAAGGACCAGTAGAGATGCCCCAAATCCTCGTGAGGACTCAATAACTTGAACAGAGCTCCCCTGTGGCACGGTCAGATCTGGGTGAACAGAGAGGCCGGAGGTTGCAGCCCATCCCTGGGCCGAGCAGCGTCAACAAATACCAGCTTGGCTTCTCTTAGGTTTTCACAGTGAAAGATGCGATCTCACTGTACAATAAATAAGCAATGAAAGTCTTTGTGTCAGCACTAACAATGCCTAAGCAGCTGAAGAGAGATGAGCTTGGCAGATTAGGAAGAAAACCCCAAACACATCAACAGCCTGCTAAAAGCCAGGGAAGGGGAAACAGGAGCGTTGTACACCCTGGCTGCCAGGTGTCCCTCAGGCTCTCCCAGGCTGCAAGCCCAGCACCTGACGCTGCACAGGCTGCACAGGGAACGGAGCCTGGGCTGGCAAAGCTGGAATTAAAGGCGTGTACGGCATTGCTGTCAGCTGTTATTATTCATCTGGTTGCTGTTTTAGGCTCAAAATCAAATCTGCTTTGCGCTGACAAGAAAAATATTTGAGTCATGAGATGACCCAGTGAGCGCGGAGCCTGCTGTTTCCGAGCCGTACGGCTTCAGGAGCACACGTATAGTGACCACCTGGCTAGAGATCAAGCAGCACTGTCCTTTCCACCTCAGCAACGTTACCTTCAACATCAAACCGATCGAGACTCAAACGAAACTGAAAAACTAATTCTACTCTCACTTTGTACATCTTCCTTAATACCCACTCATTAACGGATTAAGTGCTACATTAATACCACAAGAGGGAATGCAGAATCCTCTCTATGTACTAAATACCATCTATGCTTTCTGTACTACTTTTGGCATGATATGGTTAAAGCACATGATTGTTTTGCTTGGAATTAGTAATAAATATTGATGAGACATTTGTTTACAGAACTTTTTTTTTTTCCACCTTGTGTTACAATGGCAACTGCTGGTTTCTTATTTTTGCCTTTATTGTTGTTTGTATATTTTACATTATCCTAAGCAACACGTATTTGATGTGGCTATAAAAAGATTGAGTCATGCTGTGTCACAACAGGGTTTTCTTTTAACTGGCAAGAAGCGCAAATATTTCTGTGTTTCAAGCTGTTTAAAAATAGTATGTCTAAAAATATCAGAAGAGTATATACCCTGTCCCTGAGAAAGAGCCTTGTTTCTCTCTCCATCAGAACTCTAAGCTACAACAACATACGTGCCATAAATACTCATTCTTGGTTCCCACAACGGGGAGAATTGCCATCCTGAACATGACAGCTTGTTTCAGCGGCACACATCAATCCTCCATCGCGGCGCAGAAGGGATTCTCAGCCTCCACGGGGAAGTGAGTGTGTTAAATGATCACAAGCACGATTGCTTTCTTTCCCTTTTCAGCTGTGACAGAGCACTACTGCATAAAATCCCTTGTAGTTTTGGAGGCATATGTCTGTCTACTCGTATTAGCATTATGAATACAACACCAAATGATACACAGCCAGCATCTCAACCGAAGATGTCACACAACTGAAAAAGCTGTGCACCATTTACTCTACACCTGACACCTCCACCAACGGAGGCACACCACTAGTCGCATGCATAATCTGGAGCACTTTTTCCATCTAACAAATAAAGAGAAATGGTTTTTTGCAATTCTATCATCCATCAAAACAGCATACTTGTAGAATCCACTTACAGGCATCTTTCACGTATTTCTGTAAGGTGAAAGAGTCGGCTCTTCTCAGCGGAGAATATTGTACTAATATTTAACGTGAATTTTGGTCCTCAGCTGGGATTACCAAAACTGAGAAGCCATAATAGACAAGAGTGCTCCAAAATAGCTCTTGCATATCTAACACTAGGAGCAAAAAAAAAAAGATATATCAGCTGCAATGATATGACCATAATGCAGAAAGGAAATTAAAGGACGATGGCAGAAGCAGCTAGATGGACAAAGATAAAAGTCAAGTTATTTAAATTTAACATAAGGGAAATACTAAGGGAGACAAAAAGTAGTGCTTTAAGATTTGAGGAAATAAAGCAAAAATATTGAGCATCTAGCAGCAGAACAGACACACAGAAAACTAAATATACCAAAAATTTATTAAGCAATGGAAGCTACCAGCAAACTACCAAAACTATCAGCAAAGATCACAGCTAGGGAAATAAAATACTGAGTAAAATAAAAAATAAGATACTGAGCCAGTTCTCACTACTGGACTCAGTGTGTGACCAGAAGGCCTGGTGCCAGAGCTGGTTACAGGCTGTGGGAGATCCCAGTTGCCCCCACACCGGCTCCCATCAGCTCCTGCCTGCCCCACCACCACCTCCTGCTCCCTGCAGCCAGGGCCAGCACGGCCGGGGAACCGGACAGAAACCAGAGCCTGCTTACCTGCATAGCAAATGCACACTTGTAACACAATATGAGTTACGGGAATGTGAGAGGTCTACAGGGCACACACATTATGCCAGGAAACACATCAGCATCCTTGTAAGATAAACAGAACATTATCAAAATAAAAGTTACCTCAGCATTTGATTGTGATGATGTATTGCATCAGTATTAATCTTCACTAATTTTCTAAAGATTGTTCTTAAAAATAAGGCACAGCTACTCAACAGAACAAAATGAGGGTGGGAGAGACCTTAAGAGCCGATCACGCTAACATGCACAAATTTTTAAGACAACTTACAGAGACACTGAGCAGGTACCAGAAAGTAGTTAATGAACTGCAAATTCCTGTTTGTTCACACCACAGCTTTTTGGGTGGCTATGGCCTCATGCTCCAAGAAACAATCTTCTCAAGGAAATGCAATACACTTAACATGGTTGACTTGCTCATAGACATGAACTTCCTGAGCAGTCTCCAGAGCCGTTCTGAGTGCGGCTTGTTCCCTCATGCCATGGGTAGCAAATTCTCTCACGATGGTGGTGGATTAAGGATAAGGCTTGTGACAGCAACACTTTGCTGATCAGTGTGTACGTACACATCCATTCCAATAATTTCACTGAGCTGCATCCATGCGCACTAACTCTTGATCTGTAAGTTGTACACGCAGTTTGCACCTGCATCCTTATTGTGCAAGTTAGGAAATGCAAGGGAACAATTACAACAAAGAATTTGTTGCTGCATCAGTCCTTAATGTGTAACAAAGCTTTTTACATCTGTCACTCTTCTCTGCTGAAAACGAGTTTCAAAGGGGTTTGTGCAATCATATATCTTACAAGTAATACTACAAAATGCCGTGCATTTTAACCCAAACTTGCTGTCACAGCTCTACAGAGTATTAAAAATCATTTTGGCACCTGTACAATATCGGATCACATAATGTGTATATGACCTTCTCCCCTTCATTATCACAAAAAAGACTGTGTGCTGGTTCCTCCTCCTGATATCTCCCTGGAAAAGAAATGCTCTGAAATGATCTACATACCACCTCCCCCACAGTGCTACAGGGCATCTGGGATCTCAGAGCCCAAAGACCACAAGATCTGCTACAGAGATCTAACGTCCCCAAAGTCTCCCCCACCACTTTGGGAACAAGAACAGTCTATGGTTTTTCATTTGTTTGGTTCGGGTTTTGTTTTGTTTGCTTGTTAAAAAAAAATAGAAAACAATTTATCTATGGTGAATTTATTCTAAGCCTTCCTCTGTGTCAAGTTCATAAAAAATATTCTTATAGTCTTTAATTGAAATATGTGGCTTGAGAACTCAGTCAGTCAATGCAGACAAAATGCCACTGCCTCTCCTTTGGGCACCCGAGGATCTGCCTTCCCCATTTCACCAATGCATATAAAAGGGCTGCAGGACAACAAAAACACAACCAAAACAACCAACCACCCCACAAAAAAAACACTCAAAGTGAATTAAACAATTTTTCTCTGTTATCTACACAAGAGGACTAAATACTTGTATTATGCCTTCTGGAAGACCTGATCTCTGCATGGAATTTAATGCTACCTATTCCTTTTCTCCAGGTTTCCCTTTCTACAGACACACAGTTCTTCCACAAAAGATCACTGGATTCAGGTGTTCCAGCGCATATCAAGAGAATGATTATTTTAACCATATTTTTAACTGCAGGCTTTGCCTCTTTTTATCTATGCAGAATAAAAAAAAAAATGAAAAGGATGGCAATACTTCTGAATCAATTACTTAGTATTTAAATTGGGAAGTTGACAAGACAACAGTGAAATCATGGTAGTATTGTAGAATTCCCAGGGAACAAAACTGCTCCTGTTAAAACACCACTTAGTTATGACTCCATCGCAACCAAAGAGTATCAGTTACAACAGATCCACTCTGTCTGCCTCTACCAAATCAATTTCCCGTAATGTCACTTACACCTTCAAATGAATAAAAATATCTCATTCCCAACAATGAATGTTTACATAATCAGTTCAGTATTTTGATTATAAGCAGGAAGATACCATGCTCTGAAAGAAAATACTTATAGCTCGTAGTTTTAGTTACACCCCAAGTAAACTTAGAAAAATACGCTCAATAGCCATACCACCAGTAATCACAAAGTATGACAAAAAAAAGATGCCAAAATATTAGTTCTTAATCTTTCCTTGAATTTAGTATAGAACTTTATCTGTAATATTACTCTCTTATAAAATATTTATAAGAATAAATATTTTTTATTTATGGAATAAGATTGCCAATGGAAATGTTTACGAATAAAATGATAGTCAATGGCTTAGATAGCGTATTGTGCTGCACGGAAACATTATTTAGATCAAGCACTATGTGTCTACTAGTAAGACTTTTGCTTTGATTTTTCATCGAGACAGTGTATTTCTGCACAGTTTAACACACTACATCTCTTAAACTTGAGTCATAACCTATTCTCCTAGACTGCTAAAGCTTAAAGTTGGTTTTATTTTCTATTCTGCATCAGTACACGCACAAGGTAGCTCTATGGGTTCCATTAAAAAAAAAAAATCATTGAAAAAGCTTAATGAAATCAGAGTAATAAAAACCTAGCAATTTGTCTTCAACCTCTAGTCCGCTACTCCTAGAAGATGAAGAAAATGTAACTTTCTGTTACCTGGTTAATTAATAGCAAATCAGTTAATGCGAAAACTCAGAAGTGGCCCCTAGCCTGGACACCAGGGAGGACCATGGACCTGAGCCAGGTCTATGTCCATGTCCATAGGGCCATGCCAGGGGCCACCACTGGCCACGGGAGCTGGTCCCCTGCCCCACTGGGAACCCCTGATCCCCCAGCCCACCCCCCACTTTGCAGCTGCTGCAGCTCCCAGGCTGCCTCAACCTCACTGAAATGACCAAGGGAGGAAGTTTTCAACGATCCCAAACGCCACCAAGGAACCCTTCAGGACAGCCTTGCTAACCCTGCAGCAGCCCTCACTGCTCAGCTTCAGACATGTTCCTAGAGAAGGATGAACCATAACTGCAGTGTAATAACTTCAGTAGTTTTTATCCTTTTTTAGGCACTCTAAACCTTTACCTCAACGTGCCTTTTCTAAGGTTGATGGGTATTGAACTCTGATCTACAAATACCATTGTACCAGCTGTCATACACAGATAACAGAATCAATTTTTTTAAAATTATTTTATTTTAGAGGGAGAAAAGTTATCCTTTCCAAGTATGTAAAGAAACTGAAACAATCTCAATAAATAGATTATTCTGGTTTGGCTTAGACATTTAATTAAAGAATAAAAACATCTATGCCTCAAGGTGCTCTTTTCATTGACTTAAAAATACACCACCTATGGAGAAACTCTTACTTGCCTATCACCCCAAACCTACCTCTTTTTTGCCCCCTCCATTTACTTAGTCTTAAGACCTCTGGTTACGAATGAATATAATTCCAACAGGATGCACTAGCACACTCCAGCAATAGCAAGCAATATTAGAATCTATACATGAAACTATATTAACTTCTTCTCAATGAATTATCAAACTACTACAGGTCTTGGGTGTATTGGTCCTTAACAATTGCTAATGCGCTGTGGGTTAAGAATACAGCACATTAAGCAGATTATAGGAATTGGCATACACCTTGATTTACTTACACTTATATCAATTTATAGTGGAATATCAAACTAGATGTTTATGTTACTGGCTTAATTTAGGTGAGTAAAATTATGCAGCAATTCCATAAAAATTGGAAGATTTATAAAATAAGTGCATTAGCTAAGTCATCTCCCAGAATAAAATATTAATTTAAAATAATGTTGGAAAACTACAGTAGATCTCCTTTGTATGGGTTTTTTTTGTTTGTTTTTTTTCCTTTTAGGTGAAAAAAACAGGTTTTCCTAAACTAACTTACAAACCAGAAAGAATATAAAAAAAAGTTTAATGGAGATTATAATATAGTCACATGCCTGCTGCAGTTCAGGCTAAAGAAAAACACTTGTAATAAGCATGATAGAACAGCAAAACCAGCAGCTAACTGTGGCCAGAATAGGTTTTTTTCAACAGTATGTACCAAAAAGCACATTTGTGCTGACACCACAAAACTCTGTTAGTGTCATGCACTGCTCAGTTATAACATTTAACAACTCGGTGCCAAAAATAAGAAATCAGCAACTGGTTGCTCATTTCTTAACATGGGCATTGCAATGGTCACTGGTTTCAAATTAACCTATTTTTTAAATAAATGCTCTGAATTTCCCAACTGTCCTAAGTGGGACCTGCTCTCCTGTGGGTACAGTCACTTCAGCTGGGATGGGCAGGGCAGGACAAGGCAATCGCCACTGTGTTGTGCCAGAGGGGTGCCCCGTGATTTGCCAAAACCTTGCTTATAGAGTTTCAAGGTATACCGTAAGGTTTATCTAGGATTTTCCCAATTCGGTGGCTTCAAGAATATCTACTTTCGTGATGGATTAGAGTTCTACCATCTGTCCTTGGACTGTGCTCCATGTTCTGAGCTCGAGCAACGTGGTTTCTACACAAGTCACTGTACTTGGGGGACGACCTGACCGAGGATCGCTGGGCAGCTCTGCCATCGCGGGGGCGTGATATGCAGCAAAGAGCTGAAAAGCTGTCATTGCTCTCCCCACACCAGTGTCCCCATTTCACACGTCAGCTGTCAACTCCTCTCACTGGTGACGGTGCCTGGAGGGGGGATCCAGGAGGAACTCCACAGCGGAGGAGGTTCTAATGTAAAAATTGTTTTCTATGTTTATTTTAATTTCACAGAGCGCTGAGTAAACAGAATAAAAGCTCCAGGACTACAGCAGCTTCCTGTTTACCCCGGCAGCACTGACTCACAGCAACAGGGAAAGGTTCAGGGAGTGGCGTTCGCTCACCTACAGTGGAGCTGACACCTGGGTGGCAAGACGTATGTGGCTCAACCCACTAATTCCTTTTTATTAGCTTTCCTATCTTGCTATTCATGCAAGAAATCAGATTTGACTTCAGACACTGTGGTAGACAGACTATTTGATACATTGATTAAATCTTTCATTTAGTTCCTTAAAAGAAGCTAAGCTCAACATATATTTTGGTGCATACAGATAGAAATGCTTCCTTGTTTAATTATTACATAAAAAAACAAACAAGAATTGCTTTGAGCATTCCACCTCAGAAACCAGTTACACATCCTTCCAACAGACCAAATCTGAAAGTTCACATCAACTCCCAAAAAGCTGCTCTTAATCAGAAAGCAATAGAAAGCAAAAACTTGGGAAAAGGAGCATAGGGCAGACCTGACAAATCTCACACTCTGTAGGAGACCCAAACAGATACGATTTCAGCTCAGTTGTACATTCGTCTCTGTCAAAGTACTTATCTACCTGCTTCCAGCATACGGGTTGAGGACAGCTACACAACTATAGTGGAGTTCAGGAGCACACGCGTTCTAGAGCTCACAGGAGTCCCACCACAAAGCACATCTCCCTGCCAGCCTGACAGTCCCATTCTTCCCCTCATCCTACAGCAAGGGTGTTAAGATCCAACACACAAAACTTTGCAGACCACTCCCAAGCTCTCAGTTATGCATGTAAGGACCAAACCTAATCATCCAGGGACAAGGAGATCTTTGTCTGCAAAGTACATGGTGACAGCAGGAAAAATCTAAGCTGCTCAAAGTGAAGATACAAAACTGGGAACGGGACAGTTCCACGAACAGTTTCATTCACCCTTTGTCAGGTTGGATTTCTACTTTAACCAATAATTACACTATGCCACAACAAGCAGGTCCCACTGAGTGTCAGTAACAGTGACATTCCCATATAATCAGATTATCCTCCACATGCACATTATGAATAAAGTTCGTATTTGCTATTGTATCAATTTTCTAGAACAGTTTTGGTTACTCAGTCCAGGGCAGCTTTGAGAAGAAACTATATTAAGAACACGTTGGTTGTATAGAATAACAAAAGACAAGTTTTAGAACAGAAACAGCTATTTCCCCCTCAATATGTTAGAATGCTTAACATTAAATGTGATATTTTATAGTCAAGCGGCTTGTATACTCAGCCATAGCATTCACACAAACCTGGAAATAAAAGGTCTTTACAAAAAAAAAAAAGAAAAACAACAAACTGGAAACAAAGTATGTTGGAACATTCTTCCATGGAATAAAAGAAAAAATAATCCAGAAATGGTAAAGATCTGAGCAGCCCTCATAATGCAATGCTGAGCCTTAGCATAGTACCATTCTTTAGATGAATATAGGTAAGATTTTGCCAAGATAGCTGTGTCTCAATGTTGTTATTAACAAGATGATAATTGTGAATAAAGAAATGTGGTAAAACCCTCTTTGAACCAAGTGTTTGAGGTTCTTTGCTACCATAAGCAATGTGTAAACAAAGTTTAGCATGAATTATTCAACACCTAGAACACTGGAACTCGTTGAGGCTTTCAAAACAAAAATTCTTCTAATTATGAACATGTAATTAAAAAAGAACAAAGAATCATGAAATATGCAGGTATCTGTAATAACTTGCCAACCTATTCTGCCAGTTTTACTTATGCCTAATTAGGTTTTGTTGAGAAGAAAAACATCTCCCCTTGCTTCTGCAAGAAGCATCTGGGCCACTTACGAAGGTCCCTGCAGCACTGTAAGGAAAGACAATTCTGAGGTAGCCTACCCATTTTTAGAGAGGCTCCTTTTCTTAATTAGTAATAAAATAGAAATAAAAATAAAAAGAAGAGGGCATAATCCACACACCTTAATTTTTCCTCCTTGTCTGCACATTTCAGACTTTGGGAAACTAATTGAAATATTAAGTAACAGGTTCCATCTCACCTGACACACTGAAATGAAGGACATTTGTTTCATTGCTCATGGAATTTGAGCTTCAAACACCCTCCAAGGTAACCTTTCACAAACACACGCAAAAGAGTATGAACAAATCTAAGTCCAATAAGACCAAACCAAACAAGACCACGGCAACTTACTACATTTTGGGTTTTTTTTTTTTCCTAACAAGCAAGGTGTAAAGGCTGCCAGCAATGGAACAAATCTGCAAGTCTTCACTATTTGGCTACTGAGAATACAATTTTTAGCATCTCAGGCTCACTCCATCATTAAAACATCCAGTTAACAAGAGCTATTAGAATCACCTATGTGAATTAAGGAAAGTATCAGGGTTTTTTCTTCAGGCTTTTCAAAATAATAAAAAAAAAGACCCCACACTAGTAGAAATTGCTCTTTAGTAGAATTTATAAATTGATTACAATATGAGCAATACAAAATGCCTACCCTGTAGGTTAAATTGCACTTAAATGCAGATACATGCACCTAAAAGCCCGTGTGCACTGGACCACCTCACCTGGTTAAGTTTCTAAATACGCAGATGAACAACCCACTTTCTATTTCTCATGAAATCTCTAAGTTTTATATGCAGCACCATAAAATCTCATTCTATCATTTCATGTATCTATTGATTTGACTTTAATTTAGTGATAAACTGTTTGGTTTTAATGTAGCATTTTCTCACATTACCGTAGCATTTCAAAGCAGCTGTAGAGCAGGAGTGAAGTCAGGCGGGAGAACACAGGTCACAGTCACGTCACCCCCTACTACTTCTACTGCTACCGGGTGTAGCGCTGCTGTTCGCCAGGGCTGGGCTATTCACCCCATCGAGGTGACCCGAGGGCAGCAGCTGTCCTGCTCCCTGATGTAAAGGACATATGGGTAGCGGGATAAAGGCACAAGGCCTGGAATGCTTTAACCATTCCAGCAAATCAGGTGGGATTTGAAGCCTTAAGGTTGGTCATTTAGAGACGTAGGTTTGGGATCCACACTCCCACTCCCCAAACCCTCACTGATGCCACTACCCGCTTTGGTTTATTTGAAGGACAGTAGCTAAGAAAAGCTTGGTTCTTACAAGCTTCCTTTACCATGCAGAGTTCTACGTATCGTCTAGTGAAGCAACAGTGGAAAGACACATCACAGACCAGGCACGTGATCTTCACCCATCCCAGCTCTCTGCCTTTTTCTTTCCTCTACAAAATGTTTTATCTGAACAACTGTATGAAAAACGGCGTTGTACAGCTAGCGTGCCTCATCCGGCTAATGAAAGCACCTCTTAAAAGCTGTGGGTTAAAGAATCAGACCATCTGACAGGCAGATGCACATCTGCATACTCCCTGTGCAACGTCTGACTGCCAGAATCATTTTGTTTGTGCTGAAACGCGGTAAGAAAGAACGGGAGGCAGCCTGCGGCTATCCTGATTTGGAGTTTGCTCCTGTCAAACCCCGGCGTTCAGCAAGGGTTGATTTACATAGTGTTTGCATGGGAGAGCATCAGGCAAAGTCCAAATTTCCAAAGAGAGCAAGACTAGTAATTTAGTCGTCGGTGAGTCAGTAATGGCTCATCGGTTCAGCAGAGGGGCTGTCAAAAGGGACACAAACCTTCAACGGAAGTACCAAAGAGGCTTCAGTTACTTGTAGTGATTCAAGGTGCCAAGGAACACTGCAAGAATAGATCTTTTTACTCTGGAGTGCAGTTCTAAAGTAGTTGTATTGCTTTCAGCTAGTGTTAAAAGCAGCTTCAAAAAAATCCTCTGCATTTTAAAATTGTGCAGTAATAGCTAACACGATGGAAGGGCTTTCCTTTTAACACACACTTGCAAACTGCAGTACACAGGCAGCATCTAACACCAACTGTTCCACAGATTCCTATTAGAGATTTATCCTCAGTGGTATTTTTGCCAATTTAGTGCTAATGCACAAATTGAGTAGTATATATATAAATATATATATATTTTTTATTGCACTGTTAAGAATTCTCCAATATCCTACAGCAGCAACTGTAAGAACTACTATCAAGATAAAAATTAATTAGTCATCTACCATTAATATCACATGCTTCTTAGGCAGACACTTAAGTAACAACATGACTTATTCATACAACCAGGTTCATGAATGGAGATAACATTTGTACATCCATTTTCATCTCCATCACCTTATTGCAGAATACAAAACAGAACTTCTTAGCCCTAATACAATGTGCTTCCTTGCAAGCTTGCTTTTACTATGTATTACCATAGAAATCTGCTCTTTAAAAGGCACCAGAAAAATGTTCCAATATTTACTCACACCACTTAAGAACCATTGTCTGGGGCAAGGTTAAACTGGTTTAGAACTACTAGTAAAGGCATAACTTGTACATCGCATCACATCACATTCTATTACAGGTAACATAAGGGCCAAACCCCCAGAATCACCTGGACGTCTGTAATAAAGCAGAGCATGCCCTCTGGGATTTGCAGCTGAAGACAAGAGAATCTCTCTAAAGGGTCACTGAAAGATGCAGAAGGGAAAGTTTGCGGGAGACAACTTGCAGAAGCCAAGAGGTAAGACCGCAGAGTCAGGACAAGTATTTCAAAATCACACGGCGGATCAATAGGAATGAGGACAGGCACAGGTTTCCTAATAAAAGGTTGGAACCAGTTTCGTCAAGGCTTATAAATAGATAGAACCGAAGGAACAAAACCCCACATCAAAACTGGCAGCAGCCTGCCGGGATCAGACTAGGCTCCCGTCTCACCAACCCAGACCATCTCCAGCATTCCCTTTTAGATTTATTCCCATTATTCTCCTTCCTATTTGAGAAAGCAGAATCTGTCACTCGGCCCATTGCAGACCAAGTCATACTTTCACCACAGAGGGCGTGATGTAGTTCAGATACTCTGTCTGTCACTGCCAGAAGAGGATTCCAGCCCTCTCACACACTGCAGATTACACAGACTCACTCCTAGGAGAGCTCCACAACACAGAGGTCACGGCAGCTGTTCAGAATACACCCCTTAAGACACACTCCTCAGTACTTCCTTATTACAGCAACACCAGAACAAAAACAACATCCACAGAGAGAGTGATCGCAGAGGCTCCGCACAGCTTTGGTACTTGAGTGAGGTTCTTGTGCGCCATCACGCTAGAGATTGGAGGAAAAGTCAGGAACAAAGGGGAAAACAGTAGATTTCACTACAGCTCCAGTAGCAAACAGATAGAATGACAGAAAGTATTCCCCCGCCTGCTAGTTCTAATACTTACATGCCCTGACTTGCCTCAAATGACTCAAAATAAATAAAATCCAAAAATCCCCCCAAAAAACCAAACACACACACCTGAAAACTGAGTAGTTTTCAATCTTGAGTATATTCCCAAGTCTTGGAAAATATCAAGAATGAAAAATAAGTGACTAGGCATCTCATTGAGATACCATGCCAAAAAAAGTGGGTTCATTTAAACAGACCTCTCTCTGCCTCAAGAGTTTCAATTGGTTCAGAATAATTGCAAAACAAGCCCTAAAAGGACACATTTGGCTACAGAACATAAAAATCATTCTTCATTGTTCACTGTATCCTGTTACCAGCTTGAACATAATTTTAGCTACTGATTTGGTGCTTTTTTGTTTCGGCAATCAGATGATATTAACTTCCCCTTTGTTTTTTCTGTTCCTGTTTGTACACCTGCACTCTCAATAGGCAAACAGCAACAGGATTAGTATTTTACAGTTAGCCTACTACTCTACATCTGTAAAGAACAGAATGACAAAATACTTTCAAAGCCCTGGGGGACAAAAAACAAACAAAACAACAACCTTGACTTCTAACTTCAAGATCTAATTGTAGTCCTCAGGTAAAATAATTTTTAAATAAAAATAAAAATACCGTCTGCTTCAGATGTAAAATTCACAATTCTAACTACCTGTTGTGAGGTAGTTAACACCCCAAGTACTGATTCTTCAGCTGCATATTTTGAAGTGCAGACTAAGAAGAACACCCCACTTAAGGGCATTCTAGAACAATATTAAGTTACCATTTGTACTTTCGGTTGAAGTCTCTTTTCTCATACTAAGTTATGAGCTATTTAACTGCTCCTGAGTATCAGAGACTCAGTACAAACCACAGCGGGCAGGTTACAAGCTGATTGGAGCAGTTAAGCTTGCTTTGTCCCTTGCAGTCCCAGGCTGGACTCCAGCCACGCTCAGCACAAACTAAAATCCTACCGCATAGTAGCAGGATAAGCCTGCTAACTGCTTGTTCAATTTTAAATGCATTCTTGTCTAAGAACAGACCCAGGTATCGGAAAAGTGAAAAAAAAATTACCTAATGGCCTCAGGTGCAGAAATGTCTCAGCCTGTATCACTAGGAAATTATCTGAACAAAAGGAAAACCTGATTTCAGTAGGTGAACACTCTCAAGGTGTGTCAGACTACATAGCTATTCATGACTAAGTCATTAATTGTGGTAACACGCTTCTCCATTACATTCAAAGTTCCACCTTTGGAACAGGCTCATCAGAACATCCTCAGTGACGGCAAAAGGTTTACGAGGTATCTGCCTCTCCACCAAGGGTACAGGCTGTACTCCCCACACAGCCCAAATGTACTTGCTTCAGCACTTGTCAGCTGCCACACGGTTAAGACTGTTTTCAGAATAAACAGCTCAAATTCCTTTCCACAAAAGAAACTTTCAGGACTAGAAAAAAAGTTGTTTAAATCTATAAACTTATCCTGTTGTTGAACCAGAGATTTAGAATTTTGTATTGTGTTCTGTTCTTGAGCAAGTCTCAGACATTGCTTTCTTATCCAGAACTGGAAGGTTTTGGTTCTGTCAAGACTGTATCCATAACGGCATAATTTTGGGCAGTCTGACACGTGCAGCTGAACTTTATTTAGTCTGAGTTTAAGTACAGATTACAATAGTGCTGTCACAGAATTAATTTGTATTTTTACTGGTGAATTGCATGGGATCGGGTAAGGCAGCTAGCAACTTCAGGAAGAAGGGAGTACATTTCTGGTGATTACAACGCTTTACTTAAGTATTTGCTTTTTTCTCGCCTGATATGGCTTTACTAGTGGCTGCTTAAGAAATTAGGTTTAAGGCTTGAGGTTCCCCCTCAACGCCCAAATCTGTATTAGAATACAGAATACAACATAAGCCCATGCAAGTATGGGCCTCAAGAAAAAAAAAAAAAGAAGCAAGTTAGAAGTGCAAATGATATTGATGCTCTAATTATTCCTTCCTCTTCTACTAAGAGCAATTAAAAGATGACTGTTCATTTCACTAGAAATACTTTGTCACCTCCACTAACCCCAATTCTTTATAATTTAAAACACACCACTACTAATGCATAGACCAATGGAAGCTCTGCTGCAGGACAAGGACTTTTAACTACGTAAATACAAGCTTTTAGTATTGTGGAGATGCAGGCCCACTTATCTTAATCCATCCCATTAGTGCCACCTAACTGCTTAACATCACTATAGCTCCATGTAGGAAACTTTTCTTTGTAGCTGTACACAGCTACAAAGCAAAGAGACCCGATGTGACCTTGTCACGATTACGCCTTGATTTCAGGAAGGTTAGATTGTCCAGAAACACCGTATCAGCCCTTGCCTTCAGTGAAGAAGGATGTTCATTTTGTCTAGAACAATACCAAATATGGGAATAAGCAGCCACTGTTCTCCTGTTTCCTCTCAAGTGTTCCTAGAATGAACCAAGAATAAAAACACAAAGTAAGCTACAGGAAGAAACCACTGCTGGTCATGAACTTGTTCTGCATACTGAGATCAGGTCTCTGTGGACTGGGTGTGCTGGTATTTCAAGCATTAGGAGCCCTGGAACCAGAATTCCTATTTACCACTAGAAAAGAGTAGTACTCATGGGAGAAAGTCAGCTGTGTCACTGGCACTAGGAATTGCTAAACTAAGTATTCCTTTCAATAATAAAACTGACAGTTAGTAATAGTACTATCTACATTAAATAATTAATCCACTCTTTACTACTGTGTGCTACTTAAGTCTAACCACTTGATAGCCTCATGCACTTCGTTAAACATTCCTGAGACTGAGGTCAAGGCCAGTGGAGACTACAGTATGTTCTATAGAGCTTACATACTACTCCGTGTATTTGAAAGCAGCGTAAGCTAGAACAGATCAGTCATTATCAAGCACAAGTTGTTAATCACACGTCACAGCATCACATATCCTGACTTGTTATTTAAAGTAAGTATTAAACTAGGCAATTTCTTATTTTCTCCAGTACATTGAATCTAGTCCTTTATTGCCACACACATTATTACACAGTGCTGTTAGACAAGAGTGAGAGTTATAGACAAATAACTAAGCTACTTCAGAAAACAGACTTAGTTGCTGGAAACAGGTACTCAATACATATCAAGTTCCACATATCGGATACTCGGGCACTGTCGAGTCCTCTTCCACTTGGCTAAGTACACTTCTGATCTGACTTGCTCTGCTGGATGGTCATGCCTTGGATTCTGTGGCTGCAGCCGAATGCTGGGACAAAACACAAGTGAAACACAGCAAAAAAGCAAACGCAGTGGCCTCTCCTACAATGAAGTCACTCTCCCTTCCCCCACACAACTCTCCTTTAAATGGAACTCAAGTTTTTGCTCATCAAAGATGAGCAATCTCAACCTCTAAGAGCAAAGTCTGACAGTCTATCCCTATAACCCAGGATCCCCATCAGAATTGTACCGCAGTCCTTACAGGGTCCTGAAACATCGTTCCAGCAGGGACTTCAGCTTCAACAGCTGGTGACACTGGCCATCAAACAGAAACCCTGAGAGGCTCACTGAGTCCCACCACTGAACTGGAAGAAAAATGCTCCTCCTCACAAGCACCATGTGCTAATGCCACCCCTTACGAGCACAACCAGCACGTGCGGGCTTTGAGCATCTGTAATGAGGAACTCTTGGCCACCCAAAGGAGAAGTGGGAAGAGATGCTTTGCAAAGCCAACAGCCACTGCAGAGCAAGTAAAGAGCTAATAGTTTGGGTACAGTTCAGGGCAGATTTAGGCATCTTTAGCTCTTTTGCCCTAGACATCTCAGCAGGTCTAAGTCGCTACCCTGCAGCAGCAGGCCTATACTTGCCCTTCCACCAGGGCAAATCAATCCCAAAAGAACACCTTACTCAAATTTTATTTGAGTCTTGCAGATTACACAAAGAACAGCCAGAATACCCTCAAAAACTGAAAACATTTGAATTGCCCTGCCCTGAGAAGTTATTTTGACTTTTCTACTGCAAAGACCGGAACGTTTTTGTAGGAATCTTTGGTTTGCTGAATCTAGCAATTATTGACCAATATAGTAGCTCCCAGCATATATTTAAAGTTAAGGAGAAGCACTGAAGGCGGCTTTGGAGACTACCAACAATGCAGCATCAAGTCCTGGAAACTAGACTGTGCATAAGGCAGAGTTTTTAAATAGGGGGGGGAAGAAATCTACCTGAAGTAATTATGTTGTCAGTGGTGTTGCCATAAGGGTACTTTTGGCAATGGTGGGGTTACTATATTTTGATTCATAAAGTCAAATATTTGTTTGCACGGATTAAGGCAATTCAAAATTTCAGAATTCAAGAACTAATCAAGGTACCAGAAGAACGGCGTAAGCAGAATATTATATGGTATAGAAGCTATATGTAATAAAATCATGCTTTGCAATACATCAGTTTCCATAGTACCCAAATTTTTAATTCAAATCACTGTATGAAAGATATCAGAAGTTTCCCAACAGGAGTACTGTGTCAATCTAACTTGCTTCCATAAAAAAAAAAAAAAGTATTTTTAAGAAACAAAGAAAATTGTAGAACTAAATATGATACTAGAGTCTAGTACAATGATGGATTCCTCTAAGTATATTTTGCCCTAGATGATCATATCCTATCACTAGTTCCTTCAAAAACATGATCTATATTTAGATAGCAATGTTTAAGTGCCAATACAAAGACAGTAAACGTAATTATGCAAACATCTGTGTTTCATTTGCCTTACCAGAAGATACTGTAGAATTATTTATTAATTCAGACCATGCAGACAGCTAGCACATCTCTGTACTCAGAAAGCCAGGATGGGTGGTTCTGTAACTTTATATTTTTTCTGGAATGAATCTCACCAAATTTGAAATCCCCTATCCAATTTATGTATATCTCTAACCTAAGTATGACTGTTTTCAATTACTGCTTTAAATACTTTTGCAAGTTTCCCTTTCTGTAGGTATGCACTGAATACAGTTGGGGGCGCAGTACACGAAAATAAATTCTTTCATGACTGACAAACAGACAAATCAAATTCTTCTCAAATACTGAAAGAAAGAACCAGATACTCAAAAGTATGCACTTGCTTTTGAGTACCATGAAATGGTCTTTAAAATCAGGTGTAATAGAAGTCCAATATGCCTCAAGAACATTGCCTTTCACTTAGCAAATGAAGTATTTTCCAGTTCATAGACCAAAACATCTACAAGATAGTCCAGAATCCGAAACCTGAATGCTCAAAAGGTGTTCAGTACATGCCAGAACTACATCAGCTCAAAACCAAACAGCTAGCAGAATATGTATACCTGTTTACAACACCTAGGTAAACTTTTGTCCTTGAAGTTCACCTACTAATCCCCCAGAGCAGTAGTACTCTCATACCAAATGAGCTATCCAAGTCACAACTCAAAGGACTTATTTAATGCTGGCAGCGTACTTCTTTACCAAGTTGGGAATAACATAGGGTTAACAGTTACCGCAAAAGCAAATTTGGAAGCACTTAAGCATTTGTGCAGACTTGTATCAGGAAAAAAAAACCCAAAACAAAACAAGATGAGACAAATTCTTGACTACTGCTTGGCACGGCAAATATAATACTGACAAGAGGTCCCAACCTCCATCTTTCTGATTTTTGCTATTAGCAACATACAGCTGAAAGCACAGGAAAAGACATAAATCACTGCAAAAGAAAACAATGTGCACTGGTAAAACGCCTAGAATTTAAAGCCTCACAAGTGTTGTGGAATGTCAGACTGAAAACAGAAGACTGTCCTAAGTGCAGGATCAAATGTCTGGCAGCATATTATTTCATAAAACACAAGCAACAAAGATTTAAAATCCTGAGTGTTAAGAACATTTGACGTGTTTTATAAACATTATCAGGCTGCGTTGTTCAGACTTGAATTCGACTTCAATGCTTAACTGAGACAAGGCTGAGGGAGAACTGGTTACAGACTCAGGCTCAGCTGATGAAGGTGATTCAGTGAGCGGTTCTGAGCTGGCAAGGAAAAAAAACCCTCACACTTCCTGTGTAGGGACAAGTGCAGCTAGTCACTACAAGACTGCTTGAAGGATGCCAACAAAAACCTCTCATTAAGCCTTCAGATTGCTGAACAAAGCATCAAAATAGCTTCTAGAGGCACATGCTTCTGCAGAAACCACTTATGTTCCTTTTTTTGATGAAGCAGGCTACAGATCCGTCATCATCCCACCCCAAGAGGATAAAGCCATTGTCTTTTGCGTAGTTCCCCTGGCAGCAGCTGCTTCTGGTACCTAAGGAATACCCAGATGACGGGAGAGCAGAGCATCAGACCTGTTTTACAGAATGGTGTTGGTCATGAAGCACGCTCAAGATCTGCTAGCATCTGGCTTTAAAGTTCATACTCAGTTGTTGAATTTAGTAAGTTGTGTTAGTTAGTAATTCTTCATACTTAAAAAGACATCTTAAATATACTTCTCAATAGCTATCACACTTTATCACACCTCATGCTCCATTTATCAATACTGCTTTCCTTGTCAGCTCTCCCACTGAGTTTGTTTAAAAAGGCCTTTTCAGTTTAAATTAGGAAAAAACAGTGCAGAACTATTTTTTTAGAAATACACTTCACAGTTTAAGCAAATCTACCAATAGTTTTAATGCCAATTAAATGCTGCTTTGTCTTCAGAAAAAGATCCTCGACCACACCCCTTCTCCTAGACTATTTACATTCACCTTGAGCTTGCTGTTGTACATAAAGCAGTCGAACTCTAAAGCCACTGACATATTTATATGAAGTATATTTAATAAAGTAGGCAGAAAACACCTGTAAAGTTCAATGCATGGAAAATGCTTTAAACTAAATAACCTTTTCCTACCACAGTAACAGCTTACTGAAGCAGAAAGAGCAGACCCCATGCACTGCCAAGACATGACTGCACACCTGGTCTCCCCCCAGGGAGCATCTGCATTTTTTAAAAGGTGAGGGTAGGAGAAGGGGAGGAAATCAGTAGGTGGAGGATAGGAAAGGGAGAAGATGAGGATGAGTCAGGAGATGAGTGATAGCCATACTTCCTGGGCAGGACAGTGATTGGCATCTCAGGAACAAGGGGGAAGGGAGCAGGAGATGGGAAAGACTGAACTGAGCCCAGGAAGGTCTGACTAAAATAAAGCTCTTCACACCCAAGCTCCCCCCGGAGTGCAACAGGAGGCCAAGATTGCACAAGAGTCCTAATGATTAGGTGAGGTGAATGTCTATACAGCTCAGAGGAAGAGACAGCTCTCGGTTCTGATCTTAAGATAGGGAAAAAACCTCGTTTTTTCTTTCTGCCATTTTTCATGATATTTGCAAGTACTCTTACACCCATATAGCAGAAATAATAAAAGCCAAACAACATAGAGCAGATAGAGTCCTTTGGCTACAGTGCTTTCAAAAAATAGCAGGCAGTCTCTACAACTATAATACTTCTCCCGAAATAAGCAGGGAAAAAAAAAAGACACTTCCACAGAAGTAATGGGAACACTGTCCATTTGCTAGCGACCAGCATCAACCAGAAAAGCTCCTTGGCAGACAACAGGACAGTGAGGAAATTAATGCTTTCCAACAGATGAGAAAATAAGACAACCTTTATGTGATTCAGGTTTAGCCTTTTACATTAATGTGAACCTTCGTTGCTCACATTCAAGGTAAGACTTCAGATACTACAAAGCGGCTTCATTCAAAGAGTTAAGTGCAAGCCAACCCTTTCTTGCCAAAGCCTATCCATGCCTGGTGATTTCTGTGTTTGCTGAAGGACTAAATTATTTTTCAAATCCTTGTTTTTTTTAAAGCAAACACACTCTTCCCAGTTCAAGAACTGCTTCTTTGATTTTACTCCTCTTAGTCTTGCACTATTAAAACAGGTTTTGTTCAGGAGTTACTTAGGCGCAAAATCCTTTTCTAACACAGCTCAACACTTTCTAGTAGCCACATGCCACCTAGATCTAGAATGCAGCTTCCTGAAAAAGGTAGACTGAAGTATTGCATTACAATGGCATTTTAGGAAACCGAAAAGCAGACTAATTTGTCATTGATAAGCCACGTATTGTGGCAACAACCAGAACCAAAGGGTAAGCAAAAATCAGACATCTTACAGGCCAAGACAGTAAGCCAGATCCCAGGCTAGTCTCTGCCAGCAGCAGAACTACAGTGATCTGTATAGAACTCTTCATGTAACTACAGTAAACTCACTCCAAGGGTTACCTAGGATCCTTGGCAAAGAGCTAGGAGCTTAGGAGGAAAGATTACTTCTTAACTTTTCACTTGCCCTCTTCCTCATCAGGGGCAGTAATTAAAACCAATTAGGTTTTATTGATATAAAGGATCCTTCTGGAGCTCCGAAGATGTTTAATTACATGTTCCCTATGTATACATTAGCAATACAAGCATACTACACTAGAAGGCAAATTAAACACACAGGCACTTTTGATTCCTTATGCTGACACTGGGAATAGAAAAGTATAAAAACATTTGCTGTTTGATATAACTTGGATAGAGCAGCACATGACCATTTAGAGTGACGTCATTTTCACACTAACTCCTAAAACTGGGAAAAGATTAAGTTAGTATTTATGAAGGAAATATATTTAGAATTATTACAGGAGTAGCTGAGAAGTTCTCTCTAGAGAGATGTGCAACTTCTTAGTGCTTCAAGCAAGGAAATACACTTCCCACGCTACAATGAGAACACTACTAAGATTTTACTGAGGACTCAGTAAAGGCTTTCCAACATTTCACTGGTTAGCTAACACAAAGGCTCTACAAAGCCTGGATTAACTCCCCATTCCACATATGCAACAATACTTGAAGGCAAGGCAGTAAGGCTAGGGTAAGTTATTCCTTCAAGTTAAAAAAAAAGAAATGGATTCAAATAGCTTAAACTCGTAATACAGCATTGCCACCCCAAGTTAGTTAGGTACGGAGGTATGAAAAAAAGCAGTTCTGGAAGGAAAATGAAATTATGAGAAAAATGCTTAAGATATACATGCATACACAATCACATGTTCAGTTTTCAGCTGCAGAAACTGCATTTGGGTAACACTCTGCATAAATTGTTTTCTGGAAAAGTCCTCTAACATACGCAGTATATCCATAAACCACTCCAGAGGTCTAAACTATGAAGACAGAGACAAGCACGCACACAATGTAAACCCAAACAAAGCACCCCAGGTATGAATTGCTGGCTTTGCTATTGAACATGCTACTGTCCTTTATTATAGTTTGTGCATCAGCCAGACAGAAACACCATATAGCTGAAAGTTTTTTCCATTAATGTACCTCTAGACATAACGTAAAGTGCATGCTGTTATCTTCTCTACTATTCCACATTTGGCAAAGAACAAGGTACTTGTAGCTTATGCTACTCTCTACAGCACAAGACAGAAGAGCACTCTTCAAATACAGAAGCGTCAGTGACTCGTTTGTGACCTTCCCACAGGAAAAAGACTTAAGATATTATAACGTCCCAGCTCACATCACACATCAGCTATTTCAGGACCAAATCCTAAAGGCTAGCAAGTCCTTTCAGGCTAATTAGGTCATTTTAATTTCTGCAGACTTTCACAGGCACTACCTGTAGGGGATCTTGTGGGATGGAATTATAAATAGCTTGACATCAGTAGAGATCAGATATACTGAACCGCTATGAAAAGGTTCCTTTTTAAGAATCAGCCTTCCATCTTTGTTGAAGAGGTGGAAACAGGAATACATGAAGTATGTCCAGATAAAACACACACGCTGACTGCAGCGCTACAGGAAAACACTTAGCATTGAAATGCTGGTTAAACGTAACATACGAACTTTTTTTCCTCCCTTAACATAGTGATTTAAACAACTCTGGCTTGCCCAACTATTTGTGAGTTACTCCAGATACTGCTGAACCTGCCTTCTCTTGGAGCATCCCCTTCTCCCTCTCCCTAACAAAGGGGTGCAAAACAGCAGCAGAGCTAATCTAGAACAAAGGTTATGCAAAAGCAAGCAAAGATGATCACTGATAGGTTGTTGTCAGGACGTTTATTTGGTTTTGTTTGATTGGGGTTTTTTTGTGTGGGTATTTTGTTGCTGGTTTTGGTTTGCTGGGTTTTTTTTGTAAACATGGTAGCAGTTTATACCTTAGAAACAGTATTATGTTTACTGATTGATGTTGTATGTTTTATTCTTGAGAGAGTCAAACACAGCTGACAGTACTCAGGGGAACAATCTTTCCCTGAAGACTATAGAGCTAATTTAAATGAAAGGCTCAAGATCACATTGTCACATTAACATGACAAGATTATTTTTGTAACATGATACAGATTCTCTATCCAACTCCAGATGAGAGCCTTCAATGCATCTCCACAAACGACCTAACAACACTAAGAAAGTCCAAACTCACAGTAAAAAAGCAAAAGTTGCATAAAGGTCACCTGACTTTACGTTTCACTCCAAGCAAGTTTCAGCTTAGCTTTGCTGAGCTGTTTCCTGAACATTTAGGATCCAGTCCTTCACTGGAGTGGGACTACTTTACACTTACGTAACACGCATTTTTTGAAGACTTAAAAGCTGCAGCTAAGCTCTTAGAGGCTCAAGTTTATTGTGAAGTTTAAAAATTGAAATGCAAAGTTCACAGAATGGGTGCACTCCAAGCGAAAAAATTTCAACAGCTGCCACACATTCCTTAAAACTGTCATCAGCTTTAATGCAGTTTTTCTCCACTGTTGCTTGTTCCCACCTCGTACTGCAGCATACAGCCATGAAACAGCTCACCCATTCCATGTCTGTAGACCTCCTCCTGAAACCACACCATTAACCGGATACAGATATTGATCTGGATTAAAAATAAAACAGGAAAAAAGTGTATACATAGTGCTAAGTCGCACAGTGCAGCACAATCTTGCCAGCAGACCTGAGCAGGGCAATGCACCCTGGCACAGAGGCTACAGGAGGCACATTTACACCAGTGTCACCTTCGTACGCTCTGCTGCATCAAGCTGCCCAAGAAGCATGGAACAACAACTGATGTCAGTGGTAACTGGCACCCTACACTGTGGATCCTGTCACAACAACAACAAAAAAAATTGATTCTAAGGTCTGCAGAGATGATATGGCAGAAAAGACTTAACTTATAGAATAAGGGAAATAATGTGAATTCTTTTACACAGCACAGAGAACGAGTATAAAATTTCAGGATATGAGTAGTATGATTCATGTTCCTTATAGCAATTTTAAGTCCTGCCAGGCGATTCTCCTGTCAGCTTTCTAAGTTAGAAAATACTACCTTCTAACGATCATCAAACAATTGTTCGGGCATAATTCTTCAGAAAAGCAGTACCTTGAAAAACAAAAATATTTTCTGACTTTTCTACAATCATTACTTACAAAAAAATCTTAAAAACGCAGTTCACATTAGCTTGAGATCTCACAGTGAAAAGATTAATTCAAGACTACTTCAATATCAAATCAAAAGCTGCAGAATAACTGCCTGAATAGTTCCCTGAAGAGGGTATCTTGTGAAAGAAACTATTTCACTTACTTCGATACTCAGCAAGTATGTTACCAATTCATTATAAATATTTACAAGAACTATAACTAAAATCTTTCACTAAAAAGGAATTAATGGAATCCATAGTGGATCAACTAGCAACTCACTGATCTCAAAGCACTCTTGTTAACAGGAAGACATCTCTGAAGGACCTGCAAGGATAGCCTCCCAAACCCATTTATGTCAGCCGCCTAGGCAGTGATACATAACCTCTGTCAGGAAGTCTTCAAGTGTTACAGGTGGCTGTGACCCAGCAAGTACAGAGGAGCAAAGGTCACAATTAGAGTCAACCTGAATCACCTTGCTAAACAATAAACTCACAGGGAGCATAGGTACCTATCTTATTCAAAGCTCCTTACCAATAACAGGACTGTTAAAGCTGCTGGTACCACTATCCCCGACTGTGACAGAAATTTTAGCCTCCTAACCCCCATAATGCTTTATTTAAAGAAAAGACTTGTTAATGCAGGTTGTCTCAGGAAGTCAAAATACAGGGAGCACTAATAAGAGAGGCATCCTTTAAGAGATGTTGGGAGCAAAGTGCCCAAGCAAACACTCCATATGAGTCAGTTAAGGTCAAAACACACAAGGACTAGGTTGGTGAGTCTTTGAAATTTAACCTTAGCTAAGCTTTCGTAGGAATAACACAAAAGTTCTCCAAGTATCTTAACTCTCAGATTGTTAGTATTCTACTTCAGCACAGTTTTCAGTAAACTACTTTAAAGGTTATGGTTTTCAGCCTAGTTCATTAAATACCACACGGGATTTTTCACAAAGTTCTTGTGCAACAGGCAGTCACAACCATTATTTGGATTACATCAGGATGAAAGCTATTATCAATCATCAGCAGCCAATTACTACAGACACACCAGGTTCAGCTGCTGAACCTCAGTTTTCCCTCAGCCTAGGACTGGCGTCTTGCACCGACACCGCACGCCTTCCCCAGAACAGACACTTCGGACACCCGGCACTGCCGGAGCCCGGGCACCCCGGCTCCACCAGCTGCAGTCGCTGTACGCACCCAATTTCTCTCGTTGCCCGTCGCCAGCTCTTTGTCCGCTCACAGGCGGACTCGAGCGGGCACCGACCCCCGGACGCGGTGCCGGCACACACCGGCTGGGGGGCGGCGGTCTCCAGGCTGGAACCCCTCGAGCAGCGCCCTCCGAAGCGGCGACGCGTCACCTGTTGTTCAGCGACGCGGCCGCGCTACCGTCCCACGACATTTTTCCGGCTTGAGGCCACGGGCGCGCAGCCTCCCCCGGTCCGGTCTCAGCGGACGAGGCCGGGGCTCCGCGAGGGCCGTGCCCGAGCCCCGCGAGCTGGGACGGGCGGTCCCGGGGCTGCCTCGGGGAGCGACTCCAGAGCCAAACCGCCGCGCCCCGCCGGCGGCACCTCCCGGGGCGCCGCAGGGCCAGCAGCGCCCAGCTCCGGCCCGCCTGCGCCCCGGCAAGTGCCCGGCGCCGCTTCGCACACGCCGCCGCCGCTTACACAACCGCCCCCTCGCCGCGGCCCCTCCACGGCGCGGGGCAGGCAGCGCTGCCCGCAGCCCCTTCCCGGCAGAGCGGGAGGAAGCGCAGCGGACAGGCGCCGAGAGCTGCCGCCGGCCAGGCTCCCCCCCCCCCTCCGCGGCCCCCCAGACCCGTCGAGCCCCGCTCCTACCATCTCGGCGGCTCCGCTGTCCGCGGCTCTGCCCGACACGCCGGCGCCCCGGGACGGACCGGGAGACTGAGGGAGGGAGCGAGGTAGCGAGCCCGCCCTCCCCGCGCGCGCAGCTCGCCGCCGGGGCGGGGCGGGGCGGCGGGAGGCAGCCCCGGCGCAGCGGCCCCCGGCGGGCGGGGCGGCCCCGCCAGCGCTGGGTCTGGCGGCGGGAGCGGGGGCGCGGGCACAGGAACGCGGCGGCGACTGCCCCGCGCCAGCCGCGCGCGGCCGATGTGTCCATAAATGGAGAACTCGCCGCGGCGCAGCCAATCGCCGCGCGCCGCCGGGACGTCATTCCCTGAGGGAATCCCGGCGCGCGCCGCCGGCGCCCCTGCCCGCGGCCGCTCCCGGCGGCGGTTCCCGGAGCCCCCGCTTGCCCCAGCGCGGCCGGTCCGCGCCCCGCCCCGGGGTCGGCGCCCCGCGGCCGATCGCAGCCTGGCCCGGGGCCACGGGGCTCCCGCTGCCGCGGCTGGGCACCGTGTACGAAGCAGCGTGAGCAGCCCCTGGAGACGTCCGCGGTCCGGACGGTTTCCCCCCTTCCACGTACAAGCACCCTCAGAACTACGATGTTTCTAATCCTTGGAAATACTGGAAAGTACAAAGCACCTTGATAACCAAATCGATACTGAAACAAGTCCCAGGTATCCCTCAAATGCAAAAAAAAAAACCAAACGCCGAGGTGCTCGCCTGGCAGTTGGCATCCGCTCCGTTGCTCATATCGTTCTGGCCAGAATACATCAACACAACCCTCAGGAACTTTTTTCTAAGGGATCAAACAAGTAAACCCATCCACAGTGTGAAGACTGCAGTCCTGCTAACAAATGCTCCTCCTCAGGCTTCAGCCCTGTGTTGACTTTAACTGATCTTCTAACCACTTCTGAGCTAGAACAGAAATAAAAATGATACAACGTAATCCCACAATCTCAACAACAGCCAGACCCCAAGTCGTGTGTTAATACTGCTTCCAAACTACCTTAAAAAGCACTCTCAATAGGTGTGACTCCTGGTTTTCATCATTAGATATCACCAAGGTTTAGTTTATCTCTCCTTAAAAAGAAGTGCAGTTATCGGAAAAAAATAGGTCCCACAAACTTTGGTGGTTTGGACGAAACACCATAACCCTTGGGCATGTTTCATCCTGGGTTCTGAAGAACACCAAAACACTTCCTCAGCCCAGCTGGGTTTACACTGTACAATTAGTGAACACACGAAGGCTGAGATTTCCATAGTGGATTGCTTGGATGGTAACTGACATCGATATGAGGGGTAGGAAATATTTTCATTGAGAAGGAAGTTGGCTGGTAAATATGAGCTGCAACAGCTATTACAGCAAAAATACATATGATAGTGCTAAAAGTGAGCAGAACTTCACAGGAGATGAGTTTCACACTCTGATTCCCAACAGAAGGTGAGTAACAGCAGTTTTGTGGAAATGGGGCAAAAATAGATTGCCTAGTATTTCATTTGAACATGCAAATGCTACATCCATTTATGAGACTATGATAAAAAACAGTGAAACAAACATATAGAAATCCAGAGAGCATATATAGGGCTGACAAAAGAAAGAGAATCTATAAAGGTTCTGGGTTTTTTTCCTGTATACTTTGGATGTAGCTCTTCTTCAATACCTAGACTCATTTTCTTAAGACATGTATTTGTATGTATGTGTGTTTACATACATGCAAACACCTTTAAAACAAGTTAAGAAAAAAGCAGACGAAATAGGTTGTATTAGATTAAAAAAGTGCATTCGCATTGGATAGCTAATTGGGAAATTAGTCCCAAGTTCACTGCATTTTACGTGTCCTGCAGGTCCATCTACTCTAGACGGACTAGAAGATGACTTTCAACAAAAGTTTAAAGGCCAAGGCATCAATGCTTTGTGTCCATGATAACCTTTGCTAAGCACCATGTGTACCAAACACAGCCCAGTAACTCACAACAAACTCCTTTCATGCTTCTACACATAGCCATTTAATTCTGCTTATTTTAATGATAAAAATCTAATTCCCAAGCCAACTATACTAAGTGAATGATTCTTATTCAACACCCATGCTCAGAAGCAGGGGAAGGCATTTCCCTTCGAATGTCGGCAGCGGTGCGCCCAAGCGGTCTGCACGCCAGGGCTCCCCCAGACAGAACTGCACAGCCGTCACCTCTGAGCAAAGCAGAACCCACATTTTCCTCTTAAGGAGATCCAGCAGAGTAAAAAGGCTTCTCTGTACTTTTAAACGACGCACAAAACTTGGAAGAGATGACTTTTCTGTCAGAAAATCGTAGGGACAAGTTACCTTTAAAAGACCTAACTTGAAAAGACTTAGAAAAATTCCCTGCATCGAGAACTTCCATCCGTTTCTTCAGCGCGCGCATTGTCTGACAGCGCTGTGTTTGGTGAGTAACACCTACCAGCTCACGCACAGAAGTGCTAGCATCAAGAATTATTTTGAGGATATTTTCTGTCTGCAAGCAGTTGCAGCTCTTGATCCTCCTGATATTGATCCCTAGAGCTAAGCTTCAGGAAAACACTTAAGGACAAGCTTCACTTCAGTGCCTGAGGACGCTTACTGACGCAGCATTTGGGACTCTTCAGAGGTGGGTACAGGCTCAGCACTGGTGGGAGTGACTACAGCCTCCTTGCCATCACCTGCCTAGAGCCCACACCACACAGGCCCTGACCACAAGAGAGTTGCTGCCTGCACAGCACGTGTGTTTGCACCTACCCGCTGCCTGAGTGACACCGTGTGCCAGCACCGAACAGGAACCAGGCTGATGCTGAAAGGTATAAAGACTGAACTGTATGAAAAAAGAGCATGGTCCTTACCTCTGGAAACACCACGGAGCACAACTTTCCCTTGCCTTCCATTCTAAAAACATTATTGTGGCTTCAGGAAGAAATAACTCTTATGAGAAGTCAGTGGATCTGGAAAAGATTAGAAATTTTAATGAAATAGGCACTGTCCTCACTGCTTTCTAATTGGTTAAAAGGGGGAAAAAAAAAGCATTACTGCTTTTCTCTTACTTACAAAATATATTAAGATTTATAAGCCACATTTCTGCCTTCTGTTGACCAGAATCATTTAATCAACAATTTAATTAACGCCTAAAAGGCAATAAAGGAGGCTTATTACCCTTAATAAGACATCGTACTTTTAGTTAGAAAACCATACAATCTGGTATTTCTTAGAAAGATGAAGGATTAAATACAAATGGTATAAAATTAAGGGAACTTTAAAAATTCAATGCAATTTTTGCTGTATCTGCTTTCCAAAGAATAAACAGAAGCTTTATAATCTTAACGTTTTCTGTTAAAATGCAGATGGTTACATTCTGCTTTCAGTTACACTTGGCAAATGTAAATTCTACTTATATAAAATAAAAAATATATTCAGCAAATTCTTATTGTGAGATTCAGAGAGAAACAAAACGGCATGTATATAACGAAGGCAGAAGTTTATGACTTAAAATGCGATGACGTCACTTCAACGATTAGGACAGGTGTCCACGCTGGAAAACCGTACAGTCATCTTTCTTTCAGTCCCTTTCTCTGTACCTGGCACAGTATCTCCCTTCTTTCCTCCCTGTTGTTGGCCTTGAATTAGAGAAGCACACCTGTTCAAAAAACACACTTATCAACGTGTCAACACATCCATCTAAAATACCACTAGAGTGAAAGTACAGTAACAAAGCTAACTGCCCTTTTTCACCCACTGTTCTGTTGGGTTTTTTTGAGGAAAAATAGCATGTGGCTCTTTTAATCTGGATTTGATTAAGAGAGGCCTCAGATGTAAGAGATACTCAGAATTCATGAGGTTGATTTCTTCTCCAACTGCAAACCAAAATGTATGAATAATGTTGTTATTTGCAAGGCTGGTATAAATCTGGAAGAAGTCCACAAGGACTTGTTAAGAGAGGAGTTTTGCCTCCTGTGTTCCTATGACTTTCAGTTGGTTATCTTCCCATTCTGAAAGCACCTATGGTATGTTTTGTTTCTGGCCTGATCCTTTGATGTGGGAATTACTTTAAAATAAATAGGTCAATCAGAGAGTGGATTCAGACCCCACCTTGCTTTTCACAATAGCGTGTGCACACTGTAAGGCGTTCATCCTCTGCGTTAGCCAGATCCCCAGTCCTGCAATGGTTTGCCTACACAACAGTATGGGATGCTGTATATATTTTAACCAAAATCACAGACGACCTGCTGTTTCAGAGTCAACAAGCAGGAAGTTTGCTCTCGATTCTACTTAGCCTTTGTTTACCCAAGGTGGTTGTACCGAAGTCCAAAGAATGACACAAGCAGGAAGCAAAAGCGAAGGCAGACACACCCTCTAAGGACTTTGTTTTTCCAGCAATACTTTCTCTTAGCTCACACGGCTCCGCCGCGCAAACGGACAGATCATCCTGTCTGTGACACGTGAAGTTTCACTGAAGCTACTTGTTACATCTTGTTTGAAAACATAGCCCGGAAGCCTCATAAACAAAACTGTTAATCGCCATTGTACTCTGCCAGGATTTGTCACATGCTCTGCAAAAATCCGCACCGTCAGCCACAGTCCCGGCCCTTTTGCGCCACCAGAAATCCAGAGCGACCGCTGGTTCGCCGCCACCAAACTTTCCTTCTGGCGGCCGGTGGGTGCGGGAGCCGCAGGGAGCGCGGCTCCTACTCGCGGGGTCTCGCCCGCCCCGCGCTGTGGGCACCTGCGGGAAGCGCTGCCTGCGGGGGGCTGGAACATTCGCGTCGGGCTGCCGGCGCGGCGCTGCCCCCGCGTTCCCATGGCGACGGCGTCCTGGCAACCGCTCCCGCTCCCGCAGCCCGGCCTGCGGCGCCGGCCCCGCTCCGCGCAGCCGGGCGGGCGGGCGGAGGGCCGCCACGCCGCGGATGGATGGACGGACGGAGGGGAGGACGGACGCCCCGGCTGCGTAGAGGCAGTCGCAACGCTTCGCAAACGGCCGCCGTGGCGGTGGCAGCGCGTTGAGGAGGGGGGCTCCGGCGGCCGCCGGGATGCGGGAGCGAGATGGGCAGCCCCGTCCTGCCCTGATGCGGCACTGGTGAGTGAGCGCAGCGCCCCTCCCGGCTCCGTCCCTCCGCGTTGCATGGCCGTAGAGTGGTGCCCGCGCCGTGACGTCCCGCCAGCTGTCGCGCATCCCGCGCTTGCACGGCTGCCACCGCGGTCACCCGTGACCCTTGCGCCCGGGGGCGCCGCGGTCTCCGGGGGGTCCCGGGCCTGCCTGCGCGGCGGAGCCGGGGCGCAGGCTGCCGGGGCATCGCCCGGCGCGGCGCGGCGACGGCTTCCAGCGCGGAGCCCACGGTCGAGCACCTGAGCTACGGCCCGATGTCTCCTCAGAAGGACCCTCGGCGTGGGCTGAGCGCCGCGCCGGGCGCTGACCCCTCCCGCAGGGCAGGGGGAGCCTCCGCCCGGCGCCGCGCCCCGCGCCCGCGCTCGCAGGGTGTCACAGCCGCGCCGGGGGCTTTGCGAGGGTTTGTTTCATGTGACTCACAGGCACATGGTGTGGTTCTGACCTACCCGTCTGCCGAGCTGCCACACTGCGACTTTTTCACTTACTCCAAAATGTTGCCCCAAAGTGCTTTGGAGTAACCCCGGGACCTTGCAGCTCCTGGGATGGTGCTGTCATATGCTCCCCGTACACATATAGCAACGAAAGCGGTTTCTATTTTGAGGAAAAAAAGTGTGATTAAAGTGTTTGCCCAGGCAGGAATTTCAGTCTGCTTTGATTCCTGTGTGACTTGTGGCAAGCCACGTAGCTCCCACCGTGCTTCACTGCCCTACAAGCAACACAAGGAAAATAATATTTGCAGGGATAAATCTCTCCTACCCCACAGGCATATTGTGAGAATGAATGTGAAAAACACTCCGAGCTGCACAGACATTACAGCAAGTATTAGACATAGGTTACAAAGGAAGATGGAGAACTGAACACGACAGGTGTGATCATCCTTCAAAACAGGAGAAATGGAGAACCCACAGAAAATAAACACGCAAGGCTTGCCTGCTCAAGTGGGAAAGGGATGCCCTGGTACAAATAGCAAGGAGAGAACTTTGCGTTGCTAAATGTTTCTTCAGCATGTCACATATATGATCTTTTTTTCAAGCTTTTACGTGTCTGATGTCAGTGACTTCAACAAATGATAAGCACCCCATGTTTGTATGAAAAAGCTGCCTCACGTATCAAGTGAACTGTTATTTTCGGTAATCAGGCATACCGCTCACAACTGGGAAAAACCTTTATCTCATCTGTGTGACAAATATATCTGGAATATTCAGTAAGTTAAACCAGTCAACTAAAATTTACTGAGTTAATATATCATGACTTAAATTGCTACAGCAGTATCAAGCAGGAGGCACCATAATTAAAAAAAGAAAATAAAATCACCTGAAGCCAGTATTTCAACTAGGACCTAAGTTGATCCCAGTTTCCTGCTATTAACACTCCTCTGAATTTAGGCATCAGAACATCTTGTTTTGTCCTCTTATTTTATATTTATTATTCTAAATTGGTATTACACACACTTACATAGAGGGAATTTGTCATTAATCTTGACACCTATCTGTTACTATTTACTGCAAATAGCTCCAAACTGCAAAAAAAGTTTTGCTGCTGAAAAGCATCTTAACGCATCCTTTCTGGATCAGATCAAGAAATCTGTTAATTCATGGTATTTCACTGTGTACCAAGTGATGTGCTGAAGTTAGCAGTAACAAATGAATGAGAAGCCCATCTGTATAACTTTTGTTTCACGTGCACAGTTTCTCCAGGCATTTGCATTTAGCTGCATGTCTAATGGTAGTCTGGCAGAAGAAGAAAAAAACTTCAAGTAATCCTGTGCTTAGTCTACTGCAAACAGCTTTTTCACTTGGCAATAAACGGATGCTGAAGGTTGTAAGATTAAAGCACTTGGTGATTTTTTGTTTGGCTCATTTTTGTAAGGTGTCTTTCACTAAGATGCTGCTAGATGTGCAGAATTTAATATTTGTTCTTCATTTTTCTAGGTAGCATCCAGTGCTTTGCTGATGTGATACACATAACTTTTCTTAAATCAGCGGGATATTCCTGTGTTTACAGTTAAACTGCATTTAAACATTTCACTGAAGATTATTAAATGTCTTGCATCCCAGAGGACTAAGTAAATGAGCTCAGACCTACTGAGAACTGGGTGCCTGGTTACTGTATAACCTCGGGATACAGTTAGGAGAGACAGCCTGCAGAGTGGTGGCATTTTTAAAAAAAAGACCTCCGGGGAAACTATGGGTGTGAGGAACAGATTACAGGACTGGACATTCAGTACCTGCACAAGATTTTGAATGCAGAATCATCATAACAATATACAGTTCCTTACACCATGTTTTTTACTTCTAGGCATGCAAGAACT
This sequence comes from Trogon surrucura, assembly GCA_020746105.1. Lineage (NCBI taxonomy): Eukaryota > Metazoa > Chordata > Aves > Trogoniformes > Trogonidae > Trogon > Trogon surrucura. The sequence continues at coordinate 2,593,807 of CM036627.1, forward strand.
TAAACAAGGAGGTAGGTATCATTAGCTCTGTCTTGCATCTAGAGCAACGGAGTCGTTAGACGTGGAAATAACTTGCCCGAAGTCATCAGGATCTGAGACTGAGCAAGGAATTAAAATCAGACCTTCTGAATTCCAGCCTAGTGTCATTGCTGCTCAGCAACCCAGCTCCTCTTAAAACTCTTTTTTTTTTTTCTAATTTGTAGTTTGTGAAGCACCGTGCTATAAATAGAACACACATACTGTGACAGTGTTTGCTCTCTCCTTTTAGGCAGTGCTTTCATACATTTCGAAAGCACAAACACGCTTCGCATTTTGAGATCTCAAAGGACGGTCCTATCACTTCTTTATAATCAATAGTTAAACATTTTGTTTCAATAACCCTATTTTTCTCTTTATGTTTGCATAATACATTGAACTGGATTTTATCAGTAATTGCAAAATTCTTTTCATATATAAGCCTTTAGTTTTCAGTGAGGATTTTAGGTTCCCAAGGAGTTCAGGCTCAGGCCATGCTCTTTCTCCTTACAGTTTAAAACATTTGGGTTTTTTATATAGGTTAGAATAGCTGGATTTGACTGCGGCTTCCATCATCAATTTAATTTCTGTCAGTGGACAAAGATACTGAGCCAGGTACTAGTCTCACTTACAGTAAGATCTCTAAAATGTCTTTCTGAAGCTCTTTAACAGACCCACTCTGCTGCAACGTCTGCCACTGGCTGGCTGGCTATGTCCAAAGATTAAAAATGGAATCTATATTCATACCACAGAAGAATTTACTTATAAAGTGTGGTCATTTAGATTTGAAGACAAATTAATAGAAGGCTTGTTTTTGTTAAACTATGCTGTTGTCTAACACATTTTATTTAGGTTTCTGACTGCCAACGTTTTACCTGCGAAAGGCTTTACCTCTAATAATCTGCTGTCATTAAATATTTTTATTTCATTCTTTATCCAACACTTTCTTAAGCTTTACGATAATCCTGTAGATCTTACTTTTTTATTCACTGATTGGTGATGTCTGAGATCAGCAGACAGACTGGGAACAAGAAGTCTGTTTGCCTCCGTCCTGCCAAACCAGTTCTGTGGGTCAACAGCAGATTTCAGTTTCAAGGCTGTCAACCTTGCCTTTTTCAAGAGTATCGTTTTCGCTGTTGAAAGCTTTCTAGCACATTTTACTTTGCATTCTTTCGTTCTTTTGTATTGATTTTTATTTGCATTTATTCCATAAGTAATATCTAAACTCCAAGATCGGAGCTGTCAGCGTAATCTTAAACTTTTCTTAGAGATGCACTTTAAGTAGAAGCATGAAGACATTTCAGTGCCAGATATAAACTATTAAATAATTCAATGTGTACTTTTTCAACAGACATAAAATTATTGACCAGAAAATGGCCCAGCGAAGCCCAATCTTCCCAACTCTTGCCCCTTCTGAAAGGTACAGTTTGGAATGTAAAAAATAAAACCTTCTTATTGCAGAGTATTATGTGTCTCTCAATTCCCTATATATAGTAATGCTGTGACTTGGGACTATGGCATTAGTATGCAAAGTGAAGTACTGCAGACTCATTCAAATCATTGCCCCAATCACAATCCCTCACTGAGCTTTACTTAACCATTTCCCAGAGAAATTAACTGGCTTTAACTGCAACTGAGTAGACGCCCAACAACACTACTTTAGCCAGTGTTCTAAAAGCATGGCATAAGTGTGAAAACTCCAAGCCAGAACTGACCTTAGTTGGAGTCCTCATAGATCTCTACCAATATCATTATGGTGAAAGTAAACTGTTGATTTGGCTCATCAATAGGGAACAACATGGAGAGTAAACAGTAAATAACAGAGTTCCAAAAAAAGTTCTCCTCTTTCAAAGTGGGGTTGAACTCTCATCTTCCACTTATGCTTCTGAAAATTCTCTTTATTCTTTACAGAATATGACAGCAGGAAAAAGATTGCATGCATTAGCAGCCTATTTTTTTAACTCTGAGCACCCATGAGTTCCACTGCTTTCCATGGAAGCCCCGCAGTGCAGAGCTCTCCTGAAAATCTAAACAATTACTAGGGTACCCATGTGTAAGCTATTCTCAGGGAAAATTGGATTTCTAAGACTATGAGAAGTTTGTAATAATTTTGGTCTCTCCTCAGTTTCTACACACATGTATCCTCCTGTCCAGTTTATAGGGGGAACAAGCCTCTGTATGGTAGTACAGAATAGCTACAGAGACTGAAAAAAAAGGAATGGATGCAAACTACTCCTTTTTTAACCTCAGCCTGTTTTAATTTAATTTGCAATATCTACCTTCCACAGTTGCTGCTTTGGACTAAGTCTGAAAACTGTAGAGACAAATAGCATTGCTTCTGAAACTCAGCAAAAGGGTTTTGAACTTGGATTCTTAATCAAATTACAGTTCCCAATGGTAACTACTTTTATAATGCTAATGTGCTTTTCTTAAGATCCCGTGCTTTTTTAAGCTTCCTTAAAGAGCAAGAAAAAGAGCCTGACCTGCCTTTGTGCAAGATACATACAGTGGCCAACACAGCACCCACTTATTTGTAGCAGCAGGCCCTCTCTCTGCCAGTATTTTGGTGCCTCTCCCCAGTACTGCCACTGAGATAGTTTCGCACTGTGTCCAGCAGGAAGGCATTGCAGAGTTTGGTGTGAGAGCTTAACAGTATCTGGATATTCTTCTTCGCCAGACGGGTTCGAAACATAGCACTGCACAGCCAGGCGCTGACAGCGGTCCCCTTGGCATCTGCGAGCCTGGTGGATCAGCTGGAAGACAGAATCCTAAGCCATGAGAAAACAACGGCGGCTCTTGTGGAACACGCTTTTCGCATTAAGGAGGACATTGTTTCCACTCTGCACAGAATGCAGAACAAAGGGGGAGGCGACCGGTTGGCTAGGCAACTCTTGGAAGAACACATCCGAAACATAACGGCAATAGTGAGGCAGCTTAATCGGGACATTGAGGTATGTCAGGAATTTTTCACAGGACTAAATGCATTCTCAGCTACTTGTGCCTTCTAATCTAATAAGAAAGTTTTCCACGGGATAAGTAAAGGTCAGGCGAGGTCTGAAGATCCTGTAAGCTTATAAATTGTTTTTATAACTCGAAAAACTGTTTGCAAGTCACGTAATTCTTTCAGTGGCTATGAAAATAGCACAGGATATTAGCATATAAACACAGAAACCTTTGTGGTACTAACAAGCTTGCTTTGAAAAGCTGCACTGGGAAACCTTGAAAAAGCAAATTAATGCAACGCTAACACCCAGCTCAACTTTAGTCCAGAGGCTGTGCTGTATAAACACTAGGAAATGCCTTAGCTCTATAATAAACTTTCTTTCACTTCCGACTTACTGACAACACCAAGCAGCCAAACCCAACTGCCCATTTTTATGACCTAATCATACGCAGATACGTGACTTCACATCTGACCTCTGCTGCAATGAGCAACAGGCATGTGGCAGGGAAAACAAAAGGATAAAAACTAATATTTAAGTCTCCGTTCCATTGCTGAGTTACACTTTATACATATCACGGTATATATGTGCAGATTGGACACTCGGAATAAGAAATAATAAATGACCTTAAAGGTATCTGGTTTAGAACGATACAAGAACAAGCTTCTAATAAAGTGATAACAAAACAGTATCTAATGTTACTGAAATACTGAGAAATGAGGAGTGACATTTTAAGTGTACATTGACTGTGACATACTGAGTTTACATTTGCATATGAATGCTTTGTAGATGCTGCAGGAACAGATCCGCGTCAGAGACAATCTCAGCTATGGAACAAATTCTACCCTGAAGAGTCTGGAAATGCGGCAGCTTTCTGGTTTAGGAGATCTTCGTGGAAGAGTCGCAAGGTAAAAGTCAACACAGAAACGTATTTTGGGGACTAGCTAATCTTGTTTTAATCTTGAAGCGTGAATGTTAACGATAATGGGCTGAATTCAACTTTGGCAAAATTCCCAGGATAATTTTGCTCGGTGTTTTCAAGGAAATTAATAATAATCTTTAACAGTATCATCCTTAATTCTTGAAGTTGGTTTTTAAGAAATTACCACAAATTCCTTAGGAATTTGGATTCGGTTCATCTTTAAAAAGTACTATGGTTAGACTGGTCTATCTTTGAAACAAATTAATTAGCACAACTATAAACGCAGCATGGAACAATTTGCACTTGTAAAGAACAGAATAGTTGCACATTTCTGCATATATTTTAGAAGTAGAAATCTGTGCATTCAGTTATTGGTTAGCCATATTAAAAACTATATAGGGTACCTGACATGTAAGGAACAGAGAACTATAAAATAGAGGTTTTACAGGCTATTTGTAACTCTGGGTTACAATTGTGCAGCTACACAGGCTCCAGGTTGTGCCATTAATGACACATTTACAAACTCCAGTATAACAACATTTACTTAAGCATCTGTAAAGTTGAACACAAAAGACAGAAGACATGTACAGCCATAGAAAAAGGAGCTAATATGGCCTAAAGTAGCTTGGATAATAACTTTGGTGGAATTATACTTGTCCTGAATTTGACTTATTGTCTATATTGTACACGTAATTTTCTTTTTCGTACTTCAACTGCTTTGGTGATAACCTTCAAAATAGCCTGCAAAAATAATCAGGGAGGGATTTTCCTCAAACTAAAGTTTTCTCACAATTGTTTGAAGTTTCCATGGCAATTTCCATAGCTCATTTTTTAAAGAATACTTTAGATAGATTTTACATACTCTTTTTTTTTTTTAAAGTTATGCACTGTCCTTTAGGCAAATTTATTTTGTCAAATCGGAAAAATTATATAGAGATACACACACCAAACTATCTCACTGAGAAATGCCTGACAAATTTACATGCTCAGATCTTCCTGCCTCTTTATATAAAAAGTCCACTTTGAGATCATACTACAACCTGGAGAGGTCCGTATCTGGAGCAACACAGTTACTAACACCTTGTGAAGTGAAATACAGCGCCTTTGCTTTCAGCAACAGAACTCCAGTGGATAAACACCTGCCAGCATGAGCCTCCCAAAGGGGCCCTGCCAGTCCCAGGTACTTGGTGTGGGGATTGGTGGTGGACTAGCCCAGCCTGTGCCAGGATTTCTTCCTTCCTTTATTTACTTAGGGCAACGCCCTTGTTCTGTGCCTGAGCTGCAATTTATCTGATGCTTCTGTGAGATTGTACCAATCTGCCCAATGTCACACTGTGCAATGAACATTCGGTATCTGCAATTATTGCCACAAGAGAATCAGTTTATTGTCTTTTAACTGTTACCTTCTACCCAGCGCTATGCTCTCTACGTAAAAATTTCCCTGAATGAGGAAGAAAACAAGCTTCCCTTTACCAGAAATCAAGATAAAGCAGTACTCCATGGGAGAAAGCTATTTGCCTTTATTTACAGACATACTTTGAAAATTAGTGTGAATAATGATTATAGTACCATCTGGAGATCATGGTCAAGATAGCAGTTTGTTTTGCTACTGGCACTAGACAGGTACTTACTAGAAACTTTCCCTGGGATAAACACTTTCTGATTAGCCAACGTTCCTTACATAAAATAAGCTCATCTCACTTAACGTAATTTTGCATCAAGTCCTGCTAGCTCCCAGATGAGTTCAAAGAGCGAAACCTTAGAAAGATGATCAGGTTACCGTGGGTTACCGACTTACTGTGCATCAGCTCTCGGCCACAGTCACGGCACTACGCAGGGCTCAGGCTGGAGTGGCAGCAGGCTAATTTAATTCCAAGTGTATCTCATTTGCTCTAGGCTAGAGGTATGCAGATGGACAATCAGTGTGAATCAGTTTATATAGGCTGTGTAACAGTATATCACCTAAGTCTGAGCCTTTCGGTAATAACTCCAGTGTCAATTGCAGGATTCTGTCCAAGTTTCAGTTCCAGTACCTACATGCATCCTAAACACCCTATTCCACTTCAATATTGGAGCGGTGTTTATTGCCTAACACCAACTGTTCTGTAACATGTCAATATATCATTGAACAACTGTCTCATTATTTCTTGAGGATTGCTGCTTTTAACGATGAGAACAGGGATCCCTGAATGCACATGCAGTTCTAAAGCACATCTCCAAAATCACACTGCCCACAGTTCCGGGGGAGTGAAATTTGGACTCGGGCAGACCACACCTGCGTCGCAGTCAGCTAATACCCCTCGCAGAAGAAGACTGAACACCGTTACTGCTCATGTCTCTGGGCCATTTCTCATTAAGCATAATTTATTGATGAATTTGTAAAGCATAATTTTCCTAAGAATCAGCACTATTATTAACTTCAGGTAAAACATTATTAAATTTGAAGACGCATTCAGCAGAAAATTAAGACAGATGTCAATAGACCCATTACTCCAGCCTCCCAGCCCTGATGTCGGCAATTTTATATAATGCAAATTTACCAATTCTATTTCTAGTGATATGAGATCATAAAAATCATGAGTAGTGCCTTATCAGTTATTTACAGAATAACTTTTGGACTATGACCAGTTCTCTGGGAAGTTTAACTACAGCAGCCTAGTCAGAACCATAGCAGCAGCTGTCTCTAGAAGCTTCCCGATAGCTGAAACATCCAAAGAAATGGCAACTACGCATGTTCAAATTGGGCCTGCTTTGCATATATACATGACTTTTTTTGCATACATCTTAGGTCTGATTCATTTCAGACACCCTGGACTCATTACATGTAGGCAGATTTTTCCACACTGCACAGAAAGTGAGTCTGATGCCTCCGGGACGTGCTGCTCCTATGAGCTTCCCGGGTACAACCAGCCTGCTGCGCTCTGCCTGTGGCTGCGCAGTGAGGACTCAGCCTGGCTCCTGGTCCAGGATACTCAGAACCTACCAGCTCTGCTGGTTTTGCCCAGTGCATCCCCTGGATGTATCGACTTGCTTTTTGCTACTTGTTCGTCAGCTACTTGTTTTTCACTGAAACACAAGTATTTTAATTGAAGCATCTTCTGTTATAGGAAAACAGGAACGTTAAAAATCTGCATGTACCGCTGTGCCTACACAGCACCCTGTTGCAGAGTATCGGTGTCGTTCTCAGCTTTATCTAGTTGCTGGTGGTACCGAGTAGAGCAATCACTATGTTTTTTCTTACAGATCAAAGACAACCAAAATACTCCTCAGAGTACCAGAAAAATAACTACTGCTTTTACTTACTACAACTTGGTAGTTGTTTGATAATTTCACTGTTTATATTAAACATTACTAGTTTCTAAAATCTTGAAATTGAGCACAATACTTTACACTATGAAATCTCTCTATTTATTCTTCATTTACTAATTTCACACAGGTACACAGCTTGGCAATCAGAAAATGTCCTCCAAAATCAGACAGTAGTAAACCAAACACATCCTCATGTAATTTGTCCCAAACTCCAGTAGTGCCTGTGTGCAGCTGTGTGACACAGAGACTTTACTGCAAGGTTCAAATTAAATTTATTTGAACTTCAGTCACAGGTCCAATACGTCTCTAGTGCAGGTTTTATGGATACGATGGAAGAATGGACTATAGCGAATTGAAAAGCAATACACTATTACAGAGCTAAGTGATTCCCAGAATGTACCAGTGCAAACTACAAGCATGCTAGATATGAATACCTTAATCACAATCTTAAAGCCTGCCAAATACCACATGTGTGTTTGTTTCTTAACTACTTACCCTTTCTCAGGTAAGGGTTCTCACACCCCAAGGGACAGCATTCTTGTAGAACAAGGGGGACAGGGTCTCCTCCAGCCCAGCTGGAAAAACTCCAAAATCCTACCCAAAATCTTACAGAGTTTCTCTCGTAAGGATGGGATGGGGGGGCAGAGGTATGCCTGAAGTAACAGGCCTATCTGGAATGTTTATCTTTGGTGGCATGATGGGATTTGCCCTTATCTTTTAATGGGTGAGGTCTGTGTTTGAGCATCCTGCTTGAAATAGATAGCAGCTGAAAGGAGACTAAGGGCAAAATGCTTGGTATTTGGGTTTCGGTTCCATTCAGGTTTCAGTCCTTTGTCCTCTGTTTAGCTATTTTAGATAACGTGAGGCTGGGTCATTTTTCACAACTCCCCCGGGTCATCATAGGCAAGGGTCTGTCAAAGCAAGACAGAGCTGAGCTGAATTAACACCTCCCACCTTTGTTCACCGAAACCTGTGCAGCGGGGATCCACACAGACTGCACACGAAAAACTGTCTATATGCCCAGCTTCAGCATTTCAGCAATAAAGGCAGAGAAGTGTTTATTGTGCACCTCTTGGCACAAAATGGTTTTATATACAGCTTTTATATTTTTAAAACAGCATTCTCCCTAGAAATCTTAATCTAGTTCTCATTTCTTTCCTTGCACTTTCAAGATGACCAAACCTCAAAAGTTGTTTTCAATTTCTGTCTTTTTATCTGTAGTCCACTGTCTTCGTTTGTACAGACAGTCTGATTAAATTGCTCAGGAACTTAAATGCAGTGTTCAGAAACGTTAAGTTCTATTTTTAAGAACAATCCTATTGTCATTTTAACTTGCATCTATAAAGAAGTATCAAAGCAGAACTTTCAGAGGTATGGGAAATTCAGTGTGCCTCTTGTGGTCTCTTTTTTAAAAACAAAATAACAAAAAAAAACCCCCAAACCCACAAGCAAAAATTCCAAACTATAATGTGCCCCTTTGTTTAGATTGCTGACTTTCTTCTCACACATCACACAGTAGAAACCTGAATCAAAAGTGTTAGAAAGCTCATGGTTTTCCATATGTTCATCTCATTATTGCCTTCCCTCCCTGTTTGAAAACTAGTGGAAGCATGGACTGAAGTTACTGAATTGTTGTAAGCTTTTAACTCAAAATGTATACTCACATGACTAATACCAGAATCTCATTCTTTCTTTGCAGCACGCTGATGTTTTCTTCCAGGTCAAAACTAATTAGATGTTTGTGAGCATGTAAAATACATAAAGAGACTTCTCTTTGACAGTATAGAATACTGTTGTTGGGGTTTTTTTAAAACAACCCAAACATAGCAGGATAAACATTCCATAACTATGGACAATGGAATTTAAACTTTATTCCAACTTTGTTTAAAAGCGTACCAGTTACAGTACCCCTGCAGAAAAGCAAAATAATCTGATTAATACATACCAGGCTGACACTAAATTAACATAGTGAGAATTTTAATGTTTCGGTTACCATGCAACTGTATCACCCCTTTGATCATGTATTGGAGTTCCACAAAGAAGAGAGATGCACCGTGATTAAACCCAAACCACTAATTTGCCTTAAAACCAATTACACGGCCTGATGTTTACATTTCCTATAGCAGTTTCAAACCTGTTGCTTTTTCTATTTTCTGTCATTCCTCAGAGAAATAAATCTATTAGCCCATAAGCTTTGGGTGACTAGGTGAGAGATAATTTCATTCCTCTGATTCTGATCATAACAACATGGAGAGTTTGGGCTTCTTTCACCCTTCTATAGAAACTGCCCGATTGTAAGACCCACAAGCATGGTTCACTGCTGTGGAATCCTCACCTGGTCTTCCAGGGTATTCTGAATTGGTCTCACAAATGAACTGCTAATCTAGAAAATAATTTCTACAAGTTTTATAATTTCTAAGTGCTATTTTCCAGTACTGGTTACTCTCATGTTGAAACTGTACTGGAATAATAAACAGATGCTCTGTGTCATTTTAGCTGTTACTGTCCCTTCATGTTTAATGATGATGGTAGTTACTGCAACTGCGGTGACGAAAACGCATTGAGAGAAAGCCTTCAAACTGAAATGTGACTAAAACAAGGTTAAAATGTGTAATTGGTTTAAGTAATGACTTAACATGCTCTAGCTTGTGCCATTTTATTGTCTTTTTTTTTCTCCCTCAAATTGTAGCTGCTGTCTCTTCTCCATCAGTTTCATGGATCAAATTTGGTAACGCTGCCAATCACATATTTCCCTCAGCAAAAAAATATACATGACTCATACTTCACAGAGGTCTTACTCCTGAAATTACAGTACTTATCTTTTTACAGCTCAGTTAATGTCCTTATTGTATTACTGTAGATAAAATCCACCTCGCCGAAGTATTTTTGAAATGTGGTAGAAAATGCACATATTCTATAGCACATTTATCCTGAAAAATGTTACAGCATCAAGAAATATCCCAATATGAAGAAAGGAAAGCATAATTATTATGTTCCAGGAATGCATTTCATAGTCTTTTGTGAGACAAAATTGCCATTGCCTTCAACGACAGTTTTACCTAAAAAAGACTAATACCTGTAAAGTTTGCCCCACATTCTTAACTACACATGTTAGTTGTATGCTACTATTTTACAAGCACAAATAAGAATGTAAAACTCAGAGGAACACAGCTGCAATAAAAAAAAAAACAGTCCTCAGTTATTTAGTCTTCTAATCACGTAGGCAAAATCAAAAGAAAGGTGTCTTTTGGACTATGGCAAATATATGAGGTATTGAAATTCTGCATCTTTGCATTTCTAATGTGATTTCCCTGACTGGCAACAACACAGGCTACACATATTGTGCCAGTGTGAAGAAGACAGGAACACGTGTGTCAGCCTTTCAGTCTCATTTGTGAGCAGCTTGCTGAATATCACCATTTTTGTAGGCTCATAATATGCTGTTTTGCTAGACAGTGAGCCGTTTCACAGAAATGCTCAGTCATTTAAAAAAGCCTGGCCCATATGTTCTATTCAGCTGTCATTTTTGGTATTTATTTGTTCAAACAGGTGTGATGCTGGGTTAGCCAGACTGTCTGCAGAGCACAAAATTACGTACGAAAGACTTCAGAGCCTAACTAAAGACCAACACACCTCCAAGCTGATCTTAGAATCTAAAATCAAAGAGGCAGAAATACAGGTATGGTATTTAGACCAAGTCGATCCGTGTATGGGTAAGAGTTACAGTGTAATTCACGTAGACTCCATTACTGTTAATTATTATCCTGGGAGGTCACAGATTTACAAATGGAGAGGCGTGTCTGCCCGCAGTCCTTATTAGATTGAATATTGGCACCTAGCTGCGTCACTGTACCGGTCTAACTGAAAAAAAAAAAAGGTCCTTTTTGTGCAGAAGGGGCTAGAAAAGGCACCCGAAAGGACTCCAGGAAGGAAGAAAAGTCAGTGATTACTGGCCTGAATGGCTTCTTGAGGTTGGAATGCAAACATGACAAGGATGCTCTACAAAACTACCACAACAATGCAAGCATCAGTGTCTCTCCCTGTACATTTTGGCATTCCCAGGATGACTTTAAGTGTACTTGAACACAGTTTTTGAAGGTCTGCAAGACAAACGTGGTTCGGGGTTCTGTGAATCCATTAATCTGTCCGTCAGGTTTCTCTTCCATTGGGTATGAGAATGGAAGTGAGCACTAGATACACGCAGAGACTTATGACATTAAGGAACAGGATTCTTCATATCTCCATGTCAAGGCCTTCCCATTTTCTTGGGCAACAAAAGTATTTTACATCTTCATTTTGCGGTAGGTAAATGGTTAAAATCCACTTTGTCTTTCTCTGAAGACTCAGGACAGTATATTAGCCTGCATGCTAGGAGCTTATTGTCATGAATCTCATACAAGAGTATGTTGTGTAAAACTGAGATCATCATTTCAGTGACAAATATTTTCTGTCAGTAACGACCCATCCCCAGTTAAATCCAACACTTATCACTGCAGCAGCCATTACACACGAAGGGATGAGGAATATCACTCTGTATCAGTGAAGAGCTTTGCCATCCATTCACTTTGTTTATGGGGCAACACGGTGAAGCATGGACAGCGTAAACTTGGCTGTCTCAAGGGCACAGAGGGGAGCAGGCAGACATGTTCAAGGCAAGACTGTTCAAATTATTTATGGCTGAAAAATTACAGTTTTCACAATGTTGATACTTCCATCTTGCGAGATAGTGTATTTTTCACGATAAAGTAAAATGTGCAAATTTAATTTTTGAGGTATCAGCAAAAATGGTCCTTCTTTAAGACCTCTACTGTTGTGAAACCATCCCAAATGAGACTGTGATGAAATGCTGTTGAAAAATAGTAAATTTTGAATTTTGTTTCAGATCTCTCATCTTCTGAGCAGAGTAGAGCAATCAATCATTCAACAAGAGGCAAAGCTGAAGATTGCCTACAAAGACAGCAACCAGCAGCTCCACCTGCTGGATATAAAGTGAGTGCCTGGGAAACCTTGCTGTGTCCGGCAAGACGGGGCCTCAGTTTTCCAAGTTTGACTGCTGTAATGTGAAAGCACGAACCTGTTTAAATATGTATGTATGCTCAGCAAATATGACAAAAGCGTAATGGCCTGTCAAGTGGGATTCGCTTTCAACAAGAATTCTGCCCCTAATGTGGTTAGGCAATTTTGAAAAGATTTTTTTTTTGTTAAGTACTGTGGCAGAAATGTTATTAAATAACACAACTAAGGATTTCTATAAGAGTGGCCTGGTAGCTTTTTGCAAGAACCGTATGAAGCAATGAATGCTGGAGGCAGCCACTGAGAGCAGGGCAAAAAGTTCAACTCAGGCAACCAGGAAGCAAGGCACAGCATTCACCAAGTGTTATTGCTTGAAATTGGCTTCAAATATGAATATGTAACTCAAATACCTAAATTATTGATGATAAGCTACTGTGCTACTACTAGACATTGTACAGGGATATACTAAAGTCAGATATTAACTCCTCTCCAGGCATTTCACTCAGTGGCAGTCCTGGCTTAAGCCATTCACGTTCTTACTGCTTACGGCCATCCTCATGCAATCCCATCAGTTCCATCAGTAAAACTATTTGCAAAACAGGTGAAAGAATAGATCCAGATTTCAAGTACTATTGGGAAAAGAAGCCTGTTTAGGAAAAAAAAAAGTTTCACTATCACAAGTCGTTGGTGTAAACTTGAGGCAGGTATAGGCAACAAAAGGGGGGCTACACAAACCAGCACTGCTGGTAAAACAGATGCTTACCTAGTCTTTGTTCAGATTTAAGACCTATGGACATGACAATTGTAATCTGAATGGATGACCATATTCTGGTTTTGTCGCTGCAAAGAATTTGCATCTACTATGCCTCAAAATGTTGTGATGTGCTTCATGTAAATAACTGCTATTTTGTTGTGCTTTCTCTTCCTTATTTTCTAAAATGTTGTCTTACCCAGTTCAGTAGCCTTAAAGTTCAAAGATTCACCTCAATATGGTGTCAAGAATGTATTAAACTGTCGTTAATTTATTTATGAACAAGTTCATAACAAAGCCACTGTGTGGCATGACCAGAAGTTCTGCTCTTTTGTATCTGCTAATTTCTATTGTGCTCTTAGATTAAAAAATGCTATTGAGGAACTCAGCAGCCAGATTGTGTCTGCACGCAGCTGGTTGGAACAGGAACATGAAAGGATTGAAAAAGAGCTTGTGCAAAAAATTGACCAACTCTCATTGACTTTTAAGGAAAACACTGTAAGTTTCATTAAAAAGTCCTAATAATACTTCTCAGAAAGCATTCAAAAGCACTATAAATAAACCAAGATGATGTAATTGAGACATTATCGGAGTGAGATTTTCAGACCTCCTCGATATTTGTATGTCTTTTAACTTACGTCAGGTATAACATCCCCACATCAAATAAATCTGATCACTTATAAATAGACCAGCATGTTAGCCTACAGTATTCTGTAGCCTACAGTAAACTGTTTTATAAAAAAGTTATAATTTCTAACACCTTTGAGTTCCACATAAAAGGTGATTAATCAATATCTATTGCATATTTGGGAAAGACCACTGTAACTTCATATGCAGAGTAAATCATTAAAATTCTTTTTTTTCCTGGCTCCAGGAAATGAGTGAAAGAGCTATAGAGATGAAATTCAACCAAATGGCAGAGAAAATTGACAAAATAGAAGAAATACAGAAGATAAGCATGGAAGCACACGAAGCAAAGCAGACTGAAGAAAAGATAAATATTCGCATTGGCAAACTTCAAAATGAGATAAACGAAGACATAAAAGAAATGAAAGCTGAAGTTAATGCTGGTAGGACCGCAGTTATCATATTCTTTATTCTGAATTGTGGTAATGATGACTGACCTGTAATAATACACAAAATGCTTTTGCTTGTATCCAAGTAGTTTAAAGACTTTGGGGCCAGATGTAATGGCTGCACCTGTGGTGCTTAGAAGATTTTCACTAACTGTGAAATTCGCAACAAGAGGTGACATTAGCTCAGAAGGGCTCTCCCCAGAGCGTATCCTGGCATAGGCTGGCCACAATCCGGGGCTTTTCTGCCATCAGCACACAAATACAGCCTGGTTTTCTCCAGAATTTCACTGTCTTCCTAGAGTAAAGCAGTGTTACAGTAGGAAGGCACTATGGTAGTAATGATATGATACTCTTGCTTTTGATTATCAACTAATCTAGTTCTCGCCTGCAATTAGGATTTGCAGCTATCTATGAGAGCATTGGGTCTCTACGGCAAGTTCTGGAAGCAAAAATGAAGCTGGACAAAGATGAGCTACAGAAGCAGATCCACCAAATGAAGCAGGAGGTTCCCACATGGGGAGAGGCTAGACCATGACTGCAACGTTTGATCCAAGAGACTAATGTTTACCTGACTGTATAGGCAGACTATGATCTTGTTCCAGCCTGTAATCCAAATGAAATGCATGTACCAAATGACAAGCTGGTGTTGCACAAGTCCATACGTTTACTTAGAGCAGTCAAGCGAAGTTCTTCGTAGACCAACTGACAAAAAGCTCAGCTTTCAGGGCTGAGGTGCTGATTTGCCACTGCACTACTCTAGTTGCCCTCAGGAGATTAAGCACTGTGTAAAACTGGAGTAATATATTGGTGAAACTGGCACCTGATTTGCTCTAAGCATTCCAGTTCTCCCCAGTTTTGCAGGCTTCATCAGGCAGGTATAAGCTTATACATTGCAAACACCTCTCTTTTTTTGTTTTTTCTTTTTTAAAAAAAGCACCAAAACACAAACAAGTTGATATAATTTGTTTAAGATCAGTCTGGCAAGGTTCTCCACCTTGATACAAATTACTTAATTGAAATGAACAGACATTTTTATAGTCACTTTCTCTACTATTGATTTCCTGGGGAGACAAAATTGGCACTAAACAGACCAATTTTCAAAACCTATACCATCAGAAATTCTTCATTTAGTTTTGCAAATATCCTCTGCGTGCGTGTGTAAACTAAATAGTGTTATGTAATGTGGTTTTAGACAAAGATGATTTATGAGCAACATCAAAAACGTAACTCATGTGGTCTTAAGTATTGTGACCTTTTTAAATTAACAACCAAGTGGAGCTGAGACAAGGTAAAAGATGTATATAGAGTATTTTATAAGTGGGTATGTGTTCCTGTGACTTGTTTCATTATATTGGTAAAAAACTTTGGAAGGTCTGAAAACAAAAGAGAAGGTGATAATCTACCATTGGCTAGATGTAATGTAAAATCAAATGCAGTTTATGATCAGCTCAGAAATTTGTATTGAAGTAAACCAACCGATTCTTCAAATTTAAGACTTTAATAATCTAGTAGATTCAAATTTCTAATTGCATTCATAGTATTTCTAAATAATAATGGTGCTTATTTCCATTCCCAGAATGGATTACATAATGAAAGTCAGCACCCATATGGCATATTAATCTAGACAAGGGAAAAAAAAAAGAGTTCATTCTACAGACTTCATTCATAACTTAATACTGCTCCTCATGTTTGTGAGTCACACAGGATTAAGCACTCATGAAGAATAAAAGACTTCATCCAGTATCCTATTAATTTATGCTATTAGCAGTAATTCATATACAAAAATGCCGTTCATTTACACAAGCATTATTGTTAACATAAATTAATAGGATGTCTCTGTACTGTCTTTAATGAACCTTTCTTTTGGCCAGTACTGCAAAACCATATTCCTGTTTGGAAAATCAGTGGCCAATTTCTCATCATTTCCACGAAAGAAGGCTGGGCTGACACAGTTACAGCATTGAACAACGGAACAGAAAAATGGCTCCAAAAACTTAAGCTCAGTAACTTCAGTAGGACAGCGTAGTGTGTAAAAATCAAGAAAATGTATACATCTTTACAGGATTAGCATCTACATTTATATTCACTTCCTATATAGCTGAAAGTAATTTAATGTATCAGAGATACATGAAGTTTTTGCAACTCTGGCTTCCAATGCTCTCTGAGAACAAAACTGCCTCTGTTATTCCTGTTTTGCATCATTCATGTGCTGTGAAATGTATTTAAAATGGCAGCTAAGGGGAAAGCTCAGTTCACTAGAGGGAGATGGAAATGCTTGCAGAAGCATTGTGTTCAAAGAATTGTGTTCGAAATTCATTCTTTTTTCATGTCTGTATTCTTATCCTTAATTACTTAGCCATGTCCAGTGGAAAAGCTATCACTGGTATTTTATTACAAAAAAAAAAGCAAAGAACAAAGAAAGAAGCAAAAAGAGAGGGAAAAATAAACCAACAATTTTTTTTTCCTGTGTAATTGGAACTTTGTACCTGAGAGAATCCAGACTAGTATGAAGGGCATACAAGGAATGAGAGAAACAATCTATATAGGACTTAAATAAAATGTTTCTCTTGTAAACATGTTGTGTGATTCATTCAGATACAAAAGAACACATAACACCCCACCCAATTTTACTCCTGCTGGTTCGAAAAAATATGCTTTTCCTCAATCTCAGATAAAGCAAATAACTAAGAGCTGAAGTAAGACAATATTGAAATGCAATCTACTGTCAAGCGGTGCCTTCAAACGATATAAAGCGCTCTGGGGAGGAAGGCACTGGTTACAGGCACTCGTGTGCAGGGAGGAGAGAAGCAGGAAGGGTGAGCTGGGCAAGGTGCACACACGGACACACGCAAGCGTAGCCTGCCCTGTCACCCGTCACCCGTCCCTCCCACGGAGGGCACCAACCAGTCACTTGTGAAAGCAAGTCACATACTCCAGCCCGACAGGGGTCTGCAGAAAACTGAGGAAAAGCCAGAACAGGAAACAGTAATATGAAGAGGGACTGAAAAATCTGGATAAGTAATGGAGAAAAGTCAGAATGGCGCAATGGAATGGCAGCTGCAGGGGCAAGGAACTGCAGCTACACCTGGTCATGCAGCACAGAACAAGTCTCAAGATTTTAGAAAGAGCTGAAAGTTACACACAATCATATATTTGATATAGAACACAGAACCCACAAGAATGGACATATTTGTCACATTTCACGCTCCCTACTTGCCTGCTGCATCTTACTTGGCCTGAACAACTGGAAAAATAAATTATTTTGTCTTCCCTTCAGTTATGGTTTGGTTTGTTTGGAGTTTTTTTCTGCACAAAATAGGGCAACCATCAGGGAGCGCTCACATCTGATAAATAACAGCTGAGTTCTTCAAGGGCGAATTAGAGTCCCTGTATGTTTCAGTCATCTTAAAGTTGTATGGCAAAATCTCCTCAGAACTAGCGTGCCCCCAGGGAAGCCAAGAGGACAGTATTACGGACACTATAGTCTATGAAAGATTGCTTTTTGCAAAGTGGAAACTGATTCTGAAAACTGACCTGCAGAGACCCTGTAAAACCAAATAGAAGGAAACAGTTGTGCTTGAAAGTGGAGCTGCCCCTTTATTTTTCCTTTCTATGCTGCTCTCCAGTGGCATTCCTACACGCTAGTCCTTCAGGAAAACAACCAAGCAAACAGAATGAGACTTACTGTATTTGGAGAAGTATAATATCGAATATGCACAAAATACTATTTAAAACACACAGTAAGGTGACATAACCATAAAGTCACTGAAGGAAGGACTGGGAGGAGACTTGAGAAGCCGTCTGCTCCACCCCTCTGCCTCAAGAGAAGGCCAACTCTACTGAAAAGATCTGCCATAGACATTTGTCTAACTTGCTTACAAACAACTTTCAAGAACAAACCATTGACTAACTCAGTCTATTCCAATGCTTAAAGAACACTGGCCCGTCATGCAAGCACCTAACCTAAACAGACTCTTTATAGGACAAGATATAATGGGCTTAAATTTCAAGTACAGAGAACACAAAACCCAATTTATTACCTTCTTCCCTGCATGTCCATTAATTTTTTTAAGCAATCTGTGTTCTACAGAAGATTCAGATGAAGTTTCATGGGGATCTTTGCTAAATATTTCTTAGATTTCTTAGAAGTCTTTCATTAGCTATTTAGTATGCATGAGGTATAAACCACTGGCAGCGTGCAGACCATAGCATTCAGTCAGCTATGTCATCTGAATGACATAGCAAGTCATTCATAAACTCAATAATTATTTTTTTTTAAACTGGGGCATATGCCTTTTACATTATCATGTAATAACAGGGTCCCCACGTGTTGCCTGATCTAGTTGAGAGGTGTCCCTGCCCATGACAGGGAGGTTGGATTAGATGATCTCTAAAGTTCCTTCCAGCCTGGGCCATTCTATGATTCTATGATGCTACGATTCTACGAAAACTACAGTACTGTGTAGCAAAGGACTTAATTTGAAACAGAATTATGTCAGTAGTTACAGAGAAATCGTGTTATTTAGACTCCTTAAGCAAACCAAAGCAATGATGCAAGCAAGAAGTGAAAAGGACTTCAACACCTAGTTGTTTATGCAGTACAGTTTTATATTGTGTATTTTCTGTCATTATACATTGACGCAGTTCAGTGGACAGTCTCCACCTTAGAGAAAGTCAGTATGAGAGTCAGCAAACAGGAGTACACTCCTGCGACACCAATTCAAACAAAACGGAATCTTTTCTTCTTTTCTCAATTTCTCTGTTTTCTGCTCTGCCTTCTCAAGTATTTAGCCATCAGGGTGAGAGTGTTCTCTGTATCTTGAAGTGCTCGTTAGGCACGTATTCCAGTAATGGAAACGTCTAACGAGAGATACATGCCAAATCAATTAAGCCCTTCTATGCGTAGAGGAGGAATTCCTCCTATGAAGGGAGTACCCCACGGTGTAAGAAATTCAGAGGCAAATTTTACACAGTGATGGAAATTAGGTGCAAGTCCTCTATTGAATTTGCCACAGGGTGTCACTCTTAGTCTTGGCAAGTAAAGAAAGATGCTCACTTGTACCCGTGTGATCCACAAATCCTGCAATACCCCTGAGATGGGTCTGGAAGTATTTGACAATATTACACATTTTGACAAAAGAAAAAAAAATCTTAAGACACCACTCTTTAAAACCTCAATAAAGGCAGGTGTTTTGTTAAGCAAAAGTCTCCGAGGGTGATTGTGATGGTCCTTTAGATAAGTGAGGAATGCTGAGTGGGGACCAAAGCTCTCTGCTGCTTTTTCTGTGAGAACTTTGAGGTTTTTTTACACTTTGCGCTGACCAAACTCTCAAACCCACAAAAAAATCAGGGGCAGTTCTTCTAAAGCACAAGATCTTAAGCAAAGCTCAAAGAGCAACACGCGTTTCACATGGATTGTCCCAGGAGAGGTTCCTCTCCCAGCACTGCCTCTCCCTCCAAGATTGCTTTAGCTGGAAGACAGCAGGATAATCTGAACAGTTACTACCAGATGAAGCTCTGAGCCTAGCATAAAAATCTGCTCTCAATCCATGTGAGGATTATCTTCATAAATAATACAGTGGAACAGTGTCAAACAGAGCAAAACACCTGTGAGAGCCCTAACTTTTGCTGGCATACATCCGTGAAAAATGTTTTGAGCTCAGCAGAACACCAGTGACGTAAATCAAACCAGGATCTAGTTTAAGAAGAAAACCGAAGCAGTAATTGTCATAATGCAAAAAGCCTGAACTGCATGAGATGAGCAGGAATTGGCAGCAAGAGAGGAGAAAGGAGATTTACTTCTTGGAGAGTGACAGAAATGAAAATAACATGCATCATGCACTGCTGCACATACTCCAGTCACTCTCATTACACCTGACTTCAGCTCCTGCTAAGGGTCATTTTCAAATGCCATTGCAGTAAACAGGCTTCTACTATGTGCAGCTGAAGTTGAAGCAGACTGTAAATGAAGACAGATTTTACTGACTTTGCTGTCTCGTTCTTGCGTTACAATTTTCTGATGGTATCAGGACTGTGAGGTAGGCATCCACTTTGTCAGGTGACCTTTGTGATCTCCACCGTGCTATCTCCATTAAGAATACATTAAAAGATTCGGTAATTGCATATTAGAATATAAGTACATCTGCACATATACCACTGAATTCCCACATTGTGCCATGCTCTCTTCTTCTTCACCAGCTTTGAGAATTGTAATTTCAGTACATTGCAAGTATTTCATATAAACCACGGAATTCTAGGAAGGTATAACAACTCAAAGTAAAGCTTTTAAAATGGAAATTACTGAAAACAATATAAGTTTAAACATATTTTATGCTACTGTCATGCTTTGAAAAGATCAATGCTAACCTGTTTACTACTATAAATAATAAACTTTATTTATTTCACAAGGATCTTATGGGGATTGATCACTTTGTATCTAACGCAAGTTTGATTATGTAAAGTGCTGTGACCCAATTCCACATATGCTTTCCTGTGCGAGATTAATCTCCCTAAAAAGATTGTGGCAGCTCACAGCATATAGTAAACTGGATGCTCACTTCTTTGCATGAATAACGCCACAAAACAAAAGGGATTGTTGCTCTCTAGCATGGTCTCCTGGTATCTTGCCACATTAACAGCAAAATCTCAATCATTACTTAACATTTTGGGCTTTCAGTTGTCACAGACTAAGGAGACAAAAAAATTAATAGTGTAATGTTATGACCATTTATTTATAGCAATGTATCTCCATTATCCAGAATGAGGAGAGACAAGGAAAATCCAGATAATACTGACACCATGAGACAGAACACAGTGGCGCAATACTAGATTTCCTGACTAACTTCTTGATTTTGGGTTAGTTTGAGCCCATCATCTACAGCTTTGTGCCCTTTTTTTCAGTAAACTATACAGTGGCAAATAGATTATTTACATTCATTAGGATGTCCTGGCTGTAGTGGCTCCCACACCATCTTAAATCCAAAAAATAATGCAGAAAGAATGAGGAAGGAATCGAGTATTACTCTGTCCCCGAGGCCCAACTGCCACCTGATGTCACTGTTCTTGTCAGGTAGAGGCAAGCGCTCAGGCTGCAGGTCTGCAAGAACTGACGGCTCTGGAAAGGATTTCAGCAGGTAGGAAGCACTTAGGGAAGTCATACAAACTATTTCAGCAAGTCAGAAGATCGTTACCCGTTGTTAAGACAAATCCATTACCCAAGGCAAAACCAGAGACCCAGTAAAGCGCAATGCTCCTTGTGGTGTGCTGGGATAGGCTGGGACTGCCAAGCCTTGTGCACACAAATGGGCAGGAACACCACAAGGCAAACACCACACGGAGGGAAAACGCCCTTCTCCACCTCCACTGCTATAGCTTGGTTTCAAATAAAGCCTAATAAAGTAGGAGAAACTACCTAAATGAGAGAGTTGCCTGACACACAAGATCTATGCCCAAGCAGAGACCAAAGAACTTCATACACTTCATGATTCCTGCAAACCTCTTCCCGCTTGTCATTGAGCCTGAGAAGGGTCCTCATCAAGCTGATAGGGAACAACTGAGGATTCAAGGCAAGATTTAAACATCAGGAACAGGAATAGAGTCGTCTATACTAAGGTACAAATGTAAGGTAATCATCTGTGTTCACATCCCGCAAGGGCAATGGAATATTATGGTGTTAAAAACAGAACAGCAAGATTTTCACTGAAGAGGTATTTTAATCATCATTAAGAAAGAGAAATTAATGAAATGCACAGCTGTGCTCATTTGAGAGCCTTTTGTTTCATGAGCGCCAGAGAAACAAGGAAAGGCCTGTTGCAACAGCAGCTCTGGCCCTCAGGGTTTTCTCAGCCCAAGGCGATGGGGCACGATTAACAGCAAATGATAAACAAGCTCAGTTGTTACTTACATGTTTGCTCACAGAAGCATGTAGTGTTTAATATTGAAATGTCTACACATATTTATTCGCGATACCTAAAACATATCTCATATTTTGCATCTGAACAAAAGTGTAGTTTCATCCAGGATGAACCTGGTTTTGACATGAGTACAAGACATCGCTTGAACGCCTGGCTGCCTCAGACACCTTCCTTTGACTGTGACCTCAATTATATTACCAGATACTACCCTGTAGTCCAGAGCAGTTTGTACCCGTGCTATGGTTTCTCGTCATAATCTAGAGAAAGTGTAAATAACTATAAGAAATGCTAAGGTCTAATTCTTGCAAACAGTGACCCGTTTGAGCTCCTACTTTGGTACTGACAGAAAACAAAACCATTGCAAGGCAGTGTTCCAGACAGTAATGGCCTTTCTCTATGTGCTGACTTTTTTCCTTTACTCAAGGTGATTAATATTTTATGGGAGTCTGGTTATCTATCACCTTTAATTCACTCACCTCTGAGGCTGGTGGTTTCAAACTCCCAGAAGCTAAAGGACCTTTTGTAGACAAATGTTCCACCTCAACATGAGGAGAAATTTCTTTACTGTGAGGGTGACAGAGCACTGGAACAAGATGTCCAGAGAGGTTGTGGAGTCTCCTTCTCTGGAGACTTTCAAAACCTGCCTGGACACGTTCCTGTCTGGCTGCCCCCGGGTGATCCTGCTCTGGCAGGAGGGTTGGACTAGATGATCTCTAGAGGTCCCTTCCAACCCCGAACATTCTACGATTCTATGGTCTTCCTGTACATTAGTTATGTCTAAGCACACCAATACCATTTTGTTGTATAACAAAATAATTATCAGTTTTACAATAAAATCACAGAATATCTTAGGTTGGAAGGGACCTTAGAGACCACCTAATCCAAACTCCCTGCAATGGGCTGGGATGCCTTTAACTAGACCAGGCTGCTCAAGGCCTCTTTCAACCTGGTCTCGAACATCTCCAGGGAGGGGGCATCCACAGCCTCTCTGGGCAATCTGTTCCAGAGTCTTGCCACTCTTGTACTGAAGATCTTCCTAAGATCCAAGCCAAACTAAACCTCTTCTCCTTCAATTTAAATCCATTTCCCCTTGTCCTATTGCTGGACACTCTTGTAGAAAGTCTCTCCCCGGCCTTCCTGTAGGTTCCTTTCAGGTATTGGAAGGCAGTTATAAGGTCCCCCCAGAGTCTACTCTTCTCCAGGCTGAATAACATACTTGCTAGATAGGGATTATAACTATTCAAGTTAATTTAATAGTGTGCTATTTCCTCTAAGTCCTCTCTCAAGATGACACAGCAAAGCACAGCAAGTAGTGTCTCAAACATCAAACTCTCAATTATACCACGGCAGTAAATAAGTGCTATTTATACAAAGCTTGCAGCTTGAGTGTTTTATAAATGAGTACGTGGGAAGCGTTATGAAATATCAACTGATAGTTAATATTTAAATTGCTGCTCGTTTACACTTTAGGTAAGTTTCATCACTGCTGCTATTTGCAAAGAATTTCAAAGCTCAGAATTCGGTGATTCACTTAAAGAATTTTTATAAATAGCACTATTAAAAAAACAACAAACCAAAACCAAACAAACTTATGACAAGGAAATCTTCTTACTCCCTGTTTTTAAAGATCCTAATTTATTTTTTTTTTTGCCTATTGAAAGAACATGTTCTTTGGTCTGCCTTACAAAAGAAGTATTCAGGACGAGAAACGCTCCTGTCCCAGATGCCTAAACCTTAAAGAAGTCTCCCAGAAGTGTCAGGAAAATGATTCTACAAAGGATAACCTGCAGTTTGAAATAACACAAAAGATATTACCACCTTAGCAATAGCATCATTACGTTAAGTAGTGATCGTTTACGTCATGCACATAAAACATGTCTTGTAATTAAGCCTCAATTCCACCAGTAATACAAGCACCAACTTAAATGATTAGACTGAATTTTCCTAATGAATTTTGAATTCTTTTCTACAAGGTACTCCCGACAGATAGGACGTGGATGCCTTCTGTGTGGAAAGAAACACAATTAAACCCTGCATGTATTCCCAGTATTTCTTCACCGCTTTCCCTTGGATGGCTCTCTACCCACATACTGCCCTTCACAGAGCCCACACCAAGTTTTCCACGTGTGCCTACTAGGCACCTGAATGAAACTGGGCACCTTGCAGGTTAGTACCATAGCTTTGTACTAATATGGGTTTCTTTCATCAGCTCCTGGTCGTTAAAGCAATGGACTCCCAGTTGTGTTACACAGCTCAAGGTAACATTAGAAAGATGCAGTTAAGCCTTACAGACCTAAGAAAGTGGAGACTACGAAGCAAAGCTCTGGTGAGTGTTTTACCATACTTCATTTTAATCACAATCTGTTTTAATTTAATGGAGTTTTCCTAAAGGAAGACTCTGTAGAATCTTGTGGTTATAGCAAGATGTTCAGAGAGAAAAAAAATCAAAACTTACCTGGCTGTCGTCTTCCTCCAAACTGCTTTGTGTCTCAGCCTCACCGGTTTGACAACGACATTCTTGTTTTCTTATGGCCTAGGCAGTCTCTGTTGAAGAAACTGGATGCATTAAAAATATCTCAGTAATCCTCACTGGATTATGAATTACAGAATTACATTTCTTAAATAATTAACCTGAATGTGTGCTAGCACCAACAAGAAGATGCTCTATGAATCCCCAGATTTCATTAAAAAGAGAAAAATCCCCAAACCCAGCAGTTCTACAACTACTCACTTTATTAACAAAACAAATGCCATATTAAAAATTTCATCCAAAATTAATTTAACCCTTCCACAAAAGGTAAACCATATTGGCTAAGTAGATACCAGTTCAATTCAAAAAGACAGAAAGAAATACAGAGAGACAGAGAGCAAACTACTACACTAATAAAGCCAATGCTCTGAAGAGAGCAACTCTGTCTCTTCTGTTCTGGTCCCTAATCCTGGGAGGCAGTCAGGTAGGAACCCTATTGGCATCCTACGCTTTAGCAGATAGGCACTTCTAGATTCACAGAACAACTCTGTTTTGTCCTCCTGGAACAAATTCTGCCACTTCCTCCTAAAACTGAACAAACGACACAACAAAACCAGAATTTAAGGCTAAATCTAGAAACATAATGCACAAAAGCAGCTGGGAACCCATGAGCGAAACAGAACGATCCACCGGAGCGACTCACTTCAAACCAGTCCAACAGTGATGAAGAACGTGTGACTGCCAAGATGCTGCTCGGCAAGCTACCAGCCTCATACTGCCAAGTTCCTTCCCAGTCCTCAGTCCCAGAACACCCTAGAGCAGCCAGCAGGAAGGTAGCACCTGTGCTTGGCTTACATAAGACCTGTTCAGCTGATCTCCATTCTGTGAGAGAAATTTGAGGAAGTTGTGTTCTTGTAACACATTTAATTGGGGGTTTCCTGGGCTTTGGCATTCACAACTTTCAAAATCAACAGTTTAAATCGTTGTGCAATATTTAAATGTTACATATTACAAAGAAAACAAATAATTGGATAATTTTTTCAAAAACATTCTGGTGATTTATTATGTGTTTTATTCCTAAGAATGAAATGCAGCTGCCTGCTCAGAAAACCTGCTCTTAGGCACATAAACTCATTGGGTTCCCACAAGACTTCGAGCTCCTAGGTGATCAGAATCTCTTAAAAAGTATGACATAGGCTTCAAATCACTGCAGTGCTTTTGAAAACTCTCCTATTATTAACATATTCTATCTTCCAGTCATCATCATGTGAAAACACTGAAATGTTTGGGTCATAAAAATCAGTACCACAGGCAACACGTTGGCAAACTATTAAATTATTTCTTAAAATATTCAAGCCATCTCAGCTACTTACAAACTATCCTTGCAGCCTAGCATTAGCAATGTCTCTGACCTGTCACACTGCATTATCTTCATAATTAAATGGGAATCCAGAATAACAATTCTGATCACGATAAAAAGATATCCTTGAATTACACCCATTAAAGAGATCCACAGCACTTCTATTTAGGCATCCCAGAGGATTTATTAGGAGCAATAGCTTCAATTAAAAATTAAGATTCACTTATGTAAACTAGCAAAAGCAGGATCACTGTTTTAGTTAAGCAGACATTCTATAAATAGAGCAAAACCAGACAAACCTCTGAAAGCTTAGTTTCACTAAAAGAAGTCTGGGTATCAAAACATCTCTGGTTAAAAAATCAACTTGAAATCCAAAAATAGAAAGCTTTCAGTAAGCTCCTGTAAATTTCTTGCTGTATTTGCCTGGTTCAGGTAAACATATTAATTTTTCTCATGGTCTAATAATACACCAAATGGATCAAATTCAATGCCAATACAGTTACAAAATGAGGGATTTGGCTTCCTGAATCTGTGCTGGCCAGACATGCAGAGGAAGAAAGTCCTAGAGCTGTGTGAAGCAAGATTATCTCTGAACATAGGAAGACATTCCAAGTATGTTGGTCTAATTGGCAGACAAATCCTAGGTCAGTTTTTGTACTTTATTTGTATCATATCTTTTATCTTGTAATTAGTCACTAGAACAACCAGTGGTCTAAAGTTCCTCCAGGAAAACAAATGCTAAAGGAAATACCTGAAAGCTTAGCCAAGCTTCAAAAATCCTCCAACCTAATTAAAATCACCGAAAAAAAAGGTCAGTTCCTTCCTCTCTCTATTTTATGACCTCATTCTCCTCTTTTTGATTCTCTGTCACACTAAAAAGGAAGTTTTAGAAAAAAACTGTCCATAACAACTGTATGAAGTAAGTGTGGTCTTTTAAATCTAGTTCAAGAAAAACACACTGAAAGCAATTTGTTTTCACTCATGACTAACAAAACCCTTTTGATGTTACTGGAAAACAGGGAAGTTTCATTTTGAGAACTATCACTAAAACCAAAGGCAGGTTTATTACTGGAAAAGTCTTTCCTCTGCGCGTGTGTCTATTTTCACTGTTACTACCCAGTTTGCTCGTAAAACGGTTCCCTCAGAGACCTATGCTGCGACCAAGAGTCAGTCATTTATGCTGTCAGGCGGTTCAGTGCTGAGGAGGTATTTTCTATATATTACTCGAATATCTGATTATTAGATATCTATTCATACAAA
Source organism: Trogon surrucura (assembly GCA_020746105.1). Taxonomy (NCBI): domain Eukaryota; kingdom Metazoa; phylum Chordata; class Aves; order Trogoniformes; family Trogonidae; genus Trogon; species Trogon surrucura. The sequence goes on from CM036627.1 coordinate 2,620,838, forward strand.
TGTGCCACCCCCAGTGTGGTGACCCGCCCAGCTCGGCACCAGCTGTTCCGCAAGGCTTCATTTTAGTCAAGTGCCAAGTACTGGGGGACGAAACACAGAGCTTTACACTGGGTTTTTTTCCCCCTTCCTTTACAACAGCCAGAGTGCACCCCTCTGTTTCATGATTTATGCTACTGACACCTACTGTACACCCACTTTCAGCCACTGGCTTTGCAGTTGATGTAATGAGTAGACTGGCTGGTCTTCTTTTAAACCAGGAGAAGTCTCACTCACTTTGTCATGAACAGTAACATCAGAGTTCCAGCTGGAAGAGAGACTCACTACCTCCACACGCTTGGCCATTTCAGTAAGCGCGGGAGCCAGCAGGCACCTTCTGCTGCGGTATTTGCCTTGGTTGGGAAGTCGGAGCACGGTCTGCTCTGTGCGGCGCTGCCCGTGCAGAACGACCTGGTCGGCGCTCCTGAAAAGGGCAAAACCACAGATGGTCTTTTTCAGCACTTAGGGCATGCAGTACCTAAGCCTGTATTTATCCGTCTAAAGGATCCAGATAAAATAGATCTCATCTAGTGTTTTGAATAGTGTAGTGAATTTTCCATCAAAACATGCATTTAAAATAGTTTCAGTTCCTCACAAAGTCCGCTGCCCTTCATTGGCAAAACAATCTGGTAGCTGCTTTCAGAGTTCCTTTTGAGTCCAGTGGGGAATCTCATCTTGAAAATCAACCTGTCTCTGAAGGATACATGGCCGCCAAATACGCTGTATTCCGACAACAAAAATTATTCATTTTTATTTCCATTTTCTGAATGCCACCATTGGCGACACTATCCTCGAAGGAGCTGTCACCAGCCGTCTGGAGACAAACAGCATTTTTCACTGAGCCACGACTGGCTGCCCTTCTGTGGAGCTGAGAGCCATGAATTCCTCTCCCGTCTCTAGTGACTCCCCATGGCATTTGCACCTTTGCAGCCTGATGCTGCTATCAGTGCGCTGTGCTAGTATAAAGGATGCAATTAGAGAACAAGATCTCATTTAAAATAAAAGATGACACATGATATATGTTGTTCCACATGCTTGAGAAATATCAACTTCACCTTCACCAATGATTAGCTAAAATAAATCATACATGGACTCAAGCAATTTACTTTATTTACTGAGACTTTGCAGGAGAAGCTGGGAGGGAGTGCTGGTTTCATGTGATCTAAGAAACAGATTGTAAATTTGCAATCCACGCATTCCAAGACAAAATGCAGAAACCTGAAAAAAAATTCTTTCTCCCCTCAGCCATATTAAAAACATTATGTATCTGATGAACCGAAACTTAGCCTCTAGAATTCCAAAGGCTAAAATCCAGTATCCTCTAGCAGAAGAATGCATCCTCACTACTTTTCTTTTTAGAAATCTTATCTATAGAAATTTTGCTTTGTGAGGCTGACCTGTTCTATATCCCCTGCCTCAACTATAGCTCCAAAGTTTCAGTGAACTTGCTCTCAGCAAGTTATTATCAAATGTTTGCTGGGGAAAAAAGTCATGTTTCAAACATTTCTGTCCTTGAAAAGAGAAGAGCTTAGCTTTATGTTCAAAGGCCTCATTAGCACAGTCTTTACAGATCAAATGACCATTTTTGTGGAATTCATGTTATTTAAATTGTAGCAGATGGCATTTTTGTCAGCAAAAATTTTCTAGTGCGTTGCTCTAGGACAAGATAAATAAGCTTGATCTTCAGATGCTTATAGATGAGGATCTGTCAAAGCTGCAGGCCTAAAATGCAGATTTCTTGTCAAATTTAATTAGCTTCTGTGAACCCTAAATTATGTAATTATTTAAAACCAACCTGGGTGAAGAAAAATGGTTTTGCCAACTTTCTTGTTGTTCACACTCATGCAAGAAGATGGCAAAGTAAGGCTGTGAATTCTGTACTGGTGAGAAACGAATGCCAAGCCCTGGAATTGCAAAATGACTCAGAAGGACCTGACAGGGGCAGAAAAAAGAGGAACAAGTAATTACTTATACAGATATCAAAGTGGAAATGTGTTAAGCACGACGTCAATGAAAACCTGTGATATTTTTTGACAGAGAAAAGCACCTGTAGGGTAGATATGCGGAGAAATCTCTGTGGTTATTTCATTTGAGATATTTCATTCACAATATCACAGTGGTGTTGCCACAGTTGCTTAATAACTATGCTCACACTATGCAAACAGTAATAAAAGACAAGAATGAATTCTGAAAGATGTTTGCATTATAGAAATGACCGTGGGCCCTGTTTGTTACTTACACAGATTAACTAGGCAAATTTTACAAATCCTTATTCTTCACATCTGAGCACTGTTCAGAAACGCTCTCTGTAGTTACTTTTTATGAAGTGGGGATGAAGGGGGCAGCAGTTTTGTTACCTTTAAACAATAGAATAGTTTGTGTTCTTCTTTATCCTTCCCAGTGAAAGACCATTTGGGGAATGGATCATTCTCTGGAAATCACATACTGGTGTAGGAGCTAAGAATTTGGCAAAAGTTTATCTTTGTGAATCTCTATTAAAGGTCGGACGTATAGAATATAAAGTTGAATTACAAAATTAACCAGATTTCAGATCACTTATTTGTCCTTCAATAGAAAACTCAACATCAAAGCTACCTACTGTATCTTGGCAAGGAAGAAGCAATATATTGTTTGAAGTAATTTTACAGAAAAAATCGAGGTCATCCCATACACGTTCTCCAGCACTGAGGCTATTAGTCATGCAAAATAAACAACAAAGAATAACTAATAACATAAGATGCAATTACTCAGGCTACCTAAAAATAAACGGTAACAACTAAAGAGGCAGTCTAACTCAAATAATGTTCAAATTAATGTAGACATGTTTCATCTAATATATGCTCTAAGATGCCATTTATAAAATCATAGAATAGAATCATAGAACGTGTTGGGTTGAAAGGGACCTGTAAGGTCATGTAGTCCAACCCCTCTGCAGTGAGCAGGGACATTTTTAACTAAATCAGGTCGCTCAGAGCCCCGTCGAGCCTGACCTCGAATGTCTCTAAGGATGAGGCCTCCATCACCTCCCTGGACAACCTTAAAATCCTATCTTATTCTACCTTCTTCTCTAAGAAGTAGGGAACACAGATTTTTTTCCTGATATCAAAATCCTGGGTTATTACAGTTGCACAACAATTGGATCAAAGTCTGCTGTCACTTTAGTTGCATATAGTATAAGATGGTCGCTTCTTCACTATCAGCCTAATCTCAGGGTTATTTTATCATGTCATTCTGAATGTTCCTCAGTCCTTGGTTATTTTAACGGACCACTGTATGAGATTAGTCTTATAAATAAAACTAGGAGGATACTCTTTGGGTATAAACAAACATCCTACAATTGTGATGCGTGTCTTTTTCTATAGACACATTAATTCAGAACCCTGTAGCTGTTTCTCTTAATAGCTCTGTGCCTCACTCAGACTCCCAAAATAGATCTGAAATAGTGCTTGAGTGATGACTTTTGCCTTTTGCTTATCAGATAAAGGGACAATAGACAGCATGCTGGTACTAGATGAATACAATCACCACAAATATTTTCTACTGCCTCACCTTCAGGTGAAGACCTATGATCTGTGCACACTGTTACCTCCATGAAGATACTGCGTATTCACAAATAGGCAGACACACAATTGGCCATGTCTAATTACGTCCAATGTATATGAGAAACAAACTGATATTAAGGACTTGTTTATATTCTAGCAAACATCCCGCTGTGGGAGGTGGGCTGGGAGAACCACAATAGATTCTACAGCCTGTAATTGTAAAATGAACTTGCATTAATCATTGTGTCTAAAAAGTTATCATCTGGGGAGGGGAAAGAGCTCCCTACAAATCACCTGGCTGGACAGCATACAACAGAAAGAAGAACTAAAGCTCTGAGTGGGTCATTTCTGGTGGGCATTGGAGGGAAAGAAAAGAGTCTCTGCTGGTCACAGGCTACAGCTTGCTTTGAAATCATAAACAATAGACTTTTCCAAAGATAACTCCTGTCATAAATGAAGGCTTTTAGAGGACTTCAGTATAGTGTTTGTTAATCCCTTTTCACTAGTATCTGGACAAACAGCCCACATAAATATTTGTGAAATTAACTTTTATTAGCCAGGATGTCTACAGAAAGCAAATTTAACCTCTTCCTCTCATTCTGTGCATTCACACAGAATTTCTCACTAGAAAGGTAAATCCTTTAGAAGGGCTGCACCTGATCGAGCAATCAATGAATTGGGCTGCTGATTGCTGTTACGGAGCATCTAAAGAGGAGAATTTCTGAAGTGCCTATGAAATCTATTTGCTAACATCAAAACGAGACTGCCACAAACAGAGAGTCAAGATTTATCAAAGAAATAGTTACAAATTACTCTTTCAGTGCCTATATTACTGGAATTTGGGGGTTCAGCACCACCCCCTGAAGGGTTTACCTTTTAGGTCCTGTAACAGAGCCCTGAGGACATTGGGCTGTGGGTGCTTTTACAGTGCTTTCACTGCTAAATCTGCCTTCACCACCCGGGCTGAGGCAGTTGTCAACAAAGCAACGTGCAGAGCAAAAAAAATGAGCCAACAGTAGAGGTCAGCCATGAACTGCAGATTTCCTCTCCAGATTTCTTGCCTGAGCAATTTATGTTGCTTATTGTACACTCTGAAAGATCTGGGGTACCTGTGCCAACACAGCAGTGGGTAAGAGGAGAAGGAGGAAAGAAAATTAGTTTCCTTCCCAAAACGAGACACGGCAAAAAACCAAGTACTAAGAGCACTGCCATGGTAGCACCTGAAGTATAAATGGATAATGGTACTTGGTTTCTCTGCAAATAACACAGAGCTGCCCTAGCAACTCGCTCCTGTCTGCTTCTGGTCCAAAAAGGTCAAGATCTCACAGAAAAAAAAACCAACGACAAACCACAGCACAAAATAAAAAAGAGAAATAATACACTCAGCCTAGATGGACTATTAAAAAAAACCTGAGAACTTTGAAAGTGTCTGCCCCTACATCAGCTACGGCTTGGCCTCTGGAGAGTTGCCATTGTCACCAGCTGGTTTCCACAGGCCCCACGGTAAAGTTCGGTATGATGGCTCATTTGAAAAAGGGAACATTTTGGTCATCCCGTGTGTTACAGATGCAACACATGGCGTGCCAATGGGTTGGGCTACCTGGGTTGTTTCCAGTTCATCTGGTCCTCTGCTCGACATTTAAAAATACTTAAACAGTGGCTATATATAAATCAGGTCAGTGCTTCGGCCAAAACAGATTACCTGAATTTTTAAAGCTGAAAATTAACATGGACATTTGCCAGTTTATTTAAAAAACCAAACATCTAGTTACCTCTTGCAAATGAGGATGCTCTTCAAGACCATTCTCCCCTAAACGCAGCTGCCTAGGACATGTATTTAATGAAGCACCTGGATCTGAAAGTCAGGGAGTTGGAAATAACCCACGCACGCTCTCAGAAACGTGCTTCAACTTGCACATGGGAACCATATAACAACCAAAATGCACTGAATTTCCTAGGCCTGCCTTCCAAGTGTGGTGCATTACACTCAGACCAGGCATCATTTTACTCAGGCATGAGTTTGTCCCTCAGCCTTGGTTTGTTCCTCCCGTATCTAGGCAAGACATCTAGCACCTGCGCCCGCAGCCCGCGGGATTTAACAGCTGTGTGTGCAACATCGTTTTGTCCATCTCCCTCGTCCCCAAAATGTGACCGATGCCAAATTCCCGGCTAAGGCCAGCAAGGGCTGCCCCCCGCCCTGCATCCCCACCCCGGCTGCCCAGCTCACCCTTGGCAGCGCCCGTCCCGCCCGGGGCACTCTGCTGCCCTTGGGGCTGATCCATCCCTTTCACAGCAGCACCCGCCGCTGACGGCAGAGGAGAATGACCGAGCCCCGGGGCTCAGGAGGAGAGGGGGGCTGGCAGGGCGGCTCCGTGGCCCTCAGGGTCCTGATGCCCCTCGGCTTTGTGGCTAGCGCGGCCAGGCTGCCCGACCCCGGGCACGTCGGCTGCCCCGCCGGGGGCGAGGCGGGCGGGCTCCCCAGCCCCGCCCGGAGCCGCCTGCGCTCACCGGCGCCCCGTCCCGCTGGCGGGGAGGGCCGGAGCCCCGCGCCCCGCCGCAGCCCAGGCCGCTGCGGGGGGGCGTGGGCCGGCAGGGCCCGGGGGGGGCTGCGGGCGGGGAGGGGGCTGCCCCCGCTCTCGCCTCTATAACGCCGGGGCCGCTCTGGCCGGCGCACCGCGTCGCTCGCAGCCCTACGAACGGCTCCGCTCCCTCCTCTCCGGCCCGGGGACGCTCCAGGATTAGGGAAGGGAGGGAAATCCATCAGGCGGAGAGGCAGGACGCGGGGGCGGGCCGTCAGCCTTCCCCCGCTCCGCCCGAGCCGGCAGCGCCGTAGGGCGAGCGCCGGTGCGGGCGCAGGAAGGGGCCGAGCTGCCGGAGGTCCCCGGGGCGCGGCGGCTCCACGCGGCCGGATCCGCGGCTCGGCCCTCGCCGCAGCGCTGCTCGGGGCCGCCGGCGCTCGGCGGCGGGAGAAGCAGCCGCTGCCGCCCTGCCCGGCCGCGCCGGGTCTCCCGGGATGGGCCTCCAGGAGCTGGCGGTGTGGCTGCTCGCCGCGGCGGGGCTTGTGCGCGGTGAGTGGGCGCCGCGCTCCGCCGGGCCGCCGCCGGGCGCCGGGGCGGGCTGCGGCGGGGGCGGGCGGGGACGGCTGCCCCGGAGCCGCCGCGGCACGGCGGGACCCCGGCCCCTCGCCCTGCCCTGGAGCCCTGTCCCCGCGTCCTGCGGCTGCGGTTGGGGCTGCCCGCTGTCCCGGGCCGCTCTGGGGGAGCCGCCGGCGCCGGGATCTCCGGGAAGGGACCCGGGAGATGGACGGAGCAGTGCGGACGGAGAGCAAACTCGGTCGGGGCACTGTGGGGTTTTTGGTGGGGGGAGTTCAGGACTAGGAAGCAGGGAGGAGGAAGGGTCCGCCTGGAGTGGGGACAGGAGGTCTCGCAGCCAGAGGACCTGTTCCTACTCTGACCCAGATTTCCTTTGATTCTGAAACAGCCTCTGTCCCTGGTCCACTTTGCTCCATCCATGCGGCCCTGCTCTCCCTCCCTCCGTAGAAAAAAGGCAGAATAAGGACCCTCCCTGGATCTGAGGTGTAAAAAGGACAGAAATCCCTGAATATTATCACGTGTATTAATGTAGTGCCCATCATCTCTGCCAGGAAACCCACTTTATTCATAGCTGCATGGACTTGCCCCACGGAATTCTCAGTCTGAAGCTGACTGAGAGCAGGATTCAGTCTAACCTGAGGCCATTTTTCTCCCATTGTCTCTGCTGTATCTGAGTTCTGCTTTCCTGGTTATAGCTTTGCCAGGACAGATGGGAAAATACAGGTAGTGTATTCCCTTTTCATCACTTCTTGCTGCTGGACCAAAGGGTGATATGTTGACAAAGCGTGATTAGCATTTAGAATTTATCACTTCTGGCCAGCCAAGAAATTACCAAAGAGGGAATCCCTCTTACAGGTTGGGATGAAAAGAAAGAGCAATGCATTTGTGATAAGGTTTTGTTGTAATAGCTATTGAACTACAAAATTTACAGTGGCGTTTTCCTGGGAATGCAGCAGCTAAAGTAATAGATACATAGTATCGGATAGCAGGAAAAGAGCATATGTTCTAGCTTCTGATGTAAAATCCTGACCATTCATCTATTTATTCCTCTGCCTGAAGAGTCCCTGCAAGGAGAGTTTCAAAGGAAGCTTTACAAGGAGCTGCTGAAAAATTACAACCCTTTGGAGCGACCTGTTGCAAACGATTCCCAGCCGCTCACGGTCTATTTCACTCTCAGCCTCATGCAGATCATGGATGTGGTGAGTCTGTAACCTTCTAGGAAACTATTTCTTTTAAAGGGTGGATTTTTTTTTTCCCTAGAATTGAAATTTGTGGTAGCGAAGAAAGACTCCAAATACAGGAAAGCACAAATAATTTGAGACACAACATTAAATTTCGACTGCCTTTTTAGAGAAGTTAACCTTAAAAGTCAAGTCTGCCTCCTTCTTAGATCTCTTTTCAGTATTTTCCAACCTTTTCAGCAGTATGAAATATTTAAAGTGAAGCTCAAATTGCATACTTTGCTGTTTGGATCCTTAACTGTACTTAAAACCAAGAAGAAATGTAGTTAGGGGGGCATGTGGAAAACCAAAGTTCTTGACTTCTGGTCGTGACTAAAAAGCTGCTTACTTTTGGAGATGCCAGGAGTGGGAGAGAGGAGAGGAAGGGCATGTCCTGACCGAAATCCAAGTTATCTTATTTCTTATTTAGACAAGATTGTGCATTCTGTATGGTCTAATTTTAGCTGCTCTGTTTGCAACCACGGTTGTTCAGTGTATCAGCAGATACTCCTGTGCAGTGCTTGGCAGACTTGTAAAAAGCACTCCAGGATTTTTTGAGTTGAAGTGTGAGTAATTGAAGCTTCACTCTGTCAAAGCAATCAAACTCGACATAGAAGTGAGTTCACAGTATTGATTTTTTTAGAATTAAACTAGCTATGGTCACTAATAAAGAAGTTACATAATTAAAACTACTAGTTAATCTCAAAATACCATTATCATTCCATCAGATGCTGGCCATCAAGCTTTGCACCCCCCATCATTACCTCAGCTCCTTCCCTGCTGCACTAACCGCCTTCACGGATGCTCCTTTCCAAGCTTTTGGGGGGTTTCTTTTTACAAACAACAAAATTAAGAAGAAAAAGAAAGAAAGATGGGATTATTCATGACAGCTGGCTTGCTTTCTGTTCCCTTACAAGCTGCTGATTGCCAAACTCCAGGCACTGTTCATTTAGTATCTGAGGGTCAGCACACACACACAGAGAACTCTGCAGGTCTAAATGCTCACAGTTCCTACACACATTTTTGCAAGCTTTAGATTTATTAGACCTAAGGTAACAACTAGGATGTGTATTTCTGGTATGGTATGTATTAGTTGCTAAAGTGAGAGTTAGGCAGCGCTAGTCGGGGAACGGTTTTAGCGTCAGTGCCACTAATGCCAACAGGCAAAATACGTCAGTTCGATCCTTCTCTACTGCAATTGTGTTTTAATGTGATACCAACGAGCAGAACAGAAGCTATATGGAGTCATATATTCTTCAGATGACAGCAAGGGAAAAATATGTGTTATGTAGGGTGTGCTAATTCCAAAGGTGCTGGCAGATTGAACTCAGTGCAGACTGTGGCTGTACTGCACAGGCATCTGAGAGTTAGGAAAGGGCAGCCAGATGTTAGACCAAAACCTTGATATGAGGTAAAAGCCCGTACCAGTGGGCCGACATAACAGGTGACACTAACAACCCGCTAGCTGTATGTGGGCATTCTTTTGTTCTTAATCATTATTATGGGTGGGCTCAGACATTTTGAAAAAAGGGAATCTCCTCCTGCTGGACACTCTGCAGACACAAGTAGTAGGTGACTCCTGGCACAATGTCACTCTAAATAGACTAGTAACCAAGAATGCTTCTGGAAAATCGGAGACAAGAGAAAAAGGCCAAAAGTGAGGAACGCCACAAAATACGCAAATGGCACTGTGTTAATAAGGGATATATTAGTTTCCTGATTCATCCTCTAATTGGATTCCTTTAGAATGTGTCAAGGTAACACAAAGAAAGAAGCATTCCAAGGGCAGTGGGAGTCATGAGGACAGGGCAGGTCAGAAGAACATGAGAGAAGGAAGCTGAAGAGGACAAAGGGCAGCATGGGAGAGATGGTGCTTCAAAGGTCTGAATGCCTGAGGGTCCCTATTTGGGTCACTGCTGCAGCTGTTCTTGCTGGCTCAAACCTTCACGGGTCTCTTGCCAGATACATCAGAGAATGGGGAGGACAGGGCAGAAATGACCATTCAGTTCTCTTGGCCCTGTTATCAATCTGTGTGCTGGAGCTTTGGTTGAGCTCCTACTTCCAGCGCATGAGGCCCCTTAGTGGCTCCTACTGGCTGGAGTCTTCAGTTGCAGCTGTACATTCTGTGTATCCCTGGTTTTGGTTAGATATTTGTCTTTGGTAATAACAGGCCAGTATGTTCAGGAGAGCTCAGCCAGTCTGTTCAAAGCCTGTTCAAACTGAGTACCTGAACAGAACTTCGCATTTTAATGCAGAACTTGGCACAGTACATGGTGCTTCAACTGAATCTTAAACCAGGCTTCAATAAAACCCCTTCTCAACCATGGACTTAGTTTGCAAGGCCTTCTTCTGTAGCCCTCTTTTGGGAAGTGATCTCCTGCTGAAATACGTGCCTTCTCACAGCTAGTGGAGGAACTTCTGTTTTGGTACAGGCTACTACAGTCCGCTTCAAGGGATTTTTGTACGACTTATTTTGTACAACTCTGTGTTCAGGATTCATTTCTCTAGTACTTGGTTTATTTTGATAGCCAGGATAAAAACCTGGGTGCTGTGGGGGTTTTCTTGTTTGATTGGTTTTGTTACTGTTACCACTACACTACATACAATTAACTTCAAAATAATTTCAGAACAGGAGAGCTTGAAAAAGCACTTTGATCTAAAATAAAACAACGTTGTAAGCAGACCAATTTTTTTCCCCTGGCTTTCAGAAACTGCGCTTTTAGTGTCATTCTATGTAGACACATTTGGCCTGAATATGTTAAGCAAATGTGTTCTGAAGTATTAACCACCATGGGAAAGGTTTTTTGTACGGCCACACTCTCCTAGTGATGATACAGCTTACAGAAGCCCCCTTTCTGTCATCAAAAATGTTTCCTGAATAGAATAAGGTGAATGACCATGAAACTTTTTTTCCTACCTACATTGAATCTACACTATAAAGGTTTTCTTTGCATTTTTATGAGTTAATCATGGGGCTCTCTCTTCCCCATACCCCTAACGTGGCTATAACCACGTCCTTGACTACTGTACGAACTTGACTACTCTATGAACAGTTGGCTGTTGTGAGACACAAGATGGCTAAAGGCCAGCAGGCAGTCAACTTCAGAGTTAATTTCTTCTGGAGTTGTCAAATTTAATTAAAAACCGTACAAACTCAAGGGCAAATACCCACAGATCACTAGCCAATCTGGGTATAGTCAATGACTGGCAGTCTTGGCTAATATGATTCAAAAGGGAATTCTGGTCCTATGTGCCTTTCAAAAAAATCCCTTTATAATCAGTAAGAAGCCGTGGTTTTTGTACTGGCAGTTTAGTTACAGCTCATTCTGCTTTCTGTAAAACTGACTGCATTTCTTTCTCGGAGATCTGGGATTGACAGGCAAAGAAAGAAACCGACCATGAAGTAAATTAAGCTTCACGCTATAAAACAAATGAGTTTTCCTCATTGTCAACAAGAAGCAAATGCGGGTGGGAATGACAGCTACTTGCAATAACAATTACTGGTTTAACAAGCTAGAAACAAAACATGTCACCATCATACTTTCCTGTAGTTTATATATTCACTTTAATGGCTTCTCAGCTGATACCAGCTGTACTGGGAGTTAGCCCTATCCACAGCAGATCTGTCAAATCCCTGCCAGAACAGATTGAGCCAGGCTGTGTCCTGGCTGCTGCTGTTCCTGACTTTGAAATCTCTTCCATTCCACTCTGCTGATAGGAAAGAGGAGACGTTATATGACAACTTTTCCAAACAGATTGGATGTTTCCTACTTTACATGTTTAGTTAAGCCTTTCCTTTCAAAACTAGTAATTATTTCTGCCCTATGCTTGCAGATGCATTTTTCTTTTTATTGCTATTGCATATTAATATGCAGGCTAGTGGTAGGACTACATAATGAGGGGCCTGTAAGTGCCGATTGCTCCAACTTAGTTTAGTTCACTAGAAAACGGAGTTAATGGTCTGTCTAATAAGAATGCAGGCTGGCACAGTAAATTATCCAAAGTGGTGTTAAATGGGAAGGGAAAAGTGGCAGCATGGGAAAAACGCAGTTTGGGGACACGTGAGTGAAGAGGAGATCTAGGAAACCGAGGGATTGCTTAGAGAAGGGGGAATGCATGGTAGACCCGAGAGGCAGCAAAGGATTTTGGAAGAAAGCTAGAAGGTGCAAGAGGAAGGGGGCGTGAAATGCAAAGAAAGAGGTTTGAAAGGAGTGGACTTAAAAAAAAAGTTTCTGTGTCAAGTTAATAAGAACTTTCAAGAGAGAGATGCTAGGGATCGTTCAGTTTGCTTTATTCCTGTATTCTTTAATAGGAAAATCCCTCCTCTTAAACTTCTGTGAACAATCTTGCAATTAAATCATCCTGAAGTGAAAACAAAGTGGCCACAGCCAACTGGCCAGAAATGCTCTTCAAGGACATTTGAGTTATTGTACTGTCAGAAGATGGAATAAGAGGTTTCTTCTGCTTTTTGTAATTATCTGTTTCAATTTTCTTGGAATGAGAAATGTCAAGCAGTTTGATGAAAGAAATGAAAAATAACCTACTTCTCTGATTTGCAGAAATTTTGTTTCAACGCTCCTTGCAGGAAAGCAATGTATATTGAACGAAAAGCCTGATAACAAACATATCTCTGAATCAGAAAATGCTGGGAAATACCTGACTGACTTAAGAAAACTAAACAAAATTTAAGAATAAGCATGGAAGGAGGATCTTAACAGAGAAATACTAAGTATATCTGCATACCTGAGTGACAGGAGAAGTAGAGGGGTTAATGGATGTTCACAGTTGGACATAGTCATAGCTTCAAAAAATAAGAACATGATGTAGAGAAACTACTGTTTTTTCTCTACATCTCACCTCATGGAAACCCCACTACCTGCACAAAAAGCTAGTCTTGCTCCTCTACCTTTCTAGTGTGTCAGTGCTGGCGTGGAGTATGAACCTAAATTACACTTAGGAAAAACTTCAAGCATATGCATTTTCCAGAAACAGATTCTTGAAACATGCTGGTATTATGTAATTTCCACACTGGATAGAATTACAACCACCACTTTTTTAAACGTCATGTGGAGGCAAACACCTTCTAAGATTCTTGTTTTTTTTCTTGTAACAACCATCCTGATAATAAGCGTCAGAGAAGGATGATCAGCCACTACCTGTTGGTTTGGAGTGAACCGTAGGAGCAGACGCAGCAGCAGCAGCGTTGTCCCTACTCTGCTACATCTCATGCAGAATAGTGAATGGCACAGAAGAACAAATACAGTGGTCATGGTATGAATTTTGTGCCTAGCCTGACATTTTTACAACAGACATATTTGTATCTACTCTAAGTTCAAGAGAACTGTGTCTGAGGGAATTCCATCCCCAAAACTCACAAGATGAAACCTTAGAAATTAATGCAAAATGATCGTACGTTTACGCTTAAGAGAGACAGACGTGAAGAAATGGAATACATGGAGATATGCAGGAATAGTTCAAACTCATGCCACTTTCTAAAGGGGTAGAAGAACCCTACAGTCTTATTTTATTTTGGAAAGGGGCCTCCAGAGGTCATCCAGTCCATCCCCTGCTCCAAATATGTCTAAATAGATCACGTTACTCAGGACTGTGTCCAGGCACGCACTGAACACTTCCACAACCTCCCTGCACAACCCGTTTCAGTGTTCCAACTCATCGTGGTAGATTTGTTTTCCTGACATCTAAGCACAACTTCCCATGTTCCAACTTGGGGACAAAACACTTGTACAACAACGAGGCACATTTCCTTCTTCCGCAAAATTGGGTACATGGCATAGAGATGCTTTTGGTGAAGCATACCAGATTTCTTGACTACTTGCATCAGGGTGTATATTTTTGACTTTAATAAAGCCTTTCTGAGTAACATTTTTAGCACAAAATTAGAGAGTAAGGCCTTGGTAAACCCACATGGCGGAACTGGTTAGAAAACCTTAAGAGTAGTTGTCAAGAGTTCACTGCCAGAACAGTGAGATTTAGGTACCAGAAACCTATACTGAATCAGTGTTTTTCATTCCATCTGGCAGATAGAATAGTTAATATTTTTACTAAATTTGCAGGTGACCTAAGTTTGGAAGGGGTTTACTGAGGACAAAACTAGAATTTAACACTATCTTTAAAAGTAGTGTAAAAGGACTGTTTTCACCCAATTTGATTTTTTCAAAGCCTAAATTATGTCAAATTTTGAGTACTGCATTTTAAGAAATATTTGGATGTACTGGAAATAATCCACCTGCTGGAAGCTTTGGTTGTACTGAACGAGTTTAATTTGATGCCTAAGTGCTTTCTCAACTGGAACCAAAGACAGGTCAGTCATGCCTCTGTATGAACGCAGATATTTGCATTATATTTATAATTCCATCAACTGTAATTATAGCTGCAGTCGAGACTCTTCTTGTATTACATGATATATAAACACAGCTGAAAAGATCATCTTTGTTTCAAAACATTTACAAACTAATTGTATTTTGCTAGACTAAATTCTTTCAACATCAGAAAGGTCCTTATCATAGTAACTGTTGAAGCGTACAAGACCATTAAATAAAACTGTAGCATTAAAATGCTGAAGTTAAGACTAGGTGAATAATTGCTTTGGGATCAGGCCAACGGCTTTCTGATATTAATTTTCATTAATATGCCTTCTTAGATTTTTCTCAGGAATTTAAACAATTCTACTTTTGGGACTTTCTGGTTTGAATCTAGAATTTAAACCAGCTTCCCTGTGTGGAACAGCATTTTGCGAATGTCCTCAGCTGATCTCAGCACTCCGCTGCTGAAAAACACCAACTTCTGACCTCGTGTTCCTACCCCTTCGCCTGTGCCGGTGCCACTGGGACTGAGCAGTTCGCCCTATCAATTTCTTGAGGAGTCATTTTTCTAGATGACCTGTACTTTGGATTTAAATTAGTTTAAACTGCTGACAAACCTCTACCTGTGGTTCTTCTTCACTTAAAGTCTGTCATATTTTTAGCCAAAAACCAAGCTGGTTCCATCTCTGAGCCAAAGTACTAAATTTGGGAGAATGCTGGATCAATACTTAACTTGTGACTTCTGTAGTGAGACTTACGGTGACAAGTTTTGATGGGTATAAATATTTCCATTTTGGTCAACTCTGATCATAACTGATTTTTTTTTTTTACTAGCAGAAGAATCAGTGTTTAATAATTTATCTAAGAAAGCTGAATTTAGTTATTTATCTACATGAATATTCAAGTTCTCACTTAGGTTGCGTAACACCATTTAGTCAGGCATCTTTCATGGTTTCTCCAGACATTTGCTAGCTGATTAAATCATTTACGACACAACACTTTTCACTTATTTTCCCAGTTTCTCCCGTTTCTTTTTTTTTAATTTCTAGTTAGGAGGAAGAAAAGTGCTGAATAGTTGTTTGTATGTAGTGAGCAGCAGTGGAGTCTCAAGAGAAATCCTGTTCCTTTAGGCTCTTCAGCTCACTTGTGCAGACCAAAGGAAAAATGAAAGCATTCACACTTTTGTGTGTTTATCTCAGTCAAAGTTTGCTCATCCTAAATTGCCCTTGGTTACTTGTATGGCTTAAATTTATATATTCAAGGGCTTTTGTCCCTGTGTCATTTTGCACAGTGTAAGTGATATAGCTGACTTCAGTGACTTACATACAGTGCTTAGCAAAGCCTCTGCAAAACATATCTGCAGCTCACTATTTGCAATCAAATATCTTGGAACCTACAGGGCAAGATAGTAGTGTGAAATATCTTAAATTTTAAGAGGAAAATTACGCTGTCATTCAAAGAAGCAGAACAGCTTCTGTAAAGAAACTGACTATAAAACAAACATCTCCCTGCCAAAAAAAAAAAAAAAATTTAAATCTGGAAAAACAAATAAAACAACCAAATCAAGAGGCTCATTGAGAAATGGTGCTAAAGAAGTTCCTAAGCTGTTTATCAAACCTCAGCAGACTCTTTGCAGACAATGGTTGTGGCAGAAGCTCATCAAATCTGTATTATTCTTTTAATTTTTAGCATTCATTTGTGTATATTGGAAGAAATCTCTCCAAGCTGTCTTTCCCTCTCACTTTGCTGCTTGATCTTTATTCCTTCCATGCTAAAAGGAGAAACTATTTGCACTTCTGTCTTGTAGCCATGTCTATTCTACCATGACTTATTCCTGAGAGCTTAGAAAACTGCAACAGTGCTGGGATACGCTTTCCAATATTTTCGGTTAGTTTAGTACTATGAAAGTTACTGAATCGTAGAAGAAAACAGACCATTCTGCTTCCCTGTGAAACATGAAGAACAGATCTTTTCAAATAAGTCTAAAATATTCTGATAATTTATCTATTTAACAAGCAGACAATACCCCTCCTTACCCTGCTGTGGTAGGATCCTGATATAAGAGAAACTGCAACCTTATTTCTGTGATATTTGTCCATTTTTCCTGTGCTTCTAAATATGCTCTGGCTTTTTTGAGTATTTTTTCCGTCAGCATCCTTCTTCTTCTCAAACGGTGTTAGATCTTTTTTTTTTAAGAAAATGGAATTAAAATGACAATATTTGTCGTATTCAGGTACTAGACCACACATCACGTCACTACTTGTTACACAAGTTCAAATCCTTTGTTTTGGCCAATGGGGATCAGCTGTTACCGTCTGTGGAAACTTGTATGAAATGTCTGAAAAACCTGTGTTTCTCTTTAGCAATGTTCTCGTCCTCAGGTAGCGGAGCTACACTAACCAGCGTCAGCTGAGGATCTGACTCCATAAAATATAAGGAAAATGTTAATTGGCATTTCCAAACCTCCTTTGCCCGTTGAGTTCCTTCTCTGTTGCCAGGCTCCTGGGAGACTTGCGGGTTCAATCCCAGCCGTGGCATGAGCCGATGCACGCTGTGCGTGCAGTCCAGCCCCTGCTCTTTTGCTGCAGTTTTTGTGCACGCGCAGACTAATTACATGCTCTATAAACCTGGTGCTTCTTGGGAAAGCCTGTTTTACTCTGCATATAAAAATGGGAGTCGACTTGGTTCTTGCTGGGTGTGAGTTGTGGCTGATGGCAGCGCTAACGCGCGCTGAGGAGGGAGTTCACGTGCAGGTGGCTTGTCCCTGCTGGACCCATTTCTTTTCTGGGAGGGCGTCTGGAAGGGCTGTGGGAAGATGCTACGGGCTGGATAAATTATCTGTGGAAAAGCAGCCCGCACCTAACCATCACAGCCTCCGCCCCACTCCGGTAACGCCCTGTGGGTCCACAAGTTGGCTGGAAAGGTGCTGCAGCAATTTCAGCGATGGTGGGAAGGCCAGAAGTGCTGCTAAGGCAGCGCTCATAGCCCTAAGCCCATCCTTGGGAGCACCTCTGCCGCCAGGGGAGCTGGGGGACTGGATGAGATTGTGGGGTAACGTTTCTGAGTGGTTGTTCTGATGAGCTGTGGCTCTCGAACAATCGAGTAGGTGGTGTTCTGTTTCTGTTCTCTCGTTCATTTTAGGGCTGTATTCTCAGACACGTGCAGATACAGTGCCTGCTTTTCTCTCAGAAAAGCACACACTTCAAAGTTTTCAGTAATTTACCAATCTAATAGTGCTGACAGCAGCTGAACAGAGTATTGTCTGTAGATTACAAGCAAACACTTTCCTATCTGTGAACAGCGTATTAACGTACAAACATTCAAATGTTAATTACTTCAAATTTAGACGATAACATATGTGAATTCTTCAGTTTCTCCTGAACTCCTCACCAAATCTGCCTGAATAGACCACTAAACAATCCAAATCCAGCCATTCCCAATCTAAATATATCAGAGTTACACAGAAGGTGGGAGGGGGAAAAAAAAAGGACGATCTCACAATGGGTTGACAGCAGAAAGCATATATGTAGAAGCGCTTATATAGAAAATACCTTAAAATTAACTTAGAATTTGAATTATTCATAATGTGTTAACTAATTTATTTTTAATTCATAATTTATTCAAAATTAAAAGAATTGTTTTCCAAGAGTAACCAGAAGAAGCCTAAAGTAGACTTATACTTGGATTTAACCTTCGCTTATGTTTGCATGCTCATGCCTGTTATCTGAAACTAGAATTTAGTCTATAGAAAGGAAAGGCTGTTAACACTGGCTTCAGAAACAGCTAAACGGGAGGCGCTAGGACCGTGGCATGAAGCTGCTCTGGCAGCAACATAAGATTGTGATATTTATCTAGTTCATCTCTCCGAGAATCCTCTGGTAGCGATGCGAAGCCGTATTTGCATGGCCTGTAATCATGTCTCCATATTGCTTATATAATCCTCATAATGGAGTAGCTTGAAGGGAAGATGACCAATAGCCACGTGCAGAGTTGGTGGACGCAGGTTCGTGTTTAATTATGGAGCACTACTCCTTTGGACTTTTACTAGCTTGATTTTTGTGTTCAGCCGTCACTACTAATGTATTTCTGTGGCTGGCATCCCCACTACTCTCAACAGGTACACAGTTATGTCAGTTAAGTATCTGAGAGGAAAGAAGCAGCCTTTTACCCGTCACCACTGATGCTACTAAACGCAAGAATGAAGACAGAAAAAATAATGAGCAGTGGTAAGTTTGACTTAACTACTCGCTCAGCTCAAGAAATTCAAAAAAGCATTTTAATGGGTTTTGGAGAGCTCGCTCTGCCTCTGACCCTACCAGACAAATGTTCTTTTCACAGCAAGAGTTTCCTCTTCTGTGTTGCAGAGAACAGCAGCCTGAAGGACTGTGTAGGTGTCTGTGACATTTCAGTTGTGACGCTTGTTGCATTCGTGAAGAGACACACAGTTGATTTTCATCAGCATATTCCTCTCGGCCACGGTCGTGGTTTCTCAGTACCTTTGTCAGTGATTCTTTACAGGCATTAGAGAGAAGTGGGGACCATATGGATTTTTAGGGAGAGATGAAAATGAAGACCCTGTAAGAGGACTCCCAAACTTGTCCCTCAGAGGATGCAACAAATAACTAGAATTTCTGTATTGCTGATTCATGCTCTCTTCCCGAGTTATTAAGGTGTCTTTATAATACTTGTGTCAAGAGCTGCAGAGACATTCAGCAGGATAAGCAAAATATTTTGTGCTATACCCTTCTCCAGGGAATTTTTTAATTGCCATGGTGATGCCTGTTCTGTATCCTAGATTGAACAGAGGCCCCAAGACATTGAGGATAATGAGTTATGTTACATATCACAGGAATCTTGGAGCTACTCCTTCATGCTAATTTTGCCTACACTTGGAAAGATGGAAATAAGATAGTCAGAGAGGGTCTGGGTTGAGTAACGGCGCTTTGCTGAGCAGTCCTCTGAAGCTGGCTTTGACTATGTCCATTTGAGGTGGGCAGAGCTATTCCTCATGGTCGTGTACTGGGCAGATGCCTCTATCTCTGTGGCCCTGGTGTTCCTCAAAGGTTCTGCAGTTTCAGCCTGTGAACTGATGCTAAAACATGGACAACATACTCTGGTCAGGTGGAAATTTCGGCCGCTGTTATGCACAAAAATAGGATAGAAGAATGCCAGCAGCAGGCTGGTGCTGCAGCTGTGTGCTCGGATCACACAAAAGGAGGGGAAGGGAGAGCTTTGTGTTAGCTCTTTGTTCTACTGTAGCTTTCTCTTCTCTCTGAAATCACACACTTTCCTTCTAATTTAGTTTGCTAAATACACGTGCTATAACAGCATTTCTGTATGACTTATGAACGTTTTGAGGAGAAAGGCGTAATAAAAAGTAAAATGTAACTTAAAATCAATTAGCAAGAATAAAAATAATCAAATCCTTTGATTTAATGCTGCCCTGGTATTACTGATACATCCAGGTATAACAACCTGACCGTGCAGCTTCTGTGGTTTGCATCTAACCTCTCCGCAAATAAATCAAAAGATTTGCTTTCCTCATTTTAACACTGTCTCAGCTTAGAGTGGGGCTATGGGCACTGTTATTATTCCCTCTGAGCCTGTGGAATGGTCCCAGATTCCCAGATCCCAGCGTGCGTTTGGACCTAGGATACCTCTCCGTGTCAGACTGGCCATGATAATCAGTGCCTAGAGCCAGTATTTAACACTAATTCAGGATTCAATCCTCTCAATGGGAGTCTGCCACGGAATACAGTAGAATCAAGATTTATTTGTAAATAAAGCAACAGTTATTACTTTGCATGCTTGTCATACATGGATCTGCACTTTAAGATCTATGCTATATTTAATAATTGAACTGAATGGAACCTATAATGAATTATACTAATTCATAAGATAACTTGGAAAAAAGCAACCTCTGCCTCTTGCTTTTCAAAAGAATATTTTTCCCACACAAGATGTGCTGAGGTATGTTATTAGCT
Source organism: Trogon surrucura (assembly GCA_020746105.1). Taxonomy (NCBI): domain Eukaryota; kingdom Metazoa; phylum Chordata; class Aves; order Trogoniformes; family Trogonidae; genus Trogon; species Trogon surrucura. The sequence goes on from CM036627.1 coordinate 2,641,035, forward strand.
ATGCTCTTCTCTGCTCATTTCATATGCCTGAACCCTGCTTGGTTTTGCTAAGATGAATGTATTCAAGCCTAAATACGATCTCTTGTTAACAATGATGTACCGAGGGGGAAAAAAAAGTCTGCTGTTACAATTATATCCCCATGGTAACAGAAATGGTACATCATGAGGCTCTTACACATATTTATAGTCTTTGCTTTTCTGTGAAACTCAGTGAAAATACATCTGAAGCCCACTGCCAGGACAAAGCCCTATTACAGAGCAAAACTGCCAGACCTTGTCAGAGTACACATGGAAGAGAAACACATTCCCACATTTTAAGGAGGCTCCTCCTGCAGATGCTCTCTCCAGAGTTAAGATGGCTCTTCTGTGCTCTTCAGCAGCTTTTCTGCTGTGTCAGATTTGCGTTTGTCTGGGAAGACCTGTGTACGTTTTGAGCAAACTCCCCCTTTCTTTTCAAGCAAGGTAAAGCAGTTGGGGAGGAAACAAATGCTTTTTGCAAAAGAGTGTAAGATTAGTGAGTGTGGAGAAACCACTGGAGTTTCTCTTACTTGCAAAATAGAGCACATAGAGCACAACTTAAAAAAACCCCAACAAACACCAAACAAACAACCCTGCCTTGGAAGTTCACCAGAATTAAGTTAAGCAAATCAGTCAGACTCCTCATCTCACACTCCAAACTCAACCTTAACCTAGGTAAAATTCAGATGACATCTTTCTAATTTTTATTTTAAAGAAAAAATTAAGGTATTCAAAAGGCTAAAAATGAGTATCTCCTATCCCAGCAGCACCAAATGCTTTAGTAACATTTTAACTTTAGAAACCTTTAAAACTTTCATAGAGCTTCAGCAGTAAGCAGAAGCATACTTGCCTGTTGTATTCAAGTTTACTTGCTCATTCTTTTGTTTCTCCTGTTCTTGTGCACCTGAACAGTGCCTGGGACAGGTGAACTCCAGGCTTCAGTGCCCATGCAGAATATATACATGAAAATCTCCTTTTTTTTTTAGACTTACATATAGGTCACACGCTACAGTCACTAAGTCTGAATTGTAGCTGTGGGAAAGCTTATAGCAAAACTTGGGTTAGATACGTGCTCGCTTAATAGTTAAACACAGACCAGAACGCAGGGCATCTTTCCACCATTCATACCAGGAGAATTCCTTGCCTCCTTTCCTATCCCGTTCCTCCCAGTTGCTGGATGCTATTTCGCAGAATCCTAGAATGGCCCAGGCTGGGAGGGACCTTAGAGGTCATTTAATCCAACCTCCCTGTCCCGGGCAGCGACGCCTCCCAACTAGATCAGGCAACACATGGGGACCCAACAGGGGTTTCTCACCAGCGTTGCCCAGTGACTTGTAGACCGTCCTGTTGGCAGTTTCCACCAACATGAAACCAGGAGCTTGCCATAATGGGCTTCACCATGGCTGAAGCTTGCACCTCTGCAGACCCTACCCCAGGAGCCCTCTGCACACAAGAGCAGACGCCCGTCTCCGTTTGTGCTAGCACTCCTGTGTTATTTCTGTTCTGTTCCACAGCCCGTCTCTTCTGCTTGTCCTTGTTACTGTATGCAAACATCTGGAACTGATGTTAGCAGAAGTGGCAGTCTAAGCTGCTATACTTTGAGCTGTATGACTATGCAAAGACTGCACTGCTAAAGATATTTATAGCCATGCTGAAATCTGTAATGATATGCAATAGTTTTGTAGCAGTGAAGGATTTGGCACTGCTGCATTGGTATTTGTAGCTAGGCACCATTTTCCTTGTGTTTAATTTGCTGAAAATAATGTGCTTGTGGGTTAGAAGGAATACTTAGAAAGTGATTTTTTAAAAAGCATTTGTTGATTTTCTACTCACTTAACCACATTCATAATAATTCAATTTAAAAAAATAAACACAAAGGATGAAGAAGTAGTCTGAACAGTTTCACGTGTTCTTGACGGGAGACGCTTATGAACTGTCCAGACAGGAGAATGCTCTACAGATATTAAGTGCCATATGCTGAAAGAGTAATACCCAAAGGTTAGACCCAGCACAGCGTAGCTGGCTAGCTTTAAGTACTGCTGGCAGTGTTTTGCTCCACAGCCTGGGTAATAAATAAAATGACATTACACATACATAGGTAGGCCAGCCTAGATGTCTGCATTTCAAAGGAAGATGACAGTAGATACTGCTTTGAAATAAATCTTCCATATCCTAAACCTAAAACATTACACTCTGATTAAGTAAACATTTATGAAGACAGGCCGTATCTTTTGAAGGTGAGAAGATGCGCAGAATTGAAATAATGACAAGAGGAGGTCTTGGCTGTCACAAAGAGGTAGCTTGAGCTGGAATGTTTGGTTTGTCCAGCATTATTTCTAGTAAGTGTGGCCCACTCCTTAATTTGCACAAGAAATAATTCTAGTAAATATGAGGAGGAATCACTGCGTGTAGGTGAGACTTCAATACCACCTGTCTGATGCAGGAAACTTCACTGGATTAACAGTGGCCCTCTCCTACAAATATTTATACATTTGTTTGTAAAATCGAGCCGATATATGCAACAATAATGAGCCCAAACACTTTACATGCATGATTCAACCCTTTCACAAACACTTCACCTGCATTCTCTTTTTCAGCTGTACATTCTAGCACAGGTTCTTGTCCAGCTCTACTGTACCGTTCACATGATGTGAAGAGACTGAGTTTTTAATTCCAATTGAAAACAGAGGAACCATCACTGCGTCTTGGACTGGTAGTGCCACTCTGTCCTGCAAGATTACGGAAAGAACTTCCCAGCAGGTTGTGCTGGGAATATGCCAAAGATTTGCCCTGCATTGTTTCTGGCTAGAGATTTAGAGGACTTCAGTAAACTTTACTCACTGTATCACAGTGTCTGTTTCCCATATAACTCCAAGTATCTCAGTCCCAGAATATATTGCCGTGCTCCTCTTTGAATTTACAGCCCAAAGTCAGCCTACTTAAAACGTAAAACCAGACAGTAGCAGCAATCTGGGTTATCTCCAGCAATAAAACTCCACTTTCCCCAGTCAAGAGCAATTCGACACGCACGGCTTCAACGCCTTAGCCCTAAAAGTCTGAAAGAGCCAGAGAGAGTCTGAGTTGGAAGGTGAGAAAGTCAGGTATCATCCTAGGAGTGAAGGTGCCTCAGGGCTGAATTTGGCTTAGATGTGGAATGTGGAAAAGAAGGTGATGTCCTAAATGAGTTCAGCTTTCACTAAGGTTGCTAGCAACAGGGAATGGCTGAGTATAAAATAATGAAGACCAACTTCCAGGAGATGTTTTAGCATCAACAGAATCAGGGCAAATTAGCAACTGACATAGAGATAGTTGACCTGAGGCCAGCCCAAGGCCAAATCACGCAGAATTGGAACACCCATGCTCACTGGGGCCTGTAGTAAGACAACATCATCTTTTAAAGAGTTGGCAACAGTTGCTGTCATTTCAGAGAGGTGTTGCTTCCCAGTAGCAGGCTGTACAGCTACAAGATTATGTCATAGATGTCAGAGCTCTGTTTTTATATGAAGAGTCTCATCGATACGGCAAAAGTCGGAGCACCAAATATAAATGCGTGTTAAAGTTTGAATTACTCTCGAGAAAAACAGTGAAAGAGACTTTTTATTGAACCATTTTGCAATTTTTACATCTATTTTCAAGAAATCAGAAACATTCTGTGGCCTGTTCCTGGTGTTGAACCTCACATGCTGGGTCATGGAATATTATTAATATTATTTATGCACTGGTAATGCCTGTTTATAAAACATTTTCTGCAGCATTGGAAATACGTGCTGTAAGCTGAGTCAAAAACGTTTTACTATGATAAAAAAAGTATATTGCTGACTACTGCAGAAGTGAAGGGTAACTGCAATAATCTATTATTTTTATGGTGAAAGGGAAGTCAGGTGGGGAAGAAGCATCTCATCTCAAGTCCCGCACAGTGCCTTTTTCTTCATGTTGCCTAAAAAACCTGTTTCACATTGCCAACTCTCTGTACAGCTTTTTATTCCTTCGCAAAAAATTGCAAACATTCCTTAATGCCATTCAAATCTGCATTTTAATTAATCTTGCCTTTTCATGGGTGAAGTGTAGGTGATGCCTTAGGCTTCAGGAGTAATGAATGTGCATCCACTGCAGGGCAGCCTGACTGCACTCTCTACTCAAGATCAAGAGTCATTGCAGCTACAGCCCCCATGCATGGATGACTAGAGATAGTCCTTGGCAAGCAGCTGCAGTTTCTATTTCCATGTCCTTGCAGAAGCGTCAGGCTGGCATTGTTAAACAACTGATTTTTATCCTCAGCCCCGAGATAGCAAAATTCAATTTTGCCTGCACCACTACGAAGTCTTGAGCCACCTTTAATACGAAAGTTTAGCATTAATCTTGGCACGTGACGGGAGGATAACTGCACTAGTCTCCCACGTTGATTTAGTGTTACAAGGAGTGCGAGGTCACTGTGGTGGTTTCACACCGGTGAAGGGGCTGGACCCACGTGCTGCTCTGGCTGCTCCTGGAGTTTGGTCACGCAGGGTGCTGGCGTGCACCAGCACAGTGGGCAGGAATGAGAAGTCCGGCCCCTTTGCTACTCTCCGTGTTTTCGAGGAGCTCAGATTCCTCTTGTCACTATGGCTGTCTGACGGTATGGCCATAGCATCAATCTTTTGTCAACTGGCCATTTTATGAGTGCTTAACTCACCCTCCAGGCTGTCCTCTCAGTACTAATCCTGTTAAGTATTCAGGCTTTTTCACTTTATGTGGTTTAGTGAGCAAAGTGCATGACTCTAAAAGGAAGAGGAAGAAAATCTCCAGTTGTTTGAAGCAAAAATTAAACATAACAGGGTTTTAAATAATGTGGGGAAAAAAATGTCATTACGTGCTTGTAATTTGACATTGTGGATCAGAAGATGTTGAGAATGTTTAATAAACAAGTGCCGAGACAATGAGATAAGAGCTAATGAACTGGTTAACCTGCTGGTTTCAGTAGGATGACATTCAAGCAAATAAAAATGAACATCTATATAGCGGGTGCTTTATGTCTCCCTTACTTGCTGCCAGCCCGTTTTTAACTTCAGACTACAGTTATTAACTTAAGTCTTGCTACAAAGTACCAGTGAGGAACCCAGCATTACTGCTATAACAAGGGATGTCTTAAAATGTTTTTACAAACTATTTTACTAAGGTTCATAGTAACTGAAGCTCAGTTCAGAGAGGTGTTACTTTTTTTTTTTTTTAATTATGGTGAGATTCAACCATGTGAAAATAAAACATCTGGATCTGAAGTGCAGGAATTACAGCTAATAGACTGCAGTCAGGACATCACTTTGTGGAAGTCTTCTGGAAAGTATGTGTTTCTTCCTCATGCCAGTCTACAGGCATGCAGGCTTATTTTACTACCTTTTCTCCTTGCTTTTTGCTGCCTAGCTATGCTCGTGTGGATGCTAGTTGTGCTGACATCCCTTTGAAAGAAAGCAGATAATGTTCCTTACGCAGTTTGTAGCGTCCCAGGTAATGCTGTTTATAAAGCGTTGTCAAATTTCCATTTCTTGTTATATTGAATTTGGGGTAAGGGAAGGATAATGTGAGAATCCGATACTGTGTTCCCAAAGGTGATCAGTCTGGTGGACAGCTCAAATTGGAAAGACAAACGAAACCAGAGATGGGAACTGGAGGAGTGGAGACAGCGCAATGCCCTTCAAAAACTTTCAGAAACTTAACTCTACCTTCGAAAAAGAGCAAAGGACAATTTGAGTCTTCCTAATGTCAGCTCCTTTCCCTTCATTAACTACACCACCATAAAATAATGCGGTAAGCACTCTGGTATCAATTTGCCACCTGCCCTCAAAGATCACATGTACAGTCAGGAATCAAGCAGACCAAAGCAGCCTCCCACCCGCACCCCCCTGCCAATGAAACTCAACTCTTCACTAGCTGCTTCGCCAGTACTGTCGGAACAGCAAGTAACCACAAGCAGCTGGTCTGGAATAAACCCCACCAGTCCAAACAACACCATACAATTCCTGGTCTTGTTCTCTGACTAGTTTTTCCAGAATCTCAGAATATATTGTGAATTTCCTTTTTCTATGATCCTTTATAGTAGGAAGGGGTTTGTAGCAGGAGCTGCCCTGCTTTTGCATTCAATACTTTTTCTCTAAGTGTTCACAAAATATTGCAGAGTGACAAAAACTGGTGAAGTTCTGTGAAGCATTTCAGGCCTGCCCATGATTGTATAGGCAAGCAGTGCACAACTCTGATGAAAACCAGTGTTGCTGTAAAGCTTTTAAAAGTGTCCAGCACATTCTCCTAGCTGGGAGAAATCCAGCTTCACTTGGGACCACTGAGAGGGACAAACCCTCTAAAATCCAAATCTTTCATCTAGTGATGGGTGAGTCAATCCAATAATAACTACCATGTTGGAAGCCATTTGCTCCAACAAAGACTCTAAACCGAGTCTCAGCATCTGGCAAAGATTTATAGCTGAGGAGCAGTGATGGGATTTATGATTCGAAAACTGGTGGAACCTTAAATATAGTGATCCAAGCAGGAGGTATTTTGTTCAGATATACTCTTTCAGGCTCTAAATGTTTAAAATAATAGAAAGAAACAGCAGGAAAACAGCATGGGCATCTTCATTTCGTGCACTCATCTTCACTGTACCAGTTACTCTTGAGTCAGTACTCCCAGGATACCCTCTTTGAGCTAGGTTTGAGTGAAAGATCACACTACGGAGTAACTCTTGGCTTTCAGAATAAGTCTGCAGAGTATCCTGCAGGCAAACCTGTGATGGCTCTGCCATGTGCCCAGCTGCCTGGCCGTGGCAGCAGCTGAATCCTTCTGCCAGCAGCACAGCTGGATTAAAAGTCTGCTGTCCCCCTTGGCTCTGCTAGTTTGACTGCTCAGTGATGGCTCTCTAGCCTGCTTCTGTGATGTGAGCTGCTTGACAGTAGAGCTCGTTGCTGGTACTGCTAAAATAGTTCATCTGACTGTGCTGTGGGCTCAGGGCTTCAAAATAAATCCCCGTGGCAAATCCCCGCGGCATATCGATTGCTTAAGCATCAGCAGCACTCCAGTTTTAGAACAATCTTTTCCTGCTACTAAAAAAGCGACTGTTTGAAACATCACTAATCTAAAACTGGGGCCATTCATGTGTAGAAAGAGATAACAGTGGTAATAAAATGTGAGTTTAACTCAGTATTTAACCATGCAGGAGTGCATGCCATTCAGCTAATAGGCCTGAAACAAGCTTCCCACAATAAAAAGTGGATTCTGTGTTGCTCTGCACCTTTGAGTAGGCAGTTACACCTGCACAGAGCACCACAACTGCTGTCTGCCCTGCAGGGAAATCACCCAGCAGTAGTGCGTTGGCTTTGCTAAGGTTCAGTAGATGGGACACTGCTATAAAGGAACTTGTCATGTTTGTGACAAGATGCAGAGGTTGAGAAGGTGGTATGGAACTCTTCATGATAAGTTATACTTTAATCAAACCTTTAATGCTAATTGGTGGTATTTACATCTGACCTAAAAATGGCTATGATGAATAGAAACATGTACAGATTTTATCTGCCCTTAATTTGCAACACTTGATGGTATGATGATGATTCATGATGATATGAATGTTCTCTTAAGGATTGTTTCTTCATTCATTAAAGATCTCATGCAAACCAGTTCTGTTGTACTCTAACACTATAAGCAGGTTGAGAGAGGCACCAAATTAATGTTTGTATGGCTAGAGAATAGCAGCTACTATTGCAAATTAATTACTGCTTTGCCTGGCTGACATCTTCAGAAGTGCCTTCAGCATGCTAATTCCACGTGGCTTAATAACGTATTCCTGAAACCAAAGGGTTGGAGACCTCTTTCCCCAGGATGCCATTTAAATGAGTTGTTTACTAGAGATACTTGTGAAAAAGTAAAGTTGATGGAGGTGATAAAGCAGAAAAGAGAAGGAAAGGGCTGAATCACTTGCTGTGATCTGTAGTTTCATTCAGTTAGAAGTCCACCAAACATGAGCAGAAGATTAAAGAATATTGACCTTTCGTAAAGGTATTAACAAAAAAAAATAAAGCTTTTCTCTTTTTTTTGTATGAAATTTGATTAAACTTTTTTTTTTTTGGCCATTTTTGGGCATTTAGGAACAACATTGAAGTTCAAGAGGGATGGATTTATGTTCAGAGGTCTGGACATACAAGCAATTCTGATAGTTGCTGCTGTACAGGTGACTGAGACTTGCTGTGACACCTGCGTAGGTTGTAAATGAAGCTTTGACTGGGACAGGGCTTGTGGGATCAATGTGGTGCATGTGTAATGCTGGCAGTATATACAGTATATTCCATGAGCTTCATACAACCCAGATGGATATGGATACAGTACCTCCATGGGAATAAGGTCACCAACATTATCCTGAGTCTGAGAAGTGAAGAATTAAGCTCTTCAATTAACTGCGACGTTAAGATGCCTACTGTGTCACCTGAGTTTACATCAAATAATCACAGGAGGCAAGGGGAAGGCCTTCAAACTGGATCTGTTCCAGGCACAATAATAACATTCTGCCCTGACAACAGTTTATTGGTAAAGCTGAGAGAACACTTTTGTACAGTCCCACAGATGCCAGCGGTGCTACTCGCCTGTTAAGAAGCTACTTAATACGGCCTCGACAGCCATAACCTGAGCTCAGTCACGCTTTCCTTGATCAGTAATTTTTCTACTACATGCATATGTCTGGTGTGTAAGGCTAATGAGCAAGAGGGCTGCTCCGAACAAAGGTGGGACAAGCAACCCCTACTGTAATCTGCTTTGCTTTTTGAGATTCTTTATTAAAGAAGGAGCCCCAGGGGAGAGTCTGGCAGAAGGATTCTCTCAGTCTGGAAACAGTTCGATTGACTGGGGTAATATGAAATACACTAAAAAGTACCTGTGAAAACTATGGTTGCAGTAAGTTAGAGGCAATTGCTTTGGAAGGTACCTTAGCACAACTGGCTACTTCATGAGTCAAATACATTTATCTGCTGTTGTTTTACCTGCAAGGTACTAAGCTGTGTATTTTTTTATACTTCTTCCTCTCTTTCTGCTTCCTCCCAGGATGAAAAGAATCAAGTATTAACAACAAACATCTGGCTACAAATGGTAAGTCTGGAATCCAAGTATGTGGTTTTTTTTTCCTTTTCGGTCTTTCAGTTTAATCTGGTGAATTTTAGGAAATTTTCAAGCTTCCGTTCTGTATCTTAACGGACAAAGCTAAACTGAGTGAAAACCCGTAGTTCTGAAATTCAGGTCTTGATGTTTCAGGTATTTCAGAAAACTTAAAAGAATTTGAGTCACTACATCTAAGCAGATTGCTAACTTGTTGTAGCTGATTTAGTCACAGTAAACTCTTGATCATCTAAGATAATGGTGGCCTGGGAGTCCTCAGGTAGAGTAACTGTAGGTACAAGTGCCTTATTGCAGTCAGTAATTCAACTGTGAAAAAGAACCGTACATGCAAGAAATGCATTTCGTCTGTAACAGCTGTTCTGACCAGCACTCTCAGGTGGCTCTAATGCAGGGGGTAAAGTGTTGGGAAGAGCTTTGTTACCTCCCGAGAGCTGCTGGTACTGCTCCAACCGAATGTCTCTGCCATCCGACTCGCTTTGCTGTTCCCTTAAGAAAGTGCAAGAGGGTTTTGATTAAAATAGCCACACTGCTTCCGTGTTTTTCAAAATGTTGTTTAAACGTAGATCATCATAAAATGTTAACTGTGAGTAAGAGCTTTTTTATATTACTTCTCTAAATTCTGTTTCTTGGTTACATGACTAAAATGGGGATTGGAACATCAGTTTCCTGACGTTCAGCTGGGAACAGTATACTTTTTCCTGGTTTCCCAGTTTGGTTTGCCCACATATAGTGTTATTTATCAAGCAGTAGCTTTATTTTACCTTAGTTACTGTAGTTGTCACAGAATTCCACATCCTCTCTTATTGCTTAACTGTAATTATTGCCACCACTAGATAGCACAGCAGAGAACTTTTCCCCCATTAACTCATTGCTGGGCACTCAATAAATGAAACATATAATAGAATATTCAAGAACTTTCTGAGAATATTTTGAATTTCTTTTCTCTTAAAGGTTAACTATCAAGAGAGCTGTTCCTAAGCAAAGGAACCTACACGGATTTATTCTGAACTTGATTGATTAGTTGTTTGCACTAGTTTAAATTAAGACTTAAAATTAATATGATGCTTTTTATCACGCTGACTACTGGGCTCCTAATGCTTCCACAAAACATTTCTACCATAAACTTGTGCTTTACGAAGATGGGGTGGGGTATGGGGAGCTTTCTCCATACTATAGCAGCTAGGATGAGAATTTGCCATTAGCTGAACTCCAGCCTGTATTACAGAAAGTTAACGGTTTGGGTTAAGGAAAGGTTTAGAGAAGAGCTTTATTATTGAACGTAATCATGCAGCTTCTGGAGAAACTTTACACCCTTCAGTTTCCTTAACCAGCTCATTCAGTTTAAATGTATTCTATTGTCTTTTATTTAACATTTTTTATAGAGCACCTCTCTTGCACTGTGGTAGGCCTTAGGAAAAAAACGAAATTCTATTTTGATGACCTACGAAGGATAGCATGGCTATTCCATTTACTCACAAAGAAAAGCTGACAAGGAGGAAGTATCCAGCTAATGTTATTTTACAGGCTTGTTGTACAGCAGGATTAAAACTGTCAAATATAATATGTTTTTGGCTTGGAGCTACGATGGCAACAGTTACTATGATTTCTTACCCGGAAAACATGACAATTCATACTCAAGAAGCGATCACTTATTTTCCTTCTCTCTTATCCCACAGCATACTTCTTTCTGAGATTGTTTTTTCCCCCTAAGGAAATTCCTGACTCTTTTATATATTCGGTATTAATTTTGATTTATTCACCTTAGCACCTACTATATGTGGAGCACGTTAAGACTGCAATGAGCAGATCACTGTAAAAAAAAAAATGTAGCTACTCCTCATGGTCTGTGCATACATTAAAAAAAAAAAGGAAAAAAGAGATATGTTTGCATATTAACTGTCCATTAATGGTATACTAGACAGATTGAGAGCATGCTTAAGGGAAACATATATCATTTTATTATGGTCTGAAATAAGTTTTTCCATGAATTTCCCACTCCACCCAGTTTCTTGATACATATGTGTGTGTATGATCAGTGATGTATCTTAAATACATTTAATGTAATCATCACTGAAAAATGCAAAAACTAACCCGGGAGAAAGGAGAATATAAATCTAGTATTTTATACTTGCAGACTCTTTGATCCTGACCACTATCTCCATGGTAATACTGTTCAATATCAAAATCATGGAATCATCTTGATCTCAGTTACAGCAGGAGCCTTGCCTAGTCACACAGATTGATACTGCCCCAAGTTCCCTGAGCCGTTTGCTATTTTAATCTGCACCGGATGTACTTCAGCTCCAGTGGAGATTGTAGCTCTAAAGTTAAAACAAAACGAGGCAGCTTGTGTCCAGCTGGAGGCGTCAGCTCTTTGTACGCACAGCTCAACAGAGCAGCCACGCAATCTACTTAACATTGTCTCTCATACTTTATATTAAAGTTTTCTATCGCCCTTTGGACTGTCTTTACATCATTATCACCCTATGCTACCTTGTGCTGGCCATGAGAACTCCTAAAAGAAGTCAGTATAAGATATTATTGAGCATATTGAAACAAGTCGCTGCAAGCCAACAACAGCCCCCAGGTTTAAATGCCTCGAAACAACACATCGTGTTTGTTTATATTGCTGGGCTTTGTAAAAAAATAGAGGTATCATGAGGATCTCGGAACTTCTACCTTCCACAAAACATGAAGTGGTGAAAAATACAGTGACATTTGCCTATTAGGAAGCTCGTGTGAAACAATTTACTGTAAAAATAAAATTTCCCAGAGAAAAGATGAGAAGTTGATCAGCGTAGAGAAGCTGTGTATAGATGAATGTGAGCAACACACACAGTTCAGTTAGAAAACGGTGAATGGAGCAGGGAGGGAGAAGAAAAAACAGTGAACAGAGCCGATTAGATATTCTGATTTAAGATTTTGGTAAAAAAACTATTAGCTGTAAAGGAAAAGAAAAAAGGAGAAAACGAACGCGATAAATATGGAAGCACAGGCCAAGAAACTGCATAAAGGCTTCACGCGAGATGTGTGATGAACGCTACCAGGTGTGTTGTACGCAGCAAAACGGTCACTTACAAATACTGTTCTAGAGGTACAAGAATGAGTTTGAAAACCTGCAGCATGAGGCTAACTGGGGACTGCCTGTGACAGCAATGCAGGGAATTATATAGAAGAATTTGATGTGAATACCCCGTGAGATTACCTCCACAATACCCTCTGGAAATCTTTTCTGCCCTTCCTGCCAGTCAGAGGTTTGGACAAGGGCCACTGGACTGTTGAAATGCTAACTCTTGTACAGTTCCTCACCCATTGCAAAGTTTATATTTAAAAGACTAACATTTTGCATTGCAACAGCACCGAAAACCTGGAATTTGCACTATAAGTTATGTAATACCTACAGCTATGTGAAGTTAACGTAGATAACAAAATATGGTGATAGAGAGAGGTACAACATAACAAAGCATAGAAATTACAAGAAAAAAATAAATTTTATGAAACAAAATTAACTTTATTTCTTACCTATACCCTTAGCACACAACAGTAACCACCCTTGTATCCTGACAGGTCATCTGCTTAGTAGGGGGTGAAGGACAACCTCATTTTCAGGAAAACACAGTAGCTCCTGCTGGTATTTCTCAGGAGGTAACCAGCTGGGTAGAGCTGCCCTGGTCCTTGACTGGCTGCGGGTCGGGGCGCTACTCATTTTTGTGACTGTGCAGGACCATATGCTTCAATGACAGACAGGATCTGGGGGTTTAGCCGCGCTGGCCACAGAGCAAACCCCCCTGGTCTGAGTGTGACAGACTCCCTGCCTGTGCTGGCAGTGACAGACAGGGTGACAGGAGCACGGGTGGCCCCCGGGGCAGGTGCCAGCCAGGAAGGCAGCTTGTGGGACAGTGCAGAGCTGCTTCAGGCCACAGGGGCTGCTGAGACCTCCTGTGGCAGCATTACCTGCTCTGCCATTTTGGCTGTTCTCCCTGTCGGCAGCGACCGTTGGCTGCTCTGCCTCATGTCTATAATCAGGTTACGATCATATAAGAATTCCCCAAAACAGAAAACAAAGTTGTCTGTGAAGATAAACGTAACTGAAGTTAATCTATGAATTGTAAAAGAAAAACTGCTCTATCCCAAATCAGCACCCGAGACAGCATAAACAATGAAACACAAGCACCCCAAATCTTCATTTATAGGCTGAACTGCAGCGTAGATTGAAATTGCTTCCTCGTTGAGCTTTGCGTGGCCTAATTCACCCTTTCCAAATATTTCACTGCCTGAAACTAGATAGTACCTCTTTAACAAGAGAACCCGTATTGTTTCAGGCTGTCCAGTCCCTAGAGAACTAAGGTGAATCAGTGGATGAGACAACCTAACTTAAATTTTGTGTGTGTGTGTGTCTTAGTACTGGACAGATCATTATCTACAGTGGAACGTCTCTGAATACCCAGGAGTGAAGAATGTCCGTTTTCCTGATGGACTGATTTGGAAGCCAGATATTCTTCTCTATAACAGGTACACACACTTGTGTTTTTTTGGTGTGGGGAAGGAGAGAAGGTCGTAGAATTATAGAAACAGCCCCGGTTGGAAGGGACCTCAGAAGATCAACTGGTCCAGCCCTTTTGTCGAAAGGGAGCCTAGATGAGATTGTCTAGCACCTGTCCAGTCACAAAGATAAGGCAAGGCATATGACTAAATCAACTCAGAAAAATGCGAAGTTTTGAAATACTTTTCTAAAACTTTCAAGGTGTTTGGAATACTGGAAGATCACTAGTCTGCTGGTTACACAGCAGAAAGTCATATTTGCAGTAGTTCATACTTTTCTGGCTGTGTTTAATGGTAGAGGTAGTGATAATTACCTCTCAAATTATTTAGTCTGAATGCTTACTCGTGAATTCTAATCTGACACTTGACTGCTAGTCTAGTTTTAGTTCAGGTTTAGAGGCAGGATAGGTAAATGCCAGTAAATATGTCTGCATTTTCTTATGTCCAGGATTGGTGTCACTCTTTCTGCTACAAAAATAGCTGAGTACTTGCTGCTGTCCTCTTCAAACCATTTGTTCTGCTGTCCTCTTCAAACCATCTGGTTTCAGGGACAGACAGATTGCCAGTGGATTCACTGCAGAACCTTTGGCTGACATTGAGAGATTCTTTGGCTGCACCATGATACGGTAGTTCCCACTGTGGAATTCATTTAGTTTAAAAAGGTATAGCGCTGAGAACTGCCTAGTTGTGAACAGCTTGCCTTGTTCTGTAGCCATTATGGGCCCGTGTGCTGTTCCCCAGGTAGTGGAAAGACCTCACATCTGCTTTGTACATGCTGCACTGGCTCTTTTGTGGTAGCCAGGGTATGTTGTTATTTCTTTGCCCGTGTGGATGACATGAACCTTTTGTCTTCCTGATGGCTTTCTTCCTGTTTCTCTGCCACATGTCTCCTAAGAACACAACCCTGCTGTGTTTCTCAACCTCATTTTCCCTCCCGACTCCAGGAGCTGCTCTTTGTTGGCACGAGACCTTGAGAATAGCTGTACCCAATATGTCAGCTGCAGTTATGCTCCCTTTTGCCATCTGATGATCACTTTTAAGGTCAATGTCACTGTCACAGGTGTCGTTGAATTGTAGTAACGTGATAACAGCACCCTGTGACAGCATTTCTCAGCCACCTGAACATTTCTCTCTAGGGTCTGTATTACTGCTTTGCATACAGCATGATGCTGTGCTTCTCTCAAGGTGACATTAATACTGAATGATTTGAGGTGATCTCCACTGGAATTCACCGTACTTAGGTAACTGCCTGTCAAGATTATCTCTGTTTCTGGTATAAGCATGCCAATTAGCACTTCAGTTGTCTATGCACCAGCCTAAAAACCCTTTCAAATGTTCTGTACACAAAACGAAACAGCAACCTGGAGAGGTATTTTTGCAACGTTCATCTCGGTTAATATATTTTTTCGATGCAAAGTTGTTCTCTTGAGCATTTATTTCTAGCTACCTTGATCCTTGATTCCATAAATGACAGTATTCTTGGGAGAATCCAACAAATCATGCATTCATTTTCATTCTCCTGCTGAATAGCACACTGTGTATGCCATAAAAATGGTACTCTACAACAGCAGTTGAGAGGTTTCCAAAAGAATGAATTATGACCATATTCTTCCTCACATATATCACGGAGAGAGAGACTTTAAGTGTGTCTGAGGATGCTGCAGTATTTAGGTATGTATATCCAAAATGAAAGGGTATTTTTTTAGAAATTAGTAATATTAATATGTACATGTAACTGTAGCTGCAGCACATGTAACAATAATATGAAAATCCGAAAACACTAGTTTTCTGTTAATACAGGGTTTTGAATTTTGAGATTTTTAACTACAATGTAGTTATGAGGTGATTATTCTACAGTGTTTCTATTTTGAACACATATTTAATCCAAAAATCTTATTCAGAGTTTAGTGAGAGAGCGAAGCGATGTAAAACAAGGTCTCATTCCTGCATGAAATTGCATTGGGAATGTTACAATGTTCTCACATAATGACATGGTATTTTGAGATAGGTGCTTTCAATTTTTATGCACTTCACTAGGGATGTACATCTGCAGTTACAAATAAATTAATGAACTATAAATTCACTTTTCACTATGTCTTGAGTCATTATGCATCTTGCTACAGCCTAGTACAGAGAAACCTGTGGCAGCCGTAGTAAATTTTACAAGCAGTCTATTGTGAAGAGAGCAGGGCCAGTTCATCTGTAGTTTTTCTGAGGGAAGAAAATCTTGGCCAATATACAAATGCCAGAATTGACTGTGTTGGCGGCATCTGGCGCTCTTCCACTTTTTTTAGTTCTATTAGACTTATTAAAAGTGCTCATTTCTGGTGGTATTTTTTTTCGAAAGTATTTTTCCACAGTATTCACTAGTTCATGGAATAACAAAAATTCTGATAGTTATGTCTCATTTTAAGTTTCATTTTTACGGTTCTATAAACCTGAGATTTCCCAGTTTGGTCCCAGTGGGATTATATCTGCCAGGTACAGCTTTGACATCGCAATGTACTGCAGTCAGTATCTGCTTTCAAGGAGTTATACCCTGAAGAAGAAATGTAGAAAAAATGGATTTCTATCCTTTGAGTTCAAAGTCTCATTGAGCAAAGGCTTAGCTACTTGGTACATTCCCAGTTGAAGCACTGCATTTCAAAAAACAATTAGAAGCAGAGTGTAGAAAAATGCATAAGCTCCTTTTTCATACAGGAATCTGAGTACCTCTTGATACTCTTTCAAGAATGTGTCTTACGAAAGGCAAAGTCACGTGGCAACGAAACCTAAGTTCATTTGCCGCTTGCGTCCTTTCAAATATTTTGGTTTTGCCTATTGCCAGAAATGGCAGCAAGGTCTTAGAAGCAGCCCTCTGGTGCTCAGCTACCCTCCGCTCGAGGGGAGGGGGACAGAATCTAGCCTAGGAGGCACAGAATTTTATTCCTAGTCATTATTTTCCACTTTACAAGCAATTTGCATGGCATGTATGTTTTGCATCCTAAATTTAATCATAGAATCCTAGAATGGCCTAGGTTGGAAGGGACTTTAAAGATCATCTAATCCAACCTCCCTGTCACGGGCAGGGACGCCTCTCTACTAGATCAGGCTGCTCAAGGCTCTGTCCAACCTGGCCTTGAACACCTCCAGGGAGGGGGCAGCCACAGCCTCTCTGGGCAATTTATTCCAGAGTCTTGCCACCCTCGGACTGAAGAATTTCTTCCTAAGATCTAATCTAATCTATTCTCCTTCAACTTAAACCCATTTCCCCTTGTCCTATCAGTGGACGCTCTTGTAAAAAGTCCCTCCCCAGCCTTCCTGTAGGATCCCTTCAGGTATTGGAAGGCAGCTCTTAGGTCCCCCCGAAGTCTTCTCTTTCCAAGACTGAACAATCCCAGCTCCCACAGCCTGTCCTCGTAGCAGAGCTGCTCCAGCCCCTGGGTCATCTTTGTGTCCCTCCTCTGAACATGCTCCAACAGATCTATGTCCCTCTTATGGTGGGGACACCAGAACTGGACGCAGTATTCAAGGTGGGATCTCACAAGAGCAGAGTAAAGGGGGAGAATCCCCTCTCCTGCCCTGCTGGCTCCGCTTCTCCTGATACATCCCAGGACAGGGTTGGCCTTCTGGGCTGCAGGAGCGCCCTGCTGGCTCAGGTTGAGCTCCTCATCTATCAACACCCCCAAATCCTTCTCTTCAGGGCTACTCTCAACCCACTCTGTGCCCAGTTTGTATTTGCAACTAGGAAAAAAAAAAAGTAGGGTAAAACTAACCTGTCTCGCCACGGTCTAACTACATGTTTGAGTTTCATCATCTAGCCCTTATTAATTTCAAGTCAAAGCCATTGCTTGTCTGTGTCTAATATAGAAACCTCCTGCAGGGCTTTAAGTGTGGTTTTCTAAGGAAACAAGACTTCGGCGCACGTGTGCGTGGACACCTGTGTCAGTATATGTTTGCGTATGATCCTTCTTGCTGCCCCTTTCCCCAATATCCTGTGAATCCTTCTCTGCCAAATTCCGCAGTACAACCCCTAGAGATCTGAGCGGTAACAGTTTCTGAAAAATGTCATGAAAACAGGCAGCCAAGATGATGGGGGAGAACAATTAGTGCTGCCTTGGAACTGAACTGCCTTTTCCTCTCAGAGTGCTAGAATCCATTCGTGCTGTATACACAATATTTTCTGCTTGTCCTCAGAGTTCAAATTAAATAGTTGCAAAGATTTTAAACGCTGTGCAACTCCAGATGGGCAAGTAATTATTTGGATTTAATTTTCTCTTCTCTGCACAGACCAGTCCAGATATTCTTTAAAATGTAATTTCTTCAAATATGTAAGGGGAAAACAAAATGCAAAGTAACTGACTAAAATGATGACTGCTTTATTTCAGCCTCTGAGATCCAAAATTTGCATCAGAATAGATCAAAGTGCTCTTTTTAAAAAAAGAATACTTCAATAGAGTTTTCCTGCTGGAAATAACATACTGTTTATTATACTTTACTTTTTTTCCTAGAATTATGAATATTTCACTTTCTCCCCATCTCAGATTCTTACTGTATTTTTCTGATATTTTAGAAGGCGATTAGAAAATTATGAGATACTAAACCACTAATAGGCAAAGAGACTGATCAGAGACTTGTCATGTTCAAATCAACCTGGAGACAACACAGGCTTTTAGATCAACAAAAGCAGAGACTTCGGGAAGAAACCAGACCCTGAGGCTCGTGCGATCTCCTCGGCTCTGCCGCAGAGCGGCTGACACTGGGTTTGCCTCGTGTGCCAACCTGTCCCCGCAAGGTGCCTGTTTGGAAAGCACAAACGATACAAAAAAAAAGTATGTAGCCTGTGTCTCACTGTGCAGATCCCCTGCACGAACGAAAGCCGGAGAAAGGAGCCTCATGTCTAAAATCAGGGCCAACAGCCAGCAGACGCGAACTCAACACGGCAGTTCCTGAAGTAATTTTGAGATGCAAAGATCACTCACTGCTAGTACCTTCTGTGCAATTTAATCTAGGCACCAATTTCAGTAACTGTGACCTTTTTTTCCAATACCTAGGTCCTAAACTTTAAAGAATGTGTAGATCAGAAACGGTAATACTGCAGTAGTAAATGGGAACTGTGAAATGGAGCGCAATACTGTGTGAGTGAATATCCATTGCAAAGCTAAATAACCCAAACATCCTTCATACAGTGATTTAAGTCAGCAGACTTACTAAACTTTCATGGGAAAGAGTCTTTACTTAACCATCTAAATGTTGAAAATAGGTTGTTTCCCATCTGGAAGTTCTTAACATTTTAATATCTAGTAAATTCCTGGGTTATACTGTCAGATATAGTTGAGAGATTCCTTGGCAGTAGCTGCCAATTCATAATTTGAAGCACTTTCCAAGCAACATTATGGTTCTTTTCTAGAGACTTGTAAGAACAGCACGCTATAGGGGCGACCTCGCCAGCACCACCACGCTGACACCTCTCATAGGCTTTATTTTTTTTGCCAAACCCAGTTTGTGGATTCTGAAGTAGATGATGAAGATTGCATTAAACAGTCTTATGCAGTAACGTTCGCCCATGCAAATGTGTAGAACGAGACACTGGAGTATCCATCTCCTGAGTATTTATTAGCTACTGTTGATATATTTCTCTAGCAGATCTCTCTGTGCAGTTACTCGAGAAGTGTTTTTTAGAGGTGCTTACTTTCCAAATGGAAATCAGTAGATCAACAGGCGCTGTAATGAACGTAGCGGGATAGGTGAGCAGCAAGAACGAGGTGCCTCACCTTCATCTACAGTAGTTAATCAGGAACAAATCCAAATCAGTTACTCTGAAGCCACAGAAAACTGGTGACGGGAGAAAAGCTGTCAAATTTTTGGGGTGAAATAACCCTTTTATGAAGAACAGATTCGTCTCGGATATTGTTCATCCAGTCAAACTCATTTTGTTTCTTCCCTATTCTAGTGCTGATGAAAGATTTGATGCTACATTTCACACTAATGTTTTAGTCAATTCTTCAGGTCATTGCCAATATCTGCCACCAGGTAGGCTGTTTTCATGTCATAAATTTTGATACCTCAGACTACTTATGCATGGTGTGTTTTCAAATTTGACAGATTCGCTGATATTTTACTTATCTAGCCAGCATTGTCTGATAGGTTTAAGCCTAGATGAATTACGTGGTTAATACTTTTGTATGAAAACCACCATACAAGACACATTTTTCGATTGCAACTATGTAAATTCTCCTGTCATAATGCACTATTTCAGAAGTGCAGACATATAAAAGATGATAAAAAATAACAGCTCTGTTAAAGCCATGGCAATGCCGCTCCATCAAAAATTACTTCGTTAATCTAGCTGTTACCTCTGTTAATACATTAACTTTACAGCAAGATGCTTGGTAACATCTTGGACGTATCTTCTATTTGAAATGATTCACTGGGTGCTTTATCACAACAATTTTTAGTCTTAAAGGAAAGGAGTCTGTGATATTTATTTGATATAAAAATTGTATCACTGACTGTCTGGATACATAGCAGTGGAGTACTGTTTCTGTTCCCAAACTCAATTAACATAATTCTTAGAAATAAGTTCCTAGAATCTGAGTATTAGAAACTACAGTAATAGAGCCAAGTGCTTTCAAGACAAATTAGTTTATCCCTGTGAGATGCCCAGAGGATTTCAGGGGTTTGCCTGTTATTCTTGTGATTTAAGGTGTTCCATTTGGTGGGTTTTTTTTTTTTCAATTCAATTCTGGAAGATGCTAAAGGACAGGGACTGACTCAACAGGGGAAAAACAGACAGCTTTCGTAAATAAATCAAGATCATGTGAATCTAATAAGACAACAAATAATCTTTCAGGATTTCTTATTTTATTCAGTAAAAGAAATAGCAGAAACAGATTGCATATTCTGCTTCATTTCTTTCTTTAAATATTCTATCTAGAAATCTGAGCTCTTTTTTAAATATTCTCCCAGTACATGCCAAAATGGAAATGTAGTTCAAAAAAAAAGTTTATGACATCAATACAGTAACAGTGCAGTTTCTTCTTTTTTCTATAACTGACTTTTGCCATATGTCGAAACAACTGAAATTAAGTACGTTTTACAAATGAAAACAGAGGGTGCAATGTAGAACAAAGTCTGGTTACAAAACGTACACAAAATTACGTGGAACAAGCGTTTAAACTAAGTGCTCTTCTTTAAAATCTAATCTAGGCATATTTAAAAGCTCGTGTTACATAGATGTGCGCTGGTTTCCATTTGACGTTCAGAAGTGTAACCTGAAGTTTGGATCCTGGACTTATGGAGGCTGGTCCTTGGATTTACAAATGCAAGAAGCAGATATATCTGGCTATATTTCAAATGGAGAGTGGGATTTAGTAGGTAAGGTCTTGATTTCTTATTTACACTGTGAGCTTACAGCCTTATCTCCACTGCTGGAATAATAATTGGGAGATGAAGATGGGAATTAAATTAATAACTGACTGAGCTAGTGGCATCTGAAATTCTGAGAACAGACGTAAGATGAAAATCAACATTAAAAAGTAGATGACAAAGTTGCTAAGATGACAAAGTTTGCTAAGTATCGTTTCTCTGATTTTCCTTTATTATCTGACAAAAATGACTTAATTGGGAATTACGCTTAAGTAGTTTTACCTACAGTGAAACTTTGAAAGCTACATTTATTCTTTTTTAAAATAAACACTGCATAATATACATTTTTTTCACAATAATTTCTGGTTTTCTCCCCCTTGCCTCCTACACAGGAATTCCTGGGAAGAGAACTGAGAGTTTTTATGAATGTTGTAAAGAACCCTACCCAGACGTGACATTCACAGTAACTATGAGACGCAGGACTCTCTATTACGGACTCAATCTTCTTATTCCTTGCGTACTAATATCATCACTTGCTCTGTTAGTTTTTCTGCTTCCAGCAGACTCAGGAGAAAAGATCTCACTAGGTAAATCCTTCATGGGATACTTTAAGTATGAACAAACCAAAAAAAGTTGTTCTTTTAGAAGTTTTTTGAACACTCTTAGTAGGCAAAGAGGAATAGCTTGTGCGCCCTACTCTGGCTAATGAGCTGTTTTTACTGTTTGATGATGAACCTGTGGGTACACTGAAGTTGTGACATGGAGAAGTTCCAGCCAACCAAGCAGAAGCGGGGTAATTCCTGACTGCCTGCCTTGAAAAGCAGGATTTAATTTTTTTATGTTTATTTGCTGAAGAAAAATCTCACATTGAGTAAAGCTTAGGCTTAGAAATATGCATTTGAACACCGTAACATGAAATCCTTCTTAATATTTCCTTCTAATAGCGAGTTGTATTAAGAGCCTAAGATGCTTTCTCAGAAAGATTGGTTCTAACTGCTGTTATTCTAATTTTAATAGTGAATTTTAAGTCAAGTATTGATTTGTGAAACAAATCTGATGACTTTAAGTACTTGATCCTTAAGATAGAGGCTAAATATGTAACAAAACTTTTTGCCCCATCTAAAACTCCAAATGCACTCTCTTTTACTAAGTGAATATAGCTATTAAAAGGTAGAAACAAAATTGACATTTCTCCAGAACACGGCTTAATTGAGTAGCAGCCTCCCTAATCGTGAAGTCCCTCCACATATTTTAAGATTATTAAGATGAATCCTTTGTTCCCAAATTATTTCCCACCTGATGATGACTCCTTATTGTTTAAGACTAGTCCCCAGAAAAAGAGTTAAGTCTTGGTTTGGAAAGATGGGAACACTGTGGAATAGAAATCAAACTCCAAAAATCAACAGTCAAGACTGTTTGGGCATAGCCATGTGCAAAACCCAACAGCTAGTACGTAAAGGTATTATATATCTGCCCAAGACAGCAAAGCTGTTTTTCAGGAATAACATCCATTACACCACCAGTAACTCCCACACCAGTTAACCAAGTGTCATATGCTCAACCACTCAAAAATCAAACCACACTTCCAAAACAAACAAGCAGCAAGAATTACTGTGATTTACCTCAGCTAATTAGCAAACGGTGATAAAAGTTGAACAGTTCCAAGGATCTAAAAATACATGTCTGTGCTAGCTTTGGTACTAGTTTGGCAGCACTGCTACCCTAAATCTGAGGTAGCACAAGACGGAATAGGAGTACCACTAACACGCTAGTGTGAGGGTAACAGTGGGAATGCATCTTCCAAGGAGCACCCTTCACATTTGTTTTCTACTTCTTACTGCCTTGTAATTACAAGCCGCTGATCTAATTTCATACTTCATGTTTATCTTTCAGGTATAACAGTTTTATTGTCTCTTACTGTCTTCATGTTACTCGTGGCTGAAATTATGCCAGCAACATCCGATTCTGTGCCCTTAATTGGTAAGCTAAATGCAGCTTTTATTCGCTTTTAGTTTTTGTCAAAAGAGGTGTTGTGACTTTGCGTGAAGGCCAGCAGTAAATTACCACCTGTACCACGGCCTAAATTTGAAAAATTTTGTCAGTTGATGAGAGGCTCCGGTGAGTGTGATCGCCTACACAACTTCCAGGCTGTCTGCTCTGAACAAATCAGAGAATCTCTGTGTATTTTGGGAAGGCGTTAAGGGAGTCAGTTCTCCACGGAAAAAGTTACCGCGGTTTCAGCACAACTGGCTGGACATTAGGAATTCAGAGCTAAATATGATTGAATCTTCCCATTGTAATTGCTCAAACAAACTTTTCAAAAGAACTACTAGCCAGTCTCTACAATAGTGGCGAAAGAAAATTAAGAAGACAATTTTTTTTCAGGGTTCCTAGAAAAGGCAAGTGCTCAGGTTCCACAGAGACAATTGCTAAAGGCTGGCCATCTTCTCAAAATAACAACCTCTCTTTCTGCTTTAGGGAAATGTTTCAAAAGTACCTAAAGTAGCACTGAAGAACAACTTAACACTATGTACACATGTCTATAAACACCCCTTATAACAGTTACAAAGCAGTATCAGCCAAAGTATATTGCTGTAATTATCTGTTTATTTTTCAGCTCAGTATTTTGCCAGCACTATGATTATTGTTGGTCTTTCTGTTGTTGTCACTGTTATTGTTCTTCAATACCATCACCATGATCCAGATGGAGGGAAAATGCCCAAATGGGTAAGCTCTGATTTTCATTTATTGTCTACTGCATAAACATCCAGATCAGAGACGTGACAGAGTAGCTTGTAACCCATGTTTACTGCTTACTGTTAAAAACATAAATCCTTCCTAAACTTTTTTTTTTAAAGTAGCATCACCAGAAATGAGATGTCTGAATCTGTTTCATGTGCTTGGCTTAGAGTGTGTGTGTGTGTGTGTGAGAGAGAGAGAAAGAATGAATATACCCTAACTTGCTTCTGTGTATTCTCCTTCACAGCAGCTAGAAGCTGATTTTGCAAAAAGCTGAATATATAAATGAAGGTGATCTTCAAATAAGCTGCAGATATCAGAAGTGAAACACGTAGAAGGAAAGAGTATGGGGTTGATAGAATTATAAATGCATTAAATGTACTACCCTCGAGGTGCAAGTGTGCAGCTGCTCCCTAGTTAGCTGCTGTGCATACAAAAACGTCAATAGCCTAAAAGGCACGTGTTCAAGTGAAGTGAAACTTGCTCTGAAAATCCTCATCTTTATATCTCTGGTCAGGAACATCTGTAAAGTGCAATGGAAAATTTAAGTATTTTTCTAAGCACATAACATTTTGGAAATACATTATAAAGAAAGTGTTTTTTTACAGAGAACATTACACTAGTATTGGATTACTAAATAACGATGAATAGACAGGTAGCTTCCCAGTCCTCCCGGCTTCACTCAGCACATGGCAGCATCAGGCATTACTGAAGATGGAAAGACCTTTCTCTTTTTTTCCTCTTTAGAACAATGAGCTATTATTATCTTTACTAGCCAAAAAGAATGTGCATACAGCAGTGCCCTGCAGACAAGAGATAACGAGATATTCCCTGGCCTATTCTGGGGTAGTGACTTTAAAATAAATTTCAATGAAAAGAATAAAAGGTATATATCTTTAGATGTGTTTTTGGTGGCCTGAATGGGACAAATGTTTAGTGCTGAGCCAAACATCCTCCGAAAATAGAGTACTTGGGGTTGAGGAGTGAGCTTGAATGTTGAGAAGCTGAAGTCCATTAAATATTTTTTGGATACTTGTGGATTTTTGATCAAGCCCTCAGTTAATGGAATATTGTCCTTCTTGGTGAAGCTTGATAGTGTAAGCAAAGTTACAGGGTAAGATCTGTCTCTGATTGGGATGTTTGCCTGAATGTAATATCTGTTCTGAGCAGCAATCTACAGTCAGAATAAATGAACAAAATCTAATACTAATTACAGTGTAAGAGTTGCACATTATATGAGACAGTAATATTTCAGTAGTGCTCTGGAAGAGAAACACTGGAATAAGCTCTTAAAATCTGATTGAAATAAATTACAGAATCTGCATCGAACTGGAACAGTCTCTGGCTTGCCTGCAATTTCTGTAAGGCTGGATTAAGGCAATGTGGAAAACAACAAAATGATGCACACTGATTAAATTTGTAACTTTTTTTTTTTTAAAAAAAAAAATACTTTCTTCATACTATATCCAGGTCTGTTTTCTAACATCTGCAATCAGCTGTCATTAAAGCAATGTAGATGTCCCTGCTCACTGCACGGGGGTTGGACTAGATAACCTTTAAAGGTCACTTCCAGCCCAACACGTTCTATGATTCCATGAGAACAAAGCCAAAACATGGTAAATCTTGGGGGTCCAGTCCAGTCCTGTACAGCATCTGTTTTAGCAACCCCCTCCAAACAGTACTGTCATGACAATTTAATATTAGAACCCAATGAGTGAGAGAATTGTAATTTATTGACTACAATCAAAAGTAGCCGTACTAAGACTATAAAAAAGTAACTCTTCAGCTTTTTTTTTTTTTTTTAATTCATGGTTTCTAGTAGAGGTGGAATAGGCTGCCCTATTGCTATTCAAGTGAAAGAGAAAATCAACGCTATGGAGACAGAGAAGGGAGGACTTGCAATAGTGATAATAATCAGCCTGAGGCAAGCAACAGCACTGCTAGAATAAGAAAGCAGCCTCAGTGACTGGCAAATGAATCAGCTGAAAAACCGTGGCACCATTTTCTAGAACTCCTGTGCAGACTAAGCAGAGACCATGGACCAGACAGTGACCCAGGCTGCAAAAATACCAGTAGCGCCCAAAGAAGGTGGCTGTATGAGGAGGTGCTTACTCTGAAAAATTTTCTTTCAGACAAGAATCATCCTTCTCAACTGGTGCGCTTGGTTTCTGAGGATGAAAAGACCAGGGGAAGATAAAGTACGTCCTGCCTGTCAACATAAACAGCGCCGATGTAGCCTATCAAGTGTGGAGATGAACACTCTGAGCGGACAGCAATCCAGTAATGGGAATATGCTGTACATTGGGTTTAGAGGGCTGGAAGGGGTTCACTGCACACCTACCACTGATTCAGGGGTGATCTGTGGGAGGATGACCTGCTCACCCACCGATGAAGAAAACCTGCTGCACAGTGGCCACCCCTCTGAAGGTGACCCGGATTTGGCTAAAATCTTGGAAGAGGTCAGGTACATTGCAAATCGATTCAGAGACCAGGATGAAGAGGAAGCCATTTGCAATGAATGGAAGTTTGCAGCCTCTGTAGTGGATCGTCTCTGCTTGATGGCCTTTTCAGTCTTCACAATCATTTGTACAATTGGTATTTTAATGTCAGCACCCAACTTTGTAGAGGCTGTGTCTAAAGATTTTGCTTAACTCCTAACTACAATCCGATTCTCTAAAGTATGATATGTAGCGAATAAGAGTGCGTTTCCCATCTGATCGCTTGTTTTTAATGAGCATACTGCTTCTCATCATCCGCTTTCTTTTGCCACCCTCTCTGGTCTTGGGTTTGTTTTGGAAGAGTGGCACCGTTTCAGAAGGGAAGCCAAGGGTTTCTCCCTGGGCTGCCCGTGCACAGCTCCTCTGAGCGCTCTTCTGTGGGAGATTCCAAGTGGCTGCGAGTCCCTTCAGAGTGACAGGCTGTATCGCACCACCATCTCCTACACATTTTCAAACTGGCTAATATAAAAAAATAACAGAGAGGCAATGCCAGAAACGTCACTTCTTTCACACTTTGTTATAAAGATAGAAGGTTGTCCATCTTTACTATTTGAATGAGTGATTATAAACACATTAATAGAGGATTAAGTCCAAATGGATGGGAACTCAAACAGCAGAGAGAAAAGGGAGAAACAGTTTGCTTTTCAGTTACTGCTTCTGAGTTGTGGCATGCAACTCTCCAGCTCACTCTTAACCAGTCAGACCCTTAACTCCCTCCCTGCATTTTACAGAGCATATGTGACTTCACAGGATTCTGAATTTGCCTCAGACACCAGAAATGTGAAAGTTAAAATGTCCTTCTACATATTTTTGGATTTGACCTACAAGTTTGGCCTGAATTCTTAAGCAAGCTTCACAGTAATTTTTGCAGTGTTTACTAGTTCTTCCCAGAAGGACTTGCTTTCAACTGCTGACCTTCTGAACTACCGAAAAGAAGGTTTTATGATGCCTTTATCCTCACTTGTTTAAAGAAAAATAAAAAAAATACACGTGTCTCTTTACTGTTAACCAGATTCCAATGTGGAAAAAGTAACTCAGTGTCTTGTACAGGCTTAAGCACAAATGAAGAATCTAAAGCCAAAAGAAGCCCTTAAATCCCATGAAAATTAAATGATTGATGTGTTTTATGCTTAGCCTTTTATAGACCTTCTGTTGAGTCACCGTAACATGGCTTTACAAGGCAACTGCACCTTTTCTGCTCAGTTCATCATCCAAAGAGCACTAACGAATAATAAAGCTTTCTTGGATCCGATATAAATTATGAATTATATAAACATGTATTTATATATGCACACTGCATATATGTCCAAGGAAAGGTTTAGACTTTAATACAAATTCTTTTAAGTCTAGACAGACATGTGCAAAGGCAAACCTAGTAGTTCATCGCTTTCTGTTATTTCCGATTTTGAATTCTTCTGTCAAAATATGCTTAGATTTGACATGTCTTCGATGTCTTAATGAAAAGAACTGAGCTTTGAATATAGAACCTGAAAATTCACGAGCACAAAACAGCTGAGAATTAGTTGTCACACCAGTATTGCCGACTAGTGACATAAGTGGTGAAAGACGCGAGGGAGGATTACTTCAGCATTGAGTGCTTGCTTTTTCGTACTGAATCCCAAATTTTTGGCTGAGGCCTTTGGAGACACAAACTGAGGGCCATTGTACGATGTTTCTGCAGTGACACAAGGTCTCAGTTTCTCTCTTAAACTGGATTAAAATAAAGTGAGTGAAATGCATACTTTCCTAGGTAGTTTTCCTTTTCAGTCTGCTACCCTGAAAGCAGGAGAATCAATTTTAACATAAACCAAGCTCAGAGTCATTGCAGAGACAGTCCATCCCCTGAGCAAACTCCTTGCTCAAGCCCTGTCATGCCAGAGAAAAGAGCAGGAGTGCAAGTTGGGGAATTCTGGTTTCCTGAAAGTTCATTCAGAATCTGACACTGCAAAGACGTGAGCAAAGCATTCAAATCCTTCCTGAAAACTCGTCTTGAAACTGTGTCTCAGAGTTATCTGTGAGGAAGTTATATTTTCAGGAACAGCTATTAAGAATTAGCCATGCAATAATTCCTGGAAATGGTTTCTAGTTTGTAGATTGCACGTGAATAGGAAACTGTCGAGTCCAACATCTGAAACGTGAGTTGTGTTCATTTGTGAGTAACCACACGTATCACGTGGCATGCGCTGCTCTCTAAGTAATGCTTCTAGACTAGGCTTTCTTATGCAAACATTGATTTGCATTGGTATTTTTTCCTTCTGTCGGTATCCCCGAGTAGCTACATAGATTGTTCCGTTTAGTCTTTGTAAAGTTTTGGGGTCCTCTTGGAGGAGAATTTTTCGAGATGAAATGAAGACTTTTTGGACACTCTCTCATACAACGGGACACAACTATCCCAATCATAATTTATGACACATGTAATATATGGGAAGCATGAGAGTACTCCTCTCTCCACCAGAATCCATACAGAGTATCTGTAGAAATCATCTTGCTAAATGCAGGAGTTCTTTATAGAAGGACGGAGAAAGCAATTACAGTTTGACAGTAAACTTCATAATCCATGGCAGACATATCTACGCTTAAAGACTGGTATCTGGCATATAGTCAAGTCCTGCCAAAGTCTTAACGCTGAGGTTGCAACGCTGTCAAAGTTTGTAATACTCTCAGCGAACACCAGGTGTTAAAGTAGCTGTAACACACCAGCATCACGCCTACGCTGCTGCCTTTATCATTGGCAGGATTAATGAAGAGGAGGAAAGTGAATCCTAATTTTCCTACTGGTAACACAACTTGTAAACATCTGGTAATAAGACTATTACAAATTTTAAAATACAACAGTGGCAAATTCTCTATTATGTTATTTTGCATCTATGAGTTAAATTTTCCTGTAACTAAGCTGAGCAAAATTGGTATATTTCTTGTCAAATCGTGTGTGTCAAATATATTTGTGTATGCGCTAAATGGTATTTTGATCTAAATGCTGGTTAAAAAATATTTATTTACAATTCTGGGCACAGAGAAAATACTGTATACAGTATGCGTCTATAATAATAAAGACTACATATTGATGGTAAGGATCTGTTATAATCTTAAGAGTCCAGAGAGAGTGTAAGCAAATAAGTTCACCACAACTAAGCTACAACTGGTCTAATTCAAAAGCTTACACTAGAGCTCAGCTGTCATGTACAGTACTATGTGTGAACAATGTATATTACTACTTCTGTTTTTATATTGAATTGTATTGAATATTTAAAAGACTTTTTAATATATTTTAAAAAATTATTTATGTGTTAATGCCGGAAAAAAGTTCCAAACATAAAATTTTAAAAGGTTAGTTTTAAATACAGATAAATTATTTAAAACAGCATTTAAAATATGAAATTATTTTATATAGGAATTAATAGTACTATGTAAGACTATTTGTAAAGGTTTCTTTAAATTCTCTTAACATTCAATCTAGCTGCAGGATGTAATCTCAGTTCACCTGTGACAATTCAACTTTTCACCTTCTTTAACAAGAAAAGAGGGTAAACCAAAGTCCCAGATTTTCTTTCCTTCTGTTATACTATTTTTTACATTAAGAAACATTGCATAAAGGGCATTAAGAAGGAGATGGTACATCTGTCAGGTACTGATTGTCATGTAAGCAATTCAATATGTTTTCAGTCCAGTACAAATAAAAGATTTAGATCAAGAGACTTTTGATTCTTTCTCATTTTGGTAAGATGGAAACAAACTCAAGCAGTAGAAAACACAAATAGCCATAAAAGAAAGAAAAATGCCTTTGGATATAGCAGTCTGGGATAACAAAGGTCTTTGATAATTATAAATATATTCATATCCTCCTAGCAAACCAGTCCCACACCAAGCATACGTTACTTCAGTCTTACTTAAGCAATCAAAGTTAACCAAGACCGAAACACCGTGTAAGTTTTGGATTTACTTCTTGAAGTTTAACGCAGAAAAGGGAAACATGAGAGACAAAACAAATCCACACCAGCTGAATAAACTGTTGGTTTTGTCAGCTGCAAATTTTTGTTTGCTGGCTACTGATGAAAAAAAAAAACCACAACTCATCAGCAGAATATCCCCCAGATGGGGGAAAAAGCCTTTTGCAGACAGATAAGCTGTGCTGCCCACATGCTGAAACAGCTTCCTGAAAAGCTTTCGATCTTTACAACATCCTGCAGAGCATACGCCAGTAGTCAATATCAAAGGTTGCTGAACCCAAGACTTGATTCTTTTATTCCTTCCACAAGCCTGAAAGGAACACCTGATGAAGACCAATTTGGTCAAGGTCAGCGCTCCAAGTCATACCAGCATGTAGGTGTACCTGAATCCAGCCTGTCTTTGGATAAGAGCTGCCACGGGTCACAATGTCAGATATTCAGTGGGGCTTATGCCCATGGCTGCTCACTCTGCCTGGCCAACGTGCCTCCCCTCTCCTCTACAGCGCCAAGAGGCAGGACATGGACTTGGCTTCAGCGTGGTCAGGCAGGTTTAGCTGAGCACACGTCAGGCAGCTCCCTGGCACTGTGTATAAACCTACTATCTCACGCATACTCCATCTCTGAAGCATTTCTGAACGAGGATTAAAACCAGACTGCTGGCTGCTACTGCTCTCGGGCATCTGTTTGGTTAACATGCAGACTGAAAGCCGCCAGGGTTTAGGAGTATACGTGAGCAGATCCAACGTCACTGCCGTGTAGGTGGCAGTGTCCATCAGAGCACTGGCTCTTGGGGCTACAGAGAGTAACAGTATCAGCCATCCAGTTTTAAACCTGTAAGAACAACCAGCATTATTTTCTATTCAGCAAAACTGATTTTTTAGCCTAACCTCATGATACGAAAATACCAGTGAATTTTAAAAGCCTTGCACATTACAGCAAATCTAGCCCGTTAAACAAACAGGACCTTAACAGGACTGTAACCACAAATGAAAGCCTTTCGCTATTCTTTTTTTTTCACGTTGTTTCTGCTGCTTAATGTTTATGTAACATTTATTTGTGCTATTAAGCCATTTACAGATGATGGCATAGAGAACAAACAACAATCTCTCATGCTCCAATGACCACATTCAAAATGGCAATTTATTAACAGAACATGAAAGCTTTCAAGTCTGCAATTCAGCATCATTTACACCTCCCTGTAAAGATATCATTAGTAAATCACTGGAGTTTCAGAGCTGCAGTGACTTGTCCCTGAAATAAAACTATACAGGAATAGCAGTTTAAGCTCCAAAATAATTTGAACTGTCTGCATATTTTTACATCAAAAAACCCAACCCTAAACCAAACCCCAATAAAACTTTAAAAGGCACGACATGATATAATGCTACTTTGGAGTAAGCATATCTGAGAATAACATCCATAGACGTTTTCTCCTTAGCTAAACAATTCAGGGTATAACCCAAGGCCTCAGTGCCTGTAAAAGTCAGAGAAATGTTTCTACTGAGTCCAGAAGTCTGGGCTCAGGACTAAATTCAGTCCAACAAGTCTCACAGTTATAATTTATGCATTACTGCAGCTCATGGTAGACAAGTGAATTAAGAGTAAGCCAAATATTAAATATTTATCTTAAATTGGCTGTAGGCTTAAAGCAAAAAATCTGCATACCGGAGCAGGACATATGTACAACATCCCTCAGACAGTATTATCCTACCTCTCCATATATAGCTGTGAAACATTTCCATAAGAACTTTGCTACTATACAAGAATTCCTGTTTGAGACTGCTTTTGCTGACACAGCACAGTCATTGCTCCTTGTCCTTCCTCCACTTTCTGGCAAAGAGAAACCGCATTAGCGGACCATTTCGATCAGAAGAAACGCTTCAGGACCAACGTTCAGGAAGAGGGTGTGAGTTTAACTCTTGACTCAAGAGAAACTATAGTAATAAAATTGGACATTATCGTGCCAAGTTACGTCCTAGGAGGAATATGCTCCAATCGAATATTGATGCCAGCACTGCAGCACACACATGCCTGTTGCAGGGGAGGAAGCTTTCACAGAGGGCTGCAGCCTATTGCAGGGCAAAGCAGGCTCACCAGTTCCACTGTGTGGCATGAAAAATAAGTTTTCCTGGTTCTTCTGACTATGCTATGTATGTGGGTACAAGGAGAATATGCTGTCTTCACTGGTTAGTGCTTAGTTAGGCTTGTAAGGTACTTATTTATTTTGACAAGGCAATAACATAAGAGATGTGGAAGTGATGGGCTGCAAAACGTAACCCAGTTGGTCTTTTCTTAAGACTACTGGAAACCGTCTTAAACTGGACTAAGCTGAAACCAGGTTGACAATGTGCACAATGATTGTAGTTCTATCTTCACTAAACCAGTTTTTAAAACCTACTGAATTTAAACTGCTGCCTCCTCCTCTGTAGTCGGGGTGAGCACTCATTCATTGTTCTGTCTGCAGTTAGCAAAGACCTGTTGTAACAGTGCTTGGTAATACTTAACACACCAGCCATGCTGTTTATAATTGCAAGTATCTTGCAGCTGAGAAACTAGAATCAAGAACAAGCTACCCAAATACTGTATCTCTTAAAACAAGCTGTAAAAGGGCACATGAAGGAGTGTCAGATGCGGGGAGGCATCATCAACAGAGAGCTGTGACGTACTTCAGCAGTACCACACCTGGACACCAAAGCCCAGACAGACAGAGGAGAGTTCCTTTGATCACTGCCCTCACCTATTCCTGCATCTGACGTCTGATTCTTCAGGGAGACAAAGCAGAAACAAAACATACTCAAAGATGTAAATAAACACTTGCAAAGTACACCAAAAAAAAAAAAATGTACGCAGGGAAAATGTATGTGTTAGCTCAAAAGCAGTATGGTTTCTGTTGCTAAAAACATATTGGAATTCGTAGCTTTCCAGTAGTTTTTCAGTTGCAGAAATATGCCAGGGCTTTTAGTGTGCCAGCTGATGAATATGAGGGGGGTAACAACCCTCTTGCTGAAATTCTGAAGCAAGCTGCATGGGCTGAATGAGGTATAAGTGAAAATTCCTACGGCCAGCACAGCTTTTAGCCCCAGCACACCATAGCCTACCTTTTAAAAAAGCTCAGTGTTCATTTCCAATCATTTAATGGATTGATCTGTGCACTCAAGAGAAGCCA
This sequence comes from Trogon surrucura, assembly GCA_020746105.1. Taxonomy (NCBI): domain Eukaryota; kingdom Metazoa; phylum Chordata; class Aves; order Trogoniformes; family Trogonidae; genus Trogon; species Trogon surrucura. The sequence continues at coordinate 2,674,415 of CM036627.1, forward strand.
ACCTGTAATGAATGGCACTGCAGAGATCTAAAGCGTCCAAGCTCCATTCTGAAAGACTGGATTCGTGCCCACTAAACACAGTAATAAAAACTCATCTTCTCATGCACTTTGCCCAGGGCACTGGAAAAATATCCTGTCTACTTGCAGCAATATAAAACGTGCACAGCACAAATTTTCAGATCCGTGTCTCCAGACATTAGCTTTATCATATTTTAACAGTAACTCTACATGAGTGTAAGTGACAGGAGATTTAACCCAATATTATATAGAAAACACACCTTCATTTTGCACCTTTTGCAAGTTCCCCTTGCTCCAAAAGCCTCAGGAAGAGTGGTATCACGTCTTTGCACACAGTAATAACAGCAACGGAAACAAGCATTCTCAGAACCGAACATTTTGCATAAAAACAGAGTACTTTCTGAATTGCAGTATTTGTCACCTTTCATGTATTCATCTAATTTGGACCATTTGGGCTCAAGAACAACTTAATTTATTTTCCAGTTCTTTGAGATATCAGGGACGGCGTTCTTCATGTCCCAATTTTGTCATCAGTATCCAGCGTGGTTGGTCAAAGAGCTTTCATTACTGACAATTTTCATAAGGGTCCTTCACCTCCAGTGAATAATTTCTCTTGAAAAAAGTTAGTATAGGAAGTTCAATAGTTTTTCTTTAATGTCGTGAATTGCATAATTGATTTGGAAAAACTGTCCGTGTTAGGGAGGATCCTAAGTCTACAGATGCAGCACTGATTTTCCCATTCACTTGACAAAAAATAAAAACTTGTAAAAAAATAACAAAGAAAAAAGCCTTTTCCTTAATGTCACCCGAAACACACCTATGCCCAAAGCATCATTTTTTTGCTTAACTTCAGTACCATGAGTGAACATAACAGATTATAGCCCAAAGTGTAACTACTAATACAGTAATCTTTTTATTTCTAAGCTCTCATCTCACCTAAATGATGAAATTACAGCATAGCCAGGATCCAAAATAAGTGATAGCAGACCAAAGCTAGAAAAGCAGATGTACTTAAAGAGTCTGGTGAAGTGAGATGTATTTTTCATAACAAGACTAGGTCAAAAGGAACTGTAAGGCAGTAAACACTCGGTTCCCACGCTGCAGAGGACTCCGCCTGCTCCTCTGACAGAGCAGAGCACGAGCTCTTGCTGAGTCAGAAGCTGCTGAAGATGCACGAGTGGGGAAGTGCTGGTCTGCACCCAGGCAAAGTGAGTCATGCTGCCATTTAACACAAGTCAATAATCTGCAAGGAAGAGGAAAAGATGAGGCAAAACTTTAGGGAAGAAGTACAGAACCTATAAAGGAGTTGGGGATTAGGTCTGACTTTGCGCAAGACTCTTCTAACTCTCAGCACGTTGTTTACAAGAGGAGCGAGTAGGAGTGCTCTGGCTTCCAGAGAAGAGATACAGTAGAATACATTTAGCAGAGACAGATTACTGACTGGCTTCCAGATGCTACTGCATTATAAATAGCTATCTTTATGATAGCAATTTATTACTCTGAGTTAAATTGACATATGCCTGACCAGAAATTTACTCAGTTAAAATATATTGCGGAAACCATCTCATTTGACCAAGAAAATACGCAGGTTGGGGGTATTCTGAAATACCTTGGGGTAAAAACACAGATTGCACATTAAAAGAATAATGCAATTGTACCATTTCCAAGTGGAATACCACACACTGTACACAAAAGAAGCATCACAAGGGTGGAACACTACGGCACAAGCACAGTGTTACTAACCTGAAAACGTCTGCAAAGTGTATATGTGAAATAATAGCATGAGGACAACTAAAACATACAGAACATCTTTTTTTTTTGTCAACGTATGAATTATTTATAGCATTGAAAATGTTATGTGCACAAGAACTTTATTTGGACATCAACTATAATTTTACTACTCTGTTTAAAATTCTGCCTGCACCTAGAGCTGCATTATCCATTTTTATGATTCGCAGCTGCCAGCAGTCCTCGTTGGAGCAGCACATCTGTGAAGCACTCCTAGTGCCGAAGCAACTGAAATGGCAGATTCTGCTTTCAGCATTCAGAAGAAAATTGCACAACCAAGCAGGCAGCATATAAAACAAGACGTGCCTGGAGCTGATATGTTCAGGTTATGAAGGAAGTTAAAAGAAAGGCTGGGAAAGTACGTGGATTTCAGGTTAAATGATAAGCTAAACATGACAGCATCGCCCAATCTGCTCCCATAATTCTCCTTTTCCTTATTTTATCATTGTGGGAATTTTCTTATGACTTATTGTTACATCTAGCCTTAAGCATCAGGATCCTCTAACAAAATTAACGGCAGAACTTCAACTGTAAAAGAACTGTGGAGCAGGATTACTACGAAATGCCTCGTCCCCAACCATCCCTCCCTCCCACTCCAGTAGCTACCTCAAATCAACAGGACAGTGGTAAGGAATGTCACTTGTGAAGTTGACAGGTCTTCAAATCACTGCTGTCTTAATGGCAGTTCTCTGTTCTGACAGTTTAACAGTTAAACGGTACCTATGTGACCTGGAAACTTAAAATCTATCGTTATTATTTTCTTTGTGAAAGAAAACCAAAGTGAACACTTCTGAGACACAAATCTATTTGCATAATTCTGTAGTTCACAAAAGCGTGATCCTGAACAAGCTTCCTACGTTTTAAGAAATTCTAACGTACTTCCCTTGTGAAGTGAAATACTTCTAGTGAAATGAGACATTCCTCAGATGTAAAACTCTTCCCTTTCAAAATCTGTGACCTTCCAAGGTCAAATTTATCAGCTTGTAAGCACCTGATGCTTGCAGTTTATCACAAACTTTCATCCTCAGGGCCCATCAAAGAATTAAGAATTTATTCCAAAACTCAGTGAAAACATTGTACCTGTCTATGGACCTCAACTTCTTTAGGTTTTATGAAGAGTTCTGCTTTTGAAGCTTTCCAGGCAATTGTTTAAAAAAAAAAAAGAAAAGACATACATCAAATATGTCAGTTTAAAACTGCCTTCACAGAAAAAGTCTTAAGCCTGCAAGTGGTCTGCACCTAGTAACAGCAAGAAGTAAAGCAGTGATTCAGGTTTTTAATTTCTTTAAGAAAACTACTATAAATTAGAAAGAGACTTGTATGTTCACTTCTTTGAAGAACCAATATTACAAATTGCTCTGTAAATTTGTAAATACTGTTCTGAAAATTCATTCAATTCACTTTATATCGACTGACTATAGCTATGGACATCTGCATTTTTCCATTAAAAAGGCAACATTTTACCTTATTTTCAGTATCACGGTACCACCTCAGGAACTTGCCAGACAAAATAATTAACTTCTTTCAAACCCATGATGGGTACTGCAAGGAATATAAAAGTAGTATTATCTTGAGACTTTTTTTAAATTTGTTTTTTAGCAAATGTTCTCTAAACCCACTGTGAAGCTTGTATTGCTAACCTCATTCTGTCTTCCAAAGGGGTATTTCCCTGGAAAATTGCATAATCTTAAGTAACGGATGAAAAAAGCAAGCCAAATAAAAATCTTTGGAGGGATTCAGTTCTTACACTACTCTAATTAAAAATTTTATTTAAGCTGCTTGCAAAATGTACAGTGACTCTTAACTGACAGACCCACTTTGAGGAAGAAAGTTAGTTCACAGATGAGGAATAAGGGTGGTAAAAGGATTAGAGGGCACAAGACAGAATTTAAACTGCAGTAGGGTTATAAAATTGACTATGGGCTTGAGATTAAATTCACTAAAGCCATTAATTCTGAAGATTCCCACTGAGTGTAGTGGAGTTTAGATTCATCTTTAAGGAAAGGCAGTTTCTTCCACAAGAGATTCACTCTGAGAAGATGTGATGGTTCAAACCACCGGAGCCATCTGAAAGAAAGCGAAAGTTGGCTCATAATGTCTGTTCATGGAGCAGCTGCCGTGGTTAACATGGTGTTTTGGTTTGGCCTGGCCAGATTTCGGTGGCGGGGGGGGAGCTGCAGGGTGGCTTCTCTAAGAAGCTGCTAGAAGCTCCCCAAGTTTGACAGAGCCAATGCCAGCCGGCTACAAAGAGGGACCCGCCGCTGGCCAAGGCTGAGCCTATCAGTAAGGTGATAGCAGAGGAACGCCTCTGTGAAAAACATATTTAAGAACGGGGAAAAGAACTGCGCCATAACAGCTGGCACAGAGATGGAGGAGTGAGAGTCCGTGCAGACACCAAGGTCAGTGAAGAAGGAGGAGGGGGAGGATGAGCTCCAGGCGCCGGAGCAGAAGGAGTCCCCCGGGTCCGTGGTGAAGACCATGGTGAAGCGGGTTGTCCCTCTGCAGCCCATGGGCGAGGTGCAGATGTCCACCGTGAGGATCACCGCGTAGATGTCCACCGAGGACTCCACGCCGTGTGGGTGGATGCCTGAAAGGGGGCTGTAGCCCGTGGGAAGCCGCATCAGAGCAAGTTGCTGCCGGAACCTGTAGCCCGTGGAAGAGAGGAATGCCCACGCTGGAGCAGGTTGGCTGGTGGGACTTTTGGGACGCTGCGGGTGGCTCACGCTGGAGCAGTTTCCCCCGAAGGACTGCGCCTCAGACTCACGAGGGGTGGGCTGCCCCTCGTGAGGTGTCTCATGTTGGGCAGTTTGTGATGAATTGCCCTTCGTGGGACGACTCACGCGGAGAAGAGAGCGTGAATCTTGTCTCCCATGAGAGGGACCTCACAATGGCCCTGGGGAAGAGTGAAGAGTCCTCCCCCGGAGTGAAGAAGCGGTGAAACCAACGTCGGATGAACTGACCGTAACCCCCATTCCCTGTCCCCCTGCGCCGCTCAGGGGGAGGAGGTGGAGAAACCGGGATTGATGTTAAGCCCGGGAAGAAGGGAGGGATGGGGGGAAGGTGTTGTGTTTGTTAAGATCTGTTTGCTCTTTCTCACTTCTCACTAATCCTCTCTGATTAGTTTTTTTAATAAATGTACCTAATTTCCCCAGAACTGAGTCTGTTTTGCCCGGGACGGTAAATGAGAGTGATCTCCCTGTCCTTATCTCAAACCCTGAACCCCTGGAAATATTTTCTCCCCCTGTTTAGCCGTGAAGGGGGAGTGAGAGAGCGGCTGTGTGGGTACCTGGCGGCTGGGCAGGGTCAACCCACGACACATGGACAAGAAAGTATGCAGTTTAATCAGGTTTTTTATGTTTGGTAAGCAGAAAAAAAATTTAATTCTACTGCGGAGCTCGTATGAGCGACTAACATTGGCTTAATGCTTTCCGTTGCCATCTTCTTATCACTCTCATGTGTCAGAGCTTGGGTGTTGTTTTCCCTTTCCTGGCTATTTCACTTTCTGTCAGTCTTCCAGGCAGGAATCATGATCCTGATAACATTCCTGAGAAGAGGCGTTATCAAAGACTACTGCATTTAGACTTGATTTCTGCACTAAGGGACTGGAAAAAGAAAACATGAGCAAAAACCAGAACAGAAAAGAACACACAAGGGAGGAGTGTGCTGTTACTGAAAACCCAAGATTTGAATTCTGCAGATCCACAGGAATCTAAATCAGGCTGAATATATACTACTGAATGAAATAAAAGGGCTGATCCATGTACTAACTTCACCAAGACATCTGCATCTATCATGCCTTCAGCAAAATAACCTTTGAATACAAGTTCTAGATAGTATGTTAAAGAAAGACAAAACCACTACCACAGCAATAACTACTCGTGAGAAAAAATTACAAAGAACATCAGTCTACTAGTCTACATGGTTGTACTCTAGCCAGAACTAATATGAAGCTCATACAATAATTATCAGATATAATCAACTAAGGGATCACCTGGAAATACAGATTTTCACGATTAGGTGAAATATAAATCAATGATGATGCTACACTACCTTAATTTATAGCTATTCTATGACTCCTGGAAGCTTGAGGAGGTTTAATTATTTACAGAAGAATTATGCTAAGGTTTAAATCTATGTATTGGACTTTTGTGGTTTTTTTTTTTGGTCCAACAGCTCCATATGAAGGTAGCTCTCGAGGGAGAAATGGATAAGCCTACCCACGTCTGCTGCTTTCCTACCACTGTATTTACTGGCTTATTAATCTAAATGAATAAATGGAGCTTTGGAAACCAGCCAACAGCTACCATCAGAGACTTGGCATCACAGTCACGTGGGTCACGTTTGTTTTCTTCCCCTTACATCAGCAAGATGAACAGTTTGTGAAGACCCAGACTCCACTCAAATGAAGAGAAGACCTTACTTTTCTATGTTTAGTATCCGAAAGGTATGTTACAGACACTCATGATAAAGTATATTTATTAAATATATTCAAAAGATTGAGAAAGAAATACTAAGAATAATCATACGCCTTAAATACCAACATCCTTTAGGCTGAACCAAGAAAGCAAAATCAGGGATAACCAAAAAGACACCACAGCGACAGGCCCCAGCACCCTCCTTTGTATGCCTGTTCACTACAGAAAAAGCCCCGCAGCTTCCAAGATCCAGATGTATCAGATACACTGACGTGGAAACCTCCTAAGTGCAGACAGGCTACGCTGCAGTCATTTTTAAAAATGAAAACACCCCCACGCACACCCTCTCTTAAACTTCGTTTCACTGTGTTTCTTTCCTAAGGGATTCACGTCTCAACATCAGAGAAACAACCAACCACCAGAAGTGTTTCACGAGTTAACCGGGCATTGAACTCTACATCTCAGCACCTCACTAAAATTGCACGTTCTGCACTCAGGGGACAACGTGTGGACTGTCTTTTACGCAGACCATGGCTACAGAGCTGCGTTACTGATATTCTTTGCTCTATTATGCTCTCTTTAAAATCTCAAGTACCTACAGTAAAAAATGAGAGCAATCTCTTGCATGACTACTTCTTGCTGTGGAAAATTAAAACCCATGCGTTTTCCAGACTTAGAATAATTTTCAGCAGAAGATTATTCTCAGGTACTTAAATATTTAACAGACTCTAGCTCCTCTCTGCAACAGTTGCAACAGCTGCAACTTTCTTGTAATTGAGATGATAAAAGCATGGCTGAAATTCGTGGATTTTCAGCATCACAAATAAGTTTGCTTGCATTTTCGTTTTAGAGATAAACTGTGTTTATGAAGATCTGTTTGGGGGGTGGGTTGTTTTTTGTTTTGTTTTGTTTTTGCTTTGTTTTTACATGCACGATTCATATCAAGTGTGCTAAAAACAAAACTCAGGATCACAACAGCAGTATCAGAATGATGGACCCCAAATCAGTGTTTAAGGCCATAAAGGTCACCCAGCTACACAGCCCTACCTTCCGTATGTCATAGTCTGTTAATATTTTGTCCAGGAACCTTTCTGCTGAAGGTAATAACCCGTGTTTGGGTAACATATATGTAGAAAATGGAGAGCTTCCCACATGGGAAAATGAAAGGCAGAGGAAAACTTAAAACTCTCTACACTCTGAATGGGTAAGATGGCAAGTAGCTTATCCGTAAATATGGGAGGATTTGAGTCGTAAACACCAAATCCACACAAAACCCCCCAAAATAAAACTTCCTCACTGATATTCCAAGGCTGAAGCTTTGAGTTTAGCTGCTTAGGTTAGAAATTAATTTCACTCATACAACAGCTTGCTGTAAACTGATTTTTACATTTGACTAAGAGAATCAGGTGCTTCTCTGCTACTGAAGGTCAATGAATTTTTGATGTCTGGCTTGCTTAAGCATTTTCCAAAAGTTCTGCCTAAACACAAAAGTCACAGTGCAAAATAAGAAAGACACAGTGTTCTTGCCTAGATCACTTCAAGGGTGGGTTACACAAATAATCTTCAAGTCTGAGCGCAAGTCTCCTGGAAGTAAGGTCTATCCCGACACGGCATTTCAGACTAGGCTAATCTCAAGCACTGGTAGTGAGTTCACATCCATCACAAATGCCATCTGGATAACCAAGCTATTTATTCAACTGATACCAACAGTCACAGGACTCTTATCACCCTATTGCTACAGTAAACCCTCCTCTCCACACTCTGCCTCTGCTGTGTCCACAGGAATACACAAGAAAATTTCCTTCAAGAACAGACTGAACTCATCACAACATAACAATGACTAATTTCTTATTTCTGTCCCAAAACCCCACACTGTGCTTTTCCAGACAAAGATCGCCATATACTAAATATTTTAAACAGCTAAAACAGTGACTTTCAGGGTTAGTTTTTGGGAAAGGAATAAGAAATGAATTGAAATCAAGACTAGTTTATTGCAACACAAGGCAAATACAAAAATGCTGGTATTTCTGGCTCCCTAGTATTCCTTATGAGAGGAAAAAAAAAATAAAACAAAATCAGACCTGACTACCTTGTAATGAACCAACTGTTTTCAACCAGCAGAGTAAGATTTCATGTACTGTAGGGATGAATATAAAAAAACCCCTAGAAAAATGAAATTTGACAAATTAGATCTCATGGTTCATGAGGTAAAAATCACAAAACAAATCAATAAAGAATGCCTCTACAACGCAACTCCCACTCAGAGCATCAAACTGTCATTTGTTTCTTTTGGGCAATACTGAGATTGATTGGAACTGAAAGTCGAATGTGCTCACGAGAACAAAATATTTGCAAACTATTTTGATTTCATTATAGAGCTGTTAGACCTGGAACAATGGACAAATTCCATTTTGTGTAATTACATTCTGCCTGTCTAAATTCTCTCTGCAGCTTTAATTGGAAATGATGTTTTACTTCATTTCCTCTCCAACATTACGGTTCCAGCACAGAAGTGTCTGCACTTGAATGAAATGACTTTTTACAGTCAGCATAAAGAACAACCTGGGATGCAAGGGTAGAACAGAGTTGTTACAAATGTAAAAGTGAAAGGCAACTTTCCGAATGGTCCAAGACCTCTTGGACTCCTCCCTGGTGGAGAAAAACAGGGAAAAGTAGGCTTCTCCTGGTATGCCTGAAGCCAGCTAAGATTTCTCCCCCATTTTCTAAATAAATCATCAAGTATCTCCAAAAATCTTAACTTTCTCCTGCTGAGTACTAAAGCAACTGTTAGCCTCTCATTCTAATACTGAAGAATTCACACTACTTTTATTCTTAATGATCACTATATTGTATGTGATTATTAGTGGTATTAAAGTTAAAAATTACACATAAAACCCAACCAATCTCATTCTTAAGTAATGTGTGACTTACTAAACACTTGTTTAGGTAAAACTAGGAATGAAGTAATCTTTGAATTAGCTAAATATCTTCCCCTTCTCACCCTTCTCAATCTGAACCAGTTGGCCAAAGCACTGGTTTACTCTGCAGAAGTTACACAAGGAGGCTGAAGAATGTTCTCATTCACTAGCACTACAGATTTTCATTAACTTTTTTTTTCACTAGTTCAAAAGAAACTTTGGAAAAGCGAGTGCACCATTTCCTGCTGAGAGGTTGCACGAGTATATTCGCATGTGCAAGCCCTGAGGTCTCAGACTCCTAAGATTAAAGCTTGGAAAGAAAAATTACTAAATCAGTTACTGTAACACAATGCGTAACTTCCGTAGGCTTTACAGGACACAGCAGCGTCAACTATAAACAATTTATTCATTTATAACAAAGCTCCAACAGTGAAGCAATGATTTCCCTCAAGACAAAGCGGAATGTTTTAATTCTTGCTATTGATATATCTGTGCATGTGTGCATATATATATATACACACGCACATGTACAAAAAAAATACATGAATATTATATAAAAACTTGTCATCATTCCTGTTCGGTCCTCATGTGTCACCTGATCTAGTTGAGAGGCGTCCCTGCCCATGACACGGAGGTTGGATTAAATGATCTCTAAAGGTCCCTTCCAGCCTAGGCCATTCCATGATCATTAAATAGTCATAACACCTGGAATATACGTAACTGGAATGTTAAGCATAAACGTAGAAATTAAAAAATATGTCTAATTTAACCTCCATGATACAATGTGATTAAAAAGCAAAAAAATTAAGCTTTCTTCACTTAGCATTCAAATCTCTTCATAAAACAGTACAGTTTCTTCCTTTAATTATGTTAAAGAGCTGGTCTGAAAACAGGGTCTGGAACTTCATCTTGCAAGGGTACTTAAATCTTACTTAATTCTCACTGTGATAAACAGGCAACAGGAGTTTCCCTGTTTATAAGAGTGTAGCAACTTGATCCCACTGCAAGCAAGTGCAAACCCTGCCACTGGTTACACTAATCGATGGAAGAAAGAAAAGGACCTTTAAAAAACAATATAGAAAGAAATAGGAAGCATAAACTACAGGACACTTCCACTTCGGATATATTTTTTGCCTTTCAAAACCACAAAATTCAAATGCAAGAGGTTCAAAATATACATAAATTCAAGAATATCTTAATCACATATATACAAATTAATCCCATCATTTCCTTGACTGATTTATGCCCGTAGGCATTCCAATATATCCACAATTCTCTGTAACCTCGTCAAAATAAAAATACTAAATAATGGAACTAAAAATAGCAATGTTTATTTGACTTAATACAGTTTCCAGCACCACAGGCTGGTAATGCCTCGCAGACATGAATGCATTCATATTCCTAACACTCCTAAAATATTCTCATTCCTCATAATCTCATCACAACACTTCTGGAAGTTTCACCATATCATCAAAAGATGATTAAGGCAGCCGACTCGTGAATTAATCCTTACTCAAAATGCCTGCCATCAGCCATTGGTGGTCAGAAGCAAGGTAGAGACCCCTCTCTTTCACCAGAATTTATGAAGATGACGCTGGCCTTAACCAAGATGATTAACAACTCTCTTTGAAATAGTGGGAAAAGTCTGCAAACATCCATAAGGTTCTTTTCAGTCTTTCTGGCTAGAAGGAATGTACTTAGGACACAGGAATCCAAGGAACAGCTTTGCAGTAAGTGAATTTAAAGGGGAAAGAAAAGCCTAGGAATATTCAGGATCCAATGAAGACAACAGGAAACAGCAGGGAGCAGACAGGAGTTCTTCGTCCCAAATCTAGCAGGACTGATGTGCCAGATGGCAGCTGTAAATAGAGCAAAGAGTTTTAGAGAGAAAGCCTTTCATTCCATTGCAGCTGGAAGCAGGTTTATAGAAAACTAGTGTGAAGGGCCAAAGGGACAGTGTAAAGCATTGTTCCCACGAGAAAAAAGACATTTGTTGCAGTAAGCTATTCAGCACCGCAGTCCAGCTCTGTGCTATTCTCAGTCTCCTTCAAAAATCCAGCTCTCTGGCATTCCTCCTCTATGTGGCACGGCTTCCTACTTACCCTACTGCATTTAAAAAGCTGTTAAAGCGTAAATAACACAAAACACCAGAAAATATATGCTGCATTTTTAAGTTAGAGTGAAGGGTGTAGACATCAAGCATAAATCAAGCAACGTAATGAACAAATCCAGACTGGTGCTGGCTTCATTAGTAGCAATATTAGCACACTGCTGCTTTAGACATAACTACTGGAAACACCTTGAGAATCTCCACATCTGCTGTTGCACTCATCTGCTCAGAGATTTCAGAAAACATAAAACCAGTACATCCAAAGAAAGGAGTACTACTCCTAGGGTGGAAGTCAGTAATGGAAGAGAGAGCACCGATATAAGAGAGTTTCTTTGCTTTCAGGTATCAAGTGGCCACTGCAAGGTTATAGAGACCTCCACATCATTCTGAATTACGTTAAGAGTCTTGTAACTATCACGCAACCATAATACTAGTCCTTTCACTCAAAGTTCCTGCTCCTCACATCTAGCTGAAGATTCAGCTGTCCATCCTTAATCCGTCACTCTCTAAAGAACAGGATCACAATTACCACAATTCTACATTTATAACACAGCTTTATCAGTATAAGCAGTTAAAGCTCACCTAGATACGACAATCATGTAAGCTGTAATAACTATTTCTGCCCTTAATTGGAAGTGTTGTTCTAAGCTGATACTCACTGTAACGACACTGACAATTAGTGAAACTAGAAGGGATTATAATATCTGGGAGAGCTAACCCTGATTTCAGGTGTCTGAGCCTACACCTGTTAGATGCCCTGGCTACCAGCTGCCTAGATGCACTCGTAGCACTGGTTTAGGTGCAGCAGATGCTGCCCACAGTGCTTGAAGAGTACCTGAACCTGCTGTGGGGTGTGTGGCAGTCAGTAGCACTGAACCAGTGCAACCTTTCCACCTCCCTCTACCAGTAAGAGAACGCAGCTGGTTTGTACAAAGTACCACCCCTCCACACCCCAAAAGAAACTCACTAGCAGAGCACTAGCCATGACAAAAAAAAAAAAAAGAAAGAAAACTACAGTCAAGCAGGAAACAGATCTCTTAAACTTCTTCTGGCCTGCCAGTGTCTTGCTAAGTAGTTTTGGATGCATCACTGGAACTCTCGAGCTTTACAGACTTTACTTTCCTGATTATGCCATATGTACTGTAGTAGCACAACGTTGCATTCTAACCATGACTTACCCAGACACCATGTTTCACAAGAACCAGCCACAGCCAGGGACACTAGGTGCTACCACCATGCGAGTAACTATGATCAGCAAGAATACAACACCAAAAGTTGTGTGCTTTTCACACGGCTTTGAAGGCATGTTTCTTTCTAATATGTCAATTAAGCCAACTGAGTGAGCTGGCAATAATCCATTTTGCCTCCAGTTCAGTAACTAACTGATGCAAAGATTATTTAAAGGAACACTGGGAAATAAAAAAAAATAAATCTCCCTTTCTTCTGTAGTAGGCACACTTCTTGCACCTACCAAGGCAAAGTTTCCAGAAACAGATGAGCTAATGCACAATCTCAGTACTTGGAACATTTGAATTGGAGAGTTCTCTTTGATCTTTCATTTAGTTTGCTACTGAAAAAGCAACCACTTCATCCTATGCAAGACAAAAATGAAATGCAATTTGACATCATGTTAGAAAAGATTCAATTTGTTTCAATATAACTGGGTATCCGAACTGCAAAACACGACCTATAAAACTGCATATGAAGAGAAATTCACTTGCAACAGATTTCAAGCACCTAAACTCTCCAAAACAGCATCTTGCTTACTAGAAATTAATTTGGAGATATGAGTCCAAGGTCATCGTGTTCTTCTAATGACGTAAACTCACCAAATATTAAGCATCATACAAACCAACACAGGCCACTGCTGTAATAAATGACCAGACTATTCTGCTTTGATCAGCATGGAGTCCCATATAATTATCAAGGAGCTTAAACTTCTTTACGAGATTACATTAAATTAAACCACAAACCTCAGCTACACTGTCCCTGAAACACCGTAGTGCCACACTTTTTTCCTCCAGAATTAATTTATTAATTCCCACATACTGTATTTAGAAGCTAGAAAGGATAATTGAAGTTGATGCTTACATAGCCTCTTTGCCTGTATCATCTTTTCTCTGTGCCAGACTTCAAAGGGGATCCTTTCCCCTTAAATCAAGGGGTGACAGAAAAGATCGATTCTTTTTTGGACAGTGTACCACATGGTCACAATTCCAGAATGTATACTTTAGCAATGGCTGACTTCTGATCACAGGGTCGCTGCTGCCTGTGAGGATGTGGAAGGCAAAGAAGATTTCGTATTTAGCTCTAACAGCTTCTCTTACTCTAAATAATTTTACTTCAAAAACTGGAATTTTTTTTTGGTGTTTAATGAGATGCAATGGAATTTGGATATTTCATTTTATTAAGCAACTTTTCAAAACATACCTGTGTTTAGGGGGTTGATAGAAACCATTTTGTTTCTGAATTTACAGTTCTCTGATTGCTGACTAATTAATTGTCATTAATAAGGCAATAAACCACTTTGAACTTGATTTGATTTAAACCATGTATCTTGAAGTTTCTCCCCTGTGACGGGTATCCATGTACCACCAATTTCTGAGTAACATTTTGATGGCCGCAGCTTAACGGCCAATAAATAAGTCACTAGGAAATGAAAATCCGACAGAAGTGCGGTAGGACTGGATTTTGGTTGATGAGTTGGAGAACTGAGATTGCAAGGATCAGCTTGATACGCGGTACAGTTAAATTATTTAGTGGCATTGAATGACATGAAAGGTTATCATTTACCACCATCAGAGTTTTGCCTAGTTTGTGCACTACTAAATCAGTTCAAACTTGTGTTAATGCTGTGTTATGAAATCTGTATTTTGCTAATTTTTGTCTGCAAATGGCAGTTGCAAACTATAAAGGCTGCTGAGGCAGCACTAGTGGAAGAACATACTGTCTTCCTGTTCTAGCAAGGCTCTGTACTTGATTCCAAATTCAGGAATTAAATACCAAGGGGAGAATTCTACTTCTCGATTAGACAGAACAACCAACCAGCCCCCTCAGGCCTCCAGCACACTGTCCTCCTAACTTGTTACTTTCATGAGATCAGGCATCCCTGCATCATTCTCTTCATGTGATGTCTAAATTATGGCATGAAAACTTTCATAATGGTTTTTTTGAGGGCTGCCATTCACAAATGAACATGCATTTTATTTAAATCGCCTGTCTAATTATGATAAGTAGACACAATGACAAAGCCATGGCCTATGGAAAGTTCAAGCATAGTCCCAATGAGTACTTCTCTCAAAAGTGGTCACTGAGCTTGTTTACTGATTGTATTGATTTGCAACAGATTTTTTCCCCCCATATTCTGCTCAGTCTTTTAGTGAACAAGTATGGCTTTGGAGAATCAAATCAATGGGTCTTTGAATCCCATGGAAAATGCTAATAGAGTTGACACACAGGTTTCACCAGGTAATGAGTGCGGCCAAAGCTGCAGATAATACCTGAAACTCTTGAGTTCAGTCACAGAACTCATGCAAAAGAACCCACTCATAAATTGAAAATGCATCCAGGAAAATATACATGGGTGTGTCCACATTTTTTTCATTATTTACTAAGGATTTGATACACTAGAAAATTAATAAGTTCACAAACGCTTGGCAATTTCCAAAATTTTCTCCTAAATTAGCTGAAATTTAGCAATTACATAAACCCCCTTTTAGGTCTTTATATACTTATTTAACATATATATATTTAGTCTGTGTCTACACAGGAATGCTGTAGAGTGATAGTGCTTCAAAGAGCATTTATTTACCACTCTCCAAATTCATAAACCTAATTCAGAATCTTTTTTTTTCTGAAAAAACTCCAGTTAAGATCAGTTTTCACCATTACAGAATGAGTCCACTCATCTGCTGTTCAAGACACAATTTGACTCCCATAACGATCCTTCAAAATAATAACAGAGAAAACATTCCTCGCTACTGGTCTGGAAAACAAGTATCTAATCTCAATATCTGCCAGATAATTCTAAAACTGGGTTTTCTGAACGGCAGATAATTTTAATTAACTCCCAATACTACATGAAGCCCAACTTTTTGCTACTTACACATTTCTAAATAGGTCTGCATTACCGCCTCAGAAACAAGTAGCGTGATCAGAAATCTGCTGTCAACTCCTTAAAGATCAAAACAAGCTACTTAATATTCTCGTGCTCCTCCAGTTTGATCTAATACTCAACAAACTGTAGAGATGGCAAAATACAAATTACGGACGCGTTTTGCTTTATTATTTATGCTTCATCCAA
The DNA here is from genome assembly GCA_020746105.1 of Trogon surrucura. Classification (NCBI taxonomy): domain Eukaryota; kingdom Metazoa; phylum Chordata; class Aves; order Trogoniformes; family Trogonidae; genus Trogon; species Trogon surrucura. The sequence continues at coordinate 2,689,967 of CM036627.1, forward strand.
AAGGTAATGTTTAAGAAACAAACCTCTCAAGCTTAATCCTGTCGTCTTTGTGCTAATTATCACAGCAGGAAGGATGTGCATTTAAACCCAAGCAGCTGACTCCTACTGTTTACAGCCTCTCAAACATGTGTTCTGCTTGTAAACTGTACTTAAAGCAGGTATAAAGGTTGCATAAATTCACACTCCTAACACAGATACTTCATTATTTTTCATTTCAATGACAATCTCTGTCTCATCTGGATTTAACTTCATTAGAAATGAAGTCTGCACCTCCTCTCAATGGAGAAATCTTTCTAACATCCTCTGCGCCAGTGTCTAATCAGGGTATTGTGTTTTGGACAGGAGGATGGGTCCACAGACACATTCAGAGAGATACATATTGTTCAACAGCTGCTGCAGTTACTTGGAAGTTGCAAAAGAAGGCTGAGCTTCTCCAGGGAGAGCTCCATACAGGGCAGGATGACCATGAGCCAGCAGTGTGTCCTTGTGGCCAGGCAGGCCAATGGCATCCTGGGGTGTATTAGAAGGAGCGTGGTTAGTAGGTCGAGAGAGGTTCTCCTGCCCCTCTACTCTGCCCTGGTGAGGCCACATCTGGAATCTTGTGTCCAGTTCTGGGCCCCTCAGTTCAAGAGAGACAGGGAACTGCTGGAGAGAGTCCAGCACAGGGCAACTGGGATGATTAAGGGAGTGGAGCATCTCCCTTATGAGAAAAGGCTGAGGGAGCTGGGGCTCTTTAGTTTGGAGAAGAGGAGACTGAGGGGTGACCTCATTAATGTTTACAAATATCTAAGGGGTGAGTGTCACGAGGATGGAGCCAGGCTCTTCTCGGTGACAACCACTGATAGGACAAGGGGTAATGGGCGGAAACTGGAACATAAGAGGTTCCACTTAAACTTGAGAAGAAACTTCTTCTCAGTGAAGGTGACGGAACACTGGAACAGGCTGCCCAGGGAGGCTGTGGAGTCTCCTTCTCTGGAGACATTCAAGACCTGCCTGGACACGTTCCTATGTAGCATAGTCTAGGCATTCCTGCTCTGGCAGGGGGATTGGACTAGATGATCTTTCGAGGTCCCTTCCAATCCCTAGTGTACTGTGATACTGTGACTGAGGGACTCATCAAGCAGCTTGGAAATAGCCCTTGTAGGAGTCTCTCTCTACTGTTTCCATAGGATTCTGTGGAGACCTGCAAAACATCCTCAACCTATCATTTCTTCCTCCATTCACAGACTGCCTACACCTGGGGACAAGGACTCTGTACTGAGGGAACTACCTGTCAAGCTAATGCAGCCATTGATTTAGACCTTAAGGATATTAAATCTGACTGGAAATGAACACAAACTTTCATACAGGTATTGACAACATGAATATACTCCTTTTCCTAGCAATTACCTTTAAGCTACTTCTATCAATTTTCCCACTCTTTTTTGAGAGCCAGACAGGCCACAGTTTTAGAGATCAACAACAAAGGCACACACAGTATGGCACCATTCATCTCCTAATATAATCTCCTTCCTTTCGGGAACAGCAAAGCATCAAAGCAGGGAGTTAGCAATAAGCTAGGAACATGAGTAGCATCACATAATTTTAACACAACTGCAGTACCTCTTGGTTGGTCATAATGTCACAGTTGAAACCTTAATGCTTTCATTCCCCACTGCTGTAAAACATTAAAAAGGATTGGGTTTTTTCCTTCCCTCTTATATTCTCCTTACTTTTTGAATCAAACAATTGATCTAATGATATCTTTGCAGGGACATTTAATGAAAAAAAAAAAGTCTGTTTCATTCACATCTGAAAAGACAAATGAGAAATGAAGATTTAAATTCACTCCCCACACACACCTTGATCAAGTAAAAACAATCATTGCTGTAACTTCAAACAGTACCATAGCTTCTCTATGTTAAACTGCTTGCAAATAGTTGGCAGAGACCTGTCAAAATAAAGTGTGCGGTTTGACTGCAGTGACTGGACATAACACAAAGACAATTAGTTGTACAAGTGACTATCCTGCCTCTGCACCGCTTCCAAACAAATGGCAGAAAGACTTGGCTAATGCTTCCAAGGAACTTAACGGCTACAACAGGCTGTCTCAGAGCCCAAGAAAAGTTCACGAAGTCTTTTTCCCAAAGTACAGCAGGCAGCAGAGCTAGCACAAATAGGAAACCTACTTTTCTCCAAAAAGTATCCAGCTATGAAGACGGAGATAAAGATTAGAACAAAATTAATCCATTCTAAACAATCACAAAGAAACCCCATGATACTGTCAGCACTGCTGAATGGCAGCATTTTGTAATTATTCCCAAAGACAATGAGCCACATCTTTGGCTGATATTGATACATACACGAGCATCACTTATAAGTTTCCCCTGAAAATTTAGAAGAATTCCAGTAGTTGTTTAAGAAACATACGCTGGAGCTTTAAACTTTTCACTTTGATAGCAAAGAAATTTGTCTGTCTACATGTATATGTGAGTATATATATTTATGTATGCAGGTATGTATGTCAATATTTTATATATGCATGTATGTGTGTGTATATATATATTCTAGAATAGTTTGAGTTGGAAGGGACCTTAAAGATCACCTAGTTACAATCCCCCTGTATTAATATATATAAACTGATATATATGCATGTATATACTGGACATTACCTTCAACTGTCCTTTTTATCTGTCTGCATTTAAATACAATTCTTCTGAAGCTTGTATCCAATTCTCATATTATAAACATTTCACAAAGAGACTACAGACTTGCAGAGGTATATTCATATTTATAAGGCCCTCAAGCTGCAGTCTTTTGCAAGCAACCCGCACAAAGAGGCACACATAGAACATTTGATTACGGTACCAAAGTGCATTAGAAGAACACAAGAAAAGTGAAAAGAAATATTTTTCTTTTCCTACTGCACAAATTATCAGTGTCTCCGAATATTCTGTAAGTTTACACTAAAACCGGGACACTCCAAATAGTCTTCATTTGCCCTAGTTAATAATTTGCAGCTCTGAGAACATCAGCAACATTACTGGTAGCATTAATACTAATTATGTCTACAGAAAAAAATAATTGTGATGCATTTATTCTAATTCAATCCTTTTGTTTATATTCATATCTTTCCATGTGAACACAAGACAACCATTTTCTAAACTCTGTGCCTGGGTGAAGCACGTCACACAAATGACCAGACAAATCTGGGTGAAAGCCAACATTTCTGTTGTTAATGTTGCAGTGGTCTTAGAGCTGTTTCTATCCTAATGTACACACAGGCAAAACATCACATATTTTTGCCCTATTTTTCCTAATAGCCATAAGCTACATGCACACAAAATCAGGCAGATTTCTCTTTCCGAGTTAGAGATGCTCAGTGGGGCTTTGCACATCTCTTGTATTTGGTTTGGAAAGCAATGCAAGCTAGAAGGATATATTGTGTTCTGCTCTGGATTGGTTACAACATGGACAGGATTCACAGCAACAAAAGACACAGAATTTAGTGGCTGTATGAAATGCCCGTTGCTGCTGAAGCATACAACAAGCACCACATTTCCACATATTTTTGTTTGCACAATAGCCACTGTCTAGAAATGATACTGCAGGTGGTATGGCTTTGTACCACTCCGCTAGCTCAGTCACAGGAATTTCACCTGGGTTTAAAATTAACCAGTCTTGGAGTGTGGAATTTATGGGAACAGGGATTTTTAGCACCAACAGTTTCATCATCAACAGACCACACATGAGCTATACCACAGGATCTTAATTTGTCTGGTTGAGATGTTTGGAACCATGCAGATGCTCAGCATTACAGAGCACAAACAGATCCCATAAGAGACCTTTGGGTGGTGGGGCCATGTGGTTGGAAAAGGGGAAAAAAATGAAGGTTCGAAAACGGGAAAACCAAATGCAATTGCTACATCACAAATAAAGTCTGGCATCTGTCATAAAATAGTTGTAAAGTAAGCTTCCAAACACTCCAGTGCCCATAGTGACCCAAATTTATTTCTAGTCTGTTATTGCTCTGGATGCATAATCATAAAGCACATACTTGCAATATATGTTCCATTTAATCCTCTGCATAATGCGGTCGTAAGGGTTACATAAACATGGCTATATGCAGTTAAATATGGGTATATAAATAGGTTATAATTATCCATTATAAATCAACAGACAGTACTGCACAGTGGAAAAAACTTATTAAAGTACCACAAGGGATGTGTGCTTGGTTTACATTTGAATAATTACTATCATTTAAACCATGAATAACATAAGCAAAAGTTGTTAAGTGAAAGCTGGAAACAGATTTAACAGCTCAGTGGGAAACAGAATGCCGTTTTAGGCAAACAAAAGAAGGTCATCATGTCTTGTAAAAGGTCTTGTAGCATGAAAAAAAAAAGTTTAAGGAAACACTACACTGGTAATAACATTTAAGTAACTGGCATATTCTAATGCATCTAAAACTGCTGCCATGCCCAAAGTGGTTAAAACAAAAGGAAAAAAAAAGCTAGCAGAAGATTTCCATTGCAAAAATGGTAATGATTCCATTATTACTCAAAGCACCTCATTTATTGGGAACTAGGAACAAAGTAAGTCAAATAAAGCAATGAGCAATGAGATATTTATTAAGACTGCATCATAAAACTGACAGAAGCTACAAATTAAAGCAAGCTTCAAAAAATTTTGAGCTGCTTTAATAAGTGTTTCAAGTTACTTCTTTTTTGGAACAGGCAGCCAACAGAGGAAGTCACAGACATGGGCAAAGTAAGTCTGACATACGAAGTCTTGTTTGTTTACTGGGACAAAATACAAATCTCCTTCAGTTACTACCAAAATGCAGCCGTATGGTAACTTTAATTATTAATCCCATAAAAACTAACTGATCACTGCTATGAAGGAGCTGATGCATTGCTAAACCTGCCTCTGATCTTCTATTTCAGCCACTTGTTTTAACTGAAGCAGGTCAGACAGGGCTCTTTCAAGCAGCCGAGCTGACAGATCTGAAGGGTGGCAAGCACCTGGGAGAGAGGGGTGAGGACAAGTACTGCAGTCAGAAGTGAACTGATGTGTCATTTTTGAACACCTCCAGGGATGGTGACTCCACCACTTCCCTGGGCAGCCTGTTCCAGTGATGATGCAGATGATGAACCAGGAACTTCCTGCATCTCTGGGTAACCAATTAACGATTTATATGCACGGAGTATGCATGCAGGCGTAGGTCTGATGTCCAGTTACAACACTGTTGTAACTATAGAACAAACTTTATTTTCTCACAACTCAAACCTCACATCTCCTTCTAGACTCAACTACCTCCAATTCCTACTGATTTCAGTCAGAGCTCCGGTGATCTCTCTCTGAAAGCCTCACAGCGAGATCATTCAGTATATTTTCATTTGAAAAACAACCCCTGTGAGAAGTAACCAACCTTTTAAGCTACATAATATGATAAGATGCATATGCTTCCTTGCTATATTGTGAATGACCTTGATTCTTCACCAGATATCAAAATAAACAGATTTAAAGAAATAATTAGCATTACAACAGCCACAGAATAGACACAAGTGACTAACGCAAAGGAGATTATTTTGCTTCTGCTCAGATTAAGTCTGCCTATTAATCCTAAAGTTTAACAGGGAGAGGTTAAGATCAATGGTGATAAATAAGTGTGATCTTTCAAAAAAGAAAGTCTCCTTCCCACATAGAATAATAAAGGAGAAGTGATGCTCTCAAGAAGAACAGTTACAGATTCTCAGAAGATAAAGAATCCGTATGTTATACCAAGAGAGTACATGCTTGTTCTTTCCATTACAATTTTTTTGGCTGGGAGAAATAATTGGCTTCTTTGAGTTTAATGGCATAGCTGGGCTCTTCAAAAAGCCACACAGCGTGCACAGTACCTTCAGGGTAGCTGGATGCAAAGGACATTACCCTTGATGATATTTAGACACATTAAGCCTTGAATTTACATTTCCTTGTGTCTATTAGAGGACACTATCAGTTGAATATAGTATAATTGCAGTATACTGCATTTTAATTAAAGATATACAAATGTAAATTACAAATTAAATTAGTAATTAGAGAATAATTACTATTCTTCAGGAATGTTTACTGTTCTATTTCACTTGTTCTCTGAGAAGTATTAACAATTAAAAGCTATGGAGCCTTGCAGGGTGCATTTTTAACTAATTCAGAACTCTCTTTAACTCTCTTAAAGAAATTCAAACACTGCTTTAAAGCTTAATAAACAATGTCTTTTTCTAATTAAAAGATTTTACTACCAATTTATTAATTGGTTCCCAAGTTCCTTTGCAACACCTTGATATAAAATGATGGATTTCCACAGAGCGCAGGGTCGTCATGAAAATAGCTCTGTGCTGTTGTCTAGCACGGAAATATCTAATGCGAGTTTATCTTTAAATGGTACTAATACATCCTGAGAAATTGCTGCTGTGGTCTGTAAGTCACCAACACCGTGACGCCAAATACACTGATGTAAGACCTAACTGTGAGTAATATTATCCTTAAAGCAAGTAAGTACATTAAAAACACAATTTGACTTTTTTAAAAGAGAAATTATTTTCCTTTCCTATTTGTTTTTCTGAAAATGTTATATGCCATGCATTAGGTTCCATCCTTATGGGGCATCCAAAGTATTTTGCTCATAAAATTTGCTTATGATGACACCATGATCTACTGACATGCTGCTTCAGCTTGAAGGATGCTTAATAGCAGAAGCTGGGATGACAAAACACAATGCTTCAGGCCCCTCTCACAATTAGAAAGATTAAATCACTAAGAAAAAGTGGAATTCACATCAGATATATATATTGGAAGGGGTATTTCTTGGAAATAAAAAAATACTCTTAAGTGCAAGGAAGAAGCATGTAGTTGGCAATCACTCTGTAGATACCTTTATGAGCAATACTAAGTTAAATAGAATGATACTGTGTAATCTGTCAAACACGTAAGAGTAATTATTACAAATAATACATCTAAAGGGGGTAATCAATGTCAGTGATTCCCAGCACAGCTAAATCACTTGTTTATCCACGTCTTTTTTAATTTTATGCCGGGCACTGGACATTTCAAGCAAAACCACTGTCTCATCTCATTTATATTGTCCCTTGATTCCGGTGAGGAGATGTGTGTGGGCAAAATGTGGCCTTTAACGCACACCCTGACAGCAAGGAAATCCCCCAGCGATGAAGGGGATTGCTTGCTCTTGCACCTCTGGACCTTCTCATTATATTTTAGGGAGCAGCCAATGGATTTCTTTGCATACTTAAGGAAGAAAATACTTGATCCTACATCTAAAAGTCTCATACTGGGAGTATGTTGTGTTTGTTCCTAAGCGACAGGAAGGAGAGGGGAGGAAAAAAAGGAAAAATAGAGAAGAAAAAAAAAAAAATCAGTGTGCAGTTTTGAGCTTTCTAATCTTTGCTATAATCCCCTTAAAAGCCAGAAGCATGCCTTTGGAGCATGTTATAGCCAGAAAGGCAGCGGAGCAGACATAATGGCACATAACGGACACAGATTCCAGTTCTGTGGTGGTAATTACAGCAACAGCTTTATGATTAGGAAGCTCTCTTCACTTCTTCATTTGCGTTAATCCTCTTCTATGCTTCAGTCCTTCAGCGATACTCACAACTGGTCACCACTTTTGCTTGTCTGATGCTGCAGCTGACCTACAGTCCCTTCCCAGCAAAGCACAGTTCAGCAGCAGCGCAGGGCACGAAGCTGGTAGCTCCTTCGTGCTGCTGCTCTGCCTGCTGCCAGTCACTCGAGGGAAGCCCCTGGCATCGGGTTCTGTTCTGCTTTCTGCTCTTTAAAGCAGCCCACACTCAACTCTCGACAGAAAACTGCTTACAGGCTTTTCAAAAATGATCTTACTGACTATATTCTTATGAGCCTAATTTACATACAATCTGTAGCACACTGAATTTCTCTTCCATTCTTATCTCCCATTACCTCGGATAACTGAGAGATGACTAAGCAGCTCTATGAACTGGTAAGTGGAATAAGTGTTTTGAGCTGCTGCTGTAAATAGGGTTCTCTTCCACTGAAAAGAAAAAGGCTGAAATGCTTTTCCTTTTGGTTTGATGGGTACACTTTCTTAAACAAAACTTTAAAACAAAGCCTGGATGTCCCTGCCCACAACAGGGAGGTTGGATTAAAATGATCTCTAAGGTCCCTTCCAGCCCAGGCTATTCTATAGTCTATAGGTTTAGCACAGAACTGTCCAAAGCTGTCTTCCCAGCAACAGTGCCAGGAAGGACAGGGCTCTCTGGTTGTGCAGTTCTCTAGGTGGAAGGAAACAGCTGGCAGATCCACCTAAGTTCCCGATTCTTCACTATGAGTCTAAACGTGAATTAAAATGTCTGAAATGCTGTCAGTGGTATCTATCACAAAACCTGTTCCTCCTCTGCCTACTTCCATGTCTTGTAAATTCTGCTTCCTCTCTTAAGGCAAGTCTAGCTAGAAAAGCACTTTAATGCTAAAATCAAAACTCAAGCCTTCACTTGCAAATGCTTTTTTGTTGGCACTAATTCAGTTCATAGCTCTAAAGACATCAAATATGATCTGCCAGGAATAGTTCAGTATATTCAACTTCATTTTAGATACATTATTTGTATCTAGAACAGAAGAGGCTTCAATGTTTGAAGAATTATCAGTCTACTATGCCTAGAGTTAATTGAGCATGAAATATTTTTATAATCAAAATTGTCATCCTGTATTCACTTCCCAAAATTCTTTCTGAAATAAAGGATGTATAGAGGTCCTCCATTGTATAAAGCACAGAAAACCTTGAGTGAAAAAGCCAGTAAGTATAACATCAATTGGAGCAGCTAGAGAGAACCCATCCAACAAACAACAGGTCAGTTGAGATTCTTTGAAATATTACTCACAAGTACATTACTTTCTAACTACATACTCAAAACACCATTTCAGGGATAACCTGAACATAAGTCTTTCTATAAATTGTACACAAGATTAATCAGTGTTTTAAGAAACATATGTCACAGTACTCATACAGACAATATTCTCTAACAAGTAAAAACTTTATCACAAGAAAAACGGGAATAGATTCTAATATTTGCCTGATTAATCATTCTGCAAACCAATATGTACTAGTCCTCCATCTCCTTACACAATCCTTCATCTCCTCCTTTCAGGTGATTTCCTGCTACACTTGTAAGCACTGAAAAAAAACCATCTTTTTTGTTTATGCTTTTACACAGGTTTTGCACAGCCCATACAGTTGTACAGGCTTCCACTGCTATAGCTACGCAGCACAGACATGATTATAACTCTCAGAATTGCATTAGGCAGTTCCCAGCATAGGAACTGCTAGAGTCAGGAAAAAAAAAAAAAAGAGAAAACTGGGAAGACTTACAGAGTATGTGTCGTATTGCCTTGATCTCCTGAAGGTCACAGCAAGAGAACGCAGCTGTATTGATGCGTAGGGAATGGATACATCATTGACAAATTAAATTTTGAGACACAGTCTTCGAGTCACTTCTGCACTTCAGTGCATTTTATAGTTAACTATATTTTAACTACATTACCCTGACTTTGGAGCAAATCAGCTGTCTTGCTATATTCTAATCGGGTCATGCGGAAAACAACCGAAAACAAGATCTTGCTGAAAACCAGATGCATCTCAAAGCAGAACTTTCTGACTACACAAATAGAATAAAAACGTCTCACACGGAGCAGAATATTAGATTAGCATTTTGGTTTGGAAATAAGCACTGTAACATAAAAAAATTAAAACCTTTATTTTCTACTTTTCATTGTTAATTGCACCAAATTGCAACGATTTCATTGCATCAAAACATACCGAGCTACATTAACCGTATGGTGCTAGTTTGAGTCACACAATATAATGCTCATTCTCACTACCTGTCACTTTAAGACAGTGGCGTACAAGCAAGCATGAAAATATTTTTGTTTGAAGGGCTTTTTTTTTGTTTTAAACCTACATCCCATGCATCTGACCCTTTATGTGAATTAAGGTTCAGGAGAGAGCACAAGCTAACACAGATTAAAACCTGAAAGCACATCTGAATAAGTCACGTATCATTTCTTCAGTTCGCCACTTTAAAAAACAAATTTAGAGAACACACCTGTGACCAAATGCTGCAAATCTGCTTAAATGGTTTTAATTTAATTAAGAGATTGTCCTTTGAATGAAAAATTAAAGCCACACTATGGCTGGATCTTACTTGATCTAGGGAATACTAAAAAGACTGCATGAGAATTAAAATAAGCTCGAATGTAGTTATTTTAAATATATTTAACTAACCATTGGGAGAATGTATCACGAAAACCAGTATTTTTTTCTGTCACTTGAGGCCTTCACCTCAGGACTGCAATATGTCTAAAACATCTCCTCGGTTAGAATGTACTAATATACAGACAGGTGATGAAATAATCCAAAAGTCTTCAAACTCTCTATGAATATTAAGCCTACGTGAAAATGAGAAATGCACAGAGCATGTGCATTATGCTCACACTTTCCACATTATCTGTATGCTTTCAACACCACCAAAATGGTGGATTTTGCGAGATTTGCCCCGTATATTTGAGGCAGAACTTATTACTTCACATCCAATGAAGCCAACTGAGATGTGGCTCCTGCCTTGCGCACTGATGCTTTGCCACTGGTTCCAGTAAAAGCAGCATTAACCTCATCATTAGACAAGCTAATATTTGGCCGCGTTACAAGTGGTCTCTGCTTCTGCTGCAGAGGAAAAATAGCTGATATTTAGAATGCCCTGTCCACAGGTTAATGGGAACCTATATACTGGTATAATTCTCAGAAGAGTAACACATCACTCAAACTCTGAGTGGATAGTCTGAACCCAAGATGTATCAGGAAGAGCACCAGTGACTAGCCCTCTTCTCAATCTTTCAAGCACTCTTCTGAAAGTAGGACAAGCCTTCCCCAGCTACAATCCCCAAAAATAGACAAGTGCCAAGAAAAAAATGGTATTTAGATATTATCCATCTTTCCTCACAATCCATTAAATATTATGGCCATAGTTTACACAAGAAGTGTATAATTATTTAGCAGGGAAATGGGATGTACTGTAGATACATGGAAAATTCCAGCAACAAAGAATTAACTCGGTGGTGCGAGAAAGGCGTGACAAAAAAATATTGTACTCCATCCTATACAGACAGTATGTCTTGCCAAGGAAAGAAGTAACCTATGTTCCTTTTACAGTTTATACCACATTTCTTTTACAATTTATAACAAGTTGTCATCGTTAAAGGCTGAAACAGAAATAATTAAACTCTATGAGAGAGTCCTAAATCTTTCTACATGCTTTAGGGTACAAAATTGCAGTGAGGGCCCAGATTGCACCAGGACCACTGCTACCACCTATCACTAACATTAAAAGCTCTCGGGATGTCGGCACATGAAAGGGTGGGAAGCGAAACTCAAATGGGTGTACCTCATTGGCGTGTCTGTAGTCAGTGATGCTTGTTCCTGTTGCTACTGTTTTTACTAAAGTTTTAAAGCATTTCAGGTTATCAAACAGAAATATAGTGTCGAAGTTACTTTAAAATGCAGATTTTTATAAAGTTAAATCCTAACACCTAGTCTTAATTAAATTCTACTTGAGAGCAAAAGGTTTAAGGTTTTGCCTGTGACAGTTATTTTAAAACATGAATATTATTCTATCATTTCAGACAGAAAAATCTACCTCTAATCAAGATGCAAGTTGGATGTTAAAATACAGTACTCACCCTAAATCAAAAGCACACTCAGCATACCTGGCCCATCTAGGAGTCCAAAGAAAGCTATTTCTGAAATACCGCTCATCTTGCAGCATTATGAGCAACACAGTACAACATTATGGAAAAGATGTAATGTCCAAATTTCTTCTTCCACTCTATGTAGATGGAACGCTGCCATGTTCCTACTGTTCAGATTGATCAAGCATTTACTGATTTTCCCAAAACCAATGCTTACCCTTGTACTCACACTTCTAAGCCTTCGTAATGCATATTCTATTCTGTGTTATGTTCCTCTACTGAAAGCGCACATTCTTGCTTTTAAAACCAAAATCATTCAAACTAAAGTGTATTACTTTTTCATATCCTTTGGCAATCCACTACCACTCGTGGGTAAATACTGATGCTCTTGATCATACTAACTAGCATCCAGTCCATACAATACCCAGTTCACAACTTGATAATCAGGTACTAGCTTATCCATCAGAACAAATTAGTCATCCTCATTTTGAGCTAATTAAGAAGTTGAACTCCCAAGACTGTTGCAACAGTAAATGAGAACAGCCATAGTTAGACACCAGGAGAACAGGCATAAGAGCAATCGTACCCCTGCAGCTACACAGTATTAAATACACCTTCCCAAATTACTGGGGGAAAGTGTGTGGGAGGAATTTAAAAAAAAAAAAAAAAGAAAAAAGCAGAAAACCTTTCACCTACCTCTGTCTTTGCTGGGACAGAGATTCTTATGTTTCTTAACAATTAGTCCACATTAATATGCAATGATACATCCCGAAAAGAGGTTGTTGTCTCACGAGCTCAGGTGACCTGGAACAACATTAATAAAACAGTTCAAGGTTATAAATTTTTACGTGCCAAATCTCAAACTGTCAAATGAGTAGTATACTAATATATCATTTATGCAGCTACAGGTGAAAAAATTCTATGCTTACAGTGTGATTTTGGTTATTTATGGACAGTTAATGTTCCCAGGAAAGATATTACAAGACCTGGGATCCATTTAAGCACCACAAGTATGAATAATTTATTTCAAATACACATATTTGACACAATGGAACGAGCTGATTCTCACTGTCACAGCTAAGATGAATATGGACGGTTGAATCTGCATCTCAATTTTTTATTCTTTATTTTTTATTTTATTGACACATTAGTCAGGGTGCCACATCTCAAAAACCCTTCAATCTTTATGAAATACAACTTAAGCACAGATGTTACAAATTTTAAAGCAAGTTAGTAATGAAAGACTTATTAAGATTATCAGGCTATGTATAATAAATATACACTATGAAAGACATTACTACTAAGAACATAAATACAGTACAAAGATTGTGGAGTTTGTAGAACTCATTCTAAGTCGAGAAAATGACAACGTATGATCCAGGAAGGCATTTCAAAGTTTCTCCTTGTGAGTTAAGACTGAATGAAATAATCCCTGACAGCCCTGATGTTACACTTGAACCCCTGGTGTAAAGTATTTGCTTTATGTGCTCAAGGCTCACGACTAATTTTAAATGCAGGCTTTTATAGGGTATTAGAGTGTTTGGTTGAACAGCAGCACAAAACTGAGTGGAAGGATTTTAAAATCACACAACTGAAGTCAGAAAGGGAGTGTTCCATTGCAAGTATTGCTACATCAACATTGAAATTTATGACAGCGAAAATACAACAGGTTTTTCTCTACAAATTACACAATATTGAATGTGCAGGCTGCAGTTTTAAAGGTATTTAATAACCTACTTTACCTTTCTGCACCCAGTAATAATTCAGAAACTTTCCTTTTCCCCCATTTTCTGTTTTTTTTTTTTGTTGTTGTTTTAGTAAGTATTAAAGCTAATTTTTAAATGTAGAAACTATTACAAATAATTGAGCTAAAGCAAAAGATTCAACTTTCCCCCAGTCCAACAAAACCTATAATTACACATTCTAGGGAACATAGCTCGGTATGTTTTACTACAGAAAGGATATCCCAAGTCCTCAGAACTCTGCTTCCATTATAAAGGAATAAATGTAACAGTGCCAAGGCCATAACTGCAGGCTGAGTCCTGCAAACCACTGAACACTCACAGCAAACCAGACAATCTGTAAACAAGGAAACAGATGCTCTCAGCGCAGCTTGGCAAGAGCATCCGACTTGCATGAACTAGAAAGCCACTGCTGTTGAAATCCGATTAATTATTTTCCACTACAACTAAGACAAAGAAGCTGCTTTATACTGAAAAATTAATGAAAGCTTCAGTGGAATCAACATAATTCCTGCCGAAGCAAGATCTTTGACCGACTTCAGCAACAGATCACGTATTTTGAGAGGAAACCTACGCCAAGGCACGGACGAGATTCCAAATCTGTTCTATAAAATCTTTTAAAACAATAATGTTGATGTCTCGCTTCACCCTCTCAACAATACGGACGACGTCATGAATCAAGAAAAATAACTTTAACTTTATACCTGTATTTCAAGGTGAACATCACTTAATACTCTGTGCAAATACCCGGCAGTTTTAGGTGAGCCACATACCTATGTTAATGAGGCTACATGGTTAAATACTGTACATGCACAGTCTATTGCTGGTACATTAGGAACCTAATGAAGAACAGTCTGAGTGACCTTGATGAACATTAACACCCACCAGAACAGCACTGAGCCAGCCCCTGCTGCAAAACTGCATTCTAAGTAGAAACAAATCTGTGTAAAAGACTGTGTGCACAGAAGGAAAGGAATCTGGGGGTTGAAACTCTGGGTTACCTCTGCAGCGCAACAATTCCACACGTTAGTAGGGATGTGCTGCACAGAGACAGGTAGCTTACTCATGATTTTACTCATCTGGTTCATCCTATGAGGTAGTAGTCATAATTTGCATCTATTCTTAAGGGGGGGAAGAATATAGGGAAGGTAGGTGAACTGTGATTAGAAGCTGGTTCTGATCATATAAACAGCTTACATAACACTGCAGCAAGTGCCTAGGAAGCCCTGCAGAATGTCTGATAAATGATACTATGATAATTCTACAGGAACAGATAACAGACATGAGGTTCACACTGAAAGAGATTGATTGCACAGAATATAACTCAATAAATATGAGAAAGAAATAAAGGAAAAAAATTAGAAACTAACAGTATAGTAGTAAGGTCATATCAAATCAGGAACAGCCTGAGGTTCATGGCTGGTGGGTTGGTTGTTGGCTTTTTTTTTTTTTAGGAGCTTATAATTGACTCTGAAGCTGAGACATAGAGTTAATTTCCATTGTCTTTTTCCTTTCAAAGAGTAACTTGAAGGTTATGTCAATCCTCTTTCAGGAGCATCACAGTCCCTGCACTGCTACTCTTGTTATTAGAAACTGTAAACTGTAGTGAAGATTTTTCTATAACAAAGACAACATAACTTCAATGAGGGACCTTACCACACTGAAAAGGCTCAGCTTAAATGTCTAAGTAGTGTATCATTAATCATGGAGCTAAAATTTACATCCTCTTGCTATGCCAATTTTCGAAATTGTATCAGAAACTAATATCCAACAGGAATTTTGCTAGAGTAACGCCTAAAATGCCCCATGCCATCAAATACCATAGCAAATGTGTTCATAAATATTATTTGCTTTACAAAATTCTTCAAAGGAATGCATCATCCAGACAGCTCGCTGACAGAGAGGGGAAGGCAGAGAACATAAAAGGATCCGAGGAGCAAAGCCAACATAAATTTGTACAGTAATAAAATAATAATGGTGAAACAGTACCCTAATGTGACACAGAGATGAAAAAGCGTCTTGTCATCTCAAATATTTCTCTGAAAAAAATGCAGTTTTCCAGTGATACAAGTTTGTATTGCTTTCCTGAGCAATCTACGAATTGCAACATAAATTGTGCGTGAAGTGTAAGCTGGTTACGAGGAGTAAAATGCTAATAGAACATATAATTCATTTGTTGCACCAGCCATGCATGTATATGACAGATGATTGTACTTATTAGGTCTCCTAGTATAAGCACATAACACACTGATTGATGTGCACAGAGCTTGTGGACATTTATTAAGAGACTTCCGAGTGTTTTGAAAGGGCGTATGAATTAGTTTGCAGTTTATACTTTCTTCACTTTTGCGTGGTTTTTCCTGCTACCCATTTTGTTTCCTCAGTGAGTCCATCTCATCCATACTTTACACCGAACTGTTACATGAGAAATGTTTTACTGTCTTTCGTATCGCTTCAAAGCCTGCTACATTCTGTTGAAGATCGCAGAGTTTACAGTTCACAGCCAGACCATAACAGATAAAATACACTTGCTTGCTCCAGACCGCTACAGATCTTTTGAAAGAATACTTTCTCAATATTAAGTACCCCTCCTTCAACATAATGTTATGTCATTTTTAATTATACTCATGTCATTACACTAATTTCCTCATTAACTGCTGAAGAAAAATTTGGCTGATTCAGTATAAAGCGTTTGGACAACAGTAACCAGAAGTGAAACTCCTGTTGAGCCACAGACATAGGGAAAGAAATTATGAAGAACTGTGTCTAGGCCATGATACAACGCTGTAAACCCAGGTCAGCACAGAACAGATTCCTTTCAGGCTGTACAGCATCAGAAGGGAACACATTCCCTAATAAACACCAAAACCTCAGCATAAACCTTCAGGCAAAACCTGGATATCGCACCACACCTTATCACAAGTGAATACAAGCCCCTTTGAGCTTACACAAATTTAATTACACAGATTTAAACAGGAGCAGCAATCTCTACTTAAGGGGGTTTATCTGAAAGTAAAAAAAAAAAGATGACTGAATTTATTAAAATAACTAATTATTTCTCTGTTCATAAGAAGCCTCACTTTTCTCAAACTTACAAACTACAATGTTAGTGCTTCTCATTTTAATATTTAGTTCCTGATTTTCCTGGATACAAAACAACCACCAAATGCATACAGTTTAAAAAAAAATGTGGAGATGATTGCTCACTTGTGCGACTGAATTGGGACCTTAGTTATCTTCCTCCCAGTCTCCTGGTGTTATTTCACTTCCCGGATTTTAAAATGATGCTGAGATATTTAAGTTTATTAGAGATATGGTCTATATACTCCAAATAATGTAAAATCTAAACTGCAGCTCTGGGATGTAAAATATTATTCTATGCTTCTTGTGACTGTCTTTAGTTGACACAGAAATGTTACATTTGATATAAGTTCATTTCAGCATTTGAACGTTAACACCAAGAATCAATTTATATGCCCTGTTAGATGGGAATCTGTTTTGTTTTTTTTTTTAACCGAGACAATAATTTCATTGTCTTCATTTATTGAAAACATTTTTCTCTGTGATGTATGTGAAAGTTCTAAGATTACGTTTCCATCAGTCATTATTTATTTCCTTTTTTCAGCATATTCATTATTTAACAAAATACATTTACTTTATTAACTCACACTGTTTTTTCTCTCTGAGCTAGCTTACAGGGTTGTTTGGCTGGTTTGATTTTTTTTTTCCCCCACTGTGCCTGCCTTCCTACTACCAAATCAAATTTCAAAGACTCGAGGATGTAAGAATACTCAACATCCACTCTCATCTCGAGCATCACAGATTGAACCTGAAATGTCAGCATTTCAGCAGTGAATTACTACTACAGAGGGAAAACACACCTGTCACCTCCACAAAGCAACCTCAGTACCCCATTGCTGCTTGAAGCAACGAACTTGACAGTTAAGTACTGAAGGATTCTAAGGAGGAAGGAGATCAAAGAGCAAGAATGAGCACAGGCTCATTAAATTATGGCCACTATGCATATTTGTAATTCGGATATGATAGCTCAAATATTTATGTGTAGAAAAATAATAAAATATACTACAGTAGGTGCTGAATAATTTGAAATATACTTCCGACTGAAGACTGTGGTGTGATAAAAACAAATCCTTTGGTGCCCAAGGTAAGAGAATCCAGAACCTGACAAAACACCCAGTGGTTCTAATGAAAGCACACTTCATGTCACTGAAATGACTCTTAACACTTCAAAATCTAATGGTCTATTCCTATAAAAGGGCTACACAAACTTGTATAAAAAAAACTAACGAAGCCACTTAGACAATGTAATTTGAATAGCCCTGAGCTTTTCAGGGTCCCAAACCCACCACACATCTGGAAATAGATCTTCTTCCCAGCAGTTTATTAGAATATTGAACATTTCACCCTCAACTCTGTCTATACTCGGAGACTGAACAGAGCAACTTCTATTGAGTGCAGCTGTAGCAAGATTCATCAGTTTGCTTTTTGAGTTCGAAATACGGCAGATAGCATTCTGCAATACAAAAATAGAGTAATCTTAAATTGTATATAAAGTATTATCAGGTAAAAGAAGTATTATCAGATACAAGAAATGACTGGAAAATTACAAATTAAAGCCCCAATGAGGTATATAGGGAAATACATAATTTTCAAAATTAAGTAAGTTATTTTTATATACAGATGAGAAGCAATGTCTAACAGACAGTTTTCAATCCTTGAGCACAGTGTGCTTCTGCTCGAGCCAATAAATAGATCCAAGGCTAGTAGATACAGTGCAGCCTTGAGTGCTCAGAGCCTTCAGGATAATGTGATAAGATTTATTAAATGATAAAAGGACAAGGCTGCCCCTGGGCAATGAACTAGAAAGAACAAGAGAAGATAATCAGCAGGTTTTTCACTTGTTTCAGCAGAGCCATATTGATATGTCCAAGCAAAAAATCCATGAAAGAGGGACTGCACAGACTAGCTGTCTTGTCAGAAAAAGACAACTACCTAAAATGATTTAAATTAAATAATACATCAAAACCACTTGATGATGAATTTCAACAACATAAAGATGGCTAACGTTCATGGAGTTCGCATCCATGTGAAAAATAAAACTAATCGCTGGTAGAAGACGCTGTGATTGTGCCCTTGTGAGACCTTCCATGGAACACAAGTCTCAACAGTGCAGTAACTGCCTTTTTTACCACAGCAGATGCACAGTGTCATGCAACATTACAGACCACCCTGGTGAAGTTCATTTACTCACAGTCAAAGGAGAGCACACAGCAGCTGGGAAACAACAGCGCATATCAGCACGGAGTAATTCCTTCTACTTCTCTCTCATCGGACCATGACGACATTACATAACAAAAGATTAAATATGCCAACAAAAGATTGGATAAATCTAAAATGCTACTGTAATTGCTGATGCTTTAAAACATTTCAGATGATTGCTTCATACTTAAATTTCAAAGCACTGAATGTAGAGTCAGATAAAAGGAAAGGCTTTATTCTTTCCATTAGCTTTTAATATGCAGAAAAGTCTTAGACTGAATACGATGGCTCCTGTATTTCCACAGCATAAGAATCCTATTAAATTTTGATATTGCAATTTTGTAGGACCTAAGGACTGTAAGACAATAATTTATAGCTGGTTATTATCAAGAAATCTCTGCTTGACTGTAGAAGTGTATTTTGCTAGAAACTGGCCAAGTAATTTATTAATGTTTTCAACACCTACTGCAATTACATATTTAAATTCGAAATCCTTCAGTAGCCAAAGACTTTGGAAATGGCAGTTACGGAATTGTAGGGTACTTATTTTAGGGACAACAATTTCTTTCTTTCTGCACGGCATGTAGCCTGAAATCAAGTTTGCAACAAAAAGAAAGTAACATTGTACAAGGTATAACTACATAACAGAGTTGCTGTCCACAAACTTCTTGCCCTTCCTCCTCTCCCTACCTAGGGGAGGCAGGAAATTTTCCCCTAGTGATGGGAACACAGCTAAATTAATTTCCCATGGAGAGGGACATTATTTTTTCCCTGAAACATTGAATAAGGGAAGATTCTTTGCTTACTTGCAGCTGTGGTAAATGATCCTGTAACGCATCTGCTGACTGGTAATCTGCTTTGGACAGCGTATTGAGTGCTACAGATCACTCTACTGATGCATTTCCAGCCTGGAAATATTTCTTCTGGTCACTTGGCAATAAAGATTCCCACGAAAGCATGAAGGGAGTGAACTGGGAAAGAACTTATCGAAAGGAGCAGCCTCTGATGTCAAAGGTTCACAACTTGGCTGTGTGTAGCCAGGTCTACTTTAACTTAGGAATAGCATGAGTGCTGCACATCAGAAAAACAAACACATCAGGCCACAACACCCTATGACATGAATTCCTTCCAAATAATGAAAATTGATAGAACTTAAGTCCTCAAAAATGTCTGTTTAGGGGCATCACTACTACGATTTTATCCTACTTACTATTCAGGCTGCGAAAGAGAGAAATCCAACCAGCAAAAATTCTGTTCAGTCAGGTTATTTGTGAACACTGCACTAGCCAGATTACTAATGTGACATTCTTCAGCTATCATTAGAGGCTTCTCAAGCTGACAAATATGATTCTATATATTGCTGTTACTACAGTTTCGCAAAGGCAAGTTGACATTTTGAGATTAAAATCAGAAGATGCAGCTTTATGGATAGATAACATATCAAGCAGCATTAGAATCAACTAATGAAAAGGACTTGGAAAGAAATAATCTCAAACAACAAGATGAGCTGATGCTGCTCAGCAGCCCCTGAACCGAGATGTCTTGTGTAAAGTACTGTGGGATTTTTTTTCTTTGCCAGTTCCTCACAGTAGATATGCAATTTCAGTCAGAGATTAGCAAAATGTGTCTTGGATGGTAAAGTTCTCTATTTTCAATTGTGACACCCAAGGCCATATTATGTGCTTTCCAAGTAAAACACAGATGAACACATTAGGCTCATTAAGTGCATAGAGTGCCTGTATTTCTGACAAACAAGACATAACACCTCTGCCTCAGACAAGGGAGAAATCAATGAGAACTTCTAGACATACACACACAGACATCATGCAAGGACACATGGTCTAAATCTGGACTCTTCTTTGTAAAGGTTTACCAAGATATTATGCAATATTCCAAAGAGCTTCTACTATTTCGGTGATTAAAAATTCACACACCTTTTAAAAAATCACTGAACAGCATAATCTCAAATATAGTTACTCTCACTCTATGCACTGTTCCTCCTCTTTTAGAAATGGAAGGCTCCAGTACACAAGAAGTTTGCAGTGGAGATTTGGTCCTCAGACTAAAAAGTTTAACATAAGCTTTGCTACATACGTTTCCATTGTTAAGGCACTTCAGAGATTTAGAATACGCAGAAAAGTTGAATCCATTTTAATATGGGCAACCCAAAATACCCAGGTTTTTAAAGTCTGAATGCCAGGTGTATTTAGACACCTTCTTTGTTGCATTCAAGTATTATATGCTTAACAGTGACGAAGCACTGAATCTAAACTTTCAGAGTTTAGAGGCTCCAACTAAGGCACTAGGATTTTAACTATGAAAAATTCTCTCATTTATTTATCTTTACTTTTCTTCATACATACACACTTAAAAGAAGAAAAATGTGAATATATAAATTGCGGAAAACCTAAAAAATGTAGTTAAGGTAGCCATGGAAATGTTCAATGAAGTATTTGTCCTTCTTTCTATCAATTCTCACCCCTGTGCCCCAAGCGAGCACCGGGTCAGAAGCGCCTCAGATTTTGGTTGATAAAGGAAGCTAAGCCCTGTGGAACAACTATCGAAATTTCTCTTTGCTAGGCTTTCTACCCCTCTAATAAGGGCAAACAATTTCCTGGAGTGCATTGGTACTCCAAGATTATGGAACTACGAGCTGGACAGAAATGCAAGTCTACCCCAGCCATTGACATTCTGCAGGAACGTCAATGCTGCAGGAGCTTGTAATGGGGACACAAGTCGGCAAATGCTCGGCTGTGCTTCGACCGTGAAAATGTCAAACCAAAATCAGTAACATCAGAGCACAATCTTAGCAAACTACACTGCCAAATCAGGAAAGACTGATTAGTCAGACTGTACTCTGCTTGGTGAGGCATGTTCCACAGAACTATATAGAAAGCATTTATACAAATCACTCTGAGATTTGACAAGCTACAATTAAAAAAAAAAGTTTGCTTGCATATTCTTGGCAAAGCAACACTGCAACTTGCCTCTGCTGAAGGCAGACTGACAGTAATTTTTTTACATAACTTCCATACGTGCCATCTGTCAATAACTCTCCAGAGATCTCTCACTTATTTCCAAAATTTCCAACTATATCTAACTCATTAATTAAAAGGATAAAAGAAAATCAGCGAAGAAAGATTTGCCTTTAATATTGCCTGACTTTCTGGAAACCAACTGGTGAGCTTCAATGCTCCTAGGTTTTATTATATTTTCCTTTATTAAAGTTCCAGATAGAGTTTTAAGCTGTAACCATGAAAAAATTCAAGTTTCAATATATTTGTTTAACTTCTCTGTGTAGAAACCTTCCAATTTTTTTTTTTTTTTCATTTTCTTACTCTCGGTTCATAAAACTTAAAAGAGAATTAATTCCCATTCTCATGAGCTTTAGCAAATTACCAGCTGTAAAATTGTCACATGTCAATACAGAGAAGGAAATCCTCATATAACAGGATGCAAATATTTCAATTTTCCCAACATCATCAATTTGAGAATGGAAGATAAAATATAGAAGATTGAGAAAGAAATAACAGAAGGACGTCACTGACGTGTCAGATGCATGAACAGCATATTCAGAAAGTCAAATCTGAATACAGACATCAAATGTGAATTCTGAGTCTTGCTGTATGTAGGGCTTGTTTAAGACAAGAATTGCAAGCAAGAATGGATGAAAGACAAGTTGGTATGGGTAGCATTTAAACAATCTGAGTGAAACAATATGATAATGGATAGCTATAACAAGCAAGAAGAGAGCTGATAAGGGAGACAGATGTACAACTTAAGAAATCTTCTACTTCAGCCTCCGCCAAGATTAGCAAAATATTGAACAGAAAGATCATAATCCCCTCCACAAAGCAAATGATTGATCACTTGAAACTGAAGACGAGTTCTCCAGCAACTTTTACTTCCCTCAAATAGCTGCACAGGAAGGAGGGAGATATTTACACTATTGGGACTTACTACATATCCTAGTGCTGTGCCTGACAATTTTGTCATCCTAAAGTATTCTTATGTAATATTTAGAGACACGCACAATATCCTATTCTCTACTGAGTACAGTCTAAATTCTCTTATTCTAAGCTCTCCAAGACCTGCTGCCATGCTTATGGCAAGCAGCAGCTACCCTTATTTTTTCTCTGCACATAACACAAGTATAAAAGAGAGGATAATTTCATGCCTCCTCATCACTCATGTTTAACATAGGAGTTATATTCAGCTTGGCATCTTTATGATGCTTCTGTAGCAGGTTTTATAACTAGCTTTTATCAAATATTCTCATCTAATTGTAAATGCCTCCATGAGTCATGTAGCTGGCTATAGATGTTGTCAGTGAGTCTCACTCTCTGCCAAGTCACTCAGTGCTGGCGGTTGGTCTCTCCAATGTTTACCACACCAGCCCACAACCACACAGTGACACTCCGTGCAGCTTGTGTAGCCGTAGCTACAGCTTCTGCACTCCATAGTTGTTTCATATCCCATGCTGGATGTTCTTTTTCGAGATGCCACCAATACGGTTTACCCCTGTGGCCAGCACTGCACCATGCTATTTGTTGTATATTCTGAGCAATGGGCATTTTAATTCTAAATGCATTCTAGGAAATTGCTACTGGCACACAGGGTGTGAAGTTAGATGAGTTTGGTGTATCTCTCCGCATTGGAAGGTCAGACTAGATATTACCCATAATAAAAGTCCTAAAAAACCCGCATCTTCAAATATTTTTCTTCTCTCACTCATTTTTGAACCTGATCTTCCAGGTCACAGATTATATTTCTTTTGAATTTACTACTGAGAACCACTGAATTTCTACAGAAACAGAAAAGTTGCTTCAAAAGCCTACAAAACTGTTCAGCTTTTAATACAGTAATAACTCCTTCAAGGCAAAACAAACTCTCAGTAGTCAGTGCCACACAAAAAAAAGTGGCAAACATATGAATAGCAAGGAGAAAACATTTATCTCTTCACTAATTTAAATTCATCAGCTGTATCTCAGGGAACCATTTGCAAAAATAATTTATGTGCAACTGTTTAACCCAGATTGATTACACTACCAACCAACAGGTCAACTATTTGAGATATCTGATTTACAGTCTCACAATAGATACTTCAGCTCTTGCAGCTGTGTTCAATGATTTGACCTTGACTAAAATCCAGAGAGTTTCTTTCTGTGGCAGTTCTTCTCAATATCCCATTCATCTTTACAATTTCAATAAAATTGCAAATAAAAGAGGACCATTCCAGCCTCTATTTACTGTATATGTTACCAGTTGTCTGCAGAGCCTTGCTATAAAAGTACAGCACAAGGGGCTGACTGTGTTAGACGCCTCCTCTCCCAGTCTTTCATGAATGACACGAAGAACTCCGCAATATCCCCCTCTTGCACTTGCAAGGCCACATGGAGCCTCACAAACGAAAGAAATCAAAAGCTCCGAAACCCCATTATATGGAAAGTAATCTTCTAACCACGCTGTGTGCCAACACTGGAAAATTACAACTGATGAAGTAGTCCAGAACAACTAAAAAGTTGTTTCCAGTGTGAAAGCAGCAGTCACTGAATTATTACTTATTAGCTATTATTATTCCCACTACTAGCTTACTATTATTCCCACTAGCAGGGAAGAAAATGGGATTGTAAGCATGTATGGTGTTATCCTCTAAATACACACGCTGTGGTTGCCCAACTGTCACCTGCCAGAGTCCTGCTTTGTTTGCTTGCTCAGGAACAAATGACCCTCCCAACAGCAACCATGTAAGACACTGAATTGGGAAGGAGATTGAGCCAATCCTTCCTCTCACATGAGAGCTTGTAAGATATGTTAAATTGCTACAACAGCTTATTTCAGTGACCTGACTGTATTTGGAAGAAACACAGAAAGATAGGAAGAGAGGCTTTGGCAATTGTCAGGCCACATAGAAATCTGCTGGCTAAAGCTGTTAATTGAAAAGTAAAAAATGATTTTGTAAATCAACAGTTGAGTTAAAAAACATCTCTGAAAAAGAAACCAAGAGCAACTGAAAATTGGCCTTCAGAGTTGGCATTAGGTTGATTCCAACTGCCAAAGCTCAAAACCATTAGGCACAGATGCCTCCTAATGTAAGAAACGATTCCAGTAAGTCCAGATTCTTCAGTGAAAAGGACAAAGATCTTTTCCTGGTGATGAGACAAGATTTACATTGGAAAAAAAGAGAACTTTATGCAAAAATGCCTATTTGACTGAAATTCCTCCACATGAAGCTATCAGTAAGCCTCCACTTACTAACTGAAAAATACGACAAAAACAATTACACAGTGACAAATACAAACAACAAGATCACAGGCTAGAAGGCCTCAGAAATTTTTCAAGTGCAATGTGATAAATGAATGCCAGTTTAAGTAATAAAAGACATAAAGAAAACCCCAAAACAGTCACATCTGTATGCTGCACTATAGAGTGGTTTCCAATGTAATCTTGAAATTCAAGTACATTTGAGAGAAGCTGCTTATTTTTTATATATTTATAAACAATAAATGGTTTAAATCAGTAAATAAATACCAGTGTGAGTAAATAAATACCCATATGAGGCCCGAAACTGAGGAGATATGTAAATTGCACTAAAAATTTGTATAGTTCTGAAACGAGTGAATGAAAGCTTTTCAGTGAAACCTGAAGCCTTGAGAGCTGAGACAGTAAATCTTTGTGATGGACTGAAAATGTGGCAGCTGTAAAGGAGATCTTGAAAGTCACACAAAAAATAAATTTTTGGCATTTGAAGAGTTCTGACAACTGCCCCACAAAACGATGGTAAAATAAACTCATCTCTCATGAAGCCAAGTTGCATTTTATGTCAGGAATTCCAGAAGGATGAAGAAACTCACTCCTCCCAGAGATTTGCTGGTAAACTTCGAACATAAATCGAATTTGCTGAATGGTGGTTTGGAAAGGATATGAAGAGACAGCTTTTGCCATCGTAGACATGGTTTGTGAAAGCCAAGTATATTTATGTTTCCATGGATGTTACTGACATCTCCAGAGATATCTCAGTGTCCTGTTGCTGTGACGACTCCTGCAGTTTCTTCCAGCTAACAGCAATGATAGGAATACTTTAGAAGACGTACTGTAAGGAAATGCAGGGGGAGAAAAAAAAAAAAAACAACTCCAAATCACTGCAGACACCATTATCTATCACATCACTGCCCTGCCCACATTTGCAATTTCAACTAAAGAGCACGTAGCTCCCTACACTGCATCATATTCTGCAACACAGGGTCAAGACTAATGTGTTAGACCAGTACCAAGCTTCTCGGTCTCAAGAACCTTGTTGTGCTTACAGTAGAAAAGATGAAAAATAATAATTCTGATGGAACAAGAAATACTTTTTCCTAAAATGCTACTGCAACCATTCAAGTGTTTCCATCCAGACTTTCTAGATTAACTCACAGAAATCATATAAAAATTTTCTACGTGTATACTAATTCTATCATCAAGTTTTGTATTTTTTTTTTGATTTTTGGATCAAATTCACAATGCTGAATGCAAATATTGCTATCTTTTATATCTACAATGGGAACTGTTCCATTACAGTGCTACCTAGAGGTTTTAAATCTGCACAATACCTGTAAGAACAAAAAAAGAAAAAGAAAGAGTTGGACAAATTAAAAAAAAAAGCTTTCGACTTACAAATAACCTGTAGTGGAAAGCTGCATGTTATTTTTAAATAGAAGACAAACCTAGAAATAATCTGAAGGAGAAAAAGAAATCAGAAAAAAAAGAATTTTTGGCTGTATCCCTTAGTTACTCATAATTCTTGCCTGACACTTGGTAGCTTAATTTAGCAACTACTTTTAAAAAAAATTATGTAGGCAGAGGCAACTCATGGAGTAATTCATAAAGAAGGACATATCTGGTATCTGCTGCTTCTTTTGTCCTCCTTCTTTTAAACAAGTGAAAATGAGGTGAAGAATCACACCATCACATTCAAGAGCTGTTCCTGAAGCAAAGCTCTCCACGACACCAGGAAGCTTAGCAGAGCTCTGCCGTATGTATAGTCTAGTTTCCACTAGAATTTCAGCCAGGAAGATATGCTGTAATTAGAATGTGAAAGAGACATGTTTCTCTGAAACACCTGAGCAGGATCACTGCTTAAAGCACTTGATACCCTTTCTCACTGGGAAGGGACAGAAAGAAGAACCATCTCGACACAAACATCTCCCGTATATTACCTTGGCCCAGAACGAAGAGACTCTGGAATGCAATTTTTAGACAGTCCAGAAACCCAAGTAGGCAAAGAAAATGGGCAAAGAATGCAAGGCACAGCAAATAAAACAAGCACGTGGCTCCCTACCAAACTCAGCTCCTTGTGATGATACTTGCAAATATTTTCTGGGAACCGTGTCCCTGAGCAGTACATCTGGACAGCTTTTAAATACATTCATGGATGGCGATTCAACCATTTCCCTGTGCTGCCTGTTCCTGGCATAACTTGAGCCCATCTCCTCTCATCAGTTTAACTAGTGAGAAGAGACAAACACCCTCCCCTCTACAACCTCCTTTCACATAGTTGTAGAGAGTGATAAGGTCTCCCCTCAGTCTCCTTTTCTTCAGCCTAAAGAATCCCAAGTCCTTCAACTGCTCCTGATAAGACTTGTTTTCTCAAACCACAGGACACACTTGAAACAGGAAGATCTGTGGATGAGAATAAAGCATGCTTATCCCTTCCTTCTTCTATCAGAGGTAGTCCTGACACACCATTTGCTTTTGCCATTTACAAACTACTTGTATGAACCATGTAGAAATAAATGAGATTACACCATTTGTTAATTCTGTTGGTTCATCCAGACTGGAAAGGTTATTACATTAATCTGGATTTACGTCAACTAATATCAGTTTACCCCAGCCCACTCGCATCAGTATACCAAATGATAATGACTGGTTTTAAGCAATCAGGTACGCAAATACACTCTATTCTCAGTTTCATTCTATTATGCTGAAACTAATGTCGGTTGTATGTCTAATCTCACTCTTGTTGCAGATTTTCTCCAGTTTGTCAAACTCCAATTCCATTTTGGTGAAAGAGGGGGCTACCTAGCATTGACATTGGTAAATCATTATCATCAACATCCTCCTCTGCACAACATATTTGTCCTTATTTGCCCCTACTCCCACTATCATCATAAACACTAAAGCATAATTGCCCTCAGAATTTCATTTGCAAAGAGAAAAAAAAAATCACTCTCAGCAACAGCTCTAATAGCTATATTTGGACAAACAGGACTAAGTAGCAGTAAAATCAAGGGCTTTTATTATTAAAGGAAGACAATATTCACAGAAAGTATTCTCTGTGGGCTCAGCATTGTGTTGCATAAACTTGCCTACAGCCTCATGCAGTGTGTCTGTGCTCAGCTTGCAAACTTATGTTGCAGTACTTTAAAACGGCAGGCTATTAAGTGCCAGTTTTTAACTGCTCAAGCAAAAAAACCCCAAACAACCTGCAAGCGTATTTTAGCTAATTGCTTTAAAATGCTAAGCCTCTAGATTTAAGGAATCAGCACAAGTCTAACAAAGAATTTATGTTCTTGTACACATACACAAAACCCTGCCCACAAAAAATGAATAGGTATTCCTGGATAGACACACTTCTGGAAGCAGCTTTGAGGCTAACAGTTTCTCTATTGATCAGAATCTCTGACATAATTTGACATATAGCCAAAAGCCTCAAGTATTTTGCCGAAGAGGAATTTGTGCAGGCAGATATTTAACATGTATACCATGGGTTTAGTGACACTTCCGGACTAGTCAGTTTTTAAATTAATTTCCACCCTTTTTGTATATTAGCCTTTGTTCCCAGAGAGTTAGGAATTAATGACCCTTTTAAAGGAAGAGTGGAAGTTTAAAGAGCTGTGTTGATCACTCAGATAATTTTTCCGAATATGCAATTGAGAGGTTCCATAATGACCACATCCTAACACTTGTAGTTCCACTTATTCAGTCTACGGTAAGACTTTTCTTCAGCTGTTCTGAAATCTCCTAAAGCCAAGCCACATTATTACTTTGATACTGCATGAGAAGGGAGCAAAGATTTAATTGTCAAGTTATGACTTCGGTAACATCTCAGCAGCTCATTATTGATCACTAACTTGCACTGGTGTAACACAGCAGGAGTATAAAAACTATTTACCTCATTGATAAATCTACCAGAAAAGTCCTCCATTTCACATACTCAGCTGTACCGGTTTTCCAGTATTTGATCAAAAAGAATACGAAGATATATTAGAAAAAAAAATTAAAATCATGGAAGTGCCCAAGGAATACTGTCATAGCAGGATTGCACACAACTGACCACAGAGGCAAGAACAGGACACAAGGGAGACAGTGCAGAGAGTCTGGGCTAAGGGCAGCACGGCCAACACTCGGAACAGGAAAACGGGTGCAGTCACATCAGGAGGGTGTTGCTATGCCTGAAAGGTGGTGTATCACCCCCTCTTGTTCCAATCCTCTCTCCAGTCATAGCTGCTGCTGCAGCTTCATTTAGGATGCAGATTTTATGACTCTTTGCATAGTGTTCACTTGATCTTTGGTTGCGTTAGGAGGAGCTATTAATAATTGTCTTCCCATGTGACAGGTCTGTCTTTGGATTTCCAGATACTTGCCACTCCCTCCAATGAACAGGAGACATCGTAATATGATTCTAAACCAACTCTAGAAGGCTGATTACCTTTAATTTTCACCATACTTGTAAATTGGTAGAATTGCTTTGGGAGTTTTTGAGGACCACTTGGAATGGTTACCTTTGTGTGAAGGCTGTCTGTCTCATTTACTCTTAGTTATCCTTCATCTACACATGCTTAAGCACACAGCATCTATGTTTGGAAACTGAATTTTATAATAAAAATTCTACAGATATTAGGAGTTGTAACTGATTAAGATGCAACTGCTGAAGCCAATTTATTGATCCCAGCACTACAGATAGAGATATTTAACCAGTTTACTTTACAGATGCTATTCAATCTGTTCAACTGCTTAGTAATGTTAGATGGTAGCAATTGACTTGTG
Source organism: Trogon surrucura (assembly GCA_020746105.1). Taxonomy (NCBI): domain Eukaryota; kingdom Metazoa; phylum Chordata; class Aves; order Trogoniformes; family Trogonidae; genus Trogon; species Trogon surrucura. The sequence goes on from CM036627.1 coordinate 2,719,768, forward strand.
TGGAAAAGATCCTTGACAAAGATCCCAAGAGAGACGCTAAGTGTTTCTACATGTAGAAAACTTCTTATTTAAAAAAACAGCTGAAAATAGCTCAGAGATATTACTTTGGTGACATTTATTCAGATTGTCTCTCTGGTTCTATTTATGTCAATGCACTCCTACTGATACCATGTTTCGCTTATTTAAGCAGCGAAAAATGAAAAGCAAATCTATTGCATAAAAAAATGTGTTATTGCAGAAAACATATTCAGAGTGCAGCTTGGTAAAAAGAGTTATCATAATTATTCCTGTATAGTTGATGTAAAATAAGCCAAAACTGTAAAATATCAATTTCCGTGAAGAAAACTCAACAGGACCACAGCCCATCAAGCTTCAGACATCAATGAGAATATAAGGCCAACAGCCTGTTTTCACTGCTTGTCTTGGGATAAATTAATATTACAATGTTCATATACTCCCAAAATTGAAATGATGGCATGTTAACATGTTATATAATCAATAAATAGACTGAACATTGTGAAAGGAAAATCAGCTTTACCTGGACACTAAATAAACACAAACAGTCATTAGTTATTTAAAGTCATCATGCTCTGTACATACAGTTCTGGCTGACAGATCATGACAGCCCTCTTTCCTGGTAAGGCACGAATTGCATACACACAACCCACCCCCCCAAACCTCTCATAAATGTACAGTTCACTCCTTTCATACTGTTAAAGGGACCTCACAATCAGTGCTGTTAACAATTTTCTCTGCTTAATTTTTCCTAGTTAAATCAATACAACTTAGACTAACTTCACTGTACACCTCACAAATCATCTGAGCAAAGAAATATCAGGAAAATGCTTTTCTAGCAAACCACGATCTGAGTAATAGCACCATCTAGGGGCATCAGTTTCTGAAGTGACATTTCACCATAAATTAGTTTTTAACTATTTTTAAAAGCTTTGTTTTCGTTACATTAGCATAAAGCAGACTGAGAGATTTCTTTCTCAAAGCTTGTCCTGCTATCCTGTTCAGAATGTTGAAGTGTTGGAGCCTTGTTTAAGTTTTCCTTTCTCTGTTGCAATATAAACCCCACAAGGTAATTGATCAACAAATCAAACTGACAGAAGCAATTTAGAACTACTGCTGAGCAATCGTAGTATGTGACACTTCTTATTTCAGTAGGACACAATTGTGCTAACAGTTTCAAAGTTATTTTTGAAATTTAAATGGTGTAATAAGAACTGTGCATTTGAATGGGTTTTAGTGGAATTATTCTTCACTTACGACAATACAATATTCAATAGCAAAAGCACTGTTTCAGTGCAAGAGAACCGGCATAGAAATATCAGGCAAAGCATACACCTGCCGTGAGAAACAAGCCAGACAACTCGCATAGAGAAATGAAAAGAAGGTGCAGAGTGAGACAAACTCCATCCCTTCTGATAGAATGACGAGGCATTTAGAAAAACAGGCTTGGGAAATAAAGCCTTAGCAGTTATCACACGATCTGTAGTGATTTTTCCCTGCGGGCCTCCGAAAATTCAAGCACTGATGTAAGCTAAATCCAGGCGAGAGTTGTCACTGAAAAAGGTCATTCTGTTCAATTTTCAGCTAATCAGCTCCTGTTCATCACGCAGCTACATAAGCCCTCCTGACTTCAAGCCCCAACAACCCCTTTTGGCCACAGTCTACAAGCAGCTCAGACTAACCAGTAAACCATACCTAACACATTTTTGCAATGGTTCCCAGAAGCTGGCTGTTAATCAGCACAGTGATAAGAAGAGAAGCACAAAAGTGGATAAACTAACCAAACTGCCCTCTATCTTGCAAGTTTAAAACCTGTTTATTGAGAAAAAAGGCACATGTGTATTACAAGGTTTTAAAGTTCCTTGTAAACAGGAGCGAAATAGAAAATCATAGAATCATTCACGTTGGAAAAGACCCTTGGGATCATGAAGTTCAACCATTAACTCTATTCTACAAAGTTCATCTGTAAACCATATCCCCCAACACCACCTCTAAATGACCTTTAAGCACATCCAGGGATGGTGACTCAACCACCAGAACCAACCTCTCTACAATTTCCTTTCAGGTAGTTGTAGAGAGTGATGAGGTCTCCCCTTAGCCTTCTCTTCTTCAAACTAAACAGCCCCAGCTCCTTCAACTGTTCTTCCTAAGATTTATTCTCCATGCTCTTCACCAGCTTCGTTGCCCTCCTCTGCACTTGCTCCAGCATCTCGATAATGGTAAGGAACAAAAAGCAAAAGGTAGAGAAAAGGACGTCACAGCACTTGCTTTCTCAATCAAAAACCCATATGACAAAACAAACAAGCAAAAAAACCCAACAAACCACAGTCTTGCATTCCCATGAAACTCCTTACCACTAGAGACCATGGATTTGCTGTGCCCCAGATTTGGCACATCGTGGGCCAAGCTTACAACTTGCCGTATTAAAGGCTGGTTCTGATATCTTTGATAGCCATGAGGAATCTATTGAGCTGTTGTTTCTCTCTGTACTCTATTATTTTACGTAAATTTTAGCAGTAAGTGAGCCAAGCAATATGGGGAACACATCAGCCCTTAGGATTACTCTTCTCAGCTCTGCAGGACTCATTCTGAAATCTAAATAGATGGATGCTGTAAATACATTTCCTATCCAGAAGTCACATTTTACTCTTGACCACACTCTGCTGTTATTAGAAACACGCTTCCATATATAAATTTTATGTGCAAGTACTTCACACAGGGGAATACATGCATGAAAATCCTTAATTTTTCATACTACATCTCATAACATGGCTATATTCTCACATATTGGCACTAGCAAAATGGATTTATCAACCTTAACTTGGAATCTTTTATGAAAATCAGCTCAAACACCTGTACTCTACCAAAATAAATGGGTTCAGTAACAACATACAACAAATAAATATTATGCATTTCTCTAGTGACAGCAGAAATCACATCAGCAACATAACTAGACCTATTTATAGAATATATGGCTCTCACCATAATAACGTGCACATGCATGAAGATCCTGCCCTGTTTCTCTTTCCATGGCTCATCATCCCCTTAGGAAGTTTAAGGAAGTTATGAGCAGCCGTAAAACCTCATTAGGAAGGTAAAAGCTGGGACACACAAGGAATGCTCTGGCATACTTTGCCTAAGACCACAAAACTGAACAAAATACCTGCTGCCGTGTAGCTAAAAGTAACACCAGCCTAAGTCCAATACACTGCTTTTCTATTCAAAACCCTGCTGGAATTTTCCTAAGAAACTTCTAACAAACACACATTTTTTGCACTCATGTACAATAGTCATCATTTCACATACAGTGAAGACACATTATTTAATGTAAAATACAGCAACTAATTTATTGTTTTCATTTTATAAAAGTGCAGTAGTATTCACCTGAAATGCTGCAGCTGACTCATTTTACTAAAAAATTAAATTCATGTATAATAATGCCTCCACTGAGAAAATCTCCCATTTTCTTATTTCAGACCTCAGGAAGCAGCTTAACACATTTTTAAAATTTCTGCAGGAACGTATACCTAGCTATTGTAATTATTATCATCTTTCTTAATACGGGAAAGCCACAGTTCTTCGTGCAATTTATTTTTACATTGCAGGTTCTAGCTGCAGCAATGATGCAAAAACTAATAACAGATCTGTAGTAACCTCTATTACAAAGAAAATGAGCCATTTTAATCAGCATGCATAAAATCAGTGGACTGGTGGGTGGAGGACATATAAATCCCCAACTCTCAATTCACGGTGCCTTGCACACACTTAAGGATTTTTATTCTGGCTGTGCCCTATGTGCAACTGGTACCTTTTTCTAAAGCTCTGCAGGATAAAGCTCAGTAATTCTGTAATACTTAATTCCATAATAATTAATGTAATGTTCATACATAGCGATTGTAAGAAGCTGGGCATCTGGAAGCAAGTTAACCTATCTGTGACTAGAGGCCTCAGTGGAGACAAAAGTAAATTTTGACAACACCACTAACCAGTGTTATTTTTGAACACGGGTCCACAAAGTTGAAGCCTCAGGCCATAGTTTGAAGGGTTCTTTACAGCTCCCTGTCAGTGTGCATTAGGATCAACACATTAGGACACAGCGTATGGACTTAAGACTGATTTAGAGTCCCTTTTAGGTTGGTTTTTTTTTTTAACAGTCTGTGACATTTACAGGCACTTTTGCACAATGATTTCTTATCTACTTGATGGTGTGTGACCTTTTCTAACCGTATGTTTGAGGTAGTGGGGCAATGCACAATGAAAAAAATTATTAAAAAAAAAGACTTTGCCATTTAACTTTGGTTGAATATCGTTAAATGACAGTGTTTTGATCTCCAAACAACATTTTGCTTTTCAAGCTCCAGAAAGACTTTATATTTCAGAGCTGATCGAACCTCAAAGTCATGACTTCTTACTATTGCTGTCTCAGAAATAATAACAAAATAATTCTAACGGTAGTAACAAAAGCAGCTCTATAATAGTTACACAGAATTTATACTCTTATAACACTCAAAAAAAAAAAATCACTCAAATGGGCTTTGCTTCCAAAAAATAAGTGAGAAACCAACTACCATATAATAATGTGCATATTTATATGAGAAAGGAACTTCCTTCTCTAGTGTTAGTGTATAATAAATGCCAATTTTTTTTTCCTCTGAAATATTAAGATCTCCTAATGGAAACTATTAACCCAGATGAAAACCAGCGTATGATGAAGAAAAGTCACACTCATATCACTATCTTTTCTCAAAATGGTAAAAGCAACACAAATTCTAGTGGCTTCATTTACTGAAGCATTGTACTCTTTTGATAAAAGCAGTAAATATTGCTAACGCACCATGTTCCTCAGTAAATTAACAGGAGTTTATTGACTGAAACATACAACTGCAAGCTGTTTTTCTCCCAGAACGAAGACATTCAAACATAACATTGGGTAGATAAACAAAATAGTGCCTTATTTTCTTCTGAGCTAACTTAATCTCATTTTGCTACAGGAAAAAAACCAATATGACTTCACTGAAGAAAACAAACAAAAATCCAAAGGAGGGAACCGATATAATCAGCATTAACGGTAACAGGAGCTAACACAGTGAAAACGGATGAGAATACCTACAGGTGAGCAAGCTCAGCTAAGAAATGCAATAACTAAAACAGCCAGTACTCCAACGCACGTAGCATTCATCAGTGCCTATGAGGTAAATATGCAGCTTCATTGTCATTTTAAACCAGCAGGACTGTAAGAAGGAAATTCTCTGAAAATGGAGTACTTCTACGTTATTACACTAGGCCCAACACAGAATTACTCAAACTTTTCAACCATTGCTCATTTGAGGTTCTTTATTCCCCCTGCTGCTTTAGTCCATAGGATTTTTGACAAGTGCATCTTAATAATGTGTATGAATACATATACACATAATTTATAGTATCTGAAGAGCCACGGGTCGCACAGGGCAGCCCCCAAGCTGCTCCTGCAGAGGTTACCCCTGCAGCACCCCCTGCTACCAAACTCTTGTCACCTATGCTCAGTACAACAGCTTCGGACTGTACCCACTATTTACTCCTTGCATTTTTGCCTGTCACATATTGCCAGGTAAAGAAATTTTTCAATGAGTGCCCCCCTCCCACTCAATGACTCCCAGGGCTGCAGCTTGCCGAGTACCAGCACACAGAGCACCTGTCACAGCAACGCAAGCCCTTGCAATGAGTCTGTCAGAGAAGTATTGACAACAATAAATCATCTTAGAAGCGTTTCACCCTCCTAGAGACAAGCAGACAAGTTCATTGTAACTCAGATTTGCAATCCAGTCCTCTTTTTTGCTGTGTTTAAAGACTGCCTAATCAACATTTCTCAAGCATAACAATACTGTAAGCCTCTCCTACCCTTTCCTCCCATCTCTCTGGTCACCCAGAACACCCAGAAAAAGTCTTTTGGACTTGGCCTATGAGAAGGACAAACCTCTAAAAAGTAAGCACATTCCTAAGTATCATATGTAGGAATGAAATTTATTGAATGACTGAAATTATGCCCTCATCTTTTCATATTACTTTATTAAACCACTCTGTGAAACTAATTAATTACAAAATGCCTTAAGCTGGGAAAGTGAACAGCATATGCAAATTAGTCATAATAGCTACTGAGAAAGAAAAGCACATTCTGCTAAGCTCCCTGGTATTAACAGGTATAATCTGGTCAGGGATAAGGAGAAGGGCTGGATTTGCAGTTGAAAACATGCAGTTTGCATCAGAAGTTCTCCCCGTTTGCATGCACTGTTGCTTTGTGTGTTCTAATCACCTTGTTTTTCACTGGAAAAGGAAGTCAAAGGAATCCATCTCTAGAATATTAATAATTTATTTTTAAAAAGAAACAATCCTAATGTTTCCTGAGAAAATGACCCTATCTTTTCTGTAAATGATCTGGGCCTCATACTGACAAACGCCATGCTTGGGCAGCTTTCAGTCAGAAAACCAGAATTCCTAGTATCCTATTCCCTACTCTCAGCACTGAAACCTCCCGATGGCCATCTACACTAAGCTGCTCCCCACACCCCCATGTTTTGACTGGGATTTGTGTAAAGACCATCAATCCTGACAAGAGGAAAAGAAAAAAGTAACAACAACAGCAACAATTCCACCACTAAGAGACAAACATAGTATTCAAGTTCTTCTGAAGTTGTGTTCCGTTTATTCTGCCAAAATTGTAAAAACATAGAAGTGAATTGAGCACAGATTTTTTGCTGCAGCATTATCATTACCATAGGGAGGGAACAGGAGAGTGGGCTAAATAATCTTCCCCTGAAGGTTTAATCTCCGGTCTTGCTCAGCGTTCTCGGATACATCAGGAAGTTGGCTATCAGTCCTGGAAAGTCTGTAGCTGCACGATTACTCGCGTTCATGTTCAAGGAATAACTTCTAATTCCCTGACATTCTGTAGTGCCCACGCAATCAGCTGCTTGGGAGCTAATTACTCACTCCTTTCCTTTGAAGGACACTTTCTCTGCTGTCCTTTAAAATGAGTGCTATAAGGGCACAGCTCTGCAGCAGCCCTTGCCACAACTTTGTACGAGTCTTTCCTCACTGTGAGGACCGAGTAACAACAGAACACCAAAGGCTGCAACCTTGCAACAACACCACCTAATTCTTCTATATTTTTCCTTTTTTAAAGATTAATGCAAATGATACTAAAGTGTCTTTCACAATCTTGTGAGAGGGCCTCCTCTCTTGTTTTACATTATAGAGGAAATAAAATGGAGCCAGACTAAGATATTTCTCCAATGCTATATATTGCCTATCACCACCAAAGCTGACTTGCTGGGCTGCGCTCTTGCCAAATCCCAGGGCTCTTTTAACAGAGACCGAGAAGCAACTTAAGCAAAGACGCAGGCTTCAAAAAAATCCAAGATCCTATAGCACTGTGTAAAATTAGGAAAGTCATACATAAAATAATTCCGAGGTCTAGATGTGAAAAATGACAACCACATACTTGCTAATATTTGTAAATGCTTTGATGGAAGTAACAATTATCTAATTAATCACTGTTCTAAAGAACTATGAAATGCATGATTTGACTTCCTAATACCAACATGAAGTCATTATTGTATAATTTTGTTGATCATCTGCTCTTCTGTTTCACTGTATCATGTTCCCCAAGTATTTGTAATAATAGTAAGGATTAATAAGTGCCTTCAACAGAAACTAATTAATTTCAAGGCATATCACTGATACTTAGATTCTTAATGAGAAAATAATCCTACGTTACAGCCAATATGAAATATTTTCCCTTTTATGTTCATGGCTGATTCAACAGGGGCAAAAGATTTTTTATGCAGAAGCTAATTCTTTTTGAATATTCCAATACATCTAGATAAATACTCAAATAGAAAACAGACTGCTAACGGAGTTATGATTCACTCTGACGCTGAGCTGATACACTGACTCTTGAGTATCTGCTTTCAGAATAGAAAGGATTTCTTTCCTACACGGCACCAAAGATGCTGAATAAGGTACAAATCAGTGTGAAAAAATGCATCATAGGCAGAAAAATAATGTTCACTGAAGGAAGCTCACACTGAAAACAACGTATGCATATTTTTCCATTGCCATTTATACTTGCTAGCAAGAAGGGCATACGTTATTTCTGAAACACATGAAACATCCATCTTGTATAATTTCTGCTTTCTGAATGTGAAAGTTCTTTCTATTTTAGTCATATTTGACTGAGCCATTAAGTGGCATCCATCATTACTTGCTCACTGAAGCATTATACACAGGAGAGGGCAACATTTAAAATTACTTAAACCAAACTCGGAAAGACTCTTGACGGCTTTTCAGTCTTTTACCTTCCAATAGACCTTCTGTCTGTAAAAAAAGAAAAAAAAAAAAAAAAAAAAAAAAGCCACCCTAGCTGAAACAATCCTGCACATTGATTCAGTAACTGGCCACAAGACTGCAATTTTTAAGTGATGCTGGAAAGCTGAAATAAGGGAAAAACCTCCCCTTAATCTCTGCACACTTTGACCATAATTGTAACATCTTGCTGTTTGAGACCAAACTGCCCAATTCCAAATCATGCCATGACTATAAACTTTTATCACCTGTTAAATTTCTGTTACATTAGCAGTCACTCACCTTTAGAATTATCACTAAAACTGAAGAAATCTTTGGAGCTGACCTATTTCCATTCACCTGAATAGAAGAGCTTTTGAAAATTGTACAAGATCTTACACACAGTTATGTCAAAATACCTCTATGAGTGATCGCTACGATATCAGGAAGACAGCAGAAATTTGGGAGGTGATTTAAAAATGTTTCTGCACAATGTAAATTATTTGGGCTTGCATTTATATGAGCATAACTTGCCTTGTGAGCAACTTCAGCCACAAATCTGGATCCATAGGTGCAAGGAATCGGAAAAAAAAAACAAAACCCAAACATAAAGTAGAAATCATCAATGTACAACTGATTCTACATGCTACAAGAAAAACAAGTAGCAGAAGAAACTGAAGGCAAACCCGAAAAGCAAAGACATTGCACTAAAGGAGTTTTCGCAAGGTCTGTTGATGACAGTAAAGCTCAGAATTCAAAAGAATAAAGAAAATTAAGGCTTGATTAGTATAACACTGTGTAAATACAGTGGTGCAGATGAGAGTTGCTTTAATCAAATTTTTACACATCACTGGGAAGTAACACCATATATTGTAACCATAACTACTACCAGTAATCTTCAGTTTTTTAAAATTTAGGTTCCAGGGCATATTTTTATGAAACATGGCAACTCAAATGATCTAAAGCAAGACTGTAGCTTTTGAAGCTTTTGAGATGTACCACCCATATTTTCCATTTATATGCTCTATCAAGGTGTTTAAACTCTCCAAATCAAGCAACACTCAGGCACAATTATGTGGTACAGAAACCAATAATCTATTGGTTTGTTGTCATTAATTCCTTAAATAAACAATGCGTTTAAAAAATATCAAAGAAACCATTGACAACATTAATATTTAGTACAGAATGGACTACAATAGGGGGCAAAAAAGGTAAGTCCCTAAAACTGGAACTGAACTCACTGTCCAACACACACAAACTCCATGTGTACAGAACTAATTTTCCTGGCAGTTCTCAAGTTCTCAAAGTACAATCTAGTAATATGGATGTAAGGTAACAGACACAGAATAAACAGAACAAATACATAATTAGCAAGAACGTCTGTAGAACCCTTAATGATATCAAGGCTTATTTCGTAATGAGGATGTTACCAGAATTCAGAAGCAGGCATCTTGGCACAAGAAATCTGATTTAAAACCTACCGCTACATCATTAATTTAGTTTAAATGGCTTGCAAAGAAATGGGAACTCCAAACTGAGGTTGCAGACAAATATTAACTCACAAATTTTTCCTTAAAAGAATTGATAATACTGCAATGTTAAGCTTTTGAGTCATTTCTATGAAAGGGTGATATATAGCTCTCTCGTATTCACATTTCACATTAGAGTGAGCATATCTAATTAAGTATTTAGACAAAATTTCTTGATTTTATGTGGGTTTTTCTTCTCCTTCTGGAAGATTTACCTTTACTCAATCTTTCCAGTATTCCAACTAGTTCACTGACACCTTTCCAATGGTTCGCTTACGACTGTTTCATCAACCTGTAAACAATCGGATTTCAAAGCAACTTCACAAAACTGCTTTTAATCGTATTCAGAACTCCACTGTGTCTTACATGAAACTCCCAAATAAATCTTATTTTTTAGCATGAATTCAACCTCTTCTGCCTTAGAAAAGTGTATTTTTCTTTAGGTCTAATATAAATGGTTTATCTGGACTTGCACCATAAACCTCTGCAAATTAAAGGATGGGATTTTTCTGCCACTGGGACAGACTCCTACCAAAGGAAATCGCCTGTAGCACCTGCAGAAATCCTCTCCTCAGCAGCTTTGAGAACCTTTGTCCTCTGTCTGCACAAACATGGCCTAAAGGCAACATAGGTTCCAAGATTTATGTAAATGTTAATTTAATTTAGGATAGCAAATTCAGCATAATGTTTTCCAATCACCACCTACTTCAGAAGATGCTGCAATCACCTAATTCACTTTTCCATCCCTGGAGACTCAGCGCTGAATATTCTATTCCTGTATTTCCCAAATGCAAGACTGCTACTCACTTTGGTATGCAAATCTTAGGAGTCAGGAGAGAAAAATATCCCAATTAACAACAGCAAAATGGCTAATTATGTTTCCTATTTATACAGACAGAAAAGAAAAAAACCCACACCTGTGTATTTCAGCAATCACTAAAGCAAGAAAATTCTCTCATAGATAAAATCGTCTTTACTCCAATTTGCTTATGAAGTTGACCAATGCCTCTGCATACACCCTTAAAAGATGCCATTTCAATTTCTAAGCCCGGCTTGTGTTTTATGATATAGAAGGAAAACATGATATGTTAATTGGTTCTCAGATCAACTTCTTCCAGGTAGTATGAATGTTCTCTAGTATGTATACTAACACATTATTGTTCTCTGAATATTTACTCACATTGGTATGATGGAAAAAAAAAAATAATAGGTCATCCTTTCACACTCAAGCTTTTGACTCTTAGGACTCAGTTTTCATTGTTTATTCCTCTAAGTCAACAAGCTTGAATTGCTAGGATTCCTGGAACAGACTTCTAGGCAATAACAAGAAAAAAGCCACTAAATTTGAAAAAAAAATTAATTTGTACCAGACATACTTTTCTCCTTACAAATCTGCCAAAAGCAAAGATGTAAGCCAACCTTCATCTCAAGTGTTTATCTGCATCGACTGCACTTTGCTATGACTTCATTCTTCCTTCAGTTTTAGTTTCTAGAACAGTCATTTGGAAGAAAATTCCATTACCTACTCACACATCCAACCCTCCGAAAAGAGCATTCTGACTTCTTGAAGTCTTTTTGTTATGTAGGCACTACTACCTAGTTTATTTTCAGAAAGCAGGCACATTCACCTACAGATTGATTATACATTATTTCACTACATATTGACATAACCTTACATTTAAGGAACATAATAATTTTAAATACATAACATCCTGAATAGTTAAAAGCTACCCTCAATAAAAGGGAGAGATTTATTTAGCAAGGCTGTTTAGCCAGCTGCAAGCGGAATCTGATACTCAGTGCACTTTCTATCACCATCACCTGCTCCAAATTTCTGAGAAAGTGCAGGGCTACAAGGCTTGAGAATGCAAGTCTGATACTGGGATTACCACCATACTGCTGTTTCCAACTAAGAGCTCTAAGAAAGCTAATTAGAACTGCTTTGAAGCAATATGCTTACTAGCATAAATGAATAAGTCCGTAATCAGAAAAGAGGAGCTACAGACTGCGTTTCATTATTCATACTTTAATCCTGCAATTTATTTATTTACTAAAAGAGAAAGACACATTTAACTCATGAATTTTGAAAGGAACATAGAGAAATGTGGTGGCTTGGTCCCAGCTAGCTGCAAGCATCCACACTCATTCACTCTCTTCCACTTATAGGACAGGAGAAAAAAACAAGAATAACAGGAAGAGAATTCAGAGTCAAAACAACAACAGGGAAAAAAAAAAACAACACTCACCACTTTCCCTTGCAAACAAAACGGAGTTAACTTTGGAGATTTAAGTTAATATCAGTTAACGTGTTAATTACTGATTCAGGTATTCAAACCAAAGATGTCAAACAGTTAAATAAACACATATAGAAAACACTTTCTTCTTTCCCAGGCTCAACTTCATTCCAGACACACCTTTATACTCTCACCCGCTCCAGTTTCCCCTCCCTTGTCAGCCTGTCAGGTTGCCCTGCAAGGGCAGTACCTGCCCTGCTGTGCGTTATCCATGTGCCACAGACCCTTTAAGGATGTTGTGATATGTGATATGTGGCTTCATGAGATATGTGGGTTCAACACCAGTGAGCCCTGCAGAAATCAAGAACTTGCATTAGGGCACTGTGTGCGAAGATCACTCTTCACACAAATTCAGACCACCCTGAGGTCCTGAGGCAAAGAAATACTCTAGCATGAATGATGAAACTTCATCATGAACCCGTCAGGACCTGAGCTTTCAGGACGATGACTCCAATTTGCCAATTCCCAGGCCACACTTAAGGTTGTACGGAAAATCACGTTGCCAGAGGTCAGTGTTCACAAAGAAGACAGAGGAGTCTTAACTTTATTCGAATAAAGGGAGAGTTCACCGGGGTTGCCAAGTCCCAGTGAGGTCTCTCAAATTGCCGGAGGGCGCAGCCCCCTTTTATCCTAATTTCCCGGCCGCATGAAACCCTCTCCCTTTCCCCATTGGCTGAGGTACTCAGGAGGTACAGACTTCCCGATCCGCCTATTCCATGTTCCCCCTTAATATGTACCCCCCTTAACAACATACATCGCATGTTGCATTAACTCCAACTTTATGCCGCCCAGGGCGGAGAAGTTAATATTCATAGGCCTATTAAGCCTGCGCACTCTTTCTCAAAGTTCAAAAGTTTAGAGCATCCTTGCTGTTGACTTAATTAATAGCCCTAATGGTCAAGGTGTCTTGTTATCTTCTCCTGCAGGCTGCATTCTGTGACTCCCTCGTTCAGGAAGGACACTCTCCTCTTTGTTCCATTACTAACAAGGAGAAAAACCCCACACACTCCTCTTCTGGTTTTATCACTTATTTGTAAAGACACTCTCTTATTCTCTCAATCCCTCCTCTTCTTATTTCAATATTTGTCTTTACAAAGTTTGGTTATCATTAACCTGATTTTCTCCTCCTGATCCACCTTTGGTCTTAGAATTATCATTTGTTCCCAAATTTGATCTTGCATCTTTTGTAATTCTACTACTTTTTTTTTCCTACAAAAAAAACCAAACCAAAAACCAATGTCTAACAACTAGTGCGCCAGTGTGAAAAGGGAGGAAAAGAGAAAGGAAGAGAGGGAACGAAGCAAAGGCTGAGGGTGAGCTGGAGGGAAGTCCAAAAGGAAGGGCTGAAAAAAAAAGCAAGCCAAATAAAGTAGAGGGAAAAAGCACAAAGTAGTCCTTTCTTCCACTTTTATATTACGTTTCTTATTCCAAGGGCTCATTTGCTTAAGTCCACCTCCCACCAGCGGTGGTATGCATGCCCAATACCGTCACTGTGGGGGCCTTGCGGAGCAGACCCCGGGTCTGGGCGCATGCGTGGACTCCAGGTTCGGTTTCTGGGAGTTTGCTTTGTGCACAACGACAGGGAACTCCTAATCTGGCAGTACCCTGTGGCTCGACATTGCTGCTCCTTCTATGTGGTGAGTGGTGGTATGAATGACAGAGGCAGAAGAGGAAGGGGGAAAGAAAGGAAAAACAAAAGAGAAGCAATCGCGCAGGCACAATGCAAGCTTCGATCGACTTTATAAGAAAATCCAAAATGTATTACAAGTAACAGTATCTTATCTTTTGATATACCCAAAAATCCTTTCCAAAAGTCCACACTTTCCACTTTCTTCATCTTCGTCCTCTTATCAGTCCATCATTCTTTAATGCCAATGGTCTTCCATCTTCATTCTTGTTTGCCAAGCATTGCCGAGTGTCCTCCATCTTGCGTTGTAGCACGTGTCTTCTCGTATATTGCTCAGTCTATTCTTTTCCATGATCCAATCCTGAAACGCTGTTCTGACATTTAACTACTACATTAACAACACCAACTATTTAACTGCAAAACCATTAAATGTTCTAACCATAACATATCAAAACTCAAGCAAATACAACTATCAAAACATGTCTTAACAACACCAGATATTCTAGGTTTATAAGTTTGTTTCCAATACTGGGGAAGGGGGCGGGGCAGGTGGTTGTTGTTCATCAGAACAATATAACTCGCAACATTCTCCAAAATGATCACCACAACGCCACAACAAACAAGTAAAAACCATCAAAACAAATGCCGCAACAAGTGTTATCCCAGCCAAAACATACAGAGCAATCACCTCGCTATCCATGATAATTTGTCTTTTTGTAACCGCGTTACAGCCGCTGCGCCTTCGCCAAGAGAATGGGGGTCTGCAAAGGTCTACGCCCCCTAGCCCAGAGCGCATGCGTGGTCTAGAAATTGCTATCCCAAATATAGGCAAGAGTAAATAAACAAGAACTAGTCACGTTACTAATTCCTTATACATAATAAATGTTTTTAGTTAATATACTTAATAAGGCCAATGTTAAAATAAATCTTTCACAATACTCTATGTATGCCCACTAATTTTTCCACTCCGATACTTAACTCTGTTATAGAGGGGGAGGAAAGAAAATAAAGAAGCAAGAGTTATAATCCATATAATGCTAATGGCTACACTCTCGGCCTGTTTCACAAACCCGACTTGTTTTACTCCGTCAGGGGAAGTCACAGCAATTGCCTGCATGTTGCTCACAACACTCTAGATGAACTATTAAATAGTCCACACACAAAAAAAATAATGTCTGTGGTCAACTAGAACAAATTGTTTTGACAGTTTCTTCACATTAGTATGGTGAGGTATGTTCCCCAACTTTGATTGCTGTATCCCCCTTTTATTGGAGGTTCAGAAAAATCAATTTGACAGTCGTCCCCTGGTGCATTCCTCTTAATTGCACTCAGTTACCTTTCCCATTGCTGAGTCACTTGTCGAATTGTAACATATAAATTTATCCCTACTCATTTCTGATTTAAAAATGTATACAGAGAGTGCGCCCCTCCATGTGCCTTATTGTGCTCTTTGACAGTTCTCCCTAATTCTGCCATTGCTCAGGTGTGCCCATCCTTTGGAGGGAATCTGCCCTCTCATTTGTTCTATTAATTCTTTATCAGCTCTAGAGTATTTAATATTTTACTCATCCAGACTTCTGCTTCTGTTATCTGAAATTAGTGTTAAAATATTCTGAGTTCTTTCTGCTATGAAATGTGGGGCCCATATCTAAAGATAGTCCTATACACACCCCAAACCTTGGTGCTATTTCTCCAAGTAATGTTTTTGATACCTCTCTTACTTTATTGGTGCAACAAGGAAAAGCCTCTGGCCAGCCTGAAAAAGTGCCTCTCACCTTACCAGTCTGGCATCTGGCTTCAGTTGGGTGGTTACCAGTTCCGCTGCTCAAGATCTTCCTGGTGTTTCTGAGGCCCAAACCAGAATTATTACGGTGTTTTCTACTCCCTCTAGTACCTCCTGCGGCACAGCTTCCATCTGTAACATAAGAACTTGGGCATCCAGACCTTTATTTTCAAGAATATGAACTTGAATTCTTCCTTTTTCCAATACTGACACAGGACAGTCTGGTAGGAATTGATGGGGCAACCCCCTTTGCCAGTTCTCAATTTCAAAGGCTAAAGAAAACCAGAAACCCTCTGGCTTTTCTCTTTACCCTGTGGCACCAATAATTGACTCAGTTTGCTTACTAGAATTACCTTTACATGGGTTTAATACTAAATAAGTAACCCCTGTATCTACTAGAAAATTTATTTTCTCATTCCCCAACCTTATTATAACCAGCGGCTTTGTCGGGGAAGGTTCCAGTTCATAACCCTCAGTTTCCTTCAGTCTGAACCCACCACCATCATGTTAGCTGTTTGCCCCATTATTCCTTCAAATCACTGCTGATTTGGTTGCAAGCATTCTCTTTTTCAGTGCCTCTTCTCTTTGCAAAAGGCACGTTGATCTTTTTCTAACAGCATTCTGGCCCTTGGCATTCCACCAGGATCTTGCCTGCCTCTCGGAGCCTGAGAACACCCTCCTCCAGCCCTGTTATTGTCCTGGGCTACAGCCACTGCTAGCAGCTTGCATCGGAGTTTTTCTTTTCTCTGCTTTCCTCCTCCACTTTCTTCCTGTTGTTATACATTTTCCAAGCACACTTCTGTATTTCGTTTAACAAGTTGGCATTTTCCCTTCTAACTTCGGTGCTAAGAACCTCCCAGTTCCCACGTTACCTTCTACACCAGGTGTGACAAATAAATACACAGAAGCAATTCTGCATAAAGCGAGCAGTGACAGCGCAGCTGTGAGCATCAGCCCCCGCATCACTGGAGATTCAAAAGAAGAGAGGTCTTTTCAGACCACTTCAGTAGATGATCTGTGGGTCAACTCCTGGGGCTCCCCCCGAAGTTGACACACTGACCACTACTCCGGTTCATTCCTGTGAAGAGTAAACCGCAGTCTCCCATCCTTTTCCTCCAGCTTAGAAGTCCAAGTTTCTGGGGCTTTGGAGATCTTGACTCAGGTATGATAAGTCCACCCAGGTTCAGCTGTCTTGACTGCTGATTGCAGAGTTAACAGTACTTGGTAGGGCCCATGCCACCTTGCCATCAGTGGTGTTTCCTTCCACTCTTTAATTAGGACCCAGTTTCCTGGTTGAATGCCATGGACAGCAAAGTCCAAAGGCAGGGTCTGTGCCAGCTGAGCTTCCTGTCAAAGAGATTTTACAAGAGACAGTATTCTGGCCACATACTTGTCTAAGAACACATCACTTATCTGCACCTCCCCACTGGGGCCAGAGCTTTGGTTAACCCGCTTTTTAACACGTTAAAGCTGTGCTGCCCCCCCCCCTCCACAGACTGCAGTAACCTAATCCATGGAGGCAGAGTAAATTAGCATTCTCTTGCAAAGCTTGCCCAAACAGAACCTGTGGATCCCTGCTGAAGGATCGTTCATATCAATTGTTGGTTTACTATTCTCCCTTTTTCCTCTTTTTCCCACTAAAATAAAAAAAAAAGTTTACTGTCCTCTGTAAACAGACATTCCCAGAAAGCATCCTTTAATTCAAGTACTGCTCATTCTCCAACTTTACTATTACCAGGGGTTGTGCTGAGGATTCCGATTCATCCTCTTGTCTCACACAGTCTATATCTAACATCATACTTCAGTATTCTTTCAAACCCCACCGACTGAATTGTGAGCATTCCGTCCTCCAGTGCTGCTTTTTACAAAAAGCACACCCATCTTTTTCTCAATGATATTCCGACCCTTGATGCTCTCCTAGGAAGTTGCCTCCCTACCCCCCGAGGCCTAATAGCCCTGTCCTCTGATTTTATGACTTCCCAGGCTATTGCAGCTGCCAGTATTGCTGCACGTTTGTTTGTTTTCGTTTCCCTTTTTTTTTTACTTTCTTTTTCTTTTTTTTTCTTTTTTTTTTTTTTTACTTTTCTTCTTTCCAGCCTTCTCCCTGTTACTATAAATTATATATACTATCTCAATCAACTGAGACATTGTCATTCCAGACATTCCGTAACCTTCAGTACCCATTCAGGGTCCTCCCTACGCGTGCCTGCTATCTTTCCAAGTCTTTAAACCGGGTACTGAAAACAGCACCTTTAACTAAACCAGTTTCCAAACTCTCCTGCCGCCTGTCTGAGAGGGGCTTGTAAACTTTCTCCCTCACCAGAGTTCTCCGTATCACTGTTCCTTCTTTCTCTCTGTCCTCCATTCGCCCCCCCTTTCATCCTGTGCAGCCGCTTCTTACTTATTCCTTCTCAGTCCAGACAACATATTAACATCCTCTACTCCTTCTTCCTCACATTTCTTTTTACATTTGTTGCATTGCCTACCAATGCTACATGATGAGCACCACCATGTTATTTTCTGCTTTTAACACCAAAACATTGTTATCTTGAACCATTAACCCACAGTCCTTCCTGGATTTTTAATCATTTCTGAGTGTAAAGAAAAGATTTACATACAGTATTTCATCCCATTTTCCTTCCCACCAGCAAAATATCGTTAATTTCAATATTGTATTACAATTCAGAGTTACATCTTTCAACAATTTCCCTGATGTTCAAGAATATACATTGGCCACCAGTTAGTACACCATTCTGTAAGTTGTTTCCAGTTTAGAGGGTCCTCCCTCCCCACTTTTCGCATTGTTACTCTGCCCGAGAAAAATAACCGAACTTTTCCATTGTTTCAATTATTTTCCAGCCCAGAAAAACAGCAAAACTCTCAAGTAAGGGGGTACTCCAACCCACTTTTTCCCTATTTTCCTTTTACATCCTGAGTGGTAAAGTGGCACAATTACAAACCCAGCGCCTCCCCCCTGCCTGTCCAACAGGGCTTGACGCAGACTGCATCCTCCTTCCAGCTGTAGAAGGAGACACAGTATTCTACCTTCCTCCCCTTTACTGTTCCACTTTCCCAAAAGAGCAGTAATGGCAGCTCCTCCTTCATGTCCCTGATTCGGGAGTTGGGGATACAAAGATCTTACATCCCCTGGGGGAGGTGGAGGAGCTCGGGGACAAGGAGGAGGGAGATATTGGAACACATCCTCCATATCCTCGTTATCCTCCCCTTCTCCCTTCCTAAACTTCAACCCTCATTTATTCCCTTTCCCTCTACCCCAAGAGGGAACCATCTATATCCTCTCTTCAGAATATAGTCTGGCCCGGAAAAACAAAACAAAACAAAAAAAAACCTTTACCTTTAAGGGAATGTGCAGGCTATCCCAAACCTCAACATTCTCCCCAAGGGAGACTCCGGGGGTATTTCGGGATCGTCATCCCGAGCGTCGGGGCCCCTTCCCGACAGTCCATTTACCGCCCTCCCTGGGCATCCTTTACTCCCCGAAGTTCCCATACTCACCGGTGAGTTTTCGCGGTCCTTCCCTTCGGATCGCTTGAGGTACCTCGGGTCCTTTCCGTTGGACCCCTGGCCCTTTCCTTCGGGCCTCTTCACGGACCAACTCGGTCCGTTACTCGTCTGTCTCCGAACAGTCTCGGGAACCCAATCAGTCGTCCAGTGCCAGCAGCCACCAAAGGGAACTGATCACCGAAATCTTGGTGAGGCGCGCCGTCAGTCCCGTTCACCGTCTGCTGTCCCTGGAAGGTGGAAGGATCCCGGACGAGCCCCCATTTGTACGGAAAATCACGTTGCCAGAGGTCAGTGTTCACAAAGAAGACAGAGGAGTCTTAACTTTATTCGAATAAAGGGAGAGTTCACCGGGGTTGCCAAGTCCCAGTGAGGTCTCTCAAATTGCCGGAGGGCGCAGCCCCCTTTTATCCTAATTTCCCGGCCGCATGAAACCCTCTCCCTTTCCCCATTGGCTGAGGTACTCAGGAGGTACAGACTTCCCGATCCGCCTATTCCATGTTCCCCCTTAATATGTACCCCCCTTAACAACATACATCGCATGTTGCATTAACTCCAACTTTATGCCGCCCAGGGCGGAGAAGTTAATATTCATAGGCCTATTAAGCCTGCGCACTCTTTCTCAAAGTTCAAAAGTTTAGAGCATCCTTGCTGTTGACTTAATTAATAGCCCTAATGGTCAAGGTGTCTTGTTATCTTCTCCTGCAGGCTGCATTCTGTGACTCCCTCGTTCAGGAAGGACACTCTCCTCTTTGTTCCATTACTAACAAGGAGAAAAACCCCACACACTCCTCTTCTGGTTTTATCACTTATTTGTAAAGACACTCTCTTATTCTCTCAAGGTGAATCATAGAAACAGTTCAGGTTGGAAAAGACCCTTGGGATCATCGAGTCCAACCATTAACCCCACACTACAACCATTAACCCCACACTACAACCATTAACCCCACACTACAACCATTAACCCCTAAGCCATATCACCCAACACCACATCTAAGCGACACTTAAACACATCCGGGGATGGCGACTCAACCCCCTCCCTGGGCAGTCTGTTCCAGTGTCTGACCACTCTTTCCGTGAAGAATTTCTTCCTAATGTCCAGTCTAAACTTGCCCTGTTGCAACTTGAACCCATTCCCCCTGGTTCTGTCCCTAATGACCTGTGAAAACAGACCAGCACCAACCTCTCTACAATGTCCTTTCAAGTAACTGTAGAGCATGATGAGGTCCCCCCTCAGCCTCCTCTTCCTTAAACTGAATCAAACCCAAGGATCTTATCACCATTTTTATTTAACACCACCAAAGACACCGATGTGTTTCAATTGCCCACTTAACGCTACCATCGCGCCTCCCAATACACAGCCATTAGCGGAGACAAAAGAAGCGGCCTTGTGCCATGGTTAACCTTTCTGCTGGAACTAGAGAGACAGAGAAAGGAAAGCGACAGGAAAAGAAAGATCACCCTCCTAGGATCCCGCGATGCCCGGGGCACACGCAGCATCTTCTTGCGGTGCGCGAGAGCACACCCGACTGCCCGGGGTGAGCGCCTTTTGTCCTGCCAAGCTCTCGCTACATCGTGTTTTCCCCTTGTGGCTGGGGGATGGTGGGGGTGTCACCCCTCCCTCTCCCGGCTTGACTCTTTCATTCTTGCAGCCGCATCTCCCAGACCCGTCTGCCCCCGCACCTCCGCCGGGGCACGGGCTGGGCAGCGGGACAGGGGCAGTGCCGAGTCAGCCCCGCACCAGCAGGGGCCGGCGCCAGGCAGGCGGCTCCGACCCGTTTTTAAGTTCAGAAGAGACCCCGAACGTTTGAGACATGTGTTTAGCAGTCCCTTGCAGAACCATAATGAGATTTTTTTGCATATAAATACTGTTCGAACAAGACTCGCTGTAAAGTCACTTCGACTGTGATCACTTTTAGCATCTGAGAAGCACAATCACAGATGCCAAACCCAAGTTAGATCAGCTGCCACGCTGAACTGGTCAACTTAGGCAATTTACATACCAGAAGAAAACCAACAGAACTAGAGTCGTATTTTTTATAAACGTAAAACTGAAGCAAAGCACAACAAAATAGGAGTCCCTAAGAGCTCCCTTGTGACAATTTCAGTCAGAATGAAAGTTATCTAACCATTCAGATTGCACCACTAGAATAAAACAGTTTTAAATTAGCCTTGGAAAATAACCTCCCTGCAAGACATAAGAAATTATCACAAAAATAGAACAACTTTGCAACTATCACAGGAGAGTTTTCTGTACATAATTCAATGTTACATTAAATTCTTACCTTGAACAGGGTCTCAAAGAATCCACACTGTATATCCAGAGAGAAATCAGTCATCTCAGCACTGATTCTTTCAGATCTTGTAAATGGGACACACAGGTTTGGACTACAGGCATCAAACTTAATCTTACTGTAATATTGGGAGAAAACTGAAATCACAGAAAAGAAATTCCCTGCCCATTGATAGTGCAGCTTCATGAGATGGTCAGCAGGAACCACTGGTAGCACACGTATTTATCTTCTCTGGACTTGCAACCCATCACTCAATGCTATTAAGGAATTCTTCCCTGTAGTTAGGAAAAACAACCTGGTACCCTCTCCTGAAGAAAAATATTTAAAACTGCTCTTAAGTTTTAAGGTATGCTAGGAAAGGAAAACTGCTGTTACCGTCTACCTTCTCTCTCTGCTAGCTCTTTCTTCTCTAAAGTCTGATGTGGTTCAGCTTCCTCTTTCACCTTAATGCACAGCACCTGTTCCCCAGGAGCAAACTTCACAACCAGGTGGTTGCCTGTTGTGAAATTTACCTATTGAAGCCATTGTGCTTTACATGCAGAATTTTGAGAGTCAAGAAAAAAGAGCAAGGGCAAAGTCTCTGACCTGGAGAACTGGCCATGTGCTTTAAGTGCCATATGATGTGAAACAGACTCTGAATAAACTAAACGGTACCTGCAGGAAGGATGAGATCTCCCAGCTGAGGTTTGTAACCACTAGATGAAGTTGATACTCTTCAGCTGTTTTGACTCATTCTTCTGCACTGGAACAGATTTATTAAGGGGAAGGGAAGGCACCTGGACCAAAAAAGAACAAACAGGGTAAGCCCACTTGCAAAGAAAAGGGAATAAAACTCAAGCATCCAACACATGCAGAAACAAAACATCCCAAACACAGGGAAAACTTTTTTTTTTTTTTGAGGGAGAGTGGGGAGGAGAATAGGGAGAATCTATGCCTTAAACCCACCAACAGCTGAACAAACATTTAATATTATAGATTTGCATTTCAGTGACTGGATTCCAGATTCCTAACAAAAATGACCTGGATTATTGGCAAAGGGTTTTCTTGGAAGATTCAGTACTCCCACAGGCCTTTAACAGAAGAACCAAGTCTCTTCCACTAGTTCAAGAGAACTCGTTGTGAAGCCTCTTCATGGTGAAACGGGCAAGGTACTCTTAAAGAGTTTGTGCTCCCAAGTTTCCAGTCTTTGGAAAGCATACTGCAATGTTCTGAAAATGAAAGTCTTGAAGAGGGAATGTGGGCTGGGTTTAGACCGTCATGAGGCAGGTTAATTTTACTTCTCAAGCACAGCTAAATGATGATTTGTGTTGAAAAATAAAGCAAAACCAAAGAAGAGACTTTAAAAAAAGCACAGCAAAAAAAGCCAAAATGAAGTGCTCGAAAGGATATTAGCTGTAGTCACTACTCGTTGTCATTTGGCCTTCTCTATTGTAAGGCACCTTCGTTCTTAACTGCAGCAAATATTTTCTAAGTGAAAAGCTACAAAATATATGCCAATAGAAATGTGAAGTAGAAAGTTGCAGGGGAAACATTAATTCTTACCTAGAAACACAATTTCCATTCCTTCTGCTCTGTAATAATGAGAATTCCAGTCATGGGGAAGACTGCATTCGGTAATGGCATTAAATGAAGATGAATGGATTGAGTTTTATGTCAAAATTTTCTTAGCTTTTCTTCAAGTGCCTGCAGGCTACATGCTGCCTCAGACTATATGCATCTACATCAAGTTTGTTGCAAGGAATGGCATCTGAAAAGAAGGAAAAACAGCTTCCACTCCTAAAGGATGAGGAACCAGGAGGTGGAGAGGAGAAATGGAATCTCGTAGAATCTGCTGCTCCACCCTCCTCCCAGGCAGTTCAGAGTAGTCCTGCTCAGGGGATTGGCTCAGGGTAGGAGATACCAATGTTTGAGGTGGGCAGAGCAAATTCCTGGCTGTGTAAAATCTTAAGAAAAAATTCTGCTCCTTCCCAGACAGCTGATGGCAGTCCGTGCGTTGACATGTTTGAGGTTTCTTATTCCGCTCCTCTTTAACTACATGGTCTGATAACCAAGATAATGAGGTACAAGCTGAAGAAATTTGACAGTCTGGCCTTGTCCCAGCATGCTTTAAGATACTAAGCATGGAAAAAACAGTTAATGAATGCACTGTGAGAACTCAAGGACAAATGCCCTTTTGTGTGTAGTCTGCACCCTTCCACCTTAAAATCAACACCCGCATGACAGCAGCGCTAGTCCTGTTCCTATTTCAGACGTAGCAGAGGTATAAGAAGGCAAGGGTTCAGCTCACCTCCTACACAATGCTCAATCCCTTTGACTGGCCTGTGGAGAATCTCACCCAGGAGTTTGCAGAAGAATGCCTACAGTTGCTCTCAAATCGCCATGCAGCCACTTCTGTTCCTGCTCACCATTCCCCAACAATCCAGTGCCTGCCTTCTGCTTCAGCAAGCTGCAGGTGTCACAGGTGGAGCCCCCAACACAAGAAGGACATGCACCTATTGCAGCAAGTCCACAGCAGGGCCACAAAGATGGTCAGGGGGCTGCAGCATCTCTCCTATGAGGACAGGCTGACAGAGTTGGGGTTGTTCAGCCTGGAGAAGAGAAGGCTCTGGGGAGATCTTATAGTGGCCTTCCGGTACCTGAAGGGGGCACAGAAAAGCTGGGGAGGGACTGTTTACAAGGGCGTGTAGTGATAGAACAAGGGTCAATGGTTTTAAACTGGAACAGGGTAGATTTAGATTAGACATTAGGAAGAAATTCTTTACTATGAGGGTGGTGAGATGCTGGAACATGGAAGTTGTGGATGCCTCATCTTTGGAAGTTCTCAAGGCCAGGCTGGATGAGACTTTGAACAACCTGTTCTAGTGGAAGGTGTCCCTGCCAGTGGGATTGGGGTTGGAAGTAGGTGATTTTTAAGGATCCTTCCAAATCAAACCATTCCGTGATTCTATGAAATGTGCTGCTCTCCATCTTCTCTGAGTCACCCCTACAGAAAAACCCACATCCTACGTACCTGCAGCATCACCAGCCTCGCAGCCACATTCCCTGGGTCCTGCTCATGAAAATACAGGCATTTTCTGCAGCCTAGCAAGCTGTGCTGCCCCAACCTCAGGATGGCAACTTGGAGGTAAAGTTGTAAGACAGTCCACAACTTATTCCCTCTGCCCCTCTTGCAGGCATAAGAATCAGGACACAATCACCCCTGCTTTAGCTTAGCTCCATTCTGACCATTTGTCTCAAGATCATTTATTTGGTTGGATTTTACTGTGCACCAAGAGAGGCTGCAGGCAGGATGTAGATGATTGATGTGCACACAGAAATTATTTCTTGACTATTGCACTCCCTGGATACCAAAAAGTAATGAGTCCAAGCATTGATATGCTCACTGCCACAGTAAGGCAACCAAAGTTTTTTCAGTCAAATGGAGAAAAGTCAGCCTCCAGCTCTCATGGAGAGAAGGATTCCTGTTTTCTTCATCCTTTGCTCTTATATATTTTATAGCTCTCCAAGCTAGTCAGCTTTCTCTGCCATCCTTCAGCTATTAATTGTTATAGTCTCAAAAAACCTATGCCCCTAGGTGCAAGACTTGGCATTTTTCATAGTTGAATTTAATGAGGTTCTCAACCCATTTCTTCAGCTTGTCAAGGTCCCTCTAGGTTGCAGCAGGTCAGTGTGAACATCAGCATAACTGCTCTGATACAACAATCAGTCCATCCAGCTGGGTATCCTCTGCAGATTTGGTGTGGCTGCACCCTGTCTGATCATGCAGATCATTCATGAAAATGTTAAATATTACTGGCCTTTTCATCAGGTACACCATTGCTGACTGATGACTGGCCTGCAGCTGGAATTCATGCCTGTGACCACAATATTTTCAGCTTGTCAATTCAGCCAGTTTGCACTACACCTCACTGGCCACTGATCTTCATCAATTCATCAGTGAAGATGTTATGGGAGACAGGGCTGGGTCCTTTCCTGAAGACATGATAAACAATATCCACCTCGCTGTCCTCATCCACCAATGGAGTCACCTCCTTGCAGAAGGCTATCAGATGCACGAGGACTGATTTCTCCTTTTGCAAATCCATACTGGCAACTCCCTAAATGTAGAGGAGTGTATATATGTGCATATAAGCCAATATATAACAATCACCTAAATCTGCTGGCAGCCGCCCGCAGCACAGAAGGGATTCAGTGGTCATTCATGCTTTGTGGAAAGAGCGCACACTGCTGTGTGTTTCACGGGCACGTGAAACCAATCCTTTCGTCTTGTGATCCACACCTGGTCACCAGCCCAGCTGGCAATCTACCAGACCGTGAGGATTGACTGATGAACATTGATTTTCAAAGGCATGAATGGGCATTAACTGCATAGCTGTGACAAATATGCGAAGCTTAATGCTTTATGCCTAATGCTAATAAGGTAGCTAAGTGAAAGAGTCAGTGAAACGAGTTTGGTTAAAGCAGACATAAACAAAGAGTAATTGCTGAAAAGTGGTGTTAGGAAAATAGAAGCTTTTGGCATGGGCTACTCAAATTCTGAAATACAGTTAACAAATTCACACTACTAGCAAAAAAGGAAGTTATTTAATAGAAATTTATTTATATATTAAGGACTAACAAATGGCAGCTAGTGACTCCCAATTAATTAACATTGAAATGAACTGATGTTAATGTTATTAATTGAACAGCGACCCTTTACTAGAAGACCGTAGAAAAGAGAAAGAGTATATTCTTCACCCTCAGAGTCTGTAGGTTTGCATCTAGATCTGTGTGTTCCATCAGAAGATCCCAGAATACATCATAACGACAGAAGAAACCGTGGTCTTTAGACCCTGTTTTGCTTTATCTTGGACTTGACCCCTTAGCACCGCCCCAGATGTAGCTGCAGCACACCGTGGAAGTGCATATCCATATAATAACTGAACTCTTTGGGCATGATGTGGATGTTGCGCTTGGGAAGCACGTTGTCATAGTAATGATGGGGCAGGGAATGGCCATCAGGATGCAAGGAGAAGGGCCAGAAGCCATAGAGTGTAATGTGCTGGCACAGCTCCAGAGCAGCATTCACTAGCATGAAACCCGAGGAGAGACGATAGGTATGAAAACCATGATCGTGCCAGTACTTGCTTAGAGCACTTAGATAATGAGGGTGGAAGAAGAAGACGTGTGACTCAGAGGCAGAATCCTGTAAGGTATAGAGGGCTCGGTAAGAAGCCTCAGTATTACCAGGGAAGGAGAAAGATGGGATGAGGAACCACGTCTTTCCGTAGGAAGCTGCTGCCTTCACAAATGGCAGGCGCCGACCGTTCAGACCATGAAACCTGTGAGGCAACAGATGTGGGGCCATCACCCTCTGCAAATACCATCCTCATTCCCTTCTACCTTTCCCATAATACTCTGCCCAAAAGCAGTGAAATAGCAGCTCTGCTCTTCACCTCCATTTTACCCTTCTCTGTGTCTTATGGGTGAACTGAGTTCAAGATTCTCAGATACAGCTAACACAGACCAGGGGAGCTGCTTCAAAATACCCAGGAGGTTTGCTAGTGACTAGTTGGTTAAGTGACTAGTTGGGTAAGAGGCTGGGAAGATGTCTTCAAATTTAAAACCTCAGTGGCCCCACAGCTCACAATTCATGGATAATGATGTCCCACAATGGTGCAGCAGAGGTTTGGGAGAGAATTCATGTGATTTGCCTTTAGACATTTGCTACACAGACATTTACAGCTACATCTGAGTTAATTTTCTAAATGTCTTTTGTAGTCATCCTTTGTAGTCAGTGGAGGAAAACAAGTACAGCTGGACCACAACCGATGTGTCTTACTTTAGATCACAGAGTCAGAGAATGTCAGGGTTTGGAAGGGACCTCAAAAGATAATCCAGTCCAGCCGCCCTGCCAGAGCAGGCTCACCCAGAGTAGGTCACACAGGAATGTATCCAGGTGGATTTTGAATGTCTCCAGAGAAGGAGACTCCACAACCTCCTTGGGCAGCCTGTGCCAGTGCTCTGTCACCCTCACAGTGAAAAAGTTTTTCCTAATGTTTTTGAGGAAACTCTTATGCTCCAGCTTGTCTCCATTGCCCCTTGTCCTATCATTGGACATCACCGAGAAGAGCCTGGCTCCATTCTCCTGACACTCACCCTTTACGTATCTATAAACATTAGTGAGGTCACCCCTCAGTCTCATCTTCTCCAGACTCCTATATTGGTACATTCTTTCCCAGATGCAAGACTCTACACTTGTCTTTGTTGTATTTCATAAAATTTCTCCCTGCCCAACTCCCCAGCCTGTCTAGGTCTTCCTGAATGGCAGCACAGCCTCCTGGTGTGTCAGCCACTCCTCCTGTAGATTCTGCTCCAAAGACAAGGAGTACCTATTTTCATCACTGAACATAAAGAGCATTTATGGAGCTAGGATCAGAATGAGATGACATAATTCTCATCATAGCTCATTCCTGATAGCAGTAGTTCACAATACAGGTGAGCTTCCTCTACCTGTCTTGATATCACCCTTCGGAGGATTGACTGTCTGGAAAATCTGGAAATGCTATTAATCTCTATATCAGCAGCAACCAAGTCTTGAAGAGAATCTGCCCTAAGCAAGTCCAAGATTTGCAGTGTTTCCCTGTAGACCTCTGCACAGAGGGGAGCATCTCACAGAAGCAGATGCAAATAGCTTTTCTGAGGACGAGCTTTTCATGATAGCAAAAGCCTGTCTGTTTTCTGGGAACCAGAGCAGAGGCAAAAGAGATTGTCTCTTCAAGAACGTCGTATATGAGGGAAAAGAAAATTAGGAGTCCTTTCCTCCATTTTTATTATCAAATCTATTACCTTTTCTGAAGGATACTAGGATTTACAGTGACGATGCTTGACTTTCTGCCCACATCCTCAGGGAAGTCCACAGAAGGCAAGTTAAACCTGATTGAGGTGACAAAAAGAGGAATAATGCTTCCATGATATCCTGAGACCTTAGCTATCCCTCCATGACAGTATTCAGTTCAGGTGGACCCCATCATTTCCCCAGCCCCTCAGAACCTTTTCTCTGTCTCCATTTTCTCTTCCTTCACCCTGTTCCCATGAAAACCCCTCCTCCTCCATCTCTTCTGGGCAGGCTGTCAGCAATTACCTGATTACAAACTGATGCCCATCAATTTTAGTTCCGCAGCTACTGTTCCTGAGGATTCCTCCATTTCCCACTACAGCACAGGTTTCGTAGAGAGGGTCCTGGAAGGGGGATTTCTATAAAGAAACATGTAGAAATTCATTCACCCTTAGAAAATTACAGTAAAAAACCTATGCAGATTTACCAGCTGGACACATTCTAGGGTGTATGAGAGAAAAACATGCAGACTGTCAGTCATATTCCCCATCAAAGAGCACTCCTACCTCTGGCAGGATCTCCAACAAGCTACTGCTGACTTTCAATCTCTTTGAGCGATACCCATCATAGACAATCTCGGACCCCAATGGGGCGTTCTCTTGTGTCACAGCCAGCCACGCTGAGGCGTTGCAGCAGTGCCCTAGCTCTGCCCTGTGTGGGAGAGAGAGTGGAAGATGGTGAGCAGAAGTCTGGGGGTGGTATGAAGGGGGACTGTAACAGAATAACAAAGGAAAGAAGGATGAGAATGAGAAGAGGCGGCTTGACAAGGTGCCACAGTAGAAGCAGAGTAAAGGATTAGGTGACAAGTATCACAGTGTAACGAGAAAGTGAGTTTGGGAAAGCACAGGGAACACAAAGAAGACATATCGGGTTAGGACTACCTTTGTCATGCACTCTGTTTTTCCATCTCCACACATCTTTTGTTTTCTTCTTCCTCATCCACACACACATTTCCAGACATTTTCTGTCTGTTCTCCACTCTTTAGCCTAGCCAGTACTCCTAAAGCCTTTCCTGTTTGCTTCAGTTTCACACCAACCTATGAGTGCCTTCACTCCTCCCCTCATCAGCTCAAAGGCCACCATATGTGATGCAGCAGGGCCATGCAAAAAGGTGTTACATGGGGATGGTGGGTGTGGGTGTGCCTGCGCATCCCACCCTCGCAATATGACTTCCAGAACAACATCTCTGTAGATATGATTGTGAGTACAGACAGCCTGTGTGAAGATCAATCCAATAAACAAACCTGGGCAGACATTCACCCAAAACTCAAGTGAAAGAGGAAGATGGCCAAGAGACTCTTGGAATAAAGAAGGAGTCACCTGAAACAAAGTATGAAAGGAATGTGAACATTTTTCATGAGGGGCAAATGATTGATTATGGAGTAGAAAGAGCAACAGTCAAAACATCTGACCCTGCTGGAAGCTGCCCCAGCAGCACCATGATCTCTGCCAAGGTCAGGCAGAGCAGCCTCCTTGTCAGATGCTGTGCAGAGTCTGCATCCACAGAGAGCACAAGGAGCTCCCACAAATCTGAAGCGCACACACGTTCTGTGAGGGGGACCATGTGCGTGTAACTGCCTCTGTGTGTGTGTATGTTGTTAGAACTTCCTGAGCTTATTTGTTTAGAAATTCATGGTTGTATATTGACGTTTTGTAAGAGTCTAACATTTTGGTTTGTCTGCTTTGTTATTGATATTTGATCCTGAATGTCTACTTCACCCATTGTGAGTTAAGCATGTGTCATCAACTAATGAACCATTTGGTCATTATTTTACTGAAAAAAGGTGAACTGAGTAGTTTTCCCTTGTCAGTAGTGGACATCACCTGTACTGGGCCAAGGCAGTAGCGTTGAACTTCCAGCAGCAGCTCTGCATTAACTTCACTTGTGTCAGACTCCAGACTTCATTGATCCTAGGGCAGAAAAAGCTCCTAAGCAACTAGAATGCTCCTACAAAGACTTACTGCAAATGAACAACTCTTTGTTGCATCCCTCTCTACTCCCTAGACCTTCATTGAGGCCACCAGGTGACCCAATTTAGTCAATTGCCTGTCTGCCACTGCCCAGCACACCTGTGGCCATAACTCACTTCCGAGGTTGTGTTATGTTGCTCAACAGTTCTTGACATGTTTCTGCTTCTGAAACCTTGATGTCAGGTCTGTGAAAAAATCCAAAGGGTTAGACTGAGCCAGAACATTATGTCTTCACACAGCTTTTCTCCATCACTCCAACCCATACTCCCAGCACTCCCGTAATCCCGTACTCCCAGTGTGTCTCCTTGGCCATCTCATGGCCATGTCTGAAATATCCCGCACTGAAATGTGCACCTGAGACTAGCATAACTGCATCCTTTCTCTACACTATCTCTGCTCCTACTCTACTGATTCCTTCCCTCTGTGCAAAGCATCCTCTGTGTTCCCACTTCCTTTCCAGGACTGAGGGAACTCATTTTCTTCATTCTGTTCCACACTCACCTGCCATTCAACACCAGAAAGCACATGGAGACAAATGAGACTCCAGCTACAGCCAGCAACATGACCCATAGCTTGTGCATCTTCAGGAGTCCTGGCTTCATATACTCCTCCCTGCTGAGACTGTTTGGCATTTTGAGGTACACCTGAGAGAGCAGAAAGAAATGAGGAAGTTCCGTATTGTAGCTGGGTAGCATAAACACCCAGCCCAGGGCTTTTCTGGCACTTGCGCTCGTGGAAAGTTTTTTTAACTCTCTGTGAAAAAACATCCAACCAAAAGGATAGCAGGGAACTCTTGGGCTACACTGAAACATGACATGGGGTTATTAGAGGGTCCCACCAGATCCTGTTGGAAGACATCAGGGGCAATACCAATCCATAGTATTCTCTCTCCTTTAAAGCTGTCCTAAGTTTATCCAGGGCAATGATTCTACCTGACACCTTCTCCAGCTCATCTCTCTAGCAGTTCTCTAAAAATACCTGCACATGAATTCTTCATCATATATGTCGGAAAGAAAAGGGCTGACAGGTTTCTCCTCGTTTGCTTAACTTCCTTGAACGTTATGGGCTAGGACCAACCCCAATGATCATAAGCAGTAAAGTGCAGCACATCCTGCTTTTCTCAGGAATGAGCCTTTGTCCTGGAACGCAGTGGATTTACGTGGTTAGCAGGCAGCCACCCAGTCACATCAAATCTGTATAAAACCTGACACAGCGCCAGATTGGCATGTTTCTTCAGAGATATAGTTTTATCTGGTGTGGGTAAGAGAAGCAGTTTTGCTCAGTTTTCCAAAGCTCACATCCTTTACCACCTTCCCAACTTTGGCTAAAGAATAATTGTTCTGGCCCTCTCCAAACAGTGGCATGATTACAAGGTGAGGCAGAAAAGGGAGAAAGGAAGCAAAACTTAATGGATATTCCTTTCGAAGCTTTGCCTTGAAGTTCGCTATATTTTATCTCAGTTTACAGTATGCTGAAATAGCCTAACGCAAATATTTACAGTGCAAATTTTGAACAACTGGGCAAAAATATGGTCCCCCACAACATTCTGTTCACTAAATTGGAGACATATGGGTTTGATGGATGGATTGCTAGATGGATAAGGAACTGGCTGGATATCTGCATCCAAAGAATTACAGTCAACGGCTCAGTGTCCAAGTGGAAACCTTTAATGAGTGGTGTCCTTCAAGGGTCCATACTGGGACCAGTACAATTTCATATCATGACCTCTGACATAGTGTAACTGAGTGTACCCTCAGCAAGTTTGCAGAACTGAAGGGACCCTGACAGGCTTGAGAAGTGGGCACATGTGAACAAGTTCAACAAGACCACAAGCAAAGTCCTGTGCCTGGAATGGGGTAATCCTCGATATCAATGCAGGCTGGGGAATGAAGGGATAGAGATCAGCCCTGCAAAGATCGACTGGGGCTACTGGTGGGTGAAAAATTGAACATGAGCCAGCACTGTGCACCTGCAGCCAAGAAAACCAACTGGATGTTGGGCTGCATCAAAAGAAGCATGGCCAGCAGGTTGAGCGGGATGATTCTATCTGCTCTGATGAGACATCAGCTGGAGTACTGCATCCAGCTCTGGGGTCTCCACCTCAAGAAAGATGTGGACCTGTTAGAGTGGGTCCAGAGGAGGCCACAAAAATGGTCAGAGGACTGGAACATCCCTCCTATGAAGAAAGTCTGAGAGAGTTGTGATTGTTCAGACTGGAGAAAAGAAGGCACAAGCGTGACCTTATTGTAGCATTTTAATACTTAAACAGAGCTTACAAGAAAAATGGAGAAAGACTTTTTTCCATGACCTATAGCGACAAGACAAGGGACAATGAATTTAAACTGAAAGAAGGTAGATTTATATTGGACATAAGACAAAAGTGGTTTATGATGATGGTGACGAGATGCTGGAACAGGTTGCCCAAAGCAGTTGTGGATGCCCCATCATGGGACGCATTCAGGGTCAGATTGGATGGAGCTTTGAGCAACTTGATCTAGTGAGATACATCCTGTCTATGGCAGGAGGGTGGAACTGCATGATCTTTGATAGTCCCTTCTAGCCCAAACTATTCTATGATTCTACCAATCTTTGATTGTGTGATTCTATGAAGATGGACACTAGATTTATCAGGAATGTGATGTGATTGTCAGTCGTCTGTTCATAGGGAAAAAAAATCTTCTTGTGGCCAGTATTGCTCAACTTCATCTCCTGAAACTGGAACACAACTAACTCAGCCCCAGGCAAAATGAAGGTAATCAGAACGTTGCTTTTATTGGTTTCAGTCAACAAATGCACTTCCCATTACCTGGGTTTGTTTGATTTGGGGGTTTTATTGAGCTAGCCTTATTTAGGGTTGCATTGACTTGTTGGTTTGCTTTTTTACGAGCAACAGCTCTTTTCAGACAAGAATGATATTCTCTTTAAAGCCCTTGGTCTGGGTAAGCATATTGTCAGCTCTCAAAAGTGGTAGTTGCTGAGACGCAATACAAGCCGTGCGCTAATGTTTAGCACTAATTATATAACAACAGTCTAGAAAACGGGAATCCACCGTTCAGTTTCCCACTCCAAACATATGAGGTTAAAACAACGATTTCAATAAAATAAAAAGGTATGGAATCTAAGCCCGAGAAAACTGTAGCACACCTACCTTTTAGACCAAGAAGTCTGTGAGGCGTATCTGTTCGATCCTGAGGCTGGCTTCAAACGCATTCATACCTGAGCCAGTACAGTTTCGCTGCAGCTCAAACCTCCGAACAATCTGGAACTGCCCTCTCAGGGGGAGGAGATGTAATGACTTCCCTCCTTTGGAGTGACTCACGCATTTCTTCTGAATCACAAGAAACCTGCCAACTGTGAAAAGTCCTCCTGACAGTTGATGCTTGGTGCAATTATATCCAGATCAAAAGCCTTTCTTCCTTTCTTGGCTTCGTTTTTGTACATTGCATGCCCTGTGGTAAATACCCAACTGTTGCAGCGTTTTACAAACAGCTGCTGCACAAGACAACATGGACACAAGAAGACAAGTGTCTTAGGTGTACAGCTAAGACCTCAGAACACTGCTGCAGAGATAGGAGGGGAGGTAATGCTAGGCTTAGTGCAGCGGTTGACTTCAGTAAACCATGACTAGACCTTTAATCTCCAAAACTACTCAAGAACTTATGGAAACTGGAATATCCCTGCAGAATCAAGCTACACCAAGTTCACAAGCTCTTGCGCTGCTCCTCCCTGTGACTGACATTGTCAAACCAAAAAACAAAAAAAAACCCCAAGTCGTGGGACTCACAAAGACTTTCTCCATCAGCCAGGTGAACCTCCTTATCTATGAATCCCCAAGTTTATTAGGACATCAGCTTCTGGAGCTGCGGTCACCTGCGCTAGTGGTTCAGTATCCTTTTATTCTAATCCTCACAGGCAGTTGTGCACATCTGCGCATTCCTTTACTACAGGAGCTCATGGTCTTCAGCAAACTTGCTCCAAAACTTGTCAGTTAGAAACCATAAGGTTATCAACCTGTGGAAGATCTGTGCTTTAGATACCTTTTGGAAAATCCTGCTCACTACAGTCTGTCCTATTTCTTTATTAGATCTTTTCTTAACTACCTATTTGTGTAATCTCATCCTCTGTCCTGTGTGTGGGAGTGGTGGAAGGACTAAGTGCCACTTCCTGGTGAAACCAGCATGAGTTTTTTTATTTGTCCAAGTGTAAATGAAAGGACTAATGAGAAGAGTTAAGACAGGGTGGAAAACAGAGAATATTTGAATACTTCAGATTTTTAGGTGTAGGAACGTGTAAACAACAGTTATAGACCCATAATGGGGTGAAAAAATTAAAAAGGGGGGCAAAAACCTGAAAGATTCACACAGCAGTGACAATTCATGTTGTTTCCCATGAGAAATTTGAAATAATAGCAGTAATGCCTTGGAGGTTGCATGGGCAAGACCATGTGAACAGAGAAAAAAAAACAACAGCATGAAGGCTACGAGGGGAACAACTGAACTCTCTGTCACGAGCAGCAAACAAAAACTCCACGAGAATTGACACAGAAGGAGATGTGGCACATGAGACACAGTTGCTGAGGGACAGCAGAGCTGAGGGATTACCTAGTCCTTCCCTGGGATCGTCAGGGCAGGGCTGAGCTGTGGGACACAATGCGTGGTGCTTGTAATATCAGGACTTCTTGGGCACAAAAACATCACCTGCCACTCAGCTCACCTCATGCTGGTAAAACAAGTGATATTCTTAGGACAGATCACCGACAGTGATGTGTAGGGATGGGGTTAGAAAAGGGCACAGCTGCAGCTGAATTTGGTAAAGGATGTGAAAAAAGTAAGAAGAGCTTCAACAGATAAATTATTAAGAAGTAGAAGATTAAAGAATATGTACCCCCACAATGGATAAGGCAGGTAAACTAGTGACTGCTGAGGAGAAGGCTGAGGTCAGTGTGGACCAGCTGAGCCAGAGTCCATGCATCGAACTGCAGAGAAACTCTCCAGCCCCACAGCACACATTGCCCGGCAGAAAGCTGCAATTCCAGGAGAATGAACCACAAGGAGGCTCAGGCTGGGATGCAACTTTTCTTTAATGAGAACAGAAAGCGTGCAAATTGACGGGAGGGGGAAGAGCGCCGAGCATCAGAGTTCAAGGGTTCCACAGGGCAAGAGGCAATCATCACCCTTTGCAGTGGGGTGCAAGGGGCCTGCAAGATGCTCCTTTCTCCCCAAGGCAGCTGCAGACGGAGACGGTCCTCTCCCATTTACAGCAGGGTGGCTGAAGTGGGTTGCTTGGTCAAGGGCAGAAGCTACGAAGGCTGGGAGGGAGGAGCCGGGCACTACCAGGCGGTAGCCAGGAAATCACAGGGAAGAGAAGAGAAAGAAATTCATCATGTCAGGGAGTGATACACAGCTTCCTTCCATTCAGGGGAGGAGGCAGGTGTCCCATGCCCTGGGAAAGCACAGGCATGTCCCCTGTCCTGGATCCAGATCTCGTTTCTCCATTCCTCGTTGGTCTTCCCACCTCGAGCGACCCGCTGGCCCTACCAGCACACATTGCACGAACGCAGAGGCCCACACAGAGCGCTGCCCAGGCCTGCGAACCTCCCAAATCCAAGGGAGCCCCCGGAAGAGGTGGGAACCCCGCTGGCGCTGAGGGAGCTCCCAACAGCAGCTGACAGAGATGATCCCACGGCCGTGCTCTGAGGGAAAGACGTGAGGATGGGGCCCGGCAGGGTCACCACCACCGGCGAGGGTTCGATCACGGTGGTGGAGTCAGCGCAGCGCTGAACACAAGGCTCATTGCAGCTGCTTGCAAGGGGGGCTGGTCCGCAGCTGAAAGGGAGGCAGGGTCTGTAGCAAGACATCTCTCAGCGAGGGAGGCAGAGCTGAAACACAGAGCAGGGCATGAGCAGGAGGTGGCAGCCCGGGAGGGGCACGGCTCAGAAACACAAGCGTGCCTGCAGAAAGAGCCCGTCTGGGTTCCGACTTACCTGGCTGGCTGAGGAGATGGCAGCAAGGGCAGTGGATGGCAGGCCTGGAGATGTGCGGACTTTTATACCCTGTCTCCGAGCCTGGGGGCACCTGAAGCGTTCTTTCTGCATGAAACACATTGCTAACCAGCAGGTTTTGCTTGCAAAGCTCTCCCCGTTAATTACCTCTTTTCCCTTTTCACCCGAGAGGTTTTGCTCCCATCTGACACGTGGGCAAGACCAAAATGTGCCCTTTGAGGTGCATCAGTCATTATGTTGCTCCCGAAGGCCACGGGACGTTGTTGTCCATCTCGTCTCAGCGGCTCACAGAGACTCTTAGTGGCATGCTGGCCACGCACATTCCTGGAGGATGGCCGCCACCACCGCCTCTCCACACTGCACACTGCCCTTCAGGCCATGAGGAATCCTGCACCTGAAGTCACCTGGTCATTGTTTCCAGGTCAGGACTTTGATTTGAACAGCAGAGACTCATACACTTTGCAGGTATCTTTAGAAATCTGGGCTACGGCCAGCCAAGCTCCCCTTGGCTTATCCTCTGCCCAGCTCACATGGTGTCCAACTCTCCCGGCCTCAAGAAGAGAAGCATTTCCCTCTGACCCTGATCCCACAAAAGCACCTGGGAGCTCTGGTTCCCTGCCTTTACCACATCCCACTGAGGCTGTTGGCCTCTGGGATGAGCGTGAGGAGAAAAACAAATCCATTTTGGCCAGGATGTCCCTCGAGTAAGGAGTCACAAGGCTCTTTGAACATCTGCCCAATCCTTTGACACACTTGTTTTTTGGTAAACAAGAAACCTTTGCAAGCTGAACTCACATGCCCTGTGGGAACAAGAAAAACATAGGTTCCGTGCTCTAGGAACACCACCGTTGTCATGCAGGAGTGAAACAGCTGGACCTTCCTGATGAGAGTGACCAGCTCAGCTCTTTGGCGTTGTCTTTGATGTACTGATGATGCCTGTATGACTTGGGCAGCGGGTGAGCCACAAGGACTGCTGAGCAGTTTGACCACCACAGGCCTCCTGGAATCTAAACATGGTAATTGTCTTCAGGTGCAGGATTCCTCATGGCCTGAAGGGCAGTGTGCAGTGTGGAGAGGCGGTGGTGGCGGCCATCCTCCAGGAATGTGCGTGGCCAGCATGCCACTAAGAGTCTCTGTGAGCCGCTGAGACGAGATGGACAACAACGTCCCGTGGCCTTCGGGAGCAACATAATGACTGATGCACCTCAAAGGGCACATTTTGGTCTTGCCCACGTGTCAGATGGGAGCAAAACCTCTCGGGTGAAAAGGGAAAAGAGGTAATTAACGGGGAGAGCTTTGCAAGCAAAACCTGCTGGTTAGCAATGTGTTTCATGCAGAAAGAACGCTTCAGGTGCCCCCAGGCTCGGAGACAGGGTATAAAAGTCCGCACATCTCCAGGCCTGCCATCCACTGCCCTTGCTGCCATCTCCTCAGCCAGCCAGGTAAGTCGGAACCCAGACGGGCTCTTTCTGCAGGCACGCTTGTGTTTCTGAGCCGTGCCCCTCCCGGG
Organism: Trogon surrucura; assembly: GCA_020746105.1. Classification (NCBI taxonomy): domain Eukaryota; kingdom Metazoa; phylum Chordata; class Aves; order Trogoniformes; family Trogonidae; genus Trogon; species Trogon surrucura. The sequence goes on from CM036627.1 coordinate 2,757,510, forward strand.
CTGCCGCCTCCTGCTCATGCCCTGTTCTGTGTTTCAGCTCTGCCTCCCTCGCCGAGAGATGTCTTGCTACAGACCCTGCCTCCCTTTCAGCTGCGGACCAGCCCCCCTTGCAAGCAGCTGCAATGAGCCTTGTGTTCAGCGCTGCGCTGACTCCACCACCGTGATCGAACCCTCACCGGTGGTGGTGACCCTGCCGGGCCCCATCCTCACGTCTTTCCCTCAGAGCACGGCCGTGGGATCATCTCTGTCAGCTGCTGTTGGGAGCTCCCTCAGCGCCAGCGGGGTTCCCACCTCTTCCGGGGGCTCCCTTGGATTTGGGAGGTTCGCAGGCCTGGGCAGCGCTCTGTGTGGGCCTCTGCGTTCGTGCAATGTGTGCTGGTAGGGCCAGCGGGTCGCTCGAGGTGGGAAGACCAACCAGGAATGGAGAAACGAGATCTGGATCCAGGACAGGGGACATGCCTGTGCTTTCCCAGGGCGTGGGACACCTGCCTCCTCCCCTGAATGGAAGGAAGCCGTGTATCACTCCCTGACATGATGAATTTCTTTCTCTTCTCTTCCCTGTGATTTCCTGGCTACCGCCTGGTAGTGCCCAGCTCCTCCCTCCCAGCCTTCGTAGCTTCTGCCCTTGACCAAGCAACCCACTTCAGCCACCCTGCTGTAAATGGGAGAGGACCGTCTCCGTCTGCAGCTGCCTTGGGGAGAAAGGAGCATCTTGCAGGCCCCTTGCACCCCACTGCAAAGGGTGATGACGGCCTCTTGCCCTGTGGAACCCTTGAACTCTGATGCTCGGCGCTCTTCCCCCTCACGTCAATATGCACGCTTTCTGTTCTCATTAAAGAAAAGTTGCATCCCAGCCTGAGCCTCCTTGTGGTTTTTCTCCTGGAATTGCAGCTTTCTGCCGGGCGATGCGTGCCGTGGGGCTGCAGAGTTTCTCTGCAGTTCGACGCACGGGCTCTGGCTCAGCTGGTCCACACTGACCTGGACTGATCCCTGGCCCCGTGTGGGCCGGTGTCTTTGAAATGGACTTTTCCTTAGCGTCCCTCCAAGCAGCTGTGGTGAGCAGAAGAGGATGGAAGTGCTGAGGCTGACTGGGGAAAGGCGGGGAGGGGTATTTGGAGGCACGCTGGTGGAGAGGAGAGGACCTCTTTCTCCTGCCACCTGCCCTGTGCCCAGCTCTGTGCTCACCAGGCACAGAAGCAGTGCAGGCAGTTTTGGTCGATCCAGCAACGGGACACCTGAGCCCATCGAGGTGGTTCTGCGGTGAGTGTTTGAGGAAGGTGGTGCTCACTGACAGGTGTCACTGTCAGTGATCTGTCCTAAGAATATCGCTTGTTTTACCAGCATGAGGTGAGCTGAGTGGCAGGTTGTGTTTTTGTGCCCAAGAAGTCCTGATATTACAAGCACCACGCATTGTGTCCCACAGCTCAGCCCTGCCCTGACGATCCCAGGGAAGGACTAGGTTATCCCTCAGTTCTGCTGTCCCTCAGCAACTGTGTCTCATGTGCCACATCTCCTTCTGTGTCAATTCTCGCGGAGATTGTGTTTGCTGTTCGTGACAGAGTTCAACGGGGAGCAGCAAAAAAATCCACCCCCTTCTGGAGTAGCTTCAGGAAAGAAATTTCCTTTCTCTACTCAGGGACAGACAATCTTGAGTCCGAAGTTGATGGAATATCATGGAGGAATCAAAGAGAATTAGAAGTCATTCAAGGCTGTCTCACTGGAAGAAGAAAGCCTAGTTTCTGCAACCCCCAGCAAGTTGCTTTGGTCCTCCTGACAGCTCTAAACCTCGTTCCCTGAACCTCATTCCCTGTCCTCTCTCCTTGTTTCCACTTTGTAGGAAGTCAGGGACTCAGCAAGGACCACAATCTAGAATAAGGATGTCTCTTACCAGCTACAGACCCTTTTCTGCCCTCAGCTCAGTTCAATGAATGAACAGGGGCAGGATCAAGCGAGATAGGGTCTCTCCTTCTGAGATCACTCCCAGAGCCAGGTGAACAACGGACTCCACCACAGTGGGTCTCCTCCAGAACTTTCAACCCACCAGGCAGATGACTAAAACTCCTTTGTGCGTCCACACTGAGTCTGGAGAAGGGATCCTTTGCTCCCCTTTCACTGGCATCGTGAGTTGAAGTTTGCTGATGATTCCTATGTAGGAGGAGATGTGGACTCCCTCAGGGGTAGAGCAGCCTTTCAGGGAGCTCTGGATGGGCTAGAGACCTCTGAAATGTAACGAGAACAAGTGCTGGATTCTGCACATGGAACAGCATAATCCCGATTCTATGTAGAAACCGGGGGGCACGAGGCTGCAGAGCAGCCCTGTGGAAACAGATCTGCAGTTCGGCTTGGTGGCAAGGTGAGTATGAGTCAACACTTTGGCCTAGCAGTCAAAAGAGCCAACCGCATCCTAGGGTGCATCAAGCACAGCACCACTGGCGAGGCATAGGAGGTGATTGTCCCACTCTACACTGCACTAGTGCAGCCCCACCTCGAGGACTGTGTGCAGTTTCTGGTGCTTAATATTAGAAGGGCGTCAAACTATTAGAGCGTGTTTGGAGGCCGGTGAGCACAAGGCTGAAAGTTCCCGAGGGCAAGAATTACATGGAGCAGCTGAGGTCACTTGGGTTGTTCAGCTTGGAGAAGAGTAGACTGAGGGGTGACCTCACCACAGTCTAGACTTTGCTCAAAAGGGGCAGCGGAGGGGGAGGTGCTGATCTCCTCTCTCTGGTGACCAGTGACAGGGCACGTGGTAACGCTCCGAAGCTGCGTCAGAGGACATTCAGACCGGACTTGGGAAAAGGTTCTTCACTGAGATGTTGGTCATCACTGGAACAGGCTCACCAGGGAAGTGGTCACAGCACCAAGACTGCTAGAGTTCAAAGAGCAGCTGGGTGACCCTCTTAGTCATATGGTTGAGTTTCAGGAAGTCCTGCGAGGAGCAGCGAGTTGAGCTTGGTGATCCTTCCAACTGGAGGTATTCTATGATTCTATAGGTGTGCTCTTCTTCCTGATGGATGCATCACTCTTCTCACAGACAGAAGCACTCAAGACAGACACGCTGCCTTCATTCTTCTCATTTTCTTCGTTGTCTGTGGCACAGGCCACCACAACAAAAATACTGCCTTAAAAGCCACCTCCCCCAAGTCTTCTCTTTCTTCTCCAGGCTGAACAACACCAGTTCGCTCAGACTGTCCTCACAGGGGAAGTTGTGTTGATCATCTGTGTGGCCTCCCCTGGACCGACTCGAGCAGGTCCATGTTTTCTTTATGCTGAGGTCCCCAGAGTAGGACATAGTACTGCAGGTCATGTCTCACGAGAGAGAGGCTGAGGGTCAGAATCACGGGCCTTGACCTGCTGGTCATGCTTCTCCTGATGCAGCCCACTTTACAACTGGCTTTCTGGGCTGCCAGGACACATTGCTGGCTCCTGTTCACTTTTGCACCCACCAATATGCCCAAGTACTTCTCCGCAGGGCTGCTTTCAACTCACTTGTCCACCAGCCTGTATTGGTACGGAAGGCTGCCCTGATCCAAGTGCAGGACCTTGCCCATGGCTTTTTTGAACCTCACGACATTCACGCGGGCCCACCTTTCAAACTTCTCCAGGTCCCTCAGATGGCTTATCAACCCTGAGGTGTATAAACCGCACCGCTCAGCTCGGTATTAACTTCATACTTGCTGAGGCTGCGCTCAATCCCTCTGTCCTTGGGATTGTTCAACTTGAAGAAGAGAGGGCTCTGGGGAGACGAAATTGGGGGCTTTCAGTACTTGAAGGGGGCTTGTAACAAAGACAGGCCAAACTTCACAGCAGGGCCTATTGCGGAGCAATGAGTTTAAACTAAAAGAAACTGTACTTAGACAAGATAGAAGGAGATTGGACAAGGTAACCTTGAAAGGTTGCTTCGAATCCAAATTGTTCTACGATTCCATCACTCTCCATGTCTACAGTGAGGTCTGTGATGATCAAACTGCTCAGCAGTCCTTGTGGCTCACCCGCTGCCCAAGTCATACAGGCATCATCAGTACATCAAAGACAACGCCAAAGAGCTGAGCTGGTCACTCTCATCAGGAAGGTCCAGCTGTTTCACTCCTGCATGACAACGGTGGTGTTCCTAGAGCACGGAACCTATGTTTTTCTTGTTCCCACAGGGCATGTGAGTTCAGCTTGCAAAGGTTTCTTGTTTACCAAAAAACAAGTGTGTCAAAGGATTGGGCAGATGTTCAAAGAGCCTTGTGACTCCTTACTCGAGGGACATCCTGGCCAAAATGGATTTGTTTTTCTCCTCACGCTCATCCCAGAGGCCAACAGCCTCAGTGGGATGTGGTAAAGGCAGGGAACCAGAGCTCCCAGGTGCTTTTGTGGGATCAGGGTCAGAGGGAAATGCTTCTCTTCTTGAGGCCGGGAGAGTTGGACACCATGTGAGCTGGGCAGAGGATAAGCCAAGGGGAGCTTGGCTGGCCGTAGCCCAGATTTCTAAAGATACCTGCAAAGTGTATGAGTCTCTGCTGTTCAAATCAAAGTCCTGACCTGGAAACAATGACCAGGTGACTTCAGGTGCAGGATTCCTCATGGCCTGAAGGGCAGTGTGCGGTGTGGAGAGGCGGTGGTGGCGGCCATCCTCCAGGAATGTGCGTGGCCAGCATGCCACTAAGAGTCTCTGTGAGCCGCTGAGACGAGATGGACAACAACGTCCCGTGGCCTTCGGGAGCAACATAATGACTGATGCACCTCAAAGGGCACATTTTGGTCTTGCCCACGTGTCAGATGGGAGCAAAACCTCTCGGGTGAAAAGGGAAAAGAGGTAATTAACGGGGAGAGCTTTGCAAGCAAAACCTGCTGGTTAGCAATGTGTTTCATGCAGAAAGAACGCTTCAGGTGCCCCCAGGCTCAGAGACAGGGTATAAAAGTCCGCACATCTCCAGGCCTGCCATCCACTGCCCTTGCTGCCATCTCCTCAGCCAGCCAGGTAAGTCGGAACCCAGACGGGCTCTTTCTGCAGGCACGCTTGTGTTTCTGAGCCGTGCCCCTCCCGGGCTGCCGCCTCCTGCTCATGCCCTGTTCTGTGTTTCAGCTCTGCCTCCCTCGCCGAGAGATGTCTTGCTACAGACCCTGCCTCCCTTTCAGCTGCGGACCAGCCCCCCTTGCAAGCAGCTGCAATGAGCCTTGTGTTCAGCGCTGCGCTGACTCCACCACCGTGATCGAACCCTCGCCGGTGGTGGTGACCCTGCCGGGCCCCATCCTCACGTCTTTCCCTCAGAGCACGGCCGTGGGATCATCTCTGTCAGCTGCTGTTGGGAGCTCCCTCAGCGCCAGCGGGGTTCCCACCTCTTCCGGGGGCTCCCTTGGATTTGGGAGGTTCGCAGGCCTGGGCAGCGCTCTGTGTGGGCCTCTGCGTTCGTGCAATGTGTGCTGGTAGGGCCAGCGGGTCGCTCGAGGTGGGAAGACCAACCAGGAATGGAGAAACGAGATCTGGATCCAGGACAGGGGACATGCCTGTGCTTTCCCAGGGCGTGGGACACCTGCCTCCTCCCCTGAATGGAAGGAAGCCGTGTATCACTCCCTGACATGATGAATTTCTTTCTCTTCTCTTCCCTGTGATTTCCTGGCTACCGCCTGGTAGTGCCCAGCTCCTCCCTCCCAGCCTTCGTAGCTTCTGCCCTTGACCAAGCAACCCACTTCAGCCACCCTGCTGTAAATGGGAGAGGACCGTCTCCGTCTGCAGCTGCCTTGGGGAGAAAGGAGCATCTTGCAGGCCCCTTGCACCCCACTGCAAAGGGTGATGACGGCCTCTTGCCCTGTGGAACCCTTGAACTCTGATGCTCGGCGCTCTTCCCCCTCACGTCAATATGCACGCTTTCTGTTCTCATTAAAGAAAAGTTGCATCCCAGCCTGAGCCTCCTTGTGGTTTTTCTCCTGGAATTGCAGCTTTCTGCCGGGCGATGCGTGCCGTGGGGCTGCAGAGTTTCTCTGCAGTTCGACGCACGGGCTCTGGCTCAGCTGGTCCACACTGACCTGGACTGATCCCTGGCCCCGTGTGGGCCGGTGTCTTTGAAATGGACTTTTCCTTAGCGTCCCTCCAAGCAGCTGTGGTGAGCAGAAGAGGATGGAAGTGCTGAGGCTGACTGGGGAAAGGCGGGGAGGGGTATTTGGAGGCACGCTGGTGGAGAGGAGAGGACCTCTTTCTCCTGCCACCTGCCCTGTGCCCAGCTCTGTGCTCACCAGGCACAGAAGCAGTGCAGGCAGTTTTGGTCGATCCAGCAACGGGACACCTGAGCCCATCGAGGTGGTTCTGCGGTGAGTGTTTGAGGAAGGTGGTGCTCACTGACAGGTGTCACTGTCAGTGATCTGTCCTAAGAATATCGCTTGTTTTACCAGCATGAGGTGAGCTGAGTGGCAGGTTGTGTTTTTGTGCCCAAGAAGTCCTGATATTACAAGCACCACGCATTGTGTCCCACAGCTCAGCCCTGCCCTGACGATCCCAGGGAAGGACTAGGTTATCCCTCAGTTCTGCTGTCCCTCAGCAACTGTGTCTCATGTGCCACATCTCCTTCTGTGTCAATTCTCGCGGAGATTGTGTTTGCTGTTCGTGACAGAGTTCAACGGGGAGCAGCAAAAAAATCCACCCCCTTCTGGAGTAGCTTCAGGAAAGAAATTTCCTTTCTCTACTCAGGGACAGACAATCTTGAGTCCGAAGTTGATGGAATATCATGGAGGAATCAAAGAGAATTAGAAGTCATTCAAGGCTGTCTCACTGGAAGAAGAAAGCCTAGTTTCTGCAACCCCCAGCAAGTTGCTTTGGTCCTCCTGACAGCTCTAAACCTCGTTCCCTGAACCTCATTCCCTGTCCTCTCTCCTTGTTTCCACTTTGTAGGAAGTCAGGGACTCAGCAAGGACCACAATCTAGAATAAGGATGTCTCTTACCAGCTACAGACCCTTTTCTGCCCTCAGCTCAGTTCAATGAATGAACAGGGGCAGGATCAAGCGAGATAGGGTCTCTCCTTCTGAGATCACTCCCAGAGCCAGGTGAACAACGGACTCCACCACAGTGGGTCTCCTCCAGAACTTTCAACCCACCAGGCAGATGACTAAAACTCCTTTGTGCGTCCACACTGAGTCTGGAGAAGGGATCCTTTGCTCCCCTTTCACTGGCATCGTGAGTTGAAGTTTGCTGATGATTCCTATGTAGGAGGAGATGTGGACTCCCTCAGGGGTAGAGCAGCCTTTCAGGGAGCTCTGGATGGGCTAGAGACCTCTGAAATGTAACGAGAACAAGTGCTGGATTCTGCACATGGAACAGCATAATCCTGATTCTATGTAGAAACCGGGGGGCACGAGGCTGCAGAGCAGCCCTGTGGAAACAGATCTGCAGTTCGGCTTGGTGGCAAGGTGAGTATGAGTCAACACTTTGGCCTAGCAGTCAAAAGAGCCAACCGCATCCTAGGGTGCATCAAGCACAGCACCACTGGCGAGGCATAGGAGGTGATTGTCCCACTCTACACTGCACTAGTGCAGCCCCACCTCGAGGACTGTGTGCAGTTTCTGGTGCTTAATATTAGAAGGGCGTCAAACTATTAGAGCGTGTTTGGAGGCCGGTGAGCACAAGGCTGAAAGTTCCCGAGGGCAAGAATTACATGGAGCAGCTGAGGTCACTTGGGTTGTTCAGCTTGGAGAAGAGTAGACTGAGGGGTGACCTCACCACAGTCTAGACTTTGCTCAAAAGGGGCAGCGGAGGGGGAGGTGCTGATCTCCTCTCTCTGGTGACCAGTGACAGGGCACGTGGTAACGCTCCGAAGCTGCGTCAGAGGACATTCAGACCGGACTTGGGAAAAGGTTCTTCACTGAGATGTTGGTCATCACTGGAACAGGCTCACCAGGGAAGTGGTCACAGCACCAAGACTGCTAGAGTTCAAAGAGCAGCTGGGTGACCCTCTTAGTCATATGGTTGAGTTTCAGGAAGTCCTGCGAGGAGCAGCGAGTTGAGCTTGGTGATCCTTCCAACTGGAGGTATTCTATGATTCTATAGGTGTGCTCTTCTTCCTGATGGATGCATCACTCTTCTCACAGACAGAAGCACTCAAGACAGACACGCTGCCTTCATTCTTCTCATTTTCTTCGTTGTCTGTGGCACAGGCCACCACAACAAAAATACTGCCTTAAAAGCCACCTCCCCCAAGTCTTCTCTTTCTTCTCCAGGCTGAACAACACCAGTTCGCTCAGACTGTCCTCACAGGGGAAGTTGTGTTGATCATCTGTGTGGCCTCCCCTGGACCGACTCGAGCAGGTCCATGTTTTCTTTATGCTGAGGTCCCCAGAGTAGGACATAGTACTGCAGGTCATGTCTCACGAGAGAGAGGCTGAGGGTCAGAATCACGGGCCTTGACCTGCTGGTCATGCTTCTCCTGATGCAGCCCACTTTACAACTGGCTTTCTGGGCTGCCAGGACACATTGCTGGCTCCTGTTCACTTTTGCACCCACCAATATGCCCAAGTACTTCTCCGCAGGGCTGCTTTCAACTCACTTGTCCACCAGCCTGTATTGGTACGGAAGGCTGCCCTGATCCAAGTGCAGGACCTTGCCCATGGCTTTTTTGAACCTCACGACATTCACGCGGGCCCACCTTTCAAACTTCTCCAGGTCCCTCAGATGGCTTATCAACCCTGAGGTGTATAAACCGCACCGCTCAGCTCGGTATTAACTTCATACTTGCTGAGGCTGCGCTCAATCCCTCTGTCCTTGGGATTGTTCAACTTGAAGAAGAGAGGGCTCTGGGGAGACGAAATTGGGGGCTTTCAGTACTTGAAGGGGGCTTGTAACAAAGACAGGCCAAACTTCACAGCAGGGCCTATTGCGGAGCAATGAGTTTAAACTAAAAGAAACTGTACTTAGACAAGATAGAAGGAGATTGGACAAGGTAACCTTGAAAGGTTGCTTCGAATCCAAATTGTTCTACGATTCCATCACTCTCCATGTCTACAGTGAGGTCTGTGATGATCAAACTGCTCAGCAGTCCTTGTGGCTCACCCGCTGCCCAAGTCATACAGGCATCATCAGTACATCAAAGACAACACCAAAGAGCTGAGCTGGTCACTCTCATCAGGAAGGTCCAGCTGTTTCACTCCTGCATGACAACGGTGGTGTTCCTAGAGCACGGAACCTATGTTTTTCTTGTTCCCACAGGGCATGTGAGTTCAGCTTGCAAAGGTTTCTTGTTTACCAAAAAACAAGTGTGTCAAAGGATTGGGCAGATGTTCAAAGAGCCTTGTGACTCCTTACTCGAGGGGCATCCTGGCCAAAATGGATTTGTTTTTCTCCTCACGCTCATCCCAGAGGCCAACAGCCTCAGTGGGATGTGGTAAAGGCAGGGAACCAGAGCTCCCAGGTGCTTTTGTGGGATCAGGGTCAGAGGGAAATGCTTCTCTTCTTGAGGCCGGGAGAGTTGGACACCATGTGAGCTGGGCAGAGGATAAGCCAAGGGGAGCTTGGCTGGCCGTAGCCCAGATTTCTAAAGATACCTGCAAAGTGTATGAGTCTCTGCTGTTCAAATCAAAGTCCTGACCTGGAAACAATGACCAGGTGACTTCAGGTGCAGGATTCCTCATGGCCTGAAGGGCAGTGTGCGGTGTGGAGAGGCGGTGGTGGCGGCCATCCTCCAGGAATGTGCGTGGCCAGCATGCCACTAAGAGTCTCTGTGAGCCGCTGAGACGAGATGGACAACAACGTCCCGTGGCCTTCGGGAGCAACATAATGACTGATGCACCTCAAAGGGCACATTTTGGTCTTGCCCACGTGTCAGATGGGAGCAAAACCTCTCGGGTGAAAAGGGAAAAGAGGTAATTAACGGGGAGAGCTTTGCAAGCAAAACCTGCTGGTTAGCAATGTGTTTCATGCAGAAAGAACGCTTCAGGTGCCCCCAGGCTCGGAGACAGGGTATAAAAGTCCGCACATCTCCAGGCCTGCCATCCACTGCCCTTGCTGCCATCTCCTCAGCCAGCCAGGTAAGTCGGAACCCAGACGGGCTCTTTCTGCAGGCACGCTTGTGTTTCTGAGCCGTGCCCCTCCCGGGCTGCCGCCTCCTGCTCATGCCCTGTTCTGTGTTTCAGCTCTGCCTCCCTCGCCGAGAGATGTCTTGCTACAGACCCTGCCTCCCTTTCAGCTGCGGACCAGCCCCCCTTGCAAGCAGCTGCAATGAGCCTTGTGTTCAGCGCTGCGCTGACTCCACCACCGTGATCGAACCCTCGCCGGTGGTGGTGACCCTGCCGGGCCCCATCCTCACGTCTTTCCCTCAGAGCACGGCCGTGGGATCATCTCTGTCAGCTGCTGTTGGGAGCTCCCTCAGCGCCAGCGGGGTTCCCACCTCTTCCGGGGGCTCCCTTGGATTTGGGAGGTTCGCAGGCCTGGGCAGCGCTCTGTGTGGGCCTCTGCGTTCGTGCAATGTGTGCTGGTAGGGCCAGCAGGTCGCTCGAGGTGGGAAGACCAACCAGGAATGGAGAAACGAGATCTGGATCCAGGACAGGGGACATGCCTGTGCTTTCCCAGGGCGTGGGACACCTGCCTCCTCCCCTGAATGGAAGGAAGCCGTGTATCACTCCCTGACATGATGAATTTCTTTCTCTTCTCTTCCCTGTGATTTCCTGGCTACCGCCTGGTAGTGCCCAGCTCCTCCCTCCCAGCCTTCGTAGCTTCTGCCCTTGACCAAGCAACCCACTTCAGCCACCCTGCTGTAAATGGGAGAGGACCGTCTCCGTCTGCAGCTGCCTTGGGGAGAAAGGAGCATCTTGCAGGCCCCTTGCACCCCACTGCAAAGGGTGATGACGGCCTCTTGCCCTGTGGAACCCTTGAACTCTGATGCTCGGCGCTCTTCCCCCTCACGTCAATATGCACGCTTTCTGTTCTCATTAAAGAAAAGTTGCATCCCAGCCTGAGCCTCCTTGTGGTTTTTCTCCTGGAATTGCAGCTTTCTGCCGGGCGATGCGTGCCGTGGGGCTGCAGAGTTTCTCTGCAGTTCGACGCACGGGCTCTGGCTCAGCTGGTCCACACTGACCTGGACTGATCCCTGGCCCCGTGTGGGCCGGTGTCTTTGAAATGGACTTTTCCTTAGCGTCCCTCCAAGCAGCTGTGGTGAGCAGAAGAGGATGGAAGTGCTGAGGCTGACTGGGGAAAGGCGGGGAGGGGTATTTGGAGGCACGCTGGTGGAGAGGAGAGGACCTCTTTCTCCTGCCACCTGCCCTGTGCCCAGCTCTGTGCTCACCAGGCACAGAAGCAGTGCAGGCAGTTTTGGTCGATCCAGCAACGGGACACCTGAGCCCATCGAGGTGGTTCTGCGGTGAGTGTTTGAGGAAGGTGGTGCTCACTGACAGGTGTCACTGTCAGTGATCTGTCCTAAGAATATCGCTTGTTTTACCAGCATGAGGTGAGCTGAGTGGCAGGTTGTGTTTTTGTGCCCAAGAAGTCCTGATATTACAAGCACCACGCATTGTGTCCCACAGCTCAGCCCTGCCCTGACGATCCCAGGGAAGGACTAGGTTATCCCTCAGTTCTGCTGTCCCTCAGCAACTGTGTCTCATGTGCCACATCTCCTTCTGTGTCAATTCTCGCGGAGATTGTGTTTGCTGTTCGTGACAGAGTTCAACGGGGAGCAGCAAAAAAATCCACCCCCTTCTGGAGTAGCTTCAGGAAAGAAATTTCCTTTCTCTACTCAGGGACAGACAATCTTGAGTCCGAAGTTGATGGAATATCATGGAGGAATCAAAGAGAATTAGAAGTCATTCAAGGCTGTCTCACTGGAAGAAGAAAGCCTAGTTTCTGCAACCCCCAGCAAGTTGCTTTGGTCCTCCTGACAGCTCTAAACCTCGTTCCCTGAACCTCATTCCCTGTCCTCTCTCCTTGTTTCCACTTTGTAGGAAGTCAGGGACTCAGCAAGGACCACAATCTAGAATAAGGATGTCTCTTACCAGCTACAGACCCTTTTCTGCCCTCAGCTCAGTTCAATGAATGAACAGGGGCAGGATCAAGCGAGATAGGGTCTCTCCTTCTGAGATCACTCCCAGAGCCAGGTGAACAACGGACTCCACCACAGTGGGTCTCCTCCAGAACTTTCAACCCACCAGGCAGATGACTAAAACTCCTTTGTGCGTCCACACTGAGTCTGGAGAAGGGATCCTTTGCTCCCCTTTCACTGGCATCGTGAGTTGAAGTTTGCTGATGATTCCTATGTAGGAGGAGATGTGGACTCCCTCAGGGGTAGAGCAGCCTTTCAGGGAGCTCTGGATGGGCTAGAGACCTCTGAAATGTAACGAGAACAAGTGCTGGATTCTGCACATGGAACAGCATAATCCTGATTCTATGTAGAAACCGGGGGGCACGAGGCTGCAGAGCAGCCCTGTGGAAACAGATCTGCAGTTCGGCTTGGTGGCAAGGTGAGTATGAGTCAACACTTTGGCCTAGCAGTCAAAAGAGCCAACCGCATCCTAGGGTGCATCAAGCACAGCACCACTGGCGAGGCATAGGAGGTGATTGTCCCACTCTACACTGCACTAGTGCAGCCCCACCTCGAGGACTGTGTGCAGTTTCTGGTGCTTAATATTAGAAGGGCGTCAAACTATTAGAGCGTGTTTGGAGGCCGGTGAGCACAAGGCTGAAAGTTCCCGAGGGCAAGAATTACATGGAGCAGCTGAGGTCACTTGGGTTGTTCAGCTTGGAGAAGAGTAGACTGAGGGGTGACCTCACCACAGTCTAGACTTTGCTCAAAAGGGGCAGCGGAGGGGGAGGTGCTGATCTCCTCTCTCTGGTGACCAGTGACAGGGCACGTGGTAACGCTCCGAAGCTGCGTCAGAGGACATTCAGACCGGACTTGGGAAAAGGTTCTTCACTGAGATGTTGGTCATCACTGGAACAGGCTCACCAGGGAAGTGGTCACAGCACCAAGACTGCTAGAGTTCAAAGAGCAGCTGGGTGACCCTCTTAGTCATATGGTTGAGTTTCAGGAAGTCCTGCGAGGAGCAGCGAGTTGAGCTTGGTGATCCTTCCAACTGGAGGTATTCTATGATTCTATAGGTGTGCTCTTCTTCCTGATGGATGCATCACTCTTCTCACAGACAGAAGCACTCAAGACAGACACGCTGCCTTCATTCTTCTCATTTTCTTCGTTGTCTGTGGCACAGGCCACCACAACAAAAATACTGCCTTAAAAGCCACCTCCCCCAAGTCTTCTCTTTCTTCTCCAGGCTGAACAACACCAGTTCGCTCAGACTGTCCTCACAGGGGAAGTTGTGTTGATCATCTGTGTGGCCTCCCCTGGACCGACTCGAGCAGGTCCATGTTTTCTTTATGCTGAGGTCCCCAGAGTAGGACATAGTACTGCAGGTCATGTCTCACGAGAGAGAGGCTGAGGGTCAGAATCACGGGCCTTGACCTGCTGGTCATGCTTCTCCTGATGCAGCCCACTTTACAACTGGCTTTCTGGGCTGCCAGGACACATTGCTGGCTCCTGTTCACTTTTGCACCCACCAATATGCCCAAGTACTTCTCCGCAGGGCTGCTTTCAACTCACTTGTCCACCAGCCTGTATTGGTACGGAAGGCTGCCCTGATCCAAGTGCAGGACCTTGCCCATGGCTTTTTTGAACCTCACGACATTCACGCGGGCCCACCTTTCAAACTTCTCCAGGTCCCTCAGATGGCTTATCAACCCTGAGGTGTATAAACCGCACCGCTCAGCTCGGTATTAACTTCATACTTGCTGAGGCTGCGCTCAATCCCTCTGTCCTTGGGATTGTTCAACTTGAAGAAGAGAGGGCTCTGGGGAGACGAAATTGGGGGCTTTCAGTACTTGAAGGGGGCTTGTAACAAAGACAGGCCAAACTTCACAGCAGGGCCTATTGCGGAGCAATGAGTTTAAACTAAAAGAAACTGTACTTAGACAAGATAGAAGGAGATTGGACAAGGTAACCTTGAAAGGTTGCTTCGAATCCAAATTGTTCTACGATTCCATCACTCTCCATGTCTACAGTGAGGTCTGTGATGATCAAACTGCTCAGCAGTCCTTGTGGCTCACCCGCTGCCCAAGTCATACAGGCATCATCAGTACATCAAAGACAACACCAAAGAGCTGAGCTGGTCACTCTCATCAGGAAGGTCCAGCTGTTTCACTCCTGCATGACAACGGTGGTGTTCCTAGAGCACGGAACCTATGTTTTTCTTGTTCCCACAGGGCATGTGAGTTCAGCTTGCAAAGGTTTCTTGTTTACCAAAAAACAAGTGTGTCAAAGGATTGGGCAGATGTTCAAAGAGCCTTGTGACTCCTTACTCGAGGGGCATCCTGGCCAAAATGGATTTGTTTTTCTCCTCACGCTCATCCCAGAGGCCAACAGCCTCAGTGGGATGTGGTAAAGGCAGGGAACCAGAGCTCCCAGGTGCTTTTGTGGGATCAGGGTCAGAGGGAAATGCTTCTCTTCTTGAGGCCGGGAGAGTTGGACACCATGTGAGCTGGGCAGAGGATAAGCCAAGGGGAGCTTGGCTGGCCGTAGCCCAGATTTCTAAAGATACCTGCAAAGTGTATGAGTCTCTGCTGTTCAAATCAAAGTCCTGACCTGGAAACAATGACCAGGTGACTTCAGGTGCAGGATTCCTCATGGCCTGAAGGGCAGTGTGCGGTGTGGAGAGGCGGTGGTGGCGGCCATCCTCCAGGAATGTGCGTGGCCAGCATGCCACTAAGAGTCTCTGTGAGCCGCTGAGACGAGATGGACAACAACGTCCCGTGGCCTTCGGGAGCAACATAATGACTGATGCACCTCAAAGGGCACATTTTGGTCTTGCCCACGTGTCAGATGGGAGCAAAACCTCTCGGGTGAAAAGGGAAAAGAGGTAATTAACGGGGAGAGCTTTGCAAGCAAAACCTGCTGGTTAGCAATGTGTTTCATGCAGAAAGAACGCTTCAGGTGCCCCCAGGCTCGGAGACAGGGTATAAAAGTCCGCACATCTCCAGGCCTGCCATCCACTGCCCTTGCTGCCATCTCCTCAGCCAGCCAGGTAAGTCGGAACCCAGACGGGCTCTTTCTGCAGGCACGCTTGTGTTTCTGAGCTGTGCCCCTCCCGGGCTGCCGCCTCCTGCTCATGCCCTGTTCTGTGTTTCAGCTCTGCCTCCCTCGCCGAGAGATGTCTTGCTACAGACCCTGCCTCCCTTTCAGCTGCGGACCAGCCCCCCTTGCAAGCAGCTGCAATGAGCCTTGTGTTCAGCGCTGCGCTGACTCCACCACCGTAATCGAACCCTCGCCGGTGGTGGTGACCCTGCCGGGCCCCATCCTCACGTCTTTCCCTCAGAGCACGGCCGTGGGATCATCTCTGTCAGCTGCTGTTGGGAGCTCCCTCAGCGCCAGCGGGGTTCCCACCTCTTCCGGGGGCTCCCTTGGATTTGGGAGGTTCGCAGGCCTGGGCAGCGCTCTGTGTGGGCCTCTGCGTTCGTGCAATGTGTGCTGGTAGGGCCAGCGGGTCGCTCGAGGTGGGAAGACCAACCAGGAATGGAGAAACGAGATCTGGATCCAGGACAGGGGACATGCCTGTGCTTTCCCAGGGCGTGGGACACCTGCCTCCTCCCCTGAATGGAAGGAAGCCGTGTATCACTCCCTGACATGATGAATTTCTTTCTCTTCTCTTCCCTGTGATTTCCTGGCTACCGCCTGGTAGTGCCCAGCTCCTCCCTCCCAGCCTTCGTAGCTTCTGCCCTTGACCAAGCAACCCACTTCAGCCACCCTGCTGTAAATGGGAGAGGACCGTCTCCGTCTGCAGCTGCCTTGGGGAGAAAGGAGCATCTTGCAGGCCCCTTGCACCCCACTGCAAAGGGTGATGACGGCCTCTTGCCCTGTGGAACCCTTGAACTCTGATGCTCGGCGCTCTTCCCCCTCACGTCAATATGCACGCTTTCTGTTCTCATTAAAGAAAAGTTGCATCCCAGCCTGAGCCTCCTTGTGGTTTTTCTCCTGGAATTGCAGCTTTCTGCCGGGCGATGCGTGCCGTGGGGCTGGAGAGTTTCTCTGCAGTTCGATGCACGGGCTCTGGCTCAGCTGGTCCACACTGACCTCAGCCTTCTCCTCAGCAGTCACTAGTTTACCTGCCTTATCCATTGTGGGGGTACATATTCTTTAATCTTCTACTTCTTAATAATTTATCTGTTGAAGCTCTTCTTACTTTTTTCACATCCTTTACCAAAATTCGCTCCAGCTCTGCCCTTTTCAAAGCCCATCCCTACACATCCAGGCAGTGTTCTTATATTCTTCCTAGGATAGATTTCCTGGTTGCACTGTACACTTCCTTCTTGCACTTTAGCTCTTTTAGGAGGTCCTTATTTTTCAATGTTGGTCATCTGCCTTTCCTGCCCCTTGCCATGGAAATAGAGAGCTTTTGTACTCTTTTTCTTTTTTGTGTTCCCCCACAGTGATACATCTGCCTTTAGTTCTTAGAAGAAAAATCACTTTTATTAAATGGTAATTCTTTTGAAAGGCGTTTTCTTTCTAATTCCCTGAGGGTCTCAAGCTCCTAGGTAGGCTTGCACAGCCACCAGTTAGTTAGGGTGACCATCAGGGCTGCAACCTAAACATCATCAGTGAAAGCCTAAACTTTATCAGTGAAAATTGAAGTGATGAAGACATTGAGTTCCTTGATTTTTCCTGTGTCCTCCGTTACTAGACCCCTCTTCTTCTCCCATTCAGCAGTGGGCTCACACTTCTTTTAGTCTTCCTTTTGCAGCGAATGTACTTGTGAAAGCTTTTCTTATTGCCCCTCACGGCCCTTGTCAGATTCAACTCAAGGTGGGAGGTCAGGTTAAGAAATTCTTCCTGAAGTTGAAGGCCACTCGTGACATACATGGGGAGCATGAACCTTGTGGCGAGCAACGACAGAAGTTAGGTAGCTTCTGACTGCCACGTGACCAGCTCCTCCATATGTCTTTCAGGATGATGAGAGTTTGGGGCTTTTACGACTCCTGGGTCCATCAGCTCCACCACCCTGGTCCAGAACCAATGTGTCCACGTAGCGGGGTGACTCACCACATGTCCCATCCATCCCAAGTGCTTCAGCCTCACCTCCTATGGTGAAACGAATGCCAGGTCCACTAGCCCCTTCACATGGTACCTTTCTAGGCCACAATTTGCTACACAGGGTTGCAGAGCCCAAATGTTCATCCAAGACTTGTTCTGGGGTACCAATGCCTTGATCACAGATGTCCATTGGTGCTGAAGAAGAAGAGAGCAGCAGCTAAAATTTCACCTGTCCCCAGGAAAGGTAAAACTTACCCTGTGCACACAATAGTCACCAGAAAGCAATGAGGAAGTGCCAGGGGTGCAGGAACTTGGCATGAGGAGAGCCAGGGTGTAAGAAAATCCTCTGCCAGAAACAAGAAGACAACAATCCCCTGGGAAGGAGGAAATGAACGCAGGTCTGTGCTCAGGGAGCAATATGAGGTTTCCTGGGTGGGAGCCATGGGCAGCTCAGGGGCTTGCAGCTTTGTTGCTGCCTGTCAGAACTCAGACCTTTTCTATGGGCACAGGCAACAAACAGACCGAGGCATTCCTCAAGGATGTTTGTTTGGGGTTTCTTGGCATGGCACAAAGGCCCTCCAGACTCCTGCAGGACTGTGAACAGTACTGGACCTGCGCAGTCTCCAACATTACTGAGGGTGGGAGCTTCAAAATGGCCAATGGGAAAAGGCAAAATTATGTCAAAAATCTGGCATGCTTTGAGCCAATCCTCCTTCCTCTATCCCTCCTCCTTCCCTCTTCTCATTCCCTTCCTTGCAGTGCCTACCTTTACTGAACAGCAAAATAGTATTTTATGGTAGAGAGAGGCATTCCCTGAAACCTTCCAGGATATGGTACAGCAAGGAGTCAGCAGAACTACTTTGACTTGAGACTTTCTAACAAGAGTTCTTGCAGGTTGAAATGGGAGTACCCAAAATATCCATGGGATGGCAGCAAGAGAACAGTCATGGAGATTTCAGTTTTATTTTCCAGCGCGGCTGCTAGCTCTTCAGATGTTCTTTCACCAGCCTGACGAGTGGAAGCTTTTTCTCCAAAACAGAAAGCAACCTTAACCTGTGCCTTCTGAGGATTGCTAAACCTGCAAAGATAAAAGGGGGAAATACGAGGTGGGGTGGTCAGGATGGACTTTTCTCATCACTGGTGAAAGAGATCTGATTTAAATGGGCAGAAAAAAAGAAAATAAAGCCTCAAAAATGTGACTTCTAACACTGTATGAAAGTCCACTCAATTCTTTTTTTGAGTAGGAAGTAACTCAAACGTTCTCATTTCTCTTGCAGCTTACAGACTGCTAGGTAAGGGAAAGGCAACGAACCTCTAAAAATTACTTACTTCAAGAGGATGAAGCTTCTCAAGTCTGTGATTCAGGGTTGCTTAAGAAAAAAAAAACATCATTCTTTGATGTGCTGACACTCAAAACACCATTCTGCGCAGTGGAATCATAACGTAGGATTTGGGTTAATTCAGAATTTACAGAATCCCAGCCCATCATCAACAATTCTACAAGTAGATGGAGTTAGAAAGAGGGGTATCATGGTTGCCCATGCTCTGTTCCCTACAGAATTGCCCCATATCCCATCTTGCAGTCACACCACCTGTGTCCAGATGTGAAAACAAGTCCTTTCCTCCTTTCCAATCTATACCAATCCCCTAGAGTTTGCTCCCACCACACCAATGAAGGAGACATGTGCCATGACTGTTTTTCACATGATGTTTTTGAAAAAAAAATCAGATGTTAACCCAATTGTCTGTATTAGCATTCACATTTGAATAGCGTTCTGAACAAACTCCCTGGGAATTGACTTCCGATCTTTGACAGCCACATTTCACAAATTTTATTTCATATCCATTTGTTCTTGCCCCACCTCCTGGGTGCTACTGACCAGAGGATGGTTCTCTCTTCTTTATTCTGTCTTTCCACCCGTCAACCCCATGTGTTTAGAAAGATGCATGAGATGACACTTCAGACTTCCCCAGGCTAACCAGCTAACCAGCTCTCCCTTCCTCTCATTCTGTGATACATGAGCCAAGACCTTGATCATGTCAGTGTCCCTTTGGCAGGGCTGACAGAGCCACAAGCTGTATAGAAGTGGGAATCAGCAACCTGGTCACACCAGTGCATTCCCTGTAAGGGCACCCGGCACACAGACATTCAAGTCTCCTGCAGAGGAAGGATACCTTGCAGAAGGCTTTCCACTTGATGATGGGAAGAAATTGGACCAAGAGAGAAATAGAGGCAAAGATGTGCACCTGCCCCAGGGTTGAAGCACCTGGAGCAGCAGTGACTGCTGAGGGATTTTGGAGGTGCAGCACTGAGGAGAGAAATGCATCATCTGGGAGACTAGAGGGCAACGCTGCATGTTCCTTTGTGCTTGGCTGCATGCTTACTTGTAGGAGTCCTCACTTCACTGCTGAGCAGCTTAGGTTCTTTTTGCCTCCAAAGTCACCAACAAGAAAGGAGATACACAGTCCAACTTTCAAATGCCAGGATACCAGCTGAGTGGCAACTTGTCCCTGCCCATTTCTGAAGGTCCCCCCCACAACTCAGATGAGCATGCTTCCTTTTCTCCTGCCACCTCAGGAGTCTTGTCACCACAACCCAGTTCATAAGGCTTCTCCTGTGCTCTACCAGGGGTTACTCAAGTCAAAAAGTGAAAAGTCCCTTCCTCCTGAACATGGATTCAAGTCCTCCTGTGTACACTGTCAGAAAACATAAGATGAACTTTTGAACGCTATTAGTGATGGGACATTGAGAGAACCTAGAGACTCACACTCCATTTCCCCGAGATTATAAGACAATCTTGAAGGCTCTCTTTTAGGTGCTCCGGTATCAGGTCAAGGATCTCAATCCAAAACTGGTGAAAAGATCGTGAAAGAAGGTAGAGCTGTTCCTTACAGAGATGGTGGCCAACTGTGCGAGGGGGAGAACAAACCACTGCGAGTCTCCAGCTTTGCTGCACAAAGGCTTTAATGAGAAGGAGCAAATGCAGAACAGACCAGAACACAGACCAAGAAGCAAAAGTGCAGGGTTCAGGGAGGCACGAGAATGGCTCACTTGCCAAGGACAAGTTCACACAAGGCACTTGCCCATGGACAGTCCCCTCTGCCTGATGGCAATCACAGCCCTCCAGGAGCAGTACCAGACCCCGTCACCCCGCCTGCGTCAGCAGGAGGGTCAGCAAAGCAGAAGAGAAGGAGCCCTTTCTGGAGGAGCTCAGAGCACAGCAGAGCCAGAGGAGGCACGGCGAGGCCTGCCGTGCGGCAAGGAGCAGGGGCACGGGTCCCTCCTGCTGGCTGGGAGCAGGACAGCTGGCGTGTGGGGAAGCTGTGGCCACGCTCCCGCTGCTGCAGGGTCCCCATCTTCCTTCCCGCTCCAGAGGGAGGGGATGGTGTGCAAGCCTCAGCAGTTGAGATTACAGCGGGGGATAGGCAGGCACAGCCCTGACCCTCCCAGTCCAAGGGAGCCTCCGGAAGAGATGGGAACACCGCTGGTGCTGAGGGAGTTCCCAACAGCCGCTGACAGAGACGATCCCACCGCCGTGTTCTGAGGGAACGAGGTGAGGATGGGGCCCGGCATGGTCACCACCACCGGGGTGGCCTCGATGAACACGTTCGAGTCGGCGCAGCGAGCGAAACAGGGCTCACTGCAGCTGCTTGCGAGCGGGGTTGGGCCGCAGGGGCCGCAGGGGCGTGGGGGACAGGGTCTGCAGCAAGACATCTCTCAGCGACAGAGGCAAACCTGGAACGCAGAGCAGGCACAGGACAGGGACCTCAATATCAGGCTGTCTTGCTTCTCCTCAGGTCTCTCCACACACCCGCTTTGCATCAAATACACACACTGTGCCTACAGCTCCCACCACCCTCGTCGTGCCCTCTGACTTGCACAGCACAGCAAGGCTCAACAGCTTTTGCATTAGGACTCGGCAGAGTGGGTTGAAAGCTCCTGTGCAAAGACCAATCACCTCCCATCTCCAGAACAAAGATCATCTCATTGCAGAAGGCACTGGATGCCTTTGGTTGGAGACCATCTGCTGCAGCTGCACCTTCTGGTGGGCAGACCTGCCTGCAGCTGAACCGCATTGATCCCCTCCTTGCTTCAGCTGCTCCCCCCTCTTCCCAGCTCTCCCCAACCACCTCCACCAAAAACGAAAGAGCCCAAGCACTCTCCCAAGAAGGCACCATGACAGCAGTTGGGCTCCTATGGAGAGCTGGAGTGCACTCAGGCTTACCTCGTTCCTGGAGGACAGGGAGGCAAGAGAGCAGGATGCTGAGCCTGGAGTCGCACGGGCTTTTATGCCGTGTTGCAGAGCCCTGCGGCGCCACCAACATTCCTTGCTCATGAAACACCTCAACACCTAGTAGTTGCAGTTTGTCGGTCCTTGATTGGTGATTAATCCCTTGCCTCTTTCATCTGAAAAACTGTGTTCCCACTTCCTAGTACTGAATATCGTGATTCTTTATCCATGTCCCAGATTCATAAGGCCAATTTGCTTGGAGGACTCAGGCTAGCCGTGCAGAGGTTTTAAGTGAGTTTCACATGGTTGCCTTTTCACTTTGCGCTCTTCATGGTACACTTGTCCACAGATCATGGTTAAATTCAATGCAGAAGGGCACCTCAAGTCAGCTGTCAGGTGGTCACAGTGCAGCTACTCAGACCTCAGAGACCTTTGTCTGATGGGTCCATCGTAGACCCCCAGGGTTCATTGGATACATTCAGGCAGAAGAACACAACTGCACAATCCCATATGAGGTGTCCCCCATATGCAGCTCTCCAGGGTAGTGGTGAAGCTCAATGTCAAGGAAAGGAAAGACCATTGTGAGCTGGAGGGAAGTTCCCTGTGGGCGGGAATGACGGCCTCAATGACTTTGCTTACACTCCTCAAAGATCAAAGAGATGCTCACATCCTTCCCTGGTGAAGGCCCACACCAAAATTGACCTGTCCTACTAAAAAAGATGACCCCACAAGCCAAAGTCCTCAATGGCCTTCTTCTGAGGAGAGGCTCAGGGCAGGAAGCCACAAGCTCACAGCTCTTGGTCCTGCGTCAGGGATGGGCTGGCCCATTCCATGCACTTCAGACTACAAAGGGACATCGGACCATTCTCCCAGAGCACCTGGGAGTCATCGTGATGTGGAAGAGTCGGGAAAATCCCAGACCTCCAGGAAAACACATGTCATGGTGCTGTGGACATCATACTGTGCCTTGGGCTCAGGCATGGCAGCGATGGCAGAGCTCACAGCCTCATTCCTCCCAAAGTGCTACTTGATTCAAGGGCCTTTCCACAGGTTTTGGCCTCATTGCTGAGACACCAGGTGCTCCTGTGCTTTCTCATGCTGCTGCTCCCTTTCAAGGCATTGCCTTTCAGTGGCCACTCAAAGTCCCAAGAGACTCAGCGCACACCTGAATAATGTGGGATGGAGTTTACCTGGGCCAACCTCCTGCTCACAGCAAACAAAGCTTCTTGGTTATCTTAGAGGGTTCCCATCAAGCGCTGAACAGTTCCGCTGCCAAAGGGGTTATGATCTCCAGGACAGCTCTTCTAGGACCACTCCATGGCCCCTGTCACTTCTTTTTTCCAAAATTGTCAATGCGATTTCCCTTGTTCGAACTTGTGCACGTTGATCTCACCCTTCTGCAGTGCGTGCCTCTGGACAGTTCAGTTCCATCCTTTCCATAACCTCCCTCAGCTGATGGGAGGCAGCAACTCCATCCTCTCCTCCTCCCTTTGTCTCCTCTCCACCAGGCTCCAAAAACTCTTTGCTTGGCCCCTGCGCTACCAGCCAGGAGCTCTCCAAGCTGAGTTTCCCAGGCCCACAAGTGGGCCATCAGGAGATGGAGGACCAGTTGCTCCACGAATGGTGCTAAAAATATGGAAATGCCTTTGGAAAAAGCAGCACTTTGGGAGGAATGAGGCTGTGAGCTCTGCTATCCCTGGCACACCTGAGGCTGAGGCACTGTGTCCACCGATGTGCCCAATGACTCAGGTTTGCCTGCAGGTCTGGGATTTTCCCGACTCTCCCACATCGTGATGACTCCCCGGTGCTCGGGGAGACTGATCCAATGTCCCTTTGTAGTCTGAAATGCATGGAATGGGCCACCCCATCCCTGTCCCAGGAAAAAGAGCCATGAGCTCTTGGCTCGCTGCCCTGAGCCTCTCCTCAGAAGCAGGCCATCCAGGCCTCTGGCCTCTGGGGTGACCTTGTGGAGCAAAACAGGTCAATTTTGGTGAGGGACTTTTTCAGGGAGGGATGCAGACACCTCTTTGATCATACTCCCACCTGTTAATCTCCTGGTTTCCAACAGGTTCTCCACTTCCCAAGATCAGACCAGAACCTTGTTTGGAAGAAGCCTTCGGGGCTGGTTAAATTGTCAAAGGATATGACTACGGAAAGCCCGTGGAGATGTCACTTCAGAGTGACCTGCCTGACTCTCTGGTCTGCTCTCCATCATTACGAAACCGACTGTGCTCTCTGAGCTTGTGGGCAAAAGAAACTGGTTGTGGCAGAGCCTCTCATGTACTAGTGCTGAAGACCTTACTCGAGAGACCAAGAATGGAGGTAGCCTGCGCTGCAGCAATCATGCCCTGGTGGAATTCTCAATCTTTATGATTTCAGGATGCCTAGAATGTAGAGGCAGGCTTCTAAACCTCCAAGTGTCAAACTTCTGGGTGTTTATGGCACTAGTGTGTGGAATCCCTTGGAATCTGCCCTCAGAGATTAAGAGGTAGGAGGTGTTGCAAAACATTTTTTTTCTGAGGGCAGAGGAAGCTCTCAATCCCAATGAGCAAGAAGTCATGCAGGGGAGGCAGTAGGCCAAGAGGCCAGTCACATTGTGCTATTGGGGCCAGAATTATTCGTGCTCAGCAGGTCCACAGAGGATACTAAGTTGAGTGGCGTGGTTGATAGTCTATAGGGAAGGGATGGTATCCAGAGGAATCTTGATAGGCTAGAGGTTGGAACTAGATAACCTCTTAGGTCCTTTACAACCCAAGCCCATTCTATGATTTAGTTGATGTGACACAGGAACAAACCATTTCAGATGAAAGAGACAACGGCTTAATGACCAGTGACACCTTGGCCAGTGGCAACTACTAGGTGTTGAGGTGTTTCATGAGCAAGGAATGTTGGTGGCGCCGCAGGGCTCTGCAACACGGTATAAAAGCCCGTGCGACTCCAGGCTCAGCATCCTGCTCTCGTGCCTCCCTGTCCTCCAGGAACAAGGTAAGCCTGAGTGCACTCCATCTCACCTTCGGAGCCGAACTGCTGTCATGGTGCCTTCTTGGGAGAGTGCTTGGGCTCTTTCGTTTTTGGTGGAGGTGGTTGGGGAGAGCTGGGAAGAGGGGGGAGCAGCTGAAGCAAGGAGGGGATCAATGCGGTTCAGCTGCAGGCAGGTCTGCCCACCAGAAGGTGCAGCTGCAGCAGATGGTCTCCAACCAAAGGCATCCAGTGCCTTCTGCAATGAGATGATCTTTGTTCTGGAGATGGGAGGTGATTGGTCTTTGCACAGGAGCTTTCAACCCACTCTGCTGAGTCCTAGTGCAAAAGCTGTTGAGCCTTGCTGTGCTGTGCAAGTCAGAGGGCACGACGAGGGTGGTGGGAGCTGTAGGCACAGTGTGTGTATTTGATGCAAAGCGGGTGTGTGGAGAGACCTGAGGAGAAGCAAGACAGCCTGATATTGAGGTCCCTGTCCTGTGCCTGCTCTGCGTTCCAGGTTTGTCTCCGTCGCTAAGAGATGTCTTGCTGCAGACCCTGTCCCCCACGCCCCTGCGGCCCCTGCGGCCCAACCCCGCTCGCAAGCAGCTGCAGTGAGCCCTGTTTCGCTCGCTGCGCCGACTCGAACGTGTTCATCGAGACCTCCCCGGTGGTGGTGACCATGCCGGGCCCCATCCTCACCTCGTTCCCTCAGAACACGGCGGTGGGATCGTCTCTGTCAGCGGCTGTTGGGAACTCCCTCAGCACCAGCGGGGTTCCCATCTCTTCCGGGGGCTCCCTTGGTCTGGGAGGGTCAGGGCTGTGCCTGCCTATCCCCCGCTGCAATCTCAACTGCTGAGGCCTGCGCACCATCCCCTCCCTCTGGAGCGGGAAGGAAGACGGGGACCCTGCAGTGGTGGATGCGCGGCCACGGCTTCCCCACATACCAGTTGTCCTGCTCCCAGCCAGCAGGAGGGACCCGTGTCCCTGCTCCTCGCCGCACGGCAGGCCTCGCCGTGCCTCCTCTGGCTCTGCTGTGCTCTGAGCTCCTCCAGAAAGGGCTCCTTCTCTTCTGCTTTGCTGACCCTCCTGCTGACATGGACAGGGTGACGGGGTCTGGGACTGCTCCTGGTTGGCTGTGATTGCCACCAGGCAGACGGGACTGGCCATTGGCAAGCACCTTGTGTGAGCTTGTCCTTGGCAAATGAGCCATTCTCGTGTCTCCCTGAACCTCGCACTTGTGCTTCTTGGTCTGTGTTCTGGTCTGTTCTGCATTTGTTCCTTCCCATTAAAGCCTTTGTGCAGCAAAGCTGGAGACTTGCAGTGGTTCGTTCACCTCCTCCCTCTGCTTGCCAACAACTCAGCAATGGAACAGGAGAACCTGCCCTCTCCCATCCCAGTGAGTCTGTCCCCATGCACGGGGTCATTCTAGCAGGAACTTCCTAAACTGGTGTCAGAGCACTGGAAAGAAGGCAGCAGGAAAGAGAAAGAGAAGCCTCAGAGCAATGGAGGGTGCAGAAGCAATAGGTAGATACGGAAGCACAGTTTATGCCACGCACCGTACCTCTCCTTCACTTTGAGCACGGTCAGACACGAGAAACCCCACATGTACACCTTCTGTGTAGTTCCGTGAGCCGCTGCAGAATGCCCTCACCCAGGAGCAGCCCCCAAGCAAAAGCGAGCCAAGAGGCTTGCCAGGGCTCAGGCAAGCTGTGGAGGTTTGCTGGGCACAGGGCAGCAGCAGATGCACTGATGACAGTCCCCCAGCTGTGAGCAGAGGAAAGGAAGGCAGGTGGAAGTGCCTGAAACGGTGGAGCCAAGAGCAGGGCAAGGGGCTAAGGCGTAAATATGGTGAGGTTAGGTGTGAGAGGATGCAAAAGCTTGAGGTCCCACTGAGATTTGAACTCAGATCGCTGGATTCAGAGTCCAGAGTGCTCACCATTACACCATGGGACCGTTCTCAGCCATGTCAGCTCCACTCTTGGCACTCACACGTCACATCTTCCTGCCTCAGCCTCACACTTGCAACCTTTGCAGCACTCTACCTCTCACAGAACATTCAGAGACCATCGTGCTTCCGTGATTGCGCTTCTCGCCTCTGCTGTGACCTCTCTTCACCCCCGTGCTGGGCAGATTCTGAAGCTGCTGTCTAAGTTATTGCCATGCTCTCTTGCCCAAAGCTCAGGTCTCAAAATCAGGTTCCCTGCCAAGGGGACATGAGATACACCTGGGCACTGGAGAAGAGTTAAACCTCACCAGAGTCACACTCTGAAAGCATGTCCCGGAGAAGCAGCGATGCTCACGCCTTTCCTCATCCATCTCTGACAGCTCCATGACTGAGCAGGGTGGGAGGAGTGTCTGGGCCGAGCATAAGCTGGGCCCAATCTCTGATTGTCTTGCAAAGAGCTGGAGGAACCCTCCCTCCGGGGGCTGGAGCATGGGCAAAAGGACAGCCCTTTCCCATGCAGATGCTGTGCCACTGCAAAAGAAGGATGTCCCTTCTGGAACTCAGACAGCGTTTCTCCAAGCAGTGGAGGGTGTTCCTGGCACTCTGCTAGTCTCACCCAGCGCCTGGGGAGAAAGGACTCAGTGCTGGTGGGTTGTGTGGGCCAGGGCAGGCAGCTTCTTTGCTCAGGGCATTTTGTCCTTGCTTTCCTTCCAAGCAGCACTGTCTGCTGGGCCTGCCAGCATCCCCAGACCCTTTGCTTTGCCAGGGTCATAGCAAATGTTCTTTCCACTGTAGCCTCTGAAACCACCCTTCAGTGCAGTACACTGCAGGAAGGACACCTCATGCCCACCTTCACAGGCTTCAACAGACAGCGGGAGATCTCCCAGAGCCCCCAACCCCTGGGAGCTGCAGCTCAGGCCAGGCCTACCCACCGAGGAAGTCAGGTCACTCCTGGGCCCTGCATACTCAAGGTCTTCCTCACTGAGGGCAGGCTTTGGCAAGCCAGAGAGCCACCTTCACTTAGCAGAAGACCCCTCACCTTTGCTTCTTTAGCCTGAACAAACCCAGGAGGATGCCTGGGATAGTGAGGGGCTGGGGGCTCTGGCTTTGTGAGGAGAAGATGAGGATTCAAGTCTTGTTTAGCTGGGAGAACAAAAGGTTTATCAGGGATCAAATAAGAGCTTCCCAGGGCCTACAAGGAGGCTACTGCGATGGCTGGAGGATGAGAGCTGTGACACTTCTTCCTTCAAAGTATTTTATGATCTGAAAGGACAAATCACTGGTGTAAGCCCTCTTGAAGCAGGAGGATGCCCTCTTGGACTCCCTGAAATGCCTTCCTGACAGAAGGGTTATTGGAGGGAAAAGTGGAAGTGGGGAGAAAGGATTCTGCAGGTAAATGTTTGAAGACTGACCAGAAATTCCTCATTTCACGTGAGAGGAAGGTAGCAGGTGACTTTCGTGGAGGGGAGTGGAAAAGGGGTATTGCCTAGGGACTGGACTCTTGGCCCACATTTCTCTTCTAAGCCAGTGGTGGCATCTGGGCTATGCAGCAAGACTGGAGAGCAGAGAGAATCAAGACCCTCCTGCCAGGGGATAGGAAGGCAACCAAGAGAGAGGAGCCTGTCAGGAGTGGGACTCGAACCCACGCCTCCCAGGGAGACTGCAACCTGAGTGCAGCGCCTTCGACCACTCGGCCATCCTGACCCGCTGAGGCTGCTGCTCCTGCCACTGCAGCTGCCACAGACAGCCCACCTCAGCCTCAGCCTCAGCCTCCTCCTGGCACTGCTGCCCAGGCCAGCTGTCTTCGGGGAGCACTGTTGCCCTGCTCCCAACTAGGGCTGCTTCCAGACCACCCCAGCTCCCCCCCTGCACTTCACACCACGCCAGACCCAGCACAAGGCAGGATCTCCATGCAAGGCCAAAGCAACCCCAATGGAACTAACCAAAGCAACTGTCAGCAAATTCTGTCTACCTTTCCCCTGACTTTCTCTGTTCTCTCCAGAGCCTCCAGACATGGCAAACTCAACACCTGGCCTGCAGTGCTGCCTTCACACACAGAATCACACACAGCGTTAGAGGTTGGAAAGGACCTTGAAAGATCATCTAGTCCAACCCTCCGCCAAAGCAGGATCACCTAGAGTAGGTCACACAGGAACGTGTCCAGGCGGGTTTTGAACATCTCCAGAGAAGGAGACTCCACAACCTCTCTGGGCAGCCTGTTCCAGTGCTCTGTCACCCTCACAGTGAAAATTCTTTTCCTAATGTTTTTGTGGAACCTCCTATGCTCCAGCTTGCACCAATTGCCCCTTGTCCTATCACAGGACATCACGGAGAAGAGCCTGGGTCGATTCTCCTCACACTCATCCTTCACATATTTAGAAACATTCATGAGGTTTCTGCTCTGTGGACAGGACAGTTCTTGGGGCAACCAGGTTGCTTCCTTCTTCCCTGCTGGGGACGAGGATGGCTGGGCAATTAGGACTCTGCCACACCAACCCCTGGGGAAAGGCTGAGGTGATCTAAATAAATCAGCATGTGGGAAAAAGGGCAGACACCTCAGGAGGTCACTAGTCCAAACGCCTGCTCAAAGCAGTGTAGCCCCAAAGCCAGAGCAGGCGGCTCAGTGCCTGAGTCCTACTGAAACTTTGATGTGATATCCAGCCATGGAGAATCTCAAAGATCTCTGAGCAGCTGGCTCTATTGAGGGAATTCTCGGAATGGTCCAGGGCAGTCCCTGCAGCTGCTGTGAGTGAGACGGCAGAAAAGGTTGCCTGCGTTGGCCAGGAATCGAACCCGGGTCAACTGCTTGGAAGGCAGCTATGCTCACCACTATACCACCAACGCTCCGCACACATGTTGACCTCCGGCTCCTCCAGCCCAGAGCCTCACCTCCTGCCTGCTCCGTCACTTCCCGCTCTCTTCTGCCTCACACACTGGCCCGTCCCCTCCTGACACACCCTGCAAGTACCACCTCAGCCTGCTGCCATGACTGCGTGCTTCTCCAGATCTGAGATGCTGGCGAGGGAAAAAAAAGGTCCCGCCTGATGGCAAAGGTGCCCCTCTCCAGCTGCCGTCAGACGTGCGCCAGCTCTGCATGTCCTCTGCAAGTGCAGGCGCCATTGCGTGTACGGACCTGGGGGGCTACAGCCACAGCCACAAACACCCACCCAGCTGCTCACGCCTTGACTCCACTGCAGTGGGCTGCAGGCCTCTGAAAACTCATAAGGCCCAGCAACCAACCTGGGTCCCGGCACAATTCAAGGTAACCACCCGGAAAATGGTGTGGCAAAAAGCCCTGTTGCAGTTGAGCAGTCGTGGCCTGGGAAGGAAAAGAGCAACTCGGCCCAGAGCTCCACCACGGCTGCTCTGCCTGCCGCAAGCTCCTCAGACGGCCGAGTGTTGTGGAAGCAGCTGGAACCAGCTGTGTCTGGCATGGACAGCCGTGAGGCTCTTCTCCCAGAGCCAACAGAGTGTCCCTTGGCAATACCTGCTCGGCCCTGCTCCCAGCCGCACCTATGAGCGGGCACGGCAGCAGCCAGAGTGGGGGAGCGGGGAGAAGAAGGAAAACTGAAGCGGAATTAGCAGAGGATGGTTTCGATCCATCGACCTCTGGGTTATGGGCCCAGCACGCTCCCGCTGCGCCACTCTGCTCCTCCCAGCCCCTCACCTCGCACCTCCCACAGCCCTGCCTGATGCTCCCTGGTGCTGCCAGCCCTCACGCCTCCTCGCCTTCCTCTGCACATGCCTGCCACGACTACAGAGGGGCCAAGCAACCCAGGCAGCAGCTCAGAGCTCTCAGGTGCCTGCTCTTCATCTCTGGCAAGAAGGGCCATCTACGATAACAAGGACCTCTTCTCTAGCTCGCAGTCGCCCCTTCCCCTCTCTTGCCCCTGCTTGCCTGTGTCCTCCACACCAGTCTGCCTTTCTCAGCCCTAAAACCGGGACCATTTGGGACTGACGGCAACATCTCGGATCCGTGGCGCGTCTTCCCTTCTCTGTTAGCACTGAGGGCCGTGGCAGACAGGCTCTCTCGGGACATGAGCGGCTGTAGTTTCAGGGAGAGGGAAGAGAGGCGCTGGGGCTGTGCTGCTGGCAATGGGTGGTGGCGAGGTCAAGCCCTCGACCTGTGCTCCACACCCAACAAAAGCCAGAGCCAAGGGGTTTTGCCGAGCCCCTAGGTGGCTGGAGGGACTGTGCGAATACCCAGGCTGCAGCACGGGGCTTAGAGGTGTCCCAAAAGGGGAGCGTGCCCCGTAGTTGGCAGGATTCGAACCTGCGCGGGGAAACCCCAATGGATTTCTAGTCCATCGCCTTCACCACTCGGCCACAACTACCTCCTCCAGCCCTCCCTGCCCGCCTCATCAGGTGCCCTGGCCAGGGACACCCGGCTCTTAGAGCACTGCAAGGCACTCTTCCACTCAGAGCCCTGCCTGCAGGGGCCACCTGCACTGCAAGGCACACACAGGCCGTCACAGGCATCACCCAGGAGATACACCTGCACCTCCCAGCACCTTGTCCTCCCTTGCGCGGCTGTAACATTTCCCCAAGGCCTTAGGGACCCTCCTTGATTGCTTCTTTGAGGTGATCATGCATCAGTTCAGTCACCTCAATCCACAACTGATGATAAGATCAGGACCAAGGCCAGTGCTCTTCCTTGCAGAGCTGCTGCGCAGCTGGAAAACAAACCACTGCGAGTCCCCGGCTATGCTGCACAAAGGCTTTAATGAGAGGGAGCAAATGCAGAACAGACCAGAACACGGACCAAGAAGCACAGCTGCGGGGTTCGGGGAGGCACGAGAATGGCTTGTTTGCCAAGGACAAGCTCACACAAGGTGCTTGCCAATGGCCAGTCCCCTCTGCCTGGTGGCAATCACAGCCAACCAGGAGCAGTCCCAGACCCCGTCACCCTGTCCGTGTCAGCAGGAGGGTCAGCAAAGCAGAAGAGAAGGAGCCCTTTCTGGAGGAGCTCAGAGCACAGCAGAGCCAGAGGAGGCACGGCGAGGCCTGCCGTGCGGCGAGGAGCAGGGGCACGGGTCCCTCCTGCCGGCTGGGAGCAGGACAGCTGGCGTGTGGGGAAGCCGTGGCCACGCTCCCACCGCTGCAGGGTCCCCATCTTCCTTCCCGCTCCAGAGGGAGGGGATGGTGCGCAGCCTCAGCAGTTGAGATTGCAGCGGGGGATAGGCAGGCACAGCCCTGACCCTCCCAGTCCAAGGGAGCCTCCGGAAGAGATGGGAACACCGCTGGTGCTGAGGGAGTTCCCAACAGCCGCTGACAGAGACGATCCCACCGCCGTGTTCTGAGGGAACGAGGTGAGGATGGGGGCCCGGCATGGTCACCACCACCGGGGTGGCCTCGATGAACACGGTCGAGTCGGCGCAGCGAGCGAAACAGGGCTCACTGCAGCTGCTTGCGAGCGGGGTTGGGCCGCAGGGGCCGCAGGGGCGTGGGGGACAGGGTCTGCAGCAAGACATCTCTCAGCGACGGAGGCAAACCTGGAACGCAGAGCAGGCACAGGACAGGGACCTCAATATCAGGCTGTCTTGCTTCTCCTCAGGTCTCTCCACACACCCGCTTTGCATCAAATACACACACTGTGCCTACAGCTCCCACCACCCTCGTCGTGCCCTCTGACTTGCACAGCACAGCAAGGCTCAACAGCTTTTGCATTAGGACTCGGCAGAGTGGGTTGAAAGCTCCTGTGCAAAGACCAATCACCTCCCATCTCCAGAACAAAGATCATCTCATTGCAGAAGGCACTGGATGCCTTTGGTTGGAGACCATCTGCTGCAGCTGCACCTTCTGGTGGGCAGACCTGCCTGCAGCTGAACCGCATTGATCCCCTCCTTGCTTCAGCTGCTCCCCCCTCTTCCCAGCTCTCCCCAACCACCTCCACCAAAAACGAAAGAGCCCAAGCACTCTCCCAAGAAGGCACCATGACAGCAGTTGGGCTCCTATGGAGAGCTGGAGTGCACTCAGGCTTACCTCGTTCCTGGAGGACAGGGAGGCAAGAGAGCAGGATGCTGAGCCTGGAGTCGCACGGGCTTTTATGCCGTGTTGCAGAGCCCTGCGGCGCCACCAACATTCCTTGCTCATGAAACACCTCAACACCTAGTAGTTGCAGTTTGTCGGTCCTTGATTGGTGATTAATCCCTTGCCTCTTTCATCTGAAAAACTGTGTTCCCACTTCCTAGTACTGAATATCGTGATTCTTTATCCATGTCCCAGATTCATAAGGCCAATTTGCTTGGAGGACTCAGGCTAGCCGTGCAGAGGTTTTAAGTGAGTTTCACATGGTTGCCTTTTCACTTTGCGCTCTTCATGGTACACTTGTCCACAGATCATGGTTAAATTCAATGCAGAAGGGCACCTCAAGTCAGCTGTCAGGTGGTCACAGTGCAGCTACTCAGACCTCAGAGACCTTTGTCTGATGGGTCCATCGTAGACCCCCAGGGTTCATTGGATACATTCAGGCAGAAGAACACGACTGCACAATCCCATATGAGGTGTCCCCCATATGCAGCTCTCCAGGGTAGTGGTGAAGCTCAATGTCAAGGAAAGGAAAGACCATTGTGAGCTGGAGGGAAGTTCCTTGTGGGCGGGAATGACGGCCTCAATGACTTTGCTTACACTCCTCAAAGATCAAAGAGATGCTCACATCCTTCCCTGGTGAAGGCCCACACCAAAATTGACCTGTCCTACTAAAAAAGATGACCCCACAAGCCAAAGTCCTCAATGGCCTTCTTCTGAGGAGAGGCTCAGGGCAGGAAGCCACAAGCTCACAGCTCTTGGTCCTGCGTCAGGGATGGGCTGGCCCATTCCATGCACTTCAGACTACAAAGGGACATCGGACCATTCTCCCAGAGCACCTGGGAGTCATCGTGATGTGGAAGAGTCGGGAAAATCCCAGACCTCCAGGAAAACACATGTCATGGTGCTGTGGACATCATACTGTGCCTTGGGCTCAGGCATGGCAGCGATGGCAGAGCTCACAGCCTCATTCCTCCCAAAGTGCTACTTGATTCAAGGGCCTTTCCACAGGTTTTGGCCTCATTGCTGAGACACCAGGTGCTCCTGTGCTTTCTCATGCTGCTGCTCCCTTTCAAGGCATTGCCTTTCAGTGGCCACTCAAAGTCCCAAGAGACTCAGCGCACACCTGAATAATGTGGGATGGAGTTTACCTGGGCCAACCTCCTGCTCACAGCAAACAAAGCTTCTTGGTTATCTTAGAGGGTTCCCATCAAGCGCTGAACAGTTCCGCTGCCAAAGGGGTTATGATCTCCAGGACAGCTCTTCTAGGACCACTCCATGGCCCCTGTCACTTCTTTTTCCAAAATTGTCAATGCGATTTCCCTTGTTCGAACTTGTGCACGTTGATCTCACCCTTCTGCAGTGCGTGCCTCTGGACAGTTCAGTTCCATCCTTTCCATAACCTCCCTCAGCTGATGGGAGGCAGCAACTCCATCCTCTCCTCCTCCCTTTGTCTCCTCTCCACCAGGCTCCAAAAACTCTTTGCTTGGCCCCTGCGCTACCAGCCAGGAGCTCTCCAAGCTGAGTTTCCCAGGCCCACAAGTGGGCCATCAGGAGATGGAGGACCAGTTGCTCCACGAATGGTGCTAAAAATATGGAAATGCCTTTGGAAAAAGCAGCACTTTGGGAGGAATGAGGCTGTGAGCTCTGCTATCCCTGGCACACCTGAGGCTGAGGCACTGTGTCCACCGATGTGCCCAATGACTCAGGTTTGCCTGCAGGTCTGGGATTTTCCCGACTCTCCCACATCGTGATGACTCCCCGGTGCTCGGGGAGACTGATCCAATGTCCCTTTGTAGTCTGAAATGCATGGAATGGGCCACCCCATCCCTGTCCCAGGAAAAAGAGCCATGAGCTCTTGGCTCGCTGCCCTGAGCCTCTCCTCAGAAGCAGGCCATCCAGGCCTCTGGCCTCTGGGGTGACCTTGTGGAGCAAAACAGGTCAATTTTGGTGAGGGACTTTTTCAGGGAGGGATGCAGACACCTCTTTGATCATACTCCCACCTGTTAATCTCCTGGTTTCCAACAGGTTCTCCACTTCCCAAGATCAGACCAGAACCTTGTTTGGAAGAAGCCTTCGGGGCTGGTTAAATTGTCAAAGGATATGACTACGGAAAGCCCGTGGAGATGTCACTTCAGAGTGACCTGCCTGACTCTCTGGTCTGCTCTCCATCATTACGAAACCGACTGTGCTCTCTGAGCTTGTGGGCAAAAGAAACTGGTTGTGGCAGAGCCTCTCATGTACTAGTGCTGAAGACCTTACTCGAGAGACCAAGAATGGAGGTAGCCTGCGCTGCAGCAATCATGCCCTGGTGGAATTCTCAATCTTTATGATTTCAGGATGCCTAGAATGTAGAGGCAGGCTCCTAAACCTCCAAGTGTCAAACTTCTGGGTGTTTAGGGCACTAGTGTGTGGAATCCCTTGGAATCTGCCCTCAGAGATTAAGAGGTAGGAGGTGTTGCAAAACATTTTTTTTCTGAGGGCAGAGGAAGCTCTCAATCCCAATGAGCAAGAAGTCATGCAGGGGAGGCAGTAGGCCAAGAGGCCAGTCACATTGTGCTATTGGGGCCAGAATTATTCGTGCTCAGCAGGTCCACAGAGGATACTAAGTTGAGTGGCGTGGTTGATAGTCTATAGGGAAGGGATGGTATCCAGAGGAATCTTGATAGGCTAGAGGTTGGAACTAGATAACCTCTTAGGTCCTTTACAACCCAAGCCCATTCTATGATTTAGTTGATGTGACACAGGAACAAACCATTTCAGATGAAAGAGACAACGGCTTAATGACCAGTGACACCTTGGCCAGTGGCAACTACTAGGTGTTGAGGTGTTTCATGAGCAAGGAATGTTGGTGGCGCCGCAGGGCTCTGCAACACGGTATAAAAGCCCGTGCGACTCCAGGCTCAGCATCCTGCTCTCGTGCCTCCCTGTCCTCCAGGAACAAGGTAAGCCTGAGTGCACTCCATCTCACCTTCGGAGCCGAACTGCTGTCATGGTGCCTTCTTGGGAGAGTGCTTGGGCTCTTTCGTTTTTGGTGGAGGTGGTTGGGGAGAGCTGGGAAGAGGGGGGAGCAGCTGAAGCAAGGAGGGGATCAATGCGGTTCAGCTGCAGGCAGGTCTGCCCACCAGAAGGTGCAGCTGCAGCAGATGGTCTCCAACCAAAGGCATCCAGTGCCTTCTGCAATGAGATGATCTTTGTTCTGGAGATGGGAGGTGATTGGTCTTTGCACAGGAGCTTTCAACCCACTCTGCTGAGTCCTAGTGCAAAAGCTGTTGAGCCTTGCTGTGCTGTGCAAGTCAGAGGGCACGACGAGGGTGGTGGGAGCTGTAGGCACAGTGTGTGTATTTGATGCAAAGCGGGTGTGTGGAGAGACCTGAGGAGAAGCAAGACAGCCTGATATTGAGGTCCCTGTCCTGTGCCTGCTCTGCGTTCCAGGTTTGTCTCCGTCGCTAAGAGATGTCTTGCTGCAGACCCTGTCCCCCACGCCCCTGCGGCCCCTGCGGCCCAACCCCCGCTCGCAAGCAGCTGCAGTGAGCCCTGTTTCGCTCGCTGCGCCGACTCGAACGTGTTCATCGAGACCTCCCCGGTGGTGGTGACCATGCCGGGCCCCATCCTCACCTCGTTCCCTCAGAACACGGCGGTGGGATCGTCTCTGTCAGCGGCTGTTGGGAACTCCCTCAGCACCAGCGGGGTTCCCATCTCTTCCGGGGGCTCCCTTGGTCTGGGAGGGTCAGGGCTGTGCCTGCCTATCCCCCGCTGCAATCTCAACTGCTGAGGCCTGCGCACCATCCCCTCCCTCTGGAGCGGGAAGGAAGACGGGGACCCTGCAGTGGTGGATGCGCGGCCACGGCTTCCCCACATACCAGTTGTCCTGCTCCCAGCCAGCAGGAGGGACCCGTGTCCCTGCTCCTCGCCGCACGGCAGGCCTTGCTGTGCCTCCTCTGGCTCTGCTGTGCTCTGAGCTCCTCCAGAAAGGGCTCCTTCTCTTCTGCTTTGCTGACCCTCCTGCTGACACGGACAGGGTGACGGGGTCTGGGACTGCTCCTGGTTGGCTGTGATTGCCACCAGGCAGAGGGGACTGGCCATTGCAAGCACCTTGTGTGAGCTTCTCCTTGGCAAATGAGCCATTCTCGTGTCTCCCTGAACCTCGCACTTGTGCTTCTTGGTCTGTGTTCTGGTCTGTTCTGCATTTGTTCCTTCCCATTAAAGCCTTTTTGCAGCAAAGCTGGAGACTTGCAGTGGTTCGTTCACCTCCTCCCTCTGCTTGCCAACAACTCAGCAATGGAACAGGAGAACCTGCCCTCTCCCATCCCAGTGAGTCTGTCCCCATGCACGGGGTCATTCTAGCAGGAACTTCCTAAACTGGTGTCGGAGCACTGGAAAGAAGGCAGCAGGAAAGAGAAAGAGAAGCCTCAGAGCAATGGAGGGTGCAGAAGCAATAGGTAGATACGGAAGCACAGTTTATGCCACGCACCGTACCTCTCCTTCACTTTGAGCACGGTCAGACACGAGAAACCCCACATGTACACCTTCTGTGTAGTTCCGTGAGCCGCTGCAGAATGCCCTCACCCAGGAGCAGCCCCCAAGCAAAAGCGAGCCAAGAGGCTTGCCAGGGCTCAGGCAAGCTGTGGAGGTTTGCTGGGCACAGGGCAGCAGCAGATGCACTGATGACAGTCCCCCAGCTGTGAGCAGAGGAAAGGAAGGCAGGTGGAAGTGCCTGAAACGGTGGAGCCAAGAGCAGGGCAAGGGGCTAAGGCGTAAATATGGTGAGGTTAGGTGTGAGAGGATGCAAAAGCTTGAGGTCCCACTGAGATTTGAACTCAGATCGCTGGATTCAGAGTCCAGAGTGCTCACCATTACACCATGGGACCGTTCTCAGCCATGTCAGCTCCACTCTTGGCACTCACACGTCACATCTTCCTGCCTCAGCCTCACACTTGCAACCTTTGCAGCACTCTACCTCTCACAGAACATTCAGAGACCATCGTGCTTCCGTGATTGCGCTTCTCGCCTCTGCTGTGACCTCTCTTCACCCCCGTGCTGGGCAGATTCTGAAGCTGCTGTCTAAGTTATTGCCATGCTCTCTTGCCCAAAGCTCAGGTCTCAAAATCAGGTTCCCTGCCAAGGGGACATGAGATACACCTGGGCACTGGAGAAGAGTTAAACCTCACCAGAGTCACACTCTGAAAGCATGTCCCGGAGAAGCAGCGATGCTCACGCCTTTCCTCATCCATCTCTGACAGCTCCATGACTGAGCAGGGTGGGAGGAGTGTCTGGGCCGAGCATAAGCTGGGCCCAATCTCTGATTGTCTTGCAAAGAGCTGGAGGAACCCTCCCTCCGGGGGCTGGAGCATGGGCAAAAGGACAGCCCTTTCCCATGCAGATGCTGTGCCACTGCAAAAGAAGGATGTCCCTTCTGGAACTCAGACAGCGTTTCTCCAAGCAGTGGAGGGTGTTCCTGGCACTCTGCTAGTCTCACCCAGCGCCTGGGGAGAAAGGACTCAGTGCTGGTGGGTTGTGTGGGCCAGGGCAGGCAGCTTCTTTGCTCAGGGCATTTTGTCCTTGCTTTCCTTCCAAGCAGCACTGTCTGCTGGGCCTGCCAGCATCCCCAGACCCTTTGCTTTGCCAGGGTCATAGCAAATGTTCTTTCCACTGTAGCCTCTGAAACCACCCTTCAGTGCAGTACACTGCAGGAAGGACACCTCATGCCCACCTTCACAGGCTTCAACAGACAGCGGGAGATCTCCCAGAGCCCCCCAACCCCTGGGAGCTGCAGCTCAGGCCAGGCCTACCCACCGAGGAAGTCAGGTCACTCCTGGGCCCTGCATACTCAAGGTCTTCCTCACTGAGGGCAGGCTTTGGCAAGCCAGAGAGCCACCTTCACTTAGCAGAAGACCCCTCACCTTTGCTTCTTTAGCCTGAACAAACCCAGGAGGATGCCTGGGATAGTGAGGGGCTGGGGGCTCTGGCTTTGTGAGGAGAAGATGAGGATTCAAGTCTTGCTTAGCTGGGAGAACAAAAGGTTTATCAGGGATCAAATAAGAGCTTCCCAGGGCCTACAAGGAGGCTACTGCGATGGCTGGAGGATGAGAGCTGTGACACTTCTTCCTTCAAAGTAT
The DNA here is from genome assembly GCA_020746105.1 of Trogon surrucura. Lineage (NCBI taxonomy): Eukaryota > Metazoa > Chordata > Aves > Trogoniformes > Trogonidae > Trogon > Trogon surrucura. The sequence goes on from CM036627.1 coordinate 2,795,819, forward strand.
TTTATGATCTGAAAGGACAAATCACTGGTGTAAGCCCTCTTGAAGCAGGAGGATGCCCTCTTGGACTCCCTGAAATGCCTTCCTGACAGAAGGGTTATTGGAGGGAAAAGTGGAAGTGGGGAGAAAGGATTCTGCAGGTAAATGTTTGAAGACTGACCAGAAATTCCTCATTTCACGTGAGAGGAAGGTAGCAGGTGACTTTCGTGGAGGGGAGTGGAAAAGGGGTATTGCCTAGGGACTGGACTCTTGGCCCACATTTCTCTTCTAAGCCAGTGGTGGCATCTGGGCTATGCAGCAAGACTGGAGAGCAGAGAGAATCAAGACCCTCCTGCCAGGGGATAGGAAGGCAACCAAGAGAGAGGAGCCTGTCAGGAGTGGGACTCGAACCCACGCCTCCCAGGGAGACTGCAACCTGAGTGCAGCGCCTTCGACCACTCGGCCATCCTGACCCGCTGAGGCTGCTGCTCCTGCCACTGCAGCTGCCACAGACAGCCCACCTCAGCCTCAGCCTCAGCCTCCTCCTGGCACTGCTGCCCAGGCCAGCTGTCTTCGGGGAGCACTGTTGCCCTGCTCCCAACTAGGGCTGCTTCCAGACCACCCCAGCTCCCCCCTGCACTTCACACCACGCCAGACCCAGCACAAGGCAGGATCTCCATGCAAGGCCAAAGCAACCCCAATGGAACTAACCAAAGCAACTGTCAGCAAATTCTGTCTACCTTTCCCCTGACTTTCTCTGTTCTCTCCAGAGCCTCCAGACATGGCAAACTCAACACCTGGCCTGCAGTGCTGCCTTCACACACAGAATCACACACAGCGTTAGAGGTTGGAAAGGACCTTGAAAGATCATCTAGTCCAACCCTCCGCCAAAGCAGGATCACCTAGAGTAGGTCACACAGGAACGTGTCCAGGCGGGTTTTGAACATCTCCAGAGAAGGAGACTCCACAACCTCTCTGGGCAGCCTGTTCCAGTGCTCTGTCACCCTCACAGTGAAAATTCTTTTCCTAATGTTTTTGTGGAACCTCCTATGCTCCAGCTTGCACCAATTGCCCCTTGTCCTATCACAGGACATCACGGAGAAGAGCCTGGGTCGATTCTCCTCACACTCATCCTTCACATATTTAGAAACATTCATGAGGTTTCTGCTCTGTGGACAGGACAGTTCTTGGGGCAACCAGGTTGCTTCCTTCTTCCCTGCTGGGGACGAGGATGGCTGGGCAATTAGGACTCTGCCACACCAACCCCTGGGGAAAGGCTGAGGTGATCTAAATAAATCAGCATGTGGGAAAAGGGCAGACACCTCAGGAGGTCACTAGTCCAAACGCCTGCTCAAAGCAGTGTAGCCCCAAAGCCAGAGCAGGCGGCTCAGTGCCTGAGTCCTACTGAAACTTTGATGTGATATCCAGCCATGGAGAATCTCAAAGATCTCTGAGCAGCTGGCTCTATTGAGGGAATTCTCGGAATGGTCCAGGGCAGTCCCTGCAGCTGCTGTGAGTGAGACGGCAGAAAAGGTTGCCTGCGTTGGCCAGGAATCGAACCCGGGTCAACTGCTTGGAAGGCAGCTATGCTCACCACTATACCACCAACGCTCCGCACACATGTTGACCTCCGGCTCCTCCAGCCCAGAGCCTCACCTCCTGCCTGCTCCGTCACTTCCCGCTCTCTTCTGCCTCACACACTGGCCCGTCCCCTCCTGACACACCCTGCAAGTACCACCTCAGCCTGCTGCCATGACTGCGTGCTTCTCCAGATCTGAGATGCTGGCGAGGGAAAAAAAGGTCCCGCCTGATGGCAAAGGTGCCCCTCTCCAGCTGCCGTCAGACGTGCGCCAGCTCTGCATGTCCTCTGCAAGTGCAGGCGCCATTGCGTGTACGGACCTGGGGGGCTACAGCCACAGCCACAAACACCCACCCAGCTGCTCACGCCTTGACTCCACTGCAGTGGGCTGCAGGCCTCTGAAAACTCATAAGGCCCAGCAACCAACCTGGGTCCCGGCACAATTCAAGGTAACCACCCGGAAAATGGTGTGGCAAAAAAGCCCTGTTGCAGTTGAGCAGTCGTGGCCTGGGAAGGAAAAGAGCAACTCGGCCCAGAGCTCCACCACGGCTGCTCTGCCTGCCGCAAGCTCCTCAGACGGCCGAGTGTTGTGGAAGCAGCTGGAACCAGCTGTGTCTGGCATGGACAGCCGTGAGGCTCTTCTCCCAGAGCCAACAGAGTGTCCCTTGGCAATACCTGCTCGGCCCTGCTCCCAGCCGCACCTATGAGCGGGCACGGCAGCAGCCAGAGTGGGGGAGCGGGGAGAAGAAGGAAAACTGAAGCGGAATTAGCAGAGGATGGTTTCGATCCATCGACCTCTGGGTTATGGGCCCAGCACGCTCCCGCTGCGCCACTCTGCTCCTCCCAGCCCCTCACCTCGCACCTCCCACAGCCCTGCCTGATGCTCCCTGGTGCTGCCAGCCCTCACGCCTCCTCGCCTTCCTCTGCACATGCCTGCCACGACTACAGAGGGGCCAAGCAACCCAGGCAGCAGCTCAGAGCTCTCAGGTGCCTGCTCTTCATCTCTGGCAAGAAGGGCCATCTACGATAACAAGGACCTCTTCTCTAGCTCGCAGTCGCCCCTTCCCCTCTCTTGCCCCTGCTTGCCTGTGTCCTCCACACCAGTCTGCCTTTCTCAGCCCTAAAACCGGGACCATTTGGGACTGACGGCAACATCTCGGATCCGTGGCGCGTCTTCCCTTCTCTGTTAGCACTGAGGGCCGTGGCAGACAGGCTCTCTCGGGACATGAGCGGCTGTAGTTTCAGGGAGAGGGAAGAGAGGCGCTGGGGCTGTGCTGCTGGCAATGGGTGGTGGCGAGGTCAAGCCCTCGACCTGTGCTCCACACCCAACAAAAGCCAGAGCCAAGGGGTTTTGCCGAGCCCCTAGGTGGCTGGAGGGACTGTGCGAATACCCAGGCTGCAGCACGGGGCTTAGAGGTGTCCCAAAAGGGGAGCGTGCCCCGTAGTTGGCAGGATTCGAACCTGCGCGGGGAAACCCCAATGGATTTCTAGTCCATCGCCTTCACCACTCGGCCACAACTACCTCCTCCAGCCCTCCCTGCCCGCCTCATCAGGTGCCCTGGCCAGGGACACCCGGCTCTTAGAGCACTGCAAGGCACTCTTCCACTCAGAGCCCTGCCTGCAGGGGCCACCTGCACTGCAAGGCACACACAGGCCGTCACAGGCATCACCCAGGAGATACACCTGCACCTCCCAGCACCTTGTCCTCCCTTGCGCGGCTGTAACATTTCCCCAAGGCCTTAGGGACCTCCTTGATTGCTTCTTTGAGGTGATCATGCATCAGTTCAGTCACCTCAATCCACAACTGATGATAAGATCAGGACCAAGGCCAGTGCTCTTCCTTGCAGAGCTGCTCCGCAGCTGGAAAACAAACCACTGCGAGTCCCCGGCTATGCTGCACAAAGGCTTTAATGAGAGGGAGCAAATGCAGAACAGACCAGAACACGGACCAAGAAGCACAGCTGCGGGGTTCGGGGAGGCACGAGAATGGCTTGTTTGCCAAGGACAAGCTCACACAAGGTGCTTGCCAATGGCCAGTCCCCTCTGCCTGGTGGCAATCACAGCCAACCAGGAGCAGTCCCAGACCCCGTCACCCTGTCCGTGTCAGCAGGAGGGTCAGCAAAGCAGAAGAGAAGGAGCCCTTTCTGGAGGAGCTCAGAGCACAGCAGAGCCAGAGGAGGCACGGCGAGGCCTGCCGTGCGGCGAGGAGCAGGGGCACGGGTCCCTCCTGCCGGCTGGGAGCAGGACAGCTGGCGTGTGGGGAAGCCGTGGCCACGCTCCCACCGCTGCAGGGTCCCCATCTTCCTTCCCGCTCCAGAGGGAGGGGATGGTGCGCAGCCTCAGCAGTTGAGATTGCAGCGGGGGATAGGCAGGCACAGCCCTGACCCTCCCAGTCCAAGGGAGCCTCCGGAAGAGATGGGAACACCGCTGGTGCTGAGGGAGTTCCCAACAGCCGCTGACAGAGACGATCCCACCGCCGTGTTCTGAGGGAACGAGGTGAGGATGGGGCCCGGCATGGTCACCACCACCGGGGTGGCCTCGATGAACACGTTCGAGTCGGCGCAGCGAGCGAAACAGGGCTCACTGCAGCTGCTTGCGAGCGGGGTTGGGCCGCAGGGGCCGCAGGGGGCGTGGGGGACAGGGTCTGCAGCAAGACATCTCTCAGCGACGGAGGCAAACCTGGAACGCAGAGCAGGCACAGGACAGGGACCTCAATATCAGGCTGTCTTGCTTCTCCTCAGGTCTCTCCACACACCCGCTTTGCATCAAATACACACACTGTGCCTACAGCTCCCACCACCCTCGTCGTGCCCTCTGACTTGCACAGCACAGCAAGGCTCAACAGCTTTTGCATTAGGACTCGGCAGAGTGGGTTGAAAGCTCCTGTGCAAAGACCAATCACCTCCCATCTCCAGAACAAAGATCATCTCATTGCAGAAGGCACTGGATGCCTTTGGTTGGAGACCATCTGCTGCAGCTGCACCTTCTGGTGGGCAGACCTGCCTGCAGCTGAACCGCATTGATCCCCTCCTTGCTTCAGCTGCTCCCCCCTCTTCCAGCTCTCCCCAACCACCTCCACCAAAAACGAAAGAGCCCACGCACTCTCCCAAGAAGGCACCATGACAGCAGTTGGGCTCCTATGGAGAGCTGGAGTGCACTCAGGCTTACCTCGTTCCTGGAGGACAGGGAGGCAAGAGAGCAGGATGCTGAGCCTGGAGTCGCACGGGCTTTATGCCGTGTTGCAGAGCCCTGCGGCGCCACCAACATTCCTTGCTCATGAAACACCTCAACACCTAGTAGTTGCAGTTTGTCGGTCCTTGATTGGTGATTAATCCCTTGCCTCTTTCATCTGAAAAACTGTGTTCCCACTTCCTAGTACTGAATATCGTGATTCTTTATCCATGTCCCAGATTCATAAGGCCAATTTGCTTGGAGGACTCAGGCTAGCCGTGCAGAGGTTTTAAGTGAGTTTCACATGGTTGCCTTTTCACTTTGCGCTCTTCATGGTACACTTGTCCACAGATCATGGTTAAATTCAATGCAGAAGGGCACCTCAAGTCAGCTGTCAGGTGGTCACAGTGCAGCTACTCAGACCTCAGAGACCTTTGTCTGATGGGTCCATCGTAGACCCCCAGGGTTCATTGGATACATTCAGGCAGAAGAACACGACTGCACAATCCCATATGAGGTGTCCCCCATATGCAGCTCTCCAGGGTAGTGGTGAAGCTCAATGTCAAGGAAAGGAAAGACCATTGTGAGCTGGAGGGAAGTTCCTTGTGGGCGGGAATGACGGCCTCAATGACTTTGCTTACACTCCTCAAAGATCAAAGAGATGCTCACATCCTTCCCTGGTGAAGGCCCACACCAAAATTGACCTGTCCTACTAAAAAAGATGACCCCACAAGCCAAAGTCCTCAATGGCCTTCTTCTGAGGAGAGGCTCAGGGCAGGAAGCCACAAGCTCACAGCTCTTGGTCCTGCGTCAGGGATGGGCTGGCCCATTCCATGCACTTCAGACTACAAAGGGACATCGGACCATTCTCCCAGAGCACCTGGGAGTCATCGTGATGTGGAAGAGTCGGGAAAATCCAGACCTCCAGGAAAACACATGTCATGGTGCTGTGGACATCATACTGTGCCTTGGGCTCAGGCATGGCAGCGATGGCAGAGCTCACAGCCTCATTCCTCCCAAAGTGCTACTTGATTCAAGGGCCTTTCCACAGGTTTTGGCCTCATTGCTGAGACACCAGGTGCTCCTGTGCTTTCTCATGCTGCTGCTCCCTTTCAAGGCATTGCCTTTCAGTGGCCACTCAAAGTCCCAAGAGACTCAGCGCACACCTGAATAATGTGGGATGGAGTTTACCTGGGCCAACCTCCTGCTCACAGCAAACAAAGCTTCTTGGTTATCTTAGAGGGTTCCCATCAAGCGCTGAACAGTTCCGCTGCCAAAGGGGTTATGATCTCCAGGACAGCTCTTCTAGGACCACTCCATGGCCCCTGTCACTTCTTTTTCCAAAATTGTCAATGCGATTTCCCTTGTTCGAACTTGTGCACGTTGATCTCACCCTTCTGCAGTGCGTGCCTCTGGACAGTTCAGTTCCATCCTTTCCATAACCTCCCTCAGCTGATGGGAGGCAGCAACTCCATCCTCTCCTCCTCCCTTTGTCTCCTCTCCACCAGGCTCCAAAAAACTCTTTGCTTGGCCCCTGCGCTACCAGCCAGGAGCTCTCCAAGCTGAGTTTCCCAGGCCCACAAGTGGGCCATCAGGAGATGGAGGACCAGTTGCTCCACGAATGGTGCTAAAAATATGGAAATGCCTTTGGAAAAAGCAGCACTTTGGGAGGAATGAGGCTGTGAGCTCTGCTATCCCTGGCACACCTGAGGCTGAGGCACTGTGTCCACCGATGTGCCCAATGACTCAGGTTTGCCTGCAGGTCTGGGATTTTCCCGACTCTCCCACATCGTGATGACTCCCCGGTGCTCGGGGAGACTGATCCAATGTCCCTTTGTAGTCTGAAATGCATGGAATGGGCCACCCCATCCCTGTCCCAGGAAAAAGAGCCATGAGCTCTTGGCTCGCTGCCCTGAGCCTCTCCTCAGAAGCAGGCCATCCAGGCCTCTGGCCTCTGGGGTGACCTTGTGGAGCAAAACAGGTCAATTTTGGTGAGGGACTTTTTCAGGGAGGGATGCAGACACCTCTTTGATCATACTCCCACCTGTTAATCTCCTGGTTTCCAACAGGTTCTCCACTTCCCAAGATCAGACCAGAACCTTGTTTGGAAGAAGCCTTCGGGGCTGGTTAAATTGTCAAAGGATATGACTACGGAAAGCCCGTGGAGATGTCACTTCAGAGTGACCTGCCTGACTCTCTGGTCTGCTCTCCATCATTACGAAACCGACTGTGCTCTCTGAGCTTGTGGGCAAAAGAAACTGGTTGTGGCAGAGCCTCTCATGTACTAGTGCTGAAGACCTTACTCGAGAGACCAAGAATGGAGGTAGCCTGCGCTGCAGCAATCATGCCCTGGTGGAATTCTCAATCTTTATGATTTCAGGATGCCTAGAATGTAGAGGCAGGCTCCTAAACCTCCAAGTGTCAAACTTCTGGGTGTTTAGGGCACTAGTGTGTGGAATCCCTTGGAATCTGCCCTCAGAGATTAAGAGGTAGGAGGTGTTGCAAAACATTTTTTTCTGAGGGCAGAGGAAGCTCTCAATCCCACTGAGCAAGAAGTCATGCAGGGGAGGCAGTAGGCCAAGAGGCCAGTCACATTGTGCTATTGGGGCCAGAATTATTCGTGCTCAGCAGGTCCACAGAGGATACCAAGTTGAGTGGCGTGGTTGATAGTCTATAGGGAAGGGATGGCATCCAGAGGAATCTTGATAGGCTAGAGGTTGGAACTAGATAACCCCTTAGGTCCTTTACAACCCAAGCCCATTCTATGATTTAGTTTGATGTGACACAGGAACAAACCATTTCAGATGAAAGAGACAACGGCTTAATGACCAGTGACACCTTGGCCAGTGGCAACTACTAGGTGTTGAGGTGTTTCATGAGCAAGGAATGTTGGTGGCGCCGCAGGGCTCTGCAACACGGCATAAAAGCCCGTGCGACTCCAGGCTCAGCATACTGCTCTCGTGCCTCCCTGTCCTCCAGGAACAAGGTAAGCCTGAGTGCACTCCATCTCACCTTCGGAGCCGAACTGCTGTCATGGTGCCTTCTTGGGAGAGTGCTTGGGCTCTTTCGTTTTTGGTGGAGGTGGCTGAGGAGAGCTGGGAAGAGGGGGGGAGCAGCTGAAGCAAGGAGGGGATCAATGCGGTTCAGCTGCAGGCAGGTCTGCCCACCAGAAGGTGCAGCTGCAGCAGATGGTCTCCAACCAAAGGCATCCAGTGCCTTCTGCAATGAGATGATCTTTGTTCTGGAGATGGGAGGTGATTGGTCTTTGCACAGGAGCTTTCAACCCACTCTGCCGAGTCCTAGTGCAAAAGCTGTTGAGCCTTGCTGTGCTGTGCAAGTCAGAGGGCACGACGAGGGTGGCGGGAGCTGTAGGCACAGTGTGTGTATTTGATGCAAAGGGGGTGTGTGGAGAGACCTGAGGAGAAGCAAGACAGCCTGATATTGAGGTCCCTGTCCTGTGCCTGCTCTGCGTTCCAGGTTTGCCTCCGTCGCTAAGAGATGTCTTGCTGCAGACCCTGTCCCCCACGCCCCTGCGGCCCCTGCGGCCCAACCCCGCTTGCAAGCAGCTGCAGTGAGCCCTGTTTCGCTCGCTGCGCCGACTCAAACGTGTTCATCGAGGCCACCCCGGTGGTGGTGACCATGCCGGGCCCCATCCTCACCTCGTTCCCTCAGAACACGGCGGTGGGATCATCTCTGTCAGCGGCTGTTGGGAACTCCCTCAGCACCAGCGGGGTTCCCATCTCTTCCGGGGGCTCCCTTGGTCTGGGGGGATCAGGCCTGTGCCTGCCTACCCCCCGCTGCAATCTCAACTGCTGAGGCCTGCGCACCATCCCCTCCCTCTGGAGCGGGAAGGAAGATGGGGACCCTGCAGCGGCGGGAGCGTGGCCACGGCTTCCCCACACGCCGGCTGTCCTGCTCCCAGCCGGCAGGAGGGACTCGTGCCCCTGCTCCTCGCCGCACGGCAGGCCACGCCGTGCCTCCTCTGGCTCTGCTGTGCTCTGAGCTCCTCCAGAAAGGGCTCCTTCTCTTCTGCTTTGCTGACCCTCCTGCTGACGCAGGCTAGGTGACGGGGTC